>OX422218.1:30899150-33641650 GCA_949130495.1 Sambucus nigra | reverse complement strand
GATGCCGTTTTTCCCGACCTTGTTTGGCAATTTCATTTTGGGATGCACGATAAGACTAATCACATTTATTCTAAGGTGCGCGGTAGGGAGATTATTGTCTCTCCCGACTCGATAGCTCAACTCATCCCACTCCCTTGGGTCATTAATCCCTCATTCCCTTGGACATCCGATACCCGTCCCGATCCATCCCTTAATCTAAACACCATTTTTAGGTTCCACCCTCCCGGCACTGTCACTATCTTCCATAAACATTTACACCCTGACTTTATGGTCCTTAATTTGATCGTGTGTGCCTGTCTTCTTCCACGTCAAAACACCACCCAAATCACAAAACAACACGTGGACCTTATGTTTGCTATTAGCATTCGGGCTCACATCGGCCTCCCCGCCTACATTTTTAGTGTCATTCAGACTGTTATGATCCTCCCCTCCAGTCCCGCTCGCCAAGACCATCCTTGTACGGCCATTATTACCTATTTTTGTCTTTCCGCTGGTTGCCCCCGCATCTCCACCGATATTCCCTCCACCAAATATCAAACCATTGACATGTCGTCGGTTAGCCTCTCTCGTGGGCATTTGCCCCCAGATACCTCTCACCTCACCCCCTCCACCTCTTCTCACTCCGCCTCTTCCTCTCACCCTGCCCCCAGTCATCCTGCACCCTCCCGCTCTATCCATCGTCCATCCCCTTCCCATATTTCCGCACCGATCGAGTCAAAGAATTTTTTGTTTGTTTCCTCTCAGGTTGAACAGCTTCAAGAGGAGCGCCGTCAGGACAGGGCCCTTATGCAATAGCTTTTGATGTCTATGCAGCAGGATCGCGAGGCCCAAGCTCGCCATGAGGAGGCTCAGGCGCACAGAGATGAAGCCTAGGCCCGTAGAGACTCTATACTGTTCGAGCATCTTGATGTCATTCGTCATATGGAGATGCGCCGTGGTGCATGCTCGTCCGATTTTGGCTCCTAAACTCTTCCCGATGATACTCCACCTGATGCTCCTTCCACGTGATGTACTTTGTTTTTCATTTCCATTTTCCATGTACTTGTGAGGCTGAGTGGCTATTTTCTTTCCTGTATTGGTTCCTTTGGTTTAGATCATTGTTCATTTCTACTTAATTCGTGTATGCAATGTGACTATTTCCCCGTTTCTAATAGTTAATGAATCATCATGCTTTTTCCTATGTCATTTCATTTCTTCATTTTTATTGGTTATTTGCCTATTATTCTCTCACCTATTCTTTAACATGCAGGCCATTTATCCCTTTGTCTTTTTTGGATAAAAAGGTGGAGAAATATTAAAGAAGGAGGAATTCATAACTGACATTCGTAATTGACTTTCATATTGAAATGAATTCATAATTTAGGGGGAGTTAAATTCTTAATATTGAACATTTGCATATTTTAGGGGGACTTTCATTTACCATTCACAACATATGCTAACACAAGGTTTTATATATATTTCATTCTCTACTTCCCCATGCGTTTATGAATTTGTTGTTTCGTGTGTGTAGGATACATCTCCTAGTTCTTTGCAGCTCGTCAGTCTTGTCTTTGTGTCTGTCTTTTTTTTGGGGTTTTGGGACGGGCCTTTGAAATGGCTTGATGACTGGCTTAGCAAATTCTATCAATTTATTTATTTTTTATTATTCTATTTTATCCTGGAATAGGCAACGGGGGAGATTTGTAAGGACAAATTTCCAATCGAGTCATTAGTTAAATGGGCTATATTTCGTTGGACAAAATAATTTTTGGTCAATCTGCATCAAGCATCATTCAACGTTAAGATTCAAGCATCGCATCCAAAGTTCATGCGTCATCAATTCACACGCCATGCTAGCTATCCTAAAAAGGTATATGACCAAAATAATTTTCATGTGTTGGAGTAATTAATTTAATCAAGAAAGTTTCATATAGAGAAATGTTCGTAAATAAGTAATTTTCATAAAGAAATATCTTTGAAATAAATTTGAACAAATTTGTGCAAAATATGAAATCTCTTTTGAAGTTTATCCAGGTCGTTCGAACGACCTGGATCTAACGACATTCCCCAGGCTATACTAGAATTTTGTTAGAAGTTCGTTACAAAGGTCATTCGAACGATCTCGTTTGAACGAGGTTTCTAACGACCTATCTAATTCGAAACTTGAACTTCGTTAGATAACTCATTCGAACGACAAGTCGTTCGAACGAATTCTGCCAGATCTGAATTTTTAAACTTATCTTTTAAACAGTTTTTTCCTACAACTGTTTTGGTCCACTACTTTTTCAGTTATATTATATGGAAGAAAATCAGTTTCAAAGGTCAAGGAAGTTCATTATTCTCTTGAGAGAATTTTTCATAACTTCCCTCCTTTTGGTAAAAATCATCTCCAACAATTTTATCATCTTTTGAAACAAAACCCCTTAAATCAACTTGACATTCAACAAGCATGTTTTTGATGGATCTCTGCATTCAAGCTTTGAGGATACGGTGGTTTTGGGCTTCGGTGGATACCGCGACATGAGGAGTGCCGAGCAACGCGTTGGAGCTTCGCCTACTACACATTCATAGGCCAAGGACGGCATAAGCAAGTCTTGAGTGAGTCAATGTTTGTAAGTGTTTTGAGTCTCTTATAAAACCTATTTTGTAGTGGATTTTGTCTAGGCCCAACCGTCCGAGGTTTTTCCCATTTAGGTTCTCCTCGTACAACGGCGTGTTGTGGTTCGTATTTTCGCACTCTACTTTATTAAATCACCTAGATGTATGCTTAGGATAAAATGAATAAAATTGGAATAATTTTATTTTAATTAGTCAAGTTATTAATACCATTGCATTAATTGAAATTTTTTCTTGCGAACTTGCCAATCCACTTTTAAATTGAAATTGGAGAATATCTCTTTATAGCTAATATTAAAATTGGATTGCGTGTGTGTATTATACGAATTAAACTAAGGACATATAACCTTGCGACTTCACTTCATTAGTAGTTCTATAGTGTTGGTTTGTTATTCGTGGTGTGTTTTATTTAAATTTTAACATCTCACTTATATGATTTCGGGTAGTTAGTCTTATACTATTTAGTATTGTCCGTTGATGTTGAGACTGAGCCATCTGAGATTCCTGATTTAAGTTAGTATAGGGCTGGCCACCCATTATTATTTTAAGTGGGTTGTTACAGGGACAAGGGGATTTGTGATTTATAGTTGTACTTCTAATAATGGTTTGGGATGTGTAGTAATGCAAAATGGAAAAGTAGTACATTATGCCTCGTGCCAGCTAAAACCACATGAGAAAAATTATCCAACCCATGACCTAGAATTAGCAGCTCTAATTATTTGTATGCTGAGACTTGGGAGATTTATATCGATCATAAGAGTTTGAAATATATTTGTAATCAAAAAGAATTGAACATGAGACAAAGGAGGTGGTTATAACTACCAAAAAGAATGTTATTTATCACCCGGGGAAAGCTAATATAGTAGTTAATGCTGTATGCAGGAAGTCTACACCAAATTTAGCGTGTCTTATTCCAAGCCAGGAAGCACTGTTGAAGGATTTGAGTAGTATGGAAATAGATGTATGTATTTGTTTTAAAGGAGGAACGATCGCAAATTTACAAGTGCAACCCGTGTTGATGGAAAGGATCAAAATTTCACGAGTGAATGACCCACAACTGAAGAATATTAGGGAAGAAGTTATTAAAGGGAAAAGGATTGAATTTTTTATATGAGATGATATATTGAGATTTGAAAATAGTGTGTGTGTTCCATCTCATGCCCAACTAAATAGGCAAATTTTCTAAAAAAGTCATTACTCGAGATTCACATTTTATCCCGGATGTACAAAGATGTATAGGGATCTTCAAGAAGTATTTTGGTGGAATGACATGAAAAGTGAGGTAACATAATTTGTATCTCAGTGTTTAGTTTGTCAACAAGTAAAAGCTGAACATCAGAAACCATCAGGATTACTACAAACCCAACCTATCCCTGAGTGGAAATGGGAACATATTACTATGGATTTTGTGATAGGTTTACCAAGGAGTTCAAATGGTAATGCTTCAATTTGGGTAATGATTGATAGGTTAACTAAATCTTCTCATTTTCTTGCCATTAAGATTACCCATTCTTTAGAAAAGTTAGCCAAGTTGTACGTGCCTGAAATTATTAGGCTTCATAGAATACCAATTTCAATTGTTTCTGATCGTGACACTAGATTTGTGTCTCGCTTTGGGAAAAGCTAACAAGCACCCATGGGAACACAATTGAATTTCAGCACCTCTTTTCATCCTCAAACAGATGCAGAATCTGAGAGAACCATTCAAACAATTGAGTATATGCTTAGGGCACGTGTACTTGATCTAAAGGGGAATTGGGATGATCATTTACCATTAGTAGAATTTGCATATAATAATAGTTATCAAGCAAGTATTAAAATGGCTCCATATGAGGAACTCTATGGAAGAAGGTGTCATTCCCATACATGTTTGGTAGAAGTTGGAGAAAGAAAATTATTCGGACCAGAATTGATCCAAATCACAATAGATAAAGTGAAATTCATACAAGACTGACTTTGAATTGCTCAAAGTCCTCAAAAGAGTTATGTTGACAATCGTCGATGAGAGTTGGAATTCCAAAGAGGAGATTATGTGTTCTTGCGAGTGTCACCAGCAAGGGAGTAATCCGATTTGGGAAGAAAGGGAAATTGAGTCGAAGATACATAGGACATTTTGAAATCTTTGAAAGGATATGAGCTGTTGCGTATAGAATCTCCTTACCCCCTAAACTCTCTAGTGTTCAAAATGTGTTCCATGTGCCAATGATGAATAAATACATACCCGATCCAGCGCATATCTTAAGTCACGAAGCTCTTCAAGTTAGAGAAGATTTGTGATAAATTGAGCATCCAGTAGAAATTTTGGACCATAAAGATCAAATATTACGAACCAATGTAATTCCACTAGTCAAATTATTATGACGTAATAATTCAATTGAAGAAGCAACTTGGGAGCGGGAAGATGAAATAAAGGAGCGATATCCATACCTGTTTGAAAATTAATGTAAGTAAAGTTTGGGGACCTAACCTTTTATAAGGAGGGTTGGATGTAATGACAACAGTTTTATATGTTCATATATAGTTTTAAATGATGTATTATTTCATATGTTATGTGGATAATTTTAATTTGTTTTCCTCCCTTCATAAATCATGAAATATCAAATTAGCTACAAACATATAATTTTAAAGTTTTCGATAGGAATGTTCCTATTGGAGACTAGTTTTAGCCATTATAATAAAACAATTGACTTAAGGTAAGAACTAGAAAGTTGTGGATATATTAATGAGGTTTTTAACACACCAAACGGTGCATTAAACGTAGGTTCGGGCAAGAAGGTATATCGAAATTACGAAATAAGGGAAAATTTATCCATCCTTTAAGTCATATTTTGTCTTATTACCACACGATGTGTAATATTTTGATTGGTTCAAGGGAAGCCTGGTTTGTCCAACTTAAACACATTGAAATAACCTCCTTATTCATCATAATGGATTAAATCAAAGTCTTATAGAATATCCTAAGCTAAATGATAAGTTTTGGGGTAGAAAATTAATTTTTATTAAATTTTAGGGACTTGATTTTGAAATAGTGAAAGTTTTAGTGACTAAAATGAAAATATATAAAGAAAAATTTTGAAAATAAAATATTTTCAACGACCTATAAGAAATATTGAAAATGTATGGTGTAAAATTACTAAAATACCCGTCATGTGAAAAATGACCGTAGTACCCTTAATAACTTTATACCTCATGCTTGGTTTTAACACCTCCACCGTACACGTGTCTCCTTTAAAGGAAAGGACAAAACACGTGTCATGCAATTAGAGAAAATACAAAATACGTGTCGACGTTCGATGAATTGAGACTTCAAGACAAATTCGTTACGCGACATGCAAACGCTCACTCACCAAATTGGATTCTTAGTCATCGGGACACGTGCCAACACCCTAATAACTTTGGGAAATTATAATAAGGCCTTAGGAACAGTTCTTACATGAAACTCAATCCAAAGATCAGAGAGAAATAGTGAGAGACAATACGAGAAAATTAAAAAGAAGTTTCATCTTAAGAATTAACGATTGATCCAAGACTCAACATTTGTGACTTCAGACTTCAGTTCTATGTCAGTACTCTGACCTTCCTTGTGTATTTTAATTAAATGATATTATGAGAACTAAATATATTTTGTGAAATGATTTCATTCCCATATACATCTGATACCAGCGATTCCGTCATTTGTTATATGTGTATATCTCTTGATACATACATCAGATTTGAATTCAAATATTATTTATTTGGCCTATGGAAACTCTGTTACTATGTTGGCCTTGACTATCAGGTTGAAATATTTGGGTGGTACCTTCCCAGCTGGTTTATGGCTGGTGTGTCATAAATAAGGCGTTGTTTCAGATATCATTATTTTCTGCCTGTGTTGTTGCCTGGTGGAAACATTTGGTAACACTATCTGTTTATCTGGGTATTAGAGCTTACGTGGCCATCAAAATAAACTGAATAATTGATATATTGCTGAAATTGTTTTATCTCTTCTGTTCTGAACTGATTATTCTGAAAATATATACTACAAATTTACTTTATATATTTTACTGCAAATTCAGGTCCATATATGTATATACCTTATGTTGGAAATTGAATACGTATCGATTTTCTTAAAATCCCTAGAATGTACAGATATTAAATCTCACTCGGTTCTTAGATGATGTTGTATAAATAACCATTTTTCAGGGAATAACTAGGTTGGCACAGGGAACGAAAAAGGATTGCGTTAAAGATTCAGCTTTTAGAGCTCTTTTTGTTATTATGTTTGTTTTATCATTTAGAGCATGCTTGACTCTCTTGTAATAAGCTTTAAATTTTGTCTTATGTTGTTGTTAATCATTACGTTTAATATAAATGAGGTTTCCTTTAGCAAGCTCTGATGACGTAATTCCTTTAATTTCAGTATTTTATGATTCCTAACCATGTGATTATATGCATTTATTTATGGAAACAATTTAATACTGAATATTTATTGCCTTGCTGGCATGTCAAAACACTCGTTCCCTACTACAAATTTTGGGACGGGATCGTGACACTTATGCATGTTTAGGATTAGGAAGATAAAATGGGGTTAATGAAAATTGGTTCACATTTTCGGTGCATAATAAAATTGGTAAAATTTTATAAAGATTATCTTTGCCTAAAGCACATACACATAAGGGACTTCTCAATGATCAAAAATTGAAAATAGTTAGACTTTGGCTAAAAACAAGTTAAAGAGTGAAAATACAAATTGGACCCAAAATAGACAGTAAAAGGCATGAACACCTCGTATGCAACTAATGTAAATCGTATGAACTGACTATGTAGGACGCGACTCCCAGATTGAGAACCTAAATAGAATTTGCAAGTACTTAGATTTAGGCTTAAAAATATGTTGTTAAAGAGTTAAAACATTAATATTTATAAAAAAAAAAAGGTCCCATAAGAGGAACGAACACTCTCTCTGGACAAACATAACTTCAAGGAGATGACCATGTAGTCTCTAGACAGCCGTTTTGATAATATGACTTTAAGTGGAAAATAGTTAGAGTTGGTCTTAAAAAAATACGTTAAAGGCTAAAAAGTAAAATATCAACAAATCATTCCCATAATAGGCATGACACCTGACTGGATTCCGATGCAAATCCTATGAACTAATCCTACATTCACAGGTTAACCGATAGTCAAACATAGGAATCAAAACATGAAATTAAAGGGTGAACAAGAAAAAAATCTAAAAAGGGTCCCGTATGAGGCTCGCTCACCTCTTGAACAATATATGTCTTAGGAGCCGACCTTGCAGTCATATGTCTCTATATTTGAAATATGACAAAAATTAACGGATAGTTACACTTCGACAAAAAACGTGAAATTAAATGGAAAAAATACAAAACAAACACGTAATAGGCACAAAAACCTCGAATAAGACTCGTTTGAACTGACCACATAGTCACATGACTCGTAGGAAATGTTTGTATATACATGGGATTCCCCATTAGAGAATATGAAAAAAAGTTGCAAATATCAAGACTAAGGGATGAGAACATGATGTTGAAGGGAAAAAATGGAAGAGAACCATAAGATGGCCAAATAAGATGCACGACCACCTCGCAGAGGACGACAAATGTAATATGTCAACCACCAATTTGAGAAATGGAATGCTATGCTTATAGGAGAACCTTAGGTACAGTGTTGACCGTATGTTCTTTCCTTAATTGTTCAGGATTAGAAGCAAATGTGGTTCTGAACTCATTGAGAAAGGGCATGTCAGGGTTCCATTCGTGAATATGAATCTTAACCGTTAGCGAATTTTGTATCGGAAGAGGTAGATACTAGTGGAGGAAATGACTCCAAGTGGGAGACCAACTTGTAATAATATTTGATAATACTCGAGGAGGAAATTCTGATGGACGACCGATTCAGAGGTTGACATTGTCATATTTTGTCAAAATAGATGATAACGATTCTTTGTGGGGGAAGTTAAAGAAATCGAAGGATTTAGTCGAGAATGAGACTGAATGCAACGATGGTGGTATAGCACCACAAAAAGGATGTGGACACCCATCAGGAAAACCATTTAAATGCTCTAGATAGTTAAATTCTTACCAAGTGATGGTAAATTCGGTAAATACTATTATAGACAGTAATATAAATCTTTATGGCCTGAAAAGTTAAGAGAACAATCGGGATGGTTTACAGGAATTGAGTTTACTAAAGTCCTAGAGGAGGACAAATCCTAACCCGGTTAGTAGGACAAGTGGTAAGTGGATTATGTACTGAGGTGTTTTATGCGGAGTGAGATCGCTCACGATAATATGTTCCAAAATGAGAAAAGGCACAAGAATACGGTGCCTAGTAAAAGGCAACGATTAAAATAATTTTGTTTTGGTTTGGGCAGACGTGTTACGTTCGAAAACCATTTGTGCAGTCAAGACGATTGCCAGGATGAAAGTATAGGTTGTATCCTTAGAGGATGCGACATGTTTAGGTGACACGAGTGAGTCACTATATTTTGTTCCTTGCTAGATTAGCATGTGCGACGATCTTAATGCATATTATTTTAAACGTTATTAAAATGTGAATATTTTTCCCTAGTGTAGAGGGATTTTTCTTTAGTGCTTTCCACGGAGGATGAATGAGTATATTAACAGTGTCATGTATTTTTTTAGATTACTCGTTGTAGTGATGCGATACACGAGTATGATATTATCTTTGTTAAAACATTATAGAAATGGTTATACGATTGTAGGCACTTATTGCAAGACTATCGGAGTGGTTGCATTAGTGCAACATGTTTTATGTTTGTTTTGGCGAGGCTTTACCTGTGATAAGGTTGGACTCGCAATTATATTATCTATCCTAGAGACTTCAGAGGAGATAGTGGGCTCGAGATATTCGATGCCAATATATGTATACACTTTGTCGGTAGTATTCCGTATGTATCGGGACTTACCATTGAGCGAAAAGATTTGACTCAGTATTATGTTTAGCTATCCGGACTTAGTGATAAGAAGAGTGCCTTGTAATATTTATCCTTTAGAGATGTGGGAGTTAATAGTTGTACCCCTATTATTAGGGAAGGGAATTTCGAGAATTCCGATCGTATGTATGCGAGGTTTATAGAATGTAATTACCATCAACCAATACGGGACGATAGTGAAATTGGTGAAACGTTCTTTGTTAAGCATAATTACGGGAGAAATTGTAACTTTTCTGTCAAGGGACGGAATAAAGGGGTATATACTATGGACGGAGGACCTAACAGATTTCGATAACCGACAATGCTAGGTAGTAGTGTATCGGGGGGTGGGGGGGAGGTTCCTTGTTTGGATTTCGCTTTGCGAGACATCCCACTCATGAAACTTAGCGTAAGGTTGGGAATAGGGAGACGTTTGGTCACTATTCCATGAGTTCGGTACCCTGGTCGAAATGGGATCAAGTAATTATGTATGTAAGTTGGGAGTTGAATTTTGTTTTAAGGTCATTGGAGCCGGATTTTTGTGGTAGGAAAGCATTGAAAGTTATCCCCACAAGTTGAGGGGTGGAACTATGATAAGGATAATTTAAGAATTTTGATTTCTAGGGTGATTGAGAGTACCCAAATGTCATAACCGCGTACAGAACACAAGGTGAATAAAGGGTTGAAATGATTTTTATCATGGATTATCTGGGAAGAACTTTATACTATACAAAAGAGATAACCTGTAATTAATCTGATGAATAGAGCGTTAGTGATTTATTTTGGTTGTTGTACCTAATTGGGAAAATTGGTGTACTTATCTGAGGAAGGTTGAGAATTATTATTCCTATTTTATTGTCATGGAATTTGGATGCCCTATTCCGTCTATTCCGTTGAATTTAGTTAGTCCTA
Source organism: Sambucus nigra (assembly GCA_949130495.1). NCBI lineage: Eukaryota > Viridiplantae > Streptophyta > Magnoliopsida > Dipsacales > Adoxaceae > Sambucus > Sambucus nigra. Next base: position 33,631,206 of record OX422218.1, on the reverse strand, counting down.
CAGATGAGTAGCACGCAATTCGCTCTCCCAGGGCGGTCGGAGTGTTGCAAAAATGTGGGCATCTTGGTTAACTACAGTTAAAAATAGTCTGAGTCGAAGGGACATGGTAATAAACATGTGAAATATATGTTTGTGGGACTAGTATAACGAAGTGAAAGTGATAGAGTGGATTAAACGTCACATGAGGGGCGGTAATCCATACATAAGTGTGCAATTAGAATAGCACACCCTAACTTAACTGGAAGGCTGTGGGAAGCCATTCAAGAATTGGTATTCCTTGAATAAAGTAGAATTTAATTGTGATGAAGCACACCCGGAGCGGAATTTTTATTAGTCAAGTGTGAGAACAACTTGCGCATACAAAGAGTAATGATGTTAGTATAGTATAAGAGTTCCAGAAGTGCGCTTCGTGGAGAGAAGAGCACGGGTGGAACTTTCGGCATACTACAAGGAAGCAAGGGGAGTATTACGTGTCACTTAATGTGAGACATTTGAAGGGAAGAATCGATGTTTAGCGAGACGTAGTGAGTAGTCTCTACATGCACTGCCCGCAGGTAAGGTTTGGTTGAGAAAGGAGAATCAACCACAAAATTTTGTGTTTATAAAAAATTCCTGAAATTGGAGGAGGTTGGTAAAGTCGGTAAAGTTCTTGGATGAGTTGCCATCCTCAAAACAAGATCAGGGGTTTATCCCGAACATGTAAATTAAGTCTCCGGGAAGGAAGTGATTGATATTCCTTTGGGCTGGCTTACAATATTAACTAGTATGCCCCAGACTTCCTTTGAAAGGAAGGATTGCGCCCGTGCATGGTCCGACGCAATATAAATTTCTGTATCAGGATAAGATTGGTGAATTCCACCTTTGATATGGGATTTCAGGAACCAGCGGAGATAAGATTTCGTTTCGAGTAGGATGTATCACCCTTAGCCTGGGAATGGGCGCACGGTGATTAAAAATTTGTGGAGCCACGTAAAGGAGATTTTGGAATCTTGGTACGATGATTTCAAGAATGCTCTGTAAAAGCACTCATACATGTTTATCGCGTATGAGGTACTTATTAATGTTTTGTTATGGAAGAACCTCGACTATTCTCCTTTCGTATGTTTAGAGGAGAGTAGATAATCAGAATTTTTGGATCGGTCAAGAAAATATCTGATAACTATGGTAGAATTCCACGACTGTTTTAGACGAGCAAGAGTGATCAAATGTTCGTAATATTTTCTCAAAATGGGAGTTTTGTATATGAATAAATCCGAGTCTTTGTCATGTAGTGAGGTGCGGCCTCCTAATGATAGTGAGATAATGAAATGTATAATGTATAGGCGTGACCTACGCGAATGTTGTTAGTTGGGAGCACAATGTGAAGTGTCTCCAAAGAGAATGCAAAACAATGTTACTGTGAAGAAAGGGCTATAGTGATTGAGCGCCGTAATGTGTAGTTATTTTGTGTACGAAAAAGGATATCCAAAATTGTGCTAACTGATAGGCCTTATTTTCCGAATTTCGGGAAGAAATTCAGTTATTAGGGGGGAAGTATGTAATACCCCGTATTTTTATAGCTTTTAAATTATGGGATTTATTAAATTTAATTGGGATAAATTAATTTAATTTTAATCCGGAATGTTGCTTTAAATATTTACTAGCGTGACGAGAGTTAGTAATTATTGGAAATTTGTTATCTGTTGAATATTACTGGATGAGTATAGTAATATATGAGATTTATTGTTATAATATTGTCACGTGTGAATAAAATGGCAATTTTGGAAATTTAAGTCGGGACGCGCCTGTGTCGTGTCGGGACAAAATGTGAATTAATAAAAGTGAATATTTTATAAGTTGTTCATATGGTCATTTTGAGTGCGCCAACGCGTACGGAAGGGTCGAGAAAGTCAGAAAAGTATACCCGGCGGGTTAGTTCGGGTCTCGGAGCATTTTTAGGCCTAATTAGTACCCCAGGAGGGCATTTTGTTCATTTTACAGTTTTGGGTAATTAAACCAACGAAAATTAGAGGAGTTATATCAGATACCTAGGTTACCTTGTAGGGTTAGAAACTCTAAACACAAGTGATGGCCATAGGAGAGGAAGGAGAGAGCTCTCAAGGCAAATTCAAGGCCCAAAACTCAACAGTTTGCACCGCCGCCACCACCAACGTGTAGATCGCGAGACGGGGAACGCAGCCATAACGAATTCGGCACCAAACCAAACCTCTGAAAATCCCAGGCAAGTGTTTATCTTGCTTATTTCGTTGGTGTATCTTTCATATTAGTTCAGGAGTAATTAAGATGAGTTTTAATGGAGGAAAACTCGATTTATGATAGGAAAATCTATGTAGTATTGGTCTAATTGATAATTCTGGAAACCCTTGCCATGTAGAGGAATTTAAACCACGAAATTATGATGTGTATAACAAGAGAATTCTGGAAATAATTGTTAGAACCATGTTTAAGAGAATTTTAGGGTTCTTGAGATTTTGTATGAAATTGGGGCTGTTAATTCATGATTTAATCATGGAAATTCACATGCTTTGCGTTGAAAATACCTAATATGATGACATAAGGTTGATGGCATCAATTCTGGGACGATTGGGATTAGATAATATGGAAATTGTTGGCGTTTGGAGATGAAACCCGTAACTGCAGAATTTCAGTTTTCGCAGACCTGCTTGATCGATCGATCGAGCCTAGAGCTTCGATCGATCGATGGTTTGATCGATCGAGCCCCATACCTCGATCGATCGACCTGATACGGCGTAAATATTGCGTATTTCACCCGTTAACCTACGCGTTATTAGCCCCCTCGGGTATCTTAATCCCTATATTTATGCTCGTTAACCAGACAACCTCAGATTTCTATGTTAACATGTTTTCCAGGGGATAACTGAGCTTTTGTAGGTATTTGGATGTTTAGTATGAAGTTCGGACGCTTTCCGGAAATGTTTCATCGACTTTTGTAGCTTCGGGGGCATTTTAGTAATTCTAGCATTCGGTTTTGAATCCCGAGCTCTTCACGGAAGTTGAAGCCCTTTGATTTCTCTTCGCGTGGCCGCCGACGGTGCATGATTTCGAGTTGTATCGATTGAGTTATGGAATTTTTAGGATGGTTTTTACTGTAAAAGTACACTCAAGGTCACATTCGAGGGCATTTTATTCATTTCATATTTTGGGTTTTTAGCCTAATGTCTTCTTAGATGTTGTAGTCCTCTGAGTTATCTTCGTGTAGCCTCCGGCCGTGCCTCAATAGGAGCTATAACGAAGAAATGGCGGCATTTTCCATAAAACATGACAAAGCTGCAGAATTCCAGACCTGTAGGGGCGAATCGATTCGCGCCAAAACCGAATCGATTCGGAATGCTGCAGAATTACAGCTGCGAACTTCCCCTGTTTTCGAATCGATTCGGACAATTTTCGGATCGATTCGGCCCTCCAGATTTTGGGTTTTCTTCCCTTTTATTACAAGTTTGCCATGGGATATTTTGTATAAAACCAATCCTTCTAATTTGGAGAGAAAAAAAATCAGATTTGTAGCTTAGTTTAGGGTTTGGTTTTGGGAGCTTTTCTTCATTTCTCCTTGGGGTTATGCCCTTTTTGGGTTTTCTAAGTTGGTTTTCATTATCCATTTAATTAATATAAATTTTATTTCCTTTATTCTTGCTTTGTAGTTAATTTACATGCCTTATTAATTAGTTTACTTGCTTTAATTCTTGCTTTCTTAGTTTAATTTAGTTTATTTCCATGCCGTGCCCTTAGATAAATAGGGTCGGGATTTCGTTCCGCCATTTACGGGTTTGGACCTCGAAAGTTAGGGTTTCGTGTAAAATTGAATTTAATTGAAACCGCGTGTATTAAAGTTGGATTGTTATGCGTTTAACTTTATTTGTCACGCAACTTTAGTGTTTGTAAAGATAATCCGAATTTAATCCGCGTGTGACCATTTTTGACTAAATGTTTAATATCGCAACTTTGGCTTAAATTCCTTATTGCGTGATGTTTATGCTTAATTGAAAATGATCGATTAAATGTTTTTGAATCGAAATTCTAATTAGTAGTTGTTTAGCCCCGTGAATGCGGGTATGCGATCCCGATCCTCGCTTTCCTTAAATTTAGCATTAACTTATTCTTTTCTTTTGACACCATTTCCAACCTATCATCTTTTACACTTTTATTCCTGAAGTAATTAAACAATTAACATCTAAAATTCAATCACTCCCTGTGGATTTCTTACGATACCCGACTTACCGTTGTGCTTGCTTGTCAAGTGTAGTAGTAGCTTAGGTTTTATCTTTTGTATCGCGGCGGCGAAACAACACGACGATTGTGTCCTCACATGAACACACTTTTTCCTCGCGGTCACAAAATGGCGCCGTTGCCGGGGAGTGTGTTTTAGATTGTAATTGTTTTATTATTTCGTAGTATTTCTTTCATTCATATTTGTATTCTTTATTTTCTCCTTTCTTTTTGACTTGTGCTAGATTGTTTCGAGAAATTGAAATTTTGGCGCTTGTTGCTTTTGTGGAATAGCTTATTTTGAAATGTCTCGCTATTACGCTTTAGATAACCATAATTGTTATGTGAATTGTTTTCCAAGTTATACTCCCAAAACAATGAGAGAATTCCTACAAATTCTTGAAGATGAGCGCATTGAGTGTGAAATTCAAGCATATGTAAGTGATCCCTCATTGCCTTGTGAGGGTAATTTGGAATGCGGGGAATCCGTTAGCTATGAGCAACCCACACAAGATGATGAAATGTATTCTTGTTCGTTTGATTATGAGTTTATGATAAAGGAAATTAATGACCGATCCGAAAGTTCTCAAGCTTGGTTTCTAGAAACTGATGCCATGCTCGATGAGATTATTTCTTTACAAAATCGGGTCGAGGTTGAAACCTGCATTTCATCTCCACCCCTTTTTGTTGAAGAAATAATTGAGAGTGAGCCAAGCTTTAGCACTTTCGATTTTCAACCTCTTATTAATTCTTCCGATTGTATTGAGGTTGTTGTTCCTTCCTTTCCTTTACTCCCTACTAGTCCCGAACAATTAAATTTATCGCAAGAATCGGTTGAAAGTCTTGAGGACTTTGACCCGATTCTTGAATGAGAATGTTATTTTGAGATGCTTCATCTCATGGGCTTTTCACTTACACTTTCCCCACCTCCCCTTCCAATTGAAGAATCTTGGGGATGTGATTCTGATTTTTCTGAGACTAATTTAGTCTTGTCCCCCGTAGTATCCAAATCCCCCATCGTCCCTCCAAAACTTTTAATTGACGATGGTTTATTTCTTTCGCCTTACACATGCCTTCCGTTGTTCAAACGAAATTATTATTTTTCGGAAGGCATGCTTGTATGTGAGGGTACACCGGTTATCCTCCAAAGTCAAATCGTTCTTATGGTAGACCCTCAACTATTTAGACTTCTAGTGTATAGTTAGTGCGAAGCCTAAATAGTAGATTGTAAATAGTTAGCTTTTTAATTTTCTTTCTTTCCTATTTTTCTTTCCTTTTAATTTAGTCTAGTGTAATTAATTAACTTTTTGTTATTTGTTTTTGCTATGCTCGGTACTAACTTGTTTTGTAGATTCCTTTGGACTCGGGCTTATGGAGATCGCTCCAATTTTGGGTAATATCGTTCTTTTCCTCTCATTGTGTTGTGTTCTTAATGCGCATTGAGGACAATGCAACATTTAAGTTAGGGGGTGTAGGATATTCTATCCATTTCATGTGTAGTCCATGGATTTGCTTACTTGTTAGTTACTATGTATGCCTTTTTGTGAAAAATTTAAAAATTTTCAAAACTATTTTCTTTCTTTTTTCTCCTTTGTTGGGCATTTTGCCTTGTTTTCGATGATAAATTTCAATAATTGCCCGATCCAATAGACAACTCAATGATGCATGTTCTCGATTTTAGAAGTTATTAGACTTTAGTCCTCAAATCATTGATATTGTGAATAACTTCATGAATTAAACTTTATCCCATGAGCATATGCACTTTCCATGTTCTATTGATTTGGTTTAATATTTTTATAACTCGGGAATCTTTTGTTGCATTGTATATACTTACACCGAGTAAGATGTCTACCTTTCGTCATTTGTGAGTGTTATACACTATTCTTTTCTCTTTGAAAACGTTGAATTCGTCGGTAATCTCTCTATTCTTTCATTTGACCGTTCAATAATTGAGTTCATACTCGAAATGTTTTACTTGAGCATGATTTTCATATATTATTTTGACTTGAGAATTGCGTAAACTTTCGGAAATGATCATAGGCCCTCTTTGTTATATCACCCACATTAGCCTTGACCTCACCATATATGTTTACCTAGTCAACCCCTTTGAGCCAAAATATAGCCTTTCGTTTCATTACCCAAAATCCCATAACCAACTCCAAATTGGAGTTTTAAGCCATACATACACCTTACATACCTTTGTTTGGAATGATACTTGGATTGAATGATGTTATTGTAGTGTGGTTGCAATTTAAGCATACGAGAGTTTGAAAAGTAAAGAAAAGTGATGTGGAAAAAGTGAAGAAAAAGAGAGAAAAAAGCAAAAGAAAACAAAAAAGAAAAAGTGAGAAAAAGAAGAAAAGAAAAGAAAGAGAAAGTTGTATATGTTGTGTATAGTTCAATAAGATTTGATTACTCTCCAGTTGTTATATCTAATGCTTGTTTGGAAGTTACTTTCCATTTTTGATATTGCCCGCATCCTTCCCATTATTTCCAAGTTTTCATCTCCGAACACTTTGAATCCGTACATATACCTTTCATTTCGTACCTTAACCCCAAACCTACATTACAACCCTATAAAGTCCTATGTGATCTTAGGGTGCATTTAATTTAAAAGTCATAATAGTTTTGATAATCTGTGAAAATGCATTTCGCCTCTTTTGATGAGTGGTATCTTTCATTGAGATTACAATTTTTCAGTTTATATATAGCGTTCTTCATTTGTGACATCTGTGCGGCCTAGTTTCCATTTACATTTACTCTTTATGACCGCATGTCCCGTGTATTACCTCCCATTCCGAGTGATTTCTTTTGTTGAGCGTAATGCCTGTGAGTATTGAATGTATGCTTTCTTTGATTAGTATCCGATTTATATAAGTTTTTTGCCAAATCATATTTTGCATTTGCTCTCCCCCCTCCCACTTTTAAAGTTTCAATTCCATGAGGTGCATTCAACCTGTTAATAACAACGGACTTTAGCTTGAATTCATTCAATATGCTAATAACGCATTTGAAATCTTTTTCGTTGGTGTTGAGTTTGTCGCATGTTGGGTTGGGCATATTTTGAAGAAACTATGTGACGTTTGTGGGTATCATCCCTGAAAACCCCCACGAGACAACACTCGTCCACTAGGGTGACCTAGGGGTTTAACGGCTTATTGCATATGCTAAATGCAATCGTTCGCCCGCGAAAGTGGCCTTATCTTTTTATTACTTTTTTATCCCATTTTGTACTTGTATCCTGCTTTTGGTTTTCTTGTAGTTCTTGTTGTATCCTATTTCATTGCTAGGGACTAGCAATGTGTAAGTTAGGGGGTGTGATACAGCGTAAATATTACGTATTTCACCTGTTAACCTACGCGTTATTAGCCCCCTCGGGTATCTTAATCCCTATATTTTTGTTCGTTAACCAGGCAACCTCGGATTTCTATGTTAACATGTTTTGCAGGGGTTAACTGAGCTTTTGTAGGTATTTGGATGCTTAGTATGAAGTTCGGACGCTTTCCGGAAATATTTTGTCGACTTTTGCAGCTTCGGGGGCATTTTAGTAATTTCATCATTCGATTTTGAATCCCGATCTCTTCACGGAAGTTGAAGCCCTTTGATTTCTCTTCGCGTGGATGCCGACGGTGCATGATTCCGAGTTGTATCGATGGAGTTATGGCATTTTTAGGATGGTTTTTACAGTAAAAGTACACTCAAGGTCACATTCAAGGGCATTTTAGTCATTTCGTATTTTGGTTTTTTAGCCTAATGTCTTCTTGGATGTTGTATTCCTCTGAGTTATCATCGCGTAGCCTCCGACCGTGCCTTATTCCGAGCTATAACGAAGAAATGGTGACATTTTCTGTAAAACATGACAAAGCTGCAGAATTGCAGACCTGTAGGGGCGAATCGCTTCGCCCCAAAACTGAATCGATTCGGAATGCTGCAAAATTACAGCTGCGAACTTCCCCTGCTTTCGAATCGATTCGAACAATTTTCAAATCAATTAGGCCCTCAAGATTTTGGGTTTTCTTCCCTTTCATTACAAGTTTGCCATGGGATATTTTGTATAAAACCAATCCTTCTCATTTTGAGAGAAAGAAATCAGATTTGTAGCTTAGTTTAGGGTTTGGTTTTTGGAGCTTTTCTTCATTTCTCCTTGGGGTTATGCCCTTTTTGGGTTTTGTAAGTTGGTTTTCATTATCCATTCCATTAATATAAGTTTTATCTCCTTTATTGTTGCTTTGTAGTTAATTTACATGCTTTATTAATTAGTTTACTTGCTTTAATTCTTGTTTTCTTAGTATAATTTAGTTTATTTCCATGTCGTGCCCTTAGATAAATAGGGTCGGGATTTCGTTCCGCCATTTACGGGTTTGGACCTCGAAAGTTAGGGTTTCGTGTAAAATTGCCTTTAATTGAAACCGCATCTATTAAAGTTGGATTGTTATGCGTTTAACTTTATTTGTCACGCATCTTTAGTGTTTATAGAGATAATCCGAATTTAATCCGCGTGTGACCATTTTTGACTAAATGTTTAATCTCGTAACTTTGGCTTAAATTCCTTATTGCGTGATGTTTATGCTTAATTGAAAATGATCGATTAAATGTTTTCGAATCGAAATTCTAATTAGTAGTTGTTTAGCCCCGTGAATGCGTGTATGCGATCCCGATCCTCGCTTTCCTTTAATTAAGCGTTAACTTCTCTTTTGTTTTTCCACCATAACCACCCATCACCTTTTCTTATTTCTTTTACACCATTTTTATTCTTGAAGTTTTAAAACAATTAACATCTAAAATTCAATCACTCCCTGTGGATTTCTTACGATACCCGACTTACCGCTGTGCTTGCTTGTCAAGTGTAGTAGTAGCTTAGGTTTTTTTTGTATCGCGGCGGCGAAACACACAACGATTTTGTCCTCACACGAACACACTTTTTTCGCCCGACCATGACCCCTCCTGACAGACTCCTATTTTCCCTTTTTAAATGAGTTAAATTCAATTTATCGTGAGATAATTCTTGAGCATCCTTAATAAAATGTTTTGGGAGATAGGGAAGACCAGTAGGACATGTGAATAGATTTTGGGACCCTTGATGTCGGGCAAAGATTGTATTTTGGAATAGTTACATAAGGGTCGGTAAATTTATGATTTAAAAAGAGAGAGAGACACGTAAGAGAGTTACTTTGGGACAAATGTGTATACCTACTGAATTTTATACTTGGGAGGATAGAATCCATGAGCGTTATGTAGTAAGTGGAAAAGTTCCTCAAATTAAAAATAAGATGTGGATGCTTATACGTGATAACTAAATAATGAGAAATAAATGCGAATGATGTAATTATGGGAATTGAGAATTTACCCATTATTGATATGGTAATATGAGTATAGTTATATGATTGTGTATGCATATACTATCTATTTGTGAAAATCATGCCCACGCTACTTGCTATCCCTGAGGTTTCCGTGCTGGGACAGTCTTATCTCGATGGGACCTTTATGGGGGATATTGACTTGTACCCTAGAAGATAGATATCCTTGGTAAAGGCTATCGGAATGATAGTTCAGACGGTCCTAAGAGAAGCGGGTATGTGCTTTCCTCTTAGAGATTTGGAATCTATGCTTCGCCTCATTTTGTTTGTGTATGTGACACCCCGCCTAAATAAATACCGGGTGATTAGTCCTATATCAAATTTAAAACAGGAATCTCAGGGGTTCATTCTTAGCATCACTGTCGAAAACTTTTTAAAACTTTACAAACCACCTAGTATTCAAAAAGACTGATGTTAAATTTTATCTTTTTATTAAACAATTAAATATGCATGCTGAATAACAAATAAACCATACATCCAAACCATGAGTCTAAAACATTACTAAATGACTAAATGACCTGCCGAATAAACAATCGGCTCAAAATCCTAATAATAATAATTCAATAAATGAATACATAAACAAAATACTGAGTCTAAAAGTAAAAGGGGAAACATGAACTGAATGAATCTACAACTGAGATAAGAATCCTACTATAGGAATAAAGAAATGATACGTCTAAATCAAATCCTGCAACCATCCACAATGTTGCAGCTGCGTAACCCTGGAATAGATAAGTCAACTATGGCATCCCTGTGGCTGGACACCTGTTAATATACATATACATAGACAATAGAGAAGAAGTACAAGAAATGTGTGGCCATGAACGGCACACTAATCCGAGTCCGTATGCCAAAAGTTAGGGCATTATAAAGATTCACCTCAAAGAAGATTTAAAAAAAAAACCTTTCTTCAAAAGTTTTCCCACATTCTGCCCAGATTAATAAATTGATGTTTTGAGGCATTTTGGAGCAGTTTGGGAGGAAGCGCGTGCGACAACAAAATGTAGAAAACGCGATTTTATACAGGGCATCGCGAACAGAATCGCCATTAAAGCTCCAAAACCTTCGATTATACTCAGATCTTTTACCCCAAAAACCTCCCAAGATTCATCCTAAATCCACCCAAACTTCATCATTAACAATTTCTTCCAACAATACCACTAATGGAGATTCAAAAACCAAGATCTAATCATGTTATTCACTTCTCAAATTAAGTTATAATCTCACTATTAACCCAATTTCTCCCAAAGTTAAAAATCCCCTATCAATGGTTATTCTTCATCTTCTTCAACATAAACCCACAAATTTCAATTCAAATTCCTACTTCCAAATTTCCAGAATTAATTGACATAATTACAACTATTTACATCATTAACTACAACTCAAATTAAAGCAAGAAAACACTTGCCTTGTGGGATTAAATCCGACGATCCCGTGTTGAAATTCTAGCCCGGATTGCTCTTGTCATCATTCTTTCCTTCTTCTTTTTTCTCCTTTCTCTCCTCTCTCAACCCTTTGTGTTTTGGAATGACTCGTGGCTGCCCAACACACTTAAACCTAGTTTAAAATTCCTCAATCCCGTAATTAAGCCTATTGGCCAATTAAAAATGACATAAATGCCCCCGTATGGGCTCGGTCATGTCTAAAAATGCCCCGAGACCCATTTACTACCCCCGGGTACCCTTTTTCGACTATCTTGACCCTTCCGGACTCAACCGTGCACTCAGAATTGTCATCCGAGATACTTTATAAAATTTTCCAATTTCAACCTCAAAATGCGACACTTGTGAAAATTTTCAATAACCCGAATTAATTTGAATTTCTAAATCCCCAAATTTAAATAATAAATTCTAAATCTCCAAATTCAATAATTTCTCCAATTTAAATAAATTAAATTTAAATCACCAAATTAAATGAATTTCTCCAAATTAAATAAATCCAACTCACTAATTTAATTAATTTATATATCCTCTAAAATATGGGGTGTTACAGTGTATAGGTATCCTTGGTACAGGCTATCGCAGTGATAGTTTAGACGGTCCTAAGGGACTTGGAACCTATAGTTTGTATATGTGTTAATACAATTCGAGAGTGATTCCGAATTTCTTATTCCCCTTAATTTGAGTGATATGGGGTTTGGATAGTAGAGTATGCCCGCACCATAGTTTTATTTGGGGTGCTGTTATGGTTTATATATATATTTTTCGAGTGGTTAATATATATATGAAATTCTGAAAACTGGAACTGTCTACTGTGATGTGATATGTAGGACGTGGTTGATAACTCAAATTACAAATACTTGTGTTGAGAAAGTATAATATGACACTGGAAAACTTTATTGATTTATAATGTTAAAATGAGAACTTTGGTTACTAATTGAATAGTATCTTCAAACAATTAAATCATTAATTTTGAATCTTATGAGTAATATAAGATAAATTAATCCATTGGGAAAGGATAGCTCGTTATATGATGAGATAGTCCATTGGGAAGGTTAGTGCGATAGGTGTGCACATTAGAAGAGAGGTGAGAATTTCTCAAGAGAGTGTCGCACTAATATGTTGTTGCATTGGCCTGTATCAATTTAAATACTTGCTAAACGTATTTTAAATCAAACACACTATCAGGCTCTGACCCGTTTCTTTTTATCTTTCTCTCTCTTGAATATATATGTATGTATTACAGGTGCCCAGGCACAGGGGCGTCTTGCTTAGGATCTTTTGGAAGGAACGCGCTGCAGCTTAGGTGGGAGTTGCAGGTTTCTTGATTAGACGACTTCGTTCATTCGGATCCATTCTTAGTACTTTCATCTAGTTGAGCATGTGTAGCTCTTTCCATTATTCCGTTGTTATTGGACATTTGTATTTCAGTTATTTCTAGTATTGTTACTTTGGGATTTATTCAGTTTGGGTGTGTGACTTTAGATTTCATATGTTGATATTCGATTGACGAATGTATTAAATTAATTAGATTATGTTGCAGAATTTAATGTGGTGTGATTCTTACTTATTGAATGTTGTTAATAATATAAATTATTTTTCTTTAAATAAAATTTGGAAAGTATGTATGTAAATGGTTTTGACACTTAGCTTAATTATTTAGGGTGTTTAAATTTGAAAAGTATTTTTACGACAGTGATGCTAAGAATGAACCAACTGTTCACCTTGATTTTAATTTCATAAGGGAGTGATCGCCCGGTATTTAATTAGGCGGGGTGTCACACATCTCTCGTTTACTATACATGAGTTTTGACCTGCACCTAATGCGCTTCATCTCAATGTATGAACTTCTCAAAACATCCCATGTCATCAAAGGTTGAAACACAAGCACGCCCATCTATAAACTTGGTGTCACTCTATTGGCTTGCATGGACACCACTAAATTACTAACATAAAAAATGAGAAGTACGAAAGCCATTGATAAAAACTAACTTGGTCATAAGCCACTTGGAAATAGTTCACCCATGGTTCTAAACTCTTTGAATCCACCGTCGAGGACACGATCTAAACCCTCACCAAAGTTAGCATGACTGTCCCAAAGAAACACCGATGATGAAAGACCTATTATCGACCTCACCACATCTCTCCCCAAAAGAACCTTGAACCTAGAGCTTTGATATCATTTATGAAGCCCCAACCCTGATGTATGGGTTACTTGTGGACAACCAGGTCTGACCCGAGCATTAGGTGTGAAGTGTAATAAAACAACCTATATAATGTTGCTAATCAAGATTTATTTTATTTAATATTCACTTATCTAGCATGAAATTCCAATTACAAATTAAACTATGTGAGGGACCTGTCGAAAACACCCTTGGAATCCAAGCATAAGAGCTACTAATGTAAAATAAATTAGAGTACTTACCTCTGTAATGCTCTCAAACACTAACCCGCATCGAACCTGTCATAAGAAGGACGAGGGTGTGAGCTAAATGCTCAGCCATAAATTCATAGCAATGCAAAATAGAAACGAATGACAGAAAGAAGACCCTAACGCATTATACATACATGCACATGAAACTATCTTATATATACACATATAATACTCTTAACGTATTAAACCATTTTTATGTCCGTAAATAAGATATTTCATGATTAATTAACCTTAATCTCATAAAGAACTCCTTATTTATTAACTTGACATTTATCAATTAATTTAACACACATGGTTAAATACTCAAACAAATGCACTATATTAAGACACCCCTCCTAATTAAATATCATTTGACCAGTTCTTTGTTAAATTGAATCAGAATATACAGTCGAAAAATAATTTTGACTGTCTAAAAATAATTTTTTTATTAATTCATAATTATTTAAGCAAGTGTCAAAGTTTTACCATTTTTAATTTAATTAAAACTATTCACCAAAGAAATATATTAACTAGCAACATCACATCACCACGGAACTAAATGTAACAAGAATAAATGTGATTGGAATAACTACGTAGATAAAATATATCATTATGACCAAATAAAACTGATATCCATAGTATTGACAAAAATAATTACAACCTCCAGATTCTTGGTCAACATGCCCTAAATAAAAGTAAACACTATTGATGCTAGAATCAGTAGATTAGAAGCATTTAAACGAAGTCTCCATCCCCAATAGCAACTATAATCCATCCAGATATCCCCATTATATGATGACATCCCTGACACTGGATACCTGATGTACATGATGCAACACATAAGAAAATATGGAAGGAAATGGGTCAGAGCCCGGTCGTAAAAGAGTTTTAAAATAAAAAGTTCTTAATAAGTGCAATTAAGAAATTATTATGTGAATGTTATCTTCTCGGGCTCTCGCTTAAGAATCTATCATCTCATTTAGTGCGCAGGCCTAACATACCTTATCATCTCATTTAGTGCTCATTTCTCTCTAATATGAACTAGGCTTTCACAACTGTAAGATTAAGTATTCACTTACTTATTTCAATCAAATCTCATTATTAAATTTTATCTACTAATTGAAACTAAAGATTACATCATAATATATATTTTAATATAAAATTCTCACATAGTAGATTACATCACAGTATATATATTCACCACAATATTATATATACTAATACGGCACCTCCCAGACACAGTTGCGGTGTATGCGTACTCTATTATCATATCCTGATACATTCGTCACTCTATGAAGGACTATTTGTTTGGCGTCTCTCACGAACCATAAATGACATAACATACATATTGGAGGCGAGCATACTCCCTAGACAAATAGGTCATATACCTAAGTTCCCATCCAACCTTCGAAACTATCATTCTCACTGATTGAACGTGTCCAAGGTCCTATGCTTAGGGTATGCATCTAAAATCCTCCCCAAATGAGCACATGAGGATAATCCATCACGTGAAACCTCCACCCCGATAGCAAGCACCATAGTTATGACATATACACAATAAATAATAATATAAGTCTTCACCCCCACCTATATATAATAACAATAGGGCATACACACAACCCATATAAATATTTCCATACGTAGTATATTTATCTTTAATATCCTATGTGTTTATAGATTATCACTTTACTTCTCAAATTATATTCCTAATCTTCTTTCATCACTCGAAGGGTGATCATTTATTCCTCACGTAAATTCAGTAGGTAACATCTATGCCCTAAGGGTCCATGTCATCACAACTCCCGAATTTCTATGAATTAAAATTATCTTCAATTAGGTTTATATCTCGATAATCCCTAATTCAATTTTAACCCTTTATTTCATATCTAAGGGTTAATCCAATATAATCCTAAGGTTATTCAGGTAATTAATGATGAACTTGCTACTAGTACTAACCTCAGATTATCCTTTATCTTATTTAACCTCAATTTATATAACTCTTTAGTGTAATTCATTCCATTAAGACTCGTTAATTTCCCCCATTAAATCTGACACATAAAAATATATTTCTGTGTCTTAAGAATGTCCTACGGCCCTTCCTCAAGTTCCTTATGTTCCATTAATCAACACCAAAGATTTGCAAAGGTTTCATTTAATCACAATTTAAAAGGAAACAAATCACATTTTCCTGGGGAGTCCATCGATCGTTGATTTTTGTCGATCGATCGATCGACATTCTTGGGTCGATCCATCGATCGATCATATTTTCCTTAATCTTTACGGGTTTTAAACTTTTTAGCCCCAAAATATAATTTAAACATCTCCAAATTTGTATTCATGTAACCCAGATCCTATATTAACACATATGGGAATGTTTAGCGTATCCAACTGAATTAAACATCATGAACCTATATTAATATGCCCAATTCCATGTACAATCTCAAGAATTATATTTTTTTACTCTATCAGCAGTTAAACATGTAAATCCTATATTTCTTCAACAAATAACTCTCATATTCCAAGGACTTGATTCTAAACTCAGAAAGAAATCAATCCTACATAATTCTCATTTCATGGATTCATAAAAAATAATATCGATTCAGGTAACTTTTCAAAATTTTATAAACACCCTAACAAGGATAATATACTTGCTAAATTTTTAAATAGTTAATCACTTTCCTCTTATTCGTGGGTCTCAACTGTTGGTTAACATAACTCTACTCGTGTTCCTCCTTTTTCTGGCCAAGTTTTGTCAGTGGTGGGGTGTAAGATGACTCTTGGTTTTGGGACTACTAAAGAAGTCTCTTCCTCTCCAAGAAAGTCTGTCCCTCACCTTTAAGCTTTTGGTGAATGGATATAAATTCCACCACCTCTACATTTATATAATTTTGCCAAAATTTCATCAATACTATTCACCCAATTTGGAAAATGACCAAAATACCCCTCTGGGGTGTTTGTTTGGTTCCAAATTGCCCTCCTAGAACCAAAGTAATCCCCTAGATAGTCTTTTTTTTACTATTTAAACCCTATCGGTCACTTTTCCACAACCAAAACGACCATTCCTATATATTACTTTTCATCATTAAGTAATATTCAATAGAAATCCCATATTATGGGGTGCTACATACTTCCTCTCTTATAACATAATTTTTTCCTGAAATTTGGAAAAAGTATTACCGATAAGAATAACTTAGTTATATGCTGCTCATCGTAGCCTCGCGCAACCAAGTAAAATACTTTGTATCTCCCATACAATACGCTATCGAATAATGTTAATAATGAACACCTCACAAATGTTCTTTTTAAACCCCAGGTTACCCTATCACGTAGTTCTTGCCGAAGCCTTACCGTTTAAGTTTCAATACTTAAACTTTATTTTAGGTACCCACTTTCTAGCCTTCTAATATTTGGACTTTAGTACATTAATCGTTCTTAAGATACATACGATCTCGTCTAGTGACGATCGTACACACGTAGGTTATTTTTGCAGCATATTTGTTACACATAATATAAAATATAACTATCAACTCATGTCTGATATTCGCAATAGTACTTGGTCCCCCACATTTTATTAAAAATAACGAGAATAGCAGGGCTTACCGTGCCATACCTCCACTGGAACCATACCAAAAAGGGAACTTATATGAGTTAATGTACACAAACTCCACTAGTTGAAGGGACTGCTCATGCCATCCCCTAAGATTCAAGGGTACACATATAATTTATTCTCTAACATATGATTAGTCACCTTGTTCTGCTTATTCATTTATGAGCACTCTTCCAAAATTGGTCGTACTTAATCACAACTCCGTATATATGGCCTCGTGAACACTCTTCCAAAATTGAAAGAAAAAAATATTGTCCCAATCGGACACGATGTGAAGTAGTACCCCATGTAACACCACTATCTCAGCTATATAAGGATCTCGGCATACTGTCATGTAGTATAACCAGTTCTAACTAGAATTTCTTGAGCTTCTTTGGTCAACCGATATACTATGACCCATATAGGATAATAACCCATCTAGGAAGTTGTTACCCTCTCGATAAAACTCTTAGAATGCTCTACTGGTTGAGAAACGCCTATTAGTTTCGAATGGTACACCCTTTACCAACAGATAAGTGACCCATTGCTAAAGATCCACAAAACTCCTCCATGAACAACACCAAAATAGCCCCAAGAACACCTCCAAAAACCTAAGGTTGAAAGCATAATTTTAAAGGGCTAGTTTGTGTATAAAAGAGAGGAATTTAAAATAAGTTTGCTGCCAAAAAGTTGTACCAAAAAGGGTCACCCACGACCTTAATTTATAAGGCAAAAACCCAAGAGTTTGAATCAAAACTCTTCACTAAATCCCATCACCGTTGTCATTTACAGTCTGATAAATTTTATGTTCTCTCGAATGTACCTCTAACTGTGATCCATCTGACTTTGCCTCATCGCATGTAACATGTCCTTCTCCCGCTATAAAATTTCAGTTTCTCTTGAAATGTAGGCCTCTATCAAATCTTACAAAATAAGATTTAACTTTTTGGGCTAGATGTTGTAGAATTCACCTGATAATCATAATCCACTACCTGATTCAATCACCTTGGGCGTCCATACACACTATGACTCACACATAATTGCACCAATGACCTGTACCACTCTTAAATGAATTCCCGTGCAATTAGCATGATGAAATGGTAGTAGTACACTCAACCACCCCACTAATCATAACTTAATCACTCTTTTAGTGGCATCATTTACATAATAGAATTATTAACTCTCAGTTACATTCTTGTAACTGTACAATGAACAAAGTACGAAACCCATACACTATTGACCAAATTCCATCCAACACCCGACATTTACTTGTTACATTCGTGGGATGTCTCGCAAAGAGAAATCTAAACAAGGAACCCCCCCCCCCCCCCAATACACTAATACCTTATATAGTAGGTTGTCGTGATACCTAAGTCTCTCAGTCCATAATATACACCATCCCATAATCTCCTTTTGTGGACATAAAAATCTACTTATGTGCCTTAAAAAATAACATGAAACATGGACCTCTCACTATCCCAAGTTCTCAGCACTATATATATAAAGATCTATATCTCGCTACTCCATAAATAAGACAATGTATGCCTATGCATTGGGATCACATATAACTAGATAAAATACACACGGAAGTCTACGATAGGATGAAATTTTCATATATACGATATATATATATTCCCCACCCTATTTCAAGTGGCGCCTCACAAAAGAAATTATTACTCACCCAGAGTATCCAGAAAGATAGTCTTATTACTCAATTTGGTATGGTTCAAACATTCGATAATTAATCACTGCACATTACCATAATAAGCTTTACTTTCCAACTCAAAGAAATAGTAAATTATAACCATAAAATATGCTCGTTGTTCTCATCCGATTCACTCCTGGGTGAGATAAAAAAGTCCCATTACCAACGATAGATACGTTTGTAACTCGACTGTTAAAACTAATGTACCCACTAAAATAGACTCGCATGCTAATTTTAGTGTTAACAATATATATATGTGGAACATAAGGGACTTGGGGATGAAACAAAACTTCAGCAGTCCTGCCTAATCTTCGAGTCCCAGCAAGTAATTTCCAACACGATTCATGAGCATCATTAATCATTATACATCGAGGATTTGATCCAATAGTTTTCCCCTCCTCGTAGTGGGAAAATTATTCTATTATGAGTCCTACATGCCCATCACTAAAATGTTGGCCCAAAATCTATAGGCCTCACATATGGCTTTACTAGCCTCCCTTTTTTCTTCCTAGCCCCTGTCAACCCTAAAATACAGTATGCTACTATTATCGTGGACTCCACTGGTCCTACCTAAACCCACACCATCCAGTTATAAATTTTTGGGCCCAATTCTCTTGACCCAATTCCTCCCCTGAAAATCTCACTCCTCTAGTTGTTATGCCTAACTAGCATGGTTTACCATTCCTAATCATCTCGGTCTCACTTATAAACGTGGAAACATTCAACAATGGTAGTCCCACTCTATATACATAGGATAATTTACTCATCACTAGTCCTACTGACCATTTGGGAATGTCCTTCTCTCGGAAAGTGTTGTCTTAGCGCCCACTTGCTATTTTGTTGTCCTTATTGCCCTACTAAGTCCTATGAAACACATGGTCGACATTAATGGTCTTGGTTGACTTCATAACTTTTTAGTAAGGATTTAAATAGGTCGCCTGATGTTAATACCTTTCGATAATGTCTCACTAACACTATTTAATTCAATCTTGCCTTTTGGCTAGGTTTCCCAACTCTACGGGCTCCACTTCTTCTAAAAAGGATTACTAATTTCCTTGACTCTAGTCATCTTTGTAAAATTTCCATCTGTACCTGAGCATTTAACTCATTAGTCCTTCCACATCACTCAACTATTCTTATCTAGGATGCACCCCATTCTTCGTTGGGTAATGTATTCATTAAGCGAGTTGATTAGTCTCACGCATTGGTCTTTCTTTCTTTCCCATATGAGATAAGTTTCTAAATTCTAGTCATATCAAGGTTAAACATCAAATGGACAATTTCACAGTCAAATTATAATATAATGTCTCCTTTTAGCTAAACAGATGCCTTTTTATATGTGATATCTTCCCATAACCAAAACTTTCACCTGACAATTTCAAGTCTTGGGTATTACTACATTTCACCCTACTTAATTTCCTTGGGATTTCTTCATTCACAGGAGTCCTTATGACTCCATCTTCACTCAATGATAGTGATAGGTGTGTTTGGAATGGTAAAAACGTCATTTATGGTGGTTCTTGGGAAACTAAGGCTATCGAGTGACTTCTTTGTCATTCTCAGCCCTATCAATAATTATGGTAGGTTCTATCTCAATCACCATTTACAAAATCTTATGAGACTTGGGTTGAGTCCTCCTCCTGTTGTCCATCTAACGACCCTCCATAGTCGTCCTACAAGGTTTGGTGCATGATTCCTGATCGAACTTGTATAAAAAATACACCAATTACTATTCATAGCACGAGCACATGAGTCGTATTAGGTAGAGGAATGAAACATACAACTAATAGGTCTCTACATCGAAGAACGCTACACTGAAACATGGAAAGCCATACAAATACTAAAGACACTTGAACATGATGTTCTAATGCCACCCATAACACCAAAATTAATTAAATATCGAGTGATCAGTCCCTTATTGCATTAAATTAGAATATGTATATGGTTCATTCGGAGCATCACTGTCCAAAACCAACTTCTTTATTAATTTATCTAATAGTTGATTAAGATGGTGTCAAAACTTTTCCATTTTCAATTTAATTACAACCATTCCACAATGTGGAATATTAATTAGCAACATCACATCACCGCTAAACTAATTATAACAAGAATAAATGTGACTAGAAAAACTATCCAGTTAAAATATATCATTACCATCAAATCAAACTCATAGCCACAATACTGACATAACTACTTACCACCTCTAGAATCTTTGGCAACATACCCTAAATGAAGGTAAACACTATAGATGTATGAATCAATAGATTAGATGCGTCTAAACAAAGTCGGTATCCCTAGTAGCAGCTATAATTCGTCGAGACAACCACATTCTATGGCTGCATTCTAGAAACTAGACACGTGATGTACAAGATATAATAGATAAAATATTATGCAACAAAATGGGTTCAAGCCCTAGTGTAAAATATTTTTAAAATAGCAAGTGCTTAACAACTGAATTTAAGTAATTATTATGTACATTTTAGCATCTCAAGCACTCGCTTGAGAATATTGACTCTAGTTTAGTGTGCACGCCTAACGTACCTTATCACCTCCCAAATTAAGGTATTCAGTTACGAATATATCCCATATCATTTCCCCATATTTCCCACATAATGCATACGATAATTAGAAATGTTCATTTTTCTTTAATATGAACTAGGCTTTCACGACTTTAAGTTTAAGTATTCACTTACTTATTTCAATCAAATCTCATTATTCATCTTTATCTACTAACTGACACAATATATTACCTCACAGTATCTATTTTCATCAATAATTATGACATAGTAGATTAAATTATATTATATATATACATCACATTATTATATATACTAACACGGCCTCCCAGACACATATATGGTGCATGCATACTCTGATATCATGTCCTGATACTTCTCTCGCTGGATAAAGGACTATTTGGTCGGCATCTCTCACGAACCATAAATAACATAACACACATATTGTAGGTGATCACACTCCCCAGCCAAATGGTTCACACACATACCTACGTTGCCATTCAACCGTCGAATCTATCATTCACACCGATAGCAGGTGTTCAAGGTCCTATGCTCCGGCAACGCATCTAAAGCACCCCCATATGGGCTCATTAGGATAAGATCGTCCACAATGCAAAACGTCCACCCCGATACCATGCAGCACAACTATGTCATTCATGTAATAAATAAAAATAGAGGTATTCACCCTCACCTATATATAATAACAACAAGGCGCATGCACAACCCTAAAAAATATTTGCATACCTAGTATATTTACCTCTAACATCCGACTTATTTTCAGATTTTGACTTTACTTCCCAAATTAGATTCTCGAGCTTCTCTCATCGCTCTAAATGTAATCATTTATGCGTAACCTAAATTAAGTACATAAGATCTACGTCCTATTGGTCCATGTCATCACAACTACTGATTTTTTTTGAATTAAAACTATCTTCAAATAAGTTTATATCTCGATAATACCTAATTCAATTTTAACCATTTATTTAATCTCCTTGGGTTAATATCATATAAGCCTAAGGTTATTCTTATAATTAATGACCCTCTTACTACTGGTACTAACTTTAAGTTATCTTTTATCAGATTTAAACCTCCATTTATATAACTCTTTACTGTAATTTGTTCCATTAACATTCGTTAATTTCCCCCATTAAATCTCACAGATAAAAATATTTTTTTGGGTCATATGTACATCGTACTTCCCTTCCCCAAGTACCATGATGTTCCATTAACCATCATCAACGATTTCTAAAGTTGGGATTGAGTAATAATTTTAAAAGGAAACAAATAACATTTTCTATGGGATTCGATCGATCAATGATTTTGGCCGATCGATCGATCAGTTGATGGATCGACATTGTCCGGTCGATCGATCGATCCATCCAATAATTGCACATATTTTCCTTAGCAGTTACGGTTTTTATACTTTTTAACCACCAAAATCATATGTAAGCCTCTCCAAATTTTTATTCACGTAACCTGGTTCATCTACCAACATATATGGGCAAGTTCTAACGTATCCAAATCAATTAAACATCATCACCATGTATAAATATACCCAGAATCCATATAGAATCTCAATAATTATTGTTTTCGACTTTATCATCAATTAAACATGTAAATCCCATATTTCTTCACCAAATAATTCAAATAGTTCATGGAGTTCATTCTAGACTTAAAAAATAAATAAATACTACACGATTATCATTTCAAGGATTCATCAAAAATCATGTTAATTTGTATAACTTTTGGAATTTTATAAACAACCTAACATGGACAATATATGTTCTAAAATTTGCAATAATTAATAATTTCCCTCTAATTAGTAGGTCTGAACCATTGAGGAAGATAACTCTGCACATGTTCCTCCTTTTTCCGATCAACTTCTGGGGGGTGGTGGTTTAAGATGACTCTGAGCTTTTGGTCTCCTAGAGAAGTCTCTTCCTCGCCTTGAAAGTCTCTCCATCCACTCTAAGACTTTTTCTTTTGATTTTTTGTTAATTAACCTAGATCCCACCACTTCTACATTTTTATAATATTACCAAAATTGTGTGGGTACTAGTCACCCAATTTGGAAAATGAGCAAAATACCCATCTTGGGTGTCTGGTTGGTTACAAATAACCTCGAGACCAGAGAGTCATCCCCCATGTACACTTTTTTGCCTATTTGAACTGTTTTGGACACTTTCATGCAGTCAAAACGACCATTTATATGACAATAAAATAAGTTCCTTTTTAATTCCATCTAAATATAGACCTCGCACAACTCACATGTGTGTCTTGACTTATTTATCGTAATTATCATATTTATCACTGTAGATAATTTTATGAAATCATAATCATATGTAAAGTCATAATCATATATATTACTTTTAATCACGAAGTTATATTCAACGTCAATCACCTATTACTTTATTCTCAAGTAATATTTTATAATACCCCGTACTTTTAAAGATAATTGAATTACACTATGGATGTAATTTTGTAATTTGAAGAACTATTGTGAATAGTAATTCTGGGATTCATGAGTGAAATTAAATAAATTCGATATTATAAAGTGAATAGTAAATAATAGTTTTCGAGTGACAGATTAATATTTATGTGGATTATATTTCAAGGTTAAGTATATGAGTGGATTATTTTTATTACATGTCGCAGTTGGGTAAAGCGACAAAGGAAAATATTTTAAATTGGAAAACACACCTATTGAACGTGTTGGGTCAAAATAGTGAATTTTACTTAAGTGACTCAGATTGAGATTTCGACTTTTCCATTGGGTTCGAAAGGGACGAGATATTCATAATAGGTTACCCGGGGGTAGTATTTGGATTCCGGGCATTTTTGGAATAGTAGGGACTCGTTAATGAGTACACGAGTCCTTTAACAATTGGGTATATACCCAATTTCGGGTTTAAGAGAAAGGTAACACTCATTATTTTCCAAAATATGCCCTAAGATAGAGAAAGAGGAGAGAGAAGGTAGAGAAGAAGAAGAAGAGAAGAGAAAAAGGAAGAATAAGAGATTTTCTGTCAAACTCCGCCGGATTCGACTCGAGGTCAACGGATTTCATCCTTTATTTTGTGCATTTATTTCATATTATGGTTGGTAAACCCTTAAAATAAATTCGGGGAAAATTTGTATATGAGTTTACATATTGATGTAATATAGACTCTTAATAATTTCTACTGTTAAATCCATGTAAATGGAGTGAAGAAATGGATTGAAATGGTTTAAAATGATAAGTTGGGTTTTTTATGGTTTTAGGGTTTAAATCTAAGGAAACAGATTTAATACCGCAAATTAATTGATGTGTTACATGTAAAACAGAGATTAGATGTTTATGGAGTTGTTGGATGAGATTAGAAACAACAAAAATGGACAAAAATGGAGGTTGGGATTTTGGAGAAGATGATGAATAGTAACTCCGTAGCTTGCGGGGTAAATTCAGATAGAAAGAGTGCAGATTCAGCTCTCGGTCAAAACACAAAAAGTTGTAGATCTTTTCGATATGGTCGCGTGAGCACTGAACCGTATTTTCCTTAATTTTCTTCGAATTGTTATGATTTTTAGAAGATGGCAGTTCCGGGAGGAAATAGTCAACTCAGAAATGCACTCGAAAATTGAAAAAATATATGCTAGAATTGGTTGGAGATAAATATTTGGGGTTCCTAAAAATAGTGTGGGGACATTAAATTTTTTTTTGTAAGGCGTGTACTTTTAGTTAGTTGAAAGTAAAATCGAAGATTTACCCGAATAGGGGAGTTTGTGAGGAATAATACCTAAAGAGATATTTTGGTGAGATTTGAATATTAAATAAGGGAATATGTACTTGGGTAGTGTTTTAATTGTGTGACGGCTTATATTATTGCAAATGAGAATGTTCGAGGTTATTGCCTATCGTTATAAGAGTTTGGAAATTTTAGCCATAGTATATTGAGAAAGGATATAAATAATAGATATATGATGTCATTAAAGTATATATATTATGAGACAACTGAATATATCGGGGTTGTTGATATTATTATTGTGCGGTGAGAAAAGTTCAGAAATAAAATATTGGGGATTAGTCAAAAATTGATAAGTGCGTACTATATTCGAGATGTAAATATAATACATAGGGGATTTATTATACGGGTTGTGCATATTCCTGGATGTTAATATATATGTGGGTTAAATAATTACCAATGGGGAATTATGTATAGGTGAGAGAAATACCTATAATTATAATATGGTTGTGTGAATACCTAATTTATGGTATATGTGTCAACCCGCTATCCGAAATAAAGGGTGGCCAGCCCTAAACTCCAATGAAACAGGAATCATAGATAGATACCATTCTCAGCATCACAATAATCATCAGAGTATCAAGAAGAACCACACAATATTCCAGAAAACGGGTTATCAAAAATTTTAGTTTGTAACTTAAAGAAAACACTTCAACAACCCACAATAGAAAAAGAGGATGTAAACTCCCACAACATATACGTGTAATCAAATAGATAAAAAAAGGACCGAGTAAAGCGTCGGTCGATACCATCCATACAACATACAATAAGTTCACGTGCTACATAATACATCAATTATACAATTTCAACCATTTGGGCCACACGCCCGAATAAAGACCGATCTTAGATAGAAAACAATAATAGGGGCGTCTACACAAAATATCCCGTGATCCCCGCAAAATGTCATGGCTCCTCAAAAGACTTAGAGAAAAGATAGTCATTACGGGAGACCTTGCGGTGGGACACCTGAACGAATATAGAAGATATATACACAACAAGAAAACGAAGAACCAGTCAGAGTCCAGTTTGATATGATCACTAGATAAATGACAGGTATGACAATAATGTACAAGTAAGCATGGATGAAAATCTAGCATGGTAACATCATATAAAGAACTAAGACAGATAAATGATTATTAATATGAAATCCAATTATACAAGAATTAAAAGTACTTATAAGCCTTTTTCATCTTTCATCATTTTCAATTCCATCTTCTTTCCTTTCCTTATCAGGAATGCATTTATCTCAATTGTATGCTCTTTGTGGCATATGCTTTGCTCTTTATGGCATTAATGTTCCATCGAGTCCAACATGATAATAGAATAGTTATAAATATAAATATAACGATTCTAAGAATGCCCGTCCGGGTTTCCCCACTGTGCGCGTCCCTAAATAACCATCATCTTCCAAGGCCTAACATAAGACAACCTAGGATCCTATCACAACGTCGGGAAGCGGCCATATGCCTGCGGGGTAGTCAAGACCACACCCAGAATCTACTACCCATCGTAGAAAAATATAAAACAAGTGCTCATACCCTGCATTCACTAGCCAGGGGGCTTCACCTCACGCACGGACTTCCCTTAAGATGGTATTTAGAGAGGTGTGTAGCATCCATTTTAATAATTTCCATTTCGTGATTCAGTAAATTATGTTTTACTTTATCCATTTTACATTTTATCAAATGCATTATGGTATACTTCACATCATCATAATAACCTTGAAGAATATTTAAACTCCCAAGTTATCTCTCCTAAATGTCCTTGCTTGGACTTTATAATAATCCTCAAATGAGATCTAGTTCGCATATACTCCTAAAGTCTCCAAATTCGACCTTAAGATTTCCTAGACTCTTATAGAACTACCTGACAGAAGAAATGCCTAAACATCTCTTTAAATCTTCCACCCTGAAATGAACCCTAGATGAACCCCTTCGAGTCTAGGGTGTCGACCAACTCAACTAATACTCTAAGACCCTATATTTACTTCATTTAAGAAGTTCCATAATTACTAATCCTAAAGAAAAAGGGTTAAAATTGAAAAAGAAAAGAAATAGAAAAAGTGCAGGGTTTTCGAATCGATTCAGCCTAGCCGAATCGATTCGTCCAGAAAATATGGGATTCTGCATAGTTGACGAATCGATTCGGACCAAGCCGAATCGATTCGGTCAGGAAGATTGGGTTTCTGCATAATTGCCGAATTGATTCGGACCAAGCCGAATCGATTCGGATCACTCGACCCTGAAAACTGCATAACAGCGAATCAATTCGGCCATAACAGCTAATCGACTCGGCCAGGCCGAATCGATTCGGTTCTGCAGAAGTTCCAAGTAGTTCTTATGGAGTCTTTGACTCCAAATTTCTTCCCAACCCAAATCCAATCTAACCAACTCATTTATTATCATCAACACAACATAAATGTTACTAATAACTACCACCACCATTAATACTCATCAAATTTATTCAACCATGATCCAAATCCAACAATTATACCAAAAACCCTAAACTAGTTAAACTATGGTTAATACACCATTATCACAGAAATCATTTATCTTAAACCACAAATATCAAGTAGAAACTTGCCTCAATTCAGCAATTGCTGATTTTCTTGGTGTAGGAGCAAGGATCCCTCTCAAATCTTCAATCTCTTTTCTTTCTTTCTACCCTTCTCTTCCTCTCTCTAGTTCTCTCTAGGTTTAGGAAATAAAATCTGGGAAATTAGAAGACTTAGTAAGACTAATTCGTGGCTTAAGACAAAATCCCACTTAATTAATTAATATTGCGATAAAATAATACGCAACAACATAATTGAGGTATAACCAGTCAAAAGTGCCCAAAACCTCAAAATACGTAACAACACAATATCTGACTATCTCACACGTTCCGGAATCAACCGCGACCTCCAAATTATCATTTGGGAAATTTATAAATCAATTTATGTTTCGATCTCATTATTAAGCCAAATATCATTTTAAGTTCATATGATATTAATAAGCATATCATAGCAATATTCACCCACAATTATGGTATATATAGAAACTCGTAGTGAATATTAGCTTTGCTTCAATAAATTAGCATTCAAATCATAACCCAACACTTATATCTAATTACCATACCTAGTAATTAATATAAAATTCATTCTCATAAGCGAGGGTTATTACAGTATATTTATATAGGTGGAGTGTGTACCTATATGATTGTTTATTATGTGTATCACATACCTACCATACTTGCTATCATGGAAGATTGGCATTTGGAAGAGGACAATCTTATCCCTTGTTGCCTTCGGGGGGATTTTAGATTTGGTACTTCAAGAACATAGGGTTGTGAAAGGCTTATTTGTGAGTTTATAAGTCTGCTGCTTATGGGATCATAGGTATGTGCGTGACCCGTAAGTACGTGAACTATGTTCGCCTCCAATACGTGTGATTTGTATTGTTATAGTTCCTGAGTGATGTGGAACGGGTAATCCTTTTGTACGAGATGTACTTGGATTTGGATATCAGAGTATGTGGGTATCGTTGTTAAGCATATGGGTGTCGAATTTGGATATATGTATTGTGATTAAAATATATGTGTACTTGAGATAATCCACAATTGCTTAATATTATAGCTCGGTGGATGATTAGTATACTTGTTCCATGTAGTATATTATTTATATATAGGAGATGAGATATCATATAACGTAACTCGGTATAAAAGGGAAAATAGTGAATAAAGTGATATACTCCTTCTGGTTGATTTGTATCTGGATTTAAATGAATATGGATGATAAGTTAATGAGAACTATTAATATATGTATGGGATGGTATAAATGTGGTATGTACTTAAGGCTTAATGGATCCCGATGATCAACATTTTCACGTAGTAGTGTATCGGGGGAGTTACTTGTTTGGATTTCGCTTCGCGAGACATCCCATGCACGAACGTAACGTAATGTTGGGAATGGGGAGAAGCTTAGTCCTTAGTACTCAGAGTTTTTGGGATTTTGGAAGATAAGGGAAATACCTTAGTAGGTAGGGTAGCTTAACTAGGTTGTTTAAAAAGGTTTGCGATAGTATTGCAATATTAGAAGAGGGGTGAGGTGTATCTCAATGGAGTGCGATACAAATTTAAATATGAGATAAAACATAATTTCCTAAATAAAGTATTTATGCACTTAAAAAATATTTTCACAACTCGGTCTCTGACCCGTTTCTATATTTTTCCATTCTTGTTATATCTATATTTTTCCATTATTGTTATATCTTTCGAGTCAGACATTTGCTGCAGCAGTTGTGGATGCAAGTAGGTTTATATTAGACGCTTCTATCATTGAGATCTAGATATGAGGTATTGTAGAAACATTCGGGCTTATAGCCAAACTGTACTCATTTATTCTTTTATCGCCTTTTAGTGCGGCATTCGATTTGGTTATATTAGTTTACTGAGTGTTCGGTTATTTTATTTTATTCCATTTCAGTCGTTGCATGTAAACTGTTGTAATTTTTTTACTTGACTGGTTTGGTTAAAAAGATTAGTTAATTATAAATTTGATGCCGGCCTAATAGGATATTAGTAATTAAATTAGTCTTCGACAGTGATGCTAAGAATAAACCATATGAGAATCCTATTTTAATTTGATATAGGAGTGATCGCCCCGTATTTTATTAGGCGGGCAATCACATATTTAAATACGAAGTAATTTTTCAATTATCCCACAATTAATTCTTATTAATCCCATTTTAAAATTCATTAAAAATACGGGGTGTTGCATGTATTTAATAGAAAGGTATTTATTTATCGAAATCGTCTTTTTTACATAAATCAATCCCCATTAGCGTTTTCTTTGAAAATCACCTCTTTCAAAACATGCGAACACAGTGTTATTAAATACTTATTTGGTTTTAAAACCTTTCCCAACCCCCTTTCTGTTAATTACGGGATAAACCTTCTTAAGTTGCTCAAGTTACCCATTTAACCACTATACTTTACTTTATGGACCCTAATCAATTTATACTATCTTGTCCATTTTAACCATTACTGGAACATTTATTAATTCGCTCAATTTAGGCTGCCTTAACACATTTTCACCTCAAAACCCATTAATTGACATGTTCCATATTCCTTTATCTTTTTTCTCCAAATCTTATAGTAAAACACATAAATTAACGGGCTCCACACCGTTAGCGATGCCACCATATGTTGTGGCTTGTGATTTGGGATCTTTCACCCCAGGGATCCGAGCCATCCTTAATTATCCCGGTGTCATAAGGTTCATTTTTAATGTGTTCTAACATTTTACAAATGTCCATATTATTCTACCTTTCATTTTTCCCCGACCAAAGGAAAAATCCGAGGCTTCACCCTAGCTTGTCGTACACTTTGAAAATTATCATTTCATGCCCTTTAAACTTTAGCTTTGATTTTATTCCAAAATCATGTTCATTTAGGACCAATCTATGTAACACTTTTTCAAACTTTTTATTCGGAAAAAAATGTTCCCTTTACGTAAAATTGCCATTTTACTCTTTTTTTTTCAAACTTGTCTTTCCACCCTTTTCATACGTGTTATTTCCAAAAACATCATTAAGTTACCCACACTAGCTTCTCAAGTGATTTTAACACAATAACACTAGTTGAACATTTCGTGTATCATTCCTTCAATTTGAAAATGTCTTCAACTCATTATTTCCTTTCTAATTTCACAATTGTTAATCTTTCAAAACATCATTAAATTACAGAAACAAACTTCCAAAACTTTTGACCATTAACAGTTACTCAACACTTTTACAAGTTAGAAATTTCTTTACTTTTTTAAATCCAAGATATCCAATTACACTTAAAGACCATTTTCATTAGAAAATAACATTTCCTTTTATTACCATATTTTGTCTTACAAACTTGCACTTATCACACATTCAGCCCCATTTTCACACACTTTGAAGAATCTAATTTCCATTTTTCTTAATTCATGACAAAACCCAACAAAAAGTTCTTTAAACGTGTTTATATTTTCATCATTAAGATGATACAATTACATATTCAAGAAAAGATGAGATTTAACTTCAAAAATCCAAGTCATTAAGTCAAATATACATATCATGTTAGAAATTCATAATACTTGCAAAATACACTTTTCAAGACATAAGGGACATTTTTATTTCTTCAAGTTCAAACAATTTTCAACCTTAATATAATCTTTATTTTACAAAAAGCATGGAATATTATTTCCCCAAAATATTTTTGGATGATAAATATCATTTTCAAACATTTCATTTCATAAAATGTTTAACATCAAACTTTTAGAAATACTATTTTAACAAAAGGCCCAAACTTAGTATCTTTTAAATAAAATTTTCAAATACTCTTCATAATTTACTTCTAATAAACATAACATTTTTACAACATTTTATGTACATAAAAATATTAAATACCAAATATTTTGAAACTCATCATATTACTCATATGCATCCTACTATTATAATCCAACAACAAGACTGCTAATATGCAAGATAGAGCCTTAATACTTAAAGTAGAGTGTTCCCAGCTCAAATTAGGCTTCAATAATGGAAGGCATGAAATGTATAAGAAGATGGCAAACTCACACCTCCTAAGGAGGACTTAGAGAGGTTTCCTATCTCCAATAATCCTGTTTTCTTGAGATCTTCATCAAGATCAATCTTTAAGATCCCTAAATCCTGCATCTTCAGCTTATCCAAAACCCCCAGCCACACCTCCAAAATTCATAGCTCAGCTCAAGAATAGAGGAAATGGGTGTATATTGTTCCAATATTGTGGAATACATGGCAAATATGGTGATATAAGGTGGAAGCGTGTTAATGGCATGGTCGTTTATGGTGGAAATACGCTAAAAACTATGGGGGTGAGAACCTCCCACTTCCATTAACCCAAACAAACCTTATAAAACCCTTTAAGACTTCAAAATCCTATTTTTAACCAATCTGGGCTCACTAATGCTTGACAACTCATCAATCGAAGGGTCCCAAGTGTTACAAGAAGCAAAGGTAAGAAATGTATTAAAATATTCATAATGTCATTCAAACGAGAATCACTTGACGTTCAAATGAGAATGACTTCTCATTCGAACACCCTTAGAATGACCCATGGCTATTATGCAAATAACCCCATACGAACCTCGTTCGATCACCACTTATAAGGATATGTGATTCTTATTCAAGTGACTCAGAACCTGCTTGAAATGACCCTTTTTCAATTTCTCCAAATTTCTTAATACAACCAAAAACATCCATAATTTATAATTAAGACCCCTAAATTGGTCATGTAAGAATATGAACAAAATCATAATGATTCAAATATCAATGTATTCATATTTTTATAACTTATGGGAGAGAATAAATCCAAATATGAAAAGGTTAGACTTCAACTTAAAACACGTCGTTAAATGGTGAAAACACAAAGCAACCACAAAAAGGGCCCCTGTAAGATGCACAAACAGTTCGTATTGGGAAAATATAACTCGTATGCACTTTTTAACTAGTTATGGGACTCCCAGCTTGAGAATATTACAATAACTTTTAAATAGTTACTCTTTAGCTTAAAAATACGTCGTTAAATAGTGAAAGGGTAAAAAATTCCCAAAATGGTACCGCAAGAAGCACACGCACCTCGCATGTGACGAATATAAATTGTATGAACGAAAAGCGTAGTCGTGGGAATTCAAATTTTAGAATATGATGTCAAATTGAAAATAGTAATGCTTATGTTTGAAATCATGCCGTTAAAGGGTGAAACTGTAAAACAACAAAGAAATAGTACCATAAGATGCACGAACACCTCTCACAAGACGAATGTAACTCGAAGCAATTCACATCATAGTCGCGGGACTCCCAGTTTGATGATGTGCCAATAGTTTCCAAAACTTGGACTTAGGCATAAAAACCTGTTGTTAAATTATGAAAATGTACAATAGCCACAAAAACACACCACAGGAGGCACGAACACCTCGTACAAGACAACATAACTCGTAGGGACTCACATTGTAGTCAGGGGACTAGAAGTTTGATAATGAGATGAAAATTTGTAAAAAGTTATATTTATGCTTAAAAACATGACACTAAAGGTAAATATTTTGAAATAACAATCAAATGTCACTATAAGTGGCATGAACAACTCACATGGGGAAATTGTGACTCATAGTAATTGACCACGTAATCACAGGACTCCCTGTTAGAGAATATAATTTAAATTTTAAATAGTTAGGCTTGGCCTAAAAAACTTATCATTAAGGGTGAAAATGTAAGTGATCAACAAAACGGTACCATAAGAGGCACGAACTCCTCCTAGGGAAAAATGTAACTAGTAGGAAGTGACCAAGTATTCATAAGACTCCCCATTTGAGAGTTCAAAAAAGTTTTCAAATTTTTGGGCTTAAGCTTAAAAACATGCCGTTAAAGAGTGAAATCATAAAACAATCATAAACAGTCTTGCTAAAGGCATGGACACCTTGCATATGAACCATATAACTCCTAGGAATATATCGCATAGTCATGGCACTCCGAATTTGACAACAAGACTATAATTTCCAAAGTTTTGGATTTAGGCTTGAAAATATGCCCTAAAATTCAAAAAAATGTAAAACAACCTCAAAATGGTCGTAGTTGTGGTCCGATCAACTCACATTGGATAATGTATCTCATATGAACCGACTGCATAATAACAGGACTCCAGGATTGAGAATATAACAAAAAATTGAAAATAGTTAGACTTTCTCATAAACTTGTCGTAAAAGGAAAAACAAAAAAATAGCCACAAAATGCCCACGTGAAGGGCACATAAACCACGCCTGCGATGGATGTAACTCGTATGAACTAACCGCATAGTCACAAAACTCATGGTTTTAGAATATGACTAGTATTCTCCAGTCATTTAAATGAGGCTTAAAAATAAGCTATTGGAGGATTAAAATATTAAGTTTCAACAAAAAGGCGCAAACACCTCGCACGAGACGAATGTAAATCGTAGGAACCGAACGCATAATCATGACATACTCGATTTTCAAATATGACTACAATTTTCAAATAAATAGACTTAGGCTTCAAAACATATATTTAAAGGGTGAAAAATAAAACAAGAAGAAAATTTTCCCGTAATAGGCAGTAACACCTCGCAGGGGACTAATGTAATACATAAGAATTATCCTCATTATAACAAGGCAATTGATTTCAAACAATCACTATAACTTTGAAATAGTTAGACATGAGCTTAAAACATGATGTTAAAGGGTGAAAATATAACATGTCCACAAAAAGGTCTCGTAAGACTCCTGATCACCTTGCACATGACCATTGTATCTCATATGAACTTAGCACGTAGTCATGGGACTCCCGTTCTGAGAAAAAGTCCAAAACATGCAAGCAGTTAGACTTAGACTTAAAACTTGTCATTAAAGAAAAACGCCGACAAAATGGCATCGTGAAATGAACAAACCATTCCTATGGGGGGAATGTGACTAGTACGAACTAATTCCTTAATTTCTAGGCTTAGGCTTAAAAATATGCCATTAACTAGTCAAATAGTAAAAAATTAAAAAAAATTCCCTTAAGAAGCACAAACATCTCACATGGGACCAATGTAACTCGTTGACATAACTCGTCAAAACTCACACTATAGGTAAAGGACTATAGATTTAAAATTATGGTGAATATTGCAAATTGTTACACTTAGGCTTAAAACATGATTCTAAATGGAAATAATTAAAAATAACCAAAAAATGGCCCTATAAGTGGAACTAACACCTCGCATGTGACAATAGTGACTTCTAGGATTTGACGGTGGAATTCTTGTTAGATAATACAACTATGATTTTTAAACAGTTAGGCTTAGCCTAAAAAACTTGTCATTAAGGGTGAAAATATAAATCATCCACAAAAAGGTCCGTTACGAGGCACAAAATCCTCGCACACGACAAATGTAAATCTTAGGAAGTCACCGGATATTCAAAGGACTTTTGGCTCGAGCGTATGACAATTTTTTTTTTTTTTAGTCCTAGTCTTAAAAACACATCGCCAAAGGGTTAAATAATAAAATAACCCTCAAACAACTCTCTTAGAGGCATGAACAACTCGTAAAGGACCAATGTAATTATGAGGAATTAACCGCA
The DNA here is from genome assembly GCA_949130495.1 of Sambucus nigra. Taxonomy (NCBI): domain Eukaryota; kingdom Viridiplantae; phylum Streptophyta; class Magnoliopsida; order Dipsacales; family Adoxaceae; genus Sambucus; species Sambucus nigra. Next base: position 33,596,061 of record OX422218.1, on the reverse strand, counting down.
TAGTCACCGTACTACTGGTTTGAGAATGTGACTATATTTTCTTAATAGTTAGGAGTAGACTTGAAAACATGCCTTTAAATTCTTAAAATGCAAAACAACCAGAAATGGTCCCATTAGAGGCCTAATTACCTTGCATAGGAAATGTATCTTCTAGGAACTAACAATGTAGTCATTTGCAAATATGACCAAAATATGCAAATAGTTAGGATTTGGCATAAGCATTTTGTTAAAGGGGAAATACTAAACAACGAAAAAATTGTCTCGTAAAAGGAACAAACACCTCACTTCGGGTGAATGCAAGACATATGAACTAATTGCATAGTTGTGAAACTCATAGTCGGAGAATATTAATATTATTTTTTTTATCGCTAGACTTGGGAATATAAAAATACCATAAAAGGGTTAAAATACTAAATATCCATAAAAAAGTATCATTAGAGGACCTAACATCTCGTACATCAAAGATATAACTTACATTAATGACCATGTAGTCGTTGGACTCCTGGTTTGAGAATATGATGATAATTTTTAAATAGTTCAACTGAGGATTAGAATATTTAGCTAAAGGGATAAAATCAAAGATATCCGTAAAACTATCTCATAAGAGGCACAAACACCTCGTACAGGATCAATGTAAATCTAAGAACTGAATGCATAGTCCGACTATAGATTTGAGAATATGACTCTAGTTTGCAAACCGTGAGATTTAGGCTTAAAAACATATTATTAGACATATTGCACGAGCACGACGTAGGGGACCAGTTTAACTCATATAAATCGTCGCTTGGTCACAGGACAACTGATATTAGAATTTCACCACAAGATTCAAATATTTATACTTAGGTTTAAAAATAAGATGTTTAATTATGAAAATGCAACATGTCTACAAACGGTCTCTTAAAAGGCCTGATCACCTCACATAAAATAATGTATCTCGTAGCATCTGGCCACATAGTCACGAGACTCCTGATTTGGCAATAAGCTCAAAAATTGCAAACAATTAGACTTTGAGTTAAAAACAAGTCACGAGAGGGTGAAAATACAAAATAACCACAAAATGGCCCTATAAGATGAAGGAACACCTCGTGTGGGGCCAATGCAACGCATATGAACTGAACTCCTAGTTATGTGAGTCCTAATTTTAAAAATGGTTACAATTTTTAAATAGTTAGGATTTAGCTTAAAAATATATTGTTAAAGAGTGAAAATGTAAAATGACCCTAAAATGATAGTGTAGGAGTCATAAGCACCTCTCACCGGACCGATGTAACGCGTAGCAATTGATAAAATAGTCACGGGAGCCTTGGTTTCAAAATATGACTATAACATTTGAATAGATAAACATAGGCATAAATACATGGTGTTAAATTGTCAAAACGAAAAATGGCCACAAAATTGTAGCATAAGAGGCACAAACAATAGGCTCAAGACCAAAGTGACTCGTAGGGAATCATATTGTAGTCATGGGAGTCCAAGTTTGAAAAAATGATGAAAATTTGCAAATAGTTAGAATTAGGCCTAAAAACATGAAGTTAAATGAAAATAATGCAAAACAACTAGAAAACGACCCTATAAGTGGCACGAACACCTCGCATTGGGCAAAGGTAACTCGTATTAACTAACCACATGGTGATAGGACTCCTTATTAGAGAATAAAACTTTTATTTTTATACAGTCGCGATTAGCCTAAAAATATTATCTTTAAGGGTGAAAATAAAACATCCAAAAAACTGTCATGTATGAGGCTCGAACTTCTCGCATGGAACCAATGTGACCCGTGAGAAGTGATCGCTTTTTCACACGACTCGTTATTTAATAACATGATAATTTTTGCAATTTTATTGCTTTAGGGGTGAAAACATGACGTTAAAACGTGAAATCATAAAACAACCATGAAATAGTCTTGTTTGAGCCTTCAATAACTCTCACATGACCAATGTAACTCCTACGATATGACCGCATAGTCACGTGACTCCCAATTTAAGAATATGAGTATAATCTACAAATAGTTAGGCGTAGGCTTAAAAATATTCCGTCAAAGGTTATAAAGGAAAAAAAAGGGCACTATGCTATTATAAGTGTCACGAATAAATGGAATGGTCCAAATTGAACTCGCATTAACTAAACATTGACTCACAGGACTCCATATATGAGAATTTAATGAAAATTTTCAAATTTATATGAATAGGCTTATAAAAAATCAACTAATGGATTAAAACGGAAAATATTAAAAAGGTCATGTCAGAGTCATGAACACATCCAACAAAACTAATGTAACTTATAGGAACTAACCACGTTATTTAGGACTGCTGGTTTCAGAATATGACTACAACTTAGAAACATTCAGTAGTCGGTTTAAATTATGCCAATAAAGGTGGAAAACAAAAAATAACCTCCAAATGGCCTCATAAGAGGAACCAATAGTCAAACGGGAACAACATAACACATTGAAACTAGTCACATAGTCATAGGAATCCTGGTTTGAGAAAATGACAAAATTTGTAAATAGTTAGATGTAGGCTTACAAATGAAAAAAAAAATCATTAAATGACACCATAAGAAGTACGAACAGTCGCACGAGACCAATATAACTTGTAGGAACTGACTACTTAGTCATGAGACTTATAGTTTGAGAATACCATTAAAAAGATTTAATAGTCACAATTAGACTTCAAAGATGTTACTAATAGGAGAAAATGCAAAACAACGACATAACAGTCTTGTAAAAGACGCAAACACTTCACTTAGGATGAATGTAACTCGTATGAACTAGCGGTATAGTCACGAGACTCATTATTGAGAATGTCATTATAGTTTCCAAATAGTTAGAGTTAGTCGTTAAAACATGTCATTAAATGATGAAAAGTTAAAACATCAACAAATTGGTCCACTAATAGGCACAAACACCTCGCGTGGGACCAATGTAACTTGTACGAACTGACCGCATAGTCACAAGACAACCAATATTAAAAATTCATTATAATTTGAAAATAGTAAGAGTTGTGATTAACAACATGCCGTTAAAGGGTGAAACTACAAAACGTATGCAAAATGGTCCCAATATCGAACCGATCAGCTCCCAAGATACTAATGTATCTCGTACGAACTGACCGTGTTGTCACAGGACTCCAGGTTGGAAAATATGACCAAACTTTACAAATAGTTAGACTTCATCTTAAAACACGTTGTTAGAGGGTGAAAATACAAGATTTCCATAAAATAGTCATTTGATAAGCATTAGCACCATTCACGCGACCAATGTAACTTGTACGAACTGACCGCATACCCACGTGACACCATATTTGTGAATATGATTACAATTTGTAAATAGTTAGTCTTAGGCTTAAAATATGTCACTAAAGGGTAAAAACGTAAAACCACCATAAAATGGTCCTTTTAGAGACACAAAAACCTTGCATGGGCCAATGTAACTCGTAGTAACTGAATGCATAGTCACGTAACTCCTAGTTTGATAATATGAGAAAAATTTGCAAATAGTTAAATAGGCTTAAATCATGTTATTCAAAGGGTGAAAATGTAAAACAAATACAAACAGTTGCATGATAGGGATGAACACATGTCACGTGACCAATGTAACTCATAAAAATTGATCATGTAGTCGTGGGACTGTCAATTTGAGAATATGATTATAATTTGCAAATAGTTAGACATAGGCATAAAAGCATTCCATTAAAATGTGAAAATAAAAAAATAGTCCCCAAAGGGCCCCATAAGATTAAAAAATGATGCTAAAGGGAAATAATGGAAAATTTCGAGAAATGGGCATATGAGAGGCACGAATACCTAACTCAAGACTAATTTAACACCTAGGTATTGATTGCATAGTCACAAGACTTTTTGGTTATAGAATATGGCTATAATTCATAAATAGATAAGCTTGGCCTTAAAGGCATGCTGTTAAAGTGTGTAAATGAAAAATAACCATATAATGGTCTCGTAAGACGCACAAACTCCTCAAATGGGTAAAGATAACTCGTAGGAATTAAACAATTTGTCATATGACTCTCGATTTGAGAATACGAAAGAAAATTGCAAATCGTTAGGCTTGGGCCTAAAAACATGCCCTTAATTGATGAAAACATAAAACTACTCGACAACGATCTTATAAGAGGCATGAACACCTCGCACATAATCAATGTAAGTCGTACGAACTAACTACATAGTCATGGGACTCCCAAAATGAGAATATGACTATAATTTGTAAATAATTGGGTTCAGGTTAGAAAATACTAAACAATCACAAATTGGTTCCTTTAGAGGAATGAGTCCGACGCGTATGACTACTGAAAATCCTTGGAACTGATCGCCCATTAATTGGACTCACGATTTGAGAATATGATGAAATTTTTCCAATAGTTATGAATAGGCTTACGAAATGCTGTTAAGGTGTGAAAATGAAAAATATTCACAAAATGATCATGTGCAAGGCATGATCACCTCTAATGGGACAAATGAAATTCATAGGAACTCATTTCGTCGTATAAGAAATAAGTTTGAGAATATGACAATAATTTTTAACTATCTAGACCAAAGCGTAAAACCATGCCATTGAAGTTCTAAGGCACAAATCAATGGAAACACTACACCGTAAAAGGCAAGAGCACCTCTCATGGGAGCAATATAACTCATAGTAAATGATTCCATCATCATGGGATTTAAGATTTTGAAAAATGATTTTTTTTTGTAAATAGTTAGACTTGAGATAAAAATGAAGACATTTAAAGGGTGAAATTTCATAACATTAATAAATTAGTTGTGTAAGGGGCCAGAACTCATCACACATGGCGAATAAAAATCATACGAACTGCTCGCGTAGTCACAGTACTCTCAGTTTGAAATTATGTAAACAAATTTGCAAATTGTTAGGCTTAGGATTAAAAACATGTTATTGAAGGAATAAAGTGTAAAAGAACTATAATACAACCTTACAGGAGGTGCAAACATCTCGTGCGGGACCAGTATAGCTCTTAGGAGCTAAAGGTGTAGTCACGGGACTCTAGGATTGAGAATATGACTATAATTTGTAAATAGTGAGGATTGGGCTTAAAAATATGTTCTTAAATGGTGAACATATAAAACAACAAAAAAACAGGTCCGTTAGAGGTACAAACATCTCGCACGGGACCAATGTAACTATTGTAACTCACAATATAGTACTCCAATTATGCAAATATGACAAAAATGTGCAAGTAGTTAGACTTTGGCTTGAAAACATGTGGTTAAAGGGTGTAAACCCAAAATAAGCACAAAATGGCCTCGTAAGTTACACAGACATGTCCCATGAGACCAATATAAGTTTTAGGAATTGACCGGGTAGTCACAATACTCTCAATTCAAGAATATGACTAGAATTTAAGAATAGTTAGTCTTAGGATGAAAAACATGTCGTTAACGAGTTAAAAAATGAAACATCCATAAAACTTTATAGTAAGAGAACCGAATACCTCGCACTAGATCAATGTAACTCGTAGGAATTGACTGAGTAGTTATGGTATCTCTGGTTAAGAATATTAAGAGATGTTGTAAATAGTTAAACTTAGATTTAAAAACATGTTGTTAAAGGAAACATGCAAAATGTAACTATAGTAGTCCCGTAAGAGGCTCGAAGACCTCTAACGGGACCAATGTAACATGTATGAACTGATCGAATTATCACGGGTCACTAAATTTGAGTATATGACAACCATTTACAAATATTTAGACATAGTATTAAACACATGTTAAATGACGATAAAGCAAAACAACCATAAAATAATTTCATAAGAGGCACGGACACCTGGTAGAGGATAAATGTTACTTATAAGAACTGCCTGCATAGTCATAGGACAACCAGTTTAGTAGTATTATATAATATTCAAATAATTGTTCTTATGGTTTAAAACACGTCGTTAAAGAGTAAAAATTCAATACAATAGCAAAATAACCCCGTAAGATTGACAAACACATTGCACGGGACAAATGTAACTTGTAGGAACTGGTTTCAAAGTCATGGGACTCCTGACATGAGAATATTACTATAATTTTCCAATAGTTAGCCTTAGAATGAAAATAATGTTATTAAAGGGTGAAAATGCAAAATAGCAAAAAAAAAAAATCCAGTAACACGCACAAACACCTCGCATTGGACAAATGTAACTTATATGAACTGACCGCATAGTCGTGGAACTCCCGATTTTAGAATATAACTATAATTAACAACTAGTTGGACTAGTTTACCAAATATATTGTTAGAGGGAGAACATGTAAATAATTGACAAAACAGTCCAATCAGAGCGTTGATCACCTCACACATGATTAATCTAACTTTTAGGTATTGACAGCTTAATCACATGACTCCTGGTTTGAGAATATGACTATAATTAGTAAATAGTTGGGATTAGGCTTGAAACATGCATATAAAGGGTGAAAACATAAGATAATCATAAAATGACCCCGTAAGAGGCACGAATTCCTTGCATAAACCAATGTAACTCATAGAAACTGGCCACGTAGTCATGGGACTCCCAGTTTGATAATATGACTCCAATTTCAAAATAGTTAGACTTATCCTTAAAAACATGTGGTTAAATGGTAAAAATGGAAAATAAACACAAAACACCTTGTTCGAGGCACAAACACCTCACACGGGCCAATGTAACTATTAGAACTGACTATGTCGTACTCCCAGTTTGCGAATATGATAAAAATTTACAAATGGTTAGACATAGACTTTCGTTTAAAGGATGTAAACCCAAAATATATAAAAAAAATGGTTAGGTAAGTTACACAGCAACCTCACTTGGGACCCATATAACTTGTACGAATTGATCGCATAGTCATTAGATTACCGGTTGAAGAATATGACTATAATTTACGAACACTTAGACTTAAGCTTAAAAACGTGTCTTTAAAGGGTGAAAACGTTAAACATATATAAAACCATCCCATAAAAGCCTCGAATACCTGGCACAAGACAAATACAGCTCGTGGGAACTGACTGCGTAGTCATGGGACTTTTTGTTTGAGAATATGAATATAATTTTTACACAGTTAAACATAAACTTGTAAATATGTTATTAAAAGGAGAAATGCAAAATATCCGCATAGAATTCCCTTAAGAGTCTTCAACACCTCTCACGGGGCCAATGTAACTCGTAGGAACTGATCATGTTGTCACATGACTCCCAATTTGAGTGTATGACTATAATTTCCAAATAGTTTTACTTAGGATTAAAAAAACACTTTGTTAGAGGGAGAGTATGCAAAACAACTATAAGTGGCACAAGCACCTTGTATGGGACAACTATTACTTGTAGGAACTGACCGTGTTGTCACGGGACTCTCTTTATATAATTTTCCAATTGTTAGACATACGCTTAAAAACACATCTCTAACGGATAAAAATGCATAGAAATAATAAAACAGCTCCATAAGAGGCACATACACTTCACACGAGACAATTCTAACTCAAAAGAAATAATCACCAGGTCATTCGACTCCCTAATAAAGAGTATGACAAAAAAAATTAAGTACTTACACTTGGTATTAAAATCATCATCATAAAGGGTAAAAATGCGAAGCAATAAAAATGGCTTCGTAAAAGGCATGAACACCTCACACGGAGCCAATGTAACTTGTAGGAACTGACTACATAACTTGTAGGAGAACTTGGCATAGTACCAATGTAACTCTAATAAAATGACCATGTAGTAACGGAAATCTTGGCATGAAAATATGATAAAAAATTTAAAATAGTTTGAGTTATGCTAAAAAAGAGTATAGTTAAAGATGGAAAATGCAAAAACCACAAAATTGCCCCATATGATTAATGAACACCTCTCATGGGACCGACGTAACTCATAGGACCTGGCAATGTAGGCACGAGAATCCTGACATTATAATAGAATGGTAATTTGTAAATAGTTTGAGCTTGGATTAAAAATGTTATTAATGGTAAAAATATTTAATAGCCATAAAATAGTCATGTAAGTTGCACAGACATTTTGCACGAGAATAATGTAGCTCGTACGAATAGATCACATATTCATGAGACGTTTGGCTTGGAAATATGACCATCATTTTTAAATTGTGAGAGTTGTATTTAGAAAAATGTCGTAAAATTGTGAAAACAAAAAACATCAACAAAACGATCTCGTAAAAGTTGCAAAAACCTCTCTGGGGATGAACATATCTTTTCGAAACCTATTTCTTAGTAACATGATTCATGGTTTGATATAATGACTACAATTTCCAGATAGTTATACTTAGGTTAAAAACATGGCAGTAGAGGGTAAAAGCACATAACGACCACAAAATGATCATGTAAGAGGCACTAACACCTCGCACAAGACGATTGTATCTCATATGAGCTGACCAAATAATGACATGACTCCCGATTTGAGAATATAGTTATAGTTGTAAATCATTAGACATATAATTAAAAACATTCCTTTAAAGGAAGAAAATGAAAAATAATTGTGAAATGTAACTCGTAAGAACCGACCGCTCTGTCATGGGACTATCATTTTGATAACATGATGAAAATTTGCAAATTATTAGATTTTCGTTTAAAAATACGTAGTTAAGGGAGAAAATGCAAACTAATAAATAAAATGCCCCATAAGAGGAACGGACACCTCTTCGAGAACAGTATAACTCGTAAGAACTGATTATGTAGTCATGGAGAATATGAAAAAAATTGTAAATAGTTACAATTCGGCTTAAATGCACATCGTGAATGGTGAAAATTTAAAACACCCAAAAAATTGTTCAATAAGAGGCAGGAACACCTCAAACGGGACTAGTGTGACTTGAAGAACTAACAGCATAGTCATAAGACTACCTGTTTGAGAATATGACAAAAAATTTCTAAAAAATACCACTTAACACCTCATAGGGGACAATATAAATCATTGGAACTGACCACTTAATAACATGAATCTCGATGTGTGAATATCGTAAATATTTTTAAATAGTTAGAGCCGGGATTAAAACATGTTGTTAATAATGAAATGATAAACAACCACAAAATACTTCCGCAAGAGGCGTGGACAGCCCACATGAGACAAATGTTACTCGTGGAAACTAATCGCGTAGTCATAAAACTCTCAGTTGGAGAATATGATAAATATTTAGATGCAGATAGGCATACACTTAAAAATATACCGTTAAAGGGTGAAAATGTAAACGTTAACAAAATTGTCCAGTACGATGCAAAAACACCTCGTACAGTACTAATGTGACATGTGTAAATGACTGCTTAGTCATAGAACTCCTGATTTTAGAATATGATAAAACATTGCGAATAGTTACTCTGAGCCATAAAAACATATCGTTAAAGGGTGAAAATATAAAATAATCTCAAAACGGTTCATTCAGAGACACGAACATCGACATGGGAATAATGTAACTCGTATGAATTGCCCGTACAGTCATAAGATTCCCAATTTGAGAATATGAATATAATTTGTGAACAGTTAGGATTATGATTATAAATATACCTTTAGAATGTAAGAACTTAAAAATGCCACAAATAGGTCCCCCAAAGGCACGAACAACTTGCACGGGACCAATGTAAATTATAGAGCTGACCACATAGTAACAGGACATTACGTTTGAGAATATGACATATATTTTAAAAAAGTTAGGTCTAGGATTAAAAAATGCCCTTAAAGTGTAAAATATAAAACAACAACAAAATAGTTTATAATGAGGCAGGAACACCTCCCATGGGACTAATTTCACTCGTAGAACTAACTGTGCAATCACAAAACTTTTGGATTGAGAATGTGACAAAAAGTTGCAAATAGTTGGTCGTAGACTTAAAAACTCATCATTAGAGAGTGAAAATATAAAATAACTATAAAACGGACTTGTAAGTGGCACAAAAACATCGCACATGACCAATGTAAGTCTTAGGAGCTGATCATGCTGCCACAAGACTCTCAACATGAGAATATGATGAAGATTTGCAAATAGTTTTACTGACACTAAAAAAAATTGTTAAAGAGGGAAAAGGAAAAAAAACTGAAAATAGCCCTGTGAGAGGCATGAATACCTCACATAAGACCAACATAACTAATAGGAACTGACCACTCCTAATGTGTGAATATCTCGATAATCTTTAAATATTTAGAGTTAGTATTAAAAGTATGTCATTAATTGTGAAAATACTAAACATCCTCAAAATAGTCCGGCAAGACGCAAAGACAACTCATCTGACACCGATGTAACTCTTAAGAACTAATTTCAGAGTCACGACTTAAAATAGTCTGTGGATTTTAAACATCCTCAAAATGGTGCATTGCTAAACATCCACAAAATAGTCCTGCTTTGCGAATATCACCTCACACGGCTTAAAAACATGATGTTAAAGGTTGAAAATGAAAAATACACAAAATGATCGTGTAAGAGACATGGACTCCTCGCTCGGGACCAATGTATCTCCTAAGAACTGACCATGTGGTCATCGAATTGCTTGTTTCACAATATAACAATAATTTGAAAACAAGTTAGACATATGCTTAAAATCATGAATACATGTCTTCAAAGGATTAAAATATAAAACAACCAGAAAAGGAACCAATAAGAGGCACATATACCTCACATAGGACCATTGTAACTCATATGAACTGACCGCTTTGTCATGGGTCTCCCGGCTTGAGAATATGACTATAATTTTAAAATAGTTAGACTTATTCTTAAAGACTTGACTTCCAAGGGAGAAAAGGAATGTAACTCTTAGACCTGATCATGGAATATCATGTCTAGCGGTTTTAGTATATGGCAAATATTTGAGAACACTTGGGCTTTGGATTAAAAATGCATCATTAATGGGAGAAAATGTAAAATGTCCATAAAATGATTTTGTAAGAGCTATAAACACCTCTCATAAGAGCCCTATATATATTACTATAATGGATAAATATTTAGTCTTATGCTTAAAAACATGCCAATGAAGGGTGAAAACAGAAAACTACCCAAAAATAGTCTAGTAAGAAGCACGAAAACCTCCCACAAGACTAAAATAAGTTTTAGGAACTGACCGCATAGTGACCGCACTCTTCGCATGAGAATGTGATGAACATTTGTAACTAGTTATAGTTGGACTAAAAAAATCAAGTTATGGATGAATAGTGAAAAAATAAATACAAAACTGGCTCACAAGAGGCATGAGCACCTCGCACGAACCAACCTAACTCATAAGAACTGATCATGTAGTCACAGGTCTCCATATGTCCAAATTTCATATTAATTTTAAAAAGTTAGAGTTAGGCTTCAAAATAGGTCTTTCAATGGGAAAATGCTAAACATCCACAAAAAATTCCAAGAAGAGGAAACAACACCTCGCAAGATGAAAATGTAACTAGTACGAAATGATCACGTAGTCACGAGACTCCCAGTTTGAGAATATGACCATAAATTATGTATAGTTAAACTTAGGCTTAAAAGTTTACCATTAAAAGAGGAAAACATAAAACATCCACAAAATGGTCACGTAAGAGGCACTAACACCTCTCGTCGGGCAAACATAACTCATCAAAACTGACTATGTCATCATAGGATATCCTATTTGTGATAAGGAGCACAATTTACAAATAGTTAGTGTTAGGTAAAAAAAAAACATGTTGTTATAGGGTGAAAACATAAAACACCAACAAAATGTCTTGTAGGAGGCACTAATACCCCGCACGGGACCATTTTAACTCCTAGGAATTGACCATGTAGTCATAGGACTCCTCTTTTTAAAATATGACCATAATTTACTAGTTGTTACACTTATGATTTAAAACATGGTGTCCAAGGGATAAAATGAAAAAACAACCACAAAATTCCTTGTATTTGGAAGAAACACATCGCACGGGACAAATGTAACTCATAAGAACTAATAGTGTAATTACGGGGCTGCGAATATTACGAGCACCTCTGATGGGAATAATATAACTCGAAGAACCTAATCGTGCAATCATGAGACTCTAGATGTGAGAGTATGACAAAAATTATTAAATAGTTTGACGTAGGCAAAAAAAAGTTATTAATGGGTGAAAATGCTAAAAAAATAACAAAACATTCTTAAAAGGGACACGAATGCCTCCCAAGGGACCAATGTAACTAGAAGAACTTATCGAATAGTCACGGGACTATAGGTTCAAGAATGTCACTATTATTTACAAATAGTTAGTCTTAGGCTAAAAAACATGTCGTTGAAGAGAGAAAATAAAAACAATATCAAAATAGCCCCACAAGGAGTAGAGACACCTGGCACAAGACCAATGTAACTCATAGGAACCGCCCGCGTAGTCGCGGAATCCCTATTTGAGAATCTAAAAATAATTTGTAAATAATTCGACTTAGTTTTAAAAACATGTCATTAAAGGGTGAAATCTTAAGACCTCCACAAAAGATCCTTGAGAAGCACGAATAACTCGCACCGGACAAATGTAATACGTAGAACTGATCGTGTAGTCTCATGACTCTTGATTTCATAATATGAAATATATATATATATATATATATATATATATATATATATATATATGCGTGTGTGTGTGTGGGTACCTCGGTTTGTCACTTCGGACAAGAGGAATAACATAATCAAACAACACCGAAAGTCCACAGGCCCCGCGCACCTATTACTTAAGTTATGACTTATTCAATTCCTAAAATATCTCAAGGAGATATTCTAGGGAATATAGGGTAACGTGGGGGAGTACAACACCCCCACTCTCTGGGGAATAGCATGTATATAATAAACCCTAAGCTCGGGGCAAAAGGCATGTATTATTTTTCTATAAACACTCCCCGAAGTAAAGACAAATAAAAGACTGAGAGCACCCTCTTGGACGTAGGCTTTCTTGTCGAACCACATATATTTTTGTGTTGTGTGATTGTCGTTCCCTTATATTCTTTATTTATTATGGTGATTGCCTGTGATTGTTAGTATGTGCTGAGTTTAATTATCACCACAATTGTTACCGTCAGTGGGAATGTTTGTTCTCCTTGAAGAAGGCGTTCACTAAAAAGAATTTTGAATGTATGGTCACATCAATGATTCCCTCATGCAGGGGATATTCATGAGCACCCATAACCTCGCAGGATTAGATTCGAAGTTTGACGTTCAAATCCTAGGGTTCACCCAGAATGACAAGCCTCTGAGGAAACCTAAGAGCCAATTAGGTCCACACTGGTCTTTAGGCTAATCGACGCCTATGAGGCCAGGCTCCGAGAGTAAGAGGAGGACACTAAAAAGCAAGAAGCCAATAATGCTCATCTCAAAATAAGATTGGAGAGAATGGAGAGAGAAATCCATCGCATTAATAGACAACGTCAATACCGCACTCCTAGACCTCAGGCGAGAAAGTCTCACAGCCGAGGAAGGATCACTAGATGTGGATCTCAAAGACTTGAGGAACACAGATCAGATGTCAACTTTCTCGATCAACAGCCACTGGCTAGCGGCCACATAAACCCAACTCCAGGAAATAATGACTTATAAAATTCAGTCCAGAGGGAAATGGACCAGCACCTAGCACATCGGGGTGCCAAACCTATTAGAGAGCTATCCAGGAGAGCTCTCAGGACCAAGATGAAATCCTCTTTCTCAAGGGAAATAGAAGAATAAGAAGCCTCGAAGAAGTTTGCGATTCCCAAATTTAAGATCTAGGACGGATAGAGTGATCCAAGAGACCACATTAGGCAGTACAGGCAGACCATGACCCTCTGGAACCATAAGGATGCCCTAATGTGCCGGATCTTTCCATCGAGCTTACACGATGGGTCCTAGAAGTTGTTTAAGAGAATCCCTCATAGATCCATCAGGAGCTTCGAGTACTTATTAGTAATGTTCACAACTCTCATAATAACCAGAATCTCCCATTTAAAGAGGATGGATATGCCTCAGTGACTATGCAAAAAGGTATTATGAGTTGTTCAATAAGGTCGAAGACTACTCAGAGCAGGTCGCTGTGGTATCTTTTAAGATGGTCCTACCCATCTCTTACCTTTTTCACCAATACCTCACTACGAAGGAGGGAATAACCATTTATGACCTAATGGCTCACATAGAGAGATATGTCAAAGTTGAGGACGTGACCCACCTCAGTGAAGGGGAGAATGGTCGAGCTAAGTTCGCATCAAAGGGCACTAACAAAGCTGAGAAGTAGAAGAAAGGAATCAAAATGGGGGCAAGAGTAGCTCCAAGGGCGGTAACAAAAGCGATGCTTCAAAAACATTTCAAGAAGTTAACATTGTCTTTAAAGAAGCAATCAACAAGATCATAACCAAGACTAAGGACGATCCGTAAGTTATGTGGCCTAGAAAGATGGGATGAGATCCCTTAAAAAGGAACAATGCGTAAAGATGCATTTTTTAGAAGAAAGGCGGGCACAAAACTGAGCACTATAAAGCTCTTAAGTCTCACCTTGAAGAATTAGCCCAACTTGAGCACCTGAAAAAATTTGTGGAAAAGAATGGAGAGAAGGTTGCTGCCAATGGAGACACAAGGCCCAATAATGTTCTCAAGGAGGAGGATGGACATGAGTTCCCAATGTTTCATGGGGCATCGTACCTGAAGAGGATTTAAGGAAACTCAGCTTGGATGGAAGTTAAAAATCTTACGGTAGTAATGCAAGCTTTTGAAATCAATATAGCTAAAATAGTGGTAGGGAAGTGTTGGTAGTAGCAAACACATTATATTCACAGATGAAGATTTGGTGGGATTTAGGACCCCACATCATGATGCCTTGATCATTACACTCCCGATAACTAACTATGATGTTGATAAGTTGTACATCGACCCGGGTAGGTCGTTTGAAGTAATGTATCTCGATTTATTCAGAAAGTTAAAGGTAAGCGTATCCAACTTGATGGAAGCCCCTGCCCCTCTAGTCGGCTTCATTGGTAAAGTGACCATCCCTTTGGAAAAGATTATACTGGCATGAAGGGAAGGAAGAATCTCCACAATGATCAATTTTTTGGTGGTTGACATTAACTCACCGTACCAGGCCGTCTTTGGAAGAGTATTGGTGCATGCGATGAAGGACGTCCCCTCCACATACCACATGAACTTAAACATGTGACTAAGCGAGGAGTAATGGAGATCCATGCACATCAAACGATGTTAAAAAAATGCTTTATAGTAGCCATCCACCCAAGACCTGAGAAAAAGGTCGAGAAGGACAAGGAGAAAGATGAAGCACATGGAGGTTTGATGCCTTCCAAATAGAAGCTAAAATATGGAAGACCTGGAGTGGAGGAGACCAGGTTCCTCCCCTCTGAGCGGGTCATGGAGAACTTGGACGAGGTCACAGCTTGGGGTAGTAAGAAAGATAGAATGTTCTTGATCGCAGCCTCCCTCACAGATTGAGAGAAGAAGGAATTGAGATCACTTTTGTGGAACAACTTGTACATTTTAGTGTGGGAACCCTATGAGCTACCTGAGATTGATCCCATCGTGGTTTCTCATCGGTTGCACATTGACCCGACTTTCAAACTGATAGCGCAAAAAGCATGGCAAACTACACCCGAGAAGGCCAAGGTTGTGGAGAGAGAAGTGGAGAAGGTTCTTAATGTAGGATCCATGCAGGAAGTTCAATTCCCTAAATAGTTGTCCAACCCAGTAGTGGTTCCAAAGAGCAATGGAAAATGAAGAGTTTGTATTGAATTCACTGATCTTAACAGGGCATTCCCTAAGGATAGTTTTCCTCTCCAGAAGAACAACCAGTTCGTGGACACCACAACAGCTCATGAAAGATTGAGTTTCCTCGACGCATACTCCGGGTACCACCAGATCCCTCGGTACGTAAAAGATCAATATAATCGAGTGTTCATCACCACATTGGATCGTATTGTTACAAATTTATTCCCTTTGGGATTTAAAATACATGAGCAACCTACCAGCGGTTGGTCACCAAAATATTTAAGGATCAAATGGGAGATACCATGGAGGTCTACATCGATGATATGCTCATCAAGAGAAGGCATAAAGAAGACCACCTCTCAGACCTATCAAGGACCTTCAAAATCCAAAGCAAATTCATAATGAAGCTCAACGCAAGTAAGTGATCCTTTGATATCCAGTCAGGAAAATTTTTTGGGTACTTGGCTAGAGAGAATGTCATTAAGGCCAACCCGCATCAGATTGACGCAATCAATAAGGTGCACCACCCCCCCCCCCACACACACAATAAGAGATGAACAGAATCTCATAGGCATGCTCGCCGCCTTGAATCTACTCATCTCGAAGTCATCCAAAAAGTACCAGTCGTTCTTCCAGTTATTGAAGAAAATTAAAATTGTGTAGTGGAACCATGACTGCTCAAAGGCAATAGAGGAGCTCAAGCATTATCTCAACACACCACCCTTTCTCGTAATACCTCAAGAGAATACTTCCATGTCCCTATACCTTGCAGTTTCTAGGCACACCATAAGTTCTTCACTAGTATGCAAAAGATCGGGAATCCAGTGCCCAATCTACTACACGAGCAAGAACCTCTTAGATGCCAAACAAAGATACCTACCACTGGAAAAGCTCACCTTTGCACTAGTGGTATCCTTGAGTAAATTGAAACACTACTTTGAGGCTCACTCTATTATAGTCCTTACATCTTTCCCCCTTAAAGGAGTCCTACGAAAAGAAGATTTGTCCAGCAGATAATCAAAGTGGTCAGTCAAGCTCAAAAGATTTGACATTCAGTTTCAGCCAAGGAATGTAATCACGAGACATGTCCTAGTCGACTTCATCTAAAAATTTGGAGGAGAACAACCTCACAACCAACTTCAACCTATTGGTCAAAGGGAATCTAACTCGACACAAGGTGTTTGGCTACTGTTCATTGAGGGATCCTCCAACTCTAAATGGGCAGGAGTAGGCATCATGCTGGTTACCCAAGAAGACAGAATCCTCGAGCAATGCATTAGCCATTGATTTAAGGCCTCCAACAATGAAGTATATTATGAAGCATTGATAGTAGTCCTACAAAAAAGACACGCGTTGGGTACAAAGAAACTCCATGTGTTCGGTGACTTGCAGCTAGTCTCCAATTAGATAAGTGGAGACTTCAATGCAAGGGATGAAATAATGGTGGCCTACCTTACCACAGCGAAAAAGTTAATGTTTAACTTCAAAAAAGTCAGCCTTCAACAGTTTCCTAGATGATAAAATAGTTATGTTGACACCCTAGTCGCCTTAAGCTCGATGATCGATTCCGACTTGAAGAGAACAATGTCGATCGACTTCCTCGCCCAGTCGAGCATTAACCTGAGCGATATGTAGCGAGACACATGTCATGTTATCCAAATTGAACCAGCCCTCAGTTGGATGGACCCCCTAAAGTATTATTTGAAAGATGGTGCCCTACCAGATGATAAAAAGTCCGCACATCACATGAGAGTTAAAGATGCTCGCTTTCACTTATCTCCCGAAGGCAAACTGTATAAGAGGTCTTTCACCGATCCTTACCTCCAATTCATTAACCTAAAGGATGTTAAGAAAGTTCTGGAGAAGCTCCATGAGGGAATCTACGGAAGTTATATTGGGGGCAGGTCGCTATCCTTTCGAGCAGTGAAGGAAGGCTACTGGTGGCCATACATGCAGAAAGATTCTTGGATATATGCTCATAAGTGAAAAAAATGTCAACAATATGATCCAATGGTTCTCCAACCTGCCAGTGACCTAAAATCACTTACTAGTCCCTGGCCTTTCGCCCAATGGGGAATGGACACCATGGGCCCTCTCCCTACAGCTGTCAAAAATCATAAGTATTTTTTAGTTGCGATAGACTACTTCACTAAATGGATAGAGGCAGAGTAGATGGCGAACATCAGAGATGCGAATATGATAAGGTTCATATGGAAGAAAATTATCACCCTCTTTGGGATCCCCAAGACCGTCATCACTGAGAACGGAAACCAGTTCGAAAGTGGCCTCTTCTAGGTTTTCTGTAATGACCACGGAATTTGGAATAATTTTAGCTCGGTGGCATACCCCCAAAGTAACAGAAAAGCTAAAGCTTCCAATAAAATAATGATTGATGGATTGAAGAAGCATTTAGAGCGGTCCAAGGGGGTATGGGTGAGCGAGCAACCACACATCGTATGGGATTATCGCAGTACCCCTTAGCGAGTAACTAGAGAAACCCCATTCTCACTGAGATATGGTATGGAGGCAATCATCCCCCTGGAAGCTAGCCTCCCCACCATGAGGTCCACCCTGGTCGACCATTGACCGAACGATGCGGTATTACTCACTGAACATGACCTAGATGACAAACGTAGAGAGTTTTCTCTAATGAAAGTAGCAAGTTATCAGTAATAGCTAATAAAGCACTACAACAAGAATGTCAATTCAAGGGCATTCCATATTGGGGACTACGTCCTAAGGAAAGCTCTTGGCAGCGCAGTAAAACCATCAGATGACATGCTAGGACCAAACTGGGAGGGACCATTCAAGGTGAAAATGGACAAACTATAATGTGCCTATCACTTAGAAACGCTGGAGGGCAAGGAGATACCTCGAGCATGGAACGAAGACAATTTAAAGAAATTCGACTTCTAGTTTTCTATTTTGATGTTTTATTACAATGCGAAAATTTGCAATTATTTTCTGATTAATAAAACATTGTTTGGTAATGGCATTCTATGAAGTGTTGATTTTTTCATAAACTTTATAAGTTATGTACCTTTTCCAAGTGAGGGTCTCTCCACTTAACGTATATAAGGAGGGTACTACCCTTCTCAAGTTCTCATCATTTAACATGGACCAACCTCTTAGAATTGCCCCTGGCAATATATGAATCCCTACTGGGGACCCTTAGGCAGATCAACTAACTCGAAATTGGTCGCCAAGCGATGTTTGGCTAAAAAACATCCTGCTCGGATGGAACATCCAACACTAGGTGTGCCCTCGCCATTATCACACTTAGGCCTAAGGGAGTGTGATGACATGACGTAAAAGGTAAAGTAAGGCAAAATGGTATCTTATAAGCATACTAGACTGGGAAGATACTCGCGCAATACAACTCTAGTCGCCTAAGAAAAGCCCAAAATAATCAAAATAGGAAATCAATGAAGTGGAAAATACACAACAAATGTTTAGTCGGCAAATCACCTAAAACATAATTATTTTATTACTTCATTGCATTTACAAATAGTTACATTAGATTAATTAAATAGATACTAATGAGGATTGGTCCTATAAGCAATCTAATCAGCTACTCGCGCTCTTCGGCCATCATCTAGGTGAGGAGCTAACTCCATCTCGACTTCATTTGTATGTGGCTCCAGTAGCTACCTGGGGATCACATCAATGGGAAACCACTAGTCATCCCTCCTAAAAGGGTTAGGCATCAATTTCGAAGGGGAAATCTCATGATGATACCAAAATACTGAGTTCCTAGGGACCTTCAACTCCATGAGAGAATTCAACCATCCTTAATAAAGGATAACTCTTCAACCTCTTCCAACCTCATCCGAGCATTTGTCCAACCCTAATCATAACCATCAGCCAACACTCACTGAGGGCCTTTCTTGAACAGATGCCTCAGTAGGGTAAAATCTCTTTGGAGCCCGAAAGCTATCACGTATGCTCGGTGAACATTTACTCAATACTTGTCAATATCACTAGCCGAACCCCTTCCATCTGTACCTACCGATGAAGAGGAACCCCACAAAATAGGAGTGGTAATGCTTGGCACATGATTTTTAAGTCGTGACACCTCTCTCCTCAGAGCATCATTCTCTTATTGCATAACTTCTTCGACTTGATTGATCTTGGAGGAATCTAGAAGTTTAGCCCTCAAAGCATTAACATCCTCTTAAACGGAAGCTCCAACCTCATCCATCTACTGAAACCTATCCTTCAGTTTGGAAACAATCTTCGACTGGTCTTTAAAGCTCTAATTCCTCGATCTTAGGCACTTCAAAATCCTTATAAAGGCTTGTAGAACTTGGTTACTAGCATTAGGGCCAAGAATCCTTCCTAGTTGAGAAGTAGCAGGTATATACTCATCAACATGAATTAGCTACAGACCATAAAAGAATTAAAGAATGAAATTAGTACGTAGAAGGGAATAAAATTTTGTTCCATTAATAAAGGATTCATAGTACATCATCAAAAAAAAAGAGTGAAAAATACAAAGAGTTACATAGAGGAGGTTAGCTGGTTACCTTAGTTTTCTCCGAGATTGTTGGTTGTTTTCCCTTGTCTGTGGCAGTAGGAACGCCTCCCTCAGACGGAGTGGTTACTATCCCCTGGTCAGAAGGATCACAAGTAGGAACGATCTGGGTTGTACAAACACCTTCGTCGATGGTAGGAGCACGTACCTCATCTACAATAGGCTTAGGGCCACGATCGTGCTCATCAAAGAGTCGGGAGTCAATATCCACCTTGGTTTCCAAAAGAGCCTTGTTCTAAACCTTCTTGAAATTGAGAAGGGTAATGTACCTAATCTGAACGTTAGCATACTCGTATGGAGTGGCCCACCCAGTATTGTACGAGCTCTCCTTGAGGGCGGTGGCCTCAGATTCAGCCTTCTTCACCTTTTTTGCAAGCACCTTATTCTCCTCCATAATAACCATCTTGCTCGTGCAGACCAAGTGGTAGGACTTCCTCAACTACTCGAGCCCCTTGGCCTTCGCCTACTTTGCTCGATTGGCTTCAGACAGATCAAGGTTGAAAGACTTTTAGGCAGTATTGGCAGTCTTTAAACTGGCCTCCAGCTCATTATTTTTAGTTTCTAACTTGGCATTCATCCTTACCATCTCGTCGCGACTGCTGTAAATGACAGCAAAATCGGTCACAAACTATACAGAAGAGAAATGTTAGCAAGAGAAATATTGAACAAAATATTGCAATAATAGAAAAGTAAAGGCATACTTACCAAGTCTAACCTCTAACTCGCCTTCAGGTCTAATTGGTCCGTCCCCATTGCCTTCTGATGATTAGCCGGTAAAACTACTCTTTCGAGCACCATATGAGCCAAATAATGGTGGAGGGAAATAGAATCCCCCAGGGGCAAAGTAGACACGAGCACCAGAGAGTGCCCCACCTTTATCATCAGTTCCTCTATCCTCTTTTCTTATTATATCTCTTTCCTCTCCCTTTTACCTCTCTTCCTCTCATCCACCTTCTTCTTCTCCTCTTACTTATTCCTCTCTCTCTATCCCTCACCATGTCCTCCTCCTCCTCCTTCTTCTCCTTCTCATGTGTAACCCGTTGAGAGCCAGTGGCAACATCTCCATCGCGAGATTTCTTCTTCTTCAATCGGTGAGAGAGAAGCATGTCATCTTCATCATCATCTCGGATCAAATTATTCCTAGAAGGAGCCATGTATTCCTCGGTGGAGATACTTTATTCACCCGAAGACTCTTGAACCTGTGAACCCTCATTCGCGCTGGAAGATTCTTCAGGACTAGATCTCTCCTCAACGTAATTACCTTCTCTCCTCCTCGTCCAATTGGATTGGATCGGTAGAAACCTCTTCTGAGATGTCTAGCTCAGGGATGTTATCCATAGGTTGCACAATAAAACTAGACCCAACATCCTTCTATTCCAGAAGGAATGCTGTTGACCGAGGATGCTAACCGTCAGCTAAAAGTTCCTTTATTTTCTAGGCTTTAATCAGTTCAACAACTCGAATCACGTGAAGATCTGGTTCTAAGTTCTTCATCTTCGCTGGAAAAAGAAAGAGAAAAAGATATGAGACAAAACATACACAAATAGTGGATCAACGAGCAAACAATAACTAAACCTACCAATGTATTACTCCCCATAAAAGGGAATCACAAATCTCCCAGACCTCGACCATTCAGTATGGGGAGGGAACTGCCAATGTATTCCTTTTCATTTGTAATTAATTATGAGACTTCATTTGGGTTTTTATTGGGACTTTCAGTTCAAAAGTTGTTAGAGGGTTTATGTTGGATTATTCAGATCTTTATTACTCAAATTTTATTAAATCATTATTAAAAATTGGATTTATTCGGAGTTTTACCATGTGATGGATCTTTATCATTCATTTGTTATTATCAATTGGGATTGTTTCAATTATTTTATCTTGTGGATTGACTTATTTATGTCACATATATGTCTCATGCAAACATTGGTGTTTATTTAGTTCACGCCCGACATAGTTCGACGGCAGTAGTTAGCCACCCTGGCTGTCGAATTTTGCGTGGTGTGATAGATGGTATCTGAGCATGGTCTTAGGTATCGTATGATATGAGGCCATTTTAGCGTCCGCATTGCTTATATTTGATTCCTTTTGACAAATTGTACTCTTACTCAATCTGAGTCTAATGTTTAGTTCATATCCCTTCAGATGGCGAACACAAGGAGAGGTGGGAATAGGAGAGAGGAGTTTGTTTCTAGTCCCATGACTTTGGAGAGGCAGCGTCAGATTATTTTGGAGGCCAAGAAGTTAGCAGCTATCGATCATGAGGCCATGGTGGTCGGTTTGGATATGGTGACACAGAGATGGGTGACGTGAGTGGCACAACCGTAGGGTATACCGATCTGAGCTTGTGATGTGGTGAGAACAAATTTCCTTAACGGCAATCCTCCCAACTTTGTAGGGGGATCTAACTTAACAGTTTCTAACTAGTGGAGGAGAGACACGAAGAGGCATTTGAGGGTGGTGTACTTCATGGATGTCCAGAATAAGATGTTGTAAATATTTAAGCTAACTGGGATGCTTTTGAAGTGGTGGGAGAGTACCACCTCATCTGAGGAGAGAGATTAGTTGGGATATGAAGAATTTATGATCATGTTAAATAGTAAGTACTTTCCATACGCAAATAGGAATGCAAAGAAAAGAGAATTTAAGGACTTGGAGCAAGGTTACAAATCAATTGTCGATTATGAACCGGAGTTCACCAATTTATCTATATTTGTATGAGAGGAGGTTATCACTAAGGTGAAGAAAATGGAATGTTTAATTAATGGACTCCCTTGGTCGATTAGAAAAATGGTGGTGGGTAATGCGGCGTACACTACCTATGCTCAGGTGGTGGATGTCATAATGTTATTATGGAAAGAAGTTGGGAAAGAGACAAGAGTCTAATGGACAGAGAGGTGAGAATAAGGGTCGCAATGATAAGGCATATAAGAGGCTGAGGATCAATCAGGAACAATAAGGTCAAGGAGAGGAGAGAGAAAATACTAGGCATTTCAAACCTTTTAAAGGTGAATGCTTTATTTATGGTAAATTAGTCCATCAAGTTGGTAGGTGTTATAAGAATCTGAGTCAACAAGGTCAAGTGGAACACACCCAACAAGATCAAGTTACGTAAGGGAAACAAGGTCAAGGGGTATAGGGAAAACAAGGAATGAGGCCTCCTGTTTGTCACGGTAGATGGTGTTCAGGGAGCACCAGCAGTAGTGGAAGTGTTAGGTAGATAGGGAGTATAGGTAGATAGGGTGTTATTTACTCAAGCCTTAGGCGGAGCAGGATAGATTGTGAGGCTACTATAGTATCGCGATACATAATACCTTCCAAGATACTTACATATCTTAGCGTTATATATATTGCATTTTTGTTAAAGATTACTGTTGAGGCCACTAAAAGGTCTATGCCATTTTAGTGGTGTCAAAAAATTATATTTGGACAGATTAGGCATAAAGGCGTCTAATTATGAGACACTACTAGTAGGCATATGTGAGCCTCGGAGAAAAATAAAATCTTTATAAATAAAATAATTATCGAAATAAGTATATCATAGAGTTCTTCATCAATTTAAGGGTTTACTTTGGAAATAAATACAGGAGTTGCATTTTCCTAAAACATAGATTAAAGGAGTACTTGTTGTCAGTTGTAACCACGCCGATGATATGGTTGCATATTTATTATTGGGGCTTTGTCTCTAAGGCTTATAAATAAGTAAATTTGCAACATGAGTTTAAGAGCCAATAAATTTCAAATGTATACAAAATGTAAAATTTTGATCTTGCACGGGTGTATTTCAAATTTAAGCATATATATTATTTATAACATTGTCATCATGTTTACGACACACCTATGTATCTAGGTTTTGGCACATTTCATGACTATCGGCTACAACAAGCGTCGTGGAAAAAAATTACATTCCTTCAACTACATATCACAATTTTTTTGTTTCAAGATAAATATAATTTTACGTATATTATGTCAGAATACATTTATCCAGCTAAAAGTTTATAAACATCGCCAATTTAAACATCACAAACAAAAAAATGCAAAAGAGAATTTTGAATGATATTATACTTACTGTAAGTTTTAAAATGAAAAATAACACATAAAGTGGGTGAACATCAAAAACAAAATACTATTCTTTGTTTTACCTATATCATAAAGTTTTACCTATATGTTCAATAATTACATCCAAAGTACAAAGGACTTTACTATAAACATATTCAAAGCTGAGGACTTTACCATAAACATATTCAAAGCTAATATATAAAGAGCTAAACGTAATGTGAATTTTGTTAAGCATAACAAACATTTCACGCTCTGACACATAACTGGGTCATGTTTGTAAATGGTACTGAATTCAGTACGAACTTATAAGTCGAATACAATACCATATTAGTAAAAAAAATGTGGTCCTTCTGACCGCTACTACGTGCGGCATTTGTTGTTTATGCAAGCAGCAACTGGCCTAGATGTTGCACGATAAACATGACGAACAAATTCCTACGAGTATTAAACAACAAGAAAATATTTAAATTAATTAAAATGTGATAATCTACATGGTATATAGAAGTTATACCCATGGACCCATGCATCTAGGAGGTTACCAGCATTAGTGCAAGGTCTATGTAAACGTGTTGATAAAAAGGGGTTTCCAGCAGTGGAAGTGCAGCAGGTATGTTAGTTATATCAGTTATATAGTTGTATATTTGTAGTGTAGTAGTGCTTGAGCAGTTACACAGTTGAATTTGTAATGCAGTAGTGCTTGAGCAGTTACGTAGTTAGTGGGAGTAGTGTTGTTCTATTTTGTATTATAAATTGGTCTGGATGAATAAGAATAGTAGACTCCGTAACATTTGTTCTCTTAAGCTAAAACATTTTCATGGTATCAGAGCCACCAATCAAAATGGTAGCCATTGCTTTCTCACTCTCCATGGGCTCTCTACATCACTTAATTGGGATTTGCTCGGTGAAGCTCAAACCTTCAAACTACCTAGTGTGGAGGACTAAAATGCTATAACTAATGCAGTCAATGAAGGTGACTCATCTAATCCATGATGAGCCACCACAAAAATGTGAAGAATAAAAAGGAAAACAAGTGTATGAGGAATGGCAATACAAGGATGCGCTCGTTCGAAGCTGGATTGCTGGAACAATGGCAAAAGAATCCGTGTACATAATTGTTGGCTGTCAAACAACTAAAACAACATGGGAAATGCTTGAGGAATAATACCTACAAGCATCGAAAGACAAGGACTTTGCATTAAAAGAGCAACTAAGGGCGATGTATATTGAAGGAAAAAGTATTGATGTATATGTGAGGGATTTTAAGGAAATTTGCAATGGACTAACCGCTATTGGCAAACCACTTGATGAAGACTCAAAGGTGATAATCTTTGTCCAGGGTTCAAGAGAAAAATACAAAACTTTTAGGACTGTCATGATTGGGAAACCACCATATCCAAACCTTGGACAACTAATTTCAGCTTTGAGAGGCTTTGATATGAGAGAAGAGAAGGAGACATACCAAATTTTCCCTACCGACTGGGTTCAACTCAAGAGGTAGAGGCCTCCGACCGGCTGGGTTCTCTCATAATTCTTGGCAACCTAACTGGAATCATACAGGACAACCAAGTTGGCACCATGGACATCGATATGGACACCAATTTCAAACGGGTGGAAGCACGCCATTTCTGTAACATACATTAAGAAACCCTGTTGCTGCTGTGACCAGTTTTGAACTTCAACAAGAAGGCCATGTCAAGGAAGAGAATAATGCTAAAACTCAGGAGGAATGCCAAATTTATGGATCCAACAAGCACAAGGCACTCACTTGCTTCTACAGGTGGGATTTTTCAGTCCAACCACAAGGAGAAAATCCTCAAGCTATGATGGCATCATCATCATCACAACTTCCTTTCGATAACAACTTGTACATGGACTCAGGTGCTTCCGCACACATGACAAATACACCAGGTACTTTGCATGAACTAAAACCTTATTGTGGAAATAACAAATTCCTAATAGGATATGGGTCATAGTTAGATATTACAGATACTGGACACAAAGTCATTAATGGACTTCAACTAAAAGTGTGCTTGTAGTACCCATACTGAAAGATGGACATCAACTAGAACCTTATTGGTATAATGTACAAACATATTACATTTCCATTTCATGTTTGAACTCACTTTAAACATTAATACTCATTTCAAAACCACCTTAGAGGGAGTTCAAACATGCAATGGAAATGTAATATGTTCGTATAATATACCAACGAAGTAAATGTAATATGTCCATGCATTTCCATTGCATGTTTGAATATTAATGGTTGTATGGTACATTTCCCAATTTTTTGTTATATTAATTGCTCTCTCTTATCTACTGACATTAAGTTGAAAACTAAGTAGATGGTCTCAAATACCACCTATTGAATTTTCATTGATTTTATCTATTCAATTTTCATGATTTTAATACTTTATAACGTATCTTTTTCAGATTCATATACATTAATTGGGGAGTTGTGACTGGTATGATAATTAAAGATTGCTCATTGGTAAGAAAACCAACCTCAAATCAACCTCATATTTCAAAGTAGATAGTCTCGACTACCATCTTTACATGTATAAATTTAGAAATCACACTTGAGGAGTGCAGTTGTAATCACTCGCAAGAACAACTGGTACATTACTCCATTTTTATAATGGCATTAAAAAACTCCCGAAGTTTTCGTTCTCTTATGTATGATCATATATGATTATATGAGGAAGTTATAAATGTTTCCAGCTCCAGATGAACAGTTTCATCTGCATTGGCGATGTATTCTTGTCTCTCTCTCACGCCATTTCAGCATCAAGGTAGATCTATATGCTCTGTGTTCTCTCTTCTCTGTGCTCAATCTCTTTCTTTTGTTATTTTGTAAGATTTATCTTTCGTTCACTCTTGATCTCTGTCTTAGATGTCTATACCCTTCAATGTTTGAGTATATAAGAAACAAAAAGCTAAGTTCAATCAAGTGGTCCTCTGGCTCCCCTTTAAGTTCGTCATTAACCATGACTTTCAATTTTCTAAGCTTTAAATATTATTTTGGGTATTGAAACTAAACACTTTTACCATTAGGCTGACCGTAATTATCTTTCCAAACTATTGATTTCGCAAAATCGAACATCGTGAGTGTAAATAAGTTCATAAGCCTTGCTAAAAACTGTTTATAATGATATTTTTAATGTCATGTCGGGGCATGTTTGAAACCATTTCATTGTAAGGGGATGTAACTAATAAAAATAAGCGAGGCACTAGCTTACAGTGAAATCCGACATTGTTGTTGTTCTACCAACATGTGTTTAGGTATGTCAAACATAATCGAATTTCATTGTTTGCTTGGCTAAGATTTGTATTGTTTTGGCTTGGTTAAATATGTTGTGTTTACTTTTTTATCAAATCTGTATATGAGCATACATATTTAGTTCCTTCTTTTGGTTATTATCATTAGATTGAGGGTGAACAATTTTGTGTTTCAATCATGTTCTTTAGATTTAATCGTGCAGATTTCAATCATCTTTGTGTTTTAATTAGATTTGACACGGATTTGATACATATTGGAGCTTCTTTGACCTCCTGAGCCTGCTAGCAACACATCTGTGATTTTGAACTCCTACATAAAAGTCTTTACTTTGTTATAATTCAAAAATAAAGGAATCCACGAGGATCATTGGAAATCCTTTAATAGGGGAAGCCCCTTGGTGATCCCATTAGTGATAATTTTGTCAATCATTTTAATGTTAACATATAAACTCTTAAAAATATCATTATAAACTATGTTTAGTCTTTTTGTGTTTATTAATCATGGTTCAAATTCATGGTTTATTCTTTGCTTTGCAGATGTTACAATAGGAGGTATCCTCTTTGTTACAATACCAGTCCATTTTGTTGTTTTTATAGATCCTAAAATAGCAATCAATATACACCAAAGTTGCTAATTCGAGTTCAACTACGTTTAAGAACACTAAGAAGATCCGAACAACAGTTACCTTTCACCGACCAAAAAAATTGGTCTGCACTCATCGGGCCAATTGAAGTATGGAACCTAACTTAGTTCAATAGTAAGGAGGCATTCCCTGGTACATTCCTCTAGGTGGACCTCTACGTACCTGTGATGTCTCTAGCAGACGATGATAGCGGCCTTGATACCCCAATGGACCTGAGTTAGAGTGACATATACATCAGTCCAGTAGTAAGTAGTTAAATGGTTTTTGAATTTTTGTTTTTCCATAGTAGTTTGATAGGTGTTTGAGTAACTCAATTTGTTTTCGAATTTCTTTCTCATATATTAGTTTTCTTCGACTTGTTAGTCTTAGCATTAAGAGTTCCTTCCACGCAGCTGAAAGATTATCAAATGCTAGAGACTTTGCAACACCATATTTTGGTTATCATAACTTCTTAATATGTCAAAAGTGTGTGTTACTATTTCACTTATAAAAGTAATCAAATAGTGTGTATTGATTCAATCTTAGCATTCAAAAGAAAGGCTTGAGTAATATGTCATCACTCTTACTTTTGTCAATTGTAGCATTACAAAAACTTCCTACATATTTTTAAAGGTAAATTGCCTCATTTAGAATTTTATTTGAATTTTTCTTTCCATTATGTGGTTTTCATGAGTTCTCTTACTTTTATCAATGGTACAATATTTATGAGTCCTTACATTTATTTGGACGTTTGTTTCCTAATGACTGTGGTTGTAATATCATCCCAAAAGGTAAAGTATTCTTCTACGATATTATACTTTCAATATAAAAAAATTCTTCCATACACCAGCTAGAATAATTACCATACCTTAAAATGAGGGGACATGTGTATTATTTAGGGCCTTATATTATTTACTATCCACTGTTAAGATTTCACTCTTTCCCGTAGCAGACCTATTTGAACTTCTTTTGATGTAGTTTTAGAACGAATATGAATGTTAAAAGAGTTCTAATTACCTTTTTTTGGCATTTGTTCTCCTTGAATTCAAAATAGGTTATGTGTGACCATACATTTGTTTCATATTGAGTTGAGTAGGCCCAAGAATGAAAGAAGAATTAGCCTTCCTAAGTTGAGAAATTCCAGTAACAAAAGAGGGGTTAGCCTTTGTGGCAGGTCTTTAAAAAGTCCAACGAAGGTCAAACCCAAAAATGCGAATGTGAAGGATAACTTTGATTCAAAAACCAAAACCTCTAAAAGAAAATGAGGCATGGAGGTTTCTGTAGAAAATGGATATGTTTCCACTGCCGCAAGTGCTACCTTGCAAGAATAGAAACCATTAGAGAATGGTCAGTTAAGTGTGGTAGCATGGAAACTCATATTGACTCGAGCAAGTCCGGGAACAACAGGGGGTAGCCTTGGTCGTTCTTCAAAAACTCAAGTAGAGGTGAAAACCCAAAGTATGCGAATAGGAAACAGAGGTTTAATCTAACCACATAGGGGAGAAAAACGACATGAAAGCTTCTACAAAAACCTTGCAAGAGGAGAAATTGCCAAAGGATGAGGCCGTTAAGCATAGCAAGAGGAAAACTCAGACAGAAATTCCAAGGGATAAAAAGCACTTAGCCCTGATGGACAATCTCCAAAAACTCTACCAAGGTTCAAACTCGAGATGATAACTGACTTTGGGTCAAGTGAAGGAGCTCCTCGAGCTACACCTAGGAAGGAAAGGGGTAATATTAAAGCCAATCGATTTCTAGATTTGTCCTTTGATGCTGTAGCTGATGGAGAACCCAAACAGAAAGCTGAGCCAGAAAGAGAGATTTCACCACATGCTTCTATGAGAAAAAATTTACATCACCCATAGAGGTGTCAAATGAAGTCGAAAAGACTCTAGAGGACCAAGTTCTAAAAGAAGTAGAAATTACACCTAGCATGTACTTATGCCTCATGAGATTCTTGGTTTCATAATACTAAGATAGGTAATACTGAAATTACACCTAGCATGTACTAAGACAAGATATTTGGATCTTTGATTTACACATTTTTATGCTCTCTTTTCCCCGTATTAATTTACTTTCTATTTATTCAACCGTTCCCACTCGAATATTAATTTTGAAGTAAGATTGAGTTCATACTTAAGAATTTTGTTTCATTGTATAATTTGTTAGAGGAATTTGAGATTTTTGAATATTTTTGGATTAGTCGTTACCCCTTAAGTTGGGTGGATAGCGCAACAAATAGTGGAGATCATGCCCATTTTTTTTAAGTTGAGACTTTCTATATTTCATGTTATATTTGAATTTGTTTGATGAATTTATACTATTTAAATGTTGTTGGAATATTTATTATTTGTTAATTAGGGTGGATGATCCTATAAATAAAGGATATAATGGCCATTTTTTTAAATTACACTTTGTTTTGTTGGGGAGCGAAGTTTTTGCCATTTTGCGATTGTGTATTTTGAAAATTTTCGCCATGACTTCAGGAAAGAGCATTCCGCTAGTATATATATAGTACACAATACTACACATATATATTTAATTTAAATCTGTCTAATCTGTGCTCAAATCCTATAGCAGCAGCCCAAAATACCCAAGTCTATATCCCGACTTCTAATTCAATTAATCACACATGAATTAAATTATCATCTAAGTAGTGTCACCCGAGTACATTACCTCGACTTACTCATTCGGTCCGTACCTTCACCCGTTAGGATTTATTACATCAAGTCCCACTATAAGGTTAACACCTCCCATTAAATTTAATATTCAATAATTTATTATACATCTCTATAACAAATTAAACAAGCTACTCTGTGCCTGACACCCGTTGCACTAGCCCTTAACATCCAAGCCAAATTCCTCGACTCTTAATTTAATTAATTTCTCATATTAATTAGTTTATTCAAGTAGTGGCACTAAACTACAATACCCAGACGTATTCACTCGGCTAGTAATTTGACCATTTAGAATATAATTTGTTAATAAGTTTGACACTTTTATTAAATTTAAGCTTCCTTAAAACTCATCCCATAAGACTCTATGTATTGGGTTCCATTTAATTTCTATCACTTAGATTCCACCTTAAGATACCAACTTGTATGCTAAATTCATCTGAAATTCCCATTCGAATAAGTTCATATATTTTTTAGTGTCGTTCATTCTAAATACTCCTAATTTCATAGCCTATACTTATCCCTATCTAATCCAAGGATAAAATAATGTTCCTAAATATTTTTCCAAAGTCCTTCACTGATCTGCGAACATCTCTAAATAACCCGAATTTATTTCTTCCTAAAGATGTTGGTCTCACGTAACCTTTCGTAAAAAAATCATAACTAATTCAAAAAATATAAAAAAAAATACGAGGTCAGCACCCACGTGAGCACGACGAATAGATCTACAATATCATGTTTTACCATAATTGAAGGGGTCAATCTATCGATGAATATGGTTGATCGATCGATCGACCAGATATTCATCTTCGTCCCCGATTTGTTTCCACCATTTTATAAGCCTCAAGATTTTTAACTCACTTCCTAACATTTACCCAATCAAAATAAACATTGAATTCATGAAATAGTATGTTCTAAATACCTTAGAAACCTTGAATCATAAATAAATTTACATAAATATAATGTTTACCAAATTGGGTATTTTTCGTGTTTTATTCCACATATTTCATTTCATCCTTCGAATTCAAAATTAGTCATCCGTACTTACTAATTTTCACCCTACCATATGATTTCAACATGCCCATATGATATCCTCCCATCAATTGAGTAATTAAACTACACATATTACTCTAATTCGAAAGACCCATTTTAATCGTCAACACACACCCAAAAACGAATTTGGTTTTACACATCACGATAATTTGAATTGGTTATCACATAATTACAATTACTACAAATTAACCAATTTCCTTAATAATCATATTTTCTTATTCATTTTGTGTGGATGATGATTCCATAGAGAACACTCTAAATTCCTCATTGATTTGTCTCCGAAAGACTCCCTGTTGATCCCCAACTATTCCCTTTATCTTGCTTTTAATTTCCATTTTTAAAGTTATGTTACCTGTCGTTCCATACACTGATAATTAGGTTTATAAATCATAATCCCTCTTTTAGGATTATGGACCAAGCCCAAATGACCCGAGCACCCCAGTGTTGGCTCAATTATGCCTAAAAATGTTCCAAGACCCAATTACTACTCCCATGTACTCTTTTCTAACTATTTCGACCGATCCGGAGTCAACCGTGAACTCAGAATTATCATCCGAAATACTTTATAACATCCGTTAATTTTCAATCTAAAAAATGCGACCCAATAATTATTCGAATAATTAAATTTAAAGTCATCAGATTTAAATAATTCATCCAATTCAAATAAACTCTCGAAATTATAAATTTAGAATTCTTCATTTTAAATAACTTTTATTTCTCCCAAAAATAATTTAATTCTCAGTCCTCAGAATTACGGTGTGTTACATCAGCCACCACAAAGCCAATGGCATAGATGGTCCAAGCCCACTCGGGGATTTCAAATTGCTGGAGAGTAAGGGAGGCATTTTAGAAGGGTCACCCACCTGAGTTTTAGGGTTGTTCTTATGTGAATTTGCCTCTGTTGTGGAAAAGGGATATTTAGCACCACCGATGCATGCTTGACTGTAGTGACGAACATAAGAAGATGTTGACCACTTTTAGCCTAGTCGGGGCATCTTTATAATCGTGGGAGTCTATTATCACTACCGAGGAGAGGGATATTATAGCCATTGCTAAGTTCTTGGTGAGGTTTGACCACAAATACTTTTCACCAGTCATTGAGGTAGAGATGTGAAAGAGTTTCAATCAGGTGGTTCAGGGAGACCATTCAGTAGCAGGGTACAAGGAGGAGTTCACACATTTGAATAATTTTATGCCAGACGAGGAGATTTGTGAAAAGAAGAAGGATAATAGAATACTGAATTGGTTAAACTAGAGAATCAAACAACACTTAATAGGTAAACCTGATTTGAGGACTTATACGAATGTCATCAATGAAGAAATTCTAAACTATGAGGATCATAGCTTCTATCTGAAGGAATTTAAGAGAGGATGTGAGAATAGCTAGATGGTCAAGTTAGGTAAGAACGGTCCTATTGGAGAACTGTAGCAGCAGTCGGGATGACAATAAGGTTAAGATTCCCAATATGGGGATTCGACAAACCAGTTTAGATCTAGGGATTATCGACCTAAGGGAGGTTTTAGGAAGGTACATTAGGGCACTCAACTGTAGCAACAGTAAGCCCTATGGAACAATTGGGGAGGCTAGCAGGGCGAAGGTCACAAGGGTCACCAGTAGGTGTAGTCTTGAAAGGGTCTGCAGTAAGGGAAGTCTCGAAAGGGCTTGCAGGGCAAAGGACAGAGAGACTTCCTGAGGCATTGTTTTACTTGTGGACAGAGAGGACATAAGAGGAGTGACCTCCCATAATAAGACAGAGCATCGCATCAGTATGGTTCTGAGCAGGTCCTTTAGGCACAGTTATCCTCGACAGAAATAGCACCACCAACCCCAATACTATAGGGGTAGTTACAATATAGGCATGTGTATAACATTTGGAATGCAATCATACCGTAGGACCCAAAAATTCCACATGCAGTAAAGGGTACGTTTCATATTCATGCATTTAAGGGTAGGATTTTATTTGATAAAGGGGCATCACACTCTTTCACAATGACCCGATTTTCATGAGTTATAGATCAATTAAAGATAGCTAATTGGCTCCTTATGTTTGTAGAGTTTCCATTAAGTAGTGGGTTGCTTATATACTTAATCTATAGGTGTATGGATATTGATGTGGGGAGATTATGTTTGGCCACTAACCTTCCGATCTCAGATATGGAGGGGTATGAAGTTATTTTGGTACAGATTAGTTAGACAAATACTGAGCGATGGTTAATTTTTAAGATAGAACCATTGTCTTCTCTACTGTATGGCAATATATGTTCCTAGTTGCGACGCCTCTTCTTGAGGGAGGGTCGAGCACACATCTATATTACATTGAACAGGGGACCTCACAAGATATGGTGGCCTCTTTTGACTCTATTCTAGTTGTTTTGGAGTTTTAGGAGATACCCGGGCTATCGTCTAGTCAAGAAATTAAGTTCATTATAAACCTAGGACTGCGTACAAGGCCTATTGCTCGTGCGCCATATCTCATTAGACGGTAGATTAAATAGCTTTTAGAGAAGGGTTTCATTAGACGGAGTGCATCACCATGGGGTATGCCAATGTTATTCATTGAAAAGGGGGATGGATCACTTTGGTTATGTATTAATAAGAGGGATTTGAGCATGGTCAAGATCTAGAATAAGTACCTACTGCCTCGGATTGATGATCTGTTTGAGCAGCTGGGGGAGTAGCTTATTTCTTTAAGATAGAATAGTGGTTGGGGTATAATCAGTTATGCGTCGAAGAGGAGGGCATTCCTAAAACTTATTTTTGACACAATATGGATCATACGAGTTTAGGGTGATGCAATATGGGGTCACCAATGTGCCAGTATTGTTTATGGATATGATGAATGTGAGAAGTGCGGGTTTTGGCTGAAGGAGGTCTAGTTTTTGGGACATATTATTTCCAACTGGGGGATATCTGTTGATCCGGGGAAAGTATCCGCGGTGAGGGACTTGGGACAACCCACGACACCGACGGAGATACATAGTTTCTTGGGATTAGCAGGATACTACAGGAGGTTCATTCAGGGATTTTCAAAGATAGCAGTTCCTTTGACACATCTGGCTCGTAAGGGTGGGCCATTCATCTGGAGTGATGCCTGTCAGTTGGCATTCGATGAGTTGAAGGAAAAGTTGACCTCAGCACCTGTGTTAGCATTGCCGAGACCGGGAGTTGAGTATATAGTCTACACCGATGCGTCCTTACAAGGACTTGGAGGTGTATTGCAACAGGAGAGTCAGGCTACTGCTTATGCATCCCTTAAGCTAAAGCCTCACGAGAAGAATTACCCCACTCATGACCTGGAGTTGGCGGCAGTGGTATTTGCCCTACGGATTTGGAGACATTATTTGTTGGGGGAGAAGTTTCGATTATTCATGGACCACAAGTCCCTACAGTACCTATTCACGAAAAAGGATTTGAATATGAGGCAGCGAAGGTGGCTTGAGTTTGTGAAGGACTATCAGTTTGATATCCAGTACCACCCGGGAAAGGCTAACGTGGTAGCAGACGCGTTGAGCCGTTGGCCAGTAGATGAGGTGGCAGGGGTGTGGAAGGCAAAGTGGAAAGAATTGGGACACCAAGATGCAGTGGCCTGATCGTTCATGTTTGTGATGACCGTTACACCGCAGATTGTCACGAAGGTGGTAAAGGCACAGGCAGATGACTCGTTCTGTCAGGAGCTGATCGTTCGGTTACTAGCAGAGGGAGCCGAATCCTATAGCGTTAGCTCAGATGGGGGATTTCTCTTCAATGGGAGATTAGTAGTCCCGGAAGGGGAGGAATTGCGGCACGAGGTGAAGGCAGAGTCGCATGGCTCACGGTTCGCGGTACATCCCGGTGGGGACAAAATGTACCAAGACATGAGACGACAGTATCGGTGGAGCGAAATGAAGAAAGATATTGCCGTGTTTGTTTCAAAATGCGCCACTTGTCAGCTAGTAAAAGTGGATCATCAGAAATCGGCAGGACTTCTATAGCTATTGGAGGTCCCGATGTGGATGTGGGAGAGCATATCTATGGACTTTATCACGGGGTTGCCTACGTCAGAGAGAGGTCACGACTCTATTTGGGTAATTGTGGACAGGTTGACCGAAGTCGCTCATTTTCTACCCGTAAGGACAGACTACACTGCGAGAGAGTATGCCCAGCTCTTTATTTCAGAGATAGTGAGACTTCACAGTGTGCCCCTAAATATCGTGTCTGACCGAGACAAGATATTTATTTCACGGTTTTGGGAATGTTTCCAGGAGGCCATGGGCATGAAGTTGCGGTTGAGTATGGCGTATCACCCGCAGACCGATGGGCAAACCGAGGGTACAAACCAGATGTTGGAGGACATGCTACGTATGTGCATCATTGATTTCGGGGGTGGATGGGAGCAGTATCTTCCACTGGTAGAGTTTGCTTACAACAACTCCTACCAGTTCACCATTGGCATGGCTCCATTTGAGGCGTTCTACGGTAGACCTTGTCATTCCCCAGCATGTTGGTTGGAGGTGGGGGACAACAAACTACTTGGGCCGGAGGTGATTCAGGATACTTCGACAAGGATAGAACTGATACGGAGTCGCATTCGGGTAGCTCAGGACAGGAAGAAGAGCTATGCTGATGCGAAAAGGTTCTTCAGAGAGTTCCAAGTGGGGAACCAATTTTTGCTCAGAGTATCTCCTATGAAGGGGATTATGCGTTTCGGGAAGAAAGGGAAGTTGGCACTGAGATATGTGGGACCATTTCCTATTATTGAGAGGATTGGACCGGTTGTGTATAGGCTTGGGTTACCGGAGCATTTGCATCGGAGGTGTTTCATATTTCCTCGCTAAGGAAATATCTTAGAGACGATTTGGCTCATTCTCACATTGCTTTGGAAGACATCAATCTCCAGCCTGATAGCTCCTACGAGGAGGGGCCGATTGCTATTTTGGACCGAAGTGAGCGGAAACTGCGATCAAAGATAGTCCCGTTAGTGCGTGTTCAGTGGCGACATCATAATGTTGAGGAGTCCACATGGGAGCGCGAGGATGAGATGCGCGAACGTTATCCAGAGTTGTTCTTACTAGGTACTTTATAGTTCCGAATTTCGGGACGAAATTCAGTTATTAGGACGGAAGTATGTAATACCCCGTATTTTTATGATATTTATTTATGGGATTAATTAAATTAAACACGTATTAATTGGAAATTAATCCGGATTAAAATACTAGCGAGATGCGAGTTGGTATTTGAATATAATGTGCATATATGATTATACATGAATATTGAAGTATGAAATTTGCCGTGAGATTAAAATACGGCAATTTGGAAATTTTGTTGAGACGCGTGTGACAGTCGCGTCAGGTTTATATTATGATAATTAAAAAGTGAATTTTAGTTCTATTAACCGTATGGTCGTTTTGAGTGCGCCAACGCGTCCGGAAGGGTCGAAATAGTCAGAAAACACTAGCCGGGGGTTAAGTTTGGGTCCCGGGGCATTATTGGGCCATACCGGTAACTTATAAGGGCAGTTTGGTAATTTTAGAATTTGTGATTTTTTATTAACGAATTTTAGGAGTTTTAATTGGAAAATGAAAACACCCACTAACCCATTACCAGCCATTATCTGATTAGAGGGCTACGGGGGTTATTAAAATTAGCCCCAAAAGTTCCTAAGACAAAAACCCTAGCCTCCATTGCTACTATTAGAGAAGAAAGCTTATAGAGGGAGAGATAGAAGGATTCTACACAGAGAGAGAGAACCATTCATCAAATTCATCATCAAATCAGATATTCCAATAAGGCAAGTGGTTTCATTCTAATTAATTTCAGAGAATGCTTCTTCCATGTGTAGGAATTGATAAAAAATTTATTGTTCTTGGGAGTTTGATAAAAACCCATTAATTTGGAATTAGAAACTTGTATTGTGAAGAGGATTTGCATGTATAACTATATGTAGGGGAATAATCTGATGTTAATACGTTTTGGATGAAAAAAAAAACGGATTTGTTTAGACTCTTTGATGATTTTTAAATATTAGGGTTCATGTTCTTGAAATTTGGGGATAAATGTATTGATTTGATATTTAGATGATGTTTATAATGAATTAATCCACACAAAAACGTTAGTAGGTGACCTATGTGTGTTAGGGACGATTAGGAACCTTGAACAATTATTTAACTAATGTTTAGAAGAGATTAGAAGTGAAGAAAAGAAGGAAAAAACGAAATAAGGATTTCTGGGCTCGAATCTGGCCACTCGTTAGAAGACCTGCCCAGGTCGTTTGAACGAGCTCATTCGAACGAGCTTCTAACGAGTTGACAGTTTGGGTTCTAACGAGAGGGATGTTCGTTTGAAGACTTTCGTTCGAACGAGATCTAGCTAGAAGGCCAGTTCGTTCGAACGAACTCTCGTTCGAACAGCCTCGTTCGAACGAGACTTCGAACGAGTTGACAGTTTAGGCTTTTTAGCCTGTTTTGATCCCGAGTGTTCCGTAACCTTGTGTATATGTAGAGATAACCTTCCCTTGATGATTAATTTTTACATTTGGGATGTTTGGGATATAATGAGGAGTCAAACCTAGAAGTGTAGTTTGAACCTAAGGGAAAATATGAAGTAGGACGCGAGTGTCTATTACGTTGCGAAAACTATTGACGGTCAAATTTATTATATTAACCGGGAACATATAAATTGTGTAGTATTATATGTCGGTACGAGAATGAGAAGTGTACCTCCAATATATTATGGTAATTACTAAGATGTGTGCATACTTAGTATATGTATTGATTTTATGTGTATGACATACCTAACATACTTGTTATCACGGGAGGTTCGCGTTCGCTTAGGGCCTTCTAATCCTTGTGTTTCCCGGATTTAGATTGGTTACCTCGATGAACATAGGTCAGAGAAGGACTTATTGGGATGTTAATAAGTCTGCTGATCGTGGGAGCGCAGGTATGTGCGTGACCCATGTGATGTGACTGTGTTCACCTCCATTATTTGTGATGTTGTTATCTGAGAACGATTCCTGAGAGATTCGGAATACGTGATCCTTATGTACATGATGTACCGGGATGGATAACAGAGTATGTGTGCACCGCAGCTTAGTCTCGCGGTGCTTGTATTGTATATTTATGATGTGAATAATATACACTTAATTAATGGGAACTTTCATGATTAGTATTGTGAATAATATTATGGTAATGATTTGAGAAAACAAAACGGGTTAACTGATAGTGAATGGTATTTTTAATTGGGAATCTGAGTTTAAGTGAAGCCCTCTATTGTTTTGATAACGCTAGAATGTAAAATGGAAATCGAGTAGTAAGAGGTAGAACTTATTACGTTTTGGGTTAGATAGGTATGTTACTTAGATGGGTATGGTACGTTAGGAGTGCACATGTAGTCGAGAGGTGAGAATTTCATGTGAGTGCACGTCCTAACATGTATTTTTCATTTAAAGTTTTAATGTTATTAAAACACTTGCTATTTTTAAAATGATTTCCAGTTTCGGGCTCTGACACATTTGCTTTCAAATCTATTTTTGTAAAAACCATTTTTAGGTGCCCAACCACAAGGACACCATGCTTAGGATTCTCATTCAGGTGACGAGCTGTATCTTTTTGTGGAAGTTACAGGACTTTGCTTGT
Organism: Sambucus nigra; assembly: GCA_949130495.1. Classification (NCBI taxonomy): domain Eukaryota; kingdom Viridiplantae; phylum Streptophyta; class Magnoliopsida; order Dipsacales; family Adoxaceae; genus Sambucus; species Sambucus nigra. The sequence continues at coordinate 33,556,590 of OX422218.1, read as the reverse complement.
AGACGCTTCATCTATCTTGACTCGATATTCTTCAGTTATCAGTTGTAGGGAATCTCGCCTATTTCTTTTAGAGATAGTTCATTTATTTCAGTTATTCAGATTTCTGGCATGTAATTATTCAGGTTTCAGACTTATCATATTATTTTTCAGTTGTGGGATTGTTGTGAGGAGTTTTCCTCCGGATTTATATTTATGTTGTTGGTTATTCATTACTTCATTATAGTGAATGGTTGTTATTCTTTCATTATTCTTTTACTGCATGTTAATCAGACTTAACTTAAAATTTGACACTTACTTTTTAAATACTAGGTGGTTAGTAAGTATTAAAAAATGTTTTCGACAGTGATGCTATTAACTGAACCAACTTGGCATTTTGAATTAATTTAATAAAGGAGTAGCTACCCGGTATTTAATTTGTCGGGGTGTCACAATGAATCAGATTTTTTGAGAGTTCCCCTGACAAGTTTATGATCGTGTTCATGGACGATATTGGGGTTTACTCTTGCTCATAGGATGCGAATGTTGAGCATCCATGAATGGTTTTACAGATCATACGAGATCGCCAGTTGTACACAAAATTTGAGAAGTGTGGGTTTTGGGTTTGGGAGGTGCAATTTCTAGGCCACAAGTTATCTGACACGTGTATGAATGTTGATTCGAGCAAAGTATCGATAGTTTGGACAACCCACAATAATAACCGAGGTTCATAGTTTTTAGGGATGCCAGGATACTATCGATGATTTATCAAGGGTTTTTCAAAGATTGAGGGTCCGTTGACGAATCTGACTCGGAAAGGGTGACGTTTATTTAGGAAGACCAATGTTAGTTAGCTTTCGACGTTCTTAAGGAAAAATTGGCCACAATACCTATGTTCCCATTGCCTAAGGGAGGGGTGAAGTACCGTGTTTAGACATATGTATCCCTATAGGGACTTGAGGGTGTACTAAAGAAGAAGGAAAGGGACGTAGCTTATGCATCTCGTAATATTAAGCCCCACGAGAGGAATTACACCACACATGACTTAGAGGTAGAAGCGATTGTGTTTTCTTTTAGTATTTGGAGGCGTTATCTTTTGTGGGGGGAGTTTACCTTATTCACAAAACATAAATCACTTCAGTATCTATTCATGCAGAACGATCTTAACATGAGGTAGGGGAGATAATTATATTTTGTGAAGAATTACCAATTTGATATACAGTATCATCCTAGGAAGGCTAACATGGGGGAAGATGTGTTGAGCTGACCGTTAGCTTGGTAGATATCGAAGGTTTGGAAGGCGAAGATGAGATAGCTTCAATATGATGGCGGGGTTGCTAGATCTTATATGTCGGTATTGGTTGTCACGCCCGAAATTGTTACCAGTGTGGTGGAAGCATAGGTAGAGGATCAGTATTGCCAGGACAGAGTTTGCCAGTTGTTAGAAAATAAGGAAGAGTCTTATTTGATTAATTTTAATCGAGGGTTGTATTTTAATAGAATACTTGTGGTTCCAGAGGATGAGGATTTAAGACCTGCAATGATGTCAGAGTCTCATGGGTCGAGGTTTACAATGCACCCGGGTGGTGATAAGATGTACCAAGAGAAGCGTAGGCAATATAAGTGGTTGGGGATTAAGCGAGACATAACGGAGTTTATCTCAAAGTGTGCTACCTTCCATCCAGTGAAGGTAGGCCACTAGATACTTGTAGGGATGTTGCAGCTAGTTGAGCTTTAAGGGTATAATTGGGAAAGTATCTTAATGAATTTCATTATTGGGTTATCGATATCTTAGTGAGGTCACTACAACATCAGGGTAATACGATATGGGTTGAGTAAGGTGGCCCATTTTCTACCGTTTTGCAAAAATTTTGAGAAGAGGTAGTATGCACAGTTGTTCATTGCTTAGTTAGTGCGACTATATGGTGTTTCTATTAATACTGTGTTGGATATGGACTAGATTTTTGTTTCCAACTTCTAGAAGTGCTTTTAGGAGGAAACGGACACGTGTTTATGTTTGAGTACAACGTATCACCCACATATAATTGGGTAGATAAAGAGAGTTAATCATATGCTTGAGGATATGATGAGGATGTGCATACTTAACTTCGGGGCAGGATCAAAGCAATATCTTCCATTGGTAGAGTTTTCATATAACAACTCCTACCAGTTCACCATTGTCATGGGACCATTTAAGTCACTATATTGTTGGACTTATTGTTTATTTTCTTGCTAGTTAGAGGTATGGATAACTTGCTATTGGGTCCAGAGATAATTCAGAACACCACTACTAAGATTAAGGTGATTTAAGGTCACATTTGTATAGCCCAAGAAAGGCATAAGAGTTATGCCAATACAGAGAGGAGAAACATGGAGCTAGAGGTTGGTAACCAAGTTTTGGTACAATTGTCTCCTATTAAGGGAGTTTTGAGGTTCAAGAAGAACGAGAAGCTAGAGTCATGATTTGTGGTACTTTTCTCGATTATAAAGAGGGTGAGACCGGTGGCAGATAGGCTAGGACTACCAGAGAACTTATAGCGAATTCAAGAAGTCTTCTGCGTATCATCACAGGAGAGCTACTAGTTGAGCAACATGAATTTTTGGCATGTTCCATTAAAAGAGGTAGACATACAGCCATATACCTTTTACAAGCAAAGATCGGTGGTGATACTCGATCGTAGTGGGCATAAGTTCTTGTCTAAGGTGGTACCCTTTGTTTGAGTTCAACGGGAGCACCACAATGTTTATGAGTCCTTGTTTTGGGAGGATGACTTGTGGGAGCTGTATCCAGAGTTATTCACCACAGGTATGTAGCAATTTTGTGGGCAAAATTCCTTTATAAGGCGGAAGTCTGTAACACCTTGTATTTTTTAGTATTTGAAATTTAATTAATTCAGTTATTTCAAATTTCATGCGTCACGTAATTTAATTGAATTAAATATTATGTGTTAATTAAAATATTAATTTCAAGAGATAATATTAATAATTATAGAATGCAATATCTAAATAGAAAATAATTATTTTATGACATAGTGAGTGATATATCTCAATCGAGAGTCGAGTGTAGACTATATAAGACCGAGACAAGAAATTTCTTGGGTGATTTAATTAAGATTAGAGTGCTTTAGATGGTGATTTTGAGGTCATGATTTATTCTGTATGGGTAGAAATACTCAAAATAGTGTAATCGGGTGTGCTAATTGGGTCCCAAGGCAATTTTAGACCAACCAGACACCCTGTAAGGGGGTTTTGATCAATTGGGATACTAGGGTCAAAAGAGCTACAAAATTTAGGGGGTTATATCAACATATAGTTTGAGGAAGCTAGGGTTAGTGGCAAATAAAACAAATAAAATACACTATAGAGGAAGGGGAGAGGTTTCGTTGACCATACAATTATATTCTTGCACCACCATTACCATCGAAATGTGACTTGGAAATGGTGTGTTCTTGAGTAATTATAATATTCGTGGTAGTGTTGGATGGAATTTAGCATGCATACACGATTTTTAGATAAAATCATTGTCTTAATTCATGTTAACAATTGGGATTCCCGTTAGAGACTTGATTTCTGGGTTTAATGATAAAAATCATACTTTTGGGATGTTATGAGGGATTAAGTTGTGGGTTTTATGAATAATATGCATGAAAAAGTGAACTAGGGTTTTATAGACAAATCATGATCAAACCTTCTTAAACATGGGATTTAATGATGATTTTGACATGAAAAATTCATTAAGAACTATTAACATACTTATATTTGATTATAGGTTTTATTATATGGAAGTTTGGGTACGATCCTCGAGGGTTGGGTTTGATAATAATGAAGAAACTAATAACAGTTGAACGAGGAAGACGACCTGCTCATCGCGAATCGATTTGGCTCCTTTATCGATTCGATTCTGTTTGGCCAATCGATTTCGGTCAAGGCTGAATCGATTTAGCTGCAAAGATTCTTGCCATTTTCTTATTTTATGTCCTATTTTAACAAATAAAATAACGGGAGATTTTTATATTATCCTTAAACCATAGGTAAGAATTTAGGCAGTTCCAGTACACCTACGATAAGGACTAGGGTCTGGGACAAATTGATGGTTGATTCATCATAATATGAAACTTAATAAATTGTAATGCCCCGTATTTTTGTAACCTTTAAAATTTGGGGATTTATTAAATTTAAATTGAGATATTAATTTAATATTAATTCGGAAATTATTTTAAATATTTACTAGCGTGATGATAGTTAGTAATTATGAAATTATCGTGAATGTATAATTTGATAATTGTGGAAATTAAATCGGGACGCACCTATATCGTGTTGAGATTAAATTATTATTATTTAAAGTGAATAAATTATAAGTCTCCCATATGATCTTTCTGAGTGCGCCAATGTGTCCGGAAGGGTCGAGATAGTCAAAATAATGTACCTAGGGGCTTAGTTCGGGTCTCGGGATATTTTTAAGCCTAATTAGAATCCCGGGAGGGTATTATGGACATTTTACATTTTTGGGCAATTAAACCCACGAATTTACTAAGGATATATCATCCTTTAGGAGTTATCCTCTAGGGTTAACAAACAAAAAATCAAAGAACGACCATTAGAGAAGGAGTTAGAGAGCTTTCCAAGCAACTCAAGGCCATAGAGTCACCTGTTTGCACTGCCACCACCGCTAAAGCATAGATCATGCGACGAGGACCGCAACTATACCTCTTTTGTCCACAAATCAGAAACCCAAATTCTAGGAAAGTATTTATCTTTCTTTAATTGTAGTTAATGTTTCAATCATGTAAGTCTAGGGTTGTTTAGAACATTATTCATGAAAGAAATTACTATTTTGAGATTTAAAATCATATGTTATAGAGGAAGTAGTCATATTCTGGACATTTAAATCACATGTAGAGGATAAGCCACGAATTTGTATGAATTTAGAATCAAGTAATCTAGAAAAGAATTGGAAGAATGGAAATTAAAGAAAAATTAGGGTTCTTGAAGTTTATGTGAATATTACCTCATTAAATTGTTATACTCGATGAATTCAGATATATTTTACGTAGAGAATCATGTAATTAGGTATATAGTAATTGTAGAATTGTTTTTTGGGATTTTGGGGATCGTTAATGGAGATTTGGTAGAGATTGGAGAGGTAAATCCATAACAGGACAATGGCAGGTTTCGTCATAACTGCTTGATCGATCAATCGATCAAGAAAAACGATCGATCGATCGATGGTATCGATCGATCCCTCGATCAATCGATCCCTCCTGGAAAGCAACATATTTTTCTTCTTAAAATTTAAGCCGGTTAAAATGCTTAGGAACCCTTACTCATCATTGATAGAGCATAATGCATTATAAAGGGGACTAGTAGGGCCTAGGTAGATCCCGTTGAGTGAAATTTAAGGTAGGATAAAACTATGGGTTAACGGGGAGTTATTCACACATACGAAATCATGCTTACGTATAATAGAAGATCGAGACTCGTGAGAAAGTTATAGTAGAAGATAAGTAAGAGCGCCTACTGAAATTATACTTAGGGAGATAGAATACTTCGAGAAATGAGAAGTAAGTATGGAGTAACTTATATATTAGAATAAAAGTGACGGGTCCGTTATGTGAGCTAATCGAGTAAAATGTGCTACTAACGGATAATTATAATAATGGTTCGTGGTCACGCCAAATTTAGAAATATATATATATATATATATATATATATATATATATATATATATATATATATATATATATATATATATATATGATTGTGTAATTGTATATATATTATATATCTGTGTAAAAATCATACCTGAGCTACTTGCTATCACGGGGGTTTCCCCGTATGAAAATACGCACTTCTTGATATATTCACACACTAAGGAGGAGCATGCCAAGCACTTGAGGTAGGTTCTTCAGACTCTACGAGATCATCAGCTGTATGCTATGTATGAGAAGTCTGGATTCTTGTTACAGGAGGTATAGTTTATGGGGCATGTTGTGTCGGTGTTGGGAATATCGATTGATCCGAGCAAGGTGTCGGCGGTGAGGGGAGTGGGGACAACCCACGACATCGATGGAAGTGCGTATTTTCTCAGGGTTAGATAGGTACTACAAGAGATTCATTCGAGGACTTTAGAAGATAGTGGGTCCGTCGACAAGTCTGACTCGCAAGGGAATTCCATATGTTTGGGATGATGATTATCAATTGGCTTCTGAAAAGATGAAAGATAAGTTGACTTCGGCGCCAGTTCTTGCTCTGCCCAAGCTGGGAGTAGAGTATCTGGTGTACACTGACGCCTCTTTACGGGGACTCGGTGGAGTACTTAAGCAAGAGCATAAGGCTATAGTTGTTGACTCCCGCAAGCTAAAGCCTCATGATAATAATTACCCCACCCACAACCTAGATCTAGCAATGGTCATTTTTGCATTGAGGATTTGGAGACATTACTCGAAGGGGGAGAAGTTACGCTTATTCACAGAACATAAGTCACTGCAGTACTTATTTAGTCAATGAGAGCTGAATATGCATTAGCGCAGATGGTTGGAGTTTATGAAAGACTACCAGTTCGAGATACAGTACCATTCGGGAAAGGCTAACATGGTCGCTGATGCGTTAAGCCATAGACCGGTGGGCGATGTAGCAGACGTCTGGAAAGAGAAATGGAAAGAGTTAGGTCACAAGGATGTGTTAGCCCATTCCTTTGTATCTGTCACGAGAGTCACACCAGAAATTGTTACGAGTGTGATAAAGGCACAGTCAGCGGATTCTTTTTATCAGGAACAGATTGTACGACTTCTAGCTGAGGGTTCTGAGTCCTATTAAGTATGTTTTGATGGAGGTTTAAGGTTTAATGGGAGATTGGTGGTCCCAAAAGGATAAGACTTACGTCATGTAGTAATGACACAGTCTCACGGGTCCAGATTTATGGTACATCCCAGAGGGGATACGATATACTAGGATATGAGATGGTAGTACTAGTGGAGTGGGATGAAGAACGACATTGCCGAGTTCATATCCAAGTGTTCTACTTGCCAGATAGTAAAGGTAGACCACCAGAAACCGTCAAGATTACTTCATCCATTGGAGATACATATGTGGAAGTGGGAGAGTATTTCCATAGACTTCATTACTGGGCTGCCTACATCACAACGGGGGCACGACTCTATATGGGTAAAAGTGGATCAGTTGACCATGGTAGATCATTTCCTGCCAGTACGGACAGACTATACCACTGGACAATATGCAAAGTTGTTCATTTTCGTGGTTGTTAGTCTACATGGAGTGCCCCTGGATATCCTATTTGATCGAGACAATATCTTTGTGTTGTGCTTTTGGTAGAGCATTCAGGAAGCCGCGGGTACAGAGTTGAGATTGAGTTCAGCTTATCACCCACAGACGGATAGATAGATAGAGCGTACCAATTAGATGTTGGAGGATATGATACACATGTTTATCCTTGATTTTAAAGCAGGATGGGATTTGTATCTTCCACTGGTCGAGTTTTCTTATAATAACTCCTACCAGTTCACGATCGACATGGCCCCATTTGAGGCATTGTATGGCAGGACTTATCGTTCTCCTTCTTGTTGGCTAAAGGTGAGGGACAACAAATTACTCGTACCAGAGGTTATTCAAGAAACTTTTGCTAGGATTGAGCTTATCAGGAGTTGCATTCGGGGCCCAGGACAGGCAGAAAAGCTACGCCGATGCAAAATGATTTTTCGGGAGTTTAACGTGGGGGACCAAGTATTACTGCGTGTGTCTCCTATGAGAGTAGTGATGATGTTTGAAAATAAGGGAAAGTTGGCTCTGAGGTACGTAGGACCATTTGTAATTATCGAGAGGATTGGGCCGGTGGCATATAGATTGGGTTTGCCAGAGCATTTGCACCGCATTCATGATGTGTTCCACATCTCGTCGTTGAGACGATATCTTTGGGATGACATGGCCCATACTCATATTGCGATATAAGAGATTGATTTATAGCCTGACAGCTCTTATAAGGAGAAACCAGTGGCCATTCTAGACCATAGCAAGGCGAAATTAAGGTCGAAGGTAGTTCCACTTGTACGGGTCCAGTGGGAGCATCATAATCTGGAGGAATCCAATTGGGAGCCCGAGAAATTTCTAGAATTTTTTTTACTATGTATGCCTTATTTTCCGAATTTCAGGATGAAATTCCATTATTAGGGGGTAAATATGTAATACCCTGTATTTTTATCACCTTTAATATTTGGGATTTTTTAAATTTAAATTGAGATATTAATTTAATATTAAATCATAAATTGTTTTGAATGTTTACTAGCGTGATGAGAATTAGTAATTATTGGAAATTTATTGAATATTACTTAACAGATAAAGTAATATGAAATTATTGAAATTATCATGAGTGTATAATTTGATAATTATGGAAATTAAATTGGGACGCGCCTGTGTCGTGTCGGGATTAAATTATTATTTTTTAAAGTGAATAAATTATAAGTCTCCTGTATGGACTTTTCTAGTGCACATATGTGTCCAAAAGGGTCGAGATAGTCAAAATAATGTACCCGAGGGTTTAGTTCGGGTCTCGAGGCATTTTTAAGCCTAATTGGCATCCCGAGAGGGTATTATAGGCATTTTACATTTTTAGGCAATTAAACCCACGAATTTCCTAAGGATATATCAGCCTTTAGGAGTTATCTTCTAGGGTTAAAAAATACAAAATCAAAGAACGACCATTAGAGAAGGAATTAGAGAGCTTTCCAAGAAACTCAAGGCCAAAGACTCACCCGTTTTCACCGCCACCACTGCCAAAGCATAGATCGCTCGACGAGGAACTCAACTATACCTCTTTGGTCCACAAATCAGAAACCCAAATTCTAGGAAAGTATTTATCTTTCTTTAATTGCAGTTAATGTTTCAATCATGTTAGTCTAGGGTTGCTTAGAACATGCTTCATGGAAGAAATTACTATTTTGAGACTTAAAATCATATGTTGTATAGGATGTAGTCATACTTTTGACATTTAAATCACATGTAGAGGATAAGCCAGGAATTTGTATAGATTTAGAATCAAGTAATCTGGAAAAGAATTTGAATAATGGAAATTAAAGAAAAATTAGGGTTCTTGAAGTCTATGTGAATTTTACCCCATAAAATCATTATACTTGATGAATTCAGAGATATTTTACGTAGAGAATCATGTAGTTATGTATATTGTACTTGTAGAATTGTTATTTGGGAGTTTGGGGATTGTAAATAGTGATTTGGTTTAGATTGGAGAGGTAAACCCGTAACTGGATAATGGCAGGTTTCGTCATAGCTGCTTGATCGATCAATCGATCAAGAACATCAATCGATCGATGGTATCGATCGATCCCTCCTAGAAAACAACATATTTTTCTTCTTTAAGTTTAATCCGATAAAATGTATAGGAACCCTTAACCATCATTGATAGATCAGAATGAATTATAAAGAGGAGCAACAGGGCATAGGTAGACCCCGTTGAGTGAAATTTAAGGTGGGATAAAGTTATCGGTTAACGGAGAGTTATTCACACATAACAAATCATGCTTACGTCAATAAAAGATCAAGACTCGTGAGAAAGTTAGACTAGAAGATAAGTGAGAGTGCCTACTGAAATTATACTTAGGGAGATAGAATACTTCAAGAAATGAGAAGTATGGAGTAACTTATATATGAGAATAAAAGTGATGGGTCCATTATGCGAGATAATCGAGTAAAATGTGCTACTAACGGATAATTATAATTATGGGTCATTGGCGCGCTAAATTTAGAAATGTGAATATTAATATATATATATATATATATATATATATATATATATGATTGTGTAATTGTACATACATTATAAATCTGTGTAAAAATCATACCCGAGCTACTTGCTATCACGGGGGTTTCCGCGCAGGTACAGTCTTATCTTAATTGGGCCTTTATGGGGGATAACGACTTGTACTCTAGAAGATAGTAACCTTGATACAGGGTATTTGAGTGATAGTCAGATAGTCATAAGAGACGTGAGGGTCTGTACTGACCTCTTAGTGACTTGGAACTATACTTCGCCTCCAATTGTATGTGTTTTATGTTAATACAGTTCGAGAGTGATTTCGAACTAGTATTTACCTTAGTACGAGTGATACGACGACTTGAGAGCAGTGTATGCCAGCACCATAGATTTTATATAGGGTGCAGATAGTATATATATTATATGAGTGACTAATATATATATATATATATATATATATATATATATATATATACTTAAGTATGAGAACTTTCTACTGTGCATAAAAGTAGTTAAGTAATGAATAAATTCTCTAACTTTATTATAAGTGTTTGGGAACTTTTCGACATCACTGGGTTATTTCAAATAACAGAAGATATATGGGAGAGATTAATTTTTAGGAATTAATTATCTTAGCCACGGTAATTATCGAAATGAAACCTTATGGGAAAGTTAAGTTAAAATACGCTTTAAAGATTAATAGTACGGTAGGCGTGCACACTAGGTGAGAGGTGATAATTTCTCAAGAGAGTGTCGTAGACTAACATGGTTGTTTCATTAGCCGGTAAGCATTTTAAATACTTGCTAAACTATTTTTAAACTGTTTTATACTCGAGCTCTGACCCGTTTCCTATTATTTCTTTTCTCTTCCATATATATTTATATATTACAGGTGCTTAGCCACGGGGGCATCATGCTTAGATACGTTGAAACGAACGCACTGAAACTTAGGTGGGAGTTGCAAGCCATTACTTAGACGACCACTTTGATTGACTCCACTCTTATTATAGTTCTGAATAGTTAGGGCATGTGTCTCCCGTTTCCTTATTCAGTTGAATTGTCAGAGATTTTTATTCATTTATTTTTCAGTATTTGGTACTCTTTAGGATGTACTTTGTGTCAGGATGATTTTATTTGATGTTTTTAGACTTGGTATTGGTCTATCTGAATGGTTAAATTCTTGTGTGTTTATTTCCATCTTTAACATTTATACGATTCGTAAACTAAGTGTAATACCCCGTACTTTTGACTATATTTATTTTGAGGATTAATTAATTAAATTGCGTATTAATTGGAAATTAATCCGGGTTATAAATACTAATGTGATACGAGTTAGTATTTGATTATGTGCATATATGATTATATATGAACTTGGTATTATAAAATTTGTCGTGGGATTTATATACGGCATTTTAGAAATTTTGTTGAGACGCGTGGGACCGCCGCGTCACGGTATAATATTTTTGATAATAAAAAGTGAATTTAAAATCTATAATCCGTATGGTCGTTTTGAGTGCGCCAACGCGTCCGGAAGGGTCGATATAGTCAAAAAACACTAGCCGGGGGTATAGTTTGGGTCCCGGGGTATTTTTAGGCCATACTGGTAACTTAAAGGGTATTTTGGTAATTTTACATTTTGAGGAATTAAAAGTGACGAAAATTAGAGATGTAAATCTGATGTGGATTAGACCCATTAAGCCCATTAGCCAACCCATATTAACCTAGAAATCTACGTAGGTTATCATTTAGGTTTTCTAAGTTTCCCCAAATCAAAACCCTAGCCACCTTAAGCCACCATTGGAGAAGAGCTTGGAGAGGGAGGAATTTCTGCAGAAAACTGCATCTAGTCTACACCAAACTCAGAGACAACCAAGGCAAGTGACTTTATTCCATTTAATTTATGATAATGTTTCCTCCATGTTAGAAAAATTTGGATTTATGGTTTGTTCTTGAAGAAAATATGAAAACCCATGTAGTTTAGATCATAGAACTTGAGAAATTATTAAGAGAATTGCATGTAGTATGATAGGTAGATGATTTCCCTTATAATAATTGTGATTTGAAGGAATTAAAACGAAATAAATTCTGGGATTTGATGAGGATATAAACCTAGGGTTCATGTTCTAGAGAAATTGGGAAAAGTGTAGAGATTTGTAAATTTGGTTGATGTTATGATGATTCAATCCTTGAAAACATGTTAGGAGATGATGTAAATATGTTTAGGATGAATTAGAGACCCTAAAACGTTGATTGGATGAACTTTGGAAGAGATTAGAATTGATAAAAATGGTGAAAAATGATTTTGGGAAAAATCTGGGCCGAAACTGGTAGCTCGTTAGAAGCAGCCCCCAGGTCGTTCGAATGAACTCGTTCGAACGAGCTTCTAACGAGTTGACCAGTCGTTACTAGCGAGTAGGAATTTCGTTCGATATCTCGTTCGAACGAGATATCTTTAGAAGGGACATTTCGTTCGAACGAACTGGGATCTCGTTCGAACAGCCTCGTTCGAACGAGACTTCTAACGACCTGACAGTCCAAACTCGTTCGAAGCCTAGTTCGAACGAGACTTCTAACGAGCTGACAGTTTGGTCCTTTTTGGACTGTTTTGACTTTTGGAGTTCCGTAAACTTGTTCGAGGATATAGATATCATTCTGTAGATGTAATAATGATAGATTTGGGACTTTTGGGTATTTATGAGAAGGAATTTACATACGAGAGTGTATTACATGGACGGTTTGGGTTGAGACGTGAGTGTTCTCTACGACGTGAGATAATTATGGCGTGTTTAATTACAAACCGGAATAGTATGAATTGTGTTAATTATAAGATAGTATGAGAATATGTACTACGATTAAAATACGGTATTACTAAGATGTGTGTTTACTTAGTATTGGTATATGGATTGTGTGTATGACATACCTACCATACTTGCTATCACGGGAGGTTTGCGTTCGCTTAGGACCCTCTAATCCTTGTGTGCCTACGGGGGGGATATAGACTGGTACCTTGATGAACATAGGTCATAGAAAGACTTATTGTGATATTAATAAGTCCGCTGACCGTGGGTGCGTAGGTATGTGCGTGACCCACGTGATGGTGACTGTGTTCGCCTCCACTATTTGTGATTTGTGTTATCTGAACTATTCCTGAGAGATTCGGAATGTGTAATCCTTATGTACGTGATGTACCGGGATGGATAGCAGAGTATGTGTGCACTACAGCTTAGATTGCGGGGTGCTTATATTGTATATTTATGATGTGAATAATATACATTAAATTAATGGGAATCCTCATGTTAATGTTGTAAAAATATTACGGTATTATTTCGAGTTATATAATGAGTTAACTGATAGATATATCAATGGTATATTTAGTAACTGAGTTCACATTAAACCCCTATTTAATTACGAGCATTGTTATGTTAAATGGAACGGAGTAATATGGGTAGAACCTTTGGCAGTCTAGCTAGTTATGTAGTCACTTACCTAGTTGTATGGATAGATATAGATGGGTACTTGCGTTAGGAGTGCACAGTTAGATGAGGGGTGAGAATATAATGTGAGTGCACGTCCTAACATGTACTTTGCATTTAATGTTTTAAATGTTTTTAAAGCACTTGCAGGTTTTTAAAATATAACTCCACATTCGGGCTCTGACCCGTTTGCTTTTCAAATCTTTTTCTTTGTAAAACCGTTTTTTAGGTGCCCAGCCACAAGGACACCAAGCATAGGTACTCATTCAGGCGACGAGCTGTAGCTGCTTGTGGAAGATACAGGGATTTGCATGTAGACGCTTCTATCTCTTTGGATTCCAGAGTCACTATCTATCAGTTGTAGGGCACGTTGCCCATTTCTTTAGAGACATCTTTTACATTTCAGTTTTCAGACTTTAGCATGTATTGTTTAAGTTTATTTATTTCAGTTATGGGATTGTAGTGAGGGGTTTTCTCCAGACTTTATTTACACTATTGTGATGGTTATTCATTTTACTTCAGCATGGTGAATGGTGTTATTTACTTCATTATTTTTGTTGCATGTTAATTAGACTTAAATTAAAATTTGGCAACTTGCTTTTTAAATACTAGGTGGTTAGTAATAATAAAATGTTTTCGATAGTGATGCTATTAACTGAGGGAACTTGGCATTTTGAATTAATTTTATAAAGGAGTAGGTACCCGGTATTTAATTAGTCGGGGTGTCACACTAAGCTTTAGCAAGTACATGTTATTCAAGGTGGGTGATGGTAGTAGGATGAGGTTTCAGCAAAGCTCCTTGGTGTGGTTATGGCATGTTGAAGGAGACATTCCTAGACAATGGGAGGAAAAATGATTCGAATTTTTTTCTTTTAGGCAACAATTTAATGATTGGCAGTATGGGTGGTGGAGTTTATTGGGGTGTTGGAGGGAGCGAGCCTTCCTACAATGGGAGGGACAAATTTTGGTGGAAGGGTCGAGGGGAGGGCCACTTCTCAATAAAGTCGTTTAATTAATATTGCAAAATGAAGTAGGGTAGCGAGCCACAAATCATTGTACTAAATGAGACATTAATAAGGAAAAGTTAGCTGGTTGACGGTCTTGGCCATAAATAATGAGACGAGGCTGAGGAAATTGAGTGTTGGCTCCTCGTGAAAACTAGCATTACTAGGTTGGCTGGGCTGAAAATGAGATGGTCCTGGCGAGGTTACACTTGGCATATGAATCACCCCTAGACCTTAGTCTCCAATATTAGGAGGAGGCTGGGGGGTAAGAGTGTTTGAGGATGAGGATTGGATAGTGGCCACTGAGATAACAAATGGAACTTGATTGGTGGCTTGTAAGCTTGATTGGACACATGTCATAGTTTGCATTAGGTAGAGTCTTCCCCAAGCCTAAATGATGGTGGAGCTCTTAGGGTTTAGGGCCTTAAATAATGACCTCTGTTGGGGAAAGTTGCCAATCAATGTTCGGTATTTAAACCAAGATTTTTCTCTTTCTCTTTCCTTTTTGCAAATCATTCCTACCCAAGACTTTCTAGCAAACCACCATTGATGTATCTAGAGCTTTCCTCAATCTCACTATCTAGCCTTTTCCCTGAGCTTATTTATCTTCCAAGTGTTCTATCTCATCTAGGTAATTATTCTCTATCAATATTATTTTGATTTTCACTTATATTAGTCTACTTTATTTGATTGTAATTTTTCGACGATCGGTTCATTTTCTAGTGAGTTTGTGTGGTGGCATTTAGGATTTGCCATTACTATATTGTATATTTTTAAGGAAATGAGTGGTGGTTAGGTATATTTGGCCCTTAATCCCTTAGTTAGGAATTCTGGTGATTCTTTGGCCACCTTCTCTAGCGGAGTTCTCACTGTTTTGATTTTTAATTCTTACAATGTTCTTGAGGTTAGCCTTTGAAAATGATAAAAATTCCCCTTTTTATCGTGTGGTCAACTTGGTAAATCCTAACACTAGTTTGAATGTTAAGGACCTTATATAAATTATCTGATGAATTCCCAACCCTTAGGGAGATGTGTTTTAGGGAGATACGAAAGTACAAAGTTGAAGACGCCGCCAAGCATAAGGTCGATGCCTTTCCTCTTCAACCTATCAACCTTGTTCCTCTTGTTATTATTCGTCCTCCTATTGTAAAAATTAGTGACTCAATGTCTGGCTCATCTGCCTCTGTGGATGATAATCCATCATTCTCCCATACCACCTAGAGTGTGGATTCTTTTCACGAGTCTATGAGGCTCCCTTCTGATGGACCTGAGGAAGCTGGAGACCCCTTTAGAGACTTTTCTGCCAATTAAGATGAGTCTTCTAATCAGTTGAAATCGTCCATACAGATCATATCAGATCCAAATAAGTCTAGGGTAGAAGTCGCATTTGCACCCCCACCTATGGTAGTCCCATTATGGGACATTTCGGGTCATCAATTTTCCCAAAGTGTTCCAAGTAATGTCCTGACTATAAACTAAGGAAACTATGATGATACATATGAGAGTACACTTGACACTTCTTGTGATGAATCTTATGTCCGCACAGTCACTGAAGTAAATCTTCCAGTTTGGAGACATCTCTATTGAAAATGGCCCTTTGTCACTATGAGGGTACCTTGTGAGGATGAGAGAGACTTTCACAACTGATAGAGGAACGTCTGCATTTGTGAATAGATGTTTAAGGTTGACTTTAGGATACTTATGAATCTAATAGTACGAGTCATTCTAGTAAGGCTAGGTTTCGACCCTGCTTAGCTTTCACAAAATGCCTGGATGGTTATTCTTCGATTCGTTTCTCTTTGAAAATTGGTTCATAATAAAGACCTTCTATTTAGCATTTTCGGGGGATGCTATATTGTCTCATCCCCTAAAACTTAGCCTAGATACTACCATCTATTAGCCCAGAAACCTACAGAGAAAGTTATTCTTATTACTCAGACCTCCAACCATTATTTGAAACCTCATTACTTTTTCACATCTGGGGCATGGGAATTATGCCTTTATGCTTCCTGTAGTGCCTCTGAGACCCGAGATCCCCAATAATGGGAAAAGGACCAAATGTCGACAAAAATGGATCCGATCTTAAGAACTGATGCCAGCAAGGATATGATAAAGTTAGGAAACAATGGGGGAAGGGGAACCTTATCAAAATGTGATCAATTGATGACCCTAATTCTTAAGGGAGGCATATTTTGGGTTTGACCCCCTAACTGAGCTATGTAAGTATTTTTCTTATCAACTGTTGTGTCATCTTCATTTTTGCATCAATATTATCTATATGCTAAAGACCGACAACCTAATATCCCAGAATCCGTGTGGAGAATGGTAGCTCTAAGCCTTCTTGATTTAATAAAGCAGGTGAGAAGAGTTTTGCAACCTAGCCTTAGACCCAGAAGTCTACAATTAGTAATTCCAGCCAAGACGAGGCAGGTAAGAAGAGAAAGTTAGTCTCTAATGATGACCACATAAGCCATTAGCAACAACAGAAGAAGCATAAAGAGTCCTCATCCTAAATGACATTAGCATAGGTCATTCCTATCTCATTAGAGGTTTCCCTTGCAACTAGGCTTGAAAATTCAAGATAAACCACAATTCCTTAATGGGAAATAGTAAAAAAGCTTGTGATTCTCTTCATTCCATAACTATTGATTCAGACATTCATTTCTTGGAATCCATTACGGTCTCCCTCTTGAATGATTTATGTCTTCACAAAGTCATTCTGTTAACTCTTATGACTTCATTTAATCTTCAATTTTAACCTATAATATAGTCTCATACCTGTGTTTAATCCCTTATGCAGTCTACTTTCTTCTTGAAAAATATCCACTAGTGGGTCGAGGATTAACTTCCTAAAATTTGATAAACTCGTTCAGCCATTAGGAATGAGGAAAATTTGAAGAAGAAGATATTGTCTTAGGAGAATAAGACAGAGAAGTTGGATAAGGATCACACTAAGCCTTTAAACAAGTTTAATATTTACCATGCCAATGCCTTGAAGGTGAAGACTGATAAACAAGTATCTGAGGAGAAGGAGAAGATAAAGGCCACTGTTGAGAAGGAACTTGATCAGGCTCAGAGGAAAGTTATGGAAATTTTAAATCTTCAAATGAATGTCTAGGATACACCATGCAATATCTGAAAAGAGAAAGCCAGAATGCCTTGTCACTGGATGAGCTTAGAGTTCCCAGATATCTCTTACTTTAGAGAGCGGCTTGAGTCCTTCGGCTTTTCAGATAAACAACAATCACAAGTCCTCTATCATCATTTTAAGAGTGTATAGAGGAGATATATCGTCTTACTTTGTCGTCTCAATCGATAGAGTTTTTCACCAAATTTATTATATTGAGATAAGCCATAAATAAATGAGTTCCTCCAAATGATGTTCCTCTAAATAAATTTGAAGGTCTTCATCTCGATAATGGTCATCATAGCCTCTGCCTCAACCCATTTAGATATATACTCGATTGGCACATTGAGATACTTGTAGTTATCAGCTGGCCTGGTTAACGGTCCTATAAAACTAATTCCTCAAACAGTAAATGACTGGGGAGACATAATAGAAGATGGAGGCTGGTGAGGTTGGTGAGGGATGTGGGCATATATTTTACATTTGTCATATATCTTCACATAACTGGTCGCATCCCTACCCAAGTTTGACAAATAATGCGCTTGTGTGATGACCCTCTTTGCCAATGATATTCCTCCTATATGACTGCAGCAAGAACTTTTATGTATGTCTTTCAGGGTGTATTCCACCTCTTTCTAATTGACACATCATAGCATAGGAAGAATGAATCCTTTCTTGTATAAAAAAATTCCCAATGACTGAAAACTTAGTTGCCTTATACCTTCGCTTGTTCCTTTCCAACTTTTAGTCAGGTAGTTAACCAACCCTTATATATCGAATAAGAGTGTCCATCCAAGATTCTCTTATCTCAAGGTTTAATTAGAACTCAATCATTTTATCTTCTTCTTCAATGCATGGTCTGTGTAGGATCCCTACTTGTACGGACCTTATGATTTCAGTCCTAGGTGTTGATGGTAGTCTTGCTAGTGCATCAACTCAAACACTAAAGTACCCTAACCAGGTACTTGGCCATAATCTCATCCTTTACTTCATATACTCCTAGGATTTAATTCACTACCATCCTAGAGTCACTGTGAAACAAAAACTGGCCTACATTCAGTGCCTTAGCGAGGGAATGACCTGTCAGGAGGGTCTTATACTCTGATTCGTTGCTCGATGACTTGAATTTGAATTTAAAAGCATACTCTATATCAATTCTTTATAGATCCAACACTATCTGACAAGCTCTAGACCCTCCCTCATGGGAAGAACCATATGATAAAGTGGCTCTATACAGTACCATTTTCAGAAAAGTTTCCCTCTTCCATTATTCCATTCATTAACAGAAAATTTTATTTTTTATTCTCGTCCACTACTATCATGGTAGCACTCATATCGGCTCCATCCTTTACTGGATCATTTGTTAGTTTCATAATATCCTCTATATTGGCCTCATCTCATGTGATCTCACCTACGAAATTAGCTAACGCCTGCCACTTGATGGTTGTTGTCGGATGATAAATGACATTGAATGCTCCTAAATTTTTGGATCATGATGACAAGTGGATCATGATGACAAAATATTCCATTCGCGTGCACATGGGATGATGATGCAGGAGCTTTATCTTTCTCCCGGTAGAGCAGTCATCCTAATGGGCCTCAGCTCAATCGAGTATAAGACGCATAAGGTCTTGCTCAAAAATAATCATGAGAGTACGGTCTCACCTTAGTAGACATCTAGGCGACATGAAGTCTCGACTCTCTAATGTACCAAACAATATGTCAATAAGGATAAGTTGATAGGTGAAGGTCTGGGTTATAAATAATGAGACAAGAATGAGGAAGTTTAGAGTTGTCTCTTAATGAAATCTAGCTTTACCCTGTCATCTTGGCCGAATATGTGATGGGTCCTGATGAGTTTACAGTTCGGCATATCAGTCCATATGTATCTAACACAAACTCGAGAATTGGCTCATGTGCTATATGGAAAGTGGATGCACCATCATAACCAATTCCTATCCTCTCAACATTACCCAAAGTGGCTCAAAGGATTATCTTTTACACCTTCCTAGATGTGTCCTCTAAGGAAACATTGGCCTCCCAAGCATGTTTGAGATATCTCTTGAGTTGGGATACATGGATTTCAAGTTTCTAATGAGTCTCTAATGAAGATTTAAGATCTTCCATAAGACTGGCCACAGTATTTGTCAAATCACTATTTTCTCGGCCTAAGACAATTAAATACTCACGGAAAGAAACCTTCATCTTCTCGAGTTGACTCGCTAACGTCTCACACACCCTCAAAACTTCCACCTCTCTCTCCAAATCAAACACTGTAAGAGATAAGTCCTTATTAAACTCCATCGTTTTCGAAATCTCGATGTAAAAATACCTAAACATTTTTTCAGATCTCCTGCTTCCTCACTTAAAACACATTCCTCACTCTCACCATCTCCTGAATGAATCGAAACATCATCGATGATTTCAAGTTTAGAGATGTCTCATTGTTATGGGATAAACTAGAACTATTCACATGACTATCCATTAAAGCATCACACTTTTCAAGTGGTGTTTCTCCCACCAAATCAACTCAGTCGATGTCAATATCGTTAAGAGTGACATTATTTGCAATCTCTTTTTCCCTTCTCTTTCGTATAGTGGGACACTCAAATGACTTGTGCCCCACACCTTCGCACTCAAAAAGCCTTATCTCTTTCTCTTATCACCGATATCATTGACCTCATCTCTCTTTTTATTTTTCTCAAAAATAATTTTACTGGAAGATTTTTTTTTAATTTGAAAAACTTTTTTTAAAATTTTGTAAACAAATCCATGTCCTCAAAATCAACCTCACCCTCAGATTTGTACTAAAAACTCTCTCCCTTATCATTTTCTTATCTTGAGTCTTCAAAGTATACCCCTATATCCTTAGGTTTAATGGTTTTACATAAAATATCTAACTCATATGTCTGAAGATCTCCTACAAGTTCCTCTAACCTAAGAGTGTATAAAATCTCTAATGAATTAAGCACAGTGACTTATGGAATAAAGCGGGCAGGGAGCGACCTGAAAACCATTCTCACAACTCTCATTTTTTGAATCTTGTCACCCTAATTAAAACTCAAATTTACAGTGTTCGACAACCTAGCATAAACTTCATTGAAAGACTCAGACTCTAACATAGTGATGGTGTCAAATTGGGTGGTCAAATTATAAAGATTCTATTATTTCACAGTGTTGGTACCCTCATGAGTGAGGCGAACGGTATCCCATGTTTCTTCAGATGTAGTGCAAGTCATGATGCGTCTAAACACGTTAGGGGTGACGACTCCGAAAATAGCACTAAGCTCACAAGAATGAAAATTATTTCATTTAAATTCCCCATCAGTCCCAGAAGAAACGAGTTTAGGGCCCACAACATTATTAGCAGTGAGAGTGGGAGGACTACATCCTCTTTCACAAACGACTCAAACGCGTTCGTATATGGACTTTAAATCACACTTAATCATAGCCTTCTAGTATGCAAAATTTGTACCATCGAATATGGACAATATATTATACAAATTCTTCATTAAAATCTAAAATTTTCAAATGTTAACAATTTAAAAAAAAATGATACCAAGGGGAAAATATTTTTTGCAAAAAAGATCACACATTAATTTTGTGCAACTGGCTTTTATACCAATTTGAGAGTGCACTATATCTATCTTAATGGAATATTTTTATAATTAAGTGTTTACGATACAAAAGTCTAAATTTTATCTTATTACCCTAAGCATGCATCTAGGTGAAAAAGTAGATTAAATAAGCATGCAAACACTAAAAAGAAATTTTAGGAAAAATACCCTTAGAAAAAAACCTTTGATTCACTTAAGAACCACACACTCGTAATTTTCCTTCAACAATGATCCTCCCAAGAATCACAGGAACCATAGCCCTCCGTCTTTAGCAATGAATTTGTAATGACCCCACTTTTATACGTACATATATAAATTGTTTTTAAAATTTTGTGTCACTCATTATCTGATAAATGATGTATTCTTACAAATGGGAAATTTTGGGTTCTTAATATCAAGAAGTGCATTTTCAAATTTGAAGAACCAACTGTCAAATGGGTCAAATTGAAGTGTTAATGCACATCTTAAGCAAAATGATAAGTTTTAAGAAATAAAATATAATTTGATGAAAACATAGGGACTGGGTTATAATTAAGAAATTTTAATGGACCAAAATAAAAAAAATGAAAAAGGCCTTTTTATAAATAAAATATTTTATGTACAATGTGACATTTCTTCACAAATAGCACAAGAGCACCCCGTGGTGATGTGCTCCGTTGAATGAAACCTTGGCCCAAAATTTATTGAATGTTCCCTATCAACTCACGCATCTCCAAAGGGGACATCCGGTAAGGTGCTCATGAAATAGGCCTCGTACCTATTGCTAGATCAATAACGAACTCAATCTCTCGGCTAGATGGTAACCCTGATATGTCCTGAAATACATCCTCAAGGTCCCTCATGACTGGGATTGAGTCTATTGGGATCATCACCACCTATGAGTTCTCCTCCTCAATGTAGTATAAATGAGGGTGCGACGCTCCCTCTAGAAGAGGCATCACAACCAAAAACATTGCCATCCCTGGAATGGAGAATACAATGGTCCTTTCAAATAAATCCACCGTGGTACTATATCATGCTAACCAATTCATGCATAGGATAACATTATATCCCTCTATATCTAACACCAGGAGGTGTGCTGCTAAACTTAGTCTCAAAATCACAATATCTACTCCTCTACGGATCGAGTGTAAGAGTGACCCACCCCCAATCGGTGACTCCACACACATAAGTAGACTATTGGCTGACTCTAACAACCTAGTAGCTCTAGCGAATCTGGTCTTAATGAATGAAATTAGATGCACCCATATAAAAAAGAATTGTACCCGCATATCCATGAATAGAAAATATACCCTCGACTACTAATGGTTCCTGAGGTGTTGGATGAATGGGAACATCCTGAACATAATACACCTGCCTACAATTAAACTTCCCCAGCTGTTGTGGGGATGGTGGAGTTGGTTCTGCTGGAGGCATCTATACCTATTGTCCATACGGGGGGGCCGACTGTTGGCCCCTACCTCTCCATTGTCACTCCTTACTCAGATGGTCTGGTTTGCAATAACTGAATCAAAGCCTCTAAAAGTCTCTATAATGCTAGCCCGCTAGTCCTAACGAGGTTGTCCTTAATGTTGGTCGTGTTAGCCTCCTCCATTATTCCCTTTGCCCTAGAGGCCCTAAGGAACCTGCTATTGATTAATTCCCTTCTCACCATGCCTAAATCCATAATCTTTGGGTCAAAATATCTTAGCAAGATTCCCTTAACGGGTACCCTGCCCCTGCTAGTTGCCTGTCTGTTGTGCTCTACTAGTAGCATCCCCTCCCACTTCCTTTCAGGTGGAAGCGATGGTCCTGATAGTGTAACAAAACTCTATTAACCACGTGTGAATATGTCACCAAAGCAGGGTTCCCAATCAAATGTTGTCTGGCCCTATATTCCAAACAATCAATAAACTTTGTCTTTCTCCTCTCCTCGTTACCCACCTCGTCTGGCACCAAATTATCCAAATGGGTGAACTCCTCCTCGTACTCTGAAGGATCACCCTGGATCACCTCTCTAAATCTCCTCCTCATTTTTTCCTCAATTGCATGAAGAAGGTATTTGCAATCAAATCTCTCCTAGAACTCAAATATCATCATCTCGCTCTAATCGTGGTTATTGACTCCCACCAGTGCAAGGCTGCCTCAGTAAGCCTGAATGTAGCCAACATTTATCTCTGGACATCGCTATGTTGGACTTTACACAGGTGGAACTGTATCTCTCTCTTCCACTGATAGGCTAGAATCAGCTCTGTACGACCCTAAAACTTAGGATATTGCCCTTCTAAAATGCCTCCCTAACTCGCTGCCACTCCAACGGCCCCGGGTGGGCCTGAACTATTGGAGCCACTGGAAACTATGCCTGAGGCTGAGGGAATTGGGCCTCCATGACTATCATGGTGGCATTGACCACTTGGTCCATAACATCAGCTTCTTGTGCTGTGGATAGAAACCCCAATGGGGCCCGTGGTCGTGGAATTTCGGGCTCCTGATGAGCCTCTCCCTCTTCGCCTCTGGTGACTGCTCTCGCTGGTCTACCTCTCCCTCTCCTGGGGGTATCTGAAATTCATAACGATTGGTATTAGTTAGTTGTTGAAACAAATCTAAATAGCATAAGGATGATATCTTAAGCATACATATAAGTCAACAAACCTAATAATCGGGCTCTATATCAAAAGGATGCTACGCTGAAGTCGTAGTAAGCTATATAGATCCTATGGACACTAGAACCTGATGCTTTGATACCATCTATGACACCCTGCTTAATTAAATATCGGGTGATCAGGCATTTATCAAATTAAATAGGATTTCAATCTGGTTCATTCTTAGCCTCACGTTTGAAACTTATTAATTACTAACCAACAAATGATTAATTAATCCAGTGTCAAAATTTTATCGTTTGAATTGATCGAAACAAAGAGTATAACAAAAACCAAATGTAACCAACGCAAAATAAATTAGTCTAAACATATGACAAGTAACAGAATAACGTGTTAGACGAATAAACATCGATTAAGAACAACCAATCCAGCATAAATCCGTCATATGAAAAATATAGTCAATAGAAGATGATCTGAAATAAAATGTACAACTGACAAGAGCAACAAGCTTGATAGTACAACTGAGATACTATCCTTATCTATAAGTGAATAAGAGAAGCATCTAATGGAAGTATTGTAGCACGCACATGTACTGCAATTATGTACCCAGTAATAAGATCAAGCCTGGCGCCCGAGTGACTGAACACCTAAAAGGTTTAGAAACTATTTAACAGCAAGGGTTAGAACTTAAAATATTGTGAAAATATTTAGCAAATGAATTAAATTGCCGTAAAATAGAATGCATGAATTCTCTTCATATTTAAGCTAGTGTCGCACTCTCTTGAGAACCGACTCACCCCTCAACTATTGTGCACACCTACCATTTTTCTATATAACCTAGATAGTCATCTACCTCGTAACTATTTCATGTTACATAGTTCCTTCATGTCACCTTACTCTAACCCGAGTATGTTTAATCTATGATTTATAAGTTATATCTCACATTAACTTATCTAATCCTTATTTTCATTTAAGACCATATACGATTCCCACAAGTTATATATATATATATATATATATATATATATATATATATATATATATATATATATATATTCAGTACAATTCACTTCATGTATTTTACCCGTATATAATTACGACACCATATATATATACATATCATCATGTTACAACATTTACACACATGTCGTAAATATATAACCATCCTCCTGAGTAGACACTCACAGGATCTTCTCTACAATGCTATCAATTCAGGTATTCTCATCCACCGGACACCCTAACATGGTTTGTTCCCCGAATCAGTTAAATAAACAAACACAGTGGAGGCACTCATAGTTCCCTCCGAAAATGAGATCGAATCATACCGAAGACGTCTCAATCCTATATACAGAAGCTATGACCTCAGGACTATACTCACCCTTCTCCTTAAGCTAGGGGAATCACCCATGTCACGCTACCTCCTATGATAGCACTAGAGGGGTATACTTTTACTAAATATCTAGTCATCGATATTTATGAATTCACAATATATGTATATATACTATCACACTATCGTATATATATAGATGAAATTTAATCCTAACAATGTCGTGCACAAAACCCATGGCACTAGCCCAAATTATACCCGAGTCTATATTCCAACTCCAAATTTAATTAATTACATATTAATTAATTTTCACTACAAGAAAAACACTTTTTATGACACTAAAAAAAATAATTTAAAGCAATTTATTATAAAAATGTCATTTAAAAGTTAATGCTATTATTAATGTGACATTTCTAATAGAAAATGTCATTTTTTACATATTAATATTATTTTTTATGACATCTTAAATATAAAAAGCATATTTGATTATAGATATTATGACATTTTTTCAAGAGCTCCTAATGTAAGTGTACATATTATGACCCTTTTTTTCTCCTCCAAAATTTAGAAGCGGAGTTTTTCCTCCCCCTAATTTTTTTTTTCACTTTCACAATACCCGATCCCAGCCAAAGTCAGCAGAAATCTGAGACTCCCTCTTCCTCACGTTATCCTATCTTCTCTCCTCTCTCTCAAATTATCCTCCCTCGCGCTCTCTCCCTCATGCTCTCCTCTCCCTCGTGCCCTCTTCCTCACGCTCTCACATAGATACATTTTTTTACTCTGTACATTATGACTGATTGTGGTTTATTATGATTCACACTCTGTTTCATGTAAATTCTTGTTCGTTTATTGTGTTATCATTTTCGTACTAGTACTTTATTTTTCTCTATTATATTGTAACTGATTGTGTTTAAATTTTCTATAAAGCTTTCAATAGATTTACACTTGTTGTTCTGGATCTAGGGCTGGCAAAATGGTTAGAGAAGATGGCACCACCCACTTTTGCCCAAATATTACTATGACAGGATGCATTAATTTAAGTATTGGGTCAAAATGGGTTTAGTGTCGCATTAAGTATGTTTGAGGTGGGTTAGTCGCGACTAAAATATGGGCTAAAAGGGGGAATGAGGAAGATAAGCGGGGATTGGGTTGAATAATGGTTTATATCGCCAAAATGTGGGCAGTTTTATAGCTTCTGGGTTTAAAACTTTTGGTTTTCTTCCAAATAGATTTTAGTTTCTAGGTTTATTAAACCCGCCGAGGAAAAGAGGGAGTTGGAGAAGGGAAGGTTTGCCCAGGAACGTACCCGGTTTAGCTCAAACCGAATTCGACCCAACACATATGCTGATCCATTTTAAAACAGTCCAAATCTGACCCAAACCATTTCTGAACCACCCACATTCGCCCGTAACCATCCATTTTTCGGTTCTAGCTCGATCGTCTTTTTCATATGTCATCGTCTATTGTGTTCAAAAGTTATATTTTCAATAGGTTTAATTTTTTTTTTTTTGATTTCATTACTTAAAATCATATTTAATTAAGTTTTCATAGATTAGGCACTTTTTGTGACAAAGTTTCAATAGATTTGCACTTGTTGTATTATGTTTCGCATATGGATTCCATAGAATGGATGCAACATTGTCATTTTGATTAACAGGTTGGTGTGTCTTCTAATTGAAACGTTACCATTTTGTTTTACTAATTGGCCAAGTACTGGTAGATTAGGTTCTAATAAGTTAAAGGTTCAAAATTCATCTCATGACGTAGGAGTAAAGTTAAATGATGTCGTATCAAATTTAGAATTCGTCCGCAAGCTTTGTCATTTTAATTACTAAGCCATAGTGTCTTCTCAATGAAACATTGCAATTTTTTGTTACTAGTATTGTGTTCTGATTGGCCAATTACTGTTTATCTGGAAAATTATGTTGTTTCAAATGGGTTTTCGATAGATCGGTTATATAACCCATTCAACGCTTCCATCTTGAATGATCATTTTTTAATGGATCCAATTCTTGATATTTTTCATTCTCATCCCCCCCCCCCCCAACCCCAACACGGTCTTGTTTTTATCCACAGAGTCAATTTCATATTGACATAATATTTGTTTAAATAAGTTCTATAATGGTAATTTATCATAACTTATGATTAAATTAGAAGGATTTTGGAGTATGTCAAGTCTGATTAATTGTATCACACCACTATACAACACATATTGGGTGTCTCATACATTTATTAAGTCGCCCTAATATTCCTAATAAATAAAAGATATCAGGGGTATTGTTTTTCTCTCATGATGGTATGGTTCAAAAGTTACAATTTTCTCACTGAGTTTCAAAGCAAATATTCGGTATATCCGTAAATGTAAAAATGCATCACCAAAATAATACAAATCTTTTATAATAAAAAAATATCATGTACGTCACTTGTTAAAATATAATTAATTTTGTTTAGATTGATTTTGTTATGTCTCACATGTGTATGTCCCATGTTTAAATATAATTAATCGTCTTATGTCTTAGAAATTTAGTCTAAATCGATATTGTTATGTCTCACCTGTGTTACATCATATTAATCAATATAGTTTAGATTAATTATCTTAGATTAATTAATTAGTTTAGTTAGATTGGTTAATCAGTTTAGATTAATTGTGTCATGTCTCATGTTGTGTTACGTCATATTGATTAGTTTAGTTTAGATTAACTAATTAATCAATTTAGATTGATTAATTAGTTTAGTTTAGATTGATTGTGGTACGTCATATTGAGTGTTATGTCTCAAATTGATACATGTTTCATGCGTGTCCTTCTCTCTCAATCTCACGAGTTTATAACAATTCATGATGCTTAGATTTATTTTAGGACGCTTTGAAGAAGAAAGTCCATCATAGGAGCTTGGTAACTCAAGGGACTTTAGACTTCTTAACCTTGGCACTTGGTACTCGAGAGTATAGTGATCGAGTAAGGGGGATGGAAAAGGAGTCACTTCCATATCCCTAGATGGGGATCGAAATAACATGTTGAAGAATTATAGTCTAGACTTCATCAAGAAGATAAGAAGGCTAAAGAAAAAGATCGACAACTCCAGGAAGCAATGAAAGAATTGAGGAAGTATCAAAGTAGATCATTTCCACCATCGTTGATTGAGAAGATTTCCTCAAATAGTCAGAAAAGTGATAATAAAAATTACAAGAAGCATTCCAATTATGAGAGTTAATCATGTGATTCTCCATCCAAGAGGACAAAAGGAAAAGGTAATAACGTAATTTATAAAACTTCATTACATTTATTTCTCATACTTTATTGTACTTATTTTTTAATATTTCATGCGTATATAGGCCCAAAGCAATGTGAATAGACAACGTATAATTTCACCGTCGGATCCTAATATTGGGAAGGTTTGTAACAACTTTACTTATATTATTGATGTTTAGTTTTTTAATAGTATATATATGTCATTCATTATTGATTTTGTTTTTTTATATATAGGGAAAACAATGTAGATTAGCATTCAATTCACGTGTGAATGTTGTTGCGTCTGGAGTGTTTTTTTATAGTATTTCACCGAATGATACCATCTAAAACGTTATCTTGGGGGATAATTATATACATGTATAAATAACTAATGTTCACTCTCCCGAATCATATTTTCCTATACCGGTACCTAACGCGGACATGTGTGCTGTTAAAGACGCACACAATTCACGTGTTGATTAGCCTAAACTGATTGTATTGTCGTGTGTTGAGGTAACTTCCTTTTTTATACATTTCATGCCACATTTTGAATTCATCATCCATACAACATTCAATAACTTGATTTCATTATCAATGATCAAGCGAAGCACCTAAAATATCAAGCAAAATCATTTTGATTGTCCATATACAGAAAACAATAGCATTATTAATAAAGTATAAATTATGATTAGAAAATAAAATGTAATGGTGCTATGTTTTCAACATAAACCTATTTTTAATAACTCAAATGTTTTCACACATCAGCTTCACAATAACAATAACAAAATATCTCAACTCGGCCCTTGAGGAGGGTTCTTTTTTGGCTGGGGGTGGACGGGTGGGGTGGGGAGGTGGGTGGAGATTTTACGGTTAGGAGAATAAACAATTTATGTAGTGCCTTTGAATATGGATATTTTTGTGATGATATATTATTTATTAGTATCATTTTGTAGGCTTTCCCAGATCGAGGTTATAGCTTCGGCTCGTCCGAGGGAAAATTCCTCGAGGACACTTTTAGCTTTTTTTAAACATTGATTATTATTAAATTGATTTATCTACTTAGACATTTTGTTGAATTATTGCATGTTAATAGTTGATTTTTTTATAATATTGTATCCAATAATAAATGTCACCCCTATGCACTAGGCAGTCTCCTGTCGTTCGACTTCTCGAGGATCTTTTTAGAATGATTACAATAATTTCTACATTTTTTGATTGTAAAAGTTTGAGCTCAACATACCCGAATTATGCCCGAACATGGATTCAAACCTGGATATAGAAGGCCAAAACCTATTGGGTAAATGGGTTTTACCCAAATTACAATTCAACATAGCCCAATTATCCTTATTTAGGCTAAAGTCATCAAATCTTCAATGTAAATTAGCTGAAATAGAGTTCCCATGATCCGAAACAGAGGACCATGCAGCGTGCATAACTGAAGCTGGAATTGTACGAGGACCATTTTCTTATACAATGTATGGCTCATCTTGTGGTAATATCCTGCATAGAATTTATGTCCCAATTCGTGGGTCAATGGATGGGGGCCACATTATGGGTTTTATAAAATGGTTATAAGTTTTTATTTAAATATTGAACTGGCATGTGTTTATTTGTTCAGCTAATGTATTTTTATCAGATAATTAAAGTCAAATTTTAAATGATTTTGTTTTTTATTTTTGGGACAGTAAAAATGACAGTGCATGTCATTCGAATGACAAGTGTCCTCGTGCGAACGATATTGGCAGTGGATGGATGAGAGACTCCTAATCTGGTTTTAATATTTCAACCCTTTATATACTTAACTGATACGAATTTGGGGCTGCGAAAAACACTTTTCTTTCAAACTTTCTCCAGTTAGGTTCTCAAAGCATATTTCTCTAATCTTCAACCCCTAGCCTCAACTTTTTAACAAGTTTCGAAGATTCAATTGGTGTTTTCCTTAAGAGGGGTTGAACCTTCTACGTAGATTTTCATTGAACTAATTTCAGGCATTAATACTCTATTCCTTTCCTTTAGTATTATGTGTTTTAAGTGTTGCCTAAACCACAATATCATGTTTTTCTTGAGATCAATTAGTAATCTAATTAGACAAAGGGACACATAAAACACGAGGCTATGTTTATGAAATCTTTTAATGCGAATAATATTCATAACCCTTGGGTAGGTTGCATGTAAAAAAACCCTACTTTTGGTTTTAAGATGGATTTTTTGTTTTATAGGTGTAGGTTGCATGTAGAAAAACCCTAGTTTTGTATTAAATGAGTTTGGTAACTCACGTAATTAGTGTTATGATAATGAAATTGGAATTTTGATCTATAAATGATGAAAACTCGATGTACTTAATTTAAAATAATTATATGAGATTATTTGGGTGTTTATGACTTTGTGATCATTAAATTAAGATTTATTTGAATTAGACTGTCATGCATAGTTTTGTACATAGATTAATTGTACTTCTATATGTGACTTGTTGGTTTTATTAAATTGCCATTGTGACGACAGGTTGTTGTGTATTTTTTCGATCCCTATATTTTAGGATGCATCCTACTTATAGGACTAGTGGGTAAGCCTTTTGAATGCTTACGCGTGCTAGGTATGGGACTAGTGAGGGTTGATTATTACGACTTTATTATGTCGGGGGTGGGCTGATTATTGATACTTTATCGTCGTTATGCTAGACTAGGCCTGAGACTAGGTCGATGTTCATGTTAGGAATTAATCCTATACATAGGGTAGGATGTATTGATGACTTGGGGACCCTTAGGTATGGGACTAAGTGGTATTTTGAGGATCTCATATGGATTAAAAAGGGTGGGTTAATTTATAATTTGTAAAATTGAGAAATTGAGAATTAATGCCTAAGATAAAAGCGGGCATTAAAATTAAGAAGTGTTACACTTTGGTGGAAATTACCACCCGAGGCGGGAGGACCGCCATAATAACAAGTGAGAACAATAATAAAAGTTGGTTAATTTAATTAAATTAACATCGTGGGACTTGGGAATTTAAAATAATACTGGAGTGCCTTTTTCAACGGGGATTTATATGGGAAGTTAATGATTTGTATTTATCGTGTTTAAATTAAAACTTTATATTGTGATATTTATTGCATACAATGCTACTTTCTGGATTCAAGGATCCTATTTTAGGAGAGTAGTGTGTATTCATGCTCGGGGCTCTCACCTTGTGCGTTGAGTAGATTTTTTTCTGGATAAGATTTCGAGAAGCTACATAGGATATCAGAATTTACCGTTTGGAGGTTGCAGCTGGAGTTTATTCGTTTTATTTCATTGTTTAGTTACTCTTTCGCTTTTAGTCGTATTTAATTATGAGACTTCATTTGGGATTTTATTGCACCTTTCGGTTCCAAAGTTGTTAGAGGTTTTCGGTTGGATTATTCAGAGCTTTATTACTTAGATTTTATTAAATCATTATTGGAGATAGGATTTATTCAGAGTTTTAGCATGTAATGGATCTTTATCATTCATTTGTTATTATCAGTTGGGATTGTTTCAATTAATTAATCATGTGGATGGATTTATTTATGTCTCATATCTATCTCATGCTAAGAATGATATTTATTTAGTTCACTCCCGGCATAGTTCAACGGCGGTGGCTGGCCACCCCGCTTGTCGGACTTTAGGGATGTGATATACACGACACGAGTAGTAAATGGTGGTTTGATAAGTATGAGCTGTGTGAATGTGATGTAGACTTGAAATCTCGAATCTTTAAATCATACCTACACACATGAAACAGACAAATACCTAGTGAAGTGTGGAGTTACATATGAAATATTAATACAAATATGTAAAAACAAAATCAAAGATTTTATTAAACACCTGAAGAATTTATCAAAGAATATATCAAATCTTTTAATGATACCAATTTGTGCAAACTACTCAATATTATCACGAAAGCATATGATCACAAGAATGATACCGATGAGTAATGCAACAAACGTATATTTTCATCGAACAAACTCTCCGCCCAGATCACATACAGTTCTCCCCTTTTTTATCTCGAATAGACAACAAGTGAAAAGATAATAATTTATCAAAATATGTACAATATGAGTGATCACTAAAGTACATCTAGACAAACATGAACATTCAGCCAAAAAAAATTCTTAATCTACCACATAACTGGCAAAATGTAATCACATGATATGATTAAACAATTGAAGTATATGTGACTAAATAAATAATGCATTCAAAATCCATCATGCCTAGTCATCAATACCGCATTAAACTACCCAGAAGTACCAAAAATAGAACGATGTCATCAATAACACGAATCAGGTACGAAATCCTCGAGGTCGCTGAAATGACAATCTACTGTCGCTCAAACGAAAATGCATGTTGCTCGACCACCACAACAAGTGACCTCATAAAACGTTAAACAGTGTGCTCTGGTGCGATGTAACCTATCTCCAGAACTTCTCACGACCCTTCAAGCCACCACACACTGTTACATTTTCCAACGCGGTAGCACTTTGCTTGATCAAATCATCTCATGATAGCAACTTGTTGCTTGAACGAAACCTAGTTGGCGTTTGAACGATAATAAATTTTCTCAATTCCAGGTCTAAAAATCATTATGTTTTTCTCGGTGAAAAAACTTCCTGAAAAAGTTAATTGGAAAGTGCAAATAGCAACAAAACAGACTCAAAACACAAATAAAATATAAAACAAGAAAAACAATGTGAGATTCATGCCAACGTAGTATCAATATGCTCAAACATGGATATGGAGTGAATGGTTGTAAACTACAACAAATGAATGATAAGTCCAACACATTAAGATGGTTAAGAAGCTCTAATTGATTGAAAGATGTCATCAAGCTTAGATTTACATGTATGTGACAATAAATATAATGATCTAAATGAACTAAACAAACAACATGCATAGAAATCTGGATTATTGATGATTCTATAAATAATAGCATAAGGATTAATGGTGCACACTCATTTAAATTGTTAAACCAAACTCCCTCAAATATATATAATTTATTTGTCAAGCCTTTTTGAGGTCTCATTTTTTTCTGAAATTAGAGAAAATTTCTTGGACCTATTTTGCTTAATACCCCGTATTTTTATGCTTTATAAATTTGGGGATTTATTAAATTTAATTTGAGTTATTAATTTAATATATATCTGGAAATTAATAACTTTATAATTATTAACGTGATGTGAGTTAGTAATTATGGGAAACTTGTAGAATATTACTAATGATCAAAGTAATATATAATATTGGTTCTATTAAATGTCACGAGTGAATAGAATGACAATTTTGGAAATTTAATTCGGGACGCGCCTGTGTCGTGTCGGGAATAAATGTTGATTAATAAAAGTGAAATATTTTTAAGCTATTCATATGGTCGTTTTGAGTGCGCCAACATGTCCGGAAGGGTCGATATAGTCAGAAAAGTGTACTCGGGGGTTTAGTTTGGGTCTCGGGGCGTTTTTAGGCCTATTTAGCACCCCAGGAGGGCATTTTGATCATTTTGCATTTTTGGGTAATTAAACTCACGAAAATTATTAGGCTATATCAGCCATTTGGAATAGATCTTTAGGGTTATCAGACTCAAAACTTTAGATTGGCCATAGGAGAGGGAAGGAGAAAGCTTTTCAAGCAATCCAAGGCCAAAAAGACATCTGATTGCACCGCCACCACCACCAACGCGTAGATCGCGCGACGGGGAACACAACCACACCAAATTCGTCCACAAATTAGAACTCTAAAATTTCCAAGCAAGTGTTTATCTTGCTTATTTTTGTTAATGCAGCACTCATGGTAGTATAGGGTTGATTAGGATGACTTTGATGGATGAAAATCCATGTTGGAGATAGGAAATTGCATGTAGTAATGATATAAATGGAAATCTGGAAATCCCCCTTCATATGTAGAGGTTGGACCACGGATTTATGATGTTTTAGAAGAAGAAATTCTGGAAAAAAGATTAATTAGAACAAGGTTAAAGAAATTTCTAGGGTTCATGAGGTTTATACAAGTTTTGCCCTTTTAATCTATGGTTATTAATGAAAATTCACATGCTTTACGTAGAAGATTGTTAGTTTGGGTTTATAATGTTTGTAGTACGAATTTTTGGGAGTTTGGGTGTGAAAAATCTGGATTTGATTGAGGTTGGATTATGAAACCCGTAACTGTTAAACTGCAGAATTCGCCATACCTGTTTGATCGATCGACGCATCGATCGATCGAGCTCCTGCCATCGATCGATCGACCCCTTCTGGCAGACTCATTTTTCCCCTTTGTAAATAGTGAAATTCAAATTAAATGAGTAAAAATATTTGGACATTCTTATTAAAATATTTTGGAAGGTAAGGGAGACCAGTAGGACTAATTAATAATTATGAGACCTTAAATGTAAGCCGAGATTTTCATTTTTGGGGTGTTTATATATAAGCGACGATGGAATTTTGTATTAAAGGGAGAGACGCGTAAGATAGTTACGATGGAAAATAGATGAGTACCTACTGAATTGTACACATGGGAGGATATAGTCCATGAGTATTACGTAGTAAGTTGGAATAATCTCTAAAATTAAAGTTAGAGACGAACCGTTATACGTGATAACTAATAATGTGAAAATAAGGATAAACATCGTGATTATGGGTTATGAGATGAACCTAAATTTGATTATGGTAAAAGTAGTATATTTATATGACTGTGTTTTTGAATATGCTATATACGTGTGGAAATCATGCCCGCGCTACTTATTATCCCTGAGGTTAACGCACTGGGATAATCTTATCTCGATGGGTCCTTTACGGGGGATATTGACTTGTACCCAAGAAGATAGTAATCCTAGGTACAGGCTATCGAATCGATAGCCACGGTCCTAAGAGACGCGAGGGTATGTGCTGACCTCTTGGACTTGGAAACTATGCTTTGGCTCAATATTGTTTGTGTATGTATTAATGCAGTTCGAGAGTGATTCCGAACTTGTATTTCCCTTAGTACGAGTGATACAGGGATTGGATAGCATAGTATGCCCCCACCATAGTTTTTATGTATGGTTGTGTTAGAATATAATATTACACGAGTATTTAATATATATATTAAATTCTAAAATTTGGAACTTCCTATTGTGTTTATGGTAAGTAAGATATGAATAATGATTTCAATTTGGAAATACTTGTTTTGAAAAGTATAATATGATACAGGGAAACTTTATTAGCGCATAAAGTTAAAATGAGAGTTTTGTTATTAAATGGAATTTACTCCTTAAACAGTTGAATCACAAGTTTAATTCTTACGAGTAAACTAAGACAAGATTAGTAAAACCACTGGGAAGGTTAGTGCGATAGGTGTGCACATTAGATGAGAGGTGAGAATTTCTCAAGGGAGTGTCGCACTAATATGTTGTTGCATTGGCCTGTAAACATTTTAAATACTCCCTAAACAAATTTTAAATCATTTTCACTATCGGGCTCTGACCCGTTTCCAATTTCTTTTCTCTATTGTATATATATCTATGTATTACAGGTGCCTAGCCAAATGGGCGTCTTGCATAGGGTCCTTTTGAAGGAACGCACTGCAACTTAGGTGGGAGTTGTAGGCCTCTTGTTAGACGACTTCATTTTTTTATTCAAATCTTAGCATTATTTATTCCAGTTGGGCATGTCTCGCCCTTTCCATTACTCAGTTGTTTTATTGGATATTGTAATCCGTTGATTTCCAGTATTTTCACTTTGGTATTTATTGTTGCCAGGTTGTTTTCATTTAAAGTATTAAATGTTGGATTCAATCAGTTAAATGTTTAAGTTATTTGGATTATATGTTCCAGGATAATTTGTGGTGTGATTCTTTAATATTGAATTTCATAAAGTTTTAAATGATTGGTTATAAATAGAATTTGGAAAGTAAGGTCTAAAATGGTTTTGACCCTTAGCTTAATTAATTAGGGTGTTTAAATTGGAGAAGTTATTTTTACGACAGTGATGCTAAGAATGAACCAACAGTTCACCTTGATTTTAATTTAATAAAGGAGTGATCGCCCGATATTTAATTAGGTGGGGTGTCACAGGTGGTATCAGAGCATCAGGTTCAAGTGTCCTTAGGATCTGTACGGCTTATTTCGCTTTCAGCTTAACATTTTTGGTATAGAGCCATATCTTAGGATTGGTGTATTCTTACTTTTACGATTATGTCTTCATCTATTTAAAATTTGATAATAACTATAGACTAATAAATTTCTTCACATTTCAGATGCCTTCGAGACATGCACCAAAGGATAGGCATGCCCAAGCTGAGCAACCAACAACTTCGACTCAGGGAACAATGAAAGCTAATGAGGTAGCCACTATTGTTGCTCAGGCGGTGAATGCCGCGTTAGCGGTAGTACAGTAGGCTCCACCCCAACTTCAGGCAGTGGCGCCAGTACCTGCACAACTTCCATCACTATGGGAGTGGGTTAGGGATGCCTTTCAGAAGGCGCATCCCCCTGAGTTCTTTTGTAGTTCAGATATTATCATCGTCAACCAATGGAAGAAATATATCTAGCGGCACCTTCGTATGTATGAGTGCACATATTTGCAAAAATAGTTGTTGGCTTCCTTCAAGTTAGTGGGGGCCGCTTTGCAGTGGTGGGAATCCACCACCACCTTGGAGGAGAGGGATACTATTCCGATTCTGATATTCTAGGAGTGGTTTGACCCTAAGTACTTTCCACCCGCCGTGCAGACTGAGGTGAGGCAGAAATTAATAAACTTGAAGCAGGAGAATTCTACCATTGTTGAGTATGAGGAGGAGTTCACGAGGCTTCTCACAATAGTTCTAGATGAGGCGCCTACTGAGGGTAAGAAGATAATGTTGTTTATGGATGGGTTAGCTTGGAGGATCCGTCAGCACCTTATAGGGAATCTGTCTCTGAGTACTTTCACAGATGTACTCAATGCTGCTTTACTACACTGCCAGGATCACCGCTTCCATCTGTAGGGAAGTAAGCGAGCAGGAGAGTCCAGCCAGCAGGGTAGGATAGGGGGTAGTGGCGCTGGTGGAGCACCGATATCCCAAGGACAGACTTGTCAGCACGAGTAGAGTTCCCATCATGGGGACTTTGCCAAGCGCTTTCGATCAGGTGATTCCAGGCAGGGATTTGGGGGTTATAGACGGGGTCAGCAGGCCAGCCTAATCAGCAGGGGCAGCAAGGCCAACACCGACAGTAGTAAGGTCAGCAACAGGGCCAACAGTGTTTTCATCAGGGACAACGTGGCTAGTGTCGGGGCGGTAAAGGCCAGCAGGGCCATGGTCAGCAGGGTTAGAGGGGAGGCAACTTTAGAGGCCAATGTTTTGTGTGCGGCAAGCATGGCCATAAGCGCCAGTATTGGCCAGAGGGTGATAGGGCCCCACAGCAGCAGGGTGCCCGTAATGAGCCACATAGGACACTTTTTCCAGCCACCCTCCCAACACTAGCCCAGATACTAGCCCTACCAGCCATTCTAGCAGCTCTAGTGCAGCAGGGGCAGTTAAAGTATGGACGTGTCTATAATGTCCACCAGGCAGCAACTCCACAGGCACCACCTGCGATTGAGGGCATGTTTCCTATCCATGGTACTATAGTTCGAGTTTTATTTGATACTGGGGCGACACACTATTTTATAGCTACCCATTTTTTGAAGGCCTTAGGGTTATTAGCCACAACCGAGAGCACTGTGACGTGTGTAGACTCACCACTGGGAAATGGTTCGATTATTTTCTTTATATGCCGGGGTGTGGGGGTAGACATTGATAGCTTGGTATTACCTACAGACATGTTAGTCTTAAATATGCATGAGCATGACACTATTATCGGTATGGATTGACTCACTGCTTACAGGGCCATGATAGATTGTGTTGGTGGGAGTATTGTTTTTGCCATTCCGGGGGAAGAGATGTTTGTAGTGGCGTTTCCTCGCCCATAGGGAGGCTTGATTGCTCATTTATATTACATATAGGAGGATACCTCTAAGGTGGTTATGATTCCCTTAGACTCGATCCCAGTTGTTCATGAGTATTCGAATGTATTTCAGGAGATACCAGACCTACCCCCAGTCGAGAGATAGACTTTGTCATAGATTTATTACCGGATACTAGACCTATAGCACGTGCTCCATACCGTATGGCTCTAGCAGAGATGCGAGAGTTACGAGATTGGATAGAGTAGCCGTTAGGTCTGGGCTTCATTCGCAGGCGTACCTCACCTTGGGGCGCTCCAATCTTGTTTGTGAAGAAGAGATATGGTTCATTGAGTCTATGTGTGGACTACCGGGACTAGAACAAGGTCACGATACGGAACAAGTATCCGTTGCCTCGAATCGATGATCTGTTCGACCAACTAAGGGGAGCCACTTTCTTTTCGAAGATAGATCTATGGTCGGGGTACCATCAGCTACGTATTAGGGAGCAGGATGTTTCAAAGACTGCTTTCTTGACGAGATATGGGTCCTATGAGTTCAGAGTGATTGCATTTGGCCTCACAAATGCTCCAGTCATATTCATGGACTTGATGAACCGAGTGTTCAGAGAGTTCTTGGATCAGTTCGTCATTGTTTTCATAGATGACATTCTGAAATATTCACACTCCGAGGAGGAGCATGCGGAGCACTTGAGGCAGGTTTTTCAGACTCTACGAGAGCATCAGTTGTATGCTAAGTACAAGAAGTGCAGGTTCTGGTTGTGGTAAGTACAGTTCTTAGGGCATGTTGTTTCTGAAGAGGGGATAGCAGTTGACCCGAGTAAAGTGTCAACGGTGAGGGAGTGGAGGGAGCACATGACACCGACGAAAGTGCGTAGTTTCTTGGGGTTAGCCGGATACTAAAGGAGATTCATTCGGGGATTCTCCAAAATAGCGGGTCCATTCACAAACCTAACTCGCAAGGGGGTACCATATGTTTGGGATGATGCTTGTCAATTGGCTTTCGACGAGCTGAAAGATAAGCTTACTTCACCACCAGTCCTTGCTTTACCTAAACTGGGTGTGGAGTACCTAGTCTCCTCCGATGCTTCTTAACGGGGACTTGGGGGAGTACTTCAGCAGGAGGAGAAGGCTATATCTTTTGCCTCCTGCAAGCTTAAGCCACATGAGAACAATTACCCTACCCATGACCTAGAGTTAGCGGCGGTTGTTTTTGCATTGAGGATATGGAGGCACTATTTATTGGGAGAGAAATTCCGCTTGTTCACAGAACACAAGTCCCTGCAGTACCTGCTCACTCAATGAGAGTTGAATATGCATCAACGCGGATGGTTAGAGTCCGTGAAGGACTATCAGTTCGACATACAATACCATTTGGGGAAGTCCAACATAGTTGCTGATGCGTTGAGCCGTAGACCGATAGACGATGTAGCGGACATATGGAAAGCAAAGTGAAAAGAGTTGGGTCACCAGGATACAGTATCACGTTCTTTCGTATCTCTCATGATAGTTCCACCCGAGATTGTTACGAGGGTGATACATGCATAGACCACAGACCCATTTTGCCAGGAGCAAATTGTATGACTTTTAGCTGAGGGTGCTAAGTCCTATTCTGTTAGTTCTGATGGGGGTTTGAGGTTTAATGGGAGATTGGTGGTCCCAGAAGGAGCAGAATTATGTCATGCAGTAATGACCCAGTCTCACGGGTCCCGATTTGCGGTATATCCGGGAGGAGATAAGATGTACCAGGATATGAGGCGACAATACTGGTGGAGTGGGATGAAGAAGGACATCACTGAGTTCATGTCCAAGTATGCTACCTGCCAGCGAGTAAAGGTGGACCATCAGAGGCCATCAGGGTTGCTTCAGCCATTGGAAATACCCGCGTGGAGGTGGGAGAGTATTTCCATGGAATTTATTACAGGGTTGCCTACATCACAGCGGGACCACGACTCTATTTGGGTGATTGTAGATCTTTTGACCAATGTGGCTCATTTTTTCTCGGTGCAGACAGACTATACCACGGCTCAGTATGCTCAATTATTCATTGCTGAGATTGTCAGATAACATGGGGTGCCCCTGAATATTGTGTCAGATGGAGACAAGATTTTCATGTCACATTTTTGGGAAAGCTTTCAGGAGGCTATGGGTATTGAGTTGAGGTTGCATTCAGCTTATCACCCACAGATAGATGGACAGACAGAGCATACTAATCAGATGCTGGAGGATATGCTACGCATGTGTGTCCTTGATTTTGGAGGAGGCTGGGAGCCACATCTCCCACTGGTAGAGTATGCTTATAATAACTCTTATCAGTTTACGATTGGCATGGCTCCATTCGAGGCTTTGTATAGAAGTCCTTGTCGTTCCCCAACTTGTTGGCTAGAGTTGGGGGATAACTATTTTCTAGGACCAGAGGTGATGCAGGAAACCTCCGCGAGGATTGTAATGATTAGGGGTCGTATCCGAGTGTCCCAGGACAGGCAAAAAAGCTACGCCGATGCGAAACGATTCTTCCGAGAGTTTAATGTGGGGGACCAAGTATTACTACGTGTATCTCCTTTGAAGGGAGTGATGAGGTTCGGGAAGAAAGGGAAATTGGCCCCGAGGTACGTGGGACCATTTCCCATTATCGAGAGGATTGGGCCGGTGGCATACAGATTGGGTCTGCCAGAACATTTGAATTGCATCCATGATGTATTACACATCTCGTCGTTGAGACGATATCTTTGGGATGACATGGCTCACACCCACATCGCGATAGAGGAGATAGACTTACAGCCTGACAACTCTTACAAAGAGAGACCGATGGCTATCCTAGACTATAGCGAGAGGAGATTGAGGTCGAAGGTAGTTCCACTTGTACGGGTCCAGTGGGAGCATCATAATGTGGAGGAATCCACTTGGGAGAGCGAGGCAGATATGCGTGAGAGATATCCAGATTTATTCTTAGCAGGTATGCCTTATTTTTTGAATTTCGGGACAAAATTCAGTTAGTAGGGGGCAGTATGTAATACCCCGTATTTTTATGCTTTATAAATTTGGGGATTTATTAAATTTAATGTGAGTTATTAATTTAATATATATCCGGAAATTAATTACTTTATAATTATTATCGTGATGTGAGTTAGTAGTCATGGGAAACTTGTTGAATATTATTAATGATCAAAGTAATATATAATATTGGTTCTATTAAATGTCACGAGCGAATAGAATGACAATTTTGGAAATTTAAGACGGGACGCGCCTGTGGCGTGTCGGGAATAAATGTTGATTAATAAAAGTGAAATATTTTTAAATTATTTGTATAGTCGTTTTGAGTGCGCCAACGTGTCCGGAAGGGTCGAGATAGTAAGAAAAGTGTACTCGGGGGTTTAGTTTGGGTCTCGGGGCATTTTAACGCCTATTTAGCACCCCCCGAGGGCATTTTGGAAATTTTGCATTTTTGGGTAATTAAAGCCACTAAAATTATTAGGCTATATTAGCCATTTGGAATAGTCCTTTAGGGTTATCAGAGTCAAAACTTTAGAACGACCATAGTAGAGGGAAGGAGAAATCTTTCCAAGCAATCCAATGCCAAAAAGTTATCCGATTGCACCGCCACCACCACCAACGCGTAGATCGCGAGACGGGTAACGCAAGCACACCAAATTCATCCACAAATTAGAACTCTGAAATTTCCAGGCTATTGTTTATCTTTCTTATTTTTGTTAATGCATCACTCATGTTAGTCTAGGGTTGATTATAATGAGTTTCATGGAAGAAAACCCAATTTGGAGATAGGAAATTGCATGAAGTAATGATATAAATGGAAATGTGGAAATCCCCCTTCATATGTTGATGTTGAACCATGGATTTATGATGTTTTAGAATAAGAAATTATGGAAAAAGATTAATTATAACAAGGTGAAAGAAATTTCTAGGGTTCATGAGGTTTATACAAATTTTGCCCTTTTAATCTATGGTTATTGATGAAAATTCACATGCTTTACGTAGAATATTGTTAGTTTGGGTTTATAATGTTTGCAGTACGAATTTTTGGGAGTTTGGGTGTGAAAAATCTGGATTTGATTGAGGTTGGATAATTAAACCCGTACCTATAAAACAGCAGAATTCGCCATACCTGTTTGATCGATCGACGCATCGATCGATTGAGCTCCTGCCATCGAACAATCGACCCCTTCTGGCAGACTCATATATCCCCTTTGTAAATAGTGAAATTCAAATTAAATGAGTGAAAATATTTGGACATTCTTACTAAAATATTTTGGAAGGTAAGGGAGACTAGTAGGACTTATTAATAATTATGAGAACTTTAATGTAAGCCAAGATTTGCATTTTTGGGGTGTTTATATATAAGAGACGATGGAATTTTGTATTAAAGGGAGAGACGCGTAGGATAGTTACGATGGAAAATAGATGAGTACCTATTGAATTCTACACTTGGGAAGATAGAGTCTATGAGTATTACGTAGTAAGTTTGAATAATCCCTCAAATTAAAGTTAGAGACGAACCGTTATACGTGATAACTAATAATGTGAAAATAAGGATAAACGTCGTGATTATGGGTTATGAGATGAACCTAAATTTGATTATGGTAAAAGTAGTATATTTATATGACTATATTTATGCATATGCTATATACGTGTGGAAATCATGCCCGCGCTACTTTCTATCCCTAAGGTTACCACGCTGGGACAATCTTATCTCGATGGGACCTTTATGGGTGATATTGACTTGTACCCAAGAAGATAGGAATACTAGGTACAGGCTATCGAATCGATAGTCACGGTCCTAAGTGACGCGAGGGTTTGTGCTGACCTCTAGAACTTGGAAACTATGCTTCGCCTCAATATTCTTTTTGTATGTATTGATACAGTTCGAGAGTGATTCCGAACTTGTATTTCCCTTAGTACGAGTTATACGGGGATTGGATAGCAGAGTATGCCCGCACCATAATTTTTATGTGGGGTGCTGTTAGAATATATATATTACACGAGTATTTAATATATATATTAAATTCTAAAATTTGGAACTTCATAATGTGTTTATGGTAAGTAAGATATGAATAATGATTTCAATTTGGAAATACTTGTTTTGAAAAGTATAATATGATTTGGAAAACTTTATTAGCGAAAAAATATCAAATGAGAGTTTTGTTATTAAATGGAATTTACTCCTTAAACAGTTGAATCACCAGTTTAATTCTTACGAGTCAACTAAGACAAGATAAGTAAAACCAATGGGAAGGTTAGTGCAATAGGTGTCCACATTAGAAGAGAGGTGAGAATTTCTCAAGGGAGTGTCGCACTAATATGTTGTTGCATTGGCCTGTAAACATTTTAAATAATTTCTAAACAAATTTTAAATCATTTTCACTATCGGGATCTGACCCGTTTCCATTTTCTTTTCTCTCTTGTGTATATATGTATGTATTACAGGTGCCCAGCCACAGGGGCGTGTTGCATAGGGTCCTTTGGAAGGAATGCGCTGCAACTTAGGTGGGAGTTGCAGGCCTCTTGCTTAGACGACTTCATTTATTTGATTCAAATGTTAGCATTATTT
Source organism: Sambucus nigra (assembly GCA_949130495.1). NCBI lineage: Eukaryota > Viridiplantae > Streptophyta > Magnoliopsida > Dipsacales > Adoxaceae > Sambucus > Sambucus nigra. The sequence goes on along the minus strand of OX422218.1, from coordinate 33,512,989 downwards.
ATTCTCGTTGGGCATGTGTCGCCCTTTCCATTACTCAGTTGTTTTATTGGATATTGTAATTAATTTATTTCCAGTATTTGCACTTTGGGATTAATTATTACCAGGATGTTTTCATTTAAAGTATTAAATGTTGGAGTCAATCTGTTGAATGCTTAAATTATTTGGATTATATGTTCCAGGATAATTTGTGGTGTGATTCTTTAATATTGAATTTCATAAAGTTTTAAATCATTGGTTATAAATACAATTTGGAAAGTAATGTCTAAAATGGTTTTGACACTTAGCTTAATTAATTAGGGTGTTTAAATCAGAAAAGTTATTTTTATGACAATGATACTAAGAATGAACCAACTATTCACCTTGATTTTAATTTAATAAAGGAGTAATCGCCCGGTATTTAATTATGCGGGGTATCACATTTTGGCATATGATTATTTTTATTTCCATCATTTTTTCTTAGGCTTTTTTAGACTGTGGCATTCACGACGAGTTAATTTTGTACTCTTGCAGCCCCCTTCTTATGAACACTCATTATGTTTTCTATTTATACATAAATTACAACATTGAGATAATAACGTCTCACCGAACTCATATATTAATGAGATATCAATCATTCATATAAACTCGTTCATGTGTGTAAAGATGGCATATACACAAAGTTGAATTCAAATGCATATCAACTTCGAAACAACACCATAATACATGGGTTAAGATCATTCATTACATCAATACTTATGACCAAATGTCCCAGCAATATGGATAACAAAATTATGTGGGTCCAAGCATACCAATAGGCCACATCAAATGTGGAACACTCAAGGCACCAAAATAAATCGAAAATATTTTTCTCAAAAATATTTAAAACTTTTTTTTGTATTTTTCAAATGAGACAAAATAAATGAAAAAACTATAATATAAAAAGATACACATGTCATAAAACTAGAAAGATATAAATCATGATGCAAAGACTAACATATGACAACACAATCATCCTTTAGATTTAGCATGGGAAGAATCGAGTGCAACCAAACAAGAACCATGAAGTTTAACTAGTAAATACTCTAATTATGATTTCCTAAGCCAAGTAGGTGTGAAATTGTGCATGGTTGTTTGGGGAACCGAAACAACTTTATTCCCAAACTTCCTATGAGAATTCCTAAGGTCATTGAAAAAACCTCAAAGGTTACATTTCCTGCCACAATGGGAACTGGTGTAAACACAACGAGAATGATTACCAATATGTCAACCTCTCTGATGGGACTCAGAAAGTGTCTGTAATGTCCATTATCTCTAGGCTCAAGTCCAAGCCTGTCATGTTAGTAATAAACCCTGTAAGTCGGGATCGTATCCTCAGGGAACTAGGACAATGAAATTGCAACGACGTTGGATAGACAAGGAAATCCTAACTCTGACTCTAAAGGGAAAAGAAAAAGTGATTTGATTTGTGGAATGACTTCACTGGATGCAATTATGAAATTATGAAAAGGTGCAATTATACTAAACTACCTATAATACTGATGAATACTTATTTAAAACCTTAAACTATATGATGAGAAAACATGACTGGAATACAATCACCCAACCCTAGTGTATTGCAGGTATAACACTAATCGTAAATTTAAATGATTAATTAGACCCATAATTTAGTACTCCCAATCATTCCGTATATGAGGTTCAAGACCACACCATAATTAATCAGGGGACGAGTAAATCAGTATTGCGATAGTTACACTCGAATTGCATTCTAAAGAATCTCGGTTACCCAAAAGCAAATCAGATCCAAAGATCTACAATTGTTCTGTTCCTAAGCAATACAATCGTAATAAATCACTAAACTCAGAGGATTAATGTTATACATAAGCAACTATCACATCAGGATGGGTTCATGTATCCCGACCTTAGAAAATCTAGCCTAACATGTGGAATCTAATGAAAACAGTCTTTGAATTGCAGAAAACCATGATTAAACTAAAGAAAATTCGTAGAATTATGCAAAAAGCATTTAAACAGAGAAAATTACTCACTTGTCTTACCAAAGCTCTCAAATCATTAACTACCATTACTGGTAATCATTGAAATCTGACAAATCTTCAATCTTGGAATTAAAAGAATAAACTATCTCGAAACTAGGGTTTTCTGAGAAGAATGGAAAATTAACTAAAGTTCTCCGTCCTAAAAATGATAATAAAACGGGTTTATATACCCTACAAGACTCCAAGAGTTTAAGTTGAACTAAGACTCTCAATTAAAGGGACATTAGAAAATTAAAATTACGACAGTCGGACCGATCCTCTCCTCCTTCAAAACGATTTTCCTTGATCCGGACTGGTCCTGTCCTCCTCTGAATCGGTTTGCTTTCGATTCAGACTGGTTCTTTTATTTCTTGGGTGGACCGGTCCGTGGCTGACCAGTTCTTTTATTTTTCTTCAGTTTCGATCAGTCTTCGGTCTGGGAGTCTTTGGAATGTGGTAGTGCAAACCGATTCTTTTAATTTGTAGACGGACCTTTCCTGTGCGGACCGGTTCTTTTAATTTCTGTCGGACTAGTCCTGTCTTTATTTGACTTTCTCTTCTATCTTTCACTGCTCATAACTTTCACACCGGGACTCCGATTCAGGTGTTGTTTTTTCCAGTGATCTTGTAATTGAAAGCTCTTAAAATTTCCAATTGGCCCCACCTCCGGAATAAGGCTGGAAAATTATGAAAGTGCCCTTTACTCCCCGTTTCTTGGTTTTCTTTCACTGTTTTGAGTTATCATTGGAAGTAACTTGCATGAAATACCTGTAAAACACATAAGAGATACACAAAATACGAAAGACTTACCAAAATGGGTTAGTAGAATAAATATAAGCGAAATCCAATCTATTTACGCGGCACGAGATCATAAAATTACTGAAATTAAGGGGATAAATGTGAAGAATTTATGCTTAATCAAATCCCGCTAACTTAGAACTTTGCACGTCCCAAGCAATGTAAAAGAATCCTAGCACGGCTTAACCCTTGAAAATAACATTTTATTGGGATAGAATACCTTTTTCGCGGGCAAGCGATTGCATTTAGCATATGCAGCAAGCCTTTAAACCCCTAGGTCACCCTAGAAGGACGAGTTATGTCTCGTGAAGGTTTGCAGAGAATGTACCCACAAAATTCGTTATTGACTCAAAGAAAAATCAAAATACTTAAAAATTATACAATTCAAACTTCACCAAAAAATAGTCATCATCAAGTCATATTTACAAGTCTCAAATCTTAGTGCATGTGTGTGAAGCCAAAAATTAAACCGCGAATTTTCACCGATTGCTCATTACGTTACTTATCTGAAAATTCGTTTTGATTTCAAATTTTCACGGAATGCTGCCCCAAATGAATCACTCGCAATGCGGATATTCTCTCGGTATGCGTGATAAAAAGAGTAAATATAATGGACGCAAAGTCACGCACACAAGTAGAAAGAAGGAAATTTCATTGAGATAGGATCTCATCAGCGGAATACAGTTTTAAAAACAGGAACATTGCCTCTTATTTGCGCATTCAATCTCTTTTATTCTCTTTTTGTGTCTTAGCTCTCCACGTGTTTACCAATTTCGCAATTTAGACTCTGCTAGGACTTTTTCAGGTTTTAAGGTATATGAGGTAAAAATAAAATGGTGGGGAAGGTTGGAATTGGAAAAGTCATTTATGATGCCCATTTGTGCTTTTTCCGAGCTATGGCTCAGTTTTTTCTTCTTTTTCTCTATTTTTTTCCTGTTTTTCATTTCTTTTCTTTTCTTGATATTTTTGTTGAACATATTTTTTTTTTCTTGCCCCATTATATGCACTTTTCGGATATAAATTTTGAAATTTTCCATTTTTCCCAATTCCGAGCTATTTGGGTTTTTCAGTTTATGAAACGAAAAGCAAAAGTTTATTTGACTCAATTTGGGTTACAAAAGGGGTGATTTTTCGCTACTTTTTCTGGCCAGTATTTTTGGGTGACAAACGAGGGCCTACTTCATTGTCCAAAAAACCAATTGCATTACCATATGCGTTTCGAGATGAATTTAATTTTAGAGATCAATTTTGGCACGTTTTTCAAAGCAATATCACACACGTTTTTCATAACCGATCAAAATGAAAGGATTGAGATCCTCGATTACTTTTTAAGCGCTGAAAAGAACTTTGAGTCAACAATTAACTCGAATTGATTTAAAAACGCGTAAAAAGTGATAGGCTTGAATCTCACTAGGTTTGTTAATCTCCACACTTATTCGTTAAGTCGTCAATTTTCGCTCAATTTCCATCTTTGGTCAATTTTGGCTTTGTGCATGTTGAATTTTACAACTTCAAACTTCAATCTAACTTTTAATGATATTTTTGAAAATTTTGAATTCCAATTTTTAGTTATTTTGAACAAAACTATTTTTGGGTTTTTCAAAATTTTATGATTTTTTTTAAAATTTTTGGGCATTTTTGAAAATTTGTGGAGTTTTAGAATTACGCACTTGTGACCCCCCCCCCCCCCCCCCCCCCAACTAAGACTTTTTCATTGTCCTCAAGCAAAAAGGACTAAAATCTTACTCAAAAAGAATGAAAAGTGCAGAAAAATAAAAAAAACAAATATTTAAAATGCATAAAAACACTAAATGACCCTAATACATGACTCATTAATACACTAAAAATCACCCCATACGCGTCGGGGGTGCGACGACCTCTCATCTCTCCACAAACTCACCCGACACCACTCACGGGGTTCGATGCTCTCCTTGTCACTCCCGTCTTCCTGTCATATACAAACAATCGGAATAAGTTGGACCCTTGCCCATAAATAAAGGAAAGACCGGGCGACTCATCATGACTACTCAGAAAGGGATCACTGGGATACTTACTCAAAGCATAGCTTGCGTGCAACGACTCGAAGGGAACTCCTAATTTTTTTTCAAGTTTTGGAATGCATGGGTCGGGCTCTAAGTCGAATGAGACGGAACTTTTCTTTTCTATCGCCTTCGGGCCATCAAATGGTATGGGTGGATGGTCATTGCGAAAAAACTCATCTGATTTATCTTTCCACTCGCTCCCTCCTAAAGTACTACATTAATCCAATAGAGGTTGGACTTCATCATTAAGGTTCTCATCTACCAACCCGAATTCTCTCTTAAAGTCCGCTAGTCTCAATTCCTCTAGCTCTCTCTCTTGCTTTGTTTCCATATTCTTCCTTCCTCGTTCCATCTCAACATTATTAGGTGGTGTGGGTGGGTAATACTTGAGGAGAAAAATACCTATATTGTCTTTCAATTCTCTCTCCTCTAAGAACTCATACGAATTTCTTCCTATGCCCTCTAAATTGTCGCTCTCACTTAATGTAACAAGGCATACCCCTATCGGCTCTCACATGTTTGTACTCCCATGCTCGTGTGCTGCACCTGAAAGATCCGTCTTTTGTGGTTTTCCTTTTTCACCATCGTTCTTGATATTGTTAAAAATATTTGTATCGAGGGTCATGTTGCCTAATGTTAACTACATCCGCCCACTCCGAGTATTGATGAGTGCATTAGCCGTAGCTAAGAATGGGAGACCAAGGATAATTGGAACATGATTGCTCAGGACAATGGAGGGCTCATCATCCCAAAATACAAAGCCCACCGGGAAGTAGAAAGTGTCTATTTGGACAAACACGTCCTCAATGATTCCCCGAGGCATCTTCACAAAACGATCCGCGAGCTAGAGAGCCATATTTGTGGGCTTGAGGGATCCCAAATCGAGTTTCTTATAGATGGAATAGGGTAGAATGTTAACACTCGCTCCTAAATCCATATTTATACTTTAATGGAAGGTCACTCGACAAAACAAAACTGACATTTTGGACCAAAAGGACATTCTTATTTACCTTTAGCTTGCGTTTCACTGTGAGTAAGTATTTAATGAACTTAGCGTATGCAGGAATTTTTCTTATGGTCTCAAAAAAAGGTAAATTGATCTTTACTTGCTTAAGTACGTCCAAAACATCATCCTGAGAAGTGACTTTGGAGTACGGGACCAACTGTTGAGGGTATGGGGCAGCGATGGGGGGTTTCACTACAACCTCGAGCTCATTAGTGCCTTATTTATCACTCTCATTCATGGGTACATCTTCGGCCTCTTTCGTGTCGGGTGAAATCTCCTTATTTTTGGTTGCATCGTGTGGGGGAGGTGACAAGTCAACTACTCTCCCACTATGTAGAGTGGTAATTGCGCTATATTGCTCCGGATGTTCATGGGATGTGGAGCTAACACTAGTTTGACCTTGGGGAGGTCTTTGGCCCTGGGAAGGAAACTTGCCCTTCTCTTGGACACTCAACGAGGATTGTATCTTTAACAGATTTTCATTTATGTCATTGATCAGGCAATCATATCTAGCATTGGTTGCAGTCTGGTTATTGATAAATTGATTCATCGTATCCTCGAGAGTTCTCCGCGGTGGAGGGATATACGCTCCTTGAGGTGGTGGTGCTTGCACATGTCCTTGCATGTAGGGATCTTGTTGAATGTGTTATGGTGGAGGAGCGGCAACATGTAAAGTAGGTTTCCTTGCAGCATGTCATTGCCCATAGCTAAAACCAGGATGGTTTTTCCATGAAAGGTTGTAAGAATTCTCGTGCGGTGCACCGAAATTACCCATGAAAGGTTTTTCCACTAACTTTATCTTGAAGCATCACTTTGTAGGCGGGTATAGTCGAGAATTCTTTAATTGAATGACCCGCCTCACAAATCCCACACACCTTCTCGACGGGGTTTGGTATGGATCCAGTTGGTACTCTTCCATATACCTCACATAGGTCTCGAAATCCTTTCTCAAGTGTATCCAATCGACTGTCCGTCATAGAATTTTTATCTACGTGGAATAGACGTAGAATATTTATCGACGGGTTTTTATCTGTAGAATTTTTATCTACGGATGCCTCTGGAGTGGTGGTCACTTAACTATTTTGATTTTGAGAATTAGGATCAGATGTATCCTGGGATTGGGTAGTCTCGGCGACACACCTCAGGTGAAGCTCAGCATCGTGGGCGTCTAGTTCAACAAAAGGACCGCTACCCATGGTTTCAACGAGTTATTTGGAATTAAGATTCAGCCCATTATAGAGAAAGGATATGAATTGCACTGTATCAAATCCATGATGGGGGCACGAAGTAACTAACTCGTTGAAACGCTCATAACATCGATGAAATGGATAATCTTCTATTTGTCTGAACACTTGAATTTGAGCCTTTGTACAAATTGTTCGATGTGGTGGATAGTATTTCTTGAGAATTCTAGATTGCAACTTGTTCCAAGATGGGATCGAGGTTGGAGGTAAAGACAATAGCCAGGTCTTAGCTTTATCTTTTATCAAGAAGGGGAAGAGTTTGAGGCGGATAACCTCTTGTGTGCAAGTTTGATCATTGAGAGTATCACACACATCCTCAAATTCCCTGATACATAGATATGGCTTTTCAGAATCCATACCATGGTAATGGGGTAACATCTGGATCATCCCATTTTTAAAACAAAATTTCCTAGCATTATACGGGAGTATAATGCATCTCGAAGTGATAGTGCGCTCGGGATATAAGATTTCTCTCAGGAGGTGGTACGGGGTCTCTTCCTCACCAGCGACTGCACTATAATGTTGCGACATTTCTCTCTCTCTTAAAGACTCGATGTCCTCACTTGGTGTGCTCAAAGTGTGCTCGGAGGTGTGTCCCAAGAAAGAAAATGGTGTGTTATTTGAGATTGGGTGTGACGGTGTGGGAGGTGGAATCCAGAACAGTGGAGCGTTAGGAGTGTGAGGGCTATCGGGGTCGTACTCAACTATTGGATTTTCGTGAATGCGGATTAAAGTATTATGGGGTGTGAGAGTGAGTTCAGAATTTTACATTAATAGGTCGTGAGAGATGATGATGGATCTTTTTGTGCTTTTTAATTTTTTTTTTTATCTTTTTGGATTTTTGGAAAATTTTGGTCAAAGTTTTAGATTGACTCGATCTAATCCTAAGTCTACCTAATTCCCCAACAATAGCCAAAAACTTGACGCGACTCAGAAAGTGTCTCTAATGTGCATTCTCTCTAGGATCAAGTGCAAGCATGTCGTGTTAGTAATAAACTCAGTAAGTCGGGATCGTATCCTCGGGAAACTAGGACAATGAAAATGTAACGACGTTGGATAGACAAGGAAATCCTAACTCTGACTCTAAAGGGAAAAGAAAAAGTTATTTGATCTGTGGAATGACTACACTAGATGCAATTATGGAATTATGAAAAGGTGAAATTATACTAAACTACCTAAAATATTGGTGAGTACTGATTTGAAACCTTAAACTATATGATGAGAAAACAGGACGGGAATACAATCCCCCAACCCTAGTGTATTGCAGGTATAATACTAATCATAAATTTAAATGATTAATTAGACCCAGAATTTAGTACTCCCAAGCATAACGTATATGAGGTTCAAGCCCAAACCATACTTAATCAGAGGACGAGTGAATCAGTATTGCGATAGTTACACTCGAATTGCATTCTAAAGCATTCTGGTTACCCAGAAGCAAATGAGATCCAAAGATCTTCAATCGTCATACTCCTACACAATACGGTCGTAATAAATCACTAAGTTCAGAGGATTAATGTTATACACCAGCAACTATCACATCAGGCTGGCTTCATGTATCCCGACCTTAGAAAATCTAGCCTAGCATGATGAATCTAATGAAAACAATCTTTGAATTGCAGAAAACCATTATTAAACTAAAGAAAATTTATAGAATGATGCAAAAAGGAATTAAATATAGGAAATTACTCAATAATCTTACCAAAGCAGTCAAAGCATTAACTACAATTACTGTTAATCACTGAAATATGAAAAATCTTCAATCTTGAAATTAAAAGAATAAACTATCTCTAAACTAGGGTTTTCTAAAAATAATAGAAAATTAACTAAAATTCTCCGTCCCAAAAACGATAATAAAACGGGTTTATATACCAAACAAGACTCCAAGAGTTTTAGTTGCACTAGGACTCTCCAAGAATTTTAAACGATAATAAAAAGGGTTTAAAATTGCGACTGTCGGATCGGTCCTCTCCTCCTTCGGACCGGTTCGCCTTGATCTGGACCGGTCATGTCCTCCTCCGGAACGATTTGCCTTGGATCCGGACCGATTCTTTTATTTCTTGGGAGGCCCGGTCCTTGGCGGACCGATTCTTTTATTTTTCTTCTGTTTTGATCCGTCTTCGGTCCAGGGTTCTCTGGAATGTGGCAGTACGGACCGGTTCTTTTAATTTCTAGGCGGACCGGTCCTATCTTTATTTGACTTTTTCTTCTATCTTTGACTCCTCATAACTTTCACACCGGAACTCCGATTGAGGTAACGATTTTTCCAGTGTTCTTGTAACTGAAAGTTCTTCAACTTTCCAGTTGGCCCCACCTCCGAAATAAGGATGCAAAATTATGCAAGTGCCCTTTACTCACCGTTTCTTGGTTTTCTTTCACTATTTTGAGTTCTCTTTGGCACTAACTTGCATGGAAGGTTTAGTAGCATAAATATAAGCTAAATCCAATACATTTACACCGCACGAGATCATAAAAATACTAAAATTAAGGGGATAAATGTGAAGAATTTATGCCTAATCCACATTCCTAGTGGGCTCTCTCACACGATTGGTATTGCCTTTAGGAATGGTAACAACGTGATTGTTGTGGATTATACCAAACCGATCTCCCCTGACTTGGATGGTTCCTGACTTCCTATCTAATTTCTCCAACCTAGCTTCCAAACCAAACTTCACCTTGCTTGATTCTTTCAACTTCTCATTCAACTTACTAATCATATGCTCAATAAAATGCCTGGAATCCTCAAACTCTAGAATCTATTTCTTTAAACCTTCGATCGAACCACAAAGGCTATCTCTCTCTCTTTATCAACATACTGTAACTTTTCCCGAAGCGTCTTCTCCCGTTCCCTAAAATCCGCAATTAAAGCATCATTATTCTCTTCTGCATGCTCATTCAACTTAGCTTGCATGTTTGAGTTTACCTTTTTCACTTTCATCTCTTTTGCATACAATTCACTAAAGGTAATTTGCAAATCTTTGACATTGATGTCCTTATCCGCACTAGCTTCACATTCACTCACTTTGGATTCAGTGACCTCGAAAATGTCATGCATGTGGGAATCTTCATGGGAAGATTTATCATCATTTCTCACATTACATGCCATGAACACTACAAAATTATGCTAAATGGGGGAACTCTCCTGCTCTTTCGGTTCACTTTCACTTATGGTGTCATTATATGCTACCAACTTATTTCCCTATTTCTCAAGTCTAGTGGGACACTAGATAACCTTATGACCATACCCCTCACACCCAAAACATCTACCCGACTGATCATTCTTAACTTTCTCACTTTTATCATTAGGTGTGGAATCTACCATTTTGTTCTTCAATTTCTCAAATTTTTTGTCATCTTTCAATTGCTTTTGAAACTTACAAAATATCTTGAACTTTTTTGCCAATAAGTCTACATCCTCAATTGGAAATCATAATCATCTTTTGAAACTTTAGTCTCCTCCTTCCGGGCTTTCAATGTAATGCCATTTTCTTTCCTTCGCACTATCTTCTAGGTAAACATATTGTGTTCATAGGTGCTTAGATCACCTACAATCTCTTTATGTTTTTTTATTCAAGCATACCTAGGGGCTTTGAAATGGTCACTTTTGCATCAAACCTACTCAGAAAAGATCTTAAAATTTTCTTTATGACACAATTATGCCTTATATTCTCTTCTAAGTTAAACAACGAGTTAACAATATTGGACAACCTAGCGTAAAACTCATCAAACGAGTCAATTTCTAAGATTTTAATCATCTCGAACTGTGTGGTGAGGTTTTGAATTTTCGATGTACTAATCATGCTAGTTCCCTCTTGAGTAAGTTCTTGAGTAAGTGAAAGTGTATCCCAATCCTCTTTCGATGTTTCATTAGTCATAATCCTATTATATTCTTTCAGTAAGACATGTGAGGAAACAACGTGAAGGACTTTAGAGTTGTATAGTACAAGTCTATGTTTGTCTTCGATCCATGACTCAATGAGTATTAAAGCAGTTGCCTCACCCTCTCGTCACTACACCAAAAAGGCTAAATTGGCACCCTTTAACCGTCCAGCCTTGTCACGATCATTGACCGTGGCCAATAAAATACGCATTTTTTGTCACGGTGATTACCCGTGACAAGATCGTGACAAAGGCTTGTCACGGTCATTGACCTTGACAATCTTATGAACTTGTCACGGCCAATGACCGTTACATGTCTATGACAATTTATTTAGTAAATAAAACCCTACGCTTTCTTTTTTCCCACCCTTTTTGCGTGTGTGTGTTTATATATGTGTGTGGTGGGGGGAGGGGGCAGGGGATGGGGTGGGGTTGGGGTGCACATGTGTGTGTGCGTGTACGTGTGCATGTGTGGTGGGGGGAGGGGGAGGGACAGGGGGACTAGGGAGGGGAGGGACAGGGGTCTGGCTGGGGGGAAGGGGGTGGTGGTGGTGGTGTGTGTATTTGGAGGTGTGTGAGTGTGTGTGTGGTGGGGTGAGGTGGGAAGGGGCTGGTGGGGTGTATGTGTGTGTGTGTGTGTGCAGGTATGTCCATGCGTGTGTGGCGGGGGAGGGGAGGGGGAGGGGTGGGGTGGGGGGTTGTGTGGTGGTTGTGGGATAGGGGTGGGGAGGGGAGGGATAGGGGCTAGGTGGGGGCAGTGTGTGTGTGTGTGTGTAGGTGTGTACGTGTGTGTGTGGTGGGGTGAGGTGGCAGGGGTGGTGGGGTGTATGTGTGTGTGTGTATGGTTGGGGGAGGGGGCAGGGGATGGGTGGGGTATGTGTGGTGGTGGTGGTGGGGTGGGGGTGGGGTGGAGGTGGGGTGGGGTGTGTGTGTGGTGGTGCAATCTCAAAAATTGTATAGATTTAATTAATAAATTGTATAGCTTTAATTGTAAAATGTATAGTTTTATATGAAAGTAAATTAATAATTAGTGCCCATTTCATATGAAAGTAGGATTACCCCTCATTGTAAATTAGTAAATTAATAATTGTATACTTTAATTGTTTGTTTAATTATTGAATTGAATTAATTGAGTAGATGAATTAGAAGGAGTACAGGATACAAATTTGTTGTTGACATTGTTGTTGGATTAGAGTGGATCGATGTTGGGTTGGTTAGTTTTAAAAGTGGCATGACCACTGGATTATTGTCCATATAGGGGTGGGATTTTTCACCTTTTTTTTAAAATTACTTTGTATATAGAACAATATATATATTGTATAATATTTAAATGAAACATACTTGAAATTACATATAGTACGCATAGATACTAGCCTTCTAATTCTTATGCGTACGCATTCAATAGCCCTTAGACCCGTTCGAGAGTCATTATCCATATAATGAGATCTCTAGAATTGTCCCGTTTGAACAGTTTGGGAGGGCATAATTTCTGAAAAATATTCTTAGTGGCTTAAAGTTGTTACTTTTGGAGGAACTTTCTATTATAAATTGAATTTGAACGGTGAATTTGAAATTTAAGTGTTGTTTATATTAATTCATGAATGTACGCTTCTTACATTTAATAGGTGATTAGTACATAGTTATTTGGGGTGTCCTATTTGTGGAGAGGAGACTGAATCTCTTCTTCTATCCTTTATATTCGAACACTAAGAAATTCCATAAGCATATGGAGTGATGCTCTGCAAATTCCTTTCAACTGTTGTGTAGCCAAACATCACCAGTTGAACTTGTCAATTACACTTTCCATACCCAACTACTTGGAACCTCTATCAAAACATGGGAAATATGTAAAGTGGAATTGACAACTTCAACTTGTGATATTTGGCTACACAACGGTTGGAAAAAATTTGCAGACCATAACTCCATAGGATTATTGCATTTCCTAGTGTTCAGATATGAATGCAATTGTATTTGACAAGATTGCCCGAGGTACATTAGTTTGAAGGAGGTTCCATATGAGCTCAAGTTAGCGGTTTGGGTGGCACTACAGGTAATGTATTTATATTTATATTTATATTTATATTTATATTTATATTTATATTTATAACAATATTTTAATCTTGATTTCGATTTCGATTTCGATTTCAATTTTTCTAAATAATTTCTTTTTTGGTGGCACTACACTATTATTATGAATATTTGCTTGTTGGGTGGCACTATACTCTTGTGCAGTGTCTTGCAATGGTTGATTCTTATAGTGTAACTGGAAATGGAAATTGGTACTGGATTTAATTGAAAAGTTGTCCTCTTCTAGAGGTTCTTATCTTTGAGGTACGTTAAGGGTTCATAACATCACTTCTAGCAAAATAGTTTGTAGATTTGAGATAATTGATGGTGATGTTGCTTCCTCTTATATTAGGGTTTTTCATTTTGTTGTGAACAAATTGGGACATCGTGGTTGGAATGGTATGTACCTGATTGTTCGAGATCACGCCTAAAGACAATCGAAATTACAGGACTGGGGTCGAATAATGGAGTTGAACAGTTGAGATAATTTGTGGAGAGAATGCCATAGTTTTGGAGAGTAGTATAATAAAGATGAATGGTGGTGTTGAACAATTAAATCTTCCAAAGTGTTCAAAGCACATGATTAGTAAAATAAGTAAATTGATAAGGACATTGAAACGACAAAAATATAGCATGACACGAAGTTATCCCGTTTGCATATTGTTTCTATTTGGAATGTATATTTGCATTATCTCTAGTTTATTTAGATATATAATATTTGAACAAGTACAACGCATCTATAACAGGTGCATATATACTGCTAGGCAGTGTCAGTGGACATACTGCCCAGCTCATTTTTTTTTAATTCTGCCCAAAATTGTCACGGTCAATGACCGTGAATTTTTTTTTAACATTTTCGCAGTCATGTCACGACCCTTACCCATGACAAAACATGTTATGGTCAGGGATCGTCACAATTCTAACGAACTTGTCACGGTCTTTTACCATGACATGATCGTGACAAAAATAGTTGTCTCGCCCAGAATTGGCACGGTCATGGACCTTGAAAAATCCAACTTGACAAGGTCAATGACGGTGACAATTCGGCAGATTTTGTGAAGTGCAAGTAACTGGTGGGGTCCAACCCGCTAACCACACACGCCAATTAATAGATTTTAAAGCACTTCTCACTCGCATTTTCCAATAAGCATAATTTGTTCCAACAAAAATAGGAGCACGAAAACATTCAAACTTTTTAAAATTCATCATTAAAAACACTATGGATCAACATTATAAAAAATTTATTTCTAGCAATGATATTAATTTGTAGGCCCCTTTTTTTCTCTCGAGTGTGTTTTAAAGATGACAAATACAACTTTGTTTTTGAAAAACATGTTTCTAAATTTTAAATCATTCCAGATATGATAATTTTTTATTAGTTAGTCCAAATTTTATCTTTCTTGATCCTAAACAAGCATCCAGGTTATTAAAGTAATCAAAATAAATAAGTTCACAAAAGCGACGATGGATGTATGATGAAACCACTAAGCGAAAAAATCTCAGACGGCCCAAGTCAGACAATCACTATGATGTGGTTTTACAAAGTACAAAGATGGAGTTACTCAATGAATCAATACAAATAAGTCTTGAAGATTCTCTGATCTTCATCAACTCCTCCAAAGTTCCCATGCGAACATTCTTCCATGATACCTGTCCATTGAACACGCGTGCACGAATGCCTTGGTTTCCACCTATGTATCTTACGAACGTCTACGATGTTGAATACAAACTCCTTTTCTTATTCACTGGAAAACCCAATGATGTTCAATGTGAAAAGAAACTCCAATGGTGCAAATAAAAATCACTAACGCATATGTGAATGAAAGCTCTAATGTTTAAGCTCTAAGGATGTTTTTACACTTTTTAAAGATTTAAAAACTTGTTGAGAAAACATATTGTATGCAAACATATTTTCTGGAGGGCACAATTACGAAGGTCTGGGAGAAACATGCCTTAGATAATAAAAGTGAGTCAGCACATGATTTGAACGAAAGCTTTATACCGCTCGAACGAGATGCACGTGTCATTTGAACGATATGTTGATCTCATTTGAACAACCTAAAATGTCGTTTGAACCACTGACTTCATGATTTTGTCAAATACACAACTCTAAACGATCTTTATCTCAACATAAATGAAGTTTAAACATCTGAAAACATTCTTTGACATTTTAAAAATCTTTATTAATAAAATAACATCCTAAAAACATTTTTTTGAGTCTTATTAACATTGTGGATTCATACCTAAGTGATCTTAGAATGCAATAAACACGTGAAACATGTACCTATAAAATATCGGCATTATTTATCTTTGAAGCTTGGTCGCAATGTCATCAATAAACTCTACATTGTAAACTGTGTGAGATCGTGATAATAGAAAATCAATTTATGACTCAAAAATATGTTTTGTTCCGGAAATAAGTAAAAAAACACACAACTGACTCAACGGACTCAATTAGTCAATGAACTTGCGATTTAAGAATATGGAAAAAAATTGTGAACAATTAGTCATATGATTAAAAACACATCGTTAATGGGTGAAAATGTAAAATATCCACATAACGGTCTAGTAGGAGGCATGAACACCTCGTACATGACCAATGTAAATCTTACGAAACATAAAGAGAAATAAAAAAAACCTCATGAGAGGCATGAATACGTTGCATGGGACTAACATAACTCATAGGAACTTACCAGGTTCTTGTGAGACTCCTGAAGTGAGGATATCATTATAATTTGTAAATATTTAGAGTTTGTCTTAAGAAAATGTCGTTAATAGTGAAAATAATAAACAACCACAAAACGATCTTATAAGATGTACGAACGCATTGTGCTAGACCAGTATATCCCATAAGGCCTTATCGGAGGTCGCGAACCTCTCGATTTGAAAATATGATTAAAACATTCTAATATTTGGACTTCTGATCAAACAAATGTTATGAAACGATGAAAATAAAAAACATCCATAAATCGGTCTCGTGAGAGGCATGAACACCTTACTTGGGATCATTGTATCTCATAAGAACTGATCGCGTAGTCACTGAATTATTGGTTTGTGAATATGGGTATTTGCAAAAAAGTTAGACTTAGGTGTAAAATGAAAACTTAACTTTAAAGGGTGAAAACATAAAACATCCATAAAATGATCGTGTACGAGGCACGAACACGTCGTACTGGCCACATAACTGATGAAGCATGAACACGTCATAAAATATCCATAAAATGATCCGTTAAATTGTACAAACATTAAACATCTAAAAAATAATCATATAAGAAGCACGAACACCTCGCTTGGGACCATTGTGATCTGTAGGAACTGATCGCATTATTGAGGGACACATAATTTGAGAATATGAATTTAATATGAAAATTGTTAGACTTATGATTAACTACATGCCATTAAATGGAGAAAACTGAAAACATGAACAAAAATCTATGTAAGTGGCACAAACACCTCGGCGTGGGCCAAATATAACTCGTAGGACCTAAGTACGTAGTAATGTGACAATGATTTTAAGACTATGATGACAATTTGAATTTTTTTAGACATAGGGCCAAAAATGTTTAATGGGAATAAAGTTAAAATCAACGAAAAAGGGCACACCTAATAGTCTTGAACAGTCATCTCGAGAACAATATAAGTCATAGTAACTAGTCGCGTAGTCACAAGACTCTTGATTTGCGAATATGATACTAATTCGTAAAAAGTTAGGGTTGGGCTTAAAATGTTTCATTAAATGGTCAAAATTATAAATAACAACAAAACATTCTCGTAAAAACTAATTGTTTAATCGCAGGACTCCCGATTCTATAATATAACAATAATTTGCTAATAGTTAGACTTAGGAATATAAACATGTCATTAGAGGGCAAAATGGAAAACATCCATATAATGAACTCGTAAGGGGTATGAACACCTTTATCGGTTCCAATGTATCTCAACAGAACTGACCAAATGGTCATGGGATTCCTTGCTTTACAAAAGGGCTATAATTTGCAAACGGTTAGACTTTGGCCAAAAAAAATTAATATTAGGTGAAAATATAAAAGACACACAAAATGACCATGTAAGAGCACAAACACCTTGCAAGGGTCCAATGTAACTCGTAGGAACTGACCGCGTAATCACAGAACTCCCGATTTGAGAATAAGGCAAAATATATCAATTGTTAGACTTATACATAAAAACATGTCAATAAGCGGAAAAAACTTAAATCAACCAAATAATTCACCCGTAAGTGGCATGAACACCTCTCACGGGAGCAGTGCACCTTATAGGAACTGATTGCATTGTCATGGAACTCTTGATCCGAGAATATGACATTTTTTTGTAAATTATAAGACTTAGGCTTAAAATATGTCATTAGAGAGTGAAAACGCTAAACCACCAGATAACCCTCCCATAAGAGAAACGAACACCTCGCGCGAGACCATTGTAAATCATAGGAACTGATCATGTAGTCATGGGATGCAGGGTATGAGAATATTACAATAATTTGCAAATATTTAGACGTGGGCTTAAAAATATGTCATTAAATAGTGAAAATGAAAGAAATCATAAAATGGCCTCGAAAGAAGTACGAACACCTCGCACGGGACAAATGTAACTCTTAGGAATTGTCCTCTTAATCACAGGGCTCCCGATTTGAGAATATGGTTATAATTTATAAATATTTAGTAGTTAGGGTTATGCTTAAAACATTTTATTAAAGGATGAAAATCTAAAACCACCCAAAAATGGTCCCTTGAGATGCTTGGACAACTCACATGGGACTAGTGTAACTCATAGAACGAGCTGCATAGGTATAAGACTATAGGATTGAGACTACGAAAAATATTGGTAAAAAGTTTGGGTTAGGTGTAAAAATATGATACTAAAGGGTGAGAACGTAAAACTCCAGAAAAATTGTCTAGTATGTGGCAGGTGCACATTGAATAGGACTAATGTGACTCGTATAAGTTACCACCTAGTCATATGACACCTAATTTGAGAATATGATAAAAATTTACAAATAGTTATTAGGGGGACTAACAACACCTTCTTAAATGGTAAAAATATAAGAAAAAAACAAATTGTCATGTAAAAGACACGAACACCCCGCAAAATACCAATGTAACTCTTAGGATTGATCACGTAGTCATCAAAAACTCAACTTGAGAATATTGTCAAAATTTTCAAATAGTTCGACTTAGGCTAAAAAAATACCGTTCAAGCGAGGAAAGGCAAAAACCAAAAAGTTACTCCATAATAGGCGTGAACACCAGCACGACACCAACATAAGTCAAAGGAACTAACCATATAGTGATGGGATTCCTGATGTGCATATATGATGATAATTTTAAAATTGTTAGAGATGGGCTAAAGAACATGTCGTTAATGGCTAAAATCCTAAACAACCACAAATTAGTTCCTTAAGAGGTAGAAATGCTCGCATGGGACCAATGCAACTCGTAGGAACTAATTGCGTAGTCAAGAGACTCCCAATTTCAGAATATGAGCATAATTTGCAAATAGTTAGATTTAGGCTTAAAACTTATTGTTGAATGTAGAAACGTAAAACATCCAAAAAATGGTCTCATTAAAGGAACGAACACCTCACTCGAGACCAACTTATCTCAAAAGAACTAAGCACATAGTTACAAGACTATTTTTTCAATAATATGTTTATAATTAGCACATAGTTAGCCTTAAGTTTAAAAACATGCCTTTAAATGCTGAAAACATAGAGCACCAACAAAATGATCATATAAGAAGACAGAACACCTCACTCGTGACCATAGTGACTCGGTGGAATTGAATGCATTATCTCGAGACTCCATGCTTGAGAATATGACTATAATTTCTACATTGTTAGAGTATGATTAAAATCATCCCGGTAAATGGAGAAAATGAAAAATAAGAAAAAATTCCATGTAAGTGGCACGACCACCTCGACATGGGCACTATGTAACTCATAAGACCTAACTACGTAGTCAATGGACTACGAGGTTGAAAATATGATTAAAATTTAAAAATTGTAAGACATAAGGCCAAAAATATTTCATTAAGGGGCACAAATTCTCATCAATTAAAAAAGGCCTTCATAAGAGTTATAAACACCTGTCTCGAGAACAATATAACTCATAGGAGCTGATTGTGTAGTAACGAGACTCTCGACTTGAGAATATTATAATACTATGTAATTATGTAGGCTTGGGCTTTAAAATGTATTGTTCTATCATCGAAATGAGAAACAACCATATAACATTCTAGTGCGAACTAATTGTCTAATCACGAGACTCATTTTTGTAATATGACAATAATTTACAAAGAGTTGGATTTAAGCATACCCACATGCCTTTAAAAGTTGAAAACGCAAAACATCCACAAAATGAATGCATATGAGGCACGAAAACCTCTTTTTGGATAAATGTATCTAAATAAAACTAACCCCGTGGTCAAAGGATTCTTGGTTTAAGAAAATGACTATAATTTGTAAATAGTTAGACATGGGTAAAATAATGCGACTAAAGGGTCAAAACATTAAATAATCACAAAACGATCATGAAAGAGGGATGGACACCTCTTAAAGGACAATGTAACTCGTAGGAGCGGACAACATTATCATGGACAAATAGTTAAAGAATGTGATGGAAATTTGAAAAGTTCTAGACTTAAGCTTAAAATAATATCAGTAAGTGGTGAAAATGTAAATCAACTAAATAGTTCACTCGTAAGAGGAACAAACACCTATCACGGGAGCAATACATCTCCTATGAATTGATCGCATAGTCATTGGACTCTTGATTTGATAATATATAAATAATTTGTAAATAGTTAAACTCATGGTAAAAAATATGTCATTAAGGGGTCAAAATGCTAAATAATCACAAAACATTTCAATGAGAAACATGAACACCTTGCACGAGATAAATGTAAATCAAAAGAACTGATTAAATCGTCACGGGACTCCTAATTTCATAATATGAGTATAATTGGTAAATATTTACACTAAGGCTTAGAAAGAAGTCATTAAAGGGTGAAAAATAAAGTAAACACAAAATAGGCTTTCAAGAGGTACGAACACCTCGTACTCGACAAATGTAATTCATAGGAACTTTTCGCGTAGTCATGGGGCTTCTGATTTAAGGATACGATTAAAATTTGTAAGTAGTTAGGCTTATGCTAAAAAATATTCGGTTATAGGGTTAAACCCCAAAACCACCCTAAAATGGTCCTCTGAGAGGCTCGAACAACTCGCATTGGACTACTTAACTCCTAGAACGGTGTGCATTGTCAAACGTCTCTGGTCTTTAGAATACAAAAAATATTTGTAAAAAGTTAGGCTTATGCTTAAAAACATGTCATTAAAGGGTGAAAATGTAAAACGTACGTAAAATAGTTTAGTATGTGGTAAGAACACCTGAAATATGATAAATATGACTCCAGGAACTGACCACATAGTCACACGAACCCCAGTTTGGGAATATAATAAAATTTTGTAAATATTTAGTACTTGGACTAAAAGCACATCATTAAATTATAACAATTAAAACAACGACAAATAGTAGTATAAGAGGCATGAACATCCCCCATGGAACTAACGTAACTCTTAGGAATGATCATGTAGTCATTGGGCACTCAGCTTAAGAATATTACAAAAAATTTCAAATCGTTAGACTTATGCTGAAAATCACGATTCAAGAGGGAAAAGGAAAAAATTCACAGAATAGTTAGAGTTAGGCATAAAAATAGGTCGTTAATGGTGAATATTCTAAACAACCACAAAACAGTCCCATATATAGTCATGAAATGCTCACGCGGGACCAATGCAACTCATAGGAACTGATCATGTAGTAGTGAGACTACCGATTTTAGAATATGAGTATAATCTACAAATTGTTAGATTTAGGCTTAAAAACATCCGTTAAATGATGAAATACAAAATATCCACTAAATGGTCTCAAAAAAGAAATGAACACCTCACCCGAGACTAATGTAACTCGAAAGAACTGACCATATAGTTACATGACTAACTTTTTGAGAATATTACTATAATTAGCTCATAATTAGACTTTGGTTTAAAACTTGTCTTTAAAGAGTGAAAACATACAACATCAACAAAATGATCCTATAAGAAGAAAGAACACCTCGCTCGTGATGATTGTGACTTGGAGGAATTGACGACATTATCCTGGGACTCCTAGCTTGAGAATATGACTATAATTTGCACATTGTTAGACTGTTATTAAAATCATGTCGTTAAATGGGGAAAATGAAAAACACCAAAAAAAACATAGAAGTGGCACGACCACCTCAACATGAGCCCAATGTAACTCATAGGACCTAACTACGTATTCATTCGACTACGAGTTTGGAATATGATTACAATTTGAAAATTGTAAGACATAAGGCCAAAAAACTTTTCATTAAGGGGCCAAATTCTACTCAATTAAAAAAGGCCCTCGCAAGAGTCACAAACAACTGTCTTTGGAATAATATAACTGATAGGAACCGACTGCATTGTCACAAGACTCTGAATTCGAGAATACTATAATACAATGTAATTATTGAGGCTTAGTATTACAAATGTGTCGTTGTATCATCGAAATGCGAAATAGCCACAAAACATTCTCGTGCAAACTGATTGTCTAATCACGAGACTCAATTTTGTAATATGATAATAATTTACAAAGAGTTATATTTAGGCATACCAATATGCCATTAAAAGGTGAAAATGGAAAATATCCAAAAATTGAACTCATATGAGGTACAAACGCCTCTCTTCGAATCGATGTATCTCAATAAAACCATCCCCATGGTCGTAGGATTCCTGGTTTAAGAAAATGACAATAATTTGAGAATAGTTAGATGTGGGTAAAATAATGCAAACATTAAACGACCATAAAAAGATCATGTAAGAGGGATTGACGTCTCCCAAGGGACCAATGTAACTCATTTGAACTGACAACATTACCATGTAACTACTAATTTCCAAATGTGATGACATTTTTCAAAGTTATAGACTTATGCTTAACAAAATATTATTAAGGGGTGTAAAGGTAAATCAAACAAATAGTTCACTTGTCAGAGGCACGAACACCTCTCACGAGTACAATAAAACTCCTAGGAATAGATTGCATAGTCATGGGACTCTCAATTTGAGAATATGGAAATAATTTGTCAATAGTTAGACTTAAGCTTAAAAATATATCATTAAGGAGTGAAAATGCAAGATAACGACAAAACATTCCCATGAAAGACATGAACCCCATGCATGGGACCAATGTAACTCACAGGAACTGATTGCATTATCATGTGACTCCCAATTTGAGAATATGACTACCATTTTCAAATAGTTATACTTAGTCTTAAAATAAGTAATTAAAGTGTGAAAAAGAAAGTAATCAAAAAATGGCCTTTGAAAAGGTACGAACATCTCGCACGGGACAACTGTCCGCTTAGTTATGGGTATTCCTATTTATAATTTGTATGTAGTCAGGCTTATGCTTAAAAATATTGGGTTAAAGGTAAAACCACTCCAAAATGGTCCTCCGAGAGGCTCGAATAACTCGCATGTGACTATTTTAACTCGTAGAACAACTTGTGTTGTCAAATGACTCTGGTCCTGAGATATGAAAAATAGTTGTAAAATTTTTGGCTTAAGCTTAAAACATGTCATTAAAAGGTGAAAATGTAAAACCCTCGTTAAATAGTTTAGTATGTGGAAAGAACACCACAAATTGGATCAATGTGATGTGTATAACAGACCATGCAGTCACATGACCCCTAGTTTGGGAATATGTTAAAATATTGCAAATAGTTTGTACTTGGCCTAAAACCATATCATTAAATTGTAAAAATACAAAGCAATAACAGATGTTCCTATAAGAGGCACGAACACCCCGTATGGAACCAATGTTACTCTTAGGAATGGTCGTGTAGTCATTGGACACTAGGTTTGAGAATATTACGAAAATTTTCAAAAAGTTAGACTTGGGCTTAAAAAACACGATTTAAGAGGGAAAAAGGACAAAAAACACAAAATAGCCCCATAAGAAGCTGGAACACCTAGTACGAGACCACCTTAAGGCCAAGAAACTGACCATAGAGTCATGAGACTCCCGATGTTTGTGTATGATGAAAATTGTAAAATAATTAAAGTTGTGCATAAAACTAGGTTGTTAATTGTGAAAATTCTAAACAACCACAAAATAGTCCCGTAAATAGGCATGAAATGCTCGCATGGGACCAATGCAACTCATACTAACAAATCACATAGTCGCGAGACTCTCGGTTTCAGAATATGAGAATATTTTTCAAATAGTTAGATTTAGGCTTAAAAACATTTTGTTAAATGGTGGAAAGCAAAACATCCACAAAATGGTCTCATAAAACGAATGAACACATCATTCGAGACCAGTGTCACTCAAAAGATTGACCACATAGTTATAGGACTAGTTTTTTAGAATATGACTATAATTAGAATAGAGTTAGCCTTAGGAATAAAAAGTATATTTAAAGGGTGAAAACATACAGCATTAACAAAATGGTCCTATAAGAAGAAAGAACACCTCGTTCGAGATGATTACGACTCGGAGGAACTGACTGCATTATCCCGGGACACCTAGCTTAGTAATATGACTATAATGCGTACATTGTTAGACTATGATTAAAATCATGCTGGAGAAAATGAAAAAAAAAGTCCATGGTAGTGGCACGACCACCTCAACATGGGGCCAATGTAACTCATAAGACCTAACCACGTAGTCATTGGACTACGAGTTTGGAAATATGATTAGATTTTCAAAATTTTAAGGCATAGGCCGAAAAATATTTCATTAAGGGGCACAAATTCTAATTAATTAAAAAATGCTCACGTACGAGTCGCAAACACCTGTCTCGGGAACAATATAATTCATAGGAACTGATTGCATAGTCACAAGACTCTCAATTTGAGAATATTATGATATATTGTAATCATTTAGGCGTAGGTTTAAAATTGTGTCATTGTATCATTGATATACGAAATAGCCATAAAACATTCTCGTGCGAACTGATTGTCTAATCACAGGACCCGATTTTGTAATATGATAATAATTTTCAGAGAGTTAGATTTAGGCATACCAATATGCCATTAAAAGGTGAAAATGGAAAACATCCACAAAATGAACTCATATGAGGCACGAACACCTCTTTTCGGATCAATGTATCTCAATAAAACCATCCCCACGGTCAAAGGATTCCTGGTTTAAGGAAATGACTATAATTTGAAAATTGTTAGACGTGGGTAAAATAATGGTACTAAAGGGTCAAAATATTAAACAATCACAAAATGATCTTGTTAGAGAGAAGGATATATCTTAGGGGACCAATGTAACTCGTAGGAACAGACAACATTATCATGGAACTGCTGGTTTAAGAATATGATTGCAATTTGCAAAGTTCTAAACTTAGGCTTAAGAGAATATCATTGAGGGGTGGAAATGTAAATCAACTAAATAGTTCACTCGTAATAGGGATGAACACCTCTCACAGGAAAAATATAGCTTCTATGAACTAATCGCATAGTCATGGGACTCTCGATTTGAGAGTATGGAAATAATTTGTCAATAGTTAGACTTACGCTTAAAAATATGTCATTAAGGAGTGAAAATGCAAGATAACAGCAAAACATTCCTAATAAAAGGCATGAACACCATGCACGGTACCAGTGTAACTCGCAAATTTGCAATTCGTTAACGGATGAAAAAAAGTAATAAAAAAAGGCCATTGAAGAGGTACAAACACCTCACATGAGACAAATGTAACTCATAGAAACTATCTGCTTGGTCATGGGGCTTCCGAATTGAGAATATGATTATAATTTGTAAATAATTAGGCTTAGGCTTAAAAATATTCGGTTAAATGGTTAAAACCTAAAGACACCCAAAAAATGATCCTCTGAGAGGCTCTAAAAACTCGCATGGGACTAGTTTAACACGTAGAACCACTTGCATTGTCCATTGACTCTAGTCGCGAGAATATGAAAAATATCTGTAAAAATTTAGGCCTAAGCTTAAAAACGTGTTGCTAAATGGTGAAAATGTAAAATACCCATAAAAAAGTTTAGTATGTGGCAGGAACACCCGAAATAGGAAAAATGTGACTTGTAGAACTGACCACGTAGTTACATGACCCCCAATTTGGGAATATGATAAAATTTTGCAAATAGTTAGTACTTGGCCAAAAAGCACGTCATCAAATTGAAAAAATTTAAAAGAAGAACACCTGCTCCTTTATGAGGCATGAACACCCCTCATAGGACCAATGTGACTCTTAGGAATAGCCGCGTAGTCATCGAACACTCGGCATGAGAATATTATGAAAATTTTCAAATAGTTAGACTTAGGCTAAAAAACACGATTTTAGAGAGAAAAGGCGAAAAACAACAAAGTATCTTCATAGGAAGCTAGAACACCTAGCAAGAGACCAACCTAAGTCCAAGAAACTGACCATAGAGTTATGGGACTACCGATGTGTGTATGTGATGAAAATTTTAAAATAGTTAGAGTTAGGAATAAAAGTAGGTCGTTAATGATGAAAATTCTAAACAACCAGAAGACACTCCCGTGAATAGGAATGAAATACTCTCACGAGACCAATGCAACTCGTAGGAACTAAACACATAGTCATGAGACTCCCAATTTTCGAATATGAGTTATTTTTTAAATAGTTAGATTTAGGCTTAAAATATGTCGGTGAAGGGTGAAATGCAAAACATGCACAAAACGATCTCATGAAAGGAATGAACACCTTACTCGGGACCAACGTATCTCAATAGAACTAGCCACATAGTCCTAGGATTTTAGTTTTGAGAACATGACTATAATTACCAATTAGTTAGGCTTAGGTTTTGGTTTAAAAATATGTGGGTAAAGGATAAAAACATAAAGCATCATTAAAGTTATCCTATATGAATCAAGAACACCTCACTCGGGACGATTGAGACACGCAGGAACTGACTACATTATCACAGTACTCCTCGTTTAAGAATACGGCTATACGTTACAAATTGTTATACTACAGTTAAAAACATGCCGTTAGTGGGAGGAAACAAAAAACAATAACAAAATTCCATATAAGTGGCACGACCACATCAGCTCGGGCCCAATGTAAGTCGTAGGACAAAAAATGTCTAGTCGTGGGACTACAAGTTTGAGAACATAATGAAAATTTGAAAATTGTTAGGCATAGGGCCAAAAATATTGGGTTAAGGGGAAAAAACCCAAATCAACAAGAAAGGCCCCTATAAGAGTCATAAGCACGTATCTTGTGAACAGTATAACTCATAGGGACTCATCGCATGTCATGATACTCTTAATTTGAGAATATGATGATAATGTGTAAACAATTAGTCTTTGGCTAAAGAATGTGTCGTTAAATCATTAAAATGCTAAATAACCACAAAACATTCCATACGAATTGATTCTATAATCACGAGACTCTCGATTTCTAAATATGACTATAATTTCTAAAAAGTTTGACTTAGGCATATAAACATGTCGTTAGAGGGTGAACATGCAAAACATCAACAAAATGAGATTGTATAAGGCATGAACACCCCGCTCAAGACCAATGTATCTCAATATAAGTAACCTCATGGTCACAAAATTCCTGTTTTGAGAAAGGCACTATAATTTGGAAATCGTTAGACTTATGAAAAATCCAATTAAAGGGCCAAGACATAACACAACCATAAAAGGATCCTGTAAGAGGCAAGGACAGCTGGAAAAGGACCAATGTCATTCGTAGGAATTGACCACATAATAAGGGAACTATTGATTTTAGAATATGGCGACAATTTTCAAATTTCTATATTTTTGTTTATAAATAAGTCATTACCGGGATAAAATGTATATCAACCAACAATTCACTTGTAAGAGGCGCGGACACCTTTTACTAGAGGAATATAATTATTAGGGGCTAATCTCAGTGTCATGGGAATCTCAATTTGAGAATATAGCAGCAATTTGTAAATAGTTAAACCGTCGCTTAAAAATATGGGGTTAAAGGTTCAAAATACTAAATAACCACAAAACATTTCCATAAAAGACACGATCAACTCTCACGAGATGAATGGGACTCATAGGATTTTATTGCATAGTCATGGGACTCTCGGTTTGAGAATAAGACTATAGTTGGCGAATAGTTTGGCTTAGGCTTAAAGATATGTTGTTAAAGCATGAAAATGAAAGAAATCATAAAAAGGCATCTGAAGAGGTACGAACACTGCGAAAAGGACAAATGTATATCATAGGAACTTTTTTCTCAGTCAAAGGACTCCCAATTTGAGAATATAATTATAATTCATAAATAGTTAAGCTTATGCTTAAAAATATTGAGTTAAAGGGTGAAAACCTAAAGCCACCCCAAAATGGTCCTCTGAGAGGCTCGAACAACTCGCATGGGAATAGTGTAACCAGTAGAATGGACTGGGTAGTCATAAGACTCTCAGTTTGAGAATATGAAAAATGTTTGTAAAAAGCTACGCATAAGCTTAAAAATATACCGTTAAAGGGTTAAAATGTAAAACACCCACAAAATAGTCTAGTATGTTGCCCGAATACCTCGAACATGGCAAATCTGACTCATAGAACTTACCACGTACACACGTGACTCCTAATTTGAGAATATGATAAAGTTTTGAAAATGGTTAGTACTTGGCCTTAAAATACATCATTAAATGGTAAAATTATATAACAACAACAATGAAAAATGGTGGTGTAAGACGCATAAACACCACACACAACATCAACGTAACTCTTATGAATGGCCGCATAATCATCGAGCACTCGGCCTGGAGAATATTATGAAAATTTGAAAATAGTTTGATTAGGCTCAAAAAATTACGGTTTAAGAGGGAAAAGGCAAAAAACAACACAATATCCCCACTCTTCTGTCATTATTGAGAAACCCAAATATGACTCTCAATCAAGCCGATCTTCAGTAATGTCTCCAGAATCGAATCTTGACTGAGAATATTGTTGGCCTCTACATCTAACAAACACATTGGTTAATGATAAGATCTCACATACAGTGCCTCAAACATTGCCATTCCTATACTGAGCTAGTACGAGTTATAATACTCAAACTCTACCAAGGTCAAGACTACACATTTGTAACATATCCTCCAACATCTAATTCACCACGTCTATATGTCCATCGGTCTGTGGGTGATAAGACATGCTCAACCGCAAATCCCTACCCATAACTTATTAAAACACTCTTTTAGATGTGGGATTTCAAAACCATAACCTGGTCTGAAAAAATGTTAAGAGGATCCTCCTAAAATATCACTATATATTCCACGATGAGTTACATATATTCCACTATCGTGTAATCAACCTAAACTACTGAGAACTATGCCACTGTGGTCAATCGATCAGCAATCACCTAGATGGAATTGTGACCCACATCCAATGTTGATAGTCTTTAGATAAAGTCCATAAAAATACTCTAATGCTAGTAAAACTGTGTCAAGCCTCTGATGATCGACCTTCACCATCAATGAGTGGTTCACTTATAGACAAAAACTACAATGTCTCGCTTCATTCTTCCCCACCAATATTATTTCCCCATATCCTATTACATGTTACCCCCTCCGAGGTGTACCAAAAACAGCCACTCGTGCACCTCCTTTATAATTGTCCATCGCAGGTCCTCATCGCCTAGGATAATCAACCTCGTTTATAATTGTGAATTTTCCACCTTGTTAGCCTTCCCGAAGTGGAAATAAATAGAAAACTGACTTGGGTACCCGTACACCAAATATTGCATGCACACATGCACAATTCTCACTTGTGGAACTCTCATTTATCCGAAAAAAATGTACACATGTCATGCATGACCATATAGTAAATGAATACTTCATTACCCTAATAATTGAGACACAAAGGGGACACCCTGCCTAATTAAATACCGGGCGATCACTCCTTTATTAAATTAAATAAAGGTGAATAGTTGGTTCATTCTTAGCATCACTTTCGAAAAAAAAATAACTTTTCCAATTTAAACACCCTAATTAATTAAGCTAAGTGTCAAAACCATTTGTAGACATTACTTTCCAAATTTTATTTTATAAACCAAGATTTAAATGTTTACAACAATTCGATATTAAAGAATCACACCATAATTATCCTGGAACATATAATCCAAATAATTTAAATATTTAACAACTAAATCCCAACATTTAAAACTTAAAGTAAAAGATCCAAACAGTAATAAATCCCAAAGTGACTGAATTACAATGTCCAATAAAAAACCTGAATATTGGAAAGGGCGACACATGCCCCACTAAATGAATATGATAGTAGTGGAATCAAATAAATGAAGTCATCTAAGCAAGAGGCCTGCAACTCCCACCTATGCTATAGCGCGTTCCTTCCAAATGATCTTACGCAAGATGCCCCTATGGCTGGGCACCTGTAATATATACATATATATAGAAGAGAGAAAGAGAAATAGAAACGGGTCAGAGCCCGATAGTGTAAATGATTTAAAATTTGTTTAGCAAGTATTTAAAATGTTTACTGGCAAATGCAACAACATATTAGTGCGGCACTCTCTTGAGAAATTCTCACCTCTCTTCTAATGTGCACACCTATCGCACTAACCTTCCCAACGGATTATCTTATCTTATATCGCACTAAACTTTCCAATGGTTTAACTTATATTTCATTACTCGTAAGATTTAAAACTGAACAATATAATTGTTTAAGAGGAAAATTTCATTCAGTAACAAAGATTTCATTTCAACTTTATTTATTAATAAAGTTTATGAGTGTCATATTACACTTTTTCAAAACAAGTATTTCCAATTTGAGTCATTATACATGTCTTACTTACCCTAACACAGTGGGCAGTTACAAATTTCAAAATTTCATCTATATATTAAATACTCGTATAATATATATATTCTAACAGCACCCCACATAAAACTATGGTGCGGGAATACTCTGCTATCCAATCCCCGTATCACTCGTACTAAGGGAAATACAAATTTGGAATCACTCTCAAACTGTATTAACACATACACAAACAATATTGAGGCGAACCAGAGATTCCAAGTCTCTAAGAGGATAAAAAAAGCCCCCACGTCTCTTAGGACCGTCTGAACTATCTATTCGATAGCCTGTACTAAGGATTTCTATCTTCTAGTGTACGAGTCAATATCCCCCATAAAGGTCCCATCGAGATACGACTGTCCCACCGCGGTAACCACGGGGATAACCAGTAGCGCGTGCACGATTTTCACACATAGACAGTATATGCATAAACACAGTCATATAACTATACTAATATTACCATATCAAATTAGGTACATCTCAAATCCCATAATTACGACATTTGTCCTTATTTCTCATTATTTAGTTCTCACGTATAACCGTTCATTTCTTACTTTAATTTGAGGGATCATTCCAACTTATTACTTAATACACATGGTCTTTATCGTCCAAGTGTAGAATTCAGTAGGTACTCATCTAATTTCGAACGTAACTATCTTACCCGTCGCTCCCCTTAATACATAATTTCATCCTCCTGTACATGTAAATATCCCAACAATATAAATTTTGCCTTACATTAAAGGTCTCTTAATCATTAATAACTCCTACTGGTCATCTTTATCTGCCAAAATATTTTAATAAGGGTGCCTAAGGAGTATTCTTCATTTAGAATTAATTCAACAATTTTAACAGGGGAATTTAAGTCTGCCAGGAGGAGTCGATCGATCGAGGGTAGGGGCTCAATCGATCGAACCTTCGATCGATCGAAGCTCTTGGCTCGATTGATCGATCAATCAGGTATGGCGAATTCTGCAGTTAACCAGTTACGCGTTCTAACACACAACCTCATCCAAATCAAGATATGTTCATTCCCAATCGCCCAAAAATTTGTACTACTAAGAATATAAACCCATATCATACATCTCCTACGTAAAGCATGCAAATTTTCATTAATAACCCTGGATTAACAAGCCAAAATTCATATAAATCTCAAGAACCCTACAAATCTCTTTAAGATGGTTCTAAGAAGTCTTTTCCCAAGAATTATACTCCTAATGCATAATAAATTCATGGTCAATCCCCTACATATGAAGGGGTTTCTAGATTATCAATCAAATCATAACTACATGCGGTTTTCCTATCTCCAACATGGGTTTTCTTGTATAAAACTCATCCTAATCACCCTAGGCTAACATGAATGATGCATTAACGAAAATAAGCAAGATAAATACTTGCCTGGGATTTTCAGAATTCTGATTTGCGGACGATTTTGGTGTGGTTGCATTCCCCGTCATGCGATCTACGCGTTGGTGGTGGTGGCGGAGCAATCGGGTGACTTTTTGGCCTTGGATTGCTTAGAAAGCTTCCTCCTTCCCTCTCCTATGGCCGTTCTAAAGTTTTGAGTTGTTTTAACCCTGGAAGGTAACCTTAGACATCTGATATAACCCTTGAAATTTAATGGGTTTAATTACCCAAAAATGCAAAATGTCCAAAATGCCCTCCCGGGGTACTAATTAAGGCTAAAAACACCCCGAGACCCCAGCTAAACCACCAGGTACACTTTTCTATC
Source organism: Sambucus nigra (assembly GCA_949130495.1). Classification (NCBI taxonomy): domain Eukaryota; kingdom Viridiplantae; phylum Streptophyta; class Magnoliopsida; order Dipsacales; family Adoxaceae; genus Sambucus; species Sambucus nigra. The sequence goes on along the minus strand of OX422218.1, from coordinate 33,481,347 downwards.
TATCTCGACCCTTACGAACACTTTGACGCACTCGAAATGACCATATGGGTGACTTATAATTTATTCACTTTAATTTATCAATATTTAGTCCCGACGCGACACGGGCGCGTCCCGACTCAAATTTCCAAAATTGTCATTTTATTCACTTGTGACATTTAATATAACCAATATTATATATTACTTTGCTCATTAGTAATATTCAACAAATTTCCCATAATTACTAACTCTCATCACATTAATAATTATAACATAATTTATTTCCGAATTTATATTAAATAATTAATTCACAAAAAAAAAATTATTAATTCACATTAAATTTAATAAATCCCCAAATTAATATAGCATAAAAATACGGGGTATTACATACTCCCCCCCTAATAACGGAATTTTGTCCCGAACTTCGAAATATAAGGCATACCTGGTAAAATAAATCTGGGTATCTCTCGCACATGTCTGCCTCGCGCTGCCAAGTGGATTCCTCCACATTATGATGCTCCTACTGGACCCGTACAAGTGGAACTACCTTTGACCTCAATCTTCTCTCTTTATGGTCTAGGATAGCCACCAATCTCTCGTCGTAAGAGCTGTTAGGCTCTAAGTCTATCTCATCTATCGCGATGTGAGTATAGGCCATATCATCCCGAAGATATCGTCTCAACGACGAGATGTGGAATACATCGTGAATGCGATGTAAATGCTCTGGCAGTCCCAATCTGTATGCTACTGACCCAATCCTCTCGATAATGGGAAATGGTACCACGTACCTCAGGTCCAATTTCCCTTTCTTCCCGAACCTTATCACTCTTTTCATAGGAGATACATGTAGTAACACTTGGTACGCCACATTAAACTCCCGAAATGACCGTTTCGCATCGGCGTAGCTTTTCTTCCTATCCTGGGCTACTCGAATGCGACTCCTGATCATCTCAATCCTCGCAGAGATTTCCAGAATTACCTCTGGTCCTAGCAACTTGTTATCCCCCACCTCGAGCCAACAAGTTGGGGAATGACAAGGCCTTCCGTACGAAGCCTCGAATGGAGCCATGCCAATAGTGAATAAATAAGAGTTTATTATAAGCAAACTCTACAAGTGGAAGATATGGCTCCCAACCTCATCCAAAATCAAGAACACACATGCGTAGCATATCCTCCAGCATCTGATTAGTACACTCTATTTTCCCATCTATCTGTGGGTGATAAGTTGAACTCAACCTCAACTCTGTACCCATAGCCTCCTGAAAACTCTCCCAAAAATGCGACACGAAAATCTTGTCTCTATCAGACACAATATTCAGGGTCACCCCAGGTATAGTCGGTCCGCACCGGCAGAAAATGAGCCACCTTGGTCAAACTGTGACAACCCGAATATAATTATGATGAATTATATTTAAATCATGCTTATCTTATGTGATATGAATAATGGGATATTATTATATCTAATGTTAAGTGATTATGTTTATTATAATCCTACTTTCATAAATCATGAAAGGTCGAATTATTTACAAACACAAATTTTGTTGTTTTCGGTAGAAAGGTTCCTGTTAGAGACTAGTTTTGACCTTTATAACATTATAAATGACTTGAGGTGAAAACTATATAGTTGAATACATGTGAGTTAGGGTTGTAACACAACAAACAGATCATCAAATGGATGCCCGAGTAAAGAGTTATACCGAATTTACGAACAAAGAAAAAAGTTGTCCATTCCCTTTAAGTGGTATTTTGTCTCTTATTAAACCAAATGTTTTAATTTGATTGGTTGGCTTGGGAGGAAGCCTTGGCCTACCTTATACCCTTGAAATAGCTTTATCCTTTAGCCAAAATCATCCATGAAAGGGTTTCACCTTGAGGAAAGAGAATTAGGGAGTTTAGGAAGGAAAAGTGAGGAGAAAAGGTGTAGAAAAATCCGTGGAAATTACGTAAAACTTCCGAAGGTAATCCTAATTGCAAATCACGTCATTTATCTTATATTACTGATTTATATGATATAAATCATCATAGGTTTACGAAAGTTTCAGCCCTTTATATGTATGTACGGTTAGATGCAAGTTTATGTTAAGTTGAATGTAGAAACCCTTAAAATTGCTTTTTATTGAAACCATTTTCATTCAAACTTGCATATCTCTTTGTGTGCTTACTGGAATTTAGAAATTGTAATTGGATATGAAAGTAGACTCATATATTCATATCATACCCGAAATGATAATTTATCTCCTTGTGTTTAGGCCGTAATGATGATTTCAAGTTGGTACATGGTTGCTGTTTGTACACTTGATTTCGGTATGCCCTAAGTTTAGTTGAGATTTTGAGATAGCAAATGAAGTCAACAAATTATGAAACTTTAATTCTGTACTACAAAGTATGTGTGCTGAAAATTAGTTGAAAATCATGGAAAGTTATGCAGTAGAAAAATTATTAAAATTCTGGGAATTCGAAGGAACAATACAGGAGCTTGTAGGAATGATTTCTTGTGTTATAGAGAAATGGTCATAACTATCGCTAGGACGCTTTAAAAATTACACCGTCACTTGTAATGGATAGTATATTCATACATGTTTTCATATTTATGAGTTTGGACCCCTGTATTTGTACAATTTAGGAATATAGGATGGTTAAGTATGTAAGACAATAATTTCAGGCCATACTGGGTACCCCTTGAATGAATGTTTGTATTTTGTCCTTACAAAGGGTACTTTGAGTACATGTTTCACGTGTATATACATTGAGGAGTATAATTTCATGTTTACTTGACTTTGGTTATAAATTCCTCATAAGTTATTTTCTACGGTTGAATGTCCGTAACTTTATCAACATGTATATCATTGTTTTGCCTTTACCTATGTTTTATGGAATATGACGTAATTGGAATTATATTGTTGATGTATAGTCATGGAAAGTTACATAATTATGTTTGGATAATATTTATGATTAAGTTTCAGTACTAATTTAGTTATATTGACAGATGTAAGGTCTAATAAACCCGGTTCAGCTCCACTAGAAGAAAATGTGAATACATAGTTGTCAACCAAGGTGAGTGTACTCACTGGAAAGAGATATTTGTATTGTGTTATTGATATGATCATAATATAATGAATATGAAATTGTTCATTTCGGTTTACCGAAATGAGGGGTTACTCATCGACCAGGAATGGGGGAGATTTGTCTATTAATGACAAGGGGTTACTCCTCGACCAGGAATGGGGGAGAATTTTTTATTTAGACAGGATATGTGAATCATGATTCGGAAAAGTTGGTCATTCATTATGAATGAGACCGATAAGTTATTTCATAATTATATGGACATGACATATTGCATGTAAATTTATGCAGTAGTATAGTAGTGATGCATTCACTGGGCTATTTGGCTCATGGTTCCTATGTTCACATTTTTTAGGTAACGCGATGTCAGTGCCAAATCTAGGATGTCGGGTTGGGTTAGCCAGGAATGGGAGAAATTATGATCTTGTGTAAATGTAAATGATGTAATTAAGTTAAATTTTCCTTCAAGCAAGTTTGAACAAGTGTGACTACTCTGAGGTTGTAAAAAGGTTTTCAGATATATGGATTTATAATGATGACTCTGAAATTAAAACTCGTGTTTATGGTTTAGTTAAATTAATCATGGTTTGACTCACTTTGACTTTCAAACTTAATTATAAGTAACTTGGTTGGGGTGTGTCATCTTTTGGTATCAGAGCCTAGGTTTTAGAGGTTCTGAAGTGAGAGGAGTCTATATTTGGCGTTGAATGTTAGAAATATATTTTATTTGATACTAACGATTATGTTAGGAAAGATATGTATATCTGCATGTTGTTATATCGTTGATTCATTTCAGATATAAGAGAATGGAATGAGGGAATGTAAATGTGAGGTTAGAAGATGAGGCTTCAAAAATTCCAGCAGAAGCGGAGGTTGAGAAACCTGTTCAGATAAATGTGGAACCCGAGCCAGAACAACTGACATATATTCAAAAAATGGCACGTGCAATGACGCTAATGGAAGAGCAGAAAGCTAGATTTATGGCTTAGATGGAAGAACAACAGACGAGGCAGCAGGAGGCACAAGCCTTACGTAGGGCTGAGGAGGTGATACACCGGGAAGAAAGAAGTACTTCACATGAGAAATTTATTAAGATGAACCCACCATCGTTTAATGGAGCAGTTGATCCAGCAGAGGGAGAAGAATGGGTTAAAGAGATTGAACTTATTTTCGGGGTGATGAGAATGCTTGAAAATTAACGAGTGATCTTGGCGACGTAAATGCTGAAAGGAGAAGCTAAATATTGGTTTGATGCCACCAAACATTTGTTGATTACTCCCGGAGGTGGTAATGTGATCTCATGGGATTCTTTTGTTAAAGCCTTGTATGATAAGTATTTTCCTCCGATGCATTAAAAACAAAAGGAGAAAGAATATTTCCTGTTGAATCAGGAAAGAATGATTGTTACGGAATATGAAGCCAAACTTACAGCCTTATCTCGGTTTGCTTCGAGGTTTATCCGGAATGAGGAAGACATGTGTAGATGATTTATTAACGGCCTTGAGGTTTATCCGGAATGAGGAAGACATGAGAAGAAGATTCAATCCAAGTTATGAAAAAGGTAGTAATACAGAATATTCAAGACTTGGAGGGCAGAAATTTCAGCATCATAGAGGTATGGGAGGTGGTTTGCAGAAGGGTGAGGCTAGTAGTGGAAGAGGTTCAGGAGCTTCAGCGCAAGGAGATTTGAATGTTTGTTTCTTTTGTGGTTCATCGGGCCATATAAAAAGAAATTGCCCAAAGTTACTGAGTATAGAATGTTTCAACTGTCATCAGAAGGTCCATCTGAGAAAAAATTGTCTGATGTTATCAAGAGCAGTTTCAGTCACTAGTGTGGGGCCTCATAAAGGATTTTCTCCAGGCAGTGCCAACAGGGGAAGAGGTATAGGACAAGCAAGTGGATCGAAGGCAGGAGGAAGAGTGTTTGCGATGACATTGCAAGATGCCCATGCTACACCTGAAGTGGTTACAGGTAAACTTTTTATTGCAGACAAAGATCTATATGCACTCATTGATCCTGGATCTATGCATTCATTTGTGGCATTACATATTGTTTCATATTTGTGTATACCATGTTCATTCCTCAATTGTTCCTAATATATTTCTACCCCAATGGAAAGTGTAATTCTAGTTGAGCATGTTTATAAAGATTGTGTCTTACGAATGGGTGAGCGAGATTTCTATGTTGATTTGATACCGTTGGCCATTCAGGATTTTGATATTATATTGGGGATGGATTTGTTATCATCGTATCATGCTTCCATTGATTATTTTTGAAAAGAAGTTACATTTCATCTTCCTGGTGAACCCGAGTTCCAGTTTATAAGGGAAAGGAATGTTGTCCGTAATTGTCTTATCTCAGCAATAAAGAGTATAAAGTTATTGAGTAAGGGTTGTACAGGGTATTTAGCGAATGTGGTTAATGTTAGTAAGGAAGCAATTAAAGTTGAAGATATACCAGTGGTTATAGAATTTTCTGATGTCTTCCCAGAGGAATTGCCAGGATTGCCACCCGATAGGGAAGTAGAGTTTTCTATTGAATTAATGCGAGGTACTGGTCCAATTTCTCTTGCTCCATATAGAATGCCACCAGTAGAGTTGAAAGAATTAAAAGTGCAATTACTAGATTTGATAAGTAGAGGTTTCATTCGGCCTAGTGTTTCGCCATGGGGAGCACAAGTGTTATTTGTGAAAAAGAAAGATGGGACAATGCGATTATGTATTGATTATCGGCAGTTGAATAAGGTGACCATTAGAAATAAGTACCCTCTACCTCATATCGATGACTTGTTTTACCAATTACAGGGGGGCACAGTATTTTCGAAGATTGATTTGAGATCGGGTTACCACCAACTGAAAGTGAAGGATAGTGATATTTCCAAAATAGCTTTTTGGACTCGATATAGGCACTGTGAGTTTTTGATGATGCCTTTTGGATTAACTAATGCTCCAGCAGTTTTTATGGATTTGAGGAATCGGGCATTCAACCCTTTCTTTGATTCATTTGTGATTGTATTCATAGACGATTTGTTGATTTACTCGCGTACCATGGAGGAACATGATAAGCATTTGAGACTTGTATTGAAGATTTTGAGAGAGAAGAAATTGTTTGCTAAATTCAGCAAGTGTGATTTTTGGTTGAATGAAATTGTGTTTTTAGGGCACGTGGTCTCGAGAAATGGGATTTATGTTGATCCAAAGAAAGTGGAAGCAATTCCTTATTAGGAAAATCCTAAGAATGTGACAAAAATTAGGAGTTTCCTAGGATTGGCAGGTTACTATCGCAGATTCATTAAGGGATTTTCAACATTAGCATTAACACTGACAAAATTGACTCGTAAAGAAGTGAAGTTTGTATGGGATGAAGATTGTGAGAGGAGTTTTAAAGAATTAAAGAATTTGTTGGTTTCAACCCCTATACTTACTATTCCATGTGGGAATGAGTCTTTTGTGTTCTATACAGATGCCTCATTTCAGGGTTTAGGATGTGTTCTTATACAGAATGGGAAGGTAATAGCATATGCTTCCAGACAATTAAAGATGCCTGAACGAAATTACCCTACACATGATTTGGAGCTAGCAGCCATTGTTTTTTCTTTAAAGTTGTGGAGACATTACTTGTATGGAGAAACTTGTGAGATATTTACAAATCATCAAAGTTTGAAATACTTGTTTACACAGAAGGAACTGAATTTAAGACAGAGGCATTGGATAGAGATGATTAAATACTATGACTGTACCATTCATCATCATCCTGGGAAGGCCAATGTGGTTGCAGATGCTTTGAGTCGAAAATCATCAGCAATGATTGGTGGCATACGGTGTGCCCGTGATGGAAATATTCTTGGCTTGGCATCGATAGGGATTGAATTGAAGTTTTCAAAAAGCGGAAGATTATTAGCACATGTCACAGTGAGACCTTTATTGGCAGAACGCATACGAAATTTGCAGTTCAGTGATCCATTCCTTGAAAAGAAGAAACTAGAAGTTAGGGATGGTAGAGAGAGTGACTTTGAGATTAAGAATGATGAATCGTTGTGTTATAAAAATAGGATTTGTGTACCGAATGATACACCCTTAAAGAAAGATATATTAGAAGATCCACATAGTTCTATTTACTCTATGCATTCGGGAGGTACCAAAATGTACAGAGATTTGAAAAAATATTACTGGTGGAACAATATGAAATGTGAGATTGCAGAGTTCATAGCTAAATGTTTAATATGTCAACAAGTGAAAGAAGAGCATCAGAAACCGGCAGGATTATTACAGTCTTTGCCTATTTCAGAATGGAAGTGGGAGCATATAACGATGGATTTTGTTACAGGATTACCCCGGTCACCAAAGGGGCATGATTATATTTGGGTGATTGTAGACGGATTGACGAAGTCAGCTCATTTTCTCCCAGTTAAGACCACCTACACTGTTGACAAGTATGCACGTATGTACGTTGACGAGATTATCCGTTTACATGGGGCACCGGTGTCAATTATATCAGATAGAGATCCAACGTTCACTTCTAAGTTTTGGCCTCATCTCCAGAATGCCATGGGCACAAGTCTGAAGTTCAGCACTGTGTTTCATCCACAAACTGATGGGGAATCAGAAAGGACGATTCAAATATTAGAAGACATGTTACGAGCCAGTGTATTTGACTTCAAAGGTAGTTGGGATGATTATTTTCCATTGATGGAATTTTCATATAATAATAGTTATCAGTCGACTATTGGTATGGTTCCTTATGAAGCTTTATATGGGAGGAGATGTAGAATGCCTTTGTGTTGGGATGAAGTGGGTGAAAGGAAAATTTTGGGTCCTGAATTGATAGATATGACAACTGAAAAGATCAAAATGATTTGGGAACGGATAAAGATAGCACAAAGTAGGCAGAAATTTTATGCAGATAAGAGGAAGCATCCATTGGAATTTCAGAAAGGAGATTTTGTATTCCTGCGTATTTCACCATGGAAAGGTGTTATGAGATTTGGGAAAAAGGGGAAACTAAGTTCAAGATATATTGGACCATATGAGGTGTTGGAAAGAATTGTGGCCCTGGAATATAGATTAGCATTGCCTTCAGAGTTGTCTTGGTTACATGACGTGTTTCACGTATCGATGCTTCCTAAGTATTTGGCGGATCCATCTCATCAGTTGAAAACTCAACCAATTGAACCGAAGGAAGACTTATCGTACATCGAGGAACCAATGGAAATAATTGATAGTAAGGACAAAGTATTGAGAAATAAAGTTATTCCCTTAGTTAAGATTATGTGGATGAGCCATGGAGTTAAAGAAGCAACTTGGGAAATGGAGGATAGCATGAGGAAACAGTATCCCCATTTGTTCGGTAAGTGACCTTCATATTAAATTTTGGGGATGAAATTTTCTAAGGGGGTGAAGTTGTGACAACTCGAATATAATTATGATTAATTATATTTGAATCATTCTTATCTTATGTGATATGAATAATGTGATATTACTATATCTAATGTTAAGTGATTATGTTTATTATAATCCTACTTTCATAAATCATGAAAGGTCGAATTATTTACAAACACAAATTTTGTTGTTTTCGGTAGAAAGGTTCCTGTTAGAGAGTAGTTTTGACCTCTATAACATTATAAATGACTTGAGGTGAAAACTAGATAGTTGTATAGATGTGAGTTAGGGTTGTAACACAACAAACGGATCATCAAATGGATGCCCGAGTAAAGTGTTATACCGAATTTACGAACAAAGGGCAAAGTTGTCCATTCCCTTTAAGTGGTATTTTGTCTTTTATTAAACCAAATGGTTTAATTTGATTGGTTGGATTGGGAGTCAGCCTTGGACAACCTTATACCCTTGAAATAGCTTTATCCTTCAGCCAAAATCATCCATGAAAGGGTTTCAACTTGAGGAAAGAGAATTACACAGTTTAGGAAGGAAAAGTGAGGAGAAAAGGTTTAGAAAAATTCGTGGAAATTACTTAAATGTCCCGAAGGTAATCCTAATTGCAAATCTTCACATTTATCTTATATTACTGATTTATATGATATAAATCATCATAGGTTTACGAAAGTTTCATCCCTTTATATGTATGTATGGTTAGATGCAAGTTTATGTTCAGTTGAATGTAGAAACCCTTAAAATTACTTTGTATTAAAACCCTTTGCATTCAAACTCGCATATCTCTTTGTGTGCTTACTGGAATTGAGAAATTACAATTGGATATGAAAGTAGACTCATATATTCATATCATACCCGAAAATGATAATTTATATCGTTGTGGTTAGGCCGTAATGATGATTTCAAGTTGGTACATGGTTGCTGTTTGTATACTTGATTTCGGTATGCCCTAAGTTTAGTCGAGCTTTTGAGATAGAAAATGAAGTAAAAAAATTATGTAAATTTAATTCTGTACTATTAAGTATGTGTACTGAAAATGAGTTAATAATCATGGAAAGTTATGTAGTAGAAAAATTATGAAAATTCTAGGAATTCGAAGGAACAATACAGGAGCTTGTAGGGCAGATTTCTTGTGTTGTAGAGAAATGGTCATAACTTGCCCAAGGAAGCTTTAAAAATTACACCGTCACTTGTACGGGATATTATATTCATACATTTTTTCATATTGATGAGTTTGGACCCATGTATTTGTACAATTTAGGAATATAGGATGGTTAAGTATGTAATTCAATAATTTCAGGCCATACTGGGTACCCCTTGAATGAATGTTTGTATTTCATCCTCACAAAGGGTACTTTGAGTACATGTTTCATGTGTATATACATTGAGGAGTATAATTTCATGTTTACTTGACTTTGGTTATAAATACCTCATAAGTTATTTTCTACGGTTGAATGTCCGTAACTTTATCAACATGTATATCATTGTTTTGCCTTTACCTATGTTTTATGGAATGTGACTTAATTGGAATTATATTGTTGATGTATATTCATCGAAAGTTACATAATTATATTTGGATAATATTTATGATTAAGGTTTAGTACTGATTTAGTTGGATTGACAGGTGTAAGGTCTAATAAACCCGGTTCAGCTCCACCAGAAGAAAACGTGAATACATATTGTCAACCAAGGTGAGTGTACTCACTAGAAAGAGATATTTGTATCGTGTTATTGATATGATCATAATATAATGAATATGAAATTGTTCATTTCGTTTTACCAAAATGAGGGGTTACACCTCGACCAGGAATGGGGGATATTTATCTATTAATGACAAGGGGTTACTCCACGACCAGGAATGGGGAAGAATTGTCTATTTAGACAGGATATGTGAATGATGATTCGGAAAAGTTCGTCATTCATTATGAATGAGCCGGATAAGTTATTTCATAATTATATGGACATGATATATTGCATGTAAATTTATGCAGTAGTATAGTAGTGATGCATTCACTTGGCTATTTTGCTCATGGTTCCTATGTTCACATTTTTGAGGTAACGCGATGTCACTGCCAAATCTAGGAGGTCTGGTGGGGTTAGCCAGGAATGGGAGAAACTATGATTTTGTGTAAATGTAAATGATGTAATTAAGTTAAATTTTCCTTCAAGCAAGTTTGTACAAGTGTGATTACTCTGAGGTTGTAAAAAGGTTTTCAGATATATGGATTTATAATGATGACTCTGAAATTAAAACTCTTGTTTATGGTTTAGTTAAATTAATCATGATTTGACTCACTTTTACTTTCAAACTTAATTATAAGTAACTGGGTTGGGGTGTGTCAGCTTTTCGTATCAGAGGAGGTTCTGGAGTGAGAAGAGTCTAGATTTGGCGGTGAATGTTAGAAATATATTTTATTTGATACTAACGATTATGTTAGGAAAGATATGTATATCTGCATGTTGTTATATCGTTGATTCATTTCAGATGTAAGAGAATGGAATGAGGGAATGTAAATGTGAGATTAGAAGATGAGGCTTCAAATATTCCAGCAGAAGCGGAGGTTGAGGAACCTGTTCAGATAAATGTGGAACCCGAGCCATAACAACTGACATATATGCAAAAAATGGCACGTGTTATGACACTAATGGCAGAGCAGCAAGCTAGATTTATGGCTCAGATGGAAGAACAACAGACCAGGCAGCTGGAGGCACAAGCCTTAGCTAGGGCTGAGGAGGTGATACACCGGGAAGAAAGAAGTACTTCACATGAGAAATTTATTAAGATGAACCCACCATCGTTTGAAGGAGCAGTTGATCCAGCAGAGGCAGAAGAATGGGTTAAAGAGATTGAACTTATTTTCGGGGTGATGAGAATGCCTAAAAATCAACTAGTGATCTTAGCGACGTACATGCTGAAAGGAGAAGCTACATATTGGTGGGATGCCACCAAAAATTTGTTGATTACTCCAGGAGGTGGTAATGTGATCTCATGGGATTCTTTCGTTAAAGCCTTGTATGATAAGTATTTTCTTCCGATGTATCGAAAACAAAAGGAGAAAGAATATTTCCTGTTGAATCAGGGAAGAGTGACTGTTACAGAATATGAAGCCAAACTTATAGCCTTATCTCGGTTTGCTTCGAGGTTTATCTGGAATGATTAAGACATGTGTAGACGATTTCTTGACGGACTTGAGTTAGTTATTAAATCAAGGTTTTCGGCTTTAGAGAATGTTAATTATTCAGCCTTGGTGAATAAAGCCCTGCTGGTTGAAAATGACGTGAATGAAGTAAGAGGGAATCGAGAACGAGATGTAAAGAGAAGCAGATTGAATCCAGGTTATGAAAAAGGTAGTAATACAGAATATTCAAGACTTGGAGGGCAGAAATTTCAGCATCGTAGAGGTATGGGAGGTGGTTCGCAGAAGGGTGAGGATAGTAGTGGAAGAGGTTCAGGAGCTTCAGTGCAAGGAGATTCGAATGTTTGTTTCTTTTGTGGTTCATCGAGCCATATAAAAAGAAATTGCCCAAAGTTACTGAGTATAGAATGTTTCAACTGTCATCAGAAGGGCCATTTGAGAAAAAATTGTCTGATGTTATCAAGAGCAGTTTCAGTCACTAGTGTGGGGCCTCATAAAGGATTTTCTCCAGGCAGTGCCAACAGGGGAAGAGGTATAGGACAAGCAAGTGGATCGAAGGCAGGAGGAAGAGTGTTTGCGATGACATTGCAAGATGCCCATGCTACACCTGAAGTGGTTACAGGTAAACTTTTTATTGCAGACAAAGATCTATATGCACTCATTGATCCTGGATCTATGCATTCATTTGTGGCATTACATATTGTTTCATATTTGTGTATACCATGTTCATTCCTCAATTGTTCCTAATATATTTCTACCCCAATGGAAAGTGTAATTCTAGTTGAGCATGTTTATAAAGATTGTGTCTTACGAATGGGTGAGCGAGATTTCTATGTTGATTTGATACCGTTGGCCATTCAGGATTTTGATATTATATTGGGGATGGATTTGTTATCATCGTATCATGCTTCCATTGATTATTTTTGAAAAGAAGTTACATTTCATCTTCCTGGTGAACCCGAGTTCCAGTTTATAAAGGAAAGGAATGTTGTCCGTAATTGTCTTATCTCAGCAATAAAGAGTATAAAGTTATTGAGTAAGGGTTGTACAGGGTATTTAGCGTATGTGGTTGATGTTAGTAAGGAAGCAATTAAAGTTGAAGATATACCAGTGGTTAGAGAATTTTCTGATGTCATCCCAGAGGAATTTCCAGGATTGCCACCAGATAGGGAAGTAGAGTTTTCTATTGAATTAATTTCAGGTACTGGTCTAATTTCTCTTGCTCCATATAGAATGGCACCAGCAGAGTTGAAAGAATTAAAAGTTCAATTACAAGATATGATAAGCAGAGGTTTCATTTGGCTTAGTGTTTCGCCATGGTGAGCACCAGTGTTATTTGTGAAAAAGAAAGATGGGACAATGCGATTATGTATTGATTATCGGCAGTTGAATAAGGTGACCTTTAGAAATAAGTACCCTCTACCTCGTATCGATGACATGTTTGACTAATTACAGGGGGACACAGTATTTTCGAAGATTGATTTGAGATCGGGTTACCACCAACTGAAAGTGAAGGATGGTGATATTTCCAAAACAGCTTTTTGGACTCGATATGGGCACTATGAGTTTTTGGTGATGCCTTTTGGATTAACTAATGCTCCAGTAGTTTTTACGAATTTGATGAATCGGGTATTCCACCCTTTCTTTGATTCATTTCTGATTGTATTCATAGACGATATGTCGATTTACTCGCGTAGCACGGAGGAGCATGAGAAGCATTTGAGACATGTATTGCAGATTTTTAGAGAGAAGAAATTCTTTGCTAAATTCAGCAAGTGTGAGTTTTGGTTGAATGAAATTGTGTTTTTAGGGCACGTGGTCTCGGGAAACTGAATATATGTTGATCCAAAGAAAGTGGAAGCAAATGTTCATTGTGAAAGTCCTAAAAAATGTGATAGAAATTAGGAGTTTCCTAGGATTGGCAGGTTACTATCGCAAATTCATTAAGGGATTTTCACCAATAGCATTAACACTGACAAAATTGACTCGTAAAGGAGTGAAGTTTGTATGGGATGAAGAATTAATGTGAGAGGAGTTTTAAAGAATTAAAGAATTGGTTGGTTTCAGCCCCTATACTTACTATTCCATGTGGGAATGAGTCATTTGTGAACTATACAGATGCTTCATTTCAGGGTTTAGGATGTCTTCTTATGCAGAATGGGAAGGTAATAGCATATGCTTCCAGACAATTAATGACGCGTGAATGAAATTAACCTACACATGATTTGGAGCTAGCAGCCATTGTTTTTGCTTTAAAGTTGTGGAGACATTACTTGTATGGAGAAATTTGTGAGATATTTACAGATCATCAAAGTTTGAAATACTTGTTTACACAGAAGGAACTGAATTTGAGACAGAGGCATTGGATAGAGATGATTAAAGACTATGACTGTACCATTCATCATCATCCTGGGAAGGCCAATGTGGTAGCAGATGCTTTGAGTCCAAAATCATCAGGGATGCTTGGTTGCATACGGTGTTCCCGTGTTGGAAATATTCTTGACTTGGCATCGATGGGGATTGAATTGAAGTTTTCAAAAAGCGAAGGATTATTAGCACATGTCACAGTGAGACCTTTATTGGCAGAACGCATACAAAATTTGCAGATCAGTGAACCATTCCTTGAAAAGAAGAAACAAGAAGTTCGGGATGATAGAGAGAGTGACTTTGAGATTAAGAATGATGAATCGTTGTGTTATAAAAATAGGATTTGTGTACCGAATGATCCACCATTAAAGAAAGATATATGAGAAGAATCACATAGTTCTATTTACTCTATGCATCCGGGAGGTACCAAAATGTACAGAGATTTGAAAGAATATTACTGGTGGAACAATATGAAACGTGAGATTGTAGAGTTCATAGCTAAATGTTTAGTATGTTAGCAAGTGAAAGCAGATCATCAGATGCCGGCAGGATTATTGCAGTCTTTACCTATTCCGAAATGGAAGTTGGAGCATATAACAATGGACTTTGTTACATGATTACCCTGGTCACCAAAGGGGCATGATTATATTTGGGTGATTGTGGAACGATTGATGAAGTCAGCTCATTTTATCCCGGTTAAGACCACCTACACTATTGACAAGTATGCACATATGAACGTTGACGAGATTATCTGTTTACATGGGGCACCGGTGTCAATTGTATCAGATAGAGATCCAATGTTCACTTCTATGTTTTGGCCTCGTCTCCAGAATGCCATGGGCACAAGTCTGAAGTTCAGCACTGCGTTTCATCCACAAACTTATGGGCAATCAGAAACGACGATTCAAATATTAAAAGACATGTTATGAGCCTGTGTATTTGACTTCAAAGGTAGTTGGGATAATTATTTGCCATTGATGGAATTTTCATATAATAATAGTTATCTGTCGACTATTACTATGGATCTTTATGAAGATTTATATGGGAGGAGATGTAGAATGCCTTTGTGTTGGGATGAACTGGGTGAAAGGAAAATTCTGCGTCCTTAATTGATAGATATGACAACTGAAAAGATCAAAATGATTCGGGAATGGATAAAGATAGCGCAAAGCAGGCATAAATTTTATGCAGATAAGAGGAAGCATCCATTGGAATTTCAGAAGGGAGATTTTGTATTCCTACGTATTTCACCATGGAAAGGTGTTATGAGATTTGGGAAAAAGGGGAAACTAAATCCAAGATACATGGGACCTTATGAGGTGTTGGAAAGAATTGGGGCCCTAGCATAAAGATTAGCATTGCCTTCAGAGTTGTCTCTGTTAAATGACATGTTTAACGTATCGATGCTTCGTGAGTATTTGGCGGATCCATCTCATACTGAAAGAAGACTTATCGTACATCGAGGAACCAATGGAAATTATTGATCGTAAGGACCAAGTATTGAGAAGTAAAGTTATTCCCTTAGTTAAGGTTATGTGGATGAGCCATGGAGTTAAAGAAGCAACTTGGGAAACATAGGTTATCATGAGGAAACAATATCCCCATTTGTTTGGTAAGTGACCTTCATATTAAATTTCAGGGACGAAATTTTCTAAGGGGGAGAAGTTGTGACAACCCGAATATAATTATGATGAATTATATTTAAATCATGCTTATCTTATGTGATATGAATAATGTGATATTATTATATCTAATGTTAAGTGATTATGTTTATTATAATCCTACTTTCATAAATCATGAAAGGTCGAATTATTTTCAAACAGAAATTTTGTTGTTTTCGGTAGAAAGGTTCCTGTTAGAGACTAGTTTTGACCTTTATAACATTATAAATGACTTGAGGTGAAAACTAGATAGTTGTATACATGTGATTTAGGGTTGTAAAACAACAAACGGATCATCAAATGGATGCCCGAGTAAAGAGTTATACCGAATTTACGAACAAAGGGCAAAGTTGTCCATTCCCTTTAAGTGGTATTTTGTCTTTTATTAAACCAAATGGTTTAATTTGATTGGTTGGATTGGGAGGCAACCTTGGCTGAACTTATACCCTTTAAATAGCTTTATCCTTCAGCCAAAATCAGCCATGAAAGGGTTTCACCTTAAGGAAAGAGAATTAGGAGTTTAGGAAGGAAAAGTGAGGAGAAAAGGTGTAGAAAAATCAGTGGAAATTACGTAAAAGTCCCGAAGGTAATCCTAATTGCAAATCTTGTCATTTATCTTATATTACTGATTTATATGATATAAATCATCATATGTTTACCAAAGTTTCAGGCCTTTATATGTATGTATGGTTAGATGCAAGTTTATGCTAAGTTGAATGTAGAAACCCTTAAAGTTACTTTGTATTGAAACCCTTTGAATTCAAACTTTCATATCTCTTTGTGTGCTTACTGGAATTGAGAAATTCCAATTCGATATAAAAGTAGACTCATATATTCATATCATATCCAAAAATGATAATTTATCTCCTTGTGGTTAGGCCGTAATGATGATTTCAAGTTGGTACATGGTTGTTGTTATTATACTTGATTTCGGTATGCCCAAAGTTTAGTCAAACTTTTGAGATAGAAAATGAAGTAAAAAAATTATGAAACTTTAATTATGTACTATTAAGTATTTTTAATGAGAATGAGTTAAAAAATATGGAAATTTATGATATAGAAAAATTATGAAAATTCTGGGAATTCAAAGGAACAATAGAGGAGCTTGTAGGGCAGATTTCTTGTGTTGTAGAGAAATGGTCATAACTTGCCCTAGGAAGCTTGAAAAATTACACCGTCACTTGTGCTGGATAGTCTATTCATACATGTTTTCATATTGATGATGTTTTACCCTTGTATCTATACAATTTAGGAATATAGGATGGTTAAGTATGTAAGACAATAATTTCAGGCCATACTGGGTACATCTTGAATGAATGTTTGTATTTCGTCCTTACAAAGGGTACTTTTAGTACATGTTTCATGTGTATATAAATTGAGGAGTATAATTTCATGTTTACTTGACTTTGGTTATCAATTCCTCATAAGTTATTTTCTAAGGTTGAATGTCCGTAACTTTATCAACATGTATATCATTGTTTTGCCTTTACCTATGTTTTATGGAATGTGACTTAATTGGAATTATATTTTTGATGTATATTCATGGAAAGTTACATAATTATGTTTGGATAATATTTATGATTAAGGTTCAGTACTGATTTGGTTGGATTGACAAGTGTAAGGTCTAATAAACCCGGTTGAGCTCCACCAGAAGAAAACGTGAATACATAGTTGTCAACCAAGGTGAGTGTACTCACTGGAAAGAGATATTTGTATCGTGTTATCGATATGATCATAATATAATGAATATGAAATTGTTCATTTTGGTTTACCAAAATGAGGGGTTACTCCTCGACCAGGAATGGGGGAGATTTTTCTATTAATGACAAGGGGTTACTCCTCGACCAGCAATGGGGGAGAATTGTCTATTTAGACATGATATGTGAATCATGATTCAAAAAAGTTGGTCATTCATTATGAATGAGCTGGATAAGTTATTTCATAATTATATGGACATGATATATTGCTTCTAAATTTATATAGTAGTATAGTAGTGATGCATTCACTGGGCTATTTTGCTCATGGTTACTATGTTCACATTTTTCAAGTAACGCGATGTCACTCCCAAATCTAGGAGGTCGGGTTGGGTTAGCCAGGAATGGGAGAAACTATGATTTTGTGTAAATGTAAATGATGTAATTAAGTTAAATTTTCCTTCAAGCAATTTTTTACAAGTGTGACTACTTTGAGGTTGTAAAAAGGTTTTTAGATATATGGATTTACATTGATGACTCTGAAATTAAAACTCTTGTTTATGGTTTAGTTAAATTAATCATGGTTTGACTCACTTTGACTTTCAAACTTAATTATAAGTAACTGGGTTAGGGTGTGTCACAAACGGTCTACAATCACCCAGATAGAGTCGTGGCCCCGCTGTGATGGAGGCAACCCAGTAATAAAGTCCACGGAAATACTCTCCCACTTCCACGCGGGTACTTCCAATGGCTGAAGCAACCCCGATGGTTTTTGATGGTCCACTTTTACCAGCTGGCAGGTAGAACACTTGGACACGAACTCAGCCATTTCCTTCTCCATCCCACTCCCCTAGTATTTTCGCCTCATATCCTGGTACATCTTATCTCCTCCAGGATGTACGGCAAATCGGGACCCGTGAGACCGGGCCATCACTGCATGATGTAATTTTGCTCCTTCTGGAACCACTAATCTCCCATTAAACCTCAAACCCCCATCAAAACTAACAGAATAGGACTCATCACCCTCGACTAAAAGTCGTACAATCTGCTCTTGGCAAAATGGGTCTGCGGTCTGTGCCTGTATCACCCTCGTAACAATCTCGGGTGTCACTTTCATAACAGATATGAAGGGACGGGCTACTGCGTCCTGGTGGCCTAACTCCTTCCACTTTTCTTTCCAGACATCCGCTACATCGTCTACCGGTCTACGGCTCAATGCATCAGCAACTACGTTGGCCTTCCCCAGATGGTACTGTATGTCGAACTGATAGTCCTTCACAAACTCTAACCATCTGCGTTGACGCATATTCAGCTCTCGCTAAGTGAACTGGTACTGCAGTGACTTGTGGTCTGTGAACAAGCAAAATTTCTCCCCCAATAAGTAGTGTCTCCATATCCTCAATGGAAAAAGAATCGCTGCTAACTCCAGGTCGTGGGTGGGGTAATTCTTCTCATGCGACTTAAGATTACGGGAGGCAAAAGGTATAGCCTTCTCTTCCTGCTGAAGTACTCCCCCAAGTCCCCGTAAAGAGGCATTGGTGTAAACCAGGTACTCTACACCCGGCTTCAGTAACGTAAGGACTGGTGCTGAAGTAAGCTGGTCTTTCAGCTCGTCGAAAGTCAATTGGCAAGCATCATCCCAAACATATGGAACCCCTTTACGAGTCAGGTTTGTCAATGGACCCGCTATTTTGGAGAATCCCCGAATGAATCTCCTGTAATATCCAGTTAACCCCAAGAAACTTCGCACTTCCGTCGGTGTCGTGGGATGTCCCCACTCCCTCACCGCTGACACTTTACTCGGGTCAATTGCTATCCCCTGCTCAAAAATAACATTCCCCAAGAACTGTACTTCTCGCAACCGGAACCCACACTTCTCGTACTTAGCATACAACTGATGCTCTCGTAGACTCTGAAGAACCAGTCTCAAGTGCTCGGCATGCTCCTCCTCGGAGTGTGAATATATAAAAATGTCATATATGAAGACGATAAAAAATTGATCCAAGAAATATCTGAACACTCGATTAATTAAGTCCATGAACACGGCTGGAGCATTTGTGAGGCCAAATGGTATCACGCTGAACTCGTAAGACCCATATCTCCTCAAGAAGGCAGTCTTTGAAACATCATGCTCCCTAATATGTAGTTGATGGTACCTCGACCTCAGATCTAACTTCAAAAAGAAAGTTACTCCCCTCAGTTGGTCGAATAGATCATCGATTCGAGGCAACGGATACTTATTCCGTATCGTGACCTTGTTCAACTCCCGGTAGTCCACACATAGCCTCAGTGAACCATCTCTCTTCTTCACAAACAAGACTGGAGCGCCCCAAGGTGAGGTACTCCTGCGAATGATGCCCTGACCTAATTGGTGCTCTATCTGATCTCGTAACTCTCGCATCACTGTCGGAGCCATACGGTATGGAGCGCGTGCTATCGGTCTAGTATCCGATAATAAATCTATGACAAAGTCTATCTCTCGACTGGGGGGTAGACCTGGTATCTCCGAAAATATATCGAAATTCGCACGAACAACTGGAATCGAGTCTAAGGGAATCACAACCTCCTTAGAGGTATCCTCCTCTATATAATATAAATGAGCGGTCGAGCCCTCCTCTGGGCGAGGCATCGCCACTACAAACATCTCTTGCCCCAGAATGGAAAAGACAATACTCCCACCGAAACAATCAATCATGGCTCTGTAAGCTGCGAGCCAATCCATACCGAAAATAACATCGTGCTCATGTGTATCTAAGACTAACATATCTGCAGGTAATACGAAGTTACAGATCTCTACCCCCACTCCCCAGCATATAAAGAAAATAAGCGATCCACTCCCCAGTGCTGAGTCTACACTCGTCATAGTGCTCTCTGCTGTGAATAATAACACTAAGGCCTTAGCAAAATGGGTAGCTATAAAATACTGCGTCACCCTAGTATCAAATAAAACCCGACCCATAGTACCATGGATAGGAAACATACCCTCAATCGCGGGTGGTGCCTGTGGAGCTGCTACCTGGTTGACATTATAAACACGTCCATACTGTAACCGCCCCTGCTTGACTGGAGCTACTGGGATGGATGGTACCTAGGCTGGTGCTGGGAGGGCAGCTGGAAAAAGTGGCCTATGTGGCTCATTACAGGCACCCTGCTGCTGTGGGGCCCTCTCTCCCTCTGGACAATCCTGGCGCCTATGGCCATACTTGCCGCACCCAAAACATCAGCCTTTGAATTTCCTACCCTCTGATACTGCTGACCATGGCCCTGCTGGTCGTTACCACCCCGCCACTGGCCCTGTTGGCCCTGATGAAAATGTTGTTGGCCCGGTTAGTCCTGCTGCTGACCCTTCTGCTGTCGGTGTTGGACCTGCTGGCCCTACAGATTAGGTTGGCCCTGCCTATAACCCACAAATCCCTGTTTGGAATCACCTGAACGGAATCGCTTAATAGGGTCCCCCTGATGGGAACTCTGCTCGTGCTGACGAGTCTGTCCTTGATATGTCGGTGCTCCACTAACACTACTACCCCCGGTCCTGCCCTGCTGGATGGACTCTCCAGCTCTCTTGCTTCCCTGCAGATGGAAGCAGTGATCCTAGCAATGTAGTAAAACAACATTGAGTACATCAGTGAAAGTACTCAGAGACAGATTCCCTA
Organism: Sambucus nigra; assembly: GCA_949130495.1. Classification (NCBI taxonomy): domain Eukaryota; kingdom Viridiplantae; phylum Streptophyta; class Magnoliopsida; order Dipsacales; family Adoxaceae; genus Sambucus; species Sambucus nigra. The sequence continues at coordinate 33,460,408 of OX422218.1, read as the reverse complement.
TAAGGTGATGACGGAATCTCCAAGCTAACCCGTCCACAAACAACATTATCTTCTTACCCTCGGTGGGTGCCTCATCTGGCACTATGGTGAGAAGTCTCGTGAACTCCTCCTCATACTCGACAACGGTAGAATTCTCCTGTTTCAATTTCAGTAATTTCTGCCTCCTCTCAGTCTGCACGGAGGGGGGATAGTACTTGCAGTCATACCGCTCCCAGAATGACTGAGTCGGGATCGTATCCCTCTCCTCCAAGGTGGTGGTGGACTCCCACCACTGCAAAGAGGCCCCAACCAGCTTAAAGGAACCAACAACTATTTCTTCACTTTCGTGCACTCGTACATACGAAGATGCAACTGGATATCTTTCATCCATTGGCTGACGATGATGATATTTTAACTACTAGAGAACTCAGGGGGATGCGCCTTTTGAAAGGCATCCCTAACCCGCTCCCACGGAGATGGAAGTTGTGGAGGTACTGGCACCACTGCCTGAATCTGGGGTGGAGCCTGCTGAACCACCACTAGCGCGACATTCACCCCCTGAGCAAAAATAGCGGTTACCTCATTAGCATTCATCGTACCCTGTACTGGAGCTGCTGGCTGCTCGGCTTGGGCACGCCTATCCTTTGGTGCACGTCTCAGAGGCATCTCAAACGTGAAGAAATTCATTAGTCTACAATTATTATCAAATCTCAAATAGTTGAAGACGTAAACACAAAAGCAGGAATACAACAATCCTAAAATAGGGCTCTATAGCAAAAATGTTAAGCTGAAAGCGAAATAAGCCATACAAATCCTAAGGATACTAGAACCTGATGTTTTGATACCACCAGTGACACCCCGTCTAATTAAATATCGGGCAATCACTCCTTTATTAAATTAAATCAAGGTGAACAGTTGGTTCATTCTTAGCATCACTGTCGAAAAAAAATAACTTTTCCAATTTAAACACCCTAATTAATTAAGCTAAGTGTCAAAACCATTTTTAGACATTACTTTCCAAATTTTATTTTATAAACCAAGATTTAAATGTTTACAACAATTCAATATTAAAGAATCACACCACAATTATCCTGGAACATATAATCCAAATAATTTAAACATTTAACAACTAAATCCCAACATTTAAAACTTAAAGTAAAACATCCAGATAGTAATAAATCCCAAAGTGACAATACTAGAAATAACTGAATCACAATGTCCAATAAAACGACTGAATAATGGAAAGGGCGACACATGCCCCACAAAATGAATATGCTAGGAGTGGAATCAAATAAATGAAGTTGTCTATGCAAGAGGCCTACAACTCCCACCTAAGCTGCAGCGCGTTCCTTCCAAAGGATCTTACGCAAGACGCCCCTGTGGCTGGGCACCTGTAATATATACATATATATACAAGAGAAAAAGAGAAATAGAAACGGGTCAGAGACCGATAGTGTAAATGATTTAAAATTTGTTTAGAAAGTATTTAAAATATTTACAAACCAATGCAACAACATATTAGTGTGGCACTCTCTTGAGAAATTCTCACCTCTCTTCTAATGTGCACGCCTATCGCACTAACTTTCCTAATGGATTATCTTATCTTATATCGCACAAAACTTCCCAATGGTTTAACTTATCTTAGATTACTCGTAAGATTTAAAACTGAATAATATAATTGTTTAAGAGGAAAATTTCATTCAGTAACAAAGCTCTCATTTTAACTTTATTTATTAATAAAATTTCCCAATGTCATATTATACTCTTTTAAAACAAGTATTTCCAATTTGAGTCATTATACATGTCTTACTTACCATAACACAGTAGGTAGTTCCAAATTTCAGAATTTCATATATATATTAAATACTTGAATAATATATATATTCTAACAGCACCCTACATAAAAACTATCGTTCGGGCATACTCTGCTATCCAATCCCCGTATCACTCGTACTAAGGGAAATAAAAATTCAGAATCACTCTCGAACTTTATTAACACATACACAAACAATATTGAGGCGAAGCATAGATTCCAAGTCTCTAAGAGGATAGCACATGCCCCCACGTCTCTTAGGACCGTCTGAACTATCGATTCGATAGTCTGTACCAAGGATTTCTATCTTCTAGGGTACGAGTCAATATCCACCATAAAGGTCCCATCGAGATAAGACTATCCCAACGCGGTAGCCTTAGGGATAACAAGTAGCGCGGGCACGATTTTGACACACAGATAGTATATGCATAAACACAGTCATATAACTATAATAATATTACCATATCAAATTAGGTACATCTCAAATCCTATAATTACGACATTTGTCCTTATTTCTCATTATTTAGTTCTCACGTATAACCATTCATTTATTAATTTAATTTAAGGGATCATTCCAACTTATTACGTAATACACATGGACTTTATCCTCCAAGTGTAGAATTCAGTAGGTACAAATCTAATTTCCAACGTAACTATCTTACGCGTCTCTCCCCTTAATACATAATTTCATCGTCCCTTATATGTAAATATCCCAACAATATAAATTTTGCCTTACATTAAAGGTCTCTTAATCATTAATAAGTCCTACTGGTCATCTTTATCTCCCAAAATATTTTAATAAGGGTGTCTAAGGAGTATTCTTCATTTAGAATTAATTCAACCATTTTAAAAGGGGAATTTAAGTCAGCAAGGAGAGGTCGATCGGTCGAGGGAAGGGGCTGAATCGATCGAAGCTCTTGGCTCGATCGATCGATCAAGTAGGTATGGCGAATTCTGAAGTTAACCAGTTACGGGTTCTGACACACAACCTCATCCAATTATAGATTTTTTCATTCCCAATCGCCCAAATATTTGTACTACTAAGAGTATAAACCCATATTTTACATCTCCTACGTAAAGCCTGCAAATTTCCATTAATAACACTGGATTAACAGGCCAAAATTCATGTAAATGTCAAGAACCCTAGAAATCTATTTAACATGGTTCTAAGAAATATTTTCCCAGGAATTCTACTCCTAATGCATCATAAATTCGTTGTTAAGACTCTACATATGAAGGGGTTTCTAGATTATCAATCAAATCATAACTACATGCGGTTTTCCTATCTCCAACATGGGTTTTATTCTATAAAACTCATCTTAATCACCCTAGGCTAACATGAATGATGCATTAACGAAAATAACAAAGATAAATACATGCCTGGGATTTTCAAAATTCTGATTTGCGGATGATTTTGATGTGGTTGCGTTCCCCGTCGCGGGATCTACGCGTTGGTGGTGGTGGCGGTGCAATCAGGTGACTTTTTGGCCTTGGATTGCTTGGAAAGCTTCTTACTTCCATCTCCTATGGCCGTTCTAAAGTTTTGAGTTGTTTTAAACATAGAAGGTAACCTTAGACATCTGATATAACCCTTGAAATTGCGTGACTTTTTACCCAAATTTGCGAAATGTCCAAAATGCCCTCCCGGGGTACTAATTAGGCCGAAAAACGCCACGAGACCCAAACTAAACTCCCGGGTACACTTTTCTGACTATCTTGACCCTTTCGGACACTTTAACGCACTCGAAATGACCATACGGGTTACTTATAATTTTTTTACTTTTATTTATCAATATTTAGTCCCGACGCGACACGAGCGCGTCCCGACTCAAATTTCCAAAATTATCATTTTATTCAATCGTGACATTTAATATAACCAATATTATATATTACATTGCTCAGTAGTAATATTCAACAAATTTCCCATAATTACTAACTCTCATCACGTTAATAATTATAACATAATTAATTTTCGGATTTATATTAAATAATTAATTCAAAAAAAATAATTAATTCACATTAAATTTAATAAATACCAAAATTAATATAGCATAAAAATACGGGGTATTACCAAAAAACTTCTTCAGATTGTCCCACTTATTCAACTAGTCTAAAAAATATCCCTGATTGATCCCAATGCTGCAATCCTTGGTTTTGCTAACCTTAAATTTCATAATAGCTCACTTCTCGATAGGGTACATCTGCACATATATAATACCTAACACAATGAACATGCGTCCTTCGTCCCAATGTCTCTTAACTCTGGACACTTACTAAGACTCGCAAGCAAGATCCAAACAAGGAACCTTCTCGATACATTACTCCCTAGCTCGGTCGGTTATCAACAACCATTGGACCAACGCACAATACTTGGGTACCCCAATGAAATTTACTTCTACGGATAAAACCCAACTACAAAGTCTACTAAATATGAACTCTTGAATCTCACATCCCTAAAGGAATCATGTGATATGGCGCTCACGCTATCACCTAGTCACCGATGCTAAGTCGATCATAAACTCAAATTCGCATCCAGGCGATAACCCCAATATCTCCCAAATCATATCAATATCAAATATAAGGACACAACTGTATTATATGAATTCTCATCCTTGATTTGATATAAATTTGTGCTTGTCCCTCCCTCGGGATGATTAATCGCCCTAAGAACAATATCCTACTATGGAATAGAAACCACAATAGTCCTACTCTAATATTTCATTAGAATGCTAAAGTCACTTTCAAGTCCATACCTAGGATAAGATCATATTTCTACATCTCTAAAATGCGAGGATCGTCTAAAAACAAAACCTCCCAATGTTGATATCAACTCCCATAGAGATCGAACGAATGAGACATGTTCTTCACAACGGTGAATCTATAGTCATAGTAATATACAATGTTGTATTAACTAAAAATGTCTCACATGCAAGTCTAGTTCCAAAAAAAAAGAAGTGATGAACTCGTGCCACATAATACCTTCCCTAAGTGCTTACGAAAACAAGGCATACCCTTAATTGCTAAGGGTGTTTAATATAACAGTGGTCCTTTGACGTGATATAATTTCCCAAACCGACCTTGTACCTACATATAGCCCTACCCATTCCTTTACAGTCGTAATAACATTGTAACTTCTAGTGGGGCTAGAAACTACTGTATTTATATCCTCAATTAGGTAACCAACTCTGGACACTAGCCTTACTTGGGCATGCACGCTGCATCTGGGCCTAAACCTCAAACATGAAACATCTTCCTATAAAATATTCCCTCCTCTGGCATTACAAACCCTAATGAGGCTATCCATGGCCCTAGCCCTATGGACCATGATATCCTTGTCCATATTGGCCCTTTATCTGGTTTCCCAAACCCTAAGTGTAGGTCCCCAAAATATAAGTTTTTCTTTCGTGGAATTAAGTTAACGATGAATTGAAATCAACTTTCTATTTTTGAAAAAATCTTTTCCAATTATATCAAATCAAGTTGTGACACAAATTAACTTGACCAAATTTTATCTTGACTAATCCTAGACATGCATCTAGTGATCAAAGAATGTAATATTAAGTAAAGATACTCACAATGCCGGATGTACGAGGAAAAAGCGAAAATGGGAAGAAACCACCGGTGGGCCAAGTCAAAAATCAATATGAACAATGGTTTTACAAAGACATATTAGCCTTACTTAATGACTCGATACCCATGGATCTTGATGCTCTTTGAGATCTTCTTCCATTCTTCAATAGTTAACACATAGAAATTTTATCTTCCACAATGCTCGTTCACAACATTCAACTCCACGAATGACTCAGTGTCCACTAATATGGCTTGATACATCTATAATGTGTTGTCGCTTCTCCATCGAAAAACCAACAATCATAAGTGTTCAATGATGAAAAAACCTACTTGATGCATCAAGGATCACATAAACATTATACTTGGATATTTGCAAACTCTAAGGATGTGTTTATACCTTTGAAGCCTTAGAAAACAAGTGCAGAAAAATGGTTGTTTGAATAGTGAATTCGTTCCGCACGCACATCAAGAAAAGGACTAGGACCTGTCTTAAATAAAAAATTTAAGTTTCTGTAAATATTTTTCCATTGAGATGCCATGTCATTTGAACGAAAGTGGATATCGTTCGAATGACATCTAAAGTCATTTGAACGACGTCGTGAGATAAAGTTCCAAATAGTTCCAAAACTAAAAGAGTTTTACATAAAACCAACTTTAATCCAACACAAGTTCGTCCTTTATCTAATGTGTAAACATTTTGAAAAACATTTTCCCTTAAAAATAACATCCTTATTTTATAAAATGGATTCCAAGTTTCGTTAATATTATGCATTCATACCTGTGTGATCTCAGAATGCAAGAAAGACTTGAAGCTGAGAAATTGCAACAATTAAACTTCGACATGATTAATTATTTGTAGCTTTGGATTAGACAATAAAAGACTATCTATGACTCAAACATTTTTTGTTTTGAGAGACAAATACCCAGTGAAGTACGGAGGAAAAAATGATACAAATTAATAAGAAATTTTATATCCAAATCATTTGTTATGTAAGTAGACAAGATATGATACCAATATTTGAACATGATATAAACAATAAACAAGCATAAAACTCAACAAACTTCCCCCAACATCAGAAACATCTCTCCCCTTTTTTATCTCGAATAGACAATCCAGTGAAAAGATAAACAAATCTAGCATTACATATACCAATTTGATTTCTTGAACACATATTATACTTCATAAACATAAAACTACCAGTAAAGTATGATCAAGTAATATCAAATTAGTATCTAGCAAATAATTAATCAAACAAAAATATATCAGAATAATCTGGTATGATAAATGAACCGATTCAGTAAAATATCAAATCAATCAAAACAAACTGCATAAACAAAACCCAGTCTGAAAATATGAATCAATATGCAATAGAGTACGGAAATAAAAATTAAACGGGAAAAGTTAATATGGTCAAACAGATTGTCGTTCGAATGATCCAGGGATGTCGTTTGAATGAGAAGCGACATCGCTCAAACGAAACAGGATGTCATTAGAACGACAGCCATATTTTTCACAGTCAACCCAGAGCTGCCCATTGGAAAAATTATGTGAAAATTCCAACTAGTGGGGGCTCGAAACTGCGAAACAGTAGTAAAACAAAGAAAACTTAAAAACAAACAAATATGAACATAAATATGAAATGTATTTGCGTGAACTAAAACAAAGAATCATTATGCCAACACATCGAAATGATCAAGAAGATCTCACCAATAGCAATCTATCATAAAACTTTATTATAGCCATATGTAACAATTAAAGTGCTATATTAATGAACTAAACAAACACCATGCACACGAATCCATAATTTTGACAATTCGACAAATAATAGCGCCATGACCCAAATTTTCAACTGTAGGATTCTTGGTTAAAACCTGTTTAGAAAAAATATCCATCCAAACTCCGTTAAAAATGTATCATATTTTTCTCTGGAATGAACTAACTGATTTGGTCCATTTTTTGCATATGAATCCTTTTATTGCCATTTAATTTTTTTGGACTCTTTTAAAGGGTGGCTTTCATGATGAGTCATTTTTTTACTCTCGCAGCCCTTTCCCGTACACTCATCATATTTTCAATATAGGTTAAAATTCTCACGGGTAAACAGTTATTACGTTAACACCTCTTCCTTAAGTCTACATACGCATAGGTAAAAAAATTGATATAAGAACGTCTCACTAAACTGTAACACCCCGCCTAATTAAATACCGGGTGGCCAGTCCCATACCAAATTAAAACATAATATACAATTGGCTCATCCTTAGCATCGCTGCCAAAAACGATTACAACTTACCCAATACCCAATTAATCTGATGTTAAAAATAAGTTTCCAAATTTTAATTCAACAAAATTCATTTCCAGTTTAAGAATAACACAACACATTTTATTCTACAACACTGATAACCAAATAGATACCACAATAGAATTTAAATGCAATTGGAATAAACATTCCGAAATAATATTAATCCATTATAGTAATCCCAATAATGTTAATTGTATTAAAAAGACACGAGTACAATAGTATTTGACCCCGATAGAAAAGAGATAACTTAATCCTTTGGGCGACATGCCCTACTAAGAGAATACTATGAATCAAATGAAGATAGACGTCTAAGTAATTTTCCATAGCACCATAGCTCATCAAAATCAACTAAGGTTGGCGTCCCTGCTGCTGGACACAAAATAGAAAGGAAAATCTGCAAGGAAATTGGTCAGAGCCCGATTGTGAAAATGATTTTTAAAATAGCAAGTATTTAACAAGTGCAATAATGCATTTATTATGTACATGTTAGCATCCCACACTCACTTGCTAATCTCACCTCTCAACTAGAGTGCACGCATAACGTTTCCTATTAACCTCCTAGTTAATGGTTCCTTTTCGCCAATTCCATAATATGATTCCATTCCCATATCATAAACCCCGTATGTCCCATACCATACGTCGTATAACCATTCATATACGTTTCTTATTACTATGAATCGTTTCTCATTAATATGAATTAAGCTATTCAATAAATATTCAGTAACATATTTCAATTCTTTTCTCAATTCACTGTTATATACAATTATCACCGTAGATAGATTTAACCATAATAAATATCCCTTCATTAAGTTAATTCATTATATATATATATATATATATATATATATATATATATATATATAATATGGCACCCCGAGTCACAGCTGCGGTGCAATGCATTACTCTGCTATCATGTCCCATCATCGTTGGTCGTCGAATACGAGACAAAAGGTTCGGTAAGGATTCCTCGAACCATAAACAACATCACAAACATTGGAGGCCAACATAGTTCTCGTATCCATTGGTCACGCACATACCTACGTTCCCACAGTCAGCGGACTTATCAACTCCCCGATAAGTCTTTCACAGACCTACGTTCTCGAGCGACAAATAAAAGATCCCATTGACTCATCAGGATATGACTGTCCTCACTTGCAAACCTCCCACCGATAGCAAGTAAGCTAGGTATGTCATACACATAATCATAAATCAATTAAATAGGTATTATCATACCTATAATATAATATCAATAAGGTAATCACAATACCCTAAGATAATTCCCAGACGTAACATTATATCTTTCAAATCCTACGTATTAAAATAGCAAGACTTATCAACTAAACCAACATCGTCTCATCCTATAACATCTATCCACTCCCGAAGTCATTAAGGTTCATGCGCGGAGCGTCTCGCAAAGAGAAATCCAAACAAGGAACCCCTCCAATACCCTACTACTTAAATTTGTCGATCGAGGATGTCCATTAACTTCAAATACGCGATCGGGATAACCTCATACCCTCTCTCAACCAAATGTGTTCTAAACTCCCATCTCTATCCAGGAGTCATACCGCTAAGCGCTTGTATTCTACACAGTCCTTGCACAATTATTAATGAGCTTAAACTCAGTCCTTGATATTCAAATTGTAACCCTAAGGCTACCTAGGTGTTATATTCAATCACCATTATTGGACCTATCCTTAATACTCAAGCAAACCATTTATAATCCAACAAATGAATCTAGCAACTGAAATTTCCTTCAATTTAATTATCATCATTCTAATCAATTAAATCCCAATCAAATTAATTCAAATCTTAACTAGGGCTTACTGATATTTTCTAAGTCCCATAATATCTAATTAACAATCACCAAAGATCTACAAAAGGTTTGGGATAAGAATCAACATTAAAAGAAACAACTTTAACATTCTTGGGGAGGTCGATCGATCGAAGGCAGGGGGTCGATCGATCGAAGGCAGGGGGTCGATCGATCGATCACTCAGGTAATAGCCCAGTTTTTTGCATTTCTTCTACTACGGATTTCACCATTTTTGTTCATTCAAATCTTCATATTAACAACCCAAACGACTTATAATCCTAACTACATGATATATCAACATATATAAATGATTTCTAATGATCAAAACATCCTAGAATCATCAAGAAATTGAATTAAAAGCATATTTATCTTCTCATTTTTCCAGAAAATTATCCTCCTAATATCTTCTAGAACATATCAGTGCTTTCCAGATTTTCTTCAACAGATTCATGATTATTTCGTGGATTACTATCTACCTACAACAGGAGTTTGATTCCTATATATTTTCAATTTCCAAAAATCCATTTAAAACTCCATTATTATCTTCCAAACATGATAAATCATCTCTTTTTATAACTATTCTAACATGGAAAATATACAAACTTAAATTGCCATTATCAAACACTTGCCTCTAATGAAGATATGATCCTTTGGAGTTGAATAACACAGGTGGTGATGGTGGTGGTGACCTTTGACCTTTGGTTCTCCTCCTTTCCATGCAAGCTTTTTCTTTCCAAGCAACCTTTCACTCTCTCTAATAAGATGACTTTTCAATTTTGTGTAGAATAGATGAAATGATCCTACATACACTAATCTTCAAATATTTATAATAAGACAAAATCCAAAAATCACTATTCATCCCCCTTGTAAAAATTATCAAAATGCCCTTTTGTGTTGTCTTTTCATTTCCAAATGCCCCGGGACCCAAATCCAACATCCAAATAGACATTTCTGACTATTTCAACCCTTTCGGACGAAACGACGCAGTCAAAACGACTATAAGGTTGATGTAAAAATAAATTTCTCTTTTAATTTAACAAATTAGTCCCGACACGTCCCATACCGCATCCGATTAAAAATTCAAATTACTGAATTAACAATTCATAGCAATATCAATAACATCACATTCATATATTACCTAAATATCTTTAGGTAATATTCATAATCATACATTTTAATATCCAAAATTCGGATAAAACCCAAATGAATTAATTTATAATAAAATCCAATTAATCCATTAATTTAAAATATAACCCGTTTTAAAAGTCATTTAAAATCACGAGGTATTACATACTGGCCCCCTTATAACTGAATTTCGTCCCGAAATTCAGAAATATAAATCATTTTGGTAAGGTCAACTCCGAATTTAAATCTCACATCGCAAGAAATCTAAGACATACCGCCCATACAGTGCATTATCAAAAATCTCTATTGATGTTATACGCCAAGCCTCACAATATAGTTCCAACTGAATCAAATTTAAACTATACCCAATTTTCCCTACACCATCCTCGTGACAAAGTTTGGGGAAAATGATCCTCACAATTAAATCATAAAGTCACAGCTACTTCCTATTTCACAATTATGAAAACTACTACAATCCAACCATCCAGGGCGCCCATACACCCTATCGTATATCGTTCATGATAATATTATCGCAAAGGTTATAAACTCATATCCTAAAGACCTATCTTATTTCGGCTCCCAATGGTTATTAGTTTCATGCGCGGGGTGTCTCGCAAGCGAAATCCAAAGATGGAACCCCCCCGATACACTACTACCTAAAGTAGTGGGTCATCGAAATTCCTCAGGTCTTTAGTTAATAGTTTATAACCTCTCTATAGGTTTTATCGATTTCGAATAAAGTCTACTCATCTACTCTCTTATAAAATACAAGATGCTAGCTAGTAGTAGTACATACGCTCTTAAATACCACAAGTCATTCCATGCTCATAGTCACATCATGTTCGAACATGCCCAAAGTAAGTAATTTTGTGATAAAAATCAGACCCACGTGATGACATAAAAATATAGGTGTTCCACACCCCTTGGTGAGTCTACGTAAATAACAGTGATATTGTCTAAGTTTAGCAACCCTTTTAGCCCCCCGCAATATTAATTGCTACAAAAATCAATATACGCCTCATAATTTCTTAGATAGAAAACATACCCTCATTCGCGGGCGGTGGTTGTTGACTCCCACTATTATAACTTTGCTTCGATGAGTCAAGAAAAATTGTACCTCAAATTTTCAGTTCTAGTTAACCACACTCCACCATATGTCCAAGCCTTTGAACACATTGCCTTCGTTAGGTAACACACTTAATTCCAGAATTTCAAGAACTTCTACTAATGACTCTCCTCAATTTTTCCATAATAGGGGTGACCTCGACTACGGTCATCATACTCGAACATACCTCATAATCTCCTAAGTACTACCTCCGCTATCTGTCCAATGGCCCTCATCTGCCATACTTCCTTTACGAACACTTCTGCATGCAAATAATATTCACTAATATCTAAGGAATCTTACCAAAGAAATCAACAATCCTAAACATAGGGCTCTACATCAAAGAACGCTAAGCTGAAAAAACAGTAAGCCTTACAGACACTAAAGGACACTAGAACTTGATGCTCTGATACCACTTGTAAAACCCTGCCTAATTAAATACCGGGTGGCCAGTCCCATATCAAATTAAAACAAAATATACAGTTAGCTCATCCTTAGCATCACTGTCGAAAACATTTACAACTCACCCAATACCCAATTAAGCTGATGTTAAAAATAAGTTTCCAAATTTTAATTCAGCAAAATTCATTTCAAGTTTAAGAATAACACAACACACTTTATTCTACAACACTGATAACCAAATAGATAACACAAAAGAATCTAAATGCAATTGGAATAAACATTCCCAAATAATATTAATCCGTTACATTAATCCCAACAATGCTAAATGTATTAAAAAGACACGACTACAATAGTATTTGACCCCGATAGAAAAGAGATAACTGAATCCTTTGGGCGACATGCCCTATTAAGAGAATACTGTGAATCAAATGAAGATAGACATTTAATTAATATTCCATAGCTCCATGGCTCGTCAAAATCAACTAAGGTTGGTGTCCCTGCTACTGGACACCTGATATAGAAGATACAGTAGAAAAGAAAATATGCAAGGAAACGGGTCAGAGCCCGATTGTGAAAATGATTTTTAAAATAACAATTATTTAACAAGTGCAATAAAGCATTTATTATGTACATGTTAGCATCCCACACTCACTTCCTAATCTCACCTGTCAACTAGAGTGCACACTTAACGTTTCCCATTAACCTCCTAGTTAATGGTTCCTCATCGCCAATTCCATAATATGATTCCATTCCCATATCATAAACCCCATATTTCCCATCCCATACGTCGTATAACCATTCATATACGTTTCTCATTAATATGAATCGTTTCTCATTAATATGAATTAAGCTATTCAATAAATATTCACTAACTTATTTCAATTCTTTTCTCAATTCACCGTTATCTACAATTATCACCGTAGATAGATTTAACCACAATAAATATCCATTCATTCATTTAATTCATTATATATATATATATATATATATATTCATCTATATTATATGAGAGGGGGGTGTTTTACTATTCCAAAAAATCAACTGTTGAAAATAATTTTTTTAGGGGGATCTAAGGGTCTGAGATTGTTCCACCTAGGATTATACCCATTGTGACGTGGAAAATGAGATACTAACTCATTCAATCTCAAACCCTACCCCCGACTCTTCATTCTCTCCCTCTATCTGCCGCAACCTCTCCCTCTCTCTCACAGTCCCTCTATGATTTCTCCCTCTCCAGTATCCCCCACCAGGTAATCTCCCTCCTCCCCCCTCCCCCTTCTTCTCCTCCTCCCCCTCTCACACACACATCTCACACATGCACACACCCATACACGCACACACCCACACACGCACACACCCTCTCCTTCTCTGGTCCAACCATCCTCCCTCCCCCCTCCCCCACTCACGTACACGGCACACACACGCACAACTCTCACACACGCACAAGAACCCACACACACACACACACACAGCTCTCACATGCACACGCACAGCTCTCACTCACACACACACGCACAGGAACCACAACACGCACACACACACAGCTCTCTCACACACACACATGCTCTGTTGATGAATTTTTTAGATTAATTTTTTTTTAAAGATCCAAATCCCATGCTATGTTGGGGAATTTAGCTTTAAAATTGGTGAGATTTTTTTTGCACGGATCTAAACATTATTTTGTTTTAGGTGTTTTTTTTTTGTAAATCTACTTTTGCTTGATTATGTTTTAGGTGTTTTTTTTTGCACGGATCTAAACATTATTCTGCTATATGCTCTAATTTAATTTAATTGGTGTGTATTTTAGTTATTGGCTTATTATTTTTTTTATACATCTCAGGTGGAAGCTTGATTCATCTAAGCAGTTATTTTGCATAAATAACACGTATTCAGGTACATTTTTTTTATGAATAATGTTTGTGGATGTTTTTATATTATTGGATTACATCAAATTTGGGACATTTATTATATTGTTGGATTTGTTGTTTTCCCTTAAACTGGGTGGATAGTCTAATAAACAAAGCAGATTATGCCCAATTTTTTTAAAATTCACACTTTGTTTTTTTTTAGACACAGTGATTTTGATTGATGAATATTATATATTTCATTTTATATGTAAATTTTCTTGATGAATTTAGACAATTTGGACGAATTTAGACAATATGCATATATGTCGTACATATCACTTTTTGTGTAATCTAATTCTAAACAATGCCCCCAAATACATGGGATTTGTGTTTTCTTTTGTTTTTGTAAAGATAAATAAAAATGTCCACACACGCACACACGCATATCATTTTGAATTGTTTTGAATCAGATCCGCAACGGGTATTCATAATCTGATTTTTTTTGTAGTTTATTATTTATTATTATTGTTTAGTGTGTATTATTTTGGTTCAATTGTAAATAACCAAAAAATACAATTTTTATTTCAATTGTTGGACTATGTGTTATTCGGTTTCAAATCGGTTTTCAAATTAGGGATTCTTCCCCATTTTTTATGGTATGTTGCATTTATGTTTAATATGTTTCTTCAAATTATGCAGGACTGGAATCTTATACTGACAATGGATAATATAACCAATTCTGACAAAGTATGTTTCACGAATTGTATAATGTTATTCCATTTTGGTATTCATATTTCTTTCACTTATCTATGTTGTTGATTCTTATTTCTGATTTTTTTAACCTATTATGGAACGACACCTAATTCTGCACGCATCACGGGTCAGAGACACCGACGCGAATGAGAAAGAGCCCAACAAATGTTGTTTCCCCATCAAACAACTCCCACAATGGCTAAACCATCATCTATAACTTCTTTGTTGTTAATCACCCCTACACCGCAATGTTTCCCTCGGCCTAACAAAACCCCCTTATTAAACAAGAGTGTCATCATTCGAGATGTTTCACAAGTGGACTTGATTCTTAGAGAGGTATTTGAACAAACTTTATTTTGGGAGGAACATGCATTACATTCTTTTTCTCTTTCTCATATAACTTGACTAATATAACATTTTTATTTCACCTTTTCAGAAGAGAAAATACACGGATCAACTTTCGGTTAACGAAAAGGTTAAAGGGAAAGAAAACCACCCACCGCATCTCCCTCACGTATGAACAAATATGCTGCATATATGCAGAAGCTGTATGCATATATGCAGCATATATGCTGCATCGAGCATGTCTGAATTTGTTTAGATCTTCCTTTTTATATTTTGTTTTATTTCTGGATCGAGCATTTCTTGATCGAGCTTACTTATTTATCACTGTGTTCATATATCCATATGCATATATGCAGATATATGCAAGCATATATGCACCCATATATCTGCATATATGCAGCCATATATCCAGCCATATATCTGCATATATGGAGCCATATATGCAGGCATATATGCATCCATATATGCAGCATATGTCGGCATATATGCAGCCATATATGCAAGCATATATCTGCATATATGCAGTCGTATATGCAGCCACGTATGCAAGCATTTATGCAGCAATATATGCAAGCATATATCTGTATACATGCAGCATATATGCAAGCATATATCTGCACATATGCAAGCATATATGAAGCATGTGCAGCATATATGCAAGCATATATATGCGCATATATGCTTGCATGTATCTGCATATATATGCTTGCATACATATGCATACACGCTTGCATATATCTGCATTTCAACTTTAGTACCAAATTAACTGATCACCATAGTATAAAGTCCTTAAAAATTATACCAATTGGTATATAACTGTTATACGAAACCAACTGTTATACCAAACTAATAGTTATATTAACAGACCAAAGTCCCCACTAAACAGTTAATGAAATTTAATACCAAATGAAATACCAAACCAACTGCTAAACCATTTCAAACCAACTCAAATATTTGAATTTGAATTTCAAATCAATATCTGTTACTGAATTTCAAACCAACGCTGAAATACCAACTGAAATTTTATTTTGTTACTGAACTCTGTAAGTTTTAGTGACTTTTCCTATGTTCTAATTACAGTCTTTTCTAGACAAGAAAAACGTACCATTGATTAAATTGATTTATTTTGTTATGTATGACTATTGCATTATTTAGTGTTGGGAATCTAGTTGATCTTTGTTGTAATTGTCATTTTCAGGTCCATATTGAATTCCTTTAATATTCCATTGATTCGAATCGCAGGTAATATTTCTTTTCCCCCCAATTAGTTTCACTTCATATTCTACATGTCTACATATGCCGCTCCGTTATGTTTCATGAAATGATTTTTTTTTACTAAAGTCGTAGTAATTATAGAAACACACTTTAATACGACCAACAATGGAAAACCTTGGTCGTTCCTTAAGTGCCCCCTAATAAATGGGATTTGTGTTTTCTTTTGCTTTTGTAAAGATAAATAGAAATGTCCAACTTCATTCTCATTGCTTCTTTGTAATTATCAGGTGCGTATAGAGATCACCGTGATGGTTATGTATAGACATACTTGGGAGAATAAGTGTCACAGAGAAGTTTACGACAAAGCTTACGGTATGTAAAAAGAATAAGATGGATCTTTTTACGACAAAACTTGCGATTTTTTTTCTATATTCTTGGATTTATCGTTATCCCTTGAGAAGGGTGGATAGTCCAATAAACAAAGGAGACTCTGCCCAATTTTTTTAAAACTTTGACACTTTATTTTTTTAAAACTGTGACACTTTATTTTTTTTAAACAAAGAAAGCGGATCGAGGTTTAGATATTGCCTACTTGGATTGGTTTTTCTTTATTTTTCATTCTTACATTTAAGGTTTCATATAGATGATTTCGGGGTTGCTTGGGAACATTGAAATCCAGTAGTTTCAAGATGACACACACAGATCACACTCACACAAAAATGTGTTTTTTGAATTAGGTTTTTAATTTTCTTAGTAATTCCGATTGATGTGTATCTCCCCCCACCCCACCCCATATCGTATATAGTTAACGTACAATATTTTTGGGAACAAACTAATTTTTTTTCTTTTCATTTTAGGTTTTAGTCCAAGACCAATCAAACGAGGACTTAATTTTTATGCTACGGGACTTCTCTGGGGCTGCTACGAGACATTTATTGCGCTACGGGACTTTTATTGGGCTGTTACGGGACTTCTATGGGGCTGCTACGGAGCTGCCACGGGGTTAATACAGGGCTGCTATGGTAATAGCTACTACAAGGACGCTATGGGGCTGCCACGGAGATGCTGTGGGGCTAATACATGGCTTTTGTTAGGCGAATTTGTTATTTTTTTATTATTGTTATCCCTTGAGAAGGGTGGATAGTCCAATAAACAAAGGAGACTCTGCTCAATTTTTTTAAAACTTTGACACTTTGTTTTTTTTAGACACAATGGGATTTTATTTGATGAATACTGTATATTTCATATTATATATGAATTTGTTTGATGAATTTAAGATTATTTGAATGTTGTTGGACTATTTGTTGTTTGTTAAGCAGGGTGAAAAGTTTATAAACAAAGGAGATTATGGCCAATTGTAATAAATTACTCTTTTTTACCGTTTTGTAATTACGTACTTCAAAAATTTTCAACGTTTTGTAATTACGTGCTTTCAAAATTTTCGCCGTGCCATCAGGCACGGGCATTCCGCTAGTATATAAAATGGCACCCCGAGTCACAGCTGCGGTGCAATGCATTACTATGCTATCATGTCCCATCATCACTGGTCATCGAATAAGAGACAAAAGGTTCGGTAAGGATTCCTCGTACCATAAACAACATCACGAACATTAGAGGTGAACATAGTTCTTGTATACATGGGTCACGCACAAACCTACGTAGCCACAGTCAGCGGACTTATCAACTCCCCGATAAGTCTTTCATAGACATACGTTCTCGAGCGACAAATCAAAGATCCCATGGATTCATCAGGATATCAATATCCTCACGCGCAAACCTCCCGTCGATAGCAAGTAAGCTAGGTATGTCATACACATAATCATAAATCAATCAAATAGGTATTATCATACCTATAATATAATATCAATAAGGTAATCACACTACCCTAAGATAATTCCCATACGTAGCATTATATCTTTCAAATCCTACGTATTAAAATATCAAGACTTATCAACTAAACCAACATCCTCGCATCCTATAACATCTCTCCAATCCTGACGTCGTTAAGGTTCATGCGTGGAGCATCTCGCAAAGCAAAATCCAAACAAGGAACCCCTCTAATACACTACTACTTAAATTTGTCGATCGAGGAGGTCCATTAACTTCAAATACGCGATCGGTATAACCTCATACCCTCTCTCAACCAAATATGTTCTAAACTCCCATCTCTATCCAGGAGTCATACCGCTAAGTGCTTGTATTGTACACAGTCCTTGCGCAATCATTAATGAGCTTAAACTCAGTCCTTGATATTAAAATTATAACCCTAAGGCTACCAAGGTGTTATATTCAATCACCACTATTGGACCTATCCTTAATCCTCAAGCAAACCAATTATAATCCAACAAATTAATCTAGCATCCGAAATTTCCTTCAATTTAATTATCATCATTCAAATCAATTAAATCCCAATCAAATTAATTCAAATCTTAACTAGGGCTTACTTATCTTTTCTAAGTCCATAATATACAATTAATAATCACCAAAGATCAACAAAAGGTTTGGGATAAGAATCAACATAAAAAGAAACCACTTTAACGTTCCTAGGGAGGTCGATCAATCGAAGGTAGGGGGTCGATCAATCGATCACTCAGGTAACAACCCAGTTTTCTGCATTTCTTCTACTATGGGTTTCACCATTTTTGCTCATTCAAACCTTCATATTACCAACCCAAACAACTTATAATCCTTACTACATGATATATCAACATATATAAATGATTTCTGATGATCAAAACATCCGAGAATCATCAAGAAATTGAATTAAAAGCATATTTATCTTCTCATTTTTCCAGAAAATTATCCTCCTAATATGTTCAAGAACATATCAGTGCTTTGCAGATTTTCTTCACCAGATTCATGATTATTTCGTGGATTACTATCTACCTACAACATGAGTTTGATTCCTATATATTTTCAATTTCCAAAAATCCATTTAAAACTCCATTATTATCTTCCAAACATGATAAATCATCTCTTTTTATAACTATTCTAACATGGACAATATACAAACTTAAATTTCCATTATCAAACACTTGCCTCTAATTAAGATCTGATCCTTTGGAGTTAAATAACACAGGTGGTGATGGTGGTGGTGACCTTTGACCTTTGGTTCTCCTCCTTTCCAAGCAAGCTTTTTCTTTCCAAGCAACCTTTCACTCTCTCTAAGAAGATTACTTTTCAATTTTGTGTAGAAGAGATGAAATGAACCTACGTACACTAATCTCCATTATTTATAATAAGACAAAACCCGAAATCACTGTTCATCCCCCTTGTAAAAACTACCAAATGCCCTTTTGGATTGTCTTTTCATTTCCAAATGCCCCGGGACCCAAATCCAACATCCAAATAGACGTTTCTGGCTATTTCGACCCTTTCGGACGCAACGACACAGTCAAAATGACTATAAGGTTGATGTAAAAATAAATTTCCTTTTTAATTTAACAAATTAGTCCCGACACGTCCCATACCACATCCGACTAAAAATTCAAATTACTGAATTAACAATTCACAGCAGTATCAATAACATCACATTCATATATTACCTAAATATCTTTAAGTAGTATTCATAATCATACATTTTAATATCCAAAATTCGGACAAAACCCAAATGAATTAATTTATAATAAAATCCAATTAATCCATTAGTTTAAAATATAACCCGTTTTAAAAGTCTTTTAAAATCACGGGGTATTACATAAACTCAAATATGCAAGAGTAGTCAAACATCCATATAAACTTGTGCATGTGTGCAGAGATGGCACATATAAAAAGTTCGAATCAAAATGCATATCAACTACAAAACAACCCCATAATAAAACGATTAAGATCATTTTAAGAATCGATAATAATGACCAAATGTCCTAGCCACATGGATAATGGAAGGAAGGGGGTTCAAGCACACCAATACGCCACAACAAACATGTTAACTCATGACACAAAAACAAAAACCAAAAATCTTTCTCTCCTTTAAAAACATTTGGACTCAAATAAAACAAAATAATTTTGTGTTTTAAAAAAAAAAATATCAAAACCAAAAATCTTTTGAAAATTTTCAAATAATATGCAATAAATGAAAAATGTAATACAATATGATAAACGTGGTAACACACTCAACCTTTAGATTTAGCATGGGAAGAATCAAGTGCAACCATATGAGATGCATGAATTTTTATTCCTATATCTACCAAATCCGACATCCTAAACCAAGTAGGTGTGTAACGATGCATGGGGGTGGGGAATTGGGGCACCTTTATTCCTAAGCGTCCTAACCTTTCGAGGAGCACTCCTAAGGTAATAGAAAATCATTCAATGGTGACCTTTTCTACCAAAAAATGCACAAGTGTAGCGATGTTATGTAAGTGACCTACATGTGGACATTTTCTAAAAATCTTATGCGGATCCCTCACACGTTCAGGGGGAATGGTAAAAACACGATCATCAAAACCAATACCTCCCATATATCTCTTAATTTGGACGGTGCCTAGCATCCTATCTAACTTCTCACTTCTATTGTCCAAGTCGCACTTATCTCTAGAAAATCTCTCAAACTCTCGTCTAACCCCGTAATCCTAGACTCGAGTAGACGCCTAGACTCTTCAAACTCTTGCACCTCCTTTTTCAAGGCCTCCATCAAACCTGTAAGGGCGTCTCTCTCTTTCTCGACATACTCTAACTTATCCATAATTAACTCATGATTATTTTCTATGGCACGCTCTTTAAACTTATCTTGCAATTTTGGGTTAGCCTTTTAATCATAACCATTTCTTCAAACAACTCTCGAAATGTAACTTTGAACTCTCCTACGTTGATCTCCTCATCCTTGCTCTCATCACCCTCACCCTCTTAGGAAGCACTATTAATAGGCTCAGAAGTGTCATGCACATGAGTATCTTCATGGGTAGATATATCATCATCGCTCACAGGACATGCCATAAACTCAACAAAGTTACACTCAATGGGGGACTCTCTCCCTCTTTCGATTCCCTATCACTTAAGGTGGCGTTATATGCAATTGGTTGCTTCCCCTCTTTCTTAAATCTAGTGGGACATTCCTTAACTTTGTGTCCAAATGCCTCACACCCGAAACACCTAACAAACTTATCTCTCTTAGGCTTCTCACTATTATCCTTAGGGGTGGAGTCTCCCTTGTTCTTAAAATTTTCAAACTTTTTAACATATTTAGATTGCTGATGAATTTGAAGAAATTTCATAAACTTTCTTGTCAAAAAGATGACATCCTCAAAATAAAATTCGAAGTCTTCAAAGCAATGCCCTTATATTTCATTGGCACTTGTTTAGAGGTAAACATATCAAGTTCATAGGTTTGTAAGTCACCTACAATCTCTTCTAGTTTCAACGAGTCAAGCATACCAATGGATTTCAAAATGATCACTTTAGAGTTAAACCTACTAGGAAACGATCCCAAAATCTTCTTGATCACTCGGTTATCATTAATATTCTCACCTACGTTAAATGCCAAATTAACAATAGTGGGCAACCTAGTGTAAAATTCATCAAACGTCTCACTTTCTAACATCTTAATCCTCTCAAACTGTGTAGTGAGAATTTACAACTTAGATGCCCTAATCGTTCTCGTGCCCTCGTGAGTGAGTGATTGTGTATCCCAAGATTTTTTGAAGTTTCATAGGTCAGGATATGATTATACTCTTCAGGGGTGACATGAGAGGAAATAACGTGTAGACCTTTAGAGTTACATTGTACAAGCCTATGTTCAGTATCAATTTATGGATCAACGGGTTTCAAACTAGTGACCTCACGCTCTCGTGTCACAGGTAGTGTGCAACTTTTTTCAATCGCTAACCAGAAAGGCCCATCAATTGATTTTAAAACATTTTTCATTGAAATTTTCTAATACGCATAATTAGTGCCATAAAAAATAAGAGTGCAAAAACTATCATAATTTCCAAAATTCATCCTTCTAAGAAGATAGGGATAAAACATAATAAAAACATATTTATAGCTCTGATATCATTTTTTAGGTCCTCAAAATATAACTTTTTCTTATGCAGAATTAAGTTAAGGATAAATGTAAATCAACTATATCTTTTTGAAAAACTCTTTTTCAATTTCATTAAACTAAGTTGTGACATAAATTAACTTAACAAAATTTTATCTTGATTAATTCGAAACACGCATGTAGTGATCAAATCAAGTAAAGTTAAGTGAAGATACACACAACGCCGAATGTACAAGGAAAAACCCAAATCGAAAAAAAAAACACGGCACAAGCCAAATAATATCTATGAAGAACGGTTTAACAAAGACAGACTAGCCTTATTCAACGACTCAATCCCCATACATCGTGATGCTCTTTCTGATCTTCTACCGTTCTTTAAAAGTTCCCACACAAAAATTTCATCTTCCATCATGCTCGTCTGTAATACTTGACTCCATGAATTTCTCGGTGTCCACCAATATGTCGTGATACATCTACGATATTGAACAGGATGTCCGTCTCTTCTCCACTGCAAAATCAACAATCACAAGTGCTAAATGAAGAACAAACCTACTTGGTGCAGCAAGGATCATATAAACATTATGCTAATGAAAGCTCAGATCTTTGGAAACTCTAAGGATGTGTTTATGCTTTTGAAGCCTTAGAAAACATGTGCAGAACAACGTATTGTTTGAAAAGTGATTTCATTCTACACGCACACTGAGAAAAAGACTAGGACTTGGATTAAATATAATTTTTAAGCCAGTGAAAATCTCATTCAAATACGATTCCATGTTATTCAAATGATAGTGGATGTCGTTCGAATGAGATCTAAAGTTGTTTAAATGATGTCGTCAGAAAGAGTTCCAAATAGTTCCAAAATTAAAAGAGTTTATATAAAACCAACTCTAATCCACCACAAATCCATCCTTTATCTGATGCGTAAACATTTAATCATTATAAAAACTATTTTACTTTAAAAATAACATCCTTATTTTATAAAATGAATTCCGAGTTTCATTAACATTATGCATTCATACCTGTGTGATCTCGGAATGCAATAAAACCTTGAAGACGAGAAATTTCACTAATTTAACTTTGGCATGATTAATTCTTTGTAGCTTTGCCGCAATGTCTTCAATCATTATTTTATATGTCATATACTCGTGGGATCAAACAATTAAAGACTATCTATGACTCAAAAATGTTTTCTTTTGAGAATAATTCAGAACTGCATTAAGACTCAATTTGAAATTTAGTCCTTACTCTAAGGACTGTGCTACTGGCCCTAAGGGCCATGCCTCTAATAATCATTACCCAACCTATACCTCTTAGACGATTCCCCATGTTGGGATACCTGCCCTTGGCCCCTTCCATGCTGGTGTGGCACCCCTCTAGCACTGAATTTCTGTTAATAAAGTTGTTTATTAAAAATAAACTATTTAAGTAACTCCGATCTGTTTTTTGAGGAAACTCTTTTCTTTGAAAAACCAAAATTATTTGAACACAAGATGTGTTTAACAAAACATTATCTACGAGATCTATTCAAGATTTTACTAACAGGTTTATAAAATAGTTTTAAACAAACTTTAAAACCCAGCACAACCAAGAATGAGATGAGAAGATGTAGGAAGATTAAGTACAAGATTTTTACGTGGTAAAACCTAACCAATTGAGGAAACATCCACGACTCCCTCTACGGAGTAAAACAAAAATCCACTATAAACAAATTTAACAGTTACAAACTATATAACAAACATCCATACAACTCAGAGGTATATAAGTTTAGGAATATACCCTCTGGTGTCCTTATAACTTCTCTGCAGTTCAGATTGTTGGTGTTGTCCTCTCAGTTTGTTAACTCCAATTTGTTCAAGCTCTTTACGTCGACTCTTTTTCTGAAGTTCTTATTACCAACACTTTTCGTGTTGTAGTGTGAAAGTGTTTGTGGAGGTGCTCTCTAGCACATGCATGTACACAATCACACTTATTAAGTACAAACAGTCCTAGCAAATTACATATAAGTCTATATGCTGTGATTTTTCTTTTTCTCTCTTCTCACAAAACTTTGAACCTGTTTTGACCTTTAAATCTATCCCATAATCCATTGATATCTTGCTAAGAAGACAACCAAGATCTTAATAAATCTCTGTTTTGAAAAGATTTTCGAGATTTAAAGCCTCCAAGTGTGATTCCAAACTAGGTCAAAGGTTTAGTTTTAAGAGAACTAGAAACATAAAACATTTTTGTTGATTTCAAAGTTAAAAACATTTACAGAAAATGAATCAACAAATATTTATCAAGCTGAGAAACAAACGTGCAAACTAAGTGTAATATATCATGAAAAACTGAAAATCTGAAAATTTCTATATACAAGAACAACATATCTAATAAATGATTAAGTTGGAAACAAGATCCAAAGAAGAATAGGTTACAGCAACAAACCAACTCTAAAATCATCTCTAAAAAATACTCAAACGCTCAAGGTTGTGTTTGGTAAAGTATAGAGGTTTGAAGGTTTGTATTTGGTTTGGACTGTGCAGACGATTTAGGGTTCGGGTTAGTGTTTCTAACTCTTCCTCTCCCTTATGGTTTCTCTCTTCTCTCTCTCTTCTCTCTACTCTCTCTTTATTTTCTCTCAAAGAACGAAATGGCAAAAGTCTTAGAAAGCTGAGTAAAGGGCTCCTTTTATAGGAGGCTGAGAAGGTTCGAGAACGAGGGCCAAAATCAAGGGTCCAGATTGAGTCAAGATGGATTCAGTTAGATCCAAGGGCATACGATAAGCGGTGATTAAAACTCACCTGATTTTTTCAAAAGGGATTCACAGGGATTATAAAGGGGCGCATGAAGATCGTTGATCACAAATGATCCAAGGGTTGAAAATAGGCGTTGTTTTACTCTCTATAAAGAAACACACTTCCCACCAATCAGAGAGCAACAAATGTAGGCCAATAACACGAGATAAAATGTGCATCCAAAATAATTACAAAGTAAACCCTGATGTCTCTGTCGCTTTTGGTTTCTACCCAAACCAACTTTAGGCAATAAAACCAATATTTTAAAATAGCAGATTTACCCCATAACCTTTTAAAACCAAGTTTTATTAATAAAATGTTATTTTTAAAATGATTTAAAAAAATCCCAAAAAAAGATTTAAAAACGATATTGGGGATTTAAACACACACAATCATATGTACACACACTAATATGCAATATGACATGAAAATGATACATTCTAATGTGTGTGAATGTTGGTAATTAGGTCTAGGTCCCTTCAATCAAAGATGAAATAGAAATGCAAGCTCTGAGGTTCTTTGGTTTCTAGGATGGACATAATTTTGTCACAAGTTCCAAACTAGATGAGAACTTATACAATATAGACTCAAGTGAGTCAAGAGTATAAGGTCTTCAAGCACTACTACCCAAGGCTTAGCCTACCGACTAGACTCTATGATCCTCCTTTCTTCCCTTTGAAGGAAGCAACGAACTTGACAGTGGAGCAACACGACATTAATGACCTGGATTTGTGTTTGTAATGCTGGCTTCCCTGTTGGTTCAGGGAATCCACCTAATCCCATCAATAAAGATGAGGACCCATACGGAACAAAGTTCACTAGGAAGATGAACTCTTCCTCGTACTCAGTAACAACCAACCCTCATGTGAAAGATCAAGAATCTCTTCTTCGTCTTTGTCTAAATAGTCGATGGAAAAAACTTACTATCAAATGACAGCTATCACTCCTACATCATCATAGCATTTCTTTCCTTTGTTATGGTAACCAACTCCCACTAGTGAAGTGTTGGCACTACTAGCTTAAATGGAGACAATATCTACTTTTTTGTGTCACTGCTCCAAACCATGTGCAAATGATTATAAAGGTATTACTTCCATTAACTATCTTCCACCTCATCTGCACTCCACCAAAAATCTTGCGGATGGCCTTTCTAGAAGGACTCTTTTCCTGTCTCCCAAACAGATGGAACATGGTGAGCTTGAACTGGTACTCTCGTAGCATACTTTGGTTATTATTAGGGAAAATGTTCTTAGGTCATTCATTGTGGTGTTAACCACTTGTGAGATAATATATACAACCTCAACTGTGGTCACAATCCCCTAAGTGTCCACGGACTCTGGAGGGCCTCCTCATTTGTGACCCTCCTAGTGGCATGTGTTGGTTTTCCTCTCTTATTTTTCGGCATCTAAAACAAAACTAAAATATTATGACATTGACTATAATCATAAATAATAGTACATGAATCTAAATGATTATCTTGGAACAATAATCCTAAATATAGGTCTATACGTCATTAAAAAAAACAAAGCTGACAATGTAATAAGTCGAAATAGATCCTAGGGGCGCTAGAACTTGATGCTCTGATACCAATGGTGACAACCCGAGAATTCTAATACCTCGTTGTCAATTGTTTACTAAAATGAAACAATAATCTCAATATGGTTTCATTTCATAATATCATGGTCGCAACAAGCAATATAACTACAATGTGAATAAAACCATGTGACTAAATGAATAGAATAAAACACCATGCATAAATAAATAATAAAACTGAACCGAATAAACCATCAATAACCAAATAGTAAACACCCAATAAATAAGACTAAATAAAAACAGACTACAGAAACTAAAAATTGGAATGAAAACATCCTATCTAGATATTTAAGCTGAGTCGTCTAAATTAAGTCACTTGTCATCCAAATCTACTTCAACGAAAATAATGGATTTATCCCTTTTCACACTTGGGGTATAAAAATAAAAAGAAAGAAAAATAATTGCCTGTAGGTCAAAGACCAAAAAGTAGAAAATATTTTGCAAGCTAGTAATTGTGTTAAATCCATTAGATCTATAGTGAATTACATTTGTAACTAACCTATTGCACTCACACGAGATAAAACTCACCTCTCAACTACCTAGTCCAACTAGGCCATCTAACTCCTATGCATGACCAGACCCCGTTAAGCCAAGTACAACTACATATTCGAGGTATACGTTCATAAACAATATTTTAGCTTTTATAGGTAAATATTTATGTGATAAATAGAACATAGCAACACTTGTTCTATAAACAGATACATAGATTATTTATATATATATCCATATAATAAGATGGAATGGTTTTTGAAATCTCAAAATGGCTAAGAACAATAAGGGTTGAGATTTGACCACATCTCCCCTTATGAAATCAATGGTTGTGATTAACTCCCCCAAATCAATTATCCCGCCGAAATATTCACCTATCCAGCCCATAAACAACAAAACCATTCTAACTCTCTCTCTCTCTCTCTCTCTCTCTCTCTCTTCTCCTATCAAATGCCCCCTATTAATAGTCACTCCCTCTCTGAAATAATGATGTCCGCTCAACCTCCAATGTTCGGTACCCTCTTCCCCTCATCTACACGAACATACAACTCTTCAAGTTTTTTATTTCTTATTTTTATAATATATTCTCACTCATATATTTGACTATCTCTCTACATTTCTCATTCTTAGGTCTCTCTATGTCTGAAATGTTTGGCGTTTTCAGTTCGAAATTTTGCTCAAAAAAGGATTTTTTTTAGGATTAGGGCTGTTGAGGATTCAACTGTTAGAATTTTTGTTCGATCAATTTTGTATGGGTTTAATTTATAGATTTTGAACGAGGGTCCATATTTTAAGTTTGGATAGGGATAAAATTTTATTTTGGATCTTCATAACAACCCAAAAGTTGGCATTGGCTTCAATTGGTGATTCTATTGAGGTGAGTTTTTTTTCTCCTTTTGAAGTCTTATTTTCCTGATTACTAACTCTTTCTTTTTGTTATGTAACATGTTTTTTTTACCGTTTGCGAGTTTTGTATTTACGATCTCTGTGTATTTTGTTGTAGATGATTCCGAGATAAGAAATTCAAGTTTTGTCTTCAATTTGAAGATCAAAGGATATTCTCTCTCTCCTTCTCTCTCCCTCTCTCTCTCTCACACACACAAACAAAGGCACATACACAATCGTGCATTGATCGTCTCAAAGGCAAATAGGTTGGTTTCAATTTGGGCATTTTTTTGTCATACAATGTTTAAATATGATGTTAGTCTTATGTTTATTTGGTATTTTGTATTCATTTTAGATTTTTTGTTGCCCACTACATTGTGCACGTGAAGAGGATTCAAGTGAAAAGAAATGTGGGTGAAGGGGGAGTTGGGACTAGAGTTGCGGCATCACCACGAATGAGGTTCCCCACAAGGGGGAACATAAATGAAAAGAAATATTTTTTTTGTCTCATTTTTGTTGTTGCAAAAGTCATGACTCCTACCTCATTTCTTCATGTAGACATTTTTCAAGTTCACATAGGTGTTTTTTTCATACAGATTTGTTAAACACCCAGTTAAGGTATACATACATGTTTTTTTTTGTGGTGGTTTGACTCTATGTTGTAATACCCCGTATTTTTGTGATATTTATTTATGGGATTAATTGAATTAAATGAGTACTAAGTGAGAATTAATCCGGATAAAATACTAGCGAGATGTGAGTTGGTATTTAATTATAATGGGTATTATTTGATTATAATGAATATTGAATATATTGAATTTGTCATGAAATTGAAATACGACAATTAGAAAATTTTGTTAGGACGCGTGTGACAATCGCGTCAGGAATATAATTATTTTAATTAAAAAGTGGATTTTATTTTTATCAACCGTATGGTAATTTTGAGTGTGCCAACGCGTCCGGAAGGGTCGAAATAGTCAGAAAACACTAGCCGGAGGTTTAATTTGGGTCCCGGGGCATTTTTAGGCCATACCGGCAACTTAAATTGGTATTTTGGTAATTTTGGAATTTTAGGAATTTTGACCAACGAATTTTGGGAGTTTAAAATAGGGAATTTAATGACCCACTAACCCATTACCAGCAATTAACTGATTAG
The DNA here is from genome assembly GCA_949130495.1 of Sambucus nigra. Lineage (NCBI taxonomy): Eukaryota > Viridiplantae > Streptophyta > Magnoliopsida > Dipsacales > Adoxaceae > Sambucus > Sambucus nigra. The sequence goes on along the minus strand of OX422218.1, from coordinate 33,431,261 downwards.
AGGGCTACGGGGGTTCCATGAGAAGTTAGGAGAAGTTCCCAAAGAGAGAACCCTAACCCCATCTTAAACCTTCAACCGTGGGAGAAAAGGAGAGAGCAACCTACATCCAAGATTCAACACCAAATTCAGAGAAAGATCAGAGGAAAGTGGTTTAATTACGTCATTTGCAACGAATGTTTCTTCCATGCTTAGACATTTATGAAAATTGCATTGTTTTGGGAGATTGATAAAAAACCCATTGAATTGGAATTAGAAATTCACATTTTGATAAGGAGACTGCATGTAGAATTGTGTTTGGGTAATTATTCCGATAGAAATACATCTTATATATCACAAAAACGGATTTAATTATGTCAATTGATGACTGTAAATTTCTAGGGCTCATGTTCATGAGATTTGAGGAAAATAGGGGGGATTTGATGATTAGATGTGGTTTAGGATGATTTGACCCCATATAAATGTTGTAATATGATTTAAGTGTGTTTAGGACCATTTAGAAACCTTGAAATACTGTTGGAATGACGTTTAGATGAGATTAGAGGTGAAGAAAATTGGGAAAAACGTAGTAGGAGAATTCTGGGCTCGAACTGTCACCTTGTTAGAAGACCTGCCCAGGTCGTTCGAACGAGCTCGTTCGAATGAGCTTCTAACGAGTTGACGGTTTGACTTATAACGAGTGGGATGTCCGTTCCATGACTTTCGTTCGAACGATATCTCGTTAGATGCCCACTTCATTCGAACGAACTCTCGTTCGAACGACCTCGTTCGAACGAGACTTCTAACGAGTTGACAGAATGGCCTTTTTGGCCTGGTTTGATTTCTAGTGTCCCGTAACCTTATTTAATTGTAGAGATAACCTTCCCTAGTTAACTATGTGGTATAATTGGGAGATTTGGGATATTTTGAGGAGTGAAACATAGAAGTGCGATTTGAACCAAATGATATTTGTGGATTAGGACGCTAGTGACTATATACGATGTGAGGATTTTCGACGACTAATATATTTGTATTAACCGGGGGTATGTGAATGGTGTAACATTATAAGTTGGTATGATAATGAGAAGTATACCACTAATAATTATGGTAATTACTAAGAAGTGTGCATGCTTAGTATATATGATTTTATGTGTATGACATACCTACCATACTTGCTGTCACGGGAGGTTTGCGTTCGCTTAGGGCCATCTAACCTTTGTGTGCCTACGGGGGGGATTTAGATTGGTACCTCGAGGACATAGGTCGAAGAAGTACATATTGGGAAGTTAATAAGTTTGCTGATCGTGGGAGCGTAGGTATGTGCGTGACCCAAGTGATGTGACTGTGTTCGCCTCCATTGATTATGATTGTTGTTATCTGAGAACGATTCCTGAGAGATTCGGAATTCATGATCCTTATGTACATGATGTACCGGGATGGATAGTAGAGTATGTGTGCACCGCAGCTTAGTCTCGGGGTGCTTGTATTGTATATTTATGACGTGAATAATATACGCTTAAATAATGAGAACTCTCATGTTGGTATCGTGAGTATAATTATGGTAACACTTTGAGAAAATAAAAAGGGATAACCTGCAGTGAATTGTATTGCTAATTATTGAGAATCCGAGTTTAAGTAAAGTCATCTATTTAATTGATAACGTTATAATGTATAATGGGAATCAAGTAGAAAGCGGTAGAACTTATGACGGTTTAGTTAGATATAAATGTCACTTAGATGGGTACGGTACGTTAGGAGTGCACAATTAGTCGAGAGGTGAGTATTTCATGTGAGTGCATGTCCTAACATGTATTTTGCATTCATTGTTTTAATGTCATTAAAACACTTGCTATTTTTAAAATACTCTCCACTTTCAGGCTCTGACTCATTTGCTTTCAAATCTATTTTTGTAAAAACCTTTTAGGTGCCCAGCCACAAGGACTCCATGCATAGGATTTCCATTCAGGTGATGAGTTGTAGCTGTTGTGGAAGTTACAGGGCCTTGCTAGTAGACGCTTATTTTATCTTGACTCCATATTCAGTTTCATCATTTGTAGGGCATGTCGCCCATTTCTATTAGAGACATTTCTTATTTCAGTTATTCAGATCTTTGGCATGTAATTAATTCAGGATACACTGTTTTATTTATTTCAGTTGTGGGATTGTTGTGAGGAGTTTTCCTCCGGACTTACTATTATTTGTTGGTTACCTTATTGAGACTCTATGGTGTATGGTTATGTTACTCTTTCATTGTTCTTTCAATGCATGTTAATCAGACTTATTTTAAAATTTGGCATCTTAGTTTTTAAATACTAGGTGTTTAGTAATGATTAAAAATGTTTTCGACAGTGATGCTATTAACTGAACCAACTAGGCATTTTGTATTAATTTAATAAAGGAGTAGCTACCCGGTATTTAATTAGTCGGGGTGTCACATATGTCTGACATGATTTTTGAAGATTCGGTGTCACACAAGGTTTTTCCTATAGGGTCTTTGATAAAAGTCAGTCAGGTTGTTTGATAAAATGCCTCACTTATTTGTTTCAGGGTTTGTTAATATGGGGTCGATTCTCTATTTTTTATTTTGCTTCATTTATGTTGATGAAAAGTCCTAACTCATGGCTCATTGTTTCATACAGTTTTTTTTTCAAGTTCATATAGTTTTTTTTCAAGTTCATACATGTGTTTTTATTTGAATGTGTTTTTATTGCGTTCGACGATAGTTTATTAGCACATTTGTTTTCTACATAAATGATCTGTAATATTCTCCATGACACAGTACATCATTTTATCTCTAACACATCAACCGTAATTTCTTTTCAAACGATTGGTACATACACAGTTGCTAAATGCAATTTGTCGAAATTATTGGTATATGCAGTTGCTTAACATGATTTGCTATATACGTGATTTGTTTTCATTTGAAATGATTTGCTATATATATGAAGTTACTAAGCGTGATTTTCTATATATATGAAGTTGGTATATGTAGTTACTGAGCATGATTTCCTATGTATAAGCAGTTTCTATTACAATTGGTATGAATGCGAGTTCTTTTCATTTCAAACGATTAATTTTAAACGATTTTCTCTGTATATAAAGTTGGTATATGCAGAAGCTGAACATGATTTGCTATATATGAAACCAAGTTTTCTTTCGTACTGAAGCATTGGAATTAATTTTGTATTTAAGCGATAGGAAGAAATTTCCATCTCAATCAGGTTTGTTTTTTAGTCTGATTCCATAGCAACCGGGTGGTATTTCCATAGCAACCGAGTCTGAAGCAGTAAGAATAAAATGAGGGAATAATTTGATGTTTGATACGTCATCTTTACTCATGTATTCGGTTTTGGTTTTTTGATGTTTGATACCCCATATTTACTCATGTATTAGGGTTAAGTGTGAAATTAGAGAATAATGTTTTTACCATTTTTCCCCTTTTTTGGGTGCAGTTTGACCGCAAGTATTTTCCATCAGCCGTTCACACGGAAATGAGGAGGAAGTTAAGGAATCTCAGACAAGGGGGAAGGACTGTGGCCGAGTATGAGGCCGAATTCATTATTCTACTAAATATTGTTCCGGATGAAATACCGACAGAGGAGAAGAAGATCCAGAAGTTTACAGATGGATTGACATGGAGGATCCGTCAGCATTTATTGGGGAACCTCTCGTTGGGCACTTATTCTGACGTGGTTATCGCTGCACTGTTACACTGCCAGGATCACCGCTTTCACATGGCTAAGAACAAGAGATCAGGAGAGTCCAGCCATCAGGGCAGGACTGGAGGAAATGGTGCTAATGGGGCACAATCTACTCAGGGGCAGAGGCAGGGTGACCAGGGTTCCCAGCAGGGGGATCATAAGAGGTTCAGATCGGGGAATTTCAGGCATGGAAAGGGATGTTTTAGGCAGGGCCATCAGGGTCCAAACGGCCATCAGGGCCAGCAGGGTCAGAACGGCCAACAACAGTTTCAGCAGGGCCAGGGGAGGAATGGACATGGCCACCAGGGCCGAGGGCAGCAGGGACATCGGGGGGGAAACTTCCCATGGAAGTGTTATGTTTGTGACAAGACTAGCCATAAACGCCAGGATTGTCCAGATAGGGGTAGGGCCCCGCAGCAGTAGCAGCAGGGTGCCCGATAGGAGCCGCAGGGGCCTATGTTTCCCGCCTCCCTCCCGGCACCACCACAGATGGAAGCATTACCACCCATTCCAGCAGTCCCAGTTCCGCAGGGACAACTTCAGTATGGGAGAGTGTATCAGCTCCAGCAGGTCGCAGCCCCACAGGATCCACCAGCCATTGAGGGTATGTTCTCTATTCAGGGGACTCTGGGGCGTATTTTATTTGACACGGGGGCTACACATTTTTTCATTACTATGAGATTTGCATGAACCATTGGATTGTTAGACACCGCCGAGAGTAAGGTTACTTGTGTAGATTGGCCATTGAGAAGGGGTTCCGTGATTTCACTTGTACGTAGAGGCGTGGGTATAGAGATTAGTAGGTTTACTTTACCCGCGGATATTTTAGTGTTAGAGATGACCGAGTATGATGCCATTATTGGTATGGATTGGCTAGTTGCGTACCGAGCCATGATTGACTATTTTAGTAGGAGTATTATCTTTGCCATTCCCGGGCAGGATATGTTTTTAGTGGCGATGCCTCATCCTGAGGGAGGATCGTCCACTCATTTGTACTATATAGAGGAGGAGACCTCTAAGGAAGCGGTGATACCGTTTGATTCGATTTCGGTTGTTCGAGAATTTGCCGAGGTATTTCAGGATATACCTGGATTACCTCCGAGTAAGGAGATAGAGTTTGTGATCGATTTGACATCGGGCACTTGGCCTATTGCCCGCGCACCTTACCGTATGGCTCTAGCTGAAATGAGAGAGTTATGAGATCATATTGAGCAGTTGTTGGGTCAGGGGTTTATTCGGAGGAGTACTTCACCGTGGGGTGCCCCTGTGTTGTTCGTAAAGAAGAGGGATGGATCGTTGAGGTTGTGTGTGGATTACCGGGAGTTGAATAAGGTCATGATATGGAATAAGTATCTGTTGCCCCGAATAGATGGCTTATTCGACCAGCTGAGGGGAGCTTCTCTCTTCTCAAAGATTGATTTGTGATAGGGATACCATCAGTTGCGTATCAGGGAGGAGGACGTCTCGAAGACTGCTTTCTTAACGAGATATGGTTCCTACGAGTTTCGGGTTATGCCTTTTGGTTTGACCAATGCTCCAGCCATGTTTATGGACTTGATGAATAGGGTGTTCAGAGAGTTCCTAGATCAGTTCGTCATTGTCTTCATTGATGATATTCTAGTTTACTCCCAGACAGAGGAGGAGCACGTCGAGCATTTGAGGCAGGTTTTGGAGACGCTACGTCAGAACAAGCTGTATGCAAAATATGAGAAGTACGGATTCTGGCTGAAGGAGGTTCATTTTTTGTGGCATATTATTTTCGACCGAGGGATATCTGTTGATCCGGGGAAGGTATTCGCGGTAAGGGAGTGGGGAAAGCCCACGACACCGACTGAGATCCCTAGTTTCTTGGGCCTAGCAGGATACTATAGGAGGTTCATTCGGGGTTTCTCAAAGATAGCGGGCCCTGTGACACATCTGACTCGTAAGGGTGTGCCATTCATTTGGAGTGATGCCTATCAGTTGGCATTTGATGAGTTGAAGGACAAGTTGACCTCAGCACCTACGTTAGCATTGCCGAGATCGGGAGTTGAGTATCTAGTTTACACCGATGCATCTTTACAAGGACTTGGAGGTGTATTGCAGCAGGAGAGTCAGGCCATAGCTTATGCTTCCCGTAAGCTTAAGCCTCACTAGAAGAATTACCCCACCCATGACTTGGAGTTAGCGGCAGTGGTATTTGCCCTTTGGATTTGGATACATTACCTTTTGGGGGAGAAGTTTCGATTGTTCATGGACCACAAGTCCCTACAGTACCTATTCACACAGAAGGAGTTGAATATGCCGCAGCGAAGGTGGCTTGAGTTTGTGAAGGATTATCAGTTCGATATCCAATATCACCCGGGGAAAGCTAACGTGGTAGTAGACGGGTTGAGCCGTAGGCCAGTAGATGAGGTGGCAGGGGTGTGGAAGGCAAAGTGGAAGGAGTTGGGACACCAGGATGCAGTGGCCCGATCGTTCATGTCTGTGATGACTGTTACACCGCAGATTGTCGCGAAGGTGGTAAGGGCATAGGCAAATGACTTGTTCTGTCTGGAGCAGATAGTTCGATTTCTAGCAGAGGGAGCCGAGTCCTATACCGTTAGTTCAAGCAGGTGATTGCGCTTCAATGGAAGACTGGTAGTTCCAAAAGGGGAGGAATTGCGACACGAGGTGATGGCAGAGTCGCACGGCTCACGGTTCGCGGTACATCCCGGTGGGGACAAAATGTACCAAGACATGAGATGACAGTACTGGTGGAGCGGGATGAAGAAGGATATTGCCGTGTTTGTTTCTAAATGCGCCACTTGTCAGTTGGTAAAAGTGGATCATCAGAGATCGGCAGGACTTCTACAGCCATTAGAGGTCCCGATGTGGATGTCGGAGAGCATATCCATGGACTTTATCACGGTATTGCCTACGTCACAGAGAGGTCACGACTCCATTTGGGTAATTGTGGACAGGTTGACCAAAGTCGCTCATTTTCTACCTGTAAGGACAGACTACACTACGGGATAGTATGCCCACCTTTTTATTGAAGAAATAGTGAGACATCACGGTGTGCCCCTAAATATCGTGTCTGATAGAGACAAGATATTCGTTTCACGGTTTTGGAAGAGTTTTCAGGAGGCCATGGGCACGGAATTGCGGTTGATTACAGCTTATCATCCGCAGACCGATGGGCAAACCAAGCGTACAAATCAGATGTTGGAGGACATGTTGCGTATGTGCATCATTGATTTCGGGGGTGGATGGGAGTAGTATCTTCCACTAGTGGAGTTTGCTTACAACAACTCCAACCAGTTCACCATTGGCATGGATCCATTTGAGGCATTCTACGGTAGACCTTGTCGTTCCCAAGCATGTTGGTTGGAGGTGGGGGATAACAAACTACTTGGGCCGGAAGTGATTCAGGATACTTCGGCGAGGATAGAATTGATACGGAGTCGCGTTCGGGGAGCTCAGGATCGGTAGAAGAGCTACGCTAATGCGAAGAGATTCTTCAGGGAGTTCCAAGTGGGGGACCAAGTTTTACTCAGAGTATCTCCTATGAAGGGGATTATGCAATTTGGGAAGAAGGGGAAGTTGGCACCGAGATATGTGGGGCCATTTCCTATCATCGAGAGAATTGGGTCTGTTGCATATAGACTTGGGTTACCGGAGCTTTTGCACAGGATTCATGATGTGTTTCATATTTCCTCGCTAAGGAAATATCTTAGAGATGATTTGGCAAATTCTCACATTTCTTTGGGGGACATCGATCTCCAGCCTGATAGCTCCTATGAGGAGGGGGCGATTGCTATTTTAGACTAAAGTGAGCAGAAACTACGGACAAAGATAATTCCGTTAGTTCGTGTTCAGTGGCGACATCATAATGTCGAAGAGTCCACATGGGAGCACGAGGATGAGATGCGCGAACGTTATCCAGAGTTATTTTTACCAGGTACTTTCTAGTTCCAAAATTCTGGACAAAATTTTGTTATTAGGGGGGAAGTATGTAATACCCCGTATTTTTGAGATATTTATTTATGGGATTAATGGAATTAAATGGGTAATAATTGAGAACTAATCTGGATAATATACTAACGAGATGTGAGTTGGTATTTGATTATAATGAATATTGAATATATTGAATTTGTCGTGAAATTGAAATACGGCAATTTGGAAATTTTGTTAGGACGCGTGTGACAGTCGCGTCAAGAATATAATTATTTAAATTAAAAATTGGATTTTATTTTTATCAACCGTATGGTCATTTTGAGTGCGCCAACGCATTCGGAAGGGTCGAAATAGTCAGAAAACACTAGCCGGGGGTTTAATTTGGGTCCCGGGGCATTTTTAGGCCATACCGGCAACTTAAAAGGGTATTTTGGTAATTTTAGGAATTTTGACCAACGAATTTTGGGAGTTTAAAATAGGGAATTTAATGACCCACTAACCCACTACCAGCAATTAACTGATTAGAGGGCTACGGGGGTTTCATGAGAAGTTAGGAGAAGTTCCCAAAGAGAGAACCCTAACCCATCTTCAACCTTTAACCTTGGGAGAACAGGAGAGAGCAACCTACATCCAAGATTCAACACCAAATTCAGAGAAAGTTCAGAGGCAATTGGTTTAATTACGTTATTTACAACGAATGTTTCTTCCATGCTTAGACATTTATGAAAATTGCATTATTTTGGGAGATTGATAAAAATCCATTGAATTGGAATTAGAAATTCACATTTTGATAAGGAGACTTCATGTAGAATTGTGTTTGGGTAATTATTCTGGTATTAATACATCTTCTATAGCACAAAAACGGGTTTAATTATGTCTATTGATGACTGTAAATTTCTAGGGTTCATGTTCATGAGATTTGGGGAAAATTGGGCGGATTTGATGATTAGTTGTGGTTTAGGATGATTTGACCCCATATAAATGTTGTAATATGATTTAAGTATGTTTAGGAACGTTTAGAAACCTTGAAATACTGTTGGAATGATGTTTAGATGAGATTATAGGTGAAGAAAATTGGGAAAAACATAGTAGGAGAATTCTAGGCTCGAACTGTCACCTCGTTAGAAGACCTACCCAGGTCGTTCGAATGAGCTCGTTCGAATGAGCTTCCAACGAGTTGACAGTTTGACTTCTAACGAGTGGGATGTTCATTCGATGACTTTCGTTCGAACGATATCTCATTAGATTCCCACTTCGTTCGAACGACCTCGTTCGAACGAGACTTCTAACGAGTTGACAGAATGGCCTTTTTGGCATGGTTTGATATCTAGTGTCCCGTAGCCTTATTTAATTGTAGAGATAACCTTCCCTTGTTAACTATTTGGTATAATTGGGAGATTTGGGATATTTTGAGGAGTGAAACATAGAAGTGCGATTTGAACCAAATGATATTTGTGGATTAGGACGCTAGTGACTATATACGATGTGAAGATTTTTGACGACTTATATATTTGTATTAACCGGAGATATGTGAATGGTGTAACATTATAAGTTGGTATGAGAATGAGAAGTATACCACTAATAATTATGGTAATTACTAATAAGTGTGCATGCTTAGTATATATGATTTTATGTGTATGACATACCTACCAAACTTGCTATCACGGGAGGTTTGCATTCGCTCAGGGCCATCTAACCTTTGTGTGCCTACGGGGGGGATTTAGATTGGTACCTCGAGGACATAGGTTAGAGAAGGACTTATTGGGAAGTTAATAAGTCTGCTGATCATGGCAGCGTAGGTATGTGCATGACCCACGTGATGTGACTATGTTCGCCTCCATTGATTGTGATTGTTGTTATCTGAGAACGATTCCTGCGAGATTCGGAATGCGTGATCCTTATGTACGTGATGTACCGGGATGGATAGCAGAGTATGTGTGCACCGCAGCTTAGTCTCGGGGTGCTTGTATTGTATATTTATGATGTGAATAATATACGCTTAAATAATGAGAACTTTCATGTTGGTATTGTGAGTATAATTATGGTAACACTTTGAGAAAATAAAAAGGGATAACCTACAGTGAATTGTATTGCTAATTATTGAGAATCTGAGTTTAAGTAAAGTCATCTAGTTAATTGATAACGTTAGAATGTATAATGGGAATCGAGTAGAAAGGTGTAGAACTTATGACGGTTTAGTTAGATATAAATGTCACTTAGATGGGTACGGTACGTTAGGAGTGCACAATTAGTCGAGAGGTGAGTTTTTCATGAGAGTGCACGTCCTAACATGTATTTTTCATTCATTTTTTTAATGTCATTAAAACACTTGCTATTTTTAAAATACTCTCCACTTTCGGGCTCTAACCCGTTTGCTTTCAAATCTATTTTTGTAAAAACCTTTTAGGTGCCAAGCCACAAGGACACCATACATAGGATTTCCATTCAGGTGACGAGCTGTAGCTATTGTGGAAGTTACAGGTCCTTTCTAGTAGACGCTTATTTTATCTTGACTCCATATTCAGTTTAATCATTTGTAGGGCATGTCGCCCATTTCTATTAGAGACATTTATTATTTCAGTTATTCAGATCTTTTACGTGTAATTAATTCATGATACACTGTTTTATTTATTTCAGTTGTGGGATTGTTGTGAGGAGTTTTCCTCCGGACTTACTATTATTTGTTGGTTACCTTATTGAGACTCTATGGTGTATGGTTATGTTACTCTTTCATTGTTCTTTCAATGCATGTGTAATACCCCGTACTTTTGGCTATATTTATTTTTGGGATTAATTAATTAAATGTGTATTAATTGGAAATTAATCCGGGTTATAAATACTAATGGGATGCGAATTGGTATTTGATTAGGTGCATATATGATTATATATGAACTTGATATTATAAAATTTGTCGTGGGATTTATATACGGCATTTTAGAAATTTTGTTGAGACGCGTGGGACCGCCGCGTCACGGTATAATATTTTAATATTAAAAGTGAATTTAAAATCTATAATCTGTATGGTCGTTTTGAGTATGCCAACGCGTCCGGAAGGGTCGAGATAGTCAGAAAACACTAGCCGGGGGTATAGTTTGGGTCCCGGGGTATTTTTAGGCCATTCCGGCACCATAAAGGGTATTTTAGTAATTTGGTATTTTTGGGTAATTAAAAGTGACGAAAATTGAGAGTTGTAATCTGATAAGGATTTGACCCAACCAACCCTTATTAACCCAACAAGCTACGGAGGTTTATTAAATTAGGTTTTCATAAGTTCCCCAAAGCAAACCCTAGCCACCATAGCTTTTTAGAGAAGAAAGCTTGGAGAAGGAGAGAGAGAGAGGAATTCTGTAGAAATTCGACACCAAATCCACACCAAATTCCGAAATCAAACCAAGGAAAGTGACTTTATTTCCATTTAATTACTGAGAATGTCTTTTCCATGTTAGAAAATTCAGATTTATGGTTGTTCTTGATGAAATATGAAAACCCATGTAGTCTAGATGATAAAACTTGAGGAAATTGAGATGGATTGCATGTAGAAGGATAGGTAAATGATTAATCTGATGTTAATACATGATTTGGGTGAAAGAAAAACGGATTTTATTTGATGAATTGAAGGTTCCAAATTTTAGGGTTCAAGGTCATAAATGAATTGGGGAAAAGTTTATGTAATTGTAAATTGATTGATGATTTGGGTGAGTAAATCCACACAAAAGTGATAGGATGTGGTTATACTATGTTTAGAATTGTTTAGAGACTTTAAAACAATCATTGGGATAAATTTTAGAGGTGATTTGAGGAGTACAAATGGTGAAAAATGATTTTTGGGAAATTCTGGGCCGAAACTGGCCTCTCGTTAGAAGCAGCCCCCAGGTCGTTCGAACGAACTCGTTCAAACGAGCTTCTAACGAGTTGACCAGTCGCTACTAACGAGTGGGGATTTCGTTCGATATCTCGTTCGAACGAGATATCGTTAGAAGGGTCAGTTCGTTCGAACGAACTGGGATCTCGTTCGAACAGCCTCGTTCGAACGAGACTTCTAACGACCTGACAGTCCAAACTCGTTCGAAGCCTCGTTCGAACGAGACTTCTAACGAGTTGATAGTTTTGTCCTTTTTGGACTGCTTTGACTTTTGGAGTCCCGGGAACTGGTTCAAGGGTCGAGTTAGTATTCCTTTGATGATATAGTGATTGATTTGGGACTTTTGGGTTATTGAGATGAGTAAATCATACACTAGAGTTATATTCAATGAACCATTTGGGTTGAGACGTGAGTGTCTACTATGATGTGAGGATAAATTATGGCACGTATAATTATAAACTGGAATAGCACGAATTGTGGTAATTATAGTTAGTACGAGAATGCGATATGTACTACGATTATAATACGGTATTACTAAGATGTGTGATTACTTAGTATTAATATAAGGATTGTGTGAATGACATACCTACCATACTTGCTATCACGGGAGGTTTGCGTTCGCTTAGGACCCTCTAATCCTTGTGTGCCTACGGGGGTGATATAGACTGGTACCTTGATGAACATAGGTCATAGAAAGACTTATTGTGATATTAATAAGTCCGCTGACCATGGGAGCGTAGGTATGTGCGTGACCCATGTGATGGTGACTGTGTTCGCCTCCACTATTTGTGATTTGTGTTATCTGAACTATTCCTGAGAGATTCGGAATATGTGATCCTTATGTACGTGATGTACCGGGATGGATAGCAGAGTATGTGTGCACTACAGCTTAGATTGCGGGGTGCTTGTATCGTATATTTATGATGTGAATAATATACATTTAATTAATGGGAATCTTCACGTTAATGTTGTAAAAATATTCCGATATTGTTTCGAGATATATAATGAGTTAACTGATAGTTATATCAATGGCATATTTAGTAACTGAGTTTACGTTAAACCTCTATTTAATTACGAGCGTTGTTATATTAAATGGAACCAAGTAAAATGGGTAGAACCTTTGGTAGTCTATCTAGTTATGTTGTCAGTTAGCTAGTAGTATGGGTTGTTATAGATGGGTACTTACGTTAGGAGTGCACAGTTAGACGAGAGGTGAGAATATCATGCGAGTGTACGTCCTAACATGTACTTTGCATTTAATGTTTTAAATGTTTTTAAAGCACTTGCAGGTTTTTAAAATATAACACATTCGGGCTCTGACCCGTTTGCTTTTCAAATCTCTTTTTCTTTGTAAAACCATTTTAGGTGCCCAGCCACAGGGACACCAAGCATAGGATACTCATTCAGGTGACGAGCTATAGCTGTTTGTGGAAGCTACAGGGATTTGTTCATAGAAGCTTCTATTCTTTGGATTCCAGAGTCACTATCTATCCATTGTAGGGCATGTTGCCCATTTCTATTTAGAGACATCTTTTATACTTCAGTTTTCAGACTTTAGCACGTTTTATTATTGTTTCAGTTTATTTATTTCAGTTATGGGATTGTAGTGAGGGGTTTCCTCCAGACTTTATTTACTCTATTGTGTTGGTTATTTGTTTTACTTCAGTATGGTGAATGGTGTTATTTATTTCTTCATTACACTTGTTGCATGTTAATCAGATTTAAATTAAAATTTGGCAACTTGCTTTTTAAATACTAGGTGGTTAGATATAATAAAATGTTTTCGACAGAGATGCTATTAACTGAGCCAACTTGGCATTTTGAATTAATTTTATAAAGGAGTAGCTACCCGGTGTTTAATTAGTCGGGGTGTCACAGGTGGTATCAGAGCATCAGGTTCTAGTGTCCTTTAGGATCTGTACGGCTATTATGTTTCCGCTACGTTTTCTTTGATATAGAGCCCTATATTTTAGGACTGTTGTACTCTTTTGTGTATGCTTCGTTCTTCAGCTATATTAAGTTTATAAACTGCGAACTTATAAACTTTGTTCTTATTTCAGATGCCTCAACGACGTGCACGACGAGTTCCCAGGGATGCTACGCCCGAACCACAGCCCGCTCCAGTTCAGGGCATGTTGAACGCCGCTGAGGTTGCTGCTATAGTAGCCCAAGCGGTAAATGCCGCGATTGCCGTGATTCAGCAGGCACCACCTCAGGCGCCGGTTGCCGCGCCAGTACAGGTTAATGCATTCCCGTCTGCTTGGGAGCGTGTACGTGATGCTTTTCAGAAAGCGCATCCGCCAGAGTTTGCAGGAAGCTCAGATGTAGTGGTCTCGAGCCAGTGGAGGAAAGACATGCAGAGGCATTTGAGGATGCATGAGTGCACTGATGTTCAGAAACAGGTGCTAGCTACTTTCAAGCTAGTGGGATCTGCACTACAGTGGTGGGAGTCTATTACCACCGCGGAGGAGAGGGATACCCTCACGATTCAGGAGTTCTGGGTGCGGTTCGACCGCAAGTACTTTCCGTCCACAGTTCATACAGAGATGAGGAGGAAGCTAATGAGTTTGAAGCAAGAGGGCAAGACCGTGGCCGAGTATGAGGCCGAGTTCACTAACCTGTTGAATATCGTTCTAGACGAGATTCCAACAGAGAAGAAAAAGATAGAGAAGTTCACTAATGGGTTGAATTGGAGAATCCGGCAGCATCTGCTTGGGAACCTATCGTTGGCCACGTATTCTGATGTGGTTAACGCTGCATTACTACACTGCCAGGATCACCGTTTTCATATGGCCGAGGGCAAGCGGTCAGGGGAGTCTAGCCATCAGGGCAGGACTGGAGGACATGGTGCCAGCGGGGCACAAACCGGTCAGGGGCAGAGACAGACTGAGAAGGGTACCCAGCAGGGGGACAATAAGAGGTTCCGGTCAGGGAACTACAGGCAGGGACAGGGAGGTTTCCGCCAGGGCCATCAGGGTCCAAACGGCCATCAGGGCCAGCAGGGGCAGAATGGGCAGCAGTTCCATCAGGGCAAGCAGGGCCAAGGGAGGAATGGTAACGGCCACCAGGGCCGGGGACAGCAGGGGCAGAGGGGAGGGAACTTCCCAGGGAAGTGCTTCACTTGTGGCAAAACTGGCCATAAGAAGCAGGATTGTCCTGATAGGGGCAGGGCCCCACAGCAGCAGCAGCAGGGTGCTCGCCAAGAGCCACAGAGACCTATGTTTCCTTCCGCTCTTCCTGCACCGCTACAGATGGCAGCTTTGCCACCCATTCCAGCAGTCCCAGCTCAGCAGGGGCAGCTACAGTATGGACGTGTCTACAACGTTCACCAGGCTGCAGTTCCACAGGCACCGCCCGCGATCGAGGGTACGTTTCCTATCCATGGCACTATGGGTCGGGTGTTATTTGATACGGGTGCTACACATTGTTTCATTGCTACACACTTCGCGAAAGCTTTAGGATTGTTAGCTACGGCAGAGAGCGCAGTGACGTGTGTCGACTCACCATTGGGGAGTGGGTCACTTATTTTCTTTATATGCCGGGGAGTGGGGGTAGAGGTTGGTGGTTTGGTATTGCCTGCGGACATGTTAGTGTTAGACATGCATGTTCACGATGTGATCATCGGTATGGATTGGCTCGTAGATTACAGGGCCATGATTGATTGCTTCAGCGGGAGCATTATTTTTGCCATTCCGGGGCAAGAGATGTTTGTGGTGGCGATGCCTCGCCCAGAGGGAGGATCGACCGCTCATCTGTATTACATAGAGGAGGATACCTCTAAGGAGGTTGTTATTCCTTCAGATTCGATCCCGGTCATCAGGGAGTATTCAGATGTGTTTCAGGAGATACCAGGCTTACCACCCAGTCGAGCGACAGATTTCGTTATTGATTTGCTACCGGGTACGAGACCTATAGCACGTGCACCGTACCGTATGGCTCCAGCTGAGATGCGAGAGTTACGGGATCAGATAGAGCAGCTGTTAGGGCAGGGCTTTATTCGCAGGAGTACCTCACCTTGGGGCGCTCCAGTTTTGTTTGTGAAGAAGAGGGATGGTTCACTGAGATTGTGCGTGGACTACCGAGAGTTGAATAAGGTCACGATACGGAATAAGTATCCATTGCCTCGAATCGATGACTTATTCGACCAGTTGAGAGGAGCTTCTTTCTTCTCGAAGATTGACTTGAGGTCAGGATACCATCAGTTGCGTATCAGGGAGGAGGATGTCTCAAAGACTGCATTTTTGTCGAGCTATAGTTCTTACGAGTTTCGGGTTATGCCTTTCGGCTTGACCAATGCTCCAGCAGTGTTTATGGACTTGATGATCAGGGTGTTCAGAGATTTCCTAGATCAGTTTGTCATTGTCTTCATTGATGACATTCTGGTTTACTCTCAGACAGAGGAGGAGCACGCCGAGCATTTGAGGCAGGTTTTGCAGACACTTCGTCAGAACGAGCTGTATGCAAAATACGAGAAGTGCGGGTTTTGGTTGAAGGAAGTCCAGTTCTTGGGTCATATTATTTCTGACCAGGGAATATCAGTTGATCCGGGGAAGGTGTCAGCGGTGAGGGAGTGGGGACAGCCCACGACACCAACGGAGATTCGTAGTTTCTTGGGTTTGGCAGGATACTACAGGAGGTTTATTCGGGGTTTCTCGGAGATAGCAGGTCCTTTGACACATCTTACTCGTAAAGGTGTGCCATACATTTGGAGTGATGCCTGTCAGTTGGCATTCGATGAGTTGAAGAACAAATTGACCTCAGCACCTGTGTTAGCATTGCCGAGACCGGGAGTTGAGTATTTGGTTTACACCGATGCGTCTTTGCAAGGAATGGGAGGTGTGTTGCAGCAGGAGAGACAGGCCATAGCTTATGCTTCCCGTAAGCTTAAGCCTCATGAGAAGAATTACCCCACGCATGATTTGGAGTTGGCGGCAGTAGTATTTGCCTTACGGATTTGGAGGCACTATCTTTTGGGGGAGAAGTTTCAGCTGTTCACGGACCACAAGTCACTACAGTATCTGTTCACGCAGAAGGAACTGAATATGCGGCAGCGTAGGTGGCTTGAATTTGTGATAGACTACCAGTTCGACATCCAGTACCACCCGGGTAAGGCTAACGTGGTAGCAGACGCGTTGAGCCGCAGGCCAGCAGATGAGGTGGCAGAGGTGTGGAAAGCTAAGTGGAAGGAATTGGGACACCAGGATGTGCAGTGGCCCGATCTTTCATGTATGTGATGACTGTTACACCGCAGATTGTCACAAAGGTAGTACGGGCACAGGCTAATGACACGTTCTGTCAGGAACAGATAGTTCGGTTGCTAGCAGAGGGAGCCGAGTCCTATACCGTTAGCTCAGACGGGGGATTGCGCTTCAATGGGAGATTGGTAGTTCCAGAAGGGGAAGAATTGCGGCACGATGTGATGGCAGAGTCGCACGGCTCACGGTTCGCGGTACATCCTGGAGGGGACAAAATGTACCAAGACATGAGACGGCAGTATTGGTGGAGCGGTATGAAGAGAGATATCGCTGAGTTTGTCTCGAAATGCGCCACTTGTCAGCTCGTAAAAGTGGATCATCAGAGACCAGCAGGATTGCTACAGCCGTTGGAGTTTCCGGTGTGGATGTGGGAGAGCATATCCATGGATTTCGTCACGGGGTTGCCTACGTCGCAGAGGGGTCACGACTCTGTTTGGGTAATTGTGGACAGGTTGTCCAAGGTCGCTC
Source organism: Sambucus nigra (assembly GCA_949130495.1). NCBI lineage: Eukaryota > Viridiplantae > Streptophyta > Magnoliopsida > Dipsacales > Adoxaceae > Sambucus > Sambucus nigra. Next base: position 33,414,081 of record OX422218.1, on the reverse strand, counting down.
ACTTCTTACCCGTAAGGACTGACTACACTACGGGACAGTATGCCCAGCTCTTCATTTCAGAGATTGTGAGACTTCACGGTGTGCCCCTGAATATCGTGTCTGACAGAGACAAGATATTTGTTTCGAGGTTTTGGGAGAGTTTCCAGGAGGCCATGGGCACGGAATTGCGGTTGAGTACGGCTTATCATCCGCAGACCGATGGGCAGACAGAGCGCACCAATCAGATGTTGGAAGACATGCTACGCATGTGCATTATTGACTTCGCGGGTGGATGGGAGCAGTACCTTCCACTGGTGGAGTTTGCTTACAACAACTCCTATCAGTTCACGATTGGCATGGCTCCGTTTGAGTCATTGTACGGTAGGCCTTATCATTCCCCAGCATGTTGGTTAGAAGTGTGGGACAACAAACTACTTTGGCCGGAAGTGATTCAGGATACGTCGGCAAGGATTGAGTTGATTCGGAGTCGCATTCGGGTAGCTCAAGACAGGCAGAAGAGTTATGCGGATGCAAAGAGGTTTTTCAGGGAGTTCCAAGTGGGGGACCAGGTTCTGCTCAGGGTATCTCCGATGAAGGGGATTATGCGATTCGGGAAGAAGGGGAAGTTGGCACCGAGATATGTGGGGCCGTTTCCTATTATTGAGAGGATCGGACGCGTCGCGTATAGACTTGGACTACCGGAGCACTTGCATCGGATTCATGACGTGTTCCATATTTCCTCGCTAAGGAAATACCTTAGAGATAATTTGGCTCATTCTCACATTGCTGTGGAGGACATCGATCTCCAGCCGGATAGCTCCTACGAGGAGGGGCCAATTGCTATTTTGGACCGAAGCGAGAGGAAACTGCGGTCAAAGATAGTCCCGTTAGTGCGTATTCAGTGGCGACATCACAATGTCGAAGTGTCCACATGGGAGCGCGAGGATGAGATGCGCGAACGTTATCCAGAGCTATTTTTAGCAGGTACTTTCTAGTTTCGAATTTCGGGACGAAATTCAGTTATTAGGGGGGAAGTATGTAATACCCCGTACTTTTGGCTATATTTATTTTTGGGATTAATTAATTAAATGTGTATTAATTGGAAATTAATCCGGGTTATAAATACTAATGGGATGCGATTTGGTATTTGATTAGGTGCATATATGATTATATATGAACTTGATATTATAAAATTTGTCGTGGGATTTATATACGGCATTTTAGAAATTTTGTTGAGACGCGTGGGACCGCCGCGTCACGGTATAATATTTTAATATTAAAAGTGAATTTAAAATCTATAATCCGTATGGTCATTTTGAGTGCGCCAACGCGTCCGGAAGGGTCGAGATAGTCAGAAAACACTAGCCGGGGGTATAGTTTGGGTCCTGGGGTATTTTTAGGCCATTCCGGCACCATAAAGGGTATTTTAGTAATTTGGTATTTTTGGGTAATTAAAAGTGACGAAAATTGAGAGTTGTAATCTGATAAGGATTTGACCCAACCAACCCTTATTAACCCAACAAGCTACGGAGGTTTATTAAATTAGGTTTTCATAAGTTCCCCAAAGCAAACCCTAGCCACCATAGCTTTTTAGAGAAGAAAGCTTGGAAAAGGAGAGAGAGAGAGGAATTCTACAGAAATTTGACACCAAATCCACACCAAATTCAGAAATCAAACCAAGGCAAGTGACTTTATTTCCATTTAATTACTGAGAATGTCTTTTCCATGTTAGAAAATTCAGATTTATGGTTGTTCTTGATGAAATATGAAAACCCATGTAGTCTAGATAATAAAACTTGAGGAAATTGAGAAGGATTGCATGTAGAAGGATAGGTAAATGATTAATCTGATGTTAATACATGATTTCGGTGAAAGAAAAATGGATTTTATTTGATGAATTGAAGGTTCCAAATTTTAGGGTTCATGTTCATAAATGAATTGGGGAAAAGTTTATGTAATTGTAAATTGATTGATGATTTGGGTGAGTAAATCCACACAAAAGTGATAGGATGTGGTTATACTATGTTTAGAATTGTTTAGAGACTTTAAAACAATCGTTGGGATAAATTTTAGAGGTGATTTGAGGAGTACAAATGGTGAAAAACGATTTTTGGGAAATTCTGGGCCGAAACTGGCCTCTCGTTAGAAGCAGCCCCCAGGTCGTTCGAACGAACTCGTTCGAACGAGCTTCTAACGAGTTGACCAGTCGCTACTAACGAGTGGGGATTTCGTTCGATATCTCGTTCGAATGAGATATCGTTAGAAGGGTCAGTTCGTTCGAACGAACTGGGATCTCGTTCGAACAGCCTCGTTCGAACGAGACTTCTAACGACCTAACAGTCCAAACTCGTTCGAAGCGTCGTTCGAACGAGACTTCTAACGAGTTGACAGTTTGGTCCTTTTTGGACTGCTTTGACTTTTGGAGTCCCGGGAACTGGTTCAAGGGTAGAGTTAGTATTCCTTTGATGATATAGTGATTGATTTGGGACTTTTGGGTTATTGAGATGAGACACTAGACTTATATTCAATGAACCGTTTGGGTTGAGACGTGAGTGTCTACTACGATGTGAGGATAAATTATGGCACGTATAATTATAAACCGGAATAGCACGAATTGTGGTAATTATAGTTAGTACGAGAATGCGATATGTACTACGATTATAATACGGTATTACTAAGATGTGTGATTACTTAGTATTAGTATAAGGATTGTGTGTATGACATACCTACCATACTTGCTATCACGGGAGGTTTGCGTTCGCTTAGGACCCTCTAATCCTTGTGTGCCTACGGGGGGGATATAGACTGGTACCTTGATAAACATAGGTCATAGAAAGACTTATTGTGATATTAATAAGTCCGCTGACCATGGGAGCGTAGGTATGTGCGTGACCCATGTGATGGTGACTGTGTTCGCCTCCACTATTTGTGATTTGTGTTATCTGAACTATTCCTGAGAGATTCGGAATATGTGATCCTTATGTACGTGATGTACCGGGATGGATAGCAGAGTATGTGTGCACTACAGCTTAGATTGCGGGGTGCTTGTATCGTATATTTATGATGTGAATAATATACATTTAATTAATGGGAATCTTCACGTTAATGTTGTAAAAATATTCCGGTATTGTTTCGAGATATATAATGAGTTAACTGATAGTTATATCAATGGCATATTTAGTAACTGAGTTTACGTTAAACCTCTATTTAATTACGAGCGTTGTTATATTAAATGGAACCAAGTAAAATGGGTAGAACCTTTGGTAGTCTAGCTAGTTATGTTGTCAGTTAGCTAGTAGTATGGGTTGTTATAGATGGGTACTTACGTTAGGAGTACACAGTTAGACGAGAGGTGAGAATATCATGCGAGTGTACGTCCTAACATGTACTTTGCATTTAATGTTTTAAATGTTTTTAAAGCACTTGCAGGTTTTTAAAACATAACACATTCGGGCTCTGACCCGTTTGCTTTTCAAATCTCTTTTTCTTTGTAAAACCATTTTAGGTGCCCAGCCACAGGGACACCAAGCATAGGATACTCATTCAGGTGACGAGCTGTAGCTGCTTGTGGAAGCTACAGGGATTTGTTCATAGACGCTTCTATTCTTTGGATTCCAGAGTCACTATCTATCCATTGTAGGGCATGTTGCCCATTTCTATTTAGAGACATCTTTTATACTTCAGTTTTCAGACTTTAGCACGTTTTATTATTGTTTCAGTTTATTTATTTCAGTTATGGGATTGTAGTGAGGGGTTTCCTCCAGACTTTATTTACTCTATTGTGTTGGTTATTTGTTTTACTTCAGTATGGTGAATGGTGTTATTTATTTCTTCATTACACTTGTTGCATGTTAATCAGATTTAAATTAAAATTTGGCAACTTGCTTTTTAAATACTAGGTGGTTAGATATAATAAAATTTTTTCGACAGTGATGCTATTAACTGAGCCAACTTGGCATTTTGAATTAATTTTATAAAGGAGTAGTTACCCGGTGTTTAATTAGTCGGGGTGTCACAGCATGTTAATCAGACTAATTTTAAAATTTGACATCTTACTTTTTAAATACTAGGTGGTTAGTAATTATTAAAAATGTTTTCGACAGTGATGCTATTAACTGAACCAACTTGGCATTTTGTATTAATTTAATAAAGGAGTAGCTACCCGGTATTTAATTAGTCGGGGTGTCACATATGTCTGACATGATTTTTGACGATTCGGTGTCACAGAGGGTTTTTCCTATAGGGTCTTTGATAAAAGTCACTCAGGCTGTTTGATAAAATGCCTCACTTATTTGTTTCAGGGTTTGTTAATATATGGTCGATTCTCTATTGTTTATTTTTCTTCATTTATGTTGTTGAAAAGTCCTGACTCATGGCTCATTGTTTCATATAGTTTTTTTTTTAAATTCATACAGTTTTTTTTTCAAGTTCATACATGTGTTTTTATATGAATGTGTTTTTATTGCGTTCGACGATAGTTTATTAGCACATTTGTTTTCTACATAAATGATATGCAATATTCTCCATGACACGGTACATCATTTTATCTCTAACACATCAACCGTAATTTCTTTTCAAACGATTGGTACATACACAGTTGCTAAATGCAATTTGTCGAAATTATTGGTATATGCAGTTGCTGAACATGATTTGCTATATACGTGATTTGTTTTCATTTGAAATGATTTGCTATATATATGCAGTTACTATGCGTGATTTTCTATATATATGAAGTTGGTATATGCATTTACTGAGTGTGATTTCCTATGTATATCCAGTTGCAATTACAATTGGTATGAATGCGAGTTCTTTTCATTTCAAACGATTAATTTTAAATGATTTTCTCTGTATATAAGGTTGGTATATGCAGTTGCTGAACATGATTTGCTATATATGCAGCTAGTAATAAAATTTGGTACTGAATGTTATTTGTTTCCATATCAAATGATTCAAGAGAAACCAAGTTTGCTTTCGTACTGAAGCATTGGAATTAATTTTGTATTTAAGCGATAAGAAGAAATTTCCATCTCAATCAGGTTTGTTTTTTAGTCTGATTCCGTAGCAACCAAGTGGTATTTCCATAGCAACCGAGTCTGAAGTAGTAAGAATAAAATGAGGGAATAATTTGATGTTTGATACGTCATATTTACTCATGTATTCGGTTTTGGTGTTTTGATGTTTGATAACCCATATTTACTCATCTATTAGGGTTAAGTGTGAAATTAGAGAATAATGTTTTTACCATTTTTCCCCTTTTTTCCAGATTTATGAATAGCAATGTGCGCATTGAATGTTGACTATGGTGCCCATTGTGGTGGTGCACATATTCTCAAGTGTGCCATTGCCTAACAGGTGATTGCAAATTGTTTCTATTATGGATTGTAATCTTTCATTTTTTTCAAAGCATAAAGTTCTTAATTATTTATCTTTAACTTTGTTTTTATTCACGTTTATAATTTTTAGTTTGAATGCGTGTTTACATTTATTTTTCACAAATTGATTCATTTTTGAATAAATTTGTACAAAAAAGGAATTTTGAGATGTAACAACATAAATCATTTATTTTTAGTTTGTTCATGTTTTGGTATTTTGAGATATGTTTATTTGGCATACCCTCAAATATGAATTCAGTGTCGAGTCCACTGGTAGAAACCTAAAAAATTATTGTGTGTGGTCTATTAACTATGTTTGCATTTAGATTAGGAGTCAATTACAGAAATCTGTATATTATAGTTATTAAACAACAACTCTATACATTTATAGTGTATAGTCACTGAGAGAGGATGATTGGGATAATGTGTCAATACTAATACTAAATAATTGAATATTTTCCGTAGTTATTTATAACTCCTTTATATATTGTAACCAAGTCAGGCACTTCGTGGCTTTGTGTTAGAGTGTTTAATTATAATTTTTTAGTGACACTTCAAAATATATATCACAATTATTATTTGGATTCCCATTTAAATTTACTTTCCACGAAATGTTTTAGAATATAAAATTATATTTATCTATAGATAAGTTGAGTCACTCTTGAAATAAATTTTAACTATGAAACTGTATTTGAAAAATAAGTATATGTAATTTTAAATTTTATTACCAAATTTTACTTTTGAAATAACTTTTTTGTGTGATTACATTTGTTTTTCAAGAATCCTAAATTGTCTTGAAGATCATAACACTTCAAATCCCTATTAAGGTGCACTCTCTGTTCACTTTCGAGTTTTCTTTTCTTCTATGTTGGATGTCTAATTTGTTAGGTTTGTTGACTTTCACATTGTAGATTAATAATATAAAGGTTCAAGATGATAATTTCAATCATCTTCTATCTTAATTGCAATTTTGTATAACACTATTAGTTATCTTTGGATTGGTGGTTTCAAATTCAGGTGTAGCATATAGCTATTGTAGTTTTTAATGTTTGATTATCATTAATATCATAATTAAAATTGAACACGAGGAAGTCCAATAATTGAAGTTTAAGATCATACATGTTGGTACACGGATTCGGAATGACGGGCCTAGACAAGTAGCCTAATTAAAATGGACCAAAGTAAAAAGCCTTTGCACCTTAACATTAATTCAGTTATGACTTAGTGTTCTCCCATGTCCTCGTATAGATGTGTTCTAGTAGACGATGATAAACGTGGGGGAGTCTTACAACCCCAGTCCTTGAAGACATGCATGTATATAATAAACCCTAGATCTGGGGCATAAGACACGCACTGTATGCTTTGTAAACACTCCCCAGAGTATATAGAAATAATACTGACTGCACCCCCGTGGACATAGGCATTCTTGCTGAACCACGTACATCTCATGTTGTGTGAATGGCATTTAATCTTCTGTATCTTTCTTGGTGATTGTGCTTCTCTTATCTATTTGTGTTGAATAGTAATTGTCACCACAATTGGCGCCGTTTGTGGGAACGTTTATCTTCCCTGAGAAAGCACACACCAATAAAGAAGTTTGAAATGTCTGGTCACAGTAGTAATGCTCATCAGGCAGGAGATATCCAAGAATAACCTGCTCCTCGCAGGATCAAATTGGAAGTTCGGCGTTCAAATCATAGGGCTCGCCTAGAGAGGCCAGCCTTAGAAGAAAGCTAAGGACTGGCGAGGTCCACACAAATATCTATGTTGATTGCTTAGAACCATGTTAAAAATATTACTATCCATGAACAACCTCAAATTATCCATTAAATTCTTGGGTCGATATTACCAAAATTGTCTTTAAGTGCGATACATCAACCCCGAACAATTTTGTACACCATAATCACCCGAGGTGTACACCATAGAAATTTTATATCCTTTTCACCTATAGGATATATATATATATATATATATATATATATGTGTGTGTGTGTGTGTATACAGTGATTCATTCTCATAGCCACATGTACATAACACATAATATGTACAATTGCCATACACATAATATAATCGGCTATAGAATGCCAATATACTGCACCATGCTATCATCTTCCAAGGCATCACTCATATTCCATCTCGGGGACCACCGGTGGGACTAAATATCACCCACTTTGCGGCCAACACACACACACAACATCCGGGAAGCGTTCATAGTTCCTAACCGGCAATGAGGATTGTATGATATCAAGCTTAAATTCATTTTATGATCCCATCAATCATGGTAATTCCCATTGTTAATCACACACTGAAACATAACAACTATCCCAACTAGAATTATAGCACACCCTATTCTAGTTGATAGTATAACCCAATTATTCTTAAAATTTCTGCATACGGTTGAATTTCTCTAATGAGCCCTAAATCTTAAGGCATTATAACTCATTCTTTAAGTTGAACATTACTAAGAATACACGACCTCTACCTTTCATTAGTCCCAAACCATATATTAAATAGAATCCTATCACTATAAGGATTCGGTACATATATCGGCCTACAATCCCATGTCGTACCGTCACAACGCTTTCGAAGGGTCCTTAATCTTACATCATATCTATGCTCACCTATGACCTCTAAATAGAACTCTCGTTCTCCATCAGATTCCCCACTATATCGATCTGACCCCCTTCCAATGCATATGTATATAAGTCCCCAAAATAACTCGATACGTACACGCGATCTCATCATGCGATAAACATCCTATAAATCTGCAAAATATATTTCTTACATCATATAGTCATGTCCCAAATCAATAAACCCAACCAAAAAGGGTTAGAAATCATTATAGAGAAACTTCACAAAATAGCCCTATTTTTTAATCGATTCGGCTATATTCTGAATTGATTCGTCCCCAATGCATATCGATTCGGTCCCAAAGACCTGGGACACTGTCCCTGACCAAATCGATTCACTTGGGTCCGAATCGATTCGGTCACACAGACATGGGACTTTTTCCCAAGCCGAATCAATTCGCTTAGGGGGCTAATTGATTCGGGTCTGCAGAACATGAAGGTTTCTTCTTCTTCACACAATGCATGAATTCTAAACCCTAAAATTTTCACTTCTAACCCTTAAACCTTCATCAAAACATGATTCTAAGACAATAAATCAACCATACTCTAATCCCAACCATTTCTCGACCGTCGAACCCATATATAGACATCAATCTCAAGATTATCCAACAAAATCTAACTTTTGAAATTAATACCCAAAATCCAATTCTTTAACCCCACAAATTATGAAATAAACTACACAAATGAAAGATTTAGCAAGATTAAACACTTGCCTTAAATTGTAGTGGTTGAATCGTCCCCGGGATCGCGTTTGGGTCGGAATATCCAAGGTTTTTCTCCTCTCTCTCTTCCTTTCTTCTTATTTATCTTTTCCTTTCTCTTTCTCTCTTCTCACAAATGAGAAGGGCTGAAATCGTAAGCCCTGAAATCCCTTAAAACATAAGTACCAGTTTTAAATGTTAATACGCACTTTAAATGACTCGTTTACTTGAATTCGATCCAAACATACATAAAAATATTTCGGTGCCGAAATAAAACCCAATGACAGTCATTTTGACTATCTCGACCCATCCGAAATCAATGGCACATTTAGCATTATCATTCGGAATACTTTATAATGTCCTTAATTTCTAGACTTCAATTTCCAAATTCCCAAATTCTTCGATTTAAATAAAATTTTATTCTCCCAAAAATTCAATTTCTCAGACCCAAAATCTTGGGGTGTTACATCATAATGATACATGATGATATTGCTAAAATTAGAAATATCATGGGCTAGATCAGGTTAAAGACTGCGAATGGTTTCTAAACATATAGCACATAATTATTTGTGAAGAGGCTTAGGGAAATAGAAAATACATACAACTAATTAATACAATCAAATTGTAGATAATCAATCCAAATAACTGTAGATAAAAGTATCCGTGCAAAGCCAATACTAAGATATGCATTCCATATCGTAAGCAATCATCCAGGCCTTCAAACATATGAGTCCTGCAAGACAAATAATAGAGTCTTTTGTATAACAAAAGATCATTCCCTAATATTAATATATGAAATAAATCAATAACCGAGTAATAAGAATTGTGTGAAATAATATGATGACATAGTCATTTCAATTTATGAATCAATTATACGTAAACAATTTGAACTACTTAAATAGTTCCACAATGAGAAAATGATATACAGGGCCTATCATAAAGTGATATCATCAATATATGCAATTCAATTGCATTGTAAGAAATAATATTGAATAAGAAAGAACCTACCAGTATGTACGAGATTTATGTTGACATTCAACGATGTTCCATTGTTGTATTATAGTTCTCGTATATAATTTTCCTCCAGGGTTTGAATGAAAGTGGTTACATAGGCTTTTTAAAAGAACGGATTCGTGTTTGTAATTACTTACGTCATATGGTTAATACAAATAATTCTTATGCGATGATAAGATTTTAATAAATAAATTTCGTTTGCCTTCGTAAGTACGTTCATGGCATAACAAACTTTCTCTAATTCATTGACAAAATAAGTAACAATCGGAATTTCGTAAATAAGGTTTATGTGGTAACTCAATATTTGAATAATATCATTTTTTCTAGAAAAATATTATTTAAATGGTATCAAAGGATTCAATTTTTTTGTAAATAAATTAAATACACAACAATCAAAATACTATCCTGATCAAATATTCAGTTTAATTATTTTAACAAAATTTCCATGTAAATACTTGTTTTTGGAGATTATCTCAATATGTGATTTCAAAAACATTAATTTCCAAAGTTGGTCTTCAATCAATTGGGCACTTAAACTAAATATAGTAGTCCATGTATGCCATATTTTATATTAGCCAAGGGTTAACATTCTGTGTGAGTAGTTATAAAATTTATGCTCGTGACAGAAAATAAATTTTAAAAAAAAATCAAAAACTCCCTTCCCCGTTTGGACAATAATCCAGTTCTTGTGCCACTTACAAAATTATTTAACACCACAAAATAAATAGCCCAACACCTGCCTAAGTAAACTTTTTAATAAATAAGACTTGTAATATAGTCTATAGATAAAAAATGATATAACCTCCTCGAGTTTTTTGGTGTCGCGACTCATTTAAATATATATCTAAGAGAAGAGTGACATTTTTTATATATAAAAAAATTACAACATGTCCAAATATTTATATAAAATTATACGATTACTCATATGCATTGGGGTCTCGTGTTTATAGTAATTTTATATGGAACCGAGTATAAATGATAGTCATGGAGGTATTTGTGGACAAAAAATTGATAATAGAAAATTAATAGCTGATAGTATATTACTAGAAATCGAAACCAAGTAGTAATCGAAGGGTGATGAAATTCAACCGACTAAATCAAAAATTTCAACAAATATATATATATATATATATATATATATATATAGAGAGAGAGAGAGAGAGAGAAGGAAGTTAATACAAAAATAACAAAACAAAATTCGAATGAGTTAAACAAAATTTGAATTTGTTAAACTTCTTGTTCATGAACTTTACATGAAGTTTTTTTAAAAACCTATTGATCATATGTACATATATGATACCCATAAAACATAGAAAAATCTATGCAACAACATTATTGGGGTAGATCAACCAATTTTATTCACCCCCAAATGTTATTTCATATAATACAGTCTTTACATTTCATTATTGGAAGTCCTTCCTCAAGTACTTGGCGTTCCATAATTTTTTAACTTCTCTCCTTACAAGGTCTCAATTATGTATGTTCCTAATCAAACCAGATAAGATATTCTTTATGGACCATGCCAGTTGTGTTCTGTCTTATTTCCCTTTTGGATGACCTTTCTTAAGACATAATTCCCATCTTTTAAAGTGCCTAGCTTTGCCAGCATACTGTAAAAAGAGAAGTTTTTTGTTGATACATTGTAACTATAAGTGATCCATGCTCTCTCACTTCCTCTACCAGATCCAATTCTAAACTTCTCACTAAATTTCCATGTGGCGAGTTGAAATTAAAGTTGCGATGTGTAAGTAGACCAATTTTTATTAGATCACGGTTCCAAAAGCCAGTATATAAGGTGTTTTACTATTACAATTCATGGCATTGTTACGTATGACCAGAGGACACTCTGTAGCTCATTGATCTGTCGTCTTAGTAATGTAGGTGTATTGAACCCCTTACCTATAAATAATGTTCTTCCATATTAATTAGAAGAATATCTCGTATGGCATCTTTACTAAGGGATGTGCCTCCACCCATTTTGAGAAATAATCAGCTGCTACCACTAAGTACGTGAACATGCCTCTAGTTTTTTGTAATTTTGGCACCCCACCTGATTAAATATCGGATGATTACTCCTTTATTATATTAAATTGGAATATCAAGTTAGTTCAGATTATGCATCACTGACGGAAACTTTATTATTAAATACTAACCACCTGATATTTAAGAAGGTTTATGTTAAAATTTAATCCTTTAATTTATATAAAAGCGGATTACAAATAATTAAACAGTCACCATTCACATTAATCTTATATGATAGGAAATAACTACAATAATAAATGAAACTAAATAAAACATCTCCAGTCTAAGTCACGAATAATAATCCAACAAAATAAACTCAACAACTGAATAAAGTAAATAAGTAAATCCAAAATCTCTGAATACATGAATAGAAAAGGGGAAACATGCCCAGACTGATGAAATATCTCAAAGAGAAGAAATGATAGACATAGAGGTTTCTACTACCAAGGTCCTGTAACTTCCACAACAACTATAACTCGCCGAGTGATTGGAACTCCTACGGTTGGTGTCCCTATCACTGAGCACCTCAAATAGTTTGACAAGAAAGCCCGGGTTGAAAACTGTTTAAAAATCCACAAGTGCTTAAAATGAGTTTATGGAACATATATTAATCATGTTAGATTATCATGTACTCCCTTAAGATGTTCACCTCTCATCTAATGTGCACGCCTAACGTTCCATCAAACCCTATTATTTTCTATTCCCATGCTAACTAGTTCTTTTCAATCTAACATTTAATCTTAACAAAAAAATGTTCCAACATACTTCCCTCTTAATACACATAGTACCTATATTCAAATTCTCTTTATATTCAAATTCTCTTTACATAATACCTACCTATATTCACAAGTATATATATATATATATATATATATGTTCAATACTGCACCCCGAGACATAGTTGCGCTCCATGCATACTCTGATATCATGTCCTGTTGTATCGCTTATTGCATAAAGGACTATAAGTTCAATCTCTCGTGAACTATCAAAATAAACACACATATTGGAGGTGAACATAGTTCCAATCTGATGGTCTACGCACATACCTACGCACCCATACGACCGTCATCACTATCATTCTCATAGATAGCTCGTACCTAGGTTCTATGCTCTAGTGGTACATTTCAATGTACCACCCGAAGGCTCCCCAAGGCATGATTGTCCAGAAAATGCAACCTTCGCTCGATAGCAAGAATCATAGGTATGTCATACACATAATAGTTTAATAATATTTTCTTAATCACATATTACTTTACTCACTATGTAATATTCAACAAAATTATCATCAATAAATACAAACTCTCGTCACGCTAGTAATTATTACAATTAAATGTTGATTAATTATAAATATTTTTCTCCATTTATTTTAATTAATCCTAATTCCATAATTAAAATAAAATCCCTCAAAATTATGGGGTATTACTTTAATGGGCTGACCAAATCTATTTCTCACATTATAAATGGCGAAGGGGATGTCGTCAACATGAGGTATGCCCTTAGGGTAATTTGGAGTAAGGCATAATTTTGTCACTTGTCACATTTCTTGCCATAGTCCACACATTCCTTTTCATAGTGGGTAAGTAATATCCCTGTGTAGCCACTCAGTTCACTAGTGATCCTTATGTTTAATACACATCGCAAAATCTTCCACGTACCTCTCTAATCAAGTCATTTACTTTATCTAGATGGGAGCATGTGTGAAATGAAACAGTTAACCCTTTTTTTCAATAAGAATCATAATTCAATCATATATCTTGTTGCTTTGTATCGTAATCTTCTTGCATATACAAAGTATGTTGGGATGATGCCATCGTTAACGTATACTCATATTGTGTCCATATATGAAAATACCTTGTTTAAATCCATTAAATTAAGAATATCACCGTTTATGCTTTGATGTCAGAGGATATTTACTTGAATTATTCTTCTTGGTTTCATCCTCATAGCAGACGCTATTTAATAAAGTTCATCTCCTAGGGAATTTTCTACCTTTCGGATTTTGATCATCCTGACCCCAAGGAACTTTGTTACACACCTTTAAGTTTTTGCCTCTATTTCTACATAAAACCCTCTTTTACCTCGTAAATTATGAGCACTTAATATATTAATAACAGGGAGACAATGTATGCCAATAACTCTTTGATACCTAAAGATGATGCAAATCTAAACCCATATATGAGTACTTCGTATCCAAACACGTTATCAGAGGCCTCGAATTAGAATTTATGGGAACACTCGACATTGATGTTATTCGATGTTGTAATTTTCTGTCCCGATCCAATACTAGTGGAAATGGATGAGCCCTCCATGAATAATTTCCAGATAGGGAGCTCCTCTTCAAAATCTCATTGGGTAAAACATCCATGTTTAACTGATTCATTTTCTTTGAGTTGTAGGAGATTTATTCTTATTGGGATGATGAGTCGGGTACATCAGTGATCTGATCAGTGAAAATAATGGTTCGGCTATCTCTAGTAAATGTATGCTTATTTGGTTGAACCAATGAGATATCTTTTGATGAATTGTACTCGGTATGATTCGAGGTTGAGCTCCCGTTTGCAAAATTTTATTTTGCCACTATTTTTTAGCTCTTTTTTGTAAAAGTCTTCTTGATAAGTTTTCCTTGTAATTCAATTCAATGATAAATCTCCTATAGTCTGGCCGTGATTTCCTTCCTCGGTTCATACTAAGGGTCGTATAATGCCACAGCCCATGGCATAATTCTGCCGAATTTCTTAGGTTTATGAATGACATGGCAAAGGGGTATGTTTTTATAGATGACAATTGTATGGGGCTAAAATTATGACTCTATCATATTAGAATCGTCAATCAACACCAGAGCTAATTTCTTAAACTTAGAATACCGAATTTTTTCTTTTATATATGCTTTCCGAGTATAATACCCTTTTTTTCTTATTTATTTAGAGACGAATTGGCCATAGATTTAGATACGACCAAGAAAAATAAAGATTTTCTCATGAAATTGGTATTAAAAGAAGTGGTGTAGATCTAATTACCATTTCAACTTGAGGAATGAATATCCACAATTATGGTTCAATTCAAAATTCTTTATTAACACTTAAAAATATATAAGGCATTTTTCAATGGCCCTATAATTAAACCTATTTAATACCACAACACATACGGGTAATCTTTGAACTTCTTTTCATTCATTATGTTTTGGACATTGATCATATCTCCAATCTTATGGGGTTATCCTTATTTCCTACTTGATTTACTAGGAAGCCCATGATCTTACCATATATTTAATCCAAAGATGCACTTCGTCAAGTTGATCTTTTGTTACATCCCGACTAATAAAATACCGGGTGATCAGTCCTATACCAAACTAAAACAGGAATCCCAGTTGGTTCATCCTTAGCATCACTATCGAAAACTTTTTAAAACTTACTAACCACCTAGTATTCCAAAAGCTGGTGCCAATTTTAACTTTTTAATTAAACAAAACAGTACGTGCGGAAATTAATATAAACCATTCACACAACTGAATAAAACTCAACAAAATAATTAATTATACAACTTATCGAACAAACCATCGGCCAAAAAAGTGAAATAGTCCAATACAATATTCAACATCGGAATAAAACAAATCTGAAAACTGAACTGAAAGTTTAGACGACATGCCCTAAATAAAACTGAAACTTATACAAGATTCATACTATAGGAATGAATGAATGATGCATCTAATCCAAACTCCTACTAGCATCCACATATGCCGCAGCTCCATGTCCTTGGAATATAATATCAATCCTGGCGTCCCAGTGGCTGGACATCTAAAAGGTTTTGAAAATAGTTTTATAGCAAGGGTTAGAACCCAAAACATTTTGAAAATATTTAGCAAGTGAATTAATTACAGTAATTTAAAATGCATGAATGCGCTTCGTATTTACGTTAGTGTCGCACTCCCTTGTGGACATTCTCACTCCTCCACTATTGTGCACACCTACCGGTTACCTTAACCCCACCAAGTTGTGTTAACCCATCCAACTAGTCCTGGTATAACCTTCACTTACCATACCACTCTAACCCGAGAATAATGATTCCTGAATTATAAGTTATCCCACAATTAACTTAATTAATCCCTCTTTAAATAGTAGCATATCACCGTGTCACGAGTTATATAAAGTAATTACATCACACACTATATTGTTACCCGTATATAATATTTACTACCATTATATACGTACCTTGGCCACAAAATCCACACATATAACATACGTATATCCATCCCTTCGAGTATACCCTCGCCGGATAATTCCCTCTAAAATGCTATCTCACTAGGTGTACTCACAAAACTTAGTTTCCCCAAGTTGGAATCGCTAACCAACTGTGCTGAAAATATAAACATGGTGGAGGCGGTCGTATTCCTTCCCTGAAAGTGAGATAAATCCCTCACCCATATATACCGGAAGCTATGAACTGGGGATATACTCGCCCTACTCCTCAAGCTAGGGGATTCACCCACATCGCGCAACCTCCCTTGACAACATTAAAGTATACAAATTGAATAAATATCTAGTCACTGATATTTAATATCACACATAATATATACACATATATGTATAGTTTCACTACACCGTATATATATAATATAAACCCGACTTTACGTGTACTCAAAATCCCGTACACTGCCTATAATTTATTATCACACACAATATATACACGTATATATATATATATATATATATATATATATATATATGATAAACCCCGGCTTTACTGTGTACTAAAAATCCCGTACACTGCCTGTAATTTCCTGAGTCTATGGCCCGACTCAACTTATTTAATTTTCTCACTTAATAATTTATCGTCTTCCCGAGTCTATTGTCCGACTCTAATATATTTACCTCACACCTCAATTTATATAAAACTTTCCCCGAGTCTATGGTCGGACTCCAATTAAATTAATTAACACACTTATTAATTTAATACCTTCCCGAGTCTATCACCCAACTGTAATTAAATTAACTAACACACATATTAATTTAATATCTCCCTGAGTCTGTCGTCAGACTCTAATTAAATTAATTAACACACATATTAATTTAATCCTACCCGAGTCTACAATCCGACTCTAATTAAATTAATTATTACACTTATTAATTTAATCCTACCCGAGTCTACAATCCTACTCTAATTAAATTAATTATCACACTTATAAATTTAATCCTACCCGAGTCTACAATCCGACTCTAATTATATTAATTATCACACTTATTAATTTAATAACTTGGTGTCACTCAACTATTTTCCCCGGACTCGCTCACTTGTCCCATACCTTAATATTTCTCGAGTCTACATTCGGACTCCAAATTAATTACTCTCTCTCAATAATTAATTTAATACCTTGGTGTCATTTAACCAGTATACTCGGACTCGCTCACTTGGTCCTTTTTACCTCTCATAATTTCATTCCCACATTTTCGCCCACAATGTGTCACACATGCATCTCCATAAATTTTCCAATTATATTTACCTATAATTATCAATATACCCCGAACTCAATAACTTGACCCGAAATTAAATATTTCCCGAGTCTATATCCCGACTCTAAATTAATTAGTTAATCTCCAAACTTAATTCAATACCTTGGAGTCGCTTGAACAATATACCCGGATTCGCTCACTCGATCCGTATCTCACTATTTTGGAATAAAATTTCTCAAATCCATCCATTAAATGCAATCATAAATTAATCCTAGTCCCAATTACTTTCTCCCATAATTGCTAGGAATTATTTTTTTCATAATTATTTATCACTTGTTAATGTATTAAACTTAACTTTCAACTAAATTCCCCTTTGTAAAACAAACTGGCCGAACTGCCCAGATTTCGGAATCATCGATCGATCGAGCATTCCAGTATTCGTCCTCTCCAGCCACTCTCAGCCATGGACAAAACTTAAAATCTTGATTCCCAATCTAATCCCTTACCCAAACACAAATAACACACCCCCATATTAAATAAGGGTCAAAACATCCCACAGACCTTAATTAATCATGAATATCCATAAATTCTAAAGTTTTCCCGATTTGGGTATTATCCGTGTTTCAAACCCCCAATACGAATTTCAAACATAGTATCAGCAATTAACCATTTATTCTTACTGCTTTTAACATACGATTCAGTTCTCTACATTCTAGAATCATAAAAAAGATCAATCTCCCCCTTAATCCCATTAAGGTATATCAATTTCCAAAAACCCAATTTTAAACTTTGGTTACACCACCAAAATGAATTTTGGTTTACACATCACTATGATATGAATTGATTATCATCAATTTAGAAATCACAACAGTTAACCACTTGCCTGGAATCGTTCGTAGTGTCTGATCCGTTGGTGTAGTCCCTTAATTTAGCTCCAAAATCCCCAAATTGGCTCTTGGTTTTCTTTCCCCCAATTTCCCTCTCAAGCCCTAGGCTTAGAGTTAAGTTGACTGTAGTTCCCTAATCTCTCAATTTGGTTAAAAACACTAAATCCCGTTTTTGGCAATGTGGGCTTAATTAAAATGGCCCAACTCACCCGTGTGGCACCGGCTATGCTAAAAAATACCCCGAGACCCAATTACCACCCCCAAGTACTCTTTTTTGACTATCACGGCCCATCCGGACGCAATCGCACACTCAGAATTTCCATCCGAAATACTTTTTGACATTTCCAAATTCGACCTCAAAATGCGACACACATTAATACGGACAATTAAACTTAAAGTCGCCAATTAAAAATAATTCGGCCCACTCAAATAAATTCTCCAACTTATGAATTTAAGTTTCTCTAATTTAAATATTTTTATAGCTCCCAAAAATAATTAATTATTAAATCCTCAAAATTACGGGGTGTTACATACTCCCCCCCCCCCCCCCCCCCTTTCAAAGGATTTTCGTCCTCGAAATTAAGATGAGCGTAATGTTCCAAGCTTCGCATATCACTTTCTAGTCATGCGCCTCTAACCCCACTATAACTATCCCATCCACTTCTAAGCATAAGTTACACAAGTATGCATTTAAATTAACCAGGGCGCCCATACACCCTATACCCGTGCTTAACCGCATAAATTTTTTCTTAATTAACCTGGGTGCCCATACACCCTATCCCCATGCTTTATCGCACGAAAGCTACCCGATTATGCTAGTCGTAACCCTTAATATAACTTCGAACCCGTAGTCATATCACACACACACACACACACACACACACACACACACATATATATATATATATATATATATAAATTTACTGCCCGGGAACCTAACCCATGTATTAACGTTCAAACATCTTCCCGCAAAACACTTGTCTCTCAACACAAAAGTATATAAGCTTACTCTCATGTTACTAAGGGCAACATAAAATACTGTGTCCTTACTATCACTAGTTCTTGCACAAAATACACCCCGAGCTATCTCTCTTTGCTCGAATGTAATTCTAACAACCCTGATTCACTTTAGTAAACATCCCTACTTACCGGGATAAAATGTGAGAACAAAAAACCTCACTATGTGCTATCGCACCTTGCAATACAACATACATATCCACATATATACAGGCTATACGCCCCCTCCGGTGATACCTAGTACCAACCCTACCCTTGTGTCACGAACACCAAAATTTTACACCACTATCCATAATAGTTAAATGCCGTCGCTATCCAGTCGATGTTTAGAAAGTATTATCAACCTTACTACCATAATTCTCAAAATTTGTAAATCTTTGAAATAATTCAAACCATCACTCAGTGTACACCTCCACTCTCCCGTGAAGAACCCCAAAGAAACTTCGCTATGCCATGGAAAGTTTATCCACATCTTATGGCTGCTATCGCCAGTGCACCCACTAAATTCGACTCACCTGCGAACTGTAGTGAAAAACAAGTTTTATATTGTGACATCCTCCTTGCCACTAAAAAATATATCCCATGTCCCTAGGGTAAAAATAATTACCCCCATACTCCAGCTGCACGGCGGATCCTCGGGTTCTGGAACATCTTCTCCCTTCCCAAATGTGTCCATGACTTGCTTTAGGGGCTATACATTTAGGACCTTGTCCTGTAGTTGACCCCTGCATTTCTTAATACAATATCTATTCAAGT
This sequence comes from Sambucus nigra, assembly GCA_949130495.1. Classification (NCBI taxonomy): domain Eukaryota; kingdom Viridiplantae; phylum Streptophyta; class Magnoliopsida; order Dipsacales; family Adoxaceae; genus Sambucus; species Sambucus nigra. The sequence continues at coordinate 33,394,256 of OX422218.1, read as the reverse complement.
GTCACTCTTTCCCCACAAACAAAACACCTTCTAATACATTCACCCTACTACTGGTCCCTTCCATGCCGACCTTGCTGAAATTTCCTAGCCATCCTGCCGATAGCCTTTAGTTCTTAATCGTTTGGCATGATATCCATGCCGGAAATCCTTCCCCTGATCTCCCCAAGTCTGCTACTGGGATACCCCAGTGTTATTTTTCCCTCCTGCCTTATCCGACTGTCTAGTTTCCCCTCCCTTCTTGCATACTTTCAAGTGGAAGAGATCTTCTTAACAGTGCAGGAGTGCCGCATTAACGACATCAATATAAGCTACTAATGCGTAATTACCAATTAAATGTTGTTTGATTCTCCAGACTAACCCATCCATAAACCTTGCTTTCTTTTTCTTTTCCGTTCTTACCTCATCCGGTACAAAATTTTGTCAACGAGTGAATTCTTCCTCGTAATCGGCCACTGAACGGTCCCCCTGAGTCACCTCTCTAAATTTTCTCCTCATTTCTATCTCAACCGCTGGAGGAAAATACTTGCGATCGAACCGCACCCAATACCTTGCAATAGCTAGTGTGTCCCTTTCCTCAACTGTGGTGATCGACTCCCACCACTGTAGCATTGCTCCCAGTAAACTAAAAGTTGTTAGCATTTACTTTCGCACCTCATCGCAATCTCCCATTTGTAGGTGACACTGGATATCTCTCTTCCTTGACACGGTAGCACTATATCTGAACCCCCTAGCAACTTTGATGGGTTCCCACTAAAAATAACCTTTCTTTCTTGCTTCCACCCCGACGACCCCAGGTGAGTCTGAACATCCGACGCCTGTAACACTTGTGGATGATCCCGTGGAAAGTACCCTTCCGTTGCGACCACCACCGTTTTAACTGCAAGCGCACTAGTTCAGTTACCTGTACTGCTAAAGTTATCTTTGGCAGTTGCTGTAGTAAATCTTGTTCCTGACGAGACTCCCTCATCTCATTTCCCCCTACTGCCCAGCTGATCTCTCTCTCCTGGGCCTCATCTAGAATGAGAATTGAATTTGAATGAGTTCACTCTCAAATATATATTTCGCAGAAGAACGTATATGAGCATACATATGAGAATACAACAATCCTATAATAGGGCTCTATGTCAAAGATTGCTAAGCCGAAACGTGAAAAGATGCACAGATCCTAAGGACACTAGAACATGATGCTCTGATACCATTTGTGACACCCCGCCTAATAAAATATCGGGTGATCAATCCTATACCAAATTAAAACAGGAATCCCAATTGGTTCATCCTGAGCATCACTGTCGAAAACTTTTCAAAACTTACTAATTACCTACTATTCCAAAAGCTAGTGCCAATTTTAACTTTTTAATTAAACAAAATAGTACATGCAGAAATGAATATAAACCATTCACATAACTGAATAAAACTCAACTGAAATAATTAATTACACAACTTGCCGAATAAACCATCGGCCACCAAACTGAAATAATCCAATATAATAATCAACATCAGAATAAAAAAAATCTAAAAAATGAACTGAAAGTCTGGGCGACATGTCCTAAATAAAACTGAAACTGATATAAGATTCTTACTCTAGGAATGAATCAATTATGCTTCTAATCCAAACTCCTGCTAGCATCCACATAGGCCGCAGCTTCGTGTCCCTGGAATAGAATATCAATCCTGGCATCCCTGTGGCTGGACACATTGAAGGGTTTAAAAATCGTTTTATAGAAAGGGTTAGAACCCAAAACATTTTGAAAATATTTAGCAAGTGAATTAACTGCAGTAATTTAAAATGCATGAATGCGCTTCATATTTAAGTTAGTGTCACACTCCCTTGTGGACATTCTCACCCCTCCACTATTGTGCACACCTACCGGTTACCTTAACCCCACCTAGTTGTGCTACCCCGTCCAACTAGTCCTCGTATAACCTTCCCTTGTCATACAACTCTTACCCGAGTATAATGATTCCTGAATTATAAGTTATACCACAATCAAATTAATTAATTCCTCTTTAAATAGTAGCATATAACCGTGTTACAAGTTATATAAAGTAAATACATCCCACACTGTATTATTACCCGTATATAATATTTACAACCATCATATACGTACCTTTGCCAAAAAATCCACACATATAAAATACATATATCCATCCCTTCGAGTATACCCTCGCTGGATGATTCCCTCTAAAATGCTATCTCACTAGGTGTACTCACAAAACCTAGTTTCCCCAAGTTGGAATCGCTCACCAACTTTGCCCAAAATATAAACGTGGTGGAGGCGGTCATATTCCTTCCCTGAAACTGAGATAAATCCCTCACCCATATATACCGAACGCCATAACCTGGGGATATACTCGCCCTACTCCTCAAGCTAAGGGATTCACCCACATCGCGCAACCTCCCTTCACAACATTAGAGTATATAAATTGAATAAATATCTAGTCACTTATATTTAATATTACACACAATATATACACATATATGTATACTATCACTACACCGTATATATATAATATAAACCCTGGCTGTACTGTGTACTCAAAATCCCGTACACTGACTGTAATTTAATATCACACACAATATATACACATATATATATATATATATATATATATATATATATATATTATCACTATACCATATATATATATATTTTAAAGCCCGGCTTTATCGTGTACTAAAAATTTCGTACACTTCCTGTAATTTCTTGAGCCTGTGGCCCGACTCAACGTAATTAATTTTCTCACTTAATAATTTATTGTCTTCCCGAGTCTATGGTCTGACTCTAATATATTTAACTCACACCTCAATTTATATAACACTTTCCCCGAGTCTATGGTCCGGCTCCAATTAAATTAACTGACACACTTATTAATTTAATACCTTCCCGAGTCTATCATCCGACTCTAATTAAATTAACTAACACACATATTGATTTAATACCTCCCCAAGTCCGTCTCCAAACTCATATTAAATTAATTAACACACATACAAATTTAATCCTAACCGAGTCTGCAATCCGACTCTAATTAAATTAATTATTACACTCATTAATTTAATCCTACACGAGTCTACAATCCGACTCTAATTAAATTATCACACTTATAAATTTAATCCTACCCGAGTCTACAATCCAACTCTAATTAAATTAATTATCACACTTATTAATTTAATAACTTGGTGTCACCCAACTATTATCCCCGGACTCGCTCACTTGTCCCATACCTTAATATTTCCTGAGTCTACATTCCGACACCAAATTAATTACTCTCTCTCAATAATTAATATAATACTTTGGTGTCACTTAACCAGTATACCCGGACTCGCTCACTTGGTCCATTTTACCTCTCATAATTTCATTCCCACATTTTCTCCCACAATGTGTCGCACATGCATCTCCATAAATTTTCCAATTATATTTACCTATAATTATCAATATACCCCGAACTCGATCACTTGGCCCGAAATTAATTATTTCACAAGTCTATATCCTGACTCTAAATTAATTAGTTGATCTCCAAACTTAATTCACTACTTTGGGGTCGCTTGACCAATACCCGGATTCGTTCACTTGATCCGTATCTCACTATTTTGGAATAAAATTTCTCAAATCCATCCGTTAAAGGCCCCACATAAATTCATCCTAGTCCCAATTACTTTCTCCCATAATTTCTAGGAATTATTTGTTTCATAATTATTTATCACTTATTAATGTATGAAACTTAACTTTCAACTAAATTCCCCTTTATATAACAAACTCGCCGAACTGCCCAGATTTTGGCATCATCGATCGATCGAGCCCCCTGGGTCGATCGATCGATCCTTCCTGTATTCGTCCTCTCCAGCCACTGTCAGCCATGGACGAAACTTAAAGCTTTGATTCTCATTCTAAGACCTTACACAAACACATATAACATATCCTCCATATGAAATAACGGTCTAAATATCCCATAGACCTTAATTAATCATCAATATCCATAAATTACATGGTTTTCCCGATTTCGGTATTATCCGGGTATCAAACCCCCAATACGAATTTCATACATATTATCAACAATCAACAATTTATTCTTACTGGTTTTAACATACGATTCAGTTCTCTACATTCTAGAATCATAAACATGATCAATCTCCCCCTTAATCCAATTAAGGTATATCAATTTCCAAAAACCCAAATTTAAACTTGGGTTACACCCCTAAAACGAATTTTGGTTTACACATCACTATGATATGAATTGATTATCATCAATTTAGAAATCACAACAGTTAACCACTTGCCTGGAATCGTTCGTAGTGTCTGATCCATTGGTGTAGTCCCTTAATTTGGCTCCAAAATCCCCAAATTGGTTCTTGATTTACTTTTCCCCAATTTCCCTCACAAGCCCAAGGATTAGAGTTGAGTTGACTGTCGTTCCCTAATCTCTCAATTAGGTTAAAATGGTCCAACTCACCTTGTGTGGGCCCGTCTACGCTCAAAAATACCCCGAGACCCAATTACCACCCCCAGATACTCTTTTATGACTATCTCGACCCATCCGGACGTAACAACGCACTCCGAATTTCCATCCGAAATACTTTTTGACATTTCCAAATTCGACGTCAAAATGCGACACACATTAATTCGAACAATTAAACTTAAAGTCGCCAATTATAAATAATTCGGCTCACTCAAATAAATTCTCCATCTCATGAATTTAGGTTTCTCCAATTAAATATTTTTATAGCTTCCAAAAATAGTTAAATATTATTTCCTCAAAATTACGGGGTGTTACATCTTTATTTAATGTTTATCATTCTTGTTGAATATCTACTGCAGATATTTGATATCTTCGATGCTATTTTTACTATTCAGAAAACTTGTCATCAACATACACTACCATATTATTACTAATCTAGTCTTTTATAAATTTATCCATTAATCGTTTTCCTAGCGTCTTTAAGCAGAAAAGGTATTACGTTATAGTAGTAAACACCTCGGTTATTGATGAATGAAGTTTTTCCAGGTCTTCTAGTTATATCTTGATTTTATAGTACATTAACTAAGCGTTGATAAAACTTAGAAACTCATTTATCAACGTGGCATCAACAAACTACTCTATCTTGGGCCATAAAAGGTGATCTTATAGGCATGTTTTGTTCAGGTCAATAAAATCAACACACATTCTCCATTTTGTTTTATTTCTTCCCGTCCAACACCACGTTAGATTTTTTTTTGGGGTATTTGATGTCCTCAAGAATTTTTTCCTTTCGTAATTCTATTTGACTGGCCTAGCACCTTTGACCGTTCGTAACTGATGACAAATAAACTATAGATAAATTCCAATCATGTCTTCAAGAAACCAATAAAACACATTTTTTTATCCACCTCAATAAATTTATCAAATATATTTCAAATTCCGGTTCAAATGATCAACTGATCTTAACGGTTTTCTCTAAGTGCTTTTCATTGAAACTAATACACTCAATTTCATCAATAACCTTCCCTTTAACTAATTTTTCCTCGTCTCGTAAATCTATCGTCTCTCTCTGGTTGGTCATTTTTAGTTTCTTCTTCTCCTCTTAGTTGGTCGAGGTGTAATAAAATTATTTTTTCTTTACTTGATTCACTTTAACCATATTGACCGCATAATTAGTGGGTATTTCAAACATTAGTGCACTATAGAGAGGACAGGATAGAACTTCTTTAGCCCTACCCTGTCGAAAATAATGTTATATGCAGAATGGACATTCTTATACAGGATAATGATATGTATCATTTATGTTCTCCATTTCGGCTAGGTGCTGACCATCTCTACTAGTTCGATCGTTCCTAAAGGGAACACTTTCCTAATGCAGAAACACATCAATGGCCTATTCTAGGGCTTCGTCATGGTATCTCTTAACCTCAAACCCTTCAAGTAGTTATAAAACAAGATATAAGTTGAGCTCTCATTATCGACCAGGATCTTTTCTATTTTCTTCCAATGCACTATCATTGAGATGACTAAAGGATCATCATAAGGATATATGACACAAGACAATTCATGCGTAGAAAAACCAAGAACCACATATAGGTGTTCGTGTTATACCAGAATGCTCACATATAAATCCCCTATAATGGTGATACCCATAACATTACTCCAGACTTCATTATTATCCATCGCACGTGAGAATACTATGGCTCGGATCAGATATATGTAGATAATGGAAACGGTCTTCAAATTTCTCATATTGGTTATTCTACTCTCATAACTCCGAACTCAATTTATTTTTTATATAATGTCATTCACATCCCTACTAATACTAAGATTTTATTATCTGTTAAATAATTTACTCATGACAATATTTTTTTCTATGAGAGTCACCCACATTATCTTCTTGTTAAGGATCTCACAAAATGAAATACCCTCCTCAGCAGTCCGAGTAAAGGTGGTCTCTATTGTTTTGACTCTTCTTTAATCTATGCTTCTTCAAGGCCACTTGAATTTGTACCTATACCCTTGGACTATTAGGACTAGTAGTTATTTAATGCACATCTTCTCACGCATTGTTACATCACCCACTTAAACAAAGTATCATACCCTTCTTCAATGTTTAAGATACTTTACTTGTCTTCTGATTTAGGATGGTTAAGTTGATTTTCCCTTCCCTTTTAAAAATAAATTCATCATAAACGAACGATGATATTGATAATATCTTTATATTTAATTGTTTACTATTGGTAATTAAAAGGTTCCACACATAAATCAATGTACCAGTTTTGGACAATAATATTTTCCACACATGAATTCAACATATATTAACATGTATGAAAATGGCACTATGGTGACAAATATTGATAATAAAAATGTTGAAGAAGCAATGAATACTCTCATAATAAATTATTAAACTATCTACAGCATAAAAGAATAATTATTAAACTAAGAATTAAATATTTGAAAAAATCATAAAAAATATTAATCTGTAATCACCAAAATCATCATATTACATTAAATCATATTGTAGATTAATTACAATTAAACTAATTTAATATTAATTAATGGATTAATTAGATTTCTTTTCACGTAGTGTACTAAAAACTAAGTAACCTGGGATGTTGGGATGAATACATTTTGGCACTACAGTTTTCTTAGTTTAACATCAAGTTGTTTCACTTTTTTAAGTATTTAGATATGTTTTAGAGTCAAATTCGTAGGGACCTTTTTCTTTCGAATGTGTTTTAAGTAAAAAAACTTTCTTTTTAAAAAAACTCTTTTCCAAATGTTAAACCTCGCTAAGTTTGTTAATCAATTTTACTTAAACCCATTTTTATTTTTATTATTCATTTGGTGACTAAAGAAAGTAAAATAAATATGTTCACTAAAGTGATGTCGGATGTACGACGAAACAACTAAAGGAAAAAACCTCGAACGTGCCAAGGCAGACAATCACTCTGATGTGGTTTTACAAACTACGGATGATAAACTTACTCAATGACTCGATCCCCCAAAAATCTTGACGCACCTCTAATTCTTCAACTTCTACTACATAGTTCCCATGTAGAAGTCCTTCTACGACACTTGTCTCCAAGACACGCGCATAGAAATGCCTCAGTGTCCACCGGTGTAGCTTGTCAATGTCTACGATGTTGAGTACGAACTCCTTTACTTTTTTACCATAAAACCCAACGTTCAAAGTGATGAACAAACTCCAAATGGTCCAAACCAAGATTATGAAATCTTGAATCTTGAAACTTTACAGATGTTTTTACCCTTTGAAAACCTTAGAAAACTTGTGCAGAAATCGTGATGCATAGAAACTTATTTTCTAGTTCGTAACTTACAAAATTCTGAAAGAAGCCCTACTTGAATAATATAATTAATTCAGCACATCGTTCAAACAAAATTTTCATGTAACTCAAACGAGATCCCCATATCATTCGAACGACAGGGGTATCTCACTTGAACGACTTAAATTGTCATTTGAACCAGAAACATAAGAGTTTGTGATTTACACAACTCTAAACGTCCCTTACATCAGAATAAACAAAGTAAAAAATTTTAAAAACATTTTTTAATAAAAATAAGATCCCTAAAACCTTTTTTGAGTCCCATAAACATTACGCATTCATCCCTCAACGATATCGAAATCCAATGAAGATGTAAAATGTGCACTCAAATAATCTCGGCATGATTTATCTTTAAAGGTTGATGTAACACCCTATAATTTTGAGAATAAAAACTTAAATTTATGATTTGGAGAATTTATTTGAGTGGGACAAATTATTTATATTTGGCTACCTTAGGTTTTGTAAGGAAACTATTTTATAAGTTCATTATCAATTTAGTATGTCGTATACCGCTACACCGTCGAAGAGCATTCAAGAATAATCAATCATCAAAGATGGATCCGAATATGAAGATCTTCAACATTCAATCCTTCACGAGGTTAAGTTTGGTAAGGTTGTGTTTTAATTCCTTAGCATTTCACTTAAAGTTTTGGGATATTTTTATCAAAAATTTTCTAAAGATTTTGTTCTTGGACACCTTTCCCTAGAAAAATTATTACTAATTCATAAAAAAATTGAAAAATACGAAACTGGCGGCCACGCATTCGTATCAAAATTATCTATAATTAGGTTTTGAGATCTTGTTTTATAGGTCGTTCGAACTTCTTGCTTATGTCATTCCAACAACATAGCTATCTCATGAGAAGTTGATGTCGTTGAAACGACAAGCCTTTTAGTTTGAACGACTTAGCTATCTCGTTCGAGTGACGCGCCGAATTAAGTTTTTCATAAATAGGAGTATCCAACTCTATTTTTCATAAGAAGACCTATATATTTTCAATAGACAAAACTGCTACTTCAGAAATGAGTTTTGTCTTTTTTCTTTAGGTCTTAAACCTTTTTTCTTTTCAGTTCACAAAACATCCCAATATTTAGTGTATTATTTGATGATTTTCGATGTCAACTTTTTGAAACGGTTAATTGGAAAATTCACATGAACTCTTGTTTTAAATCTTCTATTGAAAATAACTCTAAGAGGTGTCCCTGTTATGAGGGTGTTAGTCAGACTATAAACGAGTTTAAATAAGAAATTGAATAAACTAGTTTCTCATGTTTGTACCCTTAGTGATAATGATTCGAAAGAAGAAGTTTTTTATGCTTTTAGGGGAAAGCTTCCCATCCCTGTGATTAGTGATGAAAGTGAGGGTGAAAAGTGTGAGGAGGAGGAAGAAGAATTGAATGATTTGCAAGTTGTCTACAATAATTTGTTGAAACTTGAAACTTGAAGCTGAATTGAAGAAATGTGCTTTAGATAATAAGAATATTGATTTGTTGGTTAAGGATCTTAGGGCCCATGAGGAGATGCTAAAAGATAAATTGGGGTATACTGAGGGTGAGAGAGATAGTCTTCGAGGTGTGATGGAAGATATGAAAAAGGAGCTTTTAGAATTTGAAGATTCTAGATGTTGACTCGAGTTAAGTAAGGTAAAATTTGATTTGGAGTCTAGGACAAAAAAGCAAGATAAGATCATAGGCACGGTCAAAATTAAGAAACATAGGGATGGTATAGGCATCGACGAGAGGGTTACAAAAATTCCCAAACCACACCCCACATAGCCTAAGGTTCTTAAGAGAGAGCCTCTGAAGGTTGTTTGGAGAGATCCACCTAGGCACATCGTGAGAGAGCCACCTAGGATTTTTTGGAGAGAGCCACCTAGGCAAATTAGGAGAGAGGAACCGAGAAATTTGAGGACAGGGCCACCTTTAGGTAACACACATCGCCCGATTTACACTTGAACACATTGAGGTAGGTAAGGTCATCTTAGGCTATAATATTTTGAATGGTCCTGGGAAATATAAAAAGAGAGTCACACCGGTTCCCAAAACCCCCATACTCCGTTACACATCAATTTGGGTCAGGAAATCGGATTTAGAGGCTTATGGTCTAATTGTTCACGACTCTTGTCTTTGTGCATGCGATTCACCCTATGTGCGATCATTTGGTGGATTGTGTTGGATGTGTTGTCATTCACTAGCTATGCATCATGTTATATTCCTTCTAGTGTTATGTCTCACTTTCACATAGCATATAATGATTTATTTGTTTCATTTGTGTGTTTCGCTACTGTTTTCGCATTGTTTTGGATATGTTAGCACCTTACAGGTACTGTTTTGACCAAATTTTTGTACTGGGCAAAACTGTATAATTTTCTGGGCATTATCGGATGTTTTGGTTTTCTTGTTCGAGCGAGATCTGTAAGTCAATTGAGCGACAACTCTATCTCGTGTGAAGTCGCTTCTCGCGACATGCCCTTGTCGTTCGAGCAATAGAGATGAGTCTTTTGAGCGACATGACTGCAATTTTTGCTTCCCTTCTACTTTATGTACATAGTGTTCATATGATTATGTTTAGGTAGTACTGGGTTGATTCTGGACAGTTTATATTAAGATATTAATCGTATCCATGCTTAATTGATAGCACTGCATTGTTCGTTTGATCGCACATGCTTTGGCTGATGATTCATTTGTATGATTAACGTTTTCTAGCATCTGATGATTCTCATGCTCACATTATATTCCTATTGTTGGATGTATCATTTTATAGTTATTTTTCTTTTTGAAAAATTTTGAAAAATGCAGAAAGATTTTCTATTTTTTTAAGTGATCATTCATATTTTGTTTTGGTCATATTTGAAAATCCAAAAAGATTTTTGTATTTTGTTTGCACCTTTTATGGATAAACACTTAGGATGACCGAGTCATAATTTCATTCCATTTATCCATGCGACTATTCGATAGTGTTTTGAGACAATAAATCATGTCATCTTTGTGCTTTATACTGTTTGGTGTCATTAAGATGAAATTAAGTGATACTTACTACACGTTTGACTCATGATTTCCTTCATTGCACAAATACAAGAATTTTTTTATTATTGTACTTGTCATATCACATATTGGTTGGGTTTTTTCATCTCAACCCTGTCTTTAAAATGAACCTAGTGCAATAATACGAGAGTAATAAAAGTAGTGAATTTAAGATCCATTTGCCCATGAGGAATTTGTTTAGCTTGAAAAAAAGATGAGTGAACACGGGAAAGGTCTACAAGTAAATAATAATCACGTCTTGAAATCCACTATTTGAGAAGAGCCCGCATAAAAAAGTTAAGGCAATGAAAAATGAAATATGCAAAAATTTTAGGCCAATCGATTTCCTCTAAGTTAAGAATTTAGAACCACAATAGAAAAGTAAAATTGCATTATTATATATCAGGGAGTATTAGATGGATACCTCAATGGGTTTGCACGTACTTTGAAAAGTTCTCAAAACGGCACTAAATAGTTTGGACGTTATTGGTGTGGAAATTATTTAGACTTTGATTTGTTGAATTGATTAAGACGATTTCATCTAAATTCAACAATTTTACACCTAAGGATATTTTTTTTGTTCATTCGTTAGGTGTACACGTATTCATCGTGCACATATGATTGATTGAGTTGATTTACCTATCGAATGTGTTCACACCCATACATTCCATTTCCATGACTTGGTTGTTTTAGTATAAGTCCATGGTGTGATTTTTGTATCATTATTTTTTCTTTGAAAAAATTGAAAAATAAAAATAATTATGTGCCATTTTTTGTGTTACACCTTTGCATGCACGTAGTTTTATTCATATTTGGTATGCAAATTTAGCGTAACACTCCATGTTTAGTTTGTTTCTTCTTATCTGTCTATTTGGATACATAATAAAAAGTGAGAGAACGGATTATGATTTTATGGGGGAGTTTGTATTATGGGGGAGATTTGATTAGATTGATTGATTTATTCTTATATCATTTCAAACTCGACGTATCACGAAGGTATTTTCTTTATCTCATAAGTGTAGGTACAAAAGTGATGATCATATGTTGCACACCCTAATGAGAAAAACTTAAAGGTGTAAAGATTTGAACTTGAAGATTTTTGAAGAAAATTTCAAGGCTTGCAAATGTTAGTATTTTCCATTTTTGGGTTCATTGGGGATATTAGATTTGTATAGGAATTTTGGTTTTTGATAATTCAGATGCTTTTATTTTCCACCAGCATAGACATAGGGGGATATTTGTAAGGATATTATTTTATAAGTCCGCTATCAATTTAGTATGCCATATACCTCTACACCGTCGAAGAGCAATCAAAAACATTCAAGCATCAAAGACGGATCCGAATATCAAGATCTTCAACATTCAAGCCTCTGCGAGGTTAGGTTTCGTAGATTTGTGTTTTAGCATTTCACTTAAAGTGTTGGGATATTTTTCTACGATATTTTCTATAGATTTTGTTCTCGGACACCTTTCCGTAGAAAAATCATAACTAATTCATAAAAAGTTGGAAAAATACGAAACTGGTGTCCACCTATTCGTATTTAAATTATCTACAATCATGGACTTAGATCTGGTTTGATAGGTCATTTAAATGAATGTCTTATGTCATTCAAACGACATAGCTATCTCGCAAGAAGTTGATGTCCTTTAAAAGACAAGCCTTTTAGTTCAAACGACTTAGCTATCTCGTTCTAGAGATGCGCCGACTTAATTTATTTATAAATAGGAGTCTCCAATTCCTTTTTTCATAAGAGGACCTTCACATTTTCAATAGACGAAACTTCTACTGCATAAATGATTTTTGTCTTCTTCTTCTAGGTTTTAAACCTTTTGTTTTCAATTCACAAAACATCCCAATCTTTAGTGAATTGTTTTGATGATTTTCGATGTCAACTTTTTGAAAAGGTTAATTGGAAAATTAACATGAACTCTTATTTTAAATATTTTCTTAAAAATTACTCTGAGAGATGCCCTCATTGGAGGGTGTTGGTCACACATTATATGAGTGTACAACAAATTTAAAGAAGAAATTGAATAAACCGATTTCTCATGTTTCTACCCTTAGTGATAACGATTCGGAAGAAGAAGTCTTTTATAATTCTAGGCTAGAGCTTCCCATCCGTGTGATTAGTGATGAGAGTGAGGGAGGAAAGACTGACGAGGAAGAAGAAGAATGGAGTGATTTGCATGTTTTCTACAATAATTTGTATTTTGAATCTTTAAAGACGAAAAAGGTAAACTTGAAACTTGAAGCTGAATTGAAGAAATGTGCTTTAGAATAATGATAATACTGATGCGTTGGTTAAGGCACTTAGGGACCATGAGGATATGCTTAAAGAGAAACTAGGATATATTGAGGGTGATAGAGATAGTCTTCGAGAAGTGATGGAGGCTATAAAAAAGGAGCTTTTAGAATTTGATGATTTTATACGTTTACTCGAGTCTACGGTAGGTGAGCTTGAGAAGAATTTGAGAGAATCAAGTCAGGTGAACTTTGATTTGGAGTCTAGGTCGGAAAAGATAGATAAGATCCCAGGAATGGTCCAAATTAAGGAGGATAGGGGTGGTCTACGCTTCGATGAGAGGGCTACACAAATTGTAAAAGTCAACCCCACATACCCTAGGGTTCTTAAGAGAAAACCTCTGAAGGTTGTTAGGAGAGATCCACCTAGGAACATCGTGAGAGTGCCACCTTGGATTTTTAGGAGAGATCCACCTACGCAAATTGGTAGAGAGCCACCGAGAAATTTGAGGATAGGTCCACCTTTAGGTAACACACACCGCCCAATTTACACCTGCACACATTGCAGTAGGTAAGGTCATCTTAGGCGTTTCTTCTATAACATTTTGAATGGACCTATGAAACATAAAAAGGGAATCACACCGGTTCCCAAAATCACCACACTGTATTATACATCAATTTGGTCCAGGAAATCGGATTTAGAGGCTTGTAGTCTAATTATTCACGAATCTCATCATCGTGCACGCGATTCACCCCATGTGAGATCGTTTGGTTAATTGTGTTGGATATTTTGTCATACACTAGATATGCATCATGTTATATTATTTCTAGTGTTATGTCTCATTTTGACATAACACACATTGATTTATTTGTTGCATTTGTGTGTTTCACTACTATTTTGGATCTGTTGGCCTTTTATAGCACTGTTTTCAGGAAATTTTTTCACTGGGAAAAACTCTATGATTTTATGGGCATTCTAGGAAGTTTTGGTTTTCTCGTTCTAGCGATATCTATAGGTCATTTGAGGGACAGATCTGTCTCACGTGAATTCTCTTATCGCGACACTCCCTTGTCGTTCGAGCGACGGGGCTGAGTCGTTTGAGTGATATGTCTAGAATTTTTTCTTCCCTTTTGTTTTTAGACCTAGTGTTCATATGATAATGTTTTGGTACTATTGGGTTCCTTCTGGACAGTTTATATGCAGATATTCATCATATCCATGCTCAATTGATAGCACTACATTGTTCGTTTGATCACACATGCTTTGAGTGATGATTCATTTGTGTGATTACCATTTGCCAGCATTTGATCATTCTCATGCTGACATTATATGCCTATTGCTGAATGTATCATTTTGTAGTGATTTCTCTTTTTAAAAAATTTTGAAAAATGCAAAAAGATTTTCTATTTTTTTGAGTGACAATTCAAATTGTTATGCTCAAATTTAAAAATCCCAAAAGATTTTTGTAATTTGTTCGCACCTTTTATGGATAAACAATTAGGATGACCGAGTCATAATTTCATTCCATTTATCCATGTGACTATTTGATATTGTTTTGAGACAATACATCATGTCATCTTCGTGCTTTATAAAGTTTGGGATCATTTGGATGTAACTAAATGATACTTCCTACATGTTTGACTCAGGATTTCCTTTATTGCACACATGCACGAATTTGTTTGATTATTATGCTTGCAGTATCACATGTTGGTTGGTTTTTTTCATCTCAATCCTGTCCTTAAAATGAACCAAGTGCAACAATACGAGAGTAATAAAATAGTGCATGTAAGATCCATTTGTCTGTGAGGAATTTGCTTAGTTTGAAAAAATGATGAATGAACACGGGAAAGGTCTACGAGTGAATAATAATCATGTCGTGAAAGCAACCGTTTGAGAAGAGCCCGCATAAAAAAATAAGAAACAAAAATACTTATGGGTATCATTAAAATACTTATAGAAATCAGAAACAAAAATATATAAGGTGTGAAGATCATTCATGTTACCAACTTTAACAAAGAGATAATTACTTTACGAGTATTCCTCGATTTATAGGAATTTTCCAAAGATTTCTTCCTTAACTTTCTTCTCTTTCTCTCTCTTTAGGAAAAACTTGTTATTTCTTGTGAGGAAGAAGACATAACTCTAATGTATAATCATAAATACGTTTTAAAGTGGCCAATAGCAATAGGGGTAGTTGTAACGCTTGATTTGTTGGATGAAAGGTCGAATTAGACAATTACATTAATGACACATTTGTCCCACCTTGGTAAAATCTCCATAACTCACTATCAAGGACCCAGATTTACTCCCTCTTTGTTTCTATGAGTAGATAACTTAAACATATATAACTTTCATATTGTGTTTTCCCAAACTCATAAAACTAGTACACCTGATTTGGGCTCGAATTGGAAAGTAGCAATTTATCGAAAATCTCAAAACTTTCACATTTGGGGACCAAACATTGCTAATTTCTCACCAATACCCTAGCTTACTTTTATAAACATAAAGATGAATTAAAAACATATTTTATTATGAATTTATCCACATAACTAATCATATTCTCTAAACAAGTTATCCCCGATAATAAACCCAATTAGCACCTAATGTAAACAACACGTATATCACATGAGCATGCATCCCCTAAAAATGATAATTAACATGTTTAACACCCATAACCAATTTATAACTTATAACTCATAACTTAATTAATCATGTAATTAACCTTCCTAATCATGTTTTAGGGCCTTACAATTCTACCCCTCTTATAAAAATTTAGTCCTTGACATTTAACGTATAAGAAACTTACCAAACGGATGAGGATAATGCTTCTTCATGTTATTCTCTCCTTCCCATGTGGAATACTCCGCATTCTGACTTGTCCACATCACCTTGACTAGTGAAATGGTTTTATTACGTAACACTTGTTCCTTTCAATCTACAATATCAATGGGTTCCACCACGTAGGTCAAGTCATCTTGAAGATCTATCGGTTGTGAAATAAACACATGTGAAGGATTGGACATATACTTCCGTAACATGAAAATAGGAAAAACATCTTGTATTCGAGACAATTCGGGTGTTAATGCCAACTTATAAGCTACAGCTCCCACCCGTTTCACTATTTTGTAAGGGCCAATGTACATGGGACTTAACTTTCCCTTCTTTCCAAATCTCATAACCCCTTTCCAAGGACAAACATGTAGGAATACTCGATCACCTTCCTCAAATTTCAATTCTTTCCTTCGATTATCTGCATAACGTTTTTGTCTACTTTACGCCACTTTTAAGTGATTATGAATAAGATTTATCTTTTTAATAGTATGTTGTACAATTTCTGGCCCAAGTAGTTTTCGTTCTCCCACTACAGTCCAACACACTGGAGTTCTACATTTTCTCCCATACAAAGCTTTATAAGGATCCATCTCAATAGTCGAATGATAGATATTATTACAAGCAAACTCTATTAGTGGCAAGTGTTCATCCTAACTGCCCTTGAACTCCAATACACAAATTCGTAACATGTCTTCAAGTGTTTGAATAATTCTTTCTGACTGCCCATCAGTCCGAGGATGAAAAGATGTACTAAATTTCAATTTAGTCCCCAAAGCTTGTTGTAAACTGGGCCAAAAGTGAGAAGTAAACCTAGGATCTCGATCAGAAATAATATAAACAGGTTCACCATGCAATCTGATAATCTCATCCATATATATTTTTACATATCTATCCATGGAGTAAGTAGTTTTAATAGGAAGAAAATGTGCAGACTTAGTCAACCTAGCAATGATAACCCAAATAGAATCAAACACTCGTGATGATTTTGGTAAACCTATAACAAAATCAATAGTAACATGCTCCCATTTCCACTCGGGGATAGGTTAGGGTTGTAGTAAACAACTTGGCTTATGATGCTCCATGTTCACCTGTTGGCAAACTAGACATCTAGCAACAAAATTTGTAATGTCGTGTTTCATTCCAGGGAACCAATAACATTGTTTCAAATCTCTATACAATTTTGTGCTCCCTGGATGCATAGCATATAAAGAATAGTCGGCTTCCTCTAAAAGTGTTCTTCTTAAATCAGGCACATTAGTTACACACAAACGATTTCCGTGTATGACAATGTTATCATCACGAATAGAAAATTAATTTTCTTCACCCTTTTTCATATTATCTCTAACTTTCTCCAATTCGGTGTCTCCTATTTGTGGTTGTTTTATCCAGTCTATTAATGTGGGTCTAACATTTAAATGCGCTACTATTCCTTAAGACTCATTCAAAGTTAATTCCACCCCCATTGAAGCTAACTCTCTAAGCAGGTCAACTCGAATACGATAAATACAAGATACTATGCGTAGAGATTTTCTACTCATAGCATCAGCAACAACATTAGCTTTACCCGGATGGTGATGTATCGTGTAATCCTAATCGTTTATAAGTTCCATCCACCTTCTTTGCCTCAAGTTCAAGTCTTTTTGAGTAAACAAGTATTTTAAGCTTTGATGGTCAGTAAAACTTTCACAACTAACACCATATAAGTAATGTCTCCAGATATTTAATGCAAAAACTACTGCAGCTAACTCAAGATCGTGTGTAGGGTAGTTGCGTTCATGTATCTTAACTATCGAGAAGAAAAAGCAATTACCTTTCCATGCTGCATTAACATAGAACTGAGTCCTTGATACGAGGCATCACTATAAATAACTAAACCTTCTGTACCCATTGGGATAGTGAATACTGGAGCTGATGTCAACCTACCCTTTACATTTTCGAATATTTTATGACAATCACCACTCGATAAAAACTTGTTATCATTTCTAGTAAGATTAGTCAATGGCAATGCAATAGAAGAAAACCCGGGTGTAAACATCTAGTAAATACCCCGCCAATCCCAAAAAGCTACGTACCTCTATCACACTAGTTGGTCTTTTCGAATTCATTACTGCTTTTACCTTCTTTGGATCAACATAAATACTATTAGCAGAAATAACATGCCCAAAAAATACTACCCTGTCTAGCCAAAATTCACATTTGGAAAACTTAGCATATAACTGCTTATCCCGCAAGGTTTGTAAAATAATACGCAGGTGGTGCTCGTGCTCATCCCTACTACAAGAATATATCAAAATATAATCAATGAAGAAAATAACAAAAGAATCCACGAATGGGTGAAATATACGGTTCATCAAATCCATGAATACAGCCGGTGCATTTGTTAACCCAAATGGCATTACAAAAAATTCATAATGTCCATACCTGGAACGAAAAGTAGTTTTTGAAATGTCACAGTCTCTTACTTTCAATTGATGATATTCGGATCTAAGATCGACCTTAGAAAACACTTTGGCTCCTTTCAACTGATCGAACAAGTCATTAATGCGGGGTAGTGGATATTTGTTACGGATAGTCAGCTTATTCAATTGACGATAATCGATGCACAGTCTCATAGTTCCATCTTTCTTCTTCACAAACAATATTGGGGCTCCCCAAGGTGATACTCTAGGCCTTATAAAACTACGATCTAAAAAATCTTGCAATTGTATCCTTAGCTATTTTAATTCTGCAGGTGCCATACGATATGGTGCAATAGATATTGGTGTAGTGCCTGGTACCAACTCAATCGCAAATTCTACCTCACGATCTCGTTCTAACCCTGGAAGTTCTTCTGGGAAGCCATATGCAAACTCATTAACTACTGGTATATCTGATAGTTTTCCAGCCTCTTGTCGTGTGTCCATATCATGGGCAAGATAACCCTGACACCCTTTCCTTAACAATTCATAAGATTTTGCAGCATAAATCAAACATGTTAGAGTGACATTTGGTTCCCCAACAAATTTAAATTCTGGTTCAGCCGGTAATCGAAACACTGCCTCCTTTCTAAATCAATCTAAATATACATGATATGAGTCCAACCAATCCATACCCAGTATCACATCAAAGTCACACATATCGAGAGGAAATAAGTCAACTAGTAATTATTTTTCACCCACTCACACCACACACTCCCTATATACCCTCTCAATAAAAACCAACCCCCCACCCCCACTAGAGTAACAATTGATAAACCAAAATCTAATGATGATAATGGTTTAATAAGATGCAACAAATAAAACAAGAATGTGTAGAACGAGGATCTATCAACACATAAGCATCTTTATAACCAATAGGAAGTGTACATGTCACTACGTTAGGCATATCTTGTGCATCTTATTACGTCAGTCCAAACATTCTGCCTTGACCTTAACATTGGGATATACCTCATCTACCTCCCCTGGGTACATTTCGTGTATAACTCCTACCTCCTACTACCATAATCCCAACTGATGTTGTAGCTCCCACCATTGGACAATTCTTTCGTAAGTTCCCTGCTTGATGACAATGGAAACATAAAGGTGTCATCTCAGCTATTGTACACTCCCGAGACTTGTGCCCTTGACCACCACATCTATAAAAAAAAATATGGCCCTCCGCATCAACACAGATGCATTTTCGGATCGATTCATCCCAGTCCTTCTACCTCGAGCTTGAAATCTTCCACGTGCAATTTTATTATTTTTAAATTCTTGGCCCTTAGGTACTCCTCGTTATACACTCTAAGTTGAGGTTCCCGTCTCCCATCCATATGATCTTATACCATCATGTCTAGCTTTCTTCGAGTGTTCAGCTCGCATTTCTTTCATTTACTTTTTTGACACCATGGCCCTGTCAACCAAGTCCACATAATTTGTGATCTTCATATTAGAAACCATTATTTTTATATCTACACCCTGCCCAGTTTGAAACCGATCACATTTACTTTCTTCTGTCCTCACCAAGTCAGGTGCAAATCTAGATAAGGGTATAAATAAAGCTTCATACTCTACCACTTTTCGGTTCCCATGTTTTAACGTGATAAATTCTTCCTCCTTCTCTTTCCTATAAAGCCTTGGAAAATATTTTTCAAAGAACACCTTTACAAACCTCTCCCATGTAATTTGTGGAGGATTTATTGGCACCACTCCCCCCATTTAAGTAAGTAACCTTTCTATTGCATCCCACCATAACTTTGCATCATCCTCCAACCTAAAGGTTGCTAACAAAACCTTTTGTTAATCTCGCACTTTCATAACCCTGAATATTGTTTCCATCTTTCTAATCCACCCCTTCCCTACTAACGGATCAGTAGTCCTAGTAATTGCTGTAGGATTTAACTTCATGAACCTCTCATGTAATTTATCCCTATCCCCACCATGTTCTCCACCTATTTCTTGTTCCATATGTTGTACCACAGCACGCAATAGTCTTCCCACGTCATCAATAGGTTATTGTTGCACCTCTTGTTCCTCCACTTGAATATGTTTATGTTCTTGCTGACTATTAGGAATAAAAGATGCCTCACCCTCTGCTCCATCATGAGGCTCGTGTGGATCCATCACTCACTGCAATATAATTCATTTAAACAAAATACAATAGAAACAGTGTAATATTAACATTATTAGTCAAAATCCAGATGCATAGGAAACTCATTTTCTAGTGTCCACTGCCAATCTAGACCCTCACACCCAGTCCAAAACCTAATAACCACGCTCTGATACCAAGTTGTCGCACCCCGACTTAATTAAGTTAAAATCATTCTTTCTATTTGAGATGAATTGCCTTAAATAATGATTTAATGTAAATCTGTAAGAAAAAATGGCGTAAGATTTTTTTTCAAAGCTATGTGTAGATGAAAACATAACTGCCTTTACTTACAACTTATAAGTACTACATAAGTTTACATAACCAAGATCCTTAGTTTAATAGTTACACAAAAGGAATCTTGATATTCAAACCATACCAGAAATCCGTCACTCCCCTATTTTAAGGTCCTAACTTGGCAGTGAACTCCAAATTATAAGCATATCTGAAACAAAACATTATACGACTGTAAATAATAAAGGCTTAGTGAATGAATACATACCACAAATATAACCAATTTGAATAACCATTTTTATTTTTTTCTAATTCTATAACCCAAAAGGAATTGTGAAACTCTCGCAAGCCTGGACCCGCCACAGTCCAATTAATGCACCATAGTTATTGGGGACCACCACATCCCATTATTAGGCCCGAGTACATAAACCTTTAAGGTTGATTAACAGGACCACCACATCCCGTAGGACCCACCACAGTCCTTAACATTAGATAAAGGACTCACCAGTCCATATCATTATATAACATCGCTTAACATTTTTAATCAGATGCATATGTCTCATAAATACAACATCACTCCCATAAGCATTTTAACACATGTGTTTAACTACACATTTCCATATGAACATATAAGCATCTATATTCCATAGAACAGATCACTCACCTTGGATTTGGTGCTAAGATTAATACCAAACTACTTCCTTGGTATGGTAATATTAGTTGCTTCCCAACCTAACAAGTCAATGCCGTTAGTATTTGAATACACTGATTAACATCAAACCCAGTAATACATCACATCATTCGCCCAATCAGAAATAACTAAAGAATAATTAAATATGATACTTCACAATTCTTCAACACCCAAGTAATTAGGGTTCTAACACAGTTTACGGAATTAAATTTTGAATTCTCTAGGCAACGTTATGCCTATTTTATTACAACTCTTTCCAAATCATTTCTCGAGAAAAACATCAACACAACTTTAACTTCCTGGAATTTTCATAATTTTTATACATCATAAATTTGCATGATATTCCACCTAATATCATTAAACACATTGAATAATACAAAATTAATGTTTCATAATTTTTAGGACTCATTTTATTTGTCGAGCAAAACGTCAAACACCTCGTATGCATTTGTGATCCTTAGGGACGATTTTAAAGCAAAACTTCAAACTATCACCAAATGTTAATTCCTTGGTATTTTTACCCAATTTTCGGATATTTTATACTCGTATATGTTTTCTAACATCTCCAACTAGAATTAATTTATTTCAATAAGTATTCCACAATTTATACCATTTTTAGCATGACTAGGTCAAAATAGAACATTAATGCATAACTTAACATTTTTAAGCATACATAACCTCCACCTTGGGTATAATTCATGGAAACATATAATAACCATGTTTTAGTATATATATACATCATAATCATGAATTTCACAAATCAAAATGCTTTACGAAAAATTGACGTAAATCTAGGATTTTATGGTATGCATTTACGATCCTAGCTCCAGTTTTAACTTATGTTCTTAGCCCATCCTTATTTTAATAAACTTAGGCAATACATGTATCATTAAAATACTTATCAAAATCAGAAAAAAAAATACATAAAGTGTGAAGCTCATTCATGCTACCAACATTAATAAAGAGATAATTACCTTACGAGTATTCCTCGATTTATAGGAATTTTCCAAAGATTTCTTCCTAAACTTTTTTCTCTTTCTCTCTCTTTAGGAAAAACTTGTTATTTCTTGTGAGGAATAAGACATAACTCTAATTTATAATCAGAAACACGTTTTAAAGTGGTCCAATAGCAATAGGGGTAGTGGTAGAGCTTGATTGGTTGGATGAAAGTTCGAATTAGACAATTCCATTAATGACACATTTGTCCCACCTTGGTAAAATCTCCATAACTCACTATCACGGGCCAGATTTACTCCCCTTTGTGTCTATGAGTAAATAACTTAAACGTATAAAACTTTCTTATTTTTTGTTTTCCCAAAATCATAAAACTAGTACACCTAATTTGGGCTCGAACAGGAAAGTAGCAATTTACCGAAAATCTCAAAACTTTCACATTTGGTGACCAAACATTGCCAATTTCGCACCAACACCCTAGATTACTTTAATAAACATAACTAATCATAATTTCTAAACATATTATCCCCGATAATAATCTCAATTAGCACCTAATGTAAACAACACATGTATCACATGAGCATGCATCCCCAAAACATGATAATTAACATGTTTAACACACATAACCCATTTATAACTTATAACTCATAACTTATAATTAATCATGTAATTAACCTTCTTAATCATGTTTTACGGCCTTACAGATATACATAATATTCACATCAAAAAATACAAATATGTGACTCAGAATATACGTGTACCTCTCATCTCTCGGAGCTAACATTCCATGCGATACGGTAATCTAATGTGCCATTCTTCTGGATAATATTTCCTCAACCAAAACATACCCAGGATGGAACCGCCTACAATAACTGAAAATGAAGCGCATTGGAGGAAATCATTGTCTTGATCTAGTGAGACTAACCATACCAACATTATTGTAATACCCCATATTTTTTATTGAATTGAAATTGAAAAAAGAATTAACTTATGTGAGTATATATATTCGAAATGTTTGGAAATGAAACTATGTTAGTATATATATTCAAAATATTTGGAAATGAAAATTCAAAATGAATTCATTGAGATAGGAATGTGCGACTTAAATATTAGAAGCGAATTAACGCGTAAAACGATCGAGAGGGTTAAATTTGGGGTAATGGCATTTTTGTAAATAAATAAACCCTAGGTATAAATAGTAAATAAGAGAAGAAGTCTTCATTTTATCATTTCACAAAAGGGGGATAGGGTTTGGTAGAGAGAGAGAGAGAGAGTAAGAAGAGAAGAAAGCTAAGAGGATTTCAAGAGGATTCAACTTCTCCATACAATCCAAGGCAAGATAATAACCAAGATGTGTATAATATGTATCTATAATGAAATTTCAGATGAACATGTATTTCAATCCCTAAATTAATATAAAATTCATGTTAAAAATGATATGTATTGTATTAGGATCATCTTCCGTGAAGATACAAATGCAATAACATCATTATAGGGATTGAGTTGTGGAACAACCTCTTGAATTTGAGAAATCTATGAAATTAAGTAAATCATCATATTAAAAACTATTTTGAGCTATTTTGTTTTCGAAAATGGATGTTCTATCCTCTTTACCTGGTAGAAAATCATATTCTAGACAACTTTGTAGTTTTATGTTTTTCTAAAAACGGATTAGAAAAGCCTCAAATCAGCATTTCATAATTCTAGGCAGAAAGTTGTCGTGAACAGGTCCGAACTGTATATGTTAGTTTCGGGTCTATTTTAGGCCGGCTATGGTAGTTTGCCCACGTGTGCTTGTAGAAAATCACGTTCCGAACAACTTTGTAGTTTTAAGTTTTTCCAAAAAACGGATCGAAAAAGCCTCAAATCGCCATTTTATAATTCTCAGCAGAAAGTTATCGAAAATAGGGGCGAATATTATATGTAACTTTCTGGTCTGTTTTAGGCGGCTATGGAAGCGTGTCCTCAAGGCCTTGTAGAAAATCGCGTTCTGAAAAACTTTGTAGTTTTAAGTTTTTTCAAAAACGGATCGGAAAAGCCTCAAATCATCATTTTGTAATTCTGGGCAGAAAGTTGTCGAAAACAGGGGTGAATATTATATGTTTGTTTTGGGTCTGTTTTAGGCCGGCTATGGAAGTGTGATCGTGAATGCTAGTAGAAAATCATGTTCCGAACAACTTTGTAGTTTTAATTTTTTCCAAAAACGAATCGGAAGAGCCTCGAATCTGCATTTTAAATTCTGGGCTGCATGTTATTGAAATAAGAGCGCTAAGGGTGTTCATGTTTTTAGAAAGATAATTGTGGTGTTGTGCCTAATATCTTAACTTGATCACATACTTATGGTTATTAGGGATATATAACCTTGAAATTATTTGATGTTGAATTAGTAAATTAATGATGTAAATTATGTTACATTGTAAATAATGACTATTGTATAACCCGAGTAAGATACTTGACACGACTGTACATATACATAAGCGTGAAATTGTTTTACATGTATATTTTCGAGTATACACTAGACTAGTCCTCCGGCCAACGTAGGCACATGTTGAGTGAGATTTTTTTTTATTGATCCGGTTAAGTTCCGCTCGAGTGTCGTGTCGAAGATAAACCACCGGAACCGGACACATGGTGGTAATGCGGGTAGGATAGAAAGATCTTGGAACACCATGTGATTTAGGACTTAGTATGATTTCCCTTGTCATGTAATATTGTGGAATATTGGTGTGTAAGCCTAGTGTTACAACTTGTTCCCCCGGGTAACGATAGTGACCCGATATGACTTGTTGTGTGAGATATTATACTTGTGTCTTAAAGTAATATCCCGAATCGATGCATTTCATATTATACTTGAAGGAAATATTTTGATAAGTTAAATACTGAAATGTGATTAATAATGATTAATCATGAACGATATGAGACTACACGTTACTCGAGTTTGGTTTAGGTAGTCACGACATAGGAGCATTGGTTGGTTAATTGAACAACTTAATACTGAAGACCAGTAATGACTAGTGTGCTTTCATTATAAGTACATCTTATAATCTTATACCTTGTTTTGTTTCTTTGACGTTCGTATATCTTGCTTCTTACTCCTCTACCATATATATATATATATATATATATATAGGTCCTCGCCCCGTTGGACTGTAGACCATGGAGCTGGAGGACCTCGTATCTATTCTTAGGATCTTGTAGTGCTGGACGCTGGCCCTTATCTTATTTTGTCACTCTTCCTTAGAGTGTGGTATCAGAGATTTCCCATTGTTAGGGATTTGATAGTGTTGAGAGGTTTACATTACACACTTTAACTAGTTAATCTTTGGGCCCGTATGTTTGGGCATTTTATATTAAGTACTGATACTACTTGTAGATCCTATACTTGTTATTATGTGATTTGGTTACACGTATGGAAGTGTATATGTTTACTTTACTGCGTTTATTTAAATTATGTTTCTAATGCCAACATATTGATGCTCCGCTTTAATTTAATTGGGTGTAGCTAACCGAAATGGATATAAAAAGCAGGGTTGTCACGGATGATACCAGAACACGGTTTTAGAGCCTTTAGGGATCTGAGGGCGTCCGTTACATTTTTCGCGCATCGTGTCCTTGATACGTAGATACTTATGATTAGGCCTGGTATTCGATGACTTGTTAGATATTCACGTTACGATTTTGACGGCAATTCGGAGCTAGCCTCATTTATAGGGAGGGTTCCTTATTTGGATTTTATTCGTGAGACGTCCTACGCATGAGGTGAATCTCTGATCGACCATGAGATAGTATGCGTGAGGTCCGTGTGTGAGTAATTCTTGTAATTATGACTGATGCTCCACTTGAATAATGTTTTTTAGGATACGTGTTCACTTACGATCTTTTAAGATGGTGATTTGATGAGACGTGGACTCTAGGAGGGCATAACATCCAAGAAGTTTAAGAGACCGCAATTCACATGAAACTATCGTAGTTTCATCGCCTAAGGGTAGTCGAGAGAACCGATGTTGAACTCAATGATTGAGTTGACTTTTGGTGACCCGTATATTTGCTGTGTGTTATCAACTTTTTATAATGTCGCTCTTATGGCTATAAAGAAGTTGTTATAAGTTATAGCCGACCCTATAGTACCAGTGAGTTGTTGGTACCACTTGTGGGTGTAGTTGTTTGAAGTTGTTTCGAATGTGTAAGGGTACAGCTTTAGATATGGCATACCTCAAAATGATGTGGTCCAGTTCTGGTTGTGACATTTTCCTGAGAAGAAATTATCATGCTCCACCCATTATGGACAGACTACTGAGGCATTCGATGACGTATTAAACAATGAATGGGTATCGAAGTAAGTCTTATGATAATAAGAGTATATTATTACTCATGATTATGTAAAGGAATGGTTGTCATTTGAGAGAGGACTACTCCAAGTCGGTGTATGTCCCACCCCATCAAAAGAAAGCCTTAAGGGTCCAATTTTGGTGTACGCAAGAGTGTTATCATACTTGTGAAAATCCCTAACTACATTCATCCGTTTGATGATGTTCAATGGGAGATTCATGAGTCTGAATTCGGAATGGATAAGTTATTATCCTTGAAATAATGTGTTGGTATCAGGGAAGTTTGGTAGGAATCTAAACCTACACATTGTCCACATAAACGACAAATGTCGTATTGGGGTGACATAGTGGTTCCATAGTGTTCTGATCTGACAAAATCCATAATGGAATCAACTTAAGGTCAATTAGGTGTGTGTTCGGTCATGCACAATATATGTTAGTGGGCTGGGTACTCAAATGTTCAGAGTGGAATGTTTTGGCGAGTTATCCCGAACAAGCTCATGAGAAGGTATTAGTAATGTTGTGATGTCTTGTCCATGGACACTAGGGATAAGGAAGTTCGTATTGCAAGGTCATACGAGGATTGATATTAGTGAAGTAAAGAATTATCGAGGGAGTCTTCTTTCGGTATTTGTAGTGATTGGAGTTTAGTGTTCTTCATAAAGCCCTAGATTAGAATAGGTGTTCAATAAGATGTGATTATCTTATTTTGTAACATTGGTATATTTGTTAAAAGTTATCGAGATCGGGACATGAATATGGGTGTGCTAAGGGATGGACTTAAGATGGAGTTACCAGTTGTAAACCCTATGGTGAGTAAAGAATCTCGAGGGACGAGTTGTCGAGTGAGAACATCACGAGGGAGTGTTCAATAGGCATTTCATTTTATGCGAGTGTGATCGCCTGAGTTGGTGATATATCTACGAGTATGGTTTTATTTTATCACTCGATGATTGGGGGTACTAATCTATTGTACTGTGATAATGGTGGTGCTTGATTTTGAATACATCAAGTATGGTAGTGTGGTTCTGTTGTGGCCCTCGTTATGTATTAATATGAATTAGAGCATGGGTGAGCAGTTAGTGACATGATGTTTACTTAGATTGTGTGTGATTAAAGATGCATTCTGAAACCAAGTGTAAGATGTTCGATCATGGTGACGTCTATACTAGTGAATAGTCATAGAATGATCTTGATGGTCTTTTGATAATGGTAGAGTCGTGTGCAGCTCATTCAGTTTTTGCGTGATTGATGATAGTTGTGCCAAGTGAGTGTTATCATTAATGGCAAGGATTGAGACATTTGAGGTTCAATTATTGGACCCATTCATTAAAATGGTTGTGATAACCTCCATTGTAGGGGGCAATAAGAGAGTGTGTCAACCATTGTTGAGAAGTTTTGTAAGGTGGGGTGTACTCTTTGGGAAACACCCACGAATAGGTTTATAAGATATTTAATTTTTACTTTATTTATGTGTGGAGTACCGAGTGTTAATTGGGGTCACAGTACGTGAAGGTACATGCTACCTTATGTTTACAACCTTTGACCTATTGGATAACACACCGTTCTTCATAAAGATCAGGTAGCGTTGGTGTGCTGGAAGATGACTATCCGGATGGTGAGTGTGCCAAATCCGATATTCTGATTTGGTATGATAAGTTGGAATTTTGGGTCTTACCTCATTTCTTGGAAAATGTACAAGCTTTATTCGTGGTTTGAAGAACCAATTTCATTTCTTCTTCGGTGAGAAAATTCTAATATACTCACAGTCCAAGGAAAGTCCTATTGGAGAGGTTGAATTCCTACACGTGTTTTTAACAAAAGAGCGGCAGGTCGAATCTAACAAGGGTCTGTCACCTTGGGTTAGAGAGACCAAACCGTGAGAAGTAGGGGTGTGCAAGGGGGCATATTGCATCGCGGGTTAGTTCAAAACCTTTAGGTGAGGGATCATTGATCGCCCAGAATTCAACTTTGTCGGTGTTGTCTTGTTCGAGAGAGTATGAACTTTGCTAATATTATTTACCTAAGTCCACACTTGGAAATATGGAACAATATTTGTAAGTGCATAGAAATTGTATGCTTATGCACATATGCAACCTTAGTGGATAATAAGGGTAGCCATATCGGTTGACTCACCATCAATTTAAGTGAAAGGTAAGTGTTATTGACAACTCGGAGTAGATTTGGCTTTTGAGCTTTCAATACCATCTATTATTAGTCGATTCTGAGTTGAGTATCGAGGCATGATTGATGAATAGTGACTGTTGTATTAAATAGGCAAAGTTGGATTATTTGTTGTGTGATGAACCGTTGAGTCCTGAGATAAGTGGTTTTTGGAGTTATTTGATTCTTGTATAACTAGGGGTCTTGAGTTGAGAAATTCCTTATCTCGACAAGCTGACAGTAGTGTATTGGAGGGGTTTCTTGTTTGGATTTTTCTTGCGAGACACTCCATGCACGAAACTTAGCGAGTTGGTACTTGGGGGTATTGATTTTTGGATCAGCTTAGTAGTTCAGTTATGTTAGGCTTCGTGGTGAGAGTTCGGTTGTACAGTTAGAAATGAGAAAGTATGTCCATGGATTTCATTATTGGGTTGCCAAGATCACAGCGCAGTCATGATTTAATTTGGGTCATCGTCGACAGACTGATAAGGGTGGATCATTTCCTTCCAGTGAGGACGGATTAAACGACAACACAGTACGCCACGGTGTTTATTAACAAGATTGTGAAATACTTGATTTGTGCACGGATGAAAACCGCGCAAGATCGTCAAAAGACTTATATTGACATAAGGCAGAGGAAGTTAGAGTTTGCCATTGGGGACCAATTTCTATTGAGGGTATCACCCATGGGAGGCGTTGTTTGCTTTAGTGCCAAAAGGAATCTTTCACCGCGATATGTGGGTCCATTTACGGTGTTGGATAGGGTGGGGTTAGTTGCCTACCATTTATCCCTACCCGACCAGCTCCAGCGGGTACACGATGTTTTTCATGTATCCATATTGAGGAAGTTCTTATGTCTCCAGGACTCACACCTACACATAGATTTAGATGGGGTTGAGTTTCTGCCCGATAAGAGATACAAGGAGAGGCCAGTCAGGATCCTAGATCATTGTGAGCAGTAGTTGAGGTCAAAAGTCATTCCTCTTATTCGTGTTATGTGGAGTAATTATGATGACTCAGATGCCACTTGGGAGAGAGCAGATAAATTATGAATTAGTCACCCATATCTCATCATAGAAGGTATTGTAACAACCCGAGGTTTTGGAGTCGACAATTTATTTTATTTTGGGAGAAATAAATAATATTTTAATGGAGAATAGTCAAATTGGCAATTGAGGTCAAAATTTAGAGTTGTTAGAAATTTTCTGGAATGGAAATTCTGAGGGTACCAATGTGTCCGGAAGGGTCGAGAAAGTCGAAATGATTGTACTTGGGGTCTATTTGGGTTCCGAAATAAATTAGGACCGTTGGACTCGAATTAAAGTCACCGAGTCATTTAAAGTGTGTATTATCATTTAAAGATGTGTATTTTGGTATATAGGCTTATTAAGCCTACGGGAGATTTAATTCTCCAAAGAGAGAAAGAGAAATAGAAGAAAGAAAGAAAGAGAGAGAGAAAGAAAGAAGAAAACAAAGGAGAAAGGAAAGAAAAAGAGGATTTCCGGGCCAATACGCGATTTCAAGGCGGATTCAGACCCTACAAACCCGAGGCAAGTGATTAAACTTCCTAAATAATTGTTGTGTATCAATTATTGTATGATTTGTGGATTCAATTTTGGGTTTTAGGTTTAATGTCACAAAAACTAATTTTTGGGAAAAATCTTAGATTTGTGTTGTATTAATGGATTTAAGGTTAGAAAACTTGTATATATGTGTTTTTGGATGAATATAAATGTCATATTTGTGTTTGGATTGAATCAAAATAGTTGGAAGATGATAAAAATGATTTTTGGGTATTTTGGGTTAAGAATAAAGCAACCCATTTTGTATCTTACTGCACTTGCCGAATCGATTCGCCCCTACCGAATCGATTCGGTCTGTTGCAGATGGCCCAGGTCTTTAGGGACGAATCGATTCGCCCCTTGCGAATCGATTCGGTATGTAGCAGACTCCCAGGTCCTTTAGACCGAATCGATTCGGATGGGCCGAATCGATTCGCTTTTGGGAGCCGAATCGATTCGGATGGGCCGAATCGATTCGGAAACAGGGGATTTTAGAGATGTTTTTCTAGGAAGAATTTCATCCCGTTTTGTCTAAAGTTATCAATTGAGAACTTCTATGCGAGTTATTTAGAGAATGTTTTGGAGATTTTTAGATAGTTTCCCTTATAGGAAATGATTGGAGTCATATTGACTAAATTTGAGGAATACCGATTGGATATTATGGTTTATTCTAAGTGGGGAAGCCCACCTTCATCGGGAGGTTATACTTGGAGATAATAAATTCAATTCATAGGAAAGAATGTGAATAATTTAGAGATACCGGATCTTAGGATCCAAATCCCAAATGGGATAACTTTAAAAAAAGGTTCATAAACTAAATTGAACCCTATAATGGATGGAGAATCATAAATGCTATTTGATGTGCATATGGATATAGAAATATCCTTATTGATGACTGACTTGGGAGATATCTCATACAATGAGAAATTCTAATTGAGGTGCATTAAGATATAGAATATCCTTAACTTAAATAGAATTGAAAGACAATTCATACTAGAAGCGACATGAGAGCTTCAAGCGAGAATTTGTATAGTATATACTAAGTAGGGTAAATGTGTGAGTATTGACGGTTAGTGTATCAAGAGAGGGATATACTAAACAATGATGTTCATCAAATTACGCCTAAGAGCGTATAATGAAAATGAATATGATGTTTCAGGTATACCTTATATAATGGTATATCTTTGTTATGTGGGATGTATGTATACCTTATATGATGGTGTATATACATGTTAAGCATACCCTCTCCTTGAAATCATTGGGAAGTTTCGTGCGTAGAGGGTGAGCGTTCTAACTAGAAAAGCAGGATGTGGATATTCCCCAAGTCATAGTCGTCCTTTGTGGTCAGCAAATGACATTTATGATATATATATATATATTTAATTATTTTGGGGGTGAGAGGTCGGGGGTATGTGACTCTCTCACTTACCGGTTAGGAACTATGACCGCTTCCCGGACGTCGTGTGCGTGAGTAGATCACGAGGTGGGTGTCGTTGAACCCCACCAGGTGGCCCCAGTTTGCTACGTATATGGGCTGCTGGAAGATGATAGCATGTGAGCCTACGTCCTTCGAGTTATATCTCGGTGGATGGTTATTATTGCTTGTGCTTGTATTTGAGTGTCAAGGGCATAATGGACCTCAACGACCTACATTGCCAGGATTAGTGTATCGGGGGGGTTCCTTGTATGGATTTCGCCTCGGCGAGACATCCCACGCACGAACCGCAGTGTAAAGTTGGAACTTGGGGATAAGTTTAGTCCTTAATGCTCATTGTTATTTATATATATATCACCTATCCCGACAATCGACAGTGCCAGGAGTAGTGTAACGGGGGGGTTCCTTGTTTGGATTTCGCTTCGGCGAGACGTCCCACGCATGAAACGCAGTGTACTGTTGAGAATCGGAAATATTAATTAATTAAAATTTGGATACTTAAATTTGGGTTACATGCTTCATGAATTGAGGGCATAATGAGCCTCGAGGATTAATACGGTCCGGAGTAGTGTAACGGGGGGGGGGGGTTCCTTGTTTAGATTTCGCTTCGGCGAGACGTCCCACGCACGAAACGCAGTGCCGTGTTGAGAATAGAGAGGAGTTTAGTCTTCATACTTATGATGCTAATAACTCATATATAATTACTATAATAATTATATATATGGTTTCATGCCTTATAAGGGCATCACTCGAATACAAAATTCTAGTAAATGAGATTGTTGATGTGTTGTGATGATGTGGACATGATTGGATCATGTAACTTTATATGTTCAACAAATGAACATTATAAAGATAACGATAACAATTCCATTAAATATAATGTATATAACTTAAAGTATAGAAATAAATGTAGAATTGGGAGATAGGTTAGATGGTTTCACTTAAATACTTTATTTGGGTTTAAGTTAGAATCCTCTTACCTAATTAGAATCGGACATCCTTTTGGAGACACGTGCATACGCTTAGTGCGCGCTTTAGATGAGAGGTGAGTTGAATTTTTATGGAGTGTTCGATTCCAACGAAATCATGTAATAATGCATTTATAATTATTATGCATTTTAATACACTTGCTATAAACTATTTTTTCAAAACTCGGGCTCTGACCCGTTTATATTTTCCTCCTCCATGTATATATTGTATTACTTCAGGTGTTCCTCCGCAAGGACGCGTTTGATATTCCTCCATTCAGGATTTGTGGAGCTGTGGCAGTAGCGGACTGTTGCGGAACTTTACTTTAGTCGATTCCTATCTATTGTACATCTAGATTAGGATTCAGTTGTATTAAGTTAGTATTCAAGTGTTGTAGACTAACACTTTCATATTTTATTTATCAGATTATTGTATTGTCTGTTGCCCGACAGCATATTCGGGTATTTCATTGTTGATAATTTTGTTGTACAATGTATTGTACTCATTTATTATTGGAGCATGCACATTTCACATCATAGTTAGATGTATATTGTTAGTTGTGTGCATTATTGGTTTTGTTGTTGTTGTTAAAAATAAAAGTTTTAAATTTTTGGCAATTCGTACTTTATGATTTCGGGTAGTTAGCCTTATATTATAGTGTTTAGTTGTTGATGTTGAGACTGTACCATCTGAGATACCTGATTTATGTAGTATAGGGCTGGCCACCCGTTATTATTTGGAGCGGGTTGTCACAGGTGGTATCAGAGCATCAGGTTCTAGTGTCTTTAGGATCTGTGTGCGTTACTACGATCTTCCGTAAGAGTTCTTGATATAGAGACTTATTGTTAGGATGATTACATTCGTACGTCCATATCTTTCTGTGAATCGAAAATATTTGAAAGGCGTTCTGATACAATTGTTCTTGTTTCAGATGCCACCGAAGGGAGGTCGTTCAATCAATGCAAACAAAGGGCAACCCCAAATGCCTCAAAGGAACATGACTATGGATGATGTTTCCAATATTGTGGCACAAGCGGTTACTGCTGCCGTTTCTACGATGGCTCAACAATCTGTCGCTCGAGCAGCCCCACCCCATTTAGGATTGTCTTTATGGGAGAGAGTGAAGGAAGATTTTAGTAAGGGGAATCCTCCCGAGTTTGCAGGGGGAGTTGATGCAGTGGCTGCAAGTCAATGGAAAAATATTATACAGAGGCATCTTCGTATGGTTGAGTGTAGTGAGGTGCAGAAACAATTTTTAGTCACCTTTAGGTTATCGGGTGAAACTCTTCAATGGTGAGAGTCTGTCACCACATCTGAACAAAGAGATACCTTACCCATAATGACATTTTGAGAACTTTTTGATCGAAGGTATTTTCCTTCCCCAAATCGAGATATAAAGATTTTTCAAGGAAATAGAACGGCGGCGGAATATGAGGAAGACTTCTCTAGATGGGCAAAGTTAGTACCTAATGAGGTAAATACGAAAGAGAAACGTATATCAAAGTTTGTTCGAGGATTAGATTGGAAAATCCAACATTTGTTAGAAAGTCCTAAGTTAATGACGTTCATCGAGGTAGTGAATGCGGCACTATTAAAGTGTCATGAATATCGTTTTCGTTCTCGAAAGAGTAAGAACTTTGGAGATTCGAGTTCATCAAGTAAGTTTGGCAAAGAGAGTGCCAGTAATGTGAGTGGGCAGAAAGGGTTTATGGGTAAGTGTTTCTTTTGTAAAGAAATAGGTCATAAAAAGAGAGATTGTCCTAATAGAGGTAAAGGACCACGTTTTGATGAAATTTTGGAAGTACAACCCCTACAGCAGATTCGAGGTCGCTTTAGACCGGGGGACTATGTTTGGGAGACCATTGATGAGGATGGGCAATCGGACTAGAGATGGATGTTGTAAGTAATTTTTCTTTTATTAATAGGATTATTACTATATGAAGTTTTGGAATATCGTATGGGAGATATATATGAATCGGGTAGTGCTTTAGACCTTTTTGTTTATGTATGGTATGTAATGACCCTAAGGGGAAATTTGGAGCAAGATAGGATCTTATCCTATTATTTTGTAAAAAGGATAGATGATTTTGCAAGGTGCTCTAAAAGATCTTTAAACCTTATGGTAAATGTAAGAATGGTAAGGGTGATAAGTAGTAATGATAAAAGCTACTTCTTTTATATAGTCATGATAGACTATTATGATTTTTGAATTCCAGATATGGATGTGCCTTTTAAAAAAGGCTATATATAATGAAACGAGGTGAGGTGTTGTTTATGTTTGAATGTTGTGATTGTGGTTTATTGGGACACATGTAAAATTTTAGCTCATGAGTATGATAATATTTGTGAGCTATATGTTATGTATATGATGATTCAAAAGACCTTGTGTTGGACATAAGGCATTTTATATTAGATTATAATATATGAACCGTTTTCAAAATAAACTATGTTCAAAATAAAACTTTTATCGGCCTTCGGCCCCTTTCAAAATAATTTTTCCACTAAAATATTTTCAAATTCTAGTCCGGATTTAACAAACTCTCAATCCCCGACATCGCCACACAGTAGTGTATTGGGAGGGTTCCTTGTTTGGATTTCTCTTTTGCGAGACGTCCGCCCGCACGAAAGTGGCGATTGTCAGGAATTGAGAGGAGTTATTTCTTTGGACCATTAAAAATTTTTACTCTATTAAATTTTTAGTATTACTTATTGTTGGAATTGTGGAACTTGGAGGCAAATAAAGCCTCATTATGATTGTTGTGAGCATAAAGCTCAAATATAAAGGGTATATGGGCGCCCTTGTTGTGGAAATTGGTTTTATCTAACTCATAATTAACTTATAATGAAATGAATTTAAAATGAACTCGTCGTGGGAAGTTAGAAGTTTGGAGATAAGATTAGCAAGATTGGGTATAGTAGGACTAGTTGAGCTTTGGAGAAATAGGCTTAGCTAAATTTCGAGGACGAAATATTTGCAAGTGGGGAAGTTTGTAACAACCTGAGATTTTGGAGTCGACAATTTATTTTATTTTGGGAGAAATAAATAATATTTTATTGGAGAATAATCAAATTGGCAATTGAGGTCAAAATTTAGAGTTGCTAGAAAGTTTCTCGAATGGAAATTCCGAGGGTACCATTGTGTCCGGAAGGGTCGAGAAAGTCGAAATGACTGTACTTGGGGTCTATTTGGGTTCTGAAATAAATTAGGACCGTTTGACTCGAATTAAAGTCACCGAGTCATTTAAAGTGTGTATTATCATTTAAAGATGTGTATTTTGGGATTTAGGCTTATTAAGCCTACGGGAGATTTAATTCTCCAAAGAGAGAAAGAGAAATAGAAGAAAGAAAGAAAGAAAGAGAGAATGAAAGAAGAAAAGGAAGGAGAAAGGAAAGAAAAAGAGGATTTCCGGGCCAATACGCGATTTCAAGGCCGATTCAGACCCTACGAAAACGAGGCAAGTGATTAAACTTGCTAAATAATTGTTGTGTATCAATTATTGTATGATTTGTGGATTGAATTTTGGGTTTTACGTTTAATTTGACAAAACCTAATTTTTGGGAAAAATCTTATGTTTGTGTTGTATTAATGGATTTATGGTTAGAAAACTTGTATATTTGTGTTATTGGATGAATATAAATGTTTTATTTGTGTTTGGATTGAATCAAAATAGTTGGAAGATGATAAAAATGATTTTTGGGTATTTTGGGTTAAGAATAAAATAACCCATTTCGTAGCTTGCTGCACTTGCCGAATCGATTCGCCCCTACCGAATCAATTCGGTCTGTTGCAGATTGCCCAGGTCTTTAGGGCCGAATCGATTCGCCCCTTGCGAATCGATTCGGTATGTAGCAGACTCCCAGGTCCTTTGGACCGAATCGATTCGGATGGGCCGAATCGATTCGGAAACAGGGGATTTTAGAGATGTTTTTCTAGGAAGAATTTCATCCCGTTTTGTCTAAAGTTATCAATTGAGAACTTCTATGGGAGTTATTTAGAGTATGTTTTGGAGACTTTTAGATAGTTTACCTTATAGGAAATGATTGGAGTCATATTGACTAAATTTGAGGAATACCGATTGGATATTATGGTTTATTCTAAGTGGGGAAGCCCACCTTCATCGGGAGGTTATACTTGGAGATAATAAATTCAATTCATAGGAAAGAATGTGAATAATTTAGAGATACCGGATCTTAGGATCCAAATCCCAAATGGGATAACTTTAAAAAAAGGTTCATAAACTAAATTGAACCCTATAATGGATGGAGAATCATAAATGCTATTTGATGTGCATATGGATATAGAAATATCCTTATTGATGACTGACTTGGGAGATATCTCATACAATGAGAAATTCTAATTGAGGTGCATTAAGATATAGAATATCCTTAACTTAAATAGAATTGAAAGACAATTCATACTAGAAGCGACATGAGAGCTTTAAGAGAGAATTTGTATAGTATATACTAAGTAGGGTAAATGTGTGAGTATTGACGGTTAGTGTATCAAGAGAGGGATATACTAAACAATGATGTTCAGCAAATTACGCCTAAGAGCGTATAATGAAAATGAATATGATGTTTCAGGTATACCTTATATAATGGTATATCTTTGTTATGTGGGATGTATGTATACCTTATATGATGGTGTATATACATGTTAACCATACCCTCTCCTTGCTATCATTGGGAAGTTTCGTGCGTAAACGGTGAGCGTTCTGACTAGAAAAGCAGGATGTAGATATTCCCCAGGTCATAGTCATCCTTTGTGGTCAGCAAATGACATTTATGATATATATATATTTAATTATTTTAGGGGTGAGAGGTCGGGGCTATGTGACACTCTCACTTACCGGTTATGAACTATGACCGCTTCTCGGACGTCGTGTGCATGAGTAGATCACGAGGTGGGTGTCGTTGAACCCCACCGGGTGGCCCCAGTTTGCTACGTATATGGGCTGCAGGAAGATGATAGCATGTGGGCCTGCGTCCTTCGAGGTATAGCTCGGTGGATGGTTATTATTGCCTGTGCTTGTATTTGAGTGTCAAGGGCATAATGGACCTCAACGACCTACATTTCCAGGATTAGTGTATCGGGGGGGTTCTTTTTTGGATTTCGCCTCGGTGAGACGTCCCACGCATGAACCGCAGTGTAATGTTCGAACTTGGGGATAAGTTTAGTCCTTAATGCTCATAATTATTTATATATATATCACCTATCCCGATAACCGACAGTGCCAGGAGTAGTGTAACGGGGGGGTTCCTTGTTTGGATTTCGCTTCGGCGAGACGTCCCACACATGAAACGTCGTGTACTGTTGAGAATTGGGAATATTAATTAATTAAAATTTGGATACTTAAATTTGGGTTACATGCTTCATGAATTGAGGGCATAATGATCCTCGAGGATTAATACGGTCAGGAGTAGTGTAACGGGGGGGTTCCTTGTTTAGATTTCGCATCGGCGAGACGTCCCACGCACGAAACGCAGTGCCGTGTTGAGAATCGAGAGGAGTTTAGTCTTCATACTCATGATGCTAATAACTCATATATAATTACTATAATAATTATATATATGGTTTCATGCCTTATAAGGGCATCACTAGAATACAAAATTCTAGTAAATGAGATTGTTGATGTGTTGTGATGATGTGGACATGATTGGATCATGTAACTTTATATGTTCAACAAATGAACATTATAAAGATAACGATAACAATTGCATTAAAGATAATGTATATAACTTAAAGTATAGAAATAAATGTAGAATTGGGAGATAGGTTAGATGGTTTCACTTAAATACTTTATTTGGGTTTAACTTAGAATCCTCTTACCTAATTAGAATCAGACATCCTTTTGGAAACACGTGCAAACGCTTAGTGCGCGCTTTAGATGAGAGGTGAGTTGAATTTTTATGGAGTGTTCGATTCCAACTAAATTATGTAATAATGCATTTATAATTATTATGCATTTTAATACACTTGCAATAAACTATTTCTTCAAAACTCGGGCTCTTACCCGTTTATATTTTCCTCCTCCATGTATATATTGTATTACTTCAGGTGTTCCTCCGCAAGGACGCCTTTGATATTCCTCCATTCAGGATTTCTGGAGTTGTGGCAGTAGCGGACTGTTGCGGCACTTTGCTTTAGTCGATTCCAATCTATTGTACATCTAGATTAGGATTCAGTTGTATTGAGTTAGTATTCAAGTGTTGTAGATTAACACTTTCATATTTTATTTATCAGATTATTGTATTGTTTGTTGCCCGACAGCATATTCGGGTATTTCATTGTTGAGATTTTTGTTGTACAATGTATTGTACTCTTTTATTATTGGAGCATGCACATTTCACATCATAGTTAGATGTATATTGTTAGTTGTGTGCATTATTGGTTTTGTTGTTATTGTTAAAAATAAAAGTTTTAAAATTTTGGTAATTCGCACTTTATGATTTCGGGTAGTTAGCCTTATATTATAGTGTTTAGTTGTTGATGTTGAGACTGTACCATCTGAGATACCCGATTTATGTAGTATAGGGCATTCCACCCGTTATTATTTGGAGCGGGTTGTCACAGGTACGTGCAAAGCTGCCTTACTTAACTTGAATTGATTTGTTTTATTTTGGATTTTCAGGACGAAATCCCGTTATTAGAGGGGGAGAATGTAATACCCCACATTTTTTATTAAATTGAAATTGAAAAAAAAATGAAACTATGTCAGTGTATATATTCGAAATGTTTGGAAATGAAACGATGTCAGTATATATATTCAAAATGTTTGGAAATGAAATGTTAAAATGAATTCATTGAGACATGAATGTGCGACTTGAATATTAGAAGCGAATTAATGCGTAAAAGGATCGAGAGGGTTAAATTTGGGGCAATGACATTTTTGTAAATAAACTAACCCTAGGTATAAATAGAAAAAAAGATAAGAAGTCTTCATTTTATCATTTCACAAAAGGGGGCTAGGGTTTGGTAGAGAGAGAGAGTAAGAAGAGAAGAAAGCTAAGAGGATTTCAAGAGGATTCAACTTCTCTATACAATCCAAGGCAAGTTAATAACCAATATGTGTATAATATGTATCTATAATGAAATTACACATGAACAGGTATTCAGACCCCTAAATTAATATGAAATTGATGTTAAAAATGATATGCATTGTATTAGGATCATCTTCCATGAAGATACAAATGCAATAATGTAATACCCCGTATTTTTGGCGATATTTATTTTTGGGATTAATTAATTAAATGAGAATTAATTGGGAATTAATCCGGATAAAATACTAGCGAGATGTGAGTTGGTATTTGACTATATTGAGTATATATGATGATATATTAATATTGAATTATGAAATTGTCGTGAGATTGATATACGGCAATTTGGACTTTATTGGGACGCGTGAGACAGTCGCGTCAGGATATAATTATTTTAATTATAAAAGTGAATTTAAATTCTATTAATCGTATGGTCGTTTTGAGTGCTCCAACGCGTCCGGAAGGGTCGAGATAGTCAGAAAACACTAGTCGGTGGTTTAGTTTGGGTCCCGGGGTATTTTTAGGCCATACCGGCAACATAAAGGGTAGTTTGGTAATTTTGTATTTTTTGGAATTAAAAGTGACGAAAATTAAGAGTTTTTATCTGATTCGGAATTGACCCACTAAACCCACTAACCAACCCTTAATGACCCAATAAGCTACGGGGGTTATTAGATTAGGTTTCCAAAACTTTCCCAAAGCAAACCCTAGCCACCATAACCATTGGAGAAAAAAAGCTTGGAGAAAGAGAGATAGTAGGGAATTCTGCAGAAAGAGAGAGGGAACTTCTTCAAATCGTCATCAAAATCAGAGATTGAATCAAGGCAAGTGGTTTAATTTACGTTTTTATGTAGTAAATGCTTCTTCCATGCTTAGACTATTCAATAATCATAATTAATTGGGAGATAATTGAAAACCCATGAAACTAGAGTTGTTAATAAATTTTGGAGATAGGTTCGCATGTAGAAATGTTATTGGAAGATCGAATTAAGATAATCATAAGTTTATGTGTTATAAAAACGGATTTATTTCTGGAAATGGATGATTTATAATCTTAGGGTTTATGTTCTTGAGAATTTGGGGAAAAGTGATGAGACTTGATGATTTAATGATGTTGAGGATGAATTAATTCCTTAAACCACGTTAGTATGTGACTTA
The DNA here is from genome assembly GCA_949130495.1 of Sambucus nigra. Classification (NCBI taxonomy): domain Eukaryota; kingdom Viridiplantae; phylum Streptophyta; class Magnoliopsida; order Dipsacales; family Adoxaceae; genus Sambucus; species Sambucus nigra. Next base: position 33,353,215 of record OX422218.1, on the reverse strand, counting down.
ATATGTTTAGGATTGATTAGAGAACTTTAAACATTGTTGGGACGAATTTTGGTTGAGATTTGAGGTGTAGAAATTGATGAAAAACGAATATAGGAATTCTGGGCTCGAAACGGGTCGTTCGTTATAAGGCCTTCCCAGGTCGTTCGAACGAGCTTCTAACGAGTTGACCAGTTGCTTCTAACGAGGGGAAATTTCGTTCAATACCTTCGTTTGAACGAGATGTCGTTAGAAGGTACAGTTCGTTCGAACGAACTGAATCTCGTTCGAACAGCCTCGTTCGAACAAGACTTCTAACGAGCTGGCAGTTTAGGCCTTTTTGGCCTGTTTTGATTTTGGGAATCCCGTGAACTTGTTCGAGGATAGAGATAACACTTCTTTGGTGATTTATGGGTAGACTTGGAACATGTGGGTTATTATGAGGAGAAAATCTTATATAAGTGTGGATCGAATCAAATAGACATTTTGAGTCGAGACGTGAGTGCCTACTACGACGTGAGAATAAATTATGGCGTGTATGATTATTGAACCGGTATTATATAAATTGTGTAAATTATAAGTTGGTACGAGAAGGCGATATGTACTAAAATTAAACTACGGTGATTACTAAGATGCGTGTTTACTTAGTATTGATATATGATTTGTGTGTATGACATACCTACCATACTTGCTATCACGGGAGGTTTGCGTTCGCTTAGGGCCCTCTAATCCTTGTGTTGCCCGAATTTAGACTGGTTACCTCGATGAACATAGGTCAGAGAAGGACTTATTGGGATGTTAATAAGTCTGCTGATCGTGGGAGCGCAGGTATGTGCGTGACCCATGTGATGTGACTGTGTTCGCCTCCATTATTTGTGATGTTGTTATCTGTGAACTATTCCTGAGAGATTCGGAATATGTCATCCTTATGTACATGATGTAACGGGATGGATAGCAGAGTATGAGTGCACCGCAGCTTAGTCTCGGGGTGCTTATATTGTATATTTATGTTGTGGAAAATATACACTTAGTAAAATGAGAACTTTCATTTGGTATTGTGTGTATAACTATGGAATAACATAAAAGGGATAATCTATAACGAATTGTATTACTTTTATATGAGAACCTGAATTTACGTTAAGCCCCCTATTTAATTGAGATCATTATAATGTTAATGGGAACCGAGTAATAAGGGTAGAACCTATGACAGTCTAGCTAGATATAATGTCACTTAGCTAGTGGTTTGTGTCATTTTAGATGGGTACTTACGTTAGGAGTGCACAGTTAGACGAGGGGTGAGAATTTCATGTGAGTGCACGTCCTAACATGTATTTTGCATTTAATGTTTTTAAAGCACTTGCAGGTTTTTAAAATATCTCCACATTCGGGCTCTGACCTGTTTGCTTTCAAATCTATTTTCTTGTAAAACTATTTTAGGTGCCCAGCCACAAAGACACCATGCATAGGATATTCATTCAGGTGACGAGTTGTAGCTGTTTGAGGAAGCTACAGGGATTTGCTTGTAGACGCCTCTATCACTTGGATTCCAGATTCATTATCTATCAGTTGTAGGGCATGTTGCCCATTTCTATTAGAGTTACTTTTCCATTACAGTTTTCCGACTTTGGCATGTATTGATTTAGTATTCAGTATTTCGTTACTTATTTCAGTTGTGGGATTTGTTGTGAGGAGTTTTCCTCCGGATTTATTTATATTATGTGATGGTTATTCTAGAATTTCGTTATGGTGAATGGTGATATTATTCCTGCTTTAAATCTTTTACTGCATGTTAATCAGACTTTAATTAAAATTGGCAACTTACTTTTTAAATACTAGGTGGTTAGTAATAATAAAATGTTTTCGACAGTGATGCTATTAACTGAGCCAACTTGGCATTTTGATTTAATTTAATAAAGGAGTAGCTACCCGGTATTTAATTAGTCGGGGTGTCACAGGTGGTATCAGAGCATCAGGTTCTAGTGTCCTTTAGGATCTGTACGGTTATTATGTTTCCGCTAAGTTTTCTTTGATATAGACCCGTATATTTTAGGACTGTCGTACTCTTTTTGTGTATGCTTCGTTCTTCAGCTATTTTAAGTTTATAAACTGTGAACTTATAAACTTTATTCTTATTTCAGATGCCTCCACGACGTGCACGACGAGTTCCCAGGGATGCAACGCCAGTACCCCAGCCCGCTCCAGTTCAGGGCATGATGAACGCCGCTGAGGTTGCAGCCATTGTAGCCCAAGCGGTAAATGCTGCAATTGCCGTAGTTCAGCAGGCACCGCCTCAGGCACTGGTTGCCGCGCCAGTACAGGCAAATGCATTCCCGTCTGCTTGGGAACGTGTACGTGACACTTTTCAGAAAGCGCATCCGCCAGAGTTTGCAGGTAGCTCAGATGTGGTAGTCTCGAGCCAGTGGAGGAAGGATATGCAGAGGCACTTGAGGATGTATGAGTGCACGGAAGTTCAGAAGCAGGTGCTAGCTACTTTCAAACTAGTTGGATCTGCACTGCAGTGGTGGGAGTCTATTACCACCGTGGAGGAGAGGGATACTCTCACTATTCAGGACTTTTGGGTGCGGTTCGAACGCAAGTACTTTCCGTCAGATGTTCACACGGAAATGAGGAGGAAACTGATGAATCAGAAGCAAGAGTGTAAAACCATGGCCGAGTATGAGGCCGAGTTCACGAATCTGTTGAATATCATTCCAGATGAGATACCGACAGAAAAAAAGAAGATTGAGAAATTCACCGACGGGTTGACATGGAGGATCCGTCAACATGTGTTAGGGAACCTTTTGTTGGCCACATATTCTGATGTGGTTAACGCTGCTTTGTTACATTGCCAGGATCACCGCTTTCATATGGCTGAGGGCAAGAGATCGGGAGAGTCTAGCCATCAGGGCATGACTGGAGGACATGGTGCTAGTGGGGCACAACCTGTTCAAGGGCAGAGACAGGGTGAGCAGGTTTCCCAGCAGGGGGATGAGAAGAGGTTCAGATCAGGGAATTATAGGCACGGACAGGGAGGTTTCCGTCAGGGCCATCAGGGTCCAAACGGCCATCAGGGACAACAGGGGCAGAATGGTCAGCATCAGTTTCAGCAGGGCCACCAGGGCCACTGGAGGAATGGTAACGGCCACCAGGGCCGGGGGCAGCAGGGACCGAGAGGGGGGAACTTTCTGGGGAAGTGTTTTATTTGTGGCAAGACTGGCCATAAACGCCAGGACTGTCCTGATAGAGGCAGGGCCCCGCAGCAGCAGCAGGGTGCTCGACATGAGCCACAGAGGCCACTCTTTCCACCAGCCCTCCTAGCTCCAACCCAGGTGCCAGCTCTTCCATCCATTCCAACAGTTCCTGTACAGCAGGGACAGTTACAGTATGGACGTGTCTATAACGTCCACCAGGCAGCAGCTCCGCAGGCACCACCCGCGATTGAGGGTACGTTTCCTATCCATGGCACTATGGGTCGGGTATTGTTTGATACGAGGGCTACACATTGTTTTATAGCTACACATTTCGCGAAGGCTTTACTGTTGTTAGCCACAGCGGAGAGCACAGTGACGTGTGTCGACTCACCATTGGGGAGTGGGTCACTTATTTTCTTTATATGCCGGGGAGTGGGGGTAGAGATTGGTAGTCTGGTATTACCTGCAGATATGTTTGTATTAGATATGCATGTTCACGATGTGATTATCGGTATGGATTGGCTCGCTGATTATAGAGCCATGATTTATTGCTTCAGTGGGAGCATTATTTTTGCCATTCCGGGGCAAGAGATGTTTGTAGTGGCGATGCCTCACCCAGAGGGAGGTTCGACCGCTCATCTGTATTACATAGAGGAGGATACCTCTAGGGAGGTTGTGATCCCTTTAGATTCGATCCCAGTTGTTAGGGAGTATTCGGATGTGTTTCAGGAGATACCAGGCCTACCCCCCAGCCGAGAGATAGACTTTGTGATAGATTTACTGCCAGATACGAGACCTATAGCACGCGCACCGTACCGTATGGCTTCGGCAGAGATGCGAGAGCTACGAGATCAGATAGAGCAGCTGTTAGGTCAGGGCTTTATTCGCAGGAGTACCTCACCTTGGGGCGCTCCAGTTTTGTTTGTGAAGAAGAGGGACGGTTCAGTAAGATTGTGTGTGGACTACCGGGAGTTGAACAAGGTCACGATACGGAATAAGTATCCGTTGCCTCGAATCGATGACCTATTTGACCAGTTGAGAGGAGATTCTTTATTCTCGAAGATTGATTTGAGATCGGGATACCATCAGCTGCGTATCAGGGAGGAGGATGTCTCGAAGACTGAGATTTTGTCGAGATATGGTTCTTACGAGTTTCGGGTTATGCCTTTTGGTTTGACCAACGCTCCAGCAGTGTTTATAGACTTGATGAACAGAGTGTTTAGGGATTTCCTAGATCAGTTTGTCATTGTCTTCATCGATGATATTCTGGTTTACTCCCACACAGAGGAGGAACACGCCGAGCATTTGAGGCAAGTTTTGCAGACACTACGTCAGAACGAGTTGTATGCAAAATATGAGAAATGCGGGTTTTGGCTGAAGGAGGTCTAGTTTTTGGGACATATTATTTTCGACCGGGGAATATCTGTTGGTCCGGGGAAGGTATCCGCGGTGAGGGAGTGGGGACATCCCACGACACCAACGGAGATTTGTAGTTTCTTGGGTCTAGCAGGATACTACAGGAGGTTTATTCGGGGTTTCTCGAAGATAGCAGGTCCGTTGACACATCTGACTCGTAAGGGTGTGCCATTCATGTGGAGTGATGCCTTTCAGTTGGCATTCGATGAATTGAAGGATAAATTAACCTCAGCACCTCTGTTAGCATTGCCGAGACCGGGAGTTGAGTATTTGGTTTACACCGATGCGTCTTTGCGAGGACTTGGAGGTGTATTACAGCAGGAGAGATAGGACATAACTTATGCTTCCCGTAAGCTTAAGCCTCATGAGAAGAATTACCCCACGCATGATTTGGAGTTGGCGGCAGTGGTATTTGCCCTACAGATTTGGAGGCACTATCTTTTGAGGGAGAAGTTCCAATTGTTCACGGACCACAAGTCCCTAGAGTACCTGTTCACGCAGAAGGAGTTGAACATGCGGCAAAGGAGGTGGCTTGAGTTTGTGAAGGACTACCATTTCGATATCCAGTAACACCCGGGTAAGGCTAACGTGGTAGCAGACGCGTTGAGCCGTAGGCCAGCAGATAAGGTGGCAGGGGTGTGGAAGGCAAAGTGGAAGGAGTTGGGACACCAGGATGCAGTGGCCCGATCTTTCATGTCTGTGATGACCATTACACCGCAGATTGTCATGAAGGTAGTACGGGCACAGGCTAATGACTCGTTCTGTCAGGAGAAGATAGTTCGATTACTAACAGAGGGAGCCGAGTCCTATACCGTTAGCTCAGACGGGGGATTACGCTTCAATGGGAGATTGGTGGTTCCAGAAGGGGAGGAATTGCGACACGAGGTGATGGCAGAGTCGCACGGCTCACGGTTCGCGGTACATCCCGGAGGGGACAAAATGTACCAAGACATGAGACGCCAGTATTGGTGGAGCGGTATGAAGAGAGATATCGCTATGTTTGTTTCGAAATGCGCCACTTGTCATCTAGTAAAAGTGGATCATCAGAGACTGACATGACTTCTACAGCCGTTGGAGATTCCGGGGTGGATGTGGGAGAGCATATCCATGGACTTTATCACGGGGTTGCCAACGTCGCAGAGGGGTAACGACTCCATTTGGGTAATTGTGGACAGGTTGTCCAAAGTCGCTCACTTTTTACCCGTAAGGACTGACTACACTACGGGACAGTATGCCCAGCTCTTCATTTCAGAGATTGTGAGACTTCACGGTGTGCCCCTAAATATCGTGTCTGACAGAGACAAGATATTTGTTTCACGGTTTTGGGAGAGCTTCCAGGAGGCCATGGGCACGGAATTGCGGTTGAGTACGGCTTATCATCCGCAGACTGATGGGCAGACCGAGCGCACAAATCAGATGTTGGAGGACATGCTACGCATGTGCATTATTGACTTTGGAGGTGGATGGGAGCAATACCTTCCACTGGTAGAGTTTGCTTATAATAACTCCTACCAGTTCACTATTGGCATGGCTCCGTTTGAGGCATTGTACGGTAGGCCTTGTCGTTCCCCAGCATGTTGGTTGGAAGTGGGGACAACAAACTACTTGGGCCGGAAGTGATTCAGGATACTTCGGCAAGGATTGAGTTGATTCGGAGTCGCATTCGGGTAGCTCAAGACCGGCAGAAGAGTTATGCTGATGCGAAGAGATCTTTCAGGGAGTTCCAAGTGGGGGACCAGGTTTTGCTCAAAGTATCTCCTATGAAGGGGATTATGCGTTTCGAGAAAAAGGGGAAGTTGGCACCGAGGTATGTGGGGCCATTTCCTATTATTGAGCGGATTGGACCAGTTGCGTATAGACTCGGGTTACCGGAGCATTTACGTCGGATTCACGATGTGTTTCATATTTCCTCACTAAGGAAATATCTCAGAGACGATTTAGCTCATTCTCACATCGCTTTGGAGGAGATTGATCTAAAGCCTGATAGCTCCTACGAGGAGGGGCCGATTGCTATTTTGGACCAAAGTGAGAGGAAGCTGCGGTCAAAGATAGTTCCGTTAGTGCGTGTTCAGTGGTGACATCACAATGTCGAGGAGTTCACATGGGAACACGAGGATGAGATGCGCAAACGTTATGCAGAGTTGTTTTTATCAGGTACTTTCTAGTTCCGAATTTCGGGACGAAATTCTGTTATTAGGGGGGAAGTATGTAATACCCCGTATTTTTGGCGATATTTATTTTTGGGATTAATTAATTAAATGAGAATTAATTGGGAATTAATCCGAATAAAATACTAGCGAGATGTGAGTTGGTATTTGACTATATTGAGTATATATGATGATATATGAATATTGAATTATGAAATTGTCGTGAGATTGATATACGACAATTTGGACATTTATTGGGACGCGTGAGACAGTCGCGTCAGGATATAATTATTTTAATTATAAAAGTGAATTTAAATTCTATTAACCGTATGGTCGTTTTAAGTGCGCCAACGCGTCCGGAAGGGTCGAGATAGTCAGAAAACACTAGCCGGGGGTTTAGTTTGGGTCCCGGGGTATTTTTAGGCCATACCGGCAACATAAAGGGTAGTTTGGTAATTTTGTATTTTTGGGAATTAAAAGTGACGAAAATTAAGAGTTTTTATCTGATTGGGAATTGACCCACTAAACCCACTAACCAACCCTTAATGACCCAATAAGCTACGGGGGTTATTAGATTAGGTTTCCAAAACTTTCCCAAAGCAAACCCTAGCCACCATAACCATTGGAGAAAAAAAGCTTGGAGAAAGAGAGATAGTAGGGAATTCTGGAGAAAGAGAGAGGGAACTTCTTCAAATCGTCATCAAAATTAGATATTGAATCAAGGCAAGTGGTTTAATTTACGTTTTTATGCAGTAAATCCTTCTTCCATGCTTAGACTATTCCATAATCATAATTAATTGGGAGATAATTGAAAACCAATGAAACTAGAATTGTGAATATATTTTGGAGATAGGTTTGCATGTAGAAATGTTATTGGAAGATCGAATTAAGAGAATCATAAGTTTATGTGTTATAAAAACGGATTTATTTCTGGAAATTGATGATTTATAATCTTACGGTTTATGTTCTTGAGAATTTGGGGAAAAGTGATGAGGCTTGATGATTTAATGATGTTGAGGATGAATTAATTCCTTAAACCACGTTAGTATGTGACTTTAATATGTTTAGGATTGATTAGAGACCTTTAAACATTGTTGGGACGAATTTTGGTTGAGATTTGAGGTGTAGAAATTGATGAAAAACGAATATAGGAATTCTGCGCTCGAAACTGGTCGTTCGTTAGAAGGCCTTCCCAGGTCGTTCGAACGAGCTCGTTCGAACGAGCTTCTAACGAGTTGACCAGTTGCTTCTAACGAGGGAAAATTTCGTTTGATACCTTCGTTCGAACGAGATGTCGTTAGAAGGTACAGTTCGTTCGAACGAACTGAATCTCGTTCGAATAGCCTCATTCGAACGAGACTTCTAACGAGCTGGCAGTTTAGGCCTTTTTGGCCTGTTTTGATTTTGCGAATCCCGTGAACTTGTTCGAGGATAGAGATAACACTTCTTTGGTGATTTATGGGTAGACTTGGAACATTTGGGTTATTATGAGGAGAAAATCTTATATAAGTGTGGATCGAATCAAATAGACATTTTGAGTTGAGACGTGAGTGCCTACTACGACGTGAGAATAAATTATGGTGTGTATGATTATTGAACCGGGATTATATAAATTGTGTAAATTATAAGTTGGTACGTGAAGGCGATATGTACTACAATTAAACTACGGTGATTACTAAGATGCATGTTTACTTAGTATTGATATATGATTTGTGTGTATGACATACCTACCATACTTGCTATCACGGGAGGTTTGCGTTCGCTTAGGGCCCTCTAATCCTTGTGTTGCCTGGATTTAGACTGGTTACCTCGATGATCATAGGTCAGAGAAGGACTTATTGGGATGTTAATAAGTCTGCTGATCGTGGGAGCGCAGGTATGTGCGTGACCCATGTGATGTGACTGTGTTCGCCTCCATTAGTTGTGATGTTGTTATCTGTGAACTATTCCTAAGAGATTCGGAATATGTGATCCTTATGTACGTAATGTACCGGGATGGATAGCAGAGTATGTGTGCACCGCAGCTTAGTCTCGGGGTGCTTATATTGTATATTTATGTTGTGGAAAATATACACTTAGTAAAATGAGAACTTTCATATGGTATTGTGTGTATAACTGTGGAATAACATAAAAGGGATAATCTATAACGAGTTGTATTAATTTTATATGAGAACCTAAATTTACGTTAAGCCCCCTATTTAATTGAGATCGTTATAATGTTAATGGGAACCGAGTAATAAGGGTAGAACCTATGACAGTCTAGCTAGATATGATGTCACTTAGCTAGTGCTTTGTGTCGTTTTAGATGGGTACTTACGTTAGGAGTGCACAGTTAGGCAAGGGGTGAGAATTTCATGTGAGTGCACGTCCTAACATGTATTTTTCATTTAATGTTTTAAATGTTTTAAAGCACTTGCAGGTTTTTAAAATATCTCCACATTCAGGCTCTGACCCATTTTCTTTCAAATCTATTTTCTTGTAAAACCATTTTAGGTGCCCAGCCACAAGGACACCATGCATAGGATTCTCATTCAGATGACGAGCTGTAGCTGTTTGTGGAAGTTATAGGGATTTGCTTTTAGACGCTTCTATCATTTGGATTCCATGTTCAGTATTCCTCAGTTGTAGGGCATGTTGCCCAAATTCTATTAGAGACATTTCCATTTCAGTTTTTCAGACCTTGGGCATGTATTGATTCAGTATTTAGTATTTCGTTACTTATTTCAGTTGTGGGATTTGTTGTGAGGAGTTTTCCTCAGGATTTATTTATATCATGTGATGGTTATTCTAGAATTTCGTTATGGTGAATGGTGATATTATTCCTGCTTTAAATCTTTTACTGCATGTTAATCAGACTTTAATTAAAATTGGCAACTTACTTTTTAAATACTAGGTGGTTAGTAATAATAAAATGTTTTCGACAGTGATGTTATTAATTGAGCCAACTTGGCATTTTGATTTAATTTAATAAAGGAGTAGCTACCTGGTATTTAATTAGTCGGGGTGTCACAAATAACATCATTATAGGGATTGAGTTGTGGAACAACCTCTTGAATTTGAGAAATCTATGAAATTAAGTTAATCGTCATATTAAAAACTATTTTGAGCTATTTTGTTTCCAAAAATGGATGTTTTATCCGCATTGCCTGGTAGAAAATCATATTCTAGACAACTTTGTAGTTTTATGTTTTTCTAAAAACGGATAAGAAAAGCCTCAAATCAGAATTTCATAATTCTGGGTAGAAAGTTATCGTCAACAGGTCCGAATTGTATATGTTAGTTTAGGGTCTGTTTTAGGCCGGCTATGCTAGTTTTCCCACGCGACCTAGTAGAAAATCACGTTACGAACAACTTTGAAGTTTTAAGTTTTTCCAAAAAATGATCGAAAAAGCCTCAAACCGGCATTTTATAATTCTGGGAAGAAAGTTGTCGAAAAGAGGGGCGAATATTATATGTTAGTTTCGATTCTTTTTTAGGCCATCTATGGAATCGTGATTGTGTGTCCTTGTAGAAAATCGCGTTCCGAACAAATTTGTAGTTTTAAGTGTTTCCAAAAACGGATCGGAAGAGCCTCGAATCTGCATTTTAAATTCTAGGCAGCATTTTATTGAAATAAGAGCGCTAAGGGTGTTCATGTTTATAGAAAGATAATTGTGGTGTTCTCCCTAATATCCTAACTTGATCACATACTTATTGTTATTAGGGATATATAACCTTGAAATGATTGGATGCTGAATTAGTAAATTAATGATGTAAATTATGTTATATTGTAAATAATGACTATTGTATAACTTGAGTAAGAGACTTGACACGACTATATATATATACATAAGCGTGAAATTGTTTTACATGTATATTATCGAGGATACACTAGACTAGTCCTCCTTCGGTCGACGTAGGCACATGTTGAATGCGGTCTTTTTTGTGATTGATCCGGTTAGGTTCCGCTCGAGTGTCGTGTCGGAGATAAACCACCAGAACCTGACACATGGTTGTAATGCGGGTCGGATGGAAAGACCTTGAAAGGCCATGTGATTTTGGACTTAGTATGATTGTCCTTGCCACGTAATATTGGAGAATATTCGTGTGTAGGCCAAGTATTATGACTTGTTCCCCCGGGTAACGATAGTGACCCGATATGACTTGTTGTGTGAGATATTATGCTTGTGTCTTAAAGTAATATCCCGAATCGATGCATTTGATATTATACTTGAAGAAAATATTTTGATACATTAAATACTGAAATGCGATTAGTAATGATGAATCATGATATGATATGAGACTACACGTTACTCGAGTTTGGGTTGGGTAGTCACAACATAGGAGCATTGGTTGGGTAATTGAACAACTTAATTACTGGAGACGAGTAATGACTAGTGTGCTTTCATTATAAGTACATCTTATAATTTTATAGCTTGTTTCATTTCTTTGACATTCGTATATCTTGCATCTTGCTCCTCTTCCATATATATATATATGTATGTATGTATGTATGTATGTATGTATATGTATGTATGTATGTATGTATGTATGTATGTATTATACAGGTCCTCGCCCCGTTGGACAGCAGACCGTGGAGCTGGATGACCTCGTATCTATTCTTAGGATCTTGTAGTGGTGGACGTCGGTCCTTATCTTATTGTGTGACTCTTCCTTACAGTGTGGTATCAGAGATTTCCCATTGTTAAGGATTTGATAGTGTTGAGAGGTTTACATTACACACTTTACCTAGTTAATCTTTGGGCATGTATGTTTGGGCATTTTATATTGAGTACTGATATTACTTGTGGATCCTATACTTACTATGATGTGATTTGGTTACACGTATGGGAGTGTACATGTTTACTTTAATGCATTTATTTAAATTCTGTTTCTAATGTAATTGACGCTCCGCTTTAATTTAATTGGGCGTAGCTAACCTAATTAGATATAAAAAACAGGGTTGTCACAATTATCTTAGTCAATTCCAACCTTATCAGATAGGCATGGCACTATGATATGGGGTCGTTACTTAGCCTTCTTTCACTCACTAGGGATAACACCTACTTCTCGCGACCTCCATTAATAAAACTCACTACAATGGTATATTGAATTAATTATATCAATGACTTTAATATAATAATACAATATATATATACCATAATAATGCCCATATATATTTTCTCAAAATTTCCATTATATCATTTACACTGATATAATAATAAATACATAATCTCTAGATACCAATATATATGTTCTCAATAATTCAATTAAATCGTGTTTATGACTCATGGCACAAATACATCATATATATAATATTGTTCATTTCCACAGTTAACTTATCATCCACTAAATTAATTAATTAAATCTCATCATATAAATTTTTGGATACGTACTACTCTCAATCCATCTGTATACCTATTTTCATGAATTTTCCACTACAAATACTCTAAATTCACCCCGAATAAAAATCCTAATTTTATGACTGTTTAGAAAATGCAAAAAATGAGATTTAAAATTACTTGAATCACCCATTCGACTTCAGATTCTGAATTTTACATTAAAAATTGAGTCAGGTATGTGTTTTGAGTTCTTCTCAAATATCTTTCCAAAGCACTACAAAAGAAGAACTAAACCTCTCTAAAATCGATTTTTCTCCCAATACGAATTTCACAAATTAAACCTCGAATATGATCATAAACATGAGTTATTTCAATATCAAATGTGTTTGATAAATTTTTATATCATTGGGACTCGTCACTACACATAGTTGTCATCGAAACATGGAACTTTCATGGGATAAATATCGTCATTACATGCTATAGCATACTTTCAATCATAAATTTTCCCTCTATAAATTTCATTTTATGAGAAGTCATATTCCCAAAGTTTCATGATTAGAAATTCATCCCTAAAGTTCAATCATCATATGTAAAAATACATTCGCATAACCATTCCCTCAAATCCCAAAATTTAAGATATGAATCCCATCACAAAAATAGTTTTTCCCAACTCTAATATAGCAGAAAGTGAAAGAAAAACTAATTAGCAGGATAATCACCTGCCTTAAAAAACTGTAGTTTCTGTATTTGATGAATGTGGTGATAATCCTCCTAGAATCCCCTTCCCAAATTGTCAACCCCTTAGTGTTCTTGAGTTGGTTTTCACTTTCTCACTTTAATTCTTGGTTGTTCTCTCCAATTATCTCCATTTTCTCTCTAAAGATTGGTATAACTCAACTAAACATTTAGAATTTTGAAATGAATTTTTCTTTTACCCAAACCCTTCATTATGTAAGTCGAAATCGCGTTTTGACTGTTCATATGGCATTAACAAGTCCAAAAGTCACACAAATATGTCCCGATTAGTTCCGAAAACCCACAAGATCTGAACACAACCTCATGTACTCAATTTAGAGCATTTCTTCAACCATTTCGAATCGAACGTGCACTCGAAATTGTCACCCGAGTCACTTAATAATATTTTCCCATCTCAACCTAATTTAATTTAATAACGCGTGTCCCTGTTGGAATAATATTAAATTTCGTCGCTTTTACTCACTTATGACTTAATTCCATTTTATATATTATAGCGCACTCGAAAGTAAATAATCACATTAATATTAATTCATTTCACGTTAAATTAATATTTAATTTCTCTCTCATTATTTGTTGGAGTAATTAAATCATGTGTCACCCACATGATTTAAATATTCAATCCAATTAAATATAAATATATAAATACAGAGTATTACTGTGCGCTATTTGGATCAACGGATTGCGTTATACGACTATTTTTCTTGAAAAATCTTCACGAGACTGTCGATGGGAAAGTCCGTTTCCCTGGCTATCGACGGTGTGCTTCGGGGTACCTACCGATTGGTCGATCTAAGACTACACAGATCGGCACCTCCTTACCCAATAAATAGTGGACATGACCTCACTCTCAAAATCACACCTCAAATCTATCAATATCAATGAGTTGAGTAACATTTTCTTGCAATCAGCGGAGTTTCCTTATATCAAATTCCTTTCCATCTTTCATTTCCATAATTTTTATACCCAATTTAGTAAAATCTCATTCTCCATCACCCAAAATTCATCTCAACATTCAATGGAGCTCATCAAGGATCAAGATCAAGCCTCAATTCTCCAAAGAAGGTCCAAAAATCCTTGTCTTTGTTAAATTCTTTATTTTTGCATTAGTTGTATAAATTCTTAATTTCTCTTATAATTTTGTCCACGCATATTAATACTTCATCCCTTGTTAGCTATATTGCACATATTTTATTTTCTATAAAAAAAATCAAAACAAAGAAAAATACGATTACATTTATAAATTCCAATGGGATTATCCACCATAGTTTCTCAAAACTAAAATACATTCTTTTCACACACACATATAATAAATTCTCATTCGAATCTATGGGATAAACCCACCCTTATCTCACATGCGAACTACATGGACTTTTATGCCATTATGGTCTAAGTAGGCGTTTCTGGTTAAAATCCGGGACTCGAGTCCAATTATTTAATATTTCCAATTCTCTATTTTTCACATTTGCATTATTTTCGTCTGTACATTATTTTATGATATATTATATTTGTGATAGATATTGGCGTTTTATCTAACATATATTATTGTTTCATCATAACAATCAATATCTTGATAAATACATACATCATCTTTTCTAGATATTATTTCAGGATATTCCTTTGGATGATTTCAATCTATTTTTTCTATGATACTAGTCCAGTGATTCCGATCTACAATTATACATATACGCACACACACTTCACAGAGAAATTAAGAAAAATAGTAACACAAGATAATAAGAGACCGAAAGGGCGGGATAGGCGGCTAACACGTTCCCATTCTATAACTTATCCCCTAGACCTATGAAGTGTTAGTTTCGTAAGCATCAGTTCCGAAATTGAACTAAACATGACCCAAAAAGTCTAAACATGGCTCCGTCCAGAACCAATTCCAGTTACTATCTTCCACCAAAATCCGAGGGGGAGGGGTAAAATAAATATTCGATCGACACGCGTGTCTGTTGTCACTGGCGTGGATCACTTACAACAAAGGATTTCAAAATAGTGAGTTATAATTTAATGTTTTATTAGGTTCATTAACAAGTTTGATTTTTATTTTCACTTCGAAATCTATCGCTCTTCTCTCGATACACGGATAGAGAGAGAGAGAGAGAGGTAAAGAGATCAACAATCAATTTAAATTAGTAAAAATTCAATTATAAATGGAACCATACCATTAATAATAAGAACGTAGGCACTCAACGAGTGATAAATACGAACAAAGGCACCCAAATCCAATTAGCCTATTTAGATTACATCAAAAGTGTAGTGCTACGTATATGCTAGGAACAAAAATATGATTGTATTATACTGCATTTTTTTAAACAACATGGAAATATTTTTTTGTTTTAATAAGTAAATGCCATTAAAAACAACATCACTAGGGGAGCGAATCCGTATACAGGGAGTGTACAAGGCAGCAGACCCGCGGATAAGAAGAAGAAAAAATAAAGCAAATAGATAGACACCCCCCCCCCCAACTCATAAGACACATGCTACAGAACAGATTGTAGCTCCTCGACAAACTCAAGGACCTCTAGACTCGAGACTATCAAGCTCTCCTTGTACCAACAAAGAAGCGTGCTAAAAAAAGATATCGAAGTCTTGAATGCGCAGTCTCAATGCCTTCAAAACATCTCAAATTCCTCTCCTTCCATGCTCCAAAATTTCAAATATATTAAATTTACGTGAGTCCTTCCACACGGAAATTTTAAAAGCAAATATATTTGAAATTTTGGGGTATATTAAAAATTGTAATTTTAATACTTTTCGACAACAACAATTTTTAAATTCTTAGAGTTTTCCAAAGATTCTATGGAAAATTTGAAAAATATATGAATTATTAAAAAATAAATTTACATAATTGTTGAAAACTTTAATTTTCAAATTTAAAAATGTTTATTGATTTCATTAAATTTTTAATATTCTCTAAGGTGTGGATTCACGCACAAAGAGAGAAATAAGTCGAAGATGTAATTTTTCTTTTTTTTGGCTTTGACCCTCTTATACTTGGGTACCAAACCCAAATTACGTAATTAGGCATTAAAAAGGGGCATTGTTTATTTTAAAAAATTTGAATTGTTAGTTAGGACTAATACTATGTAAATCTTTAAAAAATAGCAGTTGAAATGTTAAGGGCCCGTTTGGTTCTCTTTTCAGAAAATTCGATTTAAACACTGTTTTTAAATACAGTTTTTAAATTCAGTTTTTTGTGTTTAAATTATTGGTGTGCGTTTGGTAAACTTTTTTTTAAATACAGTTTTTTGAAAATTGACAAATACGTTTATTTATATCATACATATGTGTGTGTGTGTGTGTGTGTGTGTGTGTATAAAATATATGTATGTATATGTAAACATACATAAAACTTTCATACATACATGATACATTAATGTATACATACATACATACATACATTATCATCATAAATTATATATGTGTACATTTAATATCATGTATTTTTAGGTATATTTAATGAGGTATGTTGTGGAGTTTAACTATATATATATATATATATAACTTTCATACATACATGAATGTATACATATATACATACATACATCATAAATTATATACATGTACATATAATATCATGTAATTTTAGGTATATTTAATGAGGTAGGTTGGGGAGTTTAACTCTCTCTCTCTCTCTATTATATATAATGATGTCGCATGTACAATTCACTATAAAATTATATACATACATGAATTGATAATATTTTTTTATACATATGTACTATATGTATATTTTATATTATTCCATACATTAATAATACATGTATAAAACTATATATAAGTATCATGTATCTATTGATAATATTATTTAACTTTATATTATTCCATATATAATTTTGTGTATATGTACATATATATTTTTTATTTATAAGAATTACACACATTAATGTATTATGTATGTATATTATATATTAAGGTATAATTACTTTAAAATATTAAGAATGAATAATTCTGAGTTGAAAAATAAAAAACAGACGTTATAAAACACCCAAAACCGGTTTTCTGAAAAACTTGGTTATAACACAGAAATATTATAATTCTGTGTTTAAAAATAGGTTACCAAACGAAGATTTTTATCAGAATTGTATTTAAACACAGAAAACAGAATTATAGTTGCAAACCAAACGGGCCCTAAAGGTCAATTTTTGAAAATTAAATTAGGTTAAAAAATAAATGTGGGCGAACACAAGAAAAAAATAATTTTTTATTTTTTTAAATGTGAATATTGAAATGCCCTTCTATGTATGATTGAATCCGGGAATGGACTTGGCATTTTGTAATTCGTAACCTCAAAGTAAATACCATTTCCGGAGTTGTGATTACACTCATCCAATCCTGATAACATTCAAAACTCAACAAACTACTTTTTCATCATACATATATATATATATATATATATATATATATATATATATGTATTCGGTAGTTTGTCCTCATTCATTAAAGGGATGAAAGAGGATATTTTATCACAGCCATATGTTTAGTGATAAGACGTATGTTTCAATTAGAGCCGTGAATTGGCATTTGGTAACCTGTATCCTCACAGTATAAATACCACCTCTACTTCTCCCAATCCTCACACCCAAACAAGCATCAACTTCTGTTTTCTCTTCAACACTGCAAAGGCAAACACAATGGGTGTCACCACTTATGAAACCGTGGTCAATTCCCCAATCCCACCAGAAAAATTGTTCAACGCCGGGGTCACTGAGGTTAAGAGTCCCCATGCTTTTCACCACGGTTGTTTTCGTTTTTCATCCCTATGCTTTACATATTCGCTGTCTTTAATTGTTGATGGCACAACAGTTTTTTATTAGAAAACATAGGACACTTCTCATTCTCTAACATCTCATTACATTTTTAATTGAGTATTTTAGGCTTTAGCTCTATTTGAATAAGTATTAATTTCCACACATAGCACATATATTTAAAGTTATAATGACTTCAATAACCGCTCGCAACCACCTTCAGCCGGTCATCTTTATTTATTGACATTTGATACATGTTCCATGAATTTTTGTCCACTGCTCAAGGCAACAAATAACATAGAAATTTCGTGGGTACGGTCGTAACAAAATTATTACATGTGGGACAATATTTTATGAATCCCAATGGCTGAACGCGGTTATTTGACAAGTTCTAATTTCAAAAAATTGTGGTGGAAGTCTAATTAAACTTACGAAATAAACTAACGTATACCTGAAATACAAATATAAAAACTTATTGAGTCTCAAAGTACAAAATAATCCTTTCTTATTTACACAGAGTGTATTGACAATGAAGGTTTAACAATGTTTACTATTCATCTAATATGCAGACAGCGTGTTCAAAGGCATGACGCTCCACATTGATGAAGTAGACAAGCAGAATTTCACTTACACTCATACCATAACTGACTGTGCTAAGTTTATGGCTGGACTGGAGTCGATCAGTATCCGTACAAAACTCGAACCCTCGGCCAACGGTGGATCTGTCTGCAAGAACACCACCACTTTCCATACCAAAGCTGGTTCCCAAATCACTGAAGAGCAGTTTAAGGATGGGGAGAAAGAAATGTTGGAAATGTTCAAGACTCTCGAGGGCCAACTCTTGGCAACTGCAAATGCCTAATAATTATCATCTATGATAAGATGTCGTCTTGTTATAGATATTAATAATAAGCCTATGGGTTTATTGTGGCTCTATCCAAAATCGTCTACGATTTTCTAAATAATAAGTGTATTTCCTCGTGAATCGCCAGTGTTCTTGTCTATGATTACCTAATATGTTATGTTGTTAATATTTAACGTTTTTGAAATGGTGGCATCAATTAAGCTTGATTTAGTGTATTAATATTATATGTAGTTCTTTAAATACGTCTACATTTAACGGATGTAAAAAACTATTAACTTATTGTATGTTTAGAACTCATAACCAAATGAATTTGAGAAATTATAGGTTTGGAGTCACCTCTCTAACTTATTTAGCTAACAACTATCTATTGTAGTTTCGAGTCTTTGCACTTTTACCTAGTACTATTAAGATTCCATTCAATGTTTAACGGAACAAGGTAAAATGGCGGTTAATTTTTGTAAATGAGTAAATAAACATTAAAAAAATTCTTATTAAATTAACAATATTTTTCCACAGCCACCAGCACCAAGCAACCACTATTTTTCATTTTAAAAAAATCGGCCATGAATAAAATTGATGATTAGTTTAAAAAAATTCCTTTCATCACCACCAAAAACAATCACCACGTCACAAATTGAAAAAAATTCAAACTAGAAGAGAGAGAGAGATAGTGGGACCACCACTTACCTTACCCTCAATCCTCCATTGCCAAAAAATTTACCACCAACTAGTGACTATGATTAAAGGTGGCTAGTTGGGGCTGGCAAAATGATGGTGACATAGGTTATTAGATATTTTGAATCCTAATAAAAGTGTTAACTAGTGTTACATTTAAATATTAACATTAGCTGTGACAACCCGAATATAATTATGATAAATTATGTTTAAATCATTATTAGCTTATGTGATATGAATAATATATTATTAGTATATATATATAATGTTAAGTAATTATGTTTAGTTTAATCCTACCTTCATAAAGCTCGAAATATCGAATTAGTTACAAATGTGAAATTTTAAAGTTTCGATAGGAATGTTACTGTTGGAGGCTAGTTTTGACCTTTATGACATAACAATGAACTTTATGTGTAAACTAGATATTTGTAGATATATGTGTTAGGTGTAAAACAAAACAAACGGTTCATCGAACGTACATCCGAGTGGGAAGATATTGTCTTTTTACGAACAGGGGGTAAAGTAGTCATTTAGCCTTAAATGATATTTTGTTTTATACAATGCCACATGTTATATTTTGATTGGACCAAGAGGGGGTGGCCTTATGCCGACTTAAAACCCTTGAATTAAGCTCTCCCTTCAACATATTTCATCCATCGAAGAGTTTTAACCTAAGGAAAGAGAGTTTTGAAGTTTAGGAAGAAAGTGTGAGGTGAAATTGAAGAAAAATTCATAGAAAAATAACGTAGAAGCCCCTAAGGTATTTCCATTCATAAATCTAGTTTTTTTTTGTATTATTTATATAAATGATTGAAATAATAATTTGTTTATTGAAATTCCATGTATTAATGTGTACTTATGGATAGATGCAAGTTTAAGCAAACTTAAATGTGTAAACCCTTGAAAATGTTTTGTTTAGGAACCTTGTTTATTCAAACTTCCATATATTTTTGTACACTTACTGTAATTGATTAATTCCAATTGGAGATTAACCTGGACTCATATATGTATAACATATCCGAAAATCATGTGAAAATACCAAGAAATAAGTCTTTGGTGAGAGTTTGAAGTTCAAGTATGAAATCTGCCCCAAGGGTGAAAGTATGCATACCATATGTTTGATGTCTTACTTGACATAACAAATGAACCCTGAAAATTATGAAATTTTAATATTGTATTGTTTAATATTTTTACTGATGTTGGGTGAAATATCGTACAAATTTATAATGTAAAAAAATTATGAAAATTCCTGGAAGTTGAATGTACGATAAAAGATCCTATAGGGAATATTTGCTATGTGGTAAAGAAATGGGCATATGTTGCTCAAAGAGACTTGAAATAATGTACCGTCTTTTGTATTGGAATACTAATATGATAAGGATTGAATTACCAAGAATAAATGAATATATGTTTGGTATATGATTTCAATATGAAAAATATATTAACATGAATTTGGATGAAACTTCATTTGTGACAAATAATTTGAATAGAATCGTATGATGCTTATGAATTGATTTATGTTCAAGTTATTATTTCAATTGTTAATATTGTTATGATGACACTAATATTGTTAGAATGATAGGAAGGGAAGAAGAGATGATTGAACAAGTACCGGATAAAGGCAAGGGAAAAGCCAACTAAACTGTCAAGGTGAGTGTAGTTATGATTTGTTTCATATATAAATATGAATATAGCTCTAAGAGCGGATTTGTTTGAATACATCAGTATTCAGGATTTGTTTGGATATTAAAATATCCAGGATTTGTTTGGGTCTTATGATCCAGGATTGGAATTGGACAAAGATCCAATGATTTGATTTGTATTATGATAAGGATTTGTCGGAACTCATGTTCCAGGATTTGTTATTGCCAATGGGCAGAATTATTTGGATCTTATGATCCAGGGTTTGTTATCGCCAATGGGCAGAATTATTTGGATCTTATGATCCAGGATTTGTTATTGCCAATGGGAAGGATTGTTCAAATCTTATGTCCACATATTCGATATAGAATTGTTATTTCATTGTACGGAAGGAGTACCTCACTAAGCTTAATTCTTATGGTTTATATTTTAACTATTTCTTGTTTGTATGCTGCCATCTAGGATGTCATATGATCTGAATTTCAGGGTTGAACCCTTAGAAAGATTTGGGGATTAGACAAGGGGGTTTTTTGTCATTGTCACACTAAGGTTTTAATACATATTGTATATATTGAGTTAGCATGGATTGAGTTGATCATAGTTAATCACATTATTTTATGTCTGCTTAATTACGACTCTGATATTGATTTCGGTATGGAATAAGAATAATATTATGTTCATTGTGCACGTTATGTAGGACAATATTGATAAAAGAATTATATTTCCAATGGGCTCAAGATTATGATCTAATTATTCTAATAAGAAATGATTAGTATGGATATTGGGTTTGGGGTGTGACAATTAGTGGTATCAGAGCGTGGTTATTAATTCTGGACGTGTGTTACGATTAGATGACAGTATTGAGTTGATTTTATATTTATGAATTGTTTATGTACTAAGCAATAGCTTAGTATTATAAAATATTTATATTTGTTGTTAGAACTTTGTTGTATTACAGATAATTCTACATGGAACCTGGGAATGGACAACATAGAGAAAAGGGAGTGACTTCTCGTACAGAGAATACTGAAGTAGAGAAAAGTGTTGCTGGAAGGGCTAGAGAGCAAGAACAGCCTACAGAGATGCAAATAATGGCACAGGCAATGATGAGGATAGCAGAGCAACAAGAAAAAAATATGGCGCAAATGGCAGAACAACAGGCTGGATATCTAGAATCAAAGACCGTGGCCAGGATTGAGAAAGAGCCAAGGAAAGAAATGAAAGATTCTATGCATGAGAAGTTTTTAAAGTTGAATCCTCCAGAATATTCAGGGTTAGTTGAACCTACAGAAGCTGAGATGTGGGTCAGAGATCTAGAAACTATCTTTGCAGTTATGAAGGTTTCAGATAAGTAGAAAGTAAATCTAGCTGTGTTTAAGCTGAAAGGAGAGGCAAAATATTGGTGGGAAGCCAGCAGCCATTTGGTGCCTAGGATGGAAGGTACTGATGTTATTACTTGGGCTGAATTTATTAAAGCTTTGTATGTTAAGTATTTTCCTAAAGTTTATAGGAGGGAGAAACTAAGGGAATTTATAAATTTGACCCAAGGGAAAATGTCTGTGAGGGAGTATGGGGTTAAATTTACTGCTTCGTCTAGATTTGCAACTAAATATGTGGAGAATAAGGAAGATAAATGTAGTAAGTTTCAAGATGGACTGATTTGGCCTATTCAAAATAGAGTAGCCACTTATGAGTTAGAAGATTATGCTTCTCTGGTAAACAAAGCCACGATAGAAGAAAGGAAAATAAATCAAGGGGTGGCGAGTAGAGAGAGTTTTAAGAAAAGTAGATTCGACGCATCTCACTCTAAGGGAGGTGAGGGTGGAAGTGTTAAGATGGAACCTCATAAATTTCAGAGAGGTGGTGGAATAGTCGTAGAGGTCAGGGGAGATTTGGCAGAGATACTAGGGGTGGAGAATCTTCTAGTCTGGTTCGGAGTTCAGGAAAGGGTTAGGCACCGGCGAGAGTTGTTACATGTTTCTTTTGTAAAGAGGAAGGGCATTATAAATCTAAGTTTCATAAACTTAAGGGATTGGAATACTACCATTGTCATCAAGTGGGGCATATTAAGAAGAATTGTCCGCAGTTGGCAGAGACTCCAACAGCACATAGTGAAGTAGCAAGAAGAATGTTATCCCCAGGCAGTGCTGTTAAAAGTATGGGCAGAGGACAAGCTAGTAGTTCCAGGCCAGGTGGATGAGTTTTTACAATGAAAGAAGCTCAGATTACTCCAGATGTGGTGACATGTACACTTTTTGTTACTAATAGAAGTGCTTATGTTTTGATTGATCCTGGTTCCACACATTCTTTTGTGTCCTATGCTTTTGTTGTATACCTAAATAGACCATGTATTGGTTTAGATGTGGGGTTGGGTATTTATATGTCTATGGGGGATATGATTGTAGCTGAATATGCTTTTCATGATTGTGTTTTGATTGTGGGGGCTAGAGATATAGTTATAGATCTACTTCCATTGGATATTTCTGATTTTGATATAATTCTGGGAATGGATTCACTACAAAAAAAAAAATAGCTTTTAAGACGGTGGCCTAACAGTCCTAAAGATCATTTATCCGTCTCAAATACTTTTTGTGACGCTATTTGGGACGGCTAGGGGGGGTCTTTTTGATAGGGGGTTATAAATACTTTTTGTGATGCCATAACCGTCTCAAAAGAGTTTTTTGAAATAGGAACAGCTCCGTCTCAAAATGTCCTCATTTTATATGACCCTTTTGAGACGGCACAAGAGCTGTCACAACAAATTGTTTTTGAAACGAAAATTAATCTGTCTCAAAAGATTACTATTTTAAAAAACCTTTTTGAGACGGCAACATAGCCATCTTTAATATATTTTTGGGACAGTTTTATCCATCCCAAAACAGGTGAAGGGATCTTAAAATTTTTGCACCAATATTTTGTGGAGAATAAAATCTACCGCTAAAGTTTAATATAAAATTTAATTTGAAATAACACAAACAACGAATAATCATAAAATGTAATACATAAGGTGATTTTCAACCAACAGAACGAATCATTTTCATTTAACAATAAATAGAGTTCTTACAACCATTTCCAAATATTCATCAAAACAAGAATTATAACACTAAGTTCAAATATTTGACTTGACAACAAAAACACATTAATTTATTAATACTCCAAACATGAAATGCTTTTATCAAACTAATTCCGCAACACTGAAGCGTGCGACCTCCAAAACTACTACTTAACATTTGTATGTTCTACAAAAATTGTCACCTGCACAAAAAAAATATAGTTTCGATTATGTCAGAATTAATACCCCTCGTCAACAATACAATGTGCAAAATGAATCAATATAGTATATTTTCATCATTAACAATATAAATATCCAACTATTATTATTTTTTTTTAAATTCGGCAGAGTCTCCTTTGTTTATTCATGAAAACCACAGGTAGCCAACCTGTTTTAAACATCAAAATTATTGTTTCTAAGAATGATATACACCAACAGCAGAAAATTTTAACCACCACCATAATAAACTCTCACCACCATAACAAATTTTCCCCACCGCCATTGAAAATTTAACTTTAAACAAGAGAATTTTTCATTATATATATATAAGTAATTATATGTATGAATTATGTTGTATTACCTAGTCGGACTGAATTGTCGAGGTAGTGGAAGCTTGCTGAAGGGTAAAACTTTGGAACAAACTTTGCATTTCACTTCGCATTTCACTTCGCATATCATTCTTCATCTGTAATAAAGCTTGTTGGTTGCGAATCTCTAACTCTTCAAGCTCCTGTAGATGTCGAGTCTCTCGATCTTCAGCTTCTTTCTTTAACTGGTTAATTTCTTCCAATAATAACTGAGATGAACATGCTTTTGTCGAAGTTGGCCTAATACCTGCTCCATTTAATAAAGCATACCCATGCCCTCCATATCCTACTACATCAGTAAAAATCTTGTTCCGCACTTCGGGGTCATTTTGTTGCTCTTATGGTAGCTCATTTAGTCGTCTTTCAAGCATTTTCTACCAATTGAATTAATATTATTATTAATGAACATAAAATAATTTTCAAGAACCCAATTTATAACAAATATTAAATAAATCTTTCAATCATCTCTTACGAATTAATATTTATACATACCGCTCTATCAAATGATCCATCTTCAACACTAAAAGTTTTATTATTTGGAGCTCGAGTGGATTTCCACATGCTAATATTGTCGATGGGCTCCCCCAGTTCTATCCTCTGAAAAAACAATGTATGTATATTAATACTCTTATATTAAAATCAGAAATATTTATAATAATAAAAATTCCAACCTCCTTGGCTATTTTAGCATGTGGTTTCGTCCTGTCCTTGAGTAAGCACATTCAACTTCACGGTTCTTAGTGTTTTGATCGGCAATATCCTAAATATTTGAATAAATAAAAATAAAAATTATGATACTAGTGAAGAAGAATGTATGTATAAAATTCTTAATAAATGTGATATTTATACCTTAATCTTCTTTAGACCCCAGTATTTCACCAATTCAGGCCACTGATCTTTTTCAACTCGTTCAGGCGTATAACTCAATCGTTCTTCATCTGTTTGAAACTTTTTATAGTGATTCGCCTTCACTCGATGCTTCCATTGCTTCCACACAAGTCCCATCCTTGCAAAGCAGATTTGTTTAAAACCTTCCGGTGCATTTGTGTTATTCTAAGAACAAAAAGAATAAATTAGTTAAAACTTGACAGCTAATGTACAACAGAACAAATAAATAAATCAAACTAATAAGTTACCTTCACTTCCTTCCAAATATTATCAAGTGCTTCCTCGTCCGCCTCTCTCCAATCCAACATTGTCAATGGAAATAAATTTCCACACCTTGCGTAATAACCTAAATGTGACATCAATTTACTTTCAAGTTTACAAACTGGCTGACAAAGTTCATTCCATTCCAATATCTTCTTTTTGTTATCATTCCATTCGAGCCAAGGCCTTGCCCCCTTTCTAACCCTTTTTTTACTAGTAAGGGTAGCCATTGTACCTGGAAAAAAAGTTGATAAATAATGTTTATACATATTATTCAATATGAATATAAACATAATAGTAATACAAATGGAGATATACAAACACTGTGTAACACAGCATACCTGTGAGATCCTCACCAGCTAAAGCGGATGGATGATTGGCATTCCCAACTGAATTATCAATATGCTCAATATTTGGGGAAAGTTGACGTGTAGGTGTTTGAAATAAAGAAACTTGAGCTCTTGAGTTGAGGTGTGTATTATGGTATGTTAATTCAATATTTGGTGAAACTTGTGGTTGCATCTCTCTATTTCCATGGTCCCTTATGTTGTGTTGCACGGGATTAATTTGAGATGTCCTCTCTAAATCATTTCTCACTGGAGTTGTGAGTGGTTGCTTCTCGAGTAGTCTTTCCTCACCTATGAGGTCGGACATAGTCAACCGACGACGACGACGAAGCCTCAATGTCATGGATCTGTATATTTGCATTTATCATAGCAAGAAGTTACATTTCAGTTATATATCACATTTCAACATCGGTTATAAAACTAATCAAACATGAAACAAAATATAAAATGATCGATCATTACATTAAAATGATCATGTTCATTTCAAAATCATTTCCAAGAATAAGAGGAGCAACTTAAACCCATTACTGATAAATACTTATTAATTTGAGTCATAGAGATCTTGATTTCATCCATTAGCATAATTATCATATACATCATTCTTCCCTCCTTTAAAATATTACTCCATAAAAAGATCTCGACTCAAGCTTTCGTGGAAAACTGGATGGTCCATACAACCAAAATAAATATTTTTGAGAATTTTGGATTTTTTATCTGAGACACAATAAACCTCTCATTTTTGGGTCCAAAAACTAAGTTGGCAACCACTTAAGGTTTTAGATTAACCCAAATATGTTGAACCCCAAGAAAATATCTCAATCACAGCCCACTAGAGACTAAAGCGTGGAACAAATAAGCTGAAACAAAACCCTTTCCTTTAGAACTACTATCACAATTAAGCTTATAACACATATGCTTTCGAGGAATCCATCTAACAATAATCATCTTTCTTTGAATTGGTGGAAATGAAGTTTTGAAGCAGGAATCATTATATTGAATAATCTTGTGTAAGTTTTTACACTTGAGCACATCTACCATTGAAAAATATCACTTTGTTAATACCAGAGGGTCATAAGGAGAAGTCCCATAAAAAACCTATTTTATCTTTCCGCAGCTCCCAACTTGTAATAGAAGGAAGGATCTAGTTAATAATACCTTAAACTGAGTAAGAATTTGCATGAATTCACCAATTACTCGGTCTAAGTTTAATAAGAAATGACTGCACAGGAATCCCAAGTCACTTTTAAAATGTGACTAAATAGACGCTACAAAATCACCTATAGAAAACGTATGCTGGACAGTTTCCATGTTAGAAACTTTGCACAACATTTACACTTTGAATACGATCTAACATTATGCTTAATAAGTTAATTATCCATTGGGATGAGTCTCTGCAGAAGCCTCCACACAAAAACATAGATTTTAAATGGTAATTTCTGGTGTCAAACATGGGAATATGAAAAAGATGAACATCTCTTCTTTAATACACTCCCATGCAGATTTAACAGAGAAAAGACCATTAGAATTAAGCTCCAAAATAGTAGTCTCGTACCTTTGAATATTGGGATATATCTTAGTAATCTCTGATATGACACTAGTAAGAATGAATTAACCAGAAAGAGTTAGATTAAATTAATTACCATAGATGAATGAATGAACCGTTTGTGGCCAGTGAGGCAGAGGATCTATAGCATCAGGTAAACAATGAATTGGAAAACATTGGTCTCTCCAGAAATTAACATGTCCTCTACCAATCAACCAGCTAATGTGAGGTTCCACTTCAAATCTAATACGATACATTATTCTTCAAGTATTAGAAGAATAACCACTGCAGTTAATACATACACCCATACGTATACAAATATACGCATAACCCCAGCAATAGGATCCGGTGCAGTCGGATATAGATATTGGAACCTATGAGGAATCATTACGAAATTTTAATCCTTAGATCTGTTGGATGTTCATGTGGTCACTGCCCTACATTAATTATGTTCCTGATTACTTAATTGGCGGATTTTCACTCTGGATTTATGGTGCTAAATCGGATACCCATGTTAGCGAAGGATTTGTACAATGTATGGACATATGATACCCCAGCTAGCGAATTTGTAAATGTAGTTCACTGTGAACCTTCTTCCGAGGAGATCAAGTGGGTTTCAGTTGACATTCATGGACTAAGAAGCGGGGGAAAATGATCATATATTTTGAATCGTTGAGGAAATGGAGGAGACACGAGATGATATCGGAACAGAGGAACCAGTGGATTCTAATGTTACATGGTGGCATTCAGACTTTTTGGGAAAATTACAGTCAATATCTCCTCGTTCTTCAGTACAAACCTTAAATCATAAGGATTCAAATAGTGAGCACAAGGAAGAGGGTTTGACAGCACAGAGAGCATCTCAGACCCTGTGGTCAACTGGAACGCTTTTTGAACCGATTCCCAATGGATTCTATTCCGTTGTTCTAGAAAGAAGACTCAAGGAGCTTTTTGATGTTGTTCCTTCCTTAAATGAGCTATACACGTTTGATTCGGAAGATCCTCGACTTGATGCAATTCTTGTTGATACTCATAAAGATAAGAAGCTTTTCATGCTTAAGCAGCTGACTCTGACCTTGGTGAAAGGATTGAATTCAAACCCAGTTGCCGTGATAAAAAAGATAGCCGGATTGGTTTCTGATTTTTATAAACGACCAGTTATGGAAAAAATAATGTGAAAGGTGATCTAGAGGAAGTCTCTCATGCATTGGATAATCAAGGTATTCAGATGTTGGGTCAAATAAGGCACAGTTCATGCCACTCCCGAGAAATCTTATTCAAAGTTCTTGCAGATACTGTAGGCCTTGATTGTAGCATTGTAGTTGGTTTACCTAGGGACGGAGTAATGGAGAGAACAGACTCGCATAAGCACATGTCTGTGATAGTGTTATTGAATTCTGTGGAACATTTGGTTGATCTTGTGCGTTATCCAGGCAAGCTGATGCCCTGCTCGACCAAAGCAATCTTTATGTCTCATATCTCCATCACTGGTGATAGCGACTTTACAGAGAATGACTCTTGTGATTCACCTCTTGAACCAAACAGTCCTATATGTGGTGGGTTTTCAGATCAAATAGATGTTGAAGGTACTGAGAACGATGAGAGTCTTCAAACATCATATTAGTCTAAACTAGAAGCATGTACGAATGTAACTAGTCAATCTCCATGGGACATGGTCTTACGATCAAATCTGGGGATTGAAGAGGGAAATCTAAGCTTATCACACAGTGAAACTTATATAGCAAATGCGTTTTGGAGGCGTAGCCGAAATAAAGTCATTGCTGAACAAAGGACGGCCAGTTCAAGTCCAGAGCATCCTTTATTTCGAGGGCATGGAAGATCTATTCTTGTTGGTCATAAATATTCCTTAAGGGAGTATGAAAATGAAATGACTGCATCAAGGTCTGCTGGTGCATCACCCGTAGAATCTCACAGAAGATGACGGCGCAGTATTAGCATGATTCCAGAGATTGGTGATGATGTTGTAAGGGTTGTGCGAGCAATGAATGAGACTTTGAAGGGAAATTGTCTTCAACAAGTTGATGAACTTACAGTTTCTTCTATTGGTGAAGCTTACAATAACTCAGGTCCTCAAGAAAATGTTCCAAAATTTTATCTGGATGATCATGATGCAATATCTGGTGAAAATGCTTCTGCCTATTTTCTCCATGGGAAGCAAATCAGTTCTGAGAAGGCAATCTATTTACCTTCATCCCCACTTTATTGTAGGTCTCAGACTTCTGAGAGGAGTGAGACAAAATATTTTTTAGCAAATGCTGATATGAAATCGACAGGGAATAAAGTTCTTGAATCATCAAAGATCCTGAACAAGGCATTGTTACCTTTTCAAGAATGGAATATTGATTTCTCCGAATTAACTATTGGAACCCGTGTTGGAATTGGATTTTTTGGGGAAGTTTTTCGTGGAATTTGGAATGGAACTGAGGTTGCAATCAAAGTCTTGCTTGAACAAGATTTAACTTGTGAGAATATTGAAGACTTCTGCAATGAAATATCTATCCTAAGCCGTCTTCGCCACCCAAACATTATCTTATTCCTTGGTGCTTGCACAAATCCTCCTAAATTGTCCATGGTTACCGAATATATGGAGAGGAGATCACTATATTATCTTCTCCATTTGAGTGGGCAGAAAAAGGAACTCACCTGGTGAAAGAGACTGAAAATGCTATGTGATATATGTTGGGGCCTTATGTGCATACATCGGATGAAAATAGCACACCGTGATTTGAGAAGTGCAAATTGCTTAGTGAATAATCATTGGACTGTAAAGATCTGCGATTTTGGGCTCTCGCGGGTACTAACAACCACACCCATGAGAGATTCTTCTCCTGCGGGAATGCCAGAATGGATGGCTTCCGAACTCATTCGCAATGAACTCTTTACAGAGAAATGCGATATTTTTAGCCTTGGTGTCATTATATGGGAGCTATACACTCTTAATAGACCATGGGAAGGCACACCACCAGTCCAAGTGGTTTGTTCTGTTGCTAACGATAAACTACGGCTGGAAATTCCGGAAGGTCCTGTGGGCATGCAAATTGCAGATTGTTGGACAGAACCAGATGAAAGGCCTAGCTATGAGGAAATTCTCACACGCTTACTCGATTGCTCAACGCTATGCTGATTTGATTTTTGTGCTCCCAGAAGGCCACAATATTAGTGTTTTGGCAGTGGAAAAATTGTAAATGAACCTCAAATTTCATATCGACAAGTATCTTCAATTTTGAGCGGCTTAGATCTCAAAAAAAAAAAAAAAAAAAACCACTACAGTTATACAACTTGGGATGTTGATTTCTATAATATTTCGTGTACATGAATGATTTCCAAAAGGAATTTCGAATTCTGAATTTCCACCATAGTTTAGCAGTAAGAGAATTTATGATATCATCAATAGATCTTTAGACCAATGCCACATTCATTAGTATCTTTACATATGAAATCCAAATTTCTCCAATGAAGCTTTTAACCAAATTATGATTCTCCCCATCAAAAAGTAAGCAAAATTCTTTTTTATCTTTTAGATGACTTATTTGGGAGGATCAAGAACTGAGAAGAAGTAGATAGGAAGACTTTGTAAAACATGCTTAATAATAAACATTTTTGCCCTTATTAATAAGAGTCCATTGCTCCATCCATGGATTCTTGTATAGACCTTGTCAATAAAACAAGATTTGCTTCCAATATAGACATGATAACCATGATAAGTGATAGAGAATTATTTTTTTGGAAAATCCAATGATGTTTCCAATCATGTTAGCCCTGACATTACTCATCAAAGGGGAAGTTAGATAATAACTCTACTTATTAATAAGTTGGACAGATTCCCCTTTATATTCTTCAATCAACCTCATCAATTCTTGAATTGATTTTCCCCATTAGTAAATATAAGAATATCATCACCATAAGCTATGTGGGAAACTGTAGGCACATTTGTAATAGTCAAATAAGGTTGGATTTTTCCCTCATCCATTATACATTTCAAACTTATGCTAAAGACTTTGGCAGCCACAATAGAAAGAGTATGAGATAAAGTATCTCCCTACCATAATCCTCTAAAAGAAGAAAAGAAACTTGTAGGTTCTCCATTAACCAAACCAGAAAACCAACAATTGGAAATGGCCTTCCACACCAAATCAATCCATAATTCACATAAACCAAATTGTCTAAGAACGTTGATTAGAAAAACACAATTTACTATATCATGTGCTTTAGAAATATATAGATTAAATATTATATTCCCACCATGAACTTTCTTTTTAATGCTTATAACCCTTTCTTGAACTAAACGGATGTTATCTGCCATTTCTCTACCAGCCACAAAAGCACTTTGATGGCAAGAGAGAATTTTGGATAAAATAAGGCCTAATCTGGTAGACATAAGTTTAGTTATACTAGGGGCCTCAGACCAGGAGACCCCTTATCTCCTAGCCTATTCATTATTGTTGCTGAAGTGCTAAGTAGAAGTATTGATAAATTATTCTTCTCAAAAAGGCAATTCCATTCTCTCATCCTCAAAGAAGCAAATTGATATCTCACCTTGGATTTACACATGATGTCATAATTTTCATAAATAGTGGGAAACATAGTCTTAAGCTCTTTTCAACATGCTTAAAGACTATGAATCTGCTTCAAGTTAGCTGGTGAATATCTCTAAAAGCTCTTTCTATGTGGATGCTAAAACAACTCTAATAAGGAATAAATCCATTGCCACTCAAACAGGTCTGAATTTTAAACCATTCCCTCTTAAATATTTGGGGGTGCCATTTAACTAAAGGAAGAAGAAAAATCATTTAGTTTTCAGAGCTGCTGAAGAAAATAAGGGACAAACTAAATGTTTGGTCTTCTAAACTCATTTCACATGGAGGTTAAAGTTACTTTAATTAAGCATGTTCTTTCTTCCATGCTTGTCTTCGTGTTATCAGTGTTAAATCCTCGTAAGGTTGTTCTAAAGAGGATCAATAACATTTTTAGTAAGTTCTATTGGGGTGTCTATAATAGAGACAACCCTATTAAAGGACCAAGTTGACTAAGGCTTATTTCCCTTATGAATTAGGGGGTTTAAATATAAGGAGATTAGAAGACATGGTAAACTCATCTAGTATGAAATTGTACTGTATGAAATTGCAGCCATTAGAGACATGGCAGAGGGCTTTATAGATGCTAAAAAGGAACTTTGGCTTCCTTGTACCATATGAGAATTTACTTACAAATCAACTTTTAATGTTTGCAGACAAGCTAGACCTATTTCTCTGAGTTTGAAAATTAATTGGCAACCTGATTGTCCTATGAAGATTTCTAAATTTATTTAGAAATTACTGAATAATGCTATTCCATTAGAACTTGATATACAAAGAATTGACATAAGTATAACTACTATGTGCAGAGGCTGTGAAGCTAATGAAGAAACAATTGATCATGTATTCATTTAATGCAAACTAGAAAAAGAAGTGTGGTGTTTTTCATCAAAAAAATTGTGGTTCATTTAAATATACTTAAAATATTGACCTGCCAGATGCTGATAGTCATTTAAATAAGCTGAAACAAAACCCTATTCCTTCTCCTATAGATTCTTCAGAAACCCTATCCCTAACGAATTGAAAAAGCGTGGAACAAAT
Organism: Sambucus nigra; assembly: GCA_949130495.1. Taxonomy (NCBI): domain Eukaryota; kingdom Viridiplantae; phylum Streptophyta; class Magnoliopsida; order Dipsacales; family Adoxaceae; genus Sambucus; species Sambucus nigra. Next base: position 33,320,153 of record OX422218.1, on the reverse strand, counting down.
AATCCATAGCTAACACCTGGAATTGTGCCTATTTTACTATAGATTCTTCAGAAACCATTTCCAATTGAGCCTAAGATTTTTGGTTCAAGCTAATCTAGACAGGCAAAAATCAATACTCGTGGTCATGGATGTCCCACAGAATCTCCCTCCACTGGTTCCACCTGCCCTTAGTGTCACTCTGTCACACACTTGGTTGATATATGTCTGACTCTACTTGATATATGTTGCTAATTTTACCTTCGATAATTCAGTAACATAACAGTATGATCAACTTGTAGTGAACGTTCAACAACTATTAATTATAAAGCATATGATATAGCGAATTCAGTAATCACAAAGCAAATTCAGCAAACTAGCTAATTCAGAAAACTAACAAAAGATATGTTCAGATATGCAGCAAACTATCTGTTCAGTTATGCATTTGTTATAAGAAACACTACTCAGTTATGCATCAGTACAAAACCAAACTACAAATGCCCCAGTTCAAAAACAAAAATAACTAGTTTATAACTATATCTCCCTCAAGCAGTGTCCCTCTAAATTTCATCTCCATCTTCGTTTGCATCTGCATCTGCATCTTCGTGATCATTATCTTGAACAACACTAGTGTCAACTATTAATCCATATCCATCCCTCACCCACCGTAAGTTGTGATCTTCATTCAAATTTTGCGTGACAAATGGCTCATCTCCATTAAGCAACAATTCTTCTCCAGTTTCTTGAACTGTCGTGTACCTATCAAATTGGTCTCTTGGTGTCATGGGAAAAACAACATGCCAATCTGTATCGATAGGGTCCTGCACGTAAAATACTTGTTTTGCTTGGGATGCTAGTATGAAAGGTTCGTTACTCTCTCGATCATCTTTATATTTCAAATGCTTAAAATTCACCAGCGTATAGTTAAACTCGTCAACTTTTGTACCCATGCGATTTTCAACCCAATCACACTTGAACAACACAAACTTCATGCCATTAAGATACTGAACTTCAATAATATCTGTTAGTTCTCCATAGTATGTAATATCACCCACAATGGGGTTTTTATCCTTCCGGCTAGAATAACTCATTTGTTCGGCTTTTATAAAAACTCCTCTATTTTGAGTTTTCTTTCCCTTATCAAGTCTCTTTGTTCGAAATCTAAAACCGCTAACAATATAAGTGTTGAATCTGACCGCATCCTTAAGAGGACCTAAAGACAAGCATTTGATTTCTTCGGATATTTGCACACCGTCACGTCCCAATTTAATAACCAACAGTATATTAAAGTAAATGTCAATACAAAAGTATAGTATTTATTCATAATTCAACTATTAGTTATGATATTTTCGCTTACATAATCCTTAAACCATTTGTGGAACTCATCGTTGTGAAGATGATTAACACGATGCTTTTGTGAATCTTGAGGATACTTTGATAAAAGTTCCGCAAGATGCTTTCTACAAGTAAACAAATAGCCATATGCCAATTCCACAAAAAATATAAAAATGGTTTTCAAAAACACCAATTACTTATAATCAAACTTACTCAACAAATGGCGCCACTGCCTCAGTGTTGGTAAGAACGTGCCGATGAGCTTGCATATACATTACAGAATCAAGTTCAAATTGAACTTTTTTCCCAATTGCACGACCATTTATATGCCCCCAGTCATCATTTCTAGCCGGTCGGTTAGACTTAGTTTCCACATCCACATACCGGGAACAAAAAGTCATGCATTCCTGAAGAATAACAGAGTTGGCAATCGAGGCCTCGGGATGAACCCAATTACCAATGTAGCCTTTTAAAGTGTGGAGGTACCTTTCAATCGGATACATCCAACGGTAAAGGACACAGCCAGCAATTAAGAGTTCGTCCGGCAAATGTATAGGCAAATGTTCCATCACATCAAAGAAACTCGGAGGGAATATCTTCTCAAGGCTACAAAGTGTAAGGGCAATCCGATCTTCAAACCTTTCCAAATCAGCTGCGGTAACTGCTTTTGAGCCCAGTATAACAAAGCAATTGCTCAATTCAATCAAGACTTTGACAATATGAGTGGGCAATACCCTTCTCGCGGCTATTGGAAGTAATTGTTGCATTAAAATATGATTATCATGGCTCTTTAATCCCAAAATATTTCTTTCTTGCATGTTCACGCACCGTGAAATGTTCGAAGAGTAGTCATCAGGAACTTTAACATTCTGCAACACTTTTAAAAAAATCTCCTTCTCTTTATTACTCATCGTGTACTCTGCTGGGGGGAGGTACTCTAGATTTAACCCTCATGGTTGAGGATGTAGCTCTGATCTAATACCCAATTTTTTTAGATCTTTTCGAGCCTGTAAATTGTCTTTTGTCTTCCCTTTAGTACCCAACAATGTAAACAGGACATTATCGCAAACGTTTTTCTCAATATGCATGACATCAAGATTATGGTGAATAAGATTATCCTTCCATTATGGCAATTAAAAAAATATGCTCTTTTTTTTCCAACCAAATCTACATTTTCGAACTACCTGTTTACTTTTTTTCTAACGCCTCTCTTTCCTTCCTTCTAAAGACATCTTCCATCTTATATTCACATTCAACGTCAAGATCATTCAACTGTTGCAATACTTGTAAGCCCGAAAGTTTAAGTGGGGCTGGACGTAATTCTACCCTCCCATTAAATGGTGCCTTCTGCCTACGATGCCTATGGCGCGAGTCTAAGAATCGAAGATGACCCCAATAACATAACTTCTTACCCTTATCTAATCGCATTGACTGGTGGTCTTCGTTACAGCACGGGCAAGCAAATGTACCTTTTGTGCTCCATCCCGATAACATCGCATAAGCGGGGAAATCGTTAATGGTCCACAACAACGATGCATGCAACTGAAAGAACTCCTTACTTGACGCATCGTAAGTGCGTACACCATCAACCCATAGCTCAATCAACTCATCAATCAATGACTGTAAAAATACATCAATCTTATCTCCGGGTCCTTTTGGTCCATCTATAAGAATAGACAAAATCAAGTTCGGTTGCTTCATGCACAACCATGGAGGTAAGTTGTAAATAATGAGGATAACTGGCCATGTGCTGTGCTTAATGCTCATATTACCAAACGGATTAAATCCATCAGCAGCTAACCCAAGTCTAACATTGCGAATCTCCCTCGTAAAAAAAGGGTTTTTCTCATTAAAAGTTTTCCAAGCAGGAGAGTCAGCGGGATGTCTCATTACACCATCGTCGATCCTTTCTTCAGCATGCCATTTCATTAAAGGAGCTGAATAGGATGACCAAAATAATTTTTGCAATCTCGGTTTCAAAGGGAAGTATCTCATTTTCTTTACGGATACCTTCATACCATGGACACCATCAATAATTGAGTCCTCATCTTTATATCGAGAAGATCCGCATATGCCACACTTTTTAAGACCCTCGGTTTCATTACGAAACAACATACAGTTATTTGGGCATGCATCCCATGTCTCGTACTTGAATCCCAAGTCTTTTTTTAGCTTGTTGTCTTAGTGGAAAGACTTGGGAATTCTAGCATGCGGAAACATCCTCCCCAAAAATTTCAATAAAGTCGTGAGAGAACAATTTGTCCAACCATGAAGTTGCTTTATTTGCAAGAGTTCAACAACAAATGATAATTCGGTAATCCCAGGCGGACAATTTTCATAAAATTCGCATTGAGCCTTTTTCATAAGACTATAGTACTCTGTAACATCTCCGTCGGATTCAAAGACATCTTCGGTGTTATATTCCTCCTCACGCATATTGTCATGCACGTGGGAAATACCTATTCCCTCTTGAACCATTGTAACCATGTTATCTCGAGCACTCAGTTCAACAGGTATATGTATATCATCAACAAACACATCATCCCCCGGAGTATTTATATTGCTGCTTACACCACCAAAAGTTTCTCTGTGAAAAATCCAAACCTTATATGTCTTGTCGAAACCATGCATCTCAAGGTGATCTCTGACAGTTTGTCGGGCGTGGTACACTCGATTTGCACATCTCTTATAGGGGCAATAGATTTTCGTTGTCTCAATGTTTTTATTAGCATATGCATAGTTAAGAAACCCTTCAATCCCATTAATGTATTCCATTGAACACCGATTGCGAAAATCAATCCAACTCTTATTCATGGTTCCTATCTATGAATCTAAAAAAAATGTCAGTAAATTTATATTTCATAATATAAAGATAAAGAGATTAATAATGTTTTCGTAAGATGATGAAAAGCTAAAAGGATTAATAATGGCAAACATGAATTCCTAAAAAGATTAGCACATAAAAGGAGAACAAACTATAAAATAAGAACATAATTCATCAAATCAATTTAAGTATTATTATGGCTAACTAAACCAAGCAATTCAAATTTGAAATATTGAAGTATTAATGCACGCATGATAATGGAAAGTATCAAACAAAAATTCACACAATCAACTAATTAACATCTACGTCACTAAACATTTACACATTAAAAAACTCACAAGGCACATACCCATTTTCATCCTCGTTTGAATCCATATGCTCATTTTCTTCTTCACGTGGCACAAACTCGTCATCATCACCAATGATTTTTTTTTTACTCTTTGAACCACTTTTTTTATTTTTATCTTTGTTTTGATGTGTCGAATACAATTCATGTATTCCCAATTCCTTCAATTTTGCTCTATTCTCTTGTATTCCCTTCCTCTTTTCTTTCTCATACTCCTTCATTGTCACAAACTTTTTCTGAGAAAAGATATGTAATTAAAGAAGGAATGAGACTCATACTACTTCTTTAAAATGTTAATTTCATTTCTATACTTGCTTCCAAAGTAGTTGTAGAACTTTAATGACTCGTTTGGTTCGAGGTTTGGAAAAGGAATTTAGAATTCCTCTCATCTAGAATTACAATGTTTGGTTGGAAATTTGGGAGGAACTTAGAATTACTGGAATTTATAATTCCAACAAAATTGGAATTCTCATTTCCCCTCTAAAATGGGGGAATCCTAAATTCCAGGGCATTCTAGTTTACTTTTGTGGTGAGACAAAAATACCACCTCACTTAAACTCACACATACATTATCTCTCTCTTACACACACACACACTCTCTCTCTCTCTCTTTCACACACACACACATATACACACTCTCTCTCTCTCTCTCTCACACACACACACACACACACTCTCTCTCTTTCTCTCTCATACACATACACACACTCTTTCTCTCTCTCACAACACACACACATAATCTCTTTCTCTATCACACACACACGCTCTCTCACATATACACACACTCTCTCTCACACACACACACACACACACACTCTCTCTTTCTCTCACACTATCTCTCTCTCTCTCTCTCTCACACACACACACACACACAAACACACACTCACCACACACTCGCGCGCACACACTCAGATCAAGTAGAAGGGTATTTTAATTAAATGATATTTATTCCTAATATGGTAAAATAATTTAGATGCCGAAAAAAAAAGAATTCTCGTTCGAACCAAACAATGGAAAGGAATTCAAGATTCCAGGAACTTAGAATTCCTGGAATCAAGAATTCCCATCCCTTTTCTAAACCTCGAACCAAACGATCCCTAAATCATTTTTATCCATGCCTTTAGCTTTGTAGTAATAAAACCCAATATCATTTAACTTCATTATTAGAAATACATAAAAAAAAGATCTACCAATCATAACTTTACATCAAAAACCTAATCAATCGTTCTACAAACCTCAAATACATAAAAAAAAAAAACATTAATGGTTTGGGAGAAGAATAATTTTAGGATCTTTGAATAATTGGTTCATGCATTTAAGAGTTTCTTTAAAAATTAAATAAAAAATTATTATAGAATCATTGAGCCAACATGAACCATAATGCTATATAACATCAAACAAAATAAATAGCCTATTATACATCTTCTTATTAGGTCACATTGAAAGCTACAAAAAAAATTAAAATCAATAAATAAGCATCCACTCTTTATTTACATTTTATATAAGTATTACACATATGGTTATTTATTTACAGTTTTATGTATATGGCATCATTAATTATGTCTAAAGAATAATTTTTGATCACCCATTGTTACCATTGTGCAACAGACTATTTACAGTAGCATATTTTGAAGAAGAAAAATAATAAATAAATTAATAACAATAATTTCTATGCTGTTTTCCTAAAAAAAGTAAAGATGAAAACTTACCATGAAAAGAAAATAACGGGAGAGATAACGCAGCTGGGGGAGGGAGAGAACGCAGCTGGGGGGGGGGGGGGGGAGCGCGCCGCTGTGGGTGGAGAAGAAACGGCCGCGGGTGGGTGGGTCGGGGGGGCGACGGGGGGCGGTTTGGATTTGTTGGAGACGAGATTTGGGTCTTTGGTTTGTTTATGTTTTTTTTTTTTTCATTTTTTGTTTTTTTTTGTGGTGGGAAGTTAGGTTAAAGTGTTAGAGCGGGAGATGAAAACAATTAGTGGTGGGAATCAATTTTTTTAGCCGTCTTATTTGGTTTATCTTTTGATACAGTAAGTATTTACCGTCTCATTTGCTTTACTTTATAAGACGGATATAATTAATCGTATCAAAAAGTGACCTTTTTTGAGACGGGTATAATTAACCGTATCAAAAAATGACCTTTTTTAGACGGATATAATTAGCAGTCCCAAAAAATAACAGTTTTTGAGACGGCTCATTATATCCGTATAAAAAAGTATGTTTTAAAGACTATATTTTGTCTGTCTCAAAAAATAGGGTCTTAAAAGCAACTTTTTTTTCTAGTGATTGGTTATCTAAATATCATGCATCTATGGATTATTTCTGTAAAGAAGTTGTTTTTAATATGCCTGGTGAGCCTGAATTCAAATTTGTGGGGGAAAGGAAAATTTTTCTCAGTTGCATCATTTTAGCTATTCAGACGAGGAAATTATTAAGCAAGGGTTGTGAGGATTTTATTTCATATGTTCTGGACACTAGGAAGGGGGCTTTACAATTAGTTGATGTTCCTATTGTACGGGATTTTTCTGAAGTGTTTCCTAGTGAGTTTCCAGGGCTACCACCAGAAAGAGAAGTTGAATTTAGTATTGAATTAGCACCGGGGACAACCCCTATTTCTATGGCACCATATACGATGGCACCTGTTGAGTTGAAAGAACTCAAGATTCAGTTACAGGATTTACTTGATAGGGAATTCATACATCCTAGTGTATCTCCATGGGGTGCACCAGTTTTATTTGTGAAGAAGAAAGATGTTACCATGCGTTTGTGTATTGACTAAAGGCGACTAAATAAAGCTACAATTAAGAACAAATACCCTTTACCTTGTATTGATGATTTATTGATCAGTTACAGAGTGCTAAAGTGTTTTCAAATATAGACTTGCGATCAGGGTATCATCAGTTGAGGGTAAAGGAGAGTGATATATCTAAAACTACTTTTCACACACGGTATGGTCATTTTGAGTTTTTGGTGATGCCTTTTGGGGTGACTAATGCTCCAGCTGTATTTATGGATCTTATGAACCGGGTACTGCATCCTTTCGTTGATTCATATGTGATGGTTTTTATTAATTGTATTCTTATTTATTCATGTGATATGGTTGAACATGAAAAACATCTCAGAACTATTTTGAATGTGTTGAAAGATAAGCAATTGTATGCTAAGTTTAGCAATGTGAATTTTGGCTATCAAAAGTTGTATTTTTAAGCCATGTTATTTCTGGAGATGCTATATGTGTTGATCCCAAGAAGGTAAAAGCTATAGTAAAATGGGAGAGGCCCAATAATGTGACTGGGGTGAGAAGTTTTTTGGGTTTGGGTGGGTATTATAGAAGGTTTATTAAGGGATTTTCTCCGATTGCCTTACCAACGACTAAACTAACTTGAAAAGATGTTACGTTTGAATGGAATTCTGATTGTGAAAATGGTTTTGAAAAATTGAAGAAGAGGTTGGTAACTGCACCTGTTCTTACTATTCGACACGGTGGAGATGGTTTTGTTATTTATACCGATGTTTCACATCAAGGGTTGGGTTGTGTTTTTATGCAGTATGGTAAAGTTATTGCTTATGCTTCTAGGAAGTTGCGTACATATGAACGTAATTATCCTACACATGATTTGGAACTTGATACTATTGTGTTTGCATTGAAATTATGGCGTCATTATCTATATGGTTAGGTATGTGAAATTTTTACTAACCATCAAAGACTTAAGTATTTATTTACTCAGAAGGAGTTGAATTTGGGGCAGAGGCGATGGATGTAGTTAATTAAATATTATGATTGTACAATTCACTACCACCCAGGGAAGGTAAATGTAGTTGCAGATGCTTTGAGTAAAAAGGTTTCGGACAGGTTATCTTGTATTCGGTGTGCTAGAGTTTCCCAAATCATGGAGTTGAGATTGATGGCAGTAGAATTGAAGCTAGCAGATGGTGATAGGTTATTTGCTCATGTAAGCGTGAGGCATTTGTTAGCTACCCGTATTCATGATTTGCAAAGTCAATATCCTTTTCTTGAGAAGAAATGGCAAGATGTCCGAGATGGTAAGTCTGAAGATTTTTGTATTGTGAATGATGGAACTTTATTGTATAAGCAGCGGTTATGTGAGCCTAATGTGGGTGAATTAAAAGAGAAAATTTTAGATGAAGCTCATAATTCCATTTATACTATGCATCCTGGTAAAACTAAAATGTATAGGGATTTGAAGGAGCATTATTGGTGGAATAATATGAAGTAGGAAATAACTAATTTCGTTATTAGGTGCCTTATATGTCAGCAAGTGAAAACGGATCATCAGAAACCTGTTGGTTTGCTTCAACCGTTGCCAATACCGAAATGGAAATGCCATCATGTAATGATGGATTTTGTGGTTGGGCCTCCTCGATCTCAGAAGGGGTCAGATTCAATTTGGGTAGTGGTAGATAGGTTAACCAAGTCAACTCACTTTCTAGCAGTTAAGAGTACATATACAGTTGACATGTATGCTAGATTATATATTAATGAGATTATTGATTGCATGGAGCACCTATGTCTATTGTTTCGGATAGGGACCCTACTTTCACATCCAGATTTTGGGATAGTTTGCAGTATGCTATGGGTACCAACTTAAAGTTTAGTAAGACTTTTCATCCCCAGACAGATGGGCAGTCTGAAAGGACAATACAAATTTTGGAAGATATGCTTAGAGCTTGTGTGCTTGATTTCAAAGGTAATTGGGATGAATATTTTCCTTTGATAGAATTTGCATATAACAATAGTTTTTAGTCTACAATTGTTATGGCTCCATATGAAGCATTGTATGGTAGACGATATCGTACACCTATATGTTGGGGTGAAGTTGGTGAAAGGAAGATAGAGGGTCCAGAATTGATTGAAGTCACCACTGAAAAAGTGAAGATTATTCAAGATAGAATGAGAACAGCTCAAAGCAGACAGAAAAGTTATGCGGATAAACGATGAAAAGATTTGAAATTCCAGAAAGGGTATTATGTGTTTCTTTTGATATCTCCATGGAAAGAAGTTATGAGGTTTGGAAAGAAAGGGTAACTAAGTCAACGCTACATTGGACCTTATGAAATCCGATGCTTGGCTACAATTAGCGTTACCACCAGAGTTATCACGGTTACATGGTTCTTTCCATGTTTCTATGTTAAGAAAGTATGTAGCGGATGCTTCACATGTGTTGGTGGAATAGCCTATTGAGTTAAAGGAAGACTTCAGTTATGTGGAAGAACCACTTGCTATCATGGACAAGAAGGAACAAATATTGAGATCAAAAGTGATACCACTTGTGAAAGTTGTGTAGAGAATGCATTCCATGTAAGAAGCTACATGGCAGAGAGAGGATACCATGAAGATTATTTATCCGTATTTGTATGATTTGGACAACCAAGGTATGTCAATTTCGGCGACGAAATTTCCTAACGGGGGAGAATTGAGACAACACGAATATAATTGTGATAAATCATGTTTAAATCATGATTAGCTTATGTGATATGAATAATATGTTATTAGTATATATATAATGTTAAGTAATTATGTTTAGTTTAATCATACCTTCATAAAGCTTGAAATATCGAATTAGTTACAAATGTGAAATTTTAAAATTTCTGTAGGAATGTTCGTATTGGAGGCTAGTTTTGACCTTTATGACCTAACAATGAACTTGAGGTGTAAACTAGATATTTGTAGATATATGAGTTAGGTGTATAAAAAAGCAAACGGTTCATTGAACGGACATCCGAGTGGGAAAATATTGTCTTTTTATGAACACGGGGTAAAGTAGACGTTTAGCCTTAAATGATATTTTGTTTTATATAATGCCACATGTTATATTTTGATTGGACCAAGAGGGGTTGTCCTTATGCCGATTTAAAAACCTTGAATTAAGCTCTCCCTTTAGCATATTTCAGCCATGGAAAATTTTTAATCTAAGGAAAGAGATTTTTGAAGTTTAGGAAGAAAGTGTGAGGATAAATTGAAGAAAAATTCATAGAAAAATTATGTAAAATCCCCTAAGGTATTTCCATCCTTAAATCTAGTTTATTTTTTTTTTGTATTACATATTTAAATGATTGAAATAATCATTTGTTTACTAAAATTCCATGTCTTAATGTGTACTTATGGATAGATGCAAGTTGAAGCAAACTTAAATGTGTAAACCCTTGAAATTGTTTTGTTTAGGAACCTTGTTTACTCAAACTTCCATATATTTTTGTATACTTACTGTAATTGATTGATTCCAATTATATGTATGACATATCCGAAAATCATGTGAAAATACCAAGATATAAGTCTTTGGTAAGAGTTTGAAGTTCGGGTTTGAAATCTGCCCCAAGGGTGAAAGTATGCATACCATATGTTTGATGTCTTACTTGACATAGCAAATGAACCCTGAAAATTATGAAATTTTAATATTGTATTGTTCAATATTTTTACTGATGTTGGGTGAAATATTATATAAATTTATGATGCAAAAAAATTATGAAAATTCCTGGAAGTCCAATGAACGATAAAAGAGCCTATATGCAAGATTTGCTATGTGGTAAAGAAATGGGCATACCTTACTCTAGGAGACTTGAAATGATGTACCGTCTTTTGTATTGGAATACTAATATGATAAGGATTAAATTACCTAGAATAAATGAATATATGTTTGGTCTATGATTTCGATATGACAATTATATTAACATGAATTTGGATGAAACTTCATTTGTGATAAATAATTTGAATAGAATCGTATGATGCTTATGAATTGAGTTATGTTCAAGTTATTCTTTGAATTGTTAATATTGTTATGATGACACTAATATTGTAAGAATTATAGGAAATGAAGAAGAGATGATTGAACAAGTACCGAATAAAGGCAAGGGAAAAGCCAGTTAAAATGTCAAGGTGAGTGTACTTATGATTTCTTTCATATATAAATATGAATATAGCTCTAGGAGAGGATTTGTTTGAATACTTCAGTATTTAGGATTTGTTTAGATATTAAAATATCCAGGATTTATTTGGGTCTTATGATCCAGGATTAGAATTGGGCAAACATCCAATGATTTGATTTGTCTTATGATAAGGATTTGTTGGAACTCATGTTCTGGGATTTGTTATTGCCAATGGGCATAATTATTTGGATCTTATGATCCAGGATTTGTTATTGCCAATGGGCAGCATTGTTCAAATCTTATATCCACATATTTGATATAGAATTGTTATTTCATTGTAGGGAAGGAGTACCTCACTAAGCTTAATGATTACGGTTTGTATTTTAACAATTTCAGGTTTATATGCTGCCATCTAGGATGTCATATGATCAGAATTTGAGGGTTACAACGTTAGAAAGAGCTGGGGATTAGACATGGGGGTTTTTTCATTGTCACGCTAAGGTTTTAATACACTCACATATTGTATATATTGAGTTAGCATGGATTGAGTTGATCATAGTTTACCACATTATTGTATGTCTGCTTAATTACGACTCTAATATTGATTTCGATATGGAATAAGAATAATATTATGTTCATTGTGCACATTATGTAGAAAAATATTGATAAAAGAATTATATTTCCAATGGGATCAAGATTATGATCTAATTATTCTAATAAGAAATGATTAGTATGGATACTGGGTTTGGGGTGTGACAATTAGAAATTCTTCATAAGTCCTCATTAGTGAATTTGGAGATTACAAATTTCATCTGAAAACATGCAACAAGAGGATAGAAATCTACGCTATTGGAAAATTTAAGAAAATATCCTTATAAGTTTTCTCTATAATTTTGTGTTAAATATTTTTATTATTTTAAAGCTCTCAACAAATAACATTAAGACACTCAATTTTTTGAAAACAAGAGTAGCATTCGTTAGGCATTAACCTTGCGATTAGAGATGTTTGCATAAGCAATCTTCTCATTATTATTAATATGGGAAAACAAGTGTTCATTTTTCAAGGTAGGTTATTTTATAATATTAGACGGTTCTCATAATTACTTCGGATATTTTTTACGAACTATTGCCTTTTATCTTTTTTTTTAACATTTCGTGTACATTGGATTAATTCTTATCTTATGGTTTGATATGACTTTGACTTATTGATGGTGTCAAAGTCATGAGGAACGGAGTTAGGTTTCCAAAAATATTTAAATTAAGGATAGATTGATTCATACCTTAAACATGAATATTAATCTTCCAAAATAATAACTTCAATTAATGATTTGGTGTAAAATATTATTATTTAATCTAAATGAGATATTTATTGATTCACATAATTGGCATTGAGAGGTTAATATAGGAGTCCAAAGCTCAAAACATTTAAAGGAATTTGTGATTTTTTTATCTAAAAGGTTTATGAATTTAAATGTGGTGGGCCTAGTGTCATCCGACTATAGTCTTTAAATTTCTATATACATGTTAAAAGCCTCGTGTGATGCACATGCACATTGTAAGGATTTTCGTACACTGTATCTAATAAACAATTACACAAATTTGAGTATAACATTTTAGCGTACTTTTGAAAATGAGCATGACTATCACACTTTAAATTAATTTGTTTTATTTTTAGCATTATATATTTAATTAATTTGGAAAATTTAAATTACTATTATGTCATAATTTAATTCAATTAATTACTAGGAGTTTATTTAAATATTAATAAGGAGAGTTAATGGTTAATATTTATGAAAAATAATCACTATGTTAATAGTAGTAATCAAATTACATCATAGCGAGTGATAGTGACGTGGTTTTATTTTATCTTAATCGGGAGTTAAGTATAGACTATAGTGAGGTCGAGATAGGATTGTTTTTAGTAAAGTAACTCAGATGACAATTTTAGGTACATGGATGATTCCGGATAGGTAGATATAATAAAAAAAGAGTACTCGATGGTAGTAAATAGGTCTCGGGGCATTTTTAAGCATACCCGGGCTCACACGGAGTGTCTGGGTCATTTTAATTTGGCCCACAAGCTTAATTTCGGGATTTACAAAATATAACCTAAATTAGAGAGTTTGTGGTAGACACAACTCAAAAAATAAAAATTAGACCTGCAGATGAGAAAAGAGAGATAAATTGAGGACGCTTTTGATAGGACAATCAAGAAGAATCAGGTGTGTTCATCGTCAAATCATCGTCTACCCTAATGGAAATCAGAGCCAACGAATCAGTATAGTCTAGTGGTCAACTTGATTTCATTTAAATTGTTATTTTCGATTCATATCATGGTGGGTGTAATTGAAATTATTTTTGGGCGGGTTTCCACATGAAAAAAACAGGTGCTTATAAATGTGGACAAATCTATGTAGATTAGGGGTCTGATTAAGTTTATATCATAATTCAAAAGTGTGAGAACTAAATTTATATGCATGAACTAGAAATAATTGTTGTTAACTTGAATCACATAATTATATTTGAGGAAACAATCAAATGTTAACCCATAAATACATAAACTCGTAGATTAGTCGATATTATTGGAAATCTATTACGGCTAATGATGCATTTGAGTATTTTAAAACTATTAGGCAACATATATATCATTGGGGGATAATTCCGGGTCAGAGTTAGGAACTTGGATGAATGGTAATGGAGAAAAACACTGATAGGGAAGACGAAGTGGTGAAGGGAAAGACAGGTCATTTGATCGACCTGGGGAGTCGTTATAATGACAGTGAAAGTCGTTTGAATGACCCATGGTTGATATCTCGCTACTTTGTACCATAATCATCATAGCGGATCTATTCGAGCAAGCGTGTATGCTCAGACATTTTCTTCCCTTGGGATACTGATCATCCTGACCCCGTGGAACTTTGTTATCATCTACTTTGTTTATGACATGTATTTCTACATAGGCTCCCCTCTAACATCATAAATTATGAGCACTTGATTTATTAATAGTTGAGAGTGAGTGTATGCTAATATCTCTTCAATGCCTAAGGATGATGCTAGCCCAAACCCATCAATGAGTGCTGCATATCCAGTCTCATTATTAGAGGCAGCAAATTCAAATATATGGACAAACTCCACATTGATGTTATCCGATATTGTAGTCATTAGATCTGATCCACTATAAGTGGTAAATGATGATCCCTCCACGAATAATTTTGAGATAGGGAACTCCTCTTAAAAATATCCTTTCATCAAATTTCAATATTTCAATAACTTATTCCTTTTATCTAAGTCAGGGGAAAATTTTGATTTTTAGACAATGATTTTGGTACATCCGTGATGCAGTGAGTCAAAATAATGGTTTGGTTATCTCTTGTAAAAGCGTGCTTGTCTGGTTGAACCGGTGAGATATCTTTTGATTAATTCTACTCATTATGATTCAGGGTGGAGCTCTCTTTTACAAAAGTCTACTTTTCAACTACTGTTGAGCTATTTGTTTGTAAAAAGTTTCTCGATATATTTTTCCTTATTAGTGAATCCAAAATTAAAATTCGCCATAACATGGACCTTGATTGCCATACTTAGTTCGTACTATATGTCACAATCTCCTAATTCTATAACCCAAGCCATTAGTCTGCTTAATTTCTTAGGTTTTTACATGACTTGGCATTGGTGGATTACTATATAGACGATAATGCTACGGGGCTAGAAGTGCTTCTCCGCTATTATAGAAGCTTCAATCAAGGTCGAATCTAATTTCTCCAACAGGGAGAAATGAATTTCGGCTCCTTTGTATTATGTTCTAGTATATTACACAGGCCTTTGTACACCTTCTTCTTGTCAATCTAGAGACGAACTAACCACATATTTAGATACGATTAAGTAGAAATAAACCTTTTATCCTTAAATATGTGTTGAAAGCAGTGGCGCTTGACCTGGATACATTAACCACATGATAATGGATTTCTCACTCATCATTCCATTCAAGATTCTTTCGTAACACCTTAAAAGATATACAGAATTTATCAATGGTGCTGGAAATAAACTTATTTAGTACCACCACATGTTCTGTAAGTCACTGAACTTGTTTCTTTTTCGTTGTTGTTTTCACATTGATCATAGCTCTAATCTTATGAGGTTATCCTTGATTCCTTCTTTATATACCACGAATACCATGAGCATCTCCTATTTTACCCTAAATATAGACTTCGTCAACTTGAGCTTTATCAAGTGTTTATCCACCTCGTCAAAGATATGTTGCAAATATTTTATATATTCGATGACATTTTTGTTATTCGTAAGCATGTCATCAACATACATTCTCATATTCTTACCGATCTGATCTTTGAGTACTTTATTCCCTAGTCTTCTGTATGTTGTTCCAGTGTTTTTAAAAACAAAAGGCATTCCATTATAGGAATAGGTACCTCAGCCAGTGAGGAATGAGGTTTTTTTTTTAATCTTCTAGTTTCATCTTAATTTGGTATTATACTGAGTAAACATCCATAAAACCAAACAACTTGTTTCCGAAACTGGCATCGACCAATTGGCTAATCCAGGGCCATGGGTAGTGTTCTTTTGGGCAGGCTTTGTTCAGCTCAATAAAATTGACAAACATTCGCCATTTCTTATTTTTCTAGCTATACATCACCACATTAGAGTGCCATTCAGGATATTTGATGTTCTTTAGAAAAACATCCTTCCGAAATTTTGCATATTTTCTTCCGGGACTACGTTCCTTTCATAGTAAAAGACCCACCCATTTTGTTTGAATGGCGTAACACTTTTGACCGTTCTCGACCCATGACAAATAAAATCTATATCAACTCTTGTCATGTCTTCATGACTTGAGGAAAACACATTTTTTCTCTGTCTCGAAAAGTCGATCAGATCTCTCTTAAAGTCGGGTTCAAGTGATGAGTCGATTTTAAGGGTCTTCTCTAGGTGATTCTCATCCAAAACAATCGACTCAACTTCTTCAACAAACTTCTCTTTGATAAATTTTTCCTTGCCTCAAAGATCTATCGTCTTGATCTTGTAGGTTATTGTTCGCTTCTTATTCACCTCCAAGTCAAGCGAGGTGTAATAACATTCTTTAGCCTCTACTTAATTCCTTTTAACCACATTGACCCCATAATGAGTGGGAATTTTTAAAAATTGAGGAATTGTAAAGGAGATATGATCAAACTTGTTTAGCCTTACTCTGTCAAAATATTATGTTACATGTCGAATGAACATTCTTATTTAGGATGGAGAAATATGTATCATTTTTATTCATCATATTGGGTAGGTATTGACCACCACATTTGTTCAACAATACCTAAAGGATACAGTTTCTCGACCAATCACTGTATTATAATAGGTCTTCATCATGATATCTCTTAGCCTCAATCCATTAAAGTAGTTGTAAAATAAGTCATGCGTTGTGTTATCATTATCGACCATGATCCTTTCTACTTTGCTCTCATGCATTATCATTATGAGGACCAAGGGATCATCATATGGATATAGGACACCAAAAAAATTATCTTTAGAAAAATGAACAACTATTTGATCTCTATTTACCTTCCTTGGGCATGTATCCACGCTACCTGTGAGGTTGATCTTTATGATATGAGCACAATCCTTTGCCATATTGAGGTAGTATTTCCTCTATGTGGGTTGATCTCCACCACTAGCATCCCCACGTGCACTAAAAATATATCTAAAAGATATCGTTTTAACCTTATATAGAGGTTCCTCTAATATTTGTGGAATGTATAGATCATGCTCTGAATCGTTATATCCTCCACTTTTCTTCTGGTCTCCCTGATTTCTTCTCGTCATCATGATAAACTTGGACACCTCTATTGACGTACCTTGATAACTTCCCCAACTGATCTAGAATTCAATCTCGTTCTTTGGGGATATGTTATTTTTTGAGTTGGGGCCACTACAAGAAAAAGTACTTTCCATGACACCTGAAATGAGTCTTGATAGGGTTTTTACGACACATTTTTTGTGTCATTAAGTGGGGGATTCGTGGAAAGTCCAACTCTTTTCACGATGCCTGTCATGTGTCATTGAAACCCTTTTTACTACAACTGTTAGGTGTCGTCATAAATACTTATTATGTCATAACTATAGGAGTCGTGAAAGGGTTTTTACGACATTTGTTTGATGTCATTGAATGTAGGTTGCAGAAAGTCCACCCCTTTTTCACGACACTTGTCTGATGTAGTCGAAATCTTTTTACGACTAATTTTAGGTTTCGTTGTAAGTACTTTCTATGACATGTATATATGTGTCGTGCAAACCCATTTCACGACGCCATACATATGTTATAGAAATATTTTTCACAACTAATGTTAGGTGCCATTGCAAGTACTTTCTATGACATGTGTGGATGTGTCGTGCGAATTTTTTTCTATGACACTTCAATTGTGTCATTAAGTATATTTTCATCTTTTTGAAATAGAGTTCTTTATTAGTCAACATCGTCCATAAATTACATCACAATTGATTACATTACATTTCATTAGACATTTTAATGCTATGAAAATAACTGCAAGTATGTTGCATTCATAATAATAATAATCCAAAATACAATCTTAAAACATTAGGTCATAGCCAAAAATAACATATTGATCTCTAACCACATATTTGAAACAA
This sequence comes from Sambucus nigra, assembly GCA_949130495.1. NCBI lineage: Eukaryota > Viridiplantae > Streptophyta > Magnoliopsida > Dipsacales > Adoxaceae > Sambucus > Sambucus nigra. The sequence continues at coordinate 33,302,143 of OX422218.1, read as the reverse complement.
ATTCAAACAACTTAACAACATTTTTAAACATAATACATATCAATGTAGTCGACAAGATGCATCCTCTCCCCAAAAAATATTTCATTCTCCCAAAATAAATTCATCCTCTCAAAATTCGTAAAAATGCTAAAATATTTATATCCACATTGAAGCAAATAGTAACCGGACCAGTTGAAGAAAAAATAAACATGATCTAGTCCAATATCCAATATTTAGGCATAATGATATTATTATATAACATGTAAAAGTAGTAATATATATAACTAGGGTAATCCATAAATCATCATGTTAATTATTTTTAAACCACTTGTTATTTTTAAAATTATGTGAATGTACAATAATGGAAGGAAAGTGAATAGCAATTACCAATTACCATTACAAATTCCATAAAAGTGATACGAGTGGAGTGGTGATAGTCTCCAAGAAACCTCAAAAAATACACCTACAACAATAACCGCGTACCTTAGGAAAGCTTCCTTTTATAATTAACTAAAACATTAATAACAAACTAGAACTTTATCCATATACCAAGCATAATCGAATACATCTCGACAATCAGATTCAAAAAAGAGTTTTACATGTACTTGAGAAACCTCTATAACAGAACAAAACATACATATGGTTTTCAATTAAAAATTTACTCTACTTCATTTTCTTTTCAATTTTTTATGTTTGAGAATTCAAAAAATACCTCCTTGTCAATACTTATACAAGAAATTGTTCTTGTACACATCTCACGTTCATCTTTACTCTAAAATCCAAATTACCATTTTTCAACAAATTGGTAGGTTACTAAGAAATTAGTAATGGATGGGATCACATAATTCCTTGAGACCACAAAGACATGATCATGATAGCAAGGTTTCCTTACCTTAGGAAAAAAAGTTGGGTTAACTAACGCAATTACTGTTTTTGTAAGGACATATTTTTTATAATTCCGTTATCAATTTATTATGCCATATACCGCTAGACCATCGAAGAGCATTCAAGAGACATCTACATCAAGACGAATGTGAATTAATCAAGTTCTTCATCATTCAACACTCCACAAAGTTCACTTTGGTAAGGTTATGTTTTGAATACCTGAACTTTACACATAGAACTTTGGGGATATTTTAATAAAATATTTTGTAAGTGTTGGAGCGGACTTTTTCGTCAAAATTTGAGAATCAGTATTTTTTCTAAGTGTTGAAGCAAACATTAAAATAATATCTTTTTTCACAGCAGTCTTTCAAATGACATAGCATGTCATTCGCGCGAGATAACCATGTGGCGCAATCTTGTTCGAGCGACAACTGTCCTTCGTTCGAGCGACATGCTGGCCTCTTTTGATTGACCACAATTTTCTAGGTAGTGAGATTTCCTATAAAAACTCATTATGTGGTCTCGTTTTGTTTAAGAAGTCCCAGCATTTTACAAAATAGAAAAACGGCAAAAGCAGAATTCTTTAGGCTTCTTCGTTTAGGGTTTTAACCCCTTTTGGTTTTCAGTTCACAAAACTCCCAAATGCTTTAGTGAATTATTTTGGTTTCCAGGTACATAAATTTTTCTTTTGTTTATTCTTTGTGGGGCGAACTCTATAACCGACAGTTGCATGCTATTGTGGAGGGAGTCTTATAAAGCTCACAACTTGTGGAGAAGCAGTTTTCTTCTTCATTGCTGACCACCTAGAGTTCCCGCGGGAGATTTTAGACGAGACATCAAAACCGACGTCTGAGGGTATTTTGTATGTCGCTCTTATTTTCATTGTAATCCATGTAACCATTTTTACAAATTATAGTGAAAATAAAAAGGTTTTGCCCCTTTATGGGATTTTTCCTGAAATTGTTTGTTTTATCCTGCATGCTTTATTTTATTTGATACATCATCTAGATGCATGTTCTAGGGTTTAACTAAAATTTTGGATTAATTGAAATTAGATTTTATTTCAGAAGTCGCAATACTTCCGCTGTAGCGATTTTATAAATTGATATTAGAGTCGGTTCCTGATTTTTCAAAAATGGCTTTTGGTGGTTTTGATGATCTTCGATGTCAAATTTTTTGAAAAAGTTAATTGGAAAATTCACACGAACTCTTGTTTTAAATCTTCTCTTGAAAACGAATCTGAGAGGTGTCCTTTTTTTTAGGGTGTTAGTCACACGTTAGATGAGTGTACCACAAATTTAAAGAAAAAATTGAATAAACCGATTTCTCATGTTTCTACCCTTAGTGATAGTGATTCGGAAGGAGAAGTTTTTTATGCTTCTAGGTGAGAGTTTCCCACCCATGTGATTAGTGATGATAGTGAGGGTGATGGAAGTGACGACGAAAGTGTAGTTGAGCGTGACTTGCAAACTGCTTTCAATGAACTTTATGTTGAATCTTTGAAAATGAAGAAAAAAAATTTGAAATTGAAAGTTCAATTCAAAAAGTGTGCCTTAAAAAATAATGATTTTTTAGTTGAAGAACTTAGGGCAGATGAGAAAATTTTGAAAGAGAAACTGGAATATGTCGAGGTTGAGAGAGATAACCTTAGAGGTTTGATGGACAATATGAAAAAAGATCTTTTAATGTTTGAGGATTCTAGACGTGTACTTCAATCTAGGATAGGTGAACTTGAGATGAAATTGAAAGATTCAAGTAAGGTGAAATTTGAATTGGAGTCTAAGTCTGAAAAAATTCATAAGATTTTAGGCACCGTCGAGATGAAAAAGGTTAGGTGTGGGATTGGTTTTGAAAAATATGTTTCACCCATTCCTACACGTGTGAGAGAGCCTCCTAGGAATGTTAAGAAAGAGGCACCAAAGTTTGTTAGGAAAGATCCCCCTAGGAACATCATGAGATAACATCCTAGGATCATTAGGAGAGAGCCACCTAGGCAAATTCGGAGAGAGAAGCCGAGAAATTTGAGGAGAGGTCCACCTTTAGGTAACACACACCGCCCGATTTACACTTTCAAACATTGAGGTAGGGAAGGTCATCTTAGGCGCTTTTGTTACAAGCTTTTGTAAGGATGTAGGCAGGTTAATAGAAGAATAAATTCGATTCCCCACACCCCACAACTTCTTACAAATCGATTTGGGTCAGAAAATCGGATTTAGAGGCTTATGGTTTATTTGTTCACGATTCCCATTTGCTTGCACGTGATTCACCCCATGTGAGACCCTTTGGCTGATTGTATTGGATGTTTTGTTATACACTAGCTATGCATCGTGTTATACCCTTTCTAGTGTTATGACTCACTTTGACGTAGCGCACATTGTTTTATTTGTTGAATTTGTGTGTTTCGCTACTGTTTTAGCACTATTTTGGATCTGTTTTCCCCTTACAGGTAATGTTCTCATGAAATTTTTACACTGGGAAAAATTGTATGATTTTTTGTGCATTTTGTGCATTTTTTATTTCTGGTTCGAGCGAGTTGTATATGTCGTTTCAGCGATAACTCTATCTTGCGCGAAGTCGCATATCGCAACATGCCTCTGTCATTTCAGCGACAGAGATAAGTCGTTTGAGCAACCTGTCTGAAAATTTTGTTTTTTCTTACCTTCTGATTTCAGTACTCGGTGTTCATATGCTTAGGTTTTCGGTACTGATGGGTTGCTTCTGGTCAGTTTATATGCATCTATTCTTGGTATCCATGCTTAATTGGTAACACTTCATTACTCGTTTATCACATCTTCTTTCATTGTGGATTCTCTTGTGTGATTAATGTTTGCTAGCATAGGATCCCATATCGATATTATATGCCTATTGTTGGTTGTATCATTTTGTACTTAGACTATTTTTCTGTTTGAAATTTTTAAAAAATACAAAAAGATTTTATTTTCATAAAATTTTTGAAAATTTGAAAACATTTTTGTATTTTGTTTGCACATTTTATGGAAGAGCATTTTAGATATTCGAGTTGTAATACCCCGTATTTTTATGCTTTCTAAATTTTGGGATTTATTAAATTTGATGTGAGTTGTTAATTTAATATAAATCCGAAAATCAATTATTTTTAATTACTAATGTGACGAGAGTTAGTAATTATTGGAATCTTGTTGAATATTACTAATGAGCAAATTAATATATAATATTGGTTCTAATAAATGTCACGAGTGAATAAAATGACAATTTTGGAAATTTAAGTCGGGACGCGCCCGTGTTGTGTCGGGACTAAATGTTGATTAATAAAAGTGTAAAAATTATAAGTAACTCATATGGTCCTTTCAAGAGCGCCAAAGTGTCCGGAAGGGTCGAGATAGTCAAAATAATGTACCCAGGGGTTTAGTTTTGGTCTCGGGACATTTTTAGGCTTAATTAACACCCCGAGAGGGCATTTTGCATTTTTGGGCTTGGAAACCTACCAATTTTCTGGTTATATCAGATGCTTAGGGTTGTCTTCTAGGGTTAACACAACCAAAAATAAAAGACGACAATTGGAGAAGGAAATGAAGAGCTTACGAAGGAGTTCTAGGCCAAGAACCCCTCCGTTTGCACCGTCGTCACCGCTAAAAAAAGATCGCGCAACAAGGATCACCACCACACTGATTTCATCCACAAATCAGAAACAAAAATTCCCAGGCAAGTATTTATCTTGCTTAATTTAGTTAATGCTCCATTTATATTAGTTTAGTGTTGATTAGGATGAGTCTTTATGAAAGAAAATCTATGTTGGAGGTTAGAAATCGCATGTTGTAGAGATATGAACATTATTCTAGAAATTCCCTTCACGTGTAGAGGTTGAACCACGAATTTACATTGGGTTATAAGTAGAAATTCTAGAAAAGAATGAGAAGAACTAAGTTAAAGAAATTTTTAGGGTTCATGATATTTATATAGAATTTGTCCCTTTTAATTCATAATACTTGATGAAAACTCGCATGCTTTACGTAGAATATGGTTCATTTGCGTTTATAATGCTTGTGGTATAAATTTCTGGGAGTTTGTAAGTTAAAGACTTTGATTTGGATGATTTTGGATGATAATTCCCATAATTGGTATTCTGCAGTTTTCACCATACCAGCTTGATAGATCGATCGAGCCAAGAGCATCGATCGATCGACCCATCTCTATCGATCGATCGACCCCTCCTAGGAAAACTAGATTTTTCCTTGTGTTGACTTAATCCGAGTAAATATGTAATAAACCTTGATTATTGTTATTAGGACATAATGAAACATAAAGAGGACCAGTAGGGTCAAGTTAAACCCCGTTAAGTGGAACATTAATGAAATCGGAAAATGAAGGGTAAACGGGGAAATGTTTATACCTACAAAATCTAATGCGCGTAGACTTAATAATCGAAATGTCTGAGAGTTGGATTAGAAGGTAAGTGAGGGCCTACTGAAATTGTACTTTGGTAAAGGAAATACTTCGAGAAATGAGAAGTGAGTTGGAATAAATTAAATTTCGAAAATAAAACGAATAGGTCTGTTATAAGAAATAATCGAATAAAAACGTACAAAGGCTGGAATAATATAATTTTGGGCCGTGGGCGTACCTAACTTATGAATGTGAATAGTTATATATATCTATATGACTCTGTGATTGATAATATATCTTATATACTTGTAAACAAATCATGACCGCGCTACTTGCTATCGCTGAGGTTTCCGCGCTGGGACAGTCTTATCTTGATGGGACCTTTATGGGGGATATTGACTCGTACCCTAGAACCTAGAAATCCTTAGTACAGTCTATGTGGTTGATATTCAGACGGTCCTAAGAGATGTGAGGGTATGTGCTGACCTCTTAGTGAATTGGAACTATGCTTCGCATGAATTTGTGTTTGTTCGTATTAATACAGTTCGTGAGTGATTCCAAACTAGTATTTCTCTTAGTACGAGCGATACGGGGTCTTGATAGCAGAGTATGCCAGCATCATAAATATTATTTGGGGTGCCTGTAGTATATATATATATATATATATATATAATATGGGTAATTAATGTATATATATATATATAGTCTTGAAATTTGTAATTTCCTACTGAGACTAAAAGGAGTTAATTATTGGATAAATATTCTGGTTTTATTATATATGGCTGAAATGTTGTGACACTGTTGAAAGACTTTTTAATCAAATAAGGGTTATGTGAAAACCTTAAATTCTTGGAATTTAATTATCTTTGTCCTAGAAATTGTTGGCATGGAATCTAATGAGGAATTTGAATTAAGTTAATCTTTTGGGATTAATAGTGCGGTAGGGTGCACACTAGAAGAGAGGTGACACTTTCTCAAGAGACTATCGTTATTAATATGTTGTTGCATTAGCCAGTAAACATTTTAAATACTTGCTAAACTAATATTTTAAACTGTTTTATAATCGGGCTCTAACCCATTTACTGCTATCTCTCATCTCTTGTATATATATGTATATATTACTGGTGCCCAACCATAGGGGCGTCTTGTATAGAATCCTTTGGAAGGAACGCGCAGCAGCTTAGGTGGGAGTTGCACGCCTCTTGCTTAGACGACCTCATTTTTTATTCCACTCCTAGCATTATTTTATCCACTCGGGCATGTGTCGCCCTTTTTATTATTTAGTTGGTCTTTGAGAGGGATTGTAATTCATTTACTTTCAGCAGTTTTACTTTGGGACTTATTAATGTCAGAATGTTTTTAATTGGTGTTTTGAAGTTGGGATTTACTATTGATGGTTAAATTCTTGAATTATCATTTACATCCTTACTATTATTGTGTGACTCTCAAACTGTTCATTATCAAAGGTTTTATAATTAGATTTAAATAAAATGGGAATAAGGTTTAAATGGTTTTGACACTTAGCTTAAATATTGGGGTGTTTAAATTGGAAAATTTATTTTTTGACAGTGATGATGAGAATGAACCAACCGTTCACCCAGTATTTAATTAGGCGGGGTGTCACAGGTGGTATCAGAGCATCAGGTTCTAGTGTCCTTAGGATCTGTACGGCTTACATCGCTTTAAGCTTAGCGTTGAGCCCTATTTTAGGATTGTTGTATTCTTGCTTTTACTATTACGTCTTCAGTTATTTGAGATTTGATAATAACTGTAGACTAATAAATTTCTTCACATTTTAGATGCCTCCGAGATGTGCACCAAAGGATAGGCGTGCCCAAGCCGAGCAGCTAGTAGCTCGGGCTCAGGGAATAATGAACGCAAATGAGGTAGTCGCCATCGTTGCTGAGGCGATGAATTCCGCGCTAGAGGTAGTACACCAAGCTCCACCCCAAGTTCAGGAAGTGGCACTAGTACCTACACAGCTTCCATCTGCATGGGAGCGGGTTAGGGATGCCTTTCAGAAGGTGCATCCCCATTAGTTCTCGAGTAGTTCAGATATCATCATTATTAGCGAGTGGAAGAAAGATATCCAGAGGCATATGGATATGTATGAGTGCACCGAAGTGCAGAAACAGTATTTGGCTTCCTTTAAGCTAGTGGGGGGAGATTTACAGTGGTGGGAGACCACCACCACCTTGGAGGAGAGGGATGTTATCCCGATTCTGTCATTCTGGGAGCGGTTTGACCGCAAATACTTCCCAATCGTCATGAAGATAGAGATGAGGAGGAAATTACTGAGTCTGAAGCAGAAAAATTTAACTTTTGCTGAGTATGAAGAGGAGTTCACAAGACTTCTTACTATAGTGCCAGATGAGGCAACCACTGAGGGCAAGAAGATACTATTATTTGTGGACGGGTTAGCTTGGAGGATCCATCAGCACCTTATAGGGATTATGTCTTTGAGTACCCACATAGATGTACTCAACGCTGCTTTGCTACACTGCCAGGATCACTGCTTCCATATACATGGAAGCAAACGAGCAGGAGAGTCCGGCCAGCAGGGCAGGACAGGGGATAGTGGTGCTAGTGGAGCACTGACATCTCAGGGGCAGACTTGTCATCATGAGCAGAGTTCCCATCAGGGGGACCCTGCCAAGGGATTCTGATCATGTGATTCCAGGCAAGGATTTGGGGGATTTAGGTAGGGTCAGCAGGGCCAGCCTAATCAGCAGGGCCAATAAGGCCAACACCATCAGCAGCAGGGTAACCAGTAAGGCCAATAGGGCCAACAACGTTTTCATCAGGACCAACCGGGCCAGTGGTGGGGTGGTAACGGCCAACAAGGCCGTGGTCAGCAGGATCAGAGGGGAGGAAATTTTAGGGGCCGATGTTTCGGGTGCGGCAAGAATGGCCATAGGCGCCAGGATTGTCTAGAGGGTGATAGGGTCCCACAGCAACAGGATGTCTGTAATGAGCCACAGAGGCCATTTTTTCTAGCTGCCCTCCTAGCACCAGCTCAGTTTCCATCCCTACCCGCCATTCCATCCGCTCCAGTACAGCAGGGGCAGTTACAGTACGGACGTGTCTATAACGTCCACCAGGCAGCAGCTCCACAGGCACCACCCGCGATTGAGGGTATGTTTCATATCCATGGTACTATGGGTCGGGTTTTATTTGATACTGGGGAGACACACTATTTTATAGCCACGCACTTTTCCAAGGCCTTAGGGTTATTAGCCACAGCAGAGAGCACTGTAACGTGTGTAGACTCACCACTGGGAAATGGATCGTTAATTTTATTTATATGCCGGGGTGTGGGAGTAAAGATTGGTAGCTTGGTATTGCCAGCAGACATGTTAGTCTTAGATATGCATGAGCACGACGTTATTATTGGTATGGATTGGCTCGCGTCTTCCAGAGCCATGTTATATTATTTCGATGGGAGTATTGTCTTTGCCATTCCGGGGCAAGAGATGTTTCTAGTGGCGATACCTCGCCCAGAGGGAGGCTTGACCGCTCATTTGTATTACATAGAGGAGGATACCTCTAAGGAGATCGTGATTCCCTTAGACTTGATCCGAGTTGTTCGTGAGTATTCTGATGTATTTCAGGAGATACCAGGCCTACCCCCCAACCGAGAGATAGATTTTATCATTGATTTATTACCGGATACTCGACCTATAGCACGCACCCCATACCGTATGGCTCCGACGGAGATGCGAGAGTTACGAGATCAGATAGAGCAGCTGTTAGGTAAGGGCTTCATTCGCAGGAGTACCTCACCTTGGGGCACTCCAATTTTGTTTGTGAAAAAGAGAGATGGTTCATTGAGGATATGTGTGGACTATCGGGAACTGAACAAGGTCACGATACGGAACAAGTATTCATTGCCTCGAATCGATGATCTGTTCGACCAGCTGAGGGGAGCAACTGTCTTGTTTAATATAGATCTGAGGTCAGGATACCATCAGCTACGTATTAGGGAGTAGGATGTTTCAAACACTGCTTTCTTAACGAGATATGGGTCATATGAGTTCAGAGTGATGCCATTTGGACTCATAAATGCTCCAACCGCATTCATGGACTTGATGAACTGAGTGTTCAGAGAGTTCTTAGATCAGTTTGTCATCGTCTTCATAGATGACATCTTGATATATTCACACACCGAGGAAGAGTATGTCGGGCACTTGAGTAAGGTTCTTCAGACTCTACGAGAGCATCAGTTGTATGCTAAGTATGAGAAGTGCAGATTCTGGTTATGGGAAGTGCAGTTCTTGGGGCATGTTGTTTCTGAACAGGGGATAGCAGTTGACCCGAGTAAAGTGTCAGCGGTGAGGGAGGGGGGACAGCCCATGACACCAACGGAAGTACGTAGTTTCTTGAGATTAGACGGATACTATAGGAGATTCATTTGGGGGTTTTCCAAAATAGCAGGTCCATTGACGAACCTGACTCGCAAGGGGGTACCATATGTTTGGGATGATGCTTGTTAATGACCTTTCTATGAGATGAAAGACAAGCTTACTTCAGCACCGGTCCTTGCTTTACCTAAGCCAGGTATGGAGTATCTGGTTAACATCGACACCTCTTTACGGGGACTCGGGGGAGTACTTTAGCAGGAGGAGAAGGCTATAGCTTTTGCCTCCCGCAAGCTTAAGACGCACGAGAAGAATTACCCCACACATGACCTAGAGTTATCAGCGGTCGTTTTTGCAGTGAGGAAATGGAGACACTATTTATTGGGGGAGAAATTTCTCTTGTTCATGGACCACAAGTTATTGCAGTCCCTGTTCACTCAGCGAGAGTTGAATATGCATCAGTGCAGGTGGTTGGAGTTTGTAAAGGACTATAAGTTCAACATATAATACCATATGGGGAAGGCCAACGTAGTTGCCGATGCATTGACCCGTAGACCGGTAGACGATGTAGCGGACATATAGAAAGCAAAGTGGAAAGAGTTGGGTCACCAGGACGCAGTGGCCTATTCCTTTATATCTGTCATGACAGTGACACCCGAGATTGTTACAAGGGTAATACAGGCATAGACTGCAGACCCATTTTGCCAGGAGCAGATTATACGACTTTTAGTTGAGGGTGCTGAGTTCTATTTTGTTAGTTCTGATGGGGGTTTGAGGTTCACTGGGAGATTAGTGGTTACAGAAGGAGCAGACTTACGTCATGAAGTGATGACCTAGTCTCATGGGGTCTCTATTTGCTGTGCATCCTGGAGGAGATAAGCTGTACCAGGATATGAGGAGGCAATACTGGTCGAGGGGGTGAAAAAGGACATTGTTGAGTTCCTGTCCAAGTGTTCTACCTGCCATCTGGTAAAGGTAGACCACCAGAAACCATCTGGGTTGCTTCAACCATTGGAAATACCCATATGGAAGTGGGAGAGTATTTCTATGGATTTTATTACTGGGTTTCTTACATCACAGCGGGGCCACGACTCCATCTGGGTGATTGTGGACTGTTTGACCAAGGTGTCTCATTTTCTTCCGGTGCGGACAGACTATACCACGAGTCAGTCAGTTGTTCATTACTGAGATTGTCAGATTACATGGGGTGCCCTGAAATTGTATCAGATAGAGATAAGATCTTAGTGTCATATTTTTGGGAGAGCTTTCAGGTGGCCATGGGTACGGAGTTGAGGATGAGTTCAGCTTATCACCCACAGACAGATGGACAAATAGAGCATACCAATTAGATGTTGGAGGATATGCTACGCATTTGTGTCATTGATATTGGATGAGGTTGGGAGCCACATCTTCCACTGGTAGAGTTCTCTTATAATAACTCTTATCAATTCACGATTGGCATGGCTCCATTCGAGGCTTTGTATGACAGGCCTAATCGTTTCCCAACGTGTTAGCTAGAGGTGGGGGATAACAAGTTGCTCGGACCAGAGGTGATTCAGGAAACCTCCGTGAGGATTGAGATTATCAGGAGTCGCATTCGAGTAGCCCAGGACAGGCAGAAAAGCTACACCGATGCAAAACGGTTCTTCCGAGAGTTTAACGTGGGGGACCAGGTATTACTATGTGTATCTCCTATGAAAGGAGTGATGAGATTCGAGAAGAAAGGTAAATTGGCCCCAAGGTACGTGGGACCATTTCCCATTATCGAGATGATTGGGCCGACAGTATATAGATTGGGACTGCCAGAGCATTTACATCGCATTCACGATGTATTCCACATCTCGTCATTGAGATGATACCTTCGAGATGACATGGCCCATACCCATATCGTTATTGAGGAGATTGACTTACATCCCGACAGCTCTTACGAGGAAAGACCAGTGGCTATTCTAGACCATAGCGCAAGGAGATTGAGGTCGAAGGTAGTTCCACATGTACGGGTCTAGTGGGAGCGTCATAATGTAGAGGAATCCACCTAGGAGCACGAGGAAGACATGCACGAGAAATACCTAGATTTATTCTTACCAGGTATGTCTTATTTTCTGAATTTTGGGAAAAAATTCTGTTATTAGGGGGGAAGTATGTAATACCCAGTATTTTTATGCTTTCTAAATTTTGGGATTTATTAAATTTGATGTGAGTTGTTAATTTAATATAAATTCGAAAATTAATTATTTTTAATTACTAACTTGATGAGAGTTAGTAATTATTGGAAACTTGTTGAATATTACTAATGAGCAAAGTAATATATAATATTGGTTCTATTAAATGTCACGAGTGAATAATATGACAATTTTGGAAATTTAAGTCGGGACGCGCCCGTGTCGTGTTGAGACTAAATGTTGATTAATAAAAGTGAATAAATTATAAGTCACCCATATGGTCATTTAGAGTACGCCAAAGTGTCCGGAAGGGTCGAGATAGTCAAAATAATGTACTCGGGGGTTTAGTTTGGGTCTCGGGGCATTTTTAGGCTTAATTAACACCCCTGGAGGGCGTTTTAGGCATTTTGTATTTTTGGGCTTGGAAACCTACGAATTTTCTAGGTTATATCAGATGCTTAGGGTTGTCTTCTAGGTTTAACACAACCAAAAACAAAAGACGGCCATTGGAGAAGGAAAGGAAGAGCTTACCAAGGAGTTCTAGGCCAAGAACTCCTCCGTTTTGCACCGTCGTCACCGCCACAAGATAGATCACGCAACAAGGATTACCACCACACTGATTTCATCCACAAATCAGAAACAAAAATTCCCAGACAAGTATTTATCTTGTTTAATTTAGTTAATGCTCCATTCATATTAGTTTAGGGTTGATTAGGATGAGTCTTTATGAAAGAAAATCTATGTTGGAGGTTAGAAATCGCATGTTGTAGAGATATAAACATTATTCTGGAAATTCCCTTCACATGAAGAAGTTGAACCACAAATTTACATTGGGTTAGAAGTAGAAACTATGGAAAAAGAATGAGAAGAACTAAGTTAAAGAAATTTTTAGGGTTCATGATATTTATATAGAATTTAGCCCTTTTAATGCATAATACTTGATGAAAACTCGCATGTTTTACGTAGAATATGGTTCATTTGGGTTTATAATGCTTGTGGTATAAATTTATGGGAGTTTGGGAGTTAAAGACTTGGATTTGGATGATTTTGGATGATAATTCTCGTAACTGGTATTCTGCAGTTTTCCTCATACCTGTTTGATCGATCGATCAAGCCAAGAGCATCGATCGATCGATCCCTCTCTATCGATCGATCGACCCCTCTCTATCGATCGATCGACCCCTTCCGGGAAAACAAGATTTTTCCTTGTATTGACTTAATTCGAGTAAATGCGTAATAAACCTTGATTAATGTTATTAGGACATAATGAAACATAAAGAGGACCAGTAGGGTCAGGGTAAACCCCGTTAAGTGGAACTTTAATGAAATGGGAAAATGAAGGGTAAACGGGGAAATGTTCATACCTATGAAATCTAACGTGCGTAGAATTAATAATCGAAATGTCTGAGAGTTGGATTAGAAGGTAAGTGAGGGCCTACTGAAATTGTACATAGGTAAAGGGAATACTTCGAGAAATGAAAAGTGAGTTAGAATAAATTAAATTTCAAAAATAAAATGAATAGGTCTGTTATAAGAAATAATCGAATAAAAATGTACTGAGACTGGAATAATATAATGTTGGACCGTGGGCGTACCTAACTTATGAATGTAAATAGTTATATATATCTATATGACTTTGTGATTGATCATATATCTTTTATACGTGTAAACAAATCATGCCCGAGCTACTTGCTATCGCAGAGGTTTCTGCGTTGGGACAGTCTTATCTTGATGGGACCTTTATAGGGGATATTGACTCGTACCCTTGAACATAGAAATCCTTGGTACACGCTATGTGATTGATATTCAGACGGTCCTAAGAGATGTGAGGGTATGTGCTGACCTCTTAGTGACTTGGAACTATGCTTCGCCTCAATTTGTGTTTGTTCGTATTAACACAGTTCGAGAGTGATTCCGAACTAGTATTTCCCTTAGTACGAGCGATACGGGTACTTGATAGCAGTGTATGCCATCACCATAAATATTATGTGGGGTGCCTGTAGTACATATATATTATATGGGTAATTAATGTATATATATAGTCTTAAAATTTGTAATTTCCTACTGAGACTAAAAGAAATTAATTACTGGATAAATATTCTGGTTTTATTATATATGGCTGAAATGTTGTGACACTGTTGAAAGACTTTTTAATCAAATAAGGGTTATGTGAAAACCTTAAATTCCTGGAATTTAATTATCTTAGTCCTAGAAATTTTCGGCATGGAATCTAATGAGGAATTTGAATTAAGTTAATATTTTGGGATTAATAGTGTGGTAGGGTGCACACTAGAAGAGAGGTGAGACTTTCTCAAGAGACTGTCGTTATTAATATGTTGTTGCATTAGCCAGTAAACATTTTAAATACTTGCTAAACTAAAATTTTAAACTGTTTTATAATCGGGCTCTGACCCGTTTACTGCTATGTCTCCTCTCTTGTATATATATGTATATATTACAGGTGCCCAGCCACAAGAGCGTCTTGTATAGAATCCTTTGGAAGGAACGCGCTGCAGCTTAGGTGGGAGTTGCAGGCCCTCTTGCTTAGACGACCTCATTTTTTATTCCACTCTTAGCATTATTTTATCCAGTTGGGCATGTGTCGCCCTTTTTATTATTTAGTTGGTAAATGAGAGGGATTGTAATTCATTTACTTTCAGTAGTTTAACTTTGGGACTTATTACTGTCAGAATGTTTTTAATTAGTGTTTTGAAGTTGGGATTTACTATTGATGGTTAAATTCTTGAATTATTATTTACATCCTTACTATTATTGTGTGACTCTTAAACTATTAATCATCAAAGGTTTTATAATTGGATTTAAATAAATTGGGAATAAGGTTTAAATGGTTTTGACACTTAGCTTAAATATTAGGGTGTTTAAATTGGAAAATTTATTTTTTGATAGTGATACTGAGAATGAATCAACCGTTCACCTTGATTATAATTTAATAAAGGACTGATGACCCGATATTTAATTAGGCGGGGTGTCACACGAGTCACAATTAATTCCATTTATTCATGTGACTATTTGATAGTATTTTGAGACAATAGGTCAATGTATCCATGTGCTTTATAATGTTTGGAGTCATTAAAATGTAATTAGTTGTTACTTCCTACATGTTTGACTCATTATATCCTTTATTGCACACATGCACGTATTGGTTTGATTATTGTGCTCATCTTATCACATTTTGGTTGGGTCTTTTGACTTCAATTCTGTCCTTTAAAATGAACCAAGTGCGATAAAACTTGATAAAAAATTGTGCATATAAGAACCGTTTATTGAGTTTGTGTGCTTTGTTTAAAAATGGGGAACGACTGCGAAAGGTTCATTTGGCCTTTGTGAATACTAAGCCACCGTTTGAATTGGACCTAGAAAATTTAGGAATTTTATTATCTTAGGTCCAATGAGGTTTAAAAGAGCCCGAAAGAATTTAAAGGCAATAAAAAGAAATTCATGTCAAGTATGGGCCATTTAGGTTTTTGCACCAACTCTCCAAAGTTTGAGAATTTAGTTTATTCACCTCTAAAAGAAAATATATATGAGGGAGTTTGGTTGGATATTTTAAATGGGTTTGCACATCCTTGAAAATCTTGAAAAAGCGCTAAATTGTTTTTGGTGTTATTTGTGTGGAAATCACTTTGACTTTAATCTGTTGATTTGCATAAGACGATGCCATTTAAAATCAACAAATTTTTACACCTAACGATACTTTTGATGTTCATTCATTAGGAGTACACGTATTCATCATGCACATATGATTGATTGAGTTTATTTACCTATCGAATGAGTTCACACCCATACATTCCATTTCCATGACTTGGATGTTTTAGTTTAAATCCATGGTGTGATTTTTAGTATGTTATTTTCATATAAAAATTTGACAAATCAGAAATAGTTTGTGAAAGTTTTGAGACATACCTTTGCATGCGCGTAGTTCGATCCATGTTGGCATTGCACTTTATCGTGACACTCCATGTTTTGATTGTTTCTTCTTATATGTATATTTGGAGACATCATAAAAAGGGGGAGAAAGAATTATCATGTTATGGGGTAGTTTTTGCATTATGGGGGAGATTTGATTTATTAATGATTTATTCTTATATCATTTCAAAATCGATGTGTCATGAAGGCATATTTGCTTTATCTCATGTGTGTAGGTACAAAAGATTGAAGATCATGATGTTGCACACCCTGATGAACAAAGCTTTGAGAATTGACGAAGATCTTTGAAGAACAGTTTTGAGGTCTTGCAAATTTATTCATGGGAGGGTAGATTTGTATAGGCATTTTGGTATTTGGTAATTCTAATATTTTTATGTTTGTACCGGCATAGACATAGGGGGAGATTTGTAAGGACATATTTTGTATAAGTCTGTTATCAATTTATTATGTCATATACCGCTACACCATCGAAGGGCATTAAAGATCAATCTACATCAGGACGGATTCGAATTAATCAAGTTCTTCATCATTCAACACTCGACAAATTTTACTTTTGTAATGTTATGTTTTTAATACCTTAACTTTACACTTAGAGCTTTTGGGATATTTTTATAAAATATTTTCTAAGTGTTGGAGCAGATTTTTTCATTAAAATTTGAGAATGTGTATTTTTTCTAAGTGCTAAAGTGGACATTAAAATAATAATTTTTGTCGCAGCAGTCGTTCAAATGACATGGCATGTCATTTGCCCAAGATAGCCACATCGCACGATCTCATTCGAGCAATAGTTGTCCTTCTTTTGAGCGACATGTTGATCTCATTCAAATGAACACGATTTTCGAGGCGGCGTGGTTTCCTATAAAAACTCATTAATTCGTTTTGTTTTGTTTAATAAGTCCCAACGTTTTACAAAATGTAAAAACTACGAAAGCATAATTATTTAGGCTTCTTCCTTTAGGGTTTTAATCCCTTTTTGGTTTTCAATTTACAAAACTCCCATATACTTTAGTGAATTGTTTTGGTTTCCAAGAACATAACTTTTTCTTTTTTTCATTATTTGGAGGGAGACATCTACAACTAATAGTTGCGTGCTATTGTGGAGGGAGTCCTGGTAATACGTAAATTTTGCGTATTTCATCCTCCGAACGGACGCATTTTAGCCCCCTCGGGTATCTTATTCCCTATATTTATGCTCTTTAACCAGACAACCTCGAATTTCTACGTTAACATATTTTGCTGGGGTTAGTTGAGCTTTTATAGGTATTTGGATGCTAAGTGTGGATTTCGGACGCATTTCGCTCGATTTTCATACGCGATCTCACGTTCAAGGGCGTTTTAGTCTTTTCACAGCTTGGTCACCTGGACCAACATCTATATGGAAGTTGTATCCCTCCTTGCAAGCTTCGCGTGGCCGCAAACGGTGCACGATTCCGATTTTGAATGAAGAAGTTACGACGATGTTAGCGGAGAAGAAATGCAAGCCAAAACAGGGGAAAATGCAGTTTGCCCTGCTTGATCTATCGATCGACCAAAATCGTCGATCGATCGACCATTCACCATTTTTCCACGATTTCTACTATCGATCGATCGACCAAAAGGGTTGATCGATCGATCCCCTATTTTCTACCCATATTTTTCATTTATTTTCTTTCTTCTTTTCTTTTATTCCAACATACTATATAAAGCAATTTTGTTGTAATAAGAACATATTCAGTTGCTACACGATTTTAGGTTAGTTTAGCTTGGGTTTTAAGGGTTTTGAAGAGTTCTTCTTCAATTATTCTTGGATTCCTTTTGGATTGAATGTTGCACTATACATCGTCCTCTCCATTAATATAGTTTGTATTTATTTAATTCTTGCTTTCATAATTAGATTTACATGCTTTGTTAATTAGATTCACATGCTTTCTTTACTTGATTTCTAGTATAGTTTTATCGTGTTTATTTACCGATTTCATTTATCGCGTTTTTTAACATTCTTTCTAGCTAATTTAAATTAGGTTGTGTTTGAATGGAACTCACTCGAGTTGACGTGTTTCTTTGCTTTGGTGATGGAGTTTATGTGTCTATTTCGAGTGCATTGTCCTGGTTATTGTGCATAGGAGATTTGACAGGGCATATCATCTACGTCCCATGCTTACGACCTTTCATGTGCAATTTCTGGGAAATTTGTTGACGCCAAAATCTTATTAGGCTTTTATGAGAATTTAAGGGCGTGATAACCCTTGATTCAATTAACTGTCGAAACGAGATGCGTTCCAAATAACTCATCGACCCATGTAAACATTTTACACAAATTAACTCGGGTGAGGGATATTCGATGCAACCTATAGTTTTACTCCCTTTAATAATCTCGCTTTATTTCCCCTCGCCTAGATTAACATTTCCCTTTTATGCGTCTTTTCCTTTTTAGTTTGTAATCACTTTTTTCACTTTTATTTTGGAATATTAAATAACTTAAATTCTAGCAACTTGTCCCTGTGGATTTTTGATTCTCGACTTACCGCTGTGCTTGCATCGCAAGTGTAGTAGTTGTAATTTAGGTTTGTTTGTATAGTCGCGGCGAAACGAAAACAATGACTATGGACTTACGCGACCGCACCTCTCGCGCTCCATCAAAATGGCGATGTTGACAGGGACTTTTTTGTTTTAGACTTTATTTGATTTAGTATTTCATGGTATTTTCTTTCTATTTATATTATTTGCTAATACTTTTGCAGGACTTCCACATTTGAGCACTAAGAAACGCTCGAATTTATCCAACGCGCACCTACTTTGTGGAATCCGCCACTTTGAGCCATTTTTGGGGTAAGAATGTCTTAGTCCAATTCTTTCGGTAATCCCTGTTATAATCCTCAAAATTCTCGCAAGTCTATGACTTTCGATGAATACTTAGAATCCCAAAAATTTACAAATTCAAATATGACTTTGGGCGAGTATTACGAAAGTCAAAACATAGGTTATTGGAATTTTGATGATGATGATAATGATTTTTGGACTTTACCTCCTTATAATAGGAATTTTGAAACGAATTCGAATAGTTTTCAAGTCCTTATAAAGTTCACAACTTGTGGAGAAGCCATTTTCTTCTTCATTGCTGATCACCTGGAGTTCATGCGGGAGATTTCAGTCGAGACATCGAAACCGACGCCTGAGGGTATTTTGTATGTCGCTCTTATTTTCATTCTAATCCGTGTAACCGTTTTTACAAACTATAGTGAAAATAAAAAGGTTTTGCTCCTTTGGGGTATTTTTCCTAAAATGGTTTATTTTATCCTGCATGTTTTATTTTATTTGATAAATCATCTAGATGCATGTTCTAGGGTTTAACTAAAATTTGGGATTAATTAAAATTGGATTTTATTTGAAAGGTCGCAATATTTGTAGGGATTCTATAGTTTTTTATGGCAGAACCCTCACATGGTAGTATCAAAGCGTGATACCTGCCAAACTTAACGTCACTCATGTACCTTATGCAAAACCATAAACCCTAATATTACAAAATGCATCATATAATCATCTATGTGTCTTTCTATACGTATTAGTAAAATGTCCTTTATGCAAATCGTTCACATAATATAAAGTAAAGTGGTAACATTTCCCTTGTTAGTAAACTCAATAAAATCGAAACGCAGAACATAGCACAGTTCTAGTGTCCTTAGGATTTGTATTGTGTTCATTACGTTTTACGTTGCGTACTTTTATTTGTAGAGCCTGTACTTAGGATTAATGGAATTCTTACGCTTGATACTAATTCGAACCTTGGGTAGAACTAGGTAAGTAGTTCCACTAGTTGAGGAGGAGGAGTCTGACTCGGAGCCACCACATGCCCTATAGTTGATCACCCTTGCAAAGATATTCACCATCATATCACAGAAGGTCTATACGACTACAACTACCATGCTTTACCACTTCCCACCACCACATGCACCATAGTGACACCAGCACAACTGGTGGATATACCCTCACATGCACCGAGTTATATGTGGAATAGAGTGAGGGAGGACTTTGTTAAGTGACAACCTCCGGAGTTCACGGGTGGTTCTGATATTTTGGTCGCAAGTTGATGGCAGAAGGACATTGAGAGGAAATTGCGGATGGTGGAGTGTATGCCAGTTCACAAGTATATGATAACTTCATTCAAATTAGTGGTGGCTGCTTTTCAGTAATCAGAGGTAGTTACAACTGTTGCAGAGAGGGACAACCTCACTATTGATCATTTTTGGATGAGGTTTGAGGCAAAATACTTTCCCCTAGTCATGCATTTTAAGATGAGGACTAGGTTCACGGAGCTTAAGTAGGAGGGACATATTGTCTCTAAGTACAAGGAGTTCACTTCCCTCTCGTACTTCGTAAAGGAGGATGTTCATACTGAGCAGATGAGGATGGATCGATTTATTGTGGGATCAGCCTGAAATATTAAGAAGGCTCTTCTGGGCATCCATCCTTTACGACATATAACCAGTTGGTTAGTACTGCAGTTCTCCATTGCTAGGATCACAGGACATTTCTAAAAAGTAAGGGAGAGAAGCATCACGGATGAGAGTCATCTAGCCAGCAGGATAAGACGAGTGGGGGAAGTGAATTTGGGGCCTAGTAGCACAGGGGCACTGTATCCACTGATAAAAATAAGAAGTTTAGGGGTGCATATGCGAAATAGAAGGAAGTTTAGGGCTAGACGAAATAGGTCAAGCGGTACATAGGTTAGTAGAGCCAGTAGTATAGAGGACATCAAGGCCGGGTTTTGCAAGGTAGAGGCTAACATGGTCGATGGTTTGAGTGGGGCCCATTTTAGGGAAATTTCTTTACATGTGTTGAGAGGGTCTACACTTTGAAGAGTTGCACTAGAGGGGACCAGGCAGCCCAGGGGCTAGGAGGTTTTAGAGGAAAAATGTGCCACATGGATAAAGCCCACCATTTCTGGCTCAGGGAGCCACTATTCCAGCCACTTCAGCTCATGTTACCCCACCTCAGGTGTAATAACCACTATAGTATGGGAAGGTATATCTTGTTATAGCCCAGACTGGAAAATACTTCCAAAGGAAACTGAGGGTATGTTTCCCATTTTTAGCCTTACTGGATGCATTCTCTTCGATATGGTTTCATCTCATTCTTTCATTCGTATGGGTTTTGTATGGGATATGGGTATGGTAGATTTTTCATCAGATATTGCCTCTCACATGGACTCACCATTAGGTAGAGGGGCATCCATACGGTCTGTATGCTGAGGTATTAGTATTGAGATAGGTCAACACACTTATTTAGTTGATTTATTAGTACATATGCATGAGTAGGATGTTATTTTTGAGATGGACTATCTAGCTGTGTATAAAGCATATGTGGATTGCTATGGGAGGTCCATTATCATCGCCATTTTAGGGCAGGAAGTGTACCTAGTTTCGATACCGCACCCCGGGGGTGGGTCAAGCACGCATTTATATTACATTGAGGAGGATACTTCTTCGAATTTTTTTTTTACGGTAGATTCCATCATTTTGGTGATTGAGTTTTTTGATGTTTTTAAGGATATTTTGGGGTTACCACCTAGTCGGGAGATCGACTTCGTGAACAACTTGCTTTCGGGCACAAGACTTATTGCCAATACACCCTATCGGATGGCTCCATTGGATATGAGGGAGCTACGAGAGTAGATTGATAAGTTATTAGGGCAAGGGTTTATCAAATGGAGTACTTCGCCCTAGGGTTTTCCACTATTATTCGCCGTAAAGAGCGGTAGATCTCTACGGCTTTGTGTTTACTACCAGGAGTTAAAAAAATCACTATTCGTAACAAATACCCGCTTCTATGTATAGATGATTTGTTTGACAAGATGAGGGGTGCTACGTATTTTTTGAAGATTTATTTGAGGTTAGGGTACCACTAGTTGAAAGTCAGGGAGCAGGATGTCTCAAAGTCAACCTTTCTTAATAGAAATGGTTCGTATGAGTTTTTGGTAATGCCATTTGAGATCACTAATGCAGTTGAAATATTTATGAATTTGATGAACCGAGTGTTTAGGCACTATTTGGATTGATTTGTTATCGTGTTTATAGACGATATTTTATTTATTCTCGGACTATAGAGGAGCACACAAAGAATGTACGAGTGGTCTTATAGATGCTTCAGGATTATGAGGTGTATGTGAAGTTTAAGAAATGCGACTTTTGGCTGAGAGAGGTACATTTCTTTTACCACACTATGTCTGAGTGGGGGATATCCGTGGACCCATGGATAGTTTCTTCTGTGAGTGGGGACAACTCGCTACATCCACCGAGGTGCACATCTACTTGGGACTGGTTGAGAACTACCATCGATTCATGAAGGGTTCTCCAAGATACATGGGACCTTAACGAATTTGATGAGGAAGGGCGTATCATTTGTTTGGGTTGAGATGTACCAAAAGGCATTTCAGGAGCTGAAGGCTATATTGACTACAACACTGATTTTGGCATTGCCTCTGACATGTGTTGGTTATAGAGTCTATACGGATGTGTCTCTAATGGTACTTGGAGGAGTTTTGATGGAGGAAGAGAGGCTAATAGGTTTTGCTTTCGTAAAGCTTAAGCCTCACGAGGTACATTACCCCCCCTAGACATGGACTTAGGGGCCCCGATTTTTGCATTGCGAGTGTGGAGATACTATCTCTTTGGGGAGAAATTTTAGATTTTCACACACCACAAAAGCTTGCAGTACTTGTTCACATAGTGGGAGTTGAACATCAGACAGAGGATGTGGCTAGAGTTTGTGAAAGATTTTCAGTTTAATATTCAGTACCACCCAGGGATGGCAAATATTGTGCCATATGCATTGATTCGAAAGACATTTTTAGAGTTAGAGGAAGTGTGGAAGGTGAAGTAGAAGTCACTTCTGGGATGACGACTGATTAGGCATAACCTCTTCACATTTATCCCCATAATTTCGGTATTTTTATGATCTCGTGTGGTGTAAATAGATTGGATTTGGCTTATATTTATGCTACTTACCCTTTTTGGCAAGTATTTCATATTTTGTGTATCTCTTATGTGTTTTACAGGTATTTCGTGCAAGTTAGTGCCAAAGAGAAGTCAAAACAGTGAAAAAAAAACAAGAAACGATGAGTAAAGAGCATTTTCATAATTTTTTAGCCTTATTCCAGAGGTGGGGCCAACTAGAAAGTTTAATATCCTCCAACTACAAGAACACTGGAAAAAACGGCACCACAATTGGAGTCCCAGTGTGAAAGTTATGATCAGTCAAAGATAGAAGAAAAAGTCAAATAAAGAGAGGATCGGTCCGCCCAAAAATTAAAAGAACCGGTCCGGATAGAATTGGTCCGCCAAGAAATTAAAAGAACCGGTCCGCACTGCCATATTCCAAAGAATCCCAGACCGAAGACGAATTGAAACTGAAGAAAAATAAAAGAATCGGTCAACCACGGACAAGTCCGCCCAAGAAATAAAACAACTGGTCCGGATCCAAGGCAAACCGGTCTGGAGGAGGACATGATCGGTCCGGATCAAGGCAAACCGGTCAAGAGGAGGAGGGCACCGGTTCGGCTATCGCAATTTTAATTTTCTAATCATCCTCTAATGGAGAGTCCTAGTGCAGCTAAAACTCCTGAAACTTTGTAGGGTATATAAACCCATTTTATTATCATTCATAGCATGGAGAATTTTACTTAATTTTTCATTCATTTTCAAAAACCCTAGTTTTGATACAGTTATTCTTTTAATTCCAAGATTGAAGCTTTGTTCAGATTTCAGTGATTACCACTAACTCTAGCTAATACTTTGAGTGCTTTGGTAAGATTAGTAAGTAATTTCATCTACTCAATTCCTTTTTACATCAATTCTACCAATTTTCCATAGATTAATCATGGTTTTTTGCACATCAAACACTGTTTTCATTACTTTCAACATGCTAGGCTAGATTTTCTAAGGTCAGGATACATGAACTCAACCTGATGTGTTAATTGTATGGGTATAACATTAATCCTTTGAATTTAGTGATTGATTATGACCGTATTGCGTAGGAACACAACAATTGTAGACTTTATATCTCGTTTCCTATGGGTAACCGGGGTGATTTAGAATGCAATTCGAGTGTCATTATCGCGATACCAATTTACTCATCCTCAGATTAAGTATGACGCAGGCTTGAACCTCGTATACGTAATGCTTGAGAGTACTAAATTCTGGGTCTAATTAATCAGTTAAATTTACGATTAATATTATAACTGCAATACACTAGGGTTGGGGGATTATATTCCCATCCTGTTTTTTTCATCACTTAGTTCAATGGTTTCAAATCAGCTTTCAATCATATTATAGGTAATTTATTGTAATTACATCTTCTCATAATTTCATAATTGCACTTAGTTATAATCAATTCTCAAAACCAAATCATTTTCCCCTTCTTTTTAGAGTCAGAGTTAGGATTCACTCATCTTTTCCCGTCATTACATCCTCGTTGTCCTTTTTCCTTGAGGATCGATACCCAATTTATCGAATTATTACTTGAGTGACAGGCTTGCACTTGAGCCTAGAGAGTACGCACTTCTAAGATACATTCTGAGTCGCATCAAGTTTTTAGCGCAGTTGCCGGGGAGTTAGGTAGACTTAGGATTCGATCGAGTCAATCTAAAGCACTCACTAAAAAAAATTTCAAAAATCCATAAAAAAATTCAAAAAGCCCAAAAAGATTCACAATAATCTCTCATAAGCCATTAATGCAAAATTCTGAACTCACTCCCACACCTCATAATGCTCCAACCAGCATTCATGAAAATCCAATAGTTGAGTATAACCCCGATAGCCCCCACACTCCAAACGCTCCGTAGTTCTGGATCCTACCTCCTACACCGTCACACTCAATCTCTAATAACACTTTGTTTTCCTTATTAGGACACAACTCTGAGCACACTTAGAGCACACCAAGTGAGAGCAACGAGTCGTTAAGTGAGAGAGAGATGGCCCAACACAGTAATGCACCTGCCGGTGAGGAAGAGGCCCCATACCGCTCGCTCAGAGAATTCTTATATCCCGAGTGTACTGTCACTCCGGGATGCATTATACTCCCGTATAATGCCGGGCAATTTCGTTTCAAAAATGGGATGATCCAGATGTTACCTCATTATCATGGTATGGATTCTGAAAAACCATATCTTCACATTAGGTAATTTGAGGATGTGTGCGATACTTTCAATGATCAAACATGGACATAAGAGGTGATCCGCCTCAAACTCTTCCCCTTCTCTCTAAAGGATAAATCTACGACTTGGATATGGTCTTTACCTCCAAGCTCGATCCCATCTTGGAACGAGTTGCAATCAAGATTTCTCAAGAAATTCTTCCCATCACATCGAACAATCTCTATAAAGGCTCAAATTCAAGCATTCAGACAATCTGAAAAATAAGCCATTTCATCGATGTTATGATCATTTCAATGAGTTAGTTACTTCATGCCCCCATCATGTATTTGATGCAGCGCACATCATTTCTTATCTCTATAATGGGCTGAACCTTAACTCCAAGCAACTCGTTGAAACCATGGGTAGTGGTTCGTTTGTCGACGTAGACGCCCACGATGCTGAGCTTCCCCTGAGGTATGTCGTCGAGACCACCCAATAATAGGATACATTTGACCCTAATGCTCAAAATCAAAATCGTCAAGTGACCACCACTCCATCGGCGTCCGACCTATTTCATGTAGAAAAGAGTTCTATAGCAGACAGTCTGATCGATATACTTGAGAAATAAGTGCGAGACCTACGTGGGATATGTGGAAGAGGACCAACTGAATCCATACCAAACCCCATTGAAAAGGTGTGTGCAATTTTTGAGGCAGGTCATTCAACTGAGGAATGCCCAAATATACCCGCCTACAAAATGATGCTTCAAGAGCAAGTTAGTGGTATCGTAGGTTTTAAGGGTAATTTCGGTGCACCGCGCAGGAATTCTTACAACCCTTCATGGAAAAACCATCCTGGTTGTAGCTATGGTCAACAACATGCTGCGATGAACCCTACTTCACATGTTGCCCCTCCTCCACCATAACACTTTCAACAAGACCCACACATGCAAGGACATGTGCAAGCACCACCACCTCAAGGAGCTTATATCCCGCCACCACGGAGAACATTCGATGATACCATGAATCAATTTATCACAAACCAGACTGCAACCAATGCTAAATATGATCATCTGATTAGCAACATAAATGCAAGTCTATCAAAGATACAATCCTCATTGAGTGTTCAAGAGAAGGGAAAGTTTCCTTCCCAAGGCCAAAGACCTCCCTAAGATCAAACTAGTGTTAGGTCCACCTCTACCGAACATCAGGAGCAATGTCAAGCTGTGACCACTCTTTGTAGTGGGAGAGTCATTGATTTATCACCTCCCCCACACGGCACAACAAAAGACAAGGAGATTTTGCCCAGCATGAAAGAGGCCGAAGATGTCCCCTTGAATGAGAGTGACAAAGAAGACACTAGTGAGAACGAGGTAGTAGTGAAACCACCCTCTGCGACACCGTTTCCTCAAAGGTTGATTCCCTCCCATAAAAAAACCCACGTGAAGACGTGCTAGAAGTACTAAATCAAGTAAAGCTGAATTTACCTTTCCTTAATGCCATTAAGAGAATTCCAGCTTATTCAAAAGTCATCAAAGACTTGTTGACGGTAAAGAGAAAGATGAAGGTAAAAAATAATGTCTTTATAGAACAAAACATGAGCTCCATTCTACTCAAAGATCTCCCGTATAAATTCAAAGATCCCGGTGCACGCACCATTTCCTGCATCATTGGAGAAAATAAAATCGAAAAGGCCATACTAGATTTGGGGGCAAGTGTCAATATCCTCCCTTACTCTATTTATAGGAAACTTGACTTGGGCGATCTCAAGCCCACAAAAGTCACCCTCCAATTAGCAGATGGAACTGTGAAGATCCCAAGAGGCATAGTTGAGGACGTGATCGTGAAAGTTGACACTTTCTACTTCCCGGTAGACTTTGTCATTTGAGACATGGAGCTTTCCTTCACCTCGAGCAATCATGTTCCCATCATTCTCGGGCGCCCATTTTTAGCTACGGCTAACGCTATTATCAACACTAGTAATGGGAAGATGTAACTCATCTTTGGGAACATGACCTTAGAGACTAACATCTTCCATATATCATAATATATGGGGGAAGAAGATGATCTTCACGCGGTGAGCCTAATTGATGAGATCGTAGAAGAGAACATTGAGGAAAATTTATATTGAGACGCTTTAGAATCTTGCTGAGTATCTTGTCATGAGAGCGAGGGAACTTATACCGCAATTGAAACAAAGAGAGGGGGTTTATAAGAGAGAAAATGGTGGAGTTAGAGATCGAGCAAGTAAGAGAGGACGTTGTCACTACTCGAGAGAGAGAGCTAGGGGGCATGATCATGGAAGAATTTGAAAAAGAATTTGGTGCGATGGATGAGAGCCCTAACGACGAAGTCCAAACTCTATTGGATTCATGTAGTCACCTAGAAGAAAGCGAATGGAAAAATAAAATCGATGAATTCCTTCTTTGTTACCATCCACCCATACCACTAGAGGTCTCGAAGGTGAGTGAGGGGAAAAGTTGTGGTTCATCGGACTTAGAGCCCGACCCATGCATCTTAAATATTCAAAGAAACCTAGGTGTTCCCTCCGAGCCAGCGCACGCAGACCACGCTTTGAGTCAGCATCACGAGGATCCCTTTCCAATTAGTCACAATGAGTCTCTGGGTCTATCCTTTATCTATGGGCGAGGTCCCAACTTGTTCCAATTTTTGGATTATAATCCTACCGTGGGAGAGATGAGAGAGCATTGAACCCCGTGAGTGGGGTCGGGTGAGTTTGTGGAGAGATGAGAGGTCGTCGCACCCCCGACGCGTATGGGGTGATTTTTAGTGTATTACTGAGTCATGTGTTAGGGTCATTTAGTGTATTTATGCATTTTAAATATTTGTTTGTTTTATTTTTCCACACTTTTCATTCTCTTTGAGTTAGATTTTAGTCCTTTTTGATTGAGGACAATGCAAAAGTCTAAGTTGGGGGGGTCACAAGTTCGTATTTCTAAAACTTCACAAATTTTCCAAAATGACCAGAAATTTCAAAAAAAAATCATAAAATTTTGAAAAAACCAAAAATATTTTTGTTCAAAATAAATAAAAATTGGAATTCAAATTTTTCAAAAATATCATTAATAGTCGAATTGAAGTCTGAAGTTGTAAAAATCAAGATACACAAAGCCAAAATTGACCAAAGATGGAAATTGAGCGAAAATTTACGACTTAACGAATA
Organism: Sambucus nigra; assembly: GCA_949130495.1. Lineage (NCBI taxonomy): Eukaryota > Viridiplantae > Streptophyta > Magnoliopsida > Dipsacales > Adoxaceae > Sambucus > Sambucus nigra. The sequence goes on along the minus strand of OX422218.1, from coordinate 33,274,157 downwards.
AGTGTGGAGATTAACAAACCCAGTGAGATTCGAGCCTTTCACTTTTTGCAAGTTTTTAAATCAATTCGAGTTAATTGTTAACTCAAAGTTCTTTTTAGCGCCTAAAAAGTCATCGTGGATCCCAATCCTTTCATTTTGATTGGTTATGAAAATCGTGTGTGATATTGCTTTGAAAAACGTGCCAAAATTGATCTCTAAACTTAATTCATCTCGAAACACATATGGTAACGCAATTGGTATTTTGGACAATGAAGTAGGCCCTCGTTTGTCACCCAAAAATATTGGCCAGAAAAAGTAGCGAAAAATTACCCCCTTTTGTAACCCAAATTGAGCCAAATGAACTTGTCCCTTTTTTTTGACAACCCAAATATACCGGAATTATGAAAAATAGAAAAATTCAGAATTTATGTCTGGTAAGTGCATAAAAAGGGGCAAGACAAAATAGATATGCTCAACAAAAATAGTGAGAAAAGAAAAGAAGTGAGAAAATGAAAAAAATAGAGAAAAAGAAGAAAAAATGAGCAATACCCGGAAAAATCACAAATGGACATCATAAATGACTTTTCCAATTCCAATCCTTCCAACCATTTTCTTTTTACCCCATTTACCTTAAAACCCGAAAAAGTCCTAACCGAGTCTAAATTGCGAAATTGGTTACCGCGTGGAGAGCTAATACACCAAAAGATAATAAAAGAGATTGAATGCGCGAAAAAGTGGCAATGTTCCTGTTTTAAAACCATAATCCGTTGATGAGATCCTATCAATATAAAATTTCCGTCTTTCTACTTGTATGCGTGACTTTGTGTCCATTATATTTACTCTTTTTATCACGCATACGAGAGAATAACCACAATCTGAGTGGTTAATTTGAGAGAGCATTTCGTGATAATTTGAAATCAAAATGAATTTTCGGATAAGTAACGTAATTGTCAATCGGTGAAAATTCGTAGTTAAATTTTTGGCTTTGCACACACGCACTATGATTTGAGACTTGTAAATATGACTTAATGATGACTAATTTCTGGGAAAGTTTGAATTATACAATTTTTGCGTATTTTGATTTTTCCTTGAGTCGAACTTTGTGGGTATATTCTCTGCAAACCCTCACCAGACACAACTCATCCTACTAGGGTGACCTACGGGTTTAAAGGCTTGTTGCATATGCTAAATGCAATCGCTTGCCCGCGAAAAAGGTATTCTATCCCAATAAAATGTGATTTTCAAGATTTAAGCCTTGCTAGGATTCTTTTACATTGCTCGGGACGCGCAAAGTTATAAGTTAGGGGGATTTGCTTAGGCATCAATTCTTCACATTTATCCCCATAATTTTGGTATTTTTATGATCTCGTGTGGTACAAATAGATTGAATTTGGTTTATACTTATGCTACTTACCCTTTTTGGCAAGTATTTCGTATTTTGTGTATCTCTTATGTGTTTTACCAAGTTAGTGCCAAAGAGAACACAAAATAGTGAAAGAAAACCAAGAAACGAGGAGTAAAGGGCATTTTTGTAAATTTTCAACCTTATTCCAGAGGTGGGGCCAACTAGAAAGTTGAAGATCTTTCAACTACAAGAACACTGGAAAAAACAGCACCTCATCGGAGTCCCGGTGTATAAGTTATGAGCAGTCAAAGATAAAAGAAAAAGTCAAATAAAGAGAGGACCGGTCCGCCCAAAAATTAAAAGAATCGGTCCGCACAGGTTCGATCTGCCAAGAAATTAAAATAACTGGTCCGTACTTCCACATTCCAGAGAACCCCGGACTGAAGACGGATCCAAACTAAAGAAAAATAAAAGAACCGGGAAACCCAAAAAATAAAAGAACCGGTCTGGATCCAAGGCAAACCGGTCCGGAGGAGGACAGGACCGGTCCGAAGGAGGTGGGGACCGGTTCGACTGTCGCAATTTTAATTTTCTAATCTTCCTCTAATGGAGAGTCCTAGTGCAGCTAAAACTCTTGAAACTTTGTAGGGTATATAAACCCATTTTATTATCATTCTTAGCACGGAGAATTTTAGTTAATTTTCGATTCTTTTTTCAGAAACCCTAGTTTTGATACAGTTATTCTTTTAATTCCAAGATTGAACCTTTGTTCAGATTTCAGTGATTACCAGTAATTCTTGCTAATACTTTGAGTGCTTTGGTAAGATTAGTAAGTAATTTCATCTGTTCAATTCCTTTTTACATCAATTCTACCAATTTTCCATAGATTAATCATGGTTTTCTGCACATCAAACATTGTTTTCATTACTTTCAGCATGCTAGGCTACATTTTCTATGGTCGGGATACATCAACCCAGCCTGATGTGTTAATTGCATGCGTATAACATTAATCCTTTGAATTTATTGATTGATTATAACAGTATTGCATAGGAACACAACAATTATAGATCTTTATATCTCATTTGCCTCTGGGTAACCGGGATGATTTAGAATGCAATTCAAGTGTCATTATCGTGATACCAATTTACTCGTCCTCACATTAAGTATGATGAAGGCTTGAACCTCGTATACGTAATGCTTGGGAGTACTAAATTCTGGGTCTAATTAATCAGTTAAATTTACGATTAATATTATAACCGCAATACACTAGGGTAGGGGGATTATATTCCCGTCCTGTTTTTCTCATCACTTAGTTCAAAGGTTTCAAATCATCTTTCAATCATATTTTAGGTAATTTAGTGTAATTGCATCTTCTCATAATTTCATAATTGCATTTAGTTATAATCAATTCTCAAAACCAAATCATTTTTCCCTTCTTTTTAAAGTCAGAGTTATGATTCACTCATCTTTTCTCGTCGTTACAACTTCGTTGTCCTTTTATCCTAAGGATCGATACCCGACCTGTCGGATTATTACTTCAGCGATCGGCTTGCACTTGAGCCTAGAGAGTACGCACTTCTATAAGGACGATTTGTCCATCATTTATTGGTTAGTACATACGTCGTCACACCGTTGAAGAAAATTCAAGACCGAATCTACGTCAACGGATCTGAATATCAAAAAGTAGAAGGAATCATATTTCGGCAGAGCCGGACCGGTCCACCCAGAATAAAAGAACCGATCCGCATGCTGACCGGTCCGCCTTATACTTGGACCGGTTCGTCTGCTGATAAGCCTGCACACCCCGGACCACAAGCGAACCGATGAAGCTAAAAATAAAAAGAATCGATCCGCTTACCCACACCGATCCGCCTCAGACCCGGACCGATCAACCTGGGATAAACACAAACAGATCATGTTCAGATTTTTAAGGCCCAGAACTACTTTTATAAACCCACTATGGGGAGTTGGTTTAGTAAGACTTCCACATGATTTTTTGAGTACAAAAACTCTAAGTCTTCACCTGTTGAGTCCCAAGACTCCAGTTTTTGTTGATTCACACAACCTATCATACATTTGTGAATCTGTTTGTATCCCTAGAACACAACCAGTTGTTGTTCAACCCTTGTGGATAAGACCGTTCTTCTTCTTCATTGCAGCCCTCATGGAAAGGAATATTTCCAGCCGCCGACTACAGAATCCAACACATGAGGGTAATTCTTAGTCACTTGTATTTTTATTGTAATACGAAATTGTACAGTTATAATATTATAATGAAAATAAAAGGTTTCACCCCTTTGGGAAATTTTTCCTCAATTGTGTGTGTGTTTGATTAATCTTCATGATCTACTTCTTGATTCAATCACACCTTGTTGCATGTTTAGGGTTTATTTGGGTTAAAATGAATTTAATTATATAATTTCTTATTTGAGCGCATGAGCATACTCTTCTCAAATTGGTATCAGAGCAGGTTCCACTAATCTATCGCGTATTCCTAATTTTTTTGCAAAATTTCTCTAAGATATCAATTTTCTGAAAATTTGATTTTTTAAAAAGCGCCTGTTCAAATGGAGAAATCATACAATAAATTGCCTATTTTTGACGGGACAAATTATGCTTATTGGAAAGCCCGAATGAGGTCGGCTTTAAAAGCCATAGATGAAAGGGTTTGGATTTTAGTCGAAAGAGGGTGGACACCTCCCTCCGTCACTGTGGAAAACGTGACTAATTTAAAGCCTGTCACCTCTTGGACTGAAGATGAATTTAGATGGTCTTCTTTTAACTCTAAAGGTTTGAGTTCTATTTTTGGTTCCATCACTCCCTATGAGTTTCGACGTATCATGACGTGCACCATGTCAAAGGAGGCATGGGATGTTTTACAACTCACCCATGAAGGAACAAATGCTGTGAAAGAGTCTAAATTACAAAATTTGACAACTCAATTTGAAACCATCGCCATGCATGAGACTGAAAGTTTTGATGATTTCTATGCTAGACTTTCTGACATTGTTAATATTAGCTTTAGTCTTGGTGAACATTTTCCTAATGCTAGAGTTGTCAAAAAGATTCTTCGTTCTTTGCCTAAGCATTTTATCCCTAAAGTCACTTTGCTAAATTCTATGGTCAATTTAAATACGCTAAAATTGGAAGAACTTGTAGGAGATTTGCAAACTTATGAAATTGATATGTTCCCTAAAACTGCTAGGTCTAAACATAAGGGAATTTCACTTAATGCCAAAGAGAAAAAGAGTGAGGGGTCGGCTAGAAAGAGGGAAGAGTCATCTAAAAAGAGATAGACTGACACGTCAGATTCTGAGTGTGATTTTGACTTAGATGATTTGGCTCTTTTTGCAAAAAAAATCAAGAGGATTATCAAATTTAAGAAAAATGGAAATTTTAAAGATAAAATGAAATTTGAGAAAACTAAGTTTGAAAAGAAAAATGAAAAAGATTCCAAAAATCCTCCTAAGAAAGAAAGTGAGAGATGCTTTGAGTGTGCTGGTAGGGGTCATAGAGCCTTTGAGTGTGCCACTCGTCTGAATAGAGAGAAAGGGAAAGTTGTCCTCAATGCTACTCTTAGCGACGATAGTGAGGTCGAGACGGTGGATTTGGGAGATGAGTCACCGCATGAGTGTAACTTCGCCGCATTCATGGCCAGTCAAGTGAGCACTCCTAGTTCTCTTCACGACGATGAGGATGATGCTTCATAGGGACACCTCGACAGTGAGATCGATGTGAGTGAGGGGGAGGATGACTCAAGTGAGAGCGAGAGTGATATTCAATGCGTCTACGTTAAGTTATATTCTGAGTCATTTAAAACTAAAAAACGTAACAAAGCGCTAGTTCTTAAGATCACCGGCTTAGAGGAAGATTTAAGAAAGGCGAGAGAGAGAGAGTCCTCCACCTTCACCGCCCTGAGAGAGAGAGAATCTTCCTTTGTTGAGAAAGAGAGTTTGTTTAGAGAGAGAGAGAGAGGGTTTTTGAGAAAGAGATAGGGGACTTGACAAAACAAGTGGCTAGTCTTACGAGTGAGCTCCATTCCTCCGTTGAGACTCAAAAGAAACTTGAAGCCTTTGTTGCCAAGCTGACTCATGATCTTGAGAAAGCACGGGAAGTCAAGGTACAAATCGAGGACAGATCAGGGAAAATGGGAAAGATGCTCCTCAGCCCCGCTTTAGTTTTGGTGAAAGGTAGGGAATTGGTTATGATGGTGGCTCCACCTCTAAAATTGCATCTGGACCAGTTCCTGAGTTTACTACTACTCTTTATGGTCATCGTAAAAAACCTCGAAGGAGAGTTTGACCGAGAAATAAAAACCAAGGTTCGCCTTTGACTGTGTTCTTTTGTACTTATTGCAAAAGAAAAGGCCGCCTCAGGGAGTTTTGCTATAGCATAGGTCGGACACGACGTACTACAGCTCCACGACAACATACTGATGATTTTACCAGTCTGAGAGAGCGAGTTGAGCTTTTAGCTGCCACATCTCAGAGTTTGATGGAGGAATTCTGATGAATGCCTTTGCCGTCAGTGAATGCTTCTCACATTCCAGCTAAAACCAACAACAACAAAGGCAAATAAAAGGTCTCCACTTCTTGGTACCTAAGAAAGATAAAAACGCCTTTGTTGTTCATGTTGCTCTCAAAGCACATAATACCTCACAGTGGTATTTTGACAGTGGGTGCTCCAGACATGACAGGTGATGCCTCATTTTTTACATCTCTTAAAGATTATCAGGATGGCAAAGTCACCTTTGGAGATGGGAGAAATTCTAGCATTATAGGTCGAGGTACTATTGAGATACCTGGTTTTCCTAAGCTAGAAATTGTTTTGTACATCAAAGGTTTGAAGGAAAACCTTCTCAGCATTAGCCAACTGTGCGACGTTGACTTTGCCGTAAAGTTTAATCGGGACGCGTTTAAGGTCTATAATCATGTCGGTAAACTTTTCGTGCAAGGGGTGAGGATAAAGGACAATTGTTATGGGACTGAGCCCACATCCTCACTTGTCTGCAACAGCGCCACGATCACTTCTATAGATCTGTGGCACCAACGTCTAAGTCACATAAATATTAGAGATCTCACTCGCTTAGCTAGAAAGGACCTAGTACGTGGCTTACCATCTCTTGGAAGGCCAACTTCGACGATTTGTGGACCCTGTCAGATGGGAAAATAAATTTGTAGTCCTCATAGGAAGTTGCAGTCCATTACCACCTCTCGTGTTCTTGAGCTTATACACATGGACCTTATGGTCCCACTCGTACCGAGAGTCTGAGGGGTAAGAGGTATATCCTAGTGATGGTAGACGATTTTTCTAGATTCTCCATTGTAGGCTTTCTGAGAGAGAAATCCGATGCTATAGAGTTTTTAACGACCAAGTGTCGTGTCCTGCAAAATCAACACGGCGTCACTATTAACAGGATACGTAGTGACAACGGCACTGAATTCAAGGAAGCAAAGGTAGATTCGTATTGTGATAGCCTTGGGATCAAACATGAGTTTTCTTCTGTGAAGACTCCTCAGCAAAATGGGATTGTTGAGAGAAAGAATAGAACGATCCAGGAGATGGCTAGATCTATGCTTCTAGGTCATAAAGTTTCTAGGAGATTTTGGGCAGAGGCAGTGTTTACTGCATGCCACACGGTGAATAGGGTCTATCTGCATCCACACACACTTTAGACGCCTTATGAGTTGTGGACTGGCAGGAAGCCCAACCTGGCATATTTCCGTGTTTTTGGGAGTAAATGCTACATCTTACGGGATAGAGATCAATTAGGAAAGTTTGATTCCCAGAGTGACGAGGGAATATTACTAGGATATTCATCGACTGGTAGAGCATACCGGGTTTTTAACCTGAAGAGCTCTAAGGTTATGGAATCAATAAACATCATCGTGCAAGATGGCGAATCTCCGATGGTTATTGATCCTAACCTTCAGTGTGAGGATGTGGACTTTTCTGGCAGTGATTTTCTTATCCCTTTCTCATAATTTGTGGACCCTACTCCTGTGCTAGGGGACACACCTACTTGGGTTCGCAAGAGTCATGACCCTTCTGCCATTTTTGGTGATCCTACTCATGGGGTCAAGACTCTTGCTCAGCTAGAGAACGTCGTTATCCACTTTTACTACACGTCCAACGTCGAGCCCAAGAATCATAAAGAAGCACTCAAGGATGAAAACTGGATATCTGCTATGCAGGAAGAGTTGCTTCAGTTTAAAAAGAATAATGTCTTGGAACTTGTCCCCCGACCTAGTGAGACTAATGTGATAGGTACCCGGTGGATTTTTAAGAATAAAATGGATGAAAATGGTACCAAAATTCGAAAGAAGGTTAGGTTGGTCGCTCAAGGCTACACACAGATAGAAGGTGTAGACTTTGGGGAGATATTTACTCCTATTGCGAGTTTTGAGTCCGTCTGTCTTCTACTCGCCATCGCATGCCATCTGCGCTTCAAGTTATATCAGATTGATGTCAAGAGTGCCTTTCTGAATGGAATTATATAGGAGGTGGTTTATGTGGAACAACCAAAAAGGTTTGAAGACCCTAAGCACCCTAAGCACGTTTTTTATCTAAGGAAAGCCTTGTATGGTTTGAAGCAAGCACCCCGTGCTTGGTACGAGTGGCTTACTTCCTATTTCTTAGCTCGTGGATTTAAGAGAGGGGGACTAGATATGACATTATTCGTTAGGAGAGATGACGGTGAAATTTTGGTTGCCCAAGTCTATGTGGACGACATAGTCTTTGGATTCACATGCTCCCAGCATGCTCAGCACTTTGAGGAGGAGATGAAAAGTGAGTTTGAGATAATCATGGTTGGTGAGCTTATATTCTTCCTTGGTCTCCAGTTTCGTCAGCTACAGGATGTGATGTTCATCTCCCAATCCAAGTATTCTAGATACCTAGTGAAGAAATTTGGTTTAGACTCCGCTAAGCAAGCACGTACACCTATGAGTACCACTACCAAGCTTAGTAAGGACACTCCAGGCAAGGAAGTAGAGCAAACCTTATATTAGAGCATGATAGGTAGCCTTATCTACTTGACTTCCAGTCGTCCCGATATAGCCTTTAATGTTGGAGTCTGTGCGTGATATCAGGTGTCCCCGAAAGAGTCACACTTACTTTCTCTAAAACGTATTATTAAATACGTAAGTGGGACTCTCCCATACGGTATTTGGTATTCCTTTGATAATGATGACCGTTTGTCTGCCTATTCAGATGTCGATTGGGCCGAGGATGTAGATGGTTATAGGAGCACTATTGGTGAGTGTTTCTATTTTGGTTCTGCTCTCGTCTTCTGGTTGAGCAAGAAATAAAATTCCATCTCTTTCTCCACTACGGAGGCTGAGTACATAGCCGTCGGGAGTTATTTCACACAACTCTTGTGGATGAAGCAAATGCTGGAGGATTATGGGATTTCACAGGACACCATGACCATTTCCTGTGATAACACGAGCGCGATACACATATCCCGCAATCCAGTCCAGCATTCAAGCACAAAGCACATCAGGATACGCGAGCACTTTATACGACAGCTAGTTGAAGAGAAAGCCGTATCCCTGAGTTTTGTTCCCACCGACCGTCATTTAGCCGACATTTTCACGAAACCTTTAGATGCCCTTAGATTTGAGAATCTTAGGAAGTCTTTGGGTATTTGCATAGTTGACTGAGGGATTGGTCCATATCTAGAATTGGATGCTTTTTCATGTTCATATCATATGCTTCCTATTGCTAGTATGTTTTATACGTATCATTTTTTTTCTACAGCTATTTATTTCTTTTTGAAAAATCCAAAAGGATTTTTGTATTTTTTGTGCACCTTTTATGGATGAACATTTAAGATAGCCAAGTCACTCCTTCATTCCATTTATCCATGTGACTGTTTGATAGAGATTTGAGACGCTACATCATTTCATCCATGTGCTTTACATAGTATGGAGTCTTTGAGATGTAATTAGTGATATTTTCCTACATGTTCGATTATTGAACTTATTGCACACATGCACGGATATATTTGATTATTGAACCTATCTCCTTTATTGCACACATGCACGGCTATATTTGATTATTGAACTTATTTATCACATAATGGCTTGAGTGTTTCCATCTCAATTCTGTCTATACAACTTACAATATGCGATAAAACTTGACAAGATTGGAATGCATGTAAAAACCGTTTTGGTGAGACTGGGTGTTTGTTTAAGAATGGGGAGGGGCTGCGAAAGGTAATTATCTCTTCTTTGCGCAAAAGCCACCGTTCAAAAGGAACTAAAAAATGGAAGAATTATACTATCCGGGATCCAAAGAGGTTAAAAGATCCCAAAAAAATTAAAGGCAATAAAATGCAATTCATACCAAAGATGGGCCATTAGGTTCACCAACAATCCTCCAAAGTTTGAGAATTTAGAAAGCCTCTATTAAAAATTATATCTGAGGGAGTTTGGTTGCAGAATGTAAACGGGTTTGCACTTCCTTGAAAGTCCTGAAAAAGCATAAAAAGTTTTGGACGTTATTGATGTAGAAATCATTTTTAGCTTTGATTTGTTGATTTGATTGAGTCAATGTCTTATATTTCCACCTTTTTACACCAAAGGAAGACTTTGAGTTCATTCCTTAGGAGTATCCGATATTCATCGTGCACATATGTCATGTTTGTATGCATTGATTTTCCTATCGAATTTGATCACACCCATTCATTAACGTTATCATCGACTTGGTTGTCATGTGTTTATTCATGGTGTGATTTTGTTTGAAAAATTCAAAAAATAGTTGCTTATTCCTTATGACACCCTGTCTTCACTTGTTTGATTTATTCTTCTCATTTGTCTATTTGGGAACATCATAAAAAGGGGGATAAATAATTATCACATTAAGGGGGAGTTTTGAAGTGTTGAGTTGTTTATCACCAATTAGCATATTGGCATATCTGTTTATCTCATTTCAAACTTGATACATCACTTCGTATTTTTTCTTTATCTCATGTGTGTAGGTACCATCTGATGATCTCTGAATTGCACACCCTGATGAGAAAAGCGTTGCAATTCCTGAAGATTCGAAGAGCAAACGATGAAGTCTTATTCATTTGTATCTTTCCAGTTTTGGGTTCATGGAAGGGTAGATTTGTATAGGCATTTTTAGTTGGTTGATAATTCGGATGTTTTTTTTTATGTATGTACTGGCGTAGACATAGGGGAAGATTTTTAAGGACAATTTGTCCATCATTTATTGGTTATGTCATACGCCGTCACACTGTTGAAGAAAATTCAAGACCGAATCTACGTCAACAGATCCGAATATAAAAAAGAAGAATGAAACAGATTTCTACAGAGCTGGACCGGTTGACCCAGAATAAAAGAACCGATCCGCATGCGGACCAGTCCGCCTCATACCTGGACCGGTCCGTCTGCTGAAAAGCTAGTACACCCCGAACCGCAAGCCAACCGAAGAAGCTAAAAATAAAAAGAACCGGTCCGCCTACCCGGACCAATCCGCCTCAGACCCGGACTGGTTCACCTGCCATAAACACAAACAGATCGTGTTCAGATTTTTAAGGCCCATGACTACTTTTATAAAACCACTACGAGGATTTGGTTATGTAAGACTTCCACACGATTTTCTGAGAAAAAAAACTCTAAGTCTTCACCTATTGAGTCCCAAAACTCCATTTTTTGTTGATTCACACAACCTATCATACATTTATGAATCTGTTTGTATCCCTAGAACACAACTAGTTGATGTTCAACCCTTGTGGAGAAGACTGTTCTTCTTCTTCATTACGGCCCTCCTGGAAAGTGATATTTCCAGTCACCGACTACAGAATCCGACACATGAGGGTAATTCTTAGTTACTTGTATTTTCATTGTAATCCGAAATTGTACAGTTACAATATTATAATGAAAATAAAAGTTTTTGCCCCTTTGGGGGATTTTTCCTCAATTGTGTGTGTGTTTGATTAATCTTCACGATCTACTTCTTAATTCAATCACACCTAGTTGGATGTTTATGGTTTATTTGGGTTAAACTGAATTTAATTATATAATTTCTTATTTGAGCGCACGTGCATACTCTTCTCAACTTCTGAGACACATTCTGAGTCGCGTGAACGACCTGACCCGAGCATTTATGTCAGTTCTCACTATCACCTTCGAGATAATTTTTCTGGTGGTGAAGGCACAGGGGGAGATTAGTTAAGTCAGCAGAGGTTGAGACACGTACTAGTAGAGAGGGTGGAACACTTTTCTATTAGGTTGGATGGTGTTTGATGATTCTAGAGGAGACCGGTTATTCTGTATAATGGGAGCTAAGGCAAGAAATTGTGTCGGAGGATCACAATTCACTTTTTATGGTACATCCTAGAGGGGATAAAATTTACCACGACATGCGCCATCAATACTATTGGGCCGAGATGAAAAGAGATATAGCTGAGTTTGTATCCCGATGTGCTATATGTCTTCTAGTGGAGGTGGATCACAAATGTCCTATAGTTTCTTTGAAGCCTTTGGAGATCCCGGTATAGAACTGGGAAAATATCGACATGGACTTCATCATTGGGTTACCTACTTTGTAGAGAGGGAATGATTCGATATGGTTAATTATCGACAGATTAACGAAGGTTGTTCAATTTTTATCGATTCGGATAGATTACATCTACGATCAGTATGCCAGACTTTTCCTTGTAGAGATTATTAAACTGCATGGGGTACATCTCAACATAGTATCAGGCATGGCGTGGACATTTGTGTCCCACTTTTGGACGAGCATTCATTAGTCTTTGGGGTAAGAGTTTGGACTGAGCATGTCATAGCGTCCTCAGACCGATGTATAAATGTGTAGCGCAAACCTGATGCTAGATCATTTGTTGCATATGTGCATTTTAGAATTTAAGTGGACTTGGTATTAGTATTTGCCCTTAGCGGATTTTCCCAACAACAATATCCTATGAGTTCATGTTAGGGATGGAACCGTTTGAGGCACTCTATGGGAGACCTTATCCTTTAACCTCATATTGGTTAGAGGTTAGGAAGAATAAGTTATTGGGGCAACTCAAAGAAGTTTGAGATGATTTGGGCCAGGATACGAATTTTTGAGGAAAGGCAAAAGAGTATGTGGATACAGGTCGGGGACACGTAAACATCGATGTTGGAGACCAAGTGTTGATTCAAATGTCTCCCATGAAGGGGTGATGAGAATAGGGAAGAAATGGAAGTTGGTTCCATGATACGTGCGACAGTTCCCTATTTTGGGGTGGATTGGGCCCATTGCATACCGCTTGGGACTACCCGATCATTTCCTTCGGATGCATGATCTTTTTCACTTAGCTTTAGATTGGATATTCCATATAGATTAGGTGGCACACTTGCAAATTTATATTGATGACATTGAGATCCATTCATATGCTACTTATGAGGAGAGACTAGTAGCCATTCTGGACTGAAGGGAGCACCGACTTCAATCCAAGGTTATTCCTTTAGTTTGGGTGCAATGGGGACACCATCCGGAGGACGAGTCGACTTGGGAGAAGTAGGACAACATGCACACAAAGTGTCTAAAATTTTTCTAACTAATAGAGTACTTTTCAAGATTCCGAGGATGCAATCCCAATATTAGGGGAGAAAAATGTAATACCCTATATTTTCTTCTATAAAATAAATAATGAAATAATATTTTGGAATAAATAGTTAATTTCATAAATTTCACCTAATCAAATTTTTATTTAAAAATTGCACTGTTGAAATATGTAGTTTTTTTTATTTGTTTGGGACAAATTTTTGTGTGCATGAATATGGTATTTACATATAATGAAGAAAAATACGTAATTAATGTGCGATACAAATTAAAAATACTTAGTATTGACACAAATATTTCGGGGCATATTTAGGGATATATATGGGATCATTTAGATAGTTTCTACCTTTCAAATAGCCTCGGGTCACTAGTATATAGGTTGGGGAAATTTTGGGCTAGTTGTATTATGGGTTTGGGTTCGTTTGGAAGTGGGAAAGTTAGGTTGTAGGTCCATCTCGGGACTAGATGTTTTTTTGTGTTCCAATTGTGGTAAACCACACCCCCACTGTCATTAAAGAAAACCTAAATCAATAGTTAACGGGAGAGAATTGGAGAAGGTCCAGAAGAGAAGAAAAGGGTAAGAAACCAAGGGAAAATCAAGGCTATTTTAAGATAATTTTTCCTTCAATTCATTACATAATGAATTATCTTGATTAATTTATGCTTTCAAATATATTTCTTAATGCATTGAAATGAACCTTTTAATTTATGGGAATTAGGTTTTAAATTGATTGATTTGCTGATGAACAGTGCATGTAAAGGATTTGAATTTATGTAGAAATTATCCCCTAAATTTAAATATTCTAAATCTGAAATGGATGGTAGATTCCTTACCATTTGATGATTATTTGGATGCATTTAAAAGAATTGATGTAGAGGATCCCACTATTAATTTATGGGATGAATTTTGGTTTAAATTTCATGATGAATGCCTCATGTAATAAATTTATTTGTGTTCTGAATTGGAGAAAATGCCTTAACAAATGTAATATTTTGGGGTTTAGATATTCATTGGCCCTATCTTGTTTTTTGGGTTTTCGTTAAACATTGATGGGTTGAAGTTGGTACTGGGATGACATGTTGAGAAGTGGCGTAGAGAAGAAAAGAAGGGGGCCGCTTAAATGATGTCGCATGTCGTTAGAGTGACATCCTACGTCGTGCAAACGATCCCCCGGTTGTTCGAGGGACGTGATGGGATTTCTGGGTATTCGTTCCTTATTGACACTTGGGTTTCTTTCTGAAATGAGTGGTGGCTTGGGTTAGTTCATAAGCTGAGCTAAGTTTAGTTTATTGAATAAGAGGAAAGGAGAGATTAAAGAGCGAAACTTTAATTAACTGATTGAGAAATGATATGTCCATATTGAATTAATATTAAATACAAATAACTAGATGGCTAAGTAATTATTTTATGGGATGAAATTAAAAATTTATGAGATGGTAAATTATTAATAAATGAAATTATGTGGACTTTAGTTGGGCTTTTCACGACAATTATAGTGTAATTAACAATAAATATTATACGAGATAATCATATGTACTATTATATATTTGTGTGGACATACCAATATTCGTGGACTCCCCTATTATCTCGAGGGTTCGTGCATTCGGACCGGGTACCGCACGTCGACACATGTGGACTTAACTGTGTGTAGGTCATATAGGTACTAGACAAATGCATCACCTACGAGAAGCATGTGTTGTCGGTGACCCATACTGTGTCACCGTTGGTGATGGTACATTAATAGGTTTCCCACGCAGGGATCGCCTTGAATTTATGTGTGTTTTGTAATGTCCCCTTAAGAAAATAGATTCCTCCATACTTGCCGATAGATCACGAATTAAACACCAATGGTAGATGCCTTTGTATGTCAAATATATGGAAGGACATATATGGATAATTACCCAACCTTAAATGGAATAAAGTTAATTGTCTAAATATGTTTACAATAATTATTTTTTGACTCTATAATGCATAAAAGGATGTTTATGCCTAATACAAATGTGAAACTTATGAAACTCGGATACATGGGTATTGGAAATAAAATGTAGAGAATACATTTAAATATTTCATTACTGATATATCCATCTTAGAAATTTGGAACGATGTCATAATTATAATTTGAGACGTATTGAGATGCGAATAATATCACACTTAGATGAGCTATGAAGTGTTATGCATATGTGAGTCACGAAGAAGGAATATTAGTTTGCATCCATTGTATTATTGCATCATAAGTTAATTAAGTTAATTCCTGCACACCTTGGGATCTAACACAAATTTCAATGTTTTTCTCCCTAGGTTCTCCTAGAAAAGGATAGATGGATTGTTATAGTAGTTCTGCAGACTCACTTGATCCTCGAACTTTAGTTCATTCAATTCTAGTATACATGATTTTCCTGCTGTAGCTATTTATTTTTTTGGAACATTTGTAAGGACATAAGCTAGAGATTTTCATTACATTATGCTGGTTGAGATATTGGTTACACTGATTGGATTTATCATTTTATTTGTTGCGATTTGGATCCATTTATTTATTGTGGATCTATTCGTGGCATTTCATACATGTCCTTTAAAGAATAATTGTTTTATAGTTGCTAAGGATTGTATTTAATGTCAAGCAAGCCTTATCTTCGACATAACGTTCATGGACATCCTTTACATGAAAAAATAGGGGTTGTTACAATTTCAAGAAAAGACAAAACAAATAAGAATAAGTCAAGAAACGAGCTGTGTGGTCAAATGTGTTAAAATAACCTAACTGCAATGAATGTAATAAATATTCCGTAAAGGTTAAATGGACAAGTAAATGTGTAAATCATTTAATGTCCATGAGTGAAGGCAAAAAGGGTAAAGTAAAGTGGGAAAATGTGTTGTTAAGTAATTTAAGTTGTTAATCCATAATTTGCATGAGTATGTATTGAAAGGTTTTCAAATGATGAACAAGTATTTTCCAATATGGTGAACGCATGTGTTGAAAGGGTAACTTTCAGTGAAAATACTAAAGCATATTCTAAATAAATAAATAAAAGGGTGATTAAGGTAAAGGGATGGGTTGGAATGTATCAAATATATTGGCGTTGAGTATTGAATTAGGTGCGTTAGACCAAGTGAGAAATGGCAAGTATGAATAAAGGAATTCTTCACAAGATTCGGGTAAATTAATGTGGATGAGGAAAGATTTTGGAGGCAAAAAAATTGATGCATTTGAATATGTATTTTTCAACTGTATTTATAAATGTAAGTAGATGGATGTATATTTTTTCATGCATGTGATTGTAGCATGGGAGTGTCCTGCTATGCTATTCATTTATATATTTCCTTGTATATTCCCACTGGGCATAGGCTCACTTCGTCGCTTTGTTACACCAGGTTGGGTGCAGGTTTGTATTTTGAGGGCCTTGTGCAGGTATGTATAACTTAATTTTTTATGTTATTAGATATTTTATCTTGGACTCGGGATGCTCTTCGTTGGTCCCACAAGTAGTTTATCCTGAAACTAGAATCGCATGCTAAACAAGTGATATGTTAAATAAAATAAAACTAGACTAGCAACATTATATAGGTTGTTTCATTGCACTTCACATGTAATGACTCGGCTCAGACTAGGTTGACTATGGGTAACCCATAAATCTGGGTCGTGACATTACAAATGGTATTAGATATCTAGGTTCAAGGTTCCTTTCGGGAGTGACATGGTCAGGTCGATAGTGGATGTATCAACATTGACGTTGGTTTGGATCAGTGATGCTAGTTTGGTGAGGGTTGTAATTCGTGTTCTCGATGATAAGGTTAAAGAGGTTGGCATGAAAAGTAAATTAGTGCCAAGTGGCATACGTTCAAGAATGTTGTAAAATCTCTTTTGTGTTTCTGATTAATTATGTTGATAAATTACGGATGTCCACATAATCCAATTAGCGGTGATACTAAGGTTTGTAGTGTGAGGTTTTTATGTTCTCGACTTTATCGTCATAGAGTCTTAAGAGATGTTAATTGAATGATGTATCAGTCGTTGGGCATGTGGTACAAAATTATGAATAATTAATGGCCGAAACTGATAGTTAGAGTGTCAAATTTATGTAATGGGAAATCATGATTTAACTTATATGTAGGCTTAGATATGACACATATGAGAGGTCAGTATCGATGTGAAACCTAGGCAATTTCGTTCCTTGGGGTAATACCGCAGTAGATGGTAAGGTCAATGAGCATATAGATTGATGTAAGCGAACGCTAGAGGATAAGTGTAATACCTCGTATATTTTGGAAAATACTTAAATTTATTAAGGAATAAATTAATTAGGTGAAATTAGTTAATTCAATTTGTGAGTAATTAGACTTAGTATTATGTATAAATTTTAGAATTGGACTTTAATGATTTGGAATAAATCAAATGGAATTTATTTATAAAAAATGATTGGGGTGTGTCACGACACAATTAAATATATTTTTGGGATAAAAATATTTGGAACAAACTTTGAGAGGTATTACGGGCTCGTTTTGGTATTCCAAACACTTAGAAATGGTCCTAGTGTGTGTGTGTGTGTGTGTGTGTGTGTGTGTGTGTGTGTGTGTGTGTGTGTGTGTGTATGATTTGCGTAGTTATGAGGCTAATTAGATTTTATATTTGGGATCATTTGGGGGTCCATAGTTGGGGCCTAAAGCCCATGTCAGGAATTTAAAACGATATACTATTAGAAGGATGATATATAAACCTCATCACCTGTCAAAACTTAACCTTGGACACAACCACCCAGGAGGAAGAGGAAGGATCACCTTATGAGGAGGAAGAGAGGCTCCTCTAAAAATTTCAAGCAAGGATTCACTAGCCATTTGTCACACCCCATGCCAAAATATATTCTAATCATTTCATTTATATTATGATTAAATCATAATCTTCCGTCCATTCGAAATATAATTCATTTATCAATATTTTTTTTCATGTATAATAAACATAATCATGTTCTTTGTACCATAGCGTAATTAACATCAGATTCATAATTAAATGAACATGTTATACTACGATTGACTATGATTAAACATTACAATCATAAAATCAACCCATGCTAACTCAATATATAAGAAGTGCGAGTGTAGTAAAACCTCAGTATGACAATGACAAAATCCCCACGTCTAATCCCCAGATCCTTCTAACGATGCAAGTCTCAAATCACCGATCATATGATATCCTAACTGGCAGCGTAAAAACCTGAAAATGGTAAAATATAAATCGTAAGCATTTAGCTTAGTGAGGTACTCCTTCCCTAAAATGAAATAACAGTTCTTTATCAGATTTATGGATATAAAATCCAAATAATCCTGCCCTGCTATGAAATAGCAATATTATATCAAATATCTAGATATAAAATCCAAACAATCCTTCCCTACAATGAAATGGCAATTCTATAGAAAATCTCTGGATATATAATCCCAGTAATAACAATTTTATATCAAATCAGTGGATATGAAATCCAAAAAACCTGCCCTGCTACGAAATGACAGTTTTATATCAAATATGTGGATATGAAATCCAAACAATCCTCCCCGTTGGTAATAACAAATCCTGGAACATAAGTTCCAACAAATCCTTGTCATAAGACAAATCAAATTATTGGATCTTTGTCCAATTCCAATCCTGGATCATAAGATCCAAACAAATACTGAATACTGAAGTATTCAAATCAACCCTGGATCATAAGACCCAAACAAATTCTGGATATTTTAATATCCAAACAAATCCTGAATATCGAAGTATTCAAATCAATCCTGGATCATAAGAGTCAAAAAAATCCAAGATATTTTAATATGAATACAAATCCTGAATAGCGAAGTATTCAAACCAATCCTGGATTACAAGACCCAAACAAATCCTGGATATTTTAATATCCAAAGAAATCCTGAATACCTAACTGTTCAAACAAATTCACTCTTAGAGATATATCCATATTTATATATGAAACAAATCACAAGTACACTCACCTTGGCAACTTATCAGTCTTTTCCTTTTCTTTTGTCTGGAACTTATGCAACCGGTTCTTCTTCCATTCCTTCGGGACTTTTACATAATTTAAATAGATTTTGCTCCAAAATTTCTCCTCACTTTCTTCCTAAACTTTCCAATTCTATCTTCCTCTCAAGCCAAACTCTTTAATGGCCGACTTATGCTGAAGGAGGGGCTTATTTCAATCCTTTAAAGTCGGCCAAGACCAACCTACTTATTTAACCAATCAAATTCCACCATTTGTTAGCCTAATAAGATGAAATATCATTTAACGAATGGAAAAATTTGTCCCTGCTTCGTAATTGAAGCATAACTTCTCATTTGGACCTCCGTTTAACACACCACTTATCGTGTTAAAAACCTAACTCATATACATACAACTATCTAGTTTTCTCCTCAAATCAATTGTTATGTTATAAAGGTAAAAACTAGTCTTAAACATGAACATTCCTACCTAAAAGTTAAAAATTTTATATTTGTAACTAATTCTATATTTCATTCTTTATGAAGGTAAGGTTAGACTAAATATAATGACTTAACATTATATATACTAATAACATATTATCCATATCACATAATCTAAGCATGATTTAAGCGTAATTAATCATAATTGTATTCGGGTTGTCACAATTCTCCCACTGTGAGGAAATTTCGTCCCCAAATTGACATACCTTGGTTGTACGAATCAAACAAATACGGATAACGCATCTTCCTGGTATCCTCACTCTCCTATTTATCCTCTTCCATGGAATGGCTTATACACTCCACTTTCACAAGTGGGATCGCTTTTGATCTCAATATTTGCTCCTTCCTATCCATGATAGCAAGTGGGTCTTCCACATAACTCAAGTCTTCCTTCAACTTAATAGGTTGTTCCACTAACACATGTGAATAATATGCTACATCCTTTCTTAACATAGAAACATGGAAAACATCATGTAATCGATCTAACTCTGGTTGTAACGCTAACTTGTAGGCAACCATCCCGACCTTATCAAGAATTACATAAGGTCCAATGTAGTGTCGATCGATCGACGCATCGATCGATCGAGGTCCTGCCATCGATCGATCGACCCCTTTTGGCAGACTTATATTTCCCTTTTTAAAATTATTGAATTAATTCTAAATGAAGAATACTCCTTAGACACCCTTATTAAAATATTTTGGGAGATAAATATGACCAGTAAGATTTATTAATCATTGAATGTACTCCTAAAATTATTTCTATTATTTGGGCTCTTCCCTATTTTCCCCCCAACTTCCTCTTACCATCTCTAATTCAATTATACTCCTCGCCATCCCTTTCGGCTATCATAGCCCTAGCCACAATGTCACTATATGATTTCAACTTTAGGATGGAAATTCGACGACGAATACTCAGACTTAACCCACGTTCAAACTTTTTGGTTTTTAAAATATCAGCTATCACAACATAAGGTGAAAAATGGGACAACTGTAATACCCCGTACTTTTGACTATATTTATTTTTTGGATTAATTAATTAAATGTGAATTATTTGGAAATTAATCCGGGTAAAATACTAGCGAGTTGTGAGTTGGTATTTGACTATATTGAGCATATATGATGTTATATGAATATTGAATTATGAAAAATTTGTCGTGAGATTTATACGGCATTTTTGGGAATTTTGTTGAGACGCGTGTGACCGACGCGTCATGATATAATTATTTTATTTATTAAAGTGAATTTAAATTCTATAAACCGTATGGTCATTTTGAGTGCGCCAACGTGTCCGGAAGGGTCGAGATAGTCAGAAAACACTAGTCGGGGGTGTAGTTTGGGTTCCGGGGTATTTTTAGGCCATACCGGCAAAATAAAGGGTATTTTGGTAATTTCGTATTTTTAGGAATTAAAAGTGACGAAAATTAAGAGTTCTAATCTGATTGGGAATAGACCCACTAAACCCACTAACCAACCCATATTAACCCATTAAGCTACGTAGGTTATCATTTAGGTTTCCAAGTTTCCCCAAATCAAACCCTAGCCACCATAGCCTTCTGGAGAAGAAAGCTTGGAGAGGGAGAGAAAGAGAAGGAATTCTGCAGAAATCTTCACCAAACCAACACCAAATTCAGAAACAATAGAGGCAAGTGGTTTAATTACTTTTAAATTCAGATAATGTTCCTTCCATGTTAGAGAATTTGAAAATTGATCATTGTTCTTGGAAGATAAATGAAAACCCATGATGATTGGACTTAGAACTTGAATATTGAGAACAAAATTGTATGTAGAATCACATAGAGATGATTATTCTGGTATTAATGTATGTTGGATGTAATAAAAACGGATCTAGAATGGACAAACTAATGATTACTAATTTTATGGTTCATGTTCTTGAGAAATTGGGAAAAAGTGTAGAGATTTGTGATTTAATGAGGTTTAGGGAGAATTAATTCCTTAAAACATGTTAGGATGTGACTATATAAGTTGTATATATATTATATATTGGTACTAGAATTAGAATAGTACTACGATTAAACTACGGGATTACTAAGACGTGTGTTTACTTAGTATTGGTGTATGAATTGTGTGTATGACATACCTACCATACTTGTTATCACGGGAGGTTTGCGTTCGCTTAGGGCCCTCTAATCCTTGTGTTGCCCGGATTTAGACTGGTTACCTTGATGAACATAGGTCATAGAAAGACTTATTGGGATATTAATAAGTCCGTTGATCGTGGGAGCGTAGGTATGTGCGTGACCCATGTGATGTGACTGTGTTCGCCTCCATTACTTGTGATGTTGTTATTTGTGAACTATTCCTGAGAGATTCGGAATATGTAATCCTTATGTACGTGATGTACCGGGATGGATAGCAGAGTATGTGTGCACCACAGCTTAGTTCTCGGGGTGCTTGTATTGTATATTTATGATGTGAATAATATACACTTAGTTAATGGGAACCTTCATGTTAATGTTGTGAAAATAATTACGGTATTGATTCGAGAACATAACGAGTTAGCTGATAGTGTAATATATTGTATATTGAGCATCTGAGTTTACGTTAAACCCCTATTTGAATACGAGCGTTATAATGTTAATAGAACCGAGTAAAAAGGGTAGGACATAAGACAGTCTAGCTAGTTATGATATCACTTAGCTAGTGGTTGTGTCGTTTTAGATGGGTACTTACGTTAGGAGTGCACAGTTAGACGAGAGGTGAGAATATCATGTGAGTGCACATCCTAACATGTACTTTGCATTTAATGTTTTAAATGTTTTTAAAGCACTTGCAGGTTTTTAAAATATCTCCACATTCGGGCTCTGACCCGTTTTCTTTCAATTCTATTTTTCTTGTAAAACCATTTTAGGTGCCCAGCCACAAGGACACCATGCATAGGATACTCATTCAGGTGACGAGCTATAGCTATTTGTGGAAGCTACAGGAATTTGCTTGTAGACGCTTCTATCATTTGGATTCCAGAGTCATTATCTATCAGTTGTAGGGCATGTTGCCCATTTCTATTAGAGACATCTTTCCATTACAGTTTTTCTGACTTTGGCATGTATTGTTTTAGTATTTCGGTTTACTTATGTCAGTTGTGGGATTGTAGTGAGGATTTTTTCCTCCAGACTTTATTTACCTTATGTGATGGTTATTCTATTTATTTCAGTATGGTGAATGGTATTAGTTATTCTTCATTACACTTGTTGCATGTTAATCAGACTTAAATTAAAATTTGGCAACTTACTTTTTTAATACTAGGTGGTTAGTAATCATTAAAATGTTTTCGATAGTGATGCTATTAACTGGACCAACTTGACATTTTGAATTAATTTAATAAAGGAGTAGTTACCCGGTATTTAATTAGTCGGGGTGTCACAGGTGGTATCAGAGCATCAGGTTCTAGTGTCCTTTAGGATCTGACGGCTTATTATGTTTTCGCTAAGTTTCTTGTATATAGAGCACTATATTTTAGGACTGTTGTACTCTTTATGTGTATGCTTCGTTCTTCAGCTATTTTAAGTTTATAACAGCGAACTTATAAACTTTGTTCTTATTTCAGATGCCTCCACGACGTGCACGACGAGTTCCCAGGGATGCAACCCCCGAACCCCAGCCCGCTCCAGTTCAGGGCATGATGAACGCCGCTGAGGTTGCAGCTATCGTAGCCCAAGCGGTAAATGCCGCAATTGCCGTTGTTCAGCAGGCACCACCTCAGGCACCAGTTGTCGCGCCAGTACAGGCAAATGCATTCCCGTCTGCTTGGGAGCGTGTACATGACGCTTTTCAGAAAGCGCATCCGCCAGTGTTTGCAGGTAGCTCAGATGTGGTAGTCTCGAGCCAGTGGAGGAAGGATATGCAGAGGCACTTAAGGATGTATGAGTGCACGGATGTTCAGAAGCAGGTGCTAGCTACTTTCAAGCTAGTTGGATCTGCACTGCAGTGGTGGGAGTCTATTACCACCATGGAGGAGAGGGATACTCTCACTATTCAGGACTTCTGGGTGCAGTTTGACCGCAAGTACTTTTCGTCGGCTGTTCACACGGAAATGAGGAGGAAACTGATTTGTCTGAAGCAGGAGGGTAAGACTGTGGCCAAGTACGAGGCCGAGTTCACAAATCTGTTGAATATCGTTCCAGATGAGATACCAACAGAGAAGAAGAAGATTGAGAAGTTCACGGACGGGTTGACATGGAGGATCCGTCAGCATCTGTTAGGGAACCTTTCGTTGGCCACGTATTCTGATGTGGTTAACGCTGCCTTGTTACACTGCCAGGACCACCGCTTTCATATGGCTGAGGGCAAGAGGTCGGGAGAGTCTAGCCATCAGGGCAGGACATGAGGACATGGTGCCGGTGGGGCACAATCTGTCCAGGGGCAGAGACAGGGTGAGCAGGGTTCGCAGCAGGGGCATCAGAAGAGGTTCCGATGAGGGAACTACAGACAGGGACAGGGAGGTTTCCGTCAGGGCCATCAGGGTCCAAACGGCCATCAGGGCCAATAGGGGCAGAATGGGCAGCAGTTTCACCAGGGCCAGCAGGGCCAAGGGAGGAACGGTAACGGCCACCAGGGCCGGGTACAGCAGGGGCAGAGAGGAGGGAACTTCACAGGGAAGTGTTTTGTTTGTGGCAAGACTGGCCATAAGCGACAGGATTGTCCTGATAAGGGCATGGCCCCACAGCAGCAGCAGCAGGGTGCTCGCCAGGAGCCACAGAGGCCTATGTTTCCCGCCGTTCTCCCCGCACCGCCGCAGATGGCAGCATTGCCACCCATTCCAGCAGTCCCAGCTCAGCAGGGGCAGCTACAGTATGGATGTGTCTACAACGTCCACCAGGCTGCAGTTCCACAGGCACCACCCGCGATTGAGGGTACGTGTCCTATCCATGGCACTATGGGTCGGGTATTATTTGATACGGGTGCTACACATTGTTTTATAGCTACACACTTCGCGAAAGCTTTAGGATTGTTAGCTATGGCAGAGATCACAGTGACGTGTGTCGACTCACCATTAGGGAGTGGGTCACTTATATTCTTTATATGCCAGGGAGTGGGAGTAGGGATTGGTAGTCTGGTATTACCTGCAGATATGTTGGTATTAGATATGCATGTTCACGATGTGATCATCGGTATGGATTGGCTCATAACTTATAGGGCCATGATTGATTGCTTCAGCGGGAGCATTGTTTTTGCCATTCCGGGGCAAGACATGTTTGTAGTGGCGATGCCTCGCCCAAAGGGAGGATCGATCGCTCATCTATATTACATAGAGGAGGATACCTCTAAGGAGGTTGTGATTCCTTTAGACTCGATCCCAGTCGTCAGGGAGTATTCGGATGTGTTTCAGGAGATACCAGGCTTACCACCCAGTCGAGAGATAGACTTTGTTATAGACATATTGCCAGATACGAGACCTATAGCACGTGCACCGTACCGTATGGCTCCGGTAGAGATGCAAGAGCTACGAGATCAGATAGAGAAGCTGTTAGGTCAGGGCTTTATTCGCAGGAGTACCTCACCTTGGGGCGCTCCAGTTTTGTTTGTGAAGAAGAGGGACGGTTCACTGAGATTGTGTGTGGACTACCAAGAGTTAAATAAGGTCACGATACGGAATAAGTATCCGTTGCCTCGAATCGATGACTTATTCGACCAGTTGAGAGGAGCTTCTTTCTTTTCCAAGATTGATTTGAGATCGGGATACCATCAGTTACGTATCAGGGAGGAGGATGTCTCGAAGACTGCGTTCTTGTCGAGATATGGTTCTTACGAGTTTCGGGTTATGCCTTTTGGGTTTACCAACGCTCCAGCTGTGTTTATGGACTTTATGAACAGAGTGTTCAGGGATTTCCTAGATCAGTTTGTCATTGTCTTCATCGATGATATTCTGGTTTACTCCCAGACAGAGGAGGAGCACGCCGAGCATTTGAGGCAAGTTTTGCAGACACTCCGTCAGAACGAGTTGTATGCAAAATATGAGAAGTGCGGGTTTTGGTTGAAGGAGGTTCAGTTTTTGGGACACATTATTTCCGACCGGGGAATATCTGTTGATCCGGGGAAAGTATCCGCGGTGAGGGAGTGGGGACAGCCCATGACACCGACGGAGATTCGTAGTTTCTTGGGTCTAGCAGGATACTACTGGAGGTTTATTCGGGGTTTTTCGGAGATAGCAGGTCCTTTGACACATCTGACTCGTAAGGGTGTGCCCTACATCTGGAGTGATGCCTGTCAGTTGGAATTCCATAAATTAAAGGACAAATTGACCTCAGCACCTGTGTTAGCATTGCCGAGATCGGGAGTTGAGTATTTGGTTTACACCGATGCGTCTTTGCAAGGGATTGGAGGTGTATTGCAGCAGGAGAGACAGACCATAGCTTATGCTTCCCGTCAGCTTAAGACTCATGAGAAGAATTACCCCACGCATGATTTGGAGTTGGCGGCGTTAGTATTTGCTCTACGAATTTGGAGGCACTATCTTTTGAGGGAGAAGTTCCAACTGTTCACGGATCACAAGTCCCTACAGTACCTGTTCACGCAGAAGGAGTTGAACATGCGGCAAAGGAGGTGGCTTGAGTTTGTGAAATACTACCAGTTCGATATCCAGTATCACCTAGGTAAGGCTAACGTGGTAGCAGACGCGTTGAGCTGTAGGCCAGCAGATGAGGTGGCAGAGGTGTGGAAGGCAAAGTGGAAGGAATTGGGACACCAGGATGCAGTGGCCCGATCTTTCATGTCTGTGATGACCGTTACACTGCAGATTGTCACGAAGTTAGTACGGGCATAGGCTAATGACTCATTCTGTCCGGAACAGATAGTTCGATTACTAGCAGAGGGAGACGAGTCATATACCGTCAGCTCAGACGGGGGATTACGCTTCAATGGGAGATTGGTAGTTCCAGAAGGGGAGGAATTGCGACACGAGGTGATGGCAGAGTCGCACGGCTCACGGTTCGCGGTACATACCGGAGGGGACAAAATGTACCAAGACATAAGACGCCAGTATTGGTGGAGCGGTATGAAGAGAGATATCGCTGAGTTTGTTTCGAAATGCGCCACTTGTCAGCATGTAAAAGTCGACCATCAGAGACCAGCAGGATTGCTACAGCCGTTGGAGGTCCCGGTGTGGATGTGGGAGAGCATATCCATGGACTTTATCATGGGGTTGCCTACGTCGCAGAGGGGTCACGACTCCGTTTGGGTAATTGTGGACAGGTTGTCCAAAGTCGCTCACTTTTTACCCGTAAGAACTGACTACACTACAGGACAGTATGCCCAGCTCTTTATTTCAGAGGTTATGAGACTCCACGGTGTGCCCCTAAATATCGTGTCTGACAGAGACAAGATATTTGTTTCGTGGTTTTGGGAGAGTTTCCAGGAGGCAATGGGCACGGAATTGCGGTTGAGTACAGCTTATCATCCGCAGACCGATGGGCAGACAGAGCGCACAAATCCGATGTTGGAAGACATGCTACGCATGTGCATTATTGACTTTGGGGGTGGATGGGAGCAGTACCTTCCACTGGTGGAGTTTGCTTACAACAACTCCTATCAGTTCACTATTGGCCTGGCTCCTTTTGAGGCATTGTACGGTAGGCCTTGTCGTTCCCCAGCATGTTGGTTAGAGGTGGGGGACAACAAACTACTTGGATCGGAAGTGATTCAGGATACTTTGGCAAGGATTGAGTTGATTCGAAATCGCATTCGGGTAGCTCAAGACGGGCAGAAGAGTTATGCTGATGCGAAGAGATTTTTCAGGGAGTTCCAAGTAGGGGACCAGGTTTTGCTCAGAGTATCTCCTATGAAGGGGATTATGCGTTTCGGGAAGAAGGGGAAGTTTGCACCAAGGTATGTGGGGCCGTTTCCTATTATTGAGCGGATTGGACCGGTTGCGTATAGACTTGGGTTACCGGAGCATTTGAATCGGATTCACGATGTGTTCCATATTTCCTCACTGAGGAAATACCTTAGAGTTAATCTGGCTCATTCTCACATTGCTATGGAGGACATCGATCTCCAGCCGAATAGCTCCTACGAGGAGGGGCCGATTGCTATTTTGGACCGAAGCGAGAGGAAACTGCGATCAAAGATAGTTCCGTTAGTGCGTGTTAAGTGGCGACATCACAATGTCGAGGAGTCCACAGGGGAGCGCGAGAATGACATGCGCGATCGTTATCCAGATTTATTTTTAGCAGGTACTTTCCAGTTTCGAATTTCGGGACGAAATTCAGTTATTAGGGGGGAAGTATGTAATACCCCGTACTTTTGACTATATTTATTTTTGGGATTAATTAATTAAATGTGAATTATTTGGAAATTAATCCGGGTAAAATACTAGCGAGTTGTGAGTTGGTATTTGACTATATTGAGCATATATGATGTTATATGAATATTGAATTATGAAAAAAATTTCGTGAGATTTATACGACATTTTTGGGAATTTTGTTGAGACGCGTGTGACCGCCCCGTCATGATATAATTATTTTATTTATAAAAGTGAATTTAAATTCAATAAACCGTATGGTCGTTTTGAGTGCGCCAACGCGTCCGGAAGGGTCAAGATAGTCAGAAAACACTAGCCGGGGGTGTAGTTTGGGTTCCGGGGTATTTTTAGGCCATACCGGCAAAATAAAGGGTATTTTGGTAATTTCGTATTTTTAGGAATTAAAAGTGACGAAAATTAAGAGTTTTAATCTGATTGGGAATAGACCCACTAAACCCACTAACCAACCCATATTAACCCATTAAGCTACGTAGGTTATCATTTAGGTTTCCAAGTTTCCCCATATCAAACCCTAGCCACCATAGCCTTTTTGAGAAGAAAGCTTGGAGAGGGAGAGAAAGAGAAGGAATTCTGCAGAAATCTTCACCAAACCAACACCAAATTCAGAAACAATAGAGGCAAATGGTTTAATTACTTTTAAATTCAGAGAATGTTCCTTCCATGCTAGAGAATTTGAAAATTGATAATTGTTCTTGGAAGATAAATTAAAACCCATGATGATTGGACTTAGAACTTGAATATTGAGAACAAAATTGTATGTAGAATCACATAGAGATGATTATTCTGGTATTAATGTATGTTGGATGTAATAAAAACGGATCTAGAATGGACAAACTGATGATTACTAATTTTATGGTTCATATTCTTGAGAAATTGGGAAAAAGTGTAGAGATTTGTGATTTAATGAGGTTTAGGGAGAATTAATTCCTTAAAACATGTTAGGATGTGACTATATAAGTTGTATATATATTATATATTGGTACTAGAATGAGAATAGTACTACGATTAAACTACGGGATTACTAAGACGTGTGTTTACTTAGTATTGGTGTATGAATTGTGTGTATGACATACCTATCATACTTGCTATCACGGGAGGTTTGCGTTCGCTTAGGGCCCTCTAATCCTTGTTTTTCCCGGATTTAGACTGGTTACCTTGATGAACATAGGTCATAGAAAGACTTATTGGGATATTAATAAGTCCGCTGATCGTGGGAGCGTAGGTATGTGCGTGACCCATGTGATGTGACTGTGTTCGCCTCCATTACTTGTGATGTTGTTATTTGTGAACTATTCCTGAGAGATTCGGAATATGTAATCCTTATGTACGTGATGTACCGGGATGGATAGCAGAGTATGTGTGCACCACAACTTAGTTCTCGGGGTGCTTGTATTGTATATTTATGATGTGAATAATATACACTTAATTAATGGGAACCTTCATGTTAATGTTGTGAAAATAATTACGGTATTGATTCGAGAACATAACGAGTTAGCTGATAGTGTAATATATTGTATATTGAGCATCTGAGTTTACGTTAAACCCCTATTTGATTACGAGCGTTATAATGTTAATAGAACCGAGTAAAAAGGGTAGGACCTAAGACAGTCTAGCTAGTTATGATATCACTTAGCTAGTGGTTGTGTCGTTTTAGATGGGTACTTACGTTAGGAGTGCACAGTTAGACGAGAGGTGAGAATATCATGTGAGTGCACGTCCTAACATGTACTTTGCATTTAATGTTTTAAATGTTTTTAAAGCACTTGCAGGTTTTTAAAATATCTCCACATTCGGGCTCTGACCCGTTTGCTTTCAAATCTATTTTTCTTGTAAAACCATTTTAGGTGCCCAGCCACAAGGACACCATGCATAGGATACTCATTCAGGTGACGAGCTATAGCTGTTTGTGGAAGCTACAGGGATTTGCTTGTAGACGCTTCTATCATTTGGATTCCAGAGTCATTATCTATCAGTTGTAGGGCATGTTGCCCATTTCTATTAGAGACATCTTTCCATTACAGTTTTTCTGACATTGGCATGTATTGTTTTAGTATTTCGGTTTACTTATTTTAGTTGTGGGATTGTAGTGAGGAGTTTTTCCTCCAGACTTTATTTACCTTATGTGATGGTTATTCTATTTATTTCAGTATGGTGACTGGTATTAGTTATTCTTCATTACACTTGTTGCTTTTTAATCAGACTTAAATTAAAATTTGGCAACTTACTTTTTAAATACTAGGTGGTTAGTAATCATTAAAATGTTTTCGACAGTGATGCTATTAACTGGACCAACTTGACATTTTGAATTAATTTAATAAAGGAGTAGCTACCCGGTATTTAATTAGTCGGGGTGTCACAACAACTCGGTAATCTTTGCCTCATATTCACTAACCGTCATATTCCTTTGCACTTGAGTCATGAACTCAACTACCATTTAATCTTTCACAATTTCTGAGAAATATTTCTCATAAAAGATCACCAAGAAGTCATTCCAACCTATGGAAGTATTACTTTCCTCGTGTATTCTCTTAGTCATTCTCCACCATTGTTCGGCTTCACCTTCCAAAATAAATGTTGCAAATGAAACCATTTGTTCATCGATACACTTGAGAACATCGAGCATCTTTTCCATCTGAAACAACCAACTCTCTTCTTCAGTGGTGTTAGGACTACCTTTAAAAGATGGATGGTTCAACTTCTTGAAATGTTCAATGGTACAACTAGTTAGTTAAAGATTTTTTGGTGCTGCATTATTCAGTTGATACCCCACAGTCTTTTCTAGACTCTCAATCGCCTTTTTTGCACCTTGCAGTCCTTCCATACATGAACCACTTATTCTCGCAGTTGATCTTGCCTTGGACATTTTCTACAGTCATGGCCAAATATATGACATATTATATTAACTCAATATTACAAATTAGAAGAAAAATTATAGATAAACAATTTTATGTAGACTGTAAGACATATGAACGGTTATCATAGAAGTTGGATATTTAATCCTATATCCTATGTATGGAGACTTAAAATTGATAACGTTCAAAACTTATGCTCAGTAGTCTACGAGTTCATAAGCTATGCTCTGATACCACATCTGTCACGACCCCGTCCCAAAATTTTTAGTAGGGAACGTGTGTCTTCACATGCCACCAAGGCAATAAATATTCGGTATTAAATTCTTTCCTTAAATAAAAGTAGCGAAAATACAATCACATGGTTACGAATCGTAAAATACTGAAATTAAAGGAATTACGTCATCACAGCTTTCTAAAGGAAATCTCATTTATATTAAAATTAACGATGAACTATAACTTATGACAAAATCTCAAGCTTATAACAAGAGAGCTAAACATCCTCTAAATGATGAAGGAAACATAATAACAAAAAGAGCCCTCAAAGATGAATCTTCAACATAATCCATTTTCATTCCCTTCGCGAACCTACTTATACCCTGAAAAATGGTTATTTATACAACATCAGCTAACAACCGAGTGATATTTAATCTCGATACATTCCATGGTTTTTAAGAAAATTTATACCTATTCAATTTCTAACATAAGGCATATACATATATGGACAGGAATTTGCACTAAAATATATAATGTAAACTGACAGTACATATTTTCAGAATAATCATTTCAAAGCAGAACAGATAAAACAATTTGAGCAATATGTCAATTATTCAATTTATTTTGATGGCCTTGTACGCTCTAATACCCATATAAACAGCTAATGTTACCAAATGTTTCCATCCGATAACAACACATACATAAAATCATGATATCTGAAATAATGCCTTATTTAGGTCACACCGGCGATAAAGCAACTGGGAAGGTACCACCCAAATATTTCCACCCGGTAGTGAAGGCCAACATAGTAAGAGAGTTTCCATAGGACGAATCGATAATTTCAGAATTCAAATCAGATGCATATATCGAGAGATATACACATATAACAACTGATGGAATCATCGGTATCAGATGTATTTGGGAATAAAATCATTTTAAAAAATATATGTAGTTCTCAAAATATCATATAATCAAAGTACACAAGGAATGCCAGAGTACTCTAATAGAACCGATGTCTGGAGTCACAGATGCTGAGTCTTGGATCACTCGTTAATTCTTAAGATGAAACTTCTTCTTAACTTTCCCGTATTTTCTCTCACTATTTCTATCCAATCTTTGGAATGAATTTTGTGCAAGAACTAATCCTAAGGCCTCTATTTATAATTTCCCAAAGTTATTAGGGTGATGGCACGTGTGACGATGACTAAGAATCCAATTTCATGAGTCTGTGTTAGCGTGTCACGTAACGGAGTTGTCTTACACATACAAAGCGACATGTGTACAGTGGAGGTGTCGAAATCAAGCACGAGGTGTAAAGTTATTAAGGGTATTAGGGTCATTGTACACAGGAAAGGTATTTTAGTAATTTTACACCGTACATTTTCAATATTTCTTAAAGGTCCTTGAAAATATTTTCTTTGCAAATTGGTCCTTTATATATTTTCATTTTAGTCCCTAAAACATTCATTATTTCAAAATCATGTCCCTAAAGTTTCATAAAATTTCATTTTCTACCCCAAAACTTATCATTTAGCATAGGATATGCTATAAGACTTTGATTTAATCCATTTTGATGAATAATGAGGTTATTTCAAAGTGTTTAAGTCGTCCAAACCAACCTTCCCTTCAAACAATCAAAATATTACACATGGTGTGGTAATAAGACAAAATATGACTTAAAGGATGTACAAATTTTCCCTTGTTTTATAATTTCGGTATAACTTCTTGCTCGGAACTCCGATTAACACACAATTTGTTGTGTTACGAACGTTATCCATAAATATACAACTTTTTTGTTTTTACATCAAGTCAATTTTTATATTATAATGATAAAAACTAGTCTCTAATATGAACATTCCTACCGAAAACTTTAAATTTTTTTGTTTGTAACTAATTTACTATTTCATGATTTATGATGTGAGGATAACAAATTAACATTATCCATATCACAAATGAAATAATACAACATTTAGAACTATATATGAACATATAAAAGTGGGGTCATTACATCAAGTGAGGTTATGAAGATAAAATAATGCCAGTTCACAATGTCGATGTATGAAGAAACCACTAAGGGAAAAATCACTATTATATTGAAATTACAAAGGAATAATATATTTTTAGTCAATGACTCGATCACCACAAAACTTGGCCCCTCTTCTTCTATTCTATCTCTCCTCCATAGTGCCACTTGGGAGTCTACCCACATAAGCGTTCACATCAAACGAGTCCATGT
Organism: Sambucus nigra; assembly: GCA_949130495.1. NCBI lineage: Eukaryota > Viridiplantae > Streptophyta > Magnoliopsida > Dipsacales > Adoxaceae > Sambucus > Sambucus nigra. Next base: position 33,241,231 of record OX422218.1, on the reverse strand, counting down.
ACACCTCGGTATTTATAGACACAACCTCTACAACTGTTTATGACTCAGAACAAAGATTCCACTGCTTCTTTACCACAATTAACACGTAAGTAGTCCACTAGATGAACAAAATTCTTCTAAATATGGCAAAATCAAACAGTGGTGGAAACCAATAACTCTATGACATAAGCATTATGTAAGATCATTTCTTTCAACAATGAAGGATTTTTATGATTTTAGATTGGAAAAAAGAACTAAACAAACAATAGAACGCGTATGTCTATCAGTTCTACCATTTTCACATAAGTAGATATATCGCATATGTATATATTGAGCGCACATAAAATATATACAACAATAGCCTCTCTGAAATGGCCCCTCGTGATGTTGGCATATGATGTTATCAATCCCATGTACCTCTCGGACGAAATCAAGAACGTTTGGTTCGGCATGTCTCCTCGAACCCAAAAATCAATCAACACGCACTCGAGGCAAACATGGTTCTAAGCCTTTGGGATACGCACATACCTAACGTAATCAAACGAAATGCCGGTCCCACTAATACACGACACATAGTGAGCCACCCTATGTTCCATATTCCGGGGCACAAATCCAGACCTTACTGGAATCATCAAGGTGGGATCACCATGAGTGGAAAAACTTCTTAATTATAGGCAGCGTAGGTATGCTCACACAAAAATTCAACTCTTAATCATAGGTATTCACAAAACCTATATATGAATATTTTCAGTCGGTATACATTTAACCCATCATAATAACATGTATGTAGTATACAACTCTCGAATACTCAATGTACTAATTATAATCTCTTTTCATATAATCATGAGTATCACTCGCTACCTAAAATGTTCTACTTACACCTTAACTAATATTAGTAGTAAATACTTATCTATCCTATTGATATTTGTTTTATTATTCTTATTTACCCTTCCCTTAACCTGGTTTATAATTTCCCGATATGTGACACAGTTTGTGGACTCTCATCGATTGAAGTCTGAAACCTTATTCTCATTAAGACTAATCCGCCCTCAACTACATGTCTACTGACAATTCCTAAGTCTCAATATAGTCAAAAGAGTATCACTAAAGTTTCGATAAAATCAAGGTAGAGAAAACTTAATAAATAAAAAAAGTTTCAAATTTAAGAAGCCATCGATTGATTGAAGGATTTGGTTGATCAATCGATTCATCATTCGAAATAAACGTGGGTTGACCGTTTCGTCTTAGTTTCGCTTTTCCACTATTTGAGATCTACAATCGTCATATATCCATTCCATAGTCCCAACCAACATAACCAAAAATCATATACATATGCGGTGATGCTTTCTAATTTAAATCATTTATCAAATGCATTAAAATTTCATCCAAGATTAGATTAAAACTCCATATTCTCCAAAAACCATAGTTTTCATGTTCCTCATGCGAGATAATCTATTTACAAAGATTTATCTCATTTTAATAGTCACATATAATCTGATTTCATTTCCTCTACATATGTGGATTCATTTTACATGCAATGTTATCCCAAATCATCGACATTATTCATCGATTCATAAGAAAACCATTAAATATCATCAAATCAAGAACCCTACACTACATGGGTGTTATAACTCATTATGAACATGCAAGTTAAATACTTACCTTACTAGTAGTGCGACACCCCTTCCAATTAAAGACCGAGTGATCAGTCCTTTGTTAAATTAAAACAGAATGCCTAGTTTGTCCATTTTTTGCATCACCGTTGCAATTATTAATTACAAATCATCTATTAGTTAATTAAGTCGGTGTCAAAATTTAATCTTTCATTTAATAGTCCATAAACATGCGAAACTAAAGTAAACCATTCACATCATAATATAATCCAATCCATTAAGAGATAATAATAATTAAAAGTTATGCCGCATAATGCGTCAGCGAAAAATCGAAATCCAAATAAATAATCTCCAAAAGTGATAAATAAAACTAATACAAGTCTAAATCTAAATAATTGAAATAAGTACTGAAGGACGACATGTCCATAAGGAAATACTAAATTGAAATCATACACTTGATCTGAAGGAAGAAAGTGTCTAGTCAAGGTTCTACAAGCCTCCATAATGAAATAGCTCTGAGTCCCTAGAATGAATCGTCAAGTTTGGCATCCCGGTGGCCGGACACACCTAAAACGTTTTGAAATTTTTTTTATTGCAAGGGTTAGAAACCAAAATGTTTTGAAAATATTTTACTAGTATTTATAACAATTTAAAATCATTTAGTGTTTACAGATGTTATATTTGTTTACTCACTCTTAAGTTTCCTCACCCATCATCTATTGTGGAAGACTAACGCCTCTACGAGGCCCACCTAGCTACTCTACACAAGATAACAAGGCATAAGTACTACCTCTTATGAACAACACTTCCAAGTCCTTGTACCACCCATACAATATGTTATCTTATTAACATCGCTTGTATCTTATAATTATTCTATTTGACATTTCTCACATGTTATCATTTAATAGTGTAATCAAGTTTCTCTACATAATTTGTTTTTTAATTATTTATCATCCACCAGTCTATTATCACACATAAGTAGATTATTCATACGGTATATATTTAACCCACAATATATACTATAAGTGCATACTTTGCTATGATGTCCCTATATCACACATGGAGGACGGTTGGTTCGTAATGTTACCGCGACCCAAATATTCATTTCAAATATTGGTTCGTAATGTTACCTTGACACCCATATCTATTTCATTCCATGTATTGGTTCGAAATGTTACCTCGACCCTAATACAATCAAGTATACAATATGTATTCACCTCACATATAGATAATAAATAATTATATGCAAAACCTAAATATCATAACTTCCTACGTAGTATATAACTCTCGCATACTCACCGTAATACTATTTTATGAATCTCTCACAATCGTATCTATTCGAGTATCATTCACTAATTTAAGGGCCCTAGTTACCCCAATATTTCTTTTAGAAGACAACCCTACTTCACACTATGAGTATACGTACAAAATTCATTTTAAATTCCCATAAATCATTATATTTGACACCGATAAATTACATCACAAAGTTAGGTTCCTTCAATAAAAAAAAATTCCTTCCTGAAAAGTTGTCCGAACGACACTGGAATCTCGTTCAAACTGTAATGACCCAACTTTTATATGCTCATATATAATTTGTTTTCAATGTTTTAATATTATATACGAGATATGGACAATGTTTTATTATGGTACATAATGTTAATTTATTAATTAGGTCTAAACCTACGTTCATAAATCATGAAATGTCAACTTAGTTACAAGCATAAAATTTTAATGTTTTCGGTAAGGAATGTTCGTATTGGAGACTTGTTTTGACCATTATAATATAATAATTGATTTGAGGTCAAAACTAAAAAGTTCTAGATATATTAACTAGGTTTGTAATGCAATAAACAATGTGTTAAATGGAGTTTTGATCAAGAAGTTATACCAAAATTACAAAATAAGGTGAAATATGTCATTCCTTTAAGTCGTGTTTTGTCTTATTACCACACCATATTTTATATTTTGATTGGTTGAAAGGGGAGGATGGTTTTTACTAAATAAACACTTTGAAATAACCTCCTTCTTCATAAAAATGGATTAAATAAAAGTCTTATCGCATATCCTAAGATAACTGATAAGTTTTGGGGTAGAAAATGTAATTTTATGAAACTTTAGGAACTTGATTTTTAAAAAAAGAAAGTTTCAAGGACCTATAAGAAAAATTTTCAAGGACCTATAATAAATATTGAAAATCTTTTGGGGTAAAATTACTAAAATACCCTTAATGTGTAAAATGACCCTTATAACCTAAATAACTTTACCCCTCGTGCTTGGTTTTGGACACCTCCATTATACACGTGTCATATTTAAAGGAAGGTAAAAAACACATGTCATATAATTAGAGAAACTTAAAACACGTATCACCATCTGGTGAATTAAGACTGCAAGACATCCCCTTTACACGACATGCAAACGCCGACTCACCATAATGAACGCTTAGTCATCAGGACACGTGTCAACAACCTAATAACATTGGGAAATTATAAATTAGGACATTAACATCATTTATTAAATCAAAATTGATTCAAAAGATCAAAGAGAAATAGTGAGAGAAAGTGTGGGAAACTTTAAGAAAAAGTTTCGTCTTAAGATTAACGAGCGATCCAAGACTCTGTATATATAACTTCGTACTTTTGTTTTAGGTGAGTACTCCATGACATTTCTTGCATATTTTGATTATATGATATTATGTAAATTATATATATATTGTCAAATGCTTTTATTCTCGCAATACATATGATATCGAGGATTCCATCGTTTGTTATATGTGTATATCTCTCGATATATAAATCTGATTCGAATTATGAAATTGTGGATTTAGCCTATGGAAACTCTTTAACTATATTGGCCTTGACTACCGAGTGGAAATATTTGGTGATACCTTCCTAGTTGGTTTACTGTTTGTGTTCCCTAAATAAGTCTTTGTTCCAAATATCATGATTTTCTATCTGTGTTATTCCAGGGTTGAAACATTTGATAACACTATCTGTTTATTTGGGTATCAGGCCGTACATGGCAATTAAAAAAAATTGAAAAATATAAATATTGTTGAATTGTTAATCCGTTATGTTCTACATTGTTTCTTCTAAAAATATGTACTATCAGTTACTTTATATTTATTACTGCGAATTCCTATCCATATACGTGTATGCTTTATGTTCTAAATTGAATAGGTATCATTTTTCTGAAACGCCTGGAATGTTTGGAGATTAAATCTCATTCAGATTTTAACCGACATTATGGCCATCCCCAGATCCTCACGACGATAAGGACAAAGAAGTGGTGTGTCTTCAACGTCGAGAGGATCTTGGTCCCGCGCATCCCTCTCCAGAGCGCTTAGGCCAACGTCGATGTTGAGGTGAAAAATGTAGAGATATGGAGTCGCCAGTATATTTTACTCAAAATAGACAAAATAAAAGGGAGCCATCTCGAAAGACATCATCTAAAGACATACTGATACATACGAACCCAAAAAGATTCGAAAAGGGTCCGGAGGCTATGTTACGAAATAGGAAGGTGTTAGGCACGCATTCCTCCCTGACGGACTCTTATGGGTTATTGATATTTTCCTTTATTTCCCTATGATATGTGTGCATGTGTATAAGTAGTGGAGATAGGAATCATAGACTTGTATCATGGAAGAGATAAATCGATTCGTTGGTTGGAATATTCATAAAAGTAATATTAGAAAATAGGATTTACGCGATTATCATGGCATTGATCATTATAAGGGAACTATAATGCATACAGAATAATATGCCATCAAGGACAAATGTATATAGAGAGATTCTAAGAGAGTTAAGTTTAAAGAATATAGACAAAATAGGAAAAAAGTAGGAAAACGCCTCGAGTCTCAGGTTTTACCTCGAGACGCCTACGTAGCCTATAGAGGAATCAAAGTCCGTGTAGTTCATATGCACAATGAGGGTAGGGATTTATCCCATAAATCCCACTATGGACTTTTCTTATATATATCTGCGTGAAAAAGGGTTTTAGTTGTGAGAAAAGTGTGAGAATTCCCATTTAGAATTTATGAGCAAACCTGTTTTGTTATTTTTTTAGGTTTTTTTATATGAAAATAAAAGATGTGCAATAATACTAAATAAAAAGTATATTAGGATATGTGAAATGAGAGATTAAAAGTGTTAAGTAATAAAACAAATTAATGGGAATTTAGGAGAATTTAAAGAGAGAGTTGAAAAAGTTGGACGTTCTTGGAGATGTTGTGCTTGATCTTAGATGATGGAGATCATCCCTTTCTCTTGGGTGAAGATGAAGGGGGGATAATTCCCCAAGTTGAATGAAAAGGATAATGAAAAGTGAAAGTTGGAAAAAGATTTGAATGTGGAAATTGTGCTGACTTCGAGAGGTGTTTTATGAGCTCGCTGAGAGTGATGGGTTTCAGATCTTGTTCCCTTTTACAATGAGATCAAACCATCCTTTTTATAGGCCCAGGGCTTTTTCAATCAGTATATCCCTAGTCCTGCCAATCAATAGGTGTGTTTAGGCACACTAGCGATAGAAAAGGTTTAGAACATCTCGTTTGGTTGTCTCTTTCAGATTCCTTCAGAAAAACGATCGCAGAGCGCAAATCGTTGATCTGAATTGCACACGGGAAAATCGCTGGAAAGGTAATTCAGAGACCTTCGAAAGTATTTTAAACTGCTCTCAGGTCTGGGAGTTGACTTTAGGTCAAATATGACTCGAAAGCATTCTTCAGTCCTTTGGACGGGGTATCATCAGACGCAAAGGGATCGTTAGTCGACATGGTAATTCAGAATCACATACGGGGTAGACCGTTAAAAAGCTTAGGAGATGTACTTTGAAATTAAAAAGACATTTACTTTGTTTACGGTGTTTACTTTGGTCAACCAAGTCCTAGAAGCATTCGGTGACCTTTCAGAGTAAAATGAATAGTTTGTCCGTACCGTAAGTCAGAATCATGAATGAGGCAGACCGTTGGAAAGGGGTTTTAGTGCCCTCTCAAGATTCATTCAGTCTTGATCGAGTTGAAGAGTTTAGTTTCATTAAACGGATGTTGGGAGCGTCTGATGGCCTCCTGATCATGTTTCGGGGGAGAACGGGTCGTTCGTTCGTACCGTAAGTCAGAATCGTGCATGGGGAGGACCATTAGAAAAGGGTTTCAGTGCCATTTAAAAATTCATTGAGTCTTGATCGAGCTGGAGATTTTGAATTTTGGTCAAACGGATCCTCGGAGTGCCCTATGGCTTCTAGGTCATTACATGAGGTGTGACTTGGGTTTGTAGTGATGAAGATAGGTGTTAGGGGCCTAAGGAGAGGTTATGGGGTGATAGAATACGGTGTCTACCGAGGCCCTCAATGGGTGAGTTTGGAACAAACTATGGTCATTGAATAGACACTGCATGACACCTTAGAAAAAGGATAACTAGAGGGTCGAGGTCGATTCTCAGAACCTAAGGATGAGGGTGACTGATTCAGAGGGTCGAGGCCAATTCAGAGGGATTAAAGATGAGGGAAACCGATTCAGTGGGTCGAAGCCAATTTTGAGGGCTTAAGTTGAGATGACCAATTTTGTGGGTCGAAGCAATTTCTAAGGGCTTAAATTTAGGTGACCAATTCGGTGGGTCAAAACCAATTCTGAGGGATTAATTTGATATGACCAATTCTACGAGGTGAAACCGACTCCGAATACATAAATTGAGATGACCAATTCTGTGGGTCGAAGATAATTCTGATGGATTAAATTGAGATGACCAATTTTGCGAGTCAAAGCCAATTCTGAGGGCTTAAATTGAGTACACAGATTGTGTGGGTTGAAGCCAATTCTCAGGTCTTAAGTTGAGATGACCAATTCTGTGGGTTGAAGCCAATTCTGAGGTCTTAAGTGCAATGTTCTTATGGAACTCTACTAAGGAAATTACCCTGTGATTTTTTGGAGACTTTGCCAAGGGAACAACCAATTTGATGTTGTATATTCCGCTAGGGAAGTGATTAGGTGTTCCAGGGTTTGGACGTATTTCTAGGGGAGATTTGAGACCTTCGGGGAATAGGAGATGATCCTGAAGTTCGGGATACCTTAGGGGTCTTTCGGGGACGTTGTCAGGTGGAGATTTACTTGGCTTTTGAGAGTCCCTCTAGGGAAATAGGGGTTCCATTTGAGGGAGTGCGAAGTTTTCTTGGTGAAAATATTCTAAATCCTTTATGGCATTTTTATGAATTTTTGAGGATTTTTTGGTATTTTTTGGGAGTTTCTGTACGAAAATTTATGGGGGGTGCCGATCGACATGCTGTAGAGGGTGCCATTCGGTAGTGGTATGAACTTTTAGACTGCCACAAAAAGGTAAAGGGGAAGTGACGATCAGCATGACCCTTGGCATCCTATAAAAATAGGGGTTCTCTCAATTTTTCACAGCTTCTTGCCTTCTCTCTTTCTACTATTTTATTTTATGAATTGTTCTAGCATTTGAATCTCTAAAAAATGGCCGATTTTGTGAGAACTGTAGTATAAAGGTAGTGGTTGGTTGTTGATGATTGGGGAAATGTGGATTGGAGGTCAAGGGTGACTCTTGCTTGGGCCAACGAGAACTCTTTCGATGCATTCGACCTAGTTACGGATGAGAGAACTTTGTTGCGCGAGCTATCGTGTTATTGCTCATCAATGGTGGTGAACCCTGGCAATTATGTAAGTAAAATGACTTTTGGCATTGCTTTTTTATGGTTTTCTTTTTTTCTTGGATTTTGACAAGGTTTTTTCTTTTGGCAGTCTGATGTTTCTTTATCAACTATGCATGCCCGTCGGACGACGAGGCTTAAGGATGTCTCGGAGAATCTTCCACCTGTGGTGCATTAGGTGGTATCATCAGCAGGCTAAGGGAGGTTGACGTATGTGCTGGATGAGAGGCATCATTCAACGGAGGATTTATGCACTCTAGGAGAGTTGCGGTGGGACACTACCCACACATTCCATTTTGGTTTTAGGGAAATGACTGTGACTCCCAAAGATGTGCACTAGCTGCTAGGGCAGGATTGTGATAGGGAGCAGATAGAGGTGGATCGTTCCATGCGGGTGAGTTTGAGGGCAGTGCGGGCGGATCTTAGTGATGTGGGGAGGATAATTTCTCATGATTTTATTCGCCTATCCCTGCTGAGGGATGTTTTGCTAAGTAGGGTGATTGATGTGGAGGATGGGCTGCAGGGGAGGCAGATGGCTCGGTTGTTAATTTTGTTGGTGTTGGGGGGATTTCTAGTAGCGACGAGCAATGACGTTTTCCACTTGTGGTTTTTACTATATTTGAGGATGTTTCCAACATCCCTCTCTATGATTGGGGGAGCTTGACTTTTGCAACACTTTATTTTTCTCTGGATGCATTCATCCAGTGCTGTCGGCAGTCTTTCATTGGAGCCACGTATCTTCTTGAGGTATTCTTTAATTTGCGCATTTTCCTTTCTTGCATTCACAATTTCCTTATGCGTACCTTTTTTTATTGAGGATTTTTTTTTCTGGTAGACGTGGTTCTATGAGGTGATTGGGTGTAATACCCAACTATTCTCTTTGAAGGATGTGACCGTTGAGGAATTTAACCGACTGTATCTGTGGCGAAACGCCAATCGACAGTCAAGGAGGTCTCTCTCTCTAGAGGCGGTGCATCGGGTCTTGAATGGACTGACCAGTGATAAGGTAAGAATTTTACTTCCTTTGGTCAAAGGACTTTGTGTGCTCCAATTACATATTTCCTTATATCTTGCTAAGGATTTTTCAAGTGACTTTTTACCCTTAGGGGACGAGCGTTCATGACACGGGGTTGACTGGAGAGAATGCGCAGATGAGGCGTTTGCTAGCACATAAGTTTGGCAACTCTTGGTATCTCGGGGAGAGGGTGGTCTGGCATATTTCTAAGGAGGAGGTGGTGGTGACACCTTCTAGGCCCCCTATGTTTATGAGGCAAGTGCAGTTGTTGCTAGATGATGCGAAGGCCGTGACGATGATTGGCGAGGCCTATCTGTTGTATATGGATACAACTGTTCCGTATAATTATATGGACTTTGTGATGATTTGGCTGATGCACCCAACATATATGATGCACTACTTTTCCCGCATGTGGGTTACTATCGGCCAATGGGGTCCTCCCACAGCGGTGGCCATCCGTTGACATCTACGGTGGCGGTAACTTTGAATGTTCCCTTTCTGATGTTGCATACCCATTAATACAACATCTGGCAGGAGGATGGAGGGATGGTGCCTATATTTCATTATCCTCATGCGATGGGCTTAAAGGAACTGGGATTAACAAAAGAGGTTCTTCATCATTTGGTGTATCTTCTTGTTCTTTTCCTTTGGTTTCTTTTGATATTTTCTACTTGATACTGATTTTGCCTTTTCTTGTAGCAGGTCTAGGTGTCAACTACTTGACTAAGGGACCATAAGGATTGGATATCTTTTGGTGACTTACCATATTTAGGATGAGATTCATGTTCCTTCTTTCTTAGTTCCATCTACCTCATTCGGGTAGGAGTTTAGTTCGAGTAGAGATGGTGCGTCATCCCATCGCTAGGGAAAGAGAGCACGTCTCAGGGGTGGAAGCTCTTAGGAGAGAAAGGGGGGAAGGGTAAGTGATAGATAGAGAATGTTGGTTTGGGTTGAGTCCCGTTGTTTTTCTACTTTATTTCGTGTAAGATGATGTAACAAAGAAACATATTTATGCAATGCAATGGAATTTTTTATTATCTCATGTTTAGTGATGAATGAATGCATGCACATGCGCTTTTTACTTTGCACCTGCGACCGTAATATATTTGTTGAAGTTTGAAAGAGAGTTGTATTCATATTGAGAAATTATATAAAGATGAAAATGGCATTTTTGAAATTCTATTAAGAATATCAATTTATTTTTTATTAGGTATTCTGAATTTGACAAAAGAGGAAAAAGGAAAATTTCCAAAAATAGGAGGTTGCCGATCAACAAGCATCTTATCCTGCCTATCGGTAGGTAAGTCCACCTTAATCAATTAAAGCTTTGATTAGTACCCTCTACAGCCTTTGGTACCTTGTGGTTCAGGATTTCCACTAATTTCTGTAGGGGTTATGTTTTTTGTGAGGGTTTTCATGTATAAAAAGGAGTAAGGGTGGAGTGTTTTATCACACCTTCACATTCGTACTTTCTTGTTATGTGAGATGGGTTTCCTTGGTAGTGTTGAGTTTGATAACTACCTCGAGACTTTGGAGGCGATGTACTCCTACGATGTCGACTACGGTGCTTTTGACATGCGTCATGTCTCTTTATGGTGTAATCGGACCATAGAATGGAACATGCTGATGGTGGCGGTACAATTTTAGTTCCTCGAAGACCATGTATTCCATTTTGGCTTAAAAAAAATCTCTCCCAGATATGAGTAATTTTCTGCCATATTAGGAGTAAATCCTAGTACGGCGGTTGCTATGCCTCAATTTTCCCAATCTTCTCGAAATCTGTTGGTTGGACTTTTTCATGTCTCCCCCTCGGCGGGTAGATCCTTTGGTTACTGGAGGAATGATTTCTCTTCTGGAGGTAAATGCATTTGTAGAAGGTTGGTGATGTTGGATATGCCGGAGCCGTCATTCCAGGCTTGGTTTTAAAATTAGGGAACTTCTGGTGGAGCCACAACTTAGATCTATTACTTCATGGACGTCATACCATTGCAATCCTATGGCGACGATATTGGAGGATACATTGAATGTCTTAGATGCCTGGGGAGAAGGTCGTTCTGACTTTCTGAGGGATAGCCCTGTGTTGTTGTTCATGGGGTTATCCAAAATATTTCACCTAGTGACTCCTATGGAATATCCTTTATCGATTGTACCCAACTTCTTTTCGTGCCATTTTATCTATGATTGTATGGATATCGAGAGCTGGGAAAACCGGTTTGTAGAACACGAGGCTTTAAATCTCTGATGGTTAATGCCTTGGTGGGGATAGTTTCTTCCTATTCTAGAACTAGACGTCTGGTTGGTTGGTCTCAGACACACTTATTTCTATTTCACTTGACAGGTTCTATGCCAATTTCGCTGGGAGAAGGTCGTGCCACCTCGGACACTAGATTTATTTATGATAGAAGATCTAACAAAGCATTTATGCATGCGGCTTGGTTCTTTGTGGGAGAGTTAGCATCCGTCGACCCATCCTTCTTAGTCTGTTGGGAGAGTTTGGCATATCCTCGGGGATTATATAAAGTTGTCGTGGATAAGAGTGTTTAGAAAGATGTACGTAGTGGACACTGGAAAAAGGTAATTTGTCTTACCCAATACCATGGAGGGAGGTGTGGTTGTTTTTTTTAGGCTGGTTTGAGCTTATCGGTCCATGGAGAATCTGCGACACTCTATTCAGGCAGCGAAAGCTTGGGGAGCCCATGATGTAGATGATGATGATGGAAAGGGTACCTCTGGTAACAGTGAGTAGGACACCTGGAGAGTTTGTTTAGTAATGGGGAATAAATTTCGGAATTTTATTTGGCTTTTTAGGATGGTAGGGGGAAGGGAGTCATCCTTTCCTTTTCTTATGTAATTGCACGGTAATATCTCATTAGTGAAATAAGCATGTTTTTTTATCATCGAGCTATGCCTTTTGATGAATTTTGTATTCTTAATTATCCATACCAATCGCTAAGGCATGCAGAAACCTTTTGTTCAAGTGTATGTTAGAATGAACTATTGCTCTCGAAGATAAGATAAGAATAGGTTTTTGTGAAGAAGAAAGGGTCGTGCTCTTGGAAGATGTATGAGCAGCCTACATACCTCTGGGGTTTTTTGAAAGGTTTTAATTTTTTCTAAAAATGGGTTATTGTAGAGGATTAGGCCCCCGTAGTTCCGGGTAGAGGGAAATGAATATTTGTTTTTAGAATAGAAGGGAGGTGAGAAGAGTCGTAGCGCGCTGAGATTTCTAACCAGGGGTAAAATTTCTTGAGACGAACTAGGTTGAAAGGACGAGCCATCTCTTATCCATTTAGGTCGGTGAGCATTGCAGAACCGCCGGACAAGATTTTCTTCATAATTTATGGGCCGCTCCAATTGGGCTATAATTTCCCTATGGGGTCCAAGATGGGCTCTACTATTTTATTAAGGGGTAAATACCCATCTCGAACACAGCAGTACTTGACTCTCTTATGGAATGAATTCTCTATTCAGCAATGGTACCCTTATATGTGATATAGTTCTTTCAGTGTCCTCTCGTCCAACCATGATAGTTCATTGAGACAGCTTTGATATCAGTCCTCCTAACTGACTTAGCTTTCAATCATGACACAAAGTGAAGGGATTTCTAGATCCATAGGTAGGACTGCTTCCATGTCGTAGATTATAGAGTAAGGGATAGCCCCGGTAGAGGTTCGAATTGAGGTTCACTAGCCCTAGAGGGTGTATGGTATTCGGTCGGCCCAATCTGGATATTTTTTGGTCATCTTACTGATGATGGCTTTGAGGTTTTTATTGGTGACTTCAACTGCATCGTTGGTTTGAGGTCAGTAGGGAGAAGATTTGTTCTATGAATCACATAATCATTGACCAATTCTATGACTTTTTCTAGTAAATGCAACCCGTTATCTTACACAAATTCATGCGGGACCCCATATCGGCTGATGATATTTCTCTTGATGAATTAGGCCACTTTCTTAGCATTCAGGACTGCGTATTACTCGGCTTTTACCCATTTGGTGAAGTAATCAATGGCAATTAGGATCAATTGATGCCCATTAGAGGCCTTGCGTGTAAATTTCCCTATGATGTCGATGCCCCGAGTGGGGAACGAACAGGGAGAAGTTATGTTGTACAATTCACGCAGAGGGAGGTATAGAAGGTTGTAATACTGTTGGCATTTGAGGCATTTTTGCACCTAGGTGGTGCAATCCTGGATTATAGTGGTCCATTAGTAGCGATGTCAAATGATCTTCTTGCCAGGCATGTGATCGTACATGTGGGGCCTAAATTCCTCACTATTCAATGTCAGACCCTGCGATGTAGCGTAGATGGGTTCCATCGATGTTTCTCTTGAACAGTGCTTTATGATAGATTATGTATTGGTAGACCAGTCTTTAGAGGGTTTCTCAATCCTTCTTATTGGAACCCTCAGGCTACCTACCATACTTGAGGAGGTGCCAAATATCATAGTACTACCAATTGTCTAGCTCGGGATCTTCTTTGGTGATGATCTCAATGTGGAAGTAATGGGTTGGTTTATCTTAGTTTTGAACTAGGAAGGGGGCAATTGTTATTTCTTTCGGCATGTTGACCATGGAAGCTGAGGTAGCAAGGTCATCGGCTAGGTTATTCTTTGCTCGAGGTAGGTAGTGGAAGGTGATATCCGGGAATTGGGCGGAAAGTTCTTCTAAGTGGGCATGGAAGGGTCAGAGTTTCTCATCCTTGACTTTCCATTTTATAATAACGTGTCCGATGATGAGGGAAGAGTACCCACAAACATCTAGTCATTGAATTTCGTTCTTGAGATCAACTTTGAGGCCCACCGTCCATGCCTCATATTCAGTCATGTTATTAGTGAAGGGGAAATCAAACTTGATGGCGATGGGAGTGTGCGAGTCCTCAGGGGAGATTAGAAGTATCCTAATGCCATATTCCTTTTCCTTGGCCATGCTATCAAAGAACATTTTCCATCGCAGATCATCTTGAGCGGTGTAGGGGATTTTTACATCTGGGAATTCATCGATCCAGTCATCATCTTCGTCTATGGGGTAGTTAGTGAGGTAGTCAGAGATGGTTCTTCCTTTAATGCCTTTCTGAGTGACGCACACGATATCAAACTCAACTAGGAGCATCAACCATCGAGCCATTAGACTGGATTAGGAGGGTTTCTCAAGAAGTTACTTGATGGGGCCAATTCAGGATAGAATTTTGATGGGGAAGGCGAGTATGTAGTATCATAACTTTTGGGTGACCCAAAAAAGTGAGACACATAACTTTTCCAAAGTAGTGTTTTTGACTTTGTATCTGTCCAATTTGCGATTGGAATAATAGATGGCTATTTCTTTTCATAATTCTTGAAGGTATTTGGGTAGCAGGGCCCCAGCTTCAATGTCGGTTATGGTTAGGTATAGGAGCAATGGAAGACCAGGCCATGGTGACATGAGTACTGGAGGTTGGGTCAAATATTTTTTGATTCGGTCAAAAGCTTCTTGGCGGGCCTCGTTCCAAACTTTGTTTAAATCTTGTTAAAGTAGTTTGAAAATAGGCTCACAGATGGAGGTTAGTTGGCTGATAAAATAGCTGATGTATTGCAATTTCCTAAGGAAATCACTGGCTTCTTTCTCCGTTCAGTGAGGTGCCATCTTAGGTATGTCTTTCAGTTTAGCATGATCTACTTCTATCCCTGTCTCACTAATCATGAATCCCATGTGTTTTCCTTTTATAATTCCTAAGACACATTTCTATGGATTAAGTCTCATCTGATATCATCACATTTGTTCGAAGAACTTTCGAGGAGCAGAGACATGATCGTATCTAGTTTTGGATTTGATAATCATGTCATCCAGAAAGACCTCGAATTCTTTGCGAATCAGATGCGCATGATGGTTGTGGTAGCCCTCTGGTATGTATCCCCTGCATTCTTGAGACCAATAGGTTCTGCTTGGGGTGATGAACGCAGTTTTTTCTTGATGATCTAGGTGCATTTTGTTTTGGTTGTACCCGGAAAACCCATCGGTGAACGACTTGAGAGCATGACTAGATGTGTTGTCCATGACCATGTTGATATTGGCTTACGAATCATCATCCTTTGGAGAGACTTTGTTTACATTCTAGTACTCTACACAAATTCGAACTATCCCTCTAGATTTCGGTACAAACACTACATTTGCTAGCCGTGTTGGATATTCGATCATACCAATTAAACCCACATTCAACTATATGACCACCTCTTCTATGAGTTTGATCGACCATTCGGTGCAGAGCTTTCTCAACTTTTGTTTAACCGATTTGTAATCTGGAAGAGTGGGTATCTCATGTTAAGCTACTTCATGATCAATGACGGGGATATCATCATAGGACCATGCGAAGACATCCACAAATTCCTTCAATAATTCTTCGAGTTGTTGGCGCTCATGCTCATCGAGGGTAGCCCCTATCCTAATATCTCACAGTTGGCTACTAGAATCGAGGTTAACAATGATAATAACTTTAATGAGATTATGTTGTTGGTTATTAACCTTATTTAGATATGTTAAGAATTGTTCATTTGCAAAATCATGATCATCAAAATTTTGATTGGAATCCAAACAGTTAATGTAAGGCACAACAAGATACTCAAAATCTTATTTTCTTTCATTGATAGGAAAAATAACATTGAGAACTCATCAAAGGAGGTCTCGATTACATTTGAGCAAGGATAGACATCATTAGAAGAAATGGTGTAAACATTGGGGTTATGTAGGATTTCAGAGGTAGAGAGGGCGCATCATGCCAGTTGAGGAGAGGTTTATCAGCAACTTTAATAAAGTGGGATGGATCCAGTGATGTAGTGCTTGTATGAACCATGCAGAGTGTTAGCCCCCAATGTTTGTAAGTTGAATGAATATTCAAATTCACTTACCTCCGAATCTTTGATAACTTTGATGATTGGTCCTATAAGGTGTTGGGAACTTTTGGCCTATGGGTAGATGCCCTGGAAAAATGTCTCCATTCCATACTTCATTTTCTTCTCTGTATGATCATACCAGGGTTCCAGAAAGCCACAAAAGGGGAAGTATTTGCCCTCTTTTATGAATCGTCCATTCAATGAGTCACCTGGGATAGTCTGGATGCGGTTAAGTCTTCTCTTTGGTCGAGACTGGAAGATCATTCTGAGATCTTATTTCAATGGTGATACCCTAAACCACAAGGACAAAAAGATTTTTTAGTGTCAATTGGTTCAATTATGCCTCATTGTCTTTGTCCTAGCCCAGTACGGGAATGAAATGCATGTTTCTGGACATCTGAATCACATTTACGTTGTCATGAGGGTCGTATTCTGGACAAACCATTTCATTAAAATCTTCCCCTATCGGGAGTAGAAGTGGCTCAACTCTTAATCCTGATAGGAGCATATCTTTTGACCGTGTTGTATCTCAAGTATTGGATTACTGGTGCTTGCACCCTCGATATTATCGTCAACGCCTAAAATGGTGATGAGTCATTCGTCGGTGAAGAACTTCAATTTTTGATGGAGTGTGAAAGACAAACCCCAGATAGTGTTGATCCAAGGTCGTCTGAGAAATAGGTTAAAACAAGTAGGTATGTCTATAACTTGACATTCAATAACAGGGTTTAAAAGGCCATCCCCTATTATAAGTTTTATGGATCCCATCTCTTCTTGATGAGTATTATCATATCCACGTACAGTAGTGGAGGTGGGAACAAGGTGACTTTCGTTCTGTCCTAAAGCATTTGAGGTTCTTAATGGGCTGACATTCAAGGAAGATCCATTATCAATAAGAGAGGGTGGTACGATCTTTCCCATAAATTTGATGGAGATGTTGAGTGCATGATTTTGGTTTGGCCTAATTCTGTGGATTTGCTCTTCATAAAAGGATATCATTCGAGTAGAGGTCAAGGATTCGATTAAATTCATCACTTCTTCTAGTGTTGTTGATGGGGGAACTGTAGGTCTAGTGAGCAATTTGATCAAAGCATTTCTGTGTAGCTGAAAAGACGTGAAACGCCCCCATAGAGTGATATTAGATTGAGTTTTCTTCAGTTGATCAAGGATCTTTCTTTCCTCTAGGGTTATTTTTGGCATAGGAAGGTTTTCAACTCCCTTACCTTTGACATTGGCTGGTAGTGAGATTGGGATCTGGTAATGCCTCTTTGATCTGGTCATGTGATTTATTGAAGAAGGGAAGAACATAAATGATATTTCTCCGTCAATCTTGGGTTGTTCTTCCATCTTGTTTATTTCTCTTAGGAGCTCCTCAAATGATATTATCCCACATATATTGGGTATTGGTCCAGTTTTCTCTTAAGCTTTATCTTTATTTGAATCTTCGAATTCTACCGACCATTCGATGGCAAAAATTTTGCCTTTCAATGTAAAGTCAATACATCCCATAACTTGAATAGCTTCTTCGTACATGTCTTCCCATTATGTGGCGATAAGTAAGGGTTAAGTGGCCAGGTGTCCTAACAGCTTCAGAGTATCAAGTAACTCGGTCATACTACAAATATCCTAGGTTTTCCCGAATAATTATTCCATGATCTTGACAACGTCATCTAGGCTGAATTCATCTGTTGGTACCACCCAACAGTCTGACACTTAGTCCCATTTTTGTGATTCTATAAATAGCGTACTGAACTTCTGAAATCAAAGATTATTTGTGACGTAAATTTCAACCCGAAATCTAGGAGTTGGTTTAACACTTCTGATAATTCCATACTTCCATTTTGATAATGGGTACAGATAACGGTGCATGCTCTTATAAGGAGTGATTGTTCTTTATCAGCGAGGCTAATAGGGTGTAGGAGGAATTACGGGCAAGTTTGGAGAGGTTTGGGAGAGTGTATGGGTATCATTTGAGTTGAGGGATCAAATTATTGGTTCATTTCTTGGAAGATAGTATTGGTATGATTTTGGAGTGGGTTGTGAGTGGTTTTTTGCTTAGGATTGGCTGGTGGGGCAATGGTACCCCGGTCAATTAGACCTTTGATTATATTTCAGAGGTGAAGGCATTGGTCGGTGGTATGGCTAGCAGTTTGGTGACAGGACCAACGGGCATATGCCTTAACGTTTCATAGGATGGATTTGGGAAAGGTCCGGGATCCAATGGTTTGATAAGGTTTTGGTCTAACAGGGCCTGATAAACTTTGGAGGGAGGATAATGGATCTCGGTGTATTCCATTTAGACTGGGACAGGGTGACTTTTTGGTTCCCATGAATTTGTTGGTTGAAACTGCAGCCCTGGCAGGTTTGTCATATTTTTCGGGGATGAACTATTGAGACACTTTCTTTGGTTCAACCTCTTCTTTAGCAAGACCTTCCTCGATTTCTACTCCTTCTTCTGTGAGATCTCGTAGGTGAGGATAGAATTTTCCTACCATTATTGCTTGGACATGGGGCAAGAAGTTTTTCTTTACTATGCTAACTTGTTTTTCCTCAGATAGTCGATTGTTCATAGTGGCTGATTTTTTCCTCCATCGGGCTATGAAGTTACTGACTCATTCCCTAGAGTTCTATTTGATCGACTCTAAATCATAGTGGTGACCTCAAGATCTTCATTTAATTTGTATTGCAACATGAATTCTCGGGCCACATCCTCCCAACTACGGATTCTGGACTCCTCGAGAGGGAAAAACGATCGGAGGGAGCTATCCTTCAAAGTTTGTTGAAATAATTGGGCATCACTTCTTATGAATCCCCTAGGAGAGTCATGGAATGGTGAAAACTGCGAAGATGAACAATCGAGGGTCCACTTCATCCGAGTTTCTTGATATTTGGCATCTTGAACTTCTCGAATAACCTTGCCTTAGGATAAGGATACATGTGGGTGTAGTCCACGTATTTTCCAGAGATTTTTACTTGGTTAAACTTCTCAATTAGAATCTTCAGATATTCTTTGACCATGTTCAACTCTTCCTCTTTTGGATCAATGATCATAGGCAAGTTAGCCCTAGGCTGGTCAAGGTTTGTCATATAAAATTAGATAGGCGATGACCCAATAGAAGGAGGGGCACGTGGATGGTGCTGATACTCTTCAGGAACCTAGATAGGCTCGAGTGGACCCATATCATGAGGGAATAGGTCCTCTCACTCTTTAGGAATAGGAACCTAGTTTTGTTGCATCTATCAAACCTTAGTCTGAAGGTTTTCAATCTTGAACACGAGCTGAGCTAAGACTCTCGTTAGATCTCGCTGCATAACTAGTGCTTGATCTGTGCTCTCTATGGAAAGCGTATGTATTTTCGACTCAAACGAAGTATCAAGGGAATGAACTGAATTCCGTGGTGATTTGACTGATGAGTAGAGTCAATAAGGAGAAAGGCCAAGGGCGTGCGATCAACCTATGAAGGCGTAAAATGGGATTTATTTTTGATAAAAAGGATGAAAAAAAATTTGACATTTTTTTTTCTTTTAAGATCGAAAGACAAAATATTTTTGGCTTTTTGATAAAGAAAAAGAGAAATGTTTTTGAATTTTTCATAAAGAAAGGTGAAATGTTTTTGGATTTTTGATAAAGAAAGGAGAAATGTTTTGGGAGACGGATCTTATTATAATTATTATTATTATCTTCTCACTTGTATTAAATTCTCCCAAATGCAAAATGAAATGTCAGATGAGACCCAAGACTCAAAAAGTTGGGTTTGTAACATATGCAAAGTTGTGGCTGGACTTGTAACTAGGCTCACGGGAAGGGAACCATTTTGAAAATGCTCAAAATTTTGGGTTACAGACCGACCCAAAATTTTGGCAGAGTTTTGGGTCGTAACCGTCCATATAACATGTGTGTCCTAGGCTTGACACCTATATGCGGGTATGCAATTGGTTGGGTGAATAGAAAAGGGTTCCCCCTTTGCTGCGGTTTCCACGATATACGTCTTTGTTTTTAGGGAAATCGGTACATGTGGACAAACCATTTGATATACATGAGTGTACGTGAATTGCCTCACTATATACCTCATGAGGACGGTATTTGTGAGAGAGGATTCGATATACTCGACACACGTGAACGAGTTCCCTGCGATATACCTCCAGTCATAACTTCGATCAATAGGTACGATGTGAGGGAACAATTCGATATACGTTGAAGGTACTTGGCTAATGGAAGTGAGAGTCATATCGATTAGTATAAATGCGCACTGTCGGACCAGCGCCCATCATGAACTGACCCTCCAGTTACTGGACAAACTTTGGTCAATCCTAATGCTCTTTGGTGATGTCGTGTGAATCGTGCATGACTCTCTTATTAGTAACTTATAATGAGAGTATCTTTATTGATCATACCCAACAAGGAGCAAGGTACAAGTACCAATGGTATACCAAGTACGGATGGGTGATGCATTTAAAATGTGGACATATTTAATCCTAGGTTCATGTGGTGTGAATTGTACATGGAAAATGTTCTACAAGTGTGTGAGAAGAAGCATAATAATGAGGTACACATGGATAGGAAAATGGTGATGGAAAATAAGGGGAAATATAAGAAAATATAACACCCATGTAAATAGAGTCTAGCCCTCAAAATAAGTATCCCCAACGGAGTCACCATGGCATCCATCCGCCAATCCTCATGGCGGGATGGACGAAGAAGAGGGGTGTCTTCAACGTCGAGAGGATCTCGGTCCCTCACATCCCTCTCGGGAGTGCTTCGGTCGACTCGGTGATGAGGTGAAAGATGTAGAGAGATGGAGTCGCCAATCTATTTTAATCAAAATAGAAAAAAGATAATAGATTTCTCCCAAAAGACATCATCCAAAGACATATTGATACATACGAAACCAAAATGATTCGAAAAGGGTTCGGAGCCTAAGTTACGAAATGGGAAGGTGTTAGGCACTCTGCCCTTCTGGAATCTCATGGGTTATTCCTATATCCCTTTTTTTTTCCCGTGATATATGTGCATGTGCAATAGTAGTGGAGATAGGAATCATTGACTTGTATCATAGAAGAGACAATGTGAGTCTTCCGTAGGATTTTTCTTAAAAGTAATATTATAAAATATGATTTACTCGATTATCATAGCGTTAATCATTATAAGGGAAAGATAAATCATACGGAATAATACGCCATCAAGGACAAATATATATATAGAGAGAGTCTCAGAGAGTTAAGTTTAAAGAAGATAGAAAAAAATAGGAAAAAAGTAGGAAAATGACTTGAGTCCCGGGTTTTACCTGGAGACGCCTACGTAGTCACTGGAGGTATCAAACTCCATGTAGTTCGTATGCACAATGATGGGTGGTATTTATCCTATAAATCCAACCAGGGACTTCTCTTATATTTGTGTGTGTGTGAAAAAATGTTTTAGTTGTGAGAAAAGTGTGAGAATTCCCGATTGGAATTTATGAGCAAACCCTCTTTTTCATGTTTTTTTGTTTTTTGTTTATATGAAAATAAAAGATGTGCGATAATACTAAATAAAAAGTATAATAGGATATGTGAGATGAGACAATAAAAGTGCAATGTAAGAAAACAAATTAAAGCGAATTTAGGAGAATTTAAAGAGAGAGTTGAGAAAGTAGGACCTTCTTGGAGATCTTGAGCTTGATCTTAGATGTTGGAGAGCAGACCTTGCACTTGGGTGATGATGAAGGTTGTTTAATTCACCAAGTTTGATGAAAATGATGATTCAAAATGAATATTGGAAAAGGATTTGGATGTATAAATCACGTTGACTTCGAGAGGGGTTTTCTGAGCTCGCTGATAGTGACGGGTTTCAGGTCTTGTTCCCTTTTTTAATGAGGTCATGTCCTCCTTTTTATAGGCCCAGGGCATTGCCAATCGGTATAAACAGGGTCCTACCAATCGATAGGTGTGTATAGGAACACCGTTTGGAAAATAGATCATAGAGCGTAAACCACTGATCCGAATCGCACACGGGGTATACCATTGGAAAGGTACTTTAGAGACCTTCGAAGTATTTTAGAGTACTCTCGGGTCCAGGAGATGAATTTAGGTTAAAAGTGGCTGAAAAATTTTCATTGGTCCTTTGGACGGGGAATCATCGGACGCAAATGGATCATTCGTTCGCATATGAACTTCGATATTCCAAAGAGCTTGACTCGGTTTGGGGAGTTGACTTTAGTCAACCGGGTCCTGGAAGCGTTCGGTTACCTTTTAGAGTAAAATAGATCATTTATCCATACCGTAAGTATGAATCGTTCATGGGGTGGACCGCTGAAAAGATATTTCAGTGCCCTTTGAACATTCATTCAGTCCCAGTCAAGCTAAAGAGTTGACTTTGGTCAAACAAAGCCTGGGAGCATTCGATGGCCTCCTTATCATGTTTCAGGGGAGAACGGGCCATTTAATTGTACTATAAGTTTGAATCGTGCACAGGACGGACCTTTGGAAAGGGGTTTTAGTGCCCTTTTAAAATTTATTCAGTCTCCTTAGAGCTAAAGAGTTTGACTTTTGGTCAAACGGAGCCTGGGAGTGTCTGATGGACTCTAGGTCAGTACTTGGGGTATGACTTAGGTTTATATTGATGAAGAGAGGTGATAGGGACCCAAGAAGAGGTTAGGAGGTGCTATAATGGGGTGTCTACAGATGTTGTAAAAATTTTGCAGGAAATAACTAGACTCGCGGATGGAATGTAAAAGGACTATGTCGATGATTTGGCTTTTAGAGCTCTTTTTGTTAGTTAAATAAAAATTTTCTTTTATCATTTAGAGAATTTATGGCTCTCTTATAGTATGTTTTTACATTTTGTCTTAAGTTGTAATTCATCGTTACTTTTAATATAAATGAAGTTCCCTTTAGAAAGCTCTGATGACATAATTCCATTTCTTTTAGTATTTTACGATTCATAACCATGTAATTTTATTTTCTTTGCATTGTTTAGGAAATAATTTAAGTAAGAATATATGTTACCTTAGTGGAATGTCAAGACACTCGTTCGCTACTAATAATTTGGGTTGGGGTCGTGATAGAGGTGGTATTATAGCGAGGATATGTCCACGTAGACTATTGGACATAAGTTTCCAACGATATAGATTTTAAGTTTCCATACCTAGAATATAGGACTAAATTTCAAATTTATTTGATAATCCTCCATATGACTTACAGTCTACATATAATTGCTTATATATAATTGTTCTTCTCATTTGCAATCTTGATATAGTATAATACGTATTATATTTTGCCATTACAGTAGAAAATGACGAAGACAAGATCAGCTGCGAGAACTAGTGGTTCAAGTATGGAAGGACTGAAAGGTGCATACAAGGAGATTGAGAGTGTGGAAAAGATTGTGGAGCATCATGTCAATAATGTAGAACCAAGGAATCTTGAACTAACTAGTTGTACCATTGAACAGTTAGAGATATTGAATTCCCCTTCTTTTAAAGGTACTCCAAACCCCACTGACGCAGAATGTTGGGTGACGTAGATGGAAACGATGCTCGATGTTCTTAAGTGTATCGATGAACAAAGGGTTTCGTTTGTAATGTTTATGCTAGAATGTGAAGATGAACATTGGTGGAGAATGACTAAGAGAATACATAAGGAGAGGAATACTTATATAGGTTGGAATGGATTTTTAGTGATCTTTTATGAGAAATATTTCCTTTAAATGGAAAAAGATGAAATGCGAGTTGAGTTCATGAGTTTAGTGAAATTGAATATGAAGGTTAGTCAATACGAGGGAAAGTTTACTGAGTTGTCCCATTTTGAACCTTATGTTGTGACAACTGATGTTTTAAAAGCCAAAAGGTTTTAATATGGGTAATGTTGAGTATTCATAGTCGAGTATCCATCCTAAAGTTGACATCGTATAGTGACGTTGTGGCTATGGCTTCAATAGTCGAAATGTATAGGAGGAGTACAATCGAATTAAATATGGTAGCAGGAATTTTGGTGAACAAATAAGGAAGATACCAAATAATAGAAATAATTTTTGGACTACATCCAATGTTGGGGGAGCTAGTGATAACAAATAGTTTAATAATAAGATATGTTAGCGATGTGGGAAGATGTATGCAGGACGACCTTGTTACAAGGGATATGGGAGCTTTCTTTAGATGTGTACAGAAAGGACATCAAATAAAAGATTGCCCAACCCCAGAAGGACCAAGACAAATAAGGTAGAGTTTTTGCACTTTTTGATACCCAAACTTCTAATGCAGTAGTGTCAGCTACATATTCTATATGTGCACAACCTTTTCAAGATAATAGATCGTGTTTCTACCCATTCATTTATTTCTGTTGGTTTTGTTAGTCGCTTTCCTTATATGCCTGAACCGTTGAATCATAGCATGCACGTTTCTACTCCTTCGGTGAGTTATTAACGAGAACATTAGTATATAAGTGTTGTCCTGCAGATGTTAGTAGTCATAAACTATACACTAATTTTATAGTTTTAGACATAAAAGACTTTGAATTCATTTTAAGGATGAATGGGTTTGTAACACCCCGTGTTTTTATTAATTAATTTAATTAATTGATTAGAATATTCGAGAAAAATAAATTTTTGAATTTAATAGTTTTTATTGGATAAATATGTTGGTTATGATTTTAGTAGAATATAACTTCAAGAGGAATTGAGATCGGATGGTCGATCGATCGAACCTTTTGGTAGATTGATCGACCATGCCCAGTTTTGCGCGATTCAGTCAGATTTTATTAGAACTTGTGTAGGATTAGGACTCCTAATCACTATATAACCTTGTTAATCCGTAGGGGTACTTCTCATAATCACTTTTTCTTCAGTTTATCACTTGAAAACACTTCCAAATATTTTTACTCTCAACCATAATCATCAACCTTCAATAAGATCAAGTTCTTGAAGGCTTAATTGGGGTTTAATGAAGATCGTTCAAGAAAACTCTTTTGCTAATTTTTCGCAAGGAATATAATCGTCAACCCAGATATTTAATTCTGAAATCGCAGGCATGAATACTCTATTCTTTTCCTTTAGTATTATGTGTTTTAAGTTTCGCGTAAACATTTAATTACTTGTTTTCTTAAAATAAAGTAGTGACTTAATTAGGAAAAGTGGAAAGTAATTATGGGGCTGTTTTTATTAAATCTTTTAATCTGAATAATATTCATAACCCTTGGGTACGTAGCTTTGATGAGTGTATTTTGGGTTTTATTGGTGTAGGTTGCATGTAGAAAAACACTAGTTTTAAAATAATAAATTTTTGTGTGCGTATAACTCATGTAATACATGAAGAGATAATAAAATTTAGTTTTTGATGAATATATGGTGAAAACTTGGTATATTTAATTTAAAATAATTAAATGGGATTAATTGGGTATTGTTGACAAGGTGGTAATTGAATTAAGATTTAATTGAATTGGACTATCATGCATAGTTTTATACGTTGATTAATTATGCGTGGTTGTGTGACTTTTTTGTATTATTATATTTCCTTATGACGACGGGTTGTTGGATAATTTTTCTCTCCCTATACTTTAGGATTCCTTCTAGGTATGGGACTAGTGGTTAAGCCTTTTAATGATTTACGCCTTCTAGGTATGGGACTAGTGAGGGTAGATTATTGCGTTTTTATCATCTTGAGGGTGGGCTGATTTTTATTATTGTATCCTCGTTATGCTAGTCTTGGTACTAGACTAGGTCAAAATTTAGGTTAGAAAATCCTCCTATACATTGGTTTGGATTTATTGATAAATTGGGGACCCTTAGGTATGTGACTAAGGGGTATTTTTAGGATCTCACATCGATAAAAAGGTGGGGTAAATTTATAAATTATGAAATTGAGAAATTGAGAATTAGTGCCTAAGATAAAAATGGGTATTAAAATTTGTGGCGACATAATGTGTCGGGGCCGACAGTTTAAATGGGTCAGAGGGAGATTTATGTCGTGTCGTGTGTGGAACCTTGTCATCTGTCGGGGCCGACAATTTAAATGGGTCAGAGGACGATTGACAAGGGGAAGTGTGGCACTTTAATAAAAAGTGAGAACAATAATAAAAGTTGGTTAATTTAATTAAATTAATATCGTGGGACATGGGAATTTTAAATTAATATTGGTGTGCCTTTTATATGGGGATTCCTATGGGTAGTTAGTAATTTATATTTATCGCATTTAATTATCCCGTTTAATTTAAAATACTCTATTGTGATATTTATTACGTATAATGCTACTGTTTGGATTCAAGGATCCTATTTGAGGGGAGTAGTGTGTATTCTTGCTCGGGGCTTTAGCTCTGACTCATGCGTTGACTATTGTTTTTCAGGATTAGAATTGGAGAAGGTGCATAAGTTTATCGGAGTTATCATTTGAAGGTGCAACTGGAGTTATTTATTTTATGGCATAATTTAGTTAGACATTCTTTTCCATTCGTATTTAATTATGAGACTTCATGAGAGATTTATTGGGCCACTCGGTTCCAAAGTTGTTTAAGGATTTTCAGTTGGCGCATTTACAGTTGGTTTATATATTAAGATTTTATTTAATCGTTATTGGAGATTGGATTTACTTGGAGTTCTAGCATGTGATGGATCTTTTATCGCGCAGTTGGTTGTTATCATTTGAGATCGATTCAATTATTTATCTTATGGACTAATTATTTATGTCTCATATCTCTCTCATGCTAAGAATGGTATTTATTTAATTCACTCCCGACATAGTTTGGCAGCGGTGGATGGCCACCCCGTCTGTCGGATTTTGCGGGGTGTGACATGGTTAACATCATTTCATGCTAAGTCAGATTGTTTTCATAAGAGAGTTACTTTCCAAATCCCTAACCAATGAGAATTTACTTTTGAAGGCACTGGCATCCTATCTCACATGTGTATTATCTCTGCAATGCAGGCTTATAGTTTTCTTGAGAGTGATTGTCAAGGATTCCTTGCAAGTGTTATTGATTTTCTAACAAAATAGCCAAGTTTAGAATATATTTGTGTAGCTAAACATTTACCTGATGTTTTTGCACATGATTTACCCGGTCTTCATCCCAGTAGAGAAATAGAGTTTACGATTGACCTTATTACTTGAACTATACCAATCTTGAAACCACCTTATCGTATGGCACCTTTATAATTAAGTGAATTAAGAGCTCAATTACAAGATCTGTTAGACAAATGTATCCCCTTAGGGTGCTCCAGTGTTACTTGTTAAAAACAAGGATGGGATAATGATATTATGTATAGATTATCGTGAACTAAATAAGGTGACCATTAATAATAAATACATCTTACCTTATGTAAATGATTTGTTTGATCAACTTCAAGGTGCGCAAGTATTTTTAAACATTGACCTTAAGTCAAGCTATCACCAATCGAAGATTAAGGAACATGATATTTTGAAATCAAATTTTCATACTAGATATGTTGACTATGAATTCATTCTCATGTCATTTGGAGTAACTAATGCTCCAGCTGCTTTTATGCATATACTGAATAGGGTGTTTAGGAAATATTTGGATCAGTGTGTGGTTGTTTTCATTGATGACATCCTTATTTATTCCAAAAGTATTGAAGAACATGCAAAGCATTTAGACATGGTATTACAAATTCTTAGGAAGGAGAAATTATATGAAAAATTAAAGAACTGAGAGTTATTGGTGCCTACCGTCTCTTTTCTAGGGCATGTCATTTCTAAGGAGGGAGTGTCGATTTACCCTCAAAAGATCAAAGTTATACTAGATTTGCCTAAACTAACTAATGTGACGGAGATTCGTCGTTTTCTTTGATTAGTAGGATATTATCGAAGATTTATTAAAGGATTTTCTAGTATTGCAAACCTTTATCTAGGTTAACCCAAAAAAAGGTGAAATAATAAAGCTCTGGGGAAGTTGAGGATAGTTTTCAAGAACTTAAGAATTTATTAGTAACTGCCCTAATTTTTGTTATTCCTTTCGAGACATGGGGATTTTTTTTATTTATATTGATGCTTCTAAAAATGATTTGGGATGCGTGCTTATGCAAAATGAAAAAGTAGTATCTTATTCCCCAAGACAGTTAAAACCACATGAGCAAAATTATCAAACCTATGACCTTGAATTAAAAGTTGTAATTTTTACTTTAAAGATTTGGAGAGATTATTTGTATGGTGAAACATGTGAGATTTATACCGATTATAAGAGATTAAAATATATTTGTACTTAGAAAGAGTTGAACATGAGACAAAGGAGGTTGTTATAATTAATAAAGGACTGTGATTTAAATATTCATTATCACCCAGGAAAAGCTAATATAGTATCTGATGCTTTATGTAGAAAGTCTACACCAAATTTAATATGTCTTATTACAATCCAGGTAGATCTATTAAAGGATTTAAGAAGTATGTAAATAAATGTACATATTTATAGCAAATGAGGACTAAGTGTAAACTTATAAGTATAATCCATGCTGATGGAAATGATCAAAATTGCACAAGTAAATGACCCACAACTAAAGAAGATTGGTGCAGTAGTAATTGAAGGGAAGAGGACTGAATTTTAGATACAAGATGATATATTGAGTTTAAAAAATAGAGAGTGTCTCCCACATGATGCCCAACTTAAGAGGCGAATTTTAGAGGAATATCATTACTCGAGATTCACATTTCATTCAGGATGTATAAAGATATACAGGGATCTTCGAGAAGTATTTTAGTGGAATTACATAAAAAGAGAACTAAAGGAATTTCTATCTCGGTGTTTGCTTTGTCAACAAGTAACAACTGAACATTAGAAACCCTCAGGATTAGTACAGCCCCTACATATCCCTGAGTGGAAATGGTAACATATTACTACGGATTTTGGGACATGTTTACAAAGGAGTTTTAATGGTAATGATTTTATTTGGGCAATTATTTATAAGTTAACTAAATCTGCTCATTTTATTTCCATTAAGACTGCCCATTCTTTAGAAAAGTTAGCTAAGTTGTACGTGCACGAAATTATTGGGATTCATGGAACCCCAGTTTCAATTATTTTAAATTGTCAAACCATATTGGTGACTTGCTTTTGGAAAACCCTACAAGAGGTCATGGGAACATAATTGAATTTCAGCACCGTTTTTCATCATCAAACATATGGACAATTCGAGAGAATGATTTAAACCTTAGATGATATGCTTAACACATGTGTACTTGATCTGAAGGGGAATTGGGATGATCATTTATCACTAATAGAGTTTTCATATAATAATAGTTATCAATCAAGTATAAAAATGGCTCCATATAAGGGACTTTATGGTAGAAGGTGTCTTTCCCCTTCATGTTGCGTAGAAGTTGAAGAACAAAAATTATGGGACCATAATTAATTTAGATCACAATAGAGAGTGTGAAATTTATAGAAGACAAACTTCGAATCGCTCAAATCCGTCAAAAGAGTTACGTCTATAATCTCCACCGACAATTATAATTCCAAAGAGGAGATTATGGGCTCTTGTAAGTATCACCAACAAAGGGAGTAATTCGATTTGGGTAGAAAGGGAAATTGAATCCAAGATACATAGTACCTTATGAAATCCTCAAAAGGATAATACATGTTATATATAGAATTTCCTTACCCCCTGAACTATCTAGCGTGCATAATGTGTTTCACTTGTCAATGCTGAAGAAATATGTCCCAGATCCAACACATATATTAAGTCATGAACCTCTTAAATTTAGAAAAGATCTGACCTACATTCAACATCCAATATAAATTTTGGACCATAAGGACCAAATATTACGAACCAAGGTAATTCCACGTGTCAACGTATTATGGCGTAATCATTCTATTGAAGAAGCAACATTGGAGTGGGAAGATGAAATAAAGGACAAATATCCATACTTTTTTTAATTAAGAAGGATGGAACCCTCATAGAGAATTTATTAAAGATATGAGAAACATCCTCTCCTAAGTGGCTATGAAAAAATGAAAGATAAACTTGAAAAGGTTCATATGCGTCTTTATACTAGTCCCATTACAATGAAAGCTTTGAAAATTTCCTAATATTATTACACCCCAGCTTGCTGAGTTTGAGAGAACCTCTAGCAATTGTGGGAAGACCCGAAACATTATAAAAAATATATAGGGAGTCAAGACTAAGGCCATAATTTCCAAGTGCATTAGCTATAAGTTGGATTCCCTGAAATAATGAGTTAAAATGAAGTTTAGGTGCTTTAAATTCCACTTAATTTCTTTAACAAATTCAAAGAGATTCCAGGGATGTTTCTAATTTTTTATGAGAAGACTGACCACATATATTGAATCTGATTCAATCTCCAAGTTTTTGATGTTGAAATAGAGGAATTATTTTATCCCTAAACATAAGCTTTTAAGTTCCACAAAATAGTTAGATCCAATGCCTTATGAGTCTGCATATGAAAAAATGCGATATCCTCTATCATCTCTAACAATCCCACCTATACCACTCTGACCTGGGTTGCATTTTAAAGCCCTATTAGTGTTTAATTTGAACCAACGAGAAGAAGGGAACTTATATTGGATTAATTTAAATAGTATGATGGGAGAGAAGATTTTGAATTTAAAAACTTTTTGAATATGCCGATCAAAACTACCAACATTATTCTTGAAATAGGTCCCCTTGGAAATGTTAGAAATGATAGAAATATATTGTGATGTTATAGCCTTATCATAAATTCTAACATTCTCATAAATATCTTGGTTTTTACTTTTCCAAATTTCCCAACAAACATTGATGGGAATGCACTCGCCAGATAATTTAGAAGAATCTTGAGGTCCTAACCTGATCCACCAGCTAAGAAGAATAGAAGATATGCTTGATAGGTTCATATAAATGCCCATAAGAGAGAAGAAAATGTTCCAAACTAAGCTGATCTTTGAGCTATGTAGAAACATATGTTCCACATATTCAGTTTAAGATTTGCACGTTGTACACCATGAGTGATTTTCTAACACCCACTACTTGAATGTTTGAATCAATTGGAAGACGGTTGTGAATGATTCTCCACATGTGTATAGAACATTTTTTAGGAATTAAATGGTCGTAAATAATGTTGTAAACAGATGATGAAGGAACATGATAGGCATAACTGTTATAATAAGATTTAATCTAAAAATTATCGGATTTATCTAATAACCCGAACCATTGATCACCTTTGAGGATCATATTAGGAAGACATTTGTCCTTCACTTTTAACATATTCCTCGAAGTGGGAGAAACACCAGTGGATGTTAGGGAACAGTTTTTGTACCAATTAACCATGTGTGCGGACCACAGAGAATGGCCTGTATATAATATATAATAAAGTTTCATGAATTAAGTAGAGGATAAGTAGTGAAGGTTCACCATGCCATGACCCCCTTCCTTAAGATCCATACAAATACTCTCCCAACTCTTCCATTGGTGCATCCAACCATGATCTTCATTTCCTCCCAAAAAGAATTTGTTAAAAATGATAGGAATTATTGTAATGACTATTTTGGGAGGAGAGATTGAATCCAATAGATAAGTAGGAATGGATGAAAGAACATGTTTGATGAGGGTAATTTTACGACCACTTAACAGATATCTACTTTTCCAACCTGCAATTTTAGATCTCAAAGAATTCATGAGGGTACAATAGTATCAAACCATGTTACTTCATTTAAAAAGAGGGCACCCAAGGTATTTAAGAGTCGAATCCTTGCACTTTAGACCTGTGATATTAGCTACTTTGGAATTGAATTGGGGGATGCACTTATCATCAATGGTAAAACTAATTTTGTTGACATTATTTTTTTGACCTGACCAATTACAGTAGTTTAGGATAAATTCCTTAATCTTCTTTAGGATCCTCTTGTCTCCTCTACAAAAGATGATTAAGTAATATGGAAAAGCAAGGTGAGATATTAGAGGACTACAACTAGGGGGATAGAAAGGTTTAATGGCCTATAAAGACATAAGCGTGTTTAATCGTCTGTTAAGAAAATCAACAGCTAGAATAAATAAACTTGGAGATGGAGGATCTCCTTATTTTAATCCCCTTATAGACTTGAAGAAACCATAGAATTGGCCATTGGTGATAAGATAGAACCAGTTATTTAAGATGATCCTCCATACAAGGTTTTTCCATCTTTTATTAAATCCAAAAGCTCTTAAAACTCTCATTAAGAATCCCATGTGGAACCTGTCGTATGCTTTCTCCATATCGAGTTTGATCAGAACATTTCTCCCATGATATTTCTTCCCATGGTTATGAATCATTTCCTTACCTAGAAGGACATTTTCTTGAATAGATCTTCATTTGATGAATCCACTTTGATTTGGGGAAACCATCTTTAGAAGGAAGCTACATAGTCTAGTAAAGAGGATTTTGGTTATAATCTTGAATGAAAAGTTGCATAGACTTATTTGTTGCGGATCTCCACTAGTCTTGGGCCATTTTACTTTAGGTATAATGATAATAGCAGTATTTGAGGAAGAGTTTCAGCTGCAAAAAAAACAATTAATAGCCATAACAAGATCATGTTTACTGATATTCCGACATTTTTTGTAGAAGTATCCTCCAAAACCCTCAGGTATTGGAACTGAATCTGCACTAAGCCCCTCAATATCTTCTAATACCTCTACTTCATCAGTTAAAGATTCTAGGACCTCATTGTCTTTTGTGGTTAAAAAATAGGTAATTGTGGAGGAATCATCTACAAGAGGGGCCTATAGATCAGATTGAAGCTTTTACTTGAAGAAATTGACGAATGTGGGAATTTAAGGATGCTTGATTATTAATCAAAATACCTGTTTCATCATGGAGAGACATAATCTGCAATTTTAGTTGTTTTGACCTCACACTCTAATGAAAAAACATTGAGTTAGCATCACCCATCTTCAACCACTTGATTGAAGATTTTTGTCTCCAAAACATTTCTTCATTCTTGTATGCTCCCATTAAGTCTGCTCTAACCTTATTCATTATTGTCCTATTCTCTTCACCATTGTCAATTTCATTGGAAAGTTCCATTTGCAAATTCATATATTCAAGGTATTTTACCACTTGGAAAATGTATTTAATGTTCTCTTTGTTCCACATCTTAAGATCTCCTTTAATCCTTTTTATCTTCTTTGCAAATTTGTGCAGGCCTATCTTAGTAGAATACTCAGTCGAAGACTGTTGTACATTGTCAAGAAAACCATTATGAGTGCACAACATACTTTGGAACTTAAAAGGATTAAGGTAAGTATTTGCCATAGAGTTGATTGAAACCATGAGGGGATCATGATTTGAAGTTGTTCCATTTAAGTGTTTAACACATTAATTAGAAAACTCATATATGAAAAGTTGATTTACCAAACATCTATCCAATCTAGCCATAATAAGGTCTTCATCCTTTCTGTGATTACACTAGTTGTATCTAGTTCCTGAATAACCCATATTTGTAAGCCCACTGTCTTCAATAGCTTATATGAATTCCTCCACTACAATATAGTCTACATCGTTCCCTCTATGCTTTTCATTTTGAGAAGAAAAAACATTGAAATCCCTAATTAAAATATAGGGGTGATCTTGGAACATAGATGAAATAGAGCTTAGTTGATCCCATAGTTATTTCCTCTACTTTTTGTAGCATTTGGCATACACTATAGTAATAATTAAAGAGGATTGGACTATAGGTTGCCTTAATTTTAGAGTTAGATGTTATGAATGAGCATAAAGTAATTGAGTTTGCACTTCAAACCTCCAAAAGGCCCATATTTTTCCATTGGTATTGCAGTTACAACCTTTGAAGCCCCATTTAAACCTATATTTCTCAATTTTTATTAAATCTACCTTAGGTTTCAAAACACCACGGAAAGGACATTTGTGGATTTTTTGAGAATATTAATTCTTCTAGTTGAAGATTTCTTGGCTGCGCCACGAATATTCTAAACAATCAAGTGTATCATTGAGGTTGTAAAGTTCATGGTACCTTTGGTATTTGATCTTGTGAGTCTTCTGAATAATGGGTATTGCATCCTTGTTGGTTGAATCTTCTAGTTATGTGGATCTGAAAGATGATTTCCCATTTTCTTAATTTCTATTTGTTGATCTTCCAGGTGGCTAGGAACGACATAATCATTCTCATGATCTACCATTTTCTGATTAGACCTCATTTTTTTGTCAATAATCTAGAAGAACATTTGGAGCTCCTCAATGAAAGGAGTGTGATGTAAGTGATCGTCTTATACATCAGTTAGATACAATCATTTTCCAACATGGTTTTTTGAAATTTGGGGATAGTTATACCTTTCAGAGATAAGGCACTTTGTTGCATAGTTGTAACATCTTCAGCATTCATCTCTTCATTATTAATTTTGTTGATATGGGCTTGGGTTGGAGCATTTTTTCTTCCATTCAAAGCTATTATTTCTAACAACCTATTTTTTGTATGATTCTTGAGCATTGTCTTATGTATCTACCTTGTTATATACATTGATTGTCTTAGGAGAGTCTTGAATCAAATCATTAATCTCCTCATTGCTTTGTTCTTCATCTGTGGTTACTATGGCTATGGTATTTGCATCAAATGTCTATTGAACACCTCTAACTTCATTAGCTACATGAGTATAGTCATTTGTTTCTACCTCATTGTATTTCTTATCAACACTGGCTACCATGTTTGTAGTGTTTATCTTATCAATCTGATGAACACCTCTTGCTTCATTATATTTGTCTTCAGGATGGGATTTTTTCTTCTCGTACCGTTGTAAAATCTTCTTAGATCGGATCTCATCACTTTTTTTTATCTGGGGAGAACTTTTGTCCATGAGGAATATGCAAGATTCCTCATCATGTCTATTCTTTCCACAATTCTTGCAATGTTTAGGTTTGTTCTCCATTTGGACCTCCTGCCCAAATCCCTTGTCACCATTGCCTATCTACACTCTTTTCAGAGAGGTTTTGATAAGATCAACCTCCACACAAACTCAAGAAAAAATAGGTATGTTCATCTCCAAAGTAGAGGAATTAATGTTTAATGGTTTACCTATTAGTTGGGGTATTGAGAATAATGATGATTTTAAAAAGAAAGGGATGGGAAGTTGTGGGAAAGAAATCCAAACAGGTGCGACACTACTTTCAATATCCGATCTAAAATCTGGGGCCACTTTAAAATTCTCATGGGAAATTGACAAACATACTAGGTATCTTTTATCCACATGTGTGAATAGTCGTCATCATAATATAGACGGAGAAAAGTGTATTTATTATCAAGGAGGCCAATATCAAATGATTTTTTAAGAGATAATATATGGAATACCTGTCTAATGGATCCCATTGAGGGCCTACCATGGGAGAACTTCCCAACATACTGATTAGATGTCAGTGGGATTGGGATCAATGTGGAGTGTGTGATGTCCGTTTTCCATGCAAACCATAATTAGGGTTAGAAGGCTAGAGAGATAAGATAAGTAGATTTTCATACATGTATCCATACTCGCTTGAAAATTAATGTAAGTAAAGTTTGGGCACCAAACTTTTTATGAGGATATGATGTAATGAGCCCACTTTTATATGTTCGTATATAGTTTGTTTTAAATTATTTATTATTACATATGAGATATGCACAATTTGTTATTATGGAACACAGTGTTCATTTATTATTTTAGTCTAAACGTACCTTCATAAATAATGAAATATCAAATTACTTACAAACATAAAATTTTAATGTTTTCGATAAGGAATGTTCATATGGAGCCTAGTTTGACCATTATAATATAACAATTGACTTGGGGTAAAAATTAAAAAGTTTTGTATATATGTACTAGGTTTGTAACACAACAAAAAATGCGTTAAACGGAGGTCCGAACAAGAAGTTATATCAAAATTACGAAATAACGACATATTTTGTTCATCCTCTAAGTCATATTTTGTCTTATTACCACACCATGTGTTATATTTTTATTGGTTGAAAGGGGAGCCTTATTTGTTCGACTTAAACACTTTGAAATAACCTCCTTGTTCATCAAAATGGATTAAATAAAAGTCTTATAGCATATCTTAAGCTAAATGATAAGTTTTAGGGCACACAATATAATTTTATGAAACTTTAGGGACTTAATTTTAAATAAATAAAATTTTAATTACCAAAATAAAAATATAGAAAGGACCATTTTGTAAATAAAAAATTTCAACAAACTCTAAGAAAATATTGAATATTTATAGTGTAAAATTACTAAAATACCCTTAATGTGTAAAATGACCCTTAATAACTTTACACCTCAAGCTTGGTTTTGGACACCGAACATGTGTCGTCTTTAAAGGAAGGGAAAAAAAACAATTCATGCAATTATAGAATGTTAAAACATGTGTCACCATCTAGTGAATTAAGACTGCAAGATAACCCGTTTACATGACACGCTAACGCCGACTCACCAAAATGAACACTTAGTCGTTAGGACACGTGTGAACACCCAAAAAACTTTGGAAAACTATAATTAAGGCCTTTACGACCAGTTATTACACAACATTCATTCAAAAGATCATAAATAAATAGTAAGAGAACGTTCATGAAAGTTTAAGAAGAAGTTTCGTCTTAAGATTAACAAGTGATTCAAGACTCTATGACCTTCCTTGTGTAATTTTTTTATATGATATTATGAAAACTATATATATTTTGTGAAATGATTTTATTCTCAACATATATCTTATAACGATGATATCGTCATTCGTTATATGTGTATATCTCTTGATATATACATCTGATTTGAATTCGGAAATTATTGATTCGGCCTATGGAAACTCTCTTACTATGTTGGCCTTTACTATGAGGTGAAAACATTTGGGGGCTACCTTCCCAATCAGTTTATCATTGGTTCACCCTAAGTAAGGCATTGTTCTAAATATCATGATTTTTTGTTTGTGCAATTGCTGGGTGGAAACATTTGGTAATACTATATGTTTATCTGGGTATTAGAGCGAACATGGCCACTAAATTTTTTTGAAAATTTGACATATTCCTCAATTGTTTATCTATTATGTTCTACACTTTTCTTCTGAAATTATGTACTTTCAGTTACTTTTTATATATTACTATAAATTACTATCCATATACGTATATGCTTTTGATTCTAAATTGAATATCTATGAATTTTCAGAAAACCCTAGAATGTCTGGAGATTAAATATCATTTTGGCTTTTAGCTGATGCCGCAATAATTTTTTCGAAAATAACTACGCTCACGGATGGAGACTAAAAGGACTATGTCGAAGATTTGCCTTTTAGGGCAGTTTTTTATCGTTAAATAAAATGTTTGTCTTATCATTTTGAGCATGTTTGGCTCTCTTGTAAAAAGTTTTTAAATTTTATCTTAAGTTGTAATTCATCGTCACTTTTAATATAACTGAAGTTTCCTTTAGAAAGCTCTGATGACGTAATTCCCTTTTTTTAGTATTTTATGACTCATAAGGATGTAATTGTATTTCAGTTGCATTTTTTTATAGAAACAATTTATGTTGGAATATTTGTTGCCTTCGTGGCATGTCAAGACACTAATTCCCTACTACTAATGTGGGTCGGTTTCTGACACGAATGATATTTGCAGTTAATTCGAACGAACTACGAATGGATTCTTATTTTAATGCTCTAAAATATCGTTGGATTTTTGTTAGAACTATGAATGATATTTGCAGTTCATTTGAACACAGCCATTCGAACGACCCTACAGGTCATTCGAACGGCATCTCCCCAGATCTTCCCAAACCTCTAAAAACTGTATTTTTCACCATTTTTGTTTACCCAACATGCATGATACTATACCAAACTTATTTCCACTGCTCCTAAACGTCACCTACATGGGTTAGGATGATTTCCAACATAATTAACTCCTCAATACATTAAGATTTCTGGTCGAGAACGAATCAAATCAATTTATTAACCAAAACCCTAGATTTTTGTGCTCTTCATTCATGCTCATCTAAATCATCACCCATTAATTGATTTCGTGATCTTTACATAAATAAATATAGTTTATAGACAAATCCTACCAATAAGATGGACTTAATTCAAGATACATAAATATCATCAACCCCATTTTCACATGGGTATTATAGTATCAAATAAAAACCGTAAATAAACACTTGCATTGATTAGTAGTGTCTAATTTTACGGTTGAGATGATGGATTGATGATCTCCTCTTCCTATCCCCACCCCCAAGTTATTTGTGGTGGAAGATCAAGATGAAATCTCCAAGAATTCCTTGAATACCTCCAAGAACTCTCCCCTTTGCTTATCTAATGGCCTCCCATAGTTTTTCAAACTCGTAACCCTTTCCTCACTGATTCGTCTCGAATATTTCATATATTAACCCTTTTCACTGATGCATTCGAGCCCCCTCGGGTAAGTTAATTCCTATATTTTCGTTCATTAACCATAAAACCTCATTTGTACATGTTTTACGAGATATAATTGAGATTTTTTTGGTGTTACGGTGCTTAGTGTGAAGTTCAAGGGATTTTAGTAACTTCACAATTTGGGTTTCTAGACCAATATCTTCACTGAAGTTGAAGCTCGCTGAGTCATCTTCGCGTGGACGTTGACGGTATTTATAGAGACATTAGTGTTTATTGGGCATTTTACTTTCTTTGTCACGCAACATTAGTGTTTATAGCGATATTGCGAATTTATTACACGTGTGAACATTTTCGATTGAATGTTTTATCTCTTATTTGTGGATTAAATTCCTTCACGTGTGATGTTTGTTATTGATTGAATATGCTCGGTTAAATATTTTCGAACAAAATTTTTGATTTTGTGGTGTTTATCCCACAACAGGGATGTGATTCCAACTCTCATTTTATTAATTCGTGTTCAGTGTTAACTTTTAATTTTTTCCTTTTTCCATTTTTACAGCTCATCACCTTTGACTGTTATATTCTTTAAGTGATAAATGACTTAAAATATACACGAGTCTCCCCATGGATTCTTGATACCGGGACTTTCCGCTATACTCCCTTGTCGAGTGTAGTAATAGTTTTGATTCTTGCATTGAGGAGGTGAATGAAAAATACCGATAGTACCCTTACATGAGCACACATTTCTCGCTATAATAAAAAATGGCGCCATTGTTGGGGCGTAATTCATTTTAGAATTAAAATGTTTTAGACTTTTTGTGTATATTATATATTATTTTTTCTTTCTTTCTTTCTGACTTGTACTAAATTATTTCGAGAAACTTGAAATTTTGGGTCGTGTCACCATTTTGAAATGCCCACTTTGAAATGTCTCACCCTAATTCTTATGATTTCTTTACTTGTTATGATAATACTTATCAAAGTTACACACCTAAGACTATGCGTGAATGCTTCGAAATTCTTGAAATTGAAATAATTAAACATTAAAAAAAGAAATTTTAGATAATCACTACTTCTTTTGGGAACAAACTTTGCAAAGTGGGAATAAGTAATTGAGTGATGAATTAGAGATATTGGAAGCTTGGTCAAGTAAAAAAAATATCAAACTTGATTAGATGATTTCTCCTTCAAAAATCTCGATTGAGGTTGAAACGTTCTTTTCCCCTCCACCTTTTTTTTAGGAAGAAATCACTGAGAGTGATCCAAGCAATTTCTTATTTTAATCTCTTACAAAATTTTCAAAATCTTTTGAGGTTGGAAGTCCTTCGATTCCTTGGTTCCCCACAATTAATGAACACTTAAATCTATCACAAGAATTGGATAAAAGTCTTGAGGCCCGATTGTTTAACGGGAGTGTTATTTTGAGATGCTTCATCTCATGGGATATTGGCTAGAAGTTTCCCCACCTCCCCTTAAAATTGAAAAACCTTGGGGATGCAATTTTAATATTCTTGAGATCAATTCCTCCATGTCCCCCATTATATCCAAACCCCTCATCATCCCTCTCAAACTTTCAATTGATGATGGTTCCTTTCTTCCGCCTTACACATGCCTTCCGTTGTTCAAACGAAATTCTTATTTTCTGGGAGGCATGCATGAAAGGGAAGGTACACCATTGATCCTTGAAATCCAAATCGTGTTTCGGATGGACCATAAACAATTTAGTCTTGTAGTGTATAGTTAGTTAGAAGTTCAAATTATATTTTGGTAATAGTTAGTGTTGATGTAAAAAATAAGATCACTCTAATTATTCAATCACAGATAAATAAATGAGACAAAATATTTTAAAGTGGTTCAGCCTTATAAGAATGGCCTACGTCCACTGTTGTTTTATTGCTGATTGTTTGGGAATTCTCGATTACAAGAAATTCCGTTCTGGATTCTTTCCCTTTACAATGAGGATTGTACAATGTATTTATAGCCCTGGGGCTGTAATGTCAAAGGGTAATGCATTAAATGATATACATATGAAAGGGTAATACATTTAATTCCATCTTTGTGTGTGCGTCTGAATGATAAGCATTTAATGAATCAGTTGAACTGTTGGTTGTCCAACTTTTAATGCTTTGTTCGAGATGCAGCTCGGACCGCCTGAGTTGCTCTGATCGCCTAAGCTTCCCGGTACTCAAGAGTTCCTCAGAGAAGCATATTCATCGGAGCGTATGAGTTCTTCGGAGAGGTCTGTTCCTCGGAGCGTATGAGTTCCTCGGAATAACATAGTCCCTCGGAGCGTGTGATCATCTTGGAAGTGCTTGTTGTTGCCATGTAGATAGCCACATGTCTTCGTATGATTGGTCCAAGTCAGCAGATTAAATTTGGTTTCGACAGAAGCCCCCAATGTTTCATAGTTCAAAATTTGAGGAGTATGGAACATTCTTTCTCGGAATATGGTAGCTTTAAATAGTCTTCCTGATTTTTAGGAGCATTTCCCTTGTATTTATTTCTCCTTCAAAATTCGTAGAATCATGCTTTTTTGGACTTTTCTGCGTGCTTCGATTCCTGTGCTACTTTTCGTCTTTTTAGCCGATGTTGTCCGCTTTGATTCCCGTGCTACTTTTCATCTTTTTAGCCGCCGGTAACGTAATCATCCTTTTTTTGTAATAATTACTTCACCATTTCCCAAGGCAAGGTATTTAAACATCACAGACACTCCCATCGTCTTCTATCTTTTCAAATTTTTGTCTTTTGAGTTTTACGTCGTCTCTTCCTTCT
Source organism: Sambucus nigra (assembly GCA_949130495.1). Lineage (NCBI taxonomy): Eukaryota > Viridiplantae > Streptophyta > Magnoliopsida > Dipsacales > Adoxaceae > Sambucus > Sambucus nigra. The sequence continues at coordinate 33,200,047 of OX422218.1, read as the reverse complement.
CTCTTGTGCGTTTATTTTTTCCGTTGTTCATTGTCAGCAGATCCATTCTTTTCCTATAAGATTTTCTTCCTTCATCTTTATTTCTTTATTCACCATGGTTTACCCTGTTGAGTCTCTTGAGGAATTTCGTTATGATTTCTCCATTCCCTCTTGGGTTATCTTGGAAGAGATTTCTGAGCCTTCTAATTACTTCCATTTAGCTGAGGGACATTGGTTCCCCAGCCTCTTTTTTGTTGAGTGTGGATTTTCTTTTCCACCAAATTCCTTGTGTCTGGAATTTTGTCAGTATTTTGACGTTGTTCCTGCATGAATAGCCCCCAACACATGGAGAATAGTTCATGGGGTGCATAGGTTAAATCAAGTGCATGGAACTCATATATGAATTCAAGAAATCATGCACTGCTATAGATGGGCACTCAATGAAAATATTTATTATTTAAAAACTGGATTTTTAAACAGAGCCTTATTAGTTAATCTCCCTAATGCCAATATGGATTATTTTTAACATGGGGTTGTCATAAAAAAATGGCAACACCCTCCATTGACTGGAGACGAAGTTTACTAGGGTCCCAGATGCCCTCCTTATGGCAACGGGATAGGTTATTTTTATTTCATTTTATTTATTTTGAAACCATGTTTCTTTTGTGTTTGATAAAATGTGCCACTGATAATAATGTTTGATTACTTGCAGTTGATAACAAAAGAAGGTAACCAAAAGAAGCAGATGTCAACATAAGGCATTTGAAAGTTATCTGGAGTCTGCATCAAAGTGTTGCCGATGAACACATTAGATCAGCTTCGTATCTGCTCCAGTACAAGAGCTACACCACATCCTTCACTGTTCGTCCTGTGATCAGTGAGGCAGAGCCAGTACCAGCCTCTACAAGTTCTTCGCCTGAATCTCATATTCCTTTGAGAGAAATGATGAAGAAGAGAAGACCTCCCACCTTGTTTGAGAAAATTGGCTCTGGTTATGGGGAGGCAAAAATGAGTAGGATTAATATCCCTAGGGAGGGGACAAGGAAGACTGATGCAGCTCCTCCAGCTGCTCCTGCTAAAGTCGCCGAGAAGCCCGCAGTGGCTCCAAGCAGGTCCGCTGCTCATGGAGAGGTGATTGTGATATCACCGACCAAGGGTTCTTACTTGGTTGAATCTGTACCTGTTCCCCCGAGGAGGCTAATGAAGAGCTCCTCGGTCAATTTGGCTGACACCACTACTCAGCCCCCAGCTACTAGGACTGTAGTTCCCACGTTTGTTTCTCCGAGCTCTTCCATGAGCTCAGTGAAGTCCCGGACCATTCCCTAGGTCCAAGGTAATGAAGATAATTTTACTCGGGACATAGTTACTTCTTTGGCTTCCCGTCACCTTGCTTCAGTAACTATCTTTACTTTGAACTTTTCATATTTTCCTTTGTCAATTCTTGTTTCTAACTTGCTTTCTTTTTCTGTTCACAGTTGACGAGCTGCTTTAATATAATCCTTAAGAAGGATGAAGCGATTAAGGCTTCTTGCTCCTCGTACAATGTGGAGGGATCTATGGAAGAGGCCATCAAGTCTTTGGAAGACTCTCGCTAGCAGTATGCCACTGATAAGGCTATCTGGGAGAAAAGGCTTGCCTCCAACGAGCAGGAGAAAGCTCAAGCTATTGAAGCGTCCAAAGAGTTGGAGAAGAGAATAAATGCCTTGGAGAAGGCAAATAAGGAGCTTAAAGAGAAGCTCAAAACTGCTGGAGAGTTAGAAAATAAACTCAAGGATACCGAGGAGGAGTTGGCTAAACTTCAGGAAGTAGGTCGGCATAAGGAGGAGGCAGAAAATAAATTAAAGGTTGCTGAGAACTTGTTGTCCGAAAAGCTTGCCTTGGAGAACGCCAAGAGGAAAGCTGCTGTGAAGAAGTCCTTCAGCTCTGGCTGGGACAAGGGGTGGGATAAGGGGTTGGCTACCATGGTATCTCAAGTGGACTATGGCAGTCTAAAGTATTTAAAGGATGGATGGGTTGCTGCCCTTCAAGAAATGAAGGTCGACGAGTCATCCGAGCTCTTCCAGAGACATATCCCTGGTCCCCCTCCAACTCCAGAAGAATTAAAAGAGGACAAAACTACCTCTGAAGAGTCTTCGATGGTGATAGGAGATCATGCGCTAGCCATTCATCCTACTGCCGAGGAAGATCAGCAAATCATTTCTTCCTCCGAGCAACTGCCTACTCTCCCTGAGCAACTCTCCCTTCCTTCCGAACAACCGACCTCTTCATCCCAGCCTCCCGAGAAGGTTTTGGGAGATAAGGAAAAGGTGTAGTGTTGTTCGGGTTTCTCTTTATTTTCTTTCTTTCTTTTTATCAAATGTAACCCAGAATGTGTAACTCTGAACTATGATATAATAAAACTTGAAATTTTCTTTGCATACTGTTGTCTATCTTTCATTCATACTCTGCCTATTCTTCTTATTTATGATTTCTCTTCTTTCTCTGCTAGTTTCTGGCTAGGATGGATCTGCTATCTTCCCATGATATAAAGTTGTTGCAACAATGTAATGAGTACTTTAAGGCTGGTCACACAGACCTGTGTGCTGCACAAGTTGCCGACATCCTTGGTCATGATGCTTCAGAACATTCAGTTGAAGCATATGAGTACTTGAAGTGTCTACTTGACCGAGCAGTGGCCAATAATGTGGTTTACTATGAAATGATCAAGGATCTCCAGTGCACTCTCGAAGACCTTCAGAATCAATACAAGGAATCAACTGCCCTGTTGCATGAGGGGTACGAAAAGAAGTACAAGCTGATCATGGATGATAAGGGCTACGAGAAGCTTTTTGATGGGTATGATCTGAGGGAGAGGACTTTAAAGGGTGAGGTGGAGGAATGTAGACAGATTGCAATGTTGCTAGAGAAAGAGAACAAAAACTTGCAAAAAGAGCTATCACAATTGAAGTATACAGCCTCCACTTCCAGTGCCCTCGATCCCAGTGATAGATGAGGGAGTCTCATTCCTAGAGGTTGAGAATGCCAAGTTGAGGGACGAGTTGGAGACTTTGAAGAGTTCTGGCACCTTTACATCTTCTCGCGGTCGATCAAGAGCTCCTTGGGGATGAGGAAGAGCATCTCAGGTTCTTGTCAAGGAACAGAGAACTCAGTCTGCGTTAGAGAACCAAGCTTTCCAATTAATGGCGAAGAACCAGGCTTTGTCTGATATGTCAAAGAAAATTAGGGGCTTGGAAAAATAGCTCTCTGCGCAGAAGTCAGTCTTGGAGAATAAGGAGCTTTTCATCAAGAATCTCCACGAGCAGCTAGAAAGGCTAACATATCAATTCCACAAATAGCCCAGGAAGTTCTGGATGGCTGGATACAACGAAGCATTATTCCACTTGGATGACCGTATCCAGAATGCCAACAATAAGGTCTACAAGCAAGGCTGGTTGAATGCCATATGTGTGTTAAAGCTCGAACAAGGCCATTATATGTGGGACTACCATGATCCCGATTTGCTCGACTTGCCTGTGCCACCATACAATTTGGAGATGGATTGGATCCCTGCTCGGGCTATTCCTCGGAGCTTAATTCCAAAGTATCTCTGTGACTATAATCTTTACTCTCAAAATGAGGTATCTCATCCCGAGCATCTATTAGATCGACCATCCGTGATGAATGTCAGGATGCTTAAGGATCTTAACTTTATCAATTCTCCTCAGTCTTTAAATGATCCGCCTGCTGGCGAGGAACTTGTGTCAAAAGTAGAGAGGAAGAGACCAGTAGAATAGGAATTTTTGATGTAATAGTTATTATACATTTCAATATCAATGTACTTTGTAATTTATTTTGAATTCAATGAAAGACTTTCATTTTTGTTTGCAAATCTCAATTGCTATTATCTTGTAGTTATCAAACACTTTATATTTATGCATATCGGTTAAAAACATGGTAATATTGTGTTGTTCATCGACCAACTCAGTAAAAATTAAAAAGTTACAAGTATCAGTAATGTTGCTCGATCACTTAATAATAAGGTAATGAGAATAAAATCATTTAAAAATTTTCCAACAAACCAAGGTCCTTAAATTGTGCTCGTCGACCAACTACAGTTAGTGGGGCTTTATCCCCGACCAGCCATACTTGGTAGATTTTTTTATTTTTCATAAAATGCGTTCGACCAACCAAGGTCGATAAATTCTACTTGTCGACCAACTACAGTTAGTGGGTTTTTATCCCCGACCAGCCATAGTTAGCATCTTTTGCACTTTCTGGAATAATCTTACCTCCCGACCAACATAAGTTGGCATTTGAGAGCATATTTTGTTTCATAGTTGAATAGGTTGGCATTTCTAGGAATATATCGTTTCGTAGCCAAACAGGTTGGCATTTTTAGGAATATTTCATTTCGTAGCCAAACAGGTTGGAATTTTTAGGAATATAACGTTTCCTAGTCAAATAGGTTGGCATTTTTAGGAATATCTTGTTTCCAAACCAACCGAAGTTGGCATTTTTAGGAATATTTTGTTTCCTAACCAACCGAAGTTGGTATTGTTAGGAATATTTTGTTTCCTAACCAACCGAAGTTGGCATTTTAAGGAATATTTTGTTTCCTAACCAACCGAAGTTGGCATTTTTAGGAATATTTTGTTTCCTAACCAAACGAAGTTGGCATTTTTAGGAATATTTTGCTGAGCAGTCTGAGCTTTGCCGAGTAGTGTGTAGCACTAGTATTCCCAAAAAATTCTCAATAAAAGGAGAGACTTTGGCAGAATGTCTTCATTTTATTCATACTGATGGAATTGTGTTACATATACATCACTGATAATACTTGAGCAGATGCTCTGCGTTCCATCCATTCTTAAACTCCTCGCCTTCTAAAGTTGCTATTCGATAAGTTCCTAGTCGAACAACTTCTGTAACTCGGTATGGTCCATGCCAGTTTGCCTCCAGTTTATTATGTTTTCGAATTACTTTTTTCAGCACATAGTCTCCTTCTTTCAGGTCGCACTTCTTCACCCTCTTGTTGTAGAACAAAGTTGTTCGCTGCTGGTAAGCAGCATTTCTAATGGCTGCATCTTCTCTAACTTCCTCGAGCATGTTTAAATCCAGTCTTCTCATTAAGTCGCTAACAGGGGAATTAAAATTCAGTATCTTGTGTGTTGGGAGGCCCAACTCGGCAGGTATGACAACTTCACTTCCAAACGCCATCATGTATGGTGATTCTCTAGTTGCTACTCGGTGAGTAGTTCGGTAAGCCCAAAGGACTAATTTAAATAAAGCCCTGCAATCATGGCCTCATATTCAGCCTTGGGGGAAAATCCGTAGAGAAAGGAGAGAATCAACATTCATGCACCAACATCAATCCTGAAGAACAATATAAGGCAAGTGATTTGATATTTATAGTGCATTGAATATGTCTTCCATGTTTTGTGCAGGAATTATCTTATATTGAAATCTTTGAAGAAAACCCATGAGATTGATGGAGAAACTTTAAATTTGGGTTAGGATTTGCATGTAGAATGATGATGGACTGATTTAATATTCGTGGAGTTATTTATGATGATTTAAAAATGGATTTATGATGGGTAATTGGGCATAACAAAATTATGGGTTCATGTTCATAGGGTTTGGGGAAATATTTGGAGTTTTATAATAATTTCAAGATGATTTGTAAGATTTGACCTCCAAAATAAGTTAAAGGATGATCTAGAATGATTATAAATGGTTTAAAAACGTTAGAACATAACTTGGATGGTCTTATGTTGGATTTAAAGAAGAAAGGAATTGAGAAAATCAGACTTGGGAATGTCTGGGCTGAAACTGCCATCTCGTTAGAAGACCTGCCCAGGTCGTTCGAATGACCTCGTTCGAACGAACTTCTAACGAGATGACAGTATAACTTCTAATGAGTTGGTAGTTCATTCGAAGCCTTTCGTTCGAATGAAACTCGTTCGAACGAGATTTCTAACGAGTTGACAGAGTGTCCTTTTAAGCCTGAATTTATTTCTAGTATCCGGTAGACTTGTTTAAATGGTGAGAAAACCTTCCCTTATTAACTAGTGGGTATAATTGGTAGATTGGGGTACATTGAAGAGTAAAACTTAGAATCTTGTAGTAAACAGGGTGACAATTATGGATTGGTAAAGGAGTAACTATTTACGGCAAGAGAAGAGCTGATAACATAAATACATATAAACCGGGGACTTGTGATTTGTATAACTCTAAATGCTGATGTAAGAACGAGAAGTATACCTCTTATAAAATATTGAAATATCTAAGATGTGTGAATGCTTAGTATATGTTGTTATCTATGTATAACATACCTACCGTACTTGCTATCATGGGAGGCTGGCGTTCGTTTAGGGCCATCTAATTTTTGTGTGCCTACGGGGGGGATCTAGATTGGTACCTCGAGGACATAGGTCAGAGAAGGGCTTATTGAGAAGTAAATAAGTCTGCTGAAAATGGGAGTGTATGTATGTGCGTGACCCATGTGATGTGAACTACGTTCGCCTCCACTGTTTGTGATTGTTGTTAATGAAACGTTTCCTGAGAGATTCGGAATACGGGTTCCTCATGTACGTGATGTACCGGGATTTTATACCAGAGTATGTGAGCACCGTAACTTAACCTCGGGGTGCTAGTATTGTATATTTACAATGAGAATAATATATAGTTAATTGAAATGAATTATCATGAATAAATGTGAGTATAAATAATAGCAACAGTGTGTAAAGTGAATTGGAAGATCTCTAGTAATTAGTAGTACTAACATGGGAGATTGTGTAACAATTTATAACATTTTGTTAAACAAAAGTTGTTTGGAATTGAATTGGATATCGTATAGTAATGTAGATTTTGGGTATCGGACTATTTAGTTATGGTAATGACTAGAGTGGGTACGGGAACGATAGGAGTGCACAATTAATTGAGAGGTGAGGAACTCATGCGAGTGCACACACTATCATGTACTTTATATTTACTGTTTAATGATATTAAACACTTGCAAAATTTTAAATTATTTTCACAATCGGGCTCTGACCCGTTTTCTTTCAAATCTATTTTTTGTAATAACCTTTTAGGTGCCCAGCCACAAGGACACCATGCATAGGAGTTCTATTTAGGTGGCATGTTGTAGCTGCTGTGGAAGTTAGAGGACCTTGACAATAGACGCCTCCATTTTCGATCTTGACTCCATTATCATATTTTCTCATTGGTTGGGCATGTCGCCCCATTTCATTTAGAGACATTTTACTTATCATTTATTTTAGACATTGGGTTGTAATTAATTTAGTGATGTAGACTTGGTAATTTTTTTTATTTCAGTATTCTAATTGTTGTGAGGAGTATCCCTCGAGACTCATTATTATTTGATAGTTATTCTATTTTCACTATGTTGTGTAGGTTATGTTAGCATTTCATGCTTTACTTATTGTATTTTAATCGGATTTAATTAAAATTGGAAAGTCCCTTTTCAAATATTAGGTGACTGGTATTTGTTAAAAACATTTTCGACAGTGATGATACAAACTAAACTAACTTGGCATTTTGTATTAATTTAATAAAGGAGTAGCTACCCGGTATTTAATTAGTCTGGGTGTCACATGTGGTATTAGAGCAACATGTTCTAGTGTCCTTAGAATCTATATTGCTTGTTATGTTTACGCTGAGCATTCTTTAATATAGATCCCTATATTTTAGGATTGTTGTATTCTTTTGTGTATGCTTCGCTCTTAAGCTATTTTGAGATAATAACTGCGAGCTTATAAGAATTTACTCTCATTTCAGATGACTCCACAACATGCGCAGCGAGTTCCTAGGGATGCACAGCCAGAGCCACAGCCTGCACCAGTTCAGGGCACTATGAAAGCCGCTGAGGTTGCAGCTATTGTAGCCCAAGCGGTAAATGCCCCCTAGCCGTTGTACAGCAGGAACCATCCCAGGCACCGGTAGTCGTGCCAGTTCAAGTTCATGCATTCCCGTCTACTTGGGAACACGTTTGTGATGCTTTTCAAAAATCAAACCCTACGGAGTTTGTAGGTAGCTCCGATGTTGTGGTATCTAGTCAGTGGAGGAAAGACAATCAGAGGCACTTAAGGATGTACGAGTGCACATATGTTTAGAAGAAGATACTGGCTACTTTCAAGCTAGTAGGATCTTCATTGCAGTGGTGGGAGTTCATTACCACTGCAAAGGAGAGGAACGCCGTTTCTATTCAGGAGTTCTGGGTGCGGTTCAACCACAAATATTTTTCATCACCTGTTCACAGTGAAATGAGGAGGAAATTGATGATCCTCAAGTGGGAGGGAAAGACCATGGCCCAGTATGAGGCCGAATTTACTAATCTCTTAAACATTGTTCCCGATGAGATTCTGACTGAGGAAAAGAAGATTCAGAAGTTTATTGATGGATTGACTTGGAGGATCCGTCAACACTTGTTGGGAAACCTCTCGTTGGCCACTTATTATGACGTGGTTAATGCGGCGCTACTTCACTGCCAGGATCATCGCTTTCACATGACTGAGAGTAAGAGATTTGGAGAGTCCAGCCATCAGGGCAGGACAGGGGGTAATGGTGCCAGCGGGGCATAATCTAATCAGGTTCAGTATTGCCAGGTAGATCAGGGTTCCTAGCAGGGGGATTATAAGAGGTTCAAATCTAGGAGTTTCATAAATGGAAGGGGAGGTTTTTGTAAGGGCCATCAGGGTCAGCAGGGCCAGCAGCAGCAGTTTTAGCAGGACTAGCATGTCCAAGGCAGGAATAGTAACGGCCATCAGGGCCATGGGCAGTAGGGACAGCGAGGGGGAAATTTCTCGAGTAAGTTCTTCACGTGTGGCAAGATTGGCCACAAATGCTATGATTGTCTCGATAAGGGCAGGGACCCACAACAGCAGCAGTAGGGTGCTCGACACAAACCACAGAGGCCTATGTTTCCTGTCGCGCTCCCAGCACCACCACAGATGGAAGCATTACCACCCATTCCAGCGGTCCTAGTTCAGCAGGGACAGCTTCAGTATGGGAGAGTGTATCAGCTCCATCATGCCGCAGCCCCACAGGATCCACCAGCCATTGAGGGTAAGTTCTCTATTTAGGGGACTATGTGGCGTATTTTATTTGATACGGGGGCCACACATTGTTTCATTGCCATGAGATTTGCACGCACTATTGGGTTATTAGACACCGCCAAGAGCATGGTTACTTGTGTAGATTCACCGTTGAGTAGGGTTTCCATGATTTCCCTTATTTGAAGAGGTATGGGTATAAAGATCGGGAGGTTTACTTTACCTGCTGATATGTTAGAGTTAGAGATGACTGAGTATGATGCGATTGTTGGTATGGATTGGCTAGTTGCGTACCAAGCCATGATTGACTATTTTAGTAGGAGTATTATCTTTGCCATTCTCGGGCAGGAGATGTTTCTAGTGTCGATGCCTCTCCCTGAGGGAGGATCGTCGACTCATTTGTACTATATAGAGGAGGGGACCTCTAAGGAAGTGGTGATACCACTCGATGCGATACCCGTTGTTAGTCAGTTCGCTGATGTATTTCAGGATATACCTGGATTACCGCCTAGTAGAGAGATATATTTTGTGATCGATTTGATGCCAGGCACTCGGCCTATTGCCCGCGCACCTTACCGTATGGATCCAACACAGATGAGAGAGCTACGGGATCAGATAGAGCAATTGTTGGGTTAGGGGTTTATCCATAGGAGTAATTATCCGTGGGGTGCCCCTGTGTTGTTCGTAAAGAAGAGGGATGGATCGTTGAGGTTGTATGTAGATTATCGAGAGTTGAATAAGGTCACGATACGGAATAAGTATCCGTTGCCCCAAATCGATAACTTATTCGACCATCTAAGAGAAGCTTCATTCTTCTGAAAGATTGATTTGCAATCGGGATACCATCAGTTGCGTATCAGGGAGCAGGACGTCTCGAAGACTGCTTTCTTGACGAGATATGGTTCCTACGAGTTTCGGGTTATGCCTTTTGGCTTGACCAATGCTCCAGCCATGTTTATGGACTTAATGAATAGGGTGTTCAGAGTGTTTCTAGACCAGTTCATCATTGTCTTTATTGATGACATTCTCATTTACTCCCAGATAGAAGAGGAGCATGCCGAGCATTTGAGACGGGTTTTGCAGATGCTACGTCAGAACGAGCTTTATGCAAAGTATGAGAAGTGTGGGTTTTGGCTGAAGGAGGTTCAGTTTTTGGGGCATATCATTTCAGACCGGGGGATATCTTTTGATCCGGGGAAGGTAACCGCGGTGAAGGAGTGGGGACAGCCCACGAGACCGACTGAAATCTGTAGTTTCTTGGGCCTAGCAGGATACCACAGGAGGTATATTCGGGGTTTCTCAAAGATAGCGGGTCATTTGACACATCTGACTCGTAAGGGTGTGCCATTCATCTGGAGAGATGCCTGTCAGTTGGCATTCGATGAGTTGAAGGACAAGTTGACCTCAGCACCTGTGTTAGCATTACCGAGACCGAGAGTTGAGTATCTAGTCTACACCGATGCGTCTTTACAAGGACTTGGAGGTGTATTATAGCAGGAGAGTCAGGCCATAGCTTATGCTTCCCGTAATCTTAAGCCTCACGAGAAGAATTACCCCACCCATGACCTGGAGTTAGCGGCAGTTGTATTTTCCCTTCAAATTTGGAGACATTATCGCATGGGGGAAAAGTTTCGGTTGTTCACGAACCACAAATCTCTATAGTACCTCTTCACGCAGAAGGATTTGAATATGCGTCAACGACGGTGGCTTGAGTTTATGAAGGATTATCAGTTTGATATCCAATATCACTCGGGGAAGGCTAACGTGGTAGCAGACGCGTTGAGCCATAGGCCAGTAGATGAAGTGGCCGAGGTGTGGAAAGCTAAGTGGAAGGAGTTGGGACACCAGGATGCAGTGGCCCGATCGTTCATGTCTGTGATGACTATTACACCTCAGATTGTTACGAGAGTGGTAAAGTCCCAGGCAAATGACTCGTTCTATCAGGGGCAGATTGTTCGATTACTATCAGAGGGAGCCGAGTCCTATACCGTTAGCTCAGACGGGGGATTACGCTTCCATAGGAGACTGGTCGTTCTGGAAGGGGAAGACTTGGGACACGAGGTGATGACAGAGTCGCACGGCTCACGGTTCACGGTACACCCTGGTTGGGATAAGATGTACCAAGACATGAGATGTCAGTATTGGTGGAGTGGGATGAAGAGAGATATTGTCGTGTTTATTTCTAAATGTGTCACTTGTCACCTGGTAAAAGTGGATCATCAGAGACCGGTAGGACTTCTACATCCATTAGAGGTTCCGACGTGGATATGGGAGAGCATATCCATGGACTTTATCATGGGGTTACCTACGTCACAGAGGGGCCACAACTCCATTTGGGTAATTGTGGACCGGTTGACCAAAGTTGCTCATTTTCTACCCGTAAGGACAAACTACACTACGGGATAGTATACCCATATTTTCATTTCAGAAATAGTGAGACTTCAAGATGTTCCTTTAAATATCATGTCTGATCGAGACAAGATATTTATTTCACGGTTTTGGGAGAGTTTCCAGGAGGCCATGGGCACTAAATTGCGGTTGAGTACGGCTTATCACCCGCAAACTGATTGGCAGACCGAGTGAACAAATCAGATGTTGGAGGACATGTTGCATATGTGCATCATAGACTTTGGGGGTGGATGGAAGCAGTACCTTCCACTAGTGGCGTTTGCTTATAACAACTCCTATCAGTTCACCATTGGTATGGATCCATTTGAGGCGTTGTATGGTAGACCTTGTCGTTCCCCAGCATGTTGGTTAGAAGTGGGGGACAACAAACTCCTTGGGCCGATATTGATTCAGGATACTTTGGCAAGGATAGAGATGATAAGGAGTCGCATTCGGGTAGCTCAGGACCCAGCAGAAGAGCTATGGCGATGCCAAGAGTTTCTTTAGAGAATTCAAAGTGGGGGACCAGGTTTTACTCAGAGTATCTCCTATGAAGGGGATTATGCGTTTTGGGAAGAAGGGGAAACTGGCACCAAGATACGTGGGGCCATTCCCTATCATCGAGCGGATTGGGCCAGTTCCGTATAGATTGGGGTTACCGGAGCACTTGCATAGGATTCATGATGTGCTCCATATTTCCTCGCTAAGGAAATATCTTAGGGATGATTTGGCCCATACTCACATTGCTTTGGACGACATCGATCTTCAGCCCGATAGTTCCTACAAGGAGGGGCCGATTGATATACTGGACCACAACGAGCGAAAACTCAGGTCGAAGATAGTACGGTTAGTACATGTTCAGTGGCGGCATCATAATGCCGAGGAGTCCACATGGGAGCGCGAGGATGAGATGCGCGAACGTTATCGAGAGTTATTTTTACCAGGTACCCTTTAGTCCTGAATTTCGGGACGAACTTCTGTTATTGGGGGGGAAGTATGTAATACCCCGTATATTTATTGATTTTTAATTATGGGATTAATTAAATTAAATGAGAATTAATTGGAAATTAATCCGGATATAAATACTAGAGAGATGTGAGTTGGTATTTGATTATGATGGGTACATATGGTAATATATGAATATTGAAAGTATTTGAAATTGTCGCGAGACTGAAATACGACAATTTGGGAAATTTAGGTAGGACGCGCGTGTCAGTCGCGTCCGGTATGAAATTATTTGAATTACAAAGTGAATTTTATTTTTATCAACAGAATGGTCATTTTGAGTGCGCCAACATGTCCAGAAGGGTTGCAATAGTCAGAAAACACTAGCAGGGGGATTAGTTTGGGTCCCGGGGAATTTTTGGGCCACACCGACAATTTAAAAGGGTATTTTGGTAATTTTAAAAATATAGGAATTAAAACATACGAATTTTAGGAGTTAATTTTATATTATTTCAGAACCCACTAAGCCTATTATCAGCATTAGATGAGTTAGAGGTCTATGGGAGTTATAGGAGAGTTTGAAGAGTTCCAAAAAGAAACCTCTAACCACCATCTTCAACCTTGGGAAAAAATCCGTAGAGAAAGGAGAGAATCAACATTCATTCACCAACATCAATCCTGAAGAACAATCTAAGGTAAGTGATTTGATATTTTTATTGCATTGAATATGTCTTCCATGATTAGTGTATGAATTATCTTAATTTGAAATATTTGAAGAAAACCCATGAGATTGGTGTAGAAACTTTGAATTTGGGTTAGGATTTGCATGTAGAATGATGATGGACTGATTTAATATTTGTAGAGTTATGTATGATGATTTAAAAACGGATTTATGATGGGTAATTGGGCATAACAAAATTATTGGTTCATGTTCATAGGATTTGGGAAAATATTTGGAGTTTTATAATAATTTCATGATGATTTGTAAGATTAGACCTCTAAAATATGTTAAAGGATGATCTAGAATGATTAGAAATGGTTTAAGAACGTTAGAACATAACTTGGATGGTCTTAGGGTGGATTTAGAGAAGAAGGGAATTGAGAAAATCGGACTTGGGAATTTCTGGGCTGAAACTGCCATCTCGTTAGAAGACCAGCCCAGGTCGTTCGAACGACCTCGTTCGAATGAACTTCTAACGAGATAACAGTATAACTTCTAACGAGTTGGTAGTTCGTTCGAAGCCTTTTGTTCGAACGAGATTTCTAACGAGATGACAGAATGACCTTTTAGTCCTGAATTTATTTCTAGTATCCCGTAGACTTGTTTAAATGGTGAGATAACCTTCCCTTATTAACTAGTGGATATAGTTAGGAGATTGGGTACATTGAAGAGTAAAACTTAGAATCTTGTAGTAAACCGGGTGACAATTGTGGATTGGGAAACGAGTAACTATTTACGGCGTGAGAAGAGCTGATAACATAAATACATATAAACCGGGGACTTGTGATTTGTATAACACTAAATGTTGATGTAAGAACGAGAAGTATACCTCTAATAAAATATTGAAATATCTAATATGTGGGAATTCTTAGTATATGTAGTTATCTGTGTATAACATACCTACCGTACTTGCTATCATGGGAGGTTGGCGTTCGTTTAGGGCCATCTAATCTTTGTGTGCCTAGGGGGGGCTCTAGATTGGTACCTCGAGGACATAGGTTAGAGAAGGGCTTATTGAGATGTAAATAAGTCTGCTTATCATGGGAGCGTAGGTATGTGCATGACCCATGTGATGTGAACTATGTTCGCCTCCATTTTTTATGATTGTTGTTAATGAAACATTTCCTGAGAGATTCGGAATACGTGGTCCTCGTGTACGTGATGTACCCGGTTTTGATAGAAAAGTATGTGAGCACCGTAGCTTAGCCTCGGGGTGCTAGTATTGTATATTTATGATGTGAATAATATATGGTTAATTGAAATGAATTGTCATGAATAAATGTGAGTATTAATAATAGCAATAGTTTGTAAAGTGAAATGGAAGATCTCTAGTAATTAGTAGTGCTAACATGGGAGATTGTGTAACAAGTTATAACACTCTGTTAAACAAAAGTTGTTGGGAATTGAATTGGATAACCCTTTTTCTTTCAAATCTATTTTTTTGTAAAAACCTTTTAGGTGCCCAGCCACAAGGACACCATGCATAGGAGTTCTATTCTGGTGACGTGCTGTAGCTGCTGTGGAAGTTACAGGACCTTGATAGTACACGCCTCCATTTTCTATCTTGACTCCATTATCATATTTTCTCATTGGTTGGGCATGTCACCCCATTTCTTTTAGAGACATTTTACTTATCATTTATTTCAGACTTTGGGTTGTAGTTAATTTAGTGATGTAGACTTGGTAACTTTTTTTATTTCAGTATTCGAATTGTTGTGACGAGTATTCCTCCAGACTCATTATTATTTGATGGTTATTCTATTGTGACTATGTTGTGGAGGTTACGTTAGCATTTCATACTTTACTTATTATATGTTAATCGGATTTAATTAAAATTGGCAACTCCCTTTTTAAATATTAGGTGGCTAGTATTTGTTAAAAACGTTTTCGACAGTGATGCTACAAACTGAACAAATTTGGCATTTTGTATTAATTTAATAAAGGAGTAGCTACCCGGTATTTAATTAGTCGGTGTGTCACAATAATCCTCTATCAAACTACCATACAAATTGATGAACAATCATAAAGGTTATTGTAGTTTTAAATGAGTTACTAGGATTGAATCTATACCATGTATATTGGATGTCAACTTCTTATTCATGTTGTGAATTATTCAAGAGTGACATAATTTGAATTACTATCTCCTTGTGATCTACTCGAAGTTGACTCAATGGAATTCATATTGAGCTTTATTATCCGACATGAAACAAGAAACCATATATTTTAAAAAAATGTAAATAATTCTCACAACTTTTATTCTTATTTTATTAATGTATAAAATATTCATTTATTAAATGATATTGAAATGTTTTAAACATTTTTATATGAATAAACCCTATCAATATCGCACTTAATCTTAAATCCAGTGGTCATACACTTAACTGTAACAACTCGCGTAATTTTGGGCTATTTTAATTATTTTCTGGAAAATGGAGGAAAATAAAGTTTTTGATAAAATTATTTTTATTGCTCAAATATGTTGAATATTAGTTTTAAAGGAGAGAATTTGAAACGGTTTCAAAAACGGAGTTAAAACGGATTTTAAAATGATTTTTAAATATTTTTAACTCTTGGAGTTGTTTTGACTTCCAACTCTTCATTTATTTTCCTTATTTAAAGTAGTCTTTTGGATTCCAACTCCTCATTTCTTTACATTATAAAAGGAAGTCGTGGGAAACCCTTTTAACATACTTTTGGCACAAATTTTGGCAGCAAATATATTTTATATTCCTCTTCTTTTTATATACACATTGGCCCTTGAGATTTGTGAGTTCCAACCTTAGATTAGAGGTGTTATTGGGGCTATTTTGTTGGGGGTTCTTGGAGGAGCTTTTATAGATATTTTGAGTTGATCTTGAGGATGTGATCATTGGTTTCTCATCATGGTTTGAGGTATGGGGTTTTACACAATATGCTCCTTAAATCTCGCGAGTGTCATTCTCTTTGAATTCTTGTTAATTGAACTCATATTTGAATTGATAAATTCATTGAAATCTGGCAAAATAATTGTTGAAATTATTTTGATTCATGTGGTATCATTATATTGTTGATGAGCACGTTGTCATGAGATTTTAATATTGCACGGATGTTGGGCACCCGCAAAAATTCCTGTTTCCCGGGCTATGGCTTGATAAAGCATATACGGATGTGGTGAGGCCTGGTGACCCATTGATGTGTTGTTGAGAAATTATAATGATGAAATGCTATTGAGATTTGCATTTTGATTTGAATATTCGTACTCGTGTTGTTACGTTTTATTCATCGCTGTAAGGACACAAATTTCCAATTGAGTCCTCTTATAGTTTTGGCTCAATTCCGGACAAAAATATTTATCATAGGATAGTATTTATTATAATATTCTCAGACCTGTGAAGTGTTTGTTGAAGACGTAGCGGCAAAGAGTATAAAGCTTCATCAAAATGCCGGTTTGTGTGCCTCGTTTCTACGTCATCAATTAAGGTTCCATGCTCCCAAGGTATGAATGTAATTATATGTATATAGGAGCTTGGAACAATTTGTATTGGGTGTTAGGTTAATAAAAACTGCATTTTATTTTTTTAGAAAGTATCAATTAGAAACTTAAAAATAAGTATATAAAAGTTTATAAAAGTTTCTGGACCAAAAATCGAATTTTACAAACTTTCTGGAAGTTCGTTAGAAATGTCGTTCGAACGAGTTTTTTCGTTCGAACCAGATTTCGTTCGAACGAGTTTTGTCGTTCGAACCAGGTTCGTTCGAACGAGTTTGCCAACGACCCTTATCTGGTCAGTCGTTCGATATGTCGTTCGATATGTCGTTCGAACGATTTTTCGTTCTAACGAGACATCTAACGAGATTCTAACGAGCCCAGGCTGGTCGCTCGTTAGAAGTCTCGTTCGAACGAGAGTCAAGTTCGTACGAACGAGACGTCAGGCGGGAACGATTTTCAGCAGTTTTTGACAGTTTTTTCCCCACTTCTCCACTTGGTTTTCAACCAACTTTTTCATGCATTATCATGTGCGGGAAACACATTTTCCAAGACAACTTTTCCAACTTAGTTTATCTCCTAGAGAGAGTTTGAGAGAAAAAATATTTTTAGGAAAATGTTCATGTTTTGAGTGTAATTCTTTCAAAAAAAATTTCATACACTCTAGTTTACACCCAATTGTTTATCCAAGATTCTATATAAATATCAATTGCTTGGAGATTGTTTTGGCCCCGGTTTTTCTCTACACCGAATTGAAGAGAAGTTTGTTTCATGTCTACCCATTTGGAGAAAGGCTCCATGTTAGGGTGACGGTGTGCCTAATTGCCCGATCGATGAATTTCAAGACCACGGTGGAGCTCCGTTGGTTATCCGCTAATTGGAGGTTGATACAAGAAGGAGCATCACGACTTGAGAGGGTTCGAGTTTAGGAAGTAAGTCTTTTGTCTTGTATTTTGTAATACCATTTTTAGTGGATTTGAGGCTAGGGTCGTCCCGAGGTTTTTTCCCGTTAGTGGGTTTTTCCTCGTACATCGCGGTGTTGTGTGACTTTGTTTATTTTATCTTGCTCATCATTTAGAACGCATGCTTTAGGTTTAATTCAAGATAAAATTGGGTTTAATTATCACACTCATTTAATTTGGGACTTAAATTTAATATTGGGTAAAATTGGTTTATTCAAGTCTCTTGCATTAATTTGGTTTCGCCTAATTTTGGATATAATTGTTAATCATGACTTAGGCAAATTCTAGGACTTGAATTTTGTTTTAATTTGTTTTGTAAGATATTAAAACCCGGCCTTGTTATCTTGTTGAACCATCACTTGTATCTCAACGCTTCCGCATTTGTTCAAAAAGGAAATTAAACATTTTTAATTGTGATAATTATTGAAACCCCCGGGGATTATCCTTTACAAATTGGTATCAGAGCCAAAAACGATAAATTATTTCGTTAAAGATCCTTTACTTTTGGGCTAAATATTGATTTTTCCCCATTTTCAAAATTTCCTATTTTTGATGGTTCTAACTACGCGTATTGGAAAGCGCGAATGAAATCGGCACTTAAATCTATCAATGAACGTGTTTGGATGTCTGTTGTTAACGGTTGGACCCCACCATCACATTTAATTGAAAATGTACATGTTCCCAAACCCGTTGATAGATGGACTGAAAATGAGTTTAAGCCAGCAAACTTTAATTCCCGAGGTTTAAATTCCTTGTTTAGCGCTGTCGCACCGGATGAATAACGACGTATTATGACGTGTGAAACCGCTAAAGAAGCTTGGGATATTTTACAATTAACTCATGAAGGAACAAGTGTCGTTAAAGCTTCTAAACTCCAAAACCTCACTACTCAATTTGAAACTATCAAAATGGATGAAAAAGAAACATTTGATAAATTTTATGCTAGACTTTCTGATATTGTTAATTCATCCTTTAACTTGGGAGAGAAAATACCTGACGACCGTGTTCTAAAGAAAATTTTGAGGTCATTACCCGATAGATTTATTCCAAAGGTGACCGTTTTAAATTCTTTACCCACTTTAGCCTCTACGAAATTAGAAGAGCTTGTAGGTGATTTACAAACCTATGAACTAGATATGTTTCCCTCTAAAACTGAAAAGAAAATTGAAAAGGGCGTTGCTTTAAAAGCCCACAAAGAGGTTAAACAAGTAGTAGAGAGCGATAGTGATAGTGACTCGGAAGATATGGCCTTGTTTGCTCGTAAATTTAGAAAATTTCTTAAATTTAACAAAGATAAAGTTAAAAATGATTTTAAGAAATTTGAATCCTCTAAACATGATAAAAACGAGAAGATTTCTAAAGCCGATAAGATCCCTAAACCTAGTAATGAAAATATTGATAGAGACGAGTCTAATAAATGTTTTGGTTGTGAAGGTTATGGCCATAGGGCTTTTGAGTGCCCCACTAAACTAAGGAAAGAGGGTAAATGACCCATTTCATATAATGCGACCCTTAGTGATAGTGATAAGGAAGAGAAGCCCGAATCCCCCACTAAGAAAAATTTTGTGGCTTTTATGGCACATGTGAGTGATAATGAGAACTCATCGGATGATGAAATTATAGCACATGCCACTTCCAAGGTCATTGTACATGATTCTCTTATTTTTGATGATAGTGAGAGTGAAAAAGAAGAAGAGAGTGAAAATGAAGATGAGGTTGACATGAGTGAACTTCAAAATTCTTTTCATGAATTATATAAAGAATCTATTAAATTGAAAAGAGCTAATTTGAAGTTAGAAGCAAGTTTAAGAGAGAGTGTCAAGGTCATTGATGAAAGTGCCTTAATAGAAGACCTTAGGACACATGTGATGACTCTTTAAGAGAAGCTTGAATATGTAGAAGGCGAGAGAGATAGCCTTAGGGGTTTAATGGAATCATTGAAAAAGGAGCTTCTTGCTTTTGAAGAGCGTAATTCTTTACTAGAATCTAACATTGTTGAATTGGAAAATAAATTAAAAGATTCTAGTAATGTCAAATTTGAGTTGGAGTGTCGTTCGGACAAACTAGATAAAATGTTAGGAACGGTCCAAATTAAAAATGACACTTTTGGTTTAGGCTTCAATTCTTGTAATGATTTTAACCCTAAAGTCAAAACCAATGTTTTAGGAGAATCTTCTAGGAATGCATTTAAAGATCACTCCTTAGATAAATCTTTTCGACATGTTCTTACTTGTACTCATTGTGGTCGAAAAGGTCATCTTAGGCAATTTTGTTTAGATCTTAAACGAATTCCTAGAAAATCCCATAGTAAAGTAACCACGATAGCTAACGTTCCTACACCCCAAGATAGTAATTCTTCATTTATTTGGGTTAGGAAATCCGACTTGGTTGCCTTACAAAATAGGGATTTTGATTCTCATTTACTTACACATACTTCCTCCCTTGCTAAATCTAATGGATGAATGTGTTAGTGTTTGCATACTTTAGCTTTTGTACTTCATGCCCTGATCATATGCTAAATGTATGCTTGCTTAGTCATTTTCTAGTCATTGCCTATTTTCATATCTCATGCTTGAAATCATGACTTGTTTATCTTTTTGTATTATATTTTGTGTTTGATTTAACTGAAAAATATAAAAAGATTTTTGTTTATCATTTGTGTTTTATTTATTTCATTTAACCTTAATGAAAAATACAAATGGTTTTTGTTTAGTCTTTTGAGTATATATCTTTATTTTTTATTAAAAATGTTAAAAACTCAAAAAGATTTTGTTTTTGTGTGTATTTTTGTTTGACACACTTTATGTGGCATATATTTGTGTTTGAATCCTATCATTTACGCTTCCACGTGGCTAGAACTTTTGGTTTAGATTTTCAATCCTTAAAATGTTCTTTACCATGTTTTATATGGAGTAGTTGGATTTTGTATTGTTTAAATGGATTCTATTTCTATATGCCTCTATTCACACATGCACGAGCTCTTTTGAAATCTTAATGTCACATGTGATATTTGAGATTTTTGAGGTGTTCTCCTATCAATCTAGTCATCTACATATCTATGACCTAGGAGGACAAGTGCATGTCAAAATCCGTTGCATGTGAGATTTGTGCGAAAAATGAAAACATGATAAATTAAGATATGAACGGGGAAGGGCTCCGAAAGGATGAATTAAATCCTTTGCGATAGTAAGCCACCGTTGATTGGATCTAAAAGAAATACGTGATCCAAAGGCCTAAAAACAGAATATTTGGCATTAAACAAAAAGCAATTGCCAAGGCCTATGTGTGTTTGATATATTCATTCAAAAACAAAAGAATATATAAGCTCATTGAGGGAGAATTGGATGGTATATCAACGGTTTGCACAATGTCCGTTTATCCTAGTTGTCTTTAATGTCATGACTCTATTTGGTTTGTAGAATCATCATCATGCTAGGCTTGTATGCATTGTGTATGTTTGTTCATTGAGTTCAATCTTTATATTGTCACATGAGGTTATATTTAACTGTGATGAAGTTTACAATCAAAATAGAACTCCGTGAACGTTTCTTAAGTGTTTGGGTCTAAATTTAATTGTTGCTTGTTCACACCCCTACACTTCCGTTTCCATATAACACATTTTTTCCATACGAGTGTGCAAACTTATTATATTTTATGTCATGTGTGTGTTTATATCTATCTATATATGCACGTACTTATTGGTATATTTATAGTATATATATATGATATTTGTTTGTCTTTGCCTTGCTTTTATTGCACATATGCTTTCATGTCATTTCACTTTAAGCTTTCACATTTTGTTTATTAGTTCTTTATCCTTTGCCTATTCCCGAACAAAAAGGGGGAGAATGATGATAGGGGGAGAAATGGTATCTCATCCTATTATTATCATATCTTAGTTTGGGGGAGATTTATCTTAGGGGGAGACGTCTTTCTAAGTAGGTCATGTGTTTAAAGGGAGAATTAATTTAGGGGACTAATTAATTAATTGCATTTAATACTTTGATATTCCCTATGCATTTGATGAGTTTGCTTAAGTGTGCAAGAATTATTCTATAGTGGCATCTTTCTATGGCAAAGCGTTTGATCCTTGGGTTGAGTCAAGATTGGGCGGGTTATGTTTTGAGTCTAGTAGAGCTTGACGGCCCTTTAGGATTTTTGTTTGGTTTTTGTCCCGGAATAGCCAAAGGGGGAGATTTGTAAGGACACAAATTTCCAATTGAGTCCTCTTATAGTTTTGGCTCAATTCCGGACAAAAACATTTATCATAGGATAGTATTTATTGTAATATTCTCAGACCTATGAAGTGTTTGTTGAAGACGTAGCGGCAAAGAGTATAAAGCTTCATCAAATTGCCGGTTTGTGTGCCTCATTTCTATGTCATCAATTAAGGTTCCATGCTCCCAAGGTATGAATGTAATTATATGTATATAGGAGCTTGGAACAATTTGTATTGGGTGTTAGGTTAATAAAAACTGCATTTTATTTTTTTAGAAAGTATCAATTAGAAACTTAAAAATAAGTATATAAAAGTTTTTGGGCCAAAAATCGAATTTTACAAACTTTCTTGAAGTTCGTTAGAAATGTCGTTTGAACGAGTTTTTTCGTTTGAACCAGATTTCGTTCGAACGAGTTTTGTCGTTCGAACCAGGTTCGTTCGAACGAGTTTGCCAATGACCCTTATCTGGTCAGTCGTTCGATATGTCATTCAATATGTCGTTCGAACGAGTTTTCGTTCTAACGAGACATCTAACGAGATTCTAACGAGCCCAGGCTGGTCGCTCGTTAGAAGTCTCGTTCGAACGAGAGTCAAGTTCGTTCGAACGAGACGTCAGGCGGGAACGGTTTTCAGCAGTTTTTGACAGTTTTTTCCCCACTTCTCCACTTGGTTTTCAACCAACTTTTTCGTGCATTATCATGTGCGAGAAACACATTTTCCAAGACAACTTTTCCAACTTAGTTCATCTCCTAGAGAGAGTTTGAGAGCAAAAATATTTTTAGGAAAATGTTCATGTTATGAGTGTAATTCTTTCAAGAAAAATTTCATACACTCTAGTTTACACCCATTGTTTATCCAAGCTTCTATATAAATATCAATTGCTTGGAGATTGTTTTGGCACCGGTTTTTCTCTACACCGAATTGAAGAGAAGTTTGTTTCATTTCTACCCATTTGGAGAAAGGCTCCATGTTAGGGTGACGGTGTGCCTAATTGCCCGATCGATGAATTTCGAGACCACGGTTGAGCTCCGTTGGTTATCCGCTAATTGGAGGTTGATACAAGAAGGAGCATCACGACTTGAGGGGGTTCGAGTTTAGGAAGTAAGTCTTTTGTCTTGTATTTTGTAATACCATTTTTAGTGGATTTGAGGCTAGGGCCGTTCCGAGGTTTTTTCCCGTTAGTGGGTTTTTCCTCGTACATCGCGGTGTTGTGTGACTTTGTTTATTTTATCTTGCTCATCATTTAGAACGCATGCTTTAGGTTTAATTCAAGATAAAACTGGGTTTAATTATCACACTCATTTCATTTGGGACTTAAATTTAATATTGGGTAAAATTGGTTTATTCAAGTCTCTTGCATTAATTTGGTTTCGCCTAATTTTGGATATAATTGTTAATCATGACTTAGGCAAATTCTAGGACTTGAATTTTGTTTTAATTTGTTTTGTAAGATATTAAAACCCGGCCTTGTTATTTTGTTGAACCATCACTTGTATCTCAACGCTTCCGCATTTGTTCAAAAAGGAAATTAAACATTTTTAATTGTGATAATTATTGAAACCCCCGGGGATTATCCTTTACAATCGCTAACATATATTTGTTGAGCATCTTTCTTGTCGTATTGTGTACTTCCCCATATTTTCTTTTAGTGGCAGGTTAGCGCGGATTTTGGGGAGCTATGGAGATTGATTTTAGCAAGGATTGTTTGGGAAATATTTGTATTATTTTGATGTATAGAGCTTTGGAGATTTGTATTTTATTTTCAAGTTAGTTGTTGTATTTAATTCGAGAGACTTGTTGTAATTGAAGAGATTGAGATTAGTGGATTTATATTCTTGTGAGTTTATTTAGATGCTCTATACCTTGTCAGTTGTGGATTTGGATTTATTTTATCGCATTAGCGCTCCATTCGCACTCCCCGGGCGGGCGAGGTGTTACAAATGGTATCAGAGCTTAGGTATAAGGCAACCCTCGGGGCTTGGGTTTGGGTTCATTGCGTGGTTAGCAATTTTTGGAGATAGAAAATTTTAGGTGATATTTGTGATAGGTTTCGTGATCAGAGGTGAGAAATTTATTTTTGTGAGACGTGATTTATTTTTGGAGTTAGTGTAGTAACCTGATTTTTTAGAGTTTGGCATTCGACGAATTTCGAGGGCGAAATTCCATTGTTAGTGGGGAAGTGTAACAACCCGCGTAATTTTGGGCTATTTTAATTAATTTCTGGAAAATGGAGGAAAATAAAGTTTTTGATAAAATTATTTTTATTGCTCAAATATGTTGAATATTATTTTTAAAGGCGAGAATTTCAAACGGTTTCAAAAACAGAGTTAAAACGGATTTTAAAATGACTTTAAAATGTTTTTAACTCTTGGAGTTGTTTTGACTTCCAACTCTTCATTTATTTTCCTTATTTAAAGGAGTCTTTTGGATTCCAACTCTTCATTTCTCTACATTATAAAAGGAAGTCGTGGGAAACCCTTTTAACATACTTTTGGCACAAATTTTGGCAGCAAATATATTTTATATTCCTCTTCTTTTTATATACACATTGGCCCTTGAGATTTGTGAGTTGCAACCTTAGATTAGAGGTGTTCTTGGGGCTATTTTGTTGGAGGTTCTTGGAGGAGCTTTTATAGATATTTTAAGTTGATCTTGAGGATGTGATCATTGGTTTCTCATCATGGTTTGAGGTATGGGGTTTTACACAATATGCTCCTTAAATCTCGCGAGTGTCATTCTCTTTGAATTCTTGTTAATTGAACTCATATTTGAATTGATAAATTCATTGAAATCTGGAAAATAATTGTTGAAATTATTTTGATTCATGTGGTATCATTATATTGATGATGAGCACGTTGTCATGAGATTTTAATATGGCACGGATGTTGGGCACTCGCCAAAATTCCTGTTTCCCGGGCTATGGCTTGCTAAAGCATATACGGATGTGGTGAGGCCTTGGTGACCCATTGATGTGTTGTTGAGAAATTATAATGATGAAATGCTATTGAGATTTGCATTTTGATTTGAATATTCGTACTCGTTTTGTTACGTTTTATTCTTCGCTAACATATATTTGTTGAGCATCTTTCTTGTCGTATTGTGTACTTCCCCATATTTTCTTTTAGTGGCAGGTTAGCACGGATTTTGGGGCGCTATGGAGATTGATTTTAGCAAGGATTGTTTGGGAAATATTTGTATTATTTTGATGTATAGAGCTTTGGAGATTTGTATTTTATTTTCAAGTTAGTTGTTGTATTTAATTCGAGAGACTTGTTGTAATTGAAGAGATTGAGATTAGTGGATTTATATTCTTGTGAGTTTATTTAGATGCTCTATACCTTGTCAGTTGTGGATTTGGATTTATTTTATCGCATTAGCGCTCCGTTCGCTCTCCCCGGGCGGGCAAGGTGTTACAAATGGTATCAGAGCTTAGGTATACGGCAACCCTCGGGCCTTGGGTTTAGGTTCATTGCGTGGTTAGCAATTTTTGGAGATAGAAAATTTTAGGTGATATTTGTGATATGTTTCGAGATCAGAGGTGAGAAATTTATTTTTGGGAGACGTGATTTATTTTTGGAGTTAGTGTAGTAACCTGATTTTTTAGAGTTAGGCATTCGACGAATTTCGAGGGCGAAATTCCATTGTTAGTGGGGAAGTGTAAGAACCCGCGTAATTTTGGGCTATTTTAATTAATTTCTGGAAAATGGAGGAAAATAAAGTTTTTGATAAAATTATTTTTATTGCTCAAATATGTTGAATATTATTTTTAAAGGCGAGAATTTCAAACGGTTTCAAAAACGGACTTAAAACGGATTTTAAAATGATTTTTAAATGTTTTTAACTCTTGGAGTTGTTTTGACTTCCAACTCTTCATTTATTTTCCTTATTTAAAGGAGTCTTTTGGATTCCAACTCTTCATTTCTTTACATTATAAAAGGAAGTCGTGGGAAACCCTTTTAACATACTTTTGGCACAAATTTTGGCAGCAAATATATTTTATATTCCTCTTCTTTTTATATACACATTGGCCCTTGAGATTTGTGAGTTCCAACCTTAGATTAGAGGTGTTCTTGGGGCTATTTTGTTGGAGGTTCTTCGAGGAGCTTTTATAGATATTTTGAGTTGATCTTGAGGATGTGATCATTGGTTTCTCATCATGGTTTGAGGTATGGGGTTTTACAAAATATGCTCCTAAAATCTCGCGAGTGTCATTCTCTTTGAATTCTTGTTAATTGAACTCATATTTGAATTGATAAATTCATTGAAATCTGAAAAATAATTGTTGAAATTATTTTGATTCATGTGGTATCATTATATTGTTGATGAGCACGTTGTCATGAGATTTTAATATGGCACGGATGTTGGGCACCCGCCGAAATTCCCGTTTCCCGGGCTATGGCTTGATAAAGCATATACGGATGTGGTGAGGCCTTGTGACCCATTGATGTGTTGTTGAGAAATTATAATGATGAAATGCTATTGAGATTTGCATTTTGATTTGAATATTCGTACTCGTGTTGTTATGTTTTATTCATCGCTAACATATATTTGTTGAGCATATTTTTTTTCGTATTGTGTACTTCCCCATATTTTCTTTTAATGGCAGGTTAGCGCGGATTTTGGGGCGCTATGGAGATTGATTTTAGCAAGGATTGTTTGGGAAATATTTGTATTATTTTGATGTATAGAGCTTTGGAGATTTGTATTTAATTTTCAAGTTAGTTGTTGTATTTAATTCGAGAGACTTGTTGTAATTGAAGAGATTGAGATTAGTGGATTTATATTCTTGTGAGTTTATTTAGATGCTCTATACCTTGTCAGTTGTGGATTTGGATTTATTTTATCGCATTAGCGCTCCATTCGCTCTCCCCGGGCGGGCGAGGTGTTACATTAACTCCCATTCCTTTCTATCAGAATTATTAGCTTACAATATATTTTTACAGTGATCTACCAAGTTATTTGCTATTGTGATCTTTTCAACTGTGATTTTACACATCTACCAGGTTATACTTGCGCTCAATGTGCTTCAGTTTTTAGTGTGTTCTTGATTCTTTTGAATTAACAACGTCATTTATATTGTCACAATAAAGTGTAATGTAATATTCCACTTAAGAAACTGCACCTAAATTAGTTTAGAGGTTTTGGAGATGAATAAGCACTTTTAGTGCCTCTGAAGCAACCACATACTTGAATTCCGTGATCGAGTTAGCATTGTCGTATAATTTGACACTCCTCAAACTTATGGGTCCACCTTATGGGGTAAAAAAATATCATAAGGTCCATTTCCTGGAATGTCTATGTGGATAAAAATTCAATCTCCTGCAACTAATGGGTACTAGACTATTTGCTAAATAAACCATCACATAATATGTAAACTTTATTAGCTGCTCGGGAATGTTCGTCATAGTAGTCTAGTGATTCTCACAAAGAATAGACTAAAATTTGTTGGCCATTACAATAACATTGAACATATATGTTCTATTACAAACCATGACAAATAGGAGTGTACACAAGAGGAAAACATATGTTACACTCATCATCATACATATAGCATCATGTATCCTTTGACATGATTCTTTAGATAAATGATAAGATAGATATATAAGGGGGAACCCTTTCTTCGATCACTACATGTTAAACCTTGTGAAAACAATATCTATATCAGTATATTGTGATAATGCATACATCCTATTCTCCAGACTAAGAAAATGCTTATCCCTCAGATGTGGATAGCTTTTTTTAAGTACATTCTATCGGGATGACTTGACAACCACACTCTTGTGCTAGATAATATGCCCGAAACAATCTCTAATAGGCCAATAACATCTTCATAAAGTACTAGAAATACCACCATTTTTTCATAATTATTCTTATACCTGAAATTATTAACAATACATTTATCAAAACTAAAATAGTTGATTTTGTTGATCATATCATATATTCCAAGACATTAATGCTCACTTAAGTTCGTAAATAGATCTCTTAATATTTTAAACCCTCAACTCCTTGCACTAATATATGAATAATGAGGTTGGAACCGTATGCATAGGCGGATATTTCCATTCAATAATGTTGTCTTCAAGTTCATTTGTAAAAATCTCGTAATGAATATCCACAATAATGGAAACGAGAAAACGAATAGACATTTACATGGATATGGGTGAAATGTTTTCCTCATAATAGACCCCATCTTTTTCAGTGAATTATCTCATAAAAGGACAAGGCTCAAAGGTTTCCACCTCCCATTAATTCCCTGCATCGCCTTATAGATCCACTTTGAACCTAACGATTTTATCCCATTTGCCAAGTTTACATGCTCCCAATGCTTATACCAATTCACATAATGAATTTTTGTATCAATAAATATAATACATTTTTGTATCCACAGAATTTTGAGAAATTTCAACATCCTTGTCATGGGGTTTAGTAGATTTTAATCTTGGACTTCACCGAATTCTACCATACATACTGTAACCTACTAGGCTAACACCTTATTCTCCAATGATGGCATGGGTCCACTTGTAATCCATTATGAGTGACACATTTATATTGATAATCGATAGCGCTCCCACTATTATTATCTAGTGGATCATCGTTATTATCTTCTATTTGATGTTTTACAGGAGGTGCCGAAGCATTTTCTTGCTCTTGTCCTCTGAGCGCTTGCTAGATAATCTTTCTCTTAGGCACGTGGTCACTCGTAATTATTACTCTAAGAACCAAGTACTTTTTCCTACGAACACTTTTTTATCCTCCAGAGATAAAAAATTTCATCCATTGGTTCCTTTAGGGTAGCACACACAAAGACATACATGCGTCCTCATTTACAACTTACATGGATGCTTCCTAAACCATTTTGTCAAGCTAGCCCATTTTTTAACGTCATCTGCAATTATTTTTCAACCTTTCCATAGTTTTGTATGAGTTGACGTGATAGATTTATATTCATCTATGTTCAGTAAATATGTATCCATCTTGGGTGCTTAACCCTAAAACGAATTCGACAATTTTGAATTGCCTATCACGGATCCATAATATATGTAAGTATATGGTTATGCCTTTGAATCCAATTATGAATTTTAATATTGGATAGAGCGAGTAACTATTTATATAAAATTTTTTTAGATATATTCTCTATATTACAATCTTCATTCTATAATTTCATGATACATTTAGGAACAACGAGCACGAAATTACCAGAAATCAGAAGAGAAGGGTTTTTTGGGCATGGGTATTAAAAGAGATAATTCCAACCTCTTATGTTGTAGTTAAATATGTATATGTCATAAAACATGTCCTAATACACATCTATTAAAAAATGAATCTTTTAATGAAAGGTGATGTGTCCGTAAGGCATTCACACCTATCGAAAAGGTACTAGTTACCATGCGAAGTAGTTTAAAATATTCTACATCAATGGTTTTGTTTTTCACTTTTACTTGTGAAATGAAACACTATTGAAGTAATACAATAAAATCTTATTTTTCCAATACATCTTTTGTTCTTATGAGAGCCTATTTTATATTTACTTACGATGGGAAGTAATTATATATAAAATGTTATAATTTCGAGTAAGTATTAATTTCATTAGGAAAAGTTAATATTTACTGACTTATTGAATATTTACTGTATCACTTTATAAATATCCTCACGATGAGCTTTATGTTTGCGATCTTCTGCAAGATACATTGTATTATATAGTATCCTAACCCTATTATTTCTTCATATAAGATGCCGCCAAAGAGAGGGCGTCCCTCTCGACGTAATAGAGTTATGGAAGAGGAGGTTGGTCCTCCACCGCCGTCACCGGGGAGTATAAATGCTGCCGATGTAGCAAACATAGTGGCCCAAGCAGTGAATGCAGCGATGACTGCAGTGGTACAACAAATGACACAAGCTCAACCACGGGGGAAAGAGGCACAAGTTCCTACGGGACCTTCTCCGTGGGAAAGAGTTAGAGAGTCTTTCCTAAAATGCCATCCCCGGGAATTCGATGGAGGCTCGAACATTATAAGGGAAAATCAGTGGAATAAAGACATGCAATGCCATCTTCAAATGGTAGAATGTAGTGATGAGAAAAAGAAAATCCTTATTACATTCATGCTTGTCGAATCGGCCTTACATTGGTGGGACTCGATGACTACACCCGAGCAAAGGGATACGATGACAATCACTGATTTTTGGGCCTTGTTTGATGGAAAATACTTCCCTCCCGCAGTTCAAAAGGAGATGCAAAGAAAACTTCAAGATGTAGTACAGGGGGAGAGATCTGTAGCAGAGCATGAAGATAAGTTCACCCGGTTGGGAAGTTTTGTATCGGATGATATGACTCCAGAAGCGAAGAGAATATCCAAATTTGTGGGAGGTTTATATTGCTGAATAAAACAACATTTGCTGGGAAATATAGCCTTACAAACCTTTGGGGATGTAATGAATGCTGCTCTACTTCATTACCAAGAGCATAGATTATTTGCGCAAAATAACAAGAAGGCTGCAGCGATGGGGAAAGTGGGAAAGCCTGGAGGTAATTGGATCGGTGGAGGAGCATCTTCTTCATCCCAATCTTCGGGGAGTAAGCAAAGAGATAGGGACCCCCAGGAAGTGAATTTTTCAAAACGCCAATGCTTTGGTGGATTTAATGCGGGTGGTAATAATAACAGGTCGGGTCAAGGTGGACCTCCACAACAGCAGGCAGGCAGAGGTGGGAATGGAGGTAGAGGCCAGCAGGGCCGAGGTTCGGGATAGTTCTGAAATAATAAAGGAAGGAACCAAGAGAAAGTGGCGAACAAATGTTTTTACTGCAGAGAGGTGGGCCATTATAAGAGGTCGTGTCCTCAGTTGATTGGAGGGCATCTCCCTAGGGCTCCCCAGTAGCCATATGTTCACTTTCCACCCCAGGCACCTAATCCGGTTGTTCCTCCACGGTAGGGGAAACTGCAGTATGGACGGGTCTATCATATTCAGGAGGCTATGCTCCCTCTGGCCCCTACAGCACCAGAAGCAATCGAGGGCAAGTTTCTCACCCAAGGGCATAGGTGTCGAGTGTTATTTGATACGGGTGCGACACACTCCTTTATTTCTAGGAGTATTGCTCAGACCACCGAATTGATAAAATCTGCTGAGAGTACTTTCACGAGTGTGTGATCTTCTTTGGTTGATGGTTCATTGATTTTCTTTGTTTGTAAAAACAGAGGGATTAATCTTGGAAATTTGTGCTTTGAGGCTAATTTGCTCGTCCTTGACATGGTTGGGTATGACGTAATTTTGGGTATGGATTGGTTAATGAAATATCACGCGATAGTAAATTGTTATGGGAAGAGTATAGTCTTAGCCATTCCAGGACAAGAGATGTTCTTGGTGGTTTTGCCTAGTGTGGAAGGAGTACCTATTTATATTGCATTGCGGAGGATACTTCTAAGGATGTAGTTGTTTCCCTGGATTCTCTTCCAATTGTTAGAGATTTTGAAGATGTTTTCCGAGAAATACTGGGGACTCGACCGATTACGAGAGCTCCATACCGTGTGGATCCCATAAAAATGAGGGAGTTGAGGGATCAAATTCAGCAGTTGTTGGAGCATAAATTTATTATGCATAGTACATCGCCATGGAATGATTCGGCGTTGTTTGTAAAGAAAAGAGACGGTTCTCTCTGACTATGTGTGGACTATAGGGAGTTGAACAAAGTCACCATCCACAATAAATACCCTTTGCCTCGCATTGATGATTTATTTGACCAACTTAGGGGAGCGTCATACTTCTCTAAAATCGATTTGAGGACGACGTATCGTCAATTGAGGATACGGGAACAGGATGTATCCAAGACCGAATTTCTGACCCGATATGGATCCCATGAATTTTTGGTTATGCCCTTTGGACAAACCAATTCCCCCGCTGTATTTATGTATCTCATGAATAGAGTATTCTGGGACTTCCTTGACCAATTTGTTATTGTCTTCATCGATGACATCTTAGTCTATTCTTAGACCGAATCTGACCATGTTACTTCCTTACGGTTGGCCCTGCAAAGATTGAGGGATCACCAATTTTATGTGAAGTTTGAGAAGTGTGGGTTTTGGTTGAAGGAAGTTCACTTTATGGGTCATGTGGTGTCATCCCAGGGTATATAAGTGGATCCTTGTAAAGTGGCTGCAGTGAGGGAGTGAGGTCAGCCCATGACACCTACCGAGATTTATAGTTTTCTGGGTTTGGCGGGTTATTACCGTCGGTTTATCAAAGGTTTCTCGAAGATTACTATCC
Source organism: Sambucus nigra (assembly GCA_949130495.1). Classification (NCBI taxonomy): domain Eukaryota; kingdom Viridiplantae; phylum Streptophyta; class Magnoliopsida; order Dipsacales; family Adoxaceae; genus Sambucus; species Sambucus nigra. The sequence continues at coordinate 33,168,063 of OX422218.1, read as the reverse complement.
CTTTGATAAATTTGTCCCGAAAAGGAGTGAGGTTTGTTTGGGATAACCCTGGCCAAACGGATTTTGATGAACTTAGAGATAGATTGACTTTGGCTCCAGTCCTCGCATTGCCAAAGCCGGGATAGGAATATCTAGTCTTCACCGACGCATCTCTTCAAGGACTAGGAGGTGTGCTTCAATAAGAGAGATGGGATATTGCGTATGCTTCTCGCAAACTCAAGCCTCGTGAAAGAAACTATCCGGTGCATGACTTAGAACTCACTGCGGTTGTCTCTGACTTGAATATTTGGAGGCATTATCTCCCAGGGGAGAAATTTAGTCTTTTCACGGACCATAAATCGCTGTAATATTTATTTTCATAGAAAGATTTGAATACACGTCAACATCGATGGTTGGAATTTCCGAAAGATTATCAATTTGATATCCATTATCATCTAAGCAAGGAGAGCTTTGTGGCTGATGCCTTGAGTAGGAGGCCCGAGGGGGAGTTAGCTGATGTATGGAAAGCTAAGTGTATGGAGCTCAGTTAGGAGGATTCGGTGGTGAGAGCATTCATGTCAGTAATGACCGTTACTCCTACAATTGTAGTAAGAATTATAGAAGCCCAAGGAAGGGATAAGGGTTGTCAGGATCGTATACACCGATTATTGTTCGAGGGAGCGGAGTCCTACTCGATTAGTTCTGTGGGTGGACTACGCTTCCATGGAAGACTTATTCTTTCGAAAGAGGTGGACTTGAGATGGGCGGTAATGGCAGAATCTCACGGGTCAAAATTTACGGTACGTCCTGGTGGGGACAATATGTATCAAGACATGCATCGCCAATAATTGTGGCCCGGCATAAAGCGGGATATTTTACAGTTTGTATCCCAATGCACTACTTGTCAGTTGGTTAAGATCGACCATCAGTGGCCGACAAGTTTGTTGCAATCGTTGGAGATTCTAGCGTGGAAATGGGAAAGCATATCGATGGACTTTATTACGGGCTTACCAAGATCACAGAGGGGTTATGATTCAATTTGGGTGATTATCGACCGTTTGACTAAGTCGGCACACTTCATACCTGTGCGTACGGATTTTGATACCGCTCGCTATGCCCAGCTGTTCATCGAGGAGGTCGTTAGACTTCATGGGGTACCTTTAAATATTGTTTCCGACCGAGATAAAATCTTTGTGTCCCACTTTTGGCAGAGTTTCCAATAGGTGATGGGGAACGAATTGAAGTTAATCTCTTCTTATCATCCTCAAACGGATAGCCAAACTTAAAGGGTAAATCAAATGTTGGAGGATATGCTCCGTATATGCATGCTTGATTTTAAGGGTAGTTGGGAACAATACCTCCTATTGGTTGAGTTCTCTTATAACAACTCATACAAATTTACTATCGGAATGGGGCCCTATGAATGTTTTTATGGTTGGCCATATAGGTTGCCCGCTTGTTGGTTGGAAGTGGGTGATAACAAATTCCTTGGACAGGAAATGATCCAAGATACTTCTTTAAAAATTGAACTCATTCGGAACCTCATTCGAATAGACCAAGGCCACGAAAAGAGCTATGCTGATGTGGGTAGAAGACACGTGCAGTTGGATATTGGGGACCAAGTTTTGGTGCGAGTTTCACCAATGAAAGGCATTAAGCGTGTTGGGAAGAAAGGAAAGATGGCACCGCGTTTTATTGGACCTTTTCCAATTATTGAGAAAGTTGGTCCCGTGGTGTATCAACTTGCCTTGCCAGAGCAAATTCACGATGTATTTCATGTCTCCTCTCTGAAGAAGTATAAGAGACGCGAAGGTTCCCTTTGGCACATTCCTTTTGAGGACATTGACTTGCAACCCGACGTTTCATATGAAGAACAACTAGTTACTATTCTAGAACATAGGGAGCGCAAGTTGAGGTCTCGTGTGGTGCCCTGGTGAGAGTCCAATGGAGTCATCACAATGCTAAAGAATCGACGTGGGAGCGTGAGGATGACATGCAGGAGAAATATTTGCATTTCTTCTTGCATGGTACGCTTAAATTTTGGGGGTAAAATTCCCTCATAAGGGGGGAGTATGTAACAACCCTCGCTTATGAGAGCCTATTTTATATTTACTTACGATGGGAAGTAATTATAAATAAAATGTTATAATTTGGAGAAAGTATTAATTTAATGAAGAAAAGTTAATATTTACTGACTTATTGAATATTTACTGTATGAGTATGTAAATGTCCTCATGATGAGCTTTATTGTGTCATAAGAATTTAAAATGACCCTATGACTTAAAATGGAACTGGAACTTAAAATGGGTTATAAATTGTCCAAATGATAATTTGGAGGCCGTAGTTGATTCTGGAACGTGCGAGATACTCAAATTATGTGCCATATTGTATTTTGAGGTTTTGTGCAATTTTGGCTGATTTTAACATATATGTGTAGTTGCGAACCATTTAATGTGGTATTCAACACATAAGTTGTAAATTGTGAACTAAAGGCACGATTTATGTCTTAATTAAGTCTTCCATTTTTCCTAATTATTACTAAACCTAGAGAGAGCTAGAGAAAGGAAGAGAAAGAGTAGAGAAAGGAGAAGAGATTGAAGATTGAGGAGGGATTCTTGCTACTACACAAGGAAAATATGCATTTTCTAGATTGAAGAAAGTTTTCTACTTGCTATATGTGGTTTAAGATAAATGGTTAGTTATGATAATGGTGTATGGATCATGGTTTATCTATTTTAGGGTTTTTGTGTATTTGTGGGTCTTGAATCATTAAGGAATGATTTGGATGATTATTGAGGTTCATGGTAGTAGTTAGTAGTATTTATGATGTATTGATGAAAATAAATGAGTTTGGATGGAAGGGATTTGAGTTGGGGTAAAATTGGATTCCAGGACTCCATAGCTAAGATTGGCAAAAAATCACAGGGCCGAATCGATTCGCCCAGAGGGCAGTTTCTAGGATTAGGTGAACCGAATCGATTCAGCCTAATCCGAATCGATTCAGCATTTATTCAAAAACCCAATTTCACTGACCGAATAGATTCGAAGAGTCTGAATCGATTCGGCAATTATGTAGAATCCCATATTTTCTAGCCGAATCGATTCGAAAATCCAACATTTTAATTTTTTTTATTTTTCATTTTTAAACCCTTTTATCTAGTTTTAGGACATATGAACCTTCTTATATGAAGTCAACTTAGAGTACTAGAGTTCTAGGTGGGTTAGTTACTACCTTAGTCGAAAATAGGTAGATTTGGGGACTTATTTCGAGAGGGAGTGAAGTGATGTTTAGGCATTACTTTCTTTTTATTATTAGTAGGTCTTTAGGAGAGTACTAAGTGTGCTTGGAGACTTTAGAAGTTAATTTGACGTATGATAGTCTATTATAAAGTCCAAAAAGAACATTTGGGAGAAATAACTTGGGAGTTTACATATTCTTCGAGGTTATTATGATGATGTGAAGTACATAACTAGAATGCATTTGATAAAATGTAATTGGATAAAGTAAATGATAATTTACTAAATCATGCAATGGAGATTAATGAAATGGTTTAAACACACCTCTCTAAATACCATCTTAAGGGAAGTTCGTGCATAAGGTGAAGCCCCCTGGATTTAGGGTGGATATAGTCCTAGACCATATGAGAGCTTGTTTTATATTTTTTGCGATGGATAGGAGATTCCGGGTGTGTTCTTGACTATCCCGTAGGCATATGGCCACTTTTCGGCATTTTGATAGGATCCCAGGTTGTCTTATGTTAGGCCCTGAATAATGATGGTTTTTTAGGGCGCGCACAGTGGGGATACCCGGACGGGTGGTCTTAGAATCGTTATATATATATATATATTTACTTATAGCTATTCTAACCTCGAGTTGGACTCGATGGGATATTAATGCCATAAAGAGCTAAACGAAATGACATAAAGAGCATAGTACATGCCACAAAGAGCATACTATTTACATACGTGCCATAAAGAGCACATGGTAAAATTTGTATTCCTGATATGGAATGGAAAGAATATAAAGTGAAAAGGATGAAAGATGAAAAAGGTTAAGGATTATTCTTATTTTCATATACAATTGATCCGTACCTTATAATCATTTAATTGTCTTAGATCATTTTATGATGTTACCATGCTAGAATATCATTCCTATCAATCAGGTTTAACTGTTCATTATTGTCATACTATTCATTTATCTGGTGATCACATTAAACCGGGCCCTAACCCATTTTTCCTTCCTGTTGTGCATATATATATATTATATCCGCTTAGGTGTTCCTCCGCAAGGTCGCCCGTAATGACCTCCCTATTCTAGTGTCTTTTGAGGAGCCGTGACAGTTTACGGATATCACGAGACTTTTGTGTAGACGCCTTCATTTTGGCATGTGGCCCCAAACTATTGTAATTGCATAATGGATGTAATATTTAACTCATGGAACTTATTGTACATTGTATGGATTCTATTGACTGACATTTTATTTGGTCCTTTTATTGATGTTGTTGTTGTTGTTGTTATTATATATATATATATATACTTTTGGGGTTTCCACCTTCTTTTCTATTATGGGTCGTTGACAAAGCTTTATTTAAGTTATGAAACAAAATTTTTGACGACTTGTTTTCTTATATATTGGGTGGTTGTCCCGTATACTCTTTACGTTGTCACGGTGCCTAGGACGAATCCATCCATGATTCCTGTATTTTGGAGTATCAGGATGGCCACCCCTTATTTTGGATTACCGGGTTGTCACACTAGATTACTTAGACTCAAAATAATTCATCTTCTATAATGATAACATGGAGATAGAGGACACTACGAATGGATACAAAGGTGATATTCATTTAAAATTTGTAATGGTAGATTTATCTAAGGTGAAGAGTAAATATCACCTGACTAATGAGACTTCTACTTTTGTCTTTCAAAATGTCAAAAAAGTATTCAAGTGTAAGTACAAAAAAGATGAAAATTAGGATGTTGTTATTCTTGTATCGATGGGTTTGACTACTAAAGGATAGGACCACAAAGTGCTCTTATCTTCTCTTGATAACAATCTTAATTGTCTCGTTCATATTGTTTATTTAGACCTTGATAGAGTTTCCAAACATTATATTATTATATGAATATACAATTTGTATTGTATATATCGAAACAACCCTCATATTTAATTATGTTTGTGTATCGTAAACCCTTATATTTAGTTCCATTACACTTGCATTCCTATCGCTCACATTTTGCAAAATATCTTTATGTAGATCTTCTTAAGTTTTGAAAGCAACATAGATAATAAATCACCAATATGAGGTCACCATAGAAATGGTAGGAAATTATCTTGATTATCAATATATGTATGACTTCCTTAATTAGTCGTTTGTGTTATGAGATGTTTATCGAGAGATAAGGCATCAAAGTCTCATATTTTAACAACAACTCAATTTTCTTATATTATGCAATTTTAGCTTGAATCATTAATCCGCACATTCATTTCATATATACATCAACATATATTTTGATAAACAAAAATCTCATATAAGAGGGGATATACCATAATTCCAAATTTAGAATGTCCTCACAATTTTACATACGCTCAACACACTTAACAAATATTTCATTAACCAAAATTGACACCCAAGAATCGAACTATGGGTTAGACCTTAACCATTTTCGTCCTAAAGTTATTTTATGATTCCTGTCCTTTGTGACTTATCAGTTGGAATATTTTGATTATTTTTTTTTTGTCCTATTTGCAGAACGTACATTTTAAAGTCTTTCTTTCTGAAAAGAAACACTCACAGCTTTGAATTTCAAATACAATGCTACGATGATATTATAATTCATGAAAAAATGCATTCTATTGTAATTTCTCTCATACAACTTGGAAGATTTAAATAGTTAACTTGTGTTGTATTGTTACATTTTAATTTATGTATAGTGTGTGGCCTAAACTAGTTTGAAAAATGTCTTTTTTATAAAGCAAGAAATTAAAAAGTATATTTTTTACTTCGTCATGGTCAAACACCGTGACTACATACAATTAGTCACGACCAGCATACATAATCTTCTAGGATCGTCCTTCATCAACCGAAATGATCTTTCACATCATAGTTATCAACTATAAAGGTGAGGAAAAAAAACGTTCTCGTAAGGTAGGACAACTCTGACCACATCCTCATAGCAAAATTACAACTCATTCAATGTCAACCTCCTAATATTCTCTTTTTCTTAGGACGAGCCATCAAGCACTAACTTCGACGGTCTCCTTGATATTTGTTGCTACTCCAATTCTATATATCTTATCATCGATGCATTTGGGTTTTGGGGGGAATGGATTATGTAAACAAAACCTAAATGCCTAAAATCGTTATCATTTTTCTTCTTAATATCATTAACTTGACCTGACACCTTATTCTACTTTCTGTATTCAAATGCTTTAAGGCGACCAGCTTGGACCAAGTCCTTAAAAATAAATTTTATCATTAAAAAATTCATCATTTTTGGCCTATTTTCCCAGTTGTAGGTGTTCTTTTATTTGGCATCTCGTTGATCGGGATTGGCCGCAATGTTTGCCGACTTCTTATATTATTGTTTATGTCTAATCGATTTCATTATCATCATTATCATCCTTGCCTCAATACAATCATATGGAGTCAGACACATGGATATTCATTTTCCATTGTAATCGATTATATGAAATATTATCATTCAGGTTTAATTCCGTAAACTCTCTCCTAGTAATTTCCTCCCACGATATCTTAGGAGGGGCTCTTTCTATTTTACCATACACTTCCAATAATCTTTCCCTTGATACATGTTCATCTACGCATCTAAGCAACACATGTTTGTACTACTAAGTCTATTTTTTCTTAATTTATCATTAATGGGATCAACTCCTAAATTTTCTCTCATTTATTGATTTTTAATTTTCCCTTTCTAGTAGTTCCTACAATCCATAGGATCATCCTCATCCCACTAACATGGATACTTTGTTCATGGTTTTTCTTTAAAGCCCAACACTCCGCTCCATATAGGGTGGCTGGCCTAACAACAGTTCTGTAAAATTTTCCTTCTAATTTAGTATTTCTCCCCTTATTGCATAACACTCTACTCGTAACATCCTCATCAATATCCGCATTAGTTTGTAACAAAAAACCTAAATAACGAAATTTATTAGTTTTGTTTGTCACTTTTCTCCAATTTTTGAACATTATTCCATCTGACACAACATTATTAAATTTACATTCCATAAATTCCATTCTATTTCTATTGATTTTTAGTCCTTTACACTCTAAGGCTTTTCTCCAAAAATCTACTCTCATCGCTAAGCACTAATTTGAAGTGTCTACTAAAACTATATCGATAGAAAAAAACATAAATCATTGGACATATTCAAGTACGTCCTTAGTAATCTCATCTAAAACTATGGAAAATAAGTAAGGACTGAAGGTCGATCCTTGATGTCGACCCACTTTAATCATAAAGTCATTAGTATCTCCACATATAGTTCTTACTCTAGTGTTTGTTTTATAATACATATCTTCAATAACTTTAATATACACCACATGGATTATTTTCCACTTTAACTCCCACCAAATTATATCCCTCGGGACTCTATCATAAGACTTTTTAAGTCTATACAGACCATATATAAATTTTTAATTGTACTTATACAGTTCTCCATTAACTATCCTATTAAGTAAATAGTTTTTGTAGTGCATCTCCCGGGCATAAGTCCAAATTGATTGTCCGAAATAGTTTACTCATTTCTTAATTTTTGCTTTTTAACCTTTTCCAATAATTTCATCTTGTGATTCATCAGTTTGATTCATCTATAATTATTATTATTTTGTGTATCCCTTTTAGTTTTATATGAAGGTAATATGATGCTTTTCCTCCACTCATCTTGCATGTTACATTCTCTTTAAAAAAAAAATCATAAACTTATTAATCATTTTATCCCTATACTTTCTAGGGTCATCCGTACTTCTTTGGGTATTTTATCTGGGTCAACCGCATTATTCTTTCACTTTTTTCTTATTATTATATCTACTTATTTTCAGTAATCAGACATATGATTCCTATATTTGGCTTAATGTTCTCGACATGTTTTCGGGGATATTCTTCGTTCAATAATCCTTAAAAATAATCTTCCCATCTTTCGATAATTTCTTTATCGCTAATTAGTATATTTTGATTTATGTCTTTAATTGTTGTCAACGTAAACCCCAAATTTAAAAATCATTCACTTTAATTTCCATTTAAATGCGGAATATAGATGGTTCAACACAACAATTTAATTTTCCAAATCTTACTTGATTTTCTTTTCTTAAAAAGATGGAAAATTAAATTAAACACGAATTTTTAATTTCTAAAAGAAAAATTAAAAATTAAACCTAAATTAGTGAATTATGGTGGACACACACACACACACACACACACAAAATTCACACAAACTGTTATTAGGATTTTCTCACCAACAAAACTAACACATGAAGTTAACTATGAGAAATTTACTTATAGCCCAAAATTAATTTAACACAAGTCCTAAAATATGCTTACATAAAATTTTCAATACTACCAAATTAGGCCAAATCATATTTTGGCAAATATGAATTACTGACTTGTAACACCCCGTAATTTGAGGATTTAGTATTTAATTATTTTTGGGAGATATTAAATATTTAAATTGGAGAAACTTAAATTTATGATTTGGAGAATTTATTTAAGTGGGCCGAATTAATTAGAATTGGCGATTTTCAAGTTTAATTATTCGAATTATAGTGTGTCGCATTTTGATGTCAAAATTGGAGAGCATTATGAATTATTGCGGATGAAAATTCTGAGTGCGCGGTTGTGTCCAGATGGGTCGAGATAGTTAGAAAAGAGTGCCTGGGGGTAGTAATGGGGTCTCGACATTTTTTTGGGCATAGTCGGGCCCACACGCGGTGATTTGAGCCATTTTAATTAGGCCCATATGGCCAAAAACGGAATTAAGGGTTTTAAACCTAATTGAGGGACTAAGGAACGACAGATAGAAAATTCTCAACCTAAGGTTTGAGGGAGGATTAAAGGAAGCTAATCAAGAAGCAATCGGGAACCTTTTAGGAGTCAAATTATGGGATTAATTGGAGTGTTCTTCATCAACACCTTAACTACACCAACAGATCGGACCCTACGAACAATTCCAGGCAAGTGGTTAACTATTGTAGTTCTTAAATTTTTGATAATCAATTCATATCATAGTATGTGTATATGAAAATTCATTTTGGGTGTGTAGTCGTAATTAAATTGAGTTTTTCTAAAAGTAGAGTAATGGTTAGATTTAATTACTCAAAGGACGTTAGATCATGATTTGGGACGGTTAAGATTGAATTGTATGGTGGATTATAGAAGTTATTTGCATTTAAATTGATTGAAGATGATGAAGTTGATTTCGGTAAGAATGAAACCCGGATGAAAAACCCAAATCTGATATACTGAGGGTTATGAATAAATTTGATGATGGATTAAGGTCTTTAGGGTGTTTAGAGCCTGTTCCTGGGTGGAGAATATGTTGATTGTGATTTGGGTAAAGGTTTGCGAAGAAATAAGAGCTTTAGGGTTCATCCATGGACGAACAGAGGTTGGAGAAGACGAATACTGGAACGATCGATCGATCGACCCAGGGGGTTCGATTAATCGATGATACATAAATTTTGACAGATCGGCCAATTTCATATATATAGGGAAATAAATTTAGATTTTTCTCCTACTTCTTTTTATGATAAATTCATATGTGGCACATATTCCTTAATAATTATAAGGGGATATAATTCGGTTTAGGAGGGTCATAAATTGTATGTCGTGAGATGATTAAATTTTGGGAAATAATTTATAAGTATTGACTTTGGACCGAGGAAAAATATTCGGTATTTGTAGTTGGGTGACACTACATTATTAAAGGAATTGAGGTGAAATAAATTGGTTATGGGAAAAAATATAGAATCAGGTATTAACGACGGTACGAGCCAGGTGAGCGAGTCCGGGATAATGGTTGGCTGATACCAAGTATTAAATTAATTGATGTGTTAATTAATTAAATTAGAGTCGGACTGTAGACTCGGGAAGGTATTAAATTAATTGATGTGTGAATTAATTAAATTAGGGTCGGGCCACAGACTCGGATTGGTGTTAAATAATTAATGTTTAAATTAATTAAATTAGGGTCGGACCACAGACTAGAATTGCTATTAATTAATTAATTTGTAAATTAATTAAATCAGAGTCGGACCACAAACTCGGCTTCGTATTAATTAATTGATATATTTATTAATTAAATTAGAGTTGAATCAGAGAGTCGGGTAAATATCAAATAAATTAATCTGTAAAGTATTTATATTAGAGTCGGAATAAACTCTAGGAAAATATTATATTAAATAAATTAGGGTCGGACCATAGACTCGCGAAAATGATAAATTATAAGTGAGAAAATTAATTAAGTGCCATTGACTCAAGAAAATTGCAGGTAGTGTTATGGGCTTTGAGTGCAAGATAACGTCGGGGTTTATATTATATTATATTATATATATATATTGTGTGTACGCTATTAAATATCAGTGATTAGATATTTATTTAATGTATATACCTTGGTGATATTAAGGGAGGTTGCGCAATTTGGGACGATAATTTATTTAATTTTGGGAGAATTAAATATTAATTTAATTGGAAAATGATTAAATTGGCATTTGAGGTCAAAATTAAAAGATGTTAGAAAGTGTGTCAAATGGAAATTCTGAGGGTGTAGTTGTTTCTGGAAGGGTCGAGAAAGTCAAAATGACTGTACTTGGGGGTCTAATTAGGTTCTGAAATATTTTATGTTTGTTTGGCTCGAATTAAAGTTACCGAGTCGTTTAAAGTGTGTATTATCATTTAAAGTTGTGTATCTTGGGAGACAAGGCTTATAAGCCTACGGGAGATTAAATCTCCTTAGAAAGAAGGAGAACGAAAGAGAGAAGAAAAGAGGAAGAAAAAGAGGATAAAAGTGGGATTTCCGATCATTATGCGATCTCGAGGAGGATTCAGACTCTACGAACTTGAGGCAAGTGATTAAACTTGCTAAATAATTATTGTGTGCAATTTATTTCATGATTTGTGGATATAATTTCTGAGTTTTGGGATAAATTGTTAAAACTTAAATTTTGGGTAAAATCTTAGATTTGTTGTGCATATAATGGATTTGAGGTTAGATTTAGTTAAGGTGTGTTATTTGATGTATATTGATGATATATATGTGTTTGGGTTGATGAAAAATGCTTGGAAGATGATTAAATTAATTTTTGGGAATTTTTGGTTTTGAAGAAACTAACCCGTTTCGTTGCTTGCTCACAAAACCGAATTGATTCGCACCGTCCAAATCGATTCGGTAGGAAGCAGACTTACAGGTCTTTGGGGCCGAATCGATTCGCTATCAGACCGAATCTATTCGGAAATGAAGTTGTTTTGAGAGGTTTTTCTAACGTGATTTTCGTCCGGTTTCGTTTGAGTTTACCGATTGGGACCCTCTATAAGAGTTATGAGAAGTGTGTTTTGGAGACTTTTAGGTAGTTTCCCTTGTGAGAAATTATTGGAGTCCCATTGACTTAAATTGACAGAATAGAGATTAGAGAGTATTATACTGACTAGTGGGGAAGCACATTACCATTGAGAATTCTATTTGGAGATAATTGAGGATATTATATGGAAGAGTGATAATGCACTTAGTGATATTGAATTTTAGAATGAAATCCCAAAAAGGGGATAACTTTAAAGGTTCATATGATCAATTGAACGGTATTTTGGATTGAAAATTATAAATGTCGATTGATGTGCATTCGGATATAGAAAATATCCTTAATGCTAATTAACTTGGGAGATGTTTCACATTAATGCTGATCGAGGTGCATTAGGATATAGAGAATATCCTCAATGTAAATAGAATCGAGAGTTAATTCATATAAATAGAAGTGATGTGTGAAATTCAAGTGAGAATATGTATCGTGTATACTAAGTGGCGAAGTTATGTGAGTTACTGACGATTAGTATATCGAGAGTAAAATATACTATATAATGATGTTATTTTAGCTACGCCTAAGAGCGTAATATGGTTATGTAAACAGTGTCATATGTATACCTTATGTGATGGTATATATATATATGTGTGTGTGTGTGTGTGTGTGTGTGTGTGTGTGTGTGTGAAGCATACCCCCTCTAATGCTATCACTGGGAAGTTGCGCAATGAAAGTGAGCATCCTAGATCGAGGAGCAGGGTGTGGATATTCACCAGGTCATACTCCTCGATTTTATTTGTGTGATTATATATTTATGGGTGAGAATTCGTGGGTATGTGTCGTTATCACTTTCCGGTTAGGAACTATGACCTCTTCCCGGACGTTATGTACGTGTGTTGGCCGCGAGGTGGGTGATATTGAGTCGGACCGCTGGTTCCCAGGATGGTATATGAGTGATGCCCTGGAAGATGATTGAATTGAGAGACTGCCTCCTCGAGTTATAGCTCGTTTGGATCGTTATTATATTACTGGTGTGCTTAGTACTTTGGGTATCGAGGGCATAATGGACCTCAACGACCAACATTGCCAAGGAGTAGTGTATCAGGGCGGTTCCTTATTTGGATTTTTCTTGCAAGACCTCCTAGCACAAAAAGCAGTGCAATGTTGGGATTGAGGAAAAGTTAGTCCTTAATGCTCATATTTATATATTAGTATATCTCGACGATCGACAGTTCCAGGTGTAGTGTATTGGGGGGTTCCTTGTTTGGATTTCACTTGCGAGACGTCCCACGCATGAAACGCCATGCACTGTTGAGAATTGGGAATAACAAATTAATGAATTGATTAAAAAGAATTTGGGTTATATGCATCATGCATTGAGGGCGTAATGAATCTTGATAATCAATACTATGAAGGAGTAGTGTATTAGGGGGTTCCTTATTTGGATTTCGCTTGCGAGACGTCCCACGCACGAAAAGCAATGCGGTATTGAGAATTGGGAGAAGTTTAGTCCTTAGCAATTAGATGCTAATAACTCATATATAGAATTATATACGATTATGGCAATGACTAGAATATGATAAATTCTAGTAAAATAGAATGTTTATGTATATTTTATATGTTAGTAAGAGAATGAATAATTGAGATCAATAATATTTGAAATTGATGTACATGATTTAGATGGAAGTAAATGAGTATAAATTGGGAGTAAGTTAAATTAATTTGCCTTTAGTTAGATTGGAGAAATTAATTGGAGATTGTGTGCATACGTTTAGTGCTCGCTTTAGTTGAGAGGTGAGTTGAATTTTGTGGAGAGTGCGACTCCACCTTAATCATGTCATAATGCATGTATAATTATTATGAATTTTAATGAACTTGTTATAAAAATGTTTTCACCTCAGGTTCTGAATCGTTTATATTCTCTCCTGCTATGTATATACATTGTATCATTCTAGGTGTTCCTTCGCAAATACGCCATTGATGTTATCCATCATGTGCATTCGGGGAGTTGTGGCAGTAGCAGACTGTTGCGGCATTTTGTTATAGTCGATTCCTATCTTTTGTGTATCTAGATTAGGATTCAGTTTGTATACCGAGTTTATACCCAAGTGTTGTGGAGTAACACTTTTATATTTTCTCTCTAAGATTATTGTATTGTTTGTGACCCGACAGCATATTCAGGTATTTTACTTTGAACATTGTGTTGTACACTTTTATTTTATTGGAGATTGTGTGTGTCTCTCATCATATTTAGATGTAATGTTGTTGGTTAATGCTTGCATGATTGGTTTTAATTCGTGTTAAATAAAAAGTTTTAAATTTTTTTTAACACCCACTTTTTGTAGTAATGGCTTGTTAGCCGAGTTTATTTTAAAATCATCCGTAGATGCAGAGAATGATCAACTTGAGATTCCTGATTATTTTAGTATAGGCCTGGCCACCCGTTATTATTCTAAGCGGGTTGTCACATGTGGTATCATAGCATCAAGTTCTAGGGTCTTTAGGATCTGTGTGGCTTAATACGATCTTCTGTAAGCATTCTTGATGTAGAGCCCTATTATTAGGACTGTTGTGTTCATACGTCCATATTTCTTCTGCGATGAGAGAATATTTGAAAGTCATTCTGATACAATTGTTCTTGTTTCAGATGCCACCGAAGGGAAGTGGTTCAGGCAGGGGAAATAAAGGGGCTGAGATGGTGGAACCCCAAATTCCTCAAGGTAACATGACTATAGATGAAGTTGTCAATATTGTGTCACAAGTAGTAATAGCTGCCATTTTTATGATGGCGCGGCAACCTGCAGTTCAAGTAGCCCAAACCCATTCAGGATTTTCTTTATGGGAAAGAGTGTGGGAAGATTTTGGCAGGGTAATCCTCCAGAGTTCTCAGGGGGAGTTGATGCAATGGCTGCAAGTCGATGGAAGAATGGTATGCAAAGTCACCTTCGTATGGTTGAGTGTAGTGAGGTGCAGAAGCAATTTTTAGCCACCTTTAAGTTAACGGGAGAAGCTCTCTGATGGTGGGAGTCTGTCACCACGTCAGAACAAAAAGATACTTTGCCTATAATAGAATTTTGGGAACTCTTTGACCGCAAGTATTTTCCTTCCCCGATTTAGAAGGAAATGAGGAGGAAACTGATGGATGTGTTTCAAGGTAATAGAACGGTGGCAGAATCTGAAGAAGAATTTACTCGATGGGAGAAATTAGTACCTGATGAGGTAAATATGGAAAAGGAGCATATATCGAAGTTCATACGAGGGTTAGATTAGATAATTCGGCAGCATTTGTTAGAGATCACAGCGTTATTGACTTTCACTGAGGTAGTGAATGTGGCACTATTATAGTGTCATAAATATCATCTTCATTCGAAAGGGTGTAAGAACTTTGGAGACTCGGGTTCATGAAGTAGGTTTGGCGAAGAGAATGCCAGTAATGCCAGTGGGTATAAGTCGAACCATAGGGGGTCACACCGGCATTTTATTCCTCAAGGTGGGTCGAGAGGATTTGCGGGCAGATGTTTCTTCTGTAAGGAAACAGGTCATAGACAGAGAGATTGTCCTAAAAGAGGTAAAGGATCACGTTCTGAAGAAGTTTTGGACGTGCAGCCCCTACAGCAAATTCGAGGTAATTTTAGGCCCGGGGACTTTGTGTGGGAGCCTAATGATGAGGAGAGGAAATCGGACTAGAGAGGCATGATGTTTGTTATTTTCCTTTGTGAATATGATTATTACTATATGAAGTTTTGGGAATATTGCGTGGGAGATAGTTATGAGAGGGTAGTGCTATAACCCTATTATGTATGGAATGACCCGAAGGGGAATTTTGAGCAAGTTAGTCTCTTATATAATTATCTTTTGAAAAAATAGATTATTTTGTAATGTGCTCAAAGTGAGCTATGATCTTGTTATGAATGTAAGAATTGTTATTGTGTATTGAGTAGTAATGGAAAATATACTTACTTTTATATTGTCACGTTAGACTTATAAAATTGTTGTATTCCAGCTATGGAAGAGCCTTGTATATGGCAATATATTCATTTGATGTGAGAGATTATTTTTGAAAAGAATTCAGAATTTTGTGGACTATTATGGGGCAAGAAATTTTAGCTCAAAATTATGCTAATTATGTGAGATATATGTTGTTATGAGTATGATGATTGTTAAAACCTTTTGTTATGGGCATAAGGTATTTTATATAAATGTCGAAAGACATAAACCATTTTTAAACTCGAGTCCTGATTTAAGAAAATCTCAATCCCCGACGTCGCTACATATTAGTGTATTGGGAGGGTTACATGTTTGGATTTCTCTTGCGAGACCTCCCCCGCATGAAAGTAGCGAATGTCAGTAATTGAGATGAGTTAAATCCTTGGACCTTTCAAGATTTTTATATTATTAGTATGTTAGGGTAATTCATTATATTTCGAATGGTGGAAACTTTTGATGCAAGAGAAGACTAATTATGTTTGTACGAGTAGAGCTCGAATAAAGGGTGTATGGGCGCCCTAGTAGTTAAAATTGGTTTTATAATAAATTAAAATAATTCATCGTGAGTAGTGGGAGGTTTGTGTTTAGTGTTAGTGAGGATAAGTGCAGTAGATACTAGCGAAGCTTCGGAGTATTAGGGTTACCTTAATTTCAAGGAAGAAATTTCTGTAAGTGGGGAAGTGTATAACAACCCAAGATTTCTGGGACGATAATTTATTTATTTTTAGGAGAATTAAATAACAATTTAATTGGAAAATGATTAAATTGACATTTGAGGTCAAAATTCAAAGATGTTAAAAAGTTTTTCAAATGACAATCTTGAGGGTGTAGTTCTTTCCGGAAGGGTCGAGAAAGTCGAAATGACTGTACTTGGGGGTCAAACTAGGTTCCAAAATATTTTAAGTTCGTTTGGCTCGAATTAAAGTTACCGAGTCGTTTAAAGTGTGTATTATCATTTAAAGTTGTGTATCTTGGGAGACAAGGCTTATTAAGCCTACGGAAGATCAAATCTCCTTAGAAAGAAGGAAAAAGAAAGAGAGAAAATGAGAGAAGAAGAAAAGAAGAAAAGAGGAAGAAAAATAGGAGAAAAGTGGGATTTTTGGCCATTACACGATCTCGACGAGGATTCAGACTCTACAAACTTGAGGCAAGTGATTAAACTTGCTAAATAATTGTTGTGTACAAGTCATTTCATGATTTGTGGATAAAATTTCTGTGTTTTGGGATAAATTGTTAAAACCTAAATTTTGGGTAAAATCCTAGATTTGTTGTGCATATAATGGTTTTGAGGTTAGATATTAGTTGAGGTGTGTTATTTGATGAATATTGATGATATATATATGTTTGGGTTGAAGAAAAATGGATGGAAGATGATTAAAATAATTTTTGGGAATTTTGGTTTTTGAAGAAACTAACCCATTTCGTAGTTTCCTGACCAAACCGAATCGATTCTCCCCTTCCGAATTGATTCGATAGAAAGCATACTTACAAGTCTTTGGGGGCGAATCGATTCGCTGGGGTCGAATTGATTCGCTGTGAGATCGAATCGATTCGGAGGATCCGAATCGATTCGAAAATGAGGCTGTTTTGAGAGGTTTTTCTAGAGCGAGTTTCGTCCGGTTTCGTTTGAGTTTATCGATTGGAACTCTCCATAGGAGTTATGAGAAGTGTATTTTGGAGACTTTTAGGTAGTTTCCATTATGAGAAATTATTTGAGTCCTATTGACTGAAATTTAGAGAATATCGATTAGAGAGTATTGTACCGACTAGTGGGGAAGCCCTCTACCATTGAGATCTATTTGGAGATAATTATGGAATTATATGGAAGAGTGAGAATGCACTTAATAATATTAGATTTTAGAATCAAATCCCAAAAAGGCGATAACTTTAAAGGTTCACATGATCAATTGAACCATATTTTGGATTGATAAGCATGTGCATACGAATATAGAAAATATCCTTAACGCTAATTAACTGGGGAGAAGTTTCATATAAATGAGAAATGCTAATCGAGATGCATTAGGATATAGAGAATATCCTCAACGTAAATAGAATTGAGAGATGATTCATATAAATAGAAGTGATATGTGAACCTAAAGTGAGAAATAGTATAGTGTATACTAAGTGGGAAAGTTATGTGAGTTACTGACGATTAGTATATCGAGAGTAAAATATACTAAATAATGATGTTATTTCAACTATGCCTAAGAGTGTACTATGGTTATGTAAATAGTGTGATATATATACCTTATGTGATGGTATATATTTATCATGTGATGATGTAGGTATATCTTATGTGAACGATATATATATATATATATATATATATGAAGCATACCCCCTCTAATGCTATCATTGGGAAGTTGCGCGATGATGGTGAGCATCGTAGCTCGAGGAGAAGGGTGTGGATATTCCCCAGGTCATAGTCATACATTTTATTTGTGTGATTATATTTTGGGGGTGAGAAGTCATGGGTATGTGTCGTTCTCACTTGCCGATTAGGAACTATGGCCGCTTACCAGATGTTGTGTGTGTGTGTTGGCCGCGATGTCGGTGATATTGAGTCCGACCGCTAATCCTCCGGATGGTGTATGAGGGATGCCCTGGAAAATGATAGGATTGAGAGACTGCCTCCTTGAGTTATACCTCGTTTGGATGGTTATTATATTACTGGTGTTCTTAGTACTTAGGGTATTGAGGGTAAAATGGACCTCAATAACCAACTTTACCAAGGAGTAGTGTATCGGGGGGTTCCTTGTTTGGATTCTGCTTGTGATATGTCCCATGCACAAAATGCAGTGCAATGTTAGGAGTGAGGAGAAGTTAGTCCTTAATGCTCATATTTATATATTAGTATATCTCGACGATCGATAGGTCTCGATGTAGTGAATTGGGGGGGTTCCTTGTTTGGATTTCGCTTGCGAGGCGTCCCACGCACGAAACGTCGTGCACTGTTGAGAATTGGGAATAATAAATTAATGAATTGAGTAATAAGAATTTGGGTTATATGCATCATGCATTGAGGGCGCATTGAATCTTGATAATCAATACTACCAAGGAGTAGCGTATTGGGGGGGTTCCTTATTTGGATTTCGCTTGGGAGACGTCCCACGTACGAAACGCAATACAATATTAAGAATTGGGAGAAGTTTAGTCCTTAGAACTTAGATGATAATAACTCATATGTATAATTATATATAATTATGGCAATGACAAGAATATGGGAAGTTCTAGTAAAAGAGAATGCTTATGTATATTGTATATGTTAGTAAGAGAACGAATAATTGAGATCAATAATACTTGAAATTGAAGTATATGATTTAGATGGAAGTTGATGAGTATTAATTGGGAGTATGTTAGATTAATTTTCCTTTAGTTAGATTGGAGAAATTAATTGGAGATCATGTGCATATGTTTAGTGCGCGCTTTAGTTGAGAGGTGAGTTGAGTTTTGTGGAGCGTGCGACTCCACCTTAATCATGTCATAATGCATTTATAATTATTATGAATTTTAATGCACTTGCTATAAAAAAAATTCACCTCGGGCTCTGACCCGTTTATATTTTCTCCTGTTATGTATATAGATTGTGTCATTCTAGGTGTTACTCCGCAAGGACGCCATTGATGTTATCCATCTTGTGCATTCGTGGAGTTGTGCCAGTAGTAGAATGTTGCTGCATTTTGTTATAGTCGATTCCTATCTTTTGTGTATCTCTATTAGGATTCCGTTTGTATATCGGGTATATACCAAAGTGTTGTAGAGTTGCACTTTTATATTTTCTCTCTAAGATTATTGTATTGTATGTGACCTGATAGCATATTCGGGTATTTTACTTTGTACATTGTGTTGTACTCTTTTATATTATTGAAGCTTGTGTGTGTCTCTCATCATATTTAGATGTAATGTTGTTGATTAATGGTTGTGTGGTGACAATTATTATGCAACACAAATAGATAAGAGAAAGGAAATCACCAAGCAAGAGTAAGGAATATAAAATGACAATCACACAACAAAGGATGTACGCGGTTCAGCAAAGATGTGTCAACGTCCACGGTGGTGCAGTCAGTGTTATTTCTATATACTTCTAAGAGTTGTTACAGAGAATACAACTTGTCCTTTGCCCTGGATGTAGGGTTCAAAATATACATGTAAATTTTGGTAAACGGGGGTGTTAGATTCCCCCACGTCTTCCATCTCTCCCTAGAACCTTCCTTAATGTGAACGTGGGAAGAGACTGAATCATAATCAAATAAGAGATAGTTGGTCTAGACTTTGGGTTGCCTGAATAGGGATACTCGTCCAGGCCCATTATCTTAATTTCGGGTACCCACAATTGCCCCTAAGATTGTTGGCCATTTTTTGGGCTCAATAAATTTAAATGATTAGTCATAATGGGAGTTTTGTATATCGTGAAACTCTACAAAAGTTGGAGAACTGATTCTGGTGGCACCCGTTTCGTGGTATGTACACTATTATTAGCAACACTTAAAGGTTTTTTAGAAGAGTCATTTTTCGTCCGTCGTTTTAACCTTCCCAGCATTTTTCCATTCCCTGTGAGCTCTAGCGATTATTTCTTCTCTCATTCTTCATTCTCATTGCTTCCTTGTTATTTGGTCTCCTGATTCTTCATCGTTCGAGTCGAACTTCCATCTTGTAAGTCTCATGTGCCTTTTCTTTGTACTTTCTCTTTGAATTTGTAGTTTCCTAGGGTTTACCAATGGCGAAGATTGGGAATAGGTCGGTCTCTGAGTTTAGGAAGTTTTATAACATCCCAGATTGGGTAGATATTGAGTGATACGCTTCTCCCCCTAGAAATGTTAGAGAGATAAAGGATGCCCATTGGATCCATGTTTTGTTGCTTTCCCAAGGGGGACTCACTTTTCCTCCCAACAACTTGTTGTTGCACTTCTTTGGCTATTTCAATATTGTTCCTGCGTAGTTTTTGCCCAATGTGTGGAAGATAATTAATGGAATCCATAGAATAAATTAGTTATATGGCACTAGGTTAGGGCTTGCCGAGGTCTATTTTTTCTATTCTTTTTCTCAAACTATTTCTGGCGTCCTCTACCTCAATGCCAGGAGCCCTGACAAGGTATTGGTAGTAAACCTACCTGATTCCCACAAGGACTACTGGTAAGAAGGTTTCCTTGCTAGGACCTGGCAGTTTTCTCCCCAGTTTGAAGGGTCGAGGTCTGATAGGTTCTCTGTTCCCTTTCATGGGGAAGAATACATAGGTAGATTTTGCTCTGCTCCTCTAATTTTTGATCATGTGTGATCTTTCTGATTTCTCTTTGCTTTTTTCTACAATGAGGTCAAAGAATTTGGAACCTGCTCTCAGCGAGGTTCGTCTCTCAGAATTGTTTAAGGCTTGGAATATCAGGGAGCCTTTGGGTGACGGCGAGCATCCCAGGTCTGCTACTTTTCTTCTTGAGTGCAAGAACAATGTCTCCAATTTTATAGCAAGGCCTGTGGACAATATCCATGAGATTGATACCTCTGAAGAGACTGCTATGGATCCTATCTAGTTGGATGAGGAGGATAGCATCTCTGAAAGAGATATCGCAGGTACTGTAAGCAATTTGGGTGGAGGGAGCTCCAGTAGTAGCAGTTCCTCTAATCGTGGGGAAGTTTATGAAGCTCGATAGTCATCGAGCACATCTAGAAGTTCGAGTGAGGAGATGGTTCCTCTAAGTAAGAATTTATTATAGGATGATGATGATGAAGACCACATGTTTCTCGCAGAAAGGACGAAGAAGCAGAAGTCTAGCTCTGGGGTCGTGGCTACTAGTTCTCGATTTTCTGCTCAGGCGCAGGAAATGAAGAGGAAAGAAAAAGAGAAAGTGAGAGAGATAGAGAGAGAGAAAAAAATGATGAAGAGAAGAAGAAGATGGAGGAAAAAAAGAAGGTGGAGGAGAAGAAGAGGGTAGAGGAGGGGAAGAAGACAGAGAATGAGAAAGAGGAGGAGAGGAGGAGGGTGGAAGCTTGGACGAAGGCTGGGCAGGCCTTAGTCCCGGTATCTACGCTGCTCGAGGGGGCTTTTATTGCAATTTCACCTCAGTTGGCCCTCGCACTACTCGAGAGAGATGTTCTCCCTGCTAATCGCTAAAGGGCACTGGGGTCTGATCAACTAGCCCTACAGGCTAGCGAGAGGCTGGATTTGGTAAGATCATTTTTTTTCACTAATGTTTTATTGAATTCTATCATTTTCTTCTTCTAATGTCTTCTTCTTGTCGTAGTTTGTGACCGACTTCGCCGTTCTCTATCATTCACGCGATGAGGTGGTGAAAAGAAATGGTGAATTAGAGCAGCAAAATAAGGCCTTGAAGTTGAAGGGTGCAGAGCTTGAGGTTGGCTTTAAAGATGTTGATGTTGCTTCGATATCATCTGACCTAGCTCTTGTTACTGCCAACCGGGAGAAGGACGCAGCGGTTAAAGAGTGGAAAGAGCTGCGATAAGCCTACGACGTAGTTTGCTCGAGCAAGCTGGTTATCGTGGAAGAGAACATAGTGTTATTTGAGGAGCTGAAGAAGAAGGAGTCTGAGGTTGTCATTATCAAGGAAGACTCATATAATTCTAGTTGGGCTGAATCATACGAGGATGCCGAGGTTCACATAGGCTATATTATCCCTCTGAACTTGAAAAAGGGCTAGAACAAGGACCTCTTTACTGCTAGTGTTGATATCGACTCTCCTCTATTTGACGAGCATGACCTGGGTCCGAAGCCGACCGTGCATGAAGTCCATACCCCCGCTAATGAAGCTGCTGGCCTTGTCTACCAGACACTCTCTGCTGATGTTCCTCTTACTGTGTCGACAGAGGTTACCCCTGCTGATGGCGGTGCTTTTCCTGATGCTGACAAAGGGAAACATCCATCGACTTCTAGGCAACCTGAGGTTGCTAGTTAGTTTTTACTTTTAGTACTACCTTGTATTTTTTTTTGTTTGTAAATTTTCTTTTTGATGCTCGATGTACTTTTAATCCTTATTAATGAAAAGGTTTCTTTTTTTCAGTGCACTGATCTATCTTTCTCTCTCCCTTGCCCCTTTATTGCTGGTAGTTGATTGATGTTGATAATTACATTCCTGCCACTTCCCAATTGGGAAGGATGATGGGGCCCGATGTGAGCTTCGAAGTTCGTCACACTTTTGTGAGGATCTGTAAATCTCTGCAACTGAGGAACAAGCACTTTATAGAGAAAACTGAGCTCGTCGCCAAGATGAAGGACAGGCTTTAAGAGATGGAGGATATTGGTGCCTCCATCCAAGAGGAGGTTAACGCGCTTAGAGCGAAGCTATTAGAGGCTTCTGAGATCAATCAAGTTGGGGAAGTTCTTCAGTAGGAGAATGAGGCTCTGCGGAGAGAGGTCTCACGACTTAGGGAGCATGCGCCGAGAACTGCTCGAGTAGTATTATGAGGTTCCTCGTCATCACGAGCTAGAGCTGGCCAGACTGATGTGCCTCCTGCACTGCATGGTTCTTCTCTTCCAGTCATTTCACGAGCTCATAGGAACACTAGAGGTTCAGTTAGAGAAATGGAGGAGTTTTATGATGGTGTTCACCAAGCGTATATGATTACTGCTGGGCTCCAGAGGGATGTTACTTGGCTGCGAGACCTATTTAAAAAATGACCTCGGCGAGTACGGGCCGATGGGTATGACTAGTGTTGGCAAAATGCTCCGTCTAGGCTGACAGAGTTTGAGGAGCACGCCTTCATCAAGGGGTGGTTGAGTGCATTCAGGGAGATGCAAGTCCCAAGGAACTCAATACTCTGGTATCGCCATGAAATCTCCCCCTCTACTCTAATGCCCAATCCGTTTCGAAGAGTTGATCAGTGGATACCCGTCGATGCCATCCCTCGACAGCTGTTGGAGTCGGATGCTAACAAAGTTGAGGAAGGGTTGACCCCTCATCATGATGATGGCCGAAGAGCCCAGGTGGCAGATTACCCTGCTCAGAGGCCTCATCCTCATTAGGATTTTGCTAGTAGTTTCTCTATGTATTTTTTGTAGCATTATGCTTTGGGCGAGTCCGCCGACTAAACATGTATCACCATTGTTGGAAATATAGTGGATAAATATAATTTCTATTTTGGGCTAATTTAGCTGACTAAACAAATGCATTATATTCTCCAAGTTCTTACTCCTTTATGATCTTCTAAGTTTGTATTATCACGCAAGTGTCCTCCCAGTCCAGTATAACATCAAGATACCATTGTGCACCACTTTACCATTTAGGTCGTGTCCTCACACTCCCTTGGGCCTAAGTGTGGCAATTGGCGAGGACACACCTAGTGTTGGATGTTCCTTCATATCAGGATTTTATTCAACCAATGAAGGTTTTACTGACCAATTTAGATTTGGCCAATTTGCCTAAGGATCTCCTGTAGGGCTTCATATATTGCCAGGGGAAATGTTAAGAGGTATTTCGTGTTTAATAACGAAAAACTGAGGAGGGATAATTCCCTGCTATGGCGTGATGATCAATGTGCCTGCTATTCAGAAAAGATGTGTGATAAAGCTCATATAGTTGTTACTCATTAGAATGCAACCGTTTTAAATAACTTTCATTAATGATAGGGAAAACATACTTCTAGTTCCATAACATAAGAATAAAAGAAAGATCTAAAAATAGAATCTCTCGAGATTGGTTATGTTCCATGCTCGTGGTATTTCTTTGCCTTCCATCGTTTCCAAGTGATAGGCACCCTACAGATCATCTCTTGTTATCTTGAAGGGTCCTTCCTAGTTTGGCCCTAGCTTGCCATCTGATGGTTTTACTGTGTTGCCCAGGACTTTCCTTAGGACGTATTCCCCAACTCGGAATGTCCTTGGGTTAACCCTTTTGTTGTAATGTCTTTCTAGATGTTGCTGATAGCTCGCTAGGTTTACTTGGGTTAACTCTCGACGCTCGTCAGTTAGGTCGAGCTCAGCGAGCAATGCTGCATCATTATGGCCCTCGTCGACAAGGTTGGATCTCAATGTCGGTAAACCTGCTTCTAGTGGGATGACTACTTCCATCCCATATGTTAGCGAAAATGGAGTTTTTCGTGTTGCTCGCCGTGGAGTGGTTCGGTAAGCCCATAGAATATGTGGTAATTCATTTACCCATGCGCCTTTGGCTCGCTCCAATCACTTCTTTAATCCGTCGATAATAGTTCTGTTGGAAGCCTCAGCTTGGCCATTTCTCTGAGGGTAGGCTACCGAGCTGAAGTGGTGTCTAATTTCGTATTTGTTATAGAAACTCTGAAAAGAGACGCTTTCGAACTGTGTTCCATTATCGGTGATGATGGTTCTGGGGATGACAAAATGAGTGATTATATTTTTCCAAGTGAATCTTATCATATCAGCATCTCGGATGTTCACCAGGGGTTTCGCCTTGATCCATTTAGTGAACTAGTCAATTACAACCAAAAGATATTTATGATTGTCGGTGGAGGTAGGCAGTGGTCCCACGATGTTAATTCACCATTGGGAAAATGGCCATGGGTTGGACAGTGATTTTAGGTCGCTAGTAGGTTGGTGGACCATAAGAGCGTGAAGTTGGCATTTCAGGCACTTGTGGACACACATCTCAGAGTCCCTTTGCATATATGGCCACAAATAGCCATCCTTCATTGCTCGAAAAGCTAGAGACCTTCCTCTGATATAGCTTCAACAGACTCCTTCATGAAGCTCATGTAGCACTTGCTCGATATTCCCTGGGTGAATGCATTGGAGGTAGGGTCCGGAGAAGGATCTTTTATACAAGTTGCCCTCTGGAGATAAGTGAAAGCGAGCAACTTTGACTCTTATCTAGTGGGCAGTCTTCTTGTCATCCGGGAGCGTGCCATCCTTCAAATAATCCCTTAACTGGTCCATCCAGCTAGGAGTTGATACCACCTGGAGTACCTGTTTCACATCTGGTGGCTTGCTATCACGGTTAATGCTCGGATGAGTGAGGAAATCGATGGGGATTGTTCTTTTTAGGTCAAAGTCGACTGTCGAACTCACGACCGCTAGTGCATTAGAATGGATATTTTGCCCTCTGGGAAATTGTTGGACATTGATCTCTTCGAAGCTCGCCATTAGTTTTTTCACTAAGGCGAGGTAAGTTGCCATTCTTTCATCTTTTGAATTGCAGTCTCCACTTATCTTATTAGAGACTAATTGGGAATCGCCGAACACGTGTAAATGATTTGCTCCCAAAGTTTGTGCCTTCTAGAGGCCGGCTATTAAGGCTTCGTATTCTACTTTGTTGTTAGAGGCTGTAAATCCAAGCCTGATTCCTTATTCAAGGTTTGTATTCTCTGGAGTAATGAGGTCAATGCCTGCTCCTGCCCCCTTTGAGTTGGAGGCTCCATCAACAAACAATTTCCAGTTTTCCTCTATTGTTTGGTTCTCCTTTTGCCTTGGTAATTGAGGCTGGTTGGAAGGTTCCTTACCCATGAATTCAGCTATGAAATCAGCAAGGATCTGACCCTTGATTGCGTTCCTTGGTTGAGATTGGATGTCAAATCGCCCGAGCTCGACTAATCATTTAGACAGTCTGCCGGATAAATCCGCTTTCCTCAGGATATCCTTAAGGGGGTGCAATGTTAGTATGATGATAGTGTGGGCTTCGAAATAGTGTTTCAGCTTCCTCGAAGCCAGTACTAGTGCAAAGGCGAGCTTCTCCAGTGGTAGGTACCTCTCCTCGGCTCCTAGTAGGGTCTTGCTCACGTAAAAAATAGGGTGCTGGATTTCTACAACCTCCCATATTAACGTAGAGCTAACAGTGTGGTTGGAAACGGAGAGGTATAGGTATAAAGAATCTATTTGTCGTGGTATGACGAGCAGTGGTGGAGAGCTTAAGTAAGCTTTGATCTCGACCAATGCTCGTGAGAAATTTGGGCTCCACTCTACCGTTGTGTTCCCCTTTAGAAGGTAGAAGAAAGGCTTGCATTTCTCTGAGGATTTAGAGATGAAGCGATTTAAGGCAGCGAGCATACCAGTGAGCTTATGTACATCCCAGATTGTTTGAGGAGGTTATACCTTATTAGTTGCATCGATCTGGTCTGGGTTAGCCTCTATGTCTCTCTTAATGACCAAGTACCCAAGAAATTTTCCTGATTGGACATCGAAAGAACACTTGCTTGCATTAAGTTTCATTCGGTACTTCTTGGGGATTTCGAAGGTGTTTGACAGGTCTGAGAGGTGGTTTTCTTTCTTCTTTATTTTAATGAGCATGTCATTGATGTAGACCTCCATGGTGTTTCCCATCTCGTCCTTGAACATCTTGGTGACCAGCCACTGATAGGTTGCCCCTTCATTCTTGAGCCCAAAGGGCATGACCTTATAGCAGTATAATCCAACTCTTGTGATGAATGATGTTTTGTCCTGGTCTAGGGCATTTAAGGGGATCTCATGATACGCTGAATATGCGTCCAGAAAACTCATTCGCTCGTGAGCTGTAGTGGCTTCTACTAGTTGGTCTATTTTTGGGTGGGGGAAACTGTCTTTAGGGCACGCTCTGTTGAGGTCAGTAAAGTCGATGCAAACTCTCCACTTCTCATTTCTTTTTGGAACTACTACTGGGTTGGATAACCACTTGGGGAATTGTACTTCCCGTATGGATCCTGCATCCAGTAGTTTTCCAACTTCTTTTTCTCCCACTTTTGCCTTCTCGGTTGCAGTTCGCCGTGCCTTCTGGCTGATTGGTTTGAAAGTGGGGTCGACATGCAATGGATGACAGACCATACTAGGATCGATTCCATACAACTCGTATGGTTCCCATGAGAAAACATCAACGTTGCGTCTCAGTAGAGTTGTCAATTCCTTCTGTTCCTTTTCAGTGAGAGATGCTCCAATCAAGAAGACCCTATTATTGTCGCCATCTCCAGCTGTAACTTCTACCAGGTCCTCGATGACTCACTCAAAGGGGAGGAGCCTGGTCTCCTCTACTCCAGGTCTTTCGTACTTTAATTTCTATTTAGAAGGTGTCAGACCTTCTTCAACTTTCTTGCTGGGCTGATTGTCCTTCTTCTCTGGCTTTGGTGGCTGCTATGAAGCACCTTCTTTCCATTGCTTGATCGTCGTGGATCTACATTACTCCTCGCTCGGTTACATACTTGAGTTTTTAATGGTAGGTCGAGGAGACTGCTTTCATTGCGTGGAGCCATCCCCTACCGAGGATGGCTTGGTATGGAGAGTCGATGTCCACCACCAAAAACTCAATCATCTTGGAGATGTTTCCCGCGCATACTGGAAGTACATTTTCTCCCAGGGGCATAGTTATTTTTCCAGATAAGCCAACTAAGGGGACAATAGCTTCCTTTAGATTGGCGATGCTTAACTTCAATTTTCTAAACAGGTCGAGATACATTACTTCGGACAAGCTTCCTTGGTCGATGAGCAACTTGTCGATGCCAAAGTTAGCTATCCTGAGGGTAATGATCAGAGAATCTTGAGGTGGGGTTCTCACTCCCACCAGATCTTCATCTGTGAAAATAATATGCTTGTTATATTTGACGTCAACTGCTCCTCGACGCTTTCCAGACTGTGACTTTGCTAGATCGATCTGAAAAGCTTGCATTACCGCTGTAAGTTTCTTCATCTCCATTTGAGCTGAATTTCCTTGGATCTGCTTGGTATCAGATGCCCCGTGAACTACTGCAAACTGATGTCTAGCATCATCTTCGAGCACGTTGTCAGGTCTCGCCTCTCTATTGGCAGCCACTTTCTCTGCCTTTTTCTCCATAAACTCACTCAAATGCCCGGACTGGGATATCTCCTCGAGGTGAGACTTAAGAGATTTGAAATGCTCAATCTTATGTCCTCCCTCTTTATGAAAAGCGCATCTCAGCGCATTGTTCCTCTTCGAAGGATCTTCTCCCATCTTCATGGGCCATTGATGAATGATTCATCTTTGATTTTCATGAGAATTTTATAAATTGGTTCTTTGAAGACATTATTGACCGCTTGAAATACTTTTGACGCATCATTGTTACCACCGTCTTTGGAGCCATTTTTGCCCCCGTTCTTCCCTCCCTTCTTATGGTTCTCACTTTTGTCACTGCCCTTGGTAGTGAGTTTAGCTCGACCATTTTCCCCTCTGCTGAGGCGGTTGACATCTTCAACCTTAGCGTATTTCTCGATACGAGCCATTAGGTAGGCAACAGTCATAGCCTCCTTCTTCGTCAGGGACTGGTACAGAAGGTAAGAGCTAGGTAACCCAATTTTGAAAGAGGCCACTGCCACTTGCTCTGAGCAATCCTCAAACTAGTTGAACAACTCCCCGTGCCTTTTTGCATAGTATCGGAGGGTCTCTTGAGGCGTTTTCTTCATCATCAGCAAAGTATCCATCCTTTTGGGATGGGAGCTCCTGGTAATGAATCGGGCAGTAAAGATATCGGCCAGGGATTTGAAACTCCTAATGGATCGATGGGGAAGCCTTTCGAACCACTTATGCGCTACGTCGTGCAGGCTCGAGGGAAAAATTTAGCATATTAGTGTGTCCCGGTCGTTCTAGATGGTCATAGCCTGCCAGTACTGCCTGATGTGTTCAATGGGATCAGTCTTACCGTCATAAATCTTGAACCTTGGAATGCCAAATTTCTTAGGGGATTCTTCTTCTTCAATTTCCCTCATGAAAGGTGACTTCATCTGGGTTTTGATAGCTCCCCTATTGAGTTCTCGGGTCAATCTGGTACCGTGGTGGGCAAGATGTTGGTCCATCTCCCTGCGGACCAGATCTCATATGTTCTCATTGCTGCGAGTAGGGCTCTGGTAATGGCGAGCTTTTCACAGGGATCCTTCCTCGGCTGCAAGACTTGCTCGCCTAAGGGCTAGGAGTACGGTATGGACGTCTCCTACTTTCATGATGAAGCTCTCTCTCTCCAGTCTTTCTAGTCTTCTTTTCAGGCGAGCATTCTCAGCCTCGTATTTGCGAGAAGACTCCCTCTGCCCGTGCAGCCTTGCCTCGTATGCATGAATCAGTGTGGATATCTGCGTGGACCTCGCTGGTCCTTGGCTTTCTTCTGAGGCTGGCCTTTCTAAGCGAGCCCTCTGATCAGAATGTCGAACATCAAATCTAGTCCTGCGAGGAACATGTGGTTCTTGAATATCCCCTGCCTGGGGAGCATTGCTACTGTGACAAGACATTTTAAATTCCTTTTTTGGTGTGTGCTTTTCTCAAGGAAGATAGACTCTTTCCACAAATGGCGGCAATCGTGGTGACAATTACTATGCAAAACAAATAGATACGAGAAAGGCAATAATGAAGCAAGAGTAAGGAATATAAAATGACAATAACACAACAAAGGATGTACATGGTTCAGCAAAGATGTGCCTACGTCCACGGTGGTGCAGTCAGTGTTATTTCTATATACTCCGGAGAGTGGTTACAGAGAATACAACTTGTCCTTTGCCCCGGACCTAGGGTTCAATATATACATGTGCATTTTGGTAAGTGGGGGTGTTAGATTCCCCCACGTCTTCCATATCTCCCTAGAACCTCCCTTAATGGGAACGTGGGGAGAGACCGGATCATAATCAAATAAGAGATAGGGGGTCTAGACTTTGGGCCGCCAGAATTGGGCTACTCGTTCAGGACCATTATCTTAATTTCGGGTACCCACAGGTTTCATGGTTTGTTTTAATTCGTGTTAAATAAAAAGTTTTAAATTTTTTTTGACACCCTCTTTTTGTAGTAATGAGTTGTTAGCCGAGTTTATTTTAGAATCGTCAGTAGATGCTAAGAATGATCATGTTGAGATTCCTGATTATTTTAGTATAGGGATAGCCACCAGTTATTATTCTAAGAGGGTTTTCACAGGTGAATCCCCTATCTTGAGGAGTAGGGTGAGTATATCCCAGGTCATAGCGTCCGGTATATGGGTGAGGGGGTTATCTCACTTTCAGGGAAGGAATATGACCGCCTCCACTTCATTTATGTTATAGTCCAAGTTGGTGAGCGATTCCAACTTGGGTGACTAGGTTATGTGAGCACACCTAGTGAGATAGCACTTTAGAAGGAATCATACGGAGAGGGTATACTCAGAGGGATGAATATACGTATGGTATATGTGTGGATGTTTTAGCAAAGGTATGTATATAATGGTTTTAAATATTATATGGGGGTAATAATACAGTGTGTGATGTGTTTACTTTAAATAATTTGTGCCACAGTTATATACTATTATATAAGAAGGAATTAATTAAGTTAATTAGTGAGGTAACTTATAAATCATGAATAATTATACTCGGGTCAGAGTAGTATGGAAAGAGGAGGTTATACCAGGACTAGCTGAACGGGGTAATACAACTAGGTGGGGTTAAGGTAATCGTTAAGTGTGCACATTAGTGGAGTAATGAGAATGTCCTCAAGGGAGTGCAACACAATCTTAAATATGGAGCAAAATTCATATATTTTTAATTACTATAGTTAATTCACTTGCTAAATATTTTTAAAATATTTTGGGTTCTAACCCTTCCTATAAAACTATTATTCAAAAACTTTTAGGTCTCCAGCCATAGGGATGCCAGGATTTATATTCTATTCCAGGGATACGGAGCTGCGACATATGTGGATGCTAGGAGGAGCTTGGATTAGACACATTGTTCTTTAATTCCTAGACTAGGAATCATTTACCAGTTTCATTTTAATTTAGGCATGTCACCCAGACTTTCAGTTCATTTTTCAGATTTATTTAATCAGGTGTTGGATGTTTGTATTGGACGATTTACTCTGGAGGCCGATGGTTTATTCGACATGTCAATTTATTATTTGTTCAGTTGATTTAATTCAGTTGTCTGAATGGTTTACATTTACTTCCTCATGTACCGTTTAGTTTAATTAATATGTTAATATTTGGCACCAGCTTTTTGGAATACTAGGTGGTTAGTAAGTTTTAAAAAGTTTTCGACCGTGATGTTAAGGATGAACCAAATGGGATTCCTATTTTAATTTGGTATAGGACTGATCACTCAGTATTTTATTAGGCGGGGTGTGACACGACTTAAGTTTCACCCAAATTAATTTTAGCACCAAATTAAACTAAAGATGTGAATTAAACCATAATTTATCTTTTAATCCTAAGCATGCATTCTATAACAACCCGCTTAAAATAATAACGGGTGGCCAACCCTATACTATATTTAATCAGGAGTCTCAGATGGCTCAGTCTCAACACCAACTGTCGGTACTACGTAATATAGGACTAACTACCCGATATCATATAGGCGAGATGTTAAAATTTAATAAAATTAGCAATAGACAACAAACCAACAATATAACACTAAAAAAAAGGAAAAGAAAGATGCATGTAAGAACTAAGATAAATGAAATGCTAAAATGAAATAAATAAGTACAACTGAATATACCACAAGGAAGTAGACCCGAATAAGTTGTCGGGTCACAACCAATACAATGACTCAAATTAAATAAATATACACATCTCTAAATATCCCTTGGGTATAAACCCAATATACAACATTAATCATACCTAGATTTTTAAAGAAGTAGGAAGCGACTACAAGATACATCCCTCAACAGTCCACACCTGTCACAACTCCCAAGACTCTGGATAGGAGGTCATCCGGCATCCATGCGGTAGGACACCTGTAGTAATATATATATATATATATATATATATACAGGCATGAGAGAAAAGTAAACGTGTCAGAGCCCGAGTTGTGAAAATATTTAGCAAGTGTGTTAACCGTGCATAATAAATATCGGTGCACTTATTTCATAATTAAAGTGGAATCGAACTCTCGTGGAACCCTAACTCACCTCTCATCTAAAGGTGCGCACCTGTTCGCGTCCTCAAAATTTAGTTAAGTTACCCCAATTATAAGGGCAACCTAACTTAACATAGGCCCCGCCTATTCCCACAAGATTTGTCTTCCTATCTTAACCCAAGAATCTACCCCTTTCCTAATCATACTTGATTATGTTTACAAACAATTATGCCTTAATAGGCTTAATGGATTCCGGTTTATAATTTATTTAATTATAATTCTTAATACGTTACCCAATTATGTATGGGTTGAATCATATGATTTACTTTCAAATTAACATGCATACAAATTATTATTGACAAAACATCTCTCCAATCTCAACATTGTTCTACGTTTCGTGCGTGGGGTGTCTCGCAAAGCGAAATCCAAACAAGGAACCACCCCGTAACACTACTTCTTTACAACGTTGATCCTGGAGATCCATCATGTCACATATAAATATTTGACAGAACTTTTCTCCAATCTCGACACTACACTACGTTTCATGAGTGTGTTGTCTCGCAAAGAGAAATCCAAACAAGGAACCACCCCGTTACACGACTCCTTGTCAATGTCGATCTTAGAGATACATAATGCCATACTATACTACTACTACAACTAAATTTAAAACTACAATTATGAAAAAAACTAAAAATCTCTAATAATATCCTTGGGATGATATATCCGAAATATTCCTTTAAATGCGATACATCAACCCCCAATCATCTAGTACACCATAATCATCCAAGATGTACTCCATAAAAATTCCTAATCATTTCTTCTATAGGAAATATAAATATATATATGCAATTTATTCTAACCATATATATATATATATATATATATATATATATATATACCATCATCATCCAAACCAATGACCAAGTGTACATGTCTTATCTAATGTACAATGGACATGCACATAATACACCCGGCTATATATATCGCCGATCAAACTGCACCATGCTATCATCTTCCCAGTGCCCGACTCACGTAGCAACTGGGGACCACCATGGTGGGGCTCAACGACACCCATCTCATGGTAACTCACACACACGACGTCTCGGGAAGCGGTCATAGCTCCAAATCGGCAATGAGATGAAAAATACCCACCACGTCTCATCCCAAAATATATATATCACATAATAACACACTGTAAGACTATGACCTGGGGAATATCCACACCCTGCTCTATATGCCAGGATGCTCACCCTCTATGCGCGCAACTTCCCAATGATAGCATGAGCGGGGTATGCTTAACCACATAAGTATATATATCGTTCACATGCACAATATATACACATCCATATGATCCCATCATATGATCAAATATTAAACCATCACATACAGTTTAGATAGCCATACCATGTATGTCCACCACGTAAATATATCCATGTATTCATATCTATATAGATATATATACATATATTACCATATCCATATATCTATATATATAAACTAATTATCATTCATATGCATAAGATATATATACACTCGGCTATAAATATACGTAATCCTCAATATACAAGTCGTCACCATAATTTCCTTAAAATTTACCTCGATATGTTAATACAATCCCTCACTAGAAACATATTCAATCATTTTTCCTATGATGAATAGTGTCCCAACCACATACGGATATATGCATATATATATATATATCCAACATTAGTGTTATCACCCAAAGTTTAAGGTAGGAAACCATCACTACACATACCATCCATATCCGAGAGCACATTGATGAATTTAGTAATAATTTTCAACTATTGGTTTATACATAACTAATAGTATATAAGCCTCAAGCTCAATCTTATTTTCATCAAATAATCCAATTGCTTAGGGAAAATGCCCCTTGTAAATCACACTCTGATAAACAACATCTACTCCAACTAGATTTACACACTCTAGTCTAGTTGATAATATGATTCCATCGCTCTCAATTTTGACTATGGTTCAATCACTTTTATGAATCCCCTAGTCTAAGACCTCTCAGATTTCATTCTTAAAGTTTATCATTACTAAGGGTATGCGTCCACTCTCTTTCATTGGACCCCAAACCTTAAACTCTATAGAATCCAATTTACCATAAGGATTTAGCACTACCCTCGGCCTGTAATTTCTAACCATGACCTCACAACTCTCTCCAAGATTTCTTAGCCCCCCACCACATCTATACTTACAATTGATCTATAAGTAGGATTCTTAATTCCCAAGGGGGTTTCCCCACAATCTCTATACACAACTCCGAATACATACATGGGTATATTATTCCCAAATTGTCCCAAGAAGTCCCCATAATCAGAATGTGTGAGAAACCCCTAGTGTGTATCCAAACATATCTCTTACTTCGTAAGAGAAGACCCCAAATCAATAAACCCAACCAAAAAGCGCTTGAAATCACTATGGAAAAAATTACATGAAATGCCATGTTTTCGAATTGATTCGGCCCTATTTCGAATTGATTCGGCCTCCAAGGCGAATCGATTCTGGTCCAAATACCTGGGCTACTACCTCAGGCTGAATTGATTCAGCTTGGGTACGAATTAA
Organism: Sambucus nigra; assembly: GCA_949130495.1. NCBI lineage: Eukaryota > Viridiplantae > Streptophyta > Magnoliopsida > Dipsacales > Adoxaceae > Sambucus > Sambucus nigra. The sequence goes on along the minus strand of OX422218.1, from coordinate 33,133,292 downwards.
TTCGATCAATGCAGACCTGCCAATTTGCCTAAATCGAATTGATTCGCTTAGGGGGCGAATCGATTCGGATCTGCAGATTTTGAAGTGTTCTTCTTCTTCTTTGAACCCACGAATTTTAAACCATAAAATTTTTATTCCAACCCCCAAACCTTCATCAAATCGTGATTTTAAACTAATAAATCAGCCCAAAGTTGATCCCAACCATTTCTACACCATTACTCCCATATTTAAACATGGATTTCAAGATTAAACCCAAAAATCTAGGTTTTGATGCTAATAACCAAAAATCATTTCCTTAACCAACAAATTATGAAATGAAATACCCAAATGACTTATTTAGCAAGATTAAACACTTGCCTCAGATTTGTAGAGGTTGGACCGTCCTCGATGTCGCGGTTGTGCCGAAAATCTCTAAGCTTTCCTTCCTCTCTCTCTTCCTTTCTTCTTATTTTCTCTCTTCTTTTCTTTTTCTCTCTTTCTCTAATGAGAAGGCTTCATCCAAAAGTCTCTTAATCCTATAAAACATAAGCCCCAATTTTTTAAATGTTAATACACAATTTAAATGACTCGTTTACTCCAGTTCGAGTCAAACTGACTTAAAAATATTTCGGAGCCGAAATAAAATCCAATGACAGTCATTTTGACTATCTCAGCCCTTCCGGGATCGATGGTACCCTCAAAATCATCATTTGGAATACTTTAAAGATTCCTCTATTTTTGGACCTCAATTTCCAAATTTTAGAATTCTCAATTTAATTAAATTTTATTTTTCCAAAAATTTAATTTCTCAATCTCAAAAATAATGGGGTGTTATAATCTTCCCCCCTTACAAAAATTTCGCCCGCGAAATTTAAGATGTGCCTAGGACCACAATCTCATCTATTCCTTACATCAACTCTCAGGATCACTATACCGATCCTTTATAGTTCTCACGTCAAACCCCATAGATTTTAAAACTAATTAACTACCCGGGGCGCCCATACACCCCATACCCGAGCATCCACTTGTAGAATTATAATCAGGCTCCATTAGCCTCAAATCGTACTATAATCCTTAGCAAGATAATCTATAGTAACATACTAAATATATAATAAATTTGAAAATTCCCAATGGTTGAACTCTCCTCAATTCGTAACGCTACCTGCCTTCATGCGGGGGAGGTCTCGCAAGCGACATCCAAACAAAGAACCCTCCTAATACACTACTGTGTAGTTAGGTAGGGGATTGAGGTTAGTTGAACCAGGGTTAAGATTTTATAAAAGATTTTCATATTTTTAGATACTTCCCGAAGGCCTATGCAACAATATAAAATATAAATAAATTTCGCGTCTTTCGACACGCCAAATAAACACCTTTGCAAAAGACACAAGGTCTCAACAAATTTAACACTCTAACCAATACCTAGTTCTTAAGACTAGCACAACTATAGGCTAAATTCTCTGCTCAAAATAAATCCACTAAACTTTAAACCTATTCACCATACTAATTCTTTTCATCACCCCAAAACATCATTTCAAGGCAAGTCCTTGAATCTAAACTCAGGGTACTCCACTTCTTCCAGGATAATATTTAACCCTAAACCTATTTCTCCACAAGATACACATCTACCTCAAAATCCTTCCTAACCATTTTGAAGGACAAAGAACTATTGTGACTACCAAAAACTCCCTCAGTCCTACGCAACGAACTAGAGTCCAATTTCGTACTCCCTCTTCCCAGAAGGCAATACTCCCGATATTGTGACAACACCATGTAACAACCCTCGCTTTTAGGAGGCTGGTTTTATATTAATTTAATGAGTTGAAGGTTAACATTTATTGGGTTATTTCATATTTACTGTATGAGAAAGTAAATATCATCTTGTTGTATGTTTTATAGTGTCATGTATTTAAAATGGCATTATGGTTTATATGAACCCGGAACTTGAAATATTATAAATTTTTCGGATGCCAGTTTTGAGGGCGTATTTAGTCCCGGTATGTCTGAGACAGTCAAAATAAGTGCCATATTGTATTTTTTTATTTCGGGCACTTTTACCTGGTTTTAACTTAAATGCTTATTGGGAGTCATGTTAATGTGGTATTAACGACTTAAGTTGAAGGATTTAGACTTAAGCCAAGATTTTTAAGTCTTGCCCTTATTTCATTTCCTCATTTTTTTTGTCTTAAACTTAGAGAGAAAATGAGAGAAAGAGAGAAGAAGAGAAAAGTGGAGAAAGTAGAGATAAAATGAAGATTGAAGATGGATTGTTGCTACTACACAAAGAAATCTGAGATTTCAACTTCAAGGAAAGTTTTCTACTTGCTAATATGTGATTTAAGATGAATAATTTGTGTCATAGTTGTGTATTTTCATTTATGGATCAAAAATGGAATTTATCGGATTTAAACCGTAATCTTAGTTTTGATGATAAGATTTTGAATTAAAATAGTTATAAATCATGTAGGATAATCTTTAGGTAGATAAAGGTTTTTAGTTGAGTTAAAAATGGAAGAGATTTGAGATTTGGGAAAACCTAAATCATCCTTTGGTTTTAGTTTTGGAAGATAAAAAGAACCTTAGGTCTACTATGACCGATCGACCGTGGGCCCAGGACTGGTCGACCGAGCCTTCGCGGGAGGGCTTACTCCTTTCCCACAAAGGCATAAATATCATGCGCGGTCGACCACGGTTCTTTGAGCAGTCGATCGTCCCCTCCTGTCTGAGCTTTCTTCTTTTCTTTTTAGGCAAAATCTGGAGATACGGTCGACCGCGGTCTTAGGACCAGTCGACCGGTCCCCTGCTTTTCATCCTTAAACCATTATTCTCTTCGATAGGTACTAGGAAACTTCTTGGATGAAGTAAAATTAGAGTTTTAGAGTCCTATATGAGAGGGGTAACCTTTCTAGATTACAACTGCTTTGTGTGGGGACTTTTCCGGGGATATTCCAATTGATGTTAGGGCATGCTTTCCTTCTAGTTGATTATTATGAAACTAGGGGTTGTAGTGTTGTAATTTGGGAGACTTTAGAAGCTCAACGGAGCTATATTAGTCTTGATGGTTTACAATAACAACACAAACAAATCTTTGGAGAATAAATTGAAAGTTTATTTATTCATCGAGGTTACAAAGGTAAGATGTATTAAGTATGGCTCCAGGGATAATATGAGGTATTTAAAATAATGTTAATTATTATGGTTTCGGATAAAATGAAACATGTAATTGGAATTGGAAATGAATTTGAAATGGTAATAATGATGTTAAATGATAATTTACTTAATCATGAATATGGTCAATGTTAATTTACTTAAACACACCTCTCTAAATGACATCATAAGGGAAAGTTCGCGCGCTTGGTGATGCCCCCTGGCTAATGAACACAGGGTGGTTATAGTCCTAGGCCATAGGAGTGATTATGTTATAATTTTCTACGATGGGTAGGTAATTCCGGTTGTGGTTGTGACTACCCCGCAGGCATATGGACGCTTCTCGACGTATGCGTTATAGGTAACTAGGCTGCCTTGTTTGATAGGCCCCTTGAGGATGATTGTTGATACCAAATTTAGTCTGTTGACATGGACCAATCATATGAAAACACGTGGCTATCTACATGGTAACAACAAGCACTTCCGAGATGATCACACGCTCCGAGGAACCATGTTACTCCGATAAACTCATACGTTCCGAGGAACAGACCTCTCCGAGGAACTCTTTAGCACCGAGCAACTCAGGCGGTCCGAGCAACTCAGGGGGTCCGAGCTGCACCTCAAAGTAGGATACCAACGGTTAAACTTCTCATTAAATGCTTATCATTCAGACGCACATGCAAAAAGGGCATTAAATGTATTACCCTTTCATATATATACCATTTAATGTATTAGCCTTTCATATTACAGCCTCAGGGCTATAAATACACTCTAAAATCCTCATTGTAGGGGGACCCCGAATTCAGACCGAAATTTCTTGATAGAACTTATAATCGAGAATTCCCAAACACTCAGCAATAAAACAACAGTGGACGTAGGCCATTCTTATAAGGATGAACCACTTTAAAATTCTTTGTCTCATTTATTTATCTGTGATTGAATAATTAGAGTAATCTAATTTTTTACATCAAGAGATTGGCGTCGTCTGTGGGAAACGGCTGATAATATCGTTTTCTCACCAAAAACAATCCATTACGAATGGATGATATTCCTGAATCCAGCAATCGAAACGTTGGAACCCCTCCAAACCCATCTGCTCTGCCTAATATTCCATATTTGACTGGAATAAAGACAAATCTCGCATAGGGCCAGACCTTCATGCAAGAAATAATGCGAAAACTCATCCAAACTCTCCATGGCGGTGCGTCAGCCCATTCCGGACCACGAACAATTCAAAGAAATACCCGTGCGCCTTATTCGCGTACTAAGCGTACTAATTTATTTCGCAATGAGGAATATGAAGATTTTTCTTATCAACCTGGATGAACTTCGTCGGTGCGAGCCACAGATACTGAACAACATGTCACCCTCACCCCAGAAAGGACCAGCGCATTGGAAAGATTAAGTAGGGTTTCTCCTTTCGACCGATTAGGCCCTAGGAGGAACAAAAGTCCTCTTAATGCAGCATCGAGGAGCTTTCTATGACCATCAGATTTAAGGGAAGGATCTGCCCAATCGCGACCAGCTGCTCGTCAAGATAGATCCTATGACCGACGAGCTGCTCGTCAAGATAAATACCACGAAGCCACTTCAACGCGATCAGTTTCTCGAACCAATAGGCTTGAGGAAGGAAATGATGCATGGAAAGGATCTATTCAGAGGCTGGAGAATAGATTAGGGGAAATGGCTAAGGCCAAGAACCCTATACAACAAATGTTTGTTCGAGGAACACCTTTTATCCAAGACATTGTTGATTTTCCAACACCATCAAAGTTCAAAGCACCTGTTGTGACTCCCAAGTATGATGGGAAGACTGACCCTGTCCTTCATATAGAACAATACCAAGCTGCAGCCGACATCTATGCTGTCCCAGATGAGATGAGATGCAGAGCATTCTCAGGAACACTTACCGGATCTGCTCAAATATGGTATAATAATCTTCCTCGGGGTAATATTTTATCTTTTCTTCAACTGGCCGAGTTATTCATTGGGAATTTCTATTTTGGAGCAAAGCTAGTTAAACGAGTAGCACATTTGCTAAGTGTCAGAAAAAAAGATGGTGAGAGTACCAGAGATTATATAACTCGTTTTAATAACGAGAATCTCAAAGTCATTGATTATGAGGAGAAGATAGCGATTACTGCTTTGATGAGTGAACTACTGCCAAACAAGTTGTACTACACTTTGGCCAAAGATCCACCTCGAACCATGTCAGACCTGATGGGAAAAGTGTGACAACCCGAATATAATTATGATTAATTATACGTAAATCATGCCTAGCTTGTGTGATATGATTAGTGTGTCATTAATACACATGATGTTAATTTATTATGTTTAGTCTAATCCTACCATCAAAAAGCATGAAATGTCGAATTAGTTACAAATACAAAATTTTGAAGGTTTCGGTAGGAATGTTCATGTTTAAGGCTAGTTTTGACCTTTATGACATAACAATTGACTTGAGGTGAAAACTAAATAATTGTAGACAAGTGAGTTATGGTTGTAACACAACAAACGGTGAATGAAACGGAGGTTCGAGTGAGAAGTTATACCAAAATTACGAAACAAGGGCAAAGTAGTCCATCCGTTAAGTAGTATTTTGTCTTAATATGGCAACAAATGTTTTATTCTCATTGGTTGGGAAGGGTGGTGGCTTTGGCCGACCTCAAACCCTTAGAATTACCTCTTTATTCAGCCAAAATGCAGCCATGAGATATTTTAAGCCTAAGGAAAGAGAAGTTGGAAGTTAGGAAGAAAAAGTGAGGAGAAAATTGAAGAAAATTCATAGAAAATTACGAAAAAGCCCCTAAGGTAATTCCAACCATGAATCTTGCTATTTTTTCTTTAATTTACGATTTATATGATATAAATACTTGATTTTTATTGAACTTTCATGTTTGGGTGCATATGTATGGATATATGCAAGTTTAAGTTAAGTTGAATGTACAAAACCCTAAGATTGCTTTGTTTAGAAACTTTGTTTATTCAAACTTCCATATATTTTTGTATAGTTACTGGAATCGATTGATTACAATTGGATATTAACATGGACTCATATATGTATGACATATCCGAAAATCATGTGAAAATACCAACAAATGAGTCCTTGGTGAGGGTTTGAAGTTCGGGTAAGAAATCTGCCATAAGGGTGAAAATATGCCCGCCATGTGTTCGGTGTTTTGCTTGACATAGCAAACGAACCTTAAAAATTATGAAACTTTAATCTTATATTTTTCAATTTGTTTACTGATGTTGGGTGAAATATCATAGAAATTTATGATGTAGAAAAATCATGAAAATTCTTGGAAGTTGAATGAACGATAAAAGAGCCTATAGGGCAGATTTGCTATGTAGTGAAGAAATAGGCTTATTTTGCTCTAGGAAACTCGGAATGATGTGCCGTCTTTTGTTTTGGAAACATGATATAATAAGGATTGGATTACCAAGAATAATTAAAAAGGGTTTGGGCTGTAATTTGAATATGTTAGATATCAGAACCTGAGTCTAGATGGGACTTCATTTTAATGAATGATTTGAATTGAATAATATGATGCTTATGAATTGAGTTATGATTGAAGTTATTCTTTGGACTATTAATATTCTTATGATGATACTAATATTGTGAGAATGATAGGAAGGGAAGAAGAGCTGATTGAACAAGTACAGGATAAAGGAAAGGGAAAATCCAGTTAAACTGTCAAGGTGAGTGTACTTATGATTTGTTTCATATATAAATATGAATATAGCTCTAAGAGCGGATTTGTTTGAATACTTCGGTATTCAGGATTTGTTTGGATATTAAAATATCCAGGATTGGTTGGGTCTTATGATCCAGGATTGGAATTGGACAAAGATCCAATGATTTGTTGGAACTTATGTTCCAAGATTTGTTATTGCCAATGGGCAGGATTGTTCGGATTTTATATCCACTTATTCTATATAGAATTGTTATTACATTGTAGGGAAGGAGTACCTCACTAAGCTTAATGCTTACAGTTATATTTTAACAATTTCAGGTTTCTATGCTGCCAACTAGAATACCATATGACCGGTAACTTTGAGAGTTGCACCGTTGGAAGGAGCCGGGGTTTAAATGTGGGGATTTTATCATTGTCACACTGAAGATTTTAATTTACTCACACATTGTATATTTTGCGTTAGTATGGATTGAGTTGATGATTGTGAAATTTTATCGTAGTTAATCATAGTATTGTATGTCCGCTTAAATTATGACTCCGATATTGATTTCGTTATGGCACAATAATAATATTATGTTGATTATGCGCATTATACAGTAAAATATGGATAGATGAATTATATTTCCAATGGGCTCTAGATTATGATTTAATTATTCTAATAATAAATGATTAGTATGGATATTGGGTTTGGGGTGTGACAAAAAGCGTCCAAGATTATGAATGTCGAGGAGGCTATGTTTGCGAAGAAGAATATGGACACCAAAGAAACCAACGTGGAAGGTGATAAAGCTAAGAAGAAAGAACATAAGAACAATGGTGGTGACAAACAATCCAAAAATAGGTCATCATGGGAGGTCTTGAAAAAATTTGATAATTACACACCTTTGAAGGCAAATATCAACCACATCCTGGAAGAAATTAAGAACAACGAGGAGTTAAACTGGCCAAAGAAAATGAAGGCAGACCCTGACACGTGGAATAGGGAAAAATATTGCGAGTTCCACAAGGATCATGGCCATATGACCAAAAATTCCATAGCTCTTCAAAATGAGATTGAAACACTCATCCGACGAGGAAAGCTAGCAAAGTATGTTGATCGGGGAGGCGAAAGAAGAAACACCGACCGAACTAGAGAGAAGTCTAGATCTCCTCATCGAGCAGAGGATAACAAGAAGAGAAACCATGAAGTTGATCCAGAGGATGACCCTGATCTTCCCAAGAAACCAAGGCAACAATAATGAGAGGTATTTTCTATACGCTTTGGGTTATTTGATTGTAATGTTATTAAAGGAGGAGATGCAGGAGGAGGAGACCTTACTGCAGAAAGAAAAGCTTACCTCGGTGAGGCTCAAGCTTGCTCATACATTCAGCGAATAAATCTAGCTGAGGAAGATTGCCCGAGAAAGGTGAACAAGGAGAAATTGGTCATCGGTTTTTCAAAAAATGACCTTGCAGGTGTTTTATATCCTCATGATGATCCACTGGTGATCAAGATGAGAATGAAGGAGGTAATAATTTGAAGAGTGTTGGTCGACAATGGTAGCTTGGCAGACATTATGTTCTACTCGTGTTTCGATAGTTTAAATCTAAAGTTATCTCAACTGGATCCTTACCAAAGACCCCTCATTGGTTTGCTGGCGAGACAGTATTTCCACTTGGGATGATCAAGTTGGATATATTCATCGGTACGTGGCCTGCTTGTCGGACAAAAAGAATACGTTTCTTCATGATGGATAAGAATGACCAATCATCGTACAATATCATCATGGGAAGAGTAGGATAGAAGAAGTTCGAGGTTATACCATCTACAGTGCATCAGTGCCTAAAGTTTCCAATAAACTTTGGAGTAGGAGTTGTGAAAGGTGATCATAAAGTAGCTAGGGAATTCTATTATTCATCCACCAAGTAAGAAGAACTGGAAGAATCAAAGAAAAATACTACTACCTATCAAGTGGATGAAGGGGCAGAAATTGAAACATTGGATCCTCGAGATGAATCGCAACTCGTGAAGGGTCAAGTGGTGGAAGCTACTGAAAACATCATTCTGGACGATGATCACCCTGAGTGAACTACTCAAATAGGTTCATCGTTGGAAGCCTCATTAAAACAGGAATTGATAACTTTCCTTAGAAGCAGAAGACAAACTTTTGCATGGAGTCATGAAGATATGCATGGGATAGACTCAAACTTCTTATGTCACAAGCTCAATGTGAATAAGGAGATCAAGCCTGTGAAGCAGATAAGAAGAGTATTCAGTCCCGAGAAGAATGAAGCTATACAGGAGGAAGTCGAGAAGCTCGAGAAAGCTTGTTTCATTGAAGATGTTAAATATCTAGATTGGTTAGCTAATGTGGTGATGGTAATGAAGAACAACAACAAGTGGAGGATGTGTGAGGACTTCACCGACCTCAACAAAGCATGCCCAAAGGATCACTTTCCATTGCCTCGAATTGATCAACTGGTTGATGCTACCTCGGGACACGAGTTGCTGAGCTTCATGGAATTTTATTCTTGTTACAATCAGATCAAAATGAAACCTGAAGATAGGGAGAGTACTTCTTTCATTACCCCTAGGGGAACTTATTGTTATAATGTTATGCCTTTTGGTTTGAAAAATCCAGGTGCAACATATCAGAGGCTGATGAAAAGGTCTTTGCTGAACAAATCAGTAACAATATGGAAGTCTATGTTGACGATATGTTGACAAAAATCAAGAAAGCTGCCGATCATCTAGTTGATTTAAATCAGACTTTTGATCAACTGGATAAATATCAAATGAAGTTGAATCCGACGAAATGCATATTCGGAGCAGGAGAAGGTATGTTTTTCGGGTACATTGTCAATCAACGAGGCATTGAAGAAAATCCTGAAAAGATCAAAGATCTATTAAGGCTGCGATCTCCAACAACGAAGAAGGAAGTACAAAATCTTACACGACGAGTAGGAGCACTCAACAGATTTGTGTCACGAGCAACTGATAGATGTCTCCCATTCTTCAAGACACTGAGAAAGACTTTTGAGTGGAATGATGAATGTGAGAAGTCTTTTCAAGACTTAAAGAAATACTTGGGAGCACCTCCACTGTTGTCCAGGCCGGTGATGGGAGAAAAATTGTATTTGTACCTTGCAGTGTCCGAGAATGCAGTTAGCTCGGCGTTGATCAGAGTAGAGAATGGAGTACAAAAGCCAATTTACTACACAAGTAAGGGCTTCCGAGGAGCAGAGATCAGATATCCAAGGCTGGAGAAATTAGCACTGGCGTTGATTGAAGCGAGTAGGAGAATGAGGCCATACTTCCAGGCTTATACTATAGTAGTATATACCGATGTGCCATTGAGACAAGCCCTTCATAAGCCAAAAAAATCAGGGAGATTGATGTACTTGTAAATAGAGCTCGGTGAATATAATATAATTTATGAACCCAGATCATCATTAAAAGGGCAGGCTATAGCAGATTTTATAGCGGAGTTCACCTATCCTGATACCGCCGAGGAGCAAAATTTGCTCGCTGATCAACTTGTGGATGTTACAGGATCAACAAACATAAGCTCAGACCAATTCCGATTGGTAAAAGAGCGTGTGGATGTTACAGGATGTGACGCAGAGATAGTTGTGAGGACTCTGGACGAGGAACAAGAGTTTCTCGCTGATCAACCTGTGGATGTTACAGGATCAACAAACACTAGCTCAGACCAACTCCGGTTGGTAAAAGGGCAAGTGGATGTTACACGATCATTGAATTCGAGCTCAGACCAACTTCGCTTGGTAAAAGAGCAAGAAGAAATGATCGACTAAGAGCAAGAAAAATCCGAGGAGGAAATGAAGTAGTAAATATTTTACCGAGAAACTCTGACTGATCAGAAATTTGAAGACGAGTTACCTATATGGAGGCTATATGTAGATGGCTCATCTTGCACTGCAGGATGTGGCACGGGGATAGTTTTGAGCACTCCGGATAAGGTCGACATGGAATACGCCTTGCGTTTCCAATTCAAAGCTTCCAACAATGAGGCTCAATATGAGGCCATGATTGCAGGGCTTAATTTGGCAAAAATTATGGAGGCACAGCAGGTTGTGATCTTGAGTGACTCTCAATTGATCGTAAACCAAATGATGGGAGTATATGCAGTTAGAGGAGAATTAATGATAAGATATCATGCAAAGGCAAAGGAGATGGTGTCAGAATTTATTGTTATTCAGCTGGTCAGAATACCAAGAATGGAGAATGCGAGGGCAGACGCCCTAGCTCGACTAGCATCAGCTACTAGCACCGAGCTACGATGAATAATCCCAATTGAAGTGTTAGCTGGTTAGAGCATAGATGAAGATCAGATGATGAATTTTATTACACTTGAATTAGGATCATCTTGGATGGATCCCATCATGGAATATATTGAGGAGGGAGAATTACCAATTAACAAGCTCGCGGCCAAAAAATTGAAGTTTAAAGCTGCTCGGTACGTATTAACTAATGGTATTTTGTATAGGCGAGGAACTATGGCAAGTTTGCAGAGGTGTGTACATCCCTCCGAGAGGAAAGAATTGATTAAAGAGATCTATGAAGGGTCTTATGAAGCACATGTAGCAGGTCGGACACTTTTACAAAGGGTGATGACGCAAGGATACTACTGGCCGACGATGAGGGCTGATTGTATAGCCTATGCCAAGAAGTGTGACAAGTGCCAGCGTTTTTCCTCCATCGGAAGAACTCCACAAGCATTGTTGACACCCATAACTTGCCCATGGACATTTTCCATGTGGGGAATTGATTTGGTTGGGCCACTGCCAATGACCCGAGGAAGGTTCAAATACCTCGTCGTCGCAGTGGACTATTTTACTAAGTGGGTGGAAGATGAGCCACTCAATAACATGATGTACGAGAAGGTGTACCAATTTGTTTGGAAGAACATCATTTGCCGATATGGTCTCCCTCATGCCTTCATCACAGAGCATGGAACACAATTTCATAACGAGGAGTTTGCCGCCTATTCTCATCAATCAAATATTTTGAAGGTCCACTCAACACCAGGACATCCTCAAAGCAATGAACAAACTGAAGTGACAAACAGAACGCTACTAAATGGCTTGAAGAAAAGATTGGATGATGCAAAAGAAAACTGGATCAACGAGTTACAATCACTACTTTGGGATTACCGAACTACTGCCCAAGTAGCAACTGGAGAATCACCACACATGTTGTCGTTTGGAAGTGAAGCTGTCATACCTGCCGAGTTGGGGCTCCCAACACACAGGGTACTGAATTTCAATTCCCCTGTCAGCGACTTAATGAGAAGATTGGATTTAGACATGCTCGAGGAAGTTAGAGAAGAAGCAGCCATTAGAAATGCTGCTTACCAGCAGCGAACAGCTTTGTTCTAAAACAAAAGGGTGAAGAAGTGCGACCTGAAAGAAGGAGGCTATATGCTGAAGAAAGTAATTCAAAAGCACAATAAGCTGGAAGCAAACTGGCATGGACCATATCGAGTTACAGAAGTTGTTCGACCAGGAACTTATGGAATAGCAACTTTAGAAGGCGAGGAGTTTAAGAATGCATGGAACGCAGAGCATCTGCGCAAGTATTATCAGTGATGTATATGTAACAGAGTTCCATCAGTATGAATAAAATGAAGATATTCTGCCAAAGTCTCTCCTTTTTATTGAGAATTTTTTGGGGAATACAAGTGCTACACACTACTCGAAAAAACTCGACAAAGCTCAGACTACTCAGCAAAAATATTCCTAAAAATGCCAACCTCGGTTGGTTAGGAAACAAAATATTCCTAAAAATGCCAACCTGTTTGGCTAGGAAACAAAATATTCCTAAAAATGACAACCTCTTTGGCTAGAAAACAAAATATTCCTAAAAATGTCAGCTTTTGTTGGTTAGGAAGTACAAATATTCTCAAAAATGCCAACTTATGTTAGCCGGGAGGCAAAAATATTCTTGAAATGCACTCTTATGTTGGTCAGGAGGTAAGAATATTCCAGAAAGTGATAAAAGTCTATTAACTATGGCTGGTCGGGGATAAAAACCCACCAACTGTAGTTGGTGGATAAGGAAAATTTACCGACCTTGGTTGGTCGGAAACATTTTATGGGTAAAATTATTTCAAAAAGACTAATTATGGCTGGTCGGGGATAAAAACCCACTAACTGTAGTTGGTCGAAATGGAGAATCTAACAACCTTGGTTGGTTGAAAACATTTTAAACATTTTTTATACTCGTGACGTTATTATTAAGTGATCGAGCAATATTATTGAAACTTGAATTTTTTTAACTATTACTGAGTTGGTCGACGAACAACACAATATTGTTATCTTTTTAACAGGTATGTATAAATGTAAAGTGCTTGATATTTACAAGACAATAGCAATTAAGATTTGCAAACAAAAATGAAAGTCTTTCATTGAATTGAAAATAAATTACATTGATAATAAAATGAAAAGTACATTGATATTGAAATGTATACTAACTATTACATCAAAAATTCCTATTCCACTGGTCTTTTCCCCTCTGCTTTTGACACAGGTTCCTCGCCCGCAGGCGGATCATTTAAAGACAGAGGAGAATTGATGAAGTTGATATCCTTCAACATCCTGACATTCATCACGGATGGTCGATCTAAGAGATGCTCGGGATGAGATACCTCGGTTTGAGAATGTAAATTGTAATCAACGAGATGCTTTGAAATTAAGCTCCGAGGAATGGCCCTGGCAGGGATCCAACCCATGTCCAAATTGTATGGAGGCACAGGTAGGTCGAGTAGCCTGGGGTCATAATAGTCCCATAGATAATGACCTTGTTCGAGCTTCAACACACCTAAGGCATTCAACCAGCCTTGCTTATAGCCCTCATTATTGGCATTCTATATACGATCGTCCAAGTGGTATAGTGCTTCGTTGTATCCAGCCATCCAGAACTCCCTAGGATGTTTGTGGAACTGATATGTTAGCCTCTCCATCTGCACGTGGAGATTCTTGATGAAAAGGTCCTTATTCTCCAAGACTGACTTCTGCGCAGAGAGCTATTTTTCCAGGTCCCTAATCTTCTTTGACATATCAGACAACGCTTGGTTCTTCGCCATTAATTGGAAATCCTGGTTCTCTAAGGTAGACTGAGTCCTCTATTCCTCGACAAGAACCCGAGATGCTCTTGCTCATCCCCGAGGAGCTCTTCCTCGACCACGAGAAGATGTAGAGGGGCCAGAGCTCTTCAAAGTCTCCAAATCGTCCCTCAACTTGGCGTTCTCAACCTCTAAGAACGAAAGTCCCTCATCGATCACTGGGATCAAGGTACAAGAAGTGGAAGCTGTAGACTTCAATTTTGACAGCTCCTTTTGCAAGTTGTTGTTTTCCTTTTCCAGTAACTCAGCAATCTGTCTGCATCCTTCGAAGTCACCTCTCAAGGTTCTCTCCCTTACATCGTACCCAGCAAAAAGCTTCTCGTAGCCCTTGTCAACAATGATTTGCTGTTACTTCTTCTCGTACCCCTCATACAATAAGGCAGTGGATTCTTTGTATTGAAGCTGAAGGTTTTCTAGGGTTCTTTGAAGATCCTCGATCATTTCATAATAGCCAACGTTATTGGCTACAGCCCGATCAAGCAGACACTTCAGATATTGATATTCTTCCACTGCCTGTTCTGAAGCTTCCTTGCTGAGGATGTCGACAAATTGTGTTGCACTTAGGTCTATGTAACCAGCCTTAAAGTATTCATTACATTGTCATAGCAACTTTGTATCATGGGCAGATAGCAGTTCTATCCTGGCCAGAAACTAGCAGAGAAAGATGAGCAATCATCAATAAGAAGAATAAGCAGAGTATGAATATAAAATAGACAACAGTATGCAAAAAAGTTCAAGTTTTATTAGATCATAGTTCAGAGTTACATATTCTGAATTACATTTGATAAAGGGAAATAAAATAAAGAGAAACCCGAACAACACTTAACCTTTTCCTTATCTCCCAAAACCTTCTCGGGAGGCTGGGATGAAGTGGTAGGTTGCTCGGAGGGAAGGGATAGTTGCTCGGGGAGAGTAGGCAGTTGCTCGGAGGAAGAAATGATTTTCTATTTTTCCTCGGTAGCATGCGGGATGGCTAGGACATGATCTCCCATCACCATCGAAGACTCTTCGGAGGTAGCTTTGTCCTCTTCTAAGTCTTCTGGAGTTAGAGGGGGACCAGGGATATGTCTCTGGTAGAGCTTGGAAGACTCGTCGACCTTCATCTCCTGAAGGACAACAACCCATCCATCCCTAAAGTATTTGAGACTGCCATAGTCCACTTGTGACACCATGGCAGCCAACCCCTTATTTCACCCCTTGTCCCAGCCAGCACTGAAGGACTTCTTCATAGCTATTTTCCTCTTGTTCTTCTCCAAGGTAAGCTTTTTGGACAGCAAGTCATGAGCAGCTTTCAGTTTTTGTTCAGCTTCCTCCTTCTGCCGACCTACTTCCCGAAGTTGAGCCAACTCCTCCTCGGCAGCCTTGAGTTTATCTTCAAAATCTCCTACAGTTTTGATCTTCTCTTCAACCTCCTTATTTGCCTTCTCCAAGGCATTTATTCTCTTCTCCAACTCCTTGGAGGCATCAACAGCTCGAGCTTTCTCCTGCTCGTTGGAGGCAATATTCTTCTCCCAAATTGCCTTATCAGTGGCATACTTCTGGCGAGAGTCTTCCAAAGACTTAATAGCCTCTTTCATAGCTCCCTACACACTAGACGAGGAGCATGAAGCTTTAATCGCTTCATCCTTCTTCAGGAATATATTGAAGCAGCTCATCAACTGTGAACAGAAAAAGAAAACAAGTTAGAGACAGAAATGACAAGGGAAATATGAAAAGTCAAAAGTAAGAAGACTTATAGAAGCAAGGTGACAAGCAGCTAGCGAGGTGACCATGTCCCAAGTAAGATTTTCATCAGTACCTTGGACCTCGAGAATGATCCAAGACTTTACCGAGATCATGGCAGAGCTCGAGGGAACAAAATTTGGAACCCCAGTTCTAGCAACTGGGGGCGGAGTGATGGTCTTAGCCAAATTGACCGAGGAGCTTTTCTTCAGCCTCCTCGGGGGAACAGGAATGGATTGAACCAAGGAAGAACCCTTGGTCCGTGATATTACAATCACCTCTCCAGGAGCAGAAGAGCTGTTCGAATCCACTCTGGGCTTCTCGGTAAGTTTAGCAGGAGTAGCTGGAGGAGCTGCATCAGTCTTCTTTGTCCCCTCCCTTGGGATGTCGAACTTACTCTTTTTTGCCTCTCCAGAACCAGAGTCAGTCTTCTCAAATAGGGTAGGAGGTCTTCTCTTCTTCATCCTTTCACTTAAAGGAATATGGGATTCAGGCGATGAGCTAGTGGAAGCTGGTACTGGCTCTGACTCACTTATCACTAGGCGAGCAGTGAAAGAAGTGGTGTAGCTCTTGTACTGGAGTAGATACGAAGCCGACCTAATGTGCTCATCGGTAACACTCTGATGCAAACTCCAGATAAGTATCAAATGTCTTATATTAACATCTGCTTCCTTTGGACACTTTCTTTTGTTATCAACTGCAAATAAACAAACATTGAGATATCAGTGGCACATTTTATCAAACATAAAAGAAACATGATTTCAAAATAAATAAAATGAAATAAAAATAACCTATCCCATTTCCATAAGGAGGGCATCTGGGACCCTGGTAAACCTCATCTCCAGTTAATGGAGGGTGTTGCCATTTTTTTATGACAACCCCGTTTTCAAAGTAATCCCTATTGGCATCAGGGAGATTGACTACTAAGGCACTATTTAAAAATCTAGTTTTTAAATAAAAAATATTATCATTAACTGCCCATCTATAGCAGTACATGATTTTTGCAATTCCTATTCGAGTTCCATGGATTTGATTTAACCTATGCACCCCATTAAATATTCTCCATGTGTTGGGGGCTATTCTTGCAGGAACAACGTCAAAGTAATGACAGAATTCCAGACACAAAGGACTTGGTGGAAAAGAAAATCCACACTCAGCAATAAAAAGGCTGGGAAACCAATGTCCCTCAGCCAAATTGAAATAATCAAAAGTCTCAGAAAGATCTTCCAAGACAACCCAAGAGGGAATGGAAAAATCAGATCGAAATTTGTCAAGAGATTCAACAGGGTAAACCATGGTGATTAAAGGAAATGAAGAAGAAGGAAGAAGATCTTACATAAAAAGAATGGATCTGATGTCAATGGACGATGGAAGAGATGAACGCACAAGAGAGTAGAAGACAATGAAAAACTCGAAGATACAAATTTGAAAAGTAGAAGATGATGGGAGTATCTATGAAGTTTAAATACCTTACCTTGGGAAATGGTGAAGTAATGATTACAAAAAAGGATTATTACGTTATCGGCGGCTAAAAATTTGAAAAGTGGAGCGAGAATCAGAGCGGCCAACAACGGCTAAAAAGACGCAAAGTGATGCGGGAATCGAAGCACGCAGAAAAGTCCAAAAAAGCATGATTCTACGAATTGGAAAGGAGAAATAAATACAAGGGAAACGCTCCTAAAAATGAGGAAGACTATTTAAAGCTACCATATTCCGAGAAAGAATGTTCCATACTCCTCAAATTTTGAACTATGAAACATTGGGGGCTTCTGTTGATACCAAATTTAGTCTGCTGATATGGACCAATCATATGAAGACACATGGCTATCTATATGGCAACAACAACCACTTCCGAGATGATCACACGCTCCGAGGAACCATGTTACTCCGAGGCACTCATACGCTCCGAGGAACAGACCTCTCCGAGGAACTCTTTAGCACCGAGAAGCTCAAGCGCTCAGAGCAACTCAGGCGGTCTGAGCTTCACCTCGAAGAAGGATACCAACAGTTGAACTGCTCATTAAATGTTTATCATTCAAACGCACACACAAAACGGGCATTAAATGTATTACCCTTTCATATGTATAAAATTTAATGTATTACCCTTTCATATTACAACCTCAGGGCTATAAATACATTGTACAATCCTCATTGTAAGGGGACCCCGAATCCAGACCTGAATTTCTTGATAGAACTTATAATCGAGAATTACCAAACACTCAACAATAAAACAACAGTGGCCGTAGGCCATTCTTATAAGGCTGAACCACTTTAAAATTATTTGTCTCATTTATTTATCTGTGATTGAATAATTAGAGTAATCTAATTTTTTACATCAACAATGATGGTCATTTAGGGGCGCGCCCAGTGGGGAAACTCGAAGGGGAGGCCTTAGAATCATTATATGTAAATGAATATAACTATTCTGTATCAAGTGGGACTTAATGGATTATCAAATTCCATTAAGAGCATGATATTCATAATATTCCTGCTAAGGAATGGAATGCCGGGAAAGTCATGTAATTGAGATAAAAGCCATAAAGAGCTTAAAATTGTGACTATATATTTCCTATTAAGGAATGGACTATAAAATGGAACAACGTTTTGATGTAAGATTTTAAGATAAATGTTAATTATTCTCATTTTTCCTGCATGATTAAATTTAGATTCATGATTAATTAAAATTGTTTAGGTTTATTCTTGTTTCTCTTCATTATAATTTATCATTCATAACTATCGTAATCTTTATTCATCTGGTAATCATATAGAATCGAGCCCTGACCCGTTCATATTTCTTGTTGTACATGCATCTTGTATCCGCCTAGGTACTCCGCCGTAAAGGAGGCCTGTTTTGCCTTCCCTATTGTGGTGATCTTGACGAGCCGTGATGCTTCGCGGGTATTATAGGTTATATTGTCTAGTCGCTTTCATTTTTGTACCCTAATTAAGATTAAGTCTTTTATTCGGGCGTGAGGCCCAAGCCTTTGTAACTGTTTAATGTAATGTATTATATAATTTTATTGAATTTGTTTAATACTGTTGTATGTATCTGTGGACCGATAATACATTTGGTTCTCTTATTGGTTACTCGTTGTTATTGTAGTATATATAAATCCTTCGGGTCTCCCCCTATCTTTTCAGTATTGGGTTGTTTAAATTCTTTCTTTAAAACTAAAACATAATTTTTGGCAACCCGTTTTCTGAAATTTTGGGTGGTTGTCTTGGATACTCTATATTTTATTGTGATGCTGAGAATGATTCCATCTCTAATTCTTGTTATATTGGAATATTGGGCTTGCCACCCCTTATTTTGGTGAGAGGGTTATCACAGATGGTATCAGAGCATCAGGTTCTAGAGTCCTTAGGAATCGGTGTGGTTGGATTACGTTTTCAGCTTTTCTTTTAATTTGCCACAGAGCTATAGGATTAAGATCGTTGATTTCTCTTGTGAGATTTTGTCGTTCTGCTATGAGGTAGGACCCATAGAATCTTTGGCGCATTCGTGTGAGATTCGTAGGTCGATTGAAGGAGGATGCCAGGGGAAGGTCGTTGTGAAGGCGTCATTAGAGGGAAGAACTAAGAACTGTAAGTGGTGGTCGGGGAGGAAGACCGCTTGGAGGTCGCTCCCTTTTTGTAGCATTTTCGTGTCATGCTACTACGACTACTGATTGCAGTGGATGTAGTTTTACCAAGTACCACTAGAATTAGAGGGTGGTACTAAGCTTGGGATTCTAAGCGACGTTATATCTAAGTTGAGAAGAGCCGTGATAAGGGCTACATGTGAAGTAAGAAGGGGGAGATGCATCTGCATTTGATGGATGCATAAGGTCCACGAGTTGGCTTAGGGGAGGGTGTAGTAGTTGCCCAGATGGAAGGGATGGAGGAAAATCCTTCGCCGTAGGAGAAGTGTTGAAATGGTGAGAACATAGTGGGTGTAATAAGTTTGCCCATGGGGAAACCCGATGGACATTTGCAACAACGAGTTTCTCTAGGATAACTGGACTAATGAAAAGATGGATTTTCAAACGTTCACCCGAAGTTCGGTCAGAGGCCGACGGTGAATAAAGAGTTGTACGGTTAGGGAGACCATGAAGCAAAATATGATAGGTTCCAGAATAAGTGTCGTTAACACTTATGAAGGATCAGTGTTTATGAGACCCCTATGGTGGATATCAGGTATTCGCTCGGGGAGGATTCATTGATATAAGAAAAGGGGACTGCGTGGGAAATGGTTTGACCGTCAGGATCGGAACAGTAGCTATGACGTTGAATGTAGAACCACTCATTTTGTTTTGTATAGATTAGAGAATAAAGGCAAGGGTAAGGATGCCTAGCTAGGGCATAGAAGGGAGTAACTTGGTTCGGATAAGGCTCGAGTGCGGTGTCAAAAAACCATTAATTTTTTCCAGAAGTGATTGGCAAGAATGTTGGTGCAAATTCAACCTTTGTAGTGGGTGCTGCATCCCACCATGATAAGATAGAGTAGTATTGTGTTTAAAGTAGATTCGGGTGTGTATATTGAGCTTATGGTGGTATCGACACTATTATAGAAAGGGTAATTATGTGACTTTCGTGGTAGGGAAGTCTTATGTTTTCTTCACTCGTTATGAGGCGAGTGATAATATTTTAGATGTATATGTGTCATATGTGCTACTTGCATTATGTGTTACCTTTTTTGAATATTTGGTTGTTTGTTTGCATTGTATGTAGTTTTTATGCCTTATCTCCACGACCAACAAGGTTAAGTAGTAATGCATAGGAGAGGTTCCTCGTTTGGATCCTGCTTTTGCGGGACGCTCCACGCGTGAACCTTAACGACGTTAGGAGTGGAGAGATGCTAATTTTCCTTTCTCTTATTTTGTGTATAATATGCGAGTAAAGATATTTTGGCTTGGTTGGGGTGATAGAAGGCAAATAAATTGCAAGGCTATCTCACTTGTAGTTTCAGAATGGAACTAGTTATTCTATAATTTCTCTCCTGGATACAGGTTGAGGCTTCATAGCGGTGGATCGAGGTAGGTAGGAGATTTTTATTATTTATTGTGTTATCTTGCGTGAGTATTTGATTATTCGTTTCCCTTGGTTGTGTTTGTTATGCTTATCTCCATGACCAACAAGTTAAGTAGGCATGCGTCGGAGGGGTTCCTTATTTAGATTTTGCTTTGTGAGACACTCTGCCGCATGAACACTTAACGACGTTGGGAGTGGAGAGACGATATTCTTTTCTTTTTCTATTAAATTTATTTTATTTTTGTTGTTAGAGGTTTAGCCGAGAATCACGTAGTTGAGTGATTAAGGGCTACTAATGTGCGAGATAGAAGTATTATATATAGTTCTCTCCTCAAATCGATGCGAGGGAGACTGAGTTATGAAGTCGAATTGAGACTTCGGGTTATGCCTTAATGAAAAGGCCAAGATGTATATATATGTGGTGGTATAAATATTGGTAAGACTTTACATAAAGTGAATGTCTTGTTTGTTGAAATTCTCAACTAATTGAATGGTAAAATACAGAGGTAGAATCATATTAGTAGAGTTGTGAATTAATGTTTTTTTGTAGTCCCTATCATGTGTCTTAGACCGTCATATCTTCATGATCGACGATGCGAGGTAGTAGTGAAACGGGAGGGTTCCTTGTTTGGATATCGCTTCAGCAAGACGTCCCACGTATAAAATCGAACGCATGTTGGGAGTTGAGATAGGTCTGGGGAACCAGGGACATATTTAGTAATATACGTTTATGACTTTGATAGGATATATATAAATATCGACCTTAGGATTATTAGGACGTAAGGCGTCTAGGGCATGTGATGTTGGTTAGGAAGGCTGGAGGAGGTCGACCCCAAGTAGGTTGTGGGTTAACTTTCAGAAGGATTAGGTCCCTAAAAATAAGAGGTATGAAAATTTCAAGTGATTTGGAAGGGTAGGCCAAAGGAGACGAAGCTTTCCTTAGATAGAGCATTACGTCGGTAACTTGACTTTTGAGGAGTTAAAAGGATGAATTGACTTCTACTCCTAAGTCCATGTGGTTAAGCTCGAGAGTGAATTTAACGGTTAAGTCTCTGCTAGGAATGGGGAGTAATGATAATGAAGCATGGAACCATTATTTTGTTCGTCTCACCAGTTTAAACTGTTGGGGAGCATCAATCCCATGTTTGAATTGAAATTCACTGTGGTAGTGATCGCCTTAAAGTGAGGGAGACACTACTTCCTGGGTAAAGATTTGGTCTTTCTTGCGAGCAACAAGTTATTGCGATAGACTGTGGGAAGAATCGAGTTGGTGTAAGAAGTTAATAAAGGACTATCTATTGGAAATTTCCTCTCGCTAAGGGAATGTGGTTAAGGTAGTAGATACGTCGAGTAGCAAACCGGTCGAAAAATTTGTGAAGGCATGGAAAGCCTAGTAGAATGAGTATGATTAGGAAGACTTAATAGCACTAACAAGATCATTCATGTCTGTGATCGAACATTTCACCTACTCGTGTGAAGAAGAGTAGTGGTGGAACAAAGAAGGGTATATTCATAGATATTTTCTTTGAATTTTCGACATCAAGCTGGTCCAATCCTATTCGAAAAATTATTGATTGTTTGACCAAATTGTTTCTTTCCGGCCGTATGGGCGAACTATATTCAGAATAGTACACCCCGCTCTTTATGGAGGAGTGGTAGAACTGTATGAAGTGCCTATCACTGGTGGTGGACCGAGATTATACATTCATGTAAAGGGTTGAGTAAAGTTTCCAGGAATTATTAGGAACCATATGGAAATGGAGTATATCTTACCTAATGCCGAAAGGCATACCTCGAATGTACGCCCTAGAATACATAGCTGATGAGAGCAGTAGTTGGTATGGATGCAAGTTCCCATACAATGATTCATATTTATTTCCTAAGGTATGCCATTGTGAGTGGCCCAGTGAAGCCGGGTGAGAAATTCTCATACTCGTTGGATGGAACCAGTGGACAACATGTTCCGTGGACTTGGAGTAGTCTCAGAACATTTCTTTAAGGATTGGGCTTGTTGAGCAATATGTTTTGAAGGGCTACGCCTATGTTAACATAAGTTGATTAGTTTTAGGATTAAGCGATTTAACGTTGCTTTAAGTATCCCCGAGGAGGGATGTAAAGTGATATAGGGAGTATAGAGGTTTATGCCGAGTTGTGTGGGTATATCCCTCCGTTGTAAGATGGTTGGATTGATAGTTCATGAGAAACAATTTGGTGTTATCCTAAAGCACGAAAAATGTTGGCTGAGATCGATAGTGACGACCTTAGTCCGAGTCCATTTGGGACGCAGATAACGAGGGGTGTGTTAATAATGTTAGAATGATGGTTTAGGATAGTATACCCTTGATTGGAGTAGGGTACGCCTGAATTTTGAGGGCAAAATTCCCTTATAGGGGGGAGTATGTAACAACCCTCGCTTTTAGGAGGCTGATTTTATATTAATTTACCGCATAAGGTAATTATATACAATATTGGAACTAGAGTAAATATTAATTTAATGAGGTGAAGGTTAACATTTACTCTTTTATTGCATATTTACTGTATGAGAAAGTAAATATCATCATGTTGTATGTTTTTATAGTGTCATGTGTTTAAAATGGAATTATGGTTTATATGAACCCGGAATTTGAAATATTATAAATTTTCCGGATGCCAGTTTTGATGGTGTAGTTAGTCCCGGTATGTCTGAGACAGTCAAAATAAGTGCCATATGGTATTTTTGTATTTCGGGCACTTTTACCTGGTTTAAACTTAAATGCGTATTAGATGTCATGTTAATGTGGAATTAACCATGTAAATGATTATGGTTTCGAATAAAATGAACCATGTAAATGGAATTGAAAATGAATTGGAAATGTTAATAATGATGGTAAATGATAATTTACTTAATCATGAATATGGTAAATGCTAATTTACTTAAACACACCTCTCTAAATGGCATCATAAGGGAAGTTCCCGCGCTTGGTGACGCCCCCTGGCTAATGAACGCCGGGTGGATATAGTCCTAGGCCCGATGTGCGGTTATGTTATATTTTTCTACGATGGGTAGGTAATTCCGGGTGTGGTTATGACTACCCCGCAGGCATATGGCTGCTTCCCGACGTATGCATTATAGGTGCCCAGGCTGCCTTGTTTGATAGGACCCTGGAAGATGATAGACATTTAGGAGCGCGCCCTGTGGGGAAACTCGGAGGGGCGGTCATAGAATCGTTATATGTAAATGAATATAACTATTATGTATCAAGTGGGACTTGATTGATTATCAAATGCCATAAAGAGAATGATATTGATAATATTCCTGCTAAGGAATTGAATGTCTGTAAAGGCATGTAATTGAGATAAAATCCATAAAGAGCTTAAAATTGTGTCTATATTTTCCTATTAAGGAATGGACTATAAAATGGAACAAGGTTTTGATGTAAGATTTTAAGATAAATGTTAATTATTCTCATTTTTCCTGAATGATTAAATTCAGATTCATGATTAATTAAAATTGTTTAGGTAGATTCTTATTTCTGTTCATTATAATTTATCATTCATAACTGTCATACTCTTTATTCATCTGGTAATCATATAGAATCGGGCCCTGACCCGTTCATATTTCTTGTTGTACATGCATCTTGTATCCACTCAGGTACCCCGCCGCAAAGGATGCCTGCTCTGCCTTTCCTATTCTAGAGATGTTGACGAGTCGTGATGCTTTTCGGGTATTACTAGTTATATTGTATAGCCGCTTTCATTTTTGTACCCTAATTCAGATCAAGTCTTTTATTCGGGCATGAGGCCCAAGCCTTTGTAATTGTTTAATGTAATGTATTATATAAATTTATGGTATTTGTTTAATACTGTTGTATGTATCTGTGGATCGATAATACATTTGGCCCTCTTATTGGTTACTCATTGTTATTGTAGTATATATACATCCTTGGGGTCTCCCCCTATCTTTTCAGTATTGGGTTGTTTAAATTCTTTCTTTAACATTAAAACAAAATTTTTGAAAACCCGTTTTCTGAAATTTTGGGTGGTTATCCTGGATACTCTAAATTTTATTGTCATGCTGAGAATGATTCCATCGACGATTCTGGTTATATTGGAGTATTGGGCTGGCCACCCCTTATTTTGGTGAGCGGGTTGTCACACTCCACACACCTCACGTCGGGAAAAGTCACCAACACCAGGTTTCCTAATAAAGGTTGACGGGTTTTCTCAATATGAACGTCCCAAAGAGTACACTATATACCTCTCTTCAGACTTACATTATTAAGTCCAAGATTCACCATTCGAGTAAATTCCCCTCTCTTACTCAATCAATGATAAAACACCCTGAACTACTGCTTGTGTTCTCTTCCTTATTTCTGCCAGAACCGAGGAAAACGAGTTCCTCAAATCAAAGCGAACCCAAAACCTATTATGTGTATTGTATCTCTAATTTTATCCTTTCCTAGATGACATAATCTAGGTGACGTCTGAAACGAGAGCAATTGTTATCATAACATCGATCAAGTGAATACACTTCACAGAAGAAGATAAGCGCAGTGAACACAACAGTCCTAGTAGTAGGGCTTTATCTCAAGAACGTTAACGGAAGAACGCTGAAAACTCACACATATCCTAAGGACTCTATAACTTGGCTCTGATAACATCTGCAACAACCCTCTTAAAATAATAATGGGTGACCAAGCCTATACTATATTAAATCAGGAGTCTCAGATGGCTCAGTCTCAACACCAACTATCGGTACTATATAATATAGGACTAACTACCCGATATCATATAGGCGAGATGTTAAAATTTAATAAAATAAGCAATATACAACAAACCAACACTATAACACTAAAAAAAACAAAAGAAAGATGCATGAAAGAACTAAGATAAAAGAAATGCTGAAATAAAATGAAATAAATAACTACAAGTGAATATACCACAAGGAAGTTGACCCAACTAAGCTGTCGGGACACAGCCAATACAATGACTGAAATGAAATAAATATACACATCTCTAAATATTCCTTGGGTATAAACACGATATACAACATGAGTCCTTCCTAGATTTTTAAAGAAGTAGGAAGAGACTACAAGATATATCCCGTAACAGTCCGCACCTGTCATGGCTCTCAAGACTCTGGATAGGAGGTCATCCGGCATCCATGCGGTAGGAGACCTGTAGTAATATATATATATATATATACACAGGCAGGAGAGAAAAGTAAATGGGTCAGAGCCTGAGTTGTGAAAATATTTAGCAAGTGTGTTAACCGTGCATAATAAACATCGCTGCACTTATTTCATAATTAAAGTGGAATCTCACTCTCGTGGAACCCCAACTCACCTCTCATCTAAAGGCATGCACCTATCCGCGTCTAAAAATTTTAGTTAAATTACCATAATTTTAAGGACAACCTAACTTATCATAGCCCCCCCCCCCCCCCCGCCTATTCCCACGAGATTAGCCTTCCTATCTTAACCCAAGAATCCACCCCTTTCCTAATCATACTTGATTATGTTTACAAACAATTATGCCATAATAGGATTAATGGATTCCGATTTATAATTTATTTAATTATAATCCTTAATACGTTACCCAAATATATTTGGGTTGAATCAAAAGATTTACTTTCAAATTAACGTGCATACAAATTATTATTGACAAAACTTCTCTCCAATATCAACATTGTACTACGTTTCGTGCATGGGGTGTCTCACAAAGCAAAATCGAAACAAGGAACCACCCCGTTAAACTACTTCTTGACAATGTTGATCCTCGAGATCCATCATGTAAGACATAAATATTTCACAGAACTTTTCTCCAATCTCGACACTGCACTACGTTTCGTGCTTGGGGTGTCTCGCAAAGAGAAATCCAAACAAGGAACCACCCCGTTACACAACTCCTTGTCAATGTCGATCTTAGAGATCCATAATGCCATACTATACTACTACTACAACTAAATTTTAAGCTACAATTATGAAAACAACTAAAAATCTCTAATAATATCCTTGGGATGATGTAATCGAAATATTCTTATAAATGCGATACATCAACCCCCAATCATCTAGTACACATAATCATCCAAGATGTACTCATAAAAATTCCATATCCTTTCTTCTATAGAATATATAAATATATATATAGGTATTTTATTCTAACCATAAATATATAAATGTGTGTGTACCATCATCTTCCAAACCCATGAGCAAGTGTACATATCATATCTGATGTACAATGGACATGAACATAATACACCCGTCTATATATCCGAACCCTGCTCTATGGGCCAGGATGCTCACCCTCTACGCGCGCAACTTCCCAATGATAGCATGAGCGTGGTATGCTTAACCACAAATGTATACATATCGTTCACATGCACAATATATACCCATCCATATGATCCCATCATATGATCAAATATTAAACCATCACATACGGTTTAGATATCCATGCCATGTATGTCCACCACATAAATATATCCATATATTCATATCTTTATAGATATATATACATATATTAACATATCCATATATATATATATATATAAACTAATTCTCGTTCATATGTATAAGATATATATACTCTCGGCTATAAGTATACATAATCCTTAATATACAAGCCGTCACCATAATTTCCTTTAAATTTACCTCGATATGTGAATACAATCCCTCACTAGAAACATATTCACTCACTTTTCCTATGATGAATAGTCCCCCAACCACATACGGATATATGCATATATATATCCAACATTAGGGTTATCACCAAAAGTTTAGTGTAGGAAACCATCACTACACATACCATCCATATCCGAGAGCACATTGATGAATTTAGTAATAATTTTCAACTATTGGTTTATACATAACTAATAGTATATAAGCCTCAAGCTCAATCTTATTTTCATCAAATAATCCCATTTTCTAGGGAAAATGCCCGTAGTAAATCACACTCTCATAAACAACATCTACTCCAACTAGATTTACGCACTCTACTCTAGTTGGTCATATGATTCCATCGCTCTCGATTTTGACTATGGTTCAATCACTTTTATGAATCCCCTAGTATAAGACCTCTTGGATTTAATTCTTAAAGTTTATCATTACTAAGGATATGTGTCCACTCTCTTTCATTGGGCCCCAAACCCTAAACTCTGTAGAATCCTATTTAACATAAGGATTTAGCACTACCCTCGCCCTATATTTTCGAGCCATGCCCTCACAACTCTCTCCAAGAGTTCTTAGCCTCCCATCACATCTATACTTACAATTGATCTATAAGTAGGATTCTCAATTCACAAGGGGTTTCCCCACAATCTCTATACACAACTACAAATACATACATGGATATATTTTTCCCAAATTGTCCCAAGAAGTCCCCATAATGACAATGTGTGAGAAACCCCTATGGTGTCTCCAAACATATCTCTTACTTTGTAAGAGAAGACCCCGAATCAATAAACCCAACCAAAAAGAGTTCGAAATCACGATGGACAAAATTACACCAAATGCCCTATTTTCGAATCGATCCGGCCCTATTCCGAATCAATTCGGCCTCCAAGGAGAATCGATTGGGGTCCAGAGACCTGGACTAATGCCTTAGGCCGAATGGATTCGGCTTGGGTCCGAATCGATCCGGTCAATGCAGACTTGCCAATTTTCCTGAACCGAATCGATTCGCTTAGGGGGCGAATCAATTCGAGTCTGCAGATTTTGACGGGTTCTTCTTCTTCTTCGAACCCACGAATTTTAAACCCTAAAATATTTATTCCAACCCCCAAACCTTCATCAAATCATGATTTTAAACCAATAAGTCAACCCAAAGTTGATCCCAACGATTTCTACACCATTACTCCCATATTTAAAATATTGATTTCAAGATTAAAAACAAAATCTAAGTTTTGATGTTAATACGCAAAAATCATTTCTTTAACCCACAAATTATGAAATCAAATACACAAATGACTTATTTAGCAAGATTAAACACTTGTCTCAGACTTGTAGAGGTTGGACCGTCCTCGATGTCGCGGTTGGGCCGGAAATATCTAAGCTTTCGCTCCTCTCTCTCTTCCTTTCTTCTTCTTTTCTCTCTTTTTTTCTTGTTCTCTCTTTCTCTGATAAGACGGCTTGATTTGAAAGCCTCTTAAGCCTATAAAATAGAAGTCCCATTTTTTAAATGCTAATACACAATTTAAATGACTCGTTTACTCCAGTTCGAGTCAAACTGACTTAAAAATATTCCGGAGCCGAAATAAAACACAACGACAGTCATTTTTACAATCTCCATCCTTCCGGGATCAATGGTACCCTCAAAATCATCATCCGAAATACTTTAAAGCGTCCTCTATTTTTGGACCTCAATTTCCAAATTTTAAAATTCTCAATTTAATTAAATTTTATTTTCCCAAAAATTTAATTTCTCAGTCTAAAAATCATGGGGTGTTATAATCTTCCCCCCTTGCAAAAATTTCGCCCACAAAATTTAAGATGTGGCTAGGACCACAATCTCATCAAGTTATTACATCAACTCTTAGGATCACTATACCGATCCTTTATAGTTCTCACGTCAAACCCCATATATTTTAAAACAAATTAACTACTCGGGGCGTCCATACACCACCCGAGCTTCCACTCGTAGAATTATAATGAGGCTCCATTAGCCTCAAATTATACTATAATCCTGAGCAAGATAATTTGTAGTAACATACTAAATATATATAAATTTGACAATTCCCAATGGTTGAACTCTCCTTAATTCGTAACGCTAGCTGCCTTCGTGCGGGGGAGGTCTCGAAAGCAAAATCCAAACAAGGAACCCTCCCAATACACTACTGTGTAGCAAGGTAGGGGATTGAGGTTAGTTGAACCAGGGTTAAGATTTTATAAAAGATTTTCATATTTTTAGATACTGCCCAAAAGCCTATGCAACAATATATAATATAAATAAATTATGCATCTTTCGACACGCTAAATAAACACCTTTGCATAAGACACAAGGTCTCAACAAATACAACACTCTAACCAATACCTAGTTCTTAAGACTAGCACAACTATAGGCTAAATTCTCCGTTCAAAATAAATCCACTAAACTCTAAACCTCTTCACCATACTAATTCTTTTCATCACCCCAAAACATCATTTCAAGGCAAGTCCTTGAATCTAAACTCAGGGTACTCCACTTCTTCCAGGATAATATTTAACCCTAAACCTATTTCTCCACAAGAGAAACATCTTCCTCAAAATCCTACCTAACCATTTTGAACGACAAAGCGCTATTGTGACTACCGAAAACTCCCTCAGTCCTACGTAACGAACCGGAGTCCAATTTCGTACTCCCTCTTCCCAGAAGGCAATACTCCCGATATTGGGACAACTCCACACACCTCACGTCGGGAAAAGTAACCAACTCCAGGTTTCCTAATAAAGGTTGACGGGTTTTCTCAATCTAAATGTCCCAAGGACTACACTATATACCTCTCTTCAGACATACCTTATTAAGTCCATGATTCACCATTCGAGTAAATTCACCTCTCTTACTCAATCACCGATAAAACACCATGAACTACTGCTCGAGTTATCTTCCTTATTTATTCCTGAATTGAGGAAAATGAGTTCCTCAAATCAAAGCGTACCCAAAAACTGTTATGGGTATTGTAATCTAATTTTATCCTTTCCTAGACGACATAATCTAGGTGACGTCTGAAATGAGAGCAACTGTTATCAGAATGTTGATCAAGTGAATACACTTCACAAAAGAAGATTAGCGCAGTGAACCTTTTCGATACTATATATATAGGACTAACTACCCGATATCATATAGGCGAGATGTTGAAATTTAATAAAATAAGTAATAGAAAACAAACCAACACTATAATACTAAAAAAAAAGATGCATGAAATAAGAAAGATAAGCGAAATGCTGAAATAAAATGAAATTCATAACTACATTTGAATATACCACAAGGAAGTAGACCCGAATAAGCTGTCGGGTCACAGGCAATACAAAGACTGAAATGAAATAAATATACACATATCTAAATATCCCTTGGGTATAAACCCGTTATACAACATGAATCCTACCTAGATTTTTAAAGAAGTAGGAAGCAACTACAAGATATATCCCGCAACAGTCCGCACCTGTCACGGCTCCCAAGACTCTGGATAGGTGGTCATCTGGCATCCATGCGGTAGGACACCTATAGTAATATATATATATATATACAGGAAGGAGAGAACAGTAAACGGGTCAGAGCCCGACTTCTGAAAATATTTAGCAAGTGTGTTAACCGTGCATAATAAATATTGATGCACTTACTTCATAATTAAAGTGGAATCGCACTCTCGTGCAACCCCAACTCACCTCACATCTAAAGGCACGCACCTATTCACGTTTTCATTTTTTTGTTAAATTACCACAATTATAAGGACAACCTAACTTATCATAGCCCCCCCCCCCCCCCCCTCCCCCCAATTCCCACGAGATTTGCCTTCCTATCTTAACCCAAGAATCCACCCCTTTCCTAATCATTCTTGATTATGTTTACAAACAATTATGCTATGATAGGCTTAATGGATTCCGATTTATAATTTATTTAATTATCATTCTTAATACGTTACCCAATTATATTTGGGTTGAATCATAAGATTTACTTTCAAATTAACATGCATATAATTTATTATTGACAAAACTTCTCTCCAATCTCAACATTGTACTACGTTTCATGCATGGGGTGTCTCGCAAAGAGAAATCCAAACAAGGAACCACACCATTACACTACTTCTTGACAACGTTGATCCTAGAGATCCATCATGTCAAACATAAATAGTTGACAGAACTTTTCACGAATCTCGACACTGCACTACGTTTCGTGCGTGGGGTGTCTCGCAAAGAGAAATCCAAACAAGGAACCACCCCGTTACACTACTCCTTGTCAATGTCGATCTTAGAGATACATAATGACATACTATACTACTACTACAACTAAATTTTAAACTACATTTATGAAAACAACTAAAAATCTCTAATAATATCCTTATGATGATGCATCCGAAATATTCCTTTAAATGCGATACATCAACCCCCAATCATCTAGTACACCATAATCATCCAAGATGTACTCATAAAAACTCCATATCCTTTCTTCTATAGAATATATAAATATATATATAGGTATTTTATTCTAACCATATATATATATATATATATATATATATATACCATCATCATCCAAACCCATGACCAAATGTACATATCATATCTGATGTACAATGGACATGCACATAATACACCCGGCTATATATATCACGGATAAAACTGAACCATGCTATCATCATCCCAGTGCCCGGCTCACGTAGCAACTGGGGACCACCATGGTGGGGATGAACGACATCCATCTCGTGGTAACTCACAGACACGACGTCCCCAGAAGCGATCATAGTTCCTAACCGGCAACGAGATGAAACATACCCCCCACGTCTCATCCAAAAATATATATATCACATAATAACACACTGGACGACTATGACCTGGGGAATATCGGCACCCTGCTCTATATGCGAGGATGCTCTCTACGCGCGCAACTTCCCAATGATAGCATGAGCGGGGTACGCTTAACCACATAAGTATATATATCGTTCACATGCACAATATATACACATCAATATGATCCCATCATATGATCAAATTTAAAACCATCACATATGGTTTAGATAACTATACCATGTATGTCCACCACATAAATATATCCATATATTCATATCTATATAAATATATATACATATATTCACATATCCACATATCTCTATATATAAAGTAATTCTCTTTCATATGTATAAGATATATATACACTCGGCTATAAGTATACATAATCCTCAATATACAAGCCGTCACTACAATTTCCTTTAAATTTACCTCGATATCTTAATACAATCCCTCACTAGAAACATTTCAATCATTTTTCCTATGATGAATAGTCTCCCAACCACATACGGATATATGCATATATATATCCAACATTAGGGTTATCACCCAAAGTTTAGTGTAGGAAACCATCACTACACATAGCATCCATATGTGAGAGCACGTTGATGAATTTTGTAATAATTTTCAACTAATGGTTTATACATAACTAATAGTATATAAGCCTCAAGCTCAATCTTATTTTCAACAAATAATCCCATTTCTTAGGCAAAATACCCATTGTAAATCACACTCTAATAAACAACATCTACTCCAACTAGATTTACACACTCTAATCTAGTTGGTAATATGATCCCATCGTTCTCGATTTTGACCATGGTTCAATCACTTTTATGAATCCCCTAGTCTAAGACCTCTCATATCTAATTTTTAAAGTTTATCATTACTAAGGGTATGCGTCCATTGTCTTTCATTGGGGCCCAAACCTTAAACTCAATATAATCCTATTTACCATAAGGATTTAACACTACCCTCAGCCTACAATTTCGATTCATGCCCTCACAACTCTATCCAAGAGTTCTTAGCCTCCCATCACATCTATACTTGAAATTGATCTATAAGTAGTATTCTCAATTCACAAGGGGTTTCCCCACAATTTCTATACACAACTCCAAATACATACATGGGTATATTTTTCCCAAATTGTCCCAAGAAGTCCCCATAATGACAATGTGTGAGAAACCCCTATGGTATCTCCAAACATATCTCTTACTTCGTAAGAGAAGACCCCAAATCAATAAACCCAACCAAAAAGAGTTCGAAATCACGATGGAGAAAATTACACCAAATGCCCTATTTTCGAATTGATCCGGCCCTATTCCGAATCAATTCGGCCTAGAGAATTGATTCGGCCTCCAAGGAGAATCGATTCGGGTCCAAAAACCTGGGCTAATGCCTGAGGCCGAATCGATTCGGCTTGGGTCCGAATCGATCCGGTCAATGCAGACCTGCTAATTTTCCTGAACCGAATCGATTCGCTTAGGGGGCGAATCAATTCGGGTCTGCAGATTTTGACGGGTTCTTCTTATTCTTCGAACCCACAAATTTTAAACCCTAAAATTTTTATTCCAACCCCAAAACCTTCATCAAATCATGATTTTAAACCAATAAGTTAACCCAAAGTTGATCCCAACCATTTCTACACCATTACTCCCATATTTAAATATTGATTTCAAGATTAAAACCAAAATCTAAGTTTTGATGTAAATACCCAAAAATCATTTCTTTAACCCCCAAATTATGAAATCAAATACACAAATGACTTATTTAGCAAGATTAAACACTTGCCTCATATTTGTAGAGGTTGGACAGTCCTTGATGTCGCGATTGTACCGGAAATATCCTAGCTTTCATTCCTCTCTCTCTCTTCCTTTCTTCTAATTTTCTTTTTTTTTTCATTTTCTCTCTTTCTCTAATGAGAAGGCCTGATTCGAAAGCCTCTTAAGCCTATACAACATAAGTCCCAATTTTTTAAATGTTAATACACAATTTAAATGACTCGGTTACTCCAGTTCGAGTCAAACTGACTTAAAAATATTCCGGAGCCGAAACAAAACCCAATGACCGTCATTTTGACTATCTCGACCCTTCCAGGATTGATGGTACACTCAAAATCATCATTCGGAATATTTTAAAGTGTCCTCTATTTTTGGACCTCAATTTCCAAATTTTAGAATTCTCAATTTAATTAAAATTTATTTTCCCAAAAATTTAATTTCTCAGTCTAAAAAATCATGGGGTGTACACATTCTAGGTGATTTGCAAGATAAAATAAATTCACAACCACTATGTCGCGATGTACGAGGAAAAACCTATAACGCAAAAAAACCTTGGACGATGCTAGCCTTAAATCTACTAAGAACAAAATTTTACAAGTACAAGACAAATGACTTACTCAACTCGACTTAACTCCCTTGAAGCCTCTGGCGCGTCTTCTTGTACCAAACTCTGCTTAGTCGACAATCCCAAAACCTTGCAAACCACCAATGAAGCATTTAGACAACCGTAAGCACCGAACAATGCCTTTAAGCGTGTGAGTAAATGCCTTTCACCGTGTGAGTATGCCTCAACAAAACAATGAACTTCTTCTTTATGGGATGTAGAAGTAAACCCAAACAAACTCTTCAATTCGGTAGAGTAAAACTTGGTGCCCAACACTCTACAAGAAAGTATATAATGATAGGAACCTGGATTAAACTTAAATTAATCGGTGTAAGTGTTTTCTTAGAAATTAATTAATAGATACTTAAAAACACTAAACAATGAACTTTTGAACTAGTAAATTTTTTCCCTCTTTAATTATTCTCTCAAAATTTGTTTAGAAAATGTCAAAAGTTGGTTTGCCAATGTTGGTTCCCGTACATATTAATTATGGAAATGTTAGTGGGAGCATAGAAAAAACTGCCAAAATATTTTCCCACCGAAAATCTCATTCGAACGACCTTCTAACAAAGTTCTAGTGGAAAAAATGGAAAAGTCGTTGGCAAACTCCTTCGAACAAAATTCTCGTTTGAACAACATTCTCGTTGAAACAACAATTTCGAACGAAATGTGAGAATGGTTAAATTACATTTTAACCCCAAAACCTTTTTATTCAATGTTCTAAAGTAACCTTTGGAAAATAAAATTCATTTTAAAATAAAATTACACCCATTAAAAAAATGTTCCAAGCTCCTATTTATATATATATATATATATAATGCATTCATACCTTAGGAGAGATTGGAACTCAGTTGATGACGTGAAACGAGGCACATTTAAATCGGCAATGATGTTCTCTTTATAGGTAGGTCGCAAAATCTTCAACTTTAGCATGTCATAGGCAGGATTGGTGTTAAAGAAATCTATCGTATAAATCAAATGTTTTTTTTTTGGAATTGAGACAACACTACATTAAGACTCAATCAGAGATTTGTGTCCATACAAATCTCCCCCTTTGGCTATTTCGAGATAATAACCAAAACAAAATCCTGAAGGGTAGTCAAACACGACTAGACTCTAAAACATCAAACCCAAAAATAGAAAACATGACTCAAGACCCAAGGATCAATAGCTTTGTCGATGAAAGGTTACCACTAAATAGAATTCCTGCACACTTAAGAAAATGTTAAACGCATAGGGAATATCACAGATTTAAATGAAATGAAATTAAACACTCCCCCTAAATTAATTATCCCCTTGTATCCACTATGATCTACCTAAGAAGTTCGCGACTCCCCCTATGATAAATATTCTAAAATAAAGGTTTAGAAACCACTTCTCCCCTTTTTGTTCAGGAATAGACAAAGGATTAGGAATTAATTAAGCACACATTCTCCTCCAATCTAACTAAGTACTATTTCTCCGCCTAATAACTACATAAGGGATAAAGTATGGGAAAGCAAGTAATCATGATTGAACATAAAGTGAAAAGGACATGAAAGCATATGGGCAACTATAGCATTGACTAATCCACAACAAGGATAAGTGGATACCAACATTTTAATGAAAAACAGATGACTCAAATTTGAAAAATAGAATACTACTCACGTGATATCAAACAAAATTCGCAATGATGAATGACAAATATGAAATAGGAGCATGAATGGACTAGCTAGACATGGTAAAGACTTAATATAAAAAAAATACCATATATATGTATACATAATGAATAGCACAAAAGTACATGCACATATACATAGGTAAATAATACCACGTATGACAAAAACAACATTATGTTTTTCACACTCGTATGGCAAAAATGTGTCCAAATATATGTTGTAAATGGAAGTGTAGGGGTGTGAACTAGTAACAATTAAATTTCGACCCAATCACTTAAAACATGTTCATGGAGTTCTTATTTAATTGAAATTTTTTATCCCATTTAGATATAGCCTCATGTGACAATTTAAGTTGAACTCAATGAACAAACATACACAATGCATATAAGTTTAGAATTTTAATGATTCTACAAACTAATAGTGTCATGACAATGAACGCGCAACTATGATAAACGGACATTGTGCAAAACAATTCATATACTATCCAAACTCCCTCAAAATAAGCATATAGTTATGGAATGACTATATAAACTTGAAAAAAATAGTCCTTGGAAAATATTTTTCTTTTAATGCCATTTTCTTTTAGTCCTTTAGACCACGTATTTCTTTTAGGTCCATTATAAATGATGGCCTACTCGCAAAGGAAAAATTTCCTATTGAAGCCCTTCCCAGTGCACATAAATATAAATATCATTTTTATATCAAATGAATCTCACGTGCAACAAATTTTATCATGATCTAGTCCTCCTAGGTCACATAGAATGTATATGTCTTGATTGGTAGGTGAACACCTCACAAAGCTCAAATACGACTTGTGAAGTTGAAATTTCAAGTGATTTCGTGCATGAGTGAATTGAGGCATATAAAAATAGAATGCACAAAGAAACACAAAATCCGACTACTCCATATAAGCATGGTAAAGAACATTTTAAGAATTTAAAATCTCAACCAGAAGTTCTAGCCACATGGAAGCGAAAAAGAAATGATTTGAACAGAAGTGTATGTCACATAATGTGTGTCAAACTAAAATACACAATTTTTTTTTTTTAGTTTTTGAAAATTTTAACCACACAAATGAAAATATTTATTCAAACTACAAAAAAAAATCATTTGAAGTTTTCATTAAGCCTAAATTACTCTAAAGATAAAACACAAATGATAAAAAAAAAAATCTTTTTTTATTTTTCAATTAATGCAAACAAAAAAAATTTAATACAAAAGATAAACAAAAATCATAATTCTATCATGAGATATGCGATAAAGCAATGACTAGAAAATGATTAAACATGCATACCAGAGCAATGATATATAATATGAAGAAGAAAAAGCTAGAGTACGCAAAAAACTAACACATTCAACCTTTGGATATAGCAAGGGAGGTATCGTGTGAAAGTAAATGAGAATAAAAAATCCTATGTTGTAAAGATACCAAGTCTGATCTCCAAACCCAAACTAATGATTATTGACGATATCGGGATATAGGAATCTTGGCTACCTCGGTGTAACAACCCTCACTTTTGAGAACCTATTTTATAATTATCTTCTAGGTATAGTAATTAGATATAAAATGTTGGCATGTGGAGTAAATATTACCTTAAGAAAAAAAAG
Source organism: Sambucus nigra (assembly GCA_949130495.1). NCBI lineage: Eukaryota > Viridiplantae > Streptophyta > Magnoliopsida > Dipsacales > Adoxaceae > Sambucus > Sambucus nigra. Next base: position 33,095,505 of record OX422218.1, on the reverse strand, counting down.
TTAATATTTGCTAAGATGTTGCATATTTGCCTTATGTGTAGATAAATATCACCATGATGTGGTTTATTATGTCCTTTGATTTAAAATGACATATTGGATTAAAATAAAACCAGAACTTAAAATGAGTTATAAAATTTCCAAATGATAATTTGGAGGGTGCTGCTAGTTCCAGAAGGTGCGAGATAGTCAAATTATGTGCCATATTGTATTTTGAGGTTTTGGGAACTTTTTACGAGTTTTGGTTTAAATGTGTAGTTGCCTATTATTTTATCGCGATGTTGATCACTTAACTTGGTAATTTTAGAGTAAGCCACGATTTATTCTCCCTAAGTCTTCTATTTACTCCTAATTTCATTCCTAAACCTAGAGAAAAGAGGGAGAGAAGAAGAAACCTTGGGAGAAAAGAGAGATCGAAGCTTTGGAGATTGATCTTGCACACAACTTCATCAAATCTGAATTTGCAAACTTGAGGCAAGTTTTGTACTTGCTATTATATGATTTAAGTAGAATAATTAGTATTGATAGTTGTGGTTATGTATGGTTTAAGAATGTGAGGGTTTTTATTGGTTTTATGGGCTTTAAATCTTTGGAGATGGATTTGAATGGTTATTGAGATGAATTATGGTTGTTGGATGTATTTATATTCGGCTAGTAGCAATAGATGATAGGGGTTTGGGATGGTTGAGTTTGGAGGAGATTAGGAGTTCAAGACTCCATAGCCAAAATTGGCAAAATTTGCATGGGCAAATCGATTCGGCCAGGCCGAATCGATTCGCATGGAGACAGTTCGTAGGTCTGAGTGAACCGAATCGATTCGGTTCTTTATGAATCAATTAGGCTATTATGTAGAATGTTGGTTTTCGTGACCGAATCAATTCGTCTAGTCCGAATCGATTTGCTTTTCTGGCCTAATCGATTCGGCTATTCCGAATCGATTCGGAAATCCTACATTTTTGTTTTTCTTTTTATTCCCTAATTATTACCCTTTCCCTTAGGATTAGGACCTAGGAACCGTCATGAATGAAGTAAACATAGGGTCCTAGAGTTTTAGTTGAGTTTGGTCGCTATCCTAGAGTTGAATGGGTTCACTTGGGGTTCATTCCATGGGAACGTAAAGTGATGTTTATGCATCACTTCGTATTTTTTAAATTTGTTGGAATATAGAGTTATAAGACCATATTTGGAGACTTTAGGGTCCCTATTGAGGTATATATAGAACCTTGGGACTCAAGGGATTTCAGATGATTACTTGGAGACTAATTCGGGACTTAAAATGTGATGAATATTAATGAGAATATTCAAGGATTATGGTTTCAAATAAAAGTGAAACATACATGTGATTTATGAAAATAAGAATGAGCTGAAAATGGTAAATGTTAATTTATGTAAACACACCTCTATAAATGCTATCGTGAGCGAAGCTCACGCATGAGGTGATGTCCCCTGACTAGCGAATGCAGGGAGCCATATGCGGGATTTTATATATGTTTTTCTGTGCTAGTGAGGTAATTCTGGGTGTGGTTATGATTCACTCGTAGGTATATGGCCAATTCTCGATGTGCGTTAGGTGCCCAGGTTGTCTTGTATAGATAGGCCCTGGAAGATGATAGCCATTTAGGGGCGTGCCCAGTGGGGAAACTTGGAAGGGCGGTCTTAGAATCGTTATATGTATAAGAATATAACCTTTCTAACTCAAGTGGGACTTAAGGTATGTAAATTTCCATATGAAAATGTGATGGTAATTATATTCCTTCTAAGGAATGGAAAATGGAAAAATGGAAAAAAAATGAGGAGTAATGAGGTTTAATCTTATTCTCTTGCATAATTTAAAAATTGTTAGAATCATTGAACATCGACTTATCATGTTGTATAATTACGGTGTTATTTACATCATTCATGATTAACTGTCCATATCTATCATGCTTCTTGTTCTTCTGGTGATCATATGTACACCGGCCCTTGACCCGTTCATTTTCCATGTTGTGCATGTTATTGTATTCCGCTCAGGTGCCCCTCCGCGAGGGCTCCCGTTGTGATCTTCTTATTCCTTTAACTTCGAGGAGCTATGAAATTTTGCGGATTATCATGGGATATTTTGTTAGACGCTTGCATCTTTTGAAGTCTAGCTATGATCGAGTCTTTTCATTCGGGCATGTGTTGCCCAACTTTTGTACTTGTTAATGGATGTAATATGTATATAATTGAACTGTTGTAGTAAGTTGGATGTAACTGTTGACCGATAACTTATTCGGTCCTTTTATTTTATGTTGATTCAGTAATAAAATAAGTCTCTTTGGAATTCCACTTTCTTTCCGAATTGGGTTGTTTAGTTTATTTTCCTTAACTTTTAATTAAATCTTCAATTTGGCAACCCGTTTTCTGAATTATTGGGTGGTTTTTCCTGTATACCTATTTTATTGTTATGATGCTGAGAATGATATCCATCCATGATTCCATTACTTTTGGAGTATCGAGCTGGCCACCCCTTATTTCGGGACACGGGTTGTCATTATGGTATCAGAGCATCAGGTTCTTGTGTCTTTAGGGTCTATGTGTATTTGTCACCTTCTATCGTACCGTTCTTTGATATAGAGGCTAATGATAGGACTGATTTGTTGCTTATGACTACGATCTTCTGCAAGATAGATTATTTTACACAGTATTACAACTCTATTGTTTCTCCATCTCAGATGCCGCCAAAGAGAGGTCGCCCGACGAGACGTAATAGGTTTATAAAAGAGGAGGTTGGTCCTCCACCGCCGCCACACGGAACATTTAATGCTTCCGATGTGGCAAACATAGTGGCTGAAGCGGTTAATGCGACCATGATAGCACTGGCTCAACAACGAGAGCAAGATGTCCCAACTCCTACGAGACCCTCTCCGTGGGAGAGAGCTAGGGAATCTTTTCTAAAGGGTCAACCTCCGGAATTTGATGAAGGCTCGGATGTTATGAGGTCAAATCAGTTGAAGAAATACATGGAACGCCATATACGTATGGTGGAATGTAGTGAGGAGAAGAAGCAAGTCTTTGCTACTTTTAAACTGGTTGGGGCTGCGTTACATTGGTGGGAGTCTATGACTACACTAGTACAGAGAGACACTATGTCGATTTCTGAATTTTGGGTTTTGTTTGATCAAAAGTATTTTCCTCCCGCGATTCAAGGGGAGATGATCAGGAGGTTGCAAGACCTTGCGCAAGGAGAGATATCCATGGATGAATATGAAGAGGAGTTCACCCGGTTGGCAAGTTTTCCACCAGATGAGGTGACTCCCAAAGAAAAAAAAGTTTCTAAGTTTATGAGAGGTTTGAACTGGAGGATCCGGTAACACTTGCTGGGTAATTCGGCATTGTAAACATTTGGTGAGGTTATAAATGCGGCATTATTACATTGCCAACAACATAGGTTGTTTGTGACATGTGGCAAGAAAGCCATGGTAGTAGGGCAAGTGGGAAGTCCTGGAGGAGTGGTACAAGTGGAGGAGTCTTTCCCTCGTCCCAATCTTTGGGTAGTAAGTAGAAAGAGAGGGATCCCCAGCAGGGGGACTTGTCAAGGATGCAACATTTTGGTGGGTTGAATTCAGGGAACCCCAATAATAGGCACGATCAAGGTGCCCCACAACAACAAGCAGGCCGAGGTGGTCAAGGAGGTAGAGGCCATCAGGGCCAATGTGTTAATCAGTTCAGAAATAACCGGGGCCGTAATGCGAAGAATATGGTGGGTCAATGTTTCCAATGCAGTGAAGCGGGTCATTATAAGAAGGAGTGTCCTCAGTTGATTAGGGGACAGTTTCCTAGAGCTCCACAGAAGCCATATGTTCAGTTTCCTCCACAGGTACCTAAACCAGTTGTTCCTCCACAGCAGGGTCAATTACAGTATGGGAGTGTTTATCATATTCAGGATGCTATTCTTCCTTCAGCCCCGCCGGCATCGCCAGCTATTGAGGGTAAGTTCCTTATTCAAGGACACATGGGTCGCATTTTATTTTATACAGGTGCAACACATTCATTCATTTCCAGGAGTTTTTCTCACACCGTAGGGGTGATAAAATTTGCTGAGAGTACTTTAACTAGTGTCGAGTCCTCTATGGGTGATGGTTCACTCATTTTTCTTTTTTGTAAAAATATGGGGATTTCTCTTGGTAATTTATGTTTTGAGGCCGATTTACTCGTCCTGGACATGGTCGGGTATGATGTGATTTTGGGCATGGATTGGCTTATTAAATATCATGCAATAGTAAATTGTTACGGGAAGAGTATAGTCTTCGTCGTTCCGGGACAAGAAATGTTCCTAGTAGTTTTGCCTCGTTTAGAGGGGAGTAATTGTACTTATTTTTATTGTATTGTAGAGGAGACTTATGGGGATGTAGTTGTTCCCTCTGATTCTATTCCGATTGTGAGAGATTCTAAGGATGCCTTCCGGGAAATACCGGGTTTTCCTCCTAGGAGAGAGATTGAGTTTGTGATCGATTTAGCGCCGAAAACGAGGCCTATTGCGAGGGCTCCATATCGAATGGCTCCTATGGAAATGAGGGTGTTGAGAGATCAAATCAACCAGTTTTTGGAGAAGGGTTTTTTAGACGGAGTACGTTGCCTTGGGGTGCTCCAGTGTTGTTTGTAAAGAAAATAGAAGGTTCCCTCAGATTATGTGTTGATTATAGTGAGTTGAACAAGGTCACCATCTGGAATAAATATTCATTGCCTCGCATCGATTACTTGTTTGATCAACTTCGAGGAGTGTCATATTTCTCCAAGATCGATTTGAGGACGGGATATCACCAGTTGAGGATACGGGAGGAGGATGTATCCAAGACAGCTTTTCTTATAAGATACGAGTCCTACGAATTTTTGGTTATCCCCTTTGGACTAACCAATGCCCCCAATGTATTTATGGATCTTATGAATAGGGTATTCCGGGACTTCCTGGACCAATTTGTTATTGTGTTCATCGATGACATTTTAGTCTATTCTCGAACGAAATCTGACCATGTTATTCATTTGAGGTTGGTCCTACAAAGATTGAGGGATCACCGATTATATGCTAAGTTCGAGAAGTGTGTCTTTTGTTTATATGAGGTACAATTTTTGGGTCTTATGGTGATGTACCAGGGTATAACGGTGGATCCGAGCAAGGTGGTTGCAGTGAGGGAGTGGGGTCAACCCACGACGCCTACCGAGGTTCGTACTTTTCTGGGCTTGGCGGGTTATTACCACCGGTTTATCAAGGGTTTCTCTAAAATCTATAGCCCTTTGACTAATTTGACCCGAAAAGGAGTGAGGTTTGTTTGGGATAATTCTTTCCAGGCTTCACTTGATGAACTCAAAGATAGATTGACTTCAGCTCCAATCCTTGCATTGTCAAAGCCAGGATTAGAATATCTAGTCTTCACCGATGCATCTCTTCAAGGATTAGGAGGTGTACTTCAGCAAGAGAGGCGGGCTATTGCGTATGCTTCTCGCAAGTTAAAACCCCATGAAAGAAACTATCCGGTGCATAACATAGAGCTTGCCGCAGTTATTGTTGCCTTGAAGATATGGAGGCACTATCTCTTAGGAGAAAAGTTTAGTCTTTTCACAGACCATAAATCGCTGCAATATTTATTTTCATAGAAATATTTGAATATGCGTCAGCGCCGATGGTTAGAGTTCATGAAAGATTATCAATTTATATCCATGATCATCCGGGAAAGGAAAACGTGGTGGCAGACGGCTTGAACATAAAGCCTAATGGAGAGTTAGCTGATGTATGGAAAGTTAAATGGAAGGAACTCAGTCAGGAAGATGCTATGGTGAGAGCATTCATGTTGGTAATGACCGTTACTCCTACCATAGTAGAAAGGATTGTAGAAGCCTAGGTGAAGGATAATGGTTGCCAAGACCACATTCACTGATTGCTGTCCGAGGGAGGGGAGTCCTACTCGATTAGTTCTGAGGGTGGATTACGCTTCCATTGAAGACTCATTGTTCTGGAAGAAGGGGACTTGAGACGGGCGGTGATGGCCGAATCTCACGGGTATAAATTTACGGTACATATTGGGGGAGACAAGATGTATCAAGACATGCGCCGTCAGTATTGGTGTCCAGGCATGAAGCGGTATATTTCTAAGTTCTTTTCCCGATGCACTACTTATCAGTTGGTTATGATTGATCATCAATGACCGACAGGTTTATTGCAACCGTTGGAGATCCCGATGTCGAAATTGGAAAGTATATCGATGGATTTTATTACAGGCTTGCTGAGGTCACAGAGTGGGTGTGATTCTATTTGGGTGATTGTCGACCACTTGACTAAGTCGGCACACTTTCTACTAGTGCAACCTGATTATGACACTGCTCGTTATGCCCGAATATTCAGCGAGGAGGGGGTTAGACTCCATGGGGGTGCCTTTAAATATAGTTTTCGATCGAGAAAAAATATTTTTCTCCCACTTTTGGTGAAGTTTCCAAGAGGCATTGTTGACCGAATTGAAGTTGAGCACTTCTTACCATCCTCAAACCGATGGCCAAACCGAAAGGGTAAACCAAATGTTGGAGGGTATGCTTCGTATGTGCATGTTTGACTTCAAGTGTGGTTGGGAACAATATCTTCCATTCATTGAGTTTGTTTATAACTACTCATACCAATTTACTTTTGGAATGGCTCCTTATGATGCTTTATATGGAAGTCCTTGTCGATCTCCCACTTGTTGGTTAGAAGTGGGTGATAATAAATTTCTTGGAGCTGAAATGATCCAAGTTACTTCATCTAAATTGAAGTTATTCGGAATCATATTCGAATAGCCCAAGACCATCAAAAGAGTTATGTTGATGTGGGTAGAAGACATATGGAGTTGGAGATTGGGGACCAAGTTTTGGTTAGAGTGTCACATATGAAAGGCATTAAGCGTTTTGGGAAAAAGGGGAAGCTTGCGCCACGTTTTGTTAGACCTTTGTCAGTCATTGCAAAGGTGGGTCCAGTGGCGTATCAAATTTCCTTACTGCAACCTTTGCAACAAATTCATGATGTATTTCATATTTCCTCTCTAAAGAAGTATAGGAGGTGCGAAGGTGAACTTTGGCATATCCCTTTCGAGGACATTGATTTGCAACCCGACGTTTCATATGAAGAACAACCAGCTGCTATTTTAGAACACGGGGTGTGTAGATTGAGATCACGGGTGTTTCCCTTGGTGCGAGTTCAATGGACTCACCATAACGCCAAGGAATCGACATGGGAATGCGAAGATAATACGAGGTAAAAGTATCCTCATCTCATTATACAAGGTACACTCTAATTTTAAGGACAAAATTCTTTCATAAGGGGGAGTATGTAACAACCCTCGCTTTTGAGAACCTATTTTATAATTATTTTCTAGGTATAGTAATTAGATATAAAATGTTGGCATGTGGAGTAAATATTAATTTAAGAAAGAAAAGTTAATATTTACCAAGATGTTGCATATTTGCCTTATGTGTAGGTAAATATCACCTTGATGTGTTTTATTACGTCAAAATATTTAAAATGACATTTTGGCTTAAAATGAAACCAGAACTTAAAATGAGTTATAAAATTTCCAAATGATAATTTGGAGGGTGCAGTTAGTTCCGGAAGGTGCGAGATAGTCAAATTATGTGCCATATTGTATTTTGAGTTTTTGGGCACTTTTGACTGGTTTTAGTTTTAATGTGTAGTTGTGTATTATTTTATCGTGATATTGATCACTTAACTTGGTAATTTTAGACTAAGCCATCATTTAGTCACCCTAAGTCTTCTATTTACCCCTAATTTCATTCCTAAACCTAGCGAAAAGAGATATAGAAGAAGAAACCTTGGGAGAAAAGAGAGATTGGAGCTTTGGAGATTGATCTTGCACACAACTTCATCAAATCTGAATTTGCAAACTTGAGGCAAGTTTTCTACTTGCTATTATATGATTTAAGTAGAATAATTAGTATTGATAGTTGTGGTTTTGTATGGTTTAAGAAAGTGAGGGTTTTTATTGGTTTTATGGGCTTTAAATCTTTGGAGATGGATTTGGAGTGTTATTGAGATGAATTATGGTTGTTGGATGTATTTATATTCGGCTAGTAGCAATAAATAATAGGGGTTTGGGATGGTTGAGTTTGGAGGAGATTAGGAGTTCAAGAGTCCATAGAGTGAACCGAATTGATTCGGTTCTTTCCAAATCAATTCGGCTATTATGCAGAATGTTGCTTTTCCTGACCGAATTGATTGGTTTAGTCCAAATCGATTCTCTTTTTTGGCCGAATTGATTCGGCTATTTCGAATCGATTCGGAAATCCTGTATTTTCCTTTTTGTTTTTATTTTCTAATTTTGACCCTTTCCCTTAGGATTAGGACTAGGCACCTTCTCGAATGAAGTGAACATAGGGTCCTAGAGTTTTAGTTGAGTTTGGTCGCTACCCTAGAGTTGAATGGGTTCACTTGGGGTTCATTCCATGGGTACGTAAAGTGATATTTTGGCATCACTTCGTATGTTATAAATTTGTTGGAATATAGAGTTCTAAGCCCATATTTGGAGACTTTAGGGTCCCTATTGAGGTATATATAAAACCTTGGGACTCAAAGGATGTCGGATGATTACTTGGAGACTAATTCGGGACTTAAAATGTGATGAATATTAATGAGAATATTGAAGGATTATGGTTTCAAATAAAAATTAAACATACATGTGATTTATGAAAATAAGAATGAGATGAAAATGGTAAATGTTAATTTACGTAAACACACCTCACTAAATGCTATCATAAGGGAAGCTCGCGCATGAGGTGATGTCCCCTGACTAGTGAATGCAGGGAGTCTATAGTCCTCGGCCATATGCGGGATTTTATATTTGTTTTTCTGCGCTAGTGAGGTAATTTCGGGTGTGGTTATGACTCACTCCCAGGTATATGGACACTTCCCGATGTGCGTTAGGTGCCCAGGTTGTCTTGTATAGATAGGCCCTAGAAGATGATAGCCATTTAGGGGCGCGCCTAGTGGGGAAACTCGGAGGGGCGGCCTTAGAATCGTTATATGTATAAGAATATAACCTTTCTAACTCAAGTGGGACTTGAGGTATGTAAATTGCCATATGAAAATGTGATGGTAATTATATTCCTGCTAAGGAATGCAAAATGGAAAAATGGAAAAAAATGAGGAGTAACGAGGGTTAATCTTATTCTCTTGCATAATTTAAAAATTGTTAGAATCATTGAACATAGACTTATCATGTTGTATAATTAGGGTGTTAGATTTGCATTTACATCATTCATGATTAACTGTCCATATCTATCATTCTTCTTGTTCTTCTGGTGATCATATATAAATCGATCCCTGACCCGTTTATTTTCCATGTTGTGCATGTTATTGTATTCCACTCAGGTGCTCCTCCGCAAGGGCGCCCGTTGTGATCTTCTTATTCCTTTAACTTCGAGGAGCTATGAGATTTTATGGATTATCATGGGATATTTTGTTAGACGCTTGCATCTTTTGAATTCTAGATATGATCGGGTCATTTCATTCGAGCATGTGTGGCCCAACTTTTGTACTTGTTAATGGATGTAATATGTATATTACTGAACTGTTGTAGTAAGTTGGATGTAACTGTTGACCGACAGCTTATTCGGTCCATTTATTGTATCTTGATTCAATATTAAAATAAGTTTCTTTGGAATTCCACTTTCTTTTTGAATTGGGTTGTTTAATTTATTTTCATTAAATTTTAATTAAATCTTAAATTTGGCAACCCGTTTTCTGAATTATTGGGTAGTTTTTCCCGTATACCTATTTCATTGTTATGATGCTGAGAATGATATCCATCCATGATTCCATTACTTTTGGAGTATCGGGCTGGCCACCCCTTATTTCGAGGCACGGGTTGTCACACTCGGTTGCCTTACGATGGGATTTTCTGGAAAATATTTTAAGATCAAAATAAAATTTCTTAATATGACCTTTTCGATCGCTGTGTGAACAGGTAAAAACACGTCGAAAGGTGGAACCTAGGGATTGATCTCTAGAGGATTTCCTTGGTGAATCTCTTAAAATATTGGTTTTGGCTTTATGAGTTGACACATTACATGTATCTAAGTCTAAACCACACATGTTATTTTTAATTTGGACCGTTCCTGAGATTTTATCTAATTTCTCCGAACGACACTCCAAATCAAATTTGACTCTACTTGAGTCTCTCACTTTCTTCACAATCTCTACAATCCTAGACTAAAGAAAACCATTTCACTATTCAAATTCAAGAAGATAATTTTTCAAGGATTCCATAAAACCTCTAAGGCGATCTCTCTCCCCTTCTACATACTCCACCTTCTTTCGAAGAGCTCTCTCTTGTGACGGAACGTCATCAACTAACGTACTCTCATAGATAACCGTGGAAAACTCCTTTAAACCCGCTAATGATTTCAAATTTCCTTTTTTAATTTAATAGATTCTTTATATAATTCTTCAAATGCAAATTGAAGTTCACTCACATCAACCTCTTCTTCATTTTCACTCTCTCTTTCTTCTCCACTATCACTACCATCGTATTTCATAGCTTCACAAACAAAGGCCTTACAAGTGTCATGAATTTGTATATCTTCATGATAAGATTCATTATCGGTGCACACATGACTTGCCATGAACACGACAAAGTTGCGCTCGATGGAGGAAGCAGATCCCTCTTCCTACATCACTGTCACTAAGGTTTGCATTGCAGGAAATTGGTTGCTTACCCTCTCTCCTTAGTTTAGTGGTGACTCAAAACACCTATGGACATATCCTTCACAACCATAATACCTATTTGACTCGTCCCTATTTAAATTTTCATTAAAATTTTTAGGGATCCTTTTGGCTTTGTCATGATTAGAATTTTCAATTTTTTTAAAATCATTTTTAAATTTATCTTTGTTAAATTTAGGAATTTATGAAACTTCCTACCAAACATAGACATATCTTTCGAGTCATTATCACTCTCATCAACCACAACTTGTTCTTTTTCCTTTTGGGCTTTCAAAGCAATGCTCTTATTTATTATCTTTTCAATTTTGGAAGGGAACATATCTAGCTCATAAGTTTGTGAATCACCTACTAGTTTCTCAAGTTTGGTAGAGTATAAGGTGGGTAAAGAATTTAACACGGTCACCTAAGGGATAAATCTAACAGGTAGGGACCTAAGGATTTTCTTTACAACTCGGTCGATGAGTATTTTCTCTACTAAATTAACTAAAGAATTTACTATATCGGAGAGTCTATCGTAAAACTCATCGAATGTTTCTTTTTCATTAATTATGATGGTTTCAAATTGAGTGGTGAGGTTTTGGAGTTTAGAAGCCTTAACGACACTAGTTCCCTCATGAGTGAGTTGTAATATATCCCAAGCTATCTTAGTGGTCACAGATCATGATAAGTCGTAATTCATCCGGTGTGTCGTGCTAAACAAGTCATTAAACCTCGAGAATTGAAATTTGCAAGTTTCAATTCATTCTCACTCCATCTCTTTACGGGTTTGGGAAAATGATCATTGTCCACGAAATGTCTAGGTGGGGACCACCCTTTAATAACTGACAACCAAACCCTCTCATCTAGATACCTAAGTGTCGAACGAATACGTGCTTTCCAATATGCATAATTAGAACCATCAAAAATTTGAATTTTTTAAAATGGGGAAAAATCCATTTTCGACCAAAAATATTTGAAAGGACCTTAACGCAGTAAATTAGTGCTCCGTCTCAGATACCACTTTTTGCCAACATAGACCCCCAATTTTCAAATCTTTCACATTAATTTCCCTTTAAATGCAGAATAAAGATGGTTCAACACAAAAATTTCATTTTTCAAATGTTATTTGATTTTCTTTTCTTACAATGAAAAAAAATTAAATTAAACACAAATTTTAAATTTCTAAAACCAAAATTTAAAATTAAACCTAAATTAGTGGATTATGGTGGACACACACACGCACGAAATTCAGACAAACCAGTATTAGAATTTTCTCACAAATAAAACTAACACATGAAGTTAAATATGAGAAATTTTCTTTTATCCCAAAATTAATTTAACACACATCCTAAAAAATGCCTACAAAATATTTTCAGTACTACCAAATTATGCCAAACCAAATTTTAGCAAATATGAATTACTGACTTGAATTAAATCAACTTAAGTTTCATACAAATTAATTTTAGTACCAAATTAAACTAGAGAAGTAAATTAAACCATATTTTATATTTTAATCCTAAGCATGCATTCTAGGTGATTTGAAAGATAAAATAAATTCGCAACCACTCACTCGCGATGTACGAGGAAAAACCCACTACGGGAAAAAACCTTGGATGTCCTTATCCTTATGTCCAATAAGTAGGGAGTTATACAAGTACAAGAGAAATGACTTACTCAACTCGACTTAACTCCCTTAAAGTTCTTGTTACAACCTCTTCTTAGTCGACAATCCTGAAATCCACCGAAACCTTGCAATCCACCAATGAAGCTTTTAGACAATCACATCCCTCGCACAATGCCTTTCATTGTGTGAGTGTGCAGCAGAAAAATAGTGAACTTCTTTTGTATGGGATGTAGAAGTAAACCCAAACAAACTCATCAATTCTGTAGAGTAAAACCCGATGCCCAAAACTCTCCAAATAAGTATATATTAATAGGAACATGGATTAAACTTAAACTAATGGATGTAATTGTTTTTTAGAAATTAATTCATGGACACTTAAAAACACTAAACAATTAACTTTAATTTTTTCTCCGCTTATTTGTTCTGCGAAAATTGGTTTAGAAAATGTCAAAAGTTGGTTTGCCAATGTCGGTTTCCGCACATAATAATTCTTCAAAATTTAGTGGGAACAAAAGAAGTGGGAACATGGAGCAAACTTCAAAAAAATGCCAAAATATTTTCCCACTGGAAATCTCGTTCGAATGAAATTCTCGTTCGAACGACAGTCTCATTCGAATGACAATTTCCAACGAAATTTCAGAATGGTTAAATTGCATTTTAAGCCCAAAATGTTTTATTCAAAGTTCTAAAGTAACCTTCTGAAAATAAAATTCATTTGAAAATAAAATTACACCCTTTAAAAAATTGTTCGAATCTCCTATATATATATATATATATATATATATGTAATGCATTCAACCTTAGGAGATATTGGAAGTAAGTTGATAACGTGAAACAAAGCACATGTAAACCGACAATGAATTTCTCTTCATAAGTACACCGTAATGTATTCAACTTTAACATGTCATAGATTTTATGGATGGTCGAGAAATCTATCACATGACTCAAACGTTATTTTTTTCGAAATTGAGCCAACACTACAATAAGACTCAATCGGAAACTTGTGTCCTTACATTAATACACTTAACAAGACCCATATCCCTGGTCAATGTATCTCTATTCTTTGCTAAATTATATGGTTCCTTCTCACTTTCCTTGGAACCTAATTAATTATAAGGATTATCTAGTACATTTTGTTACACATTTGTGAAAATATTTTTTACTTCACTTTTTAAATTTTCATACTTTTATAAATTTTCTTGATTTTTACTCTTTTGTCAGTCCATAAAACATACACATTTCTCTTGTATTATCTTTCTCACTTCTTCTTTCCACCACAATGTCTCTTTCTTAATTAATCTTCTTCCTTTAGTATCACCTAATATTTGCTTGCCTATTTTCTTGATATCATCCTATGTACTTGATCAAATGTTTTTAACATTGTAGTCACAATTGCATTTAATGTTTAACAGGAACTTCTGCCTCAATTCTATCTCCTTGCATATTTTTAAATTCTTCCATTTTATATTTTAATAGCCTATTTTCTCTTTCCGGTGCGTAAATCTTTGAGTTTCTAAATCTATTACTAATTGGCAATGGTGATTTTTTTAGGCTTTCATCTAGTATAACTTTACACTATTTTCATGTTTATAAGCCGCTTCTTCTAAGTAAGCAATAAAGTATTTGAGTTTTATTCTCTCCCATTTTAAATGTTATTAAATGATCCTTTATTTTTTCAAAAAATTGTTTGTTAATTCTAGATTGTATGCCTTACCAAATTATAGGATAGTTTCCCATCCTTCATTTCTCTTAGCAAAACCACAACCTCCATGTATCCACTGATAATCATATCGTTCTACTCCTACATGTGGATTCAAGTAACTTCATACAAATATTTTATCATGTAGAGTAATTTGTTGTAATACTTCATCCTGTAGTTCCCAAATTGATTTATTTACGTTTCCATCTAAAAATCCTTGAGGTGTGTAAGAACTTATAATATTCAATATTGTTTTATCTAACATGATCCTAATACTCATTAATCTATCTCCGCGTCTTTTAACATCCAAGGATTTACCTTTCATATAGTGAGTAATAATAATACCCACCCCATTTATACGATTATCTATCAAGCCTGAGTAAAGTAACTTATGACCTTCACCTATATCTTTAGCCTTTTCACCCTTCCATTTAGTTTCTTGTAGGCAAGTTATGTTGATTTTTCTCTTTTTTAAGGTATCCATAAGTTCTTTACAGTTCCCAGTTACTGTACCTTAATTCCCCTTACCAAATCAAATTTTATATATGTTATGTGTATTTATGTTTCTTATTTTAATTAGGGAATACATCACTAGATTTAACACAAATTTTATAGTCAGCAGTCCACCTGATAGTAACCCACTTTGTTTAACATTCGGACATGGGTGCCGGCAGTGGTCGAGCCAAAAAGATTAATTTATTGATTAATTAATTTATTACCTAATTAATTAATTAATTACTCTTATAAATAAAGTTACAAAATAAACATACTAACAACTAAAACAAAGAAAAACCTAAATACCCAAAGTCCTAAACTGGACGAAAAATTAAAGACCAAAACCATGGACATTAAATTTACTTTAATTACAATACTTTAAAATAATTTCCCAGAAAGTGACTCTTGCTTTAAAGCAACGATCACAAAATTAGTTTAACTAATGTTAAATATGAAAGTAGATATACACAATATTAGGTCCAAATTGCACAGAAACTGTACAAATTTGTTTCAAGATTCACCACCGAGTTTAAATCATGGGATAAGCATATAAATTGCGTCTTTAAAGTAAGTGTTGATTTCGTAGTAAGCATTTTTCTCTCATTGGCATCATTGTTTTACTTTTGGGTCCATACATCTTTCCACCATTATTAGTTGTAACCTTTTGCTATTTTTCTTAATGTCCATTTATGCTCCATTTTATTTTGATGATCTTGATTGCTTATATTGAGCAAGTCGTCTTCCACATTAGTGTACTTCCCAATAGGAATCATTAGATCATGCATGAACAATTTTTATTTCCATATCAATGACTTGTATAAGATGTTTAAATGAGATAGGCCGAGGTTAAATTTAGATTTAACCAATTGCCCATTCTAGTTGTCAATCTCATTAACCAAATACAAATATCTTTGTGCATTCTTTTCAAGGATAGCCTTTACTTTTTATGATGGTCGATTAGGGAATCCGCCATCTTTCCCTCTTTCCCCTAACGATAAGGTAGGTTTTTGAGTTCTTGGTCAATTCAATAATTGTAACTATTGACATAGAGGTTGGTTTCTTAAACAATAGAAGGTCGATTTCTACCAGCTGATGGGAAATATATGTATTAATGTCATGGGTATTCATTGTTGGAACTGAGAACATCATTGATGTATTTGCCTCTTCTATCTCCTCCATAAACGATAAGGTTTATGCATGGCCCGATGATGTCTGGTCAGAGTCCTTTAGCATGCAGATGATTTTTTTTAAAACTTAATCATCTAGGTTCTTCGTGATGAAATTTGTAAGTAATCCTAACCTATAATTTTTTAATGGGGTTGGCATGTAAACAAGAACATTATATCGGCTCCCATTAGATCGCTAAATATGATAATTTAAATTTCTGGTAGTTTGGTCAATGGAAGCTTCAATTTCTTATTGCTAGCCAACGTGATAACTGTAGGGATCCATGCATCTCAATACCCTTACCTCGTTATGGTAAGGATGATTCATTACATTTAAGTTATTTATACGTATTAAGGGGATTATTATTCTATGATGACAATTCATCATATAGGTAGTAGAAAGAGGATCTTCCTCAAAAGATATACGAGCTTTGAAAAGTTGACCTTTTCCACATCTAGGAATTGGGGAGTTTTTTACTCGAAAAAGAAGATCTTTCAATGCTGGGATTTCTAGTTGAGTGTCCATTTAGAGTATAAAATGGTGTTTTGATTGTCTGTGCACAAGTATATTTTTTGAGTTTTATCAATATACAATAATTTTTGGCGTCAAAGACTTAACACTTTTCCATCTTAGCTATTTTCTTAGATGGATGAACTGTTTCCACAATTACATTATTCTAAGATTATATATTTAATTTATTTATATTACAAAAATTGAAAGTTGTATCTATTGTAAATTAGATGGATGAAACGTTTCCACAATTACACTGTTATGAGATTATATATTTAATTTATCTATATTACAAAAAATGAGATGTGTATCTATTCTAAATTATTATACTTAGACTATTCTTCTGGTTTTGTTGTTGTGGTTAATGAAATTGGAATGTAATTTTGAATCTGTGTTTATCTCTAAATAGTACTAAGAAATGAAAACAAATAATTCTTTGACGATAAATATATATATGTTTGTACAACATTTTTTGAAAAACATTCAATATTTGAGGTTTTATTTAGACTTTTTATTATTAATGAAAATAATGACACACACACACACACACACACACACACACATATATATATATATATATATATATAGAGAGAGAGAGAGAGAGGGAGATGGAGGGAGGGAGAGAGCGATAAATGAAATCATTTTCATTTAAACGAAACCGTCAAATATTTAATAACGAGGACATATGAGTCATCCATTTGTAAAAGAATCAATCCTTGGACTGCACCTCCTACTTAGTAACTGTGACATGCCACTTAATAAAATACCGGGTGATTAGCCCTATAACAATTAAACAGGAATCTCATCTGGTTCATTCTTAGCCTCACTATAAAAAAGAAATTAATTCCAAATCACCTAGTCTTAAATTAAAGTGATGTCAAATTTTATCTTATGAACTAAATCCAACACAAATAACATACTATGAAACTGAATCAACTAATACAAGAATGAAACTAAACATGATAGAAAGTAAGTACAAGAGTTTTTCGAACAACATCGACTACAATCAATCCACAAAGTGCTAATATAAAAGAACACTGATACATTTGAAGACTGAATATAAAAGTACAACCGAAAAAGTCCATATCTAGAGATAGAATGAGACAAGATTCCTTACAAAGATCTCGCAGCAATCCACATAAGCTGCAACCGCGGACCCTATAGGAAGAATCAGGTCTGACGCCCCTGTGGTAGGACACCTAGAAGGTTTTTGAAAATATTTTATAGCAAGGGTTAGAACCCAAAACATTTGAAAATATTTACGAAGTGTATTTAAACGCAAGAAATTTAAAATGCAAATGCTCTCCATATTTAAATTAGTGTTGCGCACTCCCTTGAGTTTACCTCACCCCTCAGCTAATGTGCACGCCTATCTCATTATACATAGCAACCCTAGGTACTCTCTCCATAAGTAGCCATGTCCCAAAATTTCATACTAATCGCCCCACTATAATACCCCAAGTGAATATAGTACATTTTTGTGAGTTATTATTCACAGTAAATTTTATAAAGCATCCTTTCTTACTTTAAATTATATGTCATTTCCACAAGTTATATTATCTATACATTTCACACCATATATATATATATATATATATATATATTCAAAAAATTTCGTATATAATTCCCCACTATATATACGTGTCATATGTCAATATTCATACACATGTGGGATATAATGTTATCACCGAACGCATATGAGGCGACCATAGTTCCCCCCGAAAGTGTCCACTCCATATCATAACGATCCCACCCCAAAATACGGACGCTATGGCATGGGGAATATACTCACCCTGCATTCACCAGATAATGGACTCACCCACATCGCACAACCTCCTATGATAGCATTAATATTAGTATGGCTTTACTATATGTATTATTCACAATATATATACATATATATATATATATATATATATATATATATATATATATATACATATATATATATAAGTACTACACATCAACATATATATAGAAATTCGGGCTACTGGAGTATTAAGCCTTTAACCGAGCCTAAAACCTTTAAGTATGTTGTCCGACTTCGTTTTGATCAATTACACAAAAATTAATTCTCAGTATTTTCGTGCATCCCTTTAAAGTATACCCGGACTCTCCATCTTGCATCCCAATATTCAATAATTTTTATACACCCTTTAATTTCATGCAATCAATTCTAATCACTTAAAAAACAAGATTACAATATGATAAATCATAAACTTACATCTCCAATTTCATGAAATCAAGTCTAATAAATTTCAAGGCTATTTATTCCCAAATTAAACCCTAATTCAATAATGAATTTCATAATTCAGTTAGGTGAGGAACTACAAATCTATAACACAATAGGTCTGAATCAGGGGCATTTGCAAAAATCTGGCAGGCATCACAGGTGGTTCGAATGAAGAGCCCTGTCGTTCAAGCGATAGTGGATCTAGTTTGAACAAAATACTAGGTCATTCGAATGACCTTATTATTTATCATTCTCTCTCTTCTGCTAAAAACCTAGTCCCTCATTAACAAGTTTTCGACCTCTGTTCTGAACAGATTTCTGCATTATAATGTCCCTAGATTTATTATGATCCATTATTTTGTTACAAAAAATCTTGCCCTAAAAATTTCATCAATTCAATCATGAATTTCATCAATTCTCAAAACACCTACATATTTTTAACTCCCATAAAAAGGAAATTCCCAATTTTCTCAGGAACAAACCCTATAATTTAATTTAATTTCACCTCTTTTAATATGAAAAGATAGAACCAATTTAATAAGCATAATTTAAACCATTTCCCTAAAAAAATGAAGATCTAGGGCTTTGAGTGAAGTTGCAATTGAAATAATCTCTACAAGATTCCCAAGTTCCTTTTCTCTTTGTCTCTCCCTTTAGCCTTTTCCCCATTTTAGTCTTCTAATGTGATTTAATGTTACATAAACCTTTCACATTTGAGGTTAAAAACCCTATTCCCGTTTTGGGCCCAACGGGACTTATAAAAAGGGTCCATACTCTCTATACGGAGCTTGAATATGTCTAATTAGGCTTCAACACCCAATTTATGCATATAATAATTCATTTCAGGCTAATTCGGCCCTACCAGACTCAAATGCGCGCTTAAAATCGCCTTCCAGAATAAATTTTTAAAATTAACTCTCACCATTAACTTATTTAATTATATTCACTTTTAAATATTACCATTATTTAATTTTCTTTAAGTTACGGCACAAGTAATTTACTAATTACCGAATTAATTAATTAAAATAATAAGTCAGAAATTAGGAGGAGTTACATACTTCCCCCTTTACATGGGAATTTTGTCCTCGAAATTTGGGTGTACCTGATGTAAACAGCTCTGGATACTGCTCCCGCATAACCTTCCCGAACTCCCACCGCCTCCTTTGCCTCATGTTCAATTCCCATTGAGGAAACAAATATTGGAATGATTTATGGTACGTGAACAAGGTGAATCTCTCCCTTAAAAGGTAATGCCTCAAAATTTGGAAGGCAAAGATGACCGCGGCCAATGCTAAATCATGAACGAGGTAATTCCTCACGTGGGACTTTTTCTATCAGAATGCATAATCTATATCCTTCTCTTCTTATTGTAACACACCTCCTAGTCCGTGTAAAGATGCATCATTATAAACCTGATAATCCACTCCTACTTTTGGTAATGCCAAAATGGGGGCAAGTGTTAGCTTTTCCTTAAACTCGTCGAATGCTAACTGACACTGATCTCTCCAATACAAAGGGTACCCCCTTTCGAGACAAATTGGTCAACGACCCTGCTATATTGGAGAACCCTTTGATGAAATGACCGATATGCACCCAAAAGTGTTAAAATAAAACCCTAAATAGACGATTTTTAATTGTTAATTGTCGATAAAATTGGATTTATATTATTATTTGTTTGTTTTGTAGCTCAATAAGTGCTTGCGGAGTTCAAAGCGTTAATTCAACTCATATGTACGATTTATGGGGCTAAATAACTTGTCCTGTAACCTTAAACTCGCCCTGGTCTTTCCCAAACCTTCTCCCGAACATATTATGTGTGTTATGTTTGTACTTGTATTATTTTTAAATTTTTATTTTGAGCCGTTTTATTTTTAGGTTATATTTCGGATTTTTTTTCTTTTTTTAATATTTCCTTTTATTTAGTGTAGTTTTATTTTTATTTTTTTTAGTTTCTAAGTTTTAGTCTTTATTTTATTTTATTTTATTTTATTAGGATAGGTTTATTTTTCATTTATTAGGATTAGTTTTTTTTTAGTTTTTTAGATTATTTTTTTTAGGACTTTAGTTTCATTTACATTTTATGTTTTTATTTCATTTTACTTTTTATATAGCTTAGGATCTTTTTTTTTAACTTTTAATATTTTTATTGTTTTTAGTTTGTGTTATTTTTAGTTAGATTTTATTTTTATTTTTAGTTTTATTAAGTTTAGTTGAGTCTTTATTATTCTAGTTGGGTCCAAATGAAACTCACACACACACACCTAAACCTACTCACACCCACCTATCCTACACTAGCCTACGCTATCCTACACCTAAAACTACCCTCTCCATCACCTAACTTCCTACACCCACACAAACGCAATCTAGCCCACGTTTTCTTCAACCTCCATACACTTTCTCTCTTCTCTCACCAAAACCCATAACCTCCATAACCACACCACCATTAAACTAACCTCTCTCTTCCAACTCAAAACAATAACTCGCGATCATCCCTTGTACCCCCTATTGCTCTCCACACCAACCCCTTACCATCCCTCCTATCGGGGACCCCACATCCACCTCACTCCTCAACCCTCGTCGATGCCTAATTTCGTCTGACAACACTATCCAAACCCGATGGCCATCTCAGGCCACCCCTACCTAAACTCGCCGCTGGAACCAACCCGACCAGCCATACCCTTACCCCGCACCTGTCGCGACCCTCACCAGTCGGATCACTCCCCGATCGCAGCAAACCCCTCCAGTCGGACCTCAACTCGACTCTCTTCATCTTCCTCGCAACATCTCGAAAACCTCTTCTAAATCCCACCATAAACTCCGGTCGACCAGACCCTTCTGACCCGAGATCGAAAAGCCCTGATCCATGCGATCCATATTTCCTGACCCATCACCGGACCATCTCATCCAATACCCATTTCCAGCAAACCCATTTCCCTTCTAAACCAAATATGGCTTCTACCTACCAAATCCCAAAGCCAAGACCAAGTCAACTATTTAAAACCATTTAAACCGTTTCCTATTCTACCCCCAATACCTCTCCCACATGCTATCATGTCCCTTTTCCAAAATACCCCTTAAACCAAATCTGATTTTGTCCTCACCGCCACACTTCCCACATGACCTCACCTCTTACCCAATCACATGTGTGCATAATTCCCTAGATACCCTCACCCAAATACCTTCCATATCCCATGCTCCATGCCTATTATTTAGAGGATGGAAGACCCCATTTGTAGACATATCATAAAATTGGGAGAGAATTCTAGAGAGAGTTAGAGATAGTTTAGTGTAGAAAATAAATTAGGAGAAACATTTTGTACATAGTTTTATCTTTATTTTTTTTATAGATTTGTGAGGAGAAAGTTGGTATGAGATTTAATTGAGTGGGTATTATTGCAAATCACTTGGATGCTCAATTGGAGGGATGTAAATTTCAAATTGTAGGATTGGATTCAATTAAATTCAAGAGATTGTTTTGATTGCTCTTCTCTTTTCTCTTTTATATTAAATTCCTATTGATTATTTGATTATCATGCTTTATATTATGTTAGGCTAAATCACCTTTCAAGGGGTGGGGGAAAACCCTCATTTGACGTTACTTTAGTTTAATTGGTTTGATTACTTGAAAATTCCCTTTGAATGTTAATTTTGATCCCTCAACCTTAAATTTACGCCTCGAGAGAAGGTAAATGATTTTCGAGAGAAAATGAAAATTCTGGTTATAATACCCATTTTAGATTCGAACTAGAGATAGGGGTTATAATACACATGTGTTTTAAATTCCACTTTAAGTACCTAGACACATGAGACAAAAACATATACCTTATGACACAAAACATATTATATATTATACTAATTCTTATATTTGTGAACTTTACTTTTTTGAAAAACTTTAAAAAATTGTAAAATACGTGGTTGATTTTTCCTTTTAGAATATCATTACACAAGCCTGATTTATATCTTTTTGGACTGATATCATCTTCATATTCTTGACGCTTTGCGGTAAAATTGATGTTTCTGCTTATTTGTCTATTTCGGATAAAAATAAAAAAGGGAGCTAAAATTAAAAAAAGTCATATTTGAAGAGTTTGATGTATGGGGGATATTTTTCTTATGGGTTTGAAACAAGATAATACTCATAAGTAAATTCTACCCCATAAATCAACCTCATAAAATCCCACTTTTTATTTTTCTCTCCCCTTTGGTATTTATCTGAAACAGGCAAAGAAGTAAAAACATAAAATTTAAAATAGAGCGTCACAAATATGAAGATTGTATCGTCATAAAAAAATATAAATGAAGTATGTGTAATAATATTCTCTATGGTAAACACAACCAAATATTTTTTAAAATTTTCAATTTTTTCTATAAAAATAATTTCAAATACAGAACATACAAAACCATATTTAATAAACTATGTTAAAGAAATCTGGCACGAATAAATAGGTATAAACGACAACAAAACATAACACAAAATACATAAGCCTTACACACCAGAATAGGATCAATGTGTCTAAATATGTGGGGTGTATTGAATGGGAGTGAACTATATCCATGTGAATTATAACTTAAACACTCAATTTTGTTCAACAAATTCTAATTGACCACAAACATTATCAAACTAAGTTTTAGCCTCGTGTGATAAATAAAAATCAACTTAATGAACAAAATAAGTACAATGCATATAAGCTTATAATATTGATGATTATACAAGCCAATATCGTCATGACAAAATAAGTATACTAGGAGTCATTGTGCAAACCCATTGATATTCAACTAAACTCCCTCAAAGATAAACATATATCTGTAATACCCCACCTTTTTATGGATAATTAAATTACAAGAGTTTGTGTAATTTAATGATTTGAGAATTTGAAGTAAATAATATGGACTAAATATATTTAATGTCACGGGTGAATAAAAGTGACATGTGATTTTATTTTACGAAAAACACATGTGGAGATGTGTCATGTTTAAGACGTGAATTTTTGTTAAGTGACTCGGATGGGAATTTTGAGAGCACGGTTGGTTTCGAAAGGCCGGAGATAGTATGAATAAAGTAGTCGATAGTAGTGTTTGGGTTTCGGGGGCTTTTTGGATTAGTAGGGACTCACATTTTTATATACGAGTCAATTTTGGGTTAAATGTGGGATAACCTTTATTGCATCTCTTATCAGTCGTGAGAAAAATAGAAGGAAATATTGAAAGAACAAATAATATAAAAAAGGAATAAAAGGGAGAAAGGGGGAGACTCGGTCCAAGCTCAAGAGGATTCTAGCATGAGATCATGGTATTTATCCAACCAGGCGAGTGTTTAACTTGCTTTATTGATTTACGTGTGTTTACTTTTCATATAATTGTTTGTGTGAAAACCATAAGATTTTGGGTTTGGGATTCTTGCCCAAAATGGGTTTTTGGTAATTGATTTCACATGATTTTGATAAGATGATAATCTTGAATGAAGTATAAGCTAAAATCCACGTTAATGGTATAAATTATGGTCAGAAATTGGAAGAAATGAAAATGGTGGGTTTAAGGTAATTAGGGTTTAAATTCTTAGAATGGGATGAATCCCATGAAATTAAATGCTTGTGTTGGTGGTAGATAAGTGTGTAGATGTTTAGATTGTTGGTTTAGGAGATTAAAAACCTTAAATCTTGGATTGGATGAGAGTTTGAGTGAATTTCGTAGAAAGCAGAAAATTTGAACAAACCGAAAGTCTATTTTTCTTGGTTATCGGTTTGGTCCAATTATGAACAGATCAATCCGTTTTCTTGGAAATCGGTTTGGTCCGATTATGACCGTTAGACTACAAAAGTTTTCCTGGGCTAAAAGGATTGGAAAAAATTCCTTTTGGGAGATAGATATTAGGTTATCGTAAATAGAGTGCGAGAACCTCTAAAAGACTAAATGGTTGATGTATAAGTCTCAGGTATGTGGGTGCGAGTAAATGGGCGCGAGTAAGATGTTATAATAATGCTAGCTAGAGGTGATACGCTACTATTCGTAAATAAGAGATGTGAAAATTGTATCATAAGCAGGTGAATACTAGTGGGATTAAAAGAAGTTGTTTCTTTACCTTTTTATTGATATAAATTGGTAAATTCAGGATTACAGGCTAATGCCAATTGAGAAAGCTAGAAATAACCGGATTCGATGCTATATATATAGGTATACAGATATGAAGACAATATATATATATGATGTCATTATAAATATATCCATGTGTGATTGATGTATTTGTGTGGAACATACCCATCTAATGTTATTATGGGAAGTTGCACGATGTAGGTGAATCCCCTATCTTGAGGAGAAGAGTGAGTATAGCCCCAGGACATAGTGCTGCTGGGGAGAATGTGTGAGAAATTCCATGGAGGTTAATACCATTTTAGAGACTGCATCCATTGAGTTACATCTCTGAGGGATGGTTGATAAATATATATATATATATATGGACTAAAACATGGAAATAAATGTGAGTTAATTTCTAGTTTATCAGGGAGTATAAAATTCAGAATAAAATATGTGAGGTATTTATATAAATATGAGAATATTATATATGAGATATTAACCCTAAAATGTGAATATGGTAATAAATAGTGAAGGTTATTTAAAATAAATTGTTATATGAGAAGCGAGAATTTATAATGTAGAAGCTTAGGCTAATTCTTATAATATTTCATATACGTTAGGTACGAGATAACGTATGGTGAGTTAGAAGTTTTGGGAGATGCTAGTAAGGCTGGGTAGCATAATTATGATGGCTAAAATATATGCGTTAGGTGTGCACTATTAGATGAGATGTGAGGGATATCTTGTATGCGTGCGACACTAGTTTAAATATGGAGATCTGGCCCATATCTATTTTTCTTTTTCCTCCTCTTTTGGTATACTTTTTAGGTATCCAGACATAGGGATTCCTGGATAATAATCCCATCGAGTTAGACGTTGTTACCTCAATTATGGATGTTGGTAGGAAATTGTTTAGACGCTTCCCTCCTTACAATCTAGATAGGAGGTAATGAGTGTATACATGGGAATGTTGCTCAATTGATGTCATTTATTTTGTTCATAATTATTTTACTTTATGCCTATTCAATTTGGTTGTCTAAATGTTTTTCCGAGAGTTATCAGTTATTTATTTATTCATTTGAGTGCGGTTTATATCTTCATATGGTTGGATTTTACTGTGGGCTTAAGTTAATAAGGTTAGAAAATTTAAAATTGGATGCGAGGCCTAATAGGTTATTAGAAATTAATTTGTTTTCGATATTTTTGCTAAGAATGAAACCATTTGAGATTCGTGTTTAATTTGATATTGGACTGATCACCTGGTATTTTATTAGTTGGTTTGTCATAGGTTGTATCAGAGCATTAGGTTCTAGTGTCTTTAGTAATCTATGAGAACGTGATATGTTTTCAGCGTTGCCTTCTATTTGATATAGAGCCCTATGTTTAGGATTGTTGATTTCGATGGTGAGATCTTTCTCTCCTTATATAATCCATATATATTACTGAATCGTATTTACGTTCGGCTGTATTCGTATATCAAACAGTGAATGGATGATCGGCGAAGGCCGTGGGGAGGTAGCAGGAGGTGGGGCATAGTTGAAGTGGTATAATTTGAGCAAACAGGGTGATGTGTATATCGATAACACTTTCAAAAACCCAATGAGGTAGGTACAATGGGGAAGGGAGTCCTTAAGTGCGTTATGTCTGAGGACCATTTGATTAACCAGCGTGATTGGCAAGATATAAATATGGGTTTTACTCTCAGAGAATGAGTCATGTTATATATGACACATGTGAGTCACCATACTTTGATTATCGCTAGAGTTGTGTGTCAGACATGTTTAGTGTGTACATCGATCACATTATTATTATGTTAATTTGTTTTCCTTGGTATAGTGGGGTAATCTTTTGTGTCCTCCACGGAAGATTAGCGAGTATATTGATAATGGTATATATCTTTATGTTAATTACTCATTTTAGCTATGTGTTATACGAGTATAATATTATCTCGAATGTAGACGGGTAGTATATATGGTTAGAACAATAGTGGGTGGATACTGCATGTCTATCGGGATTGGTGCTCTAGTCGCGATATGTTGTTTTGGTGATGTCTCACCTACAAGAGGGTTGATCTCGCATTTATATTATATTATTATTGAGACTTCGGAGAGTATAGTCGTCTCGAGATATTTGATCTTGGTGTGTAGGGACTTTATTGATATGATTCGGAGTGTATTGCATTTTTTGGTCGAGTGGAGAGATTTAGGTCGTTATTATGTTTAGCGCTCATGACTTGGTGATTGGAAGACCACATTGTCATATCACCCCTTTAGAGATGTGTGAGTTGAAACTTATATTTATATATGTGGGGTTATAATTTTTAGAGTCCCGATTGTGAATTTGAGGTTTAGGGAATGTTATTACCACCAATGCCGAGTGATAGTGCATTTTCAGTAGGGAAGGTCCTTGTTTAAATGCAAATGTGGGATGAGATACGCATGGATCATGGAAAATGTCATCATTACAGAGAGACAAAAATTTAGGAGTACATGTTATGGACTTAGGTCCTCAAGGATTTTGATGACTCACAATATTAGGTATTAGTGTATCGGTGGGGTCCCTATTTGGACTTCTCTTTGTGAGACGTCCCACGCATGAAACATAGCTCAACATCGGGAGTGGTGAGATGGTTTTTCATTAGTCCACGAGTCTGGTACCTCAGTTGTTATACATGTATGTAATTCTAACGTTAAGTTGAATGTTATTTACAATTTAAGGCTAGTGGAGCCGGTTGTGCTGTGAGAGAGCACTGAAAATCTTCCTTTTCACCACAAGTTGAAGGGTGGAAGGATGTCTAAAAGGATTAAATTTCAATTTATGGGGTTTTTGAGAATACCCAACCATCATAGCCACGTTTTGAATTTGAGGGAAATAGGATAATGTGTATTACGTGTGATACGTATGCAATGTTTATGTAAATATGTGCAGATTAAACTGTGTGTGGGCACCCTGGTTAACTGATTTCAAAATTTTCCGAGATAGGCGGACATGTGAATAAATGTATGGAATGTATACTTACGAGGCAGTTACAAGGAAGATAGAATAGAATGAGGGATTGAATGTCGTGTGAGCATGCGATAATCCAAGTATACGTGGGCAATGAGATTTAGCACACCTGATATGGGTTGAAAGGTAGTGGGAAGCCATTTAAAAAGATATATCTTGAGAAGAGAAAAATTATAATTATTTGTGACACCCCGACTAATTAAATACCGGGTAGATACTCCTTTATTAAATTAATCCAAAATGCCAAGTTGATCCAGTTAATAGCATCACTGTCGAAAACATTTTAATCATTACTAACCACCTAGTATTTAAAAGTAAGTTGTCAAATTTTAATTTAAGTCTGATTAACATGCAACAAGTGTAATGAAGAATAATAACACCATTCACCATAACGAAGTAAATAGAATAACCATCACATAATGTAAATAAAGTCTGGAGGAAAACTCCTCACTACAATACCACGAACTGAAATAACTAAACTGAATACTAAATCAATACATGCCAAAGTCTGAAAAACTGTAATCAAAAGATGTCTCTAATAGAAATGGGCAACATGCCCTACAACTGATAGATACTGAATCTCGAATCCAAACGATAGAAGCGTCTAAAAGAAAATCCCTGTAGCTTCCACAAACAGCTACAGCTCGTCACCTGAATGAGTATCCTATGCATGGTGTCCTTGTGGCTGGGTACCTAAAATGGTTTTACAAGAAAATAGATTTGAAAGAAAACGGGTCAGAGCCCGAATGTAGAGATATTTTAAAAACCTGCAAGTGCTTTAAAAACATTTAAAACATTAAATGCAAAGTACATGTTGGGACGTGCACTCACATGAAATTCTCACTTCTCATCTAACTGTGCACTCCTAACGTAAGTACCCATATAAAATGACACAACCTACTAGCTACGTGACATCATATCTAGCTAGACTATCATAGGTTCTACCCTTTTTACTCGGTTCCCATTAACATAATAACGATCTCAATTAAATAGGGGACTTAACGTAAATTCTGGTTCTCATAAAAATAATACATCTCGTTATAGATTATCCCTTTTGTTATTTCATAGTTATACACACAATACCATATGAAAGTTCTCATTTTACTAAGTGTATATTATTCACCTCATAAATATACAATACAAGCACCCCGAGACTAAGCTGTGGTGCACACATAGTCTGCTATCCATCCTGGTACATCACGTACATAAGGATTATGCATTCCGAATCTCTCAGGAATCGTTCAGATAACACAAATCACAAACAATGGAGGCGAACACAGTCACATCACATGGGTCACGCACATACCTACGCTCCCACGATCAGCGGACTTATTAACATCCCAATAAGTCTTTCTCTGACCTATCTTCATCAAGGTAACCAGTCTAAATCCGGGCAACACAAGGATTAGAGGGCCCTAAGAGAACGCAAACCTCCCGTGATAGCAAGTATGGTAGGTATGTCAAACACACAAATCATATACCAATACTAAGTAAACACGCATCTTAGTAATCACCGTAGTTTAATTGTAGTACTTATCAAATTCTCGTACTATCTTAATATATATATAACTTATATAATCCCAGTCCATATTTATGCGCGCCATAATTTATTCTCACGTCGTAGTAGGCACTCACGTCTCAATCCATAATGTCAATTTGATTCGTTCCCCAATTATAATTTACTCCTCATTATATCCCAAATGTCCCAAGTATACCAGTACACTAACAAAGGAATGTTATCTCTATCCTCGAACAACTTTACGGGACTCCCAAAATCAAAACAGGCAAAAAAGGCCTAAATTGTCAACTCGTTCGAAGTCTCGTTCGAACGAGGCTGTTCGCATGAGATTCAGTTCGTTCGAACGAACTGCCTTCTAACGAGGTCTCGTTCGAACGAAGGTATCGAACAAAATCTCCTCTCATTAGAAGCGACTGGTCAACTCGTTAGAATCTCATTCGAACGAGCTCGTTCGAACGACCTGGGGAGGTCTTCTAACGAACGACCAGTTTCGAGCCCAGATTTTCTACTTTCGTTTTTCACCATTTTTATCTCCTTCAAAACTCATCTAAACATCAAACCAACGAATAAGCATCAGAATAAGCATCCTAATACTATTCTACATGCAATTTGTCCTCAAAATTCAAGTTCTAAGTCCAATTAAAATGGGTTTTTATTTAACTTCTAAGAACATATGTAAATCTTTCAATTTATCTAACATGGAAGGAACATTATCTGAATTAAATAGAATTAAATCAGTTGCCTCAAGTGTCTCTGAATTTGGTGTTGATTTGATGAAGCTTTTTCTGCAGAATTCCCTTCTATCTCTCTCTCTCCAAGCTTCCTTCTCCAATGGCTATGGTGGCTAGGGTTTGATTTGGGAACTTAGAAAACCAAATTCTAAAACTCCCCGTAGTCTTATGGGTCAATATGTTTGGTAGTGGGTTTAGTGGTTAGTTACCCAAATCAGATTATAAATCCTAATTTTCGTCATTATTAAATCCCAAAAATACAATATTACCAAACTACCCTTATAAGATGCCGGTATGGCCTAAAAATACCCCGGGACCCAAACTAAACCCCCGGCTAGTGTTTTCTGACTATCTCGACCCTTCCGGACGCGTTGGCGTACTCAAAACGACCATACGGTTAATAGAATTTAAATTCACTTTTATAAATAAAATAATTATTTTCTGACGCAACTATCACCCGCGTCCCAATAAAATGTCCAAATTGTCGTATATCAATCTCACGACAAATATCACAATTAAATATTCAATTATCATCATATATACTCAATATAGTGAAATACCAACTCACATCTCGCTAGTATTTTATCCGGATTAATTTCTAATTAATTCTCATTTAATTAATTAATCCCAAATATATATATATATCGCCAAAAATACGGGGTATTACATACTTCCCCCCTAATAACAGAATTTCGTCCCGAAATTCGGAACTTGAAAGTACCTGATAAGAACAACTCTGGATAACATTCGTACATCTCCTCCTCGCGCTCCCATGTGGACTCCTCGACATTATGATGTCGCCACTGAACACGCACTAATGGAACTATCTTTGACCGCAGTTTCTTCTCACTTCGGTCCAAAATAGCAATCGGCCCCTCCTCGTAGGAGCTATCAGGATGTAGATCAATATCCTCCAAAGCGATGTGAGAATGAGCCAAATCGTCTCTGAGATATTTCCTCAGCGAGGAAATATGGAACACATCGTGAATCCGGTGTAAATGCTCCGGTAACCGGAGTCTATACGCAACTGGTCCAATCCGCTCAATAATAGGAAACGGCCCCACATACCTCGGTGCCAACTTCCCTTTCTTCCCGAAACGCATAATCCCCTTCATAGGAGATACTCTGAGCAAAAACTAGTCCCTCACTTGGAACTCCCTGAAAGATCTCTTCGCATCAGCATAACTCTTTTGTCGGTCTTGAGCTACCCGAATGCGACTCCGAATCAACTCAATCCTTGCCGAAGTATCCTGAATCACTTCCGGCCCAAGTAGTTTGTTGTCCCCCACCTCTAACCAACATGCTGGTGAACGACAAGGTCTATCGTACAACGCCTCAAACGGAGCCATGCCAATAGTGAACTGGTAGGAGTTATTATAAGCAAACTCTACCAGTGGAAGGTATTGCTCCCATCCACCTCCAAAGTCAATAATGCACATGCGTAGCATGTCCTCCAACATCTGGTTTGTGCGCTTGGTCTGCCCATTGGTCTGCGGATGATAAGCCGTACTTAACCGCGATTCCGTGCCCATGACCTCCTAGAAACTCTCCCAAAACCGCAAAACAAATATCTTGTCTCTGTCAGACATGATATTTAGGGTCACATCGTGAAGTATCACAATCTCTGAAATGAAGAGCTGGGCATACTGTCCCGTAGTGTAGTCAGTCCTTACGGGTAAAAAGTGAGCGACTTTGGACAACCTATCCACAATTACCCAAACGGAGTCATGACCCCTCTGCGACGTAGGCAACCCCGTGATAAAGTCCATGGATATGCCCTCCCACATCAACCTCAGAACCTCCAACGGCTATAGAAGTCATGTCGGTCTCTGATGATCCACTTTTACTAGCTGACAAGTGGCGCACTTCGAAACAAACATAGCGATATCTCTCTTCGTACCGCTCCACCAATACTGGCATCTCATGTCTTGGTACATTTTGTCCCCTCTGGGATGTACCGCAAATCGTGAGCCGTGCGACTCTGCCATAACCTCGTGTCCCAATTCCTCCCCTTCCGAAACAACCAATCTCCCATTGAAGCGTAATCCCCCATCTGAGCTAACGGTATAGGACTCGGCTCCCTCTGCTAGTAGTCGTACTATCTGCTCCTGAAAGAACGAGTCATTAGCCTGTGCCCGTACTACCTTCGTGACAATCTGCGGAGTAACGGTCATCACAGACATGAAAGGTCGGGCCACTGCATCATGGTGTCCCAACTCCTGTCACTTTGCCTTCCACACCCCTGCCACCTCATCTGCTGGCCTACGGCTCAACGCGTCTGCTACCACGTTAGCCTTACCCGGGTGATACTGGATATCGAACTGGTAGTCCTTCACAAACTCAAGCCACCTCCTTTGCCGCATGTTCAACTCCTTCTGCGTGAACAGGTACTGTAGGGACTTGTGGTGTGTGAACAATTGGAACTTATCCCCAAAAAGATAGTGCCTCCAAATCCGTAAGGCAAATACCACTGCCGCCAATTCAAAATCATGCGTGGGGTAATTCTTCTCATGAGGCTTAAGCTTACGGGAAGCATAAGCTATGGCCTGTCTCTCCTGCTGCAATACACCTCCAAGTCCTTACAAAGACGCATCGGTGTAAACCAAATACTCAACTCCCGGTCTCGGCGATGCTAACACAAGTGCTGAGGTTAACTTGTCCTTTAACTCATCAAATGCCAACTGACAGTCATCACTCCAAATGAACGGCACACCTTTACGAGTAAGATGTGTCAAAGGACCCGCTATCTTCAAAAATCCCCGAATGAATCTCCTGTAGTATCCTGCTAGGCCCAAGAAACTACGAATCTCAGTCGTTGTCGTGGGTTGTCCCCACTCCCTCACCGCGGATACCTTCCCCGCATCAACAGATATCCCCCGGTCGGAAATAATGTGTCCCAAAAACTGGACCTCCTTCAGCCAAAACCCACATTTCTCATATTTTGCATACAACTCGTTCTGACGCAGCGTCTGCAAAACCTGCCTCAGATGCTCGGCGTGCTCCCCCTCTGTCTGGGAGTAAACCAGAATGTCATCAATGAAAATGATGACAAACTGATCAAGGAACTCTCTGAACACTATATTCATCAAGTCCATAAACACTGCTGGAGCGTTGGTCAAACCAAAAGGCATAACCCGAAACTCGTAAGATCCATATCTCGTTAAGAACGCAGTCTTTGAGACATCCTCCTCCCTGATACGCAACTGTTGGTATCCCGATCTCAAATCAATCTTCGAGAAGAAAGAAGCTCCTCTCAACTGGTCAAATAGGTCATCGATTCGAGGCAACGGATACTTATTCCGTATCGTGACCTTGTTCAACTCCCGGTAGTCCACACACAATCTCAGTGAACCGTCCCTCTTCTTCACAAACAAAACTGGAGCGCCCCAAGGTGAGGTACTCCTGTTAATAAAGCCCTGACCTAACAGCTGCTCGATCTGATCTCGTAGCTCTCGCATCTCTGCCGGAGCCATACGGTACGGTGCGCATGCTATAGGTCTCGTATCTGGAAATAGGTCTATAACAATGTTTATCTCTCGACTGGGGGGTAGGCTTGGTATCTCCTGAAACACATCCGAATACTCCCTGACAACTGGGATCGAATCTAAAGGAATCACAACCTCCTTAGAGATATCCTCCTCTATGTAATACAGATGAGCGGTCGATCCTCCCTCTGGGCGAGGCATCGCCACTACAAACATCTCTTGCCCCGAAATGGCAAAAACTATGCTCCCACTGAAGCAATCAATCATGGCCCTATATGCTACGAGTCAATCCATACTGATAATCACATCGTGCACATGCATATCTAATACCAACATGTCTGCAGGTAATACCAAACCACCAATC
Organism: Sambucus nigra; assembly: GCA_949130495.1. NCBI lineage: Eukaryota > Viridiplantae > Streptophyta > Magnoliopsida > Dipsacales > Adoxaceae > Sambucus > Sambucus nigra. The sequence continues at coordinate 33,061,904 of OX422218.1, read as the reverse complement.
TCTACCCCCACTCCCGAGCATATAAAGAAAATAAGTGACCCATTCCCTAATGGTGAGTCGATACACGTCACTGTGCTCTCCGTTGTGGCTAACAACCCTAAGGCCTTCACGAAATGTGTAGCTATAAAACAATGTGTAGCCCTCGTATCAAACAACACCCGACCCTTAGTGCCATGGATAGGAAACGTACCCTCAATCGCGGGCAGTGCCTATGGAACTGCTGCCTGGTGGACGTTATAGACACGTCCATACTGTAGCTGCCCCTGCTGAACTGGGACTGCTGGAATGGGTGGCAATGCTGCCATCTGTGGCGGTGCGGGGAGAGCGGCGGGAAACATAGGCCTCTGCGGCTCCTCGCGAACACCCTGTTGCTGCTGCTGTGGGCCCCTGCCCCTATCAGGACAATCCTGTCATTTATGGCCGGTCTTGCCACAAACGTAACACTTCCCTGGGAAGTTCCCTCCTCTCTGCCCCTGCTGTCCCCGACCCTGGTGGCCGTTACCGTTCCTTCCTTGGCCCTGCTAAAACTTCTGCCCATTCTGCCCCTGTTGGCCCTGATGGCCGTTTGGACCCTGATGGCCCTGACGAAAACCTCCCTGTCCGTGCCTGTAATTCCCTGATCTGAACCTCTTCTGATCCCCCTGCTGGGAACCCTGCTCACCCTGTCTTTGCCCCTAAACAGATTGTGCCCCACCGACACCATGTCCTCCAGTCCTGCCCTAATGGCTAGACTCTCCCGATCTGTTGCCTTCAGCCATATGAAAGCGGTGATCCTGGCAGTGTAACAAAGCATCGTTAACCACATCAGAATAAGTGGCCAATGAAAGGTTCCCTAACAGATGCTGACAGATCCTCCATGTCAACCCGTCGGTGAATTTCTCAATCTTCTTATTTTCTGTCGGTATCTCATCCCGAATGATATTCAACAGATTTGTGAACTCGGCCTCATACTCGGCCACGGTCTTACCCTCTTGCTTCAGATTCATCAGTTTCCTCCTCATTTCCGTGTGAACAGCTGACGAAAAGTACTTGCGGTCGAACCGCACCCAAAAGTCCAGAATAGTGAGAGTATCCCTCTCCTCCACGGTGGTAATTGACTCCCACCACTGCAGTTCAGATCCAACTAGCTTGAATGTAGCTAGCACCTGCTTCTGAACATCCGTTCACTCATACATCCTCAAGTTCCTCTGCTAATCCTTCCTCCACTGGCTCGAGACTACCACATCTGAGCTACCTGCAAACTCTGGCGGATGCGCTTTCTGAAAAGTGTCACGTACACGTTCCCAAGCAGACGGGAATGGATTTTCCTGTACTGGCACGGCAACCGGTGCCTGAGGTGGTGCCTGCTGAACTACGGCAATTGCGGCATTTACCGCTTGGGCTACAATGGCTGCAACCTCAGTGGCGTTCATCATGCCCTGAACTGGAGCGGGCTGGGGTTTGGGCGTTGCATTCTTGGGAACTCGTCGTGAACGTCGTGGAGGCATCTGAAATAAGAATAAAGTTTATAAGTTCACAGTTTATCAACTTAAAATAGGTGAACAATGAAGCATACACAAGAGAGTACAACAGTCCTAAAATATAGGGCTCTATATCAAAGAAAACTTAGCGGAAACATAATAGCCGTACAGATCCTAAAGGACACTAGAACCTGATGCTCTGATACCACCTGTGACACCCTGACTAAATAAATACTGGGTAGCTACTCCTTTATTAAATTAATCGAAAATGCCAAGTTGGTCCAGTTAATAGCATCACTGCCGAAAACATTTTAATGATTACTAACCACCTAGTATTTAAAAGTAAGTTGTCAAATTTTAATTTAAGTCTGATTAACATGAAACAAGTGTAATGAAGAATAATAACACCATTCACCATAACGAAGTAAATAGAATAACCATCACATAATGTAAATAAAGTCTGGAGGAAAACTCCTCACTACAATACCACGAACTGAAATAACTAAACTGAATACTAAATCAATACATGCCAAAGTCTGAAAAACTGTAATGGAAAGATGTCTCTAATAGAAATGATACTGAATTTGGAATCCAAACGATAGAAGTGTCTAAAATCAAATCCCTGTAGCTTCCACAAACAGCTACAGCTCGTCACCTGAATGAGTATCCTATGCATGGTGTCCTTGTGGATGGGTACCTAAAATGGTTTTACAAGAAAATAGATTTGAAAGCAAACGGGTCAGAGCCCGAATGTGGAGATATTTTAAAAACTTGCAAGTGCTTTAAAACATTTAAAACATTAAATGCAAAGTACATGTTAGGACGTGCACTCACATGAAATTCTCACCTCTCGTCTAACTGTGCACTCCTAACATAAGTACCCATCTAAAATAACACAACCTACTAGCTAAGTGACATCATATCTAGCTAGACTATCATAGGTTCTACCCTTTTTACTCGGTTCCCATTAACATAATAACGATCTCAATTAAATAGGGGACTTAACGTAAATTCAGGTTCTCATAAAAATAATACATCTCGTTATAGATTATCCCTTTTGTTATTACATAGTTATACACACAATAGCATATGAAAGTTCTCATTTTACTAAGTGTATATTATTCACCTCATAAATATACAATACAAGCACCCCGAGACTAAGCTGTGGTGCACACATACTCTGCTATCCATCCCGGTACATCACGTACATAAGGATTACGCATTCCGAATCTCTCAGGAATCGTTCAGATAACACAAATCACAAACAGTGGAGGGGAACACAGTCACATCACAAGGGTCACGCACATACCTACGCTCTCACGATCAGCGGACTTATTAACATCCCAGTAAGTCTTTCTCTGACCTATGTTCATCAAGGTAACCAGTCTAAATCCGGGCAACACAAGGATTAGAGGGCCCTAAGCGAACGCAAACCTCCCGTGATAGCAAGTATGGTAGGTATGTCATACACACAAATCATATACCAATACTAAGTAAACACGCATCTTAGTAATCACCGTAGTTTAATTGTAGTACTTATCACATTCTTGTACTATCTTAATATATATATAACTTATATAATCCCAGTCCATATTTATGCGCGCCATAATTTATTCTCACGTCTTAGTAGGCACTCACGTCTCAATCCATAATGTCTATTTGATTTGTTCACCAATTATAATTGACTCCTCATTATATCCCAAATGTCCCAAGTATACCAGTACACTAACAAAGGAATGTTATCTTTATCCTCGAACAACTTTACGGGACTCCCAAAATCAAAACAGGCAAAAAAGGCCTAAACTGTCAACTCGTTCGAAGTCTCGTTCAAACGAGGCTGTTCGAACGAGATTCAGTTAGTTCGAACGAACTTCCTTCTAATGAGGTCTCATTCGAACGAAGGTATTGAACAAAATCTCCTCTCATTAGAAGCGACTGGTCAACTCGTTAGAAGCTCGTTCGAACGACTTGGGGAGGTCTTCTAACGAACGACCAGTTTCGAGCCCAGATTTTCTAGTTCCATTTTTCACCATTTTTATCTCCTTCAAAACTCATCTAAACATCAAACCAACGATTGTTTGGGGTCTCTAATCATCCCTAAACGTACCTAGGTCACATACTAACATATTTTAAGGAATCAATTCATCCTAAACATCATTAAATCCTCAAGTCTCTACACTTTTCCCCAAATTTTCAAGAATATAGACCCTAGAATTTTAAATCCTCAATAAGTCCATTCTCGATCCGTTTTAGTTACATTCAACATATATAAACATCAGAATAAGCATCCTAATACTATTCTACATGCAATTTGTCCTCAAAATTCAAGTTCTAAGTCCAATTAAAATGGGTTTTTATTTAACTTCTAAGAACATATGTAAATCTTTCAATTTATCTAACATGGAAGGAACATTATCTGAATTAAATAGAATTAAATCAGTTGCCTCAAGTGTCTCTGAATTTGGTGTTGATTTGATGAAGCTTTTTCTGCAGAATTCCCTTCTATCTCTCTCTCTCCAAGCTTCCTTCTCCAATGGCTATGGTGGCTAGGGTTTGATTTGGGAACTTAGAAAACCAAATTCTAAAACTCCCCGTAGTCTTATGGGTCAATATGTTTGGTAGTGGGTTTAGTGGTTAGTTACCCAAATCAGATTATAAATCTTAATTTTCGTCATTATTAAATCCCAAAAATACAATATTACCAAACTACCCTTATAAGATGCCGGTATGGCCTAAAAATACCCCGGGACCCAAACTAAACCCCCGGCTAGTGTTTTCTGACTATCTCGACCCTTCCGGACGCGTTGGCGTACTCAAAATGACCATACGGTTAATAGAATTTAAATTCACTTTTATAAATAAAATAATTATTTTCTGACGCAACTATCACCCGCGTCCCAATAAAATGTCCAAATTGTCTTATATCAATCTCATGACAAATATCACAATTAAATATTCAATTATCATCATATATACTCAATATAGTCAAATACCAACTCACATCTCGCTAGTATTTTATCTGGATTAATATCCAATTAATTCTCATTTAATTAATTAATCCCAAATATATATATATATCGCCAAAAATACGGGGTATTACATTATTATGGAAATTTGGAGTGGAGTCTAACTCAGTCGAGTATTGAGAGTGACTTGCGCATAAATATAATGGTGATGTCAATAAGGTATGAAGACCCCAAAAGTGCACATTGTGGCAAAAAAAAGTGCATGGGTCAAAACGCTTGATATACCTCGGGGAAGAAGGGAAGTGTAAGTACAACTTATTATGACACGTTATAAGTGGATGTTTGTATTTGGTCAAACATAGTTAGATTATCTTCGGGTTAACCACTTACATAAGGAAATAGGTTGGTTTAGGATGGCAAACCAAAACATTTGTATCAAGCCAATAAGTGCAATGTTGGAAAAGGCAGTGAGGCTAGTAAAAGGAAGAGTGCACAAATGTAAGGTGCCGCCTAATGTCGTCAGAAATAAGGATGAAATCCTTGAACCCCACCTCCGATATGGATTTTTGGGAGGTCGTGGGGATAAAGTTTTATTTGGGAAACTCGTGTCATCTATGGCCCGATGAGTAGTAGGGAGGTGACTGACGATTTGCAAAGTGCTATAAATGAGATCATGGATTCATCGCGGTTAGTTTACATCCCCAATTGATCTAACTTCTAATTTCATTAATGCGTGGTACGATAATTATGAGAAAAATTACCGATTTGTAGAGTTGAGTGTGGTCACTCGTACCTATTTGATGCGGAAAAGGTTCCTATTAAGGTTTTGTGTGGGAAAGCCTGGTTATTCTTCCTCCGCTTATTTAAAGGTGAGAAAATAAATATACATTTGGATTCGACGTGTTCTAGAGTCCATTGTTGAGAGGGGCATTAACCACAAACTGTCGGGGTGACTTTTGAGCGTCATAAGAGATGCGTCGCCATTAATCGAGATTTTTAGGAATGACAGGAATGGACCGATGTTCTTGTGGTTTCTCGTAGGATTGGAGATTTATGTTGGGATGGACTCGAGAAGTAGGAACTTAGTGATGTGCAACTTTCCAATAATATTAACGCAATATACCCAGTGATTTATAGGCTTGTTTTATTTAGATGACATTAGAAAAATCACAGTATGTGATAACCGTAATTAAGGTGAGATATTATGACTGATGGAGTGCATTAGTACGAAGAGAATTAAACAAGCTTGTTGTAAAGATGGGGCTATAGTGAGTAAGAATATAAATAGGTGGGTACCACTAGCGGGCATATAGTGGAGTGACCCTTATGTTAGTATGATTTGATTTTGGGTACGAGAGAAAGTGGTGTGATTGTGATCCAAAGTCTTTGGTACCAATTTTCTCTGGATTTCGAGGACAAAATTCAGTTCTAAGGGGGGATAATGTAATACCCCATACTTTAATGGATAATTAAATTACATGAGTGGGTGTAATTTAATTATTTGAGAATTTGTTAAATTATATTTCACGTCGTAGGTGAATAAAAGCGACAGGTGTTGTTAGTTTACAGAAAACACATGTGGAGATGTGTCGGGTTTAAGACGGAATTTTTTGTCAAGTGCACGGTTGGTCTTGAAATGATCGAGATATTCATAATAGAGTACAGTGGTGTAGTGTTTGGGTTCCGGGGGCTTTTTGGATCAGTAGGGACTAACATTTCTATATACGTGTCAATTTCGGGTTCACTAAGGGATAACCCTTATTTCGTCTCTTAAAACCCATAGGAAGAAGATAAGGAAAGAAAGAAAGAAAAATAAAGAGAAAGAAGCAGGAAAAGGTAGAGAAAGAGGATACTAGGGCTAAGCTCCAATGAATTTTATCATGAGATCGTCGGATTTGCCCAACCGGTAAAGTTTTTAACATGCTTTAATGATTTACATGTGCTTCTCTTTCATATTATAGTTGGTGTGAAAACTATATGATTTTGGGATTCTTGCACAAAATGGGTATTTGTGAATTGATTTCATATGATTTTTATTAGATGATAATCTTTCATGAAATATAAGTTAAAATCCCTATTAATCGTATAAATTATTGTGAGAAATTGGAAGAATTGAAAATGGTGAGTTCAGGAGAATTAGGGTTTAAATTCTTTGAAATGGATGAATCCCATTAAATTAAATGGTTGTTTTGGAGGTAAATAAGTGCATAGATGCCCACATTGTTGGTTTGGGAAATTAGAAGCCTTAAATCTTGGATTGGATGAGAGATTGAGTGAATTTCGTAGAAAGAAGAAAATATGGATAGACCGGACCAGTCTGTTTTTCTTGGTTATCGGTTCGGTCCGATTATGATCGGACCGGTCCGTTTTCTTAGAAATCGGTTCGATCAAGTTTTTATATGAGGACTGGAGATGTTTTCTTGGACTAGAAGGATTGGGAAAAAATTTCTTTTGGGAAACAGATATTAGGTGATCCTAAATAGAGTACGAGGACCTCTGAAAGAGTAAATGAGTGATGTATAAGTCTCGAGTAAGTGGTAAAGACTATGAATGTGATATAGAACACACACATGCTAAAATAATAATACTAGAATATAACAAAGTATACAAAAATGAATTACTCGAATATGCTGTCGGGTCACAAACAATACAATAATCTAAGAAGAAAAATGAAAGAAGTGTTACACTACATCACTTGGGTGTAAACCTGATATACAAACAGAATCCTAATCTATATACAAAAAAGATAGGAATCGGCTATATCAAAATACTGCAACAGTCCGCTACTGCCACAGTTCCACGAATACACTGGATGGATAACAACAATGGCGTCCTTGTGGAGGAACACCTAAAAAATTACAATATATATATATATAAAGAGAAAATTTAAACGGGTGAAAGATCGAGGTGTGAAAACATTTTTAGCAAGTTCATTAAAATGCATAATAATTATAAATTCATTATAACATGATTAAAGTGGAGTCGCGCTGTCCAGACACTCCAACTCAATTCTCAACTAAAGCGCACATCTAAATGTATGCACATGATCCTCAAATAATTGCCAAAAACTATATAGGTCAATAATTTAACCTACATGCAAAATTTATACTCAATTAAAATCCATCTAAATCATATCCCTCAACTTATACTATTTCCAATCTCAAATATTCGTCAACTTACTAACATATAAAATATACATAAACATTCTCTTTTACTAGAATTTGTGATATTCTAGTTATTGATATATATTGATATATATTGATATATATATATATATATATATATATATATATATATATATATATATATATATATATATATATATATGTGTGTGTGTGTGTGTGTGTGTGTGTGTGTGTGTGTGTGTGTGTGTGTGTATAAGCATCTTAATGCTAAGGACTAAACTTCTCCCAATTCTCAATATTGCACTTCATTTTGTGCATGGGACGTCTCGCAAACGAAATCCAAACAAGGAACCCCCCGATACACTACTCCCTTGTAGTATTGATTATCGAGATTCATTATTCCCACAATGCATGACGCATATAACCAAAAATTCTTATATAATATAAATAATTTTCTATTCTCAATTCTCAACAGGGCACGACGTTTCGTGTGTGGGACGTCTCGCAAAGCGAAATCCAAACAAGGAACCCTCCTGATACACAACTCCTTGACACTGTCGATTGTTGAGATATTATAATATATAAATATGAGTGTTAAGGACTAACATCTCCCCACTCCCAACATTGGAATGTGTTTCGTGCGTGGGACGTCTCGCAAGCAAAATCCAAACAAGGAACCCCCCGATACACTACTCCTTGACAATGTTGGTCATTGAGGTCCATTATGCCCTCGATACCCATTGTAATATATATATATATATATATATATACATTCTCATATAATTATCTACTCTTCATTTTCACTTTAATATATTCATCACAATTTAAGTCCAGATAAAATATCTTGAAATGAGATTCAATCAATCTTCTTATATCTCTTTAATCTAGAGACAAATATGATATATCATAATCATATACAAATAATATACTAGTCACACACATTTAATAATAACCATCCCATCGGTCTATAACTCGAGGATGAAGGTTCTCAATGCTATCATCGACCAAGGAATCGCTCACATATCATCCTGGGTACCAAAGATCAAATCACAACGTATGAGAATCGGTCATAGTTCCTCCCCGGACATGAGACGAAACATACCCACCATGTCTCACCTCTAATAAAAATCACACAATAATAATGGATGCTCTGACCTGGGGACTATACGCTCCATGCTCCTCAAGCCAGGGACCTCACCCACATCGCGCAACTTTACATGATAGCATAGAGGGAGTATGCTTCACACACATGCACACACACACACACACACACACACACACACACACACACACACACACACACACATATATATATATATAAAGGAGGAGGGACTTTTTGTCCTCCCCAATTGACGGTTGAGATCAAAAGTTAATAAGTTTGGTCTTTACCAACTGAGGGATGAGATTAAATCAGGTGAGTATTGGTGTAAACCAATTAAGGGTTGAGATTATCTAACTCACGGCCAGATTGAATGTTGAAATATTGTGGCAATATGGAAATTTTTTATTGTGAGCCTTAAGCCTCTCACCCGTCCCATCTTCATCACTACCTCGAGCCTCCAAACCATCCCCACAAGAACTCTCTCTCTCACACACACACTCACTCTCTACCTCTTCTCATATCTCTACGTTTGCTCTCCCAAATAAACCCAAATCCCATTAAAACTTGTAATACCCCGTATTTTTATGCTATATTAATTTGGGGGTTTTATTAAATTTAATGAGAGTGAATTATTTAATAAGAATCCGGAAATTAATTATGTTATAATTATTAACGTGACGAGAGTTAGTAATTATATAAAATTGTCTAATATTACTAATGAGCATAGTAATATATGATATGGGTTATATTATAAGTCACGAGTGAATGAAAGTACAATTTTGAGAATATTAGTCGGGACGCGCCCGTGTCGCGTTGGGACTAATTATTGAGTTATAAAAGTGAATATTTTATAAGCTGTTCGTATGGTGGTTTTGAGTGCGCCAACGCGTCCGAAAGGGTTGAGATAGTCAGAAAAGTATACCCGGGGGTTTGGTTCGGGTCTCGGGGTGTTTTTAGACTTAATTAGTGACCCAGGAGGGCATTTTGGTCATTTTAAAAAATAGGGTAATTAAACCCACGAATTTCAGCCATCCTTAGCAGCCATTTAAGTCAGCCTTTTAGGGTTAGAACATTCAGAACCCTAGAACGGCCATTGGAGTAGAGAGGAGAGAGCTCTCAAGGAGGATTCAAGGCCAAAACACCACCATTTGCACCACCGTCACCACCAACGCGTAGATTGCGAGGGGGAGAACGCAACCACACCAATATCAGCAGGAAACCAGACCTCTGAAATCCCAGGCAAGTGTTTAACTTGCATATTTTTGTTGGTGCAATATTCATATTAGTGTAGGAATGATTAGGAGTGTAATCAATGGAAGAAAACCCCAAATTTTGATAGGAATTTGCATGTAAAAAACATTATAACCATATTCTGGAAATAGTATGTGAAGTAGATGACTAACCCACGAATTTTTGATGTTATATTAGAAGGAAATTCTGGAGAAAACTGATTAGAACAAAAGTTAACAAAACATTAGGGTTTTTGATGTTTAAATGAGATTTTGGATTGTTTAATCATGTTTAATGATGGATATACGCATGCTTAACATTAAAAACATCTGGAAATATGTGATTATGTTTGTAGAAGGAGTTTTGGGACGATTAGTGTTGGAAAATATTGATTTGGGTGAAGAATTTTGGTAAAACCCGTAACTGCACTTCTGCAGGATTTCGCAGACCTGCTTGATCGATCGATCGAGCCTAGAGCTTCGATCGATCGAAGGTTCGATCGATCGAGCCCCAGACCTCGATCGATCGACCCCTCCTGGCAGACTCTTATTTCCCCTTCTTGAATTAATTGAACACGATTCATCGTGAAATAATTTTTGGGCCTTATGAATAAAATATTTTGGGATATAGGAGAGACCAGTAGGGCATATGATTAAGTGTTGAGAACTTTATTATGAGACGATAATTATATCTTAGGGACAATTATTTATAGAACGAGGAAACTACGTAATTCAAGTGAGAGATTACGTCAAATACTTACGATAGTGAATAGACGTCTACCTACTGATTTTGCTACTTGGATGGATAGAATCCACGAGTGTCACCTAACTAGTGAGAAAACCCTTCGAGTTAAGGCTAGAGATGAAACCTTATACGTAATCATAATAATGGGAAATTAAGGATAAATGTTGTGACTATGAGTTACGAGAGGAACCTATATTAATATGATGAAATGGGTATATTTATATGATTGTGTGTACATATATTATATACATGTGAAAAACCTACCCGCGCTACTTGCTATCCCCGAGGTTACCGCGCTGGGACGAATTTATCCTGTGTCGCTTTATGGGGGATATTGATTCGTACCCTAGAAGATAGAGATCCTAGGTACGGGTTATCAGATTGATAGTCGGACAGTCCTAAGAGACGTGTGGGTATGTACTGACCTCTTGGAGTTGGAATCTATGCTTCGCCTGAACGTTGTTTTGTATATGTTAATACAGTTCGAGAGTGATTCCGAACTTGTATTTCCCTATGTGTGAGCGATACGGGGATTGGATAGCAGAGTATGCCCGCACCATAGTTTAGTTGGGGTGCTGTTATATATATATATATATATATATATATTATACGAGTAGTTAATATATATATGAGGTTATAAACTTTAAACTGTCTACTGTGATTTGATAAGTAGAACATGGTTGTTGACTCAAATTATTAAATACTTGTTTTGTGAAAGTATGAGAAGACACTGGGAAACTGTATAATTTAATGAAGCTAAAACGAGAGTAGTGCTACAAATTGAGAGTACCTTTTTAAAAAATTGTCATCATTCGGTTTTGAAAACTTATGAGTAAGTTAAGATAAACTAAATTATTTGGGAAGGTTAGTACGATAGGCGTGCACATTAGAAGAGAGGTGAGAATTTCTCAAGAGAGTGTCGAACTAATATGATTTGCATTGGCCTATATCAATTTAAACACTTGCTTAACGTATTTTAAAATCAAACACACTTTCGGGCTCTGACCCGTTTCTTTTCCTCTCTCTCTCTCTCTTGTATATATATATGTATACTTTCAGGTGCCCAGCCACAGGGGCGTCTTGCTTAGGATCCCTTGAGAAGAACGAGCTGCAGCTTAGGTGGGAGTTGCAGGTCACTTGAGTAGACGGCTTCTGTTATTGACTCCACTCCTATTATTCAAATTTATTGGGCACGTGTCACCCTTTTCATCATTTCATTTGTTGTTGGGATTTTGTATTTCATTTATTTCCAGTATTGTTCTATGGGATTTATTCAGGATGAATTTGTGGTTTTAGTTCCATTTGTTGACATTCGATTTACGAATGTATTGTGTTTTTGGTTTATTGTGGTGTGATTCTGTATTGTAGAAATGTTGTTTTAATTAAAATAAATCTTTTTCTTTAATTAAAATTTGGAAAGTTTTGTACGGAAAATGTTTTGACACTTAGCTTAATTATTTAGGGTGTTAAATTGGAAAAATTATTTTTATCGACAGTGATGCTGAGAATGAACCAACTGTTTACCTTGATTGAATTTAATAAAGGAGTGATCGCTCGGTATTTAATTAGGCAGGGTGTCACAGGTGGTATCAGAGCATCAGGTTCTAATGTCCTTAGGATCTGTACGGCTTATTTCGCTTTCAGCTCAACGTTTTTTCTATAGAGCCCTATTTTTAGGATTGTTGTATTCCTGCTTTTACGTTTAAGTCTTCAGTTATTTGAGATCCGATGGTAACTGTAGACTAATAAATTTTGTTCACGTTTCAGATGCATCCGAGACGTGCTCCGAGAGATAGGCTTGCCCAGGCCGAGCAGCCAGCAGCTCCGGCACCAGGCACAATGAATGCGAATGAAGTAGCCACCATAGTTGCTCAGGCGGTGAATGCCGCGATAGAAGTGATTCAGCAGGCTCCACCCCAGGTTCAGGCAGTGGCGCCAGTACCAGCACAGCTTCCATCTGCATGGGAGAGGGTTCGGGATGCTTTTCAGAAAGCACATCCCCCTCAGTTCTCTGGTAGCTCCGACATTGTCAGGGTTAGCCAATGGAAGAAAGACATCCAGCGGCATCTTCGCATGAATGAGTGCACCGAGGTACAAAAGCAGTTATTGGCTTCTTTTAAGCTGGTGGGAGTCGCGTTGCAGTGGTGGGAGTCCACTACTACTTTGGAGGGGAGGGACACAATCCCTATTCAGATGTTCTGGGAGCGGTTTGACCGCAAGCACTTTCCACCTGCAGTGTAGACAGAGATGAGGCAGAAACTACTAAATCTGAAGCAAGATAATCTTACTGTAGCAGAGTATGAGGAGGAGTTCACGAGACTTCTCACCATTGTGCCAGATGAGGCACCTACTGAGAGCAAGAAAATTTTGTTGTTTATCGACGGGTTAGCTTGGAGGATCCGTCTGCACCTTATTGGGAACTTATCCCTGAGTACGTTCACCGATGTACTCAATGCAGCGTTACTACATTGCCAGGATCACCGCTTCCATCTTCAAGGAAGCAAGAGAGCAGGAGAGTCCAGCCAGCAGGGCAGGACCGGGGGTAACGGTGCCGGTGGGGCACCATCTCATGGACAGACTCGTCAGCACGAGTAAAGTTCCCATCAGGGGGACCCTGCTAAGTGATTCCATTCGGGTGATCCCAGTCAGGGAAATGGGGGTTATAGGCAGGGCCAGCAGGGCCAGCCTAATCAGCAGGGTCAGCACCGACAACAGGGTCAGCAACAGGGCCAGCAGGGCCAACAGCGTGCACATCAGGGCCAACAGGGCCAATGGCGTGGGGTTAACGGCCAGCAGGGTCGTGGTCAACAGGGACAGAGGGTGGTAATTTCAGAGGCCAGTGTTTTGTGTGCGGCAAGCACGGCTATAAGCATCAGGATTGCCCAGAAGGTGATAGGGCCCCACAGCAGCAGGGAGCCCGTAATGAGCCACAGAGGCCACTTTTTCCACCTGCCCTTCTAGCTCCAGCCCAAGCTCCAGCCCTACCAGCCATCCCAGCAGCTCCAGTGCAGCAGGGGCAATTACAGTATGGACGTGTCTATAACGTCCACCAGGAAGCAGCTCCACAGGCACCACCTGCGATTGAGGGTAGGTTTCCTATCCATGGTACTATGGGTCGGGTTTTATTTGATATGGGGGGCACGCATTGTTTTATAGCTACACATTTTGCGAAGGCCTTAGGGTTGTTAGCCACAGCAGAGAGCACAGTGACGTGTGTAGACTCACCATTGGGGAGTGGGTCACTTATTTTCTTTATATGCCGAGGAGTGGGGATAGAGATCGGTAGTCTGGTATTACCTGCAGACATGCTAGTCTTAGACATGCATGAGCATGATGTGATTATTCGTATGGATTAGCTCGCATCTTATAGAGCCATGATTGATTGCTTCAGTGGGAGCATTGTTTTTGCCATTCTGGGGCAAGAGATGTTTGTAGTGGCGATGCCTCGCCCAGAGGGAGGTTCGACCGCTCATTTATATTACATAGAGGAGGATACCTCTAAGGAAGTTGTGATCCCTTTGGATCCGATCCCAGTTGTTAGGGAATATTCCGATGTGTTTCAGGAAATACCAGGCCTACCCCCAGTCGAGAGATAGACTTTGTTATAGAATCATTCCCAGATACGAGACCTATAGCACGCGCACCATACCGTATGGCTCCGGCAGAGATGCGAGAGCTACGAGATCAGATCGAGCAGCTGTTAGGTCAGGGCTTCATTCACAGAAGTACCTCACCTTGGGGCGCTCCAGTTTTGTTTGTGAAGAAGAGAGATGGTTCACTGAGGTTGTGTGTGGACTACCGGGAATTGAACAAGGTCACGATACGGAATAAGTATCCGTTGCCTCAAATCGGTGATCTGTTCGACCAGTTGAGGGGAGCGAATTTCTTTTCGAAGATAGATCTGAGGTCGGGGTACAATCAGCTACGTATTAGGGAGCAGGATGTTTCAAAGACTGCATTCTTGACGAGATATGGGTCTTACGAGTTAAGAGTGATGCCGTTTGGCCTCACTAATGCTCCAGCCGTATTCATGGACTTAATGAATCGAGTGTTCAGAGAGTTCTTGGATCAGTTTGTCATTGTCTTCATAGATGACATCCTGATATATTCCCATTCCGAGGAGGAGCATGCCGAGCACTTGAGGCAGGTTCTTCAGACTCTGTGAGAGCATCAGTTATATGCTAAGTATGAGAAGTGTGGATTCTGGTTGCGAGAGGTACAGTTCTTGGGCCATGTTGTTTCTGAGCAAGGGATAGCAGTTGACCCGAGTAAGGTATCAGCAGTGAGGGAGTGGGGACAGCCCATGACACCGACAGAGGTACGTAGTTTCTTGGGGTTAGCCGGATACTACAGGAGATTTATTCGGGGATTCTCCAAGATAGCGGGTCCGTTGAAGAATTTGACTCGCAAAGGGGTACCATATGTTTGGGATGATGCTTGTCAATTAGCTTTCGACGAGCTAAAAGACAAGCTTACTTCAGCACCAGTCCTTGCCTTACCGAAACCGGGTGTGGAGTACCTGGTTTACACTGATGCGTCTTTACGGGGACTTGGAGGAGTACTCCAGCAGGAGGAGAAGGCTATAGCTTTTGCTTCCCGCAAGCGTAAGCCACATGAGAAGAATTACCCCACCCACGACCTGGAGTTAGCAGCGGTCATCTTCGCATTGAGAATTTGGAGGCACTATCTATTGGGAGAGAAATTCGGTTTATTCACAGACCATAAGTCACTGCAGTACCTGTTCACTCAGCGAGAGCTGAATATGCGTCAGCGCAGGTGGTTAGAGTTTGTGAAAGACTACCAGTTTGATATACAGTATCATCCGGGGAAGGCCAACGTAGTTGCTGATGCGTTGAGCCATAGACCGGTAGAAGATGTAGCAGACATCTGGAAAGCAAAGTGGAAAGAGCTGGGTCACCAAGATGCAGTAGCACGTTTTTTCATATCCGTGATGTCAGTCACACCCGAGATTGTTACGAAGGTGATACAGGCGTAGACCACTGATCCGTTTTGCCAGGAGCAGATTGTGCGACTTCTAGCCGACGGTGTTGAGTCCTATTCTGTTAGTTCTGATGGAGGTTTGCAGTTTAATGGGAGATTGGTGGTTCCAGAAGGAGCAGAGTTACGTCATGAAGTTATGACTCATTCTCATGGGTCCCGATTTGCAGTGCATCCAGGAGGCGATAAGATGTACCAGGATATGAGGCGACAGTACTGGTGGAGCGGGATGAAGAAGGACATTGCTGAATTTGTGGCCAAGTGTTCTACCTGCTAGCTGGTTAAGGTGGACCACCATAAACCGTCAGGATTGCTTCAGCCATTGGAAGTACCCGCGTGGAAGTGGGAGAGTATTTCCATGGACTTCATTACAGGGTTGCCTACATCATAAAGGGGCCACGATTCTATCTGGGTGATTGTTGACCGTCTAACCAAGGTGGCTCATTTTCTACCGGTACGGACAGATTATACCACGGGTCAGTATGCTCAGTTGTTCATCGCTGAGATTCTCAGATTACACGGGGTGCCCCTGAATATTGTGTCCGATAGAGACAAGATTTTCGTGTCGCATTTTTGGCAAAGCTTTCAGGAGGCTATGGGTACTGAGTTGAGGTTGAGTTCATCTTATCACCCACAGACAGATGGGCAAACAGAGCGTACTAATCAGATGTTAGAAGATATGCTACGCATGTGTGTTCTCGATTTTGGAGGAGGTTGGGAGCCACACCTTCCACTGGTAGAGTTTGCTTATAATAACTCTTATCAGTTCACGATTGGTATGGATCCATTTGAGGCTTTATATGGCAGGCCTTGTCGTTCCCCAACTTGTTGGCTTGAGGTGGGGGATGACAAGTTGCTAGGACCAGAGGTGATTCAGGAGACCTCCGTGAGAATTGAGATGATCAGGGGTCACATTCGAGTAGCCCAGGACAGACAGAAGAGATATGCCGATGCGAAATGGCTCTTCAGGGAGTTTAATGTGGGGGACCAAGTGTTACTGCGTGTGTCTCCCATGAAAGGAGTGATGAGGTTCGAGAAGAACGGAAATTTTGCTCCGAGGTACGTGGGACCATTTCCCATCATAGAGAGGATTGGGCCAGCTGCATACAGATTGGGACTGCCGGAACATCTACATCGCATTCACGATGTATTTCACATCTCGTCGTTGAGAGGATACCTTCGAGATGATATGGCCCATACTCGCATCGCGATAGAGGATATCGACTTACAGCCTGATAGCTCCTACGAGGAGAGACCGGTGGCTATCATAGACTATAATGAGAGGAGATTGAGGTCGAAGATAGTTCCACTTGTGCGGGTCCAGTGGGAACACCATAATGTGGAGGAATCCACTTGGGAGCGTGAGGCAGATATGCGCGAGAGATATATAGATTTGTTCTCATCAGGTATGCCTTTTTTTCCGAATTTCGGGACGAAATTCCGTTATTAGGGGGGAAGTATGTAATACCCCGTATTTTTATGCTATATTAATTCGGGGGTTTTATTAAATTTAATGAGAGTGAATTATTTAATAAGAATCCAGAAATTAATTATGTTATAATTATTAACGTGACGAGAGTTAGTAATTATATAAAATTTTTGAATATTAGTAATGAGCATAGTAATATATGATATGGGTTATATTATAAGTCACGAGTTAATGAAAGTACAATTTTGAGAATATTAGTCGGGATGCGCCCGTGTTGCGTGGGGACTAATTATTGAGTTATAAAAGTGAATATTTTATAAGTTGTTCGTATGGTCATTTTGAGTGCGCCAACGCGTCCTAAAGGGTAGAGATAGTCAGAAAACTGTACCCGGGGGTTTGGTTCGGGTCTCGGGGTGTTTTTAGACTTAATTAGTGACCCGGGAGGGCATTTTGGTCATTTTACAAAATAGGGTAATTAAACCCACGAATTTCAGCCATCCTTAGCAGCCATTTAAGTCAGCCTTTTAGGGTTAGAACATTCAGAACCCTAGAACGGCCATTGGAGTAGAGAGGAGAGAGCTCTCGAGGAGGATTCAAGGCCAAAACACCAACATTTGCACCACCGTCACCACCAACGCGCAGATCGCGAGGAGGAGAACGTAACCACACCAATATCAGCAGGAAACCAGACCTCTGAAATCCTAGGCAAGTGTTTAACTTGTGTATTTTCGTTGGTGCAATATTCATATTAGTGTAGGAATGATTAGGAGTGTAATAAATGGAAGAAAACCCCAAATTTTGATAGGAATTTGCATGTAGAAAACATTATAACCATATTCTGGAAATAGTATGTGAAGTAGATGATTAACCCACGAATTTTTGATGTTATGTTAGAAGGAAATTCTGGAGAAAACTGATTAGAACAAAAGTTAACAAAACATTAGGGTTTTTGATGTTTAAATGAGATTTTGGGTTGTTTAATCATGTTTAATGATGGATATACGCATGCTTAACGTTAAAAACATCTGGAAATATGTGATTATGTTTGTAGAAGGAATTTTGGGATGATTAGTGTTGGAAAATATTGATTTGGGTGAAGAATTTTGGTAAACCCGTAACTGCACTTCTGCAGGATTTCGCAGACCTGCTTGATCGATCGATCGAGCCTAGAGCTTCGATCGATCGAAGGTTCGATCGATCGAGCCTCAGACCTCGATCGATCGACCCCTCCTGGCAGACTCTTATTTCCCCTTGTTGAATTAATTGAACATGATTCATCGTGAAATAATTTTTGGGCCTTATGAATAAAATATTTTAGGATATAGGAGGCACGAGTAGGGCATATGATTAAGTGTTGAGAACTTTATTATGAGACGAGAATTGTATCTTAGGGACAATTATTTATAGAACGAGGAAACTACGTAATTCAAGTGAGAGATTACGTCAAATACTTACGATAGTGAATAGACGTTTACCTACTGATTTTGCTACTTGGATGGATAGAATCCACGAGTGTCACGTAACTAGTGAGAAAACCCTTCGAGTTAAAGCTAGAGACGAAACCTTATACGTAATCATAATAATGGGAAATTAAGGATAAATGTTGTGACTATGGGTTACGAGAGGAACCTATATTAATATGATGAAATGGGTATATTTATATGATTGTGTGTACATATATTATATACATGTGAAAAACGTACCCGCGCTACTTGCTATCCCTGAGGTTACCGCGCTGGGACGATCTTATCCTGTGTGGATTTATGGGGGATATTGATTCGTACCCTAGAAGATATAGATCCTAGGTAAGGGTTATCAGATTGATAGTCGGACGGTCCTAAGAGACGTGTGGGTATGTACTGACCTCTTGGACTTGGAATCTATGCTTTGCCTCAACGTTGTTTTGTATATGTTAATACAGTTCGAGAGTGATTCCGAACTTGTATTTCCCTTTGTGTGAGCGATACGGGGATTGGATAGCAGAGTATGCCCGCACCGTAGTTTAGTTGGGGTGTTGTTATATATATATATATTATACGAGTAGTTAATATATATATGAGGTTATAAACTTTAAACTATCTACTGTGATTTGATAAGTAGAACATGGTTGTTGACTCAAATTATTAAATACTTGTTTTGTGAAAGTATGAGAAGACACTGGGAAACTTTATAATTTAATGAAGCTAAAACGAGAGTAGTGCTACAAATTGAGGGTAACTTTTTAAAACATTGTCATCATTCGGTTTTGAAAACTTATGAGTAAGTTAAGATAAACTAAATTATTTGGGAAGGTTAGTACGATAGGCGTGCACATTAGAAGAGAGGTGAGAATTTCTCAAGAGAGTGTCGAACTAATATGATTTGCATTGGCCTATATCAATTTAAATACTTGCTTAACGTATTTTAAAATCAAACACACTTTCGGGCTCTGACCCGTTTCTTTTCCTCTCTCTCTCTCTCTCTCTCTTGTATATATATATGTATACTTTCAGGTTCCCAGCCACAGGGGCGTCTTGCTTAGGATCCCTTGAGAAGAATGAGCTGCAGCTTAGGTGGGAGTTGCAGGTCACTTGAGTAGACGGCTTCTGTTATTGACTCCACTCCTATTATTCTCATTTATTGGGCACGTGTCGCCCTTTTCATCATTTCATTTGTTGTTGGGATTTTGTATTTCATTTATTTCCAGTATTGTTCTATGGGATTTATTCAGGATGAATTTATGGTTTTAGTTCCATTTGTTGACATTCGATTTACGAATGTATTATGTTTTTGGTTTATTGTGGTGTGATTCTGTATTGTAGAAATGTTGTTTTAATTAAAATAAACCTTTTTCTTTAATTAAAATTTGGAAAGTTTTGTATGGAAAATGTTTTGACACTTAGCTTAATTATTTAGGGTGTTAAATTGGAAAAAATATTTTTATCGACAGTGATGCTGAGAATGAACCAACCGTTTACCTTGATTTAATTGAATAAAGGAGTGATCGCCCGGTATTTAATTAGGCGGGGTGTCACAAAACTTACAAAAAAATTCTGAACTTATTTTCGAGTTCTCCCAAAGAAAACCCAATCCACGGAGGCACATATTGCAGCATGTCAAAAGGGTCACTCCTATGATGGTTTATTTCGGGTTCTATTAGATCCAACAGGTACCGAGTGAGGAGGTTTGCTTTACTTCTATGACAAGATTTGAAAAAGTACCATCGAAAATTCTTTGTTCACGTTGGGTCGTACCCCCTTACTATAACAGATCGTGGCGATTGAATACCTTTAGGTATTTTTCATCTATCTCTCGGTTTACAAGATAAAGGGTTTTTTAATTTAATTTTTGAATTTGTTTCCATATTTCAGGGTGCTCAGAGGAGGCATTAATGATAGTTCAGATCCGGGATGTATTTTGATTTGTACGGACCTACTGCAATATCTGAGGTATTGTTGATACTCTAAAACTTTTTGGTTATGGTTTCAAAAGTTGTTTGTGGTGCTGTTGATACTCTAGCGTTAAAGCTTTCTCCAAATATACTCTGGATATTAAAGCTTTTTGGTTATGGTTTCCAAAGCTGTTTGATGTTAATTTGTTGAAATCTTTCTGACTGCAGATAAGATTAAAAAGATTTGGCTATCCATAGTGTTCAATCATTCTTATTGCGAAAATTTTATTGCCTGCGACAGCAATGCTGCGTCCGTACTCCAGACGCGGGGGGCAATCACGTGGTGCCATGGGCCTGTTCTACTTTCTCGCTGGGGCAATCACATTGCAAGATATCTTTACATTATTTTTTTTGGAATTTTTTTCAGTCTTAAATTTATTTCGTCACTCTAATATGTTTCAGTCTTAAATTTGGGGTTTTGTAATTTTTGCAGATCTGTAGATTTCGCATATCTAACTTTGTTTGACTTTTTTTTTTGCCTTTTCCTCATGGTAAAGAGATTAAAACTCTAAATTTGTCAGTTTAGTATTATGTTTACGATTTATACATTTAGATTTCTATTTGTTATTTACATTTATGTTTGTGATTTGTATTTTTGTGTTGCAGGTAAGTTATGATCAAGAATGAGGTAAAGTGGGAGAAGAGCGGTGTGGTTATGGATATAGGTGTACACTTCTAGATCTTACAGATCTTACATCTCCTTTGGTGTTTTGTTGAAGAAACATATGACATGTTGAGAGAGAGAAAGATCATTGTGAAGAACCATCACCATAGGCACATAAAGCACCACAACCCGCAAATGGAATTTTAATGGTATAGCTGAATGGGGTTTGTTGGGAAGAACACTTTGGATTTTCTTAGTTTTTTGGGAAGAATCATTTCACTATACATATTAGTTGTGGGAATATCTATTTGTTGTTGGTATTTCATTGAGTTTTGTAGTGGACAACTATTAGTTACCTGATATGTTGGGGGAAGGATGATGATGGGTTTGAGGATCGCATTACTTTTTTGAGCTTTTGTTTAATTTAATCTTGCAATGCTTCCTTGACACGATCAAACTCTTGCTTCAAAGGTTTTTGATAAATTTCTTTTAAGGTGTTTGAGCTACATATTTACATAAATGAATTTGTGTGCGTGTATAAAAATCATATAATTTTTTTTTATGGAATCAAAACTCAGGCATCTAGATATTTAATCCACATACATAAATGTACAAAACAATATTACATATGATATGCATTGGTTTCTGAATATTTTTTTCACAAATGTGTTCTTTACAATAATTTTTCAGAATATTACTTTTAAAAAATTTACGTTTTTTAATTTTTTAGACTTTTACTATTTTATATAACCAATATTACGTATTTTTTTAATTTATTTCTGATATTATGTTTTTAAATAATAATGTTTTCTATCAAGGTTTGCTATTTATAGTTATAGTAGTTTAATATTATAAATATAGTAATAGTTTAAGTAGTTTATATATATAAAACAAAAATATTAATAGCAAATTAGGCAAAAAAAATCTCCAAAAGATTTTGTGATAAGGTAAAAGGAAATGTATAAACTCAGTTATATATTAACAATATACTAATGTAAATGGACCCTAGTGAGGCTGAAAAGACGAGGCACAAGGTCTTGAAAGGGTTTGTGATTTGATAAGACAAAAGGAAGACGGAAGTGGAGATTTGACTATGAGATTCCAAAAATACACATGGATCTTAAGTGAGATATGCTACGGATAAAGAATGGTAATAGATTGGTATAAATTTCAAACATATAAAATGATGGATGTGAGTATAATATTAAAGTGTGTAAATGTATGTGTATGAAAAAGATATATATAAAATATAACTAAGTAAATTTCTATAGTTCATTAAACCATATATTTATATAAATTATATGTAACATAAATGTTATATAGTTAATATCGTGATATATATAGTTAATATCGTGATATATATTATACACATAAAAATGGATCGCATTAAGGGTCCTCAAACGGAGGAACCTCATTAATGAAACCAAACAAAATTAATGAATTAGTTTGCAAATGAACCAATTTATAAATTGATTAATTTCAATTTTGGGACAACCAATCAGCGCCATAAGAAATAGATTTGTATTGTTGTACCTAAAGGTATATTTAAAAAATAACCAAAAACCACTTTACAGGTGTACCTTTTCAAAATTTTAACACATAACTAACCTTCCTCTTTCATGCAACACTGGGACATGTGAGCAAAAAAATACAGCAAAAGGTAGAGTAATAATTAAAAAATATCAAACTTATATTTTTAATCCATTGATTTTTTATATATTATAAGCTATGAAGTTGGCCCTCTATTGTATATAAGGGATTTCTTTAGTGGTAAAACAATTATTTATAAAACACGACAAGTGCCACGAGACATGTTGTATACATCGCGCCCAAGCATGTCCCTCTATGGTATGTTATAGCGTGTAAACATGAATATTCAGTGGATTATATATGCAAAAAAATATTTTTGTAAATACCGTGTTCATGCTTGAGTTTCGGAGAGAGAACAAAATATTTTTATTAACACCGTGAAGAAAATGTTTTATATTCTTTTTATTTTTATGAAAAAAGTTTGTATTTATAAAAAAATTTATTTTAACTTTTTATTTGTAAAAAATCCTGTAACCATTAATTTTTTTTTTTTATTATAAAATAAATTGTATTATAAAATAGTTATAAAGTTATAAGGGCAATTTAGGTAGTAGGTGAAGCAAATTAACGGGAACAAATTTATCGTCGTACCTTCGACACGGGTACAAAATATGACGAGGACAAATTTATCGCCGTTCCATCGGCACGGGAACACCCTAGAATATATATAAGTTACAATGGTGTTTTCACTATTCATAAGATGGGAAGACACTTCACGGTTCATATCAAAGCCAACAAGACAACGATCCAATGGTTGGGATTAAAATACCCCTCTTACCATATTTACCCCTTCAATATTTGAGTTCCCCCTCTGTTTAACCCTTAATTTCCTTTCCTCATCTTACAAAAATTCAAATACACGAATAAAATAGGAAATTACTACCCTGGAACCTTTTTTAACTAACCAAGTACACTTCTCTCTCTCTTATCAATCGTGGGAAGAAGAACTATCTCTCTCTCTCCATTTCTCCTTCTCTTTATCGATGCTCCCATGTCAAGGTTAGGTTTTGGAAATATTGGGGTTTCTAGGGTTTGGGTACTAATTCCCATCTCCCACTTTAATTCCTCCTCATGATCTCTCTCTCGGTTTCATCTCGGTCCCATCTCCCACTTTTATTCCCCCTCTATTCGTGTTGTTTGGTTTCAGAAACCGTTTGGCATTCTAAATGTTCTAAAGGTATTATTTCATTTAAGGGTTTATGTTTGTAGTTATAGGGTTTGTAATCGATTTAAGGGTTTTGTAATTTTGGGATTTTAATGGGTTTGTAATGGATTTAAGGGTTTATTCAGGTATTCAGGTATTCAATCAAATAACACGCTTGAATACAGGTATTCTGGTGTTCATCTATTCAAACAAACAACACGCTTGGACACTTGGACGTAGAGGTGTTATATTTTGAACTCACCTTCTATTTTGATTTATTAGACATAGTAGGTATTCAGGTGTTCAAGAACTTTTGATTACTGTTCTTCTAATTTGATGATCAATCACCCTAGTGTAGTTCAATGAATATTATGAGATACGTCTTTATACTATTTTGACCATTCATTAGTCATAGTTATAGCTGGTGTAACCTATGCTTATTCAAGTGCATGGTGTAACCTATGTTTATTAAAGTGCATGAGTGTAACATATGGTCATTCTTTAATCATTGTATTGAAGCCTGATTTTCAATTTCCCCAACCTCAATATTATTAGGTTTCAGTTTAGTAATGAAGTTTTTAATATTATGATGATCTCATATTTACGTACTTTTTCATTTAAAGCAGGGGAGGGCATTGAATTTAATATTATGTGTTATGGCGTACTAATAGAAGTACTCTCTACATTGATTTCATTTTTTAAGTATTTACTTTGATTTCCTGTATAATTTCATATGCTGCACTTATTCCATATATTTTCCTAAACTGAGTGGTGTGCTATGTATTTTGATTTTGGATTTTCTTATTCCATGTATCTGGAGTATTTAGAATGATCACAGAGGCTTCATAGAAAGAGAAGCTAAGGAATAAGTCGAGGCCATTTCATTTTCTTATTCCATATTCGTTTTGCTAACCGAGAAATATGTAATCGACTTCTTATCTTTATAGTTGGTAATGGCTTCGATACGAAGATCAACTTAACTAACAGACCGAATGGGAGAAATCATGAACTATGATAGTGTATTTGTGATGGAGTATCCGAGGTACTTTCTTTTTACAAGTCTGAATACCTATGATGTCTTATATGGGATGGTTTAAGAAACTCTCCATGTTTTCATCTATTCCATAAACTGAACCATCATCTTTTATTTTGATAATTGGAAGCAATATTCATTGGTATTATTTTTTGTAATATGAGTTATTGTCTTAAGCAGACCCTGCACGATAATTATTTTAGAGAGCACATCAAATGTTTTGTTACATATTTTTTCCATGTTAGCTAATTTTAATGAATTTACTTCATGATTTTTATTATCCTTTTTTATTCACATGGTTTTAATATTGCACTTCGGTATTTCCCCACACAGGGCTAATATTGAAGGAAAACTCATCAAATCCACACATCAAATCATACCTTCTCCATGTATCCTTTCTTATTGTAAATTCTATTTGAATTTAAAGGGCTTTCATTGAGTATTAAAGGTGTGGTGAGGTTTTACAACTCATTTAGTTTTAAAAGACATGAAATTCCCCTGTTGTTGTGTTTTGTTAAGAATGTTAAGAATGTTGTTTCTCTCTTTTTATGACGTATACTTTTTCCCATACTATGTATTCATTTTGTTACCATCATTTGTAACATAAATTCAGATATAAAGAATGATAGAAATTAGTGAGATTACATTCATTATAAATTATGGAAAAAAATTGAATGAAAGTGGGGAGTGAAATATTTCCTTTCAACTTCATATAAAGTGAAGTTTGAATTTTCTACAAGTATTAGTCTTATAATGTGGTTTAAAGTGACAAAAATTATTATATTGGTTCCGTTTTGATGTTTGTTGGTTTATGATGGAAATTGTTATATGGTCGATGGCTACCCTACCCTCTTGACACATACAAGCTTTTTTGTGACACCTGAAAGGGCCTTAGTTCGTACAAGCATCAGAATTGCATAAAACATTGAACTTAGTTGAGACAGTACCTACTCTCAGGTCACAAACTATGCAATAGCTGCGCC
Organism: Sambucus nigra; assembly: GCA_949130495.1. Classification (NCBI taxonomy): domain Eukaryota; kingdom Viridiplantae; phylum Streptophyta; class Magnoliopsida; order Dipsacales; family Adoxaceae; genus Sambucus; species Sambucus nigra. The sequence continues at coordinate 33,036,066 of OX422218.1, read as the reverse complement.
TTGAGGACAGCCAGTGAGCGACACTTTTTTAACAGTGTGGATTGATGCGTTCGACCTCATATACATTATTAAAGAATGACATATTTATTGCATGTCAAGCAATTGGCGATGTGTTTTGGATCCATTTCATAGGTACTACATGACTTTTATGACTTCGTACACCACCCTATAGGTGGACACAAAGTATTTCAGCTACTATTATACTTTCCTTGATATACTTTCCTTTCCATTTATTGGTGGACATAGAGTATTTCAGCTACTATTATCTTCTATTGGACATTTGAAGAGAAATCAAGTTAGGATATACTTTTTGGGCTATTAAATTAGTTTATTTATTAAGCCAAAGGTATTCATGTCCTTCATATGGTTTAGTTTTTCTAATTTATCTTTTCATGCTTTGATTATTGGTACGTTGATGTTGTTTGCAACTGTGAATTTGTAAAATTGATAAAATGCAGTTGTTGTTTGTTTTTCGTTTGTTTTTTTTTCAAATTCCATTTGATTTGCTCAGCCACAAAAATGGTGAAATTTCCCTGGATAAAAAAATTATTATCTAAATTATAGAGAAGATGATGAAGAATCAACATTTTCTTTCAGACACGCCTCCTTGCACCCTGTGTCATGTATACACATCACTTATCGAGTTCTCACTTATATAGGCATCTCTTGGTTCACTTACCATGCCTAAGAGATTCACATTTTGAATCGACAAACAGGGCTAGGAGCCTACGATAAACACGAGACATGATCAAGAAAAATTTTGAAACGTCTTTTGGCACATGGAATAAAGACGACACCAGGTGAATATTTACTTTTATGCTTTACAAGTACTGCTTCTACTATATGTAGTCATCTTATTTTACATTTTTGTTTGAAGAATTGATTTTTTTATTGTTTAAGACATTATGCTTATCGAGCACTGTACTATAGTTTATCTGCATTTTAAAATCCCTTGCTCTTCGGTTTATTTGTACAATGCTTTTATATTTACTTTCTCGATGCAGGCTCCAGAATCAGATATTCAGGACAACATACTTTTTTAATAAATAATATTTCAGCATCAAACGTTGAATCTAAAGCAAAGGAATTTACTGATTAAGGTGTGCATGTATGTTTTTTTTATCAGTGGATACACACCTTTTGGTTTTAAGGATATTTACCATATGATTAAGACTTATTGCCAATTTTAACCTTTGTTCTTTGTTGTCTATATTACAACTTAGGTTGGGATGTGGTTGAAGATTGGATCTCTTTTAGGTAATCTATTCTTTATCTCCCTCTCCCTTTCTCTTCACATGTGTGTGTAGTGGGGATGTTTGGGTTTTATTATTGAAATTGTGTTATGATTTGTCTCTTTTATTTTTTACAAGTCTGGTTGTTTTCTACACCTCTTGCCCTTAATTTTATCCGCAAAAAATATATAGATCTCATTTGATACATAATGAGCCTTACGGTGGAAATCATATGCAGTCTGAGTTAACGACAGTCCATACTGGTTTTATCTAAATGTGTCCCTATTGATATGCGTATTTAAAATGTTAAAGTAAGGCTTGCCTCTAGATGTCATTGTTGCAGAAACAATTCAGAATCAATCCTTAATCTATTTATATCAGCCCTATAGCTGCTCATATTTGGAATTTCTTCAGTAATTTGATGAACTTAAAGTATCAATCTAATTCAATTCATGGAGTTTATTATAGAATCGTGGCTTCAGATAGGTGATTCAAAAGTATCTCAGTGGCTTCATAAAGTCATCCCTGTTAGTATTTTATGAAGATTGTGGTTAAGAAGGAATAAGTCTATGTATGAGGGAATTTTTATGAAAACATCAACAATCACTCACAACATTATTCATAGAATTTTAGAACTTGCTCAAGGACTTTCATTGAAATATGATGATAAATCAGTGGATCAATCAGTTTTGGAAATATTTAACATCAAGAAAAGTAATAACAGTAGCAATTTCTCTCAATCTCCGCATTGCAAGAAGACTCCTAGATGGAGTCTAAATCTAAATTGTTCAGGTAAAAAATCTTAAATTCCTCTCCATTAAATTCCCCCGCACAACTATTTGTGACAAAATACATAATATCAAAATCAACCACTCTATTTCCCAGATCTTCTTTACTCCCTCAAAATTATCCAACACAACTATTCTATACAGATCCGTAAGGTTTTATATATGTGATAATAAAACTCATTGATCTTAAATAATTCATCGACTGCTTAGATATTTCAAATGGCGTGGCCGAATATAGATCAATTCGAAACCTTTTTTTGGAGAGCTAATTTGGAACAGGATGTCAGATATGTGGATCAAATGCTGTCACTTTCCTCCAAGGCTCCAATCTTCCTAAACAAGTCCTTTCTAAGGTAATTTTACTCTACTCCTCACAAATTCTAATTATGCTCACGTAATTAGGATTTCTTATTTTTTCAACTCGATTTCAGCTTTTACTTGGCCAATTTCATGTATTGATATGCACGCAGGCACTCATGTATGCACACTTTTGGTGCAAAATATTTTGGATACCATAGTAGCTTACTGAATTCTTGTTGGATGTAATTTCATCAATCACTCTTTATAAATTGAAAATAAATATTTTGGGTGCCAATTATTTAATATTACTTGGATGATAAAATATATCAATATTGATATTATGTTCTTACAATTCAAATTCTTGCCAAAATAATCTCTTTTTAATGTATTCAAGGAGCCTAAACACTGCCAAAACTGTTCTGACTCGGCTAATTATTTTGGGACTACCTTTTACTTTAGAGGCCCTAAATCAATAATTTCTTAACAAGTAAAGTGGATTACATATTTGTATTTACCTTTTAATGGGATAATTGTAATAGTTGTAGATTATATATTTGCATCACAACTGGAATCACATACGAGTTCATAATTTTTCTCATTTTCTTTTCTTCTCTCTTTGTCGCTCTAATTCGGATGAAGATCAGCTCAAAGTTCTGCTTTCAAGTATCTCTCATCTTTTTGGTCGAGCACTTACCCAACATTCCATTGAACTTCTTTCATATCTCTCAAAATTTTCAAATTTCATTATTTGGTCAGGATTGTTTGATTTTATCATTTTGACATATCTAATTTGCATTCTGGGCAACCTTCATTCTAATGTTAATATACATTATGCAACATTCATACAGTAAATAGAGGTTCACGAAGAGCATAGGAACATTTGGTAAAAATGATAATAACAAGTAAGGGCAACATAATTTTTTATCCACTTATTTGACACAGACCAGATGCATTATGCAGTATTTGAGGTTGACTTTGGGATCATGTAATATTACCTGAGCCATGGTTAAAAAGTTAATCACTAGAATTGGGACGAGGCTTATTCAAATTGCGACTATTGTTTGGAGACATGGTGCACTGTTGAGAATAAAGAACAATAGGCGTTGTTGGAGTAATGCGGAATGAGCTTCAAGCATCATTTCAAATGCAAGTAATTGAGGGAAGAAATCGTTCATTGTGATGTCGGTCGTTAATGTAAGTGATTACTATAACATCATATGCACTATTTAGACTGCTATGAATGATATGTTCTGATGTCGGTCCATTGTGATGTCGGTCGTTATTGTTTAGTTTTCAGTTAAATTATAATAACACATTATCACGGGATCATGATAAGTTATTGATGGCTATATATCTTATATTACAGTCTTATAAATCACTTTTTTGGTTGTACATCTGAAGAAGATAAAGAGTTGTTGGTTGTAGATGTTACCTCTATCAACGAACAATAATGAACAACCAATTTTCTCCCTCCTTAAGTTTCTCTCTCCTTAAACTGCTCTCTCAGTGTATTCAGATATGGAGTGTATTTTGGCGAAGTGACTTGAAATGAAGTTGCGATTGAACAAGAGTCCTTGAAGTTACGATCTGAAGTGTATTTCACCAGTTCAGGATATGGTAAAACGAACCAGATCTGAATACACTCAGAGACTTCATTGGGATATGAAGTTGAGATGTCTCTCCTTAATGATTATTCTTTTGCTGTCTAATTTTTTAATACAGTAGTTCTGACGGTCTAATTTTTTAATGCTTATACTTTTACATTAGGTAATTTTGAAGTTTTCCCTTAATTTATTCTGCTGAAATTTGTAAATTTTGTGTTGTCTCTTGCTCATGTTTATTGGTGGTAGTCTTAAACTCTGAATAATGCTACACTACTGTGTAAGTTAGTCATTACAACTTGGGTTATTTCACACTCACTTAAGATAGAATCTGGTTGTGCTTCTAAGCTGAGGGTTTTGTTCGCCCATCTTGAACTATGTAACAACCCGAGGTCTTGGAGACGATGATTTATTTATTTTAGGAGAAATAATTATTATTTTATTTGAAGATTAATTAAATTGGCAATTGAGGTCAAAATTTGGAGTCGGTAGAAAGTGTGTCAAAAGGCAATTCTGAGGGTACCATTATTTCCGGAAGGGTCGAGAAAGTCGACATGACTGTATTGAGGTCTATTTAGGTTGGGGAATAAATTAGGACCATTTGACTCGAATAAAAGTTACCGGGTCATTTAAAGTGTGTATTATCATTTAAAGATGTGTAGATTTGGGAGAAAGACTTATTAAGCCTACGGGAGAATTATTTCTCCTTAGAGAGAAAGAGAAATAGAAAGAAAGAAAGGGAGAAGAAGAAAGAAGAATAAAAGGAAGGAGAAGAGAGAGAGAAAGAGGATTTTTCGGCCAATACGCGATCTCAAGGCGGATTCAGACCCTACAAACCCGAGGCAAGTGATTAAACCTGCTAAATAATTGTTGTGTACCATTTATTGCATGACTTTTGGATTGATATTATGAGTTTTAGGTTTAATTTAACAAAACCTAACTTTTGGGTATAATCTTTGATTTGATATGTAGATCTTTGATTTGAAGATAGAAATTAGTTTATATGTATTCTAGGATGAATATTGATGATATATATGTGATTGGGTTGAAGAGAAGTGGAGAAAAAATGATTAAAATGAATTTTGGGTATTTTAGGCTTACAAAAAGTAGCCATTTTCGAGGTTTCTGATGGGCCGAATCGATTCGACCTCCTACTGAATCGATTCGGAAATATGCAGGTGCCCAGGTCTGAGTTACCGAATCCATTTAGACCCTAGCCGAATTGATTCGGCCTGAGACAGAGTCCTAGGTATGATGACCCGAATTGATTCGCCTTTCTGGCCAAATTGATTCGCTGGGCCGAATCGATTTGGAATTGGCCCGAATCGATTCTAAAACAGGGCTTTTTCAAGGGAGGTTTTTCTAGGGACAATTTCTTCCCGTTTTCTTCGAGATTATCGATTGGGAACCTCCATAGGAGATATTTGGAGTATGTTTTGGAGACTTTTAAGGAGTTTCCCTTATAAGAAATTATTGGAGTCATATTGACTAAACTTTAGGAATACCGAATAGATATTATGGTTTATTCTAAGTGGGGAAGCCCACCTTGATTGGAGATTCGATTTGGAGATGATCATTATAATTATATGAGAGTACGAGAATAACTTAGAGATACCAGATCTTAGGACCAAATCCTAAAAGGGATAACTTTAAAAGGTTCATAAAATGAATTCAACCCTATTATTGATGGAGAATTACAAATGTAAATTGAGGTGCATTAGGATAAGAATATCCTAAACTTAAATAGAATTGAGAGACAATTCATAATTAGAAGTGACATGTGAGCTTCAAGCGAGAAATAGTATAGTGTATACTAAGTGGGGAAGATGTTTGATAATTGACGATTAGTATATCAAGAGAGACATATACTAAATAATGACATTAATTTGGTTGCGCCTAAGGGCGTATAATAAATATGAAAATGATGTGACATGTATACCTTATATGATGGCATATCTTTATGATGTGATGATGTATGTATACCTTATATGATGGTATATATATATATATATATATATATATATATATATATAGTGAAGCATACCCCCTCCTTGCTATCATTGGTAAGTTGCGTGCGTTGAGGGTGAGCATCCTGGCTCAAAGAGCAGGGTGTGGACAGTCCCCAGGTCATAGTCATCCATTGTGATTATTATACGATATATATGTGCATTCTTTTTGGGGTGAGAAGTCAGGGGTATGTGACGTTCTCACTTGCCAGTTAGGAACTATGACCGCTTCCCGGACGTTGTGTGAGTGAGTTGATCACAAAGTGGGTGTTGTTGAACCCCACCAGGTGGCCCCAGTTTGCTACATGTATGGGCAACTGGAAGATGATAGCATGTGAGCCTGCGTCCTCGAGTTATAGCTCGGTTGGATGGTTATTGATTGTGCTTGTGCTTGTACTTGGATATTGAGGGCGTAATGGACCTTAACGACCTATATTGTCAGGATTAGTGTATCAGGGAGGTTCCTTGATTGGATTTCGCTTCAGCGAGACGTCCCACGCATTCATCGCAGTTTAATGTTGCAAATTAGGGAGAAGTTAGTCCTTAATGCTCATAGTTATATATATATATATATATATATATATATATATATATATATATATATATATATATATATATATATATATATACAAGGTTCTAAAAAACGCGGGGCGTGATTGAGGCGTGGAGGCCAAGCCTTAAGCCTTAGAAGCCTAGGCGGGCCTAGGCGTAAAAAGACGTGAAAAGGCGTTTAGGCATTCTTAATATAATTTAATATTTTTTAACCATAACAAGGCTATTAAAATACAAAAATTGCACATATTATAAAAATATGTCTGAATATATGCAAATTAAAATACTATTTGATTATTTTGGATGAGATAATGGTCCGATTTGTGAACAAATTCTTTAAAAGGCGAAATCGTTTCACTAAAGCATTGTTATTTTTAGAAAAAAGTGCGCCTTAAGGGTTTTACCACGAATAAGGCGTGAAAAGTGTAAGGCGAGGCGTTTCTCCCAAGCCTTAAGCCTAGGCGTGCCTAGGCGGGTTTTTTAGAACAGTGTATATATATATATATATATATATATATATATATATGTGTGTGTGTGTGTGTGTGTGTGTGTGTGTGTGTGTATATCACCTATCCCAACAATCGATAGTCCCAGGAGTAGTGTAACAGGGGGGTTCCATGTTTGGATTTCGCTTCGACGAGACGTCCCGTGCATGAAACGCCATGTACTATTCCGAATTGGGAATATTAATTAATTAAAAATTGCATAATAAATTGGGTTACATGCATCATGCATTGAGGGCATAATGAGCCTCGAGGATCAATACGGTCACGAGTAGTGTAATGGGGGGGTTCCTTGTTTGGATTTCACCTCGACGAGACCTCCCACGCACGAAACGCAGTGCCGTGTTGAGAATCGAGAGGAGTTTTGTCCTTAAATCATGATGATAATAACTCATATATATTAATTATATATATTGGTTGCATGCCATATAAGGGCATCACTAGAATATAAAATTCTAGTAAATGAGAATGTTGATGTATTATGATGATGTGGTTATGAGGATGATGGTAGAACTTTATATGTTCAACAAATGAACAAATATAAAGATAAATATCACATTTAAATTAAAGTATATGATTTAGATGGAATTCAGATAGGTATGAATTGAGAGATAGATTAGATGATTTTAATTAAATATTTCATTTGGGTTTAAATTAGATTCTCTTGCCTAAATAGAATATGGCATCCATTTGGAGATCACAAGCATATGCTTAGTGAAAGCTTTAGTTGAGAGACGAGTTGAATTTGATGGACAGTTCGATTCCATTAATTCATGTAATAATGCATTTATAATTATTATGCATTTTAATACACTTGCTATAAAATGTTTTTCAACTCGGGCTCTGACCTGTTTATATTTTCTCCCTCCATGTATATATTGTATTACTTTAGGTGTTCCTCCACAAGGACGCCCTTGATGTTCATCGATCCAGAGTATTCATGGAGTTGTGGCAATAGAGGACTGTTGTGGCACTTTGCTTTAGTCGATTCCTATCCGTGTATATCTAGATTAGGATGCAATTATATATTGAGTTTAAATTCAAGTGTTGTAGATTAACACTTTCATTTCTCTCTTATATTATTGTATTGTCTATTACCCGACATCATATTCAGGTATTTTATTTGTACATTGTATTTCCCTCTTTTATATATTTGGAGTTTGCACTTATCACTCATCATAGTTAGATGTGTATCGTTCGTTGTGATTGCATTATTGGTTTTGTTGTTGTTGTTGTTAAATAAAAAGTTCTAAATTTTTGGCAATCCACTTTTAGTGATTTCGGGTAGTTAGCCTTATATTATTTTAGTATTGTCAGTTGATGTTGAGACTGTGCCATCTGATATACCTGATTTAATGTAATATATGGCTGGCCACCCGTTATTATTTTGAGCGGGTTGTTCATTGAAATTTGCATAGTACACCATTGTAGAATTTACTTCTGATGTCCTAAATCTATCATTTTGTAAAAAGTGTCTTATATAGTGGTATTGACCTTCTAACGGGTAATTGTTTCTAATGAGATAATTATTTCTAACATTTGTAGATTATATATTTACATTGTCTTTTGTTATGGATTTATATCGATTGGATTGGATTATGATGTCTATGGTTGACTTGGGTAATTTATGGTGAATTAGTTTGGTTTTGACAGTAGATCAATATACACATGTTACACAAGTTTGATTGGATTGAGTTTTAACAAGATTGATTGAAATTTCAGCCCACTCAAGGTGAATGGTTATTAATTGTATTAGTTGTGTGAATTCCAATCCACTCACGTTAGTGACTTTATATCTGAAATTAGTCTTGAACACTGTGAATCAATTTTGACCAATATGAATCACTGTCCTTATTCAATTCGAATTGATTTACTATCATGTAGTCAAAACCAGTTGTCACATGAATTAATTGTGTTCATCCGATAAGTTGGTTGTCCAAATAACCATTAATTTTTTTGCGGTGCCCAGGTACTTGACAAAATGCATGAGCTGGGACCTTTGTCAACCATGCTTAATTTGATAGGAAAGTTACCGAGGTAACCCCACTTATCTATAGGTGTGATGACTGAATTTGTGAGAATTTGGGCAAGCTTTATACTCTGATTTGATATTAAGTTGTTTTATTTTAAGATCATTAATGATCTATTTTAAAATGACGAGAACACAATTATCCATCTTATTTAGAACCTTGAAACAATACTAAGATAGTATTGTAAAGATGTTTGCATATATACATATTATAATTTGAAGATGTTTAGTATTACAATTGTATCATTCAGAAGGGCAGGAACTACAAATAATACGGTTCATCAAGGGCTGCAATAGTTCTTTAATGTTTTCTAATGAGTTGAATTGCTTCTTGCTTAAGTAGTTCAAGATATACATACTGTACAGAGTGGGCTTAATGTTCTGTCGTTCATCTCGAAGCTATACACATGCTATAATTTGTGTGCATTATCCCATGTTCAATTGTTGCACTGTTAAAACCTCTGGGGGGGGGGGGGGGGGATGTTCGAGACGAATATGAACAAAACGGTATTCATATTGAGGTATATGGTTTGATTTTACATTTTCCAAGTTATTTAATTATGTGTAAATTTTATTATGAACAATTGTAGGCTCAAAGATGGAAAGGAATGCTACTTTCGAAGTTACAATAAATCTTCTCGAGAATTCATCGCTACATGAAACAGTTGTTTAGGGCCCAAACAATACGTGGGAACTCATTTCTCCACTGCTGTGATTTAAAAATGTACCATTCATGTCTTCATTCATTTATGGCTATATTGTTTTCCACTTATCATCAAGTACATTAGATTGATTAAGGAATATGTGTAATCTTAAAACATTTTCCAAATGTATTTGTATATTGGTGTTATTTCCATGATCCGTGTTAAATTTGTGATTTTATTTATATGATGTCTAAGATGGACTATTAGTATTGTTACAGACTATTATTTTTTTCGTTGGATTATTTTTTTATTTCTTAAATATGGTGGATAGTTCTATAAACAAAGGAAAATCTACCTTAATTTTCTAAATTATTTACACCTTTTGTGTTGTAAAACAAACTTTTTGTGCTAAATTATATACGATTCAATTTTGCCCAAATTAATAATAGTATTGTTGATATTTTTCTTCTTAAATAGGGTGACTTGTTATATAAATAAAGGAACATTTTGCCCAAATTTTTTAAATTATCATATTTAACATTAACTTTGCCCAATTGTTTTAAACTAATAGGTTCGTACCATAAGTTATTTGAAAAATTATTTATCTATTGTGAACTAAATATGACGTATGGTCCTATCAATGACATACACTTTTGAAAATTAGCATCGTACATTCAGGCATGGGCATACCCTAATATATATATATATATATATATATATATATATATATATATATATATATATATATATATATATATATATATATATATATATATATATATATATATATATCACGCTATATATGTATACATACTCTTCATACGCTCTTAGGGGTAAATGAAATAATTTCACTTATTAATATATTTTACTCTCAATATACTATTCCTCAATAACTCACTTAACTTCCCCACTTCGTATATACGATGCGATTTCTCACTTGAAATTTACACATCCATCACTTCTATTTGTATGAATAATCTCCCAATTCAATTTACGTTGAGGATATTCTCTATATCCATATGCACATCAATCAATATTTATTATTCCCAATTCATATTATGTTTCAATCAATCATATGAACCTTTAGAGTTATCACACTTGGGATTCAATCCAAAAATCCAATATTACTAAGTGCATCCTACCTCTCTCTCTTATAAACTCATAATTATCTCCAAATCAAAATCTCAATAATAGTGGGCCCCCACTAGTCGGTACGATACTCTCCAATCGGTATTCTCTCAAAATAAGTCCATATGATCCCAACAATTTCTCATAAAGGAAACTCCCTAAAAGTCTCCAAAACATACTTCTGATAAGTCATATAGAGATAACCAATCGATAACTTCAAACGAAATGTGATGAAACTCACCATAGAAAAACATCCCCCAAACCGCCCTATTTCTGAATCGATCCGACCCGGCGAAGCGATGCGGCCCCTTAGGCGAATCGATTCACGCCAAAAGACCTGGGCATCTGTCTTAGGCCGAATCAATTCATCTTTGGGTATGAATCGATTCGATCACTTAGACATGTCAAGCTGGAGTATTCCGAATCGATTCGGGTTGGGGGATGAATCTATTCGGCCTGTTTAGAGGCTGTGGAAATGGCTATTTTCTCCAAAAGCCAAAATTACCAAAATTATTTTTTATCATATTCTCACCATTTTTCTTCAAACCAAACATATATATAACATTAAAACTCATCAAATAACACAACTCAACTAATTGATAACCTCACATCCATTTTATACACATCAAATGTAAGATTTTACCCAAAATCTAGGTTTTAACATTTTAAACCCAAAATCCATAATTTTGTCCACAAATCATGCAATAAATGATACACAACAATTATTTAGCAAGCTTAATCACTTGCCTCAAAGTTGTAGAGGTCGGATCGCCCTGAAAATCGCGGATTTGTTGGAATCTCCAAGATTTTATCCTCATTCTCTTCCCATTTTCTTCTTCTCTTTCTCTCTAATGAGATTTCTTTCTCTAGTAGGATTAATTAGCCTTATCTCCAAAATACACAACTTTACATGATAACGCACACTTTAAATAACTCGATAACTTTAATTCGAGCCAAACGAACTTAAAATATTTTGAAACCCAAATAAGACCCAAGTGCAGTCATTTTGACTATCTCGAACCTTCTGGAATCAACCGCACCCTCAGAATCATCATTCGAATTACTTTCTAACATCTTCAAATTTTGACCTCAAATGCCAAGTTAATAATTCTCCAATTAAAATTATATTTATTTCTCACAAAAATAATTAATTTATTGTCCCAAAAGTTTGGGATATTACAACTTTCTCACAGTCACTAAGATGGAAATGATGCGGTGGTATACATTGAATAATTATGAGAAAGTGGCTACGTATATAGAGTAAGTTAATAAGTAGGAAGTAATATTGATTAGTATTAATTTTGCAACTGCTACGAAGCTTGTTGCTAAAACTATTACCATTGCTATTGAAAATATAGAGGAGCTGAAGAAAGAAAGCCCGTTGAATTTATAAGGGAGAAGTCGGAGGAATTTCCCTAGCTGGCTTGAAGAACGTGTAAGTTTAAGCAAAGTTGGCATAACTTAATATTGATGTATAAGTTTAATTATTTATTAAGTAATATAATTGGTCTAACTTATATCAATTGAATTGTATTTAATAGATGAAAAAGTTGTATAGTCAAAAGTCTCCAGAATGTACGGAGCAACTATATGCATTAGCATGTGGTCCTGACATACGGGCAAACAAGTATAAAAGTTGCATAGTGAACGGAGTAAGATTTCACACTAAAGACCGTGAAAATCACAAGAGAAGTCAAAACATCGGTTTAGTTGTTAAAGGAGATCATAATAATGAAGAGATTAACTTTTATGGTGTATTGAATGATATTATTAAGTTATAGTATATCAATGTAAATCGAGTCCTCCTTTTTTAGTGTGACTGGTTTGAAGGTGATAAAAAGAAAAAATAAGGAATACATATTGATGATCACTTTACAAGCATCAATGTAAATGATAGGTTGTACAAGAGTGATCCTTACGTGCTAGACATTCAAGCAAAAGAGGTGTTTTATCTCAATGAGACAAAATTGGGAAAAAATTGGCAAGTTGTTTAGGAATTCTAGCATAGACACTTGTATGATCTTGGGGTGGAAGAAATGGACACAGCTGTATCAGAAACAAAAGATTTTGTGTACAAGGATGATTCATCAGTGGATTTTGAGATTATAGAAGTTAATGTTGGCCAGTTGCAGAGAAACGATGTAGAGCTAGCCACTATTGTTTCTGGAATAGTAGATATAGATAAAGGAGTACTATCGAAATAAGACATTGTTTCCCTGAATGACGTCGATCATGAAGTTGGAACACTTGATGAATATTGTGAAAATATGGAAGAACTCGCTGTGGTTGAGGATGATGATAGTGATATAGATTAACTTTGTTAATGGAAACTTTGTAATGGAGTATAATGATGGTTAAGAATGATGATAGTGATATAGATTGCCTCTATTTTACCATTGTATTTTTTGTTGATTTACTATAAATGATCGTGCATGTGATTGTTGTTCCTCTTTATATTAGATCAACTATAATGAATGGACAATGTGCTACCCTTGTCAAATAAAGCTTATTTGGTGTACAACTATAATGAATTTACTTCTAATTACATATTTGAATGTTAGTCAATGAATTGGTATAGCGGGGTATATTTGAAAATAATGTGAAATTGTGGATTTATTTCTATTTATAATTTTGTTTTATTCCAATAAAGTGGTGTAGAAATTACAATATTTTATAATGGTACTGTTATTCTTTTTTATTATTCATTACTAAATATGCAAATTTTTTGTATGTATTGATGTTCTCTTTCAGTATGGCGCTAGGAAGACGTCTTAACTCAAATAGAGTGAAGGATGCTCCCTCGTCACCCCCGGATCTCACGACAGCCCCAACTTCCATAGGACCCACGGCTCCTATAGTGCCCATTGTACCCACAGAACCCATGGCTCCCATATCTCCCATTGCACCCCCTAATGAACATATAATGGATGTAAAATCTGCAAATATCTCGCCATCAACACAACATACTAGTACCGAAACCCCCACAGGCCATGCTGGTACAAAAACTAATTTTCAAATGTTTCTTACTATTGTTCATTTGTTGATAATATTGTTTATTTGCTTTTAAAGTTTTGAATACAAAACTTACCATAATGAAAAAAGTTCGTAGACCTACACGTGGCAAGGGGCTTCCGAAGATTATCAAACCTATTGGGAAAAAATGTGTATTGAGATATCCAAGGAGATAAATAAGTCATTTGACAATGACGAATCAACTAAATTATCAAATGAACTCGGGATTATCATCCGTAACCTAATTCTAGTCCCAACAAAATGGAAATAACACACTGAGCTGATAAGACAGGAGCATTTGACAGACTCAATGTAAGTAATTTCTTATTAAAAAAAGGCATTGTTACTTTATTTTTGCAATTTTGAATTATTTCTGCATGCTAGAGTGGTTTTGATTAAGAGTGATGCATTAGTTCATTTCAGATAGGGCTTGGTGACATGATGCCTAGTGTTATAGTTTCAGCAGTTACATCCGAGTATGTATTGAATTGGTGAGGGGGTGCCAAGAGTCATTGAAAGTACCCCAAAGTTATAAGTAGACTTGCTTTAGTAACATATCTCTATAACAAAACTTGCCTAGGCACACTAAACACCACCCTCCACCTCTCCCTGCCCAAATAACCCTCAATTATCTCCTCTAAGCTATCAGCAGCTATGAGAAGCCTCTCCAGTTGCTTGATACAATTATTGCATCAGAAGAATTAGATCAATGATGGACAAAGGTGATTAGTTTATAAAGGAAGAAAAGGATAATCTTATGTAGACGCCCTCTTCTTTAGGTGAATTCACATTCAAATTATTTTTAAGGCTCTCAGATGTGCCTCTCCTACCTCTATGAGCTAGAACCTAATTCGGGATTCACACTGTCCATTAAAATTTTAGTTTTTATCTGGAAACTTCTAAAGAATACAGTTCCAGTTGATCATCATCTATTTAAAGCACGAGTTAAGCTTGCATCCCATTGTACAAGTTGCAAAGTAGCAGAAGAGTGTCAAAATCATTGTTTCCTTTCTTATCAAACAACCTACAACACATGGTGTCACTTTGGTAATATTATTTCTTGAAAGGTCAATTTTAAGTCCTATAAACCCATGTTGATTTCATGGAGGCTTATGAGACCCAAATGGGTGCTTTATGAAATTGAATGAAAAAGAGGCTTTTTGAGGGGTATGAATTTTTTCTTGGTAGACTATGCTTGAGTTAAGAGTTCCTCCGAAGCTTCAACATTTTGTTTCCATGCCATTGAGTGGGAAAATAAATTAGATGAATTACTTTGCTGAGATTACCTGAATTTTAATATGTTCAATGATTGATACTGTATTTTATGTATATGGAAAATATTCCAACAGAAATATAATTACTTTATATTAAATGCTATCGATTTTTTTTGTTCTTGGTGCAATGTAAGATTTCATTGATAGAACAGAACATTACGATGCAGCCTAATTGGGTGACATCAGCAACCAAACGGGCTAGCCTAATATTACACCAAAAAAACAAAATATAAAATCTAGCAAAAAAAAAAAGACTAAATATTCATTTAAATTTTTTGGGTTTGGATTTCTAACTTTTTAAATGACCAAATATTTTTATGCCACTAGGAAAGGAAAGAAGCATAATGTATGAAAGAGATGCGACTGTGTGATATCGATTTAAATTAAATTCGCAAGTTTTCAAGTAACCCTTATTTAATTACAGTCCCTAAACATGCATCTAAGGTGCGTGTGTGAACCTATAAATAAATAAAGCATGTGACACAAAAATATGCTGACACACAGATTTCAGGAAAAAACCCCTTTCGGGTAAAACCTTTGTTTCACTATGAATATACAAGCCGCAACATACAATTACAAAGAGAAATCTGCAATGGATCAACGCGCAGCCAACCCCCAAAGACACGCAGTCTTGAACTCAGCAAGAGAATACACGCAGCACCCTCCAGGGACTCGCAGCCCAAATAACGAAGGAATAACCATAGCTCTCCTTAATGACACGCAGCCAAAAAACTTTGTAGAGACTCCCTCAGCAATGACACACAACCCTCGATTGCAAATATCTCTCCACAAAGATGAATAAAAACAAAGTTTATTTTCTAGGGTTCCAAAAGATTCACAAAAGTAATAGGGATTTTTGTGTGTGAATCAAAAAGATGTTTGGCACATCAAAAATTGAAGTCTTGTAGTGTTTTAACTCTTAGAAACGTTTTCTCAAAGACTTAAAAAAATACACCACCGAAATAGGTATATATATAGGAAAAACAAATTAGTGGTAAAACCAGTTACGAAACTGCTCGAGTTTATCCCAGGCGGACCGGTCCGGCTTGGAGGCGGATCAGTCCGACCTCGGATCAGTTCTTTTAAAATTTTCCTTTATCGGTTCGCTACCAGTACAGGTTCTACTAGATCTTTAGCAAGGCGGATCCGTCCGAGTAGAGGGCGGACCAGTCCGGAGGCAGATCAGCCCGGTATAGAGGCGGACCGGTCCGGCTTCCCAGAAAACTAAAAAACTTTTAAAAGCCTCATTTTTCTTGAAAAACATTTTATAAAAATTTCCCAATACTAAATATGAACTTTAAGGAATGTAAAAACAAAATTTTACCAAGTTCATTCTCGTAGAGGCTATGATGTTGAAGACACTTTGATATTCGGATCCATTGATGTAGATGCGATCTTGAGTTTCTTCAACGGTGTAAAAGTGTACGACATACAAATTGATAATGGACAAAAAATTCCTTACAATCTATGAGGATCTTATTGGATCCTTTGTTGTGAATATCATGTTTCTCTATAGTCGAGTTGACATATTTCAAGTATCATTCACCAATGTTTTGGCTCAGGAAGATTGTTTACGTTTGATAATCATCCAAAATACTTGTTTTTGGATTTTTATTTTGTTTTCTTTTGGCTCATGAAGATTGTTTTTTATTAACAGGATCTTGCAATATGTTGGGCATGTTGTAATTAAACATAATAGTACTAGGAGTGAAACTACTGCAACAACTAGGAATACTAAACACCCATACCTTATGACTAATTTTGGTGCTGGCTATAGCTGTAGCTGATTGAGTTTTCATTTCGAACTCATTACGATAATATTTGGTGATTAACTCTGCATAATATTGAAGTTGTAACATCCAATACAAAACCAATTGGCCATATGTATAGTGGTTTGTGCACGTATGTACTCTGTGACAAAGCTTAGAATTGAAATAATAGGATTTAATATTCACAACATAATTATCTTTACTAAAAATAATTCAAGAACCAAACGGATGATATACAAAATAATAAGAAATATATGGAGACACAAAAAAGAGTTTTATAAAAAATGTTACAGCATGGGCCCCTTCTACTGTTTCCTGCATTAAAATAAACGTAGATGGTCTTTCGAGTCATACACCGAAATGGCCTCTGTGGAAGGTGTAAGTCGTGACATTACAGGGCCGGTGTAGGTCGTGACAATTCAGGGCTGGTGTAAGTCCTGACAATACAGGGCTGGTGTAAGTCATGACAATACAGGCCTGGTGTAAGTCGTGACAATACAGGCCTTTGTAGAAGGTGTAAGTCATGTCACTCCACAAGCCATGCAACAACACGTTTAAAGGAAGAAAATCTAAGCGGATTCGTCCTTTTCCTGTGAAGCTGCCGTTATTCTTGATTCGGGATTAATTATTAAATAAATCATGTTGTTATTGGTATACAAGAATTGAAATTAAATTCCATTAATGTTAATACATGTATGTCTTGTTACACTATTACATTGTTACATCATTTCATTTGATCCGTTACTGATTGAGTATAACATTTCAGGAGAAATTCGACATTGATATGGATGATCATGCAAAGGAGTGTTTGGAAGATCTAATTAAAGGTAGAAGTAGGAGTCAACAGAGGAAGCTTCGTGAAGTGTATACAAAATATGGATCAGCAGAGAAGGCTCAAGAAAATGTCCCTACTAATATGACCAAGGATAATTGGCTTAGTCTATGTGATCTTTATGGAGGTCCAAGATATCAGGTTTGAATTATCATTGATGTTGTTACTTGTAAATATTTTTTTATTAAAATATGCATACTTATGATGTTTGAAAAAATTACTGCAGAAACAGTGTATTGTAAGTTAGAATAACAAGTCTAAGCAAAGTGTAAAGCCTAATCAAGGCTCAAAAGCATTTGTGGTGGTTTGTTATGAATTGGTAATCCATCACCTTGTTTTGGTGTGTCAATTGAGAATTTTATTTTACTAGTATAATTATTAATCATTTCTTATTTAATAGCGGAGTAAAGAGGTGGATGGTCAAGAGCCAAATAGGATCAAGTTTTATGAAGAAACGAATTGTAAATATGAAAAGTGGACATCTACCGAAGCCGAAATGCTATATGTAATCTTATTAATTTTATTTTGAATTTATTTCGTTATTTCTGAATTACAAACGAACAAACACTGTTGGTTTGTATTTCCTTTAGTAATCTTATCTTTGGTACAAAAATTACACATACTGCATTATGCTTTGCTATTTTAAAATTATTTTGTCTTTAATTGGCTTAAAAAATGTAGACATCTTAACAGTTTGGCCAAATCTGTAATCCTTTTTCTTCTATTTGTTTGCAGAATGAGATGAAACGCCTTGAATCTGAATCAATATCTAAGGATGGTACCATGATGAGCTCATACGAGATAGAAGATAAGGTTCCTGGCACACGACCAGGATATATTAATGGTCTTGGATATGGTCCCAAAAGAAAGGATTCAATAATTAATATATTGCGGTTGAGGAATGCCGAATTGGAAGAGGCACTTGAGAAGTCTATGAAAGTTCAAGAAGATTTGATGGAGTGTTTACAAGCTCGTGAGGTAGATGCAACGATTCAACGAGAAGAGTTAGTGCACAAAAGGCCGATATGGAGAATCAATGTATAATGCTAGAGTCTATTCTGGCTCGACAAACGGAGTCTAATACGTTGATTCAGGTGTTGATCGCACCACGTTCCCCATCTTTCGAACGATGGTAATCCAGACAAACTTTAATTTTTCTACTCGGATGCTTTTAAAATGTTCACATTCGTAATCGATTATTATCTCTTTAATTATCAACTTTCCCTCAACGTTATAACTTTTTCATGATAAACACGAATCAATTCCCACTTTATTTTAGCTAATGATATTGAATTCTCTTAATTGCAGATTTGATATGATGGGAAGCTATTTTATAGGCACCGTGAAAATTTTGACAATTGCAAATTGAATCAGATACTTCTAAGTCCTTTAACTAGTATAAGTTATTTTTTTCCACCAATGATATTTGTCGAGGATGAAATGTGGGACTTCTACATCCTGTAACTAGTGTTAAGTTGACTTGACAACATATGTGTATGTGACTTAATGTTGATTTTATTTATGATAATTTAGTTATTTTGTGGATTTTAATGAATGTGTTTTTATCAAAATAAATGTTTTAGTAGTTAAATATGAAATTGATAAATAAAAGTGTGGCTTAGTTATTATTAAAAAATTAATGATTAAGAATCATTCTCCAACAATTAAATTTCGTAGCCAATAGATTTTGAGGGAAGGTACAATTTTTGCAGCTAAAAGAATCTAATTATTAGTTTACTTGTAAAATTGGCAACAATTAGACAACGAGATGTTAAAAAATTAGCTACAAAGAAATTGTAAATTTCGTAACAAAAATTTCCTAACACACTAGTTTACATACAGAAATAGCAATGAAATTAAGATATTTAGCAATGAAATGTTAGACTATTTGCTACGAAACAAATTGTAGCCTGAATATGATAATGATCCATGA
Organism: Sambucus nigra; assembly: GCA_949130495.1. Classification (NCBI taxonomy): domain Eukaryota; kingdom Viridiplantae; phylum Streptophyta; class Magnoliopsida; order Dipsacales; family Adoxaceae; genus Sambucus; species Sambucus nigra. The sequence goes on along the minus strand of OX422218.1, from coordinate 33,016,463 downwards.
AAATAATTTGTACGAGCCCAATCCTCTCAAGGATATTGAATGGGTCAACATATCGGGGAGCCATCTTCCACTTATTCCCAAACCTCATCACCCCATTCATGGGAGACACTTTAATCATCACACAATCCCTGACATTAAAATTCTAGTATCTCTGGCTCGCATCCACATAGCTATTTTCCTTTCCCGGGCAATCTGAATCCTATCATGGATCATCTCCACCTTCTATGAGGTGTCCTAAATGAATTATGGCCCTAGAAATTTTTTCTCCATCTAGCATGAGGGTGAAGGGAGAGGACTCCGGTAAAGTTGCTTGAAGGGTGTCATGCCAATCGTGAATGGTAGTTAATTTTGTATGCAGACTCCACCAAGGGAAAACACTACTCCCATCTTCCCTTTATCTATATCCGTAGAAAATCCTCTATCATCAAGTTAACCTTATCCATATTCCCATTGGTTTGAGGATGATATGTGGTGCTCAATCTCAACTCTACCCCAAAAGCCAACAGAAAGTGTAACACTCCGTATTTTGGAATAATTATTGATTTAATAATTTCTTGTATTTTAAATTACACGTGTACAATAATTTAATTAAAATCAAGTATTGTGTATTTAATAAATATTAATTGGTTGAGATTATGATTAATATTTATGTGGTAAATTTACTAAGTGTGTTTTAAGTAAATAAAATACGGTGAATTATCAGTAGGTCGTAGTGAGTGAGAACGACAGATTTTTTTATTGCATCTCAATCGGGGCTTGTGAGTAGATTTTTTTAAGGTTAAGAACAGAAACTTATGTAGTGTGACTTGGATGGATATTTGAAGTCCACGATTGGTTACGAATGGACCAAGATAGGAAGAATTGAGTACCGAGGGTAGTGTATGGGTTCCGGGTACTTTCTATACTATCTCGGACTCATGTAGGGGTATTTGGGTTAATTTAAAGTAGTATAATGACCTCATTTCGCTATTAGTGGGTTAAAATATAAATTTTAGGTGGGTGATGCTTCCCATACCATTAGTTACAAACCCTAAAATAGAAAAGTAAGAGAGGATAAAATAAGGAGAAGGCTAAATAGGTTAATTTGGCATGAAACTCAAGGGATTCTAGCAGGAAATCATCACAAATAGTGGAGATAAGACCATAAAATAATTTCAAAGAAAGCAATTAACTTTTTCCATGTTAAATTGAGGTGATTAATGTTCATATCATGGTTAGCGTAGAATAAAACCATCTTGGGAATGAATGTTTCATAAAAATTGTATTTTTGGCAAAATTAAAATCATGTGTAGGTTAGATGATAAATTGATGATATAGTACCAATTAATATTGGTGGAATCAGAATTATATTAGAGACCTAGAGGTTTAATATTCTTATTTGGGGATTTTGCAACAAAATCTAGGGTTATAATGGAATTTTAATCCTGTAAACAAAACTCAAAAATTTAATTAATGATATTAGACAAATCTTTGGTATTTGGATGATTGTTTACTGTTAAAACCATTTAGGATCAATTCCCTTAGGTTACATACGTCTTAATGGGGGTATATTATAATATTGAAGGGTTTTGGGTCGAAATTAGAGAAGAATGTTCGATGAAAATAGGTGGCAGACCGGTTTGGATTTTTGATAGGTTGAATGATAATTGTTCGATTTAAGGGTTATTTTGAGAGGTTTCAAATGAAATCAATAAATGCGAAAGAATAAGATATGATTATTACAATGATTTTAAAATATTTAAAATTAATGAATGCGATAAACGTGTTTACTTAAAATACATCCAAAATGGATATGACATTATATCCCTCTATGTTGATGATATGAGTATCATGGGTAGTCACCTAGAAATTGTCAAAACTACAAAACAAATGTTGAGTAGTCGATTCGACTTGAAATATTTGGGTATCGCTGATATTATATTAGGAATTAAAATTTCTAAAACATCCGATGGACTTATATTATCTCAATCTCATTACATAGAGAAAGTACTTGAGAAATTCAAGAAGTATGATATCAGTCCTACCAAGACACCTGTAGATGTAAATTTACATCTAGCGGGAAATAATGGTGAAACAATATATACACTATAATACTCTAGTATTATCAACAACTTAATGTATATCATGAACTATACATGACCGGACATAGCATACACAATAGGTAAGCTATGTCGATTTACAAGCCATTTAGGGAGAGATTAATGGAAGGCAATATTAAGAGTTATCGGTTATTTAGAATAAACTCAAAACTATGGACTGAACTATTCGAGATATCCAATGGCTCTTGAAGGAAATTACAATGTAAATTTGATATCTGATACAAAAGATTATAAGTTTATGAGTAGCTATGTGGTTACCCTTGGAGGTGCAACCGTATCTTGGAAATCCTCAAAACAAACGTGCATTAGTAGATCGAAAATAGAATCTGAATTCATTGCACTAGACAAAGCTGGAGAAGAAGATAAAGGGCTTCGAAACTTCTTAGAGCAAGTTAGAAATTGGTCAAAACTTGTGCCCGCAATATGTAAACATTGTGATAGTCAATCTCTGATCCAAAGGGCACAGAATCACATGTATAACGAAGAGTCTCGACAATAATGACGTAGATATAATACCATTAGACAAATTCTCTTAAATGGAATTATCTCAATTGACTTTGTAAAGTCAAAAGATAATACATCGGATCTACTAACGAAAGGTTTAAATCGAGAGCAAGTTGAAAGATCATAAAGAGAAATGGGCCAAAGCCTATAAATAAATAAGAATCAATTTAGTGGCACCCCAACCTAGCTGACTGGAGATCCCAAGATCAAGGTTCAATAGGAAAACCGAACTACATTTTATTCAGTACACACTGTCGATATTTAATCATATCCATTTCAAAGATAAGACAATGCACAACTTCCGCAAAATTAGGATAAGTTATGCTTTTAATGACAATCATATCTTAGTACATCTAAGTGGGTATAGTATAATACACCTTATGAATATCACCTACGTGAGTAAGAACGGGGCAACTTCTATGAGAAAAATGAAAGTCAAATTCTCTAAAATACTCATGGAACCAAGTGGTGTTCATGGCCAAAACGATAACAAACGTGAGAACTAACTGTGTTGAAGAATTATTGTGTAAACACAGTTGTCTAGTTTTACAAAAATGATTGACGATTCAAGGACATATAGTCTACTGATTAACCAAGTGAATTCGATAAAATATCACTAAGAAAAGTTCAAGGCCACTAGGTTGCTTCTCTCGATGCAATAAATTTTCAGTTTCATCCGAACTTGTGTATACATATGCATCATATAAACATATATATATTGTTGTATCATGCATGTGGGGGATTGTTGAAAATGGTTACTTGGACAACAATTTTTGAGGAACTTTGAGCTTAAATTTAGGTGGGACCCAAACCACGATAATTGTGGGACCATGTACGAACGCGTTATCCTCTGCAAGGAGATTAACATAGTATATTCGTCACACCCCAAACCCAAATCTATTCTAATTATTTCATTTGTATTATGAGTATATTATAATCTTGAGTTCCTTCGAAATATAATTTATTTATCAATATTTTTGTCCATGTACAATAAACATCGTCATGTTCTCTGTACCATAACGTAATTAACATCAGAGTCATAATTAAGCGAACTTGACAGACTATGATTGACTATGATTAAATAATGCAATCATTAAATAAATCTAGGCTAACTTAGTTTAAAAGATGTGTGAGTATAGTAAAACCACAGTGTGACAATGACAAAAACCCCATGTCTAATCCCCAAGTCCTTCTAACGGTGCAACTCTCAAATCACCGATTATATGATATCCTAATTTGCAGTGTACAGGCCTGAAAATGTTAAAACACAAACCGTAAGCATTAAGCTTAGTAAGTTACACCTTCCCTAAAATGAAATAATAGTTCTTTATCAGATATGTGGATATAAAATCCAAATAATCCTGCCTTGCTATGAAATAGCAATATTATATCAAATATCTAGATATAAAATCCTTCCTTACAATGAAATGACAATTCTATATCAAATTTGTGACTATATAATCCCAATAATAACAATTTTATATCAAATCAGCGGATATGAAATCTAAACAATCCTGCCCTGCTACGAAATAACAGCTTTATATCAAATATGTGGTAATGAAATCCAAACAATCCTTCCCATTGGCAATAAAAAAATCCTAGAACATAAGTTTCACAAATCCTTGTCATAAGAAGAACCAAATTATTGGATCTTTGTCCAATTCCAATCCTGGATCATAATATCCAAACAAATACCGAATATTGAAGTATTCAAACCAATCCTGGATCATAACACCCAAAAAAGTCCTGGATATTTTAATATCCAAACAAATCCTGAATACCGAAGTATTCAAACCAATCCTAGAGCATAAGACCCAATCAAATCCTGAATACAGAAGTATTCAAACCAATATTGGATCATAAGACCCAAAAAAATCCAGGATATTTTAATATCCAAACAAATCCTGAATACCGAAGTATTCAAACAAATCCTCTCCTAGATCTAAATCCATATTTATATATGAAACAAATCACAAGTACACTCACCTTGGAGTTTTAATCACGCTTTTACCTTGCCTTTATCCGGCATTTGTTCAATCGATTCGTCTTCTCTTCCTATCATTAGTACAATATTAGTATCATCATAATAATATTAATAATTCAAAGAATAACTATAAAATAACTCAACTCATAAGCATCATATAATTCTATTCAAATCATTCATCATAAATGAAGTTCCATCCAAATTCATGTTAATATATTTGTCATATCCAAATCATAGATTAAAAATATATTCATTTATTCTTCGTAATCAATCGTTATCATATTAGAATTACGATTAAAAAGTTGGCATATGATTTCAAGTTTTCTACAGCAAGATAGGCCCATTTCTTTACTACATTGCAAATCTGCCCTATAACCTCTTTTATCGTTCATTCAATTTCCAGGAATTTTCATAAGTTTCCTAGCTCATAATTTTCTATGATATTTCACCCAACAACAATAACAATATTGAACAATACAAAAATGAAGTTTCATAATTTTTAAGGTTCATTTTCTATGTCAAGCAATACATTGAACACATGGGGTGCATACTTTCACCCTTGGGGAAGATTTTATACCCGAACTTCAACTCTCACCAAAGATTCATTTCTTCAAATTTTGACATAATTTTCGGATATGTCATACATATATGAGTCTATTTTCATTCCCAATTGTAATCAATCAATTCTAGTAAGTATACAAAAATATATGGAAGTTTGAATAAACAAGGATACTAAACGAAGAAATTTAAAGGGTTTGTACGTTGAAGTTAACTTAAACTTGCATCTAACCATACATATACATAAAGGGATGAAATTTTAGTAAACAATGATGGTTTCTAGCATCTAAATCATTAATATAAGAAAACGAACAAGATTTTGGGTTAGTATTTGAGTCGAGACTTTTACGTAATTTCCACGGATTTTTCTCCAAATTTTCTCTTCACTTTCTTCCTAAACATTCCAATTCTCTCTTCCTCTCAAGACAAACTCTTTAATGGATGAGTTATACTAAAGGAAGGGATTATTTCAAGACTTTAAAGTCGTCCAAAACCATCCTCCTTCTTTAACCAATCAAAACCCACCATATGCTATCCTAATAAGACGAAATATCATTTAACGAATGGACAAATTTCTCCCTGCTACCTAATTCTAGCATAACTTCTCGTTCGGACATCCATTTAGCACACCATTTTCATGTTACAAAACTAACTCATATATCTACAACTACATAGTTTTCTCCTCAAGTCAATTGTTACGTTATAAAGGTCGAAACTAGTCTTAAACGTGAACATTCCTACCGAAAACTTCAAAATTTTATATTTATATCTAATTCAATATTTCATTCTTTATGAAGGTAGGGTTAGACTAAACATAATGATGTAACATTATATATAATAATAACATATTATCCATATCACATAAGCTAAGCATAATTTAACAGTAATTAATCGTAATCATATTCGGGTTGTCATAATTCTCCACCTGTTAGGAAATTTCGTCCTCGAAATTGACATACCTTGGTTATACGAATCAAACAAATATGGACAACGTATCTTCATGCTATCATCACTATCCCATGTAGCCTCTTCCATGGAATTCCTTCTCCACACAATTTCCACAAGTGGGATCACTTTTGATCTCAATATTTGTTCCTTCCCATCCACGATAGCAAGTGGTTTTCCCACATAACTCAACTCTTCCTTCAACTCAATAGGTTGTTCCACTAACACATGTTAAGGATCCTCTACATACTTTCTTAACATAGAAAAATGGAAAGCATCATGTAATTGAGCTGACCCTGGTCGTAACGCTAACTTGAAGTCAACCATCCCAAATTTCTCAAGATTTTTATAAGGTCAAATGTAGTGTGGACTTAATTTCTCGTTCTTTCCAAACCTCATAACTCCTTACCATGGAGAAATACTAAGAAACGCATAATCCCCTTTCTGGAATTCCAAATCTTTTCGTCATTTATCCGCATAACTTTTTTGTCTGCTTTGAGTTGTTCCCATTCTATCTTGAATAGGCCTCACTTTTTGAGTGCTGACTTCAATGAATTCTGGATCCTCTATCTTCCTTTCGCCAACTTCACCCCAATATACCCGTGTACGACATTATTTATCGTACAATGCTTCGTATGGATCCATATCAATAGTAGATTGAAATCTATTATTATATGTGAATTCTATCAAAGGCAAATATTCATCCCAATTACCTTTGAAATCAAGCACACAATCACTAAGCATATCTTCTAAAATTTGTATTGTCCTTTTAGACTGCCCATCTATCTGGGGATGAAAAGCCATACTAAACTTTAAGTTATTACCCGTAGCATATTGCAAATAATCCTAAAATCTAGATGTAAAAGTAGGGTCCCTATCTGAAACAACAGAAATAGGTTCTCCATGCAATCAAATAATTTCATTAACATACACTCTAGCATACCTATAAACTCTATACGTAGTCTTGACTGCTAAAAAATGAGCTGACTTGATTAACCTTTCTACCACTACCGAAATCGAATATGTCCCCTTTTGAGATCGAGGAAACCCAACCACAAAATCCATGGTCACATGATCCCATTTCCACTCTGGCATTGGTAATAGTTGAAGAAAACCTGCAGGTTTCTCATCTTCCACCTTTACTTGATGACATATAAGGCATCTAGCAATGATATTAGCTATTTCATTCTTTATATTATTTGTGACGACCCGGATAGTCTTACGTTAAACCATGTTTAAATCATGCCTACATTATGGGATGGGGATAATGTGTTATTAGAATATATAATGTTAAGTTATTTTGTTTAGTCTAATCTTTACTTCATAACTTATAAAATATTGAATTAGTTAATAACATAAATTTGTGAAGTCTTCGGTAGGAATGTTCAGGTTCGGGACTTGTTTTGCCCACTTTAATATAATAATTGACTTGAGGTGAAAACTATATAGTTGTATATATATGAGTTAAGTTTGTTACACAAAAAACATTGTTTAAAATATAGGTCCGAGCAAGAATTTATGATGGAATTACGAAGCAGGAGCAAATTTGTCCATTCGTTAAATGGCATTTTGTCTTATTAGGCTACCAAATGGTGGATTTTGATTGGTTAAGGAAGTAGGTGGGTGTTTGACGACTTTAAGGGCTTTAAATAAGCTATTCTTTCAGCATATTTCATCCATTAAAGAGTTTGTCATGAGAGGAAGAGAAGTGGGACGTCAAAGAAGAAGAATTGAGGAGAAAAATTGGAGAAAAATTCGTTGGAAATTACAGAAGAGTCCTTAAGGTGTTTCCATATGTAAATCTTGTTAATTTTGTTATGTGAATGATTGAAAGGGAATAAATCATATATTGTTTATGGAACTTTCATTTCTTGGTTTATATGTATCAATAGATGCTAGTTTAAGCAAAGTTGAACGTGTAAATTATGTATATTGCTTCGATTGGAAACCTTGCGTATTAAAACTCCTATATCTTTTTGTATATTTATTGGAATTGAATAATTCTAATTGGAAATTAAAATAGACTCGTATATGTATAACATACCCAAAAATTATGAGAAAATAATAATAAATGAATCTTTTGTGATAGTTTGAAGTTCATGTATAAAGTCTGCCCCAAAGGTATAAGTATGCACACAAGGTGTTCGATGTTTTTCCTGACATAGGAAATGAAGCTTAAAAATTATGGAACTTTAAATTTGTATTTTTAAATACGTATATTGATGTTGGGTGAAATATAATTTAAAGTTATAATAGATAAAAATTATGAAAACTGCAGGAAGTTGACTGAACGATGAAAGAGCCTATAGGGAAGATTTTCTTTGTAAGAAATTAATGGACACATCTTGCTCTAGGAAACCTGAAATGATGTGTTGTATTTTATATTGGGAACCTAATATGATAAGAATTGGATTATCAAGAAGAATTTAAAGTATGTTTGGGCTATGGATTGGATATGTTAAATATTTTATCATGAAGTTAGATGAGACTTCATTGATGATAAATGATTTGAATAAGATCATATGATTCTTATGAATTGGGTTAAATTTAAGTTATTCTTTGGATTGTTAATATTATTTTGATGATACTAATATTGTAAGAATTTATATGTGAAAGGGAAGAATAGCTGGTTGAACAAGTGCGAGACAAAGGCAAGGGAAAAACACATGAAGTGGCCAAAGTAAGTGTACTCATTGGAAAGAGATGTATTGTACATGGTTATAAATACAATATGAATATCACTCACTGGTAAGATGTATTATACACGGTTATGGATATTATATGCATATCACTTATTGGTAAGATGTATTATACATGGCTAAGGATATGATCGGAATAATATTGAATATGAATTTGTTCATTTCGGTTTACCGAAATGGGAGGTTACTCCCTGACCCAGAATGGGGGAGATTTGTATATTAAAGACAAGGGGTCACTCCTCGACCAGAAATGGGGGAGAATTGTCTATTGTAGGCAGTATATGTGAATCAAGATTCGGATAAGTTGGTCATTATTTATTAATGATCCAGATAAGTATATAAGTTGTTCATAATTGGCCATTCGTTATGAATGAGACAGATAAGTATATAATTGGAAATTCTTTATGAATGAACCGGATAAGTAATACATAATTATGAATGGGTTGGATATGTATACATAAATTACCACATGGATATGATTTGTTGCATTTCATTATATGCAATATTTTAGTAGTGATGCATTCACTGTGATATTTTTCTCATGGTTACTAAGGTTTTGTGTTTAAGATAAATGTGACGTCACTGCAAAATCTAGGTGGTCGGTGGGGTTAGGATTGGATGCGTAAAACCATGATTTTGGTCAAACATAAAAGGGGAAAGTTAAGCCTACTTATCATTTCAGTAATTTTGAATAAGCATAATTACCTCAAAATTTGTTGAAACTTTTAGTTTATGGATTCATGTTAATAACTAAAAGAGGATACTCGTGTTTATGGTTTGGTTAAGGTAATTATGATTTGACTCACTTTGACTTTCTAACCTAATAATAAGTAACTGGATTGGGGTGCATCATTATTCCACCAATAATGCTCCTTCAAATCCCTATACAGTTTAGAACTACCAGGATGCATGGCATAAATGAAATTATGAGCCTCATCTAAAATTTTTGCTTTCAATTCATCCACATTAAGCACACATACTCGCTTCTTATACACTAAATTGTCATCATTTACAATACAAAAATCACCAGACTTACCATCTCAGACATCTTGTCGTTTCTTCTCAAGAAAAGGATCCTGACTTTGCAAATTACGAACATGGGTAGCTAACAAAGGCCTCATGCTTACATGATCAAAGAATATGTCACCATCTGCTAGTTCCAATTCCACTCCCATAAATATCAACTCCATAATATGAAAAACTCTAACACACTCAATGTAAGATAACTTGCCCGAATGCTTTTTACTCAAAGCATCGGCAACTATATTCGCCTACCTCGAATGGTAGTGAATTGTACAATCATAATCTTTAATTAACTCCATCCACTGACTCTACCTCAAATTCAACTCCTTCTGAGTAAATAAATACATAAGACTTTGATGGGCAATAAAATTTCACATACTTCACCATATAGATAATGACGCCAAAATTTCAAACCAAACAAAATAGCAGGAAGTTTGAAATCCTGTGTAAGATAATTACGTTCATGTGTATGAAACTGCCTAGAAGCACAAGCAATAACCTTACCATGCTGAATAAAAACACAACCTGACACCTGGTGTGAAGCATCGGTATAAATAACAAAACCATATCCACCATGTGGAATAGTAAGAACATGTGTCGTTACCAACCTCTTCTTCAATTCATCAAAACTATTTTCACATCAGAATTCCATTCAAACATAATATCTTTCTGGGTCAGTTTAGTCATCGGAAAGGCAATTGAATAAAATCCCTTAATAAACCTTCTATAATACCCCGCTAAACCCAGAAAACTCCTCACCTCAGTCACATTATTGGGCCCTTCCCATTTTATAATAGCTTCTACTTTTTTAGCATCAACACATATACCATCTCCAGAAGTAAAATGGCCTCAAAATACAACTTGTGATTGCCAAAATTCACACTTGCTAAGCTTAGCATACAACTTCTTATCTTTCAACGTTTTCAAAATAGTTATGAGATGCTTTTCATGTTCAACCATATCACGTGAATAAATCAGAATATCATCAATAAAAAATATCAAAAATGAATTAACAAAAGGATGCAGCACCCGGTTCATAAGGTCCATAAATACAGCTCGAGCATTAGTCACCACAAAAGGCATCACCAAAAATTCAAAATGACCATACCTAGTACGAAAGGAAGTTTTAGAAATATCACTCTCATTGGACTTCAACTGAAGTGTGACACCCCGACTAATTAAATACCGGGTAGCTACTCTATTAAATTAATTAAAAAGGCCAAGTTGGTTCAGTTAATAGCATCACTGTCGAAAACATTTAATGATTACTAACCACCTAGTATTTAAAAAGTAAGTTGTCAAATTTAAAATTAAATCTGATTAACATGCAATAAAAGAATTATGAAAGAATAACATAACCATTCACCATAAAGAAGCAATAGAATAACCAAAAAATAATAATAACTCTGGAGGAAATACTCCTCACAACAATCCCACAACTGAAATCAAAAGAACAGTGTACCCTCAATTAATTACATGCCAAAATCTGAATAACTGAAATATGAAATGTCTCTAAATACAAGTTGGCAAAATGCCCTACAAATGATGAAACTGAATATAGAGTCAAGACTACAAAAGGAGGCGTCTACTATCAAGGCCCTGTAACTTCCACAACAGCTACAGCTCGTCACCTGAATGGAAATACTATGCATGGTGTCTTTGTGGCTGGGCACCTAAAAGGTTTTTACAAAAAATAGATTTGAAAGCAAACGGGTCAGAGCCCGAAAGTGGAGAGTATTTTAAAAATAGCAAGTGCTTTAATAACATTAAAACAATGAATGCAAAATATATGTTAGGACGTGCACTCACATGAGCTACTCACCTCTCAACTAATGTGCACTCCTAACACATCCATAGCCCGTACTATTTATGCTACTAACCAACTAGTCTAATACAAAACCAGACTTCACTTTATTGGTTTAAGGGTTTATTCATGTCATTAAAGTATACCATGTATGTGCCTTAATTCCCTAATAACAACCTTTTATTATGTTGAGTTCTCATTTTAATCTCTATTAAAATGGCACAAGTATACACATCGTTACTTTACTAAGTATTTCATTTAACATTAGTTGTATATTATTCACATCATAAATATACATTATAGGCACCCCTAGTCTAGGCTACAGTGCACATACTCTGCTATCTCATCCCGGTACATCACGTACATAAGGATTACAAATTCCGAATCTCTCAGGAATTGTTAGAATAAGCACAACACACAAAAATGGAGGCGAACATAATTCAACATATCCATGGGTCACGTACATACCTACGCTCCATAGTCAGCTGAGTTATTAACTCACAAAGAATTCATTCTAGTATTATGTTCTTAAGGTACCAATCTAAATCCCCCCGTAGGCACACAAAGATTAGTAGGCCCAACACGAACGAAGACCTCCGTGATAGCAAGTATGGTAGGTATGTCATACACATAAGTCATATACTAAGCGTTCACACGTCTTAGATATCATAATATTAATAAAGGTATATTCTACATCCCTATACCATTAATCCAATTTTATGCATTTTAAGTCTTCTGATAATATATAATGTAGACTGTCGACACATCTCATATCCTAGTTTCTTATACTTAAAACCTATCTCAAAGAGGTTACTAAGTCTCCTATTATTTCCACATTTAATTTCATTATTCTTATGGTCATTATTTCTGCCACAAACCTCATTTCATCAAATCATTTGAATTTACTCTTTTAACCCTAATATTATCTCACTCGTCGAGCTTTATTGGATTTTAGACAACTATCCCAAATTAAATTCTAATTAAGGTTCGATTTCACAACCATACCTACTGGTCTTCCTTAAGTCTAAGAATACTCACAAAGTCTCCATCAAAAATTTTCTAGGGTTAACATCCTTAAAATTTTAAATGGGAAGATTTTACTCATTCTGGGAAGGTCAATCGATCGACCTTGTATGTTCGATCGATCGATGGTGGTCGATCGATCGACTGATGAATGTCGATCGATCGATTGCACCAGATAGGTTACGGACTGCTTCGTTTTGCAGTCCTCAAATCGTCCCAAAAATTCATTATAATGCATGAGACTTCATTATAACGTTATAATAACATCAAATAATCATCCTACAACATTGTTAACGTTCTAAAACTAATTAATCATCACCCAAAGGCCTTATTTAGATCAAAACATCCTCAAGAACCCTAGTTTTCTATTTCTTTCAAGAACAACAGTAATTCTCTTATTTAATCCATTTTTAGATCATCAAGTATTATGTTTTGGATTCATAATTCTTCCAGAATATGTCTACATGCAATTCCTAACATGGTTTATAGCTTTAATCCTCAAATTCATGGGTCTATATCAATCTTCCAAGACAAAATTCGATAGTTACACTAAACATTGAAGAACACATTCATTGAATCAATTGTAACTAAATCACTTGCCTTATGTTCTTCAGATTTGTTGTTGGTTGGAGATGGTTGAATCCTCTCTCTCTCTCTCTGCATAATTCTCCTCTCTCTCTCTCTACAAGTTCTTCTCACAAGATGATAATGGAGGTGGGGGGTTAGTTTTTGGCAAGTTATAATATTTTCTTAACGTCTCCCGTAGCACACTACTTAGATTAGGGTTGAAAATGGGTTAGTGGGTTGAATGATAAGTTATAATTAAAGTCTAATTTTTGCGGGTTTTAATGACCAAATTTCCGAAATTACCAAACTACCCTTTTGGGTTGCCGGTTTGGCCTAAAAATGCCCCAGGACCCAAATTAAACCCCCAGCTTGTGTTTTCTGAATATCTCGACCCTTCCGGACACGTTGGTGCACTCAAAATGACTATTTGGTCAAAAAAAAAAATTTATTTTTAAATTTCATAAATTCATTCTCGACGCGACTGACACGCGCGTCCCAATTAAATTTTCCAAATTGTCGTATTTCAGCCTCGCGACAATTTCAATATTTTTAATATTCATATATTGCCATATATACACATTATAATCAAATACCAACTCAAATCTCGTTAGTATTTTATCCGGATTAATTCTCAATTAATTCACATTTAATTTAATTAATCCCATAAATAAATATCGATAAAAATGCGGGGTATTACATACTCTCCCCCTAATAACAGAATTTCGTCCCGAAATTAGGAACTAAAAAGTACCTGGTAAAAACAACTCTGGATAATGTTCGCGCATCTCATCCTCGCGCTCCCATGTGGACTCCTCGGCATTATGATACCGCCAATGAACACGTACTAACGGAACTATCTTTTACCGTAGTTTCCGCTCACTTCGGTCCAAAATAGCAATCGGCCCCTCCTCGTAGGAGCTATCGGGTTGGAGATCGATGTCCTCCAAAGCAATGTGAGAATGAGCCAAATCATCTCTAAGATATTTACTTAGCGAGGAAATATGAAACACATCATGAATCCTGTGCAAATGCTCCGGTAACCTAAGTCTATACGCAACAGACCCAATCCACTCGATGATAGGAAATGGTCCAACGTAACTCGGTGCCAACTTACTCTTCTTCCCAAATCGCATAATCCCCTTCATAGGAGATACTCTGAGTAAAACCTGGTCCCCCACTTGGAACTCCCTGAAGAACCTCTTTGCATCAACATAGCTCTTCTGTCGATCTTGAGCTACCTGAATGTGACTCCGTATCAGTTATATCCTTGTCGAAGTATCCTGAATCACTTCCGACCCAAGTAGTTTGTTGTCCCCCACCTCCAACCAACATGCTGGGGAACGACAAGGTCTATCGTACAACGCCTCAAATGGAGCCATGCCAATCGTGAACTGGTAGGATTTGTTGTAAACAAACTCCACCAGTGGAAGATACTGCTCCCATCCACCCCCAAAATCAATGATGCACATACGCAACATGTCCTCCAACATCTGATTTGTACGTTCGGGTTTCCCATCGGTCTGCGGGTGATATGTCGTACTCAACCAGAAATCCGTGCCCATGGCCTCCTGAAAACTCTCCCAAAACCGTGAAATAAATATATTGTCTCGGTCAGACATGATATTTAGGGGCACACCGTGAAGTCTCACTATTTCGGCAATAAAGAGCTGGGCATACTGTCCCGTAGTGTAGTATGTCCTTACTGTCCCGTAGTGTAGTTTGTTCTTACCTGTAGCTTTATTCAGTTGCCTATAATCAATACACAAACGCATAGTACTATCTTTCTTTTTCAAAAATAAAAGAGGTTCACCTCATGGAGATACACTAGGTTGTATAAACCCACTATCAAGTTAATCCTCCAACTGAATCTTAAGTTTCTTCAATTCAACAGGTGACATTCTATACGTTGCCATAGAAATAGGGTATTCCCCCGATCCTAATTTAATACTAAATTCAACTTCTCTTTCTCGAGGTAACCCTCGCAACTCACAAGGAAACACTTGTGGAAAATTACGTACAATAGGAGTATCGACTAACTGTAAAGCCCCCTTCCGAGTGTCAAGAACATATCCAATAAAACCCTCACAACACTTACTCAATAATTTCCTCGTCTGAATAACCAAAATAATTCAACTAGGAACAATTTTCCTTTCCCCGGAAAATTTAAATTCGGGCTAACCAGGCATATTAAAAATAACTTATAGAAACAATCCATAGATGCATGATATTTAGATAACCAATCAATTCCCAGAATTGTATCAAAATCAAAAATATCCGATGGAAGTAGATCTATAATTGTATCTCTAACCCCCCACATTCAACACACAATCAGAAAAACATATTCAATTACAACCATATCCCCCATATTCATATAGATACCCAACCCCACATCTAAATGAGTACATGGTCTATTCAGGTATATATAAAATGCATAGGACAAAAAAGAATGTGTGGAACCAGGATCAATCAAATAATAAACAATTCTATTAGTAACAAAAAGTGTACCTGTCACCAAATCTGGGGTAATATGAACCTCTTTCATCATAAAGAGTCGTCCACCTGGACTGGAACCAGTGGTTTATCCCATGCCCCATGTTCCATCTATAATAACCGAGCTATAACAACCAACATAAATAATTTATAATAATAAATTATTTGTTTGTACATAAACAAGTCATAAATATCATATCATACCAACAACTTCCATCTAATCTCCACACACATCCAGAGTTAATAACCTAGACGCTCTGATGCCACATATTATCACACCCCAAACCCAAATCTATTCTAATAGTTTCATTTGTATTATTATTTTATCATAATCATCAGTCCCTTCGAAATATAATTCATTTATCAATATTTTTTTGCATGTACAATAAGCATAGTCAAGTTCTCTATACCATAACATAATTTACACCACATTCACAATTAAGCGAACATGCCATACTATGATTGACTACGATTAAATATTGTAATCATTAAAATAATCCATGCCAACTTCAGATATAAGATCTGTGAGTGTAGTAAAACCTCAGTGTAACAATGGCAAACCCCCCATGTTTAATCCCCAAATCCTTCTAACGGTGCAACTACTAAATCAACGATCATATGATATCCTAACTGGCAGTGTACAGACTTGAAAATGTTAAAATATAAACCATTAGCATTAACCTTAGTGAGGTACTCCTTCCCTAAAATGAAATAATAGTTCTTTATTAGATATGTGGATATAAAATCCAAATAATCATGCCCCTGCTATGAAATAGCAATATTATATCAAATATTTTGATATAAAATCCAAACAATCCTTCCTCACAATGAAATGACATTTCTATATCAAATAAGTGGATACAAAATCCCAATAATAGGAATTTTATATCAAATCAATGGATATAAAATCCAAACAATCCGATCCTACTACGAAATAACCGTTTTATATCAAATCTATGGATGTGAAGTCCGAACAATCCTGCCCATTGCCAATAATAAATCCTTGAAGATAAGTTCCAACTATTCCTTGTCTTAAGACAAATGAAATTATTGGATCATTGTCCAATTCTAGCCTTAGACCATAATATCCAAATAAATCCTCAATATTGAAGTATTCAAACCAATCCTAGATCATGAAATCCAAACAAATCCTGAATATTTTAATATCCAAACAAATTCTGAATACGGAAGTATTCAAACCAATCCTGGATCATAAGACCTAAACAAATCCTGGATATTTTAATATCCAAACAAATCCTGAATACTGAAGTATTCAAACCAATCCTGGATCGTAAGACCCAAACAAATCCTAGATATTTTAATATCCAAACAAATCCTGAATACCAAAGTGTTCAAAAAATTCCGCTCTTAGATCTATATCCATATTTATATATGAAACAAATCATAAGTACACTCACCTTAGAGATTTAATCAAGCTTTTCCTTTTCATTTATCCGGTATTTGTTCAATCGATTCTTCTTATCTTCCTATCATTCTTACAATATTAGTATCATCATCAGAATATTAACAATTCAAAGAATAACTTGAAAATAACTCAACTCATAAGCATCATATGATTATGTTCAAATCATTCATCATAAATGAAGTTCCATCCAAATTCATGTTAATATATTTGTCATATCCAAATAATAGATCAAAAGTATATTCATTTATTCTTCGTAATTCAATCATTATCATATTAGTATTCCAATTCAAGAGACGTCACATCATTTCAATTTTTCTAGAGCAAGATAGGACCATTTATTTACTACATAGCAAATTTGCCCTATAGGCTCTTTTATCGTTCATTCAAATTCCAGGAATTTTCATAATTTTTCAACATCATAACTTTCTATGATATTTCACCCAACACCAATAAACATATTGAAGAATACAAAAATAAAGTTTCATAATTTTTAAGGTTCATTTTCTATGTCAAGCAAAACATCGAACACATGGTGTGAATACCTTCCACCCTTGGGGCAGATTTTATACCCGAACTTCAACTCTCACCAAAAATTCATTTCTTTTTATTTTCACATACTTTTCGGATGTGTTAGACACATATGAGTCTATTTTCATTCTCAATTGGAATCAATCAATTACAGTAAGTGTTGATACCAAATTTAATCTGCTGATGTGGACCAATCATATGAAGACACGTGGCCGTCTACATGGTAACTACAAACACTTTTGAGGAACTCCCACGCTCCTAGGAACAAAACTGCTTACCCGAGGAACTCATAGTTCCAATAGGAACACTGCTTACCCGAGGAACTCACATGCTCCGAGGAACTCATACACTCCGAGGAACAAACCACTCCGAGGAACTATTGAATACCAAGAAGCTTAGGCGGTCCGAGCAACTCAAGCGGTCCGAGCTGCATCTCGAATAAAGCATTAATAGCTGGATAACCAACCGTTCAACTGATTCATTAAATGCTTGTCATTTGGACGCACACGCAAAGAGGGCATTAAATGTATTACCCTTTCATATGTATATCATTTAACGTAGTACCCTTTCACATTATAGCCTCGGGGCTATAAATACATTGTACAATCCTCATTGGGGGGGATCGAATCCAAACTCTGAGAATCCCAGACCGGAATTTCTTGAGATAACTTGTAATCGAGAATTCCCATACAAACAGCAATAAAACAACAGTGGACGTAGGCCATTCTTATAAGGCCGAACCACTTTAAAATCTTTTGACTCATTTATTTATCTGTGATTAAATTATTAGAGTGATCTAATTTTTCGAGGAGAAAATATTCCAAAATGTACCAACATAGTTGGTCGACGAGGAGAAAATATTCCAAATTGTACCAACATAGTTGGTCGACGAGGAGAAAATATTCCAAACTGTACCAACCTAGTTGGTCGACAAAAAGAAAATATTCCAAACTGTACCAACGTAGTTGGTCGACGAGGAGAAAATATTCCAAACTGTACCAACATAGTTGGTCGACGAGGAGAAAATATTCCAAAATGTACCAAGTATGGTTGGTCAGACACATTTTATGAAAAAGACAAAAATTTACCAAGTATGGTTAGTCGGGGATAAACTCTCACTAACTATAATTGGTCGACGAGCACAATTTAACAACCTTGGTTGGTTGGAAAAATTTTAAACATTTTTATACTCATTACTTTATTATTAAGTGATCGAGCAACACTACTGATACTTGTAACTTTTTTACTAAGTTGGTCGATGAACAACACTATTATTATCTTTTTAACAGATATGCATAAATGTAAAGTGTTTGATATTTACAAGACAATAGCAATTAAGATTTTCAAGCAATAATGAAAGTATTTCATTAAATTCGAAATAAATTACAACTTACATTGATAATAAAATGAAAATTACATTGATATGTATACTAACTTTTACATTAAAAATTCCTATTCTATTGGTCTTTTGCCCTCAGCTTTCGATACAGGTTCCTTGCCAGCAGGCGGATCATTTAAAGACTGAGGAGAATTAATGAAGTTGAAATCCTTCAGCATCCTCATGTTCATCACAGAAGGTCGATCTAAAAGATGCTCGGGACGAGATACTTCGATTTGATAATGTAAACTGTAGTCACCGAGATACTTCAAAATTAAGCTCCGAGGAATGGCACGAGCAGGGATCCATTCCATCTCCAAATTATACAGTGGCATAGGCAACTCGAGAAACCGGAGATCATGGTAGTCCCACAGATAGTGTCCTTGTTCGATCTTCAGCACACCTAAGGCATTCAGCCAGCCTTGTTTGTAGCCCTCATTGCTGGCATTCTGGATACGATCGTCCAAGTGGAATAGTTCTTCGTTGTATCCAGCCATCCAGAATTCCCTAGGATGTTTGTGGAATTGATATGTTAGCCTTTCTAGCTGCTCGTGGAGATTGTTGATAAAAAGCCCCTTATTCTCCAAAACTGATTTCTGCGCAGAGAGTTTTTTCTCCAAGTCCCTAATTTTCTTTGACATATCAGATAACGCCTGGTTCTTTGCCATTAGTTGGAAGGCCTGGTTCTCTAAGGTAGATGTTGTCCTCTGTTCCTCGACAAGAACCCGAATCGCTATTCCTCATCCCCGAGGAGATGTGGAAGGGCCCGACCTCCTCAAGGTATCCAATTTGTCCCTCAATTTGGCATTCTCAACTTCTAAGAATGAAAATCCCTCATCAGTCACTGGGATTAGGGTTGTTGAAGAAGAGGCTTCAGACTTCAACTATGCTAGTTCCTTCTACAAATTGTTATTTTCTCGCTCCAACAGCTAGGCAATCTGTCTACATTCTTCAACTTCACCCCTTAGGGTTCTCTCCCTGATATCGTACCCAGCAAAGAGCTTCTCATAGCCCTTCTCGGCAGAAAGCTGCTGATACTTCTTCCCATACCCCTCATGCAACAAGGCAGTTGATTCCTTGTATTGATTCTTAAGGTCTTCGAGGGTACATTGGAGATCCTCGATCATTTCATAGTAAGCCACATTGTTGGTCATCGCTCGATCAAGCAGACACTTCTGGTACTGATATGCTTCCACTGCCTGTTCTGAAGCATCCTGGCCGAGGACGTCGGCAACTTGTGCAGCACTCAGGTCTGTGTGTCCAGCCTTGAAGTACTCATTACATTGCTGCAGCAACTTTGTATCATGGGCAGATAGCAGTTCCATCCTGGCCAGAAACTAGCAGGGATAGAAAGAGCAATCAACAATAAGAAATATAA
Source organism: Sambucus nigra (assembly GCA_949130495.1). NCBI lineage: Eukaryota > Viridiplantae > Streptophyta > Magnoliopsida > Dipsacales > Adoxaceae > Sambucus > Sambucus nigra. The sequence goes on along the minus strand of OX422218.1, from coordinate 32,996,057 downwards.
GCAGAGTATGAATAAAAGATGAACTACAGTATGCGAGAAAATTCAAGTGTTATTAGATCATAAAATTTAGAATTACAAGTGCTGGATTACATTTGACAAAGAAGGAAAAATATAAAAGAAAGCCCGAACAGCACTACACCTTTTCCTTATCTCCCAAAACCTTCTCGGGAGGTTGGGAAGAGGAAGCAGGTTGCTCGGAGGGAACTGTGGGTTGTTCGGAGAGCACTAGCTGTTGCTCGGAGGAAGAAACGACTTGCTCGACAGAAGACTGGATGGTTGGGGGGTGATCTCCCATCACCATTGAAGACTCCTCAGAGGTAGCTTCATCCTCTTCTAATTCTTCTGGAGTAGGAGGGGGGGGCAGAGATATGTCGCTGGAAGAGCTCGGATGATTCGTCGACCTTCATCTCCTGAAGGGCAGCGACACATACATCCCTAAAGTACTTTAGACTGCCATAGTCCACTTGAGATACCATGGAAGCACACCCCTTGTTCCACCCCCTGTCCCAGCCAATGCTGAAGGACTTTTTCACTGCAGCTTTCCTCTTCAGCTTCTCCGAGGAAAGCATCTCGGACAGAAGGTTCTCAGCATTCTTCAGTTTGATCTCAACCTCCTCCTTATGTCGACCTACTTCCTGGAGCTGGTCCAACCTCTCCTCAGCAACTTTGAGCTTATTCTCAAGCTCCCCTTCAGCTCTGAGCTTCTCTTCAAGCTCTTTATTTACCTTCTCCAAGGCAGTCTTTTTCTTCTCCCACTCCTTGGAGGCATCAGCAACTCGAGCTTTTTCCTGCTCGGAGGAGGCAACCTTTTTCTCCCAGATAGCTTTATCATCAGCATATTTCGGGCGAGAATCTTCCAGGGACTTGGTAGATTCTTCCAGAGCTCCCTCGACACTGGACAAGGAGCAAGAAGACTTAATCGCTTCATCCTTCTTCAGGATTATGTTGAAGCAGCTCGTTAACCATGAACAGAAAAAGAAAGCAAGTTAGAAACAGAAATGACAAAGGGAATATGAAAAAGTCTAAGTAAAGATACCTACGAAAGCAAGGTGATGAGCAGCTAGTGAGGTAACCATATCCCGAGTAAGGTTTTCTTCGGTACCTTGAACCTCCGGAATGGTCAAGGACTTTACTGAGCTCATGTCAGAGCTCGGTGGAACAAAATTGGGAACTCTAGTCCCAACAGCTGGGGCCTGAGTAGTGGGGACAACCAAATTGACCGAGGAGCTTTTCTTCAGCCTCCTCGGGGGAACAGCTACATATTCAACTAAGGATGAATCCTTGGTCGGTGATATCACAATCACCTTTCCAGGAGCAGTAGATCTTCTTGGAGCCACTGCGGGCTTCTCGGCGACTTTAGCGGGAGCAGTTGGAGGAGCTGCATCAGTCTTCTTTGTCCCCTCCTTTGCGACATCAATCTTAATCCTTTTTACCTCCCCAGAACTGGAGGCAGTTTTCTCAAACACAGCTGGATTTCTTCTTTTCTTCATCCTTTCGCTCAAAGGAATGTGGGATTCAGGTGATGAACTTGCAGAGGCTGGTACTGGCTCTGCTTCATTGATTACTGGATGAGCAGTGAAGGAAGTTATGTAGCTATTGTATTGGAGCATATATGAGGCCGACCTGATATGCTCGTCAGCAACATGTTGATGCAGACTCCAGATAAGTCCCAAATGCTTTATATTGACATCTGCTTCTCTTAGGGACTTTCTCTTACTATCAACTACAAATAAACAAACATTGTTATCAGTGACACATTTTATCAAACATAAAACAAACATGATTTCAAAATAAATAAAATAAAATAAAAATAACCTATCCCATTGCCATAAGGAGGGCATCTGGGACCCTGGTAAACCTCATCTCCGGTTAATGGAGGGTGTTGCCAATTTTTTACGAAAACCCCATGTTCAAAATAATCCCTATTGGCATCAGGGAGGTTGACTACTAAGGCTCTATTTATAAACCTAGTTTTTAAATAATAAATATTATCATTAACTTCCCATCTGTAGCAGTACATGATTTCTGGAATTCCTATACGAGTTTCATGCACTTGATTTAATTTATGCACCCCGTTAACTATTCTCCATGTGTTGGGGGCTATTCGTGCAGGAATAACATCAAAGTACTGACAGAATTCTAGACAAAGAGGATTTGGTGGAAAAGAAAATCCATACTCAGCAAAAAAGAGACTGGGGAACAAATGTCCCTCAGCCAAATTGAAATAATTAGAAGGCTCAGAAAGCTCTTCCAAGACAACCCAAGAGGGAATGGAAAAATCAGATCGAAATTTGTCAACAGATTCAACAAGGTAAACCATGGTGATTAAAAGAAATGAAGGAGAAAGAAGAAGATCTTACAGGAAAAGAGTAGAGATGATGACGACAGACGATGGAAGAGATGAATACACAAGAGAGTAGAAGACAATGAAAAACTTGAAGATGAAAATTTGAAAAGATAGAAGACGATGGGAGTGTCGGTTAAGTTTAAATACCTTACCTTGGGAACTGGCGAAGTAATGATTACAAAAAAGGATGATTACGTTATCGGCGGCTAAAAGGGCATTAAATATTAGTGCGGGAATCAAAGCGGGCAACAACGGCTAAAAAGACGAAAAGTAATGCGGGAATCGAAGCATGCAGAAAAGTCTAAAAAAGAATGATTCTACGAATTTGGAAGGAGAAATAAATACAAGGGAAATGGTCCTAAAAATCAGGAAGACTATTTAAGTCTACCATATTCCGAGAAAGAATGTTCCATACTCCTCAAATTTTGAACTATGAAACATTGGGGGCTTCTGTTGATACCAAATTTAATCTGCTGATGTGGACCAATCATATGAAGACACGTGGCTGTCTACATGGCAACTACAAACACTTCCGAGGAACTCCTACGCTCTGAGGAACAAAACTGCATACCCGAGGAACTCATAGTTCCTCGAGGAACACGGCTTACCCGAGGAACTCACATGTTCCGAGGAACTCATACGCTCCGAGGAACAAACCTCTCCGAGGAACTCTTGAATACCAAGAAGCTTAGGAGGTCCGAGCAACTCAAGCGGTCCGAGCTGCATCTCGAACAAAGCATTAATAGCTGAATAACCAACAGTTCAACTGATTCATTAAATGCTTATCATTTGGACGCGCACGTTAAGAGGGCATTAAATGTATTACCCTTTCATATGTATATCATTTAATGTAGTACCCTTTCACATTACAGCCTCAGGGCTACGAATACATTGTACAATCCTCATTGGGGGGGATCGAATCCAAACTCTGAGAATCCCAGACTGGAATTTCTTGAGATAACTTGTAATCAAGAATTCCCATAGAAACAGTTATAAAACAACAGTGGACGTAGGCCATTCTTATAAGGCTGAACCACTTTAAAATCTTTTGACTCATTTATTTATCTTTGATTTAATTATTAGAGTGATCTAATTTTTTACATCAACAGTAATGTAATACCCCGTATTTTTGGCGATATTATTTTGGGATTAATTAATTAAATGAGAATTAATTGGGAATTAATCCGGATAAAATACTAGCGAGATGTGAGTTGGTATTTGACTATATTGAGTATATATGATGATATATGAATATTGAATTATGAAATTTGTCGTGAGATTGATATACGGCAATTTGGACATTTTATTGGGACGCGTGAGATAGTCGCGTCAGGATATGATTATTTTAATTATAAAAGTGAATTTAAATTCTATTAACCGTATGGTCATTTTGAGTGCGCCAACGCGTCCGGAAGGGTCGAGATAGTCAGAAAACACTAGCCGGGGGTTTAGTTTGGGTTCCGGGGTATTTTTAGGCCATACCGGCAACATATAGGGATAGTTTGGTAATTTTGCTTTTTTGAGAATTAGAAGTGGCGAAAATTAGTAAATTATATCTAATGTGGATTTGACCCACTAAACCACTAACCAACCCATTTTAACCTAAAAGGCTACGTAGGTTATTAGAATTTAGGTTTCTAATTTTTCCCAAAACAAACCCTAGCTACCATAGCTATTGGAGAAGAAAGCTTGGAAAGAGAGAGATAGAGGAGAAAAGCTTGGAGAGAGAGAGAGCTTCATCAAATCGTCATCAAAATCTGAGATTTAATCAAGGCAAGTGGTTTAATTTACATTTTTATGCAGTAAATGCTTCTTCCATGCTTAGACTATTCAATAATCATAATTAATTGGGAGATAATTGAAAACCCATGAAACTGGAGTTGTTAATAAATTTTGGAGATAGGTTTGCATGTAGAAATGTTATTGGAAGATCGAATTAAGAGAATTATAAGTCTATGTGTTATAAAAACGAATTTATTTCTGGGATTTGATGATTATAAATTCTAGGGCTTATGTTCTTGAAAAATTGGGGAAAAGTGTAGAGACTTGTGATTTAATGATGTTTAGGAAGAATTAGTCCTTTAAAATATGTTAGTATGTGACTTTAACAGGATTAGGACTGATTAGAGGCCTTAAACCATTGTTGGGACGAATTTTAGAGGAGATTTGAGGAGTAGAAATTGGTGAAAAACGAAAGTAGGAAATCTGGGCTCGAAACTGGTCGTTCGTTAGAAGGCCTTCCCAGGTCGTTCGAACGAGCTCATTCGAACGAGCATCTAACGAGTTGACCAGTTTCTTCTAACGAGGGTAAATCTCGTTCGATACCTTCGTTCGAACGAGATGTCGTTAGAAGGTACGAACGAACTGAATCTCGTTCGAAAAACCTCGTTCGAACGAGACTTCTAACGAGCTGGAAGTTTAGGCCTTTTTGGCCTGTTTTGATTTTGGGAGTCCCGTAAACTTGTTCGAGGATAGAGATAACATTCCTTTGATGATGTACTGGTATACTTGGGACATTTTGGATATAATGAGGAGTAAATTATATAATGGTGGAACGAATCAAATAGACACTTTGAGTCGAGACGTGAGTGCCTACTACGACGTGAGAATAAATTATGGCGTGTATAATTATGAACCGGGAGTATATAAATTGTATAAATTATAAGATGGTACAAGGATGCGAAAAGTACTACAATTAAACTACGGTGAATACTAAGATGCGTGTTTACTTGGTATTGATATATGATTTGTGTGTATGACATACCTACCATACTTGCTATCACGGGAGGTTTGCGTTCGCTTAGGACCCTCTAATCCTTGTGTGCCTACTGGGGGGATTTAGACTGGTACCTCGAGAACATAAGTCAGAGAAGGACTTATTGGGATGTTGATAAGTTTGCTGATCGTGGGAGCGTAGGTATGTGCGTGACCCATGTGATGTGACTGTGTTCGCCTCCACTGTTTGTGATTTGGGTTATCTGAACGATTCCTGAGAGATTCGGAATGCGTGATCCTTATGTACGTGATGTACCGGGATGGATAGCAGAGTATGTGTGCACCGCAGCTTAGTCTCGGGGTGCTTATATTGTATATTTATGTTGTGAAAAATATACACTTTATTATGGGAACTTTCATATGGTATTGTGTGTATAAATTTGGAAAATATAAAGGGATAATCTATAATGAGTTGTGTTGCTTTTATGGGAGAAACTGAATTTACGTTAAGCCCCTATTTAAATGAGATCGTTATAATGTAAATGGGAATCGAGTAATAAGAGTAGAACCTATGACAGTCTAGCTAGATATGATGTCACTTAGCTAGGGATTTGTGTCATTTTAGATAGGTACTTACGTTAGGAGTGCACATTTAGTCGAGAGGTGAGAATTTCATGTGAGTGCACGTCCTAACATGTACTTTGCATTTAATGTTTTAAATGTTTTTAAAGCACTTGCAGGTTTTTAAAATATCTCCACATTCGGGCTCTGACCCGTTTTCTTTCAAATCTATTTTTCTTGTAAAACCATTTTAGGTGCCCAGCCACAAGGACACCATGCATAGGATTCTCACTCAGATGACGAGCTGTAGCAGTTTGTGGAAGCTACAGGGATTTGCTTTTAGACGCTTCTATGATTTGGATCCCATATTCCGTATTCCTCAGTTTTAGGGCATGTTGCCCAGTTCCATTAAAGATACTTTTCCATTTTAGTTTTTCATACTTTGGCATGTATTGATTCAGTATTCAGTATGTAGTTAATTCTTTTCAGTTTGTGGGATTGTTGTGAGGAGTTCTCCTCCGGATTTATTTATATTATGTGGTTGGTTATTCTATTATTTCGTTATGGTGAATGGTGATGTTATTCTTGCTTTAGATCTTTTACTGCATGTTAATTAGACTTTAATTAAAAGTTGACAACTTACTTTTTAAATACTAGGTGGTTAGTAATAATAAAAATATGTTTTCGACAGTGATGCTATTAACTGATCCAACTTGGCCTTTTGATTTAATTTAATAAATGAGTAGCTACCCGGTATTTAATTAGTCGGGGTGTCACAGGTGGTATCAGAGCATCAGGTTCTAGTGTCCTTAGGATCTGTACGGCTATTATTTTTCCGCTAAGTTTTCTTTGATGTAGAGCCCTATATTTTAGGACTGTTGTACTCTTTTTGTGTATGCTTCGTTCTTCAGCTATTTTAAGTTTATAAACTGTGAACTTATAAACTTTATTCTTATTTCAGATGCCTCCACGACGTGCACGATGAGTTCCCAGGGATGCAACGCCAGAACCCCAGCCCGCTCCAGTTCAGGGCATGATGAACGCCGCTGAGGTTGCAGCCATTGTAGCCCAAGCGGTAAATGCTGCAATTGCCGTAGTTCAGCAGGCACCACCTCAGGCGCCGGTTGCCGCGCCAGTACAGGCAAATGCATTCCCGTCTGCTTGGGAACGTGTACGCGACGCTTTTTAGAAAGCGCATCCGCCAGAGTTTGTTGGTAGCTCAGATGTGGTAGTCTCGAGCCAGTGGAGGAAGGATATGCAGAGGCACTTGAGGATGTATGAGTTCACGGATGTTCAGAAGCAGGTGCTAGCTACTTTCAAGCTAGTTGGATCTGCACTGCAGTGGTGGGAGTCTATTACCACCGTGGAGGTGAGGGATACTCTCACTATTTAGGACTTTTGGGTGCGGTTCGACCGCAAGTACTTTTCGTCAGCTGTTCACACAGAAATGAGGAGGAAATTGATGAATCTGAAGCAAGAGGGTAAGACCGTGGTCGAGTATGAGGCCGAGTTCACGAATCTGTTGAATATCGTTCCGGGTGAGATACCGACAGAAAAGAAGAAGATTGAGAAATTCACCGACGGGTTGACATGGAGGATCCGTCAGCATCTGATAGGGAACCTTTCGTTGGCCACTTATTCTGATGTGGTTAACGCTGCTTTGTTACACTGCCAGGATCACCGCTTTCATATGGCTGAGGGCAAGAGATCGGGAGAGTCTAGCCATCAGGGCAGGACTGGAGGACATGGTGCCAGTGGGGCACAATCTGTTCAGGGGCAGAGACAGGGTGAGCAGGGTTCCCAGCAGGGGGATCAGAAGAGGTTCAGATCAGGGAATTACAGGCACAGACAGGGAGGTTTCCGTCAGGGCCATCAGGGTCCAAACGGCCATCAGGGCCAACAGGGGCAGAATGGGAAGTAGTTTCAACAGGGCCAGCAGGGCCAAGGGAGGAACGGTAACGGCCACCAGGGCCAGGGACAGCAGGGGCAGAGAGGAGGGAACTTCCCAGGGAAGTGTTATGTTTGTGGCAAGACTGGCCATAAATGACAGGATTGTCCTGATAGGGGCAAGGCCCCACAGCAGCAGCAGTAGGGTGCTCGCCAGGAGCCGGAGAGGCCTATGTTTCTCACCGCTCTCCCCGCACCGCCACTGATGGCAGCATTGCCACCCATTCCAGCAGTCCCAGCTCAACAGGGGAAGCTACAGCATGGACGTGTCTATAACGTCCACCAGGCAGCAGTTCCACAGGCACCGCCCGAGATTGAGGGTAAGTTTCCTATCCATGGCACTATGGGTCGGGTATTGTTTGATACGGGGGCTACACATTGTTTTATAGCTGCACATTTCGCGAAGGCTTTAGGGTTGTTAGCCACAACGGAGAGCACAGTGGCGTGCGTCGACTCACCATTGGGGAATGGGTCACTTATTTTCTTTATATGCCGGGGAGTGGGTGTAGCGATTGGTGGTTTGGTATTACCTGCAGACATGTTGGTATTAGATATGCATGTGCACGATGTGATTATCGGTATGGATTGGCTCGTAGCTTACAGGTCCATGATTGATTGCTTAAGCGGGAGCATTGTTTTTGCCATTCTGGGGCAAGAGATGTTTGTAGTGGCGATGCCTCGCCAAGAGGGAGGCTCGACCGCTTATTTGTATTACATAGAGGAGGATACCTCCAAGGAGGTTGTGATTCCTTTAGATTCGATCCCAGTTGTCAGGGAGTATTCGGATGTGTTTCAGGAGATACCAAGCCTACCCCCTAGTCGAGAGATAGACTTTATGATAGATTTACTGCCAGATACGAGACATATAGCACGCGCACCAAACCGTATGGCTCTGGCAGAGATGCGAGAGCTACGAGATCAGATAGAGCAGCTGTTAGGTCAGGGCTTTATTCGCAGGAGTACCTCACCTTAGGGCGCTCCAGTTTTGTTTATGAAGAAGAGGGACGGTTCACTGAGATTGTGTGTGGACTACCGGGAGTTGAACAAGGTCACGATACGGAATAAGTATATGTTGCCTCGAATCGATGACCGATTCGACCAGTTGAGAGGAGCTTCTTTCTTCTCGAAGATTAATTTGAGATTGGGATACCATCAGTTGCGTATCAGGGAGGAGGATGTCTCGAAGACTGCGTTCTTAACGAGATATGGTTCTTACGAGTTTCGGGTTATGCCTTTTGGTTTGACCAATGCTCCAGCAATGTTTATGGACTTGATGAATAGGGTGTTCAGAGAGTTCATTGATCAGTTTGTCATTGTCTTCATTGATGATATTCTGGTTTACTCCCAGACAGAGGAGGAGCACGCCGAGCATTTGAGGCAGGTTTTGCTGACGCTGCGTCAGAACGAACTGTATGCAAATTTTGAGACGTGCGGGTTTTGGTTGAAGGAGGTCCAGTTTTTGGGACACATTAATTCCGACCGGGGGATATTTGTTGATCCGGGGAAGGTATCCGCGGTGAGGGAGTGGGGACAGCCCACGACACCGACTGAGATTCGTAGTTTCTTGGGCCTAGCAGGATACTACAGGAGGTTCATTCGGGGATTTTCGAAGATAGCGGGTCCTTTGACACATTTGACTCGTAAAGGTGTGCCGTTCATTTGGAGTGATGCCTGTCAGTTGGCATTTGATGAGTTAAAGGACAAATTGACCTCAGCACCTGTGTTAGCATTGCCGAGACCGGGAGTCGAGTATTTGGTTTACACTGATGCGTCTTTGCAAGGACTTGGAGGTGTATTACAGCAGGAGAGACAGGCCATAGCTTATGCTTCCCGTAAGCTTAAGCCTCACGAGAAGAATTACCCCACGCAAGATTTGGAGTTGGCAGCAGTAGTATTTGCCTTACGGATTTGGAGGCACTATTTTTTGGGGGAGAAGTTCCAATTGTTCACGTACCACAAGTCCCTACAGTACCTGTTCACGCAGAAGGAGTTGAACATGCGGAAAAGGAGGTGGCTTGAGTTTGTGAAGGACTACCAGTTCGATATCCAGTATCACCCGAGTAAGGCTAACGTGGTAGCAGACGCATTGAGCCGTAGGCCATAAGATGAGGTAGCAGGGTTGTGGAAGGCTAAGTGGAAGGAGTTGGGACACCAGGATGCAGTGGCCCGATCTTTCATGTCTGTGATGACCGTTACATTGCAGATTGTCACGAAGGTAGTACGGGCACAGGCTAATGACTCGTTCTGTCAGGAGTAGATAGTTCGATTACTAGTAGAGGGAGCCGAGTCCTATACCGTTAGCTCAGACGGGGGATTACGCTTCAATGGGAGATTGGTGGTTCCAGAAGGGGAGGAATTGCGACACGAGGTGATGGAAGAGTCGCACGGCTCACGGTTCGCGGTACATCCCGGAGGGGACAAAATGTACCAAGACATGAGACGCCAGTATTGGTGGAGCGGTATGAAGAGAGATATCGCTGTGTTTGTTTTGAAATGCGCCACTTGTCAGCTACTAAAAGTGGATCATCAGAGACCGACAGGACTTCTACAGTCGTTGGAGGTTCCGAGGTGGATGTGGGAGAGCATATCCATGGACTTTATCACGGGGTTGCCTACGTCGCAGAGGGGTCACGACTCCGTTTGGGTAATTGTGGACAGGTTGTCCAAAGTCGCTCACTTTTTACCCGTAAGGACTGACTACACTACGGGACAGTATGACCAGCTCTTCATTTCAGAGATTGTGAGACTTCACGGTGTACCCCTAAACATCGTGTCTGACAGAGACAAGACATTCGTTTAGCGGTTTTGGGAGAGTTTCCAGGAGGCCATGGGCACGGAATTGCGGTTGAGTACGGCTTATCATCCACAGACCGATGGGCAGACCGAGCGCACAAATCAGATGTTGGAGGACATGCTACGCATGTGCATTATTGACTTTGGAGGTGGATGGGAGAAATACCTTCCACTGGTAGAGTTTGCTCATAATAACTCCTACCAGTTCACTATTGGCATGGCTCCGTTTGAGGCGTTGTACGGTAGGCCTTGTCGTTCCCCAGCATGTTGGTTGGAGGTGGGGGACAATAAACTACTTGGGCCGGAAGTGATTCAGGATACTTCGGCAAGGATTGAGTTGATTCGGAGTCGCATTCGGGTATCTCAAGACCGGCAAAAGAGTTATGCTGATGCGAAGAGATCTTTTAGGGAATTCCATGTGGGGGACCAGGTTTTGCTCAGAGTATCTCCTATGAAGGGGATTATACGTTTCGGGAAGAAGGGGAAGTTATCACCGAGGCATGCGGGGCCGTTTCCTATTATTGAGCGGATTGGACCAGTTGCGTATAGACTCGGGTTACGGGAGCATTTACACCGGATTCACGATGTGTTTCATATTTCCTCGCTAAGGAAATATCTCAGAGACGATTTGGCTCATTCTCACATCGATTTGGAGGAGATTGATCTACAGCCTGATAGCTCCTACGAGGAGGGGCCGATTGCTATTTTGGACCGAAGTGAGAGGAAGCTGCGGTCAAAGATAGTTCCGTTAGTGCGTGTTCAGTGGTGACATCACAATGTCGAGGAGTCCACATGGGAACGCGAGGATGAGATCCGCGAACGTTATCCAGAGTTGTTTTTATCAGGTACTTTCTAGTTCCGAATTTCGGGACGAAATTCTGTTATTAGGGGGGAATTATGTCATACCCCGTATTTTTGGCGATATTTATTGTTGGGATTAATTAATTAAATGAGAATTAATTGGGAATTAATCCGGATAAAATACTAGCGAGATGTGACTTGGTATTTGACTATATTGAGTATATATGATGATATATGAATATTGAATTATGAATTTGTCGTGAGATTGATATACGGCAATTTGGACATTTTATTAGGACGCGTGAGATAGTCACGTCAGGATATAATTATTTTAATTATAAAAGTGAATTTAAATTCTATTAAACGTATGGTCATTTTGAGTGCGCCAACGCGTCCGGAAGGGTCGAGATAGTCAGAAAACACTAGCCGGGGGTTTAGTTTGGGTTCCGGGATATTTTTAGGCCATACCGGCAACATATAGGGGTAGTTTGGTAATTTTGCATTTTTGAGAATTAAAAGTGACGAAAATTAGTAAATTATATCTGATGTGGATTTGACCCACTAAACCACTAACCAATCCATTTTAACCTAAAAGGCTACGTAGGTTATTAGAATTTAGGTTTCTAATTTTTCCCAAAACAAACCCTAGCCACCATAGCTATGGGAGAAGAAAGCTTGGAAAGAGAGAGATAGAGGAGAAAAGCTTGGAGAGAGAGAGAGCTTCATCAAATCGTCATCAAAATCTGAGATTTAATCAAGGCAAGTGGTTTAATTTACATTTTTATGCAGTAAATGCTTCTTTCATGCTTAGACTATTCAATAATCATAATTAATTGCGAGATAATTGAAAACCCATGAAACTGGAGTTGTTAATAAATTTTGGAGATAGGTTTGCATGTAGAAATGTTATTGGAAGATCGAATTAAGAGAATTATAAGTCTATGTGTTATAAAAACGGATTTATTTCTGGGAATTGATGATTATAAATTCTAGGGTTTATGTTCTTGAAAAATTGGGGAAAAGTGTAGAGACTTGTGATTTAATGATGTTTAGGAAGAATTAATCCTTTAAAATACGTTAGTATGTGACTTTAACAGGATTAGGACTGATTAGAGGCCTTAAACCATTGTTGGGACGAATTTTAGAGGACATTTGAGGAGTAGAAATTGGTGAAAAACGAAAGTAGGAAATCTGGGCTCGAAACTGGTCGTTCGTTAGAAGGCCTTCCCAGGTCGTTCGAACGAGCTCGTTCGAACGAGCTTCTAACGAGTTGACCAGTTGCTTCAAACGAGGGGAAATTTCGTTCGATACCTTCGTTCGAACGAGATGTTGTTAGAAGGTACAGTTCGTTCGAACGAACTGAATCTCGTTCGAACAGCCTCGTTCGAACGAGACTTCTAACGAGCTGGCAGTTTAGGCCTTTTTGGCCTGTTTTGATTTTGGGAGTCCCGTAAACTTGTTCGAGGATAGAGATAACATTCCTTTGATGATGTACTGGTATACTTGGGACATTTGGGATATAATGAGGAGTAAATTATATAATGGTGGAACGAATCAAATAGACACTTTGAGTCGAGACGTGAGTGCCTACTACGACGTGAGAATAAATTATGGCGTGAATAATTATGAACCGGGAGTATATAAATTGTATAAATTATAAGATGGTACGAGGATGCGAAGAGTACTACAATTAAACTACGGTGATTACTAAGATGCGTGTTTACTTGGTATTGATATATGATTTGTGTGTATGACATACCTACCATACTTGCTATCACGGGAGGTTTGCGTTCGCTTAGGACCCTCTAATCCTTGTGTGCCTACGGGGTGTATTTAATCTGGTACCTCGAGAACATGGGTCAAAGAAGGACTTATTGGGATGTTGATAAGTCTGCTGATCGTGGGAGCGTAGGTATGTGCGTGACCCATGTGATGTGACTGTGTTCGCCTCCACTGTTTGTGATTTGTGTTATCTGAACGATTCCTGAGAGATTCGAAATGCGTGATCCTTATGTACGTGATGTACCGGGATGGATAGCAGAGTATGTGTGCACCGCAGCTTAGTCTCGGGGTGCTTATATTGTATATTTATGTTGTGAAAAATATACACTTTATTATGGGAACTTTCATATGGTATTGTGTGTATTAATTTGGAAAATATAAAGGGATAATCTATAATGAGTTGTGTTGCTTTTATGGGAGAAACTGAATTTACGTTAAGCCCCTATTTAAATGAGATCGTTATAATGTAAATGGGAACCGAGTAATAAGAGTAGAACCTATGACAGTCTAGCTAGATATGATGTCACTTAGCTAGGGATTTGTGTCATTTTAGATGGGTACTTACGTTAGGAGTGCACATGTAGTCGAGAGGTGAGAATTTCATGTGAGTGCACGTCCTAACATGTACTTTGCATTTAATGTTTTAAATGTTTTTAAAGCACTTGCAGGTTTTTAAAATATCTCCACATTCGGGCTCTGACCCATTTTCTTTCAAATCTATTTTTCTTGTAAAACCATTTTAGGTGCCCAGCCACAAGGACACCATGCATAGGATTCTCACTCTGATGACGAGTTGTAGCCGTTTGTGGAAGCTACAGGGATTTGCTTTTAGACGCTTCTATCATTTGGATCCCATATTTCGTATTCCTCAGTTTTAGGGCATGTTGCCCAGTTCCATTACATATACTTTTCCATTTCAGTTTTTCAGACTTTGGCATGTATTGATTCAGTATTCAGTATGTAGTTAATTCTTTTCAGTTTGTGGGATTGTTGTGAGGAGTTCTCCTCCGGATTTATTTATATTATGTGGTTTGTTATTCTATTATTTCGTTATGGTGAATGGTGATATTATTCTTGCTTTAGATCATTTACAGCATGTTAATCAGACTTTAATTAAAATTTGACAACTTACTTTTTAAATACTAGGTGGTTAGTAATAATAAAAAAATATTTTCGACAGTGATGCTATTAACTGAGCCAACTTGGCATTTTGATTTAATTTAATAATGGAGTAGCTACCCAGTATTTAATTAGTCGGGGTGTCACAAGTAAGTATACAAAAATATATGGAATGCTGAATAAACAATGTTACTAAACGAAGCAATTTTATGGGTTTGTACAGTCATTTTAACTTGAACTTGTATCTAACCATACATATACATAAAGGACTGAAAGTTTAGTAAAAAAATGATGATTTCTATCATCTAAATCTATAATATAAGAAAAAAAACCCAGATATCGGGTTAGGATTAACTTCGGGACTTTTACGTAATTTCTACGGATTTTTCTCCAAATTTTCTCCTCACTTTCTTCCTAAACTTACCAATTATCTCTTCCTCTCAAGACAAACTCTTTAATGGTTGAGTCATGCTAAAGGAGGGTCTTATTTCTAGCTTTTAAAGTCGGCCAAAACAAACCTCCTTCTTTAACCAATCAAAATATACCATTTGTTAGCCTAATAAGACGAATATCATTTAACGAATGGACAAATTTGTCCCTGCTTCGTAATTCTAGCATAACTTCTCGTTTGGACCTCCGTTTAACACCCCATTTGTCGTGTTACAAACCTAGCTCATATATCTACAACTATCTAGTTTTCTCCTCAAGTCAATTGTTATGTTATAAAGGTCAAAACTAGTCTTAAACATGAAAATTCCTACCGAAAACTTTAAAATTTTATATTTCTAACTAATTCAATATTTCATTCTTTATGAAGGTAGGGTTAGACTAAACATAATGACTTAACATTATATATACTAATAACATATTGTCCATATCACATAATCTAGGCATGATTTAATCATAATTAATCCTCATTATATTCGGGTTGTCACAGTCCAATTCCATTAAGTTATGAATGATAAATATGCCCACAAAGTGACTAATAATGCAATGAAAGTTAATGAATTGAGTATGTTTTAACTATTGTCCCACATTGAAAGAGTAGTGGAAAATTGATGAGTTAATAAAACTCAAATGATGGACTAAGGCTTGCACGCGTTGGGGTATCCCAACTCTTTGAAGGGGAGATGACCTACACTTTGCATTCTTTGGGCTTGGCCCAAAAGCCCACATGTGCGCACGTGGGCCATTTGTCCCTCCGACCGGCTCGACTCGGCTTGGTCGGTTTGGGCTTAGGCTTATAAATTTCTTTCATTTGGGGCCGAATCAGTTATTTATGTAATGAACTAATTAAACTTTTTGCGCCGGATTTTTACCCAAGTTAAAAGTTGACTGTTCTGAACAGTCAACCAAAAACATATATATATATATATATATATATATATATATATATAACAACTCTCGTCATTTTTTTGGGTTACGAAAATTCCCTCCTGGAGTCCACAAAATACGAAAATATTTTTTGCATTTACCATTCGTCATGTCATGATTATGGTTTGAGAAAAATACAAAGAATTGAGTTCGATGGAATCAATTCATAGCCATGTGTCTTGATTTGATTCGAAATCAGTTCTATCGTGGGAGATAATAATTCAAGCCTTAAAACACTATAGAGGGGATTAATTTGTCTTAAGGAAACCCTGGTATCATACAGGGCTTGGATTCAATTTCTTTATTCTTCAGTAATTTTTTTTTCTTCTGTACCAAGTAAGTAATTATATTTTCTGCAATTTTTCTATAATAGGAATATTACTATTTCTGTACTATTTGATAAACTGAATAGTAGGAATAACAGTAGTAGTCTAAAATTTAAGTTAAATAACAATAGAAATTATCTCTTAATAGTAATTTACTAAATGTAGCGTATTTTTCTCATGTTTCCTCCACTTTTTTCTTCTAAGTCACATAAAGTTACCTGAGAATTAATTAAAAAAATAGTAATTGTTTTTAGATTTTAATACGAAATAAATTATTTGTGGAATATTTACCATTAGAGTAATACTTGACAGGTTTTTACCTGTCTATCATTAGTTATAATATCTGATTCCAATCGGAAGTCCTTTAGGACAAAGTGTGTTATTCACACATAAAATTATTTGTCTTTTTCAAAAGCAAACTTATTTCTGTGGTACCAGTCGTCTTAAACGTCTTGTCTTGTATTATTATTTGCATTTGATAGCCAGGCATATATATTGTTGTTTGCTGTTTCTGATAAAAAAAATGAGTATTTTAGAATAAGATATTTGACATAGCCCCCCGTTCTACAAAGAAAGTCATAACATCAATTTCATGCACACCGTCACTTATTTTATGAAAATCGACACCCGTGCTCGACAATTGCTCCTAGAAAAGCATTACCCAGTTCATTTAAAACAATACTTATTTCTAGCAAATACGTTCCTATTTCATGCGAAATAGAATCTTGTTCGCACATTTTTAGTTTTATGACTATTTAAAATCAAGTCAATTATTATATTACTAATTTGGTCATGATAACAGGAAAATGGAGATTTTGTTAAAAAAGAAAAGACGCCTGCATTATATATATATATATATATATATATATATATATGTTTGTGTGTGTGTGTATTAGTTAAAGGTATGAAACATGTTTGGTCGAACTCATTTTATGATTTTTGCTTCACTTTAGAGTTGGCTCGATGATAAGCACAATTTTGCACTGAAGAGCATGTAGTCCCTGAAGAGAATGAGTCATATTTCCATTTCATCCGTTTAAGACTAGTCATATTTATTGGGTTAAAGATACATTCAATTTCATTGATTTTTTTAAGTACACCAAGTCCTTTTTCCTTATACATACCAATTTTAAACCTACTTACTTTTTATCTTTAAAAATAAATACATAATCTCATCCTATCTCCCTCTCTAATAGTCCACCTCTACCTCCACCCCCACTCCCACACCATGGAGACTCGCCCGAATTATCACTGGAGTGTTTCTCTCTCCTCATTTATCTCTCTCTCTTTGATTATGTCTTCGTTTTCTCTGGTTCGCGTCAGTGGCACCATTGCTCGAGCTGGAGAAGAAGAGTGGTCGCCGAAAAAAATGGAGGTTTTACAGAAACAGTAAATTTATCTGTTTCAATTTTGTATCAAAAAAATATCGAATATGGGTGTTGTTTGGTAGATCTCGACGAGTAGATTCAAATTATATAAATTTTTTTGAATTTTGAATCTGTAAATTTAAAGTTATGAACTTTTAAAGATTTGTTTTTGTTTTTGTTTTTTTTTAAAACGACGTGACAGTTGTAAATAGTTGTGATGGTATATTTTAAAGATCTATTTGTTATTTTAATGTATGACAAAATAGAACATTTGATAAAATTGACTCAGTCAAATGATCTCTTTCCTCATTTACTAAGTGAATGGGACTCAAAAATAATTACCCCATCATAATATAAGACAAGGGTCAGACTGACGATAATATCAGCACTTGGGTGGCCTGAGCATCTTTTAAAATATTGGTTGCTGATTTTTGTATATTTTGTTCTCATCATATTACAATTCCAAAAGCTAAATGGTATCAATTCTAGCACTTTAACATCACTAATATTTTAAGTTGGATACTTGTTATCATCTGATGGATAAGGCGAACGTCTCTCTTTATAATTAAAAGAAGAAAACGAAATGCTCGCTTTTTATCTCATATACGAATATTTATTTCTTACTTTTAGCATTTCGACTTTTTCTGTGGCTTTCATCCATGTTTTGGGTATTTTTTTGACAGCATCTGTTTGCTACTATCTGCTTACACTAATGTAGAAAATAAACAATCCTGACTTATTATCACAATTAAAAATATCGCTTTAAATATCAAAGAATTATTTTCCTATAAATCAACTAATAAACACATTAACTTGCACAGCCTATTAAAAATTATTTTATTCTAAATTAAATATCAAAGAATTATTTTCGTAAAAATAAATTTTAATATATATATTTTAAAGAGTTATGTTATAATTGCCAAAAAAATATTCCTAATGGTCAATGGAGTTACTCATGTCATATTGGTTTGACGGACATTGTATATACATGCTATTGTCGGGACACGATGCCATATTTTTTTTTCTCAAAAGAAAATTTTATTCGTAACAAAGTGAAAAAGCTGCTTCTGTGGCAAAGAAAGCAAGTAACATAACTTGACTCAAGCGGAAGAAAAGGCTTGATGTGACTACTAAACAACTTCAAAAACAAAACAATATCATATGAAGTTTTGTATTACAACTGAGCTCAACACAACAATATCATATGCAGTTTTGATATTCCTAATTGTATTACAACTGAGCGCAACACCACTTTAACTTCAATCACCACCTTCTGAGTATTTTATGAATCTGGCTTACTTTTTATGCATACAACGAATGGTTAATTAACTTTTAATACAGCTTCATAAACATCTACCGCAAATTGTTCTGAAACTCATGCAAGTCGTGCAAAATCTTATTTTTTATACGCCTTTAAAATAATTATGACTTAATATATTTTTTTAGTACTCATTTTATAATTCATAAGAATATATTTAAAATTTAGATTGAAATATGAGTAAAATTTAAGTTAAATATAAAAATTAAACCTAAATCCGTAAAAATTAATTTGAATACGCATAAAATTTAGGTGAAATTAAGTTATTCATCATTATCTAATCATATATTATGATAAAAGAGAGACGTAAATTGCAACCACTTACTGTTGTGAAAATACATTTCGAAAAAAAAAATCTATGTTTATTTTTAATGAAAATGTGCCTTTCAATATTATGTCTTTTTTGATCTTTTAAATCTTCAAGAATTATAATATCTAAATTAATTTTAAATCTTCAAGAATTTCAATTTGATTCCATTTCTTAAAATTAAACGTTGAAATTTTGTTTTATATTTTCGATATGTTACAAGTAAATCGATACAATACTAAACCTGTTAATTGAACTAATTTAATTATTTTAATAAAGATAGGGATAAAAAACTATAGTCAAAACAAATAGTCAAAACTATAGTCAAAACAAATAGATTATAGCAACTAATGCTGGACCCCGAGACAATTTGGACAATATATATATTGCAAAAAACTTAATGGACTAGATTAACAATCTATGTTAAAGAACAATAACAATATATGAATGGTTTTGGTGATACACTTTTTTAGTATACAACCCGTAACACCCTGTAAATTCGAGGGCTTTTAATTTCATTATTTAAAAAAAAAAGAATTTTTTTTTTATTGAGAGAAATTAAATTTATGATTTGGAGAATTTATATAAATTAAAGGATCTATTTAATTTGACGAATCGAGATTTAATTGTTCGGATTTTTTTGTGTCGCATTTTTTCGGTAAAAAATTGGAGAATGTCATTAAATAATGAGAATGGCAATTCTGAGTGAAAGGTTGAGTCCAGATGGATCGAAGTAGTTGGAAAGGAGTACCTAAGGGTAGTAAATGAGTCTCGAAACATTTTTAGGCATATTTAAACCGACATAAAGGTGTTTGGGCCCTTGTAATAAACCCACAAGCCAAAAAAAGGGGATTGAGTTATTACACCCTAAAAGTGAGAAGGTGTGGCATCAATAACACATTCTAGAAAACCCTAATTGAGGAAGAGAGAAAAGTGGGTGGAATCGGAGAAACCATGGGAGCCAAAATTAAGAACAAGTGTGGGTATTTTTCATCAAATCATCATTATCTACACCGACAGATTCAGACCCTACGAACCCTAATGCAAGTGGTGAAACTTTCTTTTAAATTAATTGCAGATTTCTATTCAAATCATAATGCGTATGATAAGATGATATATTTTTTGGCTTAATTGATATTGTGACACCCCGACTAATTAAATACCGGGTAGCTACTCCTTTATAAAATTAATTCAAAATGCCAAGTTGGCTCAGTTAATAGCATCACTGACGAAAACATGTAATATTACTAACCACCTAGTATTTAAAAAGCAAGTTGCCAAATTTTAATTTAAGTCTGATTAACATGCAACAGAAGTAATGAATAACTAAATAACACCAATCACCATGCTGAAGTAAAACGGATAACCATCACAATATGTAAATAAAACCTGGAGGAAAAACTCCTCAATACGAATCCCACAACTGATAAGTAAACTGAAATAAATAACTAAAACTGAATACTGAGCGATACATGCTAGAGTCTGAAAACTGAAATGTAAAATAATGTCTCTAAATAGAAATGGGCAACATGCCCTACAACTGATAGATGCTGAGACTGGAATCCGAATGAGAGAAGCGTCTACATGCAAATCCCTGTAGCTTCCACAAACAGCTACAGCTCGTCACCTGAATGAGAATCCTATGCTTGGTGTCCTTGTGGCTGGGCACCTAAAATGGTTTTACAAGAAAATATATTTGAAAGCAAATGGGTCAGAGCCCGAAAGTGGAAATCATTTTAAAAACCTGCAAGTGCTTTAAAAACATTTAAAACATTAAATGCAAAGTACATGTTAGGACGTGCACTCACATTAAATTCTCACCTCTCGACTAACTGTGCACTCCTAACGTAAGTACCCATCTATAACGACCCATAATACTAGCTAACTGACAACATAACTAGCTAAACTGCCAAAGGTTCTACCCATATTACTCGGTTCCAATTAACATAACAACACTCGTAATTAAATAGAGGTTTAACGTAAACTCAGTTACTAACTATGCCATTGATATAACTATCAGCTAACTCATTATATATCTCGAAACAATGCCGTAATATTTTTTTTACAACCTTAACATGAGGATTTCCATTAATTTAATGTATATTATTCACATCATAAATATACGATACAAGCAACCCGCAATCTAAGCTATAGTGCACACATACTCTGCTATCCATCCCGGTACATCACGTACATAAGGATCACATATTCCGAATCTCTCAGGAATAGTCCAGATAACACAAATCACAAATAGTGGAGGCGAACACAGTCACCATCACATGGGTCACGCACATACCTACGCTCCCATGGTCAGCGGACTTATTAATATCACAATAAGTCTTTCTATGACCTATGTTCATCAAGGTACCAGTCTATATCCCCCCCCGTAGGCACACAAGGATTAGAGGGTCCTAAGCGAACGCAACCTCCCGTGATAGCAAGTATGGTAGGTATGTCATACAACAATACATATACCAATACTAAGTAAACACACGTCTTAGTAATACCGTATTTTAATCGTAGTATATATCGCATACTCGTACTAGATTATACTCATCATGATTCATACTATTCCGGTTTGTAATTATACGCGTCATAATTAACTCACGTCGTAGTAGACACTCACGTCACAACCCAAACCGTCCATGTAATACACTCTCGTATGTAAATTCCTCCTCATAAATACTCAAATGTCCCAAACCTATCACTACAAAGGTTAACTATATCCTCGAACAAGTTACGGAACTCCACAAGTCAAAACAGTCCAAAAAGTACCAAACTGCCAGCTCGTTAGAAGTCTCGTTCGAACGAGGCTTCGAACGAGTTTGGACTGTGAGGTCGTTAGAAGTCTCGTTCGAACGAGGCTGTTCGAACGAGATCCCAGTTCGTTCGAACGAACTGTCACTTCTAACGATATCTCGTTCGAACGAGATATCGAACGAAATACCTTCTCGTTAGTAACGACTGGTCAACTCGTTAGAAGCTCGTTCGAACGAGTTCGTTCGAACGACCTGGGGCTGCTTCTAACGAGATGTCAGTTTCGGCCCAGAACTTCCCAAAAATTGTTTTTCACCATTTTTACTCCTCAAACCTCTTCTAAAATTCGTTCCCACAATATATTGAGTTCTCTAATCATCCTCAAACATGTTAAGGGGCTATACTAACATCATTAAAGGGTTTAATAACTTCTAGACATCATTAAATCACAATTTCTACATTAATTCCCAATTTTCTTCAAGAACATAAACCCTAACTTTTTCTCATCATAAATTCCCAGATTTTAATTCGTTTATACATTACCTAGATATGAAATCTCCGAAATTAAATCTCTCAACAATGTTTCTACATGCAAACCTATCCCAACATTCAATAATAACTTCAAATTTCATGAGTTTTCTTTTAATCTTTCAAGAACAATCAAGATTCTTCAATTTCTAACATGGAAAAGACATTCTTCGAATTTAAATGAAATAAAGTCACTTGCCTTGGTTGTCTCTGAATTTGGTGTGGGTTTGGTGTAGAATTTCTGCAGAATTCCTCTCTCTCTCTCTCCTACTCCAAGCTTTCTTCTCCAAAAGGCTATGGTGGCTAGGGTTTGCTTTGGGGAACTTATGAAAACCTAATTTTAATAAACCTCCGTAGCTTATTGGGTTAATAAGGGTTGGTTGGGGTCAATCCTTATCAGATTACAACTCTCAATTTTCGTCACTTTTAATTACCCAAAAATACCAAATTACTAAAATACCCTTTAAGTTACCGGTATGGCCTAAAAATACCCCGGGACCCAAACTATACCCCCGGCTAGTGTTTTCTGACTATCTCGACCCTTCCGGACGCGTTGGCGCACTCAAAACGACCATACGGATTATAGATTTTAAATTTACTTTTAATAATAAAATAATATACCGTGACGCGGCGGTCCCACGCGTCTCAACAAAATTTCTAAAATGCCGTATATAAATCCCACGATAAATTTTATAGTACCAGATACATATATAATCATATATGCACATAATCAAATACCAATTCGTATCACATTAGTATTTATAACCCGGATTAACATTTAATTAATTAATCCCAAAAATAAATATAGCCAAAAGTACGGGGTATTACATACTTCCCCCCTAATAACTGAATTTCGTCCCGAAATTCGAAACTAGAAAGTACCTGCTAAAAATAGCTCTGGATAACGCTCTCGCATCTCATCCTCGCGCTCCCATGTGGACTCATCGACATTGTGATGTCGCCACTGAACACGCACTAACGGGACTATCTTTGACCGCAGTTTCCTCTCGCTTCGGTCCAAAATAGCAATTGGCCCCTCCTCGTAAGAGCTATCCGGCTGGAGATCGATGTCCTCCACAGCAATGTGAGAGTGAGCCAGATTGTCCCTAAGGTATTTCCTCAGCGAGGAAATATGGAACACATCGTGAATCCGATGCAAGTGCTCTGGTAGTCCAAGTCTATACGCAACGGGTCCGATCCGCTCAATAATAGGAAACGGCCCCACATACCTCGGTGCCAACTTTCCCTTCTTCCCGAATCGCATAATCCCCTTCATCGGAGAAACCCTGAGCAAAACCTGGTCCCCCACTTGGAACTCCCTGAAAAATCTCTTCGCATCAGCATAACTCTTCTGCCTGTCTTGAGCTACCCGAATGCGACTCCGAATCAACTCAATCCTTGCCGAAGTATCCTGGATCACTTCTGGCCCCAGTAGTTTGTTGTCCCCCACCTCCAACCAACATGCTGGGGAACGACAAGGCCTACCGTACAATGCCTCGAACGGAGCCATGCCAATCGTGAACTGATAGGAGTTGTTGTAAGCAAACTCCACCAGTGGAAGATACTGCTCCCATCCACCCCCGAAGTCAATAATGCACATGCGTAGCATGTCCTCCAACATCTGGTTGGTGCGCTCTGTCTGCCCATCGGTCTGCGGGTGATAAGCCGTACTCAACCGCAATTCCGTGCCCATGGCCTCCTGGAAACTCTCCCAAAACCTCGAAACAAATATCTTGTCTCTGTCAGACACGATATTCAGGGGCACACCGTGAAGTCTCACAATCTCTGAAATGAAGAGCTGGGCATACTGTCCCGTAGTGTAGTCAGTCCTTACGGGTAAGAAGTGAGCGACCTTGGACAACCTGTCCACAATTACCCAAACGGAGTCGTGACCCCTCTGCGACGTAGGCAACCCCGTGACAAAATCCATGGATATGCTCTCCCACATCCACACCGGAACTTCCAACGGCTGTAGCAATCCTGCTGGTCTCTGATGATCCACTTTTACAAGCTGACAAGTGGCGCATTTCGAGACAAACTCAGCGATATCTCTCTTCATACCGCTCCACCAATATTGCTGTCTCATGTCTTGGTACATTTTGTCCCCTCCGGGATGTATCGCGAACCGTGAGCCGTGCGACTCTGCCATCACATCGTGCCGCAATTCTTCCCCTTCCGGAACTACCAACCTCCCATTGAAGCGCAATCCCCCGTTTGAGCTAACGGTATAGGACTCGGCTCCCTCTGCAAGTAATCGAACTATATGCTTCTGACAGAACGAGTCATCGGCCTGTGCCCGTACTACCTTCGTGACAATCTGCGGCGTAACGGTCATCACAGACATGAAAGATCGGGCCACTGCATCCTGGTGTCCCAATTCCTTCCACTTAGCCTTCCACACCTCTGCCACCTCATCTGCTGGCCTGCGGCTCAACGCGTCTGCTACCACGTTAGCCTTACCCGGGTGGTATTGGATGTCGAACTGGTAGTCCTTCACAAACTCAAGCCACCTACGCTGCCGCATGTTCAACTCTTTCTGCGTGAACAGATACTGTAGGGACTTGTGGTCCGTGAACAGCTGAAACTTCTCCCCCAGAAGATAGTGCCTCCAAATCCGTAAGGCAAATACCACTGCCGCCAACTCCAAATCATGCGTGGGGTAATTCTTCTCATGTGGCTTAAGCTTACGGGAAGCATAAGCTATGGCCTGTCTCTCCTGCTGCAAAACACCTCCAAGTCCTTGCAAAGACGCATCGGTGTAAACCAAATATTCAACTCCCGGTCTCGGCAATGCTAACACAGGTGCTGAGGTCAATTTGTCCTTCAACTCATCGAATGCCAACTGACAGGCATCACTCCAGATATATGGCACACCCTTACGAGTAAGATGTGTCAAAGGACCTGCTATCTCCGAGAAACCCCGAATAAACCTCCTGTAGTATCCTGCTAAGCCCAAGAAACTACGAATCTCCGTTGGTGTCGTGGGCTGTCCCCACTCCCTCACCGCTGATACCTTTCCCGGATCAACTGATATTCCCTGGTCGGAAATAATGTGACCCAAGAACTGGACTTCATTCAACCAAAATCCGCACTTCTCATATTTTGCATACAACTCGTTCTGACGAAGTGTCTGCAAAACCTGCCTCAAATGCTCGGCGTGTTCCTCCTCTGTCTGAGAGTAGACCAGAATGTCATCAATGAAGACAATGACAAACTGATCGAGGAAATCTCTGAACACCCTGTTCATCAAGTCCATAAACACTGCTGGAGCGTTGGTCAAGCCGAAAGGCATAACCCGAAACTCATAAGAACCATATCTCGACAAGAACGCAGTCTTCGAGACATCCTCCTCCCTGATACGCAACTGATGGTATCCCGACCTTAAGTCAATCTTCGAGAAGAAAGAAGCTCCTCTCAACTGGTCGAATAAGTCATCGATTCGAGGCAACGGATACTTATTCCGTATCGTGACCTTATTCAACTCTCGGTAGTCCACGCACAATCTCAGTGAACCATCCCTCTTCTTCACAAACAAAACTGGAGCGCCCCAAGGTGAGGTACTCCTGCGAATAAAGCCCTGTCCTAACAACTTCTCTATCTGATCCCGTAACTCTCGCATCTCAGCTGGAGCCATACGGTACGGTGCACGTGCTATAGGTCTCGTACCCGGTAGCAAATCAATAACGAAGTCTATCTCTCGACTAGGTGGTAAGCCTGGTATCTCCTGAAACACATCCGAATACTCCCTGACAACCGGGATCGAATCTAAAGGAATAACAACCTCCTTAGAGGTATCCTCCTCTATGTAATACAGATGAGCGGTCGATCCTCCCTCTGGGCGAGGCATCGCCACTATAAACATCTCCTGCCCCGGAATGGCAAAAACAATGCTCCCGCTGAAGCAATCAATCATGGCCCTATATGCTACGAGCCAATCCATACCGATGATCACATCGTGAACATGCATGTCTAACACTAACATGTCTGCAGGAAATACCAAACCACCAACCTCTACCCCGACTCCCCGGCATATAAAGAAAATAAGTGACCCACTCCCCAATGGTGAGTCGACACACGTCACTGTGCTCTCTGCCGTAGCTAACAATCCTAAAGCTTTCGCGAAGTGTGTAGCAATAAAACAGTGTGTAGCACCCGTATCAAATAACACCCGACCCATAGTGCCATGGATAGGAAACGTACCCTCGATCGCGGGCGGTGCCTGTGGAACTGCATCCTGGTGAACGTTGTAGACACGTCCATACTGTAGCTGCCCCTGCTGAGCTGGGACTGCTGGAATGGGTGGCAATGCTGCCATCTGTGGCGGTGCAGGAAGAGCGGCGGGAAACATAGGTCTCTGTGGCTCCCGGCGAGCACCCTGCTGCTGCTGTGGGGCCCTGCCCCTATCAGGACAATCCTGCTTCTTATGGCCAGTCTTGCCACAAGTAAAGCACTTCCCTGGGAAATTCCCTCCCCTCTGCCCCTGCTGTCCCCGGCCCTGGTGGCCGTTACCATTCCTCCCTTGGCCCTGCTGGCCCTGATGGAACTGCTGCCCATTCTGCCCCTGCTGGCCCTGATGGCCGTTTGGACCCTGATGGCCCTGGCGGAAACCTCCCTGTCCCTGCCTGTAGTTCCCTAACCGGAACCTCTTATTGTCCCCCTGCTGGGTACCCTGCTCAGTCTGTCTCTGCCCCTGACCGGTCTGTGCCCCGCTGGCACCATGTCCTCTAGTCCTGCCCTGATGGCTAGACTCCCCTGACCGCTTGCCCTCGGCCATATGAAAACGGTGGTCCTGGCAGTGTAGTAATGCAGCGTTAACCACATCAGAATACGTGGCCAACGATAGGTTCCCAAGCAGATGCTGTCGGATTCTCCAATTCAACCCGTCGGTGAACTTCTCTATCTTCTTCTTCTCTGTTGGAATCTCGTCTGGTACGATATTCAACAGGTTAGTGAACTCGGCCTCATACTCGGCCACTGTCTTGCCCTCCTGCCTCAAACTCATCAGCTTCCTCCTCATCTCTGTATGAACTGCGGACGGAAAGTATTTGTGGTCGAACCTCACCCAGAACTCCTGAATCGTGAGGGTATCCCTCTCCTCCGCGGTGGTGATAGACTCCCACCACTGTAGTGCAGATCCCACTAGCTTGAAAGTAGCTAGCACCTGTTTCTGAACGTCAGTGCACTCATGCATCCTCAAATGCCTCTGTATGTCCTTCCTCCATTGGCTCGAGACTACCACGTCTGAGCTACCTGCAAACTCCGGCGGATGCGCTTTCTGAAAAGCATGACGTACACGCTCCCAAGCAGACGGGAATGCATTAACCTGTACTGGCGCGGCAACCGGCGCCGGTGGTGGTGCCTTCTGAATAACGGCAATCGCAGCATTTACCGCTTGAGCTACTATAGCTGCAACCTCAGCGGCGTTCAACATGCCCTGAACTGGAGCGGGCTGGGGTTCGGGCACTGCATTCCTGGGAACTCGTCGTGCACGTCGTGGAGGCATCTGAAATAAGAACAAAGTTTATAAGTTCACGGTTTATAAACTTAAAATAGCTGAAGAACGAAGCATACACAATAAGAGTACAACAGTCCTAAAATATAGGGCTCTATATCAAAGAAAACGTAGCGGAAACATAATAGCCGTACAGATCCTAAAGGGCACTAGAACCTGATGCTCTGATACCACCTGTGACACCCCGACTAATTAAATACCGGGAAGCTACTCCTTTATAAAATTAATTCAAAATGCCAAGTTGGCTTAGTTAATAGCATCACTGACGAAAACATTTTAATATTACTAACCACCTAGTATTTAAAAAGCAAGTTGCCAAATTTTAATTTAAGTCTGATTAACATGCAACAGAAGTAATGAATAACTAAATAACACCAATCACCATGCTGAAGTAAAACGGATAACCATCACAATATGTAAATAAAACCTGGAGGAAAAACTCCTCAATACGAATCCCACAACTGATAAGTAAACTGAAATAAATAACTAAAATTGAATACTGAGCAATACATGCTAGAGTCTGAAAACTGAAATGTAAAATAATGTCTCTAAATAGAAATGGGCAACATGCCCTACAACTGATAGATGCTGAGACTGGAATCCGAATGAGAGAAGCGTCTACATGCAAATCCCTGTAGCTTCCACAAACAGCTACAGCTCGTCACCTGAATGAGAATCCTATGCTTGGTGTCCTTGTGGCTGGGCACCTAAAATGGTTTTACAAGAAAATATATTTGAAAGCAAATGGGTCAGAGCCCGAAAGTGGAAATCATTTTAAAAACCTGCAAGTGCTTTAAAAACATTTAAAACATTAAATGTAAAGTACATGTTAGGACGTGCACTCACATTAAATTCTCACCTCTCGACTAACTGTGCACTCCTAACGTAAGTACCCATCTATAACGACCCATAATACTAGCTAACTGACAACATAACTAGCTAAACTGCCAAAGGTTCTACCCATATTACTCGGTTCCAATTAACATAACAACACTCGTAATTAAATAGAGGTTTAACGTAAACTCAGTTACTAACTATGCCATTGATATAACTATCAGCTAACTCATTATATATCTCGAAACAATGCCGTAATATTTTTTTTACAACCTTAACATGAGGATTTCCATTAATTTAATGTATATTATTCACATCATAAATATACGATACAAGCAACCCGCAATCTAAGCTATAGTGCACACATACTCTGCTATCCATCCCGGTACATCACGTACATAAGGATCACATATTCCGAATCTCTCAGGAATAGTCCAGATAACACAAATCACAAATAGTGGAGGCGAACACAGTCACCATCACATGGGTCACGCATACCTACGCTCCCATGGTCAGCGGACTTATTAATATCACAATAAGTCTTTCTATGACCTATGTTCATCAAGGTACCAGTTTATATCCCCCCCCGTAGGCACACAAGGATTAGAGGGTCCTAAGCGAACGCAACCTCCCGTGATAGCAAGTATGGTAGGTATGTCATACAACAATACATATACCAATACTAAGTAAACACACGTCTTAGTAATACCGTATTTTAATCGTAGTATATATCGCATACTCGTACTAGATTATACTCATCATGATTCATACTATTCCGGTTTGTAATTATACGCGTCATAATTAACTCACGTCGTAGTAGACACTCACGTCACAACCCAAACCGTCCATGTAATACACTCTCGTATGTAAATTCCTCCTCATAAATACTCAAATGTCCCAAACCTATCACTATAATGGTTAACTATATCCTCGAACAAGTTACGGAACTCCACAAGTCAAAACAGTCCAAAAAGTACCAAACTGCCAGCTCGTTAGAAGTCTCGTTCGAACGAGGCTTCGAACGAGTTTGGACTGTGAGGTCGTTAGAAGTCTCGTTCGAACGAGGCTGTTCGAACGAGATCCCAGTTCGTTCGAACGAACTGTCACTTCTAACGATATCTCGTTCGAACGAGATATCGAACGAAATACCTTCTCGTTAGTAACGACTGGTCAACTCGTTAGAAGCTCGTTCGAACGAGTTCGTTCGAACGACCTGGGGCTGCTTCTAACGAGATGTCAGTTTCGGCCCAGAACTTCCCAAAAATCGTTTTTCACCATTTTTACTCCTCAAACCTCTTCTAAAATTCGCTCCCACAATATATTGAGTTCTCTAATCATCCTCAAACATGTTAAGGGGCTATACTAACATCATTAAAGGGTTTAATAACTTCTAAACATCATTAAATCACAATTTCTACATTAATTCTCAATTTTCTTCAAGAACATAAACCCTAACTTTTTCTCATCATAAATTCCCAGATTTTAATTCGTTTATACATTACCTAGATATGAAATCTCCGAAATTAAATCTCTCAACAATGTTTCTACATGCAAACCTATCCCAACATTCAATAATAACTTCAAATTTCATGAGTTTTCTTTTAATCTTTCAAGAACAATGAAGATTCTTCAATTTCTAACATGGAAAAGACATTCTTCGAATTTAAATGAAATAAAGTCACTTGCCTTGGTTGTCTCTGAATTTGGTGTGGGTTTGGTGTAGAATTTCTGCAGAATTCCTCTCTCTCTCTCTCCTACTCCAAGCTTTCTTCTCCAAAAGGCTATGGTGGCTAGGGTTTGCTTTGGGGAACTTATGAAAACCTAATTTTAATAAACCTCCGTAGCTTATTGGGTTAATAAGGGTTGGTTGGGGTCAATCCTTATCAGATTACAACTCTCAATTTTCGTCACTTTTAATTACCCAAAAATACCAAATTACTAAAATACCCTTTAAGTTACCGGTATGGCCTAAAAATACCCCGGGACCCAAACTATACCCCCGGCTAGTGTTTTCTGACTATCTCGACCCTTCCGGACGCGTTGGCGCACTCAAAACGACCATACGGATTATAGATTTTAAATTTACTTTTAATAATAAAATAATATACTGTGACGCGGCGGTCCCACGCGTCTCAACAAAATTTCTAAAATGCCGTATATAAATCCCACGACAAATTTTATAGTACCAGATACATATATAATCATATATGCACATAATCAAATACCAATTCGTATCACATTAGTATTTATAACCCGGATTAACATTTAATTAATTAATCCCAAAAATAAATATAGCCAAAAGTACGGGGTATTACAGATATCTAAATTGGGTTTTGATGGGTAGGATTGAATTGTAGAACAAATGTTTGAATTTGAGGAAGTCTATGTAATTAGGTAAATTAAACCGCCATTTTAGAAATTATTTTGACATTTTGGTTCCGAAAATTGCAATTATGTCTGAATTGCCTCGCAGAAACTCATTTTTTCTACATTTTGTTCTTTAATTTGTTTTCTCCGAAAATGGCTCCAAAGTACCTCAAAAAGGCATTTTGAAAATCTGGACAGGTTCATGGGTCAAATTTTAAGGAATGTTATTTTTACTTGTTATTCCGTTAGGGGTTTCCTAGATTGATTGATTGTGATTGTTGTTCTATCACAAGCACATTAGGTCTAAAGTGGAGATTAAGTTTACATAAAGTGAGACAAGTAAGTATTGGGATGATTAAGAAAATAATCCATAAGGGAATTCAGGTTGAAATTGAGAAAATTGAAAACCTTAGATTAGTAAATGTGCAAAATTTATTAAGGAGAATTTGAATAATAAATTCTTAATATTGTATTTTTGGGCCAAGTGCGGATATATTGGTTGAGCGACGCCAAGGTAATAAATTGATTAATGTGTGGCAGATTAAAGTTTAGTGTCAGAGAAATTGATTCAAAATTTTTCGGGCTAGTTCTGCGAGTTCTTAGGCTTGCATTTGACAAAATTTATTTATCATAGGGTTATACGATAAATTATGGAATATTCAAAATAAAGGGGTGCTAACCTTAGTATGTGAAATTTGAGGCTTAATTTCTAAAGGATAAAATTTCGGATCGAAGGAACGAGTCTGGGTAATTTAGTTGGGTGACACAACTCGAGTGATAAATAAATAAGTGCATATTTATTTAAATTACAAGTCGGTGCATAAACTTGGAAATGTTAGGCTAAAGTTACGGTACTTTTTGCACAGAGTAGCCTCGATTATTTAAATATATATATTTGTGTGAATAATATTTATAGGAATAAATATTTCTCTTGTTCTATCATGGGAGGTTGCACGATATGGGTGAATCCCTTGACTTGAGGAGCAGGGTGAGTATAGTCCCCAATTCAGAGCGTCTGTTATTAGGGATGGGACATCTTAGGTACAATTCGGTCTCATTTTTTAGGGCAGTTTTGACCACCTCCACTGTGTAAATTTTGTGATACTGATTCAGAGAGCTGATCGTGCCAAAGGGTGAGGGTTGATGAGCATAACTCAAAATGATAGCATTTTGGAGAACATCAGGTGAGTACCTACTCGGGAGGATGGTTATATATTTACGATATGTGTGTGAATGTTGTAATATAGTGATTCGTATATATGGCCCGGGTGTAATACCCCATTAATTTTTGGAATAAAATATTTCTATTTAATGGATTTAATGATTTCAAATTTTAATTTTTAGAATAAATTAAATTGGGAGATTATAAAATTAAGCGAGTAATTTTTTTTATTTAAGTAAGTATTTATGATTTTATGAAAATAAAACTCAACCGGACGTAATGGGTTCGCTAGTGAAAAATAATTAATTTATAAATGAATTATTGGGCGTGCATTGTTGGAACATATTAAAAACATCTAAGTAAAATAAAAATACCTTGGATGCGTTTTGAGCATTGGAGACTAGGTTTAGTGTTTTAAATATTTGAAAATGGTCCTGGGTCATAGGTATATGAGTTAAGGAACTTTGGAGCAAGTTGGATTATGCTTTCGGGCTTACTTGGAGGCCCAAAAGTTAGGTTTTAGGTCCAACTCGGGATTAGCATTTTAATTAGTGTTTAATTGGGGTACACCACTCCCCCTAAGATCATTCAACAAAACCTAGATTTGCATCCATGGGAGAATGAAAGGAGAAACACCAAAAGAGAGAAAGGGGGCAATAAAAAAGAAGAAATCAAGTGTTTTCCAGGCGTTCTTCTTCTAGAAATTTTGAGACAATAATTCTCTTGCTTAATTTATTTTCCAATATATTTCTTGATGCATTATATATTATCCCCTTTTGATTTCTGGGATTTAGGGCTTGATGTCTTTGATTTTATGATGAACAACACATGTAGAGAATTTATATATTTATAGAGACTATCCCAAAAATTTGGTATTGAAAATCTAGTTATTGAGGTCACATTTCCATAAGTTTTTGTGGGAGAAGTTGCATGATTAATGTAGAGATTATTATCATTCAATTAATAGGAGGAAATTGATGTAAACCATGTTATAAACAAACCTCTATTGTAAATTCAATAAGAATCAAAGGTTGTGATATATATTTAAATTGCTATAATCTAACTGATGAATAATTTGGGATCTGAATGTGTAAAATCTGAGTTATATAGGTATATATTGGTTCGGAGTTTCCATTACTTTACATGAGTATTGAATTGCAAGTTGTTGCGTTGTGGTTGAAACATTACCTAGGAAGGAACTGTAAAGGGAAATGAATTGGGGGAAGGAGGAGAGGTCATTGAAATGATGAGGGCAGTCGCTCAAATGACATGACATGTCACGTGAACGACCCCTGGGTTCGTTTGAGCGAAGTTGGGTGGAATTTGGATTTTTGTTCTCTTTCTCATGAAGTTGTCTGGATTGGTTCTTTCTTGTCATACTTTTTTCGTTTAATGTCGTGGTATAGTAGATGAATTTAAAGAAAAGGAAATTTCGAGGAAAGGTTAAATTTTTTATGAGGGCCATATTTAGTTGAGAATAATTGCCAGTAACTAGCCGGTGAATTAATTATCTTTAGAATTGGAACAAATAATTTATTAGGCTATAAACTATTATTTAAATGAAATCGGTATGAATTTTGGGTTAATTAATTGAGGGAACAATTTTAAACCCCCATTTGAATTGACAATAATTACACAAAACTCAGTTGTTAAGTAGTAACTTTATGGAATGGAAATTAATAATCTATTAAATGGTAAATTATTGATTTGATAGTGTGGATTACCAATGGACCTTTATGGAAATTATGGATTATATACCCCTACATATTATATGGGATAATAATATGTAGTATTGTGTATTTGTGTGTGTACATAACAGTGGACCGTCCTATTGGCTCGAGGGTTTGCGCATCGGGCCGCATTCCACACATTGTCACAGGTGGGCTTGATAGGACGCGTCGGTCCATGTAGGTACTACGTGGAGGCTCCACCCAAGGGAGGTGGGGTTTGCGTTGACCGTTCCTGTCTCACCGCTGGGTATGGGCCAAATATAGGTGTCCTGCTTAGGGACCGTCCCCAGCTTGTTTGTGTTTTGTGATGTTCGCTTCGGATAAGGGATTCCTATGGGGATGACGATAGGGAATGAGTTAGACACCAATGGTAGATGTCCTTTTGTTTCATATATATATAAAAGACATATATATAATGAACTAGACACTTATGAAATAATTTAATTGTATAAGAATACGCATATTAATTACTCTTAGACTCCATAAGGCATAATGGATGTTTATGCTTTATTTTGAAACTCGTGTGACTCGAATAAATGGATGTGGGTAATTAAATGTATTACATTAAAATAATTAATTTGTGATATATTTATTTTTATCAATATACGACGAAGTCATAATTTCATTTCTTGGGGTATTTTCGGATGTAAATAATATTACACTTAGTTGAGAGGTGAGGTGTTATACCCATGTGAGTGTTGAAAGGGGCAATACTCATTTTGCTTCGACTGTATCATTGCATCATAAATTAATTAAGTTAATTCTTGCACAACTCAGACTTTGACCCCAATTATAAATGTTTCCCCCAGGTTATTTTCTAAACGGGGATAGCATAACTGTTACTGTGCAAGCCTTATGATCTCTCGGTGCCTTGCAGTGTTCTAGATATTTGAATCTAACCTAGGTGCTTTTCTGCCAGAGTTTAGTTATTTAACTTGAGAACAATTGTAAGGGAATAAGAGCGAGATTCATTTCATTCATTTACTTTAGGTTGAAGTCTGACATTTACTTGATGATTTAATTATTATTTTAGTTAGGTTGGATGAATTTATTCACTGTTGCAAAAATATCCATAAAGTTTTAAAGTATCGGCCTATTTGAATAACAATATTTAGATAACGTTGTGCTGAGAATGGTATAAATTGGTCGACAAGACCCATCTTCGGCATATCGTGTGCAGTTAGCCTTTATGTGAGAAAACAGGGTTATAATAGTTGGTATTAGAGAATGGTTATAGTGTCCCTAGGATCAGTGTTTCAGCTCGTTATGCTATGGGTGTTTTTTTTATGTAGAGCTATATGTTAAGGGATTATTGTAACCTTTGCATTAGGTTACCAATTCGAATCTTATTTTCTTTAGGATGGAAAATGAACGTAGAGGCACACCCAAGGGAGTAGCTCCCCTAGTTGGGGAGGTGAAGACTCAACTGGATCCACCGCAGCCCCCACATGATCCATAGGTTTCTTAGGCCCCACAGGGCCCACAATTGATTACTCCAGCAAAGATAGTTACAATAGTGTCCCAGGAAGCATCCACAGCGATGGTAGCCATGCTATAGCATTTTTATCTGCCTCAGGCACCACAGTAAGAGGCAATCCCATCATAGGCACCGGGCTACACATGGGATTGCGTAAGGGAGGACTTTCTTAATGTACGACCCCCAGAGTTTATAGGACGGTCAGATCGCTAGTCGTTGAAAGTATGAAATTGAGATAATTTTAGGATGATGGAGAGCACGCCCATTCAAAAATAAATGTTAGCATCTTTTAGATTAGTGGGAGTCGCCCTTCACTAGTGAGAGGTAGTGTCAACAGTCGAGGAGAGGGACAACCACACGATAAATCAGTTATGGGAGAGGTTTGAGGGGAAATACTTTCTCCTAGCTATGAAGTTCTAGATGAGTACAAGGTTTATGATTCTGAATAAAGAGGTACATAAGGATATTGAGTACGAGGAGGAATTAATGGACCTATTGTATTTTGCAAAAAGGAGATGTTCATACCAAATATATAAAGATAGATTATTTCATTAAGGGATGTCTTGGCACGTTAGACAATCACTGTTGGGGAGTCCGACTTTCACTACAAATAATTAAGTAGAGAATGTTACTTTACCACATTGCTAAGATCATAGGGCCTTCAAAAAAGATAAGGGAGAGTAGAGACACCGCTCTGAGGCATTTAATCAACAAAATAGAACGGATGGGGTAAGTAGCCCGGAGGCTCTGCAGCCTTAGGATCCTTAATCTATCGGGCAGTACAAGAGGTATAGCGATGCTAATAATAGAGAAAAACAAGGACGATGGGGCCCGGGATAGTAGGGGAAGCAACAGGGAGGCCACCAGAGATAAAGGCACCAAAATTAGGATCAACAAGGGGCACCACAAGATAAGACATAATTCTAGGGTAGTTGTTTTGTTTGGAGTGAGAGGGGCCACCTCGCCAGGTGGTGCCCTTAGAGGAATCGAGAGACCCAAGAGTTAAGGGACCATGGGGACACCAAACACGCCAGGAGGAGCGCTGACCATTATAGGTACAACTAGTGGCGGTAGCACAAACCACACCAATGTTACCCGCTCCACCCTAAGGACAACAGTCGCAGTTGGAGTACAGGCGCGTGTATCACCTCACATCAGGAGAGGGACCAGTGCCATCCTAGACAGTAATGGTACGATATGTCATCCTTTTATTTTATTGGACATGCTTACTTTAGTACTAATGCAAGGTAGTACTAGTAGGCGATATCTCATTTGCACGTTGGGGAGGGTAGGCTCCGTTTTATTTTGTTTCGTCCGCGACTTGAAGGACATGCATTTACGATGCCTCGTATGTTAGGGTATGGGAATTTAGCTCAGGATAACTTAAACCATAGCATTTTGTCGATAAATACATAAATAATTAAATTTAATATATGAAGGTGGTATGACTAGTTGGTAGTAACGTTTATTTTCACTGTGGAAAATGCTAAAGGAAATTGTGACACTTGAGTTTAAATGTAGTTAAATAGTTGATTGTACAATCTAGAGAGACTTATAAAAATTTATTGAGAATATTAAAAAAATAGGTCATGGACTGACGGATCTTAGTGACGGACAATGCTATATAGTAATGTATCGGAAAGGTTCCTTTTTTGGATTTCTCTTACGAGGCATCCCATGCATGAAAGTAGAAAAGGTCCATAGGTGAGAGATGTTAGGCCCTCAGACATTTCAAATTTTTGATTCAAGGATTGTTAAATGGATATATTTATGGGAATTTGGTGCATTCGTTTGGAAAAAAGGTAAAATTTATATTATTACATCACACGTTCATGTTTATATCTTTTCTCTTAATCTTGGGCTGATTGATCTCAATAACTGACTAAGTTATACAATAGTGTATTGGGAGGATTTCTTGTTTGGATTTCTCTTCCAAGATGTCCCACACCTGAAATTAGCAAGAGTAAAGAGATGAGGGGAATCAGATATTGGGATCCTTATTTCTACTGCATCTACATATATGGTGGAATATTTGGTGTATGGTTATGCTTGGTATGAATGGTACAAATTAAATCTATATGTGTGTACATGTAATGTGGAATATATGAACACCCTGTAAACTAATGATGGGCATGGGTGAGCCTTTTCTTTTATCTCATGGGATATGGGCACATAATGTTTGGTGTAAAACTTGGTTTATTGCGGATAAAAACAAAAGGTTGGGATTTATCAAATTCTAAGGACGAAAATTTGTTATAAGAGGAGGAGAATGTAATACCCCATAATTTTTTGGAATAAAATAGTTCGAGTTAATGGATTTAATGATATAGGATTTTAATTTGTATAATAAATTAAATCGGGTGGGTTTACAATTAAGAAAGTAAATTTTTTTATTTAAGTAAGCATTTGCGATTTAAAAAAAATAAAACTCATTTAAACGTAATCGGTGTGTGAGTGCGAAATAATTAATTTATAAATAAATTATTGGGCGCGTGTCGTTGGAACATATGAAAATGTCTAAGAATGAAAGGTTGTGATATATTTTTGAATCAGGAGAGTCTAACTTATGAATAATTTGGGATCTGAATGTGTAAAATCTGAGTTATATAGGTATATATTGCTTATGAGTTTCCATTACTTGACATGAGTATTGAATTGCAATTTATTGCGTTGTGTTTGAAACAATACCTGGGAAGGAACTGTAAAGGGAAATGAATTGGGGATAGGAGGAGAGGTCATTGAAACGATGAGGGCAGTCGTTGAAATGAAATTCCATGTCACGTGAACGATCCCTGGGTTCGTTTGAGCGAAGTTGGGTGGAATTTGGATTTTTGTTCTCTTTCTCATAAAGTTCTCTGGATTGGTTCTTTCTTGTCATACTTTTTTCGTTTAATGTTGTGGAATAGTAGATGAATTTAAAGAAAAGGAAATTTCCAGGAAAGGTCAATTTTTTTATCAGGGCCATATTTAGTTGAGAATAATTGCGAGTAACTAGCCGGTGAATTAATTATCTTTAGAATTGGAACAAATAATTTATTAGGTTATAAACTATTATTTAAATGAAATCCGTATGAACTATGAGTTATTTAATTGAGGGAACAATGTTAAACCCCCATTTCAATTGACAATAATTACACAAAACTCGATGGTTAAGTAATAACTTTATGGAATGGAAATTAATAATCTATTAGATGGTAAATTATTGATTTTATAGTGTGGATTACCAATGGACCTTTATGGAAATTATGGATTATACACCCCTACATATTATATGGGATAATAATATGTACTATTATGTATTTGTGTGTGCACATAACAGTGGACCGTCCTATTGGCTCGAGGGTTTGCGCATCGGGCCGCATTCCACACATTGTCACAGGTGGGCTTGATAGGACGCGTCGGTCCATGTAGGTACTACGTGGAGGCTCCACCTAGGGGAGGTTCGGTTTACGCTGATCGTTCCTGTATCACCACGGGGTATGGGCCAAATATAGGTTTCCTGCCTAGGGACCGCCCCCAACTTGTGTGTGTTTTGTGATGTTCGCTTCAGATAAGGTATTCCTCCGGGCATGCCGATAGAGCATGAGTTAGACACCAATTGTATATGCCCTTTTGTTTCATATATATATATAAAATACATATATATAATTACCTGCACACTTATGCAATAATTTAATTGTATAAAAATACGGATTTTAATTACACTTAGACTCCATAAGGCATAATAGATGTTTATGCTTTATTTATGAAACTCATGTGACTCGAATAAATGGATGTGGGTAATTAAATGTATTACATTTAAATAATTAATTAGTGATATATTTATTTTAATCAATATATGACAGAGTCATAATTTCATTTCTTGGGGTATTTTCGGATGTAGATAAAATTACACTTGGATGAGAGGTGATGTGTTATACCCATGTGAGTGTCGAAAGGGGCAATACTCATTTTGCATCGCCTGTATCATTGCCTCATAAATTATTTAAGTTAATTCTTGTACACCTCGGGCTCTGACCCCAATTGTAAATGTTTCCCCCAGGTTATTTTTCTAGATGGAGAGAGCATAACTGTCACTGTGCAAGCCTTACGATCTCTCAGTGCCTTGTAGTGTTCTAGATCTTTGACTCTAGACTACGTGCTTTTCTGCTAGAGTTTCGATATTTAACTTGAGAACAATTGTAACGGCATATGCCCGAGATTCATTTCATTCATTTACGTTATGTTGAAGTGTGACATTTACATGATGCTTTAATTATTATTTTAGTTAGGTTGGGTGAATTTATTCACTGTTACAAAAATATTCATAAAGTTTTAAATTATTGGCCTATTTGAATAACAATATTTATATAAGATTGTGCTGACAAAATCCATCTTCGGCGTATCATGTCTAGTTAGTCTTTATGTGAGAAAATAGTTGGTATTAAAGCACGGTTATATTGTCCCTAACATCAGTGTTTGATCTTGTTACATTATGAATTGTGTTTTTTGATGTAAAGCCATATGTTTAGGGATCTTTGTAACCTTTGGGTTCGATTCCCGATTTGAATCTTAAATTCTTTTGGATGGAAAACTAATGTAGGGGAACACCTAGGGGAGTCGATCCACCAGTTGAGGAGGTGGAGACTCAACTGGAGCCACCGCAGCCCCCACTGGATTCAATAGTTTCGTAGGCCCCACAGGGCCCACAACTGATTACTCCAACAGAGATAGTTACTATAGTGTCCCAGGAATCATCCACAACGATGGAAGCCATGCTATAACATTTTTTTCTACCTCAGGCACCACAGTAAGAGCCTATCCCACTATAGGCACCGAGCTACACTTGGGATCGCGTAATGGAGGACTTTGTTAAAGTCCAACCCCCAGAGTTTATAGGATGGTTTGATTGCTAGTCATTGAAAGAATGAAATTGAGATCACTTAAGGATGATTTTGTGCATCCCATTAAGAAATAAATGCTAGCATCTTTAGATTAATGGTAGTCGTCTTAAAGTGGTGAGAGGTAGTGTCAACAGCCGAGGAGAGGGATAACCTGACGACAGATGAATTCAGAGAAAGGTTTGAGGGGAAATACTTTCTCCTAGCTATGCAGTTCTAGATGAGTACGAGGAGGAATTAACGGCCCTATTGTATTTTGAAAAAGGATATGTTCGTACCGAATATATAAAGATAGATTATTTAATTAAGGGATCGTCTTGTCACGTTAGACAATCATTGTTGGGGAATCCAACTTTCATTACAAATAACTAAGTAGTGAATGTTACTTTTCTACATTGCTAAGACCATAGGGAATTCCAAAAAGATAAGGGGGTGAAGAGACACCTCTTTGAGGCATTTAGCCAACAAAATAGGACATATGGGGGAAGTTGTCAGGAGGTTCTACAGCCTTCGGATCCTTAATCTACCGGGCAGCACAAGAGGTATAGCGGTGCTAATAATAGGAACAGACAAGGATGATGGGGCCTAGGATAGTAGGAGAAGCAAATGGGAGGCCACTAGAGATAAGGGCACCAAAATTAGGATCAACACGGAGAAACCCAAGATAAGAAACAATTCAAGGGTAGTTGTTTTGTTTGGGGTGAGAGGCGCCACCTCGCAAGGTGGTGCCCTTAGGGGAATCGAGTGACCCAAGATTTAGGGGGCCGTGGGGACACCAGACACGCCAAGAGGAGCGCTGACCATTATAGGTACAGCTAGTGGCGGACCCCAGGAACAACAGTCGCAGTTGTAGTACAGGCGCGTGTATCACCTCACATCAAGATAGCAATGGTATGATAAGTAATCCTTTTTATTGTATAGGACATTCTTACATTTGTAATGATGCAAGGTACTACTAGTAGGGGATATCTCATTTGCTCAATGGGGAGGGTAGACTCCGTTTTATTTTGTTTCATCCGCGAGTTGAAGGAAATGCATTTATGATGCCTCGTATCTTAGGGTATGGAAATTTACCTCAGGATAACTTAAACCATTGCATTGTGTCCATAAATACATAAATAATTAAATATAGTATATAAAGGTGGTTTGACAAGTTGGTAGTAACGTTTATTTTCATAGTGGAAAATGCTAAAGGAAATTGTGACACTTTAGTTTAAATACAATTAAATAGTTGACTGTAGAACCTGGAGAGACTTATAAAAATTTATGGAGTATATTAAAAAAATAGGTAATGGACTGACGGATCTCACTGACGGACAATGCTATATAGTAATGTATCAGAATGGTTCCTTATTTGGATTTTGATTACGAGGCATTCCATTCCTGAAAGTAGCAACGGTCCATAGGTGATAGATGTTAGGCCCTCAGACATTTCGAATATTTGATTCGAGTATAATTAAACTGCTATGTTTATGTGAATTTAGTGCATTCGTGTGGCAAAAAGTTAAAATTTATATTATTACATCACATGTTCATGTTTATCCTTTTTTTTTGTCTTACTCTTGGGCTGATTGATCTCAATAACAGACTAAGATATTAGTATTGTATCGGGAGGGTTCCTTAATTGGATTTAGCTTGCAAGATGTCCCACGTATGAAATTGGTAACAGTAAAGAGTTGAGGGGAATCAGATATTCGGATACTTATTTCTGCTGCATCTGCATATATGGTGGTATATTTGGTGTTTGTTTATGGTTGGTATGAATGGTACAAATTAAATCTATATGTGTGTAAATGTTATGTGGAATATATGAACACCCTGTAATTTTATGAGGGGCATGGGTGAGACTTTTCTTTTATCTCATGGGATGTGGGTACGTAATAATTAGGTGTAAAACTTGGTTTATTGCAGATAAAAACAAAGGGTTGGTATTTATCAAATTTTAAGGACGGGATTCTGTTATAAGAGGAGGAGAATGTATTACCGCATAATTTTTTGAAATAAAATATTTCGATTTAATGGATTTAATGATATTGGATTCTAATTTTTATAATAAATTAAATCGGGTGGGTTTAAAATTAAGCAAGTAAATTTTTTTTATTTAAGTACGCATTTGTGATTTAAAAAAAATAAAACTCAAGTAGACATAATGGGTGTGTGAGTGGGAAACAATTAATTTATAAATAAATTATTGGACGCGCGTCGTTGGAACATATTGAAAATGTCTAAGTAACATAAAAATATTTGTGAAGCAGTTTGGGGAGCGTTAGAGACTTTGTTTAGAGTTTTAAATGTTTAAAATTTGTTCTAGGTCATTGGTACATGAGTTAGGAAACTTTTGGTCCATTTGGGTTATGGTTTCGGGCTTATTTGGTGGCCTAAAAATTGAGTTTTATGTCCAACTACTAAGGATTAGGCCATTAAATAGTGTTTAAATAGGGGTAAACCACTCCCCCACTATCACTCAACAACACCTAGATTAGCAGCCATAGGAGAAATAAAGTAGAAACACCAAAAGACAGAAAGGGGGCAAGAACAAATAATAAATCTAGGGTTTTCAAGGAGTTCATCTTTTACAAATTTTCTGGCAAGAATTCTCTTGCTTAATTTATTTTCCAATATATTTCTTGATGCATTATGTATTATTCCCTTTTGATTTCTTCTATTTAGGGCCTGATGTCTTTTCTTTTAGGATGAACGACACATGTAGAGGGTTTATTTATTTGTAGAGACTATCCCCAAAATTAGGTATTGAAAATATAATTCTTGAGGTTAGATTTTCATTAGTTTTTGTTTGTTTAATTAGGGGAAATTGCATGATTAATGTAAAGATTACTATCGTTTAATTAATGGGATGAAATTAATGTAAATCCTATCAGTAACAAACCTCTATTGTACATTTAATAAGAATTAAAGGGTGGGATATATATCTAAATTGCGATAGTCTAACAAATGAAGAACCTGGGACCTGAATGTGTAAAATCTGTGTTATATAGGTATATTTGTTATGGGTTGCGATTACCCGACATGGGTATTGGATTGTAATTTTTTACGTTGTGGCTGAAACATTAATTAGGATGGAACTCTAAAAGGAAAACGAATTTGGGGGGGGGGGGGGGGGGGAGGTCATTCAAATGACCAGGGCAGTCGTTCAAATGACATGCCATGTCACACGAATGACCCCTAGGTTCATTTGAGCGACGTTGAGTGGAGTTTGGCTCTATGCTATGTTTCTCATGAAGCTATGTGGACTGGTTCTTTCTTCTCAAGATTTTTTTATTTAGTGCCACAGTAAAGTAGATGAATTTAAATAAAAGGAAATTTTCAGGAAATGATAAAATTTATATTAGGGCCATATTTAGTTGAGAATAATTTCCACTAACTGGTTGGTTAAGTAATTATTTATGGAAATGGAACTTATAAGTTGCTATTTAAATAATTTGGTATGCATTATAGCTAATTAATTGAGGGAACAATATTATGCCCATATTTGAATGGAGGATAATTACGGAATAGAAGATAGTTAAGTAATTTAAACATTCTATTAGATGGTAAATTTTTAATTATATAGTGTACTGTAGTTCGAATTTTATGGAAAATATGGAGTAATTACCCCTACATATTATATGGTATAATAATTTATACTATTATACATTTGTGTGTGGACAAACTAGTGCATCGTCCTAACGGCGTGGGGGTTCGCGCGTTGGGACGCGTCCAGCTTGACGTTATGTAGGCCATATAGGTACTACATAAAGTCTCCACCCATGAGTGGAAGGGTTGGTGTTGACCGTTCCTGTACCACCGTTGAATATGGGACGTATATAGGTGTCCTTTATAGGGACCACCCCTAACTTGTTTGTGTTTTGTGATGTCCGCTGAGGAAAAGGGATTCCTCCGGACTTGTCGACAGAACACGAATTAGACACCAATGGTAGATGGCCTTGTGTGTCATATACATATAAAGGACATATATGTAATTACCTGAACACAAATGAAATAATTTAATTATCTAAGAATATGGACAATAATTACACTTAGACCCTGTAACACATAATAGTTGTTTATGCTTTATTTATGAAACTCATATGACTGGACTAAATGGATGTTTCTAATTTAATGTTGGATTTACATTTAAATAATTAATTAGTGATATATTTATTTTTATCAATATACAAAAGATGTCATAATTTAATTTCCTGGGGTATTTTGGGATGCAAACGATATTATACTTAGATGAGAGTTGAGGTGTTATATGCATGTGAGTGTCAAAAGGGGACAGGCGCCTTTGGCATCGAATATAC
This sequence comes from Sambucus nigra, assembly GCA_949130495.1. Classification (NCBI taxonomy): domain Eukaryota; kingdom Viridiplantae; phylum Streptophyta; class Magnoliopsida; order Dipsacales; family Adoxaceae; genus Sambucus; species Sambucus nigra. Next base: position 32,951,749 of record OX422218.1, on the reverse strand, counting down.
CATTGCAGCGTAAATTAATTAAGTTAATTCTTGCACAACTCGAGCTCTAACCCAAATTATAAATGTTTCCCCCCAAGTTATTTTCTAGACAGGGATAGCATAACTGTTACTGTGCAAGCCTTATGATCTCTCGGTGGCTTGCAGTGTTGCAGATCTTTGACTCTAGCCTAGGTATTTTTTGCAAGAGTTTTGTTATATAACTTGAGAACAATTGTATGGGCATAAGCCCAAGATTCATTTTATTCATTTACATTATGTTGAAGTGTGACATTTATTTGGTACTTTAATTATTAGTTTAGTTGGGTTAGATATACTTAACCACTCTAAGAAAAACATTCACAATGTTTTAAAGTATCGGATATCTTGATTAATATTATTTATATAACATTGTGATGATAATGGTATTAATTGGTCGACAAGCCCCATCTTCGTTGCATCGTACCTGACTAGCCTCTATGTGAGAAAATGGGGGGTTGTTGTATGCATGTAAAATACATGGTCTGAATTGTATTGATTATCATATAATGTGGGAAAATGTTATGTGGTCTTAAATGAAAATAATGATTAATTAAGTTAATTTGAAATAAAAATTAAAAATCAAGTATTAAAGGTACTCTGGTTAAATGTGTGACAGGAAGGATATCATCGACAGCTTTTTATTGGGTGGGTGACGAGGTGGGTTATACAAAAATGCGTTATGTGTGCACTATAGTTGAAGGGTGAGTCGGTCCTTTAGGGACCGTGACACTAGATTAAATATGAAGAGCAATCGTGCATTTTAATTTACTTCAACTTAATTCACTTGCTAAATATTTTGGATTCTAACCATTGCTATTAAATAGATTCAAAAGCTTTTAGGTGTCTAGCCACAAGGACGCCACAATTGTTTTGTTTTTATGATTACGTTGTTGTGACATATATGGATGTTGCAGGATTTTGACTTAGTCATTTCAATCATTTCATTCCTAGAGTAGGATGTAGTCAGTATTTCAGTTAGGAATTGTAACAACCCGTCCTTTTGGAGACAATTAAATTTCGTAATTGAGTATAAATTGGAATTTGAGGAATTTCCCGGAATAGTAATTTTTGGGATTTTTAAGGATTTGATGATTATCGATAGGTGATATATTTACTTTTGGGATTAAGTAAATATGTTGAGGTATTTTAATTATACGTCGCCGTTGAGTAAAGTGACTCAAGGTGAGATTTAAATGGGAAAACCCGCATTAAGTCATGTTGGGTTGAAATACTGAGTTGTGGTCAAGTACCTCGGATGGGAATTTTGACTACGCCATGAGTCTCGGAAAGGCCGAGATAGTTGAAAAAGAGTGTTCGATTGTCGAAAATGAGTTTCGAGGAATTTTGGGGTAAAAGTAACTCGTAATTGGGTAAACAAGTCATTTTTGTGTTTTAAGGGGTTAAAACCTTAATATTTCTTTATAAAGAGGGAGAGAGGGAGAAAAGAGAAGAGAAAAGAGAAATAAGAGAGAGAAGAGAGAGAGGAGGAAGAAAAAGGGGAGATTTCGGCCAACCTCCGTGGGATTAGGCTCGAGGTCGTTGGATTATATCCACGAGGAAAATGTTTACTTGCTTTATTTACTTTTTTGCACAAATATCTGATACCGTAGTTTGGTATAAACAAGCCCTAAAGATTTTGGTTGGATTTTCGTGGATAAAACGGGTTTTCGGGAGTTAAAACGAATAAATGCCTAAAATTTTGTAATTGTAGAAACTTAGAAATTAATCGGAATTAATTAGTGGTTTGGGGTTCTAGGATGTTTAGAACCCTTAATATAGGTGTATTTATAGTTGGTTGAAGTTGTAGGATGTTGGGTGAAGAGATGAAAGTTTGGGAGAAGCTTTCATGGCTGAAACATCTTCTCGGAGAAGAAGCTGCCCGAGATAATCGATCGATCGATCATGGGGGCTCGATCGATCGACGGCCATGGGTAGATCGATCGACCCCTTCTGAAAGCTTGGCAGTTTTCCTAGGGTGAGTTGGATGGGTTGGATTCCAATTAGTATTGATTCGAGGTTAATTATGTGATAACATAAGGGACCTTTTAGGAGTATGTAGTCCTCCAATTGAGGAAATATAGGAGGGCAAGGTGAGGGTTTTAAATGTATAATCCTTAAGTTATATTTTCCAGGAAAAATAGAGAATTGGCAGAATTTAAAGGTTTATGGTTCCTAAGTTAAAGTGGGTACCTCTAGGTGATATTATGGACGAGTAATAGTCATTGGGTTGGGGAAATAGAATCCACTACCTATTAAATATAAGGTTATCCGAGAAAGAATAATCCCTGGGATATTTCAGTGTGTATTTAGGCATATATAATTATGCGTATAGGAAGCTTAATTATAACGATGTTGGTGAGATAAAGCGTATGGGATGATTAGGATTGAATTTGGGAATAAAGATATATATTAGCTTAGTGTAGAGTGTTATAATTGGAGATATCCAATAAATCCTTAGATGGGATTAAGGTATGTATTACTTATCAAACTAAGGAAATACTTTGGGTATAGTATCATGCATATATGAATGCATGATTATGATTCCTTGAGCGAATCTTTGGGATTATTGGTCATCGCAAGATGAGATTGGAAATTATGGCATGTACATACTATGTGATTAAAGTATATACGAAATATGATACGGATATGTATTATATAGTATTGTTCCTTGTGCACGAGAACAAGGTAAGAAATATGTTAATGAGAATAAATGATTTTGAAAATAAAATAAATGTTTTCAAAATGGAAAATAAATGATTTTCATAAATGATAATTTATGGTTACACACCACTCTAAATCGCTATCATAAGGGAAGTTGCGTGCGTATGGTGATGTCCCTGGCTAATGAATGCAGGGTGGATAGTCCAAGGACATATGAGTGATTATTGTATGTTTTTGTGATGGTGAGGTGATTCTGGGTGTGGTCATGACTTTCCCGCAGGCATATGGACGCTTCCCGACATTTCGGTAGGTTCCCAGGTTGTATTATTTGATAGGCCCTGGAAGATGATAGCCATTTAGGGGCGCGTCCAGTGGGGAAACCCGGAGGGATGGTCTTAGATATGTGAAAGCAATTAATGATAATGAATTGGCTTTAAAAACATTTCCCGGAATGAAGAAGGGAAATGGGATAAACGATTTGGCTTTGGATACATTTCCTAGATGGAAGAAGGGAAACGGAAGCATGTGTTATGAAAAGCATTTTTATGATAATAAAAATGGCTTTGAATACATTTCCTGGATATAAGAAGGGAAATGGGATGTTGTGAAACGGTAAAAGCATTTTTATGATAATAAAACTGGCTTTCAAAAAGTTATAAGATATGTTAAAGCAATTCATGATAATGAATTGGATTTTAAATACATTTCTTGGATATAAGAAAGGAAATGAAAAGTTTTGAGATAAAAATGAAAAGTATTGATAAATACTTTGTAAATTGAAATTAGTAAATATGTGGTAAATGAATCCTCAGTCCGGGAGATATATCTGGATGTGTATTTTAAAGATGAATATAAGAATGTAAGTATATATTTATACTTCAGTTTTGTACTATAGGTCTAACGGATCTCTACCATTAACCCTGCCAAGTAGTAGTGTATCGGGGGGGGGGGGGGGGGTTCCTTGTTTGGATTTCTCTTCGCAAGACACCCCACGCACGAATATAGCATAGTGTTAAGAATGGAGAGAAGTTTAGCCCTTAGTAATTGGGTTGTAGTGGATTTAGTATATGGGTGAATTAGTTTAGTTAGGCGGGATAACTTAACTAGAATGTTCTAGATAGATGCGCTAGGTGTGCACTATTAGAAGTGAGGTGAGTGGTCTCTCGTGGGAGTGCGATACCAGCCTTAAAAATGAGATAAAACTTTTTTCTAAAAATATGGCATTTATGCACTTGCTAAATATGTTCAAAACTCTGGCTCGGATCCGTTTATCTACTTTTCCTCTCTTGCTATATATATATATATATATATATATATATATATATATATATATAGGTGTCCAGACACAGGGACAACCGAATGGCACTTCCTTCGAGTCAGACGTCAGCTGCAGCAGCTCTGGATGCGTGCAGGTTCTCGATATATGATTCTATCATTAACTCTAGATAGGAGGTACATTATACCCACTCGGGCCAATGGACCAATTGCATTTATTTATTCTTTTAGCACAACATTCGATATGGTTGTATAATTTTGACCGAGTGTTCAGTTATTTTATTCTATTTCAGTTTCATTTACGTAGATCTGTGCGGATATTTTAATTATAGTCATTTAAAAAGAGTAGTTAAGTAAAATTTTGACACCGGTCTAATAGGTTATTAGTAATTAAATGGATTTTCGACTGTGATGCTAAGAATGATCCATATGAGACTCCAGTTTTAATTTGATATAGGAGTGATCACCCGGTATTTTATTAAGAAGGGTGTCACAAATGGTATTAGAGCATCAGGTTCTAGTGTCCTCAGGAATTTGTGTGGACGTACTACACTTTCAGCATTGCTCTCGATTTCGTATAGAGCCTCAGGATTAGGATTATTGATTTCTCTTGTGAGATTTTGTTCTCCTAACATACTATAAGATTATAGTAAATCTTTTGTGTGCTCACTCTAGGTTCTTGTTCCGAGCGAGGAAGGGCGACCAAGGAGGGCCGTAATGAGGACAGTAGGAGACGGAGATTAGCTGGGGCGATTGGTAGAAGTTGGGGGATTTAGACCGACACAGAGGTCACTCCCCTTATGGAAATTGTTAAGGATGATTGCAACAACTACTAAAAGTTTCGTAGTTAGGAGAATCCAAGTACTTCCATGGTGGAATGTGGTTCTAAAAATGAATTAACCTGTGAAGCTAAGGGTTCGAAAGGGATCTTACGGATAGTTTTAAACATGAGTCCCCATGATTCAGCAGGAATGAGAGGAATGCAATTTTTGGGATTATTCACATAAGGATCGGCCAAAGACTGACAGTGGATAAAGGATGATATGGAGAAGTGAACCTTGTACAGAGGTGAGGAAGGTACAACGAAGAGAGAGTCCTTCAACGAAATGATGTGCTCACTGGGAAAGTGTTGCTAACACTTACGGAGTATGTGGGTGTGTTCATGTGCCCCCAATGGTGGACATCCACATGGGGAGATTTGTTGAAATAGGATTTTGAAACTGGTAGTGGAGTTTCCTTTTAACGAAGAAGTTAAACGGATTAGTAAGATGATTGTAAGGAGCAAGACTATAGAGCCACAATGTGCTGATAATTTTATCACGGTCAGGAAGGCTAGTGATAAAAATAGTAGTGTGGAGTGTGGAGCCACACGGTTAGTCCTTTCCCGGTAGGAATAAAGGACAGGATTAGGGTGCCTAGATTGGGCCTGGAGTTAAGAAGTTTTTGAATTGGTGTCGTTAGATAAGTGGTGGTATTTTTAGCCCTAGACTCGTGTGTGTAATTTGAGTTTCTCGCGGTCTCGATAACCTTATATAATGTATGGCTATGTGTTTTCCGCTGTAGCGGTGTTTTATTTTCCTTCATTCGTTATATAAAAGCGGGTGTTGATATTTTTAATATATATATATTGTGTATGATACTCGTTCTATATGTTTATACGAGTATAGTAATATGGGAATATAATATGTTATGGTATTATCGGAGCGATAGCAGGCTAAGGATGGCAAGACTATCGTGTCCACGATTCCTGGAGGGAACAGGTTGTGGTTGCGATGTCTCACCTGGATACCGGTTGAGTTCCCCTTTATTGTGCACATGGATGGAACTTCGATGAGCAGAGGTTTCATTATCATGATTTGAGTATGTGGCGACCTTATCGATATGATTTAAGGTCCATAGGATTATGGTTGAGATGTGAGATTAATCTCATTATGGTTTCCCCAAGGACAGAATATTAGTGCGAGCGCTTGGTGGTGTGACTCTTAGTTAGAGATAGGAGTTCAGACCACCTTTTGTTGAAAGGGGATACGATTTTCCCGATTGCATGTTCGGAATAACAGACCTCCATGACCGAAGAAGTTAAATAGTAGTGTTTGGAGGGGTTCCTTTTTTATATTTCTCATTGCGAGATGCTCCACACATGAACCCTAACGGCGTCGGGAGTGGAGAGATGTTATAGGATACAAGGATGTTGGTTTTGTGGAAAAGTCTTATAGTGTAGATGAACCACTATAGACATTGACCCATGGGATGGTGGTATGTTCATGAAATTATCATTCTATGGAGAAGCACTAAAATATTTTTCTCACCGCACGTATAGAGGTGAGGCAAGGTAAAAGGAATTGATTTGAGGCTTACAACCAGGCCTTAATGAAATGGCAAATCTTGAGGAAGTATATTTTGGGTATGATGTTTGTAACGATTTTGCAGAGAGTCGACGCCTCGATTAGTTAGATTTTCCTTTTCTCTCAGATGGGAGGATAGGTAGTAGGAATGCATTCATAGGTTGATGAGGTAGGGTTTAGGACAACCCGCTGGTGTGCCTTAGGCCGCCATCACTTGAGGATCGACAATGAGAGGGAGTAGTATAACGAGAGGGTTCCTTGTCCTGATTTCGCTTTGCTAGACGCCCCACGCATGAAACCAAACAAATGTCGGAAGTTGAGAAAGGCCTTGGTCACTAGGGATATTTAGGGTAGTACTCTTTTACGTAGGTAGGAATTAAGATTTTGGGCAGTGAAGCCATTGAAGTTAGTGGCGCCGATGTAAGGAGAATTAAATTTAGCGCGTTGGAAGGACCCATATCTGAGTATTACACCAAGGAAAGGAGAACCTTATTGGGAGAGGGTGTTACATGTCGACCGTTCACAATATATGTGCATATTTGCACGAGTTAGAAAGGTGTACGGGCACCTTAGTGAGTTGGTTTTATATACTGCCTGAAATAGGAAAGGCATAGTATATAAAGTTGAAGATTATACCATGTGGCACTACAGACAATAGGTGTAATGTGACGCTATTGGAGTCGCTTTACGATCGTGGTAGCCTTATAGTGTATGGTTGGGAACCATTGGGTTAGTATTGTTCCCTTTGAGGTATTAGGATTTGGAGCGATCCTAGGATTGGTAGTGTAGGTTGTATCTAAATTTTGAGGACAAAATTCCATTGTAAGGGGGGAAGTATGTAACAACCCATCCTTTTGGAGACAATTAAATTCCGAAATTGAGTATAAATTGGAATTTGAGGAATTTCCCGGAATAGTAATTTTTTGGATTTTTAAGGATTTGATGATTATCGATAGGTGATATATCTACTTTTGGGATTAAGTAAATATGTCGAGCTATTTTAATTATATGTCGCCGTTGAGTAAAGCGACTGAAGGTGAGATTTAAATGGGAAAACCTGCAGTAAGTCATGTTGGGTTGAAATAATGAGTTGCGATCAAGTACCTTGAATGTGAATTTCGATTGCACCATGAGTCTCGGAATGGCTGAGATAGTCGGAAAAGAGTGTCCGATTTGTCGAAAATGAGTTTGGGGAATTTTGGAGTAAAAGTAAGTCATAATTGGGTAAAAGAGTCGTTTTTGGGTTTTAAGGCGTTAAACCCTTCTTCTTTCTTTATAAAGAGGGAGAGAGGGAGAAAAGAGAAGAGAAAAGAGAAAGAAGAGAGAGAGAGGAGGAAGAAAAAGAGGAGAAAAGGGGAGATTTTGACCAACCTCCGCGGGATTCGGCTTGACATCGTGGGATTATATCCACGAGACAAGTGTTTACTTGCTTTATTCACTTTTTTTACATAAATATCTCATACTGTAGTTTGGTATAAACAAACCTTAAAGATTTTGGGTTGGGTTTTCGTGGATGAAATTGGTTTTCGGGAGTTAAAATTAATAAACCCCTAAAATTTCATAATTCGAGAGACTTAGAAATTAATCGAAATTAATTGGTGGTTTTACGTTCTAGGATGTTTAGAACCCTTAATATAGGTGTATTTGTAGTTGGTTGAAGTTGTAGGACATTGGGTGAAGAGATGAAAGCTTGGGAGAAGCTTTCATGGTTGAAATAGCTTCTCGGAGAAGAAGCTGCCCATCATGATTGATCGATCGATCATGGGGGCTCGATCGATCGATGACCATGGGTCTATAGATTGAACACTTCTGAAAGCTTGGCAGTTTTCCTTGGGTGAGTTGGATGGGTTGGATTCCAACTCGTATTGATTTGAGGTTAATTATTTGATAACATAAGGGACCTTTTAGGAGTATGTAGTCCTCCAATTGAGGAAATATAGGAGGGCAAGGTGACGATTTGAAATGTATAACCCGTAAGTTATATTTTTGATGAAAAATAGATAATTGGTAGAACTTAAAGGTTTACGATTCCTAAATTATGGTGGGGACCTCTAGGTGATATTATGTACGAGACATAATTGTTGGGTTGTGGAAATAGAATCCACTACCTATTAAATTTAAGGTTATCCGGGAAAGAATAATCCCTTGGATATTTCAGTGTGTATTTAGGCCTATGTAATTATTCCTATAGGAAGCATAATTATATCGATGTTGGTGGGATAAATCCTATGGGATGATTGGGATTGAATTTGGGAATAAAGATATATATTCGCTTAGTGTGGAGTGTTATCATTGGAGATATCCAATAAATCTTTAGATGGTATTAATGTATGTATTACTTTTCAAAGTAAGGGAATACTTTGGGTATAGTATCATGCGTATATGAATGCATGATTATGATTCCTTGAGGGAATCTTTGGGATTATTGGTCATCGCTAGATGATATTGCCAATTATGGCCATTTATATATTTGAGGAGGAATATTTGGTATATGTATATACTATGTGATTAAAGTATATATGAAATATGATACAGATGTGTATTATATAGTATTATTCCTTGTGCATGAGAACAAGGTAATAAATAGGTTTATGAGAATAAATGATTTTGAAAATATTAAATGTTTTCATAATGGATAAGAAATGATTTTCATAAATGATAATTTATGGTTACACACCTCTCTAAATCACAATCATAAGGGAAGTTGCGTGCGTATGGTGATTCCCCCTGGCTAATGAATGCAGGGTGGATATAGTCCTAGGCCATATTCGTGATTATCGTATGTTTCTGCGCTGGTGAGGTGATTCTGGGTGTGGTCATGACTCTCCCGCAGGCATATGGCCGCTTCCTGACATTTCGGTAGGTTCTCAGGTTGTCTTATTTGATAGGCCCTGGAAGATGATAGCCATTTAGGGGCGCGTCTAGTGGGGAAACCCAGAGGGACGATCTTAGATATGTTAAAGCAATTCATGATAATGAATTGGCTTTAAATTGAAATACCCCGTACTTTTGGCTATATTTATTTTTGGGGATTAATTAATTAAATGCGTATTAAATTGAAAATTAATCCGGGTTATAAATACTAATGAGATGCGAATTGGTATTTGATTATGTGCATATATGATTATATATGTATTTGGTATTATGAAATTTGTCGTGAGATTTATATACGGCATTTTAGAAATTTTGTTGAGACGCGTGGGACCGCCGCGTCACGGTATAATATTTTGATAATAAAAGTGAATTTAAAATCTATAACCCATATGGTCGTTTTGAGTGCGCCAACGCGTCCGGAAGGGTCGAGATAGTCAGAAAACACTAGCCGGGGGTATAGTTTGGGTCCCGGGGTATTTTTAGGCCATACCGGCAACTCAAAGGGTATTTTGGTAATTTTACATTTTTAGGAATTAAAAGTGACGAAAATTAGAGATATAAATCTGATGTGGATTTAACCCATTAAGCCCATTAACCAAACCATATTAACCTAGAAAGCTACGTAGGTTATCATTTAGGTTTTCTAAGTTCCCAAATCAAAACCCTAGCCACCTTAAGCCACCATTGGAGAAGGAGCTTGGAGAAGGAGAGAAAGAGAGGAAATTCTGCAGAGATTCTTCACCAAATCAACACCAAATCCGGAAACAAAGAAGGCAAGTGATTTAATTATGTTTAACTTCAGCAAATGTTCTTTCCATGTTAGAAAATTGAAGATTTATAATTGTTATGGGAAGACGAATGAAAACCCATGATTAATTGGACTTAGGTTCAGAATATTGAGGATAAATTGCATGTAGAATAGTTTGGAGACGATTAATTTGATGTTAATACATGATTGGGTGAAAGAAAAACAAATTAAATTCTGGGATTTGATGATGATATGTTGTTAGGGTTCATGTTCTTGAGATATTTGGAAAAGTGTAGAAAGTTGTAAATTTAATTAGTGTTAGGATGGATTGATCCCTTAAAAACATGTTAGGATGTGACTATATATGTTTAGTATTGATTATAGACCTTTAAACAATCGTTGGGATAAATTTTAGAGGTGATTTGAGGAGTAAAAATGGTGAAAAACGATTTGGGGAAAAATCTGGGCCGAAACTGGCCAGTCGTTAGAAGCAGCCCCCAGGTCGTTCGAACGAGCTCGTTAGAACGAGCTTCTAACGAGTTGACCAGTCTCTTCTAACGAAGGGTAGTTTCGTTCGATATCTCGTTCGAACGAGATATCGTTAGAAGGTGCAGTTCGTTCGAACGAACTGGAATCTCCTTCGAACAGCCTCGTTCGAACGAGACTTCTAACGAGTTGACGACCCAAACTCGTTCGAACGAGACTTCTAACGAGATGACAGTTTGGGCTATTTTGAAATGTTTTGAATGTTGGAGTCCCGTAAACTTGTTCGAGGATATAGTTAACCTTCCAATGATGACGTAGTGATAGGTTTGGGACTTTTGGGTATATATGAGAAGGAAATTATATACAAGAGAGTTAAATTAGAATGAACCGTTTGGGTAAGACGTGAGTGTCTACTACGACGTGAGGATGAATTATGGCGCGTATAGTTACAAAACGGAATAGTTTGTATTGAAATATTTATAGTTAGAACGAGAGTGCAATATGTACTACGATTAAAATACGGTATTACTAAGACGTGTGTTTACTTAGTATTGGTATATGGATTGTGTGTATGACATACCTACCATACTTGCTATCACGGGAGGTTGCGTTCGCTTAGGACCCTCTAATCCTTGTGTGCCTATGTGGGGGATATAGACTGGTACCTCGATGAACATAGGTCATAGAAAGACTTATTGGGATATTAATAAGTCCGCTGACCGTGGGAGCGTAGGTATGTGCGTGACCCACGTGATGGTGACTGTGTTCGCCTCCACTATTTGTGATTTGTGTTATCTGAACTATTTCTGAGAGATTCGGAATATGTGATCCTTATGTACGTGATGTACCGGGATGGATAGCAGAGTATGTGTGCACCGCAGCTTAGTTCTCGGGGTGCTTGTATTGTATATTTGCGATGTGATTAATATACATTTAATTAATGAGAATCCTCATGTTAATGTTGTAAATATATTACGGTATTGATTTCGAGAAATATAACGAGTTAACTGATAGTTATATATATTGCATATTGAATATCCGAGTTTACGATTAAAACCCTATTTAATTACAAGCGTTGTTATGTTAATGGAAACAAGTATTATGGGTAGGACCTTTGGCAGTCTAGCTAGATATGTCTTCTCTTAGCTAGTGGTTTATATCGTTGTAGATGTGTATTTGCGTTAGGAGTGCACAGTTAGACGAGAGGTGAGAATATAATGTGAGTGCACGTCCTAACATGTACTTTGCATTTAATGTTTTAAATGTTTTTAAAGCACTTGCAGGTTTTTAAAATATAACTCCACATTCGGGCTCTGACCCGTTTGCTTTTCAAATCTTTTTCTTGTAAAACCATTTTAGGTGCCCAGCCACAAGGACACCAAGCCTAGGATTCTCATTCAGGTGGCGAGCTGTAGTTGTTTGTGGAAGCTACAGGGACTTGCATGTAGACGCTTGTATCTTTTGGATTCCAGAGTCACTATCTATCAGTTGTAGGGCATGTTTCCCATTTCTATTTAGAGCATCTTTTACATTTCAGTTTTCAGACTTTAGCAAGTATTGTTTCAGTATTCGTTTTACTTTTCAGTTGTGGGATTGTAGTGAGGAGTTTTTCCTCCAGACTTTATTTACTCTTTTGTGATGGTTATTCGTTTTACTTCAGTATGGTGAATGGTGTTATTTATTTCTTTACACTTATTGCATGTTAATCAGACTTAAATTAAAATTTGGCAACTTACTTTTCAAATACTAGGTGGTTAGTAATAATAAAAATGTTTTCGACAGTGATGCTATTAACTGAGCCAACTTGGCATTTTGAATTAATTTAATAAAGGAGTAGCTACCCGGTATTTAATTAGTCGGGGTGTCACAGGTGGTATCAGAGCATCAGGTTCAAGTGTCCTTTAGGATCTGTACGGCTATTATGTTTCCGCTACGTTTCTTCGATATAGAGCCCTATATTTTAGGACTGTTGTACTCTTTTTGTGTATGCTTCGTTCTTCAGCTATAATAAGTTTATAACCGTGAACTTATAAACTTTGTTCTTATTTCAGATGCCTCCACGACGTGCACGACGAGTTCCCAGGGATGCAACGCCCGAACCCCAGCCCGCTCCAGTTCAGGGCATGATGAACGCCGCTGAGGTTGCTGCTATAGTAGCCCAAGCGGTGAATGCCGCGATTGCCGTGATTCAGCAGGCACCACCTCAGGCGCCGGTTGTCGTGCCAGTACAGGTTAATGCATTCCCGTCTGCTTGGGAGCGTGTACGTGACTCTTTTCAGAAAGCGCATCTGCCAGAGTTTGCAGGTAGCTCAGATGTGGTAGTCTCGAGCCAATGGAGGAAGGACATACAGAGGCATTTGAGGATGCATGAGTGCACTGATGTTCAGAAACAGGTGCTAGCTACTTTCAAGCTAGTGGGATCTGCACTACAGTGATGGGAGTCTATTACCATCGTAGAGGAGAGGGATACTCTCACGATTCAGGAGTTCTGGGTGCGGTTCGACCACAAGTACTTTCCATTCGCAGTTCATACAGAGATGAGGAGGAAGATGATGAGTTTGAAGCAGGAGGGCAAGACAGTGGCCGAGTATGAGGCCGAGTTTACTAATCTGTTGAACATCGTTCCAGACGAGATACCAACAGAAAAGAAGAAGATTGAGAAGTTCACCGATGGGTTGAATTGGAGGATCCGTCAGCATCTGCTAGGGAACCTATCGTTGGCCACTTATTCTGATGTGGTTAACGCTGCATTGTTACACTGCCAGGACCACCGTTTTCATATGGCCGAGGGCAAAAGGTCGGGAGAGTCTAGCCATCAGGGCAGGACTGGAGGACATGGTGCCAGCGGGGCACAATCTGGTCAGGGGCAGAGACAGAATGAGCACGGCTCCCAGCAGGGGGATAATAAGAGGTTCCGATCAGGGAACTACACGAAGGGACAGGGAGGTTTCCGTCAGGGCCATCAGGGTCCAAACGGCCATCAGGGCCAGCAGGGGCAGAATGGGCAGCAGATTCACCAGGGCCAGCAGGGCCAAGGGAGGAATGGTAACGGCCACCAGGGCCGGGGACAGCAGGGGCAGAGGGGAGGAAATTTCCCAGGGAAGTGCTTTGTTTGTGGAAAGACTGGCCATAAGAAGCAGGATTGTCCTGATAGGGGCAGGGCCCCACAGCAGCAGCAGCAGGGTGCTCGCCCGGAGCCACAGAGACCTATGTTTCCCGCCGCTCTTCCCGCACCGCCACAGATGGCAGCATTGCCACCCATTCCAGTAGTCCCAGCTCAGCAGGGGCAGCTACAGTATGGACGTGTCTACAACGTTCACCAGGCTGCAGTTCCAGAAGCACCACCCGCGATTGATGGTACGTTTCCTATCCATGGCACTATGGGTCGGGTGTTATTTGATATGGGTGCTACACACTATTTTATAGCTACACACTTCGTGAAAGCTTTAGGATTGTTACCTACGGCAGAGAGCAAAGTGACGTGTGTCGACTCACCATTGGGGAGTGGGTCACTTATTTTCTTTATATGCCGGGGAGTGGGGGTAGAGATTGGTGGTTTGGTATTGCCTGCAGACATGTTAGTGTTAGACATGCATGTTCACGATGTGATCATCGGTATGGACTGGCTCGTAGCATATAGGGCCATGATTGATTGCTTCAGCGGGAGCATTGTTTTTGCCATTCCGGGGCAAGAGATGTTTATAGTGGCGATGCCTCGCCTAGAGGGAGGATCGATCGCTCATCTGTATTACATAGAGGAGGATACCTCTAAGGAGGTTGTGATTCCTTTAGATTCTATCCCAGTTGTCAGGGAGTATTCAGATGTGTTTCAAGAGATACCAGGCTTACCACCAAGTCGAGAGATAGACTTCGTTATAGATTTGCTACCGGGTACGAGACCTATAGCACGTGCACCGTACCGTATGGCTCCAGCTGAGATGAGGGAGTTACGGGATCAGATTGAGCAGTTATTGGGTCAGGGGTTTATTCGGAGGAGTACCTCACCTTGGGGCGCTCCAGTTTTGTTTTTGAAGAAGAGAGACGGTTCAATGAGATTGTGTGTGGACTACCGAGAGTTGAATAAGGTCACGATACGGAATAAGTATCCGTTGCCTCGAATCGATGACTTATTCGACTAGTTGAGAGGAGCTTCTTTCTTCTCGAAGATTGACTTGAGGTCGGGATACCATCAGTTGCGTATCAGGGAGGAGGATGTCTTGAAGACCGCGTTCTTGTCGAGATATGGTTCTTACGAGTTTTGGGTCATGCCTTTCGGCCTGACCAACGCTCCAGCCGTGTTTATGGACTTGATGAACAGAATGTTCAGGGATTTCCTAGACCAGTTTGTTATTGTCTTCCTTGATGATATTCTGGTTTACTCTCAGATAGAGGAGGAGCACGCCGAACATTTGAGGCAGGTTTTGCAGGCACTCCGTCAGAACGAGTTGTATACGAAATATGAGAAGTGCGGGTTTTGGCTGAAGGAAGTCCAGTTTTTGGGGCATATCATTTCCGACCGGGGGATATCGGTTGATCCGGGGAAGGTGTCAGCGGTGAGGGAGTGGGGACAGCCCACGACACCAACGGAGATTCGTAGTTTCTTGGGTCTAGCAGGATACTACAGGAGGTTTATTCGGGGTCTCTCGGAGATAGCAGGTCCTTTGACACATCTGACTCGTAAGGGTGTGCCCTACATCTGGAGTGATGCCTGTCAGTTGGCATTCGATAAATTGAAGGACAAATTGACCTCAGCACCTGTGTTAGCATTGCCGAGACCGGGAGTTGAATATTTGGTTTACACCGATGCGTCTTTGCAAGGACTGGGAGGTGTATTGCAGCAGGAGAGATAGGCCATAGTTTATGCTTCCCGTAAGCTTAAGCCTCATGAGAAGAATTACCCCACATATGATTTGGAGTTGGTAGCAGTGGTATTTGCCTTACGGATTTGGAGGCACTATCTTTTGGGGGAGAAGTTTCAGCTGTTCACGGACCACAAGTCACTACAGTATCTGTTCACGCAGAAGGAATTGAATATGCGGTAGCGTAGGTGGCTTGAATTTATGAAGGACTACCAGTTCGACATCCAGTACCACCCGGGTAAGGCTAACGTGGTAGCAGATGCGTTGAGCCGTAGGCCAGCAGACGAGGTGGCAGAGGTGTGGAAAGCAAAGTGGAAGGAATTGGGACACCAGGATGCAGTGGCCCGATCTTTCATGTCTGTGATGACCGTTACACCGCAGATCGTTACAAAGGTAGTACGGGCACAAGCCAATGACTCGTTCTGTCAAGGGCAGGTAGTTCGATTACTTGCAGAGGGAGTCGAGTCCTATACCGTTAGCTCAGACGGGGGATTGCGCTTCAATGGGAGATTGGTAGTTCCGGAAGGGGAGGAATTACAGCATGAAGTGATGGCAGAGTCGCACGGCTCACGGTTTGCGGTACATCCCGGAGGGGACAAAATGTACCAAGACATGAGACGACAGTATTGGTGGAGCGGTATGAAGAGAGATATCGCTGAGTTTGTTTCGAAATGTGCCACTTGTCAGCTTGTAAAAGTGGATCATCAGAGACCAGCAGGATTGCTACAGCCGTTGGAGGTCCCGGTGTGGATGTGGGAGAGCATATCCATGGACTTTATCACGGGGTTGCCTACGTCGCAGAGGGGTCACGACTCCGTTTGGGTAATTGTGGACAGGTTGTCAAAGGTCGCTCACTTCTTACCCGTAAGGACTGACTACACTACGGGACAGTAAGCCCAACTCTTCATTTCAGAGATTGTGAGACTTCACGGTGTGCCCCTAAATATCGTGTCTGACAGAGACAAGATATTTGTTTCGAGGTTTTGGGAGAGTTTCCAGGAGGCCATGGGCACGGAATTGCGGTTGAGTACGGCTTACCATCCGCAGACTGATGGGCAGACTGAGCGCACGAATCAAATGTTGGAGGACATGCTACGCATGTGCATTATTGACTTCGGGGGTGGATGGGAGAAGTACCTTCCACCGGTGGAGTTTGCTTACAACAACTCCTATCAGTTCACTATTGGCATGGCTCCGTTTGAGGCGTTGTACGGTAGGCCTTGTTGTTCCCGAGCATGTTGGTTAGAAGTGGGGGACAACAAACTACTTGGGCCGGAAGTGATTTAGGATACTTCGGCAAGGATTGAGTTGATTTGGAGTCGCATACGGGTAGCTCAGGATAGACAGAAGAGTTATGCTGATGTGAAGAGGTATTTCAGGGAGTTCCAAGTGGGGGACCAGGTTTTGCTCCGAGTATCTCCTATGAAGGGGATTATGCGTTTAGGGAAGAAGGGGAAGTTGGCACCGAGGTATGTAGGGCCGTTTCCTATTATTGAACGGATCGGACCGGTTGCGTATAGACTTGGGTTACCGGAGCATTTGCATCGGATTCACGATGTGTTCCATATTTCCTCGCTGAGGAAATACCTTAGAGATAATTTGGCTCATTCTCACATTGCTGTGGAGGACATCGATCTCCAGCCGGATAGCTCTTACGAGGAGGGGCCGATTGCTATTTTGGACCAAAGCGAGAGGAAACTGCGGTCAAAGATGGTTCCGTTAGTGCGTGTTCAGTGGCGACATCACAATGTCGAGGAGTCCATATGGGAGCTCGAGGATGAGATGCGCGAGCGTTATCCAGAGCCGTTTTTAGCAGGTACTTTCTAGTTTCAAATTTCGGGACGAAATTCAGTTATTAGGGGGGAAGTATGTAATACCCCGTACTTTTGACTATATTTATTTTTGGGGATTAATTAATTAAATGCGTATTAATTGGAAATTAATCCGGGTTATAAATACTAATGAGATGCGAATTGGTATTTGAATATGTGCATATATGATTATATATGTATTTGGTATTATGAAATTTGTCGTGAGATTTATATACGGCATTTTAGAAATTTTGTTGAGACGCGTGGGACCGCCGCGTCACGGTATAATATTTTGATAATTAAATTGAATTTAAAATCTATAACCCGTATGGTCGTTTTGAGTGCGCCAACGCGTCCGGAAGGGTCGAGATAGTCAGAAAACACTAGCCGGGGGTATAGTTTGGGTCCCGGGGTATTTTTAGGCCATACCGGCAACTTAAAGGGTATTTTGGTAATTTTACATTTTTAGGAATTAAAAGTGACGAAAATTAGAGATGTAAATCTGATGTGGATTTAACCCATTAAGCCCATTAACCAAACCATATTAACCTAGAAAGCTACGTAGGTTATCATTTAGGTTTTCTAAGTTCCCAAATCAAAACCCTAGCCACCTTAAGCCACCATTGGAGAAGGAGCTTGGAGAAGGAGAGAAAGAGAGGAAATTCTGCAGAGATTCTTCACCAAATCAACACCAAATCCGGAAACAAACAAGGCAAGTGTTTTAATTATGTTTAACTTCAACAAATGTTCTTTCCATGTTAGAAAATTGAAGATTTATAATTGTTATTGGAAGACGAATGAAAACCCATGATTAATTGGACTTAGGTTCTGAATATTGACGATAAATTGCATGTAGAATAGTTTGGAGACGATTAATTTGATGTTAATACATGATTGGGTGAAAGAAAAACAAATTAAATTCTGGGATTTGATGATGATATGTAGTTAGGGTTCATGTTCTTGAGATATTTGGAAAAGTGTAGAAAGTTGTAAATTTAATTAGTGTTAGGATGGATTGATCCCTTAAAAACATGTTAGGATGTGACTATATATGTTTAGTATTGATTATAGACCTTTAAACAATCGTTGGGATAAATTTTAGAGGTGATTTGAGGAGTAAAAATGGTGAAAAACGATTTGGGGAAAAATCTGGGCCGAAACTGGCCAGTCGTTAGAAGCAGCCCCCAGGTCGTTCGAACGAGCTCGTTCGAACGAGCTTCTAACGAGTTGACCAGTCTCTTCTAACGAAGGGTAGTTTCGTTCGATATCTCGTTCGAACGAGATATCGTTAGAAGGTGCAATTCGTTCGAACGAACTGGAATCTCGTTCGAACAGCCTCGTTCGAACGAGACTTCTAACGAGTTGACAGCCCAAACTCGTTCGAACGAGACTTCTAACGAGATGACAGTTTGGGCTATTTTGAAATGTTTTGAATGTTGGAGTCCCGTAAACTTGTTCGAGGATATAGTTAACCTTCCAATGATGACGTAGTGATAGGTTTGGGACTTTGGGTATATATGAGAAGGAAATTATATACAAGAGAGTTAAATTAGAATGAACCGTTTGGGTAAGACGTGAGTGTCTACTACGACGTGAGGATGAATTATGGTGCGTATAGTTACAAACCGGAATAGTATGTATTGAAATATTTATAGTTAGAACGCGAGTGCAATATGTACTACGATTAAAATACGGTATTACTAAGACGTGTGTTTACTTAGTATTGGTATATGGATTGTGTGTATGACATACCTACCATACTTGCTATCACGGGAGGTTGCGTTCGCTTAGGACCCTCTAATCCTTGTGTGCCTACGGGGGGGATATAGACTGGTACCTCGATGAACATAGGTCATAGAAAGACTTATTGGGATATTAATAAGTCCGCTGACCGTGGGAGCGTAGGTATGTTCGTGACCCACGTGATAGTGACTCTGTTCGCCTCCACTATTTGTGATTTGTGTTATCTGAACTATTCCTGAGAGATTCGGAATATATGATCCTTATGTACGTGATGTACCGGGATGGATAGCAGAGTATGTGTGCACCGCAGCTTAGTTCTCGGGGTGCTTGTATTGTATATTTGCGATGTGATTAATATACATTAAATTAATGAGAATCCTCATGTTAATGTTGTAAATATATTACGGTATTGATTTCGAGAAATATAACGAGTTAACCGATAGTTATATATATTGCATATTGAATATATGAGTTTACGATTAAAACCCTATTTAATTACAAGCGTTGTTATGTTAATGGAAACAAGTATTATGGGTAGGACCTTTGGCAGTCTAGCTAGATATGTCGTCTCTTAGCTAGTGGTTTATATCGTTGTAGATGGGTATTTGCGTTAGGAGTGCACAGTTAGACGAGAGGTGAGAATATAATGTGAGTGCATGTCCTAACATGTACTTTGCATTTAATGTTTTAAATGTTTTTAAAGCACTTGCAGGTTTTAAAAATATAACTCCACATTCGGGCTCTGACCCGTTTGCTTTTCAAATCTTTTTCTTGTAAAACCATTTTAGGTGCCCAGCCACAAGGACACCAAGCCTAGGATTCTCATTCAGGTGACGAGCTGTACTTGTTTGTGGAAGCTACAGGGACTTGCATGTAGACGCTTCTATCTTTTGGATTCCAGAGTCACTATCTATCAGTTGTAGGGCATGTTGCCCATTTCTATTTAGAGCATCTTTTACATTTCAGTTTTCAGACTTTAGCAAGTATTGTTTCAGTATTCGTTTTAATTTTCAGTTGTGGGATTGTAGTGAGGAGTTTTTCCTCCAAAATTTATTTACTCTTTTGTGATGGTTATTCATTTTACTTCAGTATGGTGAATGGTGTTATTTATTTCTTTACACTTGTTGCATGTTAATCAGACTTAAATTAAAATTTGGCAACTTATTTTTTAAATACTAGGTGGTTAGTAATAATAAAAATGTTTTCGACAGTGATGTTATTAACTGAGCCAACTTGGCATTTTGAATTAATTTAATAAAGGAGTAGCTACCCGGTATTTAATTAGTCGGGGTGTCACATAAATACATTTCCCGGATGGAAGAAGTGAAATGGGATAAACGATTTGGATTCGGATACATTTCCTGGATGGAAGAAGCGAAAGGGAACCATGTGTTATGAAAAGCATTTTTATGATAACAATAATGACTTTGAATACATTTCCTGGATATAAGAAGGGAAATGGGATGTTGTGAAATGGTAAAAGAATTTTTATGATAATAAAACTAGCTTTTAAAAAGTTATAAGATATGTTAAAGCAATTCATGATAATGAATTGGCTTTTAAATACATTTCTTGGATATAAGAAAGGAAATGGAAAGTTTTGAGATAATATTGGAAAGTATTGATAAATACTTTGTAAATTGAAATTGGTAAATATGTTGTAAATGAATCCTCAATCCGGGAGATATATCTGGATGTGTATTTTAGAGATGAATATAAGAATGTAAGTCTATATTTATACTTTACTTTTGTACTATGGGTCTAATGGATCTCTACCATTAACCCTGCCAACTAGTAGTGTTGGATTTCGCTTCGTGAGACACCCCACGCATGAATTTAGCACAGTGTTGGGAATGGAGAGAAGTTTATCCCTTAGTACTTGGGTTGTAGAGGATTTTAGTATATGGGTGAATTAGTTTAGTTAGGCCGTATAGCTTAACTATAATGTTCTAGGTAGAAGCTCTAGGTGTGCACTATTAGAACAGAGGTGAGGGGTATCTCATGGGAGTGCGATACAAAACTTAAATATGAGATAAAACCTTTTTCTTTAAAAGTTCATTTATACACTTGCTAAATAATTGCAAAACTCGAGCTCTGACCCGTTTATCTACTTTTCCTCTCTTGATATATATATATATATAGGTGTCCAGACACAGGGACGCCTGGATGACACTTCCTTCGAGTCAGACGTCAGCTCTGTAGCAGCTGTGGATGCCTGAAGGTTCTCGATAGACGATTCTATCATTGTACTCTAGTTAGATATTGTATACCCATTCGGGACAATGGCCCAATTGCATTTATTTATTCTTTTAGCACAACATTCGACATGGTTGTATAATTTTGACCGAGTGTTCGGTTATTTTATTTTATTTCAGTTTCATTTACGTAGATCTGTGTGGATGTTTTAATTATAGTCATGTTAAAAGAGTAGTTAAGTAAAATTGTGACACCGACCTAATAGGTTAATATTAATTAAATGGATTTTCGACAGTGATGCTAAGAATGATCCATATGAGACTCCTATTTTAATTTGATATAGGAGTGATCGACCAGTATTTTATTAGGCGGGGTGTCACTGGAATGTCGCCTTAGTTATTTTTTTTGTTCAAGCTAGATGATGTACTTATTTTATCATTCTTGTAGTTTATATTTTTGTATTTGGTTTATGGCCAGTGTTTTTCTCGGTAAGGATTGCATTTGTTCACTTATCCTTATTATTTAACTCAATATTTATGTGAGTGGTTTAAATCATATTCTTCCACATGTTGTTTTTTATGGTTAATAATGAGAGAGATTTTGACATCATTTCCTTTTGAAAAGTAGGTGGTTAGTAATTTAAAAAAAAATTGACAGTGATGCCAAGAATGAACCATATGAGATTCTTGTTCAATTTTATATAAGATTGATCACCCGGTATTTTATTTGGTGGCTGTAATATATGGTATTAAAGCATTAGGTTCTAATGTATTTAGGATCAGTGCGACATTTCATGTTTTAGTGTAGCGTTCTTTGATATAGACCCTTATTATAGGATTGGTGTATTCCTTTACGTATGCGACTTACGTCCTTCCGCTAGTATGTATAGTTTATGTGATTCATATAAGATTTTGGTCAAGCAAGGCATATCAAACAGTATAAAATGACAAGTGTTGGGTGTTTGAAGGATTGCAGGAATGAGGACTCAGCAGAAGCCTTAAAGTAGTCTGGGAATAGTGATACGATAGGAGTCACCAGGATCATTGTTCAAAAAATTGAAGTTATAGTAATTGCTAGGGCGTAGTAGTTTCCTCAAGAACCTTCATGAAGGAAAATGGTACAAATCTAAACCCCCAAATGTAGACTATATGGGGCAAGGATCGAAGAAGATTTTTTTTTCAAAAGAACCACTCACCGAATACAAGCAAGGTGCAAAAGAGTGATTTACAAAATGATGGAGAACATCTAACGGGGATCACATGTGCGTGAGTGTACTGACACTCATGGAAAACTGTCGAGAAAAGATGTTTTCTCTTTGAAGCAATACGGGGTGATGAGATCCAATCACCATGTCCACGGGGAGATACCATGAAAAATGTGGAAATTTACGGTGAGGATTATAACGGATCTTTTGACCAAAGGGTAGATTGAGAAATAATGGAAATTTCAATAATTTTCCAAAAATGGTTGGGAAGTGGAAGATATGAAGGAGGTTTATATAATTCGTAAACTTCATAACCGATGAGAGGAGTTTGAATAATCAAATAGGGTTTATAATTTAACAATAGACTCGTGGGTGGAAAATATAAGTGCAGATAGGAGATCTGGCTAGGATGACTGTCATTGTTGACGTCAAGGTTGTACATTTACGAGGCAAGGGATACCTAGTGAAGGACCAAGACTAATGATTGAGATCAATATAATTCCTACTAAGTGATCGTGGGTTCTATTAGGGCTGCCAAGGCCATCAACAAGTCTCATGGACGAGCGGATCTAAAGCGACGTTAGGTTTATCAATTAGGGTCAAGACTACCAGTTGCATGAGAAATATAACCTTGAACTGGCCCATGTGGCCAGAGAAAGGGGAATGACACACAGAGGTTCCTTATATGTAAAATAGCAGAAACACAACGGTGGATCTTGTTCGCGGCTAGTCAGGGGACAGGAGGAGGATATCTTGCAAGAACAACAGTTAGAGAAGTTTATAGCTAGGTTAGGACGAGGATGTTAGGTCCAGGAACCATTTGAACTATGAGTGTTATTGGCCATTGAAAGTATAAGTTTTAACCCAAGATGATTAGGGGCTGTTTTGTGTTCTACGATTAAGTAACATTAATGTATTATTACTAAATTCGCATGAGAAACGTGTTAAGTAGAGGTATCATTAATATCACTTGCATGTGCATATTTACAATTGTGTAGGGGAGCGATTGTGGATGCTAAGTGGGTATATTTTTAAGGTTATCCCATTATGAGAGGTGATTATGTCCTTAAGGTTTTATCTTGGATACGGATGGATTTGGGATGGTGGTGTAACACCCCGTAATTTTGAGGATTTAAAATTTAATTATTTTTGGGAGAAATAAAAATATTTGAATTGGATAAACATAAATTTACGATTTGGATAATTTATTTGAGTGGGAAGAATTATTTATATTTGGCGACTTTAATTTAAATTATTCGAATTAATGTGTGTCACATTTTGAGGTCAAAATTTGAAAATGTTATAAAGTATTTCGGATGACAATTCTGAGTGCGCGGTTGAGTCCGAAGGGGTCGAGATAGTCCGAAAAGAGTACCCAGGGGTAGTAATCAGGTCTCAGGGAATTTTTGGGCATAGCCGAGTACACACGGGGTGATTCGGGCCATTTTAATTAGGCCCATGTGGCCAAAAATGGGATTAAGGGTTTTTAACCTTATTGAGGGACTCATGGAACGATAATTAACAATTCTAAACCTAGGGCTTGAGAGGAAATTTGGGGAAAGCCAATAAAGAGACAATTGGGGATTTTTGGAGCCCGATTGAAGGACAAAAGTTAGTGTTCTTCATCAACACCTTAACTACACCAACATATCAGACTCTACGAACAATTCCTGGTAAGTGGTTAACTATTGTCATTCTTAAATTTATGATAATCAATTCATATTATTCGAGGTGTAAGCCTAAATTTGTTTTTGGGTGGGCTATTGCATGAAATGGATTTTTATAAATTTAATCGGTTGAGTGATTTGACAGTCCAATTGATGTTATAGAAGTATTCACTATTGATTGACGTTAGAACAATAATAGAACAACAATGTTAGATTTAAATTTATTGAGATTATGGGATCCGATTTGTGAATGATAATTGGGATTTTACCATAGGAATTTGTGTTCTTTAGTGGGTAAAAATTTGTTAAAATCATTGATGCCAAAAGGTTTAAACGATGATTAGATTTCGTAATGGACGTAAAAAGATGATGAATATGATGTATTGGGACTGGAATTTGAGATAAGAAAGATTGAGTTTTCGTTAACGGCTAAAACCGAATCGAAGAAGAAGAATACATGCTCGATCGATCGATCGATGGTCCTAGATTTTTGACAGTTCGCCTAGGAAATTAATTTAGATCATTCTCCTACTTGTTATTAAGTGATAAATGCATGTGTAGGATATATTTCTTAGAAATTATAAGGAGATATAATTGGGTATAGGAGGGTGATAATTGTATTCCATGAGATGAATAAATTTCGGAAAATAATTGCTAAGTATTGATTTTGGATCGAGGGAAAATATTCGGGTATTGTAGTTGAGTGGCAGTACATTATTAAAGGAATTGAGGTGTAATTAATTAGTTATAGGGCCAAATATAGAATCGAACTGTAGACTCGGGAAAGTAATAAATTATTAACGTGAAATTAATTAATTTAGAGTTGGACGCTAGACTCGGGAATATATAGGATGGTGTTACGGGTTTTAGTACACCATAAAGCCGGGATTTATATGATATAAATATACAGTGGGGTGATAATATATATATATATATATATATATATGTGTGTGTGTGTGTGTGTGTGTGTGTGTGTGTGTGTGTGTGTGTGTGTAGTTTATGTGTGCTATTAAATATCAGGGACTAGATATTTATTTAATTTATATACTCTAGTGCTCTCAAGGGAGGTTGCGCGATGTGGGTGAATCCCCTAGCTTCAGGAGTAGGGTGAGTATATACCCAGGTCATAGCGTCCGGTATATGGTTGAGGGGTTTATCCCACTTTCAGGGAAGGAATATGACCGCCCCCACTACATTATATTTTGGGCTAGGTCGACGACCGATTCCAACTTGGGGAACTAGGTTATGTGAGCACACATGGTGAGATAAAACTTTAGAGGGAATCTTCCGAAGAGGGTATACTCGGAGGGATGGATATACGTATGATATATGTGTTGTTGTTGTAGTAAAGGTGCGTATATAATGGTAGTAAATACTATATGCGGGTAAAAATACCATGTGTGAAGTATTATTTTATATAATTTGTGTCACAGTTATATGATATTATTTAATAGGAATTAATTAAGTTAATTGGTGGAATAACTTATAACCCATTAACAATAGTACGCGGTTTAGAGTAGAAAGGCAAGGGGAGATTATATCAGGACTAGTTTGACGGGGTAGTACAACTAGGTGGGGTTAAGGTAACCGTTCGGTGTGCACATTAGTGGATGGGTGAGTATGTCCTCAAGAGAGTGCGACACGAACTTAAATATGGAGCCCATTCATATATTTTTAATTAATGCAGGTAATTCACTTGCTAAATATTTTCAGAATGTTTTGGGTTCTAACCCTTGAAATAAAATTATTTTGAAATCCTTTTAGGTGTCCAGCCAAAGGGATGCCAGGATTGATATTCTACTCCAGGGATGCAGATCTGCGACACATGTGGATGCTAGCAGGAGCATGGATTACACACATCATTCATTCTTTCCTATAGTAGGAATCATCTATCAGTTTCAGTTTTATTTAGGCTTGTCGCCCGACTTTTCAGTACAGTTTTCTGATTTATTAATTCAGGTGTTGGATGTTTGTATTGGGATTTTTACCTTGCTGATCGATGGTTTATTCGGCATGTAGTTTATTACTTATTTAGTTGATTTATTTCAGTCGTGGTATATGACTCATATTTTATTTCTGCATGTTTTTGGTTGTTTAACTAAAAGATAAAATTTGGCACCAGCTTTTTGGAATACTAGGTGGTTAGTAAGTTCTAAAAAGGTTTTCGACAGTGATGCTAAGGATGAATCAACTGGGATTCCTGTTTTAATTTGGTATATGACTGATCACCCGATATTTTATTAGGCGGGGTGTCACATATGGTATAAGAGCATCAGGTTCTAGTGTCCTTAGGACCTGTGCGGCTTTTCACGTTTCATCTTAGCATTCTTTAATGTAGAACCCTATCATAGGATTGTTGTATTAGTATACGTATGCGCATTTACGTTCTTTTGAAAATTACTTTATATTTGAAAGAGATCTCATATGATTCAATTCTCATTTCAGATGATGCCCAGGAGAGATAGAGCAGGTGGGGAAGTAGGGGGGATGAGACTAGAGAGGCTCATCAGGAACGAGAGTTACCGCAACATTTGCCAAAGATGATTTCAGCAGCACATGTAACATAATTAGTGGCGCAGGTAGTTGAAGCGATTATCATTGCAAAGGCAAGGTAGTTTCCATGAGATCAGCCACATGCGTTAGAAGTACCTGATGTTCAGGCCCACGCAAGTCCGTCGGGGTGGAACTAAGTACAAGATGTTTTTCAAAAAGGGCATCTGCCAGAGTTTTGAGGTGGTTCAGATCTGGTGCTAGCGTGTTAGTGGAAGAGAGATATCCAGCATCACCTATGCATGGTAGATTGCAATTAGGTGTAGAAGAAAAAGCTAGCCACTTTTAAGTTAGTGGGAGGAGCGCTACTGTGATAGGAGTCGATCACCACAGTTGAGGAATGGGATACATTAACTATTGTAGAGTTTTAGGTTTGGTTCGACCACCCCCAATCGAGGCTAAAATGAGGAAAATATTTACTGAGATGACTCAGGGGGATCGCTCAGTGGCCGATTACGAGGACGAATTCACTCATTTGGCAAATTTTATACCGGATGAGGTACGTAATGAAGAAAGAAAGAGGTCAAGGTTCGTGGATGGGTTAGTCTTGAGGATCAGACAACATCTGATTGGTAATCCCACATTAGTAGCTTATATGGACATCATAAATGCAACACTCGTGCACCACCAGGAACATGGCTTCCACATGAAAGGAAGAGGGAGGGGAGTGGAAACTATCCAGTTGGATAAAGTGGGAGGGAACAGTACCAGTGGGGTATACCAATAGCAGACACGGGGACATCGGGAGAAGGATTTTCGATAGGGGAATATGGCCAAGCGATTTAGATCTGGAGGATATCGACAGGATGGCCAGGACTTCCGACAAGGCCATCAAGGAAGGGATCAGTGGTAGGGTGAATTTATTAGGAGGTGTTTCGTTTGTGGGGAAGCGGGACACGTGAAGAGAGATTAATTATTTATTAAGTGAGTAATAAGATAATAAATGGTATTAATTATTACTTGTTTGTCTTACTAATAATAAATTAGCATAATATAGATGATATTTAAATTTTTCACGTTGTATGATTTGTTTGGAATATGTTATTGGTAGTATTTCATTGCTCTCATTAATTTTATGATTGTGGATTATGTGCACGCATAGAATAATTAAGTGAGTAATTTATTAATGAGGTGAGGTATTACTATGTGTTGTTGGTTGCATCATTTAGACTAGACTATGGGGACACACAAAGCTTCGTTTATGTGTTTTTACCTCTTTAAATTTGGTTTGGTGGTTAATTATACACTTAGGAGCGCTTTAGATCAATTCAGGTAATAATCTTTCCTCGTTTGCATCCCTAAAATAGCCATTTAATGGAGGAAGTGGAATTAAATTTTTTAAGTAGGATGAAGTCTCACTAATTACAGTTTATTCTACGGAGATTGAAACCTAGCAGCCGTGGGTCTTTAGGAAATACGATAGAAAACGCAAGATAACAAACCACATAGACTCCAGCCTAAACCATGTGTTTTTTCATTTTTTTAGGCAAGATTATGTTGCAATCTTCACGATAAATAACAAATTGATTTATAACAATGTGATTTTCCCTTTTCAAATTTGAGTTTCGAAGCATGTTTATGGACTAATGTGATTTAGTTTGATTATACAAATTATTTAGGTCAATTACGAATGATATTTATATGTCTTGCATTGAATAGTTGTACCTTAGTCATTTAAGACATGAAATTGACGGATTTAATAATGTAGATCTAAAATATTATTGATGTCTTAGAATAACACATCATTATCAGCAATTATCCCCATGTTAATTTGATTTTGAATGTGAAAATTAGCAATGAACAAACCCTAAGATGATATAATAGTGAATTATGTCGCGATGTTTGGATGATTAAGATTCGATCCTTGATTTTATGTTACTAGACTCGTAGGATTCTGTACAAATGTTTGGACATATGTTCTCATTCTTACAATTGGTTTGTAAGTATTGGATATTGTTTTGGAGATTGATTTTTCCATTAACGTAGGTTTTGAGACTTCATCGTCGTCCTTAACCTGTTTTGAATTAATTCTAGAACCTAATTGATTTGTAGAAGATGTAAATTGATTCAGAACATGAAATTGTACTTCTTTTTATTAGGAACGTGTGGGCATTGTTTTCTTCTTTTTTGAATTTTTTAATTTGTTATGAAGTTATGACAACCCCCTAATTAAATTCCGGGTGATCAGTCCTTTATTAAATTAAATCAATGTGACCGGTTGGTTCACAGTTAGCATCACAATCGAAAAAAAATCATTTTTAATCACCCTATAAATAATGATGCTGTGTCAAAACAATTTAATTTTTATTTATTAAACTCCACTGTTAAAATCTTTTATGCATAAACCAATTTATGAATACTACTAATGATAAAAATCAAATCATCCAAGTAAAATGGGCCAACTAAATTAATCAATCCAAATAAGTATAAACAATCCCAAATAAAAATTGAATACTTAAACAATAAAAGAGTACAAAATGTGAATCAAGTCTTAATAGAATCTGGAAATGGGTGACACATGGCCTAACTAAAAAGGCTAAATAGAATGCTGAGAAGTCAAGGAAGGTATCGTCTACTGTAAGGACCTGCAACTCCAACACAAGCTGCACCACCTCCAATGTCCAATGAACTACGCGTGGTGCCCCTGTGGCTGGGCAACAGTGATATATATATATATATATATATATATATATATATATATATATATATATATATATATATATACACACACACACAAAGATGTGCCCGTGCCGATGGAACGGTGAAAATATTTTAATGATTTATTATTCCTCAAAATTTTTAATTTTAATCACGATAGAGTAGTTGATAATTTATAAAGATGTATTTAGGTAAGAATTTCCTTACATTAAAAGTGTCATTTTCATTTTAAAATATTGACTTATGTTGGCGGTATGAGAATGTTACTAATTTAAATAAATTAAAATTATAATTTAAAAAAAATTGAAAGATAATTTTCTTAAATAGTAAAAAAATTCAAACAAATTTTTAATTACCCATTTGATATTTTTCAAATTTATTTGTTTTTTTATATTAAATAGACACTTATTAATTCAGACACGACATGATAACACCACATGAAAGATGCCAAATTGGACAAAATTGGCATAAAATGATATTTGTGTCGATGGCACGATTGTATACTTTTCCTGATGTGTGATTTCACCATCAATGCATGGTTATTACGTGCCCCGATCATTACGATCCAACAAATATTAAAAAGTGTAATTGAATTACCTACAATTATTCATATCATATATCACTTTGAGTACTAATGTTTAATGTAATATTCTTTATAATATCATTTTCACTTTTTGAGGTGGTAATTTTTACATTATTTTTTGGATCAATTATCAAAGAGTCCCACAGATATTTTTTTAATTTAATATGAATACCCAATTAATCGAAATATATATAATATAAATTAACTAATATATATAATTATCAAATTTTGTTACTGTTACTTAAAATAGATTGCATGGATGTTACATGTGTGCTAAATGAAAAAATTCACATTTTAATGACATTTATTTAAACTATTACTATATTTATTAAATGGGAAATGCAATTTTGAAATAAAAAATGTAGGATATAAAATTTTGCATCAAATATATTTATTAAATGAGACCTAAAGTTCAATATTATTGAAATATAATACAACTCAGTTTTAATTTTTGTCAATAAGAAAAACAAAATTTATTGAATTATGATATATTGGTAAACACGTTTGCGTGTTCATGTAAATTGGCAAAAATATTTATTAAATGTGACATAGAGAATGCTTTTCTCTCCACGTCATCAATTGACGACTTTGTTACCTCATTCCCTTCTTGTGTTATCAGTCTTATCATTCATTAAAGATACTTTTTGACAATTTTTGTGAGGCTCAAGGATAGTAGAAAAACGTTTAGACATGATGAATTATTTCCCCCTTTTGAGGAATCCTTGAACCAAAACTTTGAACATCAATTCATAAACCAAAGATATGTCCAAAAGTCTATGAACATCCATTAACAAACGAAGAAAAAAATGATAGTACACAGAATTCTTTTCAAATAAATTAAAATAATAACTTAACATAAATAATCATAAGTGACTTCGAATCCAAGCAAAAAAAATATGAGACCTTTAAACAGAACCCTCTTACGATGGTGGGAAAAAAGTTGGCGGAATGCAGTAGAAAGAAATGGAAGTTACACACACATAAAACCCACTTCTTTGTCAAGTAATAAACTAAATTATGATAAATTAAAAACCTTAAAAATTGCTTTAAAACTTCCAATCTATAAACTATATGTGGATCAAAATGGTTTCAAACATGTAAATAGAAAATCTCATTAAAATATACATTTTTGGGTATAAAATGAAAAGAAAAAGAGGGAGAAAAGAGAATCAGAACATTACGATTGTATATTCATGGTTTTTTTCTTTGTGTGATTCACTCAGATACATAAACATTAAAAACCCACACATACTGGAAAATCAAACCTTTTTAATTTTTTTTCTTCCAACATACATTATAATTAAATAAATTAATAGATATTTTGGATCCGGTCTGGTTTCTGTACAATTTTTTGTTTAAGATCCCATCAATTTTTTGCAGTGTGCAGTCTCATTTGATAACTGCTCTTTTAAGAGTGTCATTTTGATCAAAATGGCAGTTCCTTCTCCCCCACGATCATACTAACATGGGACTAACAGCAAAAATAAAAACACTTACGAACAAAACTGACATGTTATGGGTTTCATGCAAAATCTGGCCCACTGATAACTGCTTGTATCTTATAGTATTCTCCAACCTCGGCTTCACCACATTCTCCAACACAAAATGAACCTGCAAAAGACAAAAACTCCAAACTCATGTTTTCAAGTAAAAGAAAAAAAATCGTGTTTGAATACTTCAATGATAGATGATGAACCTGTAAAAAAATTATGTGGGTTGTTAGATCTGCAAAATAAAATAAAAATGGAAAAATAACAACAAAATCGAAATTAACAGGTCTGAGAGAGAGGATGTTGGGGATAAAATGGAGGGTTCGTCGGGGTGTTGCCAACGTGCTTCGTAAGACTTCAAGACTTCAACACCCAATTAGAAAAGTAGATTTCCTGAGACATAGGCTGAACGGTGCTTTTCTTCCCTTTACCACCATGTGCTCAACTGTTGCTTAACCAACTATTGATCATCCATCATATATAAATTGATCTCCGACAAGATCGAACGTCGATAACCAACATAACAGTTAGTGAATAAATCCAGTGATGGTAACCAACATAGCAGTTGACGGAGACCCATCACCAAATGGTAGCGGTGCAACCATCATGTATAAATCCAGTGCTGGTAGCGACGCAACTGGTGCGCCACAGATGGTGTCGGCACTGGTTTAGGCGGATGAAGATGGTGGCCATGGCAGGTTTAGTGCGGGGGAGTGGATGAGGGAGAGGGAAAGGGGAAAATCCTCTACCACAATAGGGATGGAGTTTTTTTGGTTGAGTGTAGGGATGAGTTTTCTTTGTTGGTAGAGAGAAATTGAAAACACTGAAGATTAAGGGTAGGCATGGGTTTTTTGGGCATTGGGTTTTGAGTGAGAGAGGATTGAGTGTTTGCTTATGTTACTTTTGGTGTTATCTTAAACTATTGGGACAGATGATCTCAATAAAGGTACAATATAATAAATATAAATCAATTGGTGTGAAAAAATTCATTGTGAACCGTTAGATACAAAACTTTAGATTTTAAGTCATTGGATTTAAAGCAACCCAATAATCTCAACCGCCAATTGATAAACACCAATTTCATCAACTTTCGATCTGAGCCACTAGTTGGGGAGGATAAAAAGTCCATCGTCCTTTATATATATATATGTATATATATATATATATGTATATATATATATATATATATGTATGTATGTACAAGATAAAGGTAGAAAGATAGGAAATGGGTCAGAGCCCGAGTGTAAAACAACTTTAAAAACAGTTACCAAGTATATAAGATGCTTACTAGTTGATATTACAACCATGTTAGTACCTCGACACTCACTGAAGAATTCTCAACTCTCAACTAGTGTGCACGCCTAATGTACTACTACAATGACTCATAAGATTAACTCAAGGTACTAGTCTAACCCAAATCTCCTCTGATCAATTTTTAATTCGTGTGACCGTGTATCTACGATTTATCTACGATAACTGTTCTTATGAAATAATCAAGTTAGTTAACTATATCTCAAAACTTATTTGGGATTACATGCATTTAATTTATTTAGGAGCACTTATTAAATTTTATCTACTTACACGCGCAATTGAAGAATCATTGGTACGTATATTTATCATATACAATAGAGATCCCCACGTATATTTATCACCTCGAACTGTATTAACATAAAACACATACATTGGAGGTGAAGTGTAGTTCTAAGTCACTAAGAGGTCATCATATACCCTCACGCCGCTTAAGAACGTATGACTATCATTCTCAGATAGACTTACAAAGGACACTATGTTCTAGGGTACGAGTCAACATCCCCCATAAAGTTCCAATCAAGATAAGATTGTCCCGGCGTGAAAACCCCCGTGATAGAAAGTATGGCGGGTGTGATTATACACATATATTCACATATTACATATTTATATATATATATATAAATATATATATATATATATATATATATATATATATATATATTTATATATATATATATAAATATATATATATATATATATATATATATATATATATATATATATATATATATATATAGAGAGAGAGAGAGAGAGAGATATTCATGTTGTTCATTTAGGTATGCCCACGACCCATAATAATAATAATCTAATCATACGTGGCACATAACGCCCATGTCCTAGATATAATTAAATCCTTTTTTTTTTATTCTCAATTACCGTCACATTCTATGTACTTCTCGTCTCTTGAAGTATTTTATCTTGATTAAATATAATATCATTACGAGTACACTCACTACCCTATTAGTCTAAGTCCTTCTTGATTCTCACAAACTCAATTTAATGTGCGCACAGTTTCCATTTCGATTTATTCCCGAAAAATCCCGCGGTTAAATCTCATCTAATATCATCTTCCACTGACCCTACTTATACCCTGCTGGTCTTCCTGATGTCCCATTATAATATTTAAATTATTCCCAAGGCTCCTTACACATTCGGATTGGATTAAAATTCAAAAAGGGAAAATGTCCTCCATTTCCAGGAGGATTCGATTGATCGATGAATGGGGGTGGATCGATTGATCATGTTGATCGATCAACATTTTTTAGTCGATCAATCGATCGAGCAGTTCTAGCCCAGATTTTGCAATTCTTTACCTATGGGTTTCTTCCATTTAACTTCTCCAAATCACCATTAACAAGTCCGAAAATCGCAACCAAACATTATGAACATTATATAAACACTTATAGATTCTTTCTCATGTAAAACTTCCATTAATTCATCTAGAACCATCATCAAACGAATTTATTCAATAATTCATCCTTTAACCCTTAATTATTTTATATCACAAGAATTCCATTGATATTCAGAATCCTATCTCTAATGGCCATCCAAATTTTGTGTTCACCAATCCACATACAATAAGGGAGACATCTAACATGATTTCTATTCTGAAATTCAACATGATTTTCTTAGACATCATTTAATTTTCATGGAAACATCAATACTTTTATCATACAGTAGCATAGAGGTGATATCAACTAAACAACAACAAGTTAGATACTTTCCTTAGAAATGGAAATCTTAATCGTTGATGATGATGTGTATGGTTTCGTTCCTTGTTCCCTGATCTACGTGTTGGTGGTGGAATTGGTGAAGATGGTGTTGGGTAGGTGGTTCTCTCCATTGTAATCCTTCTCTATTCTCCCTTCGTTATCCCCTCTACAACTCTAGAGAGGACCCTCTCCTCCAACAGATATAAACTCTATACTTTTGTCATTAATTAAGGCCAAAAATGGAAAAATACAAAATTTCCCTCTCGGGTAGCCGGTTAGGTCTAAAAACGTCCCAAGACCCAAAGTAAACTGTGGGAAAAATTTTCTGACTATCTCCACCCCTATGAACACATTGGCGAACTCGAAATGACCATACGGGGGATTTGTAATTTATTTCCTTTTCATTCCATTAATTTATTCCCGACATGACACATGTGCATCCCAACTAAATTTCAATAATTCTCGAATTATTCACTCGCGACAATTTTAATAAGTTCAATTCTATATATTACTTTACTCATTAAGTAACATTCAACAAAATTAACACCAAATAATGACTAACTCTCGTCACGCTAGTAAATATTTCTTTTACAATTCACATTAATATGAAATTAATGTATCCCACTTTAATTTAATTAATCCCATAATTAAATGTCTTAAAAATAAGGGGTATTAAAAAATTTTCTACTAAACTGTGCGCGAGAACGAAATTTTGGATTGGCGATTTTTGTTGGGAATTTATTTTAGGATTTCCCCACTGAGATTTTTAAGATATAAAAAATGGTAATATTGAGGATCATTATATATGTTAGAGATATGACATTTGCACTACTATATTCACATAATGTTCTAGGATTAGGTTATAATAGGTAAGCGTAAACTTGGGCCTTCTTCCATGTGTGAATGGATTTGACCCTTGGGTTGGACAGTGGTTGAGTTGGGGAAGGGACTATTTAACTCTGCTAAGATTATTCGAATATATGAGAGGTTATCCATGAGAGAGATGGTTGAAAAAAAATAGAAGTAAAGTTTAATAGTGTATAAACCAAAAGAAATCGTGTATCATTAATTAAGGTAGAAAAGTGGTCAACACCTCGATTAATTTTACTAGCCGACAATGGAGAATTGATTAGATTAAGTAGACGTGTGAGAGATGACTATTTTAAAGTCATGATTACGCATTGAGATTGCATAGTAACTAGGTAAAGTGTCTGGAAGATAATTTTATCTCTTGAGAGATTATAACCCCAGAGATTAATTTTGTAATCAAATGAGGAAACATATATATACACATTATGATAGAGAGTGCATATATATAGAGATGGATGTACACATAGTTCAGATAGAAAATACACTAGGAGTCAAATTTAGTAAGGTCAAGTGTTAACAAACCTAATAACATAATGAAAAATCCGATGTTTAAGGATTTCGATGACTTAGGGTAAGCTTGAGTTTACATGTTATCCTGGTTGGTCCTGTATGTTTGACTTATGTTTCAAGGGTATCAAACCATATTGAGATAAGGCTCCAATGTTGTGGGAATTTATATGTTTGGGTGGGTGGGTTGGTGGGTGTACGTCTATATATATAATGTGTGTCTTTATTATGTGAACATATCTTTACACATGGCGAATCTATCAATTGGGGGTTGTGTTTAATATCAGACCGTGTACCAAGCACCAACCAAGATGTGTTATAATACCCAATATTTTCTTGGACTATATTTATTATTAGTGGGTTCGAATAAAGTAATAAATAAGATTAGTTATTACTTATGTGTCTTAGCAATCATAATTTGGAATAATTTAGGTGATTATCGAATGTTACATTAGCAGTATGATTTTAGTAATGTGTGTTAGTAATAATTAATTTGTGATATTAATTATTTCAACTCTTAGGAGATATTTTGGGCTACTTCAGGAAGCACTCTGGGTTCTTTTAAGGGCCCGAAATTTGGCTACATTAAGAGATGCAGGCATAGGGTTTAAAAGTGGGTTATACCACATCATTTAGATATTTTTATGAACTAAACCTAACCCTAGAGTCCATAAACACTTGGGAGATTGTAGGAAAACTTGTAGAGGACAACGGAAGGAGAATTCAAGTGGGATTCTTCAATCTTCCAATTTTAGGAAAGTAGTTTCTTGCAATATATTTAACAATGTTTTTCCTAATTTATATGAATACTTTGTCACATTATTTCAAGATTTAGTTCTATTTGAGATTATTATACATGATGCTTTATGATTGGGACTCGTTATGATTAATAGTAATTACACTTTATTTGAATGCTCAAACCATGTAGATAAAATCCAAAATCGACATTGAATGAGTAATGGAAATTATGTTAGAATTCATTTTTAGGTTTGTAGTTATTTTTTTATCCAACACATGTTCAATGATTTTTCAATTGAAATATATTAGGGATTGATAAATTGTTCTTGAGAAATTTTGGGTCAATATAATTATTGATTGACATCATGTTAAAAACCCTTGTTTATGATTATAAATTATTAGGGTTCTTGCACCTAGATGTTTATTTTAGGTTTCTCTCTGATGGGAATTTGATCACAGACCTTAGTGGGGATTTAATGGAGTTTTCTTAGGGAGTTTGGAGGATAATTTAATAGCTGGGGACAAAGAAAAATGCCTTTCTTATTGGAACATCGTTTAAATGAAGTTCATTTCTCGTTCGAATGAGGTGTACTTCGCATTCCAATGAGGTGACTTTCTCATTTGAGAGACTTCGAAAATCTTTCCATGTTTTGAAGAATTGAAATACAAAATCATGGGCACTAATTTCATTTTTGGTTTTGGACTTGATGTGATTGTAGGCCCCCTTTTGTTTCGAGTGTGGTTTAAAAGTGTCAAAAACAACTTTTCTTTTTTGAAAAACTATTTTCAAAATTTTAAACACACCAAGTGTGTGAATTTTTTTTACTTAATCCCAATTTTTCTAATTTAATACTAAACATGCATCTACGTGATTAAATCAAGTAAAACAAATAAGTTTACAAAAACGACACTAGATGTATGAGGATATCACTAAAGGGAAAAACCTAAGAGAGCCCAAGTTAGACAATCATTATGATGTGGTATTATAAAGTACATATGATACACATATTCAATGACTGGATTTCCCATAATTCATCCTCCTTCGATCCTTAAACCATTTTTCCATAGTGCCCACGCATGAAGTTCTTCTACGATAGTCGTCCAGAACACACATGTCCCACTACACCAAAACTGCCAGATTATCGCCGTCATTGGCAGTGACAAGGCTAACTTGTCAAGGTCGATGACCGTGATAAGTCTATGGGAGACAACTTTTTTGTCACGGACTTGTCACAATAATTGAACCTGACAAGTTTGTTAAACTTGTCATGATCCTATCATGGTCTTTGACCTTGACAAGTTTTGTCACAGTTAAAGGCCGTTACAAGCTAGTGACATACTTTAAAAAATTGTCACGGTAATTGGTCGTGACAAGTCCATGAAATGTTTCATTTGTCATGGACTTGTCACGGTCTATGACCGTGAAAAATGTTGACAAAATTTTAAAAAAAAATGCAGTGTAGTTTTGCCACCGCCACTACCCAACAATATATTTGTACCTATTATAGCAAAATTCTACATGTTTAAATAGCATATGTCCAAATAAAATAGCAATAATGGACCAAATCATTCTTTATTTAATTCAGTATCCAAAATAAATAATAATACCATCGATATCCAAACGAAAATGTAACAACTCCAAACAATTCAAATATAATGCAAGTGTCCAAATAAAAATAAATTCAAATAATGTTACGGCATAGTGTCTGGGGTAGGTTCGTGGAGTAAGAAAGCCACACAATATACTCATTGAGACACCCCTCAATATTCATCATGTCGCATTGTTTGTGCAACTAAAATGTGGAGTTCTGCTTTGTGGTTATCACTTGTGCGATGAGCACCTTGTCTTCGATGTTTTAATGGGTACGTCCATGAATCGACATAATCGTGACAGTGTTCGAGTCCCACAACCCCCTCTCTATCCACTGGCCATCATATATATGACGTAAAAATATGCTGGACCAACCGATTGTTCATATAAGTAGCTGGACATGAGAGAAGTAAGGGACTGGATCATAAAGCAGTAAGTCCACGCTTGTCGGCGATGGAGAAGCTAAGTCCACGTCCTCGTCTTTATCCACCTCCTCCTCCACCACGTTATCGTTCCCCTTCCACTTGTTATTGCCCTTTCTGACCAACTGGCACTTCATGAATCCATACATATCTAGGACCATCACCTCTAACCTTGGTAGCTTTGCATCATGCATGTCCACCTGACGAGCCAACCCAGTGTTGCTTATCTCATTTCCAATGATCCTAGATTGGCCTACCCGTGAGCTCACCCACTAGTCCTCCCCTTGCGATCAGTGCCAAGCACTTGGCTGAGTTCGTCTGTGGTCAAAGATGCCTTGTCGGCATCAGACTACGACTCATGCACCTCCTTAAGCATTTCCGAAAATGAAAAAAATCATATGATTAGCTAAATAAGTAAATAAAAAACATATAACGTTATTCAAAAAAGTTAAATTGTTGGATTACTTACAATCATGTCCGCGACGCTCGAGGACACCTACTTATCCTTTCCATTCTTCGTGCAAATTTCCACATAGGCATCGATCCTATGTGGATTTCCCCCAGACCCGCTCCCCATCCCCTGAAATAAAATATTGAAAATTACTAAGTAATGAAAAGTAAAGAATGTAGAATATCATATGTCTATAATTATTAAAAAAAAAAATTACCATCATCTTCTCCACTTCAGCGTAAGATGTCCGACTGGAGTAGTGCATGTTCGTCTTTTTCGTGTTGTTTTCCTTCCCCGATTAGCGAGATTCCAATTTTTGCTCATCGAACTCATTATCGTTGAACTTTTGCCAGTTTGCCAATGCGATCAACTCTGTCGACTAGACTGTCTCACAAAGTTTGATAATGGATTCTGGGGTCATCCCAAATTACCGACCCCACAAATTCTTCTTGCATGTCTTGTGTTTCTCCCTCAATTGGTCCAACACAGAATCGCAGTGTTCTGGGTGTAGGCTAAATTATTTCTATCAAACAAATACAAAATAAAAGCAAAGTGTAAGTTGCGAATAAATACACATAAATATAAATATAAATGAAAATTTAAATTGAAATATAAATTTAAATTGAAATTAAAATTGAAATATAAATGTAATTATAAATGTAAATATAAATTCATTACCTCTAGTGGCGCCCAAATAGATAACATGAGCTAATTTCGCATGTCCTTCCAGCTGGTGTACCCCGATCGATATTCGTCGACCATTCCTCATTTTCCCCATTTGGGGAGCGTAGGGGCAGATGAGCCCTCATCGCCTCCACTACCGTAGAGCCCTGAAGATGACATCATCATCATTACCATCATCATTATCATCATCCTTGCCTTAATCTATGATGGCATCATTTTCTGTAAAAATTATTGTTAT
Source organism: Sambucus nigra (assembly GCA_949130495.1). Lineage (NCBI taxonomy): Eukaryota > Viridiplantae > Streptophyta > Magnoliopsida > Dipsacales > Adoxaceae > Sambucus > Sambucus nigra. The sequence continues at coordinate 32,912,057 of OX422218.1, read as the reverse complement.
TAGTACAAATCCAAATGAATTAGAAGAATACAAACACACCTACCCATATACCCCTGAAGAAGACATATAAAAATTTCTTGTGGTCATGCCACTCTCAAATGGGTTGTGATATGAAGTAATTTTAGAAAAAAGTTAAAAACTCTCCACCCCCTGTAACACCCTGTATTTTGGAGAATATGGAAATTAATTAAATTCGAGATTTATAAGTTATTTAATTTGGAGAAATTGTTTAATTCAGTGATTTAAATGAGATGATCTTATAAAGTGACTCTAATGGTAATTTTGAGGCACGGTTGGTCCCGAAAGAGTCGAAATAGTAAAAAAAGTGTACCCAGGTGTACAATTTGGGTCCCGGGTCAATTGTAGACCAAGCCAACACCTCTTGAGGGCATTATGGTGATTTAAAATATAGAGGTGGGGAGACCCACGAAATTTTCAAGTTATATCAGTTGGTTTGGGGCTTAAGTTAGTGTTCATAACGTAGAAAAATATAGAGGAACCAACTGAGAGGAAAGAGAAAGAGTTCTCAAGACTTTAAGAGGTGATTATGAATGATCCAAAGGGATTCTTGCAATAAGAGCAATTGGGAAGGGATATTGAAGAAGGAATAAATCAAACAACCTCCTCAACCATGAAATCAAATCCTACCATAATCAAGGCAAGTCGTTTATCGTAAATTTATGAAGTTATAATACCCATGTGTAGGGTTTTTTAAATAAATTGTTTTCAGATAAAGTTCTTACAGAAAAATAATGAATTGATTACATGTTTGGGTAGGATTGCGTGTAGTTAGTATTTACATTTGTAGAGGGCTGATAACAAATGCATTTATATTGTTAATTATGGATTTAAAATCCGGGTTTAAGATGTATAACCATGAAGAACTAAATGATTCTGGGTTTTTTTACAAAATTTTGATTTGAACAGTTCTTGGATGGGTTTAATCAGGATATGTTGATATATTTATGTTGAGAATGGTCCCTATACATTTACAAGATGATTAGTGATATTGTGAATAACTTTTATAAGGTGTAATGAATTGTTCGATCGGACATATATGGTGAAACAAGGAAGAAGATGATCGGTACCTATTCGATCGATCGATCGACACAAGTAGATCGATCGATTGATGGTGTCTATCAATCGAAGCCTTTGCTGGATCGATCGACGAAAGCTGATTTTGGGTTATTTTTATTGATTAAGTTTTACTTGAATTCCAGCGATGGGAGATATTTTTAGAGATGTTATTATGCATATGGAGGGACTTGATAAAGACCAGTAGGGATTATAGTTAAGGACCGATATGGTCGTTGAGTGTAAGTCTTGGAATATGGATCGACAGGGAAAAACCGATCGAGTCGCATGTCAGAAATTGGGAATTGAGTTACGGGGAGAGTCGACGTCAATATAAGGTGTATACCAGTAGGTTAGAGATAGTTTAACTACTGTTATAAATAAAGAGGTTGCCAGAGATCTTAGAGTTGTGCGAATACTCTAATATGTACGATAGTGAGATAAATCGTTGAATAATAAGAATGGTAAGTATACGAGAGAAAAATACTATGTACACACGAGAATAGTTGGTTGTGTGAATACCTACTATTTTATATGAGTGTGTGGGTTGTGTATGCCTATTGTGTGTTTCCATGTGATAGGATTGGTATGTTCGATGAGACATGTCGAACTATGCTCGATGAGACATTCCGAGCCAGGTTCGAGCGGACATTCTGAACCATGTTCAAGGAGACATTCCGAACATTACTCGAGGAGACATTCGGAGATAGGTTCGAGGAGACATTCCGAACCATTTTTCCTTAATGTGTTAAATAGGACCGATAACAAGATATGTTGTACTGGGTATATGTGTGGGTGAAAGATATACCGTATGAATAATCAACTTATGTGTGATACTATTAAGATTAAATGGGGTATACCTAATTCTTGTTTTAAACCTACTCGGGCGTGATAGTAGTGAGGATTGTTAGTGCATAACTACAAATTGTATAAACTACTTATGTGTAAGAGTGGATGGAGTATGTATGTGTACAACTAGAATATATATAAAATCTACTTGAGTGTGATTAGTAGAGAAGGTAGGTAGTAAGTACCTATGAATAGATTTAGTGTGAGAACTTAATATTTAAGTAATGATAATAAAGTAAGAGTATTGATAATTACTAGACGTTCGGATACATACTGTAGGGGAGTATGGGGAAGTTAAAGTGAACTTAACTAATGACTTAATGTAAAATAAGGGTAGCATGTAGCGTACCGTATGGGCGGTACTGGTGAGATAAATTGTCTGAGGTGTTTAGATGTTGGAGACCTAGTTGAAGTGGGTAGCGAGAATAGGTAGGAATATTAGGTGCACATTATAGATGAGAGTTGAGGAAACTCAAGAGAGTGTGTGTGATCCCAACATGTGTAATAAATAACTGATATTTATTGCGATTAATTTCTTGCTAAATATTTTAAAAACGTTTTGTGTACTAACACTTGCTATAAAACATTTTCAAAACCCTTTAGGTGTCCATCCATAGGGACACCAAGCGTGACTTCGTTCTACGGATTTCGAAGCTACAACATAGGTGGGTGTTGCAGGGCCTTGATTAGAAGCTTCTTTTACACTTCACGATCTAGTGTAGGATTTTAGCTTTCAGTATGGACATATCGTCCTTCAGTACATTTATTTATATTGAAGATGGTTATTATGTTGGTTTTTGGTCGATGGTTTATTCGGCAAGACTTTGTTTTATCTTAGCTGTTATTCTCAGACTCATTTATTGGTATTTGATTTACACTTTGTTCTGCATGTTATTCTTTTTTAATAAGAGTTAAAACTTGGCACTAGTCTAATTTCACCTAAGTGGTTAGTAATTAAAAAGTTTTTAACAGTGATGCTGAGAATGAACCAATGGGAAACCTATTTCAAATTTATTTAGGACTGATATGCCGGGATTTAATTAGGAGGGGTGTCACCCCCCACCCCTGCACACACACACATGCACATATACAAAGGAAAGAGTGAAAGAGAGAAAATGGTCAATTACAAATGAATTAAAAGCACTAAGTTGATGTCTGATAATAATAAAACACTATAATAATGCTTGAGAATTAAATCTAAATATTACATGAACTAAACAGATCAAATGCAAAGGAATTAAAATCATTAAACTATTGTTTGATAACTGCAATACTTATTACTAATCTAAACATTGTTTCAAATTTGGATGAGCATAAGAAATGGATAGATATTCGATACCAGGAGCCAAGTCATCCACATTAATGTTTAGACGCTTTAGCACAATAAGGACAATTTACCATGGATCGTTGTTGATATACTCCGTGTAAAACACTTGCTTGACCTTTTGAAATTCACAAACAAATGTCTCATCACACACATGTTCGTTTCTCTTCAACTTGGACAAGTCAGCCTAGATCAGATTTGTTCCAGGATCAACTTTACAAGCATTTTCATCCTCAACTCTTACCCAATCACAGTGAAATACAACCTCTTTTAAGCTTACCCAGTCCAATTCAAATATATTTTGAATTACACCATACAAAGTCATTTCAGCTTAAACGAGGTTCGTATCTTTTATGATCGCTCAAAAGAAAGTAAGAGCCTTGTATGAAATGACAGTGTTTTGTACATTTTTACTTTCCCCATACACCCTTGCGCCGAATATGTAACTATTCAATCGATACATTTTGTACTCTTGTGCCATAAACAAGAGTCAAGTGGCTAGACGAGCAAGCCTTGATGTTGCATCACCGGTATTTAAGAGTTAAGAATAAAGATAAATTAATTAGGTTAGTTCTAAAATTATATTGTAATGTCACATTTAATAACATCCATTTTCATTATAATTACCTCGTGTGACAACCACAGCCTAAATTCACTGTCTGATTGTGCCATTATTTTTCGTCTTTAGTTGGTTTCACAGGCTTTATATTTTCTCCATAAAATTAATTGTCGAACGTTTTACAAAATTAATCATTTATAAATCAATCTAAAATAATGTAAAACTTAAAATAATTTAAACTTACTTTTTCCATTCATCGACATCTTTATGTGTGTCAAATAGATAATGCGCCACTTATTCATGCTTCAAACTCTTTAATTTCACTTGTTTGCCCATCATATGACCACCCTCAACGATGAACTCATCAATGTCATTAATGCTAGTTGAGTTAGACACATATTCATGAGTATAGAGTGATGACTCCACTGTGATGTCTTCCTCTGGAATTGATCATGCACTGTATCGTGTATTCTTGACGTAATCTTTGTAAACTTTTAACAGTCATTCAAATGGATACATTCATGGATATCTAACTTTACCATAAAGAAGTGCCTCGTCGCATAAGCGTACCAACGAATGATGGGGAAAAATACTTCTCTAACACACAAATTACTTCGATGACCACCAAATTTGCGGCCACTATGTGTTCTCGATTGACTACCTTCTCACACAAATTCAAGTGAGAAGCAAATAGTAATTTTCACAATAGCCCTCCAAAAATCATTGTTCTTGGAGAAGCAGTGCTTAAAGAATAAAGGAACCAATTGTACGCGAACATGCCAATCATGGGTAGAATTATTCTTCGTCATTCTGACATCTCTTTTTGTATTTTACAAATTCCTCAGCACTTCTGCGAAACACATCCCCCATTCTATTTGTCTCACTATCCGCTCTTTGTATATAGGATATCCCATCACAACTACTATAAACAATTACCTATAAAATGTAAAAAACGTAAATTCGTGGATTAGTATAAAGAAAACTTAGATTTATACTATGTTTCATTTAATTATGTCTTATTTATAATAGATTTTTAAATTTTTAATTCAATTTCAATTTATTAAATTAGTTCCTATTTCATGCATCTCCTCTAAAGCATGAGTGGTCCTATCCCATTCAAGGCCGTATATTTCTGTAATATACTTAATAGCTGATGCACATTATAATGATTTGACAAAGATTCAACAGCATATCCCAATTCTTCCCCAAATACACGAAGTAGATTAACAAGTATAAGTGTTATTTAAATTTACCATTTGAAATAACACTCAACATTGCATCATCTAGTATGTACCTAGATAAGTTAAGATACGACTGCAGAACTTCCTCCAATAGTAACACGTTTGAGCCACTATGAATATTATTATACAAAAACAATGTGGTCTTAAAAAGTCCAAATGGGACAATTCGAGAGATCTCATTACAGGGATAATGACTCTCGGACGGTTCTAATGGATATTGAATGCATACGCATAAGGACTAGAAGGCTACTATCAATGCGCACTATATGTAATTTGAAGTATGCTTCCTTATTTATCGTAAGTCCATGGTCATGCCAGTCTCGATGGGTCGTGACACAAAGTAATTTTAGAAAAAAAGTTCAAAACTCCTCCTCCACCCATTTTGACAATAATCCAATGGTCATGCCACTTCCAAAAGTTACCAAAAAAGTAAATTAAGACAATATAATTATCTAAGTATTTATTAGTGTGAATTAAATTAAGAATTTAAAAAAAATAAACAACCAAGTTCCAAATTCAACCACATCCATCCAATACAATCCAACAACAACATCAAACCAACAAAAGTGTATCACATACTCCTTCTAATTCATCTACTCAATTAATTCAACTTTAACAATTTCTGAGCTAAATAAAAATATAGAAAATGTATTTATGATGTCAAATAATTTTATTCTCTAAACAATAAGATTCAATCAATATTAACAATACCTATTAATTTCAATCGTGGATGACATCACCCAATCAACATTAACAATTAATTTCAAGTCCTAAACTAAACATTAATCTCAAGTCCTTAATCAAAATTAGCAATTAATTTTAAGTCCTAAACTTGACATTAATTTTATGTCCAAAATTAAGAACTCATTTCTAGTCTCAAACAATCACGAGTTAAAATCGACACATGCACCAACCACCCTCCCCCACCCCCACCCCCCACCACCACATACACACGCGTGGACACAAACCTACAGACATATATATGAACACACATCCCACCTCCTACCCCCTGACCCACCACCCACTCGGCCTCACCACCCTCTGCCCCCACACCACACACACACACACACACACACACACACCTTCACAGACACCTCCCCACCCCATACCCCTATACCACAACCCCTGCCCCGTCCCCCCACCACACACACACCCCTGTACATGCACACACACAGACACATATACACACACACTAACACATATATACAAAATGAAAGATAAAGAAAGAATAAACATACCTTAAATTGTAGAGAGAGAGAGAGAGCAGTCACTTAGAGAGAGAAAATGGGAGGGAAGTTGAAATGGCGAGAAAAAAGTAGAGCCCGGTTTTTTTTTATAATCAAACTTGTCATGGCCCTATCATGGTATTTTACTGTGATAAATTTATAAGGATGTCACTCTCAAAACCTGTGACAGGTCCGTGACAACTTTAGTTGTCACGGACTTCTTACGGTCAATGAGAAAAATAAGAATGCATGTTTTTTTGTCATGGTCATTGATCATAACAAGGGTGTCATGATGAAAGGTGACAGTTTGGCATTTTTAGAGTAGTGTCCATGTATGTCTCCATGTCCACCGATTCAGGTTGGCAATGTATATAACATCGAACATGAACTCCTTTGCTTGTTCACCTCAAAACCCAACGAAACACGTTGTTCACTGTGGATGAAAAAACTTCCAATAGTGAAAGATCAGATCTTAAAACTCTACGGATGTTTTTACACTATGAAAACCTTAGAAAGTTGTGGAGAAAACGTACTGATTATAAATTGATTTTTTGGTTATTCCACTTTCAAAATTCCGAGTAAAGCACGACTTAAATAATAAACTTATGCGCATCATTCGAAGGAGATAACAATGCCATTTGAATGATAATGCCACTTTAAATGAGCGACTCCCACATGTTGTTTGAACGACTGTGAATGTTATTTGAACCATATAAACACACAAGAAGGTTTCATATGACTCTTAACAATCATTATCTCAGAATAAATGAAGTGAAAACTCTTTAAAATAATTTCTAACATTTTAAAAATATTTTTCAAGTGATATAAACATTACGCATTCATATCTAAGAGATTGGAATGCGTGAAGTGTGCAGCAATGAAACATGGCTCGATATAATCTTTGAAGCTTGGTCGTTATGTTTTCTATCCAAATTGATGTCATAGACTGTGTGTAATTGTGATAATAGAAAATCAATCTATGACTAAAGAACCATATATTGTGTGAGGAATATTTTATACATACAATGGACTCATTTGGAAATTTTATCCTTACAAATCTCCCCCGTTAACTTTTCTGGGACAAAACCTAAACAGTGAAATGCCTATGTTGGTTTATTAAGTCGTATGACACCTAAATCCCATGCCATAACATCCAAAATCAGAAATCATAGGATAAGAATAGTAAATGTCAGTCCGACAAGCATGATCTTGTCGGAATGTGATGTAGTCTTAAAATCTTGAGTAGCTGAAGAATACCTACACACATGAAATAGATAAATAACCAATAAAGTATGGAGGAATAAATGATAAAAAAATAAAAATATATAAGAACAAATCATTTATTGAACATGAGAGCAAAGTATTTTAACACCAATTTAAAAAAACACTGAAATCAGGATATTAATTTGTGAAAACTAATTAATACCAATTTATAAGCATGAAAGCATATGATTGTGACACCCCGCCTAATAAAATACCAGGTGATCATTCATATATCAAATTAAAATAGGAATCTCAAATGGTTCATTCTCAACTTCACTGTCAAAAAACATTTACTTACTAACAACTTATTAGTCCCGACGTCAAATATTAAACTTTGTAATATTTCTAACCTAAATGCACAAGTGAAAATCCACTCCCACAATAACATAATCAAGAAATGGAAAGAGTAAATAAATAACCAAAAACTCTCGGTAAAACATTTTACAAACTAATCGAATGCCTATGAAATAAAATCACTAAAAATAAAATTAATGACATCAGTTGGGCAACCTACCAGATTTCAACTACAACAACTCCTATATAGATCACAAGGAGAGAAACGTACAATTTCTTCCCAACATCCACAGCTGTGGCGACGACTATTGACTCAAAGGGAAAATCCTCCAGAAACCTGTGACACCCCGACTAATTAAATACCGGGTAGCTACTCCTTTATTAAATTAATACAAAATGCCAAGTTGGTTCAGTTAATAGCATCACTGTCGAAAACATTTTAATGATTACTAACCAGCTAGTATTTAAAAGTAAGATGTCAAATTTTAAATTAAGTCTGATTAACATGCAATAAGAGAATTATGAAAGGATAACATAACCATTCACCATAAAGAAGCAATAGAATAACCAACATATAATAATAAGCCTGGAGGAAAAACTCCTCACAACAATCTCACAACTAACAAAAAAATAAAACATTATATCCTGAAATTATTACATGCCAAAAATCTGAAAAACTGAAATATGAAATGTCTCTAATGGAAATGGGCGACATGCCCTACAAATGATGAAAACTGAATATAGAGTCAAGACAAAATAAGCGTCGACTAGCAAGGCCCTATAACTTCCACAACAGCTACAACTCGTCACCTGAATGGAAATCCTATGCATGGTGTCCTTGTGGCTGGGCACCTAAAAAGGTTTTTTTTACAAAACAGATTTGAAAGAAAACGGGTCAGAGCCCGAAAGTGGAGAGTATTTTAAAAATAGCTAGTGCTTTAATAACATTAAAACAATAAATGCAAAATACATGTTAGGACGTGCTCTCACATGAAATACTCACCTTTCGACTAATTGTGCACTCCTAACGTACTGTACCCATCTAAGTGGTATTCATATCTAACCAAACCGTCATAAGTTCTAACCTTTCTACTCGATTCACAATATAAATTCCCGATGTTATCAATTAAATGGACAGCTTTACTGAAACTCGAATTCTTAATTATTAGAAATATAATTCACAGCAGGTTATGCCTTTGTATCTTTATCAAGGCGTTACTACAATTATTCTCGCAGTTATAACATGACAATTCCTTTTCATTTAATTGTATATCATTCACATCATAAATATACAATACAAGCACCCCGAGGCTAAGCTGCGGTGCATACATACTCTGCTATCCCATCCCGGTACATCACGTACATAAGGATCACGCATTCCGAATCTCTTAGGAATCGTTCTCAGATAACAACAATCACAAACAATGGAGGCGAACACAGTCACATCACATGGGTCACGCACATACCTACGCTCCCATGATCAGCAGACTTATTAACTTCCCAATAAGTCCTTCTCTGACCTATGTCCTCGAGGTACCAATCTAAATCCCCCCCCCCACCGTAGGCACTCAAAGATTAGATGGCCCTAAGAGAACGCAAACCTCCCGTGATAGCAAGTATGGTAGGTATGTCATACACATAAAATTATACATACTAAGCATGCACACTTCTTAGTAATCACCATAATTAATTAGAGGTACACTTCTCATTCTCATACCAACTTATAATGTCACACAAATCATATGTCCGGTTTATATGTATTTAAATCATTAATTATCCTCGCATCGTGGTTAGTCACTCGCGCCCTAATCCACAACTATCATTTGGTTCAAATCACACTTCTATGTTTCACTCCTTAATATATCTCAAGTGTCCCAACTATATCAGTTAGTCATCAAAGGAATGTTATCTCTACAAGTAAACCAGGTTACGGAACATTAAAAAATCGAATCAGGCCAAAAAGACTAATCTGTCAACTCGTTAGAAGTCTCGTTCGAACGAAGTGGGTATCCAACGAGATCTCGTTCGAACGAAAGGCATCAAACGAACATCCAACTCATTAGAAGTCAAACTGTCAACTGGTTAGAAGCTCGTTCAAATGACCTGGGCAGGCCTTCTAACGAGGTGACAATTTCGAGCCCAGAATTCTTCAATCTTGTTTTTCACAATTTTCTTCACCTCTAATCTCATCTAAACATGATTCCAACAGTAGTTCAAGGTTCCTAATCATTACTAAACATACTTAAATCGTATTTTAACATATATATGGGGTCAAATCATCCTAAACCACATCTAATCATCAAATCTCCCCAATTTTCCCCAAATCTCATGAACACGAACCCTAGAAATTTAAAGTCATCAATAACCATAATTAAATCCGTTTTTGAAATAAATAAAATGTATTTCCATCAGTATAATCATCCAAACACTATTCTACATACCATCTCTTTATCAAATCATGAATTTCTAATTCCAATTTTATGGGTTTTTGGCAATTCTCCCAAAACAATGTAATTATATAAATTTCTACTCATGGAAGAAGCATTCGTTGCAAATAACGTAATTAAACAACTTGCCTTGGATTATTCTCTGAATTTAGTGTTGAATTGATGAAGGTTGCTCTCTCCTTTTCTCCCAAGGTTGAAGGTTGAAGATGGAGGTTGTGTTTCTCTTTTGGGAACTTCTCCTAACTTCTCATGAAACCCCCGTAGCCCTCTAATCAGTTAATTGCTGGTAATGGGTTAGTGGGTTATGAAATTCCCTACTTTAAACTCCCAAAATTCGTTAGTAATAAATCCCGAAATTCCAAAATTACCAAAATACCCTTTTAAGTTGCCGGTATGGCCTAAAAATGCCCGGGGACCCAAACTAAACCCCCGGCTAGTGTTTTTTGACTATTTCGACCCTTCCGGACACGTTGGCGCACTCAAAATGACCATACGATTGATAAAAATACAATTCACATTTTAATTAAAATAATTATATTCCTAACGCGACTGTCACACGTGTCCCAACAAAATTTCTAAATTGTCGTATTTCTATCTCACGACAAATTCAATATTTTTAATATTCATATAACGTTATAATCAAATACCAACTCACATCTTGTTAGTATTTTATCCGGATTAATTCTCAATTAATACACATTTAATTTAATTAATCCCAATAAATAAATATTAATAAAGTACGGGGTATTACATACTTCCCCCCTAATAACAGAATTTCATCCCGAAATCCGGAACTAGGAAGTACCTGGTATGATCAACTTTGGATAGCGTTCGCGCATCTCATCCTCACGCTCCCATGTGGGCTCTTCGGCATTATGATGCCTCCACTGAACACCTACTAACAGAACTATCTTTGACCGCAGTTTCCGCTCACTTCGGTCCAAAATAGCAATCGGCCCCTCCTCGTAGGAGCTATGAGGCTGGAGATCGATGTCCTCCAGAGCAATGTGAGAATGAGCCAAATCGTCTCTAAGATATTTCCTTAGCGAGGAAATATGAAATACATCATGAATTATGTGCAAATGCTTCGATAACCCAAGTCTATATGCAACAGACCCAATCCGCTTGATGATAGGAAATGGCCCCACATATCTCGGTGCCAACTTCCCCTTCTTCCAGAATTGCATAATCCCCTTCATAGGAGATACTCTGAGTAAAACTTGGTCCTCCACTTGGAACTCCCTGAAGAACCTCTTCGCATCAGCATAGCTCTTCTGCCGATCCTGAGCCACCCGAATGCGACTCCGTATCAATTATATCCTTGCCGAAGTATCCTGAATCACTTTCGGCCCAAGTAGTTTGTTGTCCCCCACCTCCAACCAACATGCTGGGGAACGACAAGGTCTACTGTACAACGCCTCAAATGGAGCCATGCCAATGGTGAACAGGTAGCAGTTTTTGTAAGCAAACTCCACCAGCGAAAGATACTATTCCCATCCACCCCCAAAGTCAATGATGCACATACGCAACATGTCCTCCAACATCTGATTCGTACGCTCGGTTCGCCCATCGGTCTGCGGGTGATATGCCATACTCAACCGCAATTCCGTGCCCATGGCCTCCTGAAAACTCTCCCAAAACCGTGGAACAAATATCTTGTCTCTGTCAGACACGATATTTTGGGGCACACCGTGAAGTCTCACTATTTATGCAATAAAAAATTGGGCATACTGTCCCGTAGTGTAGTCTATCCTTACGGGTAGAAAATGAGAGACTTTGGTCAACCTGTCCATAATTACCCAAATGGAGTCGTGACCTCCCTGTGACGTAGGCAACCCCATGATAAAGTCCATGTAGATGCTCTCCCACATCCACATTGGGACCTCTAATGGCTGTAGAAGTCCTGCCGGTCTCTGATGATCCACTTTTACTAGTTGACAAGTGGCGCATTTAGAAACAAACACGGCAATATCTCTCTTCATCCCACTCCACCAATACTGACGTCTGATATCTTGGTACATTTTGTCCCCACCGGGATGTACCGCGAACCGTGAGCTGTGCGACTCTGCCATCACCTCGTGTCGCAATTCCTCTCCTTCCAGAACTACCAGTCTCCCATTGAAGCGTAATCCCCCGTTTGATCTAACGGTATAGGACTCGGCTCCCTCTGCTAGTAATCGAACTATCTGCTCCTGACAGAACGAGTCATTTACCTGTACTTTTACCACCTTTGTGACAATCTACGGTGTAACAGTCATCACAGACATGAACGATCGGGCCACTGCATCCTGGTGTCCCAACTCCTTCTACTTTGCCTTCCACACTTCGGCCACCTCATCTACTGGCCTATGGCTCAATGCATCTGCTACCACGTTAGCCTTCCCTGGGTGATATTGGATATCAAACTGATAATCCTTCACGAACTCAAGCCACCTCCGTTGCCGCATATTCAACTCCTTTTACGTGAATAGGTACTGTAGGGACTTGTGGTCCGTGAACAATCGAAACTTCTCCCCCAAAAGATAATGTCTCCAAATTCGAAGGGCAAATACCACTGCCGCTAACTCCAAGTCATGGGTAGGGTAGTTCTTTTCATGAGGCTTAAGCTTACGGGAAGCATAAGCTATGGCCTGACTCTCCTGCTGCAATACACCTCCAAGTACTTGTAAAGACGCATCGGTGTAAACTAGATACTCAACTCTCGGTCTCGGCAATGCTAACACAGGTGCTGAGGTCAACTTATCCTTCAACTCATCAAATGCCAACTGATAGCCATCACTCCAATTGAACGGCACACCTTTACGAGTCAGATGTGTCAAAGGACCCGCTATCTTTGAGAAACCCCGAATAAACCTCCTGTAGTATCCTGCTAGGCCCAAGAAACTACGGATCTCTGTCGGTGTCGTGGGCTATCCCCACTCCCTCACCGCGGATACCTTCCCCGGATCAGGAGATATCCCCCGATCGGAAATAATATGCCCCCAAAACTGAACCTCCTTCAGCCAAAACCCTCACTTCTCATACTTTGCATACAGCTCGTTCTAACGTAGCACCTGCAAAACCTGCCTCAAATGCTCGGCGTGCTCCTCCTTTATCTGGGAGTAAACCAGAATATCATCAATGAAGACAATGACGAACTGATCCAGGAACCCTCTGAATACCCTATTCATCAGGTCCATAAACACGGCTGGAGCATTGGTCAAACCAAAAGGCATAACCCGAAACTCGTAAAAACCATATCTCGTTAAGAAAGCAGTCTTCGAGACGTCCTCTTACCTGATACGCAACTGATGGTATCCCGATCGCAAATCAATCTTCGAGAAGAAAGATGCTCCTCTCAACTGGTCGAATAAGTCATCGATTCGGGGCAACGGATACTTATTCCATATCGTGACCTTATTCAACTCTCGGTAATCTACGCACAACCTCAACGATCCATCCCGCTTCTTTACGAACAACACAGGGGCACCCCACGGTGAAGTACTCCTCCGAATAAACCCCGGACCCAATAACTGCTCAATCTGATCCTGTATCTCTCTCATATCAGCTGGAGCCATACGGTAAGGTGCGCGGGCAATAGGCCGAGTGCTCGATGTCAAGTCGATCACAAAATCTATCTCTCTACTCGGAGGTAATCCAGGTATATCCTGAAATACATCGAAAAACTCTCGAATAATCGGAATCGAATCAAGTGGTATCACCACTTCCTTAGAGGTATCCTCCTCTATATAGTACAAGTGAGTGGACGATCCTCCCTTAGGACTAGGCATCACCACTAAGAACATCTCCTGCCCGGGAATGGCAAAGATAATACTCCTACTAAAATAGTCAATCATGGATTGGTATGCAACTAGCCAATCTATACCAATAATGGCATCATACTCCGTCATCTCTAACACTAACATATCTGAGGGTAAAGTAAACCTCCCGATCTCTATACCCATACCTCTACATACAAGGGAAATCACGGAACCCCTACTCAACGGTGAATCTACACAAGTAACCGTACTCTCGGCAGTGTCTAACAACCCAATGGTGCGTGCAAATCTCATAGCAATGAAACAATATGTAGCCCCCGTGTCAAATAAAATACGCCCCATAGTCCCCTGAATACAGAACATACCCTCAATGGAAGGTGGATCCTGCGGGGCTGCGGCCTGCTGAAGCTGATATACTCTCCCATACTGAAGTTGTCCCTGCTGAACTGGGACCGCTGGAATGGGTGGTAATGATGCCATCTGTGGTGGTGCTGGGAGGGCGGCGGGAAACATAGGCCTCTGCGGCTCCTGTCGAGCACCCTGCTGCTGCTGCTGCGGGTCCCTGCCCCTATCAGGACAATCCTGGCATTTATGGCCAGTCTTGCCACAAACATAACACTTCCCCGGGAAGTTTCCCCCTCTCTGTCCCTGCTGTCCTCGGCCCTGGTGGTCGTTACCATTCCTCCCCTGGCCATGCTGGCCCTATTGAGACTGTTGTTGACCATTCTGCCCCTGCTAGCCCTGATGGCCGTTTGGACCCTGATGGCCCTGCCTAAAACCTCCCTGTCCGTGCCTGAAATTCCCCGATCTGAACCTCTTATGATCCCCTGCTGGGAACCCTGGTCACCCTGCCTCTGCCCCTGAGTAGATTGTGCCCCACTGGCACCATTTCCCCCAGTCCTGCCCTGAGGGCTGGACTCTCCTGACCTCTTGCTCTCAACCTTATGAAAGCGGTGATCCTTCCAGTGTAACAGTCCAGCGTTAACCACGTCAGAATAAGTGGCCAATGAGAGGTTTCCCAATAAACGTTGACGGATCCTCCAAGTCAATCCGTCGGTGAACTTCTGAATCTTTTTCTCTTCTATCGGTATTTCATCCGGGATAATATTCAGTAGATTTTTGAATTCGGACTCATACTCGGCCACAGTCTTTCCCTCCTGTCTAAGATTCATTAACTTCCTCCTCTTTTCCGTGTGAATAGCTGACGGAAAATACTTGTGGTCGAACCGCACCCAAAACACATGTATCATGAGAGTATCTCTCTCCTCCACGGTGGTAATAAACTCTCACCACTGCAGTGCAGATCCCACTAGCTTGAAAGTAGCTAGTACCTTCTTCTGAACATCGGTGCACTCATACATCCTCAAGTGCCTCTGAATGTCTTTCCTCCACTGACTTGAAACCACAACATCGGAGCTACCTGCGAACTCCAGTGGGTGTGCCTTCTGAAAAGAATCACGTACGCGTTCCCAAGCAGATGGGAATGCATGTGCCTGAACTGGCGCGGCTACTGGCGCCTGAGGTGGTGCCTGCTGTACAACTGCTAGAGCGACATTTACCGCTTGGGCTACTCTGGCTGCAACCTCAGCGGCATTCATGGTGCCCTGTACTCGTGCTGGCTAGGGTTCGGGCTGTGCATTCTTAGGAACCCATGGTGCACGTCGTGGAGGCATCTGAAATAAAAGTAAAGTCTATAAGTTCGCAGTTATAAACTCAAAATAGCTGAAGAATGTAGCATATACAAAAGTATACAACACTCCTAAAATACATGTCTCTACATCAATGAAAGCTCAGCGGAAACCTAATAAGCCGTACAGATCCTAAAGGACACTAGAACCTGATGCTCTGATACCACCTGTGACACCCCGACTAATTAAATACCGGGTAGCTACTCCTTCATTAAATTAATAAAAAATGCCAAGTTGGTTCAGTTAATAGCATCACTGTCGAAAATATTTTAATGATTACTAACCACCTCGTATTTAAAAGTAAGATGTCAAATTTTAAATTAAGTCTGATTAACATGCAATAAGAGAATTATGAAAGGATAACATAAGCATTCACCATAAAGAAGCAATAGAATAACCAACATATAATAATAAGCCTGGAGGAAAAACTCCTCACAACAATCTCACAACTAACAAAAAAATAAAATAGTATATCCTGAAATTATTACATGCCAAAAATCTGAAAAACTGAAATATGAAATGCTTGTAATGGAAATGGGCTACATGCCCTAGAAATGATGAAAACTGAATATAGAGTCAAGACAAAAGAAGCGTCTACTAGCAAGGCCCTGTAACTTCCACAACAGCTACAGCTCGTCACCTGAATGGAAATCCTATGCATGGCGTCCTTGTGGCTGGGCACCTAAAAAGGTTTTTTTTACAAAACAGATTTGAAAGAAAACGGGTTAGAGCCCAAAAGTGGAGAGTATTTTAAAAATAGCAAGTTCTTTAATAACATTAAAACAATAAATGCAAAATACATGTTAGGACGTGCTCTCACATGAAATACTCACCTCTCGACTAATTGTGCACTCCTAACGTACAGTACCCATCTAAGTGGTATTCGTATCTAACCAAACCGTCATAAGTTCTAACCTTTCTAATCGATTCATAATATAAATTCCCCATGTTATCAATTAAATGGATATCTTTACTGAAACTCGGATTCTTAATTATTAGAAATATAATTCACAGCAGGTTATCCCTTTGTATCTTTATCAAGGCGTTACAACAAGTATTCTCGCAGTTATAACATAATAATTCCTTTTCATTTAACCGTATATCATTCACATCATAAATATACAATAAAAGTTCCCCGAGGCTAAGCTGCAGTGCATACATACTCTGCTATCCCTTCCCGGTACATCACGTACATAAGGATCACGCATTCCGAATCTCTGAGGAATTGTTCTCAGATAACAACAATCACAAACAATGGAGGCGAACACTGTCACATCACATGGGACATGCACATACCTACGCTCCCATGATTAGAAGACTTATTAACTTCCCAATAAGTCCTTCTCTGACCCATGTCCTCAAGGTACCAATCTAAATTCCCCCTCGTAGGCACACAAAGACTAGATGGCCCTAAGCGAACGCAAACCTCCCGTGATAGCAAGTATGGTAGGTATGTCATACACATAAAATTATACGTACTAAGCATGCACACTTCTTTGTAATCACCACAATTTATTATAGGTACACTTCTCATTCTCATACCAACTTATAATGTCACACAAATCATATGTCCGGTTTATATGTATTTAAATCATTAATTATCCTCGCATCGTGGTTAGTCACTCGCGCCCTAATCAACAACTATCATTTGGTTCAAAGCACACTTCTATGTTTCACTCCTCAATATATCCAAAGTGTCCCAACTATATCAATTAGTCATCAAACGAATGTTATCTCTACAAGTAAACCAGGTTACGGGACATTAAAAAATCGAATCAGACCAAAAAGACTAATCTGTCAATTCATTCGTTCGAACGAAGTGGGCATCCAACGAGATCTCGCTCGAATAAAAGGCATCAAATGAACATCCAACTCGTTAGAAGTCAAACTATCAACTCGTTAGAAGTTCGTTCGAACGAGCTCGTTCGAACGACCTCGGCAGGCCTTCTAACGAGGTGACTGTTTCGAGCCCAGAATTCTCCTATCTCGTTTTTCCCAATTTTTCTTCACCTCTAATCTCATCTAAACATCATTCCAACAGTAGTTCAAGGTTCTTAATCATTCCTAAACATACTTAAATCTTATTTTACCATATGTATGGGGTCAAATCATCCTAAACCACATCTAATCATCAAATCTCCCCAATTTTCCCCAAATCTCATGAACATGAACCCTAGAAATTTAAATGCCATCAATAACCATAATTAAATCATATTTTGAAATAAATAAAATGTATTTCCATCAGTATAATCATCCAAACACAATTCTGCATACCATCTCTTTATCAAATCATGAATTTCTAATTCCAATTTTATGGGTTTTTGGCAATTCTCCCAAAATAATGTAATTATATAAATTTCTACTCATGGAAGAAGCATTCATTGCAAATAACGTAATTAAACCACTTTCCTAGGATTATCCTCTGAATTTGGTGTTGAATTGATGAAGGTTGCTCTCTCCTTTTCTCCCAAGGTTGAAGGTTGAAGATGGAGGTTGTGTTTCTCTTTTGGGAACTTCTCCTAACTTCTCATGAAACCCCCGTAGCCCTCTAATCAGTTAATTTCTGGTAATGGGTTGGTGGGTTATGAAATTCCCTATTTAAAACTCCCAAAATTCGTTAGTCATAAATCCCAAAATTCCAAAATTACCAAAATACCCTTTTAAGTTGCCGGTATGGCCTAAAAAAGCCCCGGGACCCAAACTAAACCCTAAGCTAGTGTTTTCTGACTATTTCGACCCTTCCGAACACGTTGGGGCACTCAAAATGACGATACGGTTGATAAAAATACAATTAACTTTTTAATTAAAATATTTATATTCTTGACGCGACTGTCACACGCGTCCCAACAAAATTTCCAAATTTCCATATTTCTATGTCACGATAAATTCAATATTTTTAATATTCATATAACGTTATAATCAAATACCAACTCACATCTTGTTAGTATTTTATCCGGATTAATTCTTAATTAATACACATTTAATTTAATTAATCCCAATAAATAAATATTTATAAAGTACGGGGTATTACAACACCCATGTGTCTGGACATCTAAACATTATGCAATGGGCAAGAAGAAGAAAATAGATACGGTTCAGAGGATGGGTTTTGAAAAATCTTTTAGCAAGTTCTTAATTTACTTTAATATGTAAAATAAGATACTCTTCATATTTAAATTGGTGTCACACTCACATGAGATACCCCTCACCACTCATCTAACAGTGCACACCTAATGCATGTATTTTAAAACAACCGAGTTATATAGCCCGCCTAACTAGCACCTCAAACGAATCTCAAGTCTATACACTATCAAGTACCCCACGTATCCAAAATATTCTAAGCGTTTGCCAAAGCTTATACCATATAATTTCTCGCTTCTCATATAATCATTTCATTTTAAACAACCTTCACCATTTATTACCCCATTCTCATTTTAAGTTTACTATTTCGTATATAATGCTTTTATATTTATATACGTATTTTACATTTTATATTTCGAAATTTATACTCCCGGATATGAGAAATTAACTCACAATTATTTCCTCATTTTAATCCGTATATATATATATATATGCTTGTGCTTGAAGGCACGATGCAAATTTTTTAAAGGGTACGCCATTAATTAGATCATACGTCGTATTTAGTTCGCAACAGTAATAGTAATCGATCTTGGAACTCGTATAATATGTCGTAATGGCATAGTCAAAATTGGACATCATTTTTTAATAAAAAACTGACGAATTAATTGTGTCGTCACGAGTTCGTTTTTTCACCTAACAATTTTAAAAAATCAAAGTTTTTTAATTAATATCGTTTATATTAAAAGTTTAGCCGAGTGTTTGTTAAAAACATGGTGTCAAGTTAATTTTCTAATATAACTAAGGATCAAATATAAAAAAGTCACTCAAACCTTTTTTAATACACATTTAGTCCAAATATTTTATTTTGTACCAAAAAGTCACTTATTATGTTATCTTTAAAGGTCTGCGCCAGTGACATAGTAAAGACTTTTTGACATGGTGAAGGACTTTCTGGTGCAAAATAAAAAGGGTTAGACTATACATGTATTAAAATAAGTTCAAGATACTATTTGGTATATGCCCCCGTAACTAATGTTAAGGTTTCTTAAAATTAATAATGAAACTATTTTTTATTAATATAAAGGTAAAAATATATAGGATGGGATGTATGAATGAGATTTGAGAGAGTTGAGATATTACCAAAATAACAAAGGAGGGGTGATTGGATAGGATGCCATGTTAAAAAGAGATTTGAGAGAGTTGGTGATGGCAACCCACGTGAGCGAGTTGTAAAGATTTAGTATTTCAAATTGTTCAAATTTTGTGATTAATTATAAATACAAAGTAGGTACACAAATTAAATATTATAAAAATAATGAAAAAGTGAACGTTAATAAAGAACGATGACAATGTTATATTGTTTTTTTAATAAAATTTACGTTAATAAAGAACTTTCATTACTTATTTTAAAAAGTGTACGCTATTTTGTACAAAAAAATCTAGCGTTCCTTATAATAGGAAATAGGTTTTAATAAAAACTCAGACGAATTAATACATTGACACGTAGCGTTACATATTCTAAGGGTCGCGTTTTTCATGTAACATTAATACATTGACATGATTAATTCATAATTTTACTCGTGTTATTCGGGTCAAATAGTATTTTAATGTGATGTGAAAAACTATAAGACACGTTATTCATGTTGTTTATTGAAATCTACTAATAATAATGTATTAAACTAAAAAGTAAGTTTCTTACTAAAAAAATCATTTTTTTAAGTTTTGTTTTATTAAAAAAATATAAAAAGTATTAAAAAATACACTTTTTAAAAAATTTATGTTTCATAAAAATTTGTAAAAACAAATTTGCTAAAAAATGATATCAAATTTATTTTTGAATATAACTAACATCAACTTTTGTCCATAATAAATAATGAAATATTTTTTCATTCACGTCTAATTTAATAAAAAATAATATAAAGATCAAAACACATTATCTGATCAACTATTATTTCTCTATGTATGGATTTACTTGGACAGTACCTAAACAATAAAAGGAATGGGATGAATTTACTTGGACATTACTAAATAATAAAGAGGATGGGATAGGATGGGAGTTGGTGGCAATCCCATGTGGATACCAACTTTCTTTTCAACTTGAAACACCCTTACTGACATTTTCCTTTGATTTCTGATTTTTGCATCCTCTCTCTCCCTCTCTCTCTCTCTCTCAGTTTTTTAGATTTATGATATTTCTTTCATTTTGACATTATCAAGGAATGAGGAATTTTATTGATAGAAACGGCAAAAAAATGCATCTACAACACATCTTTGTTCTATTGTTCACGAACCCACTCTAGCTTCAGAATATCTTTCTACTATTGTTTTTCGAAACGCAGACGAAGAGTTCGAAACTCCATTATAATCTTCACAAACTTTTTCTGCAGATATACAACATAATAAAAGATAAAAAAAATGTTAACATAAATTAGTAAACAGAAGATCTAAACTTTGCTTAATAAATCTCTAATAAAACAAAAACTAAAATAATATAGTTTCTATATACAAAAAAAAAACATCCAATTCAAACAATTGCCACCAGCAATGCTAAACTAAAGAAGGCAATGATGGGCCATCATTCCACCTCTATAAACCAGCCATTCAGGATATGATACCATGAAAACACATCTATATTCATTTGGGAGAAAACCCTTCTTGTTCTATTTGTGGATTTTCCGCCACGAGTTGAGATTATAATGAGTAATGACCTAGGAAATAAATGTTGTTTTGAGATTTTTTTTTTTTAGATTTTGTTATTGATGAAGTGGAGAAACTCGATTGTGATTGCTGTTAGAAGATTTTGTTATTGAGCCGTTGGAGCTTTCTTGTAAAACAAAAATATCCATCATATTTGATAGCAACTAAATAATATAAGCGATAAAACATGAACAAAAAGAAAACGAAAAAAAGACAAAAATGGAATGTTGATCAAAATAAGCCGAAAAAAATCATAAACAAATTTATTACCCACAAATAAAAATACCTGCAAATAGAAATACCTACAAAATTATTCCACCTAAAACACTTGCATACCTGTAAATAAACAACAAAACCCTGAGAAATACAAAAGTAAAATAAGAGACTCAAAATTGAAAGCGGAGATAAGGGTTACCTTCAATAGAACATGGTCCATTTTCTTAGTTGGATTTGGAGAAAAAATGAGAAAGGGACGGGGAAGAACCAATTCATTGACCGTAGCTAGGTTTTGTTTTTGTTACCACAAAATCAAAACCAAAACACCCCAAAACCAAAAAAGATTTAAAGAAGACATATCCTGTCGAAATCCATGACGAAACCCAACGTAAATTAATAGCAGAAAAGAGAGAACTACATTTTATTTCAGAATTTGTTAACTTGGTAGTGGCAATGGCAGCCATCCACGTCCTCAACGTCCTCTACATCCTTAACTTCGTAGTGGCAGCCATCAACATCCTTAACTTCGTAGTGGTCGTGGCAGCCACTAAAGAAGGACTAATTAGTATCCATAAAAGAAGCGCCTGGTGTTTTCTATACTTGGCAACCATCAACGTCCTCAACCTTTTCTTCTCTTTCTTTCTTACTGTGATGGCAGCCATAAAAGAGGGTTTGAGAGGGAAGAGATTGAGAAAGAAATAGAGGGAGAAAGAGAGGAGCCTTTTCAAATGGGAACAAATGGTATGGTTTTTATGAAATCATGGGTGCAAATAAAGCGTGTCAAACACACCATCTGGTGGATGTCAGGCGTAGAGTAAAAAATGAAGATTTATCTTGATCCATGAGATCTGTTTCTAAATGTGGCAATCCGCTTAAAATAATAACTGGTGGCCAGCCCTATACTACCTTAAATCAGGAATCTCAGATGGCTCAGTCTCAACATCAACTGTCAATGAAAAAATATATAAGGCTAACTACGTGAAACTATTAAAAGGGGATGTCAAAATAAAGAAAACATACGACTGATAACAAACCAACACTATATAACTACTAACCAAGGTGGAATGTATACAAGTTCTATGGTGAATGAAATGCTATAATAAAATGAAATGAGTATGTATAAGAAAATATACTCGAATAAGCAGTTGGGTTACACACAATACAACATCCATGGGGAAGAAATATAAACAGCTATAAATAACTCTTGGGTATAAACCCGATACACAACATGAATTCTACCTAGATTTTCAAAGAAGCAAGAAGCAACTACAATCTAAATCCCGCAACAGCCCGCACATGTATTGGCTCCAACAACTCTGGATAGAAGGGCATTCGGCATCGATGCTGTACGACACTTGTAGTAATATATACATATAGCAGAAAAGAAATATAAACATGTCAGAGACCAATGTGTAAAAATGTTTAGCAAGTGTGTTAATCATGCATAATAAATATCAATGCACTTATTCCATAATTAAGGTGGAGTTGCACACTCGTGAAACCCCAACTCACCTCTCATCTAATGGAGCGCACCTATTCGCGTCCTAGAATCTTAACTAAGTTACCCCACCCATAAGGACAACCTACCTACCAAACTCACGGTCTATTCACGCAAGGCCTACCATTCTAACACAGACCTAGAATTCTTCCCATTCTTATCACACTTAAATAAAAACACCCATATATGCCATGCTAGGCTTAATCAATTCCAATTTATACCTTAAACAGATATTCATATTATTGCTTAACATTTTAACATTAAACTGTAATTTAAGTGTTTATTCTCTAATTTCTCATACATACAATTTATAGGGACGAAACTTCTCTCCACTCTCAACGTTGTGTTGCGTTTCGTGTGTGTCGCGTCTCACAAAGCGAAATCCAAACATGGAATCGCCCCGATACACTACTCCTTGACAACGTCAATCGTAGGGATCCGTTTGTCACAAGCTAGCATTAACTTTTATTATCAAAATGTAATCCCTAATCCATATACATACAAATACTAAGACAAAACTTCTTTCTACTCTCAACACTTCACTGCATTTCGTGCGTGGGGCATCTCGCATAGTGAAATCCAAACAAGGAACTCCCCAGATACATTACTTCTTGGCATTGTTGATTGTAGGGATCCATTATGTCATTCATACAATCATACTACTGATATATACAAGTAGCAAGGAAAAAACATCTCACTACTCTCAACATGGCACTGCATTTCGTGCGTGGGGCGTCTTGCAAAGAGAAATCCAAACAAAGCCCCCCTACCCACCCCGATACACTACTTCTTGGCAATATTGATTGTAGGGATCTATTTTGTCATCATAAAAATCATGCTACTAATATTTGGATTACTAACTAAGAGTAACCCCAAAATCTCAACTAAATCATTGGGTTGATATAACCGAAATTTTTCCTTATGTGTGTGTAACAACCCGCCTAATAAGATACCGGGCGATCACTCCAATATTAAATTAAAACAGGAGTCACATATGGATCATCCTTAGCATCACTGTCTAAAATCCATTTAATTACTAATATCCTATTAGGTGGCCGTTAAAAACTTTTACTTAACTACTCTTTTTAACGAATAAATTAAAACATCCACAATTAAATGCGTAATGAACTGAAATGAAAATGAAAGGAACTAAAATAACCGAACACTCGGTCCAAATAATACAACCATATCGAATGTTGTACTGAAAGAATAAATAAATGCAATTGAGCCATTGGCTCGAAGGTTTATACAATATCTCCTATCTAGAGTACAAGGAAAGAAACGTCTACCGATAACCTGCAAGCATCCACAGCTGCTGCAGCAGACGTCTGACTCGAAAGAATTTCCATCCAGGCGTCCCTGTGTCTGGACACCTATATATATATAGTATAGAGAAAGAAAGGAGAGTAGACAAACGGGTCAGAGCCCAAATGTTTTGAAAATATTTTGCAAGTGCATAAATGCTTTATTTTTAGAAAAATAGTTTTATCTCATATTTAAATTGGTATCGCACTCCCATGAGGTACCCATCACCTTTCCACTAACAGTGCACTCCTAGCGCATCCCTCTAGACATCCTAGTCAAGCTATCCTGCTAAACTAGTCTATCCCAAACCCACTATCTACCCCAGATAGTCCAACCGATGTACTAAGGGCTAAACTTCACTCTAATCTCGACGCCATGCCATGTTCGTGCGTGGGGTGTCTCGCAAAGAGAAATCCAAACAAGGAACCCCCTAATACACTACTAAGCGGCAAGGTCGATCATCAAGATCCTCCAGTCCCTTAGTACAGAAAGATATATATAATATATATATATATATATATATATATATATATATATATATATATATATATATATATATATATATATATATATATATATATATATACCACACACATTTATAATATTAGAGCACTAAGGATTAAACTTCTCCCCAGTCTCAACACAGTGCCATATTCGTGTGTGGGGTGTCTCGCGAAGCGAAATCCAAACAAGGAACCCCCCCAATACACTACTACGCGGCACGGTCGATCCTCGGGATCCATTAGACCCTCGGTACTCAATTCATCTATTTATATATACATATATATAATCATCCGGATCTATCTCCCGGACTGAGGTGTATTCTATACACAAAGTATTTATCAATACTTATCCTTTTCATTTCAAAAACTTCCATTTCCCTTCTCATATCTAGGAAATGTATTTAAAGCCAATTCATTATCATGAATTTCTTTACCAAAACATATATCTTTTTAAAAGCCAATTTTATTAACATAAAAATGCTTTTCCTTTTTAAATCATCAAATTTCCCTTCTTATACTCAGGAAATGTACCCAAAGCCATTTTCATTATCATGAAAATACTTTGATCAAATCATATGCTTCCACATCCCTTCCTACATCCGGGAGTGTTACCGAAGCCAAACCTTTATCCCATTTCCCTTTTTATACTCAGGAAATGTAAATTAAAGCCAATCCATTATCATGAATTTCTTTAATAAATCTAAGACCGTCCCTCCGGGTATCCCCACTGGACGCGCCCCTAAATGGTTATCATCTTCCAGGGCCTCCAAGACAACCTGGGAACCTAACAACGTCGGGAAGCGGCCATATGCCTGCGGGATAGTCAAGACCACACCCGAAATCTCCTAACCAGCGCAGTACAAATAAACGCCCATATGGCCTAGGGACTATATCCAACCTGCTCAACATCCAGGAAGGCTTCACCACAACGCGCGCGACTTCCCTTATGATAGCGATTTAGGGAGGTGTGTACAATCCATAATTTATTAATTATGAAAAACATTTCTCATTCCATTTTGAAAATATTCATTTTTATATTTTCAAAATCCTTTCCATTATAACATATATATATGTATACCTAAATCACACAGTATATATGTATAGTATATATATTCCTCCTAGAATATATAACCGGCCATAAAGGCCTATATCATCTAACGATGACCATAATCCCAAGGATTCCCTCCAGGAAATCATAATCATGCATTCGTATTAGCATGATTCTAAATCCAAAGTATTTCTTACTTTGATGACTAATAATTACCCTAATCAACTCTTAAAGGTTTATTGGATATCTCCAAATATAATAATTCACTCTAAGTGAATATATACATATATATTCCCAATTCCTCAAGTCCTTTAGGACATAACCCTCTAATATACTTTAACTTAGAAGGCCCTTAAATTTAAATCTTAAAGAGGAGAAATAATAATCTCCAAAATCTTGGGCTGAAATCAGGGCACCGGTCGACCGGTCCTGGACCCCCAGTCGACCGCGGGTTGCAATTAAGCCTACGAAACAAAGCAGTAGGCCATTTCTTCTTGACGCGGTCGACGGGCCATAGGGGCGCGGTCGACGGGTCACACCAGGTCCTCAAAACTAAATTCTCCAAATTCATCTATCCAACAACCCGATTTCATTATCGGGGTTTCTAAACTACCCCAAAAATTATCCAAAACGTCTACGCAATTAATTCTAGCCGTAATTTTTCCAATTCCCGATTTGATTTCCGAGTTGATGATTTCAACCCGGAGCTGTCATCTTGTAAAAATCATATCAAATCGTAGAAAAATCAGAAAAATACGCGGTTAGCGCCCACACGACCGTATCCAAAAGATCTACAACTTTCGTGTTTTGACCGAAAGCTAAATCAATTATTTTCCTAGTCAAAAATGACCCTAAAGGCTACGGGTTACTATTCATCACCTTCTTCGAGAAGGTTTCAGCCATTAAAGCTTCTCCCAAGCTTTTGTCGCCTCACCCAACGTCCTACAACCTCAACCAACTACAAATACACCTATATTAAGGGTTCTAAACATCCTAGAACCCAGAATCACCAATAAATTTCAGTTAAAACCTAAGTTTCTCCAATTTACCATTTTTAGGGGTTTATTCGTTTTAACTCCCAAAAACCCGTTTTATCCACGAATACCCAACCCAATATCATTAGGGTTTGTTATACCAACAATGATATGAGATATTTATGCTTAAAAATAAATAAAGCAAGTAAACACTTGCCTCGTGGATAAAATCTGACGTCCTCGAGCCAAATCCCGCGGAGGCCGGCCGGAATCTCCCCCTTTTTCCTCTTTTCTTCCCTCTCTCTCTCTTCCCTCTCTTCTTTCTTCTTTTTCTTCCTTCTTTTCCCACTCTTCCTCCTTTTATAAGGAGAAAAAGGGTTAAACCCCTTTAAAACCAAAAACGACTCGTTTACCCAATTACGAGTTACTTTTACCTCTAAAATTACCCGAAATTCAATTTCGACAATCGGACACTCTTTTCCGACTATCTCGGACATTCCGAGACTTGTGGCGCAGTCGAAATTTACATCCGAGATACTTGACCGCAAATCACTATTCTAACCCAAAATAATTAAATGTGGTGTTCCACTCAAAATCTTACCTCTTTTGTCGCTATACTCCACTGCGACATATAAATAAAATATTTCGACCTATATGGTCCCAAAATAATTTATAACACCCTTCGAAAAACATTAAATCCTCGAAAATCCCAAAAATCACTATTTCGAGAAATTCTCCAAATTCCAATTTTTACTTAATTATGGAATTTAATCATCTCCAAAAAGGACGGGTTGTTACAGTGTGATACATGAACCCCTAACAATCTAGTACACCACAATATCCCAAGATGTACACCATTAAAATTCATATCCTTTCACCTATAGGATATATAATAAATATATATATATTTACTCTAAACACACACACACATACACACACACACACACACACACTCTCTCTCTCTCTCTCTCTCTCTCTCTCTCTCTCTATATATATATATATATATATATATATATATATATATATATATATATATATATACAACCATTCATTCCCATAGCCAAATGTACATACTATATATAATGTACAATGGCCATACACACAATACATCCGTCTATATACTGCCGATATACTGCACCATGATATCATCTTCCAGGGCATTACTCATATATCATCATGGGGACCACGGTCGGACTCATTATCACCGACATCGGGGCCAATAAACACACACGACGTCCATTCAATGAGACGAAACTTACCCACCACGCCTCACCAAAAAAAAAATATAAATCACATCGTAACACAATGGACGCTATGACCTGGGGAATATCCACACTTTGCTCCTCGAGCCAAAGTGCTCACCCTCATCGCGCAACTTCCCAATGATGGCATGAGCGGGGTATTCTTAACAATACAAGTATATATATCATTCACATACACAATATATATACATCCATATGATTACATCATATAACTAAACCTTCGTATACAGTTTAGATATTCACACATGAGTATACACATATATTCATATTTATGGAAATATATATATATATATATACACACACTATCTCTCGTCCGTATGTATAAGATTTATAAACTCGGCTATAGGTATGCATAATCCTTAATATACTAGTCCTTGTCCCAAAAACATTAACTTACCTCGATATATGAATGCTCTTCCTCACTTGAAGTATATTCATCCATATCTCCTATGATATAAATAATCTTCCAATGTAAATATATCTCAAACATTAATGTCATCACCCAAAGTTTAGTGTAGGAAACAATCACTACACATCTCATGTATATCCAAAACTACATCAATATCTCTAGTACTAATTTCGACTATTGGTATGCACATAACTAATAATCTACAAACCTCAAGATCAATCTTAAATTTATTCCAAGATTCCATCACATATTGAAAATACCACCCCCATATATAATCACTATCCCCCCTACGGTTCTATTATTCCTATGAACCCCTAAATCTTATTGCTCTTGCAATCTATTCCTTAAGTTGAGCATTACTAAGGATACGCGACCACTCTCTCTCGTCGGTCCCCAATCCATTTTAAGTAGAATCCTATGGCTATTCAGATTTGATACACTCATCGGCCCACGATTTCAAGTCACACCCTAACCACTCTCTCTCAAAGAATCCTAAACCGTACATCATATGAAAACTCTTCTATGACCTCGAAATGGAACTTCAGTTCTCAATGAGATTATTTAATAATCTAATACAACAATCTCCAATATGCACATATTTTTGTCTCCAAAATAGTTTGATGTGTCCCCGCCATCAAAACATATAAGAATATCCTTAGAACTATTCAAATCGTAGCCCTTCATCAATTTATAATATTCCAAATCAATAAGCCCAAGCGAATAGGAGTAAAATTCTCCCAGGAAAATTATCCAAAATTGCCCTCTTTCCGAATCGATTCGGTCCTAGCTGCGAATCGATTCAACCCAACTAGACTTGTAAGTCTGCTACATACCGAATCTATTCGCTAGGGGCGAATCGATTGGGCCCTAAAGACATGATACCTCTGCAACATAGTGAATCGATTCACTAGGGGCGAATCGATTCGGCTTGTGAAACAAGCCACGAAATGGAGAAATTTTCTCTAATCCTAAAATTCCCAAAATTCCAATTATACTACATCCAACCCTATATTTTCAACCGAAATATGTTCCCATCATCAAATCTTATCCTATATCTATTATCCTAAAGTTTTTCTCCCTTAAATCCATGTTTAAACATTAATTCCAATATTGTAACAAAAATTTAGGTTTTTGATAAATATACCCGAAATCCAATTCTTTTATCCACAAATTTTGAAATCAAATACACAAATGAAATATTTAGCAAGATTAAACACTTGCGTGAGAATTGTAGAGGTCAAATCATCCCCGAGATCACGTTTGGGCCGGAAATCTCAAAGCTTTCTCCCTTCTCTCTCTTCTTTTCTTCTTCTTTTTCTTTTCTTTCTATTTTTATCTTTCTCTAAATGAGATGATATGATATCGTAAGCCCTTAAATCCCTTAAAACATAATTCCCAGTTTTAATTGTTAATACACACTTTAAATGACTCGTTTACTCCAATTCGAGTCAATCTACTTTAAAATATTCTAGAGTTGAAATAAAACCCAATGACCGTCATTTTGACTATCTCGACCCATTCGGGATCAACAATACACTCAAAATCATCATCATGAGTACTTTGAAACGTCATCAATTTTTGGACTTCAATTTCCAAATTTTAAAATTCTTCGATTTAAATAAATTTTAATTCTCCCCAAAATTTAATTTCTTAGTTCCAAAGTCATGGGTTGTTACATACTTCCCCCCTTACAAAAATTTCGTCCGCGAAATTTAGGTTATGCCTAGGACTTCAATTTCATCTAGCCCTTACATCTACCCTCTAGATCAGCATACCGATCCTTTCCAGTTCTCGCGTCGAACCGTATAACTTTTAAAATAATCTCAGCCATCTGGTGTGGATTTTGTGGGTGTTTACGGAAGTAACCTTAGGTTTGAATTATAGTGAAAGAAGGTAAATTAATTACTGAGAAAGAAAAGAGGGAGAATTCAAAAATTTTAAGGATAAAGTAGGAGGTCTAGGAATAAATCACATAGATGACATCATCAAGTAAGCTTATTATATATATATATATTTATGTACACACACACACATATATATACCCCCACAATACACGTAAAGTATATCAGTACATATACATCACACTCTATATATGTAAAATAACCACCCCTTGGAGCTATAACTCAATGGTGTAGTCTCTAGAATTCCAACATCTTCTAGGGAATCACTCACATTATCATCTTGGGTCCCAGCGGTGGGACTCTCACAGTGACTTGGTAAAAACCAAATCACAACGTATGGAAAGTGGTCATAATTCCTCACCAGAAATGCGAATGAAGCATACCCACAACGTCTCACCCCTAACAAAAATTACACTATATAATATCTAGACGACTATGACATGGGGAATATACTCTCCCTACTCCTCGGGCTAAGTGATTCACCCACATCGCGTAACTTCTCATGATGGAACTAGAGAGGTATGCTTCACATAAATATGTCAATCACACATAGATATATTTAAAATGACATCACATATATATTGTCTTTATACCCGTGTATATATATATCAACAAATCCCGCAAATCGACATATATATTCTACACGCGTAAGTATATTTATAAGCCCGCGAAATAATTTACAGAGTGTCACCCATCTCAAACACACTTCCAATTTGTACCCCAAATTTTATCCCCACTAACCCAAGGATCACATATCTCTCATTTAATCATCTAGAGGTCATCAAACTCTAATTAGGATCCCTTAATATATATATCTCCAAAAGGTTTTTTTTTTTCACTAATGCTTTTAGTCCAAAAAAATCTCTATAATTTGTCATTAAAATCGGACCAGACCGGTGGCCAAGAAAAACAAACTGATCTAGTGCGCTAATAAAAAAACCGATCAGGTAGTCCAAAAATGAATCAATCCGTTCCAAAACGAATCGATCCGGTCACCTTAATCCGGACCGATTCGGTCTCTCCATATTTTTTATTTTCACCAGAACTACTTCTTCACCAAATACACACCCAAGATATATACAACCTTATCTCCTTGGTTTCTAATAATTCCTAACCATATATGTTTCAATTACAAACTAAATTATACCTAAAACAACCATTAATTTCAAGGGATTCATCATTTTTTATAAATTTAATCCCTAAGTTCATATTTTTTAAACTCTTCCAATTTCCCATTCTAATTCACCCCACTAACATGGATTTTATCTTAGATGTCATTTGGAGTTTATATCACAACAATTTCTATGAAATCAATTCTCAAAAACCCATTTTCAATCCAATAATCCTAACCTAAAATTTTATAATTTTCATCACCAACTATAATATGAACAATAAACGCACTTAATGATTAAAGCAAGTTAAGTACTTTCTTGGTTGGATAAATCCGTTGACCTCGTGTTAGGACACGACCGTAGTTTGTCGGAAATTATTCTCATTTCTCCCTTTTCTTCCTTCTTTCTCTTATTTCTTTTTTCCGATTTTCTTTCTTTCTCCCATGCTCTAATTGGAGATAAATAATGGCTATCATTATTAAAGCCAAAAGTGACTCGTGTACACCAATGAGAGTCCTAACTGATTTGAAAAGTCCCTAGAACCCAAACACAGCATCCGTGTACACTATTCTAACTATCACAGTCCTTCCGAAATTAATCGTGCACTCGAAATCTCCATTTGAGTCACTTATAAAAAAAGGATGTCTTAACCCAACACATCTCCACACGTGTTTTTCGCATAAAATAACATCGCGGGTCGCCTTTATTCACCTATGACATGAAATTTTATTATCCCGCCTTATATAATTTAAATTATTATCTTATTAAATTACACCCACTCATGTAATTTATATATCCATAAAAGTATGTGGTATTACATTCTCCCCCCTTGAACAAGATTTCATCCTTGAACATAATTTCATCCTTGAAATTCGTAGAAAACTAGTACCAAAGACTTGGATGACAAAAAAACCACATTCTCTTGTACCCCAATTCAATTCATACTAACATTAGGATCACTCCAATTTGTTCCCGCTAGTGTTAAGCACTTATCTAGAGGCTTACTCACTATAGCCCCAACTTTAAAACAAGTATGATCGATACATTTCATATCGATATACTCCATCTGTCATAAACTCACATCACTATGTGCTAGCTTCCCGTGTCGATCCCAACACAATTCCTATCCTGAGACAAAAACCATAAGAATATTTGACCACTCATGTTAGTCCTTCAAATAGTGTTTCGTGGTGACACAACTCTTACGACACTCTAATGTCTTCCCAAATAGTATGCGATCAATTCCCCAATCAATAACGGACTCTACATCATGCTCGATATAAAAGTACATTTATTCCCTCACCTCCAAATAGCCAGAGGGATAATAATCAGGCTTTCCAACCCAAAACCTTAATAGGCACCTCATCCACATCAAACAAGTTCGAGTGACTACATATAACTATACCAATCGATAATTTCTTCTACCAATTACCATAATATACATTCCTTAAAATTACAAGTTATGTCAGTTATGAAAGTAGTCTAACCACAGTGACGGCAGAATTGCATTCAAACCTGTTTACTAGTTGTTAATCACCTCCTAACTACTCATTGAACCTTAGGTGACACGACTTGCGCAAAACAAAAAACATTATCCCCACTTCTACAAAAAAAAATCACTATTAGAGGTGGGGTTCTAAGATCTCATCCTAGTTTATAACCTTATTGGGAAGCACCTCACACTCGTGCACTCTTCCTTTACTAGCTTGTCTATCGATTTCGTCACTCGAATCGTCGGCTTAATACCTAATTTCTGATTATCCTTCTTGAAACAACCTATTTCCATTTCTAAATGGTGCGCCCAGAGATAGTATCACTATGTCTCACTCAAAACTGACTCCCACTTATAACATCTCATACTAAGTGGTACTTATACTACCCTTTATCATTGAGGTATACAAATAGTTTCAGCTTGTGAATTTTTTGTCCATAATGTGCACTTTTGGGCCCTTTATACCTTATTGACATTACCAATCTATTTACGCACGAGCCGCTCTCAACATTCAATTAAGATAGACTCCACTCAATATTTCACAATATTTAGACTTTTCCCCTTCTCAAGATATATCATTATAGATGGCTTCTCACAGCCTTTCAACCGATCTCAAGTGTGCCAACTCTCTCATTGAACATATATACCTAGATTATCGTCATTCACACACGACATTTGATCCATTATACCAGTTCGTCTTTATTTATGTCTTCCCCATAGACATATACCATTCAATCGGTGGATCCATTCGATCCATTATACCATTCCAAGACCTCGCCCATAGATAAAGGATAGACCGGGAGACTCGTCGTGACTAATTGGAAAGGGATCCTCGTGATGCTGGCTCAAAGTGTGATATGCGTGCACTGACTCGGAGGGAACACCTAGGTTTCGTTCAATTTTTAAGATGCATGGATCGGGCTCTAAGTCGGATGAACCATAACTTTTCTCCTCACTCGCCTTCGGGACCTCTAGTGGTATGGGTGGATGGTCACAAAGAAGAAATTCATCGATTTTATCTTTCCATTCGCTTTATTCTAGGTGTCTAAATGAATCCAATAGAGTTTGGACTTGGTCGTTAAGGCTCTCATCTAGGCTCTCATCCACCGGACCGAATTATTTTTCAAAATCTTCCATACTCATGTCCCCTAGCTCTCTCTCTCGAGTAGTGCCTACGTCCTCCCTTACTTGCTCGATCTCTAACTCCACTATTTTTCTCTCTTCCAAATCTTCTCTCTCTCGCTCAATCGCGGTCTCTACACACATCTCTTCCACTTGTCTCTCATCGTCTCAACTACCGCTATTACTTGATGAAATAAGGCACACCCCTAATGACTCTCTCTTGTGGGTCCTCCCATGCTTATGTGCTGCTCCTAAAAGATCCGTCTCTCGCGGTTCTCTTTCATCACCCTCATTCTTGATATTATTAAAAATATTTGTATCGAGGGTCATGTTCCCAAATGTTAATTGCATTCGCCCACTCCGAGTATTGATGAGCGCATTAGCCGTAGCTATGAATGGGCGACCTAGGATAATGGGAACATGATTGCTCGGGAGAATGGAGGGCTCCTCGTCCCAAATGATAAAGTCCACCGGGAAGTAGAAAGTGTCTATTTGGACAATCACATCATCAATGATTCCCTGAGGCATCTTCACAGAGCAATCCGCGAGCTGGAGAGTCATATTTGTGGGCTTGATGTGACAACCCGAGATCCGAGATAAGGGGTGGCCAGCCCGATACTCAAACGTAACAGGAATCATGGACATATATCATCCTCAGCATCAACAAAATAATCTGAATATATGGGAAAACCACCCAATATATCAGAAAAAGGGTTGCCAATATGTGTAAAATTTTAAAAAGGCAGTTAAGAAAACTAAATTTAAACAACCCGATCTGATAAACAAGTGTGCTTCCACAAGAATATATATATATATTACCACTAAAACGATAGTAAACCAATGGACTGAATAAGCTGTCGGTCCACAGCTACAAAGAACACCGTACGACACTATAATATCTTATGTAAGACATTCATTAATCAAATATCAAAGTTTGGTCCACTCGCTCGAGTTACGACCCGGACTTATCTAGAATAATAAGAATGAAAGAGTCTAATACAACGTCCTGTAATATCCCGCAAAATCTTACAGCTCGTCAAAGGCAAAGGAAGGGGAACACCAAAACGGGCGTCCTTATGGTGGAGCACCTGAGCAGATACAATCATATATGCAACAAGGAAAGTAAACCGGTCAGGGCCGGGTTCTATATGATTACCAGAAGAAATAAAAGCATGATAGAAAGGAACAATTATGCATAAATAAGGATGATAATATGACAATGACATTTCAACTAATTATGAAATGAAATGGAAATTAAATGCCTACATAAAAGAAAGAAAAGGAAGTAATATAAATTTAAAACCTTTACTCAGTATTCCAATTACCATATCCTTCTTACATTCCTTAATAGGAATTAAAAGCCATTTGTTTGGTTTGCAATAAGAAGGTATAATTTCCTTTCATTTATTAACTTCCAAAGTTAATTATCTTACCATAACATCTTTCCATTCCTTAATAGGAATATCATTAATATCAAGTGCTCTTTATGGCACATATCTTATTAATCTCATTTCTCGTGCTCTTTATGGCACGTATAATGCTCTTTATGGCATATATTCATCAAGTCCCACTTGATGCAGAAAAGTTTTATTCATCTACACATAACGATTCTAAGACCGCCCCTCCGAGTTTCCCCACTGGGCGCGCCCCTAAATGACCATCATCTTCCAGGGCCTATCTATACAAGACAACCTGGGATCATAACGCAACGTCGGGAAGCGGCCATATGCCTGCGGGAAAGTCAGGACCACACCCGGAATCCCCTACCCAGCGAAGAAAATATACAAAACCCTGCATATGACCTAGGACTATATCCACCCTGCATTCACTAGCCAGGGGGCATCACCAAGCGCGCGAACTTCCCTTATGATGTCATTTAGAGAGGTGTGTTTAAGTAAATTAGAATTTACCATATTTTATCTCATTTTCATTTCCAAGTTTCCATTTTCAATATCCATGTGTTTGGTCCTTTTTTTTTTATTCTAACCTAGCATAATTAAACAACCGAGTTCATTTTATTTGAACCCATCAAAATTTACATAGTTCGGGTCCTTAATAGAGAAATCTATCATCCTTAAGCCAATTGGGTTCATTTTATGCGAACCTAATTCCCATCGAATATTTTAATTAATATTCCTCAATATACCAGTCCCAAGAACTCTCCAAATGATCATTATGATCCTATCAATCCTCAAAGTTCATCTAACTTTGATAAGCCCCTAAGTCTTCAAGTTAGGGCATCTAACCCCCATCCACTTATTAGGATGCACAAAGAGAAGTGATGCCTCAACATCACTTAAGACAACCCTTTCCCCCGAACTTAACCCCAAGTGAAACCCATTCAACACTAGGGCACCAACCAACTCCACTAGGACTCTAAAAGTCAAGGCTTACTTCATTCAAGAAGGGTCCTAAGTCCCTATGGGAAGAAAAGAGTTTAAAAACAAAAGTAGGAAATTAGGTGAGAAAACAGGGGACCGGTCGACCGGACCCAAGACCGCGGTCGACCGCGTCTCAAATTTTTGCCTTAGCAGAAAAGCAGAAAGTTCAATTCGGACGAGCCGGTCGATCGGTAGGGGACCCGCGGTCGACCGCGCCCTCAATTTCCTGCCTTTGAAAGAAAGCAGTGTGCCCTCCTTCGAAGGCCCGGTCGACCGGTTTGGTTACCGCGGTCTACCGGCCATAGCAGACCTAGCCTCCCTATTTCTTCTTCCCTCAACCAAAACCATAACATCTAATGGAACTAATACACTACAATATGTCTAAGAACCATCATCAACAATATTTATCATCCAAATCAATCTCTAAGGGTTAATACCCAAATAATTTAACAAAACCCTAACTAAACTAAATCATAACAATCCACCACAAATCATGCTAATAAATCCACTTAAATCACATTATAGCAAGTAAGTTACTTGCCTTGATCTTGCAAATTCAGATTTGATTTGGTGGAGGCAACAATCCAAGCTCCAATCTCCCTTTTCTCCAAAGTTCTCTTCTTTCTCCTTTCTCCCTCTCTCTCTCTCTCTCTCTAGGGCTTAATTAGAAAAAGAAATGGAAGAAAAGAAATGGGGTTGGGGACTTAAACGTGGCTTAAATCTAAAAAGCCCACTTAAGTGGCTAATACGCGATAAAATGGTACGCACTACACATTTAAGCTATAACCAGTCAAAAATGCCCGAAATGCCAAAATACAATATGGCACTTATTTTCACTGTCTCGCACCTACCGGGACTAACTACACCCTCCAAATTATCATTTGGAAATTTTATAACTCATTTTATGTTTCGGTTTCTCATTAAACCAAAATGTCATTTAATTCTTATGACACAATAAATCACAACATGGATATTTTTACCTACTCATCAGGTAATCATACAACATTTCAGTAAATATTAACCTTTTTCTTAATAAATTAATATTTACTCAACATCCATCATTTTATAATTAATTACTACACCTAGTAAATAAATATAAAATAGGCTATCAAAAGTGAGGGTTGTTACACGTGAGTGCTCCCAAATCGAGTTTCTTATAGATTGAATAGGGTAGAATGTTAACACTCGCTCCTAAATCTATTAGTGCCCTTTCGATTCGGTTCTTCCCCATGACACACGAAATGGTGGGTGCACCCGGATATTTATACTTTAACGGACGGTCACTCGATAAAACTGAACTGACATTTTGGGCCAAAAAGACATTCTTATTTACCTTTAGCTTGCGTTTCACCGTGAGTAAGTCCTTAATGAACTTATCATACGTGGGAATTTTCTGTATGGTCTCGAGAAAAGGTAAATTGATCTTTACTTGCTTAAGTACATCCAAAACATCATCCCGAGAAGTGCCTTTGGAGTGTGGGACCAACCGTTGAGGGTATGGGGCAGCGATGGGGGGTTTCACTACTTCCTCGGGCTCACTAGTGTCTTCTTTGTCACTCTCATTCGAGGAGACATCGTCGGCCTCTTTCGTGCCGGGAGAAATCTCCTTGTCTTTCGTTATGTCGTGTGGGGGAGGTGATAAATCAACGACTGTGCCACTACGAAGAGTGGTAATTGCGCTACATTGCTCCGGATGGTCTTGGGATGTGGAGCTAACACTAGTTTGACCATGGAGAGGTCATTGGCCTTGGGCAGGGAATTTGCCCTTCTCTTGAACACTCAATGAGGATTGTATTTTTGACAAATTTGCATTTATGTCACCGATCAGACGATCATATTTGGCATCGTTTGAAGTCTGGATTGCAATGAATTGATTCATGGTATCCTCGAGAGTTCTCCGCTGTGGAGGGATATAATTTCCATGGGGTGGCGGTGCTTGCACATGTCCTTGCTTGTGTGGAGCTTGTTGAAATTGTTGTGGTGGAGGAGGGGCAACATGCGAAGGAGGGTTCATTGCGACATGTTGTTGCCCGTAGCTAAAACCGGGATTGTTTTCCCACGAAGGGTTATATGAATTCCCGTGCGGGGCACTGAAATTACCCTTATAGCCTCCTATACAACTAACTTGCTCCTGCAACATTACTTTGTAGGCGGGTATCATCGGGCATTCCTCAGTTGAATGTCCCGCCTCACAAATCGCACACACCTTTTCGACGGGATTTTTGATAGATCCAACTACCTCACATAAATCTCGAAATCCTTTCTCAAGGGTGTCCAACCGACAGTCCGACATAGAGGTCTTATCTACATGGTATAGGCCGGACGCCGATGGAGTGGTGGTTGCTTGACGATTTCGATTCTGAGCATTAGGATCAGAAATATCCCATGATTGGGTAGTCTCGGCGACATACCTCAGGTGAAGCTCAGCATCGTGGCAGTCTAGTTCGATAAATGGACCACTACCCATGGTTTCAATGAGTTGCTTGGAGTTATGGTTCAACCCATTATAGAGGAAGGAAATGATTTGAGCTGTATCAAATCCATGATGGGGGCACGAAGCAGTTAACTCATTGAAACGCTCATAACATCGATGGAATGGCTCATTATCCAATTGCCTGAACGATTGAATCTGAGCCTTTATGGAGATTGTTCGATGTGGTGGAAAGAACTTCTTGAGAAATCTGGATTGTAACTCTTTCCAAGATGGAATCGAGCTCGGAGGTAAAGACCATAGCCAGGTCTTAGCTTTATCTTTTAACGAGAATGGGAAGAGTTTGAGGCGAATCACCTCTTGTGTGCAAGTTTGATCGTTGATAGTATCACACACGTCCTCAAATTCCCTTATATGCAGGTATGGATTTTCAGAATCCATACCGTGATAGTGTGGTAGCATCTGGATCATCCCATTTTTGAATCGGAACTTCCCGGCATTATACGGGAGTATAATGCATCCCGGAGTGACAGTGCGATCGGGATATAAGAATTCTCTCAACGGGCGGTACGGAGGCTCGTCCTCACCGGTAGGTGCATTACTATGTTGCGACATCTCTCTCTCACTTGACGATTCGGCGCTCTCACTGGGTGTGCACGACGTGTGTCCTACGAAGGAGAAGGGAGTGTTACTAGAGATTGACTGCGACGGTGTAGGCGGTGGGATCCAAAATTATGGGGCGTTCGGAGTGTGGGGACTATCGGGATTATACTCAACAAGTGGATTTTCGTGAATGCTGGTTGGAGTATTATGGGGTGTGGGAGTGGTTTCAGAATTTAGCATTAAAGATTATTAGAGATGGTGGTGAATCTTTTTGTGTTTTTTTTATTTTTTATTATTTTTTTTTTTTGGATTTTTGAATTTTTGGTCAAAGTTTTGGATTGACTCGATCTAATCCTAAGTCTACATAATTCCCCGGCAACGCCGCCATTTGATCGAGGTGGAAACCGAGCGTCCGTGTAAATACCCTAATCGTTGTTATTGGCTTCCGACCACAATACAAAAACCTAAACTTTAACTACACTCTTATGGAATATAGCGGCTAGTCTGGGTATCGAATCCTCAGGGAACTAGGACGAGTGAACGTGACGACAAAGGTAAGACGGTTAACCCTAACTCTGACTCTAAAAAGACATAAAAAGATGATTGATATGGGAAATGACTAATTAACTAAGTGCAAACTAAATTAAACTACTGCATTAACTATGTGAGCAAAATTAACTAATTAAAAATGACTTAACAAGAATGAAGGAAAAACAGGTTGGGAATAGAATCCCCCAAACCCTAGTAGATTTACCATATATAATGCTAGAATTTTGAATTAGAAATTTAATTGAACCCGGTCTTTAGTACTCCCAAGCATTACATATATGAGGTTCAAGCCCGCATCATACATAATCAGAGGATGAGAAAAGCAGTGTCGCAATAGATACACGCGCATCACATCCTTAAACACCACAGTTACCTAGGGTCAACCGAGGTAAAAAGGTCTATGATGGTTGTGACAACTAAAAAACACGATTAATTCAAACTTCAATTCAAACCCTAGTTTCTACAGAGATAAATTACATCGGATTGGGATCATGCATCCCAACCTTTAAAAACCTAGCCTAACATGCTCAAAGTAATGAAAACAATTGTTAGATTGCAGGAAATCATGATTAAACTAAAGAAAATTTGTAAAGTGATGTAGAAAGGAAATTAGATTGAAGAAAATTAGCTCTTAATCTTACCCAAGTAGTAAAAGCAGCAATTAAGAACAGTTGTAATCACAGAAATCTGAATAATTTTCACTCTTGGAATTAAAATTGTAATCTACCTTGAAAACTAGGGTTTTACAAAAAAAATGGAAAATTATATTAATTCCCCGTACAAATAATGATAATAAAATGGGTTTATATACCCTACAAGACTCAAAGAGTTTTAGCAGCACTAGGACTTTCCGTTAGAGGAAAAATAGCAAATTAAAACTGCGACAGCCGGACCGGTCCCCTCCTCCCCCGGACCGGTTTTCCTTGATCCGGACTGGTCCTATCCTCCTACGGACCGGTTTTGCCTTGAATTCAGACCGGTTATTTTAATTTCTGGGCGGACCGGTCCCAGGACGGACCGGTTCTTTTAATTTCTGGGCGGACCGGTCCCCTCTTTATTTGACTTTTTCTTCTATCTTTGACTGCTCATAACTTTCACACCCGGACTCCGATTGAGGTGCCGTTTTTTTCCAGTGTTCTTGTAGTTGAAAGCTCTTTAACTTTCAAGTTGGCCCCACCTCCAGAATAAGGCTGAAAAATTACGAAAATGCCCTTTACTCCCCGTTTCTTGGTTTTCTTTCACTGTTTTGAGTTCTCTTTGGCACTACCTTGCATGAAATACCTGTAAAACACATAAGAGAAACACAAAATATGGAATACTTGCCAAAAAGGGTTAGTAGCATAAATATAAGACAAATCCAATCTATTTACACCGCACGAAATCATAAAAATACCGAAATTAAGGGGATAAATGTGAAGAATTTATGCCTAATCAGGTGCCCATACACTCTATAATTCACGCATATTAACGTAAAACATTACATACGTCTCACACATAATACACACATAATCCCATTGCCCTCGCATTCACACTGTGTCTATCATACTTGCGTATTCTCTGTCACCCCATAAATCAAAATTTCAATTCTCATTAACGTCATTCCACCCTTCAACTTCGAGTGAACAGTGTGACACCCTGCCCAAATAAATACCATGTGATCAGTCCGACATCAAATTGAAAATAGGAATCTCAGGGGTTCATTCAGAGCATCATTGTCAAAAATAATTTAAAATTTTACTAACCACCTAGTATTCAAAAAGACTGATGTCAAATTTTTTCTTTTTGATAAAAAATTAAATATGCATGTTAAATATTAAATAAACCCTTCATCCAAACCATGTGTCTAAAATAATACTAAATGAATAAATGACCCGACGAATAAACAATAGGCTCAACGTCCAAAAAAGTAAAGGGGCAAACATGCTCGGATTGAATTTAGAATTGAGATAAGAATCCTACTCTAGATATAAACAAAATGATATGTCTAAATCAAGTCCTACAACCATCCACAATGTTGCAACTGCGTAACCCTGGAATAGATAAATGAACTATGGGATCCCTGTGGCTGGACACCTATTAATATACATATACCTAGACAAGAGAGAAGAAGTACAAAAATGGGTCAGAGCCCGACATATCAAAATGTTTAGCAAGCATTTTATTGGAATAAATGAAATGAGTAGTATATAATGTTCATAATTGCTTTTACGTTCGCACTCTCTTGAGGAAAATCTAACCTCTCTTCTATAATTCACACCTATCGCATTAATTTATTCTGCCTAGTCATTTCTCTATCCAATTAGTCCATAATAGCTGCATAACTAGCCCACTAATCCTCCCATCGCAAGTTAAGCATAGTTTAATGATTAGAATCATGTATCTAAATTATCATCTTTACAAATATTTTTAAATATTACCTCAATATTGTCAATGTTTAGTTACATACTACCTATCCATATATATATATCCCCATATATATCTACTAATTATGACATTAGTTCAACTGAGTGTTCTTACTGCCTATGTTCACTCTAGAATACCCGTATCACCCAGACGATACGATATCAAAATTGTTTGTACCGAAGATTCAATTACATTCATTATTTGTATAGTTAATCCTTTTCTCACTGAGATTATTTTACTTATCATGACATTAACCTCTACTAATTACACACAGTAGAATCGTTTACGAGTTTATATATTTAATCACTACATATATATATATATATAAGGGTATTCCCGTGCCTGAAGGCAAGCTGATATTTTCCAAAGTACGTAATTGCAAAATGGAAAAAAAATTGTTCGCAAACAAAAAAAAGATTAATATTTGAAAAATGTCATAATTTCCCAAATCGTGTGCTTTCTTGAAGGCGTGGCAAAAATTCTTCCAGATATGTGGATTCGACCCATAATTTTAATGAATAATGTATCACTAACATTGTCGAGATAGGGGGGAAACAAATTCGACCCGTGAGATTGAAATAAGCTATTGATATTCATAATCTAATAAATTAGAGACATGCATGACAACAGATTATTTTCTCCTCAATATAAAGAACAAATCAACAATTGAAGAAGAGTTTATGAAACAAAATATAACAATAAAAGTTAATGGCCAAACTTAGAAGAAAAGTAAGATTTATATTTTCATTTCTTTCAATAAATAATTAAAATCTTACAACAATTAGGAACAAAACCTCATTTATACTAATCTAAATCCAAGAAGCCTGGTTAACAATATAACATCATCCATACTAATATCAATCCAACACTATTTTAAAAAAGAAATATAACCGCATCTATTCATCAACATTAGAGGCCTTCTTTAGGAACAAATTGGCATAACTGTTAGGCCCAAGCAGATTGGTAAGCACCTCATCATTCCTGAAGACCAACTGAATGTGTCGAGGTACAACACGGATCTTCTTGTCGTCTCTTGCGGCATTACCAGCCAATTCCAAAACCTATAACAAAAAAATAAATCAGACCCAACAACACTATAACATATTCTTAAATACAAATAAATAAATTGAACCAACCTCGACATCCAGGTATTCGAGTACATCATAAAGTAAACATGAGCACCAGCGCCAATGCGGTCGGTGTACTTGCCAGCGTTAAGGAAACGGGCAATACGGCCAACGGGGAACCGGAGGTCGGCTTTGCTGCTACGGGAGGTGGAGGTGGATTTTTTTCTCCTAATTGCAATAACTCTTGAAGTTGATCTCTTGATCTTAGATACCATAAAAAAGTTCCTTATTAAGACTATGAGATAAAAAAGATAAGACATGAGCCTTCATATTTAAGACTGCAACAACTAACCAAGCATTGAAGAAAGGTTCTAATAAATGTGTTTCAAATAAATAAAGGTCAAACAGTTACTAAAATGTTGCTAAAAGTTATTTGCTGGGCCTTTTTCCTAACACAACATATATATAAAACTGCATATATAGAAGTGCATATATATAATATATAGTAGAATACTAGCATATGTAGACGTGCAACATATATAAAGAAAAGGAAGAAAGTTAATCAACCAAACAAAATTGAGAGTTATACTAAGACAGAGTATCTGCTAGTAAAAAAACACAAAAAAATTAGTAATGAA
Organism: Sambucus nigra; assembly: GCA_949130495.1. Classification (NCBI taxonomy): domain Eukaryota; kingdom Viridiplantae; phylum Streptophyta; class Magnoliopsida; order Dipsacales; family Adoxaceae; genus Sambucus; species Sambucus nigra. The sequence continues at coordinate 32,867,642 of OX422218.1, read as the reverse complement.
AAGGGAGGGGATTAATGGTTTAAACCTATAAAATAAACAAAGTCTGTCATATACGTAGGATCACTGTTTGCTTGAGTAAGATGAATATTCAGCAACCTCAATTTCTGTAACTTAATTCCACCTAGTTCATTATTTTTATCTCTATCTGCTAGAAGCTTCATCAGTGACGTATTTTCCATCTTGAGGCAGTCAATATATTCATTGGATGCTGTGGCAAGTTAGTTCCAGTGCAGGATATAAAAAAGCAAGAAAATTTGTATGGATATGCTAACACCACCACTTTCAATTGTAGATTTCTATTGTATGAAGCATTCCAATGTAATACCCCGTATTTTTATGCTTTCTAAATTTGGGGATTCATTAAATTTAATGTGAGATATTAATTTAATATAATTCCGGAAATTAATCATTTTTTTATATTTACTAACGTGACGAGAGTTAGTAATCTTTGGAAATTTGTTGAATATTACTAATGAGTAAAGTAATATATGATATTGGTTCTATTAAATGTCACGAGTGAATAAAATGATAATTTTGGAAATTTAAGTCGGGACGCGCTCGTGTCGGGACTAAATGTTGATTAATAAAAGTGAATAAATTACAAATCACCCGTATGGTCATTTCTAGTGAGCCAAAGTGTCCGGAAGGGTCGAGATAGTCAATATAATGTACCCAGGGGTTTAGTTTGGGTCTCGGGATGTTTTTAGGCGTAATTAACACCCTTGGAGGACGTTTTGGACATTTTACGTTTTTAGGCTTGAAAACGAAAGAAAATTTTAGAGTTATATCAGATGCTTAGGGTTGCCTTCTAGGGTTAACTCAATCGAATATAAGAAACGACCATTGCAGAAGGAAGGATAGAGCTTGCCCAAGAGTTCTAGGCTAAAAACTCCTCCGTTTGCGCCACCTTTGGCGCTAAGCGATAGATCACGTCACAAGGATCACAACCACACTGATTTCAGCCGCAAAACAGAAACAAAAATTCCCAGGAAAGTATTTATCTTTCTTAATTTCGTTAATGCTTCATTCATGTTAGTTAAGGGTTGAGTAGGATGAGTTTCTACGAAAGAAAACCCATGTTGGAGATTAAAAATTGCATGCTGGAGTGATATAAATGATAATCTGGAATTCCCCTTCACATGTAGAAGTTGAACCACGAATTTATGATCGATTAGAACTAGAAATTCTGGAAAAAGAATGATTTGAATTAAGTTAAAGAAAATTTTATGGTTCATGAGAATTGTATAAATTTTGTCACTTTAATCCATGATTCTTGATGAAAACTCACATGCCCTACGTTGAATATTGTCCATTTGAGTTTAAAATGTTTGTGGTATAAATTTCTGGGAGTTTGGGAGTTAAAAGTTTTAGTTTTGATGATGTTGGATGATAGAACCCGTAACTCATATTCTGCTGATTCGCCATACCTGTTTGATCGATCGATCGAACCAGGAGTATTGATCGAGCTCCTTCCATCAATCGATCGACCCCTCCTGGCAGATTCATATTTTCCCTTCTAAATAGTTGAATTCAATTTAAATGAGAAATAATCTCTGGTCATCCTTATTAAAATATGTTGGGAGATAAAAGAAGACCAGTAGGACTTATTAAAAATAAGAAACCATTAATGTAAGAAGAGATTTACATTTTTCGGGGATGTTTACATATAAGGGACGATGGAACTATGTATTAAAGTGGGGAGACGCGTAGGGTAGTTATGTTGGAAAATAAATAAGAACCTACTGAAATTTAACTTTGGAAAGAGAAGATTCCATGAGCGTTACGTTGTAAGTTGGAATAATCCATCAAATTTAAGTAAAAAACGAACCGTTATACATGATAACTAAATAATGAAAAATAATGATAAATATCATAATTATGGGTTATTAGATGTACCTAAATTTGATATGGTAATAGTACTATATTTATATGACTGTGTTTATGCATATACTATATACGTGTGAAAATCATGCCCGCGCTACTTGTTATCCCCGAGTTTACCGCTCAGGGACAATCTTATCTCGATGGGCCTTTATGGGGGATATTGACTCGTACCCTAAAAGATAGAAATCCTTTGGTACAGGCTATCAGATCGATAGTCAGACGGTCCTAAGAGACGTGGGGGCATGTGCTGACCTCTCAGAGACTTGGAATCTATGCTTTGCCTCAATATTGTTTGTGTTTGTGTTAATACAGTTCGAGAGTGATTCCAAACTTGTATTTCCCTTAGTACGAGTGATACGGGGACTTAATGTGTCTGTGGTAAGTAAGAATGGAATAACTATTTCAATTTGGGAATAAGTTTTTGAAAAGTATAATGTGTTACTGAGAAACTTTATTAGTAAATAAGGTTTAAATGTGAACATTGTTATTAAATGAAATTAACCTCCTAAACAATTGAATTTGTCAGTTTAAATCTTACGAGCAACCTAAGATAAGATAAGTTAAACCGTTGGGAAGGTTAGTGCGATAGGCGTGCATATTGGTAAAGAGGTGAGAATTTATCAAGGGAGTACCGCACTAATATGTTATAGGATTAGACACTAAACATTTTAAATACTTACTAAACAAATTATTAAAGCGTTTTTACAATCGGGCTCTGACCCATTTCCATTTTCTTTTCTCTCTTGTTTATATATGTATATATTTTAGGTGCCCAGCCATAGGGGCATCTTGCATAGGAGCCTTTGGAAGGAACATGCTGCAGCTTAGGTGGGAGTTGCAAGCCTCTTGCTTAGACGACCTCATTTCTTGATTCCACTCCTAGGATTTATTTTATCCAGTTGGGCATGTGTCGCCCTTTTTCCACCATTCAGTTGCTTTATTGGATATTGTGATTAATTTATTTCCAGTATTTACACTTGGGATTTATTACTGTCATGATGTTTTCTTTTAAGTTTTAATGTTGGAATTAATTAGTTGGATGTTTAATTATTTGGATTGTTTGTTCTAGTATATTTGTTGGATGATTATTAAATTATGAATTATGTAAAGAGTTAAATGTGAATTATAAAAATTAAAATTTTGAAAGTAATGTCTAAAAATGGTTTTGACACTTAGCTTAATTATTTAGGCTGTTTAAATTGGAAAAGTTATTTTTACGACCGTGATGCTAAGAATGAACCAACCGTTCACCTTGATTATAATTTAATAAAGGACTGATCGCCCGGTATTTAAAAAGGTAAATGGAGGAATTAAGAGGAATAAGAAAATGACTGATGGAGTTTTAGAAAAAGGTTAAGTGTATTAAGGAACCCTAACAGCAGTTGGAGGCAGTTTTGGGATCATTAGAGAGCCAACAGGATCATCTTCAACCTTGGAAATTCATCTCCGAATCAGACACTACGAAACCTGAGGCAAGTGGATAACTTGAAATAGTATTAAATCTGTATTTCGATTCATATTCATGTGATATGTTTGATCAAAATTCGTTTTGGGTATTCATGGCATAAACATGAGGTTTTGAAAATAATAACCTGATTTACGAATTTGAATGACAATTTTTGTAGAAATCTGATATTGTAAGTTGACACGAATCTGGTAGGATGATTTCTGGATATTTAGAAAGGAATTTGGTGAAGGAATTTAGGATGTAAATGGGTAGGGAATTAAAGATGAATAATTTTCCCCAAATTAAGAAATTGTAGTTAATGGACGAATTGATAACGTTGGAGGACATTCTGGAGGTCCTTAATAAGTTTCCTAATTTGTATTATTGCTAAAAAGACTTGAGATTGCTGATAGAAGAAGTTAGGGTTTTATGAAACTCGTCCATGGCAGAATCTGTCTTCGCGAAGAAGACGAAGACCTGTTCGATCGATTGATCGAAGGTCTGGGGTCGATCGATCGAAGGTCGGCAGATTTTGACAATTCGCCCAATTTTCTTTTATACGAAGAAATTTAATTTAATTCTTTTCCATGAATTAATTTGATGAGAAATTTATATGTGGGTTTTATATCTAATTAATAGTGAACAAAATTAATTAGAATTTGGAGAGGACTTAGTGTGATATCATAATTGAAAATTATTGGGTTTTGGAGAAATTAGGTATGTCACACTAAGGTTGAATTTTGGGAAGGTGTACGAAAGGATTAAATATTGATGTAGTGAAAAAATCCGGGGTAATCGGTTGGGAAATACCGAGAGATAAATCTTATATAATTAAAAGCTAAATAATTCGGGAGTCGGGAATTTAGACTCGGGTGAGGTTAATTCGGACTATGAGAGTAAGTTCAAATTTTATGGTGGGGGCGACATCCAAGGTGACTAGATTAAGTAATGTGCGAATTAATTAATAATTAGGGTTGGACCATAAACTCTTAATAAACTTGATAGGCTTATGTTACGGATTTTGTACGTGGGGTAGCCCGGACATTTTTATATTTATTTATATATATATATACGGAGTGTGGCAGTATATATGTATATATAATGTGTGTGCATTAATATCAGTGACTGAATATTATTGGTATTTATTCTAGTGCTATAGGGGGAGGTTGCGCGTAGTGGATGAATCCCCTAGCTTGAGGAGTAGGGCGAGTATAATCCCAGGTCATAGCGTCCGTTATATGGGTGAGGGGCATCTCACTTTCAGGGAAGGAAAATGACCGCCTCCAAATTGTATGTTGAATTAAGTTAGTGAGCGAATCTAACTTGGATAACTAGGCTATGTGAATATACCTAGTGGGATAACACTTGGGAAAATTTACGTTTTGTGAGCATTTTTACTCGGTGGAAAGATTGTTTTAAATATTATTTCAGTATGTTTGTGAGTACTATGATATGTTTAAATATATAATTAGGTAAATAGTTATATATGGGATAATTAGTAGATAGTAAAAAATGTATTATGTGCATAACAGGGGTGAACATTTTATGAAATAAAAAGGGTAATGATTTAATTAAAGATGACGTTCATAATAACTTGAAAATCAGGAACTAAGGTATACTCGGTTAGAGTGGGAAAATCTCAAGAGAGTGCGACACTAACTAAAATATGAAGAGCAGGCATGTTTATTTATTACTGCAAATTAATCATTTGTTAAATGTTTTCAAATGTTTTTGGGTACTAAACCTTGCTATAAATTTTTTAAAAAAAAAAACTTTTAGGTGTCCAACCACAAGGGCGCCAGGCTTGACTCTATTCTAGGTATCCGTAGCTGCAGCACCTGTGGATGTTGCGGGTTTTTAATAGACGCCTCCTCCTTTCATTCATGTAGATATTCTCTAGTAGTTATCCGATCTTGTCGCTCACAGCCCATTTATCAGTATTAGACTTATTGAGATTGTTCTTCTTATCCTTACTTATATTGGTTTTGGACCGATGGTTTATTCGGTTGGGCATTTTAAATTATGGATGTTTATTTCAATTATCATGGTGTGTGTATTATTTATGTTCCGCATGAGTTTTTATTTAATAAATCGGAAGTTAAATTGGCACCAATCTACTTTTCGCACCTAGGTGGTTAGTAATTATAATGACGACAGTGATGCTAAGAATGGACCAACTGAGAAACCTTTACTAACTTGATTTAGGACTGATCACCCGGGATTAATTAGGCGAGGTGTCACAGATGGTATCAGAGCATCAGGTTCTAGTGTCCTTAGGATCTGTGCGGCTTTCTACGTTTCAACGTAGCACTCGGTTGTTATTAGGACTGTTGATTCATTTTTTTCGCTTGTGAGATATCGTACTTCTGCTGTGAATATATCTTTGTGTAAACTGTGTACTTATGCGATTTAATCTATTTCATATGTCACCAAGGAGACTGAGAGCGGTGAGGGCTGAGGCTAGGGATGAAATCAGGGAAGCTCACCAGGAGCCAAAGGTACCGCCACCACCACCCCCACCCGAGTTGATTTCCACTACTCAGGTGGCAGTGATAGTGGCCCAGGTGGTCGAAACAGCAATGAGAGCTATGGAAGCTCACTTTCCACAGCCCCAGGCGCCGCCTCCAGTGGCACCAGCAGTTCAGGTCCCAGTGGGGTCACCATCTTGTCAGAGAGTTAAGGAGACCTTTCAGAAGGTTCACCCACCTGAGTTCCGTGGTAGCACATATGTGATAGAGGCATGCGATTGGATGAAGAACATCCAGTGCCATTTGTGCATGCTAGAGTGTACTGAGGTACATAAACAAATGCTTTCTACCTTTCGTCTGTTAGGGGCAACCTTACAGTGGTGGGAGTCAGTTACCACCGCCGAGGAGCGAGACTCGATGACAATAGCAGAGTTCTGGGTGCGGTTCGATCGCAAATACTTTCCTCCAGCAGTAGAGACTGAGATGAGGAAGAAATTCAGTGAGTTATCTCAGGGTGATCAATCAGTGGCAGACTACGAGGAAGAGTTCACCCATTTGGCAAACTTTGTGCCAAATGAGGTGAGCGATGAGAAGCGGAAGAAATCGAGATTTATGGACGGTTTAGCCTGGCGGATCAGGCAACACTTGATTGGGAATCCGGCATTGGTGACATATACAGACGTCATTAATGCCAAACTTGTACACTGCCAGGATCATCACTTCCATGCGAAGGGGAGCAAGCGAATAGGGGAACCGAGCCAACAGGGCAAGGCCGTTACTAGCAGTGACACAAGTGGTACTCAGCAGCAGACGGGTAGTCAGCAAGGGAATCAGGCTAAGAAGTTTAAGCCTGGTGGGTTCCGACAGGGAGGACAGGGGTTCAGGCAGGGGAAGCCGGGCCCAGATCAGTAGCGGCAGGTTCCTCAGGGCCGTCAGGGCCAAGGGAACAATGGGGGAGGCCAACAGGGCCAACGACTGGGAGATGGTCAGAGATGTTATTTTGTATGTGTCCAGCCAGGACATTTCAAGAGGGAGTGCCCACAGAGGGTTAGAGGTCAACAGCAGGAGGCCAAACAGGGGCAACGGGGGCAAGTATGACCAGCCCCACCCGCCCCACCTCAGCAGGGACAAATGCACTACGGGCGTGTATATAACGTCCGGGATGTTCCCAATCCCCCGGCGCAGCAGGCACCGCCAGCAGTTGAGGGTATGTTTCTCATTCATGGTTTTGAGCGTAGTGTTCTTTTTGATAAGGGAGCATCACATTAATTTATTAAATTAAATTTTGCTAAACGGGCCGGACTACTAGAGATCGCGGGTAGTCTTCGGATGTGTGTAGAGTTGCCAGTAGGCAGCGGGGCTACGATTCACTCAATCTGTCGGGGCATGGACGTTTTGATTGGGAGACTTAGTTTAGCAGCGGACCTCTTAGTGTTAGATATGGAGGGGTAAGATGTCATCTTGGGAATGGATTGGTTGGCAGGTTATCGGGCGATGGTGGATTGCTATGAAAGGATCATTGTGTTCTCCATTCCAGGGCAGGAGATGTTCTTGACAGCAATACCACTACCCGATGGAGGGTCACACACACACCTGTATTACATTAAGGAGGAAACCTCACAGGAGGTGACTATTCCGTTGGACTCAATCCCAGTGGTGAGAGACTTTGACGATGTGTTTCAGGAGATACCAGGGTTGCCACCTAGCAGGGAAATCGAATTTGTGATCGATTTAGCACCGGGGACGAGGCCAATTGCTCGAGCCCCTTACCGTATGGCCCCTTAAGAGATGCGTGAGCTGAGGGAGCAGATTTAGCAGCTTCTGGGTCAGGGTTTCATAGGACAGAGTACCTCGTCGTGGGGTGCACCAGTGTTGTTTGTGAAAAAGTGAGATGGCTCACTACGATTATGTGTGGACTATAGAGAGATGAAAAAGGCCACGATACCGAATAAGTATCCGTTGCCTAGGATTGATGACCCATTTGACCAGTTAAGAGGGGCATCGTATTTCTCTAAGGTCGACTTGAGGTCAGGGTATCATCAACTACGTATCCGAGAGGAGGATGTTCCGAAGACCACTTTCCTGTCGCGGTATGGATCTCACGAGTTCAGGGTGATGCCATTCGGGCTCACCAACGCTCTAGTAGTGTTCATGGACCTCATCAGCAGAGTCTTTAGAGAGTTTCTGGATCAGTTTGTTATCGTGTTCATTGATGACATCCTGATCTACTCGCGTACCGAGGAGGAGCACACATGGCACCAGCGTATAGTGTTACAGACATTACGGGATCACCAACTCTATGCCATATTCAGTAAGTGTGTATTTTGGCTACGGGAGGTTCGGTTCCCTGTCCACATGGTGTCAGACCGGGGTATTACAGTGGATCCAGGTAAGGTGTCAGCAGTGAGGGAGTGGGGACATCCCATGGCACCGATAGAAGTGGGCAGTTTTCTGGGGTTGGCCAGTTATTACAGGCGGTTCATCAAAGGATTCTCAAAGATTACGGGCCCTCTGATGAATCTTACCCAGAAAGGGGTACCTTTTACTTGGAATGATAACTGACAATTAGCTTTCGATGAGTTAAAGGACAAGTTGACATCGGCACCAGTGCTTGCATTACCGAAAGGAGGATTAGAGTATCGGGTTTACACTGATGCATCCTTACAGGGACTTGGGGGTGTGCTTAAATAGGAGGAAAGGGCTATAGCTTATGCGTTCTGAAAGATAAAGCCCCATGAGAGAAATTACCCCACTCACGACCTGGAGTTGGCAGCAGTCATTTTTGCTTTGAGGATATGGAGACATTATCTTCTGGGGGAGCAGTTCACGCTATTCACGGATCACAAATCACTTCAGTATCTCTTCACTCAGAAGGATCTGAATATGAGGCAGAGGCGATGGCTAGAATTCGTGAAAGATTACCAGTTTGATATCCAGTATCATCCTGGTAAGGCTAATGTGGTAGCAGATGCATTGAGTCGAAGACTGAATGGGGAAATATCAGAAGTCTGGAAATCAAAGTGGAGAGAACTTCGATATGAGGATGACGTAGCCAGGGCGTGTATGTCAGCACTATCCATCACACCTGAGATCATTATTCGGGTGGTGAGGACTCAGGCAGAGGATTAGACCTTCTAGGATAAGGTGAGCCAGTTACTAGCTAAAGGAGTAGAGGGTTACTCGATCAGCTCGGAGGGAGGCCTACGCCTTAATGGTAGGTTGATTGTGGCAGAAAATGAGGAGTTCAGGCACGCTATTATGACAGAGTCGCATGGGTCGAGATTCGCGGTACATCCCAGTGGGGGAAAAATGTATCAGGATATGAGGAGACAATATTGGTGGGCAGGAATAAAATGGGACATAGCAAAATTTGTTTCGAAATGTGCCATGTGTCAGCTCGTGAAAGTTGACAATCAGAGACCATCAGGGATGCTACAACCACTTGAAATTTCCATGAGGAAGTGGGAGAGCATCTCTATGGACTTCATTACAGGGTTACCGACATCACAGAAGGGTCACGATTACATATGGGTTATTGTGGATCGGTTGACCAAAGTGGCCCACTTCCTACCTGTTCGCACAGACTTTGAGACGATGTGTTATGCACAACTATTCATAGCGGAGATTGTTAAACTACACGGTGTACCGATTAATATTGTGTCGGATAGGGACAAGATCTTTAGGGCCCACTTTTGACAGAGTTTTTCAGGACGCCATGGGCACGAAGTTACATTTGAGTAAAACCTATCACCCACGGACTGACGGACAGACCGAGAGAGTCAATTAGATGCTGGAGGACATGCTCAGAATGTGTATACTAGACTTTGGGGGAGGTTGGGAGAAATATCTTCCTCTGGTAGAGTTTGCATATAACAACTCTTACAAATTCACGATCGGCATGGCACCAATTGAGGCATTATACGGGAGACCTTATCGTTCACCCGCTTGATGGTTAGAGGTGGGGGACAACAAACTATTCGGGTCGGAGATTGTTGAGGATACATCTGCCAAGATAGAGCTGATCCGAGGGAGGATTCAGATAGCTCAGGATAGGCAGAAAAGTTACGTTGATGAATTACGGAGACATGTGGAGTTAGAGGTTAGAGATCAGGTATTGGTCCGGGTGTCCCCTATGAAAGGGGTGATGAGGTTCGACAAGAAGAGTAAGTTAGCACCGAGGTACGTGGGACCTTTCCCTATTATCGAGAGGGTGGGGCATGTAGCCTACGAGCTGGGATTACCGGAGCACCTTCAGCGGATACACGATTTGTTCCATGTGGCATCGCTGAAGAAATATCACAGGAGCGAGAGGGCCTTCTGGCACATTCCACTCGAGGAAATTGATTTACATCCAGACATCTCATATGAGGAGAGACCGATGGCTATTCTGGACAGGAGCGAGCGGAAGTTACGATCCAAGGTTATTCCACTAGTTAGAGTACAGTGGGGTCATCACAACGTTGACGAGTCTACCTGGGAGCGGGAGGAGGATATGCGGGAACAATATCCAGAACTTTTCATCGCAGGTATGACCTAATTTCGGGGACGAAATTCCTTAGTAAGGGGGGGGAGTATGTAACACCCTGTATTTTCATCATTAAATATTTAATTAATTCGGGAATTGAAATTTACTTGTGAGTCGTAATTTTAATTGAATTAATTAGGGAATTTTATTTAAATATTAATCGGGGAGTAAATGGTTAATATTTATGGGTGTTTATTTACTAAGTGAATAGTAAGTAATTATTTAAGTCATCTAGAGTACAAATGACCGGATACGCACTTATCCCAACCGGGAGTCGGTATAGACTAAAGGGGTGGGGGAATAAGTATTTTTATTAATTAGTTCAGATGAAAATTCTGAGTGTACGGTTGAGTCTGGATGGTCCAAGATAGTCGAAAAAGTGTACCCGGGGGTAGTAAACAGGTCACGGAGAATTTTTAGACATAGCCGGGCCCACACGGGGGTATTGTGGTCACTTGGGCTTGGCCCATTAGACAAAAAACGGTATTTAGGTAAATGGAGGAATTAAGGGGAATAAAAAAAATGGCTGATGGAGTTTTAGAAAAAGGTTAAGCGTATTAAGGAACCCTAACAGCAGTTGGAGGCAGTTTTGGGATCATTAGAGAGCCAACAGGATCATCTTCAACCTTGGAAATTCATCTCCGAATCAGACACTACGAAACCTGAGGCAAGTGGATAACTTGCAATAGTATTAAAATTGTATTTCGATTCAAATTCATGTGATGTGTCTGATCAAAATTCGTTTTATGTATTCATGGAATAAAGATGAGGTTTTGAAAATAATAATCTGATTTACGAATTTGAATGACAATTTTTGTAGAAATCTGATATTGTAAATTGACACGAATCTGGTAGGATGATTTCTGGATATTTAGAAACGAATTTGGTGAAGGAATTTAGGATGTAAATGGGTAGGGAATTAAAGATGAATAATTTTCCCCAAAGTTTGAAATTGTAGTTAATGGACGAATTGATAACGTTGGAGGACATTCTGGAGGTCCCTAATATGTTTCCTAATTTGTATTATTGCTAAAAAGACATGAGATTGATGATAGAAGAAGTTAGGATTTTATGAAACTCGTCCATGGCAGAATCTGTCTTCGCAGAGAAGACGAAGACCTGTTCGATCGATCGATCGAAGGTCTGGGGTCGATCGATCGAAGGTCGGCAGATTTTGACAATTCGCCGAATTTTCTTTTATATGAAGAAATTTAATTTAATTCTTTTCCATGAATTAATTTGATGAGATATTTATACATGGGTTTTATATCTAATTAAAGTGAATAAAATTAATTAGTATTTGGAGACGACTTAGTGTGATATCATAATTGAAAATTATCGGGTTTTGGAGAAATTAGGTATGAGACACTAAGGTTGAATTTTGGGAAGGTGTACGAAAGGATTAAATATGGATGTAGTGAAAAAATCCGGGGTAATCGGTTGGGAAATACCGAGAGATAAATCTTATATAATTAAAGGCTAAATAATTCGGGAGTTGGGAATTTAGACTCGGGTTAGGTTAATTCGGACTATGAGAGTAAGTTCAAATTTTATGGTGGGGGCGACACCAAAGGTGACTAGATTAAGTAATGTGCGAATTAATTTATAATTAGGGTTGGCCCATAAACTCTTAATAAACTTGATAGGCTTATGTTATGAATTTTGTACGTGGGGTAGCCGGGACATTTATATATATATATATATATATATACGGAGTGTGGCAGTATATATGTATATATAATGTGTGTGCATTAATATCAGTGACTGTTATATGGGTGACGGGCATCTCACTTTCAGGGAAGGAAAATGAACGCCTCCAAATTATATGTTGAATTAAGTTAGTGAGCAAATCTAACATGGATAACTAGGCTATGTGAATATACCTAGTGGGATAGCACTTGGGAAAATTTACATTTTGTGAGCATTTTTACTCGGTGGAAAGATTATATTAAATAATATTTCAGTATGTTTGTGACTACTGTGATATGTTTAAATATATAATTAGGTAAATAGTTATATATGGGATAATTACTACATAGTGAAAAATGTATTCTGTGCAAAACATGGGTGAACATTTTATGAAATAAAAAGGGTAATGATTTAATTAAGTATGATGTTCATAATAACTTAAAAATCAGGAACTAAGGTATACTCGGTTAGAGTAGGAAAATCTCAAGAGAGTGCGAAACTAACTAAAATATGAAGAGCATGCATGTTTATTTATTACTGCAAGTTAATCATTTCTTAAATGTTTTCAAATGTTTTTGGGTACTAAACCTTGCTATAAATTTTTAAAAAAAAAAACTTTTAGGTGTCCAACCACAAGGGCGCCAGGCTTGACTCTATTCCGGGTATCCGTAGCTACAGCACCTGTGGATGTTGCGGGTTTTTAATAGACGCCTCCTCCTTTCATTCCTGTAGATATTCTCTAGTAGTTATCCGAGCTTGTCGCTCATAGGCAATTTATCAGTATTAGACTTATTGAGATTGTTCTTCTTATCGTTACTTGTATTGGTTTTGGACCGATGGTTTATTCGATTGAGCCTTTTAAATTATGGATGTTTATTTTATGTATCTGGGATTGTGTATTATTTATGCTTCGCATGAGTTTTTATTTAATAAATCGGAAGTTAAATTGGCACCAGGCTACTTTTCTCACCTAGGTGGTTAGTAATTAAAATGACGACAGTGATGCTAATAATGGACCAACTGAGAAACCTTTTCTAACTTGATTTAGGACTGATCACCCAGGATTAATTAGGCGGGGTGTCACACCATGCAGGGATTTGGGGCATTTAGGTAGGGTCAGCAGGGATAACCTAATCAACAAGGACAGCAAGCCCAACACTGCCAGCATCATGGCTAACAGGGCCAACAGTATTTTCATCAGTGCCAATTGGGCAAATGGCGGGGTGGTAACTTCTAACAAGGTCGTGGTCAGTAGGGTCAGATGGGAGGTAATTTCAGGGGACGATATTTCGTGTGTGGCAAGAATGGCCATAAGCGCCAGGATTCTCCAGAGGGTGACAGGTCCCCACAGGAGCTGGGTTCCCGTAATGATCCATAGAGGCCACTTTTTCAAGCAGCCCTCCCAGCACTAGCCCTACCAGCCATTCCAGTCGCTCCGGTGCAGCAGGGGCAGTTACAGTATGTGCGTGTCTATAACGTCCACCAGGCAGAAGCTCCACAGACACCACCAGTGATTGAGGGTACGTTTCCTATCCAGGGTACTATGGGTCGGGTTTTATTTGATACTAGGGCGACGCATTTATTTACAGCTGCCCATTTTGCGAAAGTCTTAGGGTTATTAGCCATAGCAGAGAGCACTGTAACGTGTGTAGACTCACCACTGGGAAATGGATCGCTCATTTTCTTTATATACCGGGGTGTGGGGGTAGATATTGGTAGCTTGGTATTACCAGCATACATGTTAGTCTTAGATATGCATGAGCACGACGTTATTATTGGTATAGATTGGCTCGCAGCCTTTAGAGTTATGATAGATTGTTTCGGTGGGAGTATTGTCTTTGCTATTTCGGGGGCAAGAGATGTTTGTAGTGGCGATGCCTCGCCCAGGGGGAGGCTTAACCGCTCATTTGTATTACATAGAGGAGGATACTTCTAAGGAGGTTGTGATTCCCTTATACTCGATCCCAGTTGTTTATGAGTTTTCCGATGTATTTTCGGAGATACCAGGCCTACCCCCAGTCGAGCGATAGATTTTGTCATATATTTATTACCGGATACTCGACCTATAGCACGCTCTCTATACCATATGGCTCCTGCAGAGATGCGAGAGTTACGCGATCAGATAGAGCAGCTGTTAGGTCAGGGCTTCATTCACAGGAGTACCTCACCTTGGGGAGCTCTATTTTTGTTTGTGAAAAAGAAAGATGGTTCACTGAGGCTATGTGTGGAATACTGGGAGCTGAAAAAGGTCACGATACGAAACACGTATCCGTTGCCTCGAATCAATGACCCGTTCGACCAGCTGAGGGGAGAAACTTTCTTTTCAAAGATAGATCTGAGGTTAGGGTACCATCAGGTACGTATTAGGGAGCAGGATGTTTCAAAGACTGCGTTCTTGATGAGATATGGGCCCTATGAGTTCAGAGTGATGCCATTTGGACTCACAAATGCTCCAGTTGTATTCATGGACTTGATGAACCAAGTGTTTAGAGAGTTCTTGGATCAGTTTTTCATCATCTTCATAGATGACATCCGGATATATTCACACTCTCAGGAGGATCATGTCGAGCACTTGAGACAGGTTCTTCAGACTCTATGAGGGCATCATCTATATGCTAAGTACGAGAAGTACAAGTTCTGGTTACGTGAAGTGCAGTTCTTGGGGCATGTTGTTTCTGAACAAGGGATAACAGTTGACCCGAGTAAAGTGTCAGCGGTGAGGGAGTGGGGATAGCCCACGACACCGATGGAAGTACGTAGTTTCTTGGGGTTAGTCGGATACTACATGAGATTCATATGGGGGTTCTCCAAAATAGCGGGTCCATTAACGAACCTAACTTGCAAGGGGGAGCCATATGTTTGGGATGATTCTTGTCAATTGGCTTTTGACGAGCTGAAAGATAAGGTTACTTCAACACCGGTCCTTACTTTACCTAAACCAGGCATGGATTATTTGGTTTACATGGATGCCTCAATACGGAGACTTGGGGGAGTACTTCAGTAGGAGGAGAAGGCTATAGCTTTTGCCTCCCGCAAGCCTAAGCCGCATGAGAAGAATTACCCCACCCACGACCTCAAGTTATCAGTGTTCGTTTTTGCATTGGGGATATGGAGGCACTATTTATTGGGGGAGAAATTTTTCTTGTTCACAGACCACAAGTCACTGCAGTACCTGTTCACTCAGCGAGAGCTGAATATGCATTAGCGCAGGTGGTTAGAGTTTGTGAAGGACTACCAGTTCGACATATAGTACCATCCAGGGAAGGCCAATGTAGTTGCCGATGCGTTGAGTCGTAGACCGGTTGATGTTGTAACGGACATCTGGAAAGCAAAGTGGAAAGAGTTGGGTCACTAGGACGCACTATCCCATTCCTTCATATCTATCATGACAGTGACACCCGAGATTATTACGCGGGTGATACAGGCGCAGACAGCAGATCATACAACTTCTTGCCGAGGGTGCTGAGTCATATTCTGTTAGTTCTGATGGGGGTTTGTGGTTTAATGGGAGATTGGTGGTCCCATAAGGAGTAGACTTACGTCATTCAGTGATGACCCAGTCTCATGGATCCCGATTTGCAGTACATCCTTGGGGAGATAAGATGTACCAGGATATGAGGCGGCAATACTGGTGGAGTGGGATGAAAAAGGACATTGTTGAGTTCATGTCCAAGTGTTCTACCTGTCAGCTGGTAATGGTGGACCATCAGAAACCATCAGGGTTGCTTCAGCCATTCGAAATACCTAAGTGGAAGGGGGAGAGTATTTCTATGGATTTTATTAATGGGTTTTATACATCACAGCGGGGTCACGACTCCATGTGTGTGATTGTGGACCATTTGACCTAGGTGGCTCATTTTCTTCCGGTGCGGACAGACTATACCACGGGTCAGTATGCTCAGTTGTTCATTGCTGAGATTGTCAGATTACATGGGGTGCCCCTGAATATTGTGTCAGATAGAAACAAGATTTTCGTGTCGCATTTCTGGGAGAGCTTTCAGGAGACTATGGGTACAGAGTTGAGGTTGAGTTCATCTTATCACCCACATATAGATGGAAAAATAGAGCGTACTAATCAGATGTTGGAGGATATGTTACGCATGCGTGTCCTTGAATTTGGAGGAGGTTGGGAGCCACATCTTCTACTGGTGGAGTTCGCTTATAATAACTCTTATCAGTTCACGATTGGCATGGCTCCATTTGAGGCTTTGTATGGTAGGCCTTGTCGTTCCCCAAATTGTTTTCTAGAGGTGGGGGATAACAAGTTGCTCGGACTAGAGGTGATTCAGGAAACCTCCTCTAGGATTGAAATGATCAGGAGTCGCATTCGAGTAGCCCAGGACAAGCAGAAAAGCTATGCTGATGCAAAACGGTTCTTCCAGGAGTTTAATGTGGGGGACGAAGTATTACTACGTGTATCTCCTATGAAAGGAATGATGAGGTTCGGGAAGAAAGGGAAATTGGCCCCGAGGTACGTGGGACCATTTCCCATTATCGAGAGGATTGTGCCGGTAGCATACAGATTGGGGCTACCAGAGCATTTACATCGCATCCACGCTGTATTCCACATCTCGTCGTTGAGATGATACGTTCGGGATGATATGGCCCACACCCACATCACGATAGAAGAGATAGACTTACGGCCTGGCAGCTCTTACGAGGAGAGACCAGTGGCTATCCTAGACCATAGCAAAAGGCGATTGAGTTCGAAGGTAGTTCCACTTGTACGGGTCCAGTGGGAGCATCATAATGTGGAGGAATCCACCTGGGAATGCGAGGCAGAGATACCCGGATTTATTCTTACCAGGTATGCCTTATTTTCGTAATTTGGGGTTGAAATTCCGTTATTAGGGGGGGAGTATGTAATACCCCGTATTTTTATGCTTTCTAAATTTGGGGATTTATTAAATTTAATGTGAGATATTAATTTAATATAAATCCTGAAATTAATTATTTTTTAATATTTACTAACGTGACGAGAGTTAGTAATCTTTGGAAATTTGTTGAATATTACTAATGAGTAAAGTAATATATGATATTGGTTCTATTAAATGTCACGAGTGAATAAAATGAAATTTTTTGAAATTTAAGTCGGGACGCGTTCGTGTCGTGTCATGACTAAATGTTGATTAATAAAAGGGAATAAATTACAAATCACCCATATGGTCATATCAAGTACGCCAAAGAGTCCGGAAGGGTCGAGATAGTAAAAATAATGTACCCGGGGGTTTAGTTTGGGTCTCAGGGCGTTTTTAGGCCTAATTAACACCTCGGGAAGGCGGTTTGGACATTTTACATTTTTAGGCTTGAAAACCCACGAAAATTTTAGAGTTATATCAGATTCTTAGGGTTGCCTTATAGGGTTAACTCAACCAAAAACAAGAAACGTCAATTGGCGAAGGAAGGAGAGAACTTTCCCAAGAGTTCTAGGCCGAAAACTCCTCCGTTTGCGCCGCCGTCATCGCCAAACGATAGATCACGTCACAAGGATCACAACCACACTGATTTCAGCCACAAATCAGAAACAAAAATTCCTAGGCAAGTATTTATCTTGTTTAATTTCGTTAATGCTTCATTCATGTTAGTTTAGGGTTGATTAGGATGAGTTTCTATGAAAGAAAACCCATGTTGGAGATTAGAAATTGCATGTTGTAGTGATATAAATGATAATCTGGAATTCCCCTTCACATGTAGAGGTTCAACCATGGATTTATGACGGATTATAATTATAAATCCTGGAAAAATAAGGATTTGAATTAAGTTAAAGAAAATTTTAGGGTTCATTAGAATTGTATAAATTTTGGCACTTTAATCCATGATTCTTGATGAAAACTCACATGCCTTTCGTTGAATATTGTCCATTTGAGTTTAGAACGTTTTTGGTATAAATTTCTGGGAGTTTTGGAGTTTAAAGTTTGAGTTTTGATGATGTTGGATGATAGAACCCGTAACTGGTATTCTGCAGATTTGCCATACCTGTTTGATCGATCGATCGAACCAGGAGTATCGATCGACTGACGCATCGATCGATCGAGCTCCTGCCATCGATCGATCGATCCCTCCTGGCAGAGTCATATTTTCCCTTCTAAATAGTTGAATCCAATTTAAATGAGAAATAATCTTTGGGCATCCTTATTAAAATATTTTGGGAGATAATAGAAGACCAGTAGGACTTATTAAAAATAAGAAACCTTTAATGTAAGACAAAATTTAAATTTTTCGGGGATGTTTACATGTAAGGGATGATGGAACTACGTACTAAAGTGGGGAGACACGTAGGGTAGATATGATGGAAAATAAATAAGAACCTACTGAAATTTAACTTTGGAAAGAGAAGAATCCATGAGAGTTACCTAGTAAGTTGGAATAATCCCTCAAATTTAAGTAAGAAACGAACCGTTATACGTGATAACTAAATAATGAGAAATAAGGATAAATATCATAATTGTGGGTTGTGAGATATAACTAAATTTGATATGGTAATAGTAGTATATTTATAAGATTGTGTTTATGCATATACTATATACGTGTGAAAATCATGCCCGCGCTACTTGCTATCCCTGAGGTTACTGCGTTTGTACAGTCTTATCTCGATGGGCCTTTATGGGGGATATTGACTCGTACCGTAGAAGATAGAAATCCTTTGGTACAGGCTATCTGATCGATAGTAAGACGGTCCTAAGAGACGTGGGGGCATGTGCTGACCTCTTAGAGACTTGGAATCTATGCGTCGCCTCAATATTGTTTGTGTTTGTCTTAATACAGTTCGAGAGTGATTCCGAACTTGTATTTCCCTTAGTACGAGTGATGCGGGGACTGGATAGCAGAGTATGCCCGCACAAAAATTATTATGTGGGGTGCTGTTAGAATATATATATATATATATATATATATATATATATATATATATTACTTGCGTATTTAATATATATATATTTAAATCTAGAATTTGAGAATTATCTATTGTGTCTGTGTAATTAATAATGGAATAAGTATTTCAATTTGGGAATAATTGTTTCAAAAGTATAATGTGTTACTGAGAAACTTAGTTAGTAAACAAGGTTTAAATGAGAACTTTGTTGTTAAATGAAATTAACCTCTTAAACAATTGAATTTGTCAGTTTAAATCTTACGAGCAACCTAAGATAAGATAAGATAAGTTAAACCGTTAGGAAGGTTCGTGCGATAGGCGTGCCCATTAGTAGAGAGGTGAGAATTTCTCATGGGAGTCCCGCACTAATATGTTGTTGCATTGACCAGTAAACATTTTAAATACTTGCTAAATAATTTTTTAAAGCGTTTTTACAATCGGGCTCTGACCCGTTTCCATTTTCTTTTCTCTCTTGTATATATATGTATATATTTCAGGTGCCCAGCTAGAGGGACGTCTTGCATAGGATCCTTTGGAAGGAACGTGCTGCAGCTTAGGTGGGAGTTGCATGCCTCTTTCATAGACGACCTCATTTCTTGATTCCACTCTTAGCATTTATTTTATCCAGTTGGGCATGTGTCGCCCTTTTTCCACCATTCAGTTGCTTTATTGGATATTGTGATTAATTTATTTCCAGTATTTTCACTTGGCATTTATTACTGTCATGATGTTTTCTTTTAAGTTTTAATGTTGGAATTACTTAGTTGGATGTTTAATTTTTTGGATTGTTTGTTCCAGTATATTTGTTGGATGATTCTTAAATCATGAATTATGTAAAGAGTTAAATGTTGAATTATAAAAATTAAAATTTGGAAAGTAATGTCTAAAAATGGCTTTGACACTTAGCTTATCTATTTAGGGTGTGCAAATTGGAATAGTTATTTTTACGACAGTGATGCTAAGAATGAAACAACCGTTCAACTTGATTATAATTTAATAAAGGACTGATCACCCGATATTTAATTAGGCGGTGTGTCAACACCAAGAAACCACAACAATTAAAGATTGATCCGATAGGCTTAAATTGCACAACTTGAATTATTGAAAACAAAATGCATGCCTACTATATATGACAGGTAAATTGATTCATTCATAAGAATATATTCACATTCATATGTATGACATGGATTAGATATACACATAAAATAAAATGACTTACAGTTTTTAACACTCATAAAATATCAATGTTTCAATATCAGTAGCATATATATACCAATATCAGTAGCATATCAACAATCACTGAGTAAGTAGCAAGCAGTACATCAGTAGCATATCAATATGAGTATATCAATGAGCAAGTAGCAGACCAATATTAGTAGCAAGTATGTAGTATATCAATAATCAGTTATCAATAAGCAGGGAAGAGATACCTTATCATTTCCATAACGTTAAAATGCCCATATTACACTTCAGCGGAATACATACCTGATTATTTCCATAAAGTTAAAACCATAAAGGTAAAAAAATTGAGCCTGCTGGAAGTTATACTGACTGGACTCTAAGAAAATGTTGTTTGTTCCTACTATGAGATGATGTAGTCTCCACATCGAAATAGATACCTCATCGTTTCCTCAAGTTATGGATTTGATTTTTCTCCAGAAACAAATTAATGCAGTGAATTACCATCCTCAATTTTACTTCCCCTTGAAATCATTGAATGTATATAGGATCATCCTCCAAACATTTATCAGCCTTTTATACAAAGTTTTGAGGGAAAAAAGAATCCCATTAAATCCTAGTGAATTTCTTGATAAAAAGTCTAAATATAAAAATATGTGCCATATCAATCTATTAATTAAAATAAAGAGTATATTTCAATAAAGTTACGAATATGGGTTCAAATGTGCTTGATTTTAAGAATATTCATCCAAAGAAATCAAGATCAAGCATAGTGGTGCACTACTCTAATGCAATGTCCTAACTTAAGACATTAAATCCCATAACCCCGAAGCAGACGTATTTAGATCAAGTGAGCGCAAAAGTAGTCACACAGAGAGAGAAAGAGAGAGATAGAGAATTGATTACCTGAGGCAATAGTATCATAACACATGACATCATCGTCGCCATCAGTATCAGGGTCTACAATAATGGAAATTGTGTTAAAAGTATTCTGTGAGTTATAATCAGGTGGGAAATAGCCTCTATCTTAGAATACATTTATAATGTATTACAATGCCATTCCATCCTACTATTTGATTGTTGAAGCTTTGATAGAATTTTTAGAAGAAACGCTATATTAAAAATATCAAAGTTCTTTACACGCTGTATTAAAAATACCAAAGCCCCTGTCAGCACACCCCCAATTATCACATTCTTCCAATATCCTGTGCTATAGATCCTCTCCACTCCATACTCCATTCCAACATAGGTTTCTTTAGTTTCCAACATTTTTACTTCTAAGTAATGAAGTTAGAACCTGCAAAAAATAATTAAAACAACAACAACATGATTCAAACAAAAAGTAACCTCTAGATCTGTTCCATATAAGTTAATGACACCAAACTATTGAATCCCAGAAAGATAACATAATTTCAGAAATTGAAATGTAATCAAAGAGAGGTACATGAGTTGGAGATGTTGAAGTTGGATCTAGATATGTTCATTTCTTACTTTAGTAATGAGTCCCTCTCTAAATTTTTGTTGTGATTATGTATGTGTGTGTGTGTGTGTGTGTGTTTAAGCACAATTGATCTAAAAAATACAAATCTCACCCCAGATTCACCACCACCAAAATATTAAGAATATACATCACCATCCGGATGTGTATCTCGTCGAAAACGTAATCAGAGATGGGAGCAAAACCTTAAAAATATATCAGATCTATAACCTCAAGTAGAAGTTAGAACAAACAGAAGCTGAAATAATGCCCTAGGTCTTACCATGAACCCAATCCAAATGGACTCTCATTTTAGATTAGAATGGAAATAAGTAGTAGACATGCAAATTATAAACTTATTACTTAAGATGATATTAATTGCCACTGCCATTTACATTCAGAACCATTATGTCTTTCAAACTATATTTGTAAGACATTGAAAACTAATTCATTTTAATTAATTTATCACAACTTTTTTAGCAGTTTATAAAATCTTTTGCATATTGTAATTGTGGAGGGTATTGAAAACTACAACTTGTTGTAGCAGAGTTTCTCTACGAATCCAACTGTGGTTGTGATTGCAGAATCGGTTCTCTGTGAACCTGGGTGTGTGTGAGATATTCATTGATGGACCTATTGCATGTCAATATATTTGGGCCCAAAGTTCACACAAGTTCCATAAAGTGTTAGTAAAGAAAGCTCTCCAACATCTATTATATAGAAAACAAAGACACAAAAAAAGGGATAACTACCTGCTGCTTCTACTTACATATGCTGCCAGATATTGTTGTACATGCATGATAAAATTCACATGGATTACTACGAGTTCACAGTTCCAAGACATGATACCATATAATATGAAGCACTCTTAATTCACTCATATATAAATGCTTGAATTCCACATCAATCCAATAGAACTAATTCACATATAACCTCAATAAAATAAAATGAATTGATCAATAGAGACAGAGAACTTACTGGGAAAGAGAACTTGATTTGCACTGAAACTATGCTTTTTGAATTGAGAAAATGGCGGAAAAATAATCCATGTGGATGCTCATGCCGATAACAACACTATAATATACAGTTCGTAGTGTGCTTGTTTCTTACAACACATAATTGCATCATACCAAAATAAGTCTTTTGCTCTTTCAATCAGCTTGCTTGTAAGTTAAGTCCTTAACAAATAAATATGGGCAAGATAAGCATAAGAGGTAACCAATTTTCGTTGTACTTGTATCAGGCCTATTTCAACCGAGCACATGGGTCATACCATACCACGTGAATATCATATATAATGACAGACCACATGAATATCAACTTCCTTATTTATCTTCTACAACAATGAATATCATATTACAATAGCGCCTAACATGTTTTTTTAATTCATTACTACTGAAATATGCTTATAACTATAAGTAGTATTTCATTTCATCATAATTAGAAGATCAAGGAAAAAAAGGGAATGGTGGTTGATTGAGTATTGAACTTACAGTGCACACACTACCTTTGAATGAGTGAAGCCGTAAATGAGTGAAGCAACAAATTCATTCATTTACTTCTGGATGTTTGTGTTTTATTTGAAAACAAGATAGGAAGCATAAAAGACATTTCCTTAAACAGATAACCGTGGGGAAGGTGCTTTTGTTGTTAATTTAGACTTTATCATCATGGAACCACCACCTTCCCGATCATATTTTCCCTTTTATAAATCAATGAACGAATCACATTCAATTTATAAAGAGTTATTGATGATCTCCTGCAAGAATTCAGTAAATTATAGTGGTACGCAAAACAGTTTTCACCCAAAATATGCATACATGACATAAAATGCATTGATTACAGAGAGAAATAGCACCTAAAATCTGCATACATGACACAGGCAATTAACACCCTGAAGCGGTGATTCTTTTTTCAAGCCGAAATAGAGACATCAAAGAATATATGAAATATTAATGTCATAAACACCAAATAGCAGCTGCAAGGATAGAATTACTCGCTTAAATAATCCTTAACAACAGTTGCTAATAAGTATACACTAAAACATTGAAAGGAGAGATAGAACATATAGAACTGAGGAGAACAAATATATAAGGATAGAGTTACCCGCTTAAATAATCCCTAACAGCAGCTGCAACAAAACAAATTAAAACGAATAAGAGAAATAAAAAGTCATCTAACAGCAGTTGCTAATAGTGGATTTTTGGTCATACTAACAAAATATCATATAAATACTTTATCAAAATACTATCATTTCCATGCTTTGGATAGAAATCCTACCATGCCAAAATCATACAATGAACAAAACTCATTACAAAAAGTTATGGCCTTATAAAGAGGGAAGTATTGAGGTTCAAAAGAAGCCACCGAAAGTCAACACCAAACCAGTAAAAATGGACACATTCATGTCATTACCAACACCAAAACAATAATAATTCATAGGTAAGATGAGTAAACTTATTGCAAAAAATGGCCAATCAAAATAGGAGAATTTTTCAAGGTATTTACAGGATCATTTGCTGTCAAGAGTCCATAGGACAATGTGTGTTTTAGGTACTGCAAGATACGTTTCAAGATGGCCTAGTGTTCTTGACTTAACTCTAAATCTCTGTGGACAATGAATGCGATATCAAGGACTATAATGGTAAGGTATTGTAAGCTTCCCACTACTTGATGATACATAATATGATAATACCACACCCCGGTACATTCCTTGAACCACAAATATTGGTATAGAGTGGATAGCAATGAAAAACGTGATGTAAATGGTGATCAAATCGCTAAAAAGATACGTGGATTTCAATCCATATTATAAAGATACTCAACACTTCCCTATCATGTTTTAGGGAACAAAATGTTAGAAATAGAAGCAAATATGAACATACATTAACAAAATGACCTTAAATCTTGCGGTCAAGTTAAGAATTCTTAAGTAAAAAAAGTATTGAGCTATAAAGTCCGAAATTTTTTAACAATAAAATAGGTGAGACAAAATATCATATGAATGCTTTATAAAAATACTACCATTTCTATGCTTTGGATAGAAATTCTACCACGCCAAAATCATACAATGAACAAGACTCATTACAAAAAAATTGAAGGCCTTATAAACAGGGAAGTATTGAGGTTCAAAAGAAGCCACCGAAAGTCAACACCAAACCAGTAAAAATGGACATATTCATGTCATTATCAAACACCAAAACAATAATAATTCATAGGTAAGATGAGTAAACTTATTGCAAAAAAGGCCCAATCAAAATAGGAGAATTTTCAAGGTATTTATTGGATCATTTGCGGTCAAGAGTCCATAGGACAATGTGTGTTTTAGGTACTGCAAAATATGTTTCAGGATGGCCCATTGTTCTTGACTCAACTCGAAATCTTTGTGGGCAATGAATGCGAATATCCAGGACTATAATGGAAAGGTATTGTAAGCTTCCCACTACTTGATGATACATAATATGATAATAGAACATCCCGATTTGAATTTTGAACTAAAATTGTCAATTTTTTAAAAACTAAAAACCCAGATTTGTGTTTGCAACAATAAAAAAATATGATTCAGACAAAAAATCTTTAACATATGGAAGGGGATGATCGAGATTCTACAAAATCGCACCAGAAATATCAATTTTTTTAAAACCTAAAAACCCAAATCCTTGATTGAAACCATAAAAGACATGATTCAAAGAGAAACAACTTTAATGGAGGGAAGAGGAAGATGAACCGATAGAGAAGGAAATACGCCCATAACACAAAATGGTTTGAACTAAAAATGTAAATCCCTGTTTGAACTCAAAAAATCAAAAAAAGTTATTTCAACCTTCAAAACTACCCAATAAAGTGTATCCACTTACCAAACAGAGATGCCTTGAACCGAACAACATCCAACTTTCATAGATCTGAAACAAAAAAGAAAATCAAAGATCTAATTAGAAAATCATCCAATATTCATGCCAATCAAAGTGGGAGAGAGATTTAATGGATCGCACCTGAGGGCACTGTGGTCCGACAGAGGTTGGAAGGGTGAGGGAGGCTGCGTGGGCGAGGGAGATGATTAGTATTAGTGAGGAAGATGAATGAGAGAGGGAGATAATTAAGGTTGAAGTTGTTTCTCCCATTTCAGGGTTCGAGTGTCTGGATGAGAGTATCGTGGGTTGTGTGTCAGCGAGTGAGATCAAAACGGATATAATACCCTTTTGCCCTTGTTTTTCAATTTTGAAGGAAGGGAAAAATAAATAAGAGTGTGTCAAAAGAGGGGGAACTTAAATATGTAAGGGGAAAAAATAGTAAAAGGGATATTTTAATCTCAACCATTGGATCGTTGTCTTGTTGGCTTCGATCAGAATCGTGAAGTGTCTCCCAAATTTATCAATAGTAAAAACACCATTCAAACTTATTATATATATATATATATATATATATATATATATATATAATATAATCCTACACCCCTAAATTATGACCTCTTTGCGCAACATATATTCTGTTATCTTGCCCCGGTGCATTGCTCACTGCATGTAGAACTGCTACTCATTTCGAATTTTATTATTATTCTTGTCTACTTAATTCACACAGTAGATATCATCACAACTACATTTATATATATAACCACACTATCTTAAATAAATATAGTACACTGCACCCCAAGACAAAGCTGCGGTGCCTGCATACTCTCCTATCATATCATATTGAATCAATCATTTCATAGAGAACTATAGGTTCAATTTCTCATGAGCCATCAGACAAGTCACACATATCGGAGGCAAACATAGTTCCAAGTCGATGGGCTACGCACATACCTACACACAAATATGACCGCATCACTAGCGTTATCACAGAGAGTCCGTACTTAGGTTCTATGCTTTAGTTGTACAATTCAATATCCCGCCCGAAGGATCCTCAAGGCATGATTGTCCACAACGTGCAACCTCCACTCGATAGCAAGCAGTGTAGGTATGTCACACACATAGTAAAACAAAAAAATAGGTATTCAGGCACCGTATTAAATCCTTAGGTAATTACACAACCTTTCATTATTTTAATTATTCACACAACCTATCATTATTTTTCAATTGGATTATGTATTACAATATTTATATATATAATTTATATATATATATATATATATATATATATATATATATATATATATATATATATATATATATATATATATATATATCAATTATTAACGAGTTCATTCGTACTAGATACACTCCAATACAAAAATAGCAACACCATTCTATTTATTGTAATTCATAGGATGGTATATTCCACCTCATATATACCCTATTAACTTGATATTAATCTCACACAAATACCCCAAAATTTTTTGTTCCAATTCGCGAAAGTTTCATCTCTAAATAAAACTCCAATGGAATTTGAGACATTTCACACCTTATGCCTAAATAATAATTTCTATATAGCATCGTACTACTCTCCGTTATCTATGCATGGACGAAAATGGCATGCAAATCCGAATTCGTATGACAAAACTCTGCTCATTCTCATTCCGTCTTCAAGGGTATTTTAGACATTTTAATTTTTTTGCGTCAAATTAAAAACATTCCTAGGATAGCGTAATACTCTTCGCTATCTACGCATGGCCATGAATGGCACACTAATCCGAGTCCCTTTGCAAAAGTTAAGGCATTATAAAGATTCACCGCAAACAAGATTTGCCAGATTAGTAAATTGCTGTTTTCATGCATTTTGGAGAAATTTTAGAGGAAGCTAATGAGACAACAAAATGTAGAAAATGTGATTTTCTTCATGGAACGCAAACAAAATTTCCACTAAAGCTCAAAAACCTCTCCTTATGCCGAGATCTTTTTACCCCCCCCCCCCCCCTCCCCAAAACCCTCCAAGATTCATTCTGAATCCACCTAAACCTCCTCATTAACAATTTCTTCCCACAATATCACTAATGAGGAATAAAAAAACAAGACCTAATCATGTTATTCACTTCTCAAATTAAATGTTAATCTCACAATTAACCCAATTTCTCACAAAATTAGAAACCCCCCATTAATGGTTATTCTTCATCTTCTTCACCATAAACCCAAAAATTTCAATTCAAATTCTACTTCCAATTTTCCAGAATTAATTGATATAATTACAACTATTTACATCATTAACTACAACTCAAATTAAAGAAATAAAACACTTTCCTTGGTGGATTGTATCCGATGATCCCTTGTCGAAATTCTTCCTCGGATTGCTCTTGTCATCCTTCTTTCCTTCTTCTTCTTTCTACTTTCTATCCTCTATCAAACCTTTGTGTTTTCGAATGACTCATGGCTTCCCAACACACTTAAACCTCGATTAAAATTCCTCAATCCCGTAATTAAGCCTATTGGCAAGTTAAAAATGACTTAAATGCCCCCGTATGGACTCGATCATGTCTAAAAATTTCTCGAGACCCGTTTATTACCCTCGGGTACTCTTTTTCGACTATCTCGACCCTTTTGGAGTCAATCGTGCACTAAGAATTGTCATCTGAGACACTTTATAAATTTTCTTACTTCAACCTCAAAAAGTGACACGTGAAAAATTTAAATAGTCCTAATTAATTTAAATTTCTAAATCCCCAAATATAAATTAAAGTTCTAAATCTCCAATTTCAATCATTTTTCAAATTTAAATAAATTAAATAAATTTCAAATCACTAATTTAATTAATTTATATATCCTAAAAAATACGGGGTATTACATACACCCCCCTACAAATGAATTTCATCGTCGAAATTCGGGTAAGACTAATATTCAAATCTTTGGATGTATACTCTTACACATCCCTCATTTTCCTACACAATGTACATAGTTATGATGTTCTCATTATACTTCTCCTAACGATACCCCTTCGTCTAACGGTCCCTATACTACTGTTCAATCATGTGGCGAATTTGATTTAGTCATCTCATACTAAAAAGTTCCGTGAAATAATTTATCATCTCACATTGTTTCCTACACAACCCTTTGAAGCTTCCTTCTTCTAAAACTACTATGAGGCTAATCACTTATGGATACCACACCCCCTCAACTAGGGAAAACTCAAACATCCCCTTGCGATAACTTCCTTATTCGTTTACTCTTTTGGTACACGTATTTCCACATCAATCGAATGCAGATAATATATAGAAATGTAACCACCTAGGGAGTCCATTCACACTAAATACTGCATGTAACTGCTCAATTCAACTGAACGTAATAAACTTGTTGTCACTAACCCTTTCATATTTGACCTGATTATACAGTAAGGTTTTACTCAACTACCCTAACAATTGCAACTTAATTATTATCTAAATTATCCCACCGATCTACTCATGGTGGGAGTGTTCAATAATGTTTTCTCATATCAACACTATACGGCTGTACCAGCCTTAAGTCATAGGATAATTATAAACTCACAGTTATAATTATATATATATATATATATATATAATAACCAAGGTACCAAACCCATGTCCTAATGGCCAAACATCTCCCCACTTCTAATATTGCGCTACGTTTCATGCGTGGAATGTCTTGCAAAGCGAAATCCAAACAAAGAACCCCCCGGATACACTACTACGTAACATTGTCGATCATTGAGATCTGTTAGGACCTCAGTCCATAGTACATACCCCCAATTTCCTATCTCTTGACACAAAAGTATACCCGTTGATGTGACTAAGAATGTGTCTCACAAGTGCGTACTCTCTAGGCTCAAGTGAAATCATGTCGCTCAAGTAACAATCCGATAAGTCAGGTATCGATCCTCAGGTAAATAGGATAGTGGAATTGTAATGACGCTGGATAGACGAAGAAATCCAAACTATGACTCTGAAAAGAAAGGAAAAGATGATTTGTTTTGACAATTCGCTACAACTAAATTCAATTTTGATATTACGAAAGAAATGCAACTATTCTAAATTACCTAGAATACTAACGATGAATGATTTAAAACGCGAACTATATGATGAAGAAAATAGGATGGGAATACAATCGCTCAACCCTAGGGTATTGATGCTATAAAACTAATCATAAATTTAAGTGATGAATTAGACCCAGAATTTAGTACTCCCAAGCATTACGTATATGAGGTTCCAGCCCGCACCATACTTAATTAGAGGACGAGTAAATTGGTATTGTGATATTTACACGCAAAATACATTCTGAAGCATCCCGATTACCCTGAAGCAAACGAGATCGAAAGATCTACAATTGTCGCATTTCTACGCAATACAGTCATAATCAAATCATTAAATATAGAGGACTAATTTTATACACATGCAACTACCACATCAGGTTGAGTTCATGCATCCTGACCCTTAAAAATTTAGTCTACCAAGATGAAATAAATGAAAACGATTGTTGAATTCTAGGAAATCATGATTAAACTAAGGGAGAATTGAAGAATGACGTAGAAGGAAGATCAGACATTAGAATGTAATCAACCATCTTACCAAAGCACTAAAAGCATCAACTAAAATTACTTGTAATCACAAAATTCTGAAAAAACTTCAATCTTGGAATTAAAATTGCAAGAAATCTTCGAACTAGGGTTTCGTAGAAACTTTCTCTCTCTAACTACCTCAAAAAGTTTTAACTAAAAAAAGGGAAAAATTAGATGAATTTTCCACCCTCTAAAATGATAATAAATATGGTTTAAATACCCGATAAGACTCCAAGAGTTTTATCTTAAACAGGATTCTCCATTGGAGGCAGAGTAAGAAAGCAAAGCTACGACAGTCGAATCGGCCCGGTCCTCCTTCAGTTCGGTTCTGCTTGGATCCGGATCGATTCTTTTAATTTCTTCCTGGATCGGTTGTATTCGTATTGGTTCTTTTAAGTTTCATCAACTTTAAACCATCTTCGGTCTAGGGTTCACTTGAACTTTGAATTTCAGATTGGTCCTATCCGGATCGGTCCTGTACAGATTGGTCCTATCTTTCTTTGACTTTTTCTTCTACCTTTGAATGCTCGTAACTTTCACACCAAGACTCCGATTAAGGTACCATATCTTCCTATCTACTTGTAAACTTGATATCTTCAACTTTTCTTAAGATGCCTCATCCGAATTCTGGGTAAAAATTACAAATTTTCCCTTTCCCCTTTTGACTTTCCTTTTTTTCTTTCTCTATTCTTCTGGTTTCTTTCCTTCTTTACTTGCATCAAATACTTGTAAAATTAGTACGAAATACTAGAAACTCGGGGTACTCGTTAGAATAAGTCAGTAGAAATATTATGAGATAAAATCAAATTAATTACGTTGTTCGAGGTGCTAAAAGTAACTAAATTAAAGGGATAAATTTAGAAGAATTTATGACTAATCACCCGTCCACTCCAATGTTACACAAGACAAAATATAATACATCGCTCTTACTATCACTAGTTTCTTAGCGCGAATATATCACGAGATATATTTCTCTGCTCCATAATAAGTTATCTTACCCTAACTCACATCAGTAAACGTCCCTACTCATCGGGATTATAAATACCAATGCCAACATATTCCCATATGTCTATTATGAAACACAATATCACATATATACACGTATATGTACACTATAATATATATATATATATATATATATACATATATATATCCACTGGCCCTATATTTTTAATAGCTCTCAGCTTACAGTGTTTTCTCTACACGTTCAATAATTAAAATCTTAAAACTGATGCATTAGTATCCAACTACGTCTCATCACTGCGGATGTAAATTATGGTCCCAACGTGTAACATCCCGCAATTAAGTTCAAAGAAATTTCTAAGTGCACTATTCCGTAGCATTTCCAACAAAATTTGTAAGTCCAAAGCACATAATTAAGATATCACAAATCTTGTCTCCCGACAAATAATTCAATTACCTAGGCCTACGTCACTCGAGGAATCACACATTATGATGTTCTAGCTATCACTAAATTCTCAATACGTAGACAATAATGAGTTAAATCCCCCTTCCCAATGGTAAACCTAATCCACCTTGAATTACATATGTAGAAGACCCCACTCACTGGGATTAAAAGTAATAACACCATTTTACTCGTCGAAGTCTACAATATAATACAATTTATTTTGGCTCCACCATTTTCCAGGTGATGATTTACAAATTAGGATATCTTACCCTGGCATAGAGAGCGCCATAGACTCCTCATACAGTCTATTATTGCTCCAACCCTCAGTATCGAGTCACTACTTAAGATAATAACATGCTCCCTTTCATATTCCTCAAGAGAAAAAAAACTATCACACAATATACTATAGCTTCTTATTATCCACACCTTCTCCACTGCATATGGAACTAATGAGAGCCCCGTTACATGATGGCAAAGATATACACGCTATATTAATATTAACGACATCTCTACTAAACCCGTTTCACATGCGAATTTAGTATTCACCAACTACTGTGACTCACTATTGTCACACAAAACATATGTCAATAACATCGAGATAAAACTCATATTTTTATTGTCACAAGTGTTGGAGGTTCAAATGGTCCATCGACATATCACCCTCATCCTAACCAAACGAAAAAATCTTATAACTGTTTCCCTTACTAGCTTCCAAATTTTTTATGTCCCCCGATTCTCTATATACATTGTATACACATGTGTTCCTACACTTTACACATAAGACACCTCTATATTATATCTTCCTTGCCCGATCATCGGTTCCTCGATTGCTACCCCCATTGTCCCTTTGTCTTTGCTAGACCTCTGGGACTCTTTGTTGTCCTCAATGTCCCTGACTGAATCCACCATCACTGGGTATACCCTCATGTGGTACTTTACTAACATCGTTAATTTCAGGCTTGCTCTTCAGCTTGATTTGCAATTCTCTAGGCTTGCTTCCCGTGAAAGAGTTTATGTTGTAAACCAACGACCTTGACGATATCGACACTAGTCATCCTATTCAAACTTTACACTCATGCTTCTGTATTCTACTCATGAGTCTATTCTTAACTCACGAATCCTTTATATTTTTTTGTATCCCCTTCTTTGGGTACATAATTTACTGACCAAGTTAACCTCTCTCTCGTGATCAACCTCTATCTCACTCACTTTTGATAAGTTTTGAAACTTCCTTCGTGCCTTTGTTCGAATAGCAAAGCGAAAACCTAACGATCAAATTGTAGTAAATATTTCTCATTTAATCCTATATACTTCTTATATATGGAGATTCACTATCGTCGCTTTACGTTGCTCCTATGAGCTTAAACTTTGTTTTCCAAATTTTACCACCCAGTATTGCTATACTTTAGCCTACACAGCCGCCATTGGATTTCTCATTCCATTGTCTTTTCACACATCCTATTTTCTGTATTCTTATCGATGGATCCTCAAAAGAGTCCTTCTAACTTTCCACACCCCCTGTAGAATATGATGAGTGAGTGTAATATTCATACCATTGTCATCTTTGATTGTGATAGGGGAAACTACTATCGCTGAGATTATCCTATCGTCATTTTTCTAAACAACAATTATGGTGACTTCTATCGCAATCACCATTTTCAGATTACTCTATGGCATCTACTGCTTTCCTCCAGCATTCCTTCTAATAGCCCTCGCTGGTCATCCTATAATGTTCTGTGTTCGAAAACAAACCAAGCTCGTAAATGAAATTAAATCAATTATAATTAATAGCAGGAGAATGAAAATTGCATACGTAGGGGAATTGAACAATCCTATCATAAGGCTCTATATCAATGTATGAAAAGATGATTCGTGAAAAATTAGATAGATCGAAAGGAGCCTAGAACCCGATGCTCTAATACCACCTGTGACACCCCGCTTTAATAAATACCGGGTGATCAGTCCTATATCAAATTTAAAACAGGAATCTTAGGGTTTCATTCTTAGCCTCACTGCCGAAAACTTTTTAAAACTTTACAAACCACCTAGTATTCAAAAAGACTGATGTCAATTTTTTATACGTTCATTAAATAATTAAATATGCATGCTAAATAATAAATAAACCGTATATCCAAACCACGAGTCTAAAACAGTACTAAATGAATAAACGACATGCCGGATAATCTACTCAACATCCCAATATAACAATCCAATAAATGCATACATAAACCAAATATAGAGACGAAAAGTAAAAGGGGAAACATGTCCTGAATGAGTCTACAACTGAGATAAGAATCCTATTCTACGAATAATGAAATGATACGTCTAAATCAAGTCCTACAACCATCCATAATATTGCAACTGCGTAACCCTGGAATATATAAATCAATTATAGCACCCCTACGACTGGACACCAATTATTATACATATACATAGACAATAGAGAAGAAGTATAAGAAACGGGTCAATGCTCGATATATAAAAAAGTTTAGCAAACATTTTATTCCAATAAATGAAATGTGTACTATATAATGTTCATAATTTCTTTTACGGCCGCACTATCCTGGGGACAATTTGACCTCTCTTCTATGGTGCGCACCGATCCCATTGATTTATTCTGCCAAGTCATTTCTCTATCCAACTAGTCCAGAATAGCTACATAATTAGCTCGTTAATCCCCTTGTCGCCAGTTTGGCGTACTTTTATGAATAGAATCACTTATGTAAATTCACATCTTTAAAAATATTTTTAAATATTACCTCAATATTGTCAATTCTTAGTTACATAATACCTATCCCTATATATATATCTTCAAAATATGACATCAGTTCAACCTAGTGTTCTTAGTACTTACACTCACTCTAGAATACCGGTATCACCCATACGATACGATATCAAAACCGTTTATACCAAAAACTCAATTATGTTCATTATTTGTATGGTTAATCCTTTTCTCACTATGATTATTTTACTTATCATGACATTCACCTCTACTAATTACGAGCAGTAGAATTGTTACCAGTGTATATATTTCATCAGTCCATATATATATATATATATATATATATATATATATTCTAATACTGCACCCCTAAATTAAGACCATTTGGTGCAATGTATACTCTATCATTGTGTCCCGGTTCATTATTAACTACATGGAGTAATACTATTCATTTTCGATTTTATTATTATTCATGTCTACTTAATTCACACAGTAGATATCATCACATGGACAAGTATATATATATATGCACACTATCTTATATAAATATACTATACCGCACCCCAGGACAAAGCTACGGTGCCTACATACTTTGCTATCATGTCCCATTGCATCACTCATTATATATAGGACTATAGGTTCAATTTCTCCCGAACCATCAAACAAATCACACATATTGGATGCGAACATAGTTCTAAGCCGATGGGCCACGCACATACCTACGTACCCATAGGACCGACATCACTATCGTTCCCACAGATAGTCCGTACCTAGGTTCTATGCTGTAGTGGTACAAATTAATATCCTACTCAACGGATTCTGAAGGCATGATTATCTACAACGCGCAACCTCCACTTGATAGAAAGAAGCGTACGCATGTCATACACATAGTCGGATAATCAAATAGGTATTCCTGTATCCTATTAAAACCTTAGGTAATTACACATCGTTTCATTGTTTTAGGTGTTCGCACAACCTATCATCATTTTTCTATTGGATTATGTATTACAATATTTATATATATATTTCACACACACACACACTCACACGCGCGCGTATATATATATATATATGTGTATATATATATATATATATATATATATATATATATATATATATATATATATATATATATATATATATATATATATATGTATCCCAATTATTAAATAGTTCATTCGTAATAGATATGTTCCAATACCAAAATAGCTACACCCCGCTATTTATAATAATTCATAGGATGGTATATTCCACCCCATATATACCCTATTAAGTTCATATTAATCACATAAAGGTCCCCAAAAGTTTTGGTTCCAATTCGGGAAAGTTTCATGTCCAAATAAAAATCGAAGGGGATTTTAGATATTTCACACGTTATGCCTAAATAATAATTTCTATATAGCAGCGTACTCATATCCATTGTCTAAACATGGATGCAAATGGAATGTAAATCCGAATTCGTATGACAAAACTATGCTCATTCAAAGTTATGCTAAAATAAAAAAAGTGTTCCTATCTTCAAGGGTATTTTTGACATTTCAATTTTTTTTTGTCGAGTTAAAAACATTTCTAGGATAGCGTAATACTCTTCGCTATCTATGTGTGTCCATGAATGGAATAGTAATCCGAGTCCATATGCAAAAGGTAGGGCATTATAAAGATTCACCTCAAAGAAGATTTCAAAAAAAAAATTCTTCAAAATTTGCCCCACATTCTGCCCTGATTAATAAATTGTTGTTTTTAGGCATTTTGGAACAATTTTGGAGAAAGCACGTGAGACAAAAAATGTCGAAAACGCGATTTTCTATAGAGCTTAGCAGACATAATTGCCATTAAAGCTCCAAAACCTGCGATTATTCCCAGATCTTTTACCCCCAAAACCTCTCAAAATTCATCCTAAATCAACCCAAGCTTCCTCATAAACAATATCACTAATGGCTATTCAAAAAACAATATCTAATCATGTTATTAACATATAAAATTAAGCTATAATCTCACTATTAACCCAATTTCTCACGAAAATATAAATCCCCCTATAATGGTTATTCTTCATCTTCTTCACCATAAACCCAGAAATTTCAGTTCCAATCCCTACTTTCAAATTTCCATAATTATAACTATTTACATCATTAACTACAACTCAAATTGAAGAAAGAAAACACTTGCCTTGGTGGATTAAATCCGACGACCCCATGTCGAAATTCTTCCCCGAATTGGTCTTCTCATCCTTTTTTCCTTCTTCTTCGTTCTACTTTCTCTCCTGTCTCAACCCTTTGTGTTTTGGAATTACTCATGTCTTCCCAACACACCTAAAACTAGGTTAAAAAATTATTTTATCCCATAATTAATCCTTTTGGCCAATTAAAAATGACTAAAATGCCCCCGTATGGTCTTGGCCTTGTCTAAAAATGTGCCGAGACCCGTTTATTACCCTCGGGTACTTTTTTTGACTATTTAAACCCTTTTGGAGTCAACCCCATAATGTGACACACTTTATAAAATTTTCCCATTTCAACCCCATAATGTGACACATGTGAAAAATTGAAATAATCCGAATTAATTTAAATTTCTAAGTCCCCAAATATAAATGAACGTTCTAAATCTCGAATTTCAATAATTTCTCTAATTTAAATAAGTTAAATCAACAAATTAAATAAATTCCACATCCCTAATTTCATTGATTTATATATCCTCAAAATACGGGGTGTTGCAACGAGAAGAAACTTTTTTTAATGCTCTCTCGTGGCACTACAAGCTCCACTAGCCTTAAATCAAAATACAAGTTTCACTCGCAGTCATAACTAGAAACTTGAATAATAACCCAAGTACCAGACTCCTCAAATAAAGACTAAACATCTCTCCATTTCCAATGATACATTAAGTTTCATGCGTGGGATGTCTCACGAAGCAAAATCCAAACAGGGAATCCCACCAATACACTACTACCTAGCATTGTTGGAACATTGAAATCTGTTAGGCTCTCACTCTGTAACACGTACTCTAAAACTCCTATATCTTGACACAATAGTATACTCGTCCACTATGTGTTATATATGACCAGGTATATCACGACGCTCTTACTATCACTAGTTTCTTAGAGGAAATAAATCACGAGATATGTCTCTAGTCAATAAAAGATAACTTACACTGAATCACATCAGTAAACATTCCTCCTCACCCGGATCAAATATAACTAGACAACAAACATAAAAGTCTTCTACAAAATATATCATAATGTATATACACATATACATAGGTCTAACCCTATTCCATCGGCCCAAGATTAAAAGGGAAAACGAAAATATCTATATAAGTCTCATATGACCAAAGGGATACACTGAATCCCAATTTTTTTTTCCATTTAATTATATCTAGATCAATGATCCAAATGTACCAGGGTTTAACATCTCCTTGCTCCCGAAATTTGCCACTTTCATGCGTGGGGGGTCTCGCAAAGAGAAATCCAAACAAGGAAGCCACCCAATACACTGCTACACATCACTAAACAAATCATATGTCGGTCCATGACCTAGGTCTAATAATGTATTTCAATCAATACAAATCATATCTAGGATAACAATATTATCGTATAACACATCACTAAACAACATGATATACATACACATAATAATGTTATCGATATAGCAACTAAACTCATGTCAGATGCGAATCTATTGAAAATCAAGATACTTTGACTCGCTGGTGTCACGTAAAGAGTACCTCATTCATCAAGAATAAAACTCATATACATCTCTTTCCAATTACCCCGATGGCATAAATGGTTCCAGGACATAACACGCTCATCCGAACAGAACATAAAACTATCTCAATTATTTCCCCAGTTAGGCATCATACTTTTGTCCTTTGTCCTTTGTCTCGCCTCGGGAAAAAGATGAAATCCCCTTTCTCAAGTGAGATAGAAGAAGAATAAGAAGAAGCCCCTAGGAAGTTTGCAATTTAGAGATTCAAGATCTGTGAATGAAAGACTGACCCTAGTGATCACATTATGCATTAGAGGTAGGCCATGAATCTCTAGAACCACAAGCATGCACTAATGTGCTGGATTTTTCCCTCGAGTTTGCATGATGTGGCCCAGAAGTGGTTCAAGAGGCTCCCTCATAAGTCCATCAGGAGTTTTGAGTCCCTATCCAATCTTTTCACGACTCACTCCATTACTAGTAGCTCCCATCCAAAGAGGATGGATGCTTTACTAATAATGAATAATACGCCTCAAGAGAGCCTCCGACATGATGCAAAGAGGTACTGGGAGTTGTTCAACGAGGTCGAGGACTTCTCACAACAGGTAGCGGTGGCCTCTTTCAAGATTAGCCTACCCACCTCTTGCCTTCTGCACCAACCCCTAATGAACAAGGAGGCCACAACCATTGATGACTTGATGGCTCGCATCGAGAAGTATGCCAAAGTGGAAGATATGACCTGACTTATTACAGGTGATAATGGTCACACTAAGCTCGCTGCCAAGGCCAACGATAAGGCTAAAAATTAGAAGAAAGTAGGCAAGAACTGGGGCAAGGGTGACTCTAAAAGCGAAGGAAAGAATGATGTTTTGAAATCATTTCAGGTAGTAAACACTATCTTTAAAGAACCAATCCATTAGATCCTATCTAAGATCAATGACGAGACATTTTATAATGTGGCCCAAAAAGATCGTGGGAGATCTCTCAAAGAAAGACAACGCATTGAGATGCACTTTTCACAAGGAGGGTGGACATAAAACTGAGCAATGCAAGGCTCTTAAGTCTCACCTTGAAGAGTTGACCCAAATCGAGCATTTGAATGAGTTTGTGGAAAAGAAGGAAGAGAAGGTTACTGCCAATGGAGACATAAGACCTGACAACATACTTAAGGACGATGCTGGCTATGAATTTGCACAAAGTCATGGGGAATATGATATGAGGCAGATTCATGGGAATTCATCTTGGATGGAAGTGAAAAAGCTTACAACAGTAATACAAGCTTTTCAGATCGATCCAGCGAAGACACGATCACGAAAGCATCGATGAGCAGACAACTTCGATTACAACAAACACCTTGTGTTCACAGATGAAGATCTGGTAGGGGTAAGAACCCCACATCATGACGCTTTGATCATTATGCTCAGGATAGCCAACTATGATGTCGATAAGTTGGACGTCGACCACAGAAGCTCATCTAAGGTAAGGTATCTCGACCTATTCAGAAAATTGAAGTTAAGCATCGTCGACTTGAAGGAAGCCACTGTCCCTCTCATTGGCTTCACAGAAAAAGTAACTATTCCATTACGAAAGATCGTGTTGTCGGTAAGGGAAGTAAGTGCCTCCAAGATGATCGAGTTTCTGGTAGTTGACATTGACTCACCACACCAAGCTATCCTCAGCAGAGGGTGGCTACATGCAACGAAGGTAGTCCCCTCGACCTACCATAAAAAACTTAAGTATGAGACTGAGCGAGGAGTGATGGAGATCCATAGGGATCAAGCAATGGCAAGAAAGTTCTTCATAACAGCCATCCGTCCAAAACCAAAGAAGAAGGTTGAAAAGGCTAAAGAAAAGCTCGAGGAGCAAGAGGGTTTGATACCATCAAAATAGAAGTTAAATTATGGAAGGCCCGGAGTAGAGGAGACCATGATCCTCCCCTCTGAGAGGGTCGTTGAGAACCTGGAAGAAGTCGCAGCCGATGGTAACAAAAAAGATAGGAGTTTCTTGATTGGGACATCTCTCACAAATCAAGAGAAGAAAGAATTAATGGTGCTACTATAGAGGAACAAAAATGTTTTTGCATGGGAACCATATGAGCTACCTGGAATTAATCCCAGTATGCTTTGTCATCGATTGCATGTCGACCCCACTTTCAAACCTATCACGCAGAAGGCATGGCGAACTGAGCCAAAAAAGGCCTAGGCTATAGATAAGGAGGTAGAAAAGCTATTAGATATAGGATCCATGTGGGAAGTTCAATTCCCTAAATGGCTGTCCAACATAGTACTGGTTTCGAAGAACAATGGAAAAGGGAGAGTTTGTATCGATTTCACTGACCTTAACCGGTCATGCCCTAAGGATAGTTTCCTTCTGCCAAAGATCGACCAATTGGTGAATGCTACAGTAGCTCATGAGAGAATGAGTTTTCTAGACTTGTATTCGGGATATCACCATATTCCTCTATATGCACCAGACCAAGATAAGACCGCGTTCATTACCACTGTCGGTTTATACTATTATAAAGTTATGCCCTTTGGGCTTAAGAATGTAGGAGCTACTTACCAGAGGCTAGTCAACAAGATATTCAAAGACCAAATGGGAGATACCATGGAGGTCTACATTGATGATATGCTCGTCAAGAGCTAGTGCAAAGAGGACCACCTCTCAGACCTATCAAATACCTACGAGATCCTCAGGAAATACCGAATGAAACTTAATGCGACCAAGTGTTTGTTCGGTGTCTAGTTAGGAAAATTCCTCAAGTATTTGATTATCGAGAGAGGCATTGAGTCCAACTCGGACCATATCGATGCGATCAGTAGGGTATAGCCCCCTCGAACGATATGAGATGTATAAAAGCTCACAGGCATGCTCACCGCTTTGAATCGTTTCATATCGAAGTCCTCTGAGATGTGCAAGCTATTCTTCCAGTTATTGAAAGGAAACAAGATAGTAGAGTGGAATCAAGATTGCTCAAAGGCATTAGAAGAGCTCAAGCCACACCATCAGTAATAAAAGACATAAAGAGCAGTAAAGAATAAAAGAATTAGTATTACAAGAAATAAAGAACAAAAGAATCAGAGTGCTGAAGGGAAAGTTTTTCTTTTCATTCAGATAAAGAGGCCCGAGTATATTGGATTGTAAAAAGGTTAGTGAAAATAAAGAAAAAATACAAAAGAAGTCTTAAGAGAAGGCTAGCTTGAAACCTTGATTTGTTCAGAGGTAGTTAACTGCTTTCTCTTATCAGCGGTAGTAGCAGCACCTCCCTCAGAGGGAATAACTATTTTTCCCCGAGCAGGAGGAGTACCAATAGGAATAGTCTGAGAAATAAGGACTACACTTTCAACAGTTGGGGAAGGAGCGTCATCCACAATAGGCATCGGGCCTGGATCATGCTCATCGGACAAGGGCCTTGTTCTAGATGGTTGATGTAGCCTATCTGAATGTCAACATCTTCATATGCGACAGATAACCAGAGTTTTATGAACTCTCGTTAATTCTAGCTTCCTCAGACTCCACCTTCTTCACCTTCTCTGCCAGCACCTTATTTTCATCAACCACGAACAGCTTGGTCATGTAGACCAAATTATAGGACTACCTCAACTCAATTAGTTCCTTGATCGCTACCAGCTTTGCTTTTTTTGCTTCAATAAGGGAGAAATGGGAGGACTTATGGGCCTCACTAGCGGTCTTTAAATTACCCTCCAGCTCGACGTCTTTCCCCTTCAGCTCAACATTTTACATCTCCAAGTCTACATTCCTACTCACCAACTCATCGCGAGTTTGGTAGAGAACAGGGAATGCGGTCATAAATGGCAAGTAAAGAGGGAGAATTAGAAGAAAACATTGAACAAGAATATTAGAAGTATTGAAAAATAGAGACAAACTTACCAAGGCTAGCCTCTGACTTGCTTACAGAGAAAAGTGGTTGTTCCCCATTGCCTTATGTCGATCAGTAGGCAAAATTGCTCTCTCGAGCAACGCAGGAGCCTAGTGGGGAGAGATGGAGACAGAGGCCCCCTCAGTCAATGAGAGCACAGGCACCAAAGCATGCCCGGCCTTTATCCTCGCTTCCACTCTCCTTCTCTCCTCTTCCCTATCCTTCTTCTCCCTCCCATATCTCTTCCTCTCCTCTACCTTCTTTCTCTCTTCAACCTTCTTGCTCTCCTTTTCCTTCTTTCTCTCTTTCTCTCCTAACTGCTACTCTTCCCTCCTCTTATTTTCCTGCTCGATGGCAGTAGGCTGAGATCCAGTGGTAACTTCTCCACTGCTAGACTCTTTCTTCTTTGACCACCTAGAATGAAGCACATCATCATCATTATCTCTGATCAGATTCCTCTTGGGAGGAGCGATATCTTCCTCACTGGAAGACTCTCGAGTGTCTGAAACCTCTTTCGAGATGGAAGACCCTTCACTACTAGAGCTAGCCCCACTGGAACCACCTTCAGCACATCCGTTATTAACACCTTCACCAGAACTTCTCTCTTCCTCGTCCAATTGGATAGGATCTACATCATCTTCTTTAGTGATACCAATCTCGGGGATGCTATCCACAGGTCGAACGATAAAACTAGACCCAATGCTCTTGTACTCCAGAAGAAAAGAAGCTAATTGAGGATGCTCGCCGTTAGCCAAAGGTTCTCTAATATTCCAAGCTTTAATCAACTCATCAGCTCGAACCTCACTGAGAGCAGGTTACAAGTTCTTTTTCCTTTCTAAAAAAAGAAGAGAAGAATATCAGAAAATGCAAATATTAACAATAGGTTTAATGAGATAAGAAAAGATTACCTATGCACTCCTCCCCATAAAAGGGGACCGTGAATCTGTCAGACCTCGACCCCTCAGTATCGGTGCGACACTCCCAATTTCTAGAAAGAAAACCCTCTTTCAAGTATCCCTTGGGGGAATTAGGTAGATTTAATACCAATACCCTATCAGGGCTCCTAGCATTGAGGTAAAGAAGACCAGAACTGGTTCGCGAGAAAGAATAATAAAAACAAGTCTCAACAGTCTCTAGACTAGTGCCATAGAATTGATTTATTTTATGGAAACCATTAACTATCTTCCAAATGTGTGCCAAACACTGTGTAGGGAAAATATTGAACTAACCAAAGAAATGCAAAAGAAAATTATTTGGAGGGAAAGTGAGCCCTCCTTGGGAGAGTAAAAGAATGTGAATATTTTTAGGGATAGGGGCACACTGAATGTCTACCCAATATGGGATGTTATAATACTTCCTAAATTCGGTTACCAATCGATTGTCAATTTTTACCATTTACATAACCATAACTATAAATACGAGGAGGTTGCAATAGAAAATAACTACAGAAAGAAATCAACAAGAACTTACAAAATAAAAACTTGGCTTAGGACAATGCAAAGTCACAAGAAAAGACGATGGAGGAAATCGATATTGAAAGATGAAGACCTGAAGATGAGAGTGCAACAGTAGAATCTTAGAGAAAATGAGAAAATTTGAAGAAGTTTGAAACGACAGGAGTGAAATGCTGCTCCAAAAGGACTTTTAAATGTTTCCAATCATAACGCACAAGATATGAAGTAGGCTGCCGCCCAAATTAGTTTTCAATCCTAAGAACAGTTGCACAATTTACAAGGAATCCATTTTGACAAATCATTTAAATCTATTGAGCCCAAATTGTGGCCCAACAATTTTAGGCAAATTTTGGGTACCTCAATTTATCACCACGGTACCGATGAATAGCCTTGTAGAAAAGGCCCAAAGTCTGGGAACCTTGCGTCTCCACCAAAATCAATTACGACTTAGTCTATTCCTAAAACTCATAAGGATATATTCTAGGAAGATAGATTGACGTGGGGAAGTTCTACATCCCCACTCCCCGAAAACAGAGATGTATATAACAAACCCTAGGCCTGGGGCAAAGGGCATGCATTGTATTTTTCTGTAAAACATTCCCAAGAGTATAGAGAAATAAATACTGAGAGCACCACCGTGGACGTAGGCATTCTTGCTGAACCACGTACATACTGTGTTGTGTGATTGGCATTCTTTACATTTTGTATTTGCGTTGGTGATTGTATTTTCTTAATAACTTATGTTGAACATAATTGCCACCACAGTATCCTATACCAAACCTACGTTCCTTGATTTGGTTGGCACCTAACATCCTATCTAACTTCTCATATTGGCCTCGAAATCAAAATTCACCATACTAGAGTCTCTTAATCACTCCTTTGACTCATTAATCCCAGGCTCAAGAAAATGCCTAGACTCCTCAAACTCTATAATCTCTTTGTTTAAAGCCTCCATCAAACCACTAAAACTATCTATCCATTTCTCAATATATTTTGACCGGTCCCTAATAGTCTTCTCCCGTTCCACAAGATCCTTAATCAAAGCATCATGATTCTCTATGGCACACTCATTAAACTTTGTTTACAATTTCATGTTTTCTTCTTTCACATACTTGATGCATATAAAATTTGGAAAATAATTTTGTTTTAATGTTAGTTTTTTACTTAAAGTGCATTTCGAAAGAAAAAGGGGCCAACAATGATTTTTCAACTAAAGGGTTCACCCCCCCCCCCCCCCCCCCCCCCTCCTCAGGATAATTTATAGGCTGACATACTACATCATTAACATGGTTGAAAATAACATTATAACATGAACATGCTTAAAGTCAATTTTGATGACACCACAGTGAAATCGTAAACAAGTTACATATTATATGATGATAAAGAAAGAGATTTAAAGAATAAAAAATATGGACAAGTGACTCATTCTCTTGATCTCTTGTCCCTTCTCTCCAAAGTTCATCTCAAATTCCACAAATATGTTAGCCAACTAGAGTTTAGATTTTCTGTCTAAAATATTTAATTAACAATGGATAACACTCGGTAAAAAACACTAAATCCATAGGTCAATATAAATCCTAATTCCGGACCTATAAATGAACCCAAAATACTAAGCATAACCAAAAGTTATATCCCCACCCCCACCCCACCACGACCACCATCACAAAGGGTAAACCTCAAAATGTAAAATAAAATATATAGTTACATATGTTTACACCTAGTCAAATATCAGT
Source organism: Sambucus nigra (assembly GCA_949130495.1). NCBI lineage: Eukaryota > Viridiplantae > Streptophyta > Magnoliopsida > Dipsacales > Adoxaceae > Sambucus > Sambucus nigra. The sequence continues at coordinate 32,822,768 of OX422218.1, read as the reverse complement.
AATTATGATTACCAATTCCTTATTTTTAACATGTGGGACACAAATAACATATGAAAATTTATGATCAAATGGGTGCGTTTTATTATTATTGTATCACACAAGTAATAATTCTTCATATTTATTCATTTATATCACAGTTAACAAACGTGAAATAAAATTCACAAAACTATGCGATATTACAATAGGATACTTGGATCATTATATTTCAATTTTCACAAAAGACCATTGTTCTTGGAGGGTAGATTATAATACCCCATTATAATGAAATTTTAGTTTATGAGTATACTTCTTCTTTTTGGTTTCTAATTTATAAAAATGACACATTAAATTATTTCAAGGGATATTAACAAAATAATATTACATAAAATTGTTTTCCAAAGGCCATAAAATTGAAAATTTAATGGGCATTGTTTCTTTCAATACACATTATTATTGACTACTAAAGTATAATTTTAAATATATATTATTAAACTAGATAAATTTTACCAAATAGTAAATAGGTAGAAGAGGTTTGAACCTATAAGAACACCCATTTTCCCACACAAATGCTGTCCAGGCACGATACGCCAAAGATGGGGCTTATCTACAATATATACCGCTCTATGCACTGAAGAAAACCAAATTATTTCCTACAAAAATCTATAATGAATACAAACATCAGAATAAAACTGATTTAATGCATGAATAATAAAAACTAAACCACTGTACAATGTCCATAATGTAAAGCTAAGTGCAACTGATGTAAATAAACCTTTGGGCGAAAGCCAATACAAACCCCATTTTGAAATAAAACGATAAAAAGATGAAGTACGACCTATACTATAACCAATGGAGTGAAGTCCGCTACATCCAATGCAGCTAGAAGTTTGATCCATTGTCAATCCTTCTATTCCTATAATTAAGAATACATGGGGGAAAACATTTATACTTTTTGGTCAGAGCCTGAGTAGTGCAAGGATTCTTCACCAGTAAATATGAAATTTATTACTAACTTATACATCACGTCTCCCTATCTATACTAACATGTAATTAGTACCTCATCTCTCATCTATAATCAATCCAACTTGTATCCTAAACCAAAATGTCAATTGTTACATACACCAATTAATCATATTTGTAAAGAATAGTCTATTTAGCTAGGAAACAACTAAAAGTTGGTACTCATATCTGACAGCCCAATCCCCAAAAATATTTCTTATTATAAATTTCAAAATTTACTAAAATCAAGTGCATTTTCTTACGTCATAATATTCCATAACCCGTGTTCATTTTAGGAGATCATTTAATTAATAAATTCATAATCCCTGTCGTCTACCCCGTTAGACTATTACATCATTATGTTAGATTACGAAAACATTATTCTCATTTATAATTAGCTACACCATTAGTCATTCTCGTTAATTCTTGTCTACTTTCTTAGACTACCCAACTATTTTTTTTATTAATAATTGTCTACCACAACATTGGACTCATATTCGCCCTTAATTATCCACATCATTTTATTATCACAACTTTATTATCATTAAACATTGCTTACATGTTTAGACTAAAAGGGGCAGAGTCCCATATAAGGTACACCACAAGGTATATATATATAATAAAGGAAGAGGGTATTTTCACTATTCATGCCATGTCATATAAGCTTTATATACAAAATCTATATAAACAAATTTTCTATCTATATAACCACATCATATGTAGCCACGTCATATAAACTAAACACAAATCCTTCGACCGCCATATCATACGATAGTTCAAGATGGTGTAAAGAAGACATCATTAATTATTAAAAATTGTACAAATAGTATACTATGTGCCGGTAAACACAAGGCTCAAGAAAATGTGCTGGTAAAAGACACGCTTCTCAAGTCAAGACCTAGAGCCATGTGTGCTTTTACTGACTTCCCCCATTTCTCACTCTACACTACAACTCACAATCACAACCCACCTTCACCCACTCTATCCCAACAATACCACCCAACTCTCTCTCACCCTCTATAGCACAGCTACCGTCTATCTTTCATATCCACTCCTGCATTCCACACCCGAAAGCTTAGCAGTGACTTTAGCAGACCGATTTTTGCACACCCGTCTATCTCTCATATTCCTATTAGCAGATCGATTTTTGCACGGACTCTACACAGATTTTGTACATTTTTTTTCGACTTTAGAGGTAAGCTTCCCGATTTTTGTACTTTATGACCCACGTTCTTATTTGTCCTGGTGCTTTCATTTGATTTTTTTCGTGGTTTCTAATTCTTTTTTTTATTTCAAGGTTGGTTTGTTGTGGTTCACTCTAAATTCTCGTCGACGAATTTGACACCATCAGTGGCTGGAGGTAAACTAATCAACGCAAGGTTCAGTGTGTCAATCTAGCTGTGATACATACCTCTAATTTCTCCTCGGTAATTTTGACACAATCAGTGGTTGATTTCATGTTGTGATGTTGATTCAAACATCCAAGAAAAAAAAATTGTTTCTACACATCCAAACCCATATCTGTGTATTATATTCATTTTCCCCTCTTGATTTTCTTAGAATGCATCTCTCGAATTGTTGTTTTTTGTAGGTCCACCACAATCTTTGGCGGTTCTCCAATATTGTAATCCTACATAGCTTTTTTCATATCTAACAGCTTTTTTTCTTTTTATTTCAAGGTTAACACATTGTTGCAATCCTTCTCTCGAATTGTTGCTTTTTCTGATCTAATTGAAGAAATCTCTGTGAAAACATGAACGATGACTCGATGATGATAATCGGAGTTGAGAAAAAGAAAACACTGCAATAGTTACTTAAGATCTGAATCTCCACAATCAGGTAAGAGTTGGGAGAAAGAAAACATTGCAATTTTCTGTGTATTAGCTGTCGACATAAAAAAAAACACTATATGAACAAATATTAATTCCAAATACAATATCTTATATGTGTAGGTTAAAGAAGCATAGATCAATGAGAAACCATTGCCCCTCTTCTTCCTTTTAAGGTTCCTTTTTTATTTCTTTTCTTTTTCATTGAGAAATCGGTTTTTTTGTTTTCCTTTTTTTCTTAATTTTGTTTATGCATCAGGGTTTTTGGATGCCCGTTGTTGATTTCCTCCCTGACTTCAACATCTCCAGTAGGTACCTTAATTTGGTGTGTGCTTTGTTGGGTTGACAGCTACTGCTTGAATTATAATATTATAGAGATATATAAACGTTTTTTGATATATTTTGAAGAATACTTTGTTTCATGTATATTGAAACAACTTTGTATACATGTGTGCAGGTGTGGAGATGTGGATGGGAACACTATCTGTGTTGCAGCTATATTTGATTCTACTCTTAACGGATAATTTTTAGGGAAATTATATATATATATATATAATTTTTTGTTTTCCTTTTTTTCTTAATTTGTTTCTTATTACTGTTCCACACCTCTCAAGCCTCAACTTTGCTCTATTGTGTATATTACACTAATTTTAGAGTTTTGTTGGCTCACAGTAGAGTTTTCATTTTGCTCAAAATAATTAGTTTTATTCTAAATTATTTTGTTTTGCAGGCGTGATCTATTTTCATTCTTTATTTTCTGTGTTTTATTTATTTTTAATTAATTTTATTTTTAGGTTCTCTATGCATAGTAAAAATTTATGAAATTTTATTTTTAATTAGTTTTATTTGCAGACGTGATCTATGCTATGTTATCTCCCATACATGTAACCCTATAATCTGAAAAGTAGCCAAGGCTTTACCCATGATGGGATACAGGACTGCCTAAGGCAGTTTGATGATGGTATATAGGACAAATACAAGCTAAGGCTCAGCTAAGGCAGTTTGCGTGTGGCTCAAAGAATAATGACAGATAGGACAAGAGATATGAATTGAATTTTAAGTGTTAAAGTTTTTTAAATTTTATATTGCAGATTTTTGGGGCCTATGAATTGATGTTCCTTGACTTTTAAGTAGACTTGTCAAAAAATACGATAACCCGTTAACACGACCCGACCCAACATGAAATTATAAGTTAATGGGTTTATCCTTATTGGGCTTGGGTGATTAACGGGTTGACACGATAGATCCGTTAACACTAACGGTTCGGGTTTGAAAATTTACCTATACCCGTTTCTACCCGTTAACACCCGTTAACACAAATGTGTACTATAGGGTCACCCCACCCGTTACCCATTTCGACCCAAAATGATTCTTTAATATTAACGGGTGTTAACGGTTTGGATCGTGTACCCGTTAATATTAACGGGTCGTGTTTGGGTATTGTTATTTGACCCGTTAGGATTAACGGGTCATGTATGGGTTAGGTTGTTTTGACCCGTAACCCGTAATCCGTACACGATCCAAACTGACCCATTGACAGGTCTACTTTTAAGTGCAAGGATTTCTCAAAAGTAAGAAATGTGTTTATCTACTCTAAAAGTTTTACAGAAATTGCTTGAAATAATTAACTGTATTCAAAATAATAAAAATGTTTCGCACAAAAATTGATGTACAACAATTAAAAGTATTTAGACAACCGGATTCTTTCTAACAAATGTGTGTACATATGTGATTTGTATATTTGAATGGACATAAAAGTAACAGATACATAAGTTAATTAAAATATTTCTATTTATTTAAAATTTAATTTTATTGGTAAAAAATGTTTTTGCATTTTCAATCTAATTTAATTTTGTCATTAATATTTAAGACTTTTGTTTAATATAAAAATATATTTTTAAATTTTTTTGTTAAGATAAGTATTTTTATGAGTTATTTTAGCAAGATGATTTTTACTTTAAATTGTCAATAATAATTTTTTTAACACAATTTTTTTATTTTTAATTTAATTCATTAACATTTCCAAATTTTTAAGAAAGTCTTTCATATTTTATCATTGTTTCTAATATTATCATTTTCGATTAAGTGAGTGAGATTAGCAGTATAAAATATCGGATAAAGGATAAAATGTAATCAAAGTTCTCACCCCACCTTTTATTCAATTTTCGGTCTTGAACAACATCAATTCAAAAGCCACTCATAACAAAAAGAAAATTACATACCATAAAGTAATGTACGCATTAATTAAATATCTAACGTAGTGGTGCATTATAACATCACAATATTGTTTTGGGAGTAAAAGCAACACAACACAATATTTTTTAATTAAAAATAAAATTCATTAAAATTAATAAGACAATATATATTATAACATTGACAGAGAATAATATATTGTTATCAATCGCGTTCATTATCTAACTGAAAGTGGCACCCAATAAAATATTTTTTTTAATAAAAAAAAATCCAAATGCTTTTTTAACTGAAAACAAAATTGATAAAAATATACATGACACAATACCACATAACATGCTATTATATAATTTATTTTAGCAATCATGAACACTTCCCAAATAAATTTTGTTAACTAAAAAAACCTGAGTAAAATAAACATGGCAACATGAAATATTATTTTTTGCTTATTTCGAACATGACTCAACTATATGTGGCACAACACAAAATATATTTTGTAACCATAAATGATCCCAACTAAAGTAAAGATGACACGTCACAATACGACATAGAATGTAATATTATTTTTTTACTTATCTCGAACATGATTCAAGCAAAAGCGGTACACCACAATAAGTTTTCTTAAATATAAAATGAACAGGAATAAAATAAAAACGGCACGAGTCATAATTCAAAATCCAAACCAACATGTCACGCTTCATTACTTTGTAATCAATTTTAAATATATCATGTTGATAGAAAATTAACTTATGGGAGTGTAAGTGTGCTATAATCATAAATATTTGGGAGCAAATTTATCACCGTGCCATTGGCATGGTACACCCTACTCTATATAATAAAGTAGGAGGGTATTTTCACTACTCATGCCATGTCATATAAGCTTTATATACAACATCTATATAAATAAATTTTGTATCTATATAACCACATCATATGTTGCCACGTCATATAAACCAAACACAAATCCTTCGACCCCCATATCATACGATAGTTCAAGATGGTGTAAAGAAGACATCATTAATTAATAAAAATTGTACAAATAGTACACCATGTGCTGGTAAACACAATGTAACAACCCAAGACTTTTGGAACAGTAATTATTTTATTTTGGGAGAAATAAATAATATTTTAAATGGAGAATAATCAAATTGGCAATTGAGGTCAAAATTTGGAGTTGTTAGAAAGTGTGTCGAATGGAAATTCTGAGGGTACCATCGTTTCCGGAAGGGTCGAGAAAGTCAAAATGACTGTACTTGGGGTCTAATTGGGTTTCAAAATAAATTAGGACCGTTTGACTCGAATTAAAGTCACCGAGTCATTTAAAGTGTGTATTATCATTTAAAGATGTGTATTTTGGGATTTAGGCTTAAAAATCCTACGATAGATATTTCTCCCAAAAGAGAGAAAGAGAAAAAAGAAAAGAAAGAAAGAGAGAAGAAGAAGAAGAAGAAGAAGAAGAAAAGGAAAGAGAAAGAGGGAGAAAGAGGATTTTCCGGTGGATTCAGACCCTACGAACCCGAGGCAAGTGATTAAACTTGCTAAATAATTGTTGTGTACCATTTATTGCATGATTTGTGGATTGATTTTTGGGTTTTAGGTTTAAAATGTTAAAACCTAACTTTTGGGAAAAACCTTAGATTTGTTGTGTATATAATGGATTTAAGGTTAGAAATTAGTTTATATGTATTCTAGGATGAATATTAATGATATATTTGTTTGGATTGAAGAGAAATGGAGAGGAAACCATTAAAATGATTTTTGGGTATTTTGGCTTACCTAAAAAGTAGCCATTTTCGAGGTTCAGCAGGGCCGAATCGATTCGGAGATATGCAGGTGCCCAGGTCTGAGTGACCGAATCGATTCGGACTCTAGCCGAATCGATTCGACCTGAGACAGAATCCCAGGTCTTATGACCCGAATCGATTCGCCTTCCTGGCCGAATCAATTCGCTGGGCCGAATCGATTCGGAATAGGCCCGAATCGATTCGGAAACAGGGCTTTTGGAGGGATTGTTTTTCTAAAGGAATTTTATCCCATTTTGTTCGAGGTTATCGATTGGGGATCTCTATAGGAGATATTTGGATTATGTTTTGGAGACTTTTAGAGAGTTTCCCTTATAAGAAATTTTGGGAGTCATATAGACTTAATTTGAGGAATACCGATTAGAGAATTTGGTATTTTTCTAAGTGGGGAAGCCCACTTTTATTTGGAGACTCTATTGAGAGAATAATTACATTCATATATACGAATGTTAACAAATTTAGAGCTAATGGATTTTGGAATCCAAATCCCAAATGGGATAACTTTAAAGGTTCTTAAAATGAGTTGAACCCTATTATGACTGGATGTTTACAAATGCTATTTGATGTGCATACGGATATAGAAATATCCTTATTAATGATTGATTTGGGAGATATCTCACAATGTGAGAAATGCATTGAGGTGCAATAGGATATAGAATATCCCTAACTTAATTGTATTGAAAGGCAATTCATTATTAGAAGCGACATGAGAGCTTCAAGCGAGAATTAGTATAGCATATACTAAGTGGGGTAAATGTGTGAGTATTAATGATTAGTGTATTTAGAGAGTGATATACTAATCAATGATGAAAATCAAACTGCGCTTAAGAGCGTATAATGAACATGAATATGATGTTTCAGGTATACCTCATATAATGGTATATCTTTATTATGTGGGATGTATGTATACCTTATATGATGGTGTATATACATGTTAAGCATACCCCCTCCTTGCTATCATTGGGAAGTTCCGTGCGTAAAGGGTGAGCATTCTGACTAGAAAAGCAGAATGTGGATATTCCCCAGGTCATAGTCATCCTTTGTGGTCAGCAAATGACATTTATATATATATATATTTATTTATTTATTTTGGGGGTGAGAGGTCGTGGGTATGTGTCGCTCTCACTTGCCGGTTAGGAACTATGACCGCTTCCCAGACGTTGTGTGCATGAGTTGATCACGAGGTGGGTGTCGTTGAACCCCACCAGGTGGCCCCAGTTTGCTACGTATTTGGGCTACTGGAAGATGATAGCATGTGAGCTTGCATCCTTCGAGTTATAGCTCGGTTGGATGGTTATTATTGCTTGTGTTTGTATTTGGGTGTCAAGGGCATAACGGACCTTAATGTCCTACATTGCCAGGATTAGTGTATCGGGGGGGTTCCTTGTTTGGATTTCGCTTCGGCGAGACGTCCCACGCACGAACCGCAGTGTCATGTTGGAACTTGGGGATAAGTTTAGTCCTTAATGCTCATAATTAATTATATATATAAATCACATATCCCAACAATCGACAGTGCCAGGAGTAGTGTAACGGGGGGGGGGGGGGGGGGGTTCCTTGTTTGGATTTCTCTTCGGCGAGACGTCCCATGCATGAAACGCCGTGTACTGTTGAGAATTTGGGAATATATATTAATTAAAATTGGATAATAATCTTTTGGGTTACATGCATCATGCATTGAGGGCATAATGAGCCTCGAGGATCGATACGGTCAGGAGTAGTGTAACGGGGGGGTTCCTTGTTTGGATTTCGCTTCGGCGAGACGTCCCACGCACGAAACGCAGTACCGTGTTGAAAATCGGGAGGAGTTTAGTCCTTAACTCTTGATGCTAATAACTCATCTATAATAATTATGTATATGGTTTCATGCCTTATATGGGCATCACTAGAATAATATTCTAGTAAACGATTATTGATGTATTGTGATTATGTGGACATGATTGGATCATGTAACTTTATATGTTCAACATATGAACCTTATAAAGATAAGTGTAACTATTGCATTAAAGTTAAAGCATTAAACTTACAGAAAAATTGAGATAAATGTAGATTGGGTCATAGGTTAGACGGTTTCACTTAAATACTTCTTTTGGGTTTAAGTTAGAATCCTCTTACCTAAATTAGAATCGAACATCCTTTTGGAGACACGTGCATACGCTTAGTGCGCGCTTTAGATGGGAGGTGAGTTGAATTCTTATGGAGTGTTCGATTCCAGCTAAATCATGTAATAATGCATTTATAATTATTATGCATTTTAATACACTTGCTATAAACTGTTTTTCAAAACTCGGGTTCTGACCCGTTTATATTTTCCTCCTCCATGTATATATATTGTATTACCTCAGGTGTTCCTCCGGAAGAACGCCTTTGATATTCCTCCATTCAGGATTTGTGGAGCTGTGGCAGAAGCGGACTGTTGCGGCACTTTGATTTAGTCGATTCCCATATATTGTACATCTAGATTAGGATTCAATTGTATTGAGTTAGTATTCAAGTGTTGTAGATTAACACTTTCATATTTTATTTATCAGATTATTGTATTGTCTGTTGCCCGACAGCGTATTCGGGTATTTCATTATTGAGATTTTTGTTGTACAATGTATTGTACTCTTTTATTATTGGAGCATGCACATTTCACATCATAGTTAGATGTATATTGTTGGTTGTGTGCATTATTGGTTTTGTTGTTGTTGTTAAAAATAAAAGTTTTAAATTTTTGGCAATTCGCACTTTATGATTTCGGGTAGTTAGCCAAATATTATAGTGTTTAGTTGTTGATGTTGAGACTGTACCATCTGAGATACCTGATTTATGTAGTATAGGGTTGGCCACCCATTAATATTTGGAGCGGGTTGAAACACACAAGGCTCAAGAAAATGTGCTGGTAAGAGAAACCCTTATGGGTATGCTAAACCGGTATATATGCGGTATATATGAATGCTATGGGTAAGGCAGAAGTGTATATATAAACATTGGTAGGGCAAAAAATAACAAAGATGCAATTGCACTAGTTAGTTTTTTTCTGGGCCCCACACCCAAAACGGAACATCTTGTTCCACACAAGGAAGGTGGAAAAAAAAAAGCTTAAGCGGAACATCATGTTCCGCCAAAGCTTTAACATATTTTCCCTATTTTCGTTTTGACCCCCGAATTTTTCAAATAGTTTCAACGGTTATTTAGCCAACGGTTATTTTTTTTTAATAAATAGGAACACTAGTTTAATTAATAGGAATTTAATTTTGTGATTCGAATGTAGGTGGGACGGTTGAGGTATTAAATTTCGGGGGAAACGTATTACGTTAAATCATTTGGGGTGGAAACTTAAAATTTAAAGAACCTTAAGCGGAACATCATGTTTCGCCCAAGGCTCTCATTCTAGAGCCCAAAATGACGTTGTTTTGCCCCCTTTTTTCACACTATACTATATTTGCCCTACCCATTTGTTAACACACAACAAATTTCGTTACTTTCTGGATATATTTTTAGAGTAGTTCAGGCTTAATTTGAACAGTGCGTAAGGGTTGCTCTAAAAGACACTCTTCTCAAGTCAAGACCTAGAGCCATGTGTGCTTTTACTGACTTCCACCATTTCTCACTCTACACTACTACTCACAATCACAACCCACCTTCACCCACTCTAACCTAATAATACCACACAACGCTCTCTCACTCTCTCTAGCACAGCTACCTTCTCTCTCTCTCATTTCCACTCCTGCATTCCACACCCGAAATCTTTGTAGTGACTTTAGGAGACCGATATTTGCACACCCGTCTATCTCTCATATTCCTCTTAGCAGACCAATTTTTCCACCGACTCTGCACTGATTTTTATACATTTTTAGAGCTAAGTTTCCCGATTTTTGTACTTTATGACCCATGTTCTTATTTGTCCTGGTGCTTTCATTTGATTTTTTCGTGGTTTCTAATTCTTTTTTTTTAACGTTGGTTTGTTGTGGTTCACTCTAATTTCTCCTCGGTGAATTTGACACCATCAGTGGCTCGAGGTAAACAAATCAACGCAAGGTTCAGTGTGTCAATATAGGTGTGATACATACCTCTAATTTCTCCTCAGCAATTTTGACATAATCAGTAGTTGATTTCATGTTGTGATGTTGATTCAAGCATCCAAGAAAAAAATATCATTTTTACCCATCCAAACCCATATATGTGTATTATATTCATTTTCCTCTCTTGATTTTCTCTGAACGTATCTCTCGAATTGTTGTTTTTTGTAGGTCCTCCACAATCTTTGGTTGTTCTCGAATATTGCAATCCTACGGAGCTTTTTTCTAATCTAATAGGTTTTTTGCTTTTTATTTCGAGGTTAACACTTTGTTGCAATCCTGATCTCGAATTGTTGCTTTTTCAGATCTAATTGAAGAAATCTCTGTGAAAACTTGAATGATGACTCTATGAAGATAATCGGAGTTGAGAAAAAGTAAACACTGCAACGGTTCCTTAAGATTTGCATCTCCACAATCAGGTAAGAGTTGGGAGAAAGAAAACACTGCAATTTTCTGTATATCAGCTGTTAACATAAAAAAACAGCACTGTATGAACTACTATTAATTCCGAATATAATATCTCATTTCTGGGTTGGTTTTGAATTTTTAATTTTAAGAGAAGTCAATAAATTTGTGGATGAGTCAATAGAATTTTACATTTTTATTTTTCAAGTTTCTCCCTCCTCCAGAATTTGTGGCTTTCGGGTTTCATTTATGTTTATGTTGTGAAGTTGTCATTCATCTCTCATCAGATTTCATTTATGTTGTGAGGTTTTTCATCAGGTGTAGGTGTCTTGGGCGGTGGTATCTTCTTTGCGAGCGACGAGCGACAGCATCGTCGACTCAAATAGTTTAACTTGAGTCAGAAACAGATAGCTACAAGACTTTATCTTGATCCAAGGCTTTATATTTTGGTTCGAGGTTTAAATAATAAACTGTAAACTGTTGACGAAAGGTTGTCGGATCCATCTCCGTCGGAGTGTAGGTGAAGGAGGTGACAGCTACTGGTGTTTCTGATGGAGTGCAGGTGAAAGAAGCATAAATCACTGAGAAACCATTGCCCCTCTTCTTCCTCTTAAGGTTCCTTTTTTATTTTTTTATTTTTCACTGAGAATTCATTTTTTTGTTTGCCTTTTTTTCTTAATTTTGTTTATGCATCAGGGGTTTCTGGACGCCCGTTGTTGATCGCCTCCTCGAATTCAACATCACCTACAGGTACCTTAATTTGGTGTGTGCTTTGTTGGGTTGATGGTTACTGCTTGAATTATAATATTATAGAGATATATAGAAGTTGTTTGATATATTTTGAAGAATACTTTATTTCATGTATAATGAAACAACTTTGTATACATGTATGCAGGTGTGGAGATGTGGATGGGAACACTATATGTGTGGAAACTATATTAGGTTCTACTCTTAACGGGGAATTTTAGGGTGGAGCTATTGGCACTTCACCCAATTCTTTTAGCACTCCAAAACTTTTAGCATTCTTCAGTTTTTTAGAATGAGAATTATCAGACGCAAAAGCTCGTTCATCCGAATGGTAAGTCAGAATCGTGCACGAGGTGGACCATTGGAAAGAAGTTTCAGTGCACTTTGAAAATTCATTGAGTCTCGACCGAGCTGAAGAGTTTGAAATTTGGTCAAATGGATCATGGGAGTACCCATTGGCCTCTAGGTCAGTACCCGGGGTATGACATAGGTTTATACTAATGAAGGGTGGTTCTAGGGACCTAAGGAGAGGTTAGGGGGTACTAGAATGGGGTGGCTATAGAGCCCCTTGACTGGTGATTTTGGAACGAACGACAGTCATCAAATAGACACCACATGATGTTTTTTTGACAACGTATGATGAATTCCGAGGGTCATGGACATTTACGAGAAACTAAGGATGAGGATGACCAATTATGCGGGTCAAGATCGATTTTGAGGACCTAGGGGGAATGTCGGGGATGATCTAAAGATTTAGGTCAATTATGAGGACCTAAAGTGATGATGGGGGAGACCGATTCAGTGGGTCAAAGACAACTCTGAGGGCTTAGGTTGATATGACCAATTCTGCAAGTCAAATCCAATTACGGGGGCTTAGGTTGAGATGACCAATTCTATGGGTCGAATACAATTCTGAGGGCTTAAATTGTGATGACCAATTCTGCGAGTTGAAGCCAATTGTGAGGTCTTAAATTGAGATGACCAATTCTTTGGGTCGAAGCCAATTCTGAGGGCTTAAATTGTTATGACCAATTCTGTGGGTCGAAGCCAATTATGAGGGTTTAAATTTTGATGACCAATTCTGCGGGTCGAACCCAATTCTGAGGGCTTAAATTGAGATGACCAATTCTGGGGGACGAAGCTAATTCTCAGGGCTTTAATTGTGATGACCAATTCTATGGGTTAAAGCAAGTTCTTAGGGATTAGGTGTGATGTTATTGTGGAACTCTATCATGAAAATTACCTTATGATTTTGATTTGAGCTAGGGAGATGATTGTTGGGGAAATCCTCGTATGTTTTGGAGACATTTTTGGGGGAACAACCAATTTGAAGTTGTAGATTCCACTAGGAAAGTGATTAGGTTGTCCAGGGTTTGGATGTTTTTCTTGAGGAAATTGGAGACCTTTGGGGAATAGGAGATAACCTAAAGTTAGGGATACTTTAGAGGCCTTATGGGGATGATGTCGTGGAGATATCCACTTGGCCTTTAAGAGTACCGCTGGGGAAATAGGGGTTTCACTTAAGGGAGTGTGAAATTTTCTTGGTAAAACTGTTATAAACCCTCCCTGGGATTTTTAGGAATTTTCTGAGGATTTTTCAAGGTTATCTGGTATTTTCTGGGAGTTTTTGTACGTATTTTCTGGTATTTTGTGGGAGTTTTCAAGGTTTTTCGATCGGCATGGTGTGGAGGGTGCCATTCGGCAGTGACACATACTTTTGGACTGCCTCGATAAGGTTAAAGATCAGTATGAATCGGTAGGTGGGGGTAAATGCCGATCGGCATGACCCTTGGCTTCCTATTAAAGAGGGGCAAACTTTTATTAGAGCCACGTATCTTCTTGAGGTATTCTTTAATTTGCACATTTTTCTTTCATGCATTCGCATTTTCCTTGTGCATCTCTTTTTGATCGCGAATTTTTATCTTTGGCAGATGTGGTTCTATGAGGTGATTGGGTGTAATACCCAACTAATTTCTTTGAAGGATGAGACTATTGGGGACTTTTCTGGTTGTATCGATGTGGTTCTATCAGAGTCGTCGCTCCAGGCTTGGTTTTGAAATTACTGCTGGTGATTGGGGAACTACTAGTGAACCCATAACTTGCTACTATTACTTCATTCATGTCCTATCGTCGCAATCCTACAGCGGTGATACTTGCAGAGACTTTAAATGACCTAGATGCCAGGTGAGAAGGTCGTTCTGACTTTTTATGGAGTAGCCATGTGATGTTCTTCATGTCGTTGTCTGAAAGACTTCGCCTAGTGACTCCTTCGGAATACCCTTTGTCAGCTGTACCCAACTTATTTTCACGTCATTTCATCAGCGTTGGCCTAGATGTTGAGAGATTGGAGAATTGGTTTATAGAGCATGGGGCTCTAAATGTGCGCTTGTCATTGCCTTGGTGGGGATAATTGCTGCCTATTCTGGAGTTAGGGGAATACCCGTATGTACGGCTAGTTGGTCTCAAATAGACCTCTTTCTATTTCACTTGGTGGATTCTGCGCTAATTTGGTGGGTAGATGGTCATGCAACCTTAGACACTAGATGTTTTTCTGGTAGAAGATCGGACAGCGTCTCTTCGCATGCGGCTTGGCTCTTTGTGGGGGAGTTGGCATCCATCGACCCATCCTTTTTAGTATGCTGGGAAATTTTAGCACATCCCCGGGGATTATATGAAGTGGTTGTGGAGAAGAGTGGTCAGTAATATGTTGGTAGTGGAGACTGGACAAAAGTGGCTTATTTTATCCGATACTATGGAGGGAGGTGTGGTAGTTTTTCAGAGACTGTTTCGAGCTTATCGGTCCATGGAGCATATGCGACACTCTATTCAGGCAGGGGAAGCTTGGCGACCCCAGGATGTAGATAATGATGATGATGATGGATCGGTCTCCTCTAGTAGTTGTGGGTAGGACTCTTGGGTAGTTTATTTTATACTGGGGAATAAATATGAGAATTTATTTGGCTTTTTAGAAAGGTAGGGAGAAGGGAGTTATTCGTTCCTTATGTAATTGCATTATAATTTCTTATGATCATCCAACTATTCCTTTCGATGAAATTTTTTATTTATCTATACCGATCGCTAAGACATGCATAATCCTTTTGTTCAAGTATATGTTAGAATGTACTGTCGTTCTTGGAGATAAGAAAAGAATAGTTTTTTATAAAAAAGAAGGGGTCATGCTCATGTAAGATGTATGAGCTGCTTACGTACCTCCATTTTTTTAAAATGTTTTAATTTTTCTGTAAAATGGTTCTTGCAGAGGATCAGGACCACGTAGTTCTTGGTAGAGGGAAATGACGATTTTGTTTACAAATGGAAGGCAGATGAGAAAACTCGTAGCGTGTCGAGATTTAGAATTATGGGTAAAACTTCTTGAGATGGTCCAGGTCGACTGGACGAGCCATCTCTTCTCCGTATAAGTCGGTGAGCATGGAGGCACTACCAGACAAGATCTTCTTCACAATGTATGGGACACTCCAATTGGGCTTGAATTTCCCACTGGGGTCCCATATGGGCTCTTCTATTTCTTTGAGGGATAAATCCCCTTATTAAACACCCCGGTCATTGACTATCTTATTGAATGATTGCACTATACGATGATGGTACCCTTGTATGTGGTATATAACTTTCAATCTCCTTTCATCTAGGAGGGTTAGCTCGTCAAGACGACTTTGGTACCAGTCTTCTTCTATGACCTTCCTTTAAAGCATGACCCACAACAAGGGTATATCCATCTCCAGAGGTAGGATTGATTCCATGTCGTAGACTAGAGAATAAGGGGTAGCCCAATAGAGGTTCGGATTGCGGTTTGGTAGCCCCAGATTGCGTATGGGATTCGGTCGGTCCAATCTCGATAATTTTCGGTCATCTTACTAATGGTGGCTTTAAGGTTCTTATTGGTGGCTTTGACTGTTCCATTGGTTTGGGGTTGGTAGGGAGAAGATTTATGTCTCTGAATCCCATACTCGTTGACCACTTCTATGACTTTTGCCTCCTAATGCAACCCATTATCATACAATAACTCATGCGACACCCTATATCAACAGACAATGTTTTTCTCTATGAATTAGGCCACTTTCTTTGCATCCAATACTGCATATGACTCGGCTTCTACCCATTTTGTGATGTAATCAATGGCATCTATGATGAACCCATTGGAGGCCTTGGGTGTAACTTTCCCTATGATGTTGATACCCCAGGTGGAGAATGCCCAAGAAAAAGTCATGTTGTAAAATTCTCGCGGAGGCAAGTGTTCAAGGTTGGAAAACTATTAGCATGTGAGGCATCTCTAGACATAGGCTGTGCAATCCTAGATCATGGTGGTCCGGTAGTATCCATGTCGAATGATTTTCTTGGCAAACATGCAACTATTCATGTGAGGCCGGCATTCCCCGTTGTGGATTTTTTGCATTACCTCTTCAATGTCATCCCCTGCGATGCAGTGTAGATGGGTTTCATCGAAGTTTCTCTTAAATAGTGATTTATGACAGGTGATGTATTGGGCGGCCAGTCTTTGGAGGGTTGCCCAATCTTTCTTATTGGAACCCTCGGGATACCTACCATGTTTGAGGAGGTTTTAGATATCATAGTACCAGCAATTGGCTAGCTCGAGATCTTCTTTGTTGATGAGCTTAATGTTGAAGCAATGGGTTGGTTTATCTTTCTTTTGAACTAGAAAGGGGGCATTATTATTCCTTCGGGTATGTCGACCATGGAGGCTAGAGTAGAAAGGGCATCGACTAGGTTATTTCTTTCTTGAGTTAGGTAATGAAGGTGATATATTGAAATTGGGAGGATAGTTCTTCTAAGTTGGCATGGAAGGGTTGGAGTTTCTCGTCCTTGACTTTCTATTTTCTGAGAACTTGACTAATGATGGGCGCAGAATCCCCGTAGACATCTAGGCATTGAATTCCTTTCTTCAGAGCAACTTTGAGGCCTAACATACGTGCCTCATATTCAATAATGTTGTTGGTGAATGGTAAATCCAACTTGATGGAAATTAGAGTGTGGGAGTCATCTGGGGCGATCAAAAGTATCCTAATGCCATATCCCTTTTTGTTGACAGCTCCGTCAAAGAACATTTTCCATTGGAGGTCATCTTGAATGGTGAAGAGGATGTTTTCATTTGGGAATTCGTAGATCCAGTTGTCAACTTCTTCCACGGGGTAGTCAACGAGGTAGTCCAAGATGTCTCTTCCTTTTATGGATTTCTTTGTAATGTACATGATATCAAACTCATCTAGGAGCATCAACCATCGATGCATTCGACGGGATATGGCGGGTATCTCAAGCAGGTACTTGATGGGGTACATTCAAGATACAAGTTTGATGGGGAAGGCGAGCATGTAGTGTCACAAATTTTAAGTAACCTAAACAAATGCGACACAAGCCTTTTCCAAATCGATGTAGTTGGCTTCGTACCCGGTCAATTAGTTACTGGCATAATAGATGGATATTTCTTTGCAGTAATCTTCAAGGTATTGGTCTAGTAAAGCGTCAGTTGCAAAGTCGGTTATGGTTAGGTATAGGATCCAAGGGAGAACATTCTGTAGTGGCATGAGTATCGGATGTTGGGTTAGATATTATTTGATTCGGTCAAAGGCATCTTTGCAAGACTCATTCCAAACATTGGTTGAATCCTTTCTAAGTAGGTTGAATATAGGTTAACAAATGGAGGTTAGTTGTCTAATGAACCGACTGATGTACTGCAATTTCCCAAGGAAAACTCGAACTTCTATCTCTGTTCAGGGTGATGGAATCTCAAGTATGGCTTTTAGTTTGGAAGGATCTTCTTCTATCCCTTTCTCACTGACCATGAATTCCAAGAGGTTTCCCTTAGTAAGGCCGAAGACAACTTTCTGTACATTGAGTCTCAACTGATATTGTCGTAGTCGTTCGATGAACTTTCGAAGGACAGGAACATGACCTTTTCTAGTTTTGGATTTGATAATCATATCATCCACATAAACCTTGACTTCCTTGTGAATTAGATCAAGTAGGATGGTTGTTGTAGGACCTCCGGTACATAGTCCCATCATTCTTGAGACCAAATGGCATAATAGTATAGCAAATGGTTCCCCACGACGTGATGAATGGAGTTTTTTCTTAGTGATTTGCGTGTATTTTGATTTGGTTGTATCCAGCAAACCTGTGGACGAATGACTTAAGAGCATGACTAGTTGTGTTTTCGACGATCATTCGATATTGGATAATGAGTAATCATCCTTTTGAGAGGCTTCGTTCAAGTCCCGATAGTCTACACTCATCCAAACCTTTCCCCTTGATTTCGGCACATGCACTACGTCGGCTAGACATGTGGGATATTCGACCACATGAATGAAACCCACATTCAGGTGTTTGACCACTTCTTCTTTGACTATGAGCGACCATTCGGTACAGGGCTTTCTCAGCTTTTGTTTAACTGACTTGTAATTTTGGAGAGTGGGGATTACATGTTGAGGTATTTTCAAATCAATGCAGGGAATATCGACATAGGACCACACGAAGACCTCCACGAATCCTTTCAGTAATTCTTTGAGATATGTAGGTTCATGCTTGTCGATGGTAGCCCATATCCTAATCTTTCGCAGTTTTTCTACTTGAACTGAGGTTAACAATAATAGTTCTCCTTCATTAACTGGAATGCATTTATGTTGTTAATTATTAACCTTATTTAGGCCAGTTAAAAATTGTTCATTTGCAAAATCATCATCATTAAAATTTTTATTAGAATCAAAACAGTTAATGTAAGGCACGACAAGATACTAAAAATATTAATATATTTCATTGATAGTAAAAAAAAGCATTGAGAACCTCATCAAAGGAGATCTCGATTACATTTTAGCAAAGATAGACAATAGAAGAAGAAATGGGGTAAAAATTGGGGTTAGGTGGGATTTCAACAGGTAGAACCAACACAGCATGCCAGCTGAGGAGAGGTGTATAAGCAACTTTAATCAGGTGGGATGGATCCAATGATGTGGTGCTTGAATGAACCATGCAGACTGCCATCCCCAATGTCTGTAAATTTAGCGAATCCTTGGAGTCTCTTCCGTCAAAATCTGTGGTAGCTTTGATGAGTTGTTGTAGATGGTGTCGGAAACTTTCGGCCCATATCTAGGTGTCTTGGAAAAAGATCTCCATTCTAGGCTTTATCTTCTTGTCTGTATGGTCATACCATGGTTCCAAAAAGACGCAAAAGGGGAAGTCGTCACCATATTTAATGAATCATCCATTCAAGGAGTCACCTGGGATAGTCTCGATGCAGTATAACGTTTACTTTGGTTGAGACTGACAGATAATTCTGAGCTCTTGTTCTCATGGTTTATACCCCAAACCACAAGGGGGAAACCTTTTTCAGTTCAATGGGTTCAATTATCCCTTATTTTCTTCATCCTAGCCCTTGTCCGATCATGAAGTGCATGTTTCTGAACATCTTAATCACATTGACATCTCCATGAGGCTCGTATTCTAGGCAATCCCTTTCTTTGAAATCGTCCCTCATTGGGAGTACACATGTCTCAACTCAGAATCCTGATAGGAGCATATCATTTGACCGGTGTTATATCTTAAGGATTAGATTACTGGTACTTGCACCCTCGGCATTATCGTCATTGCCCAAAATGGTGACGACTCATTCGTCGGAGAAGAATTTCAATTTCTGATGGAGCGAGGAAGACACACCCTTAACACTGTAGAGCCAAGGTCATTCGAGCGACCTATTTAAACAAGTTGGGATGTAAGTAACTTATAATTCAATGACAGCGTTTATAAAGCCATCCCCTATTACAAGTTTTATGGTTCCCATTACTTCTCGACGAGTATTATTGTAGGCACATACAACAGCGAAGGTTGGAGCGATGTCATTTTCCTGAAGTCCTAAGCATTTGAATGTTCTTAATGGGAAGACATTCAAGGCTGATCCATTATCCACAATAGATAGCAGTACGATTTTCCCTATAACTTCGGTGGAGATGTTGAGTGCGTGATTGTGATTTTGCCCAATTATGGGGATTTCTTCTTTGGAAAAGGATAGCATTCGGGTAGAGGTCAAGTATCCAACTAAATTTATTGCCTCTTTTGGTGTGGTAGAAGGAGGGACTATTTTTCCAGTGTGTAATTTGATCAAAGCATTTATGTGCATATGGGAAGACATGAAAAGCCTCCATGGAGTGATGTTAGCCTGTGTTTTGTTTAGTTGATCGAGGATTTTGCTCTCCTCGAGGGTCATTGCTGGCATAAGAAGGTTTTCAATTCCCTTCCCTTTGTTATTGGCTGGTGGTAAGCTTGGGATCTTGTAATTCCTCCCTCATCTAGTCCTGTGATTTACTGAAGAAATAGAGAACATAAAACATGTTTCCTTGTCGATCTCGGGTTGTTCTGCCACCTTATTTATTTCTCCAAGGAGTTCTTCAAATGATATCATCCCACACATATTCCCCACTGGGCTAGTCTTCTTTGAAGCTTTCTCTTCATTTGAATCTTCAAATTCTTCCCCCCATATAGTGGAAATAATTCTATCTTTCCATGCAAAGTCAATGCATTCCACAAGTTCAATGGTTTCTTCTTACAAGTCCTCCCTTTTCTTTATGGAGATATAAGGGTGAAGGGACCATGCGCCCTTATAGTTTCAGAGTATCAATTAACTCGGTCATACAACAAATATTGTTGGTTTGCGAGAATAATTATGCCATGATCTGGATAATGTCATCTAGCTTGACTTCATTGATTGGTACTACCCAATTGTCTGACTATCAGGCCCATTTTTGTGCTTCCAATTACAGCGTACTAAACCTTTGGAAATCAATAATTATCTGTCGGTGCAATTTAAGACCGAACTATAGGAGTTGGTTTAACACTTATGATAATTCCATACTTCCATTTTCAGAATTGGTAGGGACATCAATGAATGCTCGGGTAAGGGGTGTTACTGCCTGATCAGAGAGGCTAGCAGGGTGTATGGGGAAGTATGGAGAAATTTGGAGAGGTTTGGGAGAGTATATAAGCGTGATTCGAGTCGAGGGATCAAATTATGGGTTCTCTTCTAAGAAGGTGGCATTAACATGATTTGGGAGTGGGTTGTGAGTAGTGTTTGTCATAGGATTGGCTGGTGGGGCAATGGTACCCGGGGCAATTAGACCTTGAATTATATTTTGGAGGTGAAATCATTGGTCTATGGTATGGCCAGTAGTTTTGTGAAAGCCGCAATAGGTACCCGCCTTGAATTTTCTTGGAAGTGGATTTGGCAATAGACGGGGGTCTAAGGGTTTGAAAAGGTTTTGGCTTAACCGGGATGGATAATCTTTGGAGAGGGGAGCATGGAGCTCAGTGTATTCCTTTCGGACTGGGACAGGGAGGCTTTCTGGTTCCCACAAGGTGGTTGGTTGAGAAATGTTATTGATGGTTGAAACTACAGCACCACTGGGCTTATCGTATTTTCTGGGGGTGAACTTTGCGGACACTTTTTTTGGTTCATCTTCTATTTTAGCAAGACCCTCCTCGATTTCTACTCTTGCCTCTCAGAGAGCCCGAAAGTGGGCATAATATTGTCCTCTTATTTATGCTCAGACATGGGGTAAGAATTTCTTCTCTGCTATGTTCACTTGTTCTTCCTCGGATGGCCGATTGGTTATAGTGGCTTCTTTTTACATCCATCGGGATATCTCACTCCATTTAAATTACAACCTTCTTTGATTAACCATAACATTTTAGTCAATTATTCCATAACTCATTTTAAGCCATTATCTTTCGACTACTTCCAAATTAAATACTATGTATCATACAATGATCGATGGAACTAAAAATCACATTTACTTTATCAATTAATTCTCTTTGAATTCGTAAGTATAGTTATTTCCTACTAACCTTTCCAGAACATTATAAGTATAGCTATTTTCAAAATAACCTTACCAACATCATTATAAGTATATTTAT
The DNA here is from genome assembly GCA_949130495.1 of Sambucus nigra. Classification (NCBI taxonomy): domain Eukaryota; kingdom Viridiplantae; phylum Streptophyta; class Magnoliopsida; order Dipsacales; family Adoxaceae; genus Sambucus; species Sambucus nigra. The sequence goes on along the minus strand of OX422218.1, from coordinate 32,800,820 downwards.
ACCCAACTACCCTTACACATACCATTAATAATCTTAAAAGGTTTTTCTCTTGACCCAAACATTAATCATTCCATTTTATTGATAATTATTCACTTCTTAATACCTTCTTGACAAGGTTTATATGTACATATATAAGGAGTTAACTGTGGTGAATAAGGGTAATATATACATGAAATATAATCAGTCCATCTTATATACTTTAAATTATTAAATTATTAAATTACACATATTCATGTTAATTAATTACCCATATAAGTACGGCGTATTAAAGTCTCCCCCTTATAACAGAATTTCTTCCTCAAAACTCAGATACAACTGCTATTGAGATTGAGGATCTTACAACGTCAAATACTCCAGTATTCAAACCAACCTCAAGGTAAGGCTCAATCATTATAGCCCTAGCTTTATAACAAACTTGTTTGATTGTCTTCATACAGATGCCCTCCATCAGTCATAAACTCTGAGTTCAATAACGGAACATCAAACGTCATGCTCTACCTACGAGATCCAAATAAGATGAGCCTATACATCACTGGCTCAATTGCCTCAATTTTATGGGAAGACCATACATCATTAACTCCCATCTTCCCGTGTCCATGCCAATATCAATCTTAATAAGCACCTTGTCCTCATAAAATAGGTACGAGTGACTACACACAACTCTGCCAATTAGTAATTTCTCTTCCCAATTACTGTACCATGCTTTATTTCAATTACAAGCTATGTAAGTTGCGGAAATAAAGTAATCGAAATAACTCTATAATCACATTAATACAGATTTACTAGTCATTAGTCACCTTCGTCTACTCATCGGGCCATAGATGACACGAGTTGGAGCTCAAATATCTCATCTTAATTTACCACCATATTGGGCAGCACCTGCCATTGGTGCACTCTTCCTTTACTAGCATGTTTGTGCATTCCGTCACTGGAATCGTCAGCTTGATACAAAAGTTATGGTTGGATATCTATAACCAACCTATCTTCATCTGCAATTGGTGCACCCGCGGACTTTCTCACTATGTGTCTTCAATCCCCAACATCCACTTATAACATCTCACAGTAAGCGGCACTTATACACTCCTTATTCCTCGGGGTATACCAAGGGTTTCGGCTCATGAACTTTTTGCCACAATGTCACTTTTGGGCTCTTCATACCTTGTAGACATCACCATTATATTTACGCATAAGTCACTCTCACATTCAACTAGAAAAGACTCCTCTCTACTTTCCGATAATAATTAGAATTTTCCCTCTTCTCAAGAGATATCCTTTTTAAACGGCTTCCCATAGCCTTTAAACCTATCTAAGGTGTGCCAACTCTCATTGCACATGTATACTTTGATTTTTGTCATTATCACATGATCTTTAATCCTTCATACTACTCTTACTTATTTATCTGCCCCACATGCATACATTTCACATGTTTATTTCCACATTATCCTATCTCGAATGATTTTAAAATTAGCTAACCCAGGAACTCACACACCCTATAATCCGCACATATTAACGTAAACACCATATAAATTTAAAACATGATACACAAAATCCTGTTGCCCTAACATTCAAAGCGTGACTAGTATAGTTGGGTATTCTCAATCACCTCGTCATTCAAAATTTTAATTCTCATTAACACCGTTCCACCCTTCCACTTGCGATGAAAAGAAGAAAACTTTACAGTGCTCTTGCATGGCACTACCGACTCCACTGACTTATATGGGAGTATAACTTTAAACTCACAGTTATAACTAGATACTTATATACTAACTAAGGTACCAAACACGTGGACTAAAGACCAAACATCTCTCCACTTCCAACGATTCCCTAAGTTTAATACATGGGATGTCTCACAAAGCAAAATCCAAATAAGGAACCCCCTAAATACACTACTACCTAGCATTTTTGGAACACCAAAATCCATTAGTCCCTCAATCCGTAGCATGTACACTCAAACTCATGTCTCTTGACATAATAATATACTCTTCCACTATGTGTAACACAAGACCATGTATATCACAACGCTCTGACCATCACTAGTTTCTTAGCGCAAATAAATCGCGAGCTATATCTCTGGTCGATAAAATCCAACATACCCTTAATCAAAACAGTAAACGTCCCTACTCATTGGGATGAAATATTACCAAACATATACAGAAGTCCGCTTCACAATATACCATATCGTATATACACATGTACATAATCTCTCCTCATCAAAGAGATACACCAAATCCCATCAAATATATCCAGTTAATTATATTAAGGATAATAATCCAAAAATGTCTTAGGGTCTAACATCTCCCATCTCTCAACATGTATTGCTTTCCTGCATGGGAGGCCTCACAAAGCTGAATCCAAACAAGGAACCCTCCCGATACACTACTATGCATCTCTATCGGTTATTGAGATCTGTCGGTCCCGGACGTAGGTCTAATAATGTTTTTAAATCAAATTTTACTCACACTAAAACACATCACCAAAATGAGTAATATCAATAAAATATACTCGTTGTCTACACTCGCTAAACAACCGGAAATATATACACATAATAATGTTATCGATATAGCCACTAAACTCATTTCACACATGAATCTAGCACTAATCCAAATACTGTGACTCGTTCGGGTCACAAAAAACATAAAGCATTCACCTGAGAACAAAACTCAGACACACATGCACATGTATATATATATATATATATATATATATATATATATATATATATATATATATATATATATATGTGTGTGTGTGTGTGTGTGTGTGTGCGTGTGAGTATATCTTGCCAATCATCTAGGCTGCTTAAATGGTTTTCGGACATAACATGCTCGTCTCCACTAGGCACCATACTCTTATCCCTTTAATCACTTTTAGAAAAATCAATGCACATGGTCTTACACCCACATGATATCTATACATATAATCCATATATATTCAGACACACTGATCGTATTAGAGTTGTCCTTCTCTCTAACCCTGGTAGCCTCGAAACTGACGGCCACCCTCATTGTTCCCTTAACTCTGCTGGCTCTGAGGAAGACATTACTTTTACTCCTTTCATGAGTCCATTTATGGTTTAAAATTTTCCTTCTCCATTGTACCCACCTCATCCGGTAGAAAATTCACTTTCATAATTGGTTCTATGTTCGGCCCTGTAATACCCCGTAATTTTATAGATTACATTTAATGGGATTAATTAAATTAAATGGAAATAATTAGAAATTAATTCGGATTTAAATACTAGCGAGACTTGAGGTGGTATTTGATTATGACGATGAGGATGAATATTATTGGGTAAATATGATAGTATATGATTATTGAAATGAACAAAATTGTCGCAAGTAATAAATATGATAATTCAGGAAATTTAGTTAGGACACACGTATCGCATCAAGAATCAATTAAATTGGAATTTATAGTAAGTTATACTTTTATCATCTTTATAGTCATTTTGAGTTCGCTAGTGTGTCCGAAAGGGTCGAGATAGTCATTTTGAGTTCGCTAGTCATTTTTTGGCCAGATCGGCAACTCGGGAGGGTATTTTGGTAATTTCAATTTCTAAGGAATAGTAAACCATGAAAATTGGGTCTTGAAATCAGCCTATATTAGGTCCCTTTTGGGGTCATTACTTGTCACATAAAGTCTTGATCAAAGAGAGAAGAGAGGGGAAGTTCTAAGTGGTTTCCAAAGCCACAACCACCACCCACCGCTATGATCGCTGCAACTGTTACCGAAAAGAGAAGAAGAACCAACCTAGATCATAATTAAAGGTTCAAAACTTCAAAATAATGGCAAGTGATTTAATCCGTTAAGATTCTGCAAATAAATTATCCATGTTAGAGTAGGATTTGATTATATCCTTGAAAATCTGAAAACTCATGAAATTTGAAGATGAAACCTTAATTATGGCTAGCATGTTTATGTAATTTTAATTATGGAAGGATCTCAGTTAATAGATCAAAAACCGTGCGTAGAGGGGACTTGAAGGTAATCCTGAGATTATGGATAATTCCCCTATTAGCAACAGTGTTCGGGATTAAGAAGCAGATGGAACTTAGTGTGGCAACTCAGCGAGGCAGCTTAGTGTGAAAACTCATACTTTATCTTATTGTGTTAGTCATATTGTAATTTTTTTTATATTGAATGCATACTATAATGGTTCTAATTATGTAATGACAACAATAATGAGTTTATGTGAGGTTAAACGGTACACACGAGAGACCAGTCTTAGCATTTAATGTTTATGACGTGGAGACAACAAGTGGATCATGTATTTAATGCTGTGACATAAAGTATGAGGGATGTCTTTCATAGTCTTTAATGACTGAGTTGCCTCGGGGATGGTGTGGGGAGCTATTTAAGGACCCCAACCACCCCTGAGGAGAGGATGATCTTTTGAGAGTTTTTGAGAAGTTATTGCTAGAGAGAATACACAACAGAGAGAGTTATTACAAGCCAAAGGTCTTATTCACCCACCATTGTCATTTGTTACGAAGCTTTTAATACATGAGAGAGATCCTTGAGAGTTTTTGGTGTGTTTGGCTTCCTACAAGGTGTATCTAGGGTACTTACGTCTCTCTCCCCCTAGCTAAGTAACTTCTAAGTTTCTTTACTACTCTTCTGAGTTATACACGAGAGATTTGTGAGTTTTAACTAATTCTTATGTTAATTAAGTTTGTGTTTACGTGTTCTATCATTAATCTAAGGTTTTAGTTAATTAACCTATCATCACCATACTTCAAAGGGGTTACGCCTCCATCTATAATCTAGAGTACCCTCTAGCATTTGGCGACTCTGCTGGGGAGGCATTCTCCTAAGTAGGAAATATAGCGCAAGATAATGCTAATCGAAGGCTCAACTTTGATGACGTCCAACACAATGAAGAACATGCTCCCAGAGAATTGGAGGCTCTAGGGGACAGGGTTCCTCAAAAAGAGGTACCTCCAGTTCAGGTGATAACATGCGCTCCAAGGGTGACACAAGCTTCCACGAGTGAAGGGTTGGGAACCACTTAGATGGCTCTCCTCATGGATAAGTTTTATGAGTTTTTTCAAACTCTGGTAGCTTCAACGGTGCTCGGAGGATTGGAAGACAATGTATTTGAAACACTAAGGGCAACCCCAATGGCACCACCAGGTGCAGGTGTAGCGGGAACGGTCCCAACAAGCATACTCTCTCTAGTGAATCCAGTAGTGGGAACCTAAGGAGTATCAACAGCCCCAAATGTGATGATTATTCCAGCAACAACGGGCACTCATCCCGTGGTTTCGTTTGTTGGTGCCCCAGTTGCATCACCCATGGAGGAAATAAGGAAGGAGATGCAAAAAGAGATGCTGAGGTTCATACCGGCTTCCTCGCAATCTTCTGGCAAGGTAGATTTAGTTTATGATGACTTTCGAACACCTTATCCCCAATAATACAATGATGATCCCTACCCAAAAGATTATATTCCTCCTATTTTTTAAAAATACACAGGAAAGGGTGGGAACCCGAAGGATCACATTAAACACTTTGTTGAACATTTGGGGGCAAATTGTAACAATAAGAAGCTCAGGCTGAGGGAGTTTTCTAAATCCTTAACCGATAAAGCATATACATGGTATTCCCATTGGGCTCCCAACTGGTTTTCTACATGGGAAGAGATGCATGTTTGTTCATCCAGAAGTTATTTCTGGCAGAAGATGAGTTTACTCTGACCCAATTAGGGAGGGAGAAGCAAAGATCTGGGGAAGAAGTGGTGTTTTATATTCGAAGGTTCAGGCAAAGGTTCCTCGATGTGATGGAGGAGGCCAAAGAATCCAGGTTATTACAAATCTGTGCTAAGTGGCTGCTTCCTGAGTACATCTACCACCATATCAATGAGATGCGCGAGGGGACCTTTTAGGCAATCCTAAAAGCAGCAATAAATATATCCTTGGTGGTATGATCAAATCCGGTGGTTGTGCCAAGGATGTTTAGGCAGCTGATAAAACCTGTGGGAGGAAGGGCTCAACCCCCATGGGTAGGTTACACCGAGGGAGTTGATAGGCGCAAGGCGCCGAAGAGGGACAGTTAGAGGAAAGAATGAGTTTATAAAAATCTTAACAATTATTTTCGTTGTTAAGCCCCCGATATAGGTGGAGTATATGAAAATCTTAACAATTGTTTTCATTGTTAAGTCACCGATATAGGTGGAGTTTATGAAAATCTGAACAAGTGTTTTCGTTGTTAAGTCATCGATATAGGTGGAGTTTATGAAGAAGACCTTAACAAGTGTTTTCGTTGTTAAGTCACCGATATAGGTGGAGTTTATGACAAATCTTAACAAGTATGTTCGTTGTTAAGTCACCGATATAGGTGGAGTTTAAGAAAAAAAAAACTTAACAAGTGTTTTCGTTGTTAGGTCAGCAATAAAGTTGGAGTTTTTGAAAAATCTTAACAAGTGTTTTTGTTGTTAAGTCACCGATATAGGTGGAGTTTGTGAAAAATCTTAACAAGTGTCTTCGTTGTTAAGTCCACGATACAGGTGGAGTTTATGAAAGAAACCTTAACAAGTGTTTACGTTGTTAAGTCACCGATATAGGAGGAGTATACAAAAAAAACTTAACAAGTGTTTTCGTTGTTAAGTCACCGATATAGGTGGAGTTTATGAAAATAACCTTAACCAGTGTTTTCTTTTTTAAGGGACCGATATAGGTGAACTTTATGAATAATCTTAACAAGTGTTTCCATTGTTAAGTCACCAATATAGGTGGAGTTTAAGAAAAAAACCTTCACAAGTGTTTTCATTGTTAAGTCACCGATATAGGTGGAGTTTATGAAAAAAAACCTTAACAAGTTTTTTCATTGTTAAGTCACTGATATAGGTGGAGTTTCTGGAAAAAAACTTTACAAGTCTTTTCATTGTTAAGTCACCGAGATAGGGGGAGTTTATGAAAATATTAACAAGTGTTTTCATTGTTAAGTCATCGATATAGGTGGAGTTTATGAAGAAGACCTTAACAAGTGTTTTCGTTGTTAAGTCACCGATATAGGTCGAGTTTATGACAAATCTTAAAAAGTGTGTTCGTTGTTAAGTCACCGATATAGGTGGAGTTTATGAAAAAAACCTTACCTAGTGTTTTCGTCATTTAGTCATTCACATAGGTGTAGTTATGAAAATCTTAAGAAGTGTTTTTCTTGTTAAGTCACCGATATAGGGGGACTTTATGAAAATCTTACCAATTGTTTTCGTTGTTAAGTCACCCATATAGGTGGAGTTTATGAAAAAAAACTTAACAAGTGTTTTCGTTGTTAAGTCAGCGATATAGGTTGAGTTTTTGAAAAATCATAACTTGTGTTTTTGTTGTTAAGTCACCGATATAGGTGGAGTTGATGAAAAATCTTAATAAGTGTTTTAATTTTCAAGTCCACGATATAGGTGGAATTTATGAAAGAAATCTTAACAAATGTCTTCGTTGTTAAGTCACCAATATAGGTGGAGTTTATGAAAAAAAAACCTTAACAAGTGTTTTCGTTGTTAAGTCACCAATATATGTGGAGTTTATGAAAAATCTTAATAAGTTATTCCATTGCTAAGTCACTGATATAGGTGGAGTTTATGAAAAAAAACTTAACAACTGTTTTCGTTGTTAAGTTCCCGATATAGGTGGAGTTTGTGAAAGAAACCTTAACAAGTGTTTTCGTTGTTAAGTCACCGATATAGGTCGGGTTTATGAAAAAATAACTTAGCAAGTATTTTCATTGTTAAGTCACCGATATTGGCAGAGTTTATGAAAATCTTAACAAGTGTTTTCTTTGTTAAGTCATCGATACAGGTGGATTTTATGAAGAAAACCTTAACAAGTGGAGTTTAGGAAAATCTTAACAAGTGTGTTGGTTATTAAGTCACCAATATAGGTGGATTTTATGAAAAAAACCTTAACAAGTGTTTTCATCGTTAAGTCACCGATATAGGTGGAGTTTACGAAAATATTAACAAGTGTTTTTGCTGTTAAGTTACCGATATAGGTGATGTTTATGAAAATCTCAACAAGTGTTTTCGTTGTTAAGTCACCGATTTTAGTGGAGTTTATGAAAATAACCTTAACAAGTGTTTTCGTTTTTAAGTCACCGATATAGGTGAACTTTATGAAGAATCTTAACTAGTGTTTCCATTGTTCAATCACCAATATAGGTGGAGTTTATGAAAAAAACCTTAACAAGTGTTTTCATTGTTAAGTCACCGATATAGGTGGAGTTTCTGAAAAAAAAACTTAACAAGTGTTTTCGTTGTAAAGTCACCGATATAGGTGGAGTTTCTGAAAAAAAAAAACTTAATAATTGTTTCATTGTTAAGTCACCGATATAGGTGGAGTTTATGAAAATCTTAACAAGTGTTTTCGTTGTTACGTCATCGATATAGGTGGAGTTTATGAAGAAGACCTTAACAAGTGTTTTCGTTGTTAAGTCACCGATATAGGTGGAGTTTATGAAAAATCTTAACAAGTGTGTTCGTTGTTAAGTCACCGATATAGGTGGAGTTTATGAAAAAAAAAAAAAAACTTAACAAGTGTTTTCGTTGTTAGGTCAGTGATATAGGTGGAGTTTTTGAAAAATCTTAACCAGTGTTTTTGTTGTTAAGTCACCGCTATAGGTGGAGTTTATGAAAAATCTTAACAAGTGTCTTCGTTGTTAAGTACACGATATAGGTGGAGTTTATGAAAGAAACCTTAACAAGTGTTTTCGTTGTTAAGTCACCGATATAGACCGAGTATACAAAAAAATACCAACAAGTGTTTTCGTTGTTAAGTCACCGATATAGGTGGAGTTTATGAAAATAACCTTAACAAGTGTTTTCGTTTTTAAGAGACCGATATAGGTGAACTTTATGAAGAACCTTAACAAGTGTTTCCGTTGTTAAGTCACCAATATAGGTGGAGTTTATGAAAAAAATGTTAAAAAGTGTTTTCATTGTTAAGTCACCAATATAGGTGTAGTTTATGAAAAAAACCTTAAGAAGTGTTTAGTTGTTAAGTCACCGATATAGGTGGAGTTTCTAACAAAAAACTTAACAAGTGTTTTCATTGTTAAGTCACCGATATAGGTGGAGTTTATGAAAATCGCAACAAGTGTTTTCGTTGTTAAGTCATCGATATAGGTGGAGTTTATGAAGAAGACCTTAACAAGTGTTTTCGTTGTTAAGTCACCGATATAGGTGGAGTTTATGACAAATCTTAACAAGTGTGTTCGCTGTTAAGTCACCGATAATGGTGGAGTTTATGAAAAAAACCATAACAAGTGTTTTCGTCGTTTAGTCATTGACATAGGTGGAGTTTATGAAAATCTTAAGAAGTGTTTTTCTTGTTAAGTCACCGATATAGGGGGAGTTTATGAAAATGTTAACAAGTGTTTTCGTTGTTAAGTCACCGATATAGGTGGAGTTTATGAAAAAAAACATCACAAATGTTTTCGTTGTTAATTCAGCGATATAGGTCGAGTTTTTGAAAAATGTTAACTTGTGTTTTTGTTGTTAAGTCACCTATAAAGGTGGAGTTTATTAAAAATCTTAATAAGTGTTTTCATTTTTAAGTCCACGATATAGGTGGAATTTATAAAAGAAATCTTAACAAATGTTTTTGTTGTTAAGTCACAGATATAGGTGGAGTTTTTGAAAAATCTTAATAAGTTATTCCATTGCTAAGTCACCGATATAGGTGGAGTTTATGACAAAAAACCTTAACAACTGTTTTCGTTGTCCAGTCACCGTTATAGGTGGAGTTCGTCAAAGAAACCTTAACAAGTGTTTCCGTTGTTAAGTAACCGATATATGTGGGGTTTATGAAAAAATAACGCAAGTGTTTTCATTGTTAAGTCACCGATATTGGTGGAGTTTATGAAAACCTTAACAAGTGTTTTCATTGTTAAGTCACCGATATAGGTCGAGTTTATGACAAATCTTAACAAGTGTGTTCGTTGTTATGTCACCGATATAGATGGAGTTTATGAAAAAAACCTTACCAAGTGTTTTCGTCATTTAGTCATTCACATAGGTGTAGTTATGAAAATCTTAAGAAGTTCTTTTCTTGTTAAGTCACCGATATATGGGGAGTTTAGGAAAATCTTAAAAATTGTTTTCGTTGTTAAGTCACCGATATAGGTGGAGTTTATGAAAAAAAACTTAACAAGTGTTTTCGTTGTTAAGTCAACGATATAGGTTGAGCTTTTGAAAAATCATAACTTGTTTTTTTGTTGTTAAGTCACCGATATAGGTGGAGTTTATGAAAAATCTTAATAAGTGTTTTAATTTTGAAGTCCACGATATAGGTGGAATTTATGAAAGAAATCTTAACAAATGTCTTCGTTGTTAAGTCACCAATATAGGTGGAGTTTATGAAAAAAAAACTTAACAAGTGTTTTCGTTGGTAAGTCACCGATATATGTGGAGTTTATGAAAAATCTTAACAAGTTATTCCATTGCTAAGTCACTGATATAGGTGGAGTTTATGAAAAAAAACTTAACAACTGTTTTCGTTGTTAAGTCCCCGATAAAGGTGGAGTTTGTGAAAGAAACCTTAACAAGTGTTTTCGTTCCTAAGTCACCGATATAGGTCGGGTTTATGAAAAAATAACTTAGCAAGTATTTTCATTGTTAAGTCACCGATATTGGCAGAGTTTATGAAAATCTTAACAAGTGTTTTCTTTGTTAAGTCATCGATATAGGTGGATTTTATGAAGAAAACCTTAACAAGTGGAGTTTAGGAAAATCATAGCAAGTGTGTTCGTTATTAAGTCACCAATATAGGTGGATTTTATGAAAAAAACCTTAACAAGTGTTTTCATCGTTAAGTCACCGATATAGGTGGAGTTTACGAAAATATTAACAAGTGTTTTTGCTGTTAAGTTACCGATATAGGTGATGTTTATGAAAATCTCAACAAGTGTTTTCGTTGTTAAGTCACCGATTTTAGTGGAGTTTATGAAAATAACCTTAACAAGTGTTTTCGTTTTTAAGTCACCGATATAGGTGAACTTTATGAAGAATCTTAACTAGTGTTTCCATTGTTCAGTCACCAATATAGGTGGAGTTTATGAAAAAAACCTTAACAAGTGTTTTCATTGTTAAGTCACCGATATAGGTGGAGTTTCTGAAAAAAAAACTTAACAAGTGTTTTCGTTGTAAAGTCACCGATATAGGTGGAGTTTCTGAAAAAAAAAAACTTAATAATTGTTTCATTGTTAAGTCACCGATGTTGGTGGAGTTTATGAAAATCTTAACAAGTGTTTTCGTTGTTACGTCATCGATATAGGTGGAGTTTATGAAGAAGACCTTAACAAGTGTTTTCGTTGTTAAGTCACCGATATAGGTGGAGTTTATGAAAAATCTTAACAAGTGTGTTCGTTGTTAAGTCACCGATATAGGTGGAGTTTATGAAAAAAAAAAAAAACTTAACAAGTGTTTTCGTTGTTAGGTCAGTGATATAGGTGGAGTTTTTGAAAAATCTTAACCAGTGTTTTTGTTGTTAAGTCACCGATATAGGTGGAGTTTATGAAAAATCTTAACAAGTGTCTTCGTTGTTAAGTACACGATATAGGTGGAGTTTATGAAAGAAACCTTAACAAGTGTTTTCGTTGTTAAGCCACCGATATAGACCGAGTATACAAAAAAATACCAACAAGTGTTTTCGTTGTTAAGTCACCGATATAGGTGGAGTTTATGAAAATAACCTTAACAAGTGTTTTCGTTTTTAAGAGACCGATATAGGTGAACTTTATGAAGAACCTTAACAAGTGTTTCCGTTGTTAAGTCACCAATATAGGTGGAGTTTATGAAAAAAATGTTAACAAGTGTTTTCATTGTTAAGTCACCAATATAGGTGTAGTTTATGAAAAAAACCTTAAGAAGTGTTTAGTTGTTAAGTCACCGATATAGGTGGAGTTTCTAACAAAAAACTTAACAAGTGTTTTCATTGTTAAGTCACCGATATAGGTGGAGTTTATGAAAATCGCAACAAGTGTTTTCGTTGTTAAGTCATCGATATAGGTGGAGTTTATGAAGAAGACCTTAACAAGTGTTTTCGTTGTTAAGTCACCGATATAGGTGGAGTTTATGACAAATCTTAACAAGTGTGTTCGCTGTTTAGTCACCGATAATGGTGGAGTTTATGAAAAAAACCATAACAAGTGTTTTCGTCGTTTAGTCATTGACATAGGTGGAGTTTGTGAAAATCTTAAGAAGTGTTTTTCTTGTTAAGTCACCGATATAGGGGGAGTTTATGAAAATGTTAACAAGTGTTTTCGTTGTTAAGTCACCGATATAGGTGGAGTTTATGAAAAAAAACATCACAAATGTTTTCGTTGTTAATTCAGCGATATAGGTCGAGTTTTTGAAAAATGTTAACTTGTGTTTTTGTTGTTAAGTCACCTATAAAGGTGGAGTTTATTAAAAATCTTAATAAGTGTTTTCATTTTTAAGTCCACGATATAGGTGGAATTTATAAAAGAAATCTTAACAAATGTTTTTGTTGTTAAGTCACAGATATAGGTGGAGTTTTTGAAAAATCTTAATAAGTTATCCCATTGCTAAGTCACCGATATAGGTGGAGTTTATGACAAAAAACCTTAACAACTGTTTTCGTTGTTCAGTCACCGTTATAGGTGGAGTTCGTCAAAGAAACCTTAACAAGTGTTTCCGTTGTTAAGTAACCGATATATGTGGGGTTTATGAAAAATAACGCAAGTGTTTTCATTGTTAAGTCACCGATATTGGTGGAGTTTATGAAAACCTTAACAAGTGTTTTCATTGTTAAGTCACCGATATAGGTCGAGTTTATGACAAATCTTAACAAGTGTGTTCGTTGTTATGTCACCGATATAGATGGAGTTTTTGAAAAAAACCTTACCAAGTGTTTTCGTCATTTAGTCATTCACATAGGTGTAGTTATGAAAATCTTAAGAAGTGCTTTTCTTGTTAAGTCACCGATATATGGGGAGTTTAGGAAAATCTTAAAAATTGTTTTCGTTGTTAAGTCACCGATATAGGTGGAGTTTATGAAAAAAAACTTAACAAGTGTTTTCGTTGTTAAGTCAACGATATAGGTTGAGCTTTTGAAAAATCATAACTTGTGTTTTTGTTGTTAAGTCACCGATATAGGTGGAGTTTATGAAAAATCTTAATAAGTGTTTTAATTTTGAAGTCCACGATATAGGTGGAATTTATGAAAGAAATCTTAACAAATGTCTTCGTTGTTAAGTCACCAATATAGGTGGAGTTTATGAAAAAAAAACTTAACAAGTGTTTTCGTTGGTAAGTCACCGATATATGTGGAGTTTATGAAAAATCTTAACAAGTTATTCCATTGCTAAGTCACTGATATAGGTGGAGTTTATGAAAAAAAACTTAACAACTGTTTTCGTTGTTAAGTCCCCGATAAAGGTGGAGTTTGTGAAAGAAACCTTAACAAGTGTTTTCGTTCCTAAGTCACCGATATAGGTCGGGTTTATGAAAAAATAACTTAGCAAGTATTTTCATTGTTAAGTCACCGATATTGGCAGAGTTTATGAAAATCTTAACAAGTGTTTTCTTTGTTAAGTCATCGATATAGGTGGATTTTATGAAGAAAACCTTAACAAGTGGAGTTTAGGAAAATCATAGCAAGTGTGTTCGTTATTAAGTCACCAATATAGGTGGATTTTATGAAAAAAACCTTAACAAGTGTTTTCATCGTTAAGTCACCGATATAGGTGGAGTTTACGAAAATATTAACAAGTGTTTTTGATGTTAAGTTACCGATATAAGTGGTGTTTATGAAAATCTCAACAAGTGTTTTCGTTGTTAAGTCACCGATTTTAGTGGAGTTTATGAAAATAACCTTAACAAGTGTTTTCGTTTTTAAGTCACCGATATAGGTGAACTTTATGACGAATCTTAACAAGTGTTTCCGTTGTTCAGTCACCAATATAGGTGGAGTTTATGAAAAAAACCTTAACAAGTGTTTTCATTGTTAAGGCACCGATATAGGTGGAGTTTCTGGAAAAAAAAACTTAACAAGTGTTTTCATTAAAAAGTCACCGATATAGGTGGAGTTTCTGAAAAAAAACTTAACCATTGTTTCATTGTTATGTCACCGATATAGGTGGAGTTTATGAAAATCTTAACAAGTGTTTTCGTTGTTACGTCATCGATACAGGTGGAGTTTATGAAGAAGACCTTAACAAGTGTTTTCGTTGTTAAGTCACCGATATAGGTGGATTTATGACAAATCTTAACAAGTGTGTTCGTTGTTAAGTCACCGATATAGGTGGAGTTTATGAAAAAAAAAACTTAACAAGTGTTTTCGTTGTTAGGTCAGCGATGTAGGTGGAGTTTTTGAAAAATCTTAACAAGTGTTTTTGTTGATAAGTCACCGATATAGGTGGAGTTTACAAACAATCTTAACAAGTGGCTTCGTTGTTAAGTCCACTATATAGGTGGAGTTTATGAAAGAAACCTTAACGAGTGTTTTCGTTGTTAAGTCACCGATATAGGCGGAGTATACAAAAAATACCAACAAGTGTTTTCGTTGTTAAGTTACTGATATAGGCGGAGTTTATGAAAATAACCTTAACAAGTGTTTTCGTTTTTAAGTGACCGATATAGTTGAACTTTATGAAGAACCTTAACAAGTGTTTCCGTTGTTAAGTCACCAATATAGGTGGAGTTTATGAAAAAAATGTTAACAAGTGTTTTCATTGTTAAGTCACCAATATAGGTGTAGTTTATGAAAAAAACCTTAACAAGTATGTTCGTTATTAAGTCACCAATATAGGTGGAGTTTCTGGAAAAAAAAAACTTTACAAGTGTTTTCATTGTTAAGTCACCGATATAGGTGGAGTTTATGAAAATCGTAACAAGTGTTTTCGTTGTTAAGTCATCGATATAGGTGGAGTTTATGAAGAAGACCTTAACAAGTGTTTCGTTGTTAAGTCACCGATATAGGTGGAGTTTATGACAAATCTTAACAAGTGTGTTCGTTGTTAAGTCACCGATATAGGTGGAGTTTATGAAAAAAACCTTAACAAGTGTTTTCGTCGTTTAGTCATTGACATAGGTGGAGTTTATGAAAATCTTAAGAAGTGTTTTTCTTGTTAAGTCACCGATATAGGGGGGGTTTATGAAAATGTTAACAAGTGTCTTCGTTGTTAAGTCACCGATATAGGTGGAGTTTATGAAAAAAAACATCACAAATGTTTTCGTTGTTAAGTCAGCGATATAGGTCGAGTTTTTGAAAAATGTTAACTTGTGTTTTTGTTGTTAAGTCACCTATAAAGGTGGAGTTTATTAAAAATCTTAATAAGTGTTTTCATTTTTAAGTCCACGATATAGGTGGAATTTATAAAAGAAATCTTAACAAATGTTTTTGTTGTTAAGTCACAGATATAGGTGGAGTTTTTGAAAAATCTTAATAAGTTATTCCATTGCTAAGTCACCGATATAGGTGGAGTTTATGACAAAAAACCTTAACAACTGTTTTCGTTGTTAAGTCACCGATATAGGTGGAGTTTGTCAAAGAAACCTTAACAAGTGTTTCCGTTGTTAAGTAACCGATATATGTGGGGTTTATGAAAAAATAACTTAGCAAGTGTTTTCATTGTTAAGTCACCGATATTGGTGGAGTTTATGAAAACCTTAACAAGTGTTTTCATTGTTAAGTCACCGATATAGGTCGAGTTTATGACAAATCTTAACAAGTGTGTTCGTTGTTATGTCACCGATATAGGTGGAGTTTATGAAAAAAACCTTACCAAGTGTTTTCGTCATTTAGTCATTCACATAGGTGTAGTTATGAAAATCTTATGAAGTGTTTTTCTTGTTAAGTCACCGATATAGGGGGAGTTTATGAAAATCTTAAAAATTGTTTTCGTTGTTAAGTCACCGATATAGGTGGAGTTTATTAAAAAAAACTTAACAAGTGTTTTCGTTGTTAAGTCAGCAATATAGGTTGAGCTTTTGAAAAATCATAACTTGTGTTTTTGTTGTTAAGTCACCGATATAGGTGGAGTTTATGAAAAATCTTAATAAGTGTTTTAATTTTTAAGCCCACGATATAGGTGGAATTTATGAAAGAAATCTTAACAAATGTCTTCGTTGTTAAGTCACCAATATAGGTGGAGTTTATGAAAAAAAACCTTAACAAGTGTTTTCGTTGTTAAGTCACCGATATATGTGGAGTTTATGAAAAATCTTAACAAGTTATTCCATTGCTAAGTCACTGATATAGGTGGAGTTTATGAAAAAAAACTTAACAACTGTTTTCGTTGTTAAGTCCCCGATATAGGTGGAGTTTGTGAAAGAAACCTTAACAAGTGTTTTCGTTCCTAAGTCACCGATATAGGTCGGGTTTATGAAAAAATAACTTAGCAAGTATTTTCATTGTTAAGTCACCGATATTGGCAGAGTTTATGAAAATCTTAACAAGTGTTTTCTTTGTTAAGTCATCGATATAGGTGGATTTTATGAAGAAAACCTTAACAAGTGGAGTTTAGGAAAATCATAGCAAGTGTGTTCGTTATTAAGTCACCAATATAGGTGGATTTTATGAAAAAAACCTTAACAAGTGTTTTCATCGTTAAGTCACCGATATAGGTGGAGTTTACGAAAATATTAACAAGTGTTTTTGCTGTTAAGTTACCGATATAGGTGGTGTTTATGAAAATCTCAACAAGTGTTTTCGTTGTTAAGTCACCGATTTTAGTGGAGTTTATGAAAATAACCTTAACAAGTGTTTTCGTTTTTAAGTCACCGATATAGGTGAACTTTATGATGAATCTTAATAAGTGTTTCCGTTGTTCAGTCACCAATATAGGTGGAGTTTATGAAAAAAACCTTAACAAGTGTTTTCGTTGTTAAGGCACCGATATAGGTGGAGTTTCTGAAAAAAAAAACTTAACAAGTGTTTTCGTTAAAAAGTCACCGATATAGGTGGAGTTTCTGAAAAAAAACTTAACAATTGTTTCATTGTTAAGTCACCGATATAGGTGGAGTTTATGAAAATCTTAACAAGTGTTTTCGTTGTTACGTCATCGATACAGGTGGAGTTTATGAAGAAGACCTTAACAAGTGTTTTCGTTGTTAAGTCACCGATATAGGTGGATTTATGACAAATCTTAACAAGTGTGTTCGTTGTTAAGTCACCGATATAGGTGGAGTTTATGAAGAAAAAAAACTTAACAAGTGCTTTCATTGTTAGGTCAGCGATGTAGGTGGAGTTTTTGAAAAATCTTAACAAGTGTTTTTATTGATAAGTCACCGATATAGGTGGAGTTTATGAACAATCTTAACAAGTGTCTTCGTTGTTAAGTCCACTATATAGGTGGAGTTTATGAAAGAAACCTTAACAAGTGTTTTCGTTGTTATGTCACCGATATAGGCGGAGTATACAAAAAATACCAACAAGTGTTTTCGTTGTTAAGTTACCGATATAGGCGGAGTTTATGAAAATAACCTTAACAAGTGTTTTTGTTTTTAAGTTACCGATATACTTGAACTTTATGAAGAACCTTAACAAGTGTTTCCGTTGTTAAGTCACCAATATAGGTGGAGTTTATGAAAAAAATGTTAACAAGTGTTTTCACATTTAAGTCACCAATATAGGTGTAGTTTATGAAAAAAACCTTAACAAGTATTTTCGTTATTAAGTCACCGATATAGGTGGAGTTTCTGGAAAAAAAAACTTTACAAGTGTTTTCATTGTTAAGTCACCGATATAGGTGGAGTTTATGAAAATCGTAACAAGTGTTTTCATTGTTAAGTCATCGATATAGGTGGAGTTTATGAAGAAGACCTTAACAAGTGTTTTCGTTGTTAAGTCACCGATATAGGTGGAGTTTATGACAAATCTTAACAAGTGTGTTCGTTGTTAAGTCACCGATATAGGTGGAGTTTATGAAAAAAACCTTAACAAGTGTTTTCGTCGTTTAGTCATTGACATAGGTGGAGTTTATGAAAATCTTAAGAAGTGTTTTTCTTGTTAAGTCACCGATATAGGGGGAGTTTATGAAAATGTTAACAAGTGTCTTCGTTGTTAAGTCACCGATATAGGTGGAGTTTATGAAAAAAAACATCACAAATGTTTTCGTTGTTAAGTCAGCGATATAGGTCGAGTTTTTGAAAAATGTTAACTTGTGTTTTTGTTGTTAAGTCACCTATAAAGGTGGAGTTTATTAAAAATCTTAATAAGTGTTTTCATTTTTAAGTCCACGATATAGGTGGAATTTATAAAAGAAATCTTAACAAGTGTTTTTGTTGTTAAGTCACAGATATAGGTGGAGTTTTTGAAAAATCTTAATAAGTTATTCCATTGCTAAGTCACCAATATAGGTGGAGTTTATGACAAAAAACCTTAACAACAGTTTTCGTTGTTAAGTCACCGATATAGGTGGAGTTTGTCAGAGAAACCTTAACAAGTGTTTCCGTTGTTAAGTAACCGATATATGTGGGGTTTATGAAAAAATAACTTAGCAAGTGTTTTCATTGTTAAGTCACCGATATTGGTGGAGTTTATGAAAACCTTAACAAGTGTTTTCATTGTTAAGTCACCGATATAGGTCGAGTTTATGACAAATCTTAACAAGTGTGTTCGTTGTTATGTCACCGATATAGGTGGAGTTTATGAAAAAAACCTTACCAAGTGTTTTCGTCATTTAGTCATTCACATAGGTGTAGTTATGAAAATCTAAAGAAGTGTTTTTCTTATTAAGTCACCGATATAGGGGGAGTTCATGAAAATCTTAAAAATTGTTTTCGTTGTTAAGTCACCGATATAGGTGGAGTTTATTAAAAAAAACTTAACAAGTGTTTTCGTTGTTAAGTCAGCGATATAGGTTGAGCTTTTGAAAAATCATAACTTGTGTTTTTGTTGTTAAGTCACCGATACAGGTGGAGTTTATGAAAAATCTTAATAAGTGTTTTCTTTTTTAAGCCCACGATATAGGTGGAATTTATGAAAGAAATCTTAACAAATGTCTTCGTTGTTAAGTCACCAATATAGGTGGAGTTTATGAAAAGAAACCATAACAAGTGTTTTCGTTGTTAAGTCACCGATATATGTGGAGTTTATGAAAAATCTTAACAAGTTATTCCATTGCTAAGTCACTGATATAGGTGGAGTTTATGAAAAAAAACTTAACAACTGTTTTCGTTGTTAAGTCCCCGATATAGGTGGAGTTTGTGAAAGAAACCTTAACAAGTGTTTTCGTTCCTAAGTCACCGATATAGGTCGGGTTTATGAAAAAATAACTTAGCAAGTATTTTCATTGTTAAGTCACCGATATTGGCAGAGTTTATGAAAATCTTAACAAGTGTTTTCTTTGTTAAGTCATCGATATAGGTGGATTTTATGAAGAAAACCTTAACAAGTGGAGTTTAGGAAAATCATAGCAAGTGTGTTCGTTATTAAGTCACCAATATAGGTGGATTTTATGAAAAAAACCTTAACAAGTGTTTTCATCGTTAAGTCACCGATATAGGTGGAGTTTACGAAAATATTAACAAGTGTTTTTGCTGTTAAGTTACCGATATAGGTGGTGTTTATGAAAATCTCAACAAGTGTTTTCGTTGTTAAGTCACCGATTTTAGTGGAGTTTATGAAAATAACCTTATCAAGTGTTTTCGTTTTTAAGTCACCGATATAGGTGAACTTTATGATGAATCTTAATAAGTGTTTCCGTTGTTCAGTCACCAATATAGGTGGAGTTTATGAAAAAAACCTTAACAAGTGTTTTCGTTGTTAAGGCACCGATATAGGTGGAGTTTCTGAAAAAAAAAACTTAACAAGTGTTTTCGTTAAAAAGTCACCGATATAGGTGGAGTTTCTGAAAAAAAACTTAACAATTGTTTCATTGTTAAGTCACCGATATAGGTGGAGTTTATGAAAATCTTAACAAGTGTTTTCGTTGTTACGTCATCGATACAGGTGGAGTTTATGAAGAAGACCTTAACAAGTGTTTTCGTTGTTAAGTCACCGATATAGGTGGATTTATGACAAATCTTAACAAGTGTGTTCGTTGTTAAGTCACCGATATAGGTGGAGTTTATGAAGAAAAAAAACTTAACAAGTGCTTTCATTGTTAGGTCAGCGATGTAGGTGGAGTTTTTGAAAAATCTTAACAAGTGTTTTTATTGATAAGTCACCGATATAGGTGGAGTTTATGAACAATCTTAACAAGTGTCTTCGTTGTTAAGTCCACTATATAGGTGGAGTTTATGAAAGAAACCTTAACAAGTGTTTTCGTTGTTATGTCACCGATATAGGCGGAGTATACAAAAAATACCAACAAGTGTTTTCGTTGTTAAGTTACCGATATAGGCGGAGTTTATGAAAATAACCTTAACAAGTGTTTTTGTTTTTAAGTTACCGATATACTTGAACTTTATGAAGAACCTTAACAAGTGTTTCCGTTGTTAAGTCACCAATATAGGTGGAGTTTATGAAAAAAATGTTAACAAGTGTTTTCACATTTAAGTCACCAATATAGGTGTAGTTTATGAAAAAAACCTTAACAAGTATTTTCGTTATTAAGTCACCGATATAGGTGGAGTTTCTGGAAAAAAAAACTTTACAAGTGTTTTCATTGTTAAGTCACCGATATAGGTGGAGTTTATGAAAATCGTAACAAGTGTTTTCATTGTTAAGTCATCGATATAGGTGGAGTTTATGAAGAAGACCTTAACAAGTGTTTTCGTTGTTAAGTCACCGATATAGGTGGAGTTTATGACAAATCTTAACAAGTGTGTTCGTTGTTAAGTCACCGATATAGGTGGAGTTTATGAAAAAAACCTTAACAAGTGTTTTCGTCGTTTAGTCATTGACATAGGTGGAGTTTATGAAAATCTTAAGAAGTGTTTTTCTTGTTAAGTCACCGATATAGGGGGAGTTTATGAAAATGTTAACAAGTGTCTTCGTTGTTAAGTCACCGATATAGGTGGAGTTTATGAAAAAAAACATCACAAATGTTTTCGTTGTTAAGTCAGCGATATAGGTCGAGTTTTTGAAAAATGTTAACTTGTGTTTTTGTTGTTAAGTCACCTATAAAGGTGGAGTTTATTAAAAATCTTAATAAGTGTTTTCATTTTTAAGTCCACGATATAGGTGGAATTTATAAAAGAAATCTTAACAAGTGTTTTTGTTGTTAAGTCACAGATATAGGTGGAGTTTTTGAAAAATCTTAATAAGTTATTCCATTGCTAAGTCACCAATATAGGTGGAGTTTATGACAAAAAACCTTAACAACAGTTTTCGTTGTTAAGTCACCGATATAGGTGGAGTTTGTCAGAGAAACCTTAACAAGTGTTTCCGTTGTTAAGTAACCGATATATGTGGGGTTTATGAAAAAATAACTTAGCAAGTGTTTTCATTGTTAAGTCACCGATATTGGTGGAGTTTATGAAAACCTTAACAAGTGTTTTCATTGTTAAGTCACCGATATAGGTCGAGTTTATGACAAATCTTAACAAGTGTGTTCGTTGTTATGTCACCGATATAGGTGGAGTTTATGAAAAAAACCTTACCAAGTGTTTTCGTCATTTAGTCATTCACATAGGTGTAGTTATGAAAATCTAAAGAAGTGTTTTTCTTATTAAGTCACCGATATAGGGGGAGTTCATGAAAATCTTAAAAATTGTTTTCGTTGTTAAGTCACCGATATAGGTGGAGTTTATTAAAAAAAACTTAACAAGTGTTTTCGTTGTTAAGTCAGCGATATAGGTTGAGCTTTTGAAAAATCATAACTTGTGTTTTTGTTGTTAAGTCACCGATACAGGTGGAGTTTATGAAAAATCTTAATAAGTGTTTTCTTTTTTAAGCCCACGATATAGGTGGAATTTATGAAAGAAATCTTAACAAATGTCTTCGTTGTTAAGTCACCAATATAGGTGGAGTTTATGAAAAGAAACCATAACAAGTGTTTTCGTTGTTAAGTCACCGATATATGTGGAGTTTATGAAAAATCTTAACAAGTTATTCCATTGCTAAGTCACTGATATAGGTGGAGTTTATGAAAAAAAACTTAACAACTGTTTTCGTTGTTAAGTCCCCGATATAGGTGGAGTTTGTGAAAGAAACCTTAACAAGTGTTTTCGTTCCTAAGTCACCGATATAGGTCGGGTTTATGAAAAAATAACTTAGCAAGTATTTTCATTGTTAAGTCACCGATATTGGCAGAGTTTATGAAAATCTTAACAAGTGTTTTCTTTGTTAAGTCATCGATATAGGTGGATTTTATGAAGAAAACCTTAACAAGTGGAGTTTAGGAAAATCATAGCAAGTGTGTTCGTTATTAAGTCACCAATATAGGTGGATTTTATGAAAAAAACCTTAACAAGTGTTTTCATCGTTAAGTCACCGATATAGGTGGAGTTTACGAAAATATTAACAAGTGTTTTTGCTGTTAAGTTACCGATATAGGTGGTGTTTATGAAAATCTCAACAAGTGTTTTCGTTGTTAAGTCACCGATTTTAGTGGAGTTTATGAAAATAACCTTAACAAGTGTTTTCGTTTTTAAGTCACCGATATAGGTGAACTTTATGATGAATCTTAATAAGTGTTTCCGTTGTTCAGTCACCAATATAGGTGGAGTTTATGAAAAAAACCTTAACAAGTGTTTTCGTTGTTAAGGCACCGATATAGGTGGAGTTTCTGAAAAAAAAAACTTAACAAGTGTTTTCGTTAAAAAGTCACCGATATAGGTGGAGTTTCTGAAAAAAAACTTAACAATTGTTTCATTGTTAAGTCACCGATATAGGTGGAGTTTATGAAAATCTTAACAAGTGTTTTCGTTGTTACGTCATCGATACAGGTGGAGTTTATGAAGAAGACCTTAACAAGTGTTTTCGTTGTTAAGTCACCGATATAGGTGGATTTATGACAAATCTTAACAAGTGTGTTCGTTGTTAAGTCACCGATATAGGTGGAGTTTATGAAGAAAAAAAACTTAACAAGTGCTTTCATTGTTAGGTCAGCGATGTAGGTGGAGTTTTTGAAAAATCTTAACAAGTGTTTTTATTGATAAGTCACCGATATAGGTGGAGTTTATGAACAATCTTAACAAGTGTCTTCGTTGTTAAGTCCACTATATAGGTGGAGTTTATGAAAGAAACCTTAACAAGTGTTTTCGTTGTTATGTCACCGATATAGGCGGAGTATACAAAAAATTCCAACAAGTGTTTTCGTTGTTAAGTTACCGATATAGGCGGAGTTTATGAAAATAACCTTAACAAGTGTTTTTGTTTTTAAGTTACCGATATACTTGAACTTTATGAAGAACCTTAACAAGTGTTTCCGTTGTTAAGTCACCAATATAGGTGGAGTTTATGAAAAAAATGTTAACAAGTGTTTTCATTGTTAAGTCACCAATATAGGTGTAGTTTATGAAAAAAACCTTAACAAGTATTTTCGTTATTAAGTCACCGATATAGGTGGAGTTTCTGGAAAAAAAAACTTTACAAGTGTTTTCATTGTTAAGTCACCGATATAGGTGGAGTTTATGAAAATCGTAACAAGTGTTTTCATTGTTAAGTCATCGATATAGGTGGAGTTTATGAAGAAGACCTTAACAAGTGTTTTCGTTGTTAAGTCACCGATATAGGTGGAGTTTATGACAAATCTTAACAAGTGTGTTCGTTGTTAAGTCACCGATATAGGTGGAGTTTATGAAAAAAACCTTAACAAGTGTTTTCGTCGTTTAGTCATTGACATAGGTGGAGTTTATGAAAATCTTAAGAAGTGTTTTTCTTGTTAAGTCACCGATATAGGGGGAGTTTATGAAAATGTTAACAAGTGTCTTCGTTGTTAAGTCACCGATATAGGTGGAGTTTATGAAAAAAAACATCACAAATGTTTTCGTTGTTAAGTCAGCGATATAGGTCGAGTTTTTGAAAAATGTTAACTTGTGTTTTTGTTGTTAAGTCACCTATAAAGGTGGAGTTTATTAAAAATCTTAATAAGTGTTTTCATTTTTAAGTCCACGATATAGGTGGAATTTATAAAAGAAATCTTAACAAGTGTTTTTGTTGTTAAGTCACAGATATAGGTGGAGTTTTTGAAAAATCTTAATAAGTTATTCCATTGCTAAGTCACCAATATAGGTGGAGTTTATGACAAAAAACCTTAACAACAGTTTTCGTTGTTAAGTCACCGATATAGGTGGAGTTTGTCAGAGAAACCTTAACAAGTGTTTCCGTTGTTAAGTAACCGATATATGTGGGGTTTATGAAAAAATAACTTAGCAAGTGTTTTCATTGTTAAGTCACCGATATTGGTGGAGTTTATGAAAACCTTAACAAGTGTTTTCATTGTTAAGTCACCGATATAGGTCGAGTTTATGACAAATCTTAACAAGTGTGTTCGTTGTTATGTCACCGATATAGGTGGAGTTTATGAAAAAAACCTTACCAAGTGTTTTCGTCATTTAGTCATTCACATAGGTGTAGTTATGAAAATCTAAAGAAGTGTTTTTCTTGTTAAGTCACCGATATAGGGGGAGTTCATGAAAATCTTAAAAATTGTTTTCGTTGTTAAGTCACCGATATAGGTGGAGTTTATTAAAAAAAACTTAACAAGTGTTTTCGTTGTTAAGTCAGCGATATAGGTTGAGCTTTTGAAAAATCATAACTTGTGTTTTTGTTGTTAAGTCACCGATACAGGTGGAGTTTATGAAAAATCTTAATAAGTGTTTTCTTTTTTAAGTCCACGATATAGGTGGAATTTATGAAAGAAATCTTAACAAATGTCTTCGTTGTTAAGTCACCAATATAGGTGGAGTTTATGAAAAGAAACCATAACAAGTGTTTTCGTTGTTAAGTCACCGATATATGTGGAGTTTATGAAAAATCTTAACAAGTTATTCCATTGCTAAGTCACTGATATAGGTGGAGTTTATGAAAAAAAACTTAACAACTGTTTTCGTTGTTAAGTCCCCGATATAGGTGGAGTTTGTGAAAGAAACCTTAACAAGTGTTTTCGTTCCTAAGTCACCGATATAGGTCGGGTTTATGAAAAAATAACTTAGCAAGTATTTTCATTGTTAAGTCACCGATATTGGCAGAGTTTATGAAAATCTTAACAAGTGTTTTCTTTGTTAAGTCATCGATATAGGTGGATTTTATGAAGAAAACCTTAACAAGTGGAGTTTAGGAAAATCATAGCAACTGTGTTCGTTATTAAGTCACCAATATAGGTGGATTTTATGAAAAAAACCTTAACAAGTGTTTTCATCGTTAAGTCACCGATATAGGTTGAGTTTACGAAAATATTAACAAGTGTGTTTGCGGTTAAGTTACCGATATAGGTGATGTTTATGAAAATTTCAACAAGTGTTTTCGTTGTTAAGTCACCGATTTTAGTGGAGTTTATGAAAATAACCTTAATAAGTGTTTTCGTTTTTAAGTCACCGATATAGGTGAACTTTATGATGAATCTTAATAAGTGTTTCCGTTGTTCAGTCACCAATATAGGTGGAGTATATGAAAAAAACCTTAACAAGTGTTTTCGTTGTTAAGGCACCGATATAGGTGGAGTTTCTGAAAAAAAAAACTTAACAAGTGTTTTCGTTAAAAAGTCACAGATATAGGTGGAGTTTCTGAAAAAAAACTTAACAATTGTTTCATTGTTAAGTCACCGATATAGGTGGAGTTTATGAAAATCTTAACAACTGTTTTCGTTGTTACGTCATCGATACAGGTGGAGTTTATGAAGAAGACCTTAATAAGTGTTTTCGTTGTTGAGTCACCGATATAGGTGGATTTATGACAAATCTTAACAAGTGTGTTCGTTGTTAAGTCACCCATATAGGTGGAGTTTATGAAGAAAAAAAACTTAACAAGTGTTTTCGTTGTTAGGTCAGCGATGTAGGTGGAGTTTTTGAAAAATCTTAACAAGTGTTTTTATTGATAAGTCACCGATATAGGTGGAGTTTATGAACGATCTTAACAAGTGTCTTCGTTGTTAAGTCCACTATATAGGTGGAGTTTATGAAAGAAACCTTAACAAGTGTTTTCGTTGTTAAGTCACCGATATAGGCGGAGTATACAAAAAATACCAACAAGTGTTTTCGTTGTTAAGTTACCGATATAGGCGGAGTTTATGAAAATAACCTTAACAAGTGTTTTCGTTTTTAAGTGACCGATATATTTGAACTTTATGAAGAACCTTAACAAGTGTTTCCGTTGTTAAGTCACCAATATAGGTGGAGTTTATGAAAAAAATGTTAACAAGTGTTTTCATTGTTAAGTCACCAATATAGGTGTAGTTTATGAAAAAAACCTTAACAAGTATTTTCGTTATTAAGTCACCGATATAGGTGGAGTTTCTGAAGAAAAAAAACTTTACAAGTGTTTTCATTGTTAAGTCACCGATATAGGTGGAGTTTATGAAAATCGTAACAAGTGTTTTCATTGTTAAGTCATCGATATAGGTGGAGTTTATGAAGAAGACCTTAACAAGTGTTTTCGTTGTTAAGTCACCGATATAGGTGGAGTTTATGACAAATCTTAACAAGTGTGTTCGTTGTTAAGTCACCGATATAGGTGGAGTTTATGAAAAAAACCTTAACAAGTGTTTTCGTCGTTTAGTCATTGACATAGGTGGAGTTTATGAAAATCTTAAGAAGTGTTTTTCTTGTTAAGTCACCGATATAGGGGGAGTTTATGAAAATGTTAACAAGTGTCTTCGTTGTTAAGTCACGGATATAGGTGGAGTTTATGAAAAAAAACATCACAAATGTTTTCGTTGTTAAGTCAGCGATATAGGTCGAGTTTTTGAAAAATGTTAACTTGTGTTTTTGTTGTTAAGTCACCTATAAAGGTGGAGTTTATTAAAAATCTTAATAAGTGTTTTCATTTTTAAGTCCACGATATAGGTGGAATTTATAAAAGAAATCTTAACAAATGTTTTTGTTGTTAAGTCACAGATATAGGTGGAGTTTTTGAAAAATCTTAATAAGTTATTCCATTGCTAAGTCACCAATATAGGTGGAGTTTATGACAAAAAACCTTAACAACTGTTTTCGTTGTTAAGTCACCGATATAGGTGGAGTTTGTCAAAGAAACCTTAACAAGTGTTTCTGTTGTTAAGTAACCGATATATGTGGGGTTTATGAAAAAATAACTTAGCAAGTGTTTTCATTGTTAAGTCACCGATATTGGTGGAGTTTATGAAAACCTTAACAAGTGTTTTCATTGTTAAGTCACCGATATAGGTCGAGTTTATGACAAATCTTAACAAGTGTGTTCGTTGTTATGTCACCGATATAGGTGGAGTTTATGAAAAAAACCTTACCAAGTGTTTTCGTCATTTAGTCATTCACATAGGTGTAGTTATGAAAATCTTAAGAAGTGTTTTTCTTGTTAAGTCACCGATATAGGGGGAGTTCATGAAAATCTTAAAAATTGTTTTCGTTGTTAAGTCACCGATATAGGTGGAGTTTATTAAAAAAAACTTAACAAGTGTTTTCGTTGTTAAGTCAGCGATATAGGTTGAGCTTTTGAAAAATCATAACTTGTGTTTTTGTTGTTAAGTCACCGATATAGGTGGAGTTTATCAAAAATCTTAATAAGTGTTTTCATTTTTAAGTCCACGATATAGGTGGAATTTATGAAAGAAATCTTAACAAATGTCTTCGTTGTTAAGTCACCAATATAGGTGGAGTTTATGAAAAAAAAACTTAACAAGTGTTTTCGTTGTTAAGTCACCGATATATGTGGAGTTTATGAAAAATCTTAACAAGTTATTCCATTGCTAAGTCACTGATATAGGTGGAGTTTATGAAAAAAAACTTAACAACTGTTTTCGTTGTTAAGTCCCCGATATAGGTGGAGTTTGTGAAAGAAACCTTAACAAGTGTTTTCGTTCCTAAGTCACCGATATAGGTCGGGTTTATGAAAAAATAACTTAGCAAGTATTTTCATTGTTAAGTCACCGATATTGGCAGAGTTTATGAAAATCTTAACAAGTGTTTTCTTTGTTAAGTCATCGATATAGGTGGATTTTATGAACAAAACCTTAACAAGTGGAGTTTAGGAAAATCATAGCAAGTGTGTTCGTTATTAAGTCACCAATATAGGTGGATTTTATGAAAAAAACCTTAACAAGTGTTTTCATCGTTAAGTCTCCGATATAGGTTGAGTTTACGAAAATATTAACAAGTGTTTTTGCTGTTAAGTTACCGATATAGGTGGTGTTTATGAAAATTTCAACAAGTGTTTTCGTTGTTAAGTCACCGATTTTAGTGGAGTTTATGAAAATAACCTTAACAAGTGTTTTCATTTTTAAGTCACCGATATAGGTGAACTTTATGATGAATCTTAATAAGTGTTTCCGTTGTTCAGTCACCAATATAGGTGGAGTTTATGAAAAAAACCTTAACAAGTGTTTTCGTTGTTAAGGCACCTATATAGGAGGAGTTTCTGAAAAAAAAACCTTAACAAGTGTTTTCGTTAAAAAGTCACCGATATAGGTGGAGTTTCTGAAAAAAAACTTAACAATTGTTTCATTGTTAAGTCACCGATATAGGTGGAGTTTATGAAAATCTTAACAAGTGTTTTCGTTGTTACGTCATCGATACAGGTGGAGTTTATGAAGAAGACCTTAACAAGTGTTTTCGTTGTTAAGTCACCGATATAGGTGGATTTATGACAAATCTTAACAAGTGTGTTCGTTGTTAAGTCACCGATATAGGTGGAGTTTATGAAGAAAAAAAACTTAACAAGTGTTTTCGTTGTTAGGTCAGCGATGTAGGTGGAGTTTTTGAAAAATCTTAACAAGTGTTTTTGTTGATAAGTCACCGATATAGGTGGAGTTTATGAACAATCTTAACAAGTGTCTTCGTTGTTAAGTCCACTATATAGGTGGAGTTTATGAAAGAAACCTTAACAAGTGTTTTCGTTGTTAAGTCACCGATATAGGCGGAGTATACAAAAAATACCAACAAGTGTTTTCGTTGTTAAGTTACCGATATAGGCGGAGTTTATGAAAATAACCTTAACAAGTGTTTTCATTTTTAAGTGACCGATATAGGTGAACTTTATGAAGAACCTTAACAAGTGTTTCCGTTGTTAAGTCACCAATATAGGTGGAGTTTATGAAAAAAACGTTAACAAGTGTTTTCATTGTTAAGTCACCAATATAGGTGTAGTTTATGAAAAAAACCTTAACAAGTATTTTTCTTGTTAAGTCACCGATATAGGTGGAGTTTCTGAAAAAAAAAAACTTTACAAGTGTTTTCATTGATAAGTCACCGATATAGGTGGAGTTTATGAAAATCGTAACAAGTGTTTTCATTGTTAAGTCATCGATATAGGTGGAGTTTATGAAGAAGACCTTAACAAGTGTTTTCGTTGTTAAGTCACCGATATAGGTGGAGTTTATGACAAATCTTAACAAGTGTGTTCGTTGTTAAGTCACCGATATAGGTGGAGTTTATGAAAAAAACCTTAACAAGTGTTTTCATCATTTAGTCATTGACATAGGTGGAGTTTATGAAAATCTTAACAAGTGTTTTTCTTGTTAAGTCACCGATATAGGGGGAGTTTATGAAAATCTTAACAAGTGTCTTCGTTGTTAAGTCACCGATATAGGTGGAGTTTATGAAAAAAAACATCACAAATGTTTTCGTTGTTAAGTCAGCGATATAGGTCGAGTTTTTGAAAAATATTAACTTGTGTTTTTGTTGTTAAGTCACCTATAAAGGTGGAGTTTATTAAAAATCTTAATAAGTGTCTTCATTTTTAAGTCCACGATATAGGTGGAATTTATAAAAGAAATATTAACAAATGTTTTTGTTGTTAAGTCACAGATATAAGTGAAGTTTTTGAAAAATCTTAATAAGTTATTCCATTTCTAAGTCACCGATATAGGTGGAGTTTATGACAAAAAACCTTAACAACTATTTTCGTTGTTAAGTCACCGATATAGGTGGAGTTTGTCAAAGAAACCTTAACAAGTGTTTCCGTTGTTAAGTAACCGATATATGTGGGGTTTATGAAAAAATAACTTAGCAAGTGTTTTCATTGTTAAGTCACCGATATTGGTGGAGTTTATGAAAACCTTAACAAGTGTTTTCGTTGTTAAGTCACCGATATAGGTCGAGTTTATGACAAATCTTAACAAGTGTGTTCGTTGTTATATCACCGATATAGGTGGAGTTTATGAAAAAAACCTTACCAAGTGTTTTCGTCATTTAGTCATTCACATAGGTGTAGTTATGAAAATCTTAAGAAGTGTTTTTCTTGTTAAGTCACCGATATAGGGGGAGTTCATGAAAATCTTAAAAATTGTTTTCGTTGTTAAGTCACCGATATAGGTGGAGTTTATTAAAAAAAACTTAACAAGTGTTTTCGTTGTTAAGTCAGCGATATAGGTTGAGCTTTTGAAAAATCATAACTTGTGTTTTTGTTGTTAAGTCACCAATATAGGTGGAGTTTATGAAAAATCTTAATAAGTTTTTTCATTTTTAAGTCCACGATATAGGTGGAATTTATGAAAGAAATCTTAACAAATGTCTTCGTTGTTAAGTCACCAATATAGGTGGAGTTTATGAAAAAAAACCTTAACAAGTGTTTTCGTTGTTAAGTCACCGATATATGTGTAGTTTATGAAAAATCTTAACAAGTTATTCCATTGCTAAGTCACTGATATAGGTGGAGTTTATGAAAAAAAACTTAACAACTGTTTTCGTTGTTAAGTCCCCGATAAAGGTGGAGTTTGTGAAAGAAACCTTAACAAGTGTTTTCGTTCCTAAGTCACCGATATAGGTCGGGTTTATGAAAAAATAACTTAGCAAGTATTTTCATTGTTAAGTCACCGATATTGGCAGAGTTTATGAAAATCTTAACAAGTGTTTTCTTTGTTAAGTCATCGATATAGGTGGATTTTATGAAGAAAACCTTAACAAGTGGAGTTTAGGAAAATCATAGCAAGTGTGTTCATTATTAAGTCACCAATATAGGTGGATTTTATGAAAAAAACCTTAACAAGTGTTTTCATCGTTAAGTCACCGATATAGGTTGAGTTTACGAAAATATTAACAAGTGTTTTTGCTGTTAAGTTACCAATATAGGTGGTGTTTATGAAAATTTCAACAAGTGTTTTCGTTCTTAAGTCACCGATTTTAGTGGAGTTTATGAAAATAACCTTAACAAGTGTTTTCGTTTTTAAGTCACCGATATAGGTGAACTTTATGATGAATCTTAATAAGTGTTTCCGTTGTTCAGTCACCAATATAGGTGGACTTTATGAAAAAAACCTTAACAAGTGTTTTCGTTGTTAAGGCACCTATATAGGTGGAGTTTCTAAAAAAAAAAACTTAACAAGTGTTTTCGTTAAAAAGTCACCGATATAGGTGGAGTTTCTGAAAAAAAACTTAACAATTGTTTCATTGTTAAGTCACCGATATAGGTGGAGTTTATGAAAATCTTAACAAGTGTTTTCGTTGTTACGTCATCGATACAGGTGGAGTTTATGAAGAAGACCTTAACAAGTGTTTTCGTTGTTAAGTCACCGATATAGGTGGATTTATGACAAATCTTAACAAGTGTGTTCGTTGTTAAGTCACCGATATAGGTGGAGTTTATGAAGAAAAAAAACTTAACAAGTGTTTTCGTTGTTAGGTCAGCGATGTAGGTGGAGTTTTTGAAAAATCTTAACAAGTGTTTTTGTTGATAAGTCACCGATATAGGTGGAGTTTATGAACAATCTTAACAAGTGTCTTCGTTGTTAAGTCCACTATATAGGTGGAGTTTATGAAAGAAACCTTAACAAGTGTTTTCGTTGTTAAGTCACCGATATAGGCGGAGGATACAAAAAATACCAACAAGTGTTTTCGTTGTTAAGTTACCGATATAGGCGGAGTTTATGAAAATAACCTTAACAAGTGTTTTCGTTTTTAAGTGACCGATATAGGTGAACTTTATGAAGAACCTTAACAAGTGTTTCCGTTGTTAAGTCACCAATATAGGTAGAGTTTATGAAAAAAACGTTAACAAGTGTTTTTATTGTTAAGTCACCAATATAGGTGTAGTTTATGAAAAAAACCTTAACAAGTATTTTTGTTGTTAAGTCACCGATATAGGTGGAGTTTCTGAAAAAAAAAAACTTTACAAGTGTTTTCATTGATAAGTCACCGATATAGGTGGAGTTTATGAAAATCGTAACAAGTGTTTTCGTTGTTAAGTCATCGATATAGGTGGAGTTTATGAAGAAGACCTTAACAAGTGTTTTCGTTGTTAAGTCACCGATATAGGTGGAGTTTATGACAAATCTTAACAAGTGTGTTCGTTGTTAAGTCACCGATATAGGTGGAGTTTATGAAAAAAACCTTAACAAGTGTTTTCGTCGTTTAGTCATTGACATAGGTGGAGTTTATGAAAATCTTAAGAAGTGTTTTTCTTGTTAAGTCACCGATATAGGGGGAGTTTATGAAAATCTTAACAAGTGTCTTCATTGTTAAGTCACCGATATAGGTGGAGTTTACGAAAAAAAACATCACAAATGTTTTCGTTGTTAAGTCAGCGATATAGGTCGAGTTTTTGAAAAATATTAACTTGTGTTTTTGTTGTTAAGTCACCTATAAAGGTGGAGTTTATTAAAAATCTTAATAAGTGTCTTCATTTTTAAGTCCACGATATAGGTGGAATTTATAAAAGAAATCTTAACAAATGTTTTTGTTGTTAAGTCACAGATATAAGTGAAGTTTTTGAAAAATCGTAATAAGTTATTCCATTTCTAAGTCACCGATATAGGTGGAGTTTATGACAAAAAACCTTAACAACTGTTTTCGTTGTTAAGTCACCGATATAGGTGGAGTTTGTCAAAGAAACCTTAACAAGTGTTTCCGTTGTTAAGTAACCGATATATGTGGGGTTTATGAAAAAATAACTTAGCAAGTGTTTTCATTGTTAAGTCACCGATATTGGTGGAGTTTATGAAAACCTTAACAAGTGTTTTCGTTGTTAAGTCACCGATATTGGTCGAGTTTATGACAAATCTTAACAAGTGTGTTCGTTGTTAAGTCACCGATATAGGAGGAGTTAATGAAAAAAACCTTACCAAGTGTTTTCGTCATTTAGTCATTCACATAGGTGTAGTTATGAAAATCTTAAGAAGTGTTTTTCTTGTTACGTCACCGATATAGGGGGAGTTTATGAAAATCTTAACAATTGTTTTCGTTGTTAAGTCACCGATATAGGTGGAGTTTATGAAAAAAAACTTAACAAGTGTTTTCGTTGTTAAGTCAGCGATATAGGTTGAGTTTTTGAAAAATCATAACTTGTGTTTTTATTGTTAAGTCACCGATATAGGTGGAGTTTATGAAAAATCTTAATAAGTGTTTTAATTTTTAAGTCCACGATATAGGTAGAATTTATGAAAGAAATCTTAACAAATGTCTTCGTTGTTAAGTCACCAATATAGGTGGAGTTTATGAAAAAAAACCTTAACAAGTGTTTTCGTTGTTAAGTCACCGATATATGTGGAGTTCATGAAAAATCTTAACCAGTTATTCCATTGCTAAGTCACTGATATATGTGGAGTTTATGAAAAAAAACTTAACAACTGTTTTCGTTGTTAAGTCCCCGATATAGGTGGAGTTTGTGAAAGAAACCTTAACAAGTGTTTTCGTTGTTAAGTCACCGATATAGGTCCGGTTTATGAAAAAATAACTTAGCAAGTATTTTCATTGTTAAGTCACCGATATTGGCAGAGTTTATGAAAATCTTAACAAGTGTTTTCTTTGTTAAGTCATCGATATAGGTGGATTTTATGAAGAAAACCTTAACAAGTGGAGTTTAGGAAAATCATAGCAAGTGTGTTCATTATTAAGTCACCAATATAGGTGGATTTTATGAAAAAAATCTTAACAAGCGTTTTCATCGTTAAGTCACCGATATAGGTGGAGTTTACGAAAATATTAACAAGTGTTTTTGCTGTTAAGTTACCGATATAGGTGGTGTTTATGAAAATCTCAACAAGTGTTTTCGTTGTTAAGTCACCGATTTTACTGGAGTTTATGAAAATAACCTTAACAAGTGTTTTCATTTTTAAGTCACCGATATAGGTGAACTTTATGAAGAATCTTAACAAGTGTTTCCATTATTATGTCACCAATATAGGTGGAGTTTATGAAAAAAACCTTAACAAGTGTTTTCATTGTTAAGTCACCGATATAGGTGAAGTTTCTGAAAAAAAACTTAACAAGTGTTTTCGTTAAAAAGTCATCGATATAGGTGGAGTTTCTTAAAAAAACTTAGCAATTGTTTTCATTGTTAAGTCACCGATATAGGTGGAATTTATGAAAATATTAACAAGTGTTTTCGTTGTTAAGTCATCGATATAGGTGGAGTTTATGAAGAAGACCTTAACAAGTGTTTTCGTTGTTAAGTCACCAATATAGGTGGAGTTTATGACAAAACTTAACAAGTGTGTTTGTTCTTATGTCACCGATATAGGTGGAGTTTATGAAAAAAAAACTCAACAAGTGTTTTCGTTGTTAGGTCAGCGATGTGGGTGGAGTTTTTGAAAAATCTCAACAAGTGTTTTTGTTGTTAAGTCACCGATATAGGTGGAGTTTATGAACAATCTTAACAAGTGTCTTTGTTGTTAAGTCCACTATATAGGTGGATTTTATGAAAGAAACCTCAACAAGTGTTTTCGTTGTTAAGTCACCGATATAGGTGGAGTATACAAAAAAAACCGTAACAAGTGTATTCGTTGTTAAGTCACCGATATAGGCGGAGTTTATGAAAATAACCTTAACAAGTGTTTTCGTTTTTAAGTCACCGATATAGGTGAACTTTATGAAGAATCTTAACAAGTGTTTCCATTGTTGAGTCACCAATATAGGTGGAGTTTATGAGAAAAACGTTAACAAGTGTTTTCATTGTTAAGTCACCGATATAGGTGGAGTTTATGAAAAAAAAAACTTAACAAGTGTTTTCGTTGTTAAGTCACCGATATAGGTGGAGTTTCTGAAAAAAAAAATTAACAAGTGTTTTCATTGTTAAGTCACCGATATAGGTGGAGTTTATGAAAATCTTAACAAGTGTTTTCATTGTTTAGTCATCGATATAGGTGGAGTTTATGAAGAAGACCTTAACAAGTGTTTTCGTTGTTAAGTCAGCGATATAGGTGGAGTTTATGACAAATCTTAACAAGTGTGTTCATTGTTAAGTCACCGATATAGGTGGAGTTTATGAAAACAATCTTAACAAGTGTTTTTGTGGTTAAGTCCTTGACATAGGTGGAGTTTATGAAAATCTTAAGAAGTGTTTTCTGGTTAAGTCACCGATATAGAGGGAGTTTATGAAAATCTTAACAAGTGTTTTCGTTGTTAAGTCACCGATATAGGTTGAGTTTATGAAAAAAACCTTAACAAGTGTTTTCATCTTTAAGTCATCGATATAGGCTGAGTTTACGAAAATCTTAACAAGTGTTTTTGCTGTTAATTCACCGATATAGGTGGAGTTTATGAAAATATTAACAAGTGTTTTCGTTGTTAAGTCACCGATATAGGTGGAGTTTATGAAAAAAAAACTTAGTAAGTGTTTTTGTTGTTAAGTCAGCGATATAGGTGGCATTTTCAAAAATCTTAACAAGTGTTTTTACTGTTAAGTTACCGATATAGGTGGAGTTTATGAAAAATCTTTACAAGTATTTTCAGTGTTAAGTCCACGATATAGGTGGAGTTTATGAAAGAAACCTTAACAATTCTTGTCATTGTTATGTCACCGATATTGATGGAGTTTATGAAAAAACATTAACAAGTGTTTTCATTATTAAGTCACCTAATATAGGTGGATTTTATAAAAAATCTTAACAAGTGTTTTCGTTGCTAAGTTACCGATATAGGTGGAGTTTCTGAAAAAAAACCTTAACAAGTGTTTTCGCTGTTAAGTCCGCGATAAAGGTGGAGTTTATGAAAAATCTTAACAAGTGTTTTCGTTGTTAAGTCACTGATATAGGTGGAGTATATGAAAAAAACCTTAACAAGTGTTTTCGTTGTTAAGTCACTGATATAGGTGGAGTTTATGTAAAAAAAATTAACAAGTGTTTTCATTGTTAAGTCACCGATATAGGTGGAGTTTATGAATAAAAAACTTAACAACTGTTTTCGTTGTTAAGTCACCGATATAGGTGGAGTTTATGAAAATCTTAACAAGTGTTTTCGTTGTTAAATCATCAATATAGGTGGATTTTATGAAGAAAACCTTAACAAGTGTTTTCGTTGTTAAGTCACCGATATAGGTGGAGTTTATGACCAATCTTAACAAGTGTGTTCGTTATTAAGTCACCAATATAGGTGGATTTCATGGAAAAAAACCTTGACAATTGTTTTCATCGTTAAGTCACCGATATAGGTGGAGTTTACGAAAATATTAACAAGTGTTTTTGTTGTTAAGTCACCGATATTGGTGGAGTTTATGAAAATATTAACGAGTGTTTTCGTTGTTAAGTCACCGATATAGGTGGAGTTTATTAAAAAAAACTTAGCAAGTGTTTTCGTTGTTAAGTCAGCGATATAGGTAGCATTTTCAAAAATCTTAACAAGTGTTTTTACTGTTAAGTCACCGATATAGGTGGAGTTTATGAAAAATCATAACAAGTATTTTCGTTGTTAAGTCATCGATATAGGTGGAGTTTATGAATAAAACCTTAACAAGTGTTTTCGTTGTTAAGTCACCGATATAGGTGTAGTTTATGACCAATCTTAACAAGTGTGTTCGTTATTAAGTCACCAATATAGGTGGATTTTATGAAAAAAAAACTTGACAAGTGTTTTCATCGTTAAGTCACCGATATAGGTGGAGTTTACGAAAATATTAACAAGTGTTTTTGTTATTAAGCCTCCGATATAGGTGGAGTTTATGAAAATATTAACAAGTGTTTTCGTTATTAAGTCACCGATATAGGTGGAGTTTATGAAAAAAAACTTATCAAGTGTTTTCGTTGTTAAGTCAGCGATATAGGTGGCATTTTCAAAAATCTTAACAAGTGTTTTTACTGTTAAGTCACCGATATAGGTGGAATTTATGAAAAATCATAACAAGTATTTTCGTTGTTAAGTCCATGATATAGATGGAGTTTATGAAAGAAACCTTAACAACAATTCTTTTCGTTGTTAAGTCACCGATATTGGTGGAGTTTTTGAAAAAAACATTAACAAGTGTTTTCGTTGTTAAGTCACCAATATTGGTGGAGTTTATGAAAAATTTTAACAAGTGTTTCCGTTACTAAGTCACCGATATAAGTGGAGTTTCTACAAAAAAACCTTAACAAGTGTTTTCGCTGTTAAGTCAGCGATACTGGTTGAGTTTATGAAAAATCTTAACAATCGTTTTTGTTGTTAAGTCACTGATATAGGTGGAGTTTATGAAAAAAACATTAACAAGTGTTTTCGTTGTTAAGTCACTGATATAGGTGGAGTTTATGAAAAAAACATTAACAAGTGTTTTCGTTGTTAACTCACCGATATAGGTGGAGTTTATGAAAAAAAAAACTTAACAATTGTTTTCGTTGTTAAGTCTTCGATATAAGTGGAGTTTATGAAAATCTTAATAAGTGTTTTCATTGTTAACTCGTCGATATAGGTAGAGTTCATGAAAAAAAACTTAACAAGCGTTTTGATTGTTAAGTCACCGATATAGGTGTAGTTTTTGACAAATCTTAACAAGTGTGTTCGTTGTTAAGTCACTAATATAGGTGGAGTTTATGAAAAAAATCTTAACAAGTGTTTTTGTTGTCATGTCACCGATATTGGTGGAGTTTACGAAAAAAACCTTAACAAGTGTTATCATTGTTAAGTCACCAATATCGGTGGAGTTTATAAAAAAACCTTAACAAGTGTTTAATTGTTAAGTCACCAATATAGGTGGAGTTTATGAAAAAAAAACATAGCAAATGTTTTCGTTGCTAAGTCACCGATATAGGTGGAGTTTTTGGAAAAAAAAATTAACAGGTGTTTTAGTTGTTAAGTCACCCAAATAGGTGGAGTTTTTGAAATATATTAACAACAGTTTTTGTTGTTACGAAGTGCTTTGACAGCTTAAAAGACAACGTCATGTCATGTACGAAGTAACGCTTTGGAATAGAAAGGGTTGCCTTGTTCAGCATGTTTGAGTTTTGGCGCCAGAATTTTTGTCAGACATATCCAATAACTCCCAATGGAAAAGAAGTCCCAACGGTTAAAAAAATCTACAATGTCCCCTCGCCACAAGTCCAATCGTTGTTTAAAAGGTGACTCGACTGCATCGTGGAGAATTTGTCAACATAGCTAAGCATTACAAGGGACAATTTCACTTAGTAAGAATCAAAACGAGAATGTGAGAAGGTTAGCAGGCCTTTCACGAGAATTTCAAATAATAAAAAGCTGGAACAGTTGAAGCTCAGTATAAGGAAAAAGTGGCAATGTCTCTTCGCCAAAGGCCCAAAAAGTCGTGGCGCTTCGGCTCAGGAACATCGAGGAGAATTTAACTTTTTCCTAGAGATTAGAACACTACGGTTCTAATAAAGGAAAGGAGGCCTGAATTTTTACACAGGGAGAAGGTTCATCTGATTGAGAAGTTTTTGTGCAGAAATTTCTTGTTCCAATTACAAATCTCTCCACGAATGGGAAAATGTAGAGGGTCCTTGACAGTAATCCTGAGATTATGGATAATTCCCCCATTAGCAACAATGTTCGAGATTAAGAAGCTAAAGCAGATTAGCATGGCAACTCAGCGAGGAAGCTTAGCGTGGCAACGCATACTTTAGCTTATTGTGTTAGTCATATTGTATCTTTGTTTATATTGACTGTAAGCTATAACAGTTGTAATGATGTAATGAGAACAATAATGAGTTTGTGTGAGGTCAAACGGTACTCGGGAGAGACCAGGCTTGGCAAGGCCTATGAGAGCTTTGATGCTCTACTGAATGACCTCACCGCGGGAACTTTAGAGGGGCATGGTTTGGTGGATTAAGAAGTGAGGCACTGTTATGTGTTGTCCTGACCATCTTAGATACACCTGGTAAAAGACCAAAAAACTGAGACCGTGGAACCTCAGGCCAGGAATCTTGGAGTTCCATCGGGCGTTGTGCTATGAACCAAACAACCCTCTACTTAATATCACATCTACTATAGGTGATGTCACTTTCCAGCTAAACAATGTTAGACTTGCAATTGAGTAAACCACTGTGGTGTTTCTATCCTCGATCCTCGCCCGTGGTCGGGTGCAGGGAGGATAGGATCTTCGGGTCCCACGCATCCCTCTCGGGAGCGCTTCGACCGACGTCATTTGAGATGAGGTGTAAAAAAATATAGACACATTCAGAGTCACCAGTCTATTTTACTCAAAATAGACAGAACAAAAAGGGGAAGCCATCCCTAAGGATGGCATCCAATGACATACTAGTGCATGATTCGAGAAGGGTTCGAAGGCTTAGTTACGAAATGGGAATGTGTTAGGTACCCATTCCGCCTTTACGGTCTCTCATGGATATTTGCTATTTTCCTTTATTTTTCCCCGTGATATGTGTTCATGTGTATATATATAAATGAGATAGGAATCCTCGACTTGTATCGTGGAAGAGATAAAGCGAGTCATCCGTAGGAAGATATAAGAATAATATTATAAAGTAAAATTTACGCGATTATCCTTACCTTGATCGTTATAATGGAACAATAACGCATATGGAGTAATACGTCAATAAGGGAAAGTATATATATTATAAGGAGATTGGATTTAGAGAAAATAAAAATTAAAAAGTGAGAAAGGGACTCGACTCTCGAGTTTTACACCGAGACGCCTACGTAGCCGATAAAGGCATCAAAGTCCACGTTGCACACATGCAAAATGAGGGGTGAGGTTTATCCCATAAATCCAAATGAATAATCTCTTATTTGTGAGTGTGTCTGTGTGTAGCAAAAAAGTGTTTTAGTTGTGATAAAAGTGTGAGAAAGGTATGAGAATCCCTATTTGGAATTTATGAGCAAACCATCTTTTTCTTATTTTTTGGGTTTTATTTATATGACAATAAGAGATGTGCAATAATACTAAATAGAGAAGTATATTAGGATTAGTGAAATGAGATAATAAAATTGCTAAATAATAAAACAAGTTATTGTGAATTTAAGACAATTTGAAGAAAAAGTTGAGAAATATGGACCTTCTTGGAGACCTTAAGCTTGATCTTGAATGTGGGAGAGCAGACCTTGCACTTGGATGATGATGGAGAGTGGCTAATTAAACAAGTTTCACGAAAAGGATGATGAAAAGTGGAAGTAAAAAGGGATTTGGAGGTTGAAATCACGCTGCCTTCGAGAGAGGTTTCTGGAATTTTTTGAGAGTAAATTTTATCAGATTTAGGATACCCTTGTAAATGAGGTAAAGGCTTCCATTTATAGTCTCATGTCACTACCAATCGGCATAGACCTGATCCTGCCTATCGGCACCTGCCGATAGGAAGGGTCTGGAACCTGGCATTTGCCAGTGTGTTTCAAGCCTTTT
The DNA here is from genome assembly GCA_949130495.1 of Sambucus nigra. NCBI lineage: Eukaryota > Viridiplantae > Streptophyta > Magnoliopsida > Dipsacales > Adoxaceae > Sambucus > Sambucus nigra. The sequence continues at coordinate 32,760,357 of OX422218.1, read as the reverse complement.
TGGGAAATCAGCTGCTGAGGGCAAACTGTTTGTCAGAATCACGCACGGGGAAGACCGTTGGAAAGGTAATTCAGATACCATTGAAAGTACTTTGGACCTCTCCTAGTTTTGAGAGTTGACTTTGGGTCAAATATGGCTTGGAAGCGTTTGTTAGTCCATTGGATGGAAAATCGTTCGGACGCAAATGGATCGTTCGTCCTCATCGTAAGTCCAAATCATACACGGGGCGGACAGTTGGAAGGTTAGGAGATGTGCTTTGAGATTACAAAGAGTTTGACCTGGTTTGGGGAATTGACTTTGGTCAACTGGGCCCTAGAAGCGTTCAGTGACCTCTTGGAGTCAAACGAATTGTTCGTCTGCATGGTAAGTCGGAATCGCACATGAGATGCACCATTGGAAAGGGTATTCAGTGACCTTGTAAGATTCATTCAGTCTTAGTCGAGATGAAGAGTTTGACTTTTTGGTCAAACTGAGCCGGGGAGTGCCCGATGGCTTCTAGGTCAGTACTCGGGGTATGACATGGGTTTGTAGTGATAAAGGGAGGTACTAGGGACCTAAGGAGAGTTAGGGGTAATGAAATTGGGTGTCTATAGAGCCCCTCTATCGGTGAGTTTGGAGCAAATGATAACCGTCGAATAGACACCACATGATGCATTTTAGGGAGTACGACCGATTCAGAGGGTTGAGGTCGATTCTGAGGACCTGAGGGGTGTGCTGGGGATGGAATGACGATCAAAGGTTTAGGTCAATTCAAAGGACCTAAAGTGATGCTGGGGGATGACCAATTCTGTGGGTCCTAGCTAAATCAGAGGGCTTAGGGTGAAGATCTAATAACCGAGGATAATTCTGACTTAAGAGGACCCACGTTAATTCTATCCTAACTCAGGTGATGACCCAAGACCGAGTTTAATTATAACCTAAGAGTGGTGACGACTGAGGACCGAGGTCAATTCTGACCTAACTCAGGTGACGATCTAATATTGAGGTCAATTCTAACCTAAAAGTAGTGATGACCGAGGACCGAGGTCAACTATAACCTAAGAGTCATCATGATGGATGACTGAGGTCAATTCAAACCTAAAAGTGGTGACGACTGAGTATTGAGGTCAATTCTGACCTAACTCAGGTGATGATCCAAGACCGAGGTCAATTTTGACCTAAGAGTGTTGACGACCGAGGATCGAGGTCAATTATGACCTAACTCAAGTGACAATCCAAGACTAATGTCAATTCTGACCTAAGAGTGGTTATGACCGAGGATCGAGGTCAATTTTGACCTAACTCAGGTGACGATCGAAGACCGATATCAATTCTGACCTAAGAGTGGTGACGATCGAGGACCGAGGTCAATTCTGACCTAACTCAGGTGACGATCCAAGATCGAGGTCAATTCTGACCTTAAAGTGGTGACGATCAAGGTCAATTATGACCTAACTCAGGTGACAATCCAATACTAAGGTAAACTCTGACCTAAGAGGGGTGACGACCGAGGATCGAGGTCAACTCTGACCTAACTCAGGTGACGATCCAAGACCGAGGTCAACTCTTACCTAAGAGTGGTGACGACCAAGGACCGAGGTCAATTCTAACCTAACTTAGGTGACAATCCAAGACCAAGGTCAATTTTGACCTAAGAGTGGTGACGACCGAGGACCGAGGTCAATTCTGAGCTAACTCAGGTAACGATCGAAGACCGAGGTCAATTCTGACCTAAGAGTGGTGACAATCGAGGACCGAGGTCAATTTTTACCTAACTCACGTGACAATCCAATACCGGGTTCAATTCTGACCTAAGAGTGGTGACGATCGAGGACCGAGGTCAATTCTGACCTAACTCAGGTGACGATCCAAGACCGATGTCAATTCTGACCTAAGAGTGGATAAAGATTGGATTTTGATTTCGCTGGAGAAAGTGCCTTGTGATTTTGATTTGAGCTGGGGAGATGATAGCTGGGGAAGCTTTTGTTTCTTTAGGAGACCTCGCGGGGGGGAACAATCTATGTTGGTGCTGTAAAAAATTCCGCTGGGGAAGTGATCAGGCGATCCTTAGAGATCCTCCGGAGCTTTGCCAGGAGGAGATTCACTTATTTAAAGGACATCAAAGAGTGGATATCTTTGGCGACTGCCCATATTCAGGACGCGGTTCCTGTTCCTTCTTGCTTGGTGTCATCTGCTTCGTTCAGAGAGGACTCTAGCTCGGGTAGTGGTAGCACATTGTCTCGCCGTATGGGAAAGAGAGCATGTCGTAAGGGTGTAAGCTCTTAGTGTGTGTGTGTGTGTGAGAGAGAGAGAGAGAGAGAGAGAGAATGTGGGTTCGGGCTGAGTCCCGTTGTTTTTTCTTTTTTCTTTTAATTTCCTGCAAAATTAATGTAACCCAGAACACAAATAGATGCAAATGTAATGGAGTTTTTTATTATCTTTTATTTAATGAATGCACGTGCGCTTTTTACTTTGTTGTTGAGACCGTAAAAAGGAATATTTTAGGAATATTTTGAAGGAAAGTTTTTAATTAAAAAGGGAAATTATATAAGGAGAAAAGGGATTTTGAAATTCTGTTGACAATATCAATTTTTTTTTATTGAGTTTTCTGATTTGACAAAAGGGGAAAAGAGGGAAATTTTTAAAATGGGGGGGTGTCGATCGACAATCACCCTGACCTTCCTATCGGTAGTTCAGTCCAGTCCCATCAATTTAAAGCTTTGATTGGGACCCTCTTCAGCCTTTGGTACCTTGTGGGGTAGGATTTCCTCCGATTTCTTCAAGGATTATGTCTCTTGTGAGGGTTCTCATGTATAAAAAGGGGGTAAGGGTGGAGTGTTTTCATCACACCTTTGCATTTTCACCTACTTGCCCATTATTTCTTAGCCTTGCAAGATGGTTTTCCCTGGTAGCATTGAGTTTTCTAATTACCTCGAAGCCTTGGAAGCAATGTGCTCTTATAATGTCGACAACGATGCTTTCAACGTGCGTCGAGTCTCCGTCTGGCGCAATCGACCTCTTGAGTGGAACGTGCTGATGGCGGAGGTACAATTTTGGTACCCTGAAGACCATGTATTCCACTTTGGGTTGGTTGAAGTTTCTCCTACCTACGTGGAATTTTCTGCCATGCTGGGTGTAAATCCAAGTGTTGCTGCGGCTTTGCTCGAATTTTCCCATTCTCCCGGGGATTTATTGGCCAGGCTTCTTCATATTTCACCTTTGATTGCCAGATCATTCGTTGCTAGAGGAATGATCTCCCTCCTAGCGATGCTGCTGCCCCTGCATTCGCGGGATGTAGGTGATGCTAGTTATACTAGAGCCGTTGTTTTGGGCCTGGTTTCAAAATTGTTGCTGGTGACTGGAGAATTATCGGTGGACCTACAACTTGCACCCATTACTTCATTGATGTCATATCATCACAATCCTGCGGTGGTGATACTGGCGGAGAACCTGAATGGCCAGGATGCCTGGAGAGAAGGTCGTTCTGACTTTTTAAGGGGTAGCCCCATGATGTTGTTCATGTGGTTGTCTGAAATATTCCTCTTGGCAACTCCTCCAGAATATCCCTTGTCAGCCGTACCCAACTTCTTTTCACGGTACTTCATCAGTCTTGGTCAGTATGTTAAGAACTGGGAGCATTGGCTTGTGGAGCATAGGGCTCATGGTCTGTATTGGTCAGTGCCTTTGTGGGGGAAGTTGCATCCTGTTTTGGAGCTAGGAGAGTATTAATATATGCGGTTGGTTGGCTCAGGCAGTACTCCTTTTATTTCCCTTGGCGGCTTCTGCGCCAATTTGGCTGATCACATGTCATGCCATCTCGGACCTTAAATTTCTTTTCGGTAAAAGATTTCACTAATCGCCTGCATCTGTTGCCTGGATCTCTGTGGGAAAATCGGCGTCCGTCGACCTGTCCCTCCCAGTCTGTCGGGAAAGTTTGGCATGTTCCCAAAGATTATATGAAGTGGTTGTGGAGGAAAGTAGTTAGCAAGATGTTGGCATTGGAGACTGGACAAAGATGGTTTGTTTTATCTAACACCATGGAAGGGGGTGTTGTGGTCTTTTCGAAGATGGTTCGGCTCATCGGTCCATGGAGTGTTTATGGCACTCTATTCAGGCAGGGGAAGTTTGGGGACCCCAGGATGTAGATGATAAGGGTGCAGGCTCCTCTCGTAGCTGTGGGTAGGATTCTTTGAGAGTTTATTTATGTAATAGAGAATACGTGTAGGGATTTTATTTGGCTTTTTGTAGTAGTATGGGGAAGGGAGTTATCCATTCCTTTTCTTATATAATCCATGCTGTAATTTCTTATTAATGAAATAATCATGTTTTTGATCATCCAACTGTGCCTTTTGATGAATTTTGTATTTTTATTTTATTTATACTGATCGCTAAGGCATACATAATCCATTTGTTTAAGTATTCATTAGAATGAACTGTCGTTCTCAGAGGTATGAAAATAATGGTATTTTGTGAAAAAGAAAAGGCCTCACACATTTGAGGTATATGAGCTGCCTACGTACCTCTGGGGTTTTTGAAAAGTTTTTTAACTATTTAAAAATAGTTTTTGAAGAGGATCGGGCCAATGTAGTTCTGGGTAGAGGGAAATGAAGAGAGTTTTTTTTAATAGAAGGGGGATGAGAAGAGTCGTAGCGCACCGAGATTTGGGACTAGGGGTAGAATTTCTTGAGACGGTCCAGGTTGACTGGATGAACCATCTCTTCCCTATCTAGGTCAGTGAGCATGGAGGCACCGCCGGATAAGATTTTCTTCATAATGTAGGGGCCACTCCAATTTGGGCGTGAATTTCCCTATTGGTCCCAAATGGGTTCTATTATCACTTTGAGGGCTAAATCCCCCTCCCGAACACCGTGGTCCTTGACTCTCTTATTGAATGATCGCGCTATGCGGGGATGATACCCCTGTATGTGGTAAAGAGATTTTAATATTCTTTCATCTAGGAGGGCGGCCTCATCAAGACGGCTTTTGCACCAGTCTTCTTCTCTAACTTTGCTTTCGAGCATGACACGTAGAGAGGGTATTTCTAGCTCCAAGGGTAGGATTGCTTTCATGCCATAGACCAGAGAGTAATGGGTAGCCCCATTAGAGGTTTGGATTGAGGTTCGATAGCCCCAGAGGGCGAACCGAATCCGATCGGCCCAATCACTATAACTTTCGGTCATCTTACTGATGATAGCTTTGAGGTTCTTATTGGCAGCTTCCACTGCACCGTTGGTATGATTTCGGTAAAGAGAAGATTTGTGTCTTTGAATCCCGTACTCGTTCACTACTTTTGTGACTTATGCTTCGAAATGCAACCCGTTATCTGAAACTAGCTCGTGCGGGACCCCATATCGGCAGTTGATATATTTTTTTAGGAATTTGGCCACTTTCTTGGCATTCAACATTGCGTATGACTCGACTTCGACCCATTTGGTGAAGTAATCAATGGCTACTAGGATGAACTCATATCCGTTTAAATCCTTTTGGCGTAACCTTCCCTATGATGTCGATACCCTAGGTGGAGAATGTCCAGGGAGAGGTCATGTTATATAATTCTTGCGGAGGTAGGTGTTGATGATTGGAGAATTATTGGCATTTGAAGCATCTCCGGACATAGGGGTTGCAGTCTTGGGTTATAGTGGTCCAGTACTAGCCCTGTCGGATGATCTTCTTGGCAAGCATGTGATCATTCATGTGGGGCCTGCATTCCCTGCTATGGATTTTCTGCATCATTTTCTCAATCTCATCCCCTGCGATATAGTATGGATAAGTTCCATCGAAGTTCCTCTTGAGTAGAGCTTTATGACAGATGATGTACTGGGTGGCCAGTCTTCAAAGGGTCATTCGATCTTTCTTGTTGGAACCTTCGGGATATCTACCATGTTCGAGGAGCCACCGACTATCATAGTACTAATAATCGACTAGTTCAGGATCTTCGGTGGAGACGAGCTCAATATGGTAGCGATGGATTGGTTTGTCTTGCTTTTGTACTAGGAAGGGGGTCATTGTTATTCCTTCGGTCATGTCGACCATGGAGGCCAAAGTAGAGAGAGCATCGGCTAGGTTATTCTTTGTTCAAAGTTGGTAATGGAAGGTGATATCTCAGAATCGGGAGGCTATCCCTTCTAATTGGTAATGAAAGGGTTAGAGCTTTTCATCCTCGACATTCATAGGTCAATCGATCGACCTCCCCAGAAACAGTGAACTTTTTCCCCCTTCGGATTTAACCGATTCCGGCCATTGAAAGGTGAATGAGGGGATTAAGTAAATACGTTAGTACTTTATGGAGACCAGTAGGGGCGTAATTACATCCGGGAACATATTAAAATTGGTTTGGAACATAGTGATTGAATTAACGAGTGTTCGACGAGTAATTTTCTTTTTTATGATGCAAGAACATGATTTAAATTATTAGGAGCGATAAGTTTAGATTTGGGACATAAATAAAGAGCAAAGGGTACTGCATTAATATTTCGGAAAGTTAAGAGACGTAGTAACCTCTTCGGTTAGGATTAAGTACTCGAAATTTATGAGGTGAGAAGTAGCGACAAAATATATTATATATCATCCAAAATAATCATAGTGTATGAACTTTGACTAATGGTATAAGGCCGAAATATACCTTTAATAATATAACAATTTATTTTAGTTGTGTGAATTCTTAGTATACGGATTATTATGTGTATGACATATCTACCATAGTTTCTATCACGTGAGGTCGGCTATCGATAAGGGCCATCTGATCATGTGTGCCTATGGGGGGATTTATATTTGGTACCTTAAGGGCATGGTTCTGAATGGCCTATTTGTATTAAATAAGTCAACTGACCGTGGGAGCATAGGTATGTGCATGACCTATGGAGATGCGAACTATGTTCGCCTCCCATTTTTGTGGTTTATTTTATTGAAATGATTCCATAGATGTTCGGAATGCATTGTCCTTATTTTCATGATGTACCGGGATTTGATAGCAGAGTATACATGCTCCACACCTTAGACTGGTGGTTCCATATTTGTATATTTGTGTTGTGAGGGATATACTTGTACTTATAACTGGCTCATTGTTAAATTGTGAATACGAATATTTGAGATACTTGAAGGGGATTAAAAATATTATAATTCATATTGTAATTGATGTAATAATTCTGATCGATGAAAAGGTGAGTTACACACATAATATATTAGAATAATACGAATCGACCCCTATATTATAATATGAAGATAGGAAGTGGTACATACTAGTTAATTAGCGGATACCTAGGATGGGTTAAGGGGATACGTTAAGCGTGCACATTAGTTGAGGTGTCAAGGACTCATGTGAGAACACATAACATACATGTATAAAATATTTACTGTTTAATGAAATTAAACTGTTTTCACATCGGGCTCTCACCCGTTTTCTTTCAAAACTATTTTTCTTGTAAAACCTTTTGGGTGCCGTGCCACAGGGACGCCAAGCATAAGAGTTCCATTCCATTGACATTCTATAGCTGCTGTGGTAGGATCTCGGTAGTATACTCCTCCACATTCTACATTTGATTCTATTCAGTGTCATTTACAGATTAGTCCATGTCCCCCCTTTCCATTTAGAGATAGCATTCTACCAGATTTATATCCGTTTTGCATTTATTTAGTTTATTTTGTATTTATATTATTCAAGGGAGTGTTACTCCAGACTCATGTTATCATTCCATTATTATTCTAGTGCGATGTGGATGTGGTATAGTTAGCTTATAATTTAATTGGTTGCATGATTATCTAATTTAAATAAAATTGGCAACTCACTTTTGAAATATTAGGTGGCTAGTATTTGTTTCGAAAACATTTTCGATAGTGATGTTAAGAACTGAACCAACTTGACAGTGTGTATTAATTTGAATAAAGGAGTAGCTACCTGGTATTTAATTAGTCGGGGTGTCACGAGCCATTCTTGTGATGGGCTCAGATCACTGTTCAGATCTCCGTCTAAACAAAAGATGAAGTAACTTAATGTCAAATCGTACTTCAGATCCTTCCACTGTTTACTCCTACCACAATAGCACTGCCTCTATGAGATAATAAATTTTTTATACCAATCTTAACTTTCGAGTATGCCACCTCGTACTATAATCCAAGGCCTCTGGGTACCTCCCATCCATTGACTACACACACAATCTTTGCATTCACCAACATTCTAATGGGTGGTCCTCTTCAAAGACCCCTCTAACTCTTTCAAAGTCTAACCATGATGGGAGAGTTTACTTTTGCACCACGCAAGATATAGAGGTACTTGAGAATATACACTACACCCTAGAAATCCTTACAGCGCTATTTTCCTAAGCAACAATAGGTGTGACCTCAATTACGATCATTATCCCCAAAATTTTACAACTTCAACTGAGCTCTGCCTCGTGCAGTCTCCCAACAGCCTTCTGTGGTCATCCTCTTCATCATCGACATACAAAGAAAACCCTAATGCTATTAAGATTCACTAATATATATATATAAACTATTACGGGAGAACGACATCTCACCATAGAAATCAACAATCCTAAACATAGGGCTCTGTATCAAATAGAAGGCAATGCTGAAAGCGTAGTACACCCACACAGATTCCTAAGGACTCTGAAACCTAATGCTATGATACCACATGTGACACACCGCCTAATAAAATATTGGGTGATCAGTACTATAAAAAATTAATCAGGAATCTCATGTGGTTTCATTCTCAACATCACTATCAAAAAAATAAAATAATTACTAATAACCTATTAGGTCGGGTGTCAAATTTTAAACTCTTCGATCTTTTTAAACTAAAAGAACAAATAAAAGCATTCAACCAGGAATATAATCAACAAGTTAAATAAATAATTAGATAACCGATAACTCTCAGTAAACAATATACAACGATACTGAGCGTGCTTAAAATAAAATCGTTGTACCTGAAAATGAATGACATCAGTTGGGCAACATGCCCAATTATTACTACAATACAGCCTATCTAAATCAAAACGAAGGAAGTGTCTAAAACCACCTCCTACCCAAAACACCCTACTTCCCACATCCACATTTGCGACAATGACGTCGGACTCGAAAGAATTAGTCATCTGGCATCCCCCTGTCTCGACACCTAAAAAGTATACAAAGAAAAAGAAAAAGTAAATAGATATAGGTCAGAGCCCGGGGTTTTAAAAATATTTTAACAAGTACTTATTTTACATGGATATGTAAAATATGATACTCTTCATACTGAAATTGGTATCTCACTCACACAAGAACCTCTCACCCCTCATCTAACAATGCACACCTACCACGTGTATTATAAAACACCCTCGTTAGCTACCTAGCCTAACTAGAACCTCGAAAAACTCGCAAGTTCATACCATATATTTTCTCTATTCTCATATAACCATTCATTTTACATAACATTTACTAGTTATTACCCCAGTCTCGTTTTGGGGGTATTATTTTGTATATAGTATTCTTACATTTATATACATATTTTACATTTATATTTCGGATTCTATACTTCTGGATATCAGAAATTAAATCACATTTCTTTCATTGTTTTAGCCTATATATATATATATATATATATATATATATATATTGTGTATATAAACTACATTATTTATCTTTGTCCATGTCTATGTCTATGTTTTCAATAACCTATAAAGAATGTAGTTTATATACACTAGAGGTTTGTGAAAACATAGACATAGACATGGACAGAAATAAAGAATGCAGTTTATATACACATTATATATATATATATATATATATAATAAGGAGTAAGGGTGTTTTCACTGTTTCATAAGTTTTTAAGACATTTAAGGGTTGAGATTAAGGCCATGTGAACGATTATCGTGGAGGATCCAACGGTTCAAGGACCAATCTTACTTTGTAAGTTCTTCTTCTGTCACACACTTCCTTCCCATCTATCTACCTGCCCCACACCAATCACTCAATGTAGCCACTCATTTCATTAACTTTAATTTGAAAGCATCACATTTACGAACACTCTCTTTATTTCCCTCTCTCAAATCACAATTCTCTCTCCCTCTAAACTCAAACCCTCTTATCTTTGATGAATGACTACATCCTGGTATAATCTCTCTCTAACTTTTCATTGGCTTAAAGATCATAGATCAAACTCCTTCATTTTACACTCATGGTTTCTCGAAGAGGCTCCTTAAAATCTGGATATTGAGTTATTTAAAAACACGGGACTCCATATGAAACTGAATCCGGGTTTTGGGTTCTTTATTATTGTTTTTAATATCTAACATTTTTCCTTTTTGATTTCCAGGTAAACTCTTTGTCGTCAAGGTAATGGTTTGCGCGGTGAGGTTTGTTTTCTTTGAGAGGTTGTTTAACTTTTTTTTTGTTTTTTTGGTTCTATGTTCGTGGTTCATCGTTCTTGTTTCTAAATTCAAATTTTGTGATCCTTAGATGGCTTATCGGTCGTGGAATCAATGTTTGGGTAAGTCTATCAAAATTTAAATTACATGTCTTGCTACACCACCTTCCATCAGAACCACAATGGTACCCACCCATAATCACTACCAACCAACCATCTACTACAAGGCTACAACACACAATCGACACCACCAGTCGAGCCACCTCGAACCTGCCATCCACAACCATACACCATCTCCATCCATTCAATGCATGAACCCATCGGATCGAGCATCGCTGCAACAAAATCATTCAACTGGACGGCCCTAGAACCTTAACAACCCATTACAACTGATTTGAGGGAGAAAGCAAGAGATCGAACTAATAAAAGATAGAGGTTTCCAGAATGGAGAGCAGATCATCACCATATGAGGGGTATTCACCCCTCCTATGTTCTTAGATTCCAACTGAGCAACAAGAAGCACAACCAATTGCGAATTTTCTTAATATTTAAAGTTTTCATGTGTTTAGCTTTCTCGCCTATGATGTGGGTCGGAAAGGAAAGGGCTCCTTGGGTTCTGGGTTGATGGATGGTGCTTTCATATATCTGATGGTGAGAGCTTTTTCTCCTGTATTTTTTTCATGGATGTAGCTTTTCTTCATTCTCCCCCCCCCCCCCCCCCCATGATTTTCTTTGGTTTGCTGAGGAGATAAGTTGTGTTGTTTTTTGTTTTGATGTGGCTGAAAATATATATTCGTTGCTTAATCCGAATGGTTTGGGATTTTTTGTTGGATTCGAAGTGTAAAATTAAGGTTCAGTGAATACTTTTTTGGATTCATTGTATAAAACTAGAGACACGTGCTATACTTTGTCGACCGCCTATTTATATTTATATTCTGGCTATTATCGCACCTTTAACATCTTTTCTACACTCTTTTAAAATATTTAAAATACAAAAATAAATATATCTTTTTTCATTTCATTAAAATATAATATCATTTTTAAATATATTATTCTTTTAGATAAAAATAAATTTACACATAAAATATAATATTATTATTATTATTCTAATTTTTCACTTTAACATATTACTAATTTCTTAAATTAGATTATAATACATTTTATGAATTTATTATACTTTGTTACATATTTCGTCGCTAAATATGACACTTTTTTTACAAAAAAAGATATTTGGTGACATTTAAACAATATTTAAGTACAAAAAGCTTATAATGAAAAAATATTTTTTTAACAAAAACAATTTTAAAAAACACTTTTTAAAAATAAAACAGTTTTTTATTTGAAAATAGTTTTAATGAAAAAATCTGTTTTTAACAAAATAAACAGTTAGTGAAAAAAATTATTTATAAAAACATTTTTTAAATAGTTTAACAAAAACAATGGTTTTAACGAAAAAAATGAGAAAAAAAACTATTTAACAAAATAACTAGTTTTTTTTAAACAAAAAACAGTTTTTAACAAAATAAAAATAATTTTAATGATTTCTTTTAACAAAATAATAACTATTTATAAGAAAAGCTATTTTTTTAACAGTTTTTGTTTGATTCTTTGTTTTTTAAGTATGTAAATTTTATTTGTTGAAATTCATCTACTTTTTCTGTGTCGATGCTTCTTATGTTAAATAAGTTATTGTGCTAATCATATATTCTTTTACTTATGGCTATATTGTCTTCCATTTTTCATCGAATGCTTTACATTGATTAAAGAATATGTGTAATTTTCAAACATTTTCCAAAATTTTTAATTTTTTTTACATTGTGTTGTAAAATTAACTTTTTGACTTGAGTTATGCGGGATTCAGTATCACGAAAAATTTTCTTCGTGCCTTCAGGCACGGGCATTCCGCAAGTATATATATAAATATGGAGAGGTTCAAAAGTGAACCAAATGAATGAACTTTTTAATTAACCTACTAAGACATTAAAAAATTGATCCTTAATTTCTTGTTCTAATTGGTATGCGCTAGCGGCAATGAATAATTTTTCAATCCTCTCACTGGTGCAGACCAATTACAACAAGAAATTAAGGATCGACTTTTTATGTCTTACTAGTTTCATTCAAAAGGTCATTCTATTGGTTCACTTTTGAACATCGCCATATATATATATATATGTATATATATATATATATATATATATGTATATATATATATATATATATAACATACTATGCACATCAACTATATGAATACTTATACATCACACAATATATAAGTATAAATCCATCCCTCATACATTACCAACTTCGAGAGGCAAGAGTTGGAATCTCTCATTTCGCCCTAGTAAAAACCCAAATCCCAAACGTATGGGAAACGATCATAGTTACTCAATAGGAATGACAATGAAACATACCCACCTCGTCTCACCCCTAATAAATCACTAAAATAAATAATGGATGTTATGACCTGGGGAATATACTCACCTTCTCCTGAAGCTAGATGATTTACCCACATCGCGCAACTTCCCATGATAGAACTAGGGGGTATTATTCACGTAAATATATCATTCAGACACACACACACACACATATATATATATGTATATATATATTGTGTCTATATTCGTATATACATATATCATCAATATGGCTATCCATGCCTATCCCACTGGGCATTAGCCTGAGATTCAAAGATACCGATTTGTATTAATTTGTAAGTATACACACAACTTATATTCGTACAATACGTCTTCACTAACTGTTATAGGATCTCGCCTCTTATTTCTTTCAAATATTGGCTTATCATGACTTACGAAAATTCTAAATTCATCATACTCACACATTCGGTATATTTCTCATATAATGGGCATATACATCTTACACACGTCATAATTCTCTCTCTCTCTCTCTCTATATATATATATATATATATATATACAAAATTTACCGAGTGACACTTGCCCCAAAACATTCTTTCAAATCACATCCCAGATTTTATTTACATAACTCCTAAGGGTCACATATCTCCAATTTAAACTCCTAGAGGTCCTTACACTATATTTAGGATCCCCTAACATTTTTCTCGAAAAGGAAATTGTCTCTTATCCTTTTTAGGCCAAGAATACTTTTCGAATTTTTTTATAGAACTTGACCTAATCGGTTTCCATGAAAAATGAACCTGTTCGATTCCTGAAATTCCACAAAAACATTTAATTGCCAAACCGATTTGGTGCCTCCTAAAAATGAACCGATCCGGCGATCGGACTGAACCATTTTCCAAGAAAATGAACCAATCCGATTGGCCCAGATTTCTCTACTTTCGATGACGTATACACAAACTCTTATCCAACCCAAAATTAATGGTTCCTGAACTCCCAAACCACTAATATAAACATCTACACACATATCTACCATCAATACAACCCTTCAATTTCTTAGTATATATCCATTTCAAACAATTTAAACCCTAATTAATATTTATGCAACTCGTCCAATTTCTCACTATAATTTACACCCTTAACATGGATTTTAGTTTAGATTTCATATGGAGTTCATATCACACAATTTATGTGAAAACAATTCTATAAAACCCATATTTTATCCAAGAATGCCAAACCCAGAATTCATAATTTTCTTCACCAATTATTATATGAAAAATAAGAATACTTAATACTTAAAGGAAGCTAAACACTTGTCTAGTTGGATAAATATGATGATCTCCTGCCAGGAATCGGTCGGAGTTGGTCCGAGCTCCTCTTTTCTCTTTTTCCTTCCTTTATTTCCTTTCTTTATTTTCTCTCTTTTCACTCTTTATCCCGTGCTCTTACAAGCGAGTGTGACACCCCACTTAATAAAATACGGGGTGATCAGTATATATCAAATTAAAATAGGAATCCCAAATGGATCATTCTTAGCATCATTATCGAAAAACTTTTTAACACTTACTAACCACCTAGTGTTCTAAAAAGTTGGTGCCAAATTTTGACTTTTTTTCTAAACAAGAACAACAACATGCGGGAATATACTATCATCCATTCACAGCAGCTGAATCATAACAATTAAATAAATAAATAACCTACTTGTCGATTAACCTTCAACCACAGAGGTAAATAGTCCAAAACAATCATCCAACAATTAAATAATTAAATCTTAAAACTACACTGAAAAGTATGGTCGAGAAGCGCTAAGTAAAACTAAAACTGATATATGATTCCTACCCTAGGAAATAATGAATGATGCATCTAATCCAATCTCCTGCTAGCATCTATATGTGCTGCAGCTACGTGTCCCTAGAATAGAATATCAAGCCTAGCGTCCCTATTGCTGTACACCTAAAAGATTTGGAAAATAGATTTATAGCAAGGGTTAGAACCGAAAACATGTAGAAAATATTTAGCAAGTTAATTAACTGCAATAAATAAAATGCATGAATGCGATTCATGTTTAAGTTAGTGTCACATTCCCTTGAGGACATACTCACCCCACCTCTAATGTTCACACATAACGGTTTCCTAAACTCAACATAGTTGAAGTATCTCGTCCAACTAGTCATGGTATAAACTCCCCTTGCGATACTACTCTAAACCGAGTATTATTATTATTATTTTTATTATTATTATTATTATTATTATTATTATTATTATTATTATTATTATTATTATTATTATTATTATTATTATTATTATTATAATTATTATTATTTAATATTATTATTATTATTATTATTATTATTATTATTATTATTATGATTATTATTCATGGGTTATATGTTATCTCTTACATTAAATTAATTAATTCCTTTAAAATGATATCATATAACCGTGACCCAAGTTATATAAGTAAATACATTTTTCACCTATGTATTCAATGTCGTATATAATATTTCCCCATCATATACATAAAATTATAATACCACATTACCATACTTGTCTTTCATAAATTATCCTTTTTAAATAAACCATATAACTATCCCACTAGTTATATAAGATACATTCATTCTCCCAATATGTATACAATAACCGTATATAATTTCTATACAATTATATATGTAACTATACCATAACATCCACACATGTGTCATATGTATATTCATCCCTTCGAGTACACCCTTGTCGAATGATTTCCTCTAAAGTGTTATTTTACCAGGTGTGCTCACTTAACCTAGTTACCCCAAGTCAGACTCCCTCGCGGACTTGACCAAAAACATAAACATTGGAGGTGATCATATTCCCCACCAAAAAATGAGATAATCCCCTCACGCATATAATGGACGCTATCTTCTTGAGATATACTTATACTACTCGTCAAGCTAGGGGATTCACCCACATCGTGTAACCTCCCTTAATATCACTAGAGGAAGCAGTTTAGCTAAATATCAAGTCATTGATATTTATAAGAACACAATATATATATATATATATATATATATATATACCATCACATATGAAACATATATAATTTAAATCATAGCTTTACCATGCACAAAAAACAGTAGCACTAGCCTATATTTTCCCAACTCTATGGTCTTACTCTAATTTCACTAATTTACTCATTAAGTAAATTTATTACCTTCTCGGGTCTATGGTCCAACTCTAATTTAATTAAACTGCCCATTAATTTATTTTATTACCTTGGTGTCACTCAACCAATATACCCGGACTCGCTCACTTGGCCCATATCTAATTATTACCTGAGTCCATATTCTGACTCCAAATTTAATCTTTTTTCTCAATAATTTATTTAATATTTGTGCCCCACTCAACCAACACACCCGGACTCACTCACATGGCCCGTAATTAAATAATCCGAATTTGTTTCCCAAATTCACCTTAATAAGTTCGACGACCTTATTAATTTATTGTTTTAAATGCACTACTCTTCCCAGATTTTAAATCCCATAAATTCCTATAGTTTGTCCCTTCAAAACCTTGAACAACTTATGCTAAAAGTAAATGCACCTGCTATACAAATTTAGCTATTAAATTTTAGCATCAACCCAAACAGTAAAGGAAACAATTGTTGTCGAATTTTACCCCGTCGTTCGAATGAGACACCCGTCATTTGCACGACAGTGTTCGTCGTTCGAACAACATCCAACTTCGCTCGAATGACCCCTGCGTACTTGCCTCTCTTCTTCCTCGCCCAGTCAAGTCCTCCATTAAAACCCAACTCAATCTTTTTACCCAAATATCTTTATTGTAATCCTTTTTCAACTAAATTACTTCTTAATATTGCAGTCTCAAACTGATACACAATAAACAACCGAAATCTGAATTTAAAGACAATTTCACCCAATCTGTTTACAAGGAATACATCTATCCCAATTAAATCATAAATATCTTAGTAGCACAATATGAATCTCAGTCCTTAACAGTTCCAAAAATTGATTTGAACATCTAAAATTTAAAACCCAATTTCATGCAATAACCCACTAAAAAATGGATTTCGGTTTACACCCACCATAATATGAGTTGATTATCACATTTTAAAGATTCACAGTAGTTAACTACTTGTCTTTTGGATTTGCAGAGTCTTATCTGTTGGTGTCGAGGATGGTTTGATGAAGAACATCCAAATCTCTCTCTCTAGATTAGTCTCTAAAATATCCCCAATTGCTCCCTTAGTTTCCTCAATGTTCTTAGATTTCTCCAAGATGAGTTATGCATGCCCACAAGTTCCCTACCTAGGTTTAAATCACCTAATCACTTTCTTAGCCACATAGGCCTAATTAAAATGGCCAATTACACCCGTGTGAGCCCGGCTATGCCCAAAACTGCCACGAGACCCATTTACTACCCCCATGTACTCTTTTCAAACTATCTCGACCCTTCCAGAATCAACCGTGCACTCAGAATTATAATTTGACGTTCTGTATAACATTACCTAATTTCGATCTCAGAATGCGACACAATAATAATTCGTATAATATAACGTAAGGTCACTAAATATATATAATTCATCGCTCTCAAATAAATTCTCCAAATCAAAAATTGAAGTTTCTCCAATTTAAAAGTTTTATTTCTACAAAAAATAAATAAATATTAAATTCTCAAAATTACAGGGTGTTAAAGAGAGAGGTAAAGGTTTATCCCTTATTAAACCCAAATTTGACTCATATACACAAATGCGAGTCCATACTTATCCAAAAGCTCCTCGGAACTCAAAGAGTACAATTGGGTACTCTATTCTAACTATCTCGGACCCTCTGAGACCAATCGTGTACTTGAAATCTCTATCCGAGTGACTTATCAAAAATTAATGTCTTAACCAACACATCTCCACACGTGTTTTTTGTATAAAATAATATCACATGTCGTTATTATTCACCTGCGACATGAAATGTAATCAGTCTATCTAATATACTTTAAATTCTAAAATTATTAAATTATACCTACTCATGTAATTTAGTTACCCATAAAAGTAGGGGGTATTACATATACTATAATAAATGGATCTAAATCCGCTACATTCAATGCAACCGCAAGTGTGATCCAGCGTTAGTGCTACTATCCCTATCATTAAGAATACTTGAGGGGAAAGCATTTATAATTTGGGTCAGAGCCTAAGTAGTGAAATGAGTCTTCACCAATAAATATGCAATTTATTACTAACTTATACTTCACGTCTCCCCATCGCTGCTCACATGTAATCAGTACCTCACCTCTCATCTAGAAACAATCCTACTCGTATCCTCAATCAAAATGTCAATTGTAATTCGAAAAATTAATCAGTCTTGTAAAGAATAATCTATTTATCTATGGAACAACTAAAAGTGGGTATTCAAATCTGATACCCCAATCGCACCGAATAGATTGTATAATATAAATTTCACAATTTACATAATTTAGGTGCATTTTCTTATGTCATAATATTCCATAATTCAGGTCTATTTCATCAGAACATTTAATGAAAAAATTTGTATTACTTATTGTCTACCCCGTTAGACTATGAGTTTCATTCTCTTAAATTACCAAATGATTATTCTCATTTATAATTGGCTACATAATTACTCATTCTCTTTAATGATTGTAAACTTTCTTAGACAACCGAATTATAAGTTTTATTAATAATAATCGGCCACAATATTCATTACAACTCATCTTCGTCCATAATTATCCACTTCATTTTATTTTCCCAACTTTATTATCTATGTCTTTAGACTAAAAGGGGCACATTCCCATATGAGGCACACCACAATTTGAAAATACGTATATATATATATATATATATATATATATATATATATATATATATGTGTGTGTGTGTGTGTGTGTGTGTGTGTGTGTGTGTGTGTGTGTGTGTCTGTGTGTGTGTGTGACACAAAAAGGCATCTTTCGCTGGTGCCTCGTTCATGCTCTATCAGCAAGTCTCGAGGAATCCCTTATCCTAAGCAGACATCAAAAAACACACACAGTGTGGGGACGATCCCTACGCAGGACACCCGTACACGAATCATACCATGTTGTGATATAGGAACAATTAGTGCCAAAACTTTTCTCTCGAGGGTGGAGCCTCCACCTAGTACCAATATGGCCTACAAATCGTCAAGGACACATGTGGCAATGTGTGGTACGCGACTCAAAAGCGTAAACCCCTAAGTCGATAGGATGTTCCACTGGTATGTACACACAAATACATAATAGTACATATTGTCATCCAATAAGTATAAGTTTTGACTCTATAACTAGTTTAATCAACCGATATCTCAATCCATGTAAATTACAGCCTTCTGGCTTAACTACAACATTTTAGTCAATTATCCCATTCCTCATTTTAATCCTTTATCTCACTACAACAAATATGCTAATCTGGCACGCTCAGGCTAGGAGATTCTGGCACAATTTTAAACCATGCCAAAATCAGGCGCGGTTTAATCATAATCTGACACGGTTTAAAACAGTGCCAAAATCTGGCACGATTTTAAACCGTGCCAAATATAGGTACGTTCTATTAAAAAAATAACACCCCAAAATTTCAAGCGTGGACCAAAATTTCAAGAGGGGATCAAATCAATTTAACCTAAGTCTCTCTCTCTCTCTCTCTCTCTCTCTCTCTCTCTCTCTCTATCTATCTATCTATCTATCTATCTATCTACCCTTGCTACCCGATGCCTCCGCAATCCACACTACCCGACGCTGAGTCTACACTGAGGCTGCTACCAAGCCATCATCTCACTCTATCTCTAGTCCTCCTCAATTCATTGAGTTCCAACGTCGCTCTGCCTTCGGTACCAATCATCTCACTCTCTCTGGTCCTCCCCCATTACCTGAGTTTATTGTGAGTATTCATCACTTTCTCAGGCTTTAATTAATCGAATGATGAACAAAAACATATTTTGCGTACAATCGTTCATACTTGCTTCAATATCTGTGGACTTTGATGAACACTAACACAGTCCTTAGGAATACTACTGTTGTGTTCGTACTTGCTTAGTGACACACGGATCTTAGGAATATTACTGGAAAATGACTAATTTTTTTTCATACTTGATGTTGTTAGTTTGTTCATACATGTTGTGTTCATACATGCCTAAATTGAAGGTTTTTAATTCTGGTGCTTATGTATTATTTGGTAATTATTAATTGTAGTTTGTGTCTTTGGGTTCATGTTTCTAAATGGCCTTCTACTTTAGAAGTTTAATTACTCTGATATATATTTGAATCTACTTTCATATGAGGATGGGTCCTCTGGTTTGCTCCAGCGGGATCCTTGGCTTGTGGCGACACTGGTTGCTAGTGTTATAGGATTTTTGGTGGCCGGATTGATCCTTGTCTACTATTCGTTGGGTTGTACTGGTGACGGTGTTTTCCGTCTAGGTGGTGTGGTGATGTGGTGAATTTCAAGATTTCTAAGAATCACATTTTGAAAACAATGGTTGTTAAAAATGAAAATTAGTTTTCTACAAGTAAGCATAACCTTTTGGTTATGTATTGGGCTTTTGTTAGAGTTTTAGCTCTTTTTTTTGGTTTTTGACGAGTTGAAAGATGTAGTTCATTTATATATAGTGAAATTTGTAATATGGCCAAGTGTCTGAAACTTCATGAATACTGATCCACACTAGGAAGCAGGTTGGAATTTGTATTATGTGCTTTGATTGCATCAATCCTGAACTTAAAAATGTATATGTTAAAGCGAATAAAACAAAACAAACTAAATAACTAAAGTGTGAGTTTCCATGTACGAGTTCCTGATTGGTTGGCATCAATCACATTCAATTTCTAGAATTACGTATTAGAGACCCTTCATTTCACTTATTCGGTACAAATATAAATGATGATGTAATGTTTCAAGACACTCGAATGATTAGCCAAACAGATTTACTGGCTTGATCATGGTACTGCCGAAATGAGGTTTAACTTGATCACTTTGTTTATTCATTCCCAGGGTCGTCTTGCCCATTTGATTCACCTTAGTTGGGGGTCATCTTGACCATTTTTTATTTCTGAATCTTCACACTTGTGCTTATATTCAACTCATTAAATCTGTTTTAGCATGATTCTAAATCAATTTCCTTTGATGAGTTAGCCTGACAAAAAAAAATTATATGATTCTGAACAGCTTAAGCTCCTAAATTGAACAAAACATGTATTTAAATATCTTGTATTTTAATTACTGGTTTGTAATACCCCGTATTTTTATGCTTTCTAAATTTGGGGATTTATTAAATTTAATGGGAAATATTAATTTAATATGAATCCGGAAATTGATTGTTTTTATAATTACTAGCAAAACGAGAGTTAGTAACCATTGGAAATTTGTTGAATATTACTAATGAGTAAAATAATCTATGATTTTGGTTATATTAAATGTCACGAGTGAATAAAATGACATATTTGGAAATTTAAGTCGGGACGCGCTCGTGTTGTGTCGGGACTAAATGTTGATTAATAAAAGTGAATAAATTATAAATCACCCTCATGGTCATTTCGAGTGCGCCAAAGTGTTCAGAAGGGTCGAGATAGTCAAAATAATGTACCCGGGGGTTTAGTTTGGGTCTCGGGGCGTTTTTAAGCCTAATTGACACCGCGGGAGGGCGTTTTGGACATTTTACATTTTTAGGCTTGAAAACCAACGAAAATTTAAGAGTTATATCAGAGGCTTAGGGTTACCTTCTAGGGTTAACTCAACCAAAAATAAGAAACGGCCATTAGATAAGAAACGGCCGTTTACGCCGCCGTCGCCGCCAAATGATAGATCGCATAACAGGGATCACCACAACACCGATTTCATCCACAAATGAGAAAAAAAAATCCCCAGGCAAGTGTTTATCTTGCTTAATTTCATTAATGCTTCATTCATATTAGTTTAGGATTGATTTGGATGAGTTTTTATGAAATAAAACCCATGTTGGTAGATAGAAATCGCATGTTGTCGTGATACAAACATTATTCTGGAACTCCCCTCCACATGCAGAGGTTGAATTCGCCATACCTGCTTGATTGATCGATCGATCATAGAGAATCGATTGATCGATGGTTCGATCGATCGAACACCTTCCCTCGGTCGATCGACCCCTCCTGGAAGACTTAAATTTCCTCTTCAAGATAGTTGAATTTAATTTAAATGAGTAAAAATTTTTGGACATCCTTATTAAAATATTTTGGGAGGAAACGAAGACCAGTAGGACGTATTAAAAATATGAAACCTTTAATGTAAGACGAGATTCACATTTTTGGGGATGTTTACATATTAGGGACGATGGAACTATGTATTAAAGTGGGGAGACGCGTAGGGTAGTTATGTTCGAAAATAAATAAGTACCTACTAAAATTCCACTTTGGAAAGATAAGAATGCATGAGTATTACGTAATAAGTTGGAAAAATCCCTGAAATTAAAGTAAGAAATGAACCGTTATACGTGATAACTAAATAATTAGAAATAAGGGTAAATGTCATAATTATGGGTTATGAGATGTACCTAAATTTGATATGGTAATAGTAGTATATTTATATGACTGTGTTTATACATATACTATTTACGTGTGAAAATCATGCCCGCGCTACTTGCTATCCCTGAGGTTAGCGCGCTGGGACAGTCTTATCTCGATGGAACTTTATGGGGGATATTGACTCGTACCCTAAAAGATAGAAATCCTTTGGTACAGGCTATCGGATCGATAGTCAGACGGTCCTAAGAGACGTGGGGGCATGTGCTGACCTCTTAGAGACTTGGAATCTATGCTTCGCCTCAATATTGTTTGTGTTTGAATTAATATTGTTCGAGAGTGATTCCGAACTTGTATTTCCCTTAGTATGAGTGATACGGGGACTGGATAGCAGAGTATGCCCGCACCATAATTATTATGTGGGGTGTTGTTAGAATATATATATATATATATATATATATATATATATATATATATATATATATATATATATATATATGATATGAGTATTAGTATATATATTTAAATATGGGATTTGGGAACCACCTGTTGTGTCTATGGTAAGTAAGAATGGAATAACGATTTCAATTTGGGAATAAGTGTTTGAAAAGTAAAATGTGTTACTGAGAAACTTTGTTAGTAAATATGGTTTAAATGAGAACTTTGTTGTTAAATGAAATTAACCTCTTAAACAATTGAATTTGTCAGTTTAAATCTTACGAGCAACCTAAGATAAGATAAGTTAAACCGTTGGGAAGGTTATTACGATAGGTGTGCACATTAGTAGAGAGGTGAGAATTTCTCAAGGGAGTGCCGCATTAATATGTTGTTTCATTGGCCAGTAAACTATTTAAATATCTGCTAAACAAATTTTAAATTATTTTTACAGTTGGGCTCTTCTATATATATGTATATATCACAGCTGCCCAGCCACAGGGGCGTCTTTCATAGGATCCTTTGGAAGGAATGCGTTGCAGCTTAGTTGGGAGTTGCAGGACACTTTCTTTTAAATGTATATATGTTTTAAATGTTGGTTTATAAAATAAAATTTGGGAAAGTAATGTCTAAAATGGTTTTGACACTTAGCTTAATTATTTAGGGTGTTTAATGTGGCACCCCGCCAAATTAGTCCCGGGTGATCAGTCCTAAATCAAGTTAGAACAGGTTTCTCATTTGGTCCATTCTTAGCATCACTGTCGTTTTATTAAATTACTAACCACCTAAGTGAGAAAAATAGACTGGTGCCAATTTTTATCTTTCATAATTAAACAAAAACCCACGCGGAAAGTAAAACAATATAACAATCACAGATGATTGGACTAATCATTCCACAAGTAAAAATTAATTAACCGAATAAACCATCGGTCCAAATAAAAATCCCATAAGGTCAAGAATAACATCCCAACAAGTCTAAGAAATAAATAAATGGAAAGTGAGCGACATGCTCGAATAAATAATAATGAGTCTCTACAATATGAATGAAAGAAAGAGGCGTCTATCAAAGGTCCCGCAACATCCACATATGCTGCAGCAACGGATTTCCTGGAATTGAGTCAAGTCTGGCGTCCCTGTGGCTGGACACCTAAAAGGTTTTTAAAAAGTTTTTATAGCAAGGG
Source organism: Sambucus nigra (assembly GCA_949130495.1). Taxonomy (NCBI): domain Eukaryota; kingdom Viridiplantae; phylum Streptophyta; class Magnoliopsida; order Dipsacales; family Adoxaceae; genus Sambucus; species Sambucus nigra. The sequence goes on along the minus strand of OX422218.1, from coordinate 32,736,541 downwards.
TTAGTACCCAAAACATTTGAAAATATTTAGCAAATGATTAACTTGCAGTAATAATAAATATGCATGCTCTTCATATTTTAGTTAGTGTCGCACTCTCTTGAGAACTCCCTTGCCCCTCCACTAATGTGAACCACTAGCGCTTTAATTATCACCTAGTTATCTATCTCATGACTAGATAATTATTAAAGTCCCCTTATACTCCTCCCTACTCTAAACTGAGTATAATGTGATTATGATTTTTAAGTCATTAGTAACATCAACTTAATTAAATCATTTCCCTTTTTAATTCATATAACTACTCCACTCGTTATACATATACAACAACTCATGCTTGTATTTATTTAGGCCGTATATAATAATCACCCTATTATATACTTAGAATTTATTGCAGCATTCACACACATACTGGAATACATAAAACACTAATATCCACCCGAGTAAAATTACTCCCCGGATATAATTTCTCTAAAGTGCTAGTACACTAGGTATATTCACATATCCTAGTTATCCAAGTTAGAATCTCTCACTAACTTGGTTTAGTATACGATTGGAGGCGGTCATATTCCTTCCCGGAAAGTGAGATGCCCCTCACCCCCTGTAACGGACGCTATGACCTGGGAATCTACTCGCCCTACTCCTCAAGCTAGGGTATTCATCCACTGCGCGTAACCTCCCCCTATAGCACTAGAGTATAATAATATCTAACCACTGATATTAAGGCATACACTATATATATATACTATCACACACCGTATATATATATACATACAGAAAAGTGTTCCAGCTACACCGTGTACTAAACCCGTGACACAAGCCTATTCCATTTATTATGAGGTTATTACCCAACTCGAATTATTAATTAATTTGCACATTAATAAATTCAGTTACTTTTGATGTTGCCCTCACCATTTAATTGGACTAAATCTCATAGCCCGAATTAACCTCACCCGAGTCTAAATCCCGACTCTAAATTTCTTAGTCCATTACTACGTAATATAATTTACCTCGATGTCACTCAACCAATTTTGACGTGTCATCCAAATTTCTCCTCCCATCTCCTAATTAATTCACTCACATTTAATTAGGTATACCCCATGCATTAATTTCTCAACAATAATAAATTGCATAACAACTTTTTATATAAAACTCTTCCTATATAAATAAAACTGGGCGAACTGTCCGTTTCTGCCAACGGTCGATCGATCGACTTCATGGCGTCGATCGATCGATCGAACAGGTACTCGTCTTCTTCGCGAAGACGAACAGCCATGGGCGAAAATCTGCAAACCCTAATTTCCTTCTACACTGAAACTAAGTCTCTTTTAGAATTTGTACATATTAGGAAACTCATTAAGGATCTCCAGAGTATTCAACAACTTCAATAAATCGTCCATTAACTCAAATTTCTAAATTTGGGGAAAGTTTTAGCATTAACCCTAGGTCCATTTATACCCCAAATTACATCATCAAATTCGTTTCCAAATATGCAGATAACATTCTATCAGATATGCAATAACTCACCATTATCATATTTTACAAGAATCATCACCCCAAATTTCGTAAATCAGAATTGTTGTTTTCAAAATCCCATGTTCATTCCATTAACACCCAAAAACGGATTTCTACATAATCACTACACATGAATATGAATCGAAAACAGATTTAATGCTATTGCAAGTTATCCACTTACCTTAAGGTTCGTAGAGTCTGAATTGGAGCTAAATCCCAAGGTTGAAGATGACCTTAGATGGCTCTCTTTGATCCCCAATTTGGCTTTGGCTGCTGTTAGGGTTTCCTAACCCTTAATTTGCTTTCTCTAATTAAGTTCAGCCACCCCCTTATTTCTTTTTATTTGATTAATTAACTTAATCCCGTTTTTTGACTAATGGGCCAAGTCCAAGTAACCCAAATGTCCCCGAGTGGGCCCGGCTATGTCTAAAAACATCACGTGACCCGTTTACTACCCCCGGGTACACTTTTCCGACTATCTCGGCCCATCCGGACTCAACCGTACCCTCAGAATTTGCATCCGAGTTAATTTCTAAAAATACTTATCCCCCACCCAATGTAGTCTATACCGACCTCCGAATGTGATAAGTACATCCTCGTCACTAATACTCGAGACGACGTAATTACATTATTACTATTCACTAAGTAAATAAGTTTTCCCTAAATATTAACCATTTAATCCCAGATTAATATTTATATATTATTCTGTTCTAATTAATTCATTAAATTACAACACACTAAGTAATTTAAAATCTCCGAATTAATTAAATTTTAAATGTACCAAAAATACGGGGTGTTACATACACCCCCCCTTATAAAGGAATTTCGTCCCCGAAATTAGATCGTACCTGCGTTGAAAAGTTCTGGATATTGTTCCCGCATATCCTCCTCTCTCTCCCAGGTAGACTCGTCAACATTGTGATGACCCCACTGTACTCTAACCAATGGAATGACCTTGGATCGTAATTTTCGCTCACTATGATCCAGAATTGCTATCGGCCTCTCCTCATACGAGATGTCTGGCTGTAAGTCGATCTCCTCGAGTGGAATATGCCAAAAGGCTCTCTCGCTCCTTCGATATTTCTTCAGCGATGCCACATGGAATACATCGTGTATCCGCTGAAGATGATCTGGTAATCCAAGCTTATACGCCATCGGTCCCACCCTCTCAATAATAGGGAAAGGTCCTACGTATCACGGTGCTAACTTACCCTTCTTGCCGAACCTCATCACCCCTTTCATTGGGGATACCTGGACTAAAACTTGGTCCCCAACTTCTAGCTCCACATGTCTCCTAGAAGCATCAGCATAACTCTTTTGCATGTCCTGAGCTATTCGAATCCTTCCTCGAATCAACTCTATCTTGGCAGATGTCTCCTGGACAATCTCCGGTCCCAAGAGTTTGTTGTCCCCCACCTCTAACCAACAAGCGAGTGAACGACAAGGTCTCCCGTACAGTGCCTCAAACAGTGCCATGCCAATCGTGAATTGGTAAGAGTTGTTATACGCAAACTCTACCAAAGGAAGATATTTCTACCATCCTCCCCCGAAGTCCAAAATGCACATTCTGAGCATGTCTTCCAGCATCTGATTAACTCTCTCAGTCTGTCCGTCAGTCTGTGGGTGATACGCTGTACTCAAGCGCAACTCCGTGCCCATTGCCTCCTGACAGCTCTGCCAAAAGTGGGCAACAAAGATTTTGTCTCTGTCGGATACGATATTTATCGGCACTCCATGCAGCTTAACAATCTCTGCTATGAATAGCTGTGCATAACGCATCGTCTCAAAGTCTGTGCGTACCGGCAAAAAGTGGGCTACCTTGGTCAACCGATCCACAATAACCCATATGGAGTCGTGACCCTTCTGCGATACTGGCAACCCTGTGATGAAGTCCATGGAGATGCTCTCCCACTTCCACACGGGAATGTCTAACGGCTGCAGCATCCCTGATGGTCTCTGGTGGTCAACTTTCACAAGCTGACACGTGGCACATTTTGAAACAAACTCCGCTATGTCCCGTTTCATCCCTGCCCACCAATACTGCCTCCTCATATCTTGGTACATTTTATCCCCACCGGGATGTACCGCAAATTTCGAACCATGGGATTCTGTCATAACGACGTGCTTTAAATCCTCATCCTCTGGCACCATTAACCTCCCATTAAAACGTAGGCCTCCTTCTGAGCTAATCGAGTAACCTTCCGCTCCCTCAGCTAACAACTGGCCCACCCTATCCCGGCAATTTTGATCCTCTGCCTGAGCCTTCACAACCCGCATAATGATCTCGGGTGTGATGGACAAAGCCGACATGCAAGCCTTTGCTACGTCGTCCTCATATTGAAGCTCTCTCCACTTCGCTTTCCATACCTCCGATATTTCCCCAGTCGGTCTTCGGCTCAATGCGTCTGCTACTACATTGGCCTTACCAGGATGATACTGGATATCAAACTGGTAGTCCTTCACGAATTCTAGCCACCGCCTTTGTCTCATATTCAGATCCTTCTGTGTGAAGTGATACTGAAGTGACTTGTGATCCGTGAATAGAGTAAACTGCTCTCCTAGAAGATAATGCCTCCATATCCTCAAAGCAAAAACGACTGCTGCCAATTCTAGGTCGTGAGTGGGGTAATTCCTCTCGTGGGGCTTTAGCTTCCTGGAAGCATAAGCTATAGCCCTTTCCTCCTGCTGGAGCACACCCCCAAGACCCCGTAAGGATGCGTCTGTGTAAACCCGATACTCTAGCCCTCCCTTTGGCAATGCCAGCACGGGTGCAGATGTCAACTTGTCCTTTAGCTCGTCGAACGCTAGTTGACAACTATCATCCCACTTGAAAGGTACCCCTTTCCGAGTCAGATTCGTCAAAGGTCCTGCAATCTTAGAGAATCCTTTAATGAATCGTCTGTAGTAACCGGCCAAACCCAGAAAACTGCGCACCTCGGTCGGTGTCGTGGGCTGTCCCCACTCCCTCACCGCCGACACCTTATCCGGATCCACTGCAATACCCTGATCTGACACGACGTGACCAAGAAACTGTACCTCCCGTAGCCAGAATCCACACTTCCCGAATTTGGCATAGAGCTGATGATCCCTCAGTGTCTGTAAAACCATGCGTAAATGTTCTGCGTGCTCCTCCTCGGTACGCGAGTAGGTTAGGATGTCATCAATGAACACGATGACAAACTGATCTAGGTACTCCCTGAAATCCCTGTTCATGAGGTCCATGAACACTGCTGGTGCATTGGTGAGCCCGAAGGGCATCACCCTGAACTCATACGATCCATACCGCGACAAGAAAGCGGTCTTAGGAACATCCTCCAAGTCCCTCACCACAGGAATAGAGTTTCAAGGAGCTACCACTTCCTGTGAGGTTTCCTCCTCAATGTAACATAAGTGAGTGCGCGACCCTCCCTCAGGAAGCGGCAATGCTATCAGGAACATCTCCTGTCCCGGAATGGAGAACACGATTGTCCTCTCATAACCATCCACCGTATCCCGGTAACCTGCCAACCAATCCATGCCCAAGATGGCCTCATTCCCCTCCATATCTAACACTAAGAGGTCTGCTGCTAAAACTAAGCCTTCCAATCAAAATGTCCACTCCCTGACAAATCGAGCGAAACAAAGCCCTGCTGCCTACTGGCGACTCTACGCTCATACGGAGGCTGCCCGCTGCCTCTAATAACCCAGCCCGTTTACCAAAATTAGATTAAATGAAGTGAATGCTCCCATGTTAAAATTATGCTACATGCATGACCATGAATGAAAAACATACCCTCAACTGCTGGCGGCGCCTGCTGTGCCGGAGGATTGGGAACATTGCGGACATTATACACACGCCCGTAGTGTATCTGCCACTGATGCTTTGGGGCGAGTGGAGTTGGTGCGACAGGTGGTATCTGCCCCTATTGCCCCTGATGGGTACCCTGCCGACGGCTTCTGCCCCTCTGCGGGCACTCCCTCTTGAAGTGTCCTGGTTGGCGACAGACATAACAGAGCTTCTGCACGCCTCCCTGCCGTTGGCCCTGACATGTCTAGCCCTGCTGGCCTCCCCGATTGTTCCCTTGGCCCTGACGGCCTTGAGGAACCTGCTGCAGCTGTTTAGGGTCTGGCTGCCTCTGCCTGGACCCCTGTCCTCCCGGTTGGAACCCACCAGGCTTAAATCTCTTTGCCTGATTCCCTTGCTGAATGAATTGTGGCTGAGTACTACTAGTGCAACCACCCGTAACTGCCTTGCCCTGCTGGCTCGATTCACCTGCTCTCTTATTCCCCTTCGTATGGGCACGATGATCCCGAAAAAGTACGAGGGCGGCATTAACGACATCTGCATAGGTCATTAACGTCGAATTCCCAATCAAATGTTGCCTGATCCTCCAGGCTAAGCCATTCATGAACCTTGACCTCTTCCACTCCTCATTGCTCACCTCATTTGGCACAAAGCTTGCCAAACGGGTGAACTCTTGCTCATAATTTGCCACTGACCGGTCACCCTGTATTAACTCACTGAACTTCCTTTGCATCTCCGCCTCTACCGCTGGTGGAACGTGGTTACGGTCGAACCGCACCCCGGATTCGGGTACCGCCATGAAATCTCGCTCTTCAGTGGTGGTCACTGTCTCCCACCATTGTAGGGCTGCCTCCGACAGACGAAAGGAAGCAAGCTTCTGCCTCTGCACATCGGCACACTCCAGCATGCGCAGATGGCGCTGAATATTCTTCTTGCAATCACAAGCCTCCACCACATCGATGCTCCCCTGAAACTCAGGTGGGTGACCGTTCTGAAAGGTCTCCCTAACTCGCTGCCAAGACGGTGGCCCCACTGGAGCCTGAACTGCTGGAGCCATTGGAGGCGGTGCCTGGGGCTGTGGAAAATGAGCTGCCATAGCTTGCATCGCTGTCTCGACCGCCCGGGCCACTATCACTGCCACTTGAGTAGTAGAAATCAACTCGGGTGGGGGTGGTGGTGGCGGTAACTGTGGCTCCTGATGAGCTTCCCTCACCCCATCCCTAGCCTCAGCCCTCTCCGCACTCTGTCTCTTCGGTGACATCTGAATAGATTGAATTGTATAAGTACACAATTTATACAAAAATTAATAGCAGAAATACAATATCTCACAAGCGGAAAATATAATCAACAGTCCTAATAATAGGGCTCTATAACAACCGAACGCTACGCTGAAACGTAGAAAGCCGCACAGATCCTAAGGACACTATAACCTGATGATCTGATACCATCTTTGACACCCCGCCTAATTAATCCCGGGTGATCAGTCCTAAATCAAGTTAGAACAGGTTTCTCATTTGGTCCATTCTTAGCATCACTGTCGTTTTATTAAATTACTAACCACCTAAGTGAGAAAAATAGACTGGTGCCAATTTTTATCTTTCATAATTAAACAAAAACCCACGCGGAAAGTAAAACAATATAACAATCACAGATGATTGGACTAATCATTCCACAAGTAAAAATTAATTAACCGAATAAACCATCAGTCCAAATAAAAATCCCATAAAGACAAGAATAACATCCCAACAAGTCTGAGAAATAAATAAATGGAAAGTGAGCGACATGCTCGAATAAATAATAATGAGTCTCTACAATATGAATGAAAGAAAGAGGCGTCTATCAAAGGTCCCGCAACATCCACATATGCTGCAGCAACGGATTTCCTGGAATTGAGTCAAGTCTGGCGTCCCTGTGGCTGGACACCTAAAAGGTTTTTAAAAAGTTTTTATAGCAAGGGTTAGTACCCAAAACATTTGAAAATATTTAGCAAATGATTAACTTGCAGTAATAATAAATATGCATGCTCTTCATATTTTAGTTAGTGTCGCACTCTCTTGAGAACTCCCTTGCCCCTCCTCTAATGTGAACCACTAGCGCTTTAATTATCACCTAGTTATCTATCTCATGACTAGATAATTATTAAAGTCCCCTTATACTCCTCCCTACTCTAAACTGAGTATAATGTGATTATGATTTTTAAGTCATTAGTAACATCAACTTAATTAAATCATTTCCCTTTTTAATTCATATAACTACTCCACTCGTTATACATATACAACAACTCATGCTTGTATTTATTTAGGCCGTATATAATAATCACCCTATTATATACTTATAATTTATTGCAGCATTCACACAATTACTGGAATACATAAAACACTAATATCCACCCGAGTAAAATTACTCCCCGGATATAATTTCTCTAAAGTGCTAGTACACTAGGTATATTCACATATCCTAGTTATCCAAGTTAGAATCTCTCACTAACTTGGTTTAGTATACGATTGGAGGCGGTCATATTCCTTCCCGGAAAGTGAGATGCCCCTCACCCCCTGTAACGGACGCTATGACCTGGGAATCTACTCGCCCTACTCCTCAAGCTAGGGGATTCATCCACTGCGCGTAACCTCCCCCTATAGCACTAGAGTATAATAATATCTAACCACTGATATTAAGGCATACACTATATATATATACTATCACACACCGCATATATATATACATACATAAAAATGTTCCAGCTACACCGTGTACTAAACCCGTGACACAAGCCTATTCCATTTATTATGAGGTTATTACCCAACTCGAATTATTAATTAATTTGCACATTAATAAATTCAGTTACTTTTTATGTTGCCCTCACCATTTAATTGGACTAAATCTCATAGCCCGAATTAACCTCACCCGAGTCTAAATCCCGACTCTAAATTTCTTAGTCCATTACTACGTAATATAATTTACCTCGATGTCACTCAACCAATTTTGACGTGTCATCCAAATTTCTCCTCCCATCTCCTAATTAATTCACTCACATTTAATTAGGTATACCCCATGCATTAATTTCTCAACAATAATAAATTGCATAACAACTTTTTATATAAAACTCTTCCTATATAAATAAAACTGGGCGAACTGTCCGTTTCTGCCAACCGTCGATCGATCGACTTCATGGCGTCGATCGATCGATCGAACAGGTACTCGTCTTCTTCGCGAAGACGAACAGCCATGGGCGAAAATATGCAAACCCTAATTTCCTTCTACACTGAAACTAAGTCTCTTTTAGCATTTGTACATATTAGGAAACTCATTAAGGATCTCCAGAGTATTCAACAACTTCAATAAATGGTCCATTAACTCAAATTTCTAAATTTGGGGAAAGTTTCAGCATTAACCCTAGGTCCATTTATACCCCAAATTACATCATCAAATTCGTTTCCAAATATGCAGATAACATTCTATCAGATATGCAATAACTCACCATTATCAGATTTTACAAGAATCATCACCCCAAATTTCGTAAATCAGAATTGTTGTTTTCAAAATCCCATGTTCATTCCATTAACACCCAAAAACGGATTTCTACATAATCACTACACATGAATATGAATCGAAAACAGATTTAATGCTATTGCAAGTTATCCACTTGCCTTAAGGTTCGTAGAGTCTGAATTGGAGCTAAATCTCAAGGTTGAAGATGACCTTAGATGGCTCTCTTTGATCCCCAATTTGGCTTTGGCTGCTGTTAGGGTTTCCTAACCCTTAATTTGCTTTCTCTTATTAAGTTCAGCCACCCCCTTATTTCTTTTTATTTGATTAATTAACTTAATCCAGTTTTTTGACTAATGGGCCAAGCCCAAGTGACCCAAACGTCCCCGAGTGGGCCCGGCTATGTCTAAAAACGTCCCGTGACCCGTTTACTACCCCCGGGTACACTTTTCCGACTATCTCGGCCCATCCGGACTCAACTGTACCCTCAGAATTTGCATCCGAGTTAATTTCTAAAAATACTTATCCCCCACCCAATGTAGTCTATACCGACCTCCGAATGTGATAAGTACATCCTCGTCACTAATACTCGAGACGACGTAATTACATTATTACTATTCACTAAGTAAATAAGTTTTCCCTAAATATTAACCATTTAATCCCAGATTAATATTTATATATTATTCTGTTCTAATTAATTCATTAAATTACAACACACTAAGTAATTTAAAATCTCCCAATTAATTAAATTTTAAATGTACCAAAAATACGGGGTGTTACATTTAATTGGAGAAGTTATTTTCGACGGTGATGCTAAGAATGAAGCAACCGTTCACCTTGATTTTAATTTTATAAAGGACTGAATACCCGATATTTAATTGGGCGAGGTGTCACCGGTGGTATCAGAGCTAGGTTCTAGTGTCTTTTGGATCTGTACGACTTATTTCTCTTTCAGCTTAGCATTTTTGTTATAGGGCCCTATTTTAGGATTTTTGTATTATTGCTTTTACGATTTTGTCTTCAGCTATTTGAGATTTGATAATAACTATAGACTAATAATTTCTTCATGTTTCAGATTCCTTCGAGACGTTCACCAATGGATAGGCGTGCCCAAGCTGAGCAGCCAGTAGCTCCGGCTCAGGGGACAATGAATGCTAATGAGGTAGCCGCTATTGTTGCTCAGGCGGTGAATGTCGCGCTAGCGGTAGTACAGTAGGCTCCACCCCAAGTTCAGACAGTGGCGCCAGTACCTGCACAGCTTCCATCAGCATGGGAGCGGGTTAGGGATGCCTTTCAGAAGGCCCATCCCCATGAGTTCTCGAGTAGTTCAGATATCATCATTGTCAGCTAGTGAAAGAAAGACATACAGAGGCATATTCGTATGTATGAGTGCACATACGTGGAGAAATAGTTGTTGTCTTAAATTAAGTTAGTGGGGGCCGCTTTGCAGTGGTTGGAATCCACCACCACCTTGGAGGAGAGGGATACTATCCTGATTCAGTCATTCTAGGAGCGGTTTGACCGCAAGTACTGTCCATCCATCGTGCAAACCGAGATGAGGCAAAAGTTACTGAACTTGAAACAGGAGAATTCTACCAATGCTGAGTATGAAGAGGAGTTCAAAAGACTTTTCACTATAGTGCCAGATGAGGCACCCACTGAGGGCAAGAAGATACTATTATTTGTGGATGGGTTAGCTTAGAGGATCCGTCAGCACCTTATAAGGAATCTGTCTCGGAGTACCTTCATAGATGTACTCAATGCTGCCTTGCAACACTTCCAGGATCACCGCTTCCATGTGCAGGGATGTAAGCGAGCAGAAGAGTCTGCCCAGTAGGGCAGAACAGGGGGTAGTGGCGCTAGTGGAGCACCGACATCCCAGGGGCAGACTCATCAATATGAGTAGATTCCCATCAGGGTGACCCTACCAAACGGTTTCGATCAGGTGATTCCAGGCAGGGATTTGGGGGACTTAGGTAGGGTCAGTAGGGCCAGCCTAACAGCAGGGCCAACAAGGCCAACACCGCCAGCAGTAGGGCCAACAAGGCCAGTGGTGGGGCGATAACGACCAACAGGGCCGTGGTCTGCAGGCTCAGAGGGGAGATAATTTCAAGGGCCGATGTTTTGTGTGCGGTAAGAATGGCCATAAGTGCCAGGATTATCCAGAGGGTGATAGGGCCCCACAGCAGCAGGGTGCCCATAATGATCCATAGATGCCACTTGTTCCAGCATCCCTCCCAGCACCAGCTCAGGTACCTACCCTACTAGCCATTCCAGCCGCTCTAGTGCAGCAGGGGCAGTTACAGTACGGACGTGTCTATAACATCCACTAGGCAGCAGCTCCACAGGAACCACCCGCGATTGAGGGTAAGTTTCATATCCATGGTACTATGGGTAGGTTTTTATTTGATACTGGGGCGATGAATTTTTTTATAGCTGCCCATGTTGCGAAAGTCTTAGGGTTATTAGCCACAGCAGAGAGCAATGTGACGTGTGTAGACTCACCATTGGGAAATGGATAGCTCATTTTCTTTATATGCCGGGGTGTGGGGGTAGATATTGGTAGCTTGGTATTACCAGCAGACATGTTAGTCTTAGGTATGCATGAGCACGACGTTAGTATTGGTATGGATTGGCTCGCAGCTTAGAGAGCCATGATAGATTGCTTCGGTGGGAGTATTGTCTTTGCCATTTCGGGGCAAGATATGTTTGATGTGGCGATGCCTCACCCAGAGGGAGGCTCGATCGCTCAATTGTATTACATAGAGGAGGATACCTCTAAGGAGGTTGTGATTACCTTAGACTCGATCCCAGTTGTTCATGAGTTTTTTGATGTATTTCAGGAGATACTAGGCCTACCCCCCAGTCGAGAGATAGATTTTGTCATAAATTTATTACCGAATACTCGACCTATAGCACACGCTCCATACCGTATGGCTCCGGTGGAGATGCGAGAGTTACGAGATCAGATAGAGCAGCAGTTAGGTCAGGGCTTCATTCGTAGGAGTACCTCACCTTGGGGAGCTCTAGCTTTGTTTGTGAAAAAGAGAGATCATTCACCGAGGCTATGTGTGGACTATCGGGAACTGAACAAGGTCACGATACGAAACAAGTATCCTTTTCCTCGAATTGATGTTCTGTTCGACCTGAGGGGAGAAACTTTCTTTTCAATGATAGATCTGAGGTCGGGGTACCATCAGCTATGTATTAGGGAGCAGGATGTTTCAAAGACTTCTTTCTTGATGAGATATGAGTCCTATGACCTCAGAGTGATGCCATTTGGACTCACAAATGCTCTAGCCATATTCATGGACATGATGAGCCGAGTGTTCAGATAATTCTTGGATCAGTTTGTCATCGTCTTCATAGATGACATCCTGATATATTAACACTCCGAGGAGGAGCATGCCGAGCACTTGAGGAAGGTTCTTCAGAATCTATGAGAGCATCAACTGTATGCTAAGTACGAGAAGTGCGTGAAGTGCAGTTCTTGGGACATGTTGTTTCTGAATAAGGAATAGCAGTTGACCCGAGTAATGTTTCAGCAGTGAGGGAGTGGGGACAACCCACGACACTGACGGAAGTGCGTAGTTTCTTGGGACTAGTCGGATACTATAGGATATTCATTCGGGGTTTCTCCAAAATAGCAGGTCCATTGATGAACCTAACTCGCAAGGGGGTTCCATATGTTTGGGATGATGCTTGTCAATTGGCTTTCGACGATCTAGAAGATAAGCTTACTTCAGCACCGGTCCTTGCTTTACCTAAACCGGGCGTGGAGTACCTGGTTTACACCGATGCCTCTTTACGGCTATAGCTTTTGCCTTCTGCAAGCTTAAGCCGCACAAGAAGAATTACCCCACACACGACCTAGAGTTAGAAGCGGTCATTTTTGCATTGAGAATATGGATGCACTATTTATTAGGGGAGAAATTTCGCCTGTTCTTAGACCACAATTCACTGCAGTACATGTTCACTCAGCGAGAGTTGAATATGCGTCAGCGTAGGTGGTTAGAGTTTGTGAAGGACTATCAGTTCGACATACAGTAACATCTGGGGAAGGCCAATGTAGTTACCGATGCCTTAAGCGGTAGACCGGTAGACGATATAGCGGACATCTGGTAAGCAAACTAGAAAAAGTTGGGTCACCAGGACATAGTAGCCCGTTCCTTTATATCTGTCATGACAGTGAAACCCGAGATTGTTACGAGGGTGATATAGGCACAGATCGCAGACCCATTTTGCCAGGAGCATATTATACGACTTTTAGCTGAGGGTGTTGAGTCATATTCTGTTAGTTCTGATGGGAGTTTGAGGTTTAATGGGAGATTGATGGTCCCAGAAGGAGCAGATTTACATGATGCAGTGATGACTCAGTCTCACAGATCTCGATTTGCGGTACATCCTGGGGGAGATATGATGTACCAGGATATGAGGAGGCAATACTAGTGGAGTGGCATGAAAAAGGACATTGTTGAGTTCGTGTCCAAGTGTTCTACCTGCCAGCTGGTAAAGGTGGACCACCAGAAACCGTCAGGGTTGCTTCAGCTATTGGAAATACCCACGTGGAAGTGGGAGAGTCTGTCTACGGATTTTATTACTAGGTTGCCTACATCACAGCGGGGCCACGACTCCATCAGGGTGATTGTGGACTGTTTGACCAAGGTGGATCATTTTCTATCGGTGCGTACAGACTATACCACGGGTCAGTATGCTCAGTTGTTCATTGCTGAGATTATAAGATTACATGGTGTGCCCCTGAATATTATGTCAGATGGAGATAAGATTTTCATGTCGCGTTTCTGGGAGAGCTTTCAGGAGGCTATGGGTACAGAGTTGAGGTTGAGTTCATCTTATCAGCCACAGACAGATGGACAAACAGAGCGTAATAATCAAATGTTGGAGGATATGATACGCATGTGTGTCCTTGATTTTGGAGGAGGTTGGGAGCCACATCTTCCACTGGTGGAGTTCGCTTATAATAACTCTTATCAGTTCACGATTGGCATGGCTCCATTTAAGTCTTTATATGGCAGGCCTTGTCATACCCCAACTTGTTGGCTAGAGGTGGGGGATAACAAGTTTCTCGGATCAAAGGTGATTCAGGAAACCTCTGCTAGGATTGAGATGATCAGGAGTTGCATTCGAGTAGCCCAGGACAGGCAGAAAAGCTACCCCGATGCAAAACGGTTCTTCCTGGAGTTTAATGTGGGGAACTAAGTATTACTACGACTATCTCCTATGAAAGGAGTGATGAGGTTCAGGAAGATAGGGAAATTGGCACCGAGATACATAAGACCATTTCCCATTATCTAGAGGATTGGGCCAGTGGCATACAGATTGGGACCGCCATAACATTTACATCACATCCACGATGTATTCCACATCTCGTCGTTGAGACGATACCTTTGGGATGATATGGCCCACACCCACATCGCGATAGAAGATATAGACTTACAACCTGACAGCTCTTACGAGGAGAGACCAGTCGCTATCCTAGACCATAGAGAAAGGAGATTGAGGTTGAAGGTAGTTCCACTTGTACGGGTCCAGTGGGAGCATCATAATGTGGAGGAATCCACCTGGGAGCGCGAGGCAGATATGCGCGAGAGATACCCAGATTTATTCTTTCCAGGTATGCCTTATTTTCAAAATTTTGGGAAGAAATTCCGTTATTAGGGGGGAAGTATGTAAAACCCCGTATTTTCATGCTTTCTAAATTTGGGTATTTATTAAATTTAATGTGAGATATTAATTTAATATGAATCGGGAAATTGATTATTTTTATAATTACTAACGTGAAGAGAGTTAGTAATCATTGGAAATTTGTTGAATATTACTAATGAGTAAAGTAATATATGATATTGGTTCTATTAAATGTCACGAGTGAATAAAAATGACAATTTTGGAAATTCAAGTCGGGACGCGCTCGTGTCGTGTCAAGACTAAATGTTGATTAATAAAAGAGAATAAATTATAAATCACCCGCATGGTCATTTATAGTGCACCAAAGTGTTCGAAAGGGTCGAGATAGTCAAAATAATGTACTCGGGGGTTTAAATTGGGTCTCGAGCCATTTTTAGGCCTAAGTGACACCGTGGGAGGGTGTTTTGGACATTTTACGTTTTTAGGTTTGAAAACCCACGAAAATTTTAGAGTTATATCAGATTCTTAGGGTTGCCTTCTAGGGTTAACTCAACCAAAATCAAGAAACATCCATTAGAGAAGGAAGGAGAGAGCTTGCCTAAGAGTTCTAGGCCAAGAACCCCTCTGTTTGCGCCGCCGTCGCCGTCAAACGATAGATCGCGTAACAAGGATCACCACCACACCGATTTCATCCACAAATTAGAAACAAAAATTCCCAGGCAAGTATTTATCTTGCCTAATTTCGTTAATGGTTCATTCATATTAGTTTAGGATTTATTTGGATGAGTTCTTATGGAAGAAAACCCATGTTGGTAATTAGAAATCGCATGTTGTAGTGATATAAAAATTATTCTGGAAATCCCCTTCACATGTAGAGGTTGAACCAGGGATTTATGATGGATTAGAAGTAGAAATTATGGAAAAGAATGATTCGAATTAAGTTAAAGAAGTTTCTAGGGTTCATGTGAATTGTATAATTTTTGGCACATTAATCCATGATTCTTAATGAAAACTCACATGCCTTACGTTGAATATTGTCCATTTAGGATTAGAACGTTTGTGGTATGAATTTCTGGGAGTTTGGAAGTTCAAATTTGGATTTGGATGATGTTGGATGACAGAACCCGTATCTAGTTTTCTGCAGAATTCGACATACCTGATTGATCGATCGATCGATCATAGAGCATCGATCGATCGATGGTTTGATCGATCGAACACCTGCCCTCGATCGATCGACCCCTCCTCGCAGACTTATATTTCCCCTTCTAAATAGTTGAATTTAATTTAAATGAGTAATAATCTTTGGACATCCTTATTAAAATATTTTGGGAGGAAACGAATACTAGTAGGACGTATTAAAAATATGAAACCTTTAATGTAAGACGATATTCACATTTTCGGGGATGTTTCCATATAAGTGACGATGGAACTATGTATTAAAGTGGGGAGGCGTGTAGGGTAGTTATGTTGGAAAATAAATAAGTACCTACTAAAATTCCACATTGGAAAGATAAGAATACATGAGTATTACGTAATAAGTTGAAAAATCCCTCAAATTAAAGTGAGAAACGAACCGTTATACGTGATAACTAAATAATGAGAAATAAGGATAAATATCATAATTATGGGTTATGAGATGTACCTAAATTTGATATGGTAATAGTAATATATTTATATTACTGTGTTTATGCATATACTATTTACGTGTGAAAATCATGTCCCCTCTACTTGCTATCCCCGAGATTACCACGCTAGGACAGTCTTATCTCGATGGGCCTTTATGGGGGATATTGACTCGTACCCTAGAAAGATAGAAATCCTTAGGTACACGCTATCGGATCGATAGTCAGACGGTCCTAAGAGACGTGGGGGCATGTGCTGACCTCTTAGAGATTTGGAATATATGCTTCACCTCAATATTGTTTGTGTTTCTGTTAATACAGTTCGAGAGTGATTCCGAACTTGTATATCCCTTAGTACGAGTGATACGGGGACTGGATAGCAGAGTATGGCCGCACCATAATTATTATGTGGGGTGCTATTAGAATATATATATATATATATATGATATGAGTATTTAGTATATATATTTAAATCTGGGATTTGGGAACTACCTGTTGTGTCTATGGTAAGAAAGAATGGAATAACTATTTCAATTTGGGAATGAGTGTTTGAAAAGTATAATGTGTTACTGAGAAACTTTATTAGTAAATAAGGTTTAAATGAGAACTTTATTGTTAAATGAAATTAACCTCTTAAACAGTTGAATTTGTCAGTTTAAATCTTACGAGCAACCTAAGATAAGATAAGTTAAACCGTTGGGAAGGTTAGTGCGATAGGCGTGCACATTAGTAGAGAGGTGAGAATTTCTCAAAGGGAGTTCCGCCCTTATATGTTGTTGCATTGACCAGTAAACAATTTAAATACTTGCTAAACAAATTTTAAATCGTTTTTACAGTCGGGCTCTGACCCGTTTCCATTTTCTTTTCTCTCTTGTATATATATGTATATGTCACAGGTGCCCAGCCACAGAGGTGTCTTGCATAGGATCCTTTGGAAGGAACACGCTGCAGCTTATGTGGGAGTTGAAAGCCTCGTGCTTAGACGCCCTCATTTCTTGATTCCACTTCTAGTATTTATTTTATCCAGTTGGGCATGTGTGGCCCTTTTTCCATTATTCACTTGTTTTATTAGATATTGTAATTCATTTATTTCCAGTATTTGCACTTTGGGATTTATTATTGTCAGGATGTTTTTCCTTTAAGTTTTAATGTTGGAATCAATTGGTTGAATGTTTAATTTATTGGATGATATATTCCAGGATAGTTGTTGTGTGATTATTTAACTATGAATTATGTAAAGTTTTAAATGTTGGTTTATAAAATAAAATTCGGGAAAGTAATGTACAAAATGGTTTTGACACTTAGCCTAATTATTTAGGGTGTTTAATTGGAAAAGTTATTTTTGACGGTGATGCTAAGAATGAACCAATCGTTCACCTTGATTTTAATTTAATAAATGACTGATCATCCGGTATTTAATAAGGCGGAGTGTCACATGGTTCTTTTATTTCGGATTTGAGCTTAATATAAGGATGGCCATAGGATTAACATTAGGTTGGTTGTCTGATGTATTAGATCCTCCTATAACCTACAAAGCATGGACACATAATTCGTGTTTTGACACACGACACACGACACATGACACGTGACTAATCCAAAAACTAGGATACGACACGTTAGGATACGTATAATATATAATATAAATTTAAATATATATTAATGAAATAAACAGATTTTTTCCACAAAATACATTATTAGAGCATTCTTATTGTGAAATTAAGAAAATGGACTATACAAAGCCAACTTCAAACACACTTTGACATTAAGATTCATAAATCAAGCACAATCACTTGAGTCAAAGTTGACTCGTGGCTTTCGAGAGAGAGTTCATGCTTCATAGGTGTCTGACATGTTGTCGGACACAACACGTTGGCTTCTAGGAGAGTGTCAGACACTACATGTTAGTGATCTGATGAAGTTCATATGTGCAATGATTATTTAATGTTAAGGCTTTCATATAGATGGATGAAAATAACTTGGATGGAGTAGCGAACCTAATTTGATTGGATTTTAGAATTGTTGAGTTTATATGCCAACATTGCATTTGAGTTAGATCTTCATTGAAGGCATTCTTTACCTTTTTTTAGTTTAACCTTTTTTTGTTTAAAGTCATGATCGTTGGTTATGCTTGGTGATAGACAAATGGCACAAAGATTAGACAACATTATGGGTGTAAAAGACACAAAGAGATTCTATCTTCAGGTACGCGCCTGTGTTAGCTTTCTACTTAAGTCGTCATTGTGTAACTTCTTCTTTTGACAACCATGTATAATATATACCTACATTTATTGCAACTATGATTAAGCTTTTCAATAATGTTTAATATAATTCTCATTATAATAGAAGACGTGAAAAATGGAGCTGCAAAAGCAGGAGGTAAAGGTCAAGGATCTCATTTTTCCAAGTCCCTATCTTCGAGCTTAGAGACATGAAGAAGGTGTTCATTCTGCTGGTGAGATTCTTGTTAGGTTGAGATAATCAGAGGAAGTTGTTATAGTTTCTGAGGTAATTATATACATATATCAACATGTAACTGTTTTATTCGTGTTCTACTTTCTCGGCATTTTTTTGTAATAATGAACGCAAATTTATTTTCCTCAATGATTATCCAAGTAAAAATGACCCTTCATTTATTTCCCTCGATGACGATAATTTGAAAATATCTAGATTAGGCTTAAAAACAAGATGTTAAAAGGTGAAAACCCAAATGAACTCTCAAACGGCCCCGTAAGGGGCAGGAACACCTCACATGGGACTAATGTAACTCGTAGCAACTGATCGCGTAGTCATGGGACTCCCTATTTCAGAATATAATGAGAATTTGAAAATCTATAAACTTAGGCTTGAAAACAAGCTATTAAAGGGTGAAAACCAAAACCAAACCCCAAACGGCCCGGTGAGATGCACTAACACCTCATATGAGACTAATGTGACTCGTAGGAACTGATCACGTAGTCACGGTTCTCCCATTTTGAGAATATGATGATATTTTGAAAATATATAACTTAGGCTTAAAAACAAGCTATTAAAGGGTGAAACCCCAAATCAAACCCCAAATGGATCCGTAAGAGGTATGAAGACCTCGTACAAGACCAACGTAACTTGTAGGAACTCACCGCGTACTCACGGGTGTCCCAGTTTGAGAATATGATGATAATTTGAAAATATTTAGCTTAGGCTTAAAAACAAGTCGTTAAAGAGTGAAAACCAAAATCATCCTCCAAACGACCCCGTAAGAGGCACTAACACCTCGTATGGGACCAAGGTAAGTCATGGGAACTTACCGGGTAGTCACGAGTTTCTTGGATTGAGAATATGAAAATATCTAGAAAGTATCTAGTCTAGGCACAAAAACAAGTTGTTAAAGGGTGAAAACCCAAATCAGCCTCCAAACGGCACAGTAAGAAGTGCTAACACCTCACACGGAACCAATGTAACTTGTAGAAACTGATCACGTAATATTGGTTCTCACGATTTCCGAATATGACGATAATTTGAAACTTTCTAGTCTAGGCATAAAAACAAGCAATTAAAGGGTGAAAATGCAAATCAGCCTCCAAACGGCCCAGTAAGTGGCACTAACTCCTCGCACGGGACCAACGTAATTCGTACCAATGGATCGCGTAGTCACCGTTCTTCCAGTTTGAGAATATTATGACAATTTGAAAATATCTATCTTCGGATTAAAAATAAGTCGTTGAAGGGTGAAACCCTAAATCAGGGCCCCAAACGTCCCCGTAAGAGGCTTAAAAACAAGTTGTTAAAGGGTAAAAACCTAAACTAGTTCCCCAACGTCCCCGTAAGAGGCTTGGACACCTCGCACAGTATATATGTAACTCATAGGAACTAACCACATAGTTACAAGTCTACCGATTTACGAATATGATGATAATTTGAAAATATCTTCATCAGGCTTAAAAACAAGTCGTTAAAGGGTGAAAACCCAAACCATCCCCCCAACGTCCCCATAAGATAAACTAACACCTCGCACGGGACCAATGTCACTAGTAGGAACTGACTACGTAGTCACGAGTCTCACACTTTGAGCATATGATGATAATTTCAAAATTTCTAGATTAGGCTTAAAAACAAGTTGTTAAAGCGTGAAAACCCAAATCAGCCTCCAAACGACCTAGTAAGAGGCATTAACACCTTGCACAAGACCAGGGTAACTCGTAGGAATTATTCTTGTAGTCACGGGTCTCTCGGTTTGAGAATATGATAATAATTTGAATGTATCTAGTATAGGCACAAAAATAAGTCGTTACAGGGTGAAAACGTAAATAAGCCTCCAAACGGCCCAATAAGAGGCACTAACACCTCGCACGGGACCAATGTTAGTAGTAGAAACTGATCGTGTAATCATGGTTCTCCTGATTTGAGAATATGATGATAATTTGAAAATATCTAGCTTGGGCTTGAAAAGAAGTCGTTAAAGGGTCAAACCCCAAACCAGGCCCCAAATGGCCCTATAAGAGACATGAACACCACGTACGAGACCAACGTAACTCCTAGGAACTGTCCGTGTAGTCATGGACCTTGTGAATTGAGAATATGATGATAATTTGAAAGTATCTAGTCCAGGAAAAAAAAAACAAGTCGTTAAAGGGTGAAAATCAAAATCAACCTCCAAATGGGCCAGTAAGAGGCACTAACACCTCGCAAGGGGCCAACGTTACGCATAGAAACTGATCGCGTAGTCATGGTTATCCCAGTTCGAGAATATGATGATAATTTGCAAATATTTAGTCTAGGCACAAAAACATGTTGTTAATGGGTGAAAATCCAAATTAGCCTCCAAATGGCCTGATAAGAGGCACTAACACCTCGTACGGGAGCAACGTAACTCATAGGAATTGATCACGTAGTCACGGGTCTCCCAATTTGAGAATATGATGATAATTTGAAAGTATCTAGCATAGGTTTAAGAACAAGTTGTCTAGGGGTGAAACCCCAAATTAGCCCCCAAACGGCCCTGTAAGAGGCATGGACACCTAGCATGGGACCAACGTAACTTGTAGGAACTGACTGTATAGTCACGGGTGTCCCGGATTGAGAATATGATGATAATTTCAAATATCTATTTAGGCTTAAAAAAAAGTCGTTAAAGAGTGAAAACCCAGATCAACCTCCAAACGTCCCCGTAAGTGGGACTAACACCTCGTACAGGACCAATGTAACTCGTAGGAACGGACCGTGTAGTCATGGGTCTCCTGGATTGACAATATGACGATAATTTCAAAGTATTTATATTAGGCTTAAATAGGTCATTAAAGGGTGAAAACATAAACCATTTCCCAAACGACCCTGTAAGAGGCCTAGACATCTCGCACAATACATATGTAACTTGTAGGAACTGATCGTGTAGTCACGGGTCTACCGGTTTATGAATATGATGATCATTTGGAAATATCTAGATTAGGCTTAAAACCAAGCCCTTAAATGGTGAAAACAAAAACCAGTCCCCAAACGTCCCCGTAAGAGGCACTAACACATTGTACGGGACAAATGTAACTCGAAGGAACTCACCACGTAGTCACGGGTCTCCCGATTTGAGCATTTGACAATAATTTGAAAATTTCTACATTAGGCTTAAAAATAAGTTGTTAAAGGGAACCATCCCCTAATCGGCCCGATAAGAGGTACTAACACATCATAAGTGATTAATGTAACTCGTATGAACTAACCACGTACTCGCGAGGGCTTCAGTTAGAGAATATAATAATAATTGTGACTCGTATATGCAATTTTTCTTCTTGAATGCGATTTTTTTAAATGACTTGGTTTCTAATATCGTATCTTTTTTGTGTCCTATTTTTTGTAGGATGACATTCAATCGCACGCTTTTATCCACTCGGAACACACGAAGAAGTTAATGCTTTACAACTGGGGGATTATTTATTTAGTGTCATTAATATTCAGGATTCTATTTTTTGCATTATGGCCAAGCAGATTTTAGTTGTTTTATTGTTTACTTTTATGGCCGTGCTGGCTATAGTAGTTTTATTGTCGACTTTTATGGACGTGCGGGCTTTATATTGGCCCATTTTATATTAGCAGGTTTTGGAATGCTAAAAAAACAGAGGAAACTGCCCAATTTTTTTTCTGAGAACTATTTACTCTTGTAATTTTTTGAAGTTATTGCCGACTTTTCTGGCCATGCGGGATTTATATTGGTATTAACTCTCGTAATTTTTTGAGTTTCTATGCACATTAGTTTATCAACAACCTGTAATATTCATAATTTGTGAATTTTCTTGATTTTTTTTTTTGCAAATAGTATATATTTTTCCTTCCAGATTTGGAATTTATCAGATTTGTTTCCTATTATTATTTTTTTATTAATTGAAAATGTTGGCAGGGTTTAAAACTAAGCCAATTTTAAAAATTGAGCAGGCTTATATTTCAAGATCTGGCACGCTTTATAACCGTGCTAAAAGCGTGCCAGAAAATAGACAATTTGGCACAGTTTCAACATGTGCCAAAAGCGTGTCAGATTTAACATCTAGCACGGTTTTAAAGTGTGCCAGATAAAAAACTGGCACACTTTAAAAGCGTGCCAAAAGCATGCTAGTTTGGGAAATCTGGCACGGTTTTAAACCGTGCTAGAAAATTTGGCACCCCTAATTCTGACACGATTTTTAACCGGTCCAGATTGCATCTCGTACTGTTTTAAACCGTGCCAATTTCCAGTTTTTGGTGTACAGTCTTCCCAAAAAATACTAAGTCTCATAAACAGCTCGTTTTAACTAGAAATCACATTTACTTCATCAATTAGTTCTCTTTAAATATATATGCATGGTTATTTACCAACTAACCATTCCATAACATTGTGGGTATAGTTATTCCTAAACTAATTTTACTAACACGATTATAAGTGTAGTTATCCCCAACTACCATTACTCAAACCTTTCATAATCTTAGTGGGTCATTCTCTCGAGTGAAGTTTTAATTATTCTAGGTTATTAATAATTATTCACTTCTTGATACCTTCTCGATAGGGTTATTATGTACATGTATATGGTGTTAACTATAGTGAATAAGGGTTATATGTTTATATATAAGGAATTTTCTAATATGGTAAGTAGTCTCACTCAACCTACTATCACAACCGACGTAAATCTTTTAGACTCAACCCCTGAGATGGGGAAACACTTCCATTTAATGTTGTTATATTGTAATCATCAGAGGAAATTTAATCATTAATCTTTATCCTCTAACATTCGATTACCTCAAATAAGTGTTCCTTTTCTTTTGAATTCACGTCGAATTTATAATATTTATTATCGTTTCTCTTAGGATCTTATCCTCTATATACCCCTATTGAAATTACCCAAATCAACTAGGTATATGTGTGCCACCTAACCCTCACATTTTATATGGCTTCATTCAAGAATTTCATATAAATCATCTCATCTAATTAGGTAACTTTCATCCTTACTCATCATGCATGCACCTATATATCACGAACCCATCCCAGTTAAAATATGCATATATATCCATAATAAAAATCCTAATACGTTTTAATAACCATTTTCTCCTAACTTGGGTAAATGTACAAAGCATAAATCATCAGAAACAAGCAAAACTCGAGTTCCTGGGCAAGCCGAATCGATTAGCCCATCAGTCAAATCAATTCGCTAATCAGCCAAATCGGTTGGCATGATGGACAAATCGATTCGAATATAGGTAGAAGCCCTGATCTTCTACGAAATTCATGTACGGAAGTTTTATCCTCAGATTCTCCTTCGTGAATTTTCATTTTCATGTTCCAAAAACATAAAGAAAGGTTTGGCTATGGACTCTAAAATGTTAAGGGATCATTACACACAAGATATATCTACAAATGCAATTCTAGATTATCATCAAATTATCTAGAATTAATGAATCCAGTATGTCCACATTTTTTTTTATTTTACTCCATAATTTCCAAGATTTGTTGGAAGATTTCCCCAACATGTTTTAAATGAATTTCTCAATTTCAATTACATCTATACAGATGCGATACAAAGGAATGTATATCACATATATTGTCCTCTATGTATGTCATATCTATGTTTTATTTGCCCAATTTAGTTTTACTTGGTCGCAATGGTTTTTCTTATTGCTTGGATACATCCCATACTTGATACTTCATAACAAATGAAATTTATTGTATATTTGTTTCCCCTAGTAAGTCTAAGGACATAGTTTGTTTATTAAGTATACAATTTAATGCCTTACTCCCTTGCCCAGAGTAGTTCTAAGGCAGGTAGCATGGATGCCCAATATAACCAACTTACATGGGGCACAAGAAAGATAACTTTTGAAACTCTACCTTGACGAGGTACCATCTTATCTAAACTCATTTATTGTAAACATTATAACTGAATATATTCAAAATAAATTATTGCCTCACTAATATTAACTAAGTACGCCACTTTCCCACAACTTAATCAACTCGTAAACCAATAGTTTCATATAAACATCAATCTCTATCCTTGGCGCATGCGTTATGGGAATAAGTAAAGACATCATGAAAATTGGATCCTTCATGAAGTTCCATGGTTGCAAAAAGGTTTAATCCATCAATGGCTAGGGCGAACCTCACATTATGTTCCCCCTGGAAAACATCGATCGAAGCCCTTTAAACCATTAACTTGATTGACTAGATCAAATCATCAAAAGATATCTTATCGATTAAACTAGACAAGTATACTTTTGAAGCACATATCCAAACCATTACCTTGACTGACTAGATCATGGATGTACTAGAGTCATCGTCTAAATAACAAAATTTTCCTTTAACTTATAGAAAATGAATAAGTTATTCAAACATGGAAATTTGACCCAGGGAGATTTTGAGGAGGAGTTCCCTATCTCAAAATTATTCGTTGATGGCTCCTCATTTAACACTTGTAGTGGGTCAGTTCTAATGATTACAACACCCAATAACATCAATATGGAGTGTGTCCATATATTTTAATTTGATGCCTCCAATAACAAGACTGAATATGAAGCACTCATTGTTGGGTTTGGGCTAGCATCATCTTTAGGCGTTGAAGCGATATTGGCATATAGCGACTGTCAGTTATTAATTAATCGATTGCTAACAATTTATGATGTGAGATGTGAGTCTATGTAGGAATACATGTTCAACACAAAGTGTTGGATAGAAAAGTTCCATGGGGTCAAGATGATCAGAATCCCAAGGGCAGAAACTGCCTGAGCAAACACACTTGCTCGAATAGCATTCGCTACAAGGATTATGGTACAAAGCAGCAAGATGTCAACCATGGGTCGTTCGAACTACTTTCACTATCATTAGAACGACTCCTCTGGTCGTTCAAACGACCTGTCTTGCCCAACAACTCTTCGCATCCCCCACTGGTGTTTTTCACCGTTAACATTCATCCAAGTTCCTAACTCCAACCCATAATTAACCCCTAATGATTTATACATTTTCCAATAGATTTAAAATACTAAAATGCATAATTAGACATAATTCATTTCCAATAGTATCGACTAATCTACAAATTGTGTATTTACGGGTTAACATTTGATCGTTTCCTCATATACGATTTTGTGATTCAATTTGACAACATTGATTGCTAGTTCATGCATATAAATTTAAGTCTCACACTTTTGAATCAAGACACAACTTTAATCAGACCCCTAATCTACAAAGATTTGTCCAAATTTATAAACACCCATTTTTTTCATTTGGTAACCCACCCAAAACTAATTTCCATTACACCCAGCATGATATGCATTGAAAATAGCAATTTAAATGAAAAAAAGTTAACCACTTGCCTGTACTTATTCGTTGGGTCTAATTTCCTTTGGGGTAGAAGATGATTTGATAAAGAACACACTCGAATCTCGTTGATTTGCTTACCAAAAGTTTCCCCTATTTTGCCCTGTTTTCTTATCTGCAGGTCTATTTTTTTTAGTTGCGTCTTCCACAAACTATCTAATTTAGGTTTTATATTTTAAATTCTGAAATTACGCGTATGGCCCAAATTAAAATGACCCAGACACCCCCGTGTGAACTCGGGTATGCCTAAAAATTCTCCGAGACCCATTTCTTACCCCTGAATATCCATTTTCGATTATCTCGACCCATCCAAAATCATCCGTGCACTCAGAATTGTCATCCGAGTTAATTTACTTAAAAATCCCATCTCGACCTCAATATAGTTGATACCCGACTCTCGATTAAAATAAAATAATACTATGTCACTATCACTCGCTATGATGTAATTTGATTGTTACTACTTACTTAGTGACTATTTACCATAAATATTAACCATTAACTCTCCTGATTAATATTTAAATAAACTCATAATAATTAATTCAAATAAATTATGACACACTAGTAATTTAAATTTGTCGAATTAATGAAATAGATAATGCTAAAAAAATACGGGGTGTTACCAAAATTTGAGCATTATATATAAAACTACTTAATTGAAAGTATAAAAGTCATGCTCATTTTCAAAAGTACTCTAAAAATTTATACTCGAATTTTTGTAGTCGTTCATTAGATATAGTGTATGAGAATCCCTACAACGGGCCTATACATGGCGCGGGGCTTTTAACTGTTATCTAGAAATTTAAAGTCTATTGTCGGATGACATTAAGACCACCACATGTAAATTCAGAAACCATCTAGATCGAAAGATCATGAATTCCCTGAAAAGTTTAGAACTTTGGACTACAATATAAAGCTCTCAATGCCAATTATATAAATTAGTCAATGTCTCATTCAGATTAAATGATGATATTTTACACCCAACCATTAATTGAACTTACAATTTGCGGAGATTAATATTCATCTTGAAGATATTAATCAATCAATCCTTAAGTTAAATACTTTGGAAAACCTAACTACTTTCATTAGGACTTTGAAATCATCAATAAGCCAAATTCAAATTAAACCATAAAATCGGAATTAACCCCAATATATGCGAAATGTTAAAAAAAAAGATAAAAGGCGATAGTTAGAGAAAAATATCCCAAGTGATTATAAGAACCTCATAATATTATAAAATAATTTACCGTGAAAATTGGAAACTTCTTTTCTGAGTTTAATAGCAACGTGAAGATTGCTTATGCAGACATCTCTAATAACAAGGTTAATGCCTATCGAACGCTACTTTTATTTTTATAAAATTGAATATCTTGATGTTATTTGTTAAGGGCTTTAAAATAACCAAAAAAAATTATTTAACACGAAATTATTAAGAAAATTCAAAAGGATATTTTTCACAATTTTAACATAGCATAGCTTTCTTTCCACTTTTTCACTCTTTTTAGATGAAATTTATAGTCTCCAAATTCACTAGTGAGTA
This sequence comes from Sambucus nigra, assembly GCA_949130495.1. Classification (NCBI taxonomy): domain Eukaryota; kingdom Viridiplantae; phylum Streptophyta; class Magnoliopsida; order Dipsacales; family Adoxaceae; genus Sambucus; species Sambucus nigra. The sequence goes on along the minus strand of OX422218.1, from coordinate 32,709,161 downwards.
CCTATGAAGCAATGATAATGTTAATATTTGAATGTAACACTAGTTAACACTTTTGTTAGGATTCAAAATATAATGACCTATGTCACCATCGTGTCGCCAACCCCAACTAGCCACCTTTAATCAAAGTCACTAGTTTGTTGGTAAGTTTTTCGGCAATGGAGGATTGGCGATAAGGTAAGTAGTGGTCCCTCTATCTCTTGCTTTATTCTAGTCTGAATTATTTTCAATTTATGAGGCGGTGATGGCTTTAGGTGGTGGTGAGAGTATTCTTTTCAAACTAATCATCAATTTATTCTTAGCAGATTTTTTTTAAATGAAAACTACTGGTTGTTTGGTGTTGGTGGCCGTGGAAAGATATTGTCAATTAAATTGTGTGAATCTATTAGAAAAATATTTAATGTTTATTTAGTCATTTACAAAAATTTAACAGGCATTTTACCCTATTCCGTTAAACATTGGATGGAATCTTAATAAATTGGGGAAAAGTGCATGACTCGAAACTACAATCGATAGTTGTTGGGTAAAAAGTTAGAGAGGCGACTGCAAACCTAGAGATACTCAGATTCGTTTGGTTATGAGTTCTTAACATATAGTAACTTAATATTTTTTTACATCCGTTAAATATGGAAGTGTTTAAATAACTACATAAAATATTTACACACTAAATCAATCTTAGTTGATGCCACCATTTCGAAAACATTAAATATTATCAACATAAATATAAAATGCCGCACTCCATTCATATTAGGTAATCATATACCAGAAGAAAGGCGTTTCCCAAGGAAATACGCTTGTTATTTAGAAAATTGTAGACGATTTTAGATGGACACACATAATCCCACGGGTGTATTATTAATATTTATAACAAGTCAATATCTTATCATAGATAATAATTACTAGGAATTTTCAATTGCCAAGAGCTGGCGCTCAAGAGTCTTGAACATTTCCAGCATTTCTTTCTCCCCATCCTTAAACTGCTCTTCAATGATTTGGGCACTAGTTTGGCATGGAAAATGGTGGTGTCCTTGCAGACAAATCCGCCATTGGTTGAGGGTTCGAGTTTTGCACAGATACTTATCGACTCAAGTCAACCCATAAACTTACCACAGTCAGTTATGGTATGAGTGTAAGTGAAATTGTTCTTGTCTACTTCATCAATTTGGGGCTTCAAGCCTTTGAAAACACTGTCTGTATATTAGATGAATACTAAACATTGTTAAACCTTTATTGTCAGTACACTTTGTGTAAATAAGAAAGGATTATTTGTACTTTAGGACGCAATGGGTTTTCATATTTTTATTTCTGGTATACCTTAGTTTATTTGGTATGTTTAATTAGACTTTCACCTCAATTTTTTGATATTATAACTAGTTAAATCACCGCGTTTTTTTAGTCGGGATTCATAAATATTGAGTACCACATTTCATCTTGTGAAGGTCGATCATCATAGACCTTCGGGGATGCTACAGCCACTGGAAATTCCCATGTGGAAGTGGGAGAGCATCTCCATGGACTTTGTTACCGGGTTGCCTACATCTTTGAGGGTTGTGAATCCATCTGGGTGATTGTGGATCGATTGACTAAGGTAGCCCACGTATTACCAGTTCGAACATACTTTAAGATAATTTGTTACGTGCGACGATTCAAATCGGAGATAGTTAAGCTACACGGGTTGACGGTTAATATAGTTTCTGATAAAGATAATGTTTTTGTGGCCCATTTTTGGCAGACTTTTCAGGAGGCTATGGGCACGGAGTTTCGGTTCAGTACCGCCTATCACTTATAGGCAGATGGGAAGACTGAAAGAGTAAATTAGATGCTAGAAGACATGCTAAGGATGTGCATTTTAGACTTTAGGGGAGGATGGGAGAGATATTTTCCTTTGGTAGAGTTCACATAAAAAAACTCTTACTAGTTCACGATTGGCATGGCACTGTTTGAGGCACTGTACAAGAGACCTTATCGTTCCCCCGCATGTCGGTTAGAAGTGGGGGACAACAAGTTATTGGGGACAAAGATTGTCCAGGAGACGACTGCAAAGATAGACCTAATTCGGGGACGGATTTGAATAGCTCAGGATAGGTAGAAGAGTTATGTTGATGCTACATGGAGACATGTGGAGTTGGAGGTTGAAGATCAGGTATTTGTCCGGGTGTCCCCTATAAAAGGGGTGATGAGGTTCGGCAAGAAAGGTAAATTAACATCGAGGTACATGGAACCCTTTCCTATTATTGAAAGGGAGGGACCAATAACTTATAAACTGGGTTTGCCCAAGCATCTTCAGCAAATACACATGTGCGCGAATGTGTAAGTGATGGATATTACATTAGAAGTGCGTGCGATAGAGAGAGACGGAAGAGAGCGTGGGACACAGGTGAGTGATAGGGGGAGTGTAGGGTTTGTGTTCGGGAATCTAGTTGGTCTCAGAATTATTTTCCAAAAGTTATCTGAGTCGTTCATTTTTTGCCTTGTTGGCTTGATATGGACCCCTAATTATCTTATGATTTATTAAATAGGGCAAAAACTTCTACTTTTTATTTATACGCGCACACACATTAATTGACTACCAGAGTAAATTTTATCGTCTGTGTAATATTAACACAATAAATGTTACTGTTTGTGAAAATGACACACATATAAATCTACTTCGATACCCTAAATGTTACTGTTTGTGATAATCCCACATATATAATATTATTTCACTTTCTGGTCCATACAGTGAAGTTTACTGTGTTCATAATAAAATGTGACATTTTAACAAGAATTTGTGAAAATGCCACAGACATAAAACTATTTCATTCTCTCGTTTCTGGTTGGTAGAGCGTGTTTGGGTTGCCAATGGCGCAAAATTAAGAAAATATCGGATAAATGTGGTTTGGATCCACCGGATCTCCAGTTTGGGATGAGTAGGGGTGGTATTGGGTGCCGCTGGCGTGGACCTTTATAAATTAGAGAATATTGGATATATGGATGTTTGAGTGACTAAATGGGTTAAAGTAAAAATAGGTGTCTTTTTCTCAACATATATATATATATAGAGAGGCAGGCTCCTGTGCACACTAAGTTTGCACACTAAGTTTACACATTACCTTTTAAAAGTGTGCAAACTCAGTGCTGGCGCACACCAATTTTTTTATGTGATATTTTAACATTTCAACGGACTCACATAAAAAAAATTAGCTCAAAAAAACTTTTTTTCCTATTTTTAAAAAATCGGTCAAACTTTCGCAGTTTTTAAAGGGCTTAAAAACTGCGAAAGTTTGACCGATTTTTTAAAAATAGCAAAAAAAGTTTTTTTGAGCTGATTTTTTTTATATGGGTTCCTTGAAATATTTAAATATGACACAAAAAAAATCAACTCAAAAATATTTTTTTTACTATATATAAAAGGTAATGTGCAAACTTAGTGTGCAAACTTAGTGTGCACAGGAGCCTCCCTCTATATATATATATATTTCATTTCTTTAATTGTGGTGGGTATAGAGGGCAACGATTGTCGCTGGCCCAGACCATTAAAAATAAGAGAATATTGGATAAATGGGATTTGAAACCACCGGATCTCCGATTTGGGGTGAATGGGGTGGCATTGGGTGCCGCTGGCATGGATCCTTAAAAATAAGGGAATAATAAATAAATGGGTGTTTGAGCAACTAAATAGGTCAAACTAAAAATAAGTGTCTAGTTTCAATATATATATGAGATTATATATTATTTGACCCATTTATTTATCCAGTAAATTTTACTGACTCTGTAATATAAACACAAAAAATATCACTGTTTGTGAAAATGTCATAAAGTAAAGTTTGTTTCATTTTCTAGTTCATACATTAAAGTGTATTATATGTGTAATTTTTTTTCTTTGAAATTTTAGAGGTTTCATGGTACTGTTTGATAGATCTCAACGGGGAGATTTCAAAAATAGTAATTTTATGAAAAATGGATTTCTCAATCAAAAGTTATGATCATTTGAAAATTAAAAAAAAAAATCAACCACTTATGTTACTTCCCTAAGGAAGTTACGGATATATGGTTTTAAAAAGGTATAATTGTGTGAAAAAGTTCCATAAAATTAGGTGTAGGACCTATATGTAGGGAGAAACATTGTGGGAGTAGAATGAGTAAACAAATGTGTAATAGGGCTTATATATAACAACCTCATTTAAAAATACATGAAATGTGAGCCCAACAAATTTTAAGAGATGCAACTAAAGGGAAAAAATAATATGGTGAAATGGAAAAAAACATAATTAAGTGCACCGAAAATAAATTATCTCGAATATACTACACCTCCATGGGAACCAATATCAAGATCGAAATGTAGAAACCCAAAACTCTTTTTTTGGAGCAAACTTTCTTTGCAACCACACCTATGCCCATCAAAATGAAGAAATCCAATCATGTTTTTTCTTGAAAAAAAGATTCATTGTAAACTCCCCTCTAGGAAATTTATCATAATTTCCCCATATTTACACTAACTAAACCTCACACCATGTACATATCAGTTTCTTATGACTACCCATGACTGTTATTTATTGTACCAACCATAATTCTATGTTTTCTATGCTGTTAGCAATGTTTGATGGTCATGTGTATGTTTTTATTTTTCCCTATCTCTGGTTTCCATCAATTCTATATTATTTTGTGTGATTAAATGTAGCTTTCAATATTAGAAAATGAGATGAAAAAAGAGACTAGTTTTGTTTATAAGTACAGGAGGAATGATTGAGGATAATATCTGTTGGACACATTTACAACACGTAACTACCTCCTAGGTTTAAATTATCTACTGTACATAATGTTCAATATATACTTCCTTTATCACAAGTCAACTGTTTTTATTGTCTTTTTAATTTACTGATTCAATTCCTTATTTTTAAAACAATTGGTTTGTATTTAAAATATATTTTCATCCACTTTGAACGTTATACTTTTCGAATTAGTTTTTTATTTTCCCATATAAATCAGGATAAATTTTTAATGTGATAAAAGGTTGATCACAAAAAAATGCAGAGACTGTAACACAATTACAAGTTAAACATTTTACATGAAGTGGGTTCTTAGATGGTCCCAAAGTTTCTCTCTCTATTTCCCTTCATCTTCTGGTGAACTTAAATGTTGTGTATCAGAACCGTGTGTGCATTCCTATGTTTAAAAATGACATGTCCATCTCTCGTCCAGAATTCTACCTATTACACTTAGTTTATTTGACATTGGTAGTCATATACTCTTGCTCTAATTTCTTATTTGTATTTGTGCATTGTGTAATGTGTGATGTTTGGGTGTATTTTTTTATTTTCATGGTAACTACAAGACATATGAAATAATAAACTCCCAATCACAAATGAATGGAAAGAGAACACGCGTATAAAACATTCACAAAGTCTTTTTGGAGTTCTTCCACCAATTGTTTCGAGGCGGTATGGTTTCAACTGCTCTCCTTGGCGTTTATGGTATTACTATTAAGGACTTGTGGTTTGTTTTTAACTATTTATTAGAATTTATAAATCATTTCCTAACCATACAATTTTTGGTGGATAAAATATTGTAGCTAACATCACAAAATAGTAAAAAAAATCTCAGAAACTAAAAAAAACAAAATAGGTAAAACAAAACATATAAACTCCTCACACGGGCATGAAAATAGAAAGAACATCTCAAATATTAAATATACTAAAGAAGACAAATAATTACTGAGAGAAATGAAAGAGAAAGTGATGGAGGGTTGCTACTGGGTTATTGAGGTGGGAGAAAGGTGAGAGGGGATTAGGAGAGTGTCCAAACGAAGACGATAAGGAGAGGGAAATGTAAGATGGTTCATAAAGGAGCGTGCATGAGTGGGTGTGTGGGAAAGTATACGGTTTTGTGGGATTATTTTATTTTAAGATAAGGCTTTTTGTGTGTAATGGAGGAAAAAAACTTCCTACTTCGAAAATCAAACGTGATAAAGGTAGTTTAATGTTATGATAATGTTTTGGATGTGTGTCCTTTTAATATGTGTATTTTCTTAATTTTAAAAATGAAAAATCTGAAAATTTAGGATCGTGGGTTTGAGGGTTGTTGCATTAGACTACTACATACGAATATATAATAAAAGATTAGATGTCTAGTTCGTTACAATAGCTCAGTTAAATTTTACTGTCACAACCCGCCTAAAATAATAACGGGTGGCCAGCCCTATACTATAATAAATCTGGAGTTTCAGATGGTCCAGTCTCAACATCAACTGTCGGTACTATATAATATAGGACTAACTACACGATATCATATAAGCGAGATGTTAAAATTTAAATAAATACGCAACAGACAACAAACCAACACTATAACGCTACTAATAAAGAAAAGAAAGATGCATGAAAGAACTAACATAAATGAAATGCTAGAAAAAAAATGAAAGAAATAACTACTACGAAATGTACTACAAGAAGTAGACCCGAATAAGCTGTCGGGTCACAGCCAATACAATAACTGAAATGGAATAAATATAAACATGTATATAAATATCCCTTGGGTATAAACCCGAAATACAACCTGAATCCTACCTAGAATTTTAAAGAAGTAGGTAGCGGCTACATGAAACATCCCGCAACAGTCCGCACCTATCACGGCTCCCAAGACTCTGGATAGAAAGTCATCCGGCATCCATGCGGTAGGATACCAGTGGTAATATATATATACAAGGAGGAGAGAAAAGTAAACGGGTCAGAGCCCAGAATGTGAAAAATATTTAGCAAGTGTGTTAACCGTGCATAATAAATACCGGTGCACTTTATTTCAAAATTAAAGTGAGACCGCACTCTCGTGGTACCCCAACTCACCTCTCATCTTAAGGCGCGCACCTATTCGCGTCCTCAAGTTTTAGTTAAATTACCCCCATATTATTAGGACAACCTAACTTATCATAGGCCTAGCCTATACCCACGAGAGCTACTTCCCCATCATAATCCAAGGATCCACCCTTTTCTAATCCTACTTGATTACGATTACAATAATTATGCCATAATAGGCTTAATGGATTCTGATTTATAATTTCATGAATTATAATTCTTAAAACATTACCCCTATTTATATATATATATATATATATATATATATATATAGGCTAAAATATTAGAATTAATTTCTAAATATCATGCACATGGAATACTGGCTAAACTTCTCTCTAATCTCAAAATTGTACTACTTTTCGTGCGTGGGGAATCTCTCAAAGCGAAATCCAAACAAGGAACCGCCTCGTTACACTACTCCTGACAAGGTCAAGACCAGAGATCCGATATGCCATATATGATTATTTCTCTCAAATCTTGACATTGCACTACGTTTCATGCGTGAGGTGTCTCGCAAAGCAAAATCCAAACAAGGAACCACATCGTTACACTACTCCTGGGCAATGTCGATCCTAGAGATCCATAATTCTTAACATACAATTTAATACTACCATTACTACTAAAACTTTAAACTATAATACGAAAACAACTAAAAACCTCCAATAATATCCTTGGGATGATGTAACCGAAGTATTCCTTAAATGCGATACATCAATCCCCAAATAATCTGGGACACCATAATCATCCAAGATGTAACCCATATAAATACCATATCCTTTCATCTAGGATATATAAAAAAATATATAGGTATTTTATTCTCACCATATATATATACATACCATCATCCATACCCATGACCAAGTTTACATACCATATATGATGTACAATGGCCATGCACATATAATACCCGGCTATATATAGCACCGATAAAACTGCATCAATGTTGTCATCTTCCCAGAGTCCGGCTCACGTAACAACTGGGGACCACCTGGTGGGGATCAACGACACCCACCTCGTGATAAGTCACACACACGACGTCCCGGGAAGCGATCATAGATCCAACCGGCAATGAGACGAAACATACCCACCACATCTCACCCCAAAGTATATATATATATCGTATAATAACACAAGGAACGACTATGACCTGGGGAATATCCACACCCTGCTCTATATGCCAAGATGCTCACACTCTGCGCGGAACTTCCCAATGATAGCGTGAGTGGGGTATGCTTAACCACATAACTATATATATCGCTCACATGCGCCATATACATACATCCATATGATCCCATCATATGATCCAATATAGTAAACCATCATATACGGTTTAAATATCCATACCATGTATGTCCACAACATAAATTTATCCATATATTCATTTTCATACATTGATATATGTACATATATTCACACATCGCTACATCATTATATAGACAAACTAATTCTCGTTCATATGTATAAGATATATAAACTCGGCTATAAGTATACATACTCCTCAATATACAAGCCGTCACCACAATTTCCATTAAATTTACCTCGATATGTGAATACAATTCCTCACTCGAAACATATTCAATCATTTTTCCTATGATGAATAGTCTCCCAAAACCATATGTATATATATATACATATACATATTCAACATTAGGGTTATCACCCAAGAGTTTGTATAGGAATCCATCACTACACGTTTCATTCAAATCCAAAAGTACCTAATTACCTTTAGTACTATTTAACCATAGGCATACACATGACTTAATAGTCTAAAACCTCAAATTATTCCAATCCTTGTTTCAAGTATTGGAACCTCAATGGTCATATCCCCATAATTACGAGTAAACTATCCTAACTAGAATTTATACTACCGTTAATTCTAGTCGATAATACGATCCCAAGCATTCCCAATGTCCCCTATGGTTCAAATAAATCTCGGGAACCCTTACTCCTATAGAGTTATCAATTGTTCCTTAGTCTAAACATTTCTAAGGATATGAGACCCCACACTCTTAAATAGTATGTAACCATTTTCTTCCATTTGACCCCGAATTGTATCTTAACAATATCCTATCCTCTCTAGGATTTGACATAAATGTCGGCCTAGAAATTTCACAACATACATGGATATTTCATATCCAATTACTCCAAGAAGTTCCCACTATCAGATACTAAGTGAGAGACCCCCTATAAGTCACCAAAAGATATCTCTTACTTTATATGAGAGAACCCCAAATCAACAAACCCAACCAAAAAGGGCTAGAAGTCATCTTAGGAAACCCATAAAACAGCCCATTAAGGAAGCCCCTAAGAATAAACTCCAAAAGAAAAGGGGGAGAAGAAATCCAAGTTTTGGGCTAAAAACAGGGGACCGGTCGACCGCGAGTCAAAAATTTGCCTACGAAGAAATGCAGTAGGCTTTTCCCTTAAGGCGCGGTCGACCGGTCCCCAGACCGCGGTCGACCGGCCATGCCAGATATGTTGGTCGATTTACCCTTCTAAGTAAACCCATGAAATTAATACCCTAAAACTTTCATTCTAATCCCCAAACTTTCATCAAATCATATTTTTAAGCCCATTAATCAACCCAAAGTTGATCCCAACCACTTATAATCCATTAAATCCATATTTAAACATTGATTTCAAGATTAAACCTAAAAATCTAGGTTTGGATGTTAATACCCAAAAATCCATTTCTTTACCCCAGAAATTATGAAATGAAATACACAAATAGCTATTTAGAAAGATTAAACACTTGCCTTAGATTTGTAGAGGTTGGATCGTCCTCGATGTCGTGGTTTTGGGCCGGAATCTCCAAGATTTCTTCCTCTCTCTCTTCTTTTCTTCTTCTTTCTCTCTTCTTTCTCCCTCTAGGGATTTTTCTCTCTTTCTCAAAATGAGAAAGGCTTGATCCGTAAGCCTTAAATCCCTTAAAACAATAAACCCAAATTTAAATGTTAATACACACTTTAAATTACTCGTTTACTCCAATTCGAGCCAAGCATACTTAAAAACATTCCGGAGCCGAAATAAAACCCAATGACAGTCATTTTGACTATCTCGACCCTTCCGGTATCGATGGTACCCTCAAAATCATCATCCGAAATACTTTAAAATATTCTCTATTTTTGGGCCTCAATTCCCAAATTTTGAAATTCTCCAATTTAATTTAATTTTATTTTCCCAAAATTTAATTTCTGAGTCTCCAAAAATCGAGGGTTGTTACATACTTCCCTCCTTACAAAAATTTCTTCCGTGAAATTTAAGACATGCCTAGGACCTCAATATCATCTAGTCCTCACATCAATCCTTAGGATCACTATATCGATCCTTCCTGGTTCTCATATCGAACCATATAGATTTAAAGCAACTACTACCCAGGGTGCCCATACACCCCGTATCCGAGTTTCCACTCGTAAAGTTATCATCAAGCTCCATTAGCCTCAAATCATAACATACCCTCAGCAATATGATCTATAACAACCTACTAAATATATAAAAGTTTAAGATTTCTTAATGGTAGAACTCTCCTCAATTCCTGACATTAGACACCTTCGTGCGGGGGAGGTCTCGCAAGCGAAATCCAAATAACGAACCCTCCCAATACACTACTGTGTAGCTAGGTCGGGGATTGAGATTAGTTGAACCAGGGTTAAGGTTTTATAAAAAGATTTTCTTTCATATTTTAGATATTGCCCGAGGTCCTAAACAACAATACAATATAAATATATTCCGCGTCTTTCGACACGCCAAACAAAAACCTTATGTTTAGGACACAAGGTCTCAACAAATACAATGCTCTAGCCAATCCCTAGTTCTCAAAACTAGCACAACTATGAGCTAAACTATCCGCTCCTCATATATCTACCAAACTTTGAACCTCTCAGTTATGAAATTCCTATACATCATATCAGCACTTTTATAAAAAAAAATCATCCCTACTATTTTGTTACGAAAAGGTGTATCATCTCCAAAGATGCCATATAAAGGCCACACTTGCTCATTTCCTCCTCTAGGAAAAATTCCATACACCCTAGCGGTGTAGCGGCTAGCTACTCAGCACACCTCACACGCGACGTTCCCTATATCGCACAAAACGTAACTTAAACCCAAAGAAAGGTATTCTACCTTACATTTCCGTAACTCAATGGTTTCCCCTAGTCCTAGAATCTCAACTCAGGGTCCTCAACTTCTTCCAGGACAACCATATTCCTAACCCTATTTCTCCACAAGAGAAACATCTTCCTCAGAATCCTTCCTAACCATATTGAAGGGCAAGGCGCGATTGCAACTGCCGAAAACTCCCTCAGTCCTACACAATGAAACTGAGTTTCCAAAGGCATTCTCCCTCATCTTAGAAGGCGATACTCTTGATATTGGGACAACTCCACCTACCTCATCTCGGTAAGAGTCACCAACATTAGGTTTCCTAACGAAGGTTAACAGATCCTCAATCTAAACCTCCCAAGGACTAAACTACATACCTCTCCTAGAATTTACCTTACTTATCCCAAGATTCTCCATTCGAGTAAATTTCCTTTCTTACTCAACTACCGATAAATCACCTCGAACCACTACTAGAAATCTCCTCAATATCTCCTCCGAAATCGGGGAAAACAAATACCTTCGATTACAGTGTACCCAAAATAGGCTATGGGTATTGTACTTCTAATCTGATCCTTTCCTAGCGACAAAATCTAGGCGACGTCAGAAACGAAACAAGAGCAATTATTATCAGAACGTCAGTTAAGTGAATACACTTCCCAGAAGAAAACAACGCAGTGAACACAACAATCCTATTTGTAGGGCTTTATGTCAAGAACGTTAACGAAAGAATACAGAAAACTCGCACAGATCCTAAAGATTCTAGAACCTGTTGCTCTGATACCATCTGTCACAACCCGCCTAAAATAATAACGGGTGGCCAGCCCTATACTATATTAAATCAGGAGTTTCAGATGGTCCAGTCTCAACATCAACTGTCGGTACTATACAATATCGGACTAACTACCCGATATCATATAAGCGGGATGTAACAATTTAAATAAATACGCAGCAGACAACAAACCAACACTATAACACTACTAATAAAGAAAATAAAGATGCATGAAAGAACTAACATAAATGAAATGCTAGAAATAAAATGAAATAAATAACTACTACAAAATGTACTACAAGAAGTAGACCCGAATAAGCTGTCGGGTCACAGCTAATACAATAACTTAAATGGAATAAATATAAACATGTATATAAATATCCCTTGGGTACAAACCCAATATACAACTTGAATCCTACCTAGAATTTTAAAGAAGTAGGAAGTGGCTACATGAAACATCTCGCAACAGTTCGTACCTGTCATGGCTCCCAAGACTCTGGATAGAAAGTCATCCGGCATCCATGCGGTAGGATACCTGTGGTAATATATATATACAAGGAGGAGAGAAAAGTAAACGGGTCAGAGCCCCGAATGTGAAAAATATTTAGCAAGTGTGTTAACCGTGCATAATAAATACCGGTGCACTTTATTTCATAATTAAAGTGAGACCGCACACTCGTGGTACCCCAACTCACCTCTCATCTAAAGGCGCGCACCTATTCGCGCCCTCAAGTTTTAGTTAAATTACCCCCATATTATTAGGACAACCTAACTTATCATAGGCCTAGCCTATACCCACAAGAGCTACTTCCCCATCCTAATCCAAGGATCCACCCTTTTCTAATCCTACTAGATTATTATTAAAACAGTTATGCCATAATATGCTTAATGGATTCCGATTAATAATTTCATGAATTCTAATTCTTAAAACATTACCCCTATATATATATATATATATATATATATATATATATATATATATATATATATATATATATATATATATATATAGGCTAAAATATTAGAATTAATTTCTAAATATCATGCACATGGAATACCTGAAAAACTTCTCTGTAATCTCAAAATTGTACTACGTTTCGTGCGTGGGGATTCTCTCAAAGCGAAATCCAAACAAGGAATCACCCCGTTACACTACTCCTGACAAGGTCAAGACTAGAGATCCGATATGCCATATATGATTACTTCCCTCAAATCTCGACATTGCACTACGTTTCGTGCGTGAGGTGTCTCGCAAAGCGAAATCCAAACAAGGAACCACCTCGTTACACTACTCCTGGGCAATGTCGATCCTAGAGATCCATAATTCTTAACATACAATTTAATACTACCATTACTACTAAAACTTTAAACTACAATACGAAAACAACTAAAAACCTCCAATAATATCCTTGGGATGATGTAACTGAAGTATTCCTTAAATGCGATACTTCAACCCCCAAATAATATGGTACACCATAATCATCCAAGATGTACCCCATAGAAATACCATATCCTTTCATATAGGATATATAAAAATATATATAGGTATTTTATTCTGACCATATATATATACATACCATCATCCATACCCATGACCAAGTGTACATACCATATATGATGTACAATGGCCATGCACATATAATACCCGGCAATATATAGCGCCGATAAAACTGCATCAATGCTATCATCTTCCCAGAGTCCGGCTCACGTAACAACTGGGGACCACCTGGTGGGGATCAACGACACCCACCTCGTGATAAGTCACACACACGACGTCCCGGGAAGCGGTCATAGATCCAACCGGCAATGAGATGAAACATACCTACCACGTCTCACCCCAAAATATATATCTATCGTATAATAACACAAGGGACGACTATGACCTGGGGAATATCCACACCCTGCTCTATATTCCAGGATGCTCACCCTCTGCGCGGAACTTCCCAATGATAGCATGAGAGGGGTATTCTTAACCACATAAGTATATATATCGCCCACATGCGCAATATACATACATCCATATGATCCCATCATATGATCTAATATAGTAAACCATCATATACGGTTTAAATATCCATACCATGTATGTCGACAACATAAATATATCCATATATTCATTTCCATACATAGATATATGTACATATATTCACACATCGCTACATCATTATATATACAAACTAATTCTCATTCATATGTATAAGATATATAAACTCGGCTATAAGTATACATACTCCTCAATATACAAGCCGTCACCACAATTTCCATTAAATTTACCTCGATATGTGAATACAATCCCTCACTCGAAACATATTCAATCAATTTTCCTATGATGAATAGTCTCCCAAAACCCTATGTATATATCTATAGATATATATATTCAACATTAGGGTTATCACCCAAGAGTTTGTGTAGGAATCCATCACTACACGTTTCATCCAAATCCAAAAGTACCTAATAACCTTTAGTACTATTTAACCATAGGCATACACATGACTTAATAGTCTAAAACCTCAAATTATTCCAATCCTTGTTTCAAGTATTGGAATCTCAATGGTCATATCCCCATAATTACGTGTAAACTATCCTAACTAGAATTTACACTACCGCAAATTCTAGTCGATAATAAAATCCCAAGCGTTCCCAATGTCACCTATGGTTCAAATAAATCTCGGGAACCCTTACTCCTATAGAGTTATCAATTGATCCTTAGTCTAAACATTTCTAAGGACATGATACCCCACACTCTTAAAGAATATGTAACCATTTTCTTCCATTTGATGTCGAATTGTATCTTAACAATATCCTATCCTCACTAGGATTTCACATAAATGTCGGCCTAGAAATTTCACAACATACATGGATATTTCTTATCCAATTATTCCAAGAAGTTCCCACTATCAGATACTAAGTGAGAGACCCCCTATAGGTCACCAAAATATATCTCTTACTTTATAAGAGAGAACCCCAAATAAACAAACCCAACCAAAAAGGGCTAGAAGTCATCTTAGGAAACCCATAAAACAGCCCATTAAGGAAGCCCCTAAGAATAAACTCCAAAAGAAAAGGGGGAGAAGAAATCCAAGTTTTGGGCTAAAAACAGGGGACCAGTCGACCAGTCCCAGACCCCCGGTCGACCGCGAGTCAAAAATTTGCCTACGAAGAAATGCAGTACGCTTTTCCCTTAAGGCGCGGTCGACCGGTCCTCAGACCACGGTCGACCGGCCATACCAGATATGCTGGTTGATTTCTGCTTCTTAGCAAACCCACAAAATTAATACCCTAAAACTTTCATTCTAATCCCCAAACTTTAATCAAATCATAATTTTAAGCCCATTAATCAACCCAAAGTTGATTCCAACCACTTATAATCCATTAAATCCATATTTAAACATTGATTTCAAGATTAAACCTAAAAATCTAGGTTTGGATGTTAATACCCAAAAATCCATTTCTTTACCCCACAAATTATGAAATGAAATACACAAATAGCTATTTAGCAAGATTAAACAGTTGCCTCAGATTTGTAGATGTTGGA
Source organism: Sambucus nigra (assembly GCA_949130495.1). Taxonomy (NCBI): domain Eukaryota; kingdom Viridiplantae; phylum Streptophyta; class Magnoliopsida; order Dipsacales; family Adoxaceae; genus Sambucus; species Sambucus nigra. The sequence goes on along the minus strand of OX422218.1, from coordinate 32,693,929 downwards.
TCGTCTTCGATGTCGTGGTTTTGGGTCGGAATCTCCAAGCTTTCTTCCTCTCTCTCTTCTTTTCTTCTTCTTTCTCTCTTCTTTCTCCCTCTAGGGCTTTTTCTCTCTTTCTCAAAATGAGAAAGGCTTGATCCGTAAGCCTTAAATCCCTTAAAATAATAAACCCAATTTTAAATGTTAATACACACTTTAAATGACTCGTTTACTCCAATTCGAGCCAAGCATACTTAAAAACATTCCGGAGCCGAAATAAAACCCAATGACAGTCATTTTGACTATCTCGACCCTTCCGGGATCGATGGTACCCTCAAAATCATCATTTGGAATACTTTAAAATATTCTCTATTTTTGGGCCTCAATTCCCAAATTTTGAAATTCTCCAATTTAATTAAATTTTATTTTCCCAAAATTTAATTTCTGAGACTCCAAAAATTGAGGGTTGTTACAATTACTTTAACTATACACCATATAAGTAAATAGGTTCGGTTATTTGACATGGTATAATCTTACATTGAATTTACATTGGGTTTATTTATGATCATATGGTTGGCTATGATTTTTACTTATTGATTATTTTGTTCATCTCATTTCTCCAAATTGCTTCACACTAGTGTTTTAGTGCATAACTCCTAAAACCATTCACGGCAGTATTCATATATCCCATTAGTAAAAAGTCATTGTAAAAGAACATGATAATCAATGCTTTCAAGTCCTGATAATTTTCCACCTATTGTGAATACACATCTCTAGATGTTTATGTCATAGTCACATGGATACTTAATTAACTTAAAAAATTCAAAGAAATACTCTCTTTTGTTTAGTGGTAATGTATTTATTGTTGGCGACTTGATAAATGATGCATTGGGATGCATTTCTATGTGTAGTTATGTTCTTATGCCCTTATGACCGTGTCTTCAAGTCCTTGTTCTTGCAATCAATGTTTAGTACATTTATAGGAAGAGTATTTCCTATATTCTCTTCTGTGTACGTCAAATCTATGTTTTATCTGTCCAATTTATTTTCACTTGGTATCGAATGTTTTTCTTATTGCTCGGATGCGTCCCGTGCTTCATATTTGATAACAAATGAAATTTATTGTATATTATTTCTCCTAGTAAGTCTAAGGACCGAGTTTGTTGCTTAAGGATACCATTAAATTCCTTACTCCCTCACCCGATGAAGTTCTAAGGTAGGTTTCATGCATGGCTAATATAACCAACCTACTTTTCAAACATTGATACAACGCTTATTCATTACATGGGGGACAAGAAAGATAACCTTTTGTGCTCTACCGTGACAAGTTACTATCAACTGGAAACTCATTTATCATACACAATATAACTGAATATATTCAAACAAAAAAATTATTTTTCTAAGGGATCATAACTAAGTACACCACGTTACCATAACTCATTCAACTCGCAAACCAAAGGTTTCATATAAACATCAATCTCTGTCCTCAGGGCATGCATCTCAGGAATACGTAAAGGCATCATGAGAAATGGATCCTTCATGAAGTTCCACAGTTGCAAATTGTATGGAATCAATACCATATGCCTTATGCTATAATAAGTACTCATGTTTCCCACATGTTTAATCCATCAATGGCCAAGCCGAGCGTCACATTTTGTGGAACCTTGGAAAACTCGATAGAACATCGATTGAATCCCTTTAACTCATCACTATCGACTAGATACCTATGTATCCTATCGTCTATAACCTTATTACTATATCATCTCATGTACGCAGTTGCCTTCCTTAACATGAACAATCTCTACAACCATGGTGTCAGTAGGAAATAGTTTAATGCCTTATTCGGAATCTTCTTACTATTTCCACAATTTATATTATATCTATACTCATAACATGTTGAACAATTTCCCAAAGTAGCATTATCCTTACAAATAACAACACAATCATATACACATGCATTAATGGTCTTTATCCCAAGCCCACTTGTTGGCTTCATGAATTGAATATTAAACCAAATTATCGTCTGGTAACATTTCTAATAATACTTCCATCAGCATGTCAAATGACTTACTGCTCCACTCACCCATAACTTTCAAATGAGATATTGTAATTAGAAATTTTAATAATGTATACTTTTTACAACCTCCAATGTTTTTTGAATTTTCCACACCTCTTCCCTTTGTGGTGCTATGAAATAGCAAGATAGATATCAAATCCCCCCTAATCACGATCCCTACATTCCCCCTATAATAGACTTATAATAATTAAGGTAATGCATAATCATCCTCAGCTTCATTGTCTTCCATTTCAAGGAGAGTTTTTAGGAAACGTATTCCCCATGGTGCACCAAGTTCATATAACTTTCCATCACATGTGTGCGAATAATGGTTATGGTAATCATTACATGGACATTTGTAATATCATTTTTCTCACTTTTGCCATCGCTCTATCAAAACAAGACTTGCCCATTCACAATATCACGCACTTACTCTGTGCTTAAATGTCATCCAACACTGGTCGACCTCCTCCATAAGAACATATAAAAAAAATGCACCACAACAAATGATCAAATTGTTTTCTACTTAGAATTAGCTTATCTTTTTCCCTTTTGAAAAAGAGGAAAGAAATGTCTAAAATAAAGATTCTACTATGTTCCCTAAATAATAACAACCAAAAAAGTAGTTGTCGTGCCTGAATAATTTAAAATTTTAATAACAATACTCGATTAGTATTTCTATTGCCAAATTATGTTCATACTCTAAACAAACCCACTAAAATAATAGAGACACTAAATCAATTGAAGCCTCAACTAAAAATAGAATAAAAATTAACAAACAAAATACCAACTGATTTCAAACTCGAGAATAACAATACCAAATCGATATTTGTGATGTCAAAATATATCAAGACCTAGATCATTATTTCAAACAGTACAAAAACATTATTTTAATTTAACATCAAAGAACTAATGTCGATTGGGTAGTGTCATTTTGGATGAAAGGTAATAAATTCGGAGGCACTGAAATTAATGGGGCAGATAGTTCAAAATACGATAATGTGGAGGGTCGTTGGATAGATAAGTATATAATTATGATTTGTGTGTTTAGATGGGCCTACCCACAAACGCATGCACACATGTACACACATAGGCGTGCACACATACATATAATATAACTATATACATTTCATATACTAAACAAGGAAATTATTTTAATTCAATCTCTCAAATTCGGATAAATTTTTGTTTAAATTATGAATAATTAAAAACATTGTTTATCCTTATACACACGGAAGTTTGTGCACTGACTCGTCTTCAGAATGGGAGAAAGTAATTAAAGTATTAATTCTCAGTGGAAACTGATTCATCAGAATTAGGTTGTCCCTTTGAGCCTATTTCTTGGGATCTCCAATCCTTTAGGTTGGGTTTCCATTAAGACGACTCTTTAGAATTTTACAGGCTTTAGGCCCATTTCTCGTTATAAACTTGCAACTTTCTCTCCAGGTATACCTTTAGTTAGTGGATTCGTAATATTTTCCTTCGACTTTACATAGTCAACAGAAATAATTCCATTTAAGAGAAATTGTTTAATGGTTTGGTCTCGATGGCATATATGTTGTGATTTAACATTATAGTTATTATTTTCAGCCCTTCCAATTGTCGATTGACTATCACAATGTATTATGACAGCTGGCACGGGCTTTGACCATATTGGAATATCCTCTAAGAAGTCTCTAAGCCATTCAGCCTCTTCCCCAACTTTATCTAAAACAATAAATTCAGATTCCATAGTGGATTTTGAATATACCTCCAAGAGTAAATACATACCTCCAAGAGTAAATACATAAATTCAGATTCCATAGTGGATTTCGAATCCCCAACGTTTGCTTCGAGGATTTCCAAGATACGGCTGCACCTCCAAGAGTAAATACATACCCACTTGTGGATTTCGAATCGTTTGAGTCAGATATCCAATTTGCATCGCTATAGCCTTCAAGTACGGCTGGATATCGTTCGTAATGCAACCCATACTCCAAAGAGTATCGAAGATATTAAAGAACTATTATCAAGGCTTTCCAATGATCTTTCCCGGGATTACTCGTATATCGAATGAGCTTACTAATTTAGCATTCTATATCAGGTCGAGTACAGTTTGTTAAATACATCAAACTTCCAATAATAAGAGAATATTGTATTTGAGATATACATTCACCTTTATTTTTAAGGAGGAGATGACTTTGATCTACAGGTGTTCTCACTGGACATTGATTATATTTATTACACTTTTGAAGTATTTTTTTCAACATAATGTGATTGAGATAAGCTAATTCCTTGAGGAGTTCTAGTAATTTTAATTCATATGATGACATCATCTAATCCTATGTCATTCATTTCAAATTTACTAGTCAACATTTGATTAGTAGAATTGATAAAATTATTATTATTACCAATTATCAGAATATCATCTACATATAGACACACAATCACATGTATGCTTGAGTGTTTTTGATGTAAACACATTTGTCACGCTAGTTTATTTGGAAACCATTTGACTTCATGACATTGTCAAATTTTTCAAGCCATTGTTTAGGTGCTTGTTTCAACCCATATAATGAGTTCACAAGTTTACATACTTTCCTTTCATTTCCAGGAGATCTAAAACCTTATGGTTGTTCCATATATATTTCTTCATCTAATTCACCATTTAAAAATGTCATTTTAACATCCATTTGGTGTATTACCAATTTATGTATTGATGCAATTGAAATTAATATTCTAATGGATGTAATCCTTATAAGAGGTGAATATTTGTCGAAATAATCTATTCCCTCTTTTTTCGTGTATCCTTTAGATACAAGTCTAGCCTTATATTTATCAATGGTTCCATCAACTTTCATTTTCCATTTGAATATCCATTTACACCCTAACGGTTTTGTCCCTCGTGGTAGGTCCACCAGTTCCCATGTATGATTTTGCATAATGGATTCAATTTCACTATTGATAGCTTCTTTCCAATATGAGGCTTCCGAAGTGGATATAGATTATTTTACCGTTTGAGGTTCACTTTCTAACAAATAAGCTAAAAACAATGCTTCCCCCAACATGTTTTGGGGTAATCCGAAACTTATTCATGATGCATTAATCCTTTATTTTAAAGTTCGGTTTTTATGTTCCGTAATCCCATTTGATTGAGGAGAATATGGTGCGGTAGTTTGGTGAATAATTCCATTCTCTAAACATATTTCCTTAAAAGGATATTCGTATTCACCACCTCTATCACTTCTTAATTTTTTAATATTTTTACCAAGTTGATTCTCAACTTCTATCATGTATTTCCTAAAAGCATCAACTGCTTCATGTTTGCTTCTTAGAAGATAGACATAGCAATATGTAGTACAGTCATCCACAAAGGCAATAAAGTACTTTTCCCACCTCTATTTTGAACAAATTTTAAATCACATATATCACTGTGAATTAAATCTAACGGTTTACTACTCCTTTCAATTGAATGGAATGTTGTTTTAGTTAATTTATCTTCTACACATGTTTCACATTTGTTACGTTTATCAATGTTAAATTTAGGAATTAATTCTAAGTGAATTATTTTACTTAAAGTATTATAATTAACATGTCCAAGTCTACCATGCCACATATCCATAGACTCAAGCAAATGAGCAAAAGATATCATATTATTATTATCATTGTTACTTTTAGCTACAATAGTCATGACATTCAATTTGAACATCCCATCACATATATCCCTTCCCTACATCCATTCCATCTTTACTTAGTACAAATTTGTCTCCAACAAAGACTAGATTAAATCCTTTCTTTCTTACCACGAAACTGGAGACAAGGTTCTTTCTGATGTCAGGCACATACAATACATCGTTGAGTGCGAGATGCTTCCCCGAAGTCATTTTTAGAACTACTTTGCCTTTACCTTCAACATTCAAGGTGGAGGAGTTTCCCATGAATAATTGTTCTCCATTCGTAATTGATTGGTAGGTTGTGAACATACTTTTATCGAAACACTCATGGCATGTAGCGCCCGTATCAACCCACCACTCTTTTGTATTACCTACCAAATTAACTTCAGATACAACTTCTTAGAGAGAAAAATTAGAAACACTGTCGGATAATGCATCAACTTCTGTCATGTTGCTTATGGTTCTTTCTTCTTGAAGTTCTCTTATTTTTTGGCTTGTGAAAATCCTTGGCCCTATGACATTCTTTGTTTTAATTAAAACATTTTCCTTTGAACTTCTTAGCACCACCTTGTTTACTTGTGCCTTCATTTTTATGCTTCCACTTTTTTTTTTAATTTTTGTCCATCCTCAATAATATTTCCTTTTGCAGACATAGCATGGTTACTATTTTTCTTTTCGGATATACAATTATCTTCTTTTATCCTTAACCGAAGAATTAAATCTCCAAGTCGTATTTATTTTCGTTTATGCATCAAATAATTCTTTGAAATCTTTCCAAGAAGGAGGTAGTTTTTCAATTACCGTAGCAACTTGAAATGTTTCACTCATGACCATATTTTCAGCAAGTATTCCATGAAAAATTAATTGAAGCTCTTGGACTTGGCTTATGACAGTCTTTGAATCAACCATTTTATACTCAATAAATCTACTGACCATGAATTTTTTCATGCCGGCATCCTCGATTTTATATTTTTTATCCAAAGACTCCAATAACAATTTAGCAGCTTCGATTTGACTATATACATTATAAAGTGTATTGTCCAATCCATTAAGGATATAGTTTTTGTAAATAAAATCTGAATGCTTACATGCTTCTACACCTGGCAAAGTTGTCTCATCCATTAAATTTTCATTAACCACATGAGCATATTTATTAATAAACCTCGCAAGATTAATGGTAGTTAAATAGAACAACATATTTGTTGCCAACATTTAAAATCAGTACCATTAAACTTTTCGAGTTTTTCTCCATGAGTTATAGGAGTCGAAATGGTAGTAGGAACACTGATAACCAAAATGTTTTGAGGAACATACATCACATTCTTAGAAGATTCAATAGCCATTACTCTGCTATTGAATAACACAAAACCAATTTATGAAATGTATAGAATTTTTAAAAAAATTAAAAATTGTAGGGAAAAGAGATATTCAATGTAAACACATTGTAGTATGTATATAAAATAGGTAAAAATTACCAATCTAATTTCACTTAAGAAAATTAAATTTATTTACTGAAAACCGAAAAAAAAATTATTCTATCTTAAGATTGTTGTTTACCGAATTACGAAAAAAATATTTGATTAAATAATAAAAAAAGTAATTAAAATAAGAAGAACATACAGTTTGTGATTGAAACAATCACTTGAAGAGTTTTGACCGAGTCGAAAGTTGAACTATCTCTCCTTAAGACAAGATACGCCCCCACTACAATGATGATGACAAATTCAACGGGCGTCTGCCTCCGAGGATGAAATGATCAACGACTGTTACAAGAAGCACTTTAGTGCAACAGTCCCATGAAACAACAATGATGAATTTCGCTCAAGCAGTAAGAAGGGAACAAGGATAGTAGTAGGGAATTCTAAAAGATTTTCTGCTGTTTAAAATGGACTGCATATGGTCCTTTTTATAAATGGTGAAGGGCTACAACTCATGGCTTTTCCCAGAAAATATGTGACTGTTTATATACTCGTATCTCTCTAACCACGCAACTCAGCTTTTTTAAATTATTAATTAATGAAGAAAATAATTAATCTGTAATTAATTATTTCGTTTCGAGAAACGAGATTTTTTGGTTCAAAAAATAAATCTTACAGCCCAGCGGTCAATTAAAATTTGTCCAAGAAATTTAATTATTGATCAAGAAAGACCCAAAAAATTTTAAAAAAATCACCGCGTGTGTGGGTTTTGGCCTAAGCCCAACATGTGCCGAGTGTAGGTCATCTCCCCTTCAAAGTGTTGGGATAGCCTAGCGCATCCAAGACTTAGTCCCATAACTTGGGTATATTAACTCCAAGTATTTCTACCACTTTTTCAATGTGGGACAAACCCACTTAACTATGTTACACCATCTAGCTTCAACTCAAATGGGTCACTTTAAGTCAAAATTTCTCGTTCATTACTTCACTATTTTGAATAAGTGAGTATACCAAATTAATATCCTTGACACAAGGAACACATTGGTACTCAGACACATTAGTTTTATAATATGTGTCTTAATTAAAATTGAATCTAAAGTTTGACCAAATAAGATGTCATTTAATAAAATATACAATAATAACTACCAACAAATTACACTAAATTTCCTCCTATTGAGAGTTGAGAGTGCAAATAGTAAAAAAACTTGACCCCAAACAACAATTATAAAAAACTTTTGTGCCACGGATTAAATAAAGCGAATATGTAAAGCATAGGGATGAAAAACGAAAACAACCTTGATGAAAAGCATGGGGAGTATTAACATTAGTGATTCCGACGTTGAACAATTTTTCTGGTTGGATTGGGGAAGTTACAACGGTTTCATAAGTGATGACACCCATTGTGTTTGCCTTTGCAGTGTTGAAGAGAAAACTATAGGTGTTATTTATAGTGTGAGGATAAAGGCTACGAAATTCCAATTCAAGGATCTAATTTAGGCATATATCTTATCACATTAAACATATGGTTGGGACAAAATCTTTTATTTCATACTTTTTGTGAAATAAGATAAACTACCTTGTATAACAACTTCATTTTTTTATACAAAATTAAATTATAGAAAATGAGCATATCCATGTAACACCCCACGATTTTTGGAGACTGAGAAATTAAATTTTGGGAAAATAAAATTTAATTGATTTGAAGAATTTTAAAATTTGGGAATTGAGGCCCAAAAATAGAGGAGATTTTAAAATATTTCGGATGATGATTTTGAGGGTACCATTGATCCCGGAAGGGTCGAGATAGTCAAAATGACTGTCATTGGGTTTTATTTCGGCTCCAGAATATTTTTAAGTCAGTTGACTCGAATTGGAGTAAACGAGTCATTTAAAGTGTGTATTAACATTTAAAATTAGGTTTATTGTTTTAAGGGATTTAAGGCTTACGGATGAAGCCTTCTCATTTGAGAAAAAGAGATAAAGAGAAAGAAAAGATAAAGAAGAAGAAAGGAAAGGAGAGAGGGAGAAAAGCTTGGAGATTTCCGGCCAAATTGCGACATCGAGGACGATCCAACCTCTACAAATCTGAGGCAAGTGTTTAATCTTGCTAAATAGCTATTTGTGTATTTTCATTTCATAATTTGTGGGTTAAAGAAATGGATTTTTGGGTATTAATATCAAAACCTATATTTTTGGGTTTAATCTTGAAATCAATGTTTAAATTTGGATTTAATGGAATATAAATGGTTGGGATCAACTTTAGGTTGATTTATGGGCTTAAAAATCATGATTTGATGAAGGTTTGGGGGTTAGAATGAAAAATTTAGGGTTTAAAATTTGTGGGTTTTGATGAAGAAGAAGAACCCTTCAAAATTTGCAGGTCCGAATCGATTCGCCCCTAAGCGAATCGATTCGGTTTAGGGAAATTGCAGGTCTGCATTGACCGAATCGATTAGGACCCAAGCCGAATCGATTCGGCCTGTGGCAGTAGCCCAGGTCTTTGGACCCGAATCGATTCGCCTTGGAGGCCAAATCGATTCGGAAACAGGGCATTTTGAGGTGTTTTCTCCATAGTGATTCCAAACCCTTTTTGGTTGGGTTTATTGATTTGGGGGCCTTCTTTTATGATGTAAGAGATATGTTCTTGGAGACATTGAAAGAGTTTCTTACGTATTAGGATTTTGGGGACTCCTTAGGGTATTTGGGAGAAATATATCCATGTACGTATTGGAGTTTCATATGGAGATTGTGGGGAAACCTCATTGAGGTTGGGAATACCAATTATAGATACAGGTATAAATATGATTTGAGGTTGACAACTCTTAGAGAGTGAGGGATCTCATATCCTTAGAAATTTTTAGACTAAGGAACAATTGATAACTCAATAGGAGTAAGGGTTCATAAGATTAATTGAACCATACGTGAAATTGGGAACGATTTGGATCGTACTATGGACTAGAATGAGCGGTAGCATAAATTCTAGTTAGGATAGTTTACACGTAATTGTGGGGAAATAACCATTGAGATTCCAATACTTGAAACGAGGTTGGAATAATTTGAGGTTTTAAACTATTAAGTCATGTATGTGCCTATGGTTAAAAAGTACTAATGGTGATTATGTACTTTCGAATATGGATGAAATGTGTAGTGATGGATTCCTACACAAACTCCTGGGTGATAACCCTAATGTTGAATATATATGTATAGATATATACATATGGTTTTGGGAGACTATTCATCATAGGAAAAATAATTGAATATGTTTCAAGTGAGGGATTGTATTCACATATCGAGGTAAATTTAAAGGAAATTGTGGTGACAGCTTGTATATTGAGGATTATGTATACTTATATCCTAGTTTATATATCTTATACATATGAACGAGAATTAGTTTGTATATATAATGATGTAGCGATGTGTGAATATATATGTACATATATCTATATACAAATAAGAATATATGGATTTATTTATGTTGTGGACATACATGGTATGGATATTTAAACCGTATATGATGGTTTACTATGTGATCATATCATGGGATCATATGGATGTATGTATAATGCGCATGTGAGCGATATATATACTTATGTGGTTAAGCATAACCCGCTCATGCTATCATTGGGAAGTTTCCGCGCCGAGGGTGAGCATCCTGGCATATAGAGCAGGGTGTGGATATTCCCCAGGTCATTGTCATCCCGTGTGTTATTATACGATAGATATATTTTTGGGATGAGACGTGGTGGGTATGTTTCGTCTCATTGCCAGTTGGAGCTATGGCCGCTTCCTGGGACGTCGTGTGTGTGAGTTACCACGAGATGGGGGTCGTTGAGCCCCACCATGGTGGTCCCCAGTTGCTACGTGAGCCAAGTACTGGGAAGATGATAGCATTGATGCAGTTTTATCGGCGATATATATAGCCGGGTGGATTATGTGCATGTCCATTGTACATCAGCTATGATTCGTACACTTGGTCATGGGTATGGATGATTTGTATGTATATATATATGGTGAGAATAAAATACCTATATATATATATATATATATATATCCTATAGAGGAAAGGATATAGAATCTTTGTGGAGTACATCTTGGATGATTATGGTGTACTAGATTGATGGGGGTTGATATATCGCATTTAAGGAATATTTCGATTACATCATCCCAAGGATATTATTGGAGATATTAGTTGTAGTAGTAGTAGTATATGGTATGTATGGAATTATGGATCTCTAGGATCGACATTGCCAAGGAGTAGTGAAACGGGGTGGTTGCTTGTTTGGATTTCTCTTTGCGAGACACCCCATGCACGAAACGCAGCGCAGTGTTGAAATTGGAGAAAATTTCTGCCAATTATGGTTTGTACGACATTATGGATCTCTATGATCGACATTGTCCAGGAGTAGTGTAAGGGGCCGGTTCCTTATTTGGATTTCGCTTTGCGAGACACCCCACGCACGAAACATAATACATTGTTGAGATTAGAGAGGAGTTCTGTCGATATTTATGTGTGGCATAATGGATCTCCAGGATCAACGTTGACAAGGAGTAGTGTAACGGGGTGGTTCCTTGTTTGGATTTCGCTTTGCGAGACACCCCACGCACGAAACGCAGCGCGGCGTTGAAATTGGAGGGAAGTTGTGTCAATAATAATTTTGCATGCTTGTTATTTAGAAATTAAATCATATGTTTCAACGCAAATGCATATAGGGTAACTTATTAAATTTATAAAATGGTTAAATGATAAACCGGAATCCACAAAGCCTAATAAGGCACATATGATTGAAAATAAATACTTAACTGTGCTTAGAAAAGGGGTTGATTCTTGGGTTAAGTTAGGAAGGAAATTCTCGTGGGTATAGGCTAAGCCTATGATAAGTTAGGTTGTCCTAATAAATGTGGGTAATTTAACTAAAACTTGAGGACGCGAATAGGTGCGCACCTTTAGATGATAGGTGAGTTGGGGTTCCACGAGAGTGCGATTCCACTTTTAATTATGAGATAAGTGCACCGATAACAACTCGGGCGCTGACCCGTTTACTTTTCTCTCCTTCCAGTATATATATATATTATTACAGGTGTCCTGCCGCATGGATGCCGGATGACCTTCTATCCAGAGTTTTGGGAGCCGTGACAGGTGCGGACTGTTGCGGGATGTAGAATGTAGTCGCTTCCTCCTCGAATAAATTCTAGGTAGGATTCATGTTGTATATCGGGTTTTTACCCAAGGGATATTTATATACGTGTTTATATTTATTCCATTCCAGTTATTGTATTGGCTGTGACCCGACAGCTTATTCGGGTTTATTCTTTTTGTAGTATATTCTGTTGTGGTTATTTATTTTGTTTTATTCTAGCATTTCTTTTCTCATAGTTCTTTCATGCATTTTTCTTTTCTTTTTAGTAGTGTTAGTTGGTTATCTGTTGCACATTTTATTTAATTTTAACATCTCGCTTGTATGATATCGGGTAGTTAGTCCTATATTATATAGTACTGATAGTTGATGTTGAGACTTGACCATCGAAAACTCCTGATTTAATATTGTATAGGGCTGGCCACCCGTTATTATTTTAGGCGGGGTGTTACAATCCAGTTTGTTTGCCTTGGAAATTTTGAAATATTATCAGGATTGGATGAATGTTATCACAACTCGGGAAGTGGTATTTACTGTGAGGTTGAAGATTACAAAATGTCAAGTCCATTACAAAATGTCAACTCGGGCAATTCAGTATTGACATTTAAAAAAATATAAAATTTGTTTTTTCTTGTGTTTGCCCCCATTTATTCTTGTAAACTAATTTAATTTTCAAAAATTGACCTTTAACGTATGACCTAATATTTTTCAAATATTTTCATAGTATTACTCATAACCAACAATTCAATGTTTCAAAATCAATAATGATCCTTTTTAATGAAAAATAATGTAATTTGGGTTTAGTACTCGAGTATAATAGGGCCAAAGCCAAAAAAAGTCAAAATAATATTTTAGACTCATTTCTCCCTTTGTGCGTGAATCCACAACTTAGAGAATACTAAAAATTCAATGAAATAAGGAACCATTTTTCAAATTTAAAAATTATGGTTTTCAACAGTTATGTAAATATATTTTTATACCATTCATATGTTTTTCTAATTTTACATTAAATATTTGGAGAACTCTAAAAATTTGAAAATGATTGTTGGGGAAAACTATTAAAATTACAAATTTTAAAATGGCCCAAAATTTGAAATATATTTGCTTTCAAATTTCCTTCTTGTTTTAGAATAAAAAATGGAGTATAATACAATCATATGTTTGTTCCTGGCATATACGATCACTATACCTTTGATGTAGTCTAAATAGGTTAATTGACTTTGGGTGCCCTTTGTTCATATTTATCACTCTTTGGGTGACTAAGTTGTTACTATTAATGGTATGGTTCCATTTCTAATTAGGTAACGAGCACTATACCTCCCCCTCTCTCTCTACCTCTAAATATATATATATATATATATATATATATTCACTTATAAAATGTTAGGCATCGTATTAATTTTGGCTTAATATGAGCCTATCCACGTGCCACCCATTATAATATTATTATTATTTTTTTTTATATTTCCAAGAGGACTCCTCAAATTATCTTCACTACCGTTCATAGCAATCTAGGTCTATATGAATTATGAATTCATGTAACACTCCTGTAATACCCCACACTTTTATGAATATTTAAATTACCTAAATGGGTGTAATTTGAAAATTTGAGGAATTAGAGTGAATAATAATTTTTGGAGTTTATGAGGGTTAAATGATTTTTGATGTGTGTTACACTTACTTTTGGGATTAAGTAAAGGACTCGAATTATTTAATTACATGTCGCAGTTGGGTAAAGCGACGAAGGATATTATTTTTAATATGGAAAGCTCGTACTAACTTGTGCTGGGTTTAATTAGTGTATTGTAATTAAGTGACTCAGATGGATATTGCGAGTCTGTTGTTGGTTTAGGAATGGACAAGATAGTCTGAAAAGAGTATCCGTGAGTAGTGTTTGGATTTCGCGAATTTTTTGGACCATTAGGGACTCGCAATTAAGTAAACGAGTCATTTTCATTTTATAAGTCATAACCCGTTATTTCTCTCTATATAAGACACGAGAGAGTGGGGGAAAGAACAAAAATATAGAAAGGGGGAGAGGGAGAAGAAAAAGGGATTTTCGTCCATATTCCGGGGGATTCGATTCGAGGTCATCGGATTTTATCCACGAGGCCAGTGTTTAGTTGTTTATTTAATTTAGTGTATATATCTCATATTATAGTTGGTAAACTATATAATTTTGGGGTAGAACCCTTAGAATAAATTTGGGAAAATTTGAGTTTAAGTTTACAATTTGATGTATTGTAAACTCTTAATGATTTCTAGTGTTAAACTCATAATAACGGAGTGTAAAAATGATTAGAAATGGGAGAAATGATAAAACTATGGTTTTAGTGTTCATAGGGTTTAAATCTAAGAAAACTGGTTTAATCCCCTAAATAATTGATGTGTTAGTTATAAATCAATGTTTAAGTGATTATAGTGTTGCTGGTTGAGATTAGTAAACATAAAAATATAGGTTGGATTGATAATTGGTGTTTTGGAGATTCAGGTTTTGTAACAATGGAGAGTTGGCAGACCTATCTGTGTGACCGGTCAACCGCGGCCCTATGGTTGGTCGACCGGGTCAAGGGAAAAAGGCTACTGCCTAGCTCGCTAGGTAATTTCCTATATCACCATCGACCAGGGTTCAGGGACTGGTCAAATGGTACTATGTTTTCTGCCCAAGAATTTGGAGTTTTCTATTCCTTCTTCTCTTTGGGTTTAAAAATGGGGGCTTCCAAATTAGTGGATTATAGAGGGTTATAACCTAAAGAACTTGAGGAGCTGCATACAGTCCTTGGTTAGTTAATGGTACAATCCGTGGTGCGAACCTAACGAATGTTTAGGAGGAGAGACATTCGAGAAAATTATTCGGCAAGAGTATGTAAGCATATTTATGCGGTTAGGATAATTATGTCGATTATGTTTGAGTAAATCCTACGAGGAGACCAGGATGAAATTTGGAATATAGGATAAAGATGACCGAGCGGTTATCCGATGCGTTTATTGGCAACTATTATCATAGGAAATGCGATACCTAAGGGACTAAAATAAGTTGACAGTATACTTATTTAATTACTTTGAATATGTATATTCGGAGAGTATATAAATCTTTAAAAGTGATTAAGGAACAAGTTATATATAAAGTGAGAGAATACTTTTGAGTTTAGTATTTTAAGTGTATGAGTGCTTATATACTATTACGAATGGGAACATTCGGGGTTATCGACTATCGTTATATGAGCTTGGCAATTATAGCCATATATATATTTCAGAAGTGATGTAGATTATATATAGGATGTGATTACGGTATATATAATATGATACAAAAATTCAGACATATATATACATGTATGTATGTGATTAGTATATTTGTATCTTAGAGGCTGATTCCATTGGCTTTCCTTTGGCGTAGGGGTGGAACATCCAGATTGTATATATTTTCATTAGTGCGATTCGGGGAGGTTGCGTGATGAGGGTGAATCCCCTGGATTGAGGAGTAGGGAGAGTATATCCCCATGTCATCTTGTCCTGCGTACGAGTGCGATACGTGTACTCTACCTGTAGAGAGGACATGACCGCCTCCACCTTTATGTATTCTTACCACGACCATGAGTGAGTCTAGCTTGGTACCATGGTTGAGTGAATAAACCTACATAGGCACTATGAGACTGCATATTCGAGTTATAGCTCGTTGGGATGGTTATTATGCTGGTGATTGTAATAAGTATAATTATATTCTTTGATCATAGTATATTTCTTGCATATGAGAATGAGATTTCATATAGACTAAATATATTTATATGAAGTGAAAAGACTCATAAAGTGTCTTTCCCCTTCCGGTCGATTCATATCCGGATTTATATGTAAATGAATTATGGGTTCTAGTAAGAACTGTATACATATATGTAATTATGCGAGATATATATATATTCTTGTTACTTGCTTAAGGCCTAATCAATATCGACGATCAACATTGCCAGGTAGTAGTGTATCGGGGTGGGGTGGGGGCTTCCTTGTTTGGATGTTGCTTCACGAGAAACCCCGCGCACGAATGTAGAGAAATGTTGGGAATAGGGAGATGTTTATCCTTTAATACTCGGGTAGGAGGATTTTTAGAGGGTGGGAAATAGTGCTTAGTTTGGAAGGATAGCTTAACTAGTAGGTTTAAATCCTATGCAATAGGTGCACAATATTAGAAGAGGCGTGAGGGGTATCTCATAGGAGTGCGATACCAATTTGAATATGAGATAAATCACATTTTAAAATATGACCTTTAATTACTTGCTAAAATATTTTCAAACTCGGGCTCTGACGGGTTTTCTCTATTTTCCTCTCTTGTTATATATATGTATATATATATATAGGTGTCCAGACACAGGGACAGCTAAATGATAATTCCTTCGAGTGAGATGTTTGTTGCAACAACTATGCATGCATGTAGGTTTACTGTAGACGCTTCTATCCTTGAGATCCTGATAAGAGGTATTGTAAAAATATTCAGGCCAATGGCCTAATTGTATTCATTTATTCTTTTACCGCCTTTTTGTGCAGCATTTGATTTGATTGTATTATGTTAAATCAAGTGTTCGATTATTTTATTTCATTTCAGTTCCAAATACATAAACTGCTGTGACTGATTTATTTGATTGGCTTGGTTAAAAAGATTAGTTAAATAAAATTTTGACGTCAGTTTAATAGGTTATTAGTAATTAAATTGGTTTTCGACCGTGATGCTAAGAATGAATCATATGAGACTCCTATTTTAATTTGGTATAGGATTGATTACCTGGTATTTTATTAGGCAGGGTGTCACAGATGGTATCAGAGCATCAGGTTCTAGTGTCCTTAGGAATATGTGTGGGTGTACTACGCTTTCAGCGTTTCTCTCGATTTGATATAGAGCCTTATGGTTACGATTTTTGATTCCTCTTATGATATTTTGTTCTCCCTTTATTATATAAGATTATAGTAAATCTTTTCCTCGTTCATGATTCGTACACTGATCGAGGAAGGGCGACTAAGGAAGGCCGTGATGAGGACAGCAAGAGGTGGGGCTTAGTTGAATCTATAAGTTATAGTTGGGAATGAGGACCGCAGTTGAGGTCACTTATTTTGTGTCATTTTTATGAATTTCTACAATGACTACTAAAGTATATTAGTTATAATTATTTACATACCGCTATAGTATGGAGAGTGGTGCTGACTTGAATTACCCTGTGAAACAAAGTTAGGGAAATTTTTTGAAAGGGTCTTTGAAATGGACCATATGTTGAAGTTAAATCATGTGAAGTAAGTGTGGCATTACTGAGCGAAAGTAGAAAGCTTAAAAGCTTTGGCTTTGACCAGGGAATGGAAATACCCATATTTAAAAATTCAACGAAAAATTTTCACTCATGGGAGAAATATTGAAATCATGGGAATAATAACCACTATGTTTGGGGGAACAAGATGTTTTTCTCATAAAGGGATCTTACAGATGGTTTTAACCGCGATTTCCCATAATTTAGTAGGAATGAACATAATGTAGTTTCTGGATTATTCACATAAAGATCGGTTAGAGGCCGGCAGAGAATAAAGAGTGATAGGGATAAGTGAACTTTGTACCGAATTAAGGTAGGTACAATGAAGAGGGAGTCCTTCTGTGGAATGATGGGCTCACTAGTACGTGTTGCTAACACTTACGGAGAAGTTGTGTTCGCGAAACCTCATTGGCAAACATCCACCCAAGGAATTCATTGAAATAAGGCAGTTGAGGCTGGTGGACTATTTTCCTTAGTTAGAGGAGCAAAGGGAACTATGAAGGTGATTATCATAATCGAGGCAATAGAGTCTAAGATACTGACAACCTTAACATGGTCAGAGTGTACATAAATGGACCGTTGATTAAAGAAGTCTTGGTTCGGTTAAGACAAATGTACTATATCTGAGAACCATTTAGAGGAGTCATGGAGACTGGTGAAGTTATTGTTATGAGTTTCACCTCGAATGAAGGAGGTATATTTTGTATGATTGGATAACGTCACAGTATTTTGTTAGACCTATATTTGTGTGTGTAATTAGAGCTTCTGGAATTATCGGTTCTTTTTTCTTCATTCGTTATGAAAATGGGTGTTGATATTTTAGGTTTGTATCTGATTTGTACTGCTCATTCTGTGTGTGTTATACGAATATAATACTATTGTAAGAGTAATGTTATTGTATTACCGAAGCGATAGAAGGCTTGTGATTGCAAGACTATCTTTTTCGTGGTTCCAGGGTGGAACAGGGTGTTGTTGAGATATCTCATATGGATACAAATTGAGCTCGCCTTTAATATATGTTTAGATGAAACCTCATTGGGTAGATGTTTCATTTTATCGATTTTAGTGTGTGGCGACCTTATAGTTATGATTTAAGGCATGTAGGATTTATTATTAAGCTGTGAATTTAAGCTCATTATTGTGTGTGCAAAGGACTTAGTGTTAGTACAAGCGCCTTGCGGTATGACTCTAGGAAAGAAGTAGGAGTTCTGACCACATTTTGTTGAAAAATGGGATGGGATTTTCTCGGTCGCATATTTGATGTTTACGGACCTCCACGACCGACAAAGTGAAGTAGTAGGGTATAGGAGGGGTTACTTGTTTGGATTTCTCTTGGGAGATACTCCACGAATGAACCTTAATGACATCATAAGTGGAGAGATGTTACGCGATGCAAGGATAGATCTTTTGCTGATAAGTCAAATAGTGTGGAGAAAACAATATGGACTGAGAGTTGTGTGATGATCACATTCTCATGGAGATAGAAGTGCTAGGGAAGAGCACTGAAATGTTTTTTCACGGCAAATAAGTTGATGAGGTAAGGTTAAAGAAATTGTTTTGAGGCTTATAGTCAGGCCTTGAATAGAACGCTAATTCAGAGGAAGTATGTTTTGGGTAGAATGTTCGTATCACTTTAACGAAAGTAGGCACCTCGATTAGTTAGACTTTCCTTTTTGCGAAGATGGAAGAACATAGTGGTAGAAGAGCGTTAGTAAGTTAGTGAGGTAGGATTTTAGAACGTCCTAATGGGGTTCCACAGTATTCATTTATTCTTTTACCGCCTTTTTGTGCGGCATTTGATTTGATTGTATTATGTTAAACCGAGTGTTCAATTATTTTATTTCATTTCAGTTTGAAACATATAAACTATTGTGATTGATTTATTTGAATGTCTTGGTTAAAAATATTAGTTAAATAAAATTTTGACGCCAGTCCCATAGGTTATTCGTAATTAAATTGGTTTACGACAGTGATGCTGAGAATGAATCATATGAGACTCCTGCTTTAATTTGGTATAGGATTGATCACTTGGTATTTTATTAGGCGGGGTGTCACAACTCCCAAATAACTAATGTGTCTCTTCTTTACACCCTGTTATCTCACCAATTCCCATCCTTTGCACTTTCTCTCTTCATTTCCACATATTTCATATGTCCTTTCACCTATCCATGTATCTTTATATCTACCCTAGCCTTAACCTTTTTTGTTGCAACAAGAAAAAATAGTTGACCTATGGTTTGCCTCCTTACAAAGATGGTAATTTGATAACGTTTCTTCTTCATGATGACGTGCCTGGCCTACAGGTTCTAAGAAATGGAAAATGGATCGCGGTCTGTTCCATTCCTAAAACCTTTACCAATAACATCGGTGATCAAATGCAAGTACGGGTTTTATATTCATGCCTTTTAACAATTAGTTTATGAGATGCCCAAAAATATGAAGTACAATGTTAGTTTGATAAATTGTTTTGCGCCATGTTTCTTTAAAGGTACCCATCAATGATTGTTACAAGAGCGTGCTCCATCAAAATGTTGTGAACTGCCATAGATAATGAACATCAATTCCAACATGTTATTGTCCATCCCCTAATATTATGATGGGCCCTCCCGAGAATTAGTATATGATGATCAGCCTATAGTCTATATAAATTTTACCCACGGTGAATACTATCAGAAATTTTTTAATAGAGGACTTGGAAGTTCCTACCCAGAGTTGGTTAGACATGTTTTCTACCTCTTTTACTTAAATCTTTTGTTCTAGCAATTTATCAATCTTGAACAATCGAATAATTTTAGGCCGATGCACAAAATCGAAACATTTTAGTGCAACACACTAATGTGTCGCATCAACATTAATTTATGTGTGGGCTCAACTTTTGTTGGGCCTATTTAGAACCCAGACACAAGCCAATATGTTCGCGATATGTTGCACCAAATATCTCAATTTTATAAATACGCATGCAAGTACCCATAGCAAACACTATGTAACATTAACATCGGCTTGTATTTTTTCTCTCATACTAATGATAATCAACCTATTGGGTAATTTATTACCGTATCTGCTTCCATGTAAGGTATATCTAATCTGACCTCTTATATGTATTAAATTAGTAGTTTAAAAAAAAGTGTCAAATTTAATCAACTTGAGTTAATCATGTTCATGATCATGACTTCTCCACTGAGATGTTTTAATTTTCATTCTTTGCCAATAATGAGTTTAAAACATAAGTCCATCGCCAACCCTTAAAATGAGATATTAATAAGATTAAAGTGAAAAAACATAATGGCGGTGAATTAGTTAAAGTTTTCAACAAGAGTGTCATTTAATAATTGATATGTATGACAACTAAGTTAATGTAATTTTTTTGTTTTTTGTAGAAAGCACCAATTTGTACTTCACGTGAGTTTTCCATAGCATGTGGTGTAAATTGCATATACTATTTTCCCATTTTTTTTATTAGCATTATCTTGTTTTTGAGCGAATGTGTTTTTTCATATTGAGTTCTTAGCAAGCATGTTTGATTTATCATGGTTTATGTTAATATTACCAATATTTTTACTTTTTTAGTAAGGTAATATTTATTTCATTCTTTGTGCTAATTACAACATATAAAAAATTCTTAGTAAGAAAAAAATAAAATAAAACAAGGCTATGATATTAAACTTTTCCACAGAGTGTTATTTGTATTATTTAGGATAGAGACAATAGGGAAAGCATACGTATGAAGATTGAAAAAATCGTACATGTAGGTATTAGATATTTTTATGTAAGCTATAGGTATCATTTTTACAGAACAATTATGAGAATAATATGACCTTCACATCGCGCGGGTTTATACCTGGTAATATTATAAAATGATTTACAGACAATTATTTTTACTTTACACTTAGCATGTCCATTTGGACATTACTTAAAACCCATTTATATCCCCAAAAGGCATGTTTTTCATTTCTACGTTTCTCTCTATCTTTTTCTCATTATATGAGAGTTATTCATATTCCACAAATGTATAATGACTCGATACAAATTAACTCCTTCCATATTTTATTCTCAAAGTAAAACAAACGTTTGTATACCCACCCAAGAACTAAGACTTTTCAAATGTCCGTCCATGCCCTCAAAGTCCTTTCAAATAATTATGAACCAAAAACCAACTCCTTGTCAAGTTTTTCTACATTTCCTCTCGGATTTCAGATCTGGGTGTTTATACGGAATTAATGGATTCTGGATGAATGCTTAGAAAAAGATAATATTGTTCATTGACTCGTATATCAAAAATGGCATGGGTATGCCACCATATCCGATCAGCATAGGATCGTGAAAACCCATGGTATATTGATAATCACAAAAAAAAAGTGCTCAATTAACATAAGAATGTTCCTTAATTATATTAAATCTACTACTATTTTAGCTTATTTTTGTTTCTTACCCGTCTTTTCATCCCCTTCAAAATATTTTCTCTCTACTTCCACGGCAATTGAAGAATTATATTAATGGTGTACATAATATTTTTTATTAAAATTTAAATCTAAATACAATTTAAGCTTTAATATAACCCCAGAGATTATGTAACTATATTTTTTTGAATAATTATTCAATAATGGTTATTTTATGTAAGCAACCTCAAATATTACACATGCCTCGAGTTAGGATCATATTTTTCTTCACTTTTAATTTAATTATTTATATGATAGTCTAGCCCACGTATCACGCGGGTTAACACCTAGAATATATAATATATATATATGGGTATATGTATTGTAACAATTGAGGCAGAACATTGGGGGTTTACATCTGATGGTTTTAAATGCTGCCGCATGGCACCTAAGATTCATAGGGAGCTCACAATTCACTTAAAAAAGTTTGCACTCTAGCATGGGCCCATTCACCTTAATTCGAATACACTAGATTATACATCCAAACAATCCTTCTAATTAATTTCAGTCAATTTCTATGTCACACAGCGCACACAAATACCCTATATTCTTCATCCTTCTTCTTCTAGTCTCAAATATACCCTTTCTCTATTGCTATCCCCCCCCCCCCCCCCCCCCCATAACACAAACACATTTCTAAAACCTCCTAATACAAAAACCCTTGACCCCTAAATCATCCAAACCATTGTGTTTGGAATTACTATCCCACCCCCTCCATCTAAACCAAATAAAAAAAAGATGGTTGAAACTCAATTTTAATGTACCCATTTCTTTGTAGAGACCAACCCCATCAAATCCCCTAATCCCATGACTAGAGATTCGAACAAACATTTTCAAATTTTCAAATATGTTACAATTCCTAATTTTAATGTTTTTTAAAAATATCGTATGATTCTAATGTGGATCAAATTTGATGTTTAGATTTTTCATATGATATAGAGTTTTTTGTTTTCTTTTTTCTCCGAAGTACTATTTCTTATAGAAGCTCAAATTTTTGGAATCTATTTTGATATTTTGTTTTTTTTCCTATGACTTATATATTTTAAATCTCAATATGGTACAGTTTTGAATATGTAAGAAAATTTTGGTTAGTTATGGGTAAATAATTCATTTATTTTAGGGTTGTTAAATTCATCATTTGGGTTTATTGCTATCTAGGGATTATCAACAAACTTGATTGGAGATACATTTTTTAATTTGGTGCATCTTGTGAGGTAGTTTAATTTTTCTAATGATTTTTTTGTTTTGGTTATTAATTGGTGTCGGTTGCTGAATTGCTGCTTGTTGTTGATTATTTGGAGGTAGTACTAAAGCACCTATATTCTTTTTCCAAAAATTTTGTAAGACCATCTAATATATGTTGCTATTTTACTATGCTTCTATTTTAAAATTATTCCTTTTGATAATTTTTTATGAAGATATATTAAATATATGAGTATTAGTTCATTTAGATTTATAAGCATTTTCATATTGTGATTTTAAAAGTCAAGGAATTGAGCATTCATTTTACCGTTCTAATTTTGAACTTTAATAAAATTAATTTAGTTACTTTTGTCATCTGCTAGGTTGTTAAAAAATAATGAGAAATAAAGAAGGTGATTGACGAAGAGAGCTACATCATTGGTAACCAATTACATTTGGGAAGTTTTCAGCCAATTAGGTTATGGATTCGGGTCCATTTGGGAGCCAAAAGTTGGGCTTAGGGACCGACTCAAGATTAAACACCTAATTAGAGGTTAAGTGGGGTAAACCACTCCCCCACTATCATTATTGAAACATAAAAATCACAGTTATGGGAATGAGAGGGAAAAACACCAAAGAAATAAAAAAAACGGGAAGAACAAAGGAGGAACCAAAGAATAAAATCAAAGGACATCTCTTCTACCACTTTTAAGGCAAAAATTCCCTTGATTAATTTGTGTTACTCAAAATATTTCTTAATAAATAACATTTATTCTTTGTTACTTTTATGGGATTTAGATTGGATTTGTTTAATTTGATGATGAATAATGCATGTAAAGGATTGAGAATAAGTGTAGAAATTATCCCAGAAATTGGGTAACGAAATATGTACATTGATGTTATATTTCCCTAGGTTTTCTATAGTTATTTAAGGATAATACAATAACTAATATAGAGGATTTTTTGGTAAATTTTGGAATAAAATTTTGTAGATATCATGATAAATGATCCCTTACTATAAGTCAATTAATAGTTAGAGGTTGGGAGAACATCTAAGACGATTTAAGTCTTGCACATACATAAAATTTTGGGAGAACGTTCAAATCGGGAAGCGGAGATAGGAAGAAGACAAGAGGTCTCTCAAACGGCGTCATGAGTTATTTGTGACACCCCGACTAATTAAATACCGGGTAGCTACTCCTCTATTCAAATTAATACAAAATGTCAAGTTGGTTCAGTTCATAGCATCACTGTCAAAAAACATTTTAATAATTACTAGCCACCTAATATTTAAAAAGTGAGTTGTCAATTTTAATTAAATCCGATTAACATACAATCCATTTAAATTACGAAATACTAATACCACAACCACAACACATTTACAATAAAATAATAATAATAGAATGACAATGAATCTGGAGGAATACATCTCTAATTATCCAAATACTGAATACAACCAAATACAAAGGTTGAATCACAAATTAATTACAACCCAAAATTTGAAATAAAACCGAGTAAGTAGGATGTCTCTAAAAGAAAAGGGGCGACATGCCGAACACATGAGTAAAATAGAGTCAAGGTAGAAAGTGGAGGCATCTACTATCGAGGTCATGGAACTTCCACAGCAGCTACAACACGTCACTGGAATGGAACTCCTACACTTGGTGTCCTTGTGGCTGGGCACCTAAAATGTTTTTACAAGAAAATAGATTTGAAAGAAAACGGGTCAGAGCTCGATTGTGAAAACAGTTTAAAATACAACAAGTGTTTACTATCATTAAACAATGAATATAAAATACATGATAGTGCGTGCACTCACATGAGTCCCTCACCTCTCAACTAATTGTGCACACCTATCGTACCGGTACCCGTTCTAGTCATACTATTATCGAACTAGTCCAATCCATGAACTGACATTACTTTACAATTCAAAGTTCATTTCCCAATGTCTATGTGACACCCCGCTTATTAAGAAAAAAGGTGGCCAGCTCGATACTCCAATAATTACAAGAATCATAGATGGCCCATTCTTAGGATCACACTACATACAATAAGTATACGAGATAACCACCAATTATTTTAGAAAACTATTGTCAAAAATTTTACTTTGTTACTTGAATAAAAACATTTAAACAATCCAATTGAAAACAAGGTGGATAAAGAATAAGGCCAGATCATGAAACAGTAATTATACACAACAAATTTACCGAATAAGCTGTTGGTTAACAGACCCGTACAATAGGTTACACCGAGTATTTAAAGTGGAATATCACAATATATCAAACAAGTAGAAAATTGGGGCAATACACCCTAATGTGCAACTGATCATAACTAGAATACAAAAGATGGATGCGTCTAAATTCAATATCCCATAACATCTGCAACGTGTTACAGCTTCGTGGACACTGGAATGGAAAACTCAATACGTGCGTCCTTGCGGTGGAACACCTGGACGAATATAAGATTCGAGCAAAACAAATAAATAGAAACGGGTCAGGGCCCAGTTTAATATGATTACCAAGTGAATAAAGTGCAGGACAGTTATATACAATTTA
Source organism: Sambucus nigra (assembly GCA_949130495.1). NCBI lineage: Eukaryota > Viridiplantae > Streptophyta > Magnoliopsida > Dipsacales > Adoxaceae > Sambucus > Sambucus nigra. The sequence continues at coordinate 32,668,236 of OX422218.1, read as the reverse complement.
ATCGTCATGAATATGCTTGTTTCCATCACCATAATAATGATAAGGAATCTTATTTCTCAATCTAAAAGCATAATCTATACAATAATAATGGCAATGATCATAATTCATTTACACCGGATAATATAAATAAAATATTTTTAATGAGATTCCATTTCCTTTTTACACAATTTCATTTCACCATTCATTTTCTCATTATGAAACCTATTCAAAGCAATTTATATCTTAAAGTGTTGTATCTTCAATAAGGTTCCACTTTAATAAGAATAGTTATATTACACAATATATAACGATTCTTAGACCGTACTTCCGAGTTTTCCCACTGGACGCACCCCTAAATAGCTATCATCTTCGAGAGCCTGTCTCATAAGACAACTTGGTCATCCTAAAATGCAACGTCAAGAAGTGGCCATATACCTTCGCCAGTGAGTCATAACCACACCCGAAATTACCTCACTTCGAACAATAATCACACAATATATATAATAACCGGTCCTATGGCCGAGGACTACATTCACCCTGCATTCAATAGCCAGGGGACTTCACCTCATGCGCGTACTTCCCCTATGATATCATTTAGAGAGGTATGTATATACCAATTTATCATTCACAATTTTAAATCTCATTTTAAAACATACATCACACTTTATCCAGAGCCATACGTAATTTATATCATCATTATAAACCCCAATGATTAATAAACCCCTAAATTAGTCTCCGAGAATTAATGATGTTACCATAAGCCACCAAGCATAGTATACCTCACTCATGTCTCTCAATTTCCCTGATTATAAAATCCTACATCTCTTAATCTCAAACTAGATTGCTAAGAGAAGAAACTACCTTATCATCTATTTGCAAATTCCCAGAATAAACCCCATCCACTCCCTTTCTAATATAGGGTTGTAACCTAACTAATATAAGACTCTAGGACACTAAGTTTACTTTACAAGGGAAGGTTTCTAAGTCCTAAGCCTAAAAGAAAAGGGCTAAGACTAAGTTAGAAAGATCACTTAAAATAGTAGGAATTCTGAATGGATTCGCCCTGGCCGAATCGATTCGCTCTTGAAGCGAATCCATTCGTATGGTTCGAATCAATTCGGTCAAGAAAACCCAACCTTCTGCAAACTGCCAAATCGATTCGGGGAGGCCAAATTGATTCTCTTATCACAGACCTGTAGCCTACCCCTTTAGCGAATCGATTCGCTTGGCCAATAATTTCTAGTTTAGGCTATGGTGTTTAATGCCCTACTTTTCCCAAAATTCATTTCTCCTCCATTATTATCCACAACAACCATCATTAATCCAACCAAATTTCATACTACATGAAAACTAACTACTATACTAAAAACAAATCTATCTAAACAACATGTAAGGGTTCAAATACCACAAATTCATCAAAACCCCTATTTGTTCAATTGATTCCAATACACAACAATCACTACAATTTATTCACCCTAAATGATATATTATCAAGTAAGAAACTTGCCTGAAATTGAAATCCCGGATTCCTTTCCGGTAGATGCAAGATCAATCCCAATTTCTTCTTTTCTTCTTCTTTCTCCCAAATTCTCTTACTCTCTCTTTCTCTCTAGGTTTAGGAAGCAACACACTTGAGAAATAAAAGGGGTTGTTAGACTTAATCGGGCCTTAAATATTAATTCCCATCTTTAAAATGTTAATACACCATTAAAATGACTCATAACTACATGATTGAGTCATAACCTATCAAAAGTGCCCGGAATCCAAAAATACAATATGGCACTTATCTCGACTATTTCGAGACTAACCGCGCCCTCTAAATTGGCATCCGAAATAATATAAATCATTTTAAGTTCCAACTTCACTTAAACCATAAATGTCTTTAAAGCACAATGACACCATTAATCATAACGTAGTGACATTTACATTCACATAACAATAAATAGGCACAGTTTAGTAAATTTGATCTTTTAATTCACTTAAAATAATATTTATCCCATTAACTAATATTTTATATAATTACCTCACATGTCAAATTAATGTAAAATAAATTACTCAAAACGAAGGGTTACTAGATTCTAGTGCTTGATTCTTGGATTTTAGCCATAGGTGATGAATGATTAATGAGTGAAAACATTTTGCAATACGTTCCGACAGATAATGTCAATCTGTTGATGCAAAAAACTAGACTAAGCCTCATTAATTGATCACCTATAAATTAAGTAAAACAAACAAGATGCAAGAAAACTTTTTAAAGTAGGTCCGCTCAATGGAATAGCCTACATCCACTGTTATGCATTGATTACCTTGAATTCTTTTTCGATCCATTGCAATAAGGGTGATACCTTGTATTTATAGCCCAAAAGGGGGCTCTTCATCATTGTCATGTGAAAGGATGTAATGCCTTTATTTGTTAGGCATTAACATCAACACATAATGTGAATTAATTATATGAACACTGTCGTTTCACATGCAATACAAGTTGTAAGACTGCTGCCGCTTGGTTGGCTATACAAAGTGACTTTACGGCTGTTGGTCGGGTAACTATGTTGGTCCGGTTATTATGTTGGTTGGGCTTCCTTGTTGGTTGGGCTTTTCTATCATGCTGACTTGGAGTTGTGCCACATTGGACGGCACATGCTGGCTTGAAATGGGTCCATGTAGAATGGAAAATTTTGGTATCAACAATCACTATCACTCACTATGACATAATTTAATTATTAGTATTCAGTTAATGATTATTTACCATAAATATTAGCCATTAACTCTCATGATTAAGTTTTAAATAAACTGACAATAATTAATTCAATAAAATTACGACACACTAATATTTTAGATTAGCCAAATTAATTTAATATATAATGCTAAAAAAATATGGGGTGTTATAGAAATTTGAATATTATACATAAAACACCTTAGTTGAAAGTAGAATAGTCATGATCATTTTCGAAAGTACTCTAAAAATTTATACTCGAATTTCGGTAATTGTTTATTAGATATAATGTATAACAATCCTTACAATGTGTATGTGCATCGCGCAAGGCTTTTAACTGGTATCTAGAAATTTAAAGTGTAGTGTCGGATGACACTAAACCCACCACATGTAAATTTAGAAACCTTTTGGATCAAAAGATCATAAATTCCCTTAAAAATTCTGAATTTAGGACATTTACATAAACCTCTCAATGCCAATCATATGAATCAGTTAATGTCTCGTTAAGATTAAATGATAATATTTTACACCAAACCATTAATTGAAGTTACAATTTTCGAAGATTAATATTCATCATTAACATATTAATCAATCATTCCTTAAGATAAATATTTTCGGAGACCTAACACATTTCCTCGTGACTTTGACATCATCAATAAGTAAAAATCATATCAAACCATAAGATCAGAATTTATCCCAATATACACACAATGTTAAAAAAATGATAAAAGGCGATAGTTCGAAAAAATATCCCAGTTAATTATAAGAACCTCTTAATATTATAAAATAATTTACCTTGAAAAATTGAAACTTGTTTTCCTAGTTTAATAGCAACCTGAAGATTTGTTATGCAGACATCTCTAATAACAAGGTTAATGCCTAGCGAATGCTACTCTTATTTTTATTAAATTGAATATATTGATGTTAATTTTTTACTGCTTTAAAATAACAAAAATATTTAACACGAAATAATTGAGAAAATTCATAAAGATATTTTTTTTTAATTTTCACATAGCGTAGCTTTCTTTCCGTTCGTTCAGTTTTTTAGATTAAATTTATAGACTCCAAATTCACTACTGAGGACCTATGAAGCAAGGCTAATGTTAATATTTAAATGTAACACTAGTTAACACTTGTATTAGGATTAAAAAAAACTGACATATGTCGTGGACCCGTGAATTTGGAGAGAAAGAAGAAGAGTTCTCTTGGAAAATAGGGCCAGCTGGCTATTAAGGAAGAGTAAAGTTAGGGAGACCCACTTTGTGGACACATTTCGTGGACCCGTGAATAAGACAAAAATATGTACAAGTATTTATTGCATTGGTTGATGCCCTGGCGGGACCCAAAACAATAAGGTATAAGCTTTTAATGCAGTGTGTCCACGAAATGTGTCCACGAAGTGGGTCTCCCTAATATTTTTCATTAACAAAATGCAGGTCTCTTTCATATAAATGATTAAGGTTTCAGAAATTAACAGTTTCACCTCAACAATTAAGTTATTACACAAAGGTATAAAAAAAAAAATCAGAAATCTCAGAATTTCAGTGGGTGCCTCCGCACCCACTCGTCCTAGTGTAGCTCCGCCCATGTATGTCACCATCGTGTTGCCAACCCCAACTAGCCACCTTTAATCATGGTCACTACTTGTTGGTAAGTTTTTTTGCAATGGAGGATTGAGGGAAAGGTAAGTGGTGGTTCCGCTATCTCTCGCTCTCTTCTAGTCTGAATTTTAATCAATTTGTGACGTGGTGATGGTTTTTAAAACTAATCATCAATTTTATTCATGGCAATTTTTTTTAAAATGAAAAATAGTGTTTGCTTGGTGCTCGTGGCGGTGGAAAGATATTGTTAATTAAATTGTGTTAATTCATTATGACAAATACTTAATGTTTATTTAGTCATTTACAAAAGTTTAACAGGAATTTTACCCTGTTCCGTTAAACATTGGATGGAATCTTAATAAAACTGGGGGAAAATGTAAAGACTCGAAACTACAATCGATAGTCGTCGGGTAAAAATTTAGAGAGGCGACTGCAAACCTATAATTACTCAAAATCGTTTGGTTTTGTGTTCTAAACACACAAAAGTTAATATTTTTTTTACATCCGTTAAACATCGAAGTGTTTAAACAACTTCATGTAATCTTTAGACACTAAATCAAGCTTAGTTGATGGCACCATTTCAAAAAATTAAATATTAGCAACATAGATATAATTTGCAGTACTCCACTCATATTAGGTAATCATATACAAGAACAAAGGCGATTCCAAAGGAAATACGCTTATTATTTAGAAAATCGTAGACGATTTTAGATGGAGACACATAATCCCATACGCTTATTATTAATATCTATAACAAGACCACATCTTATCATCGATAATAATTATTAGGCATTTGCAGTGGCCAAGAGTTGGCCCTCATGAGTCTTGAACATTTCCAACATTTCTTTCTCCCCATCCTTAAACTGCTCTTCAGTGATTTGGGCACCAGCTTTGGTATGGAAAGTGGTGGTGTTCTTGCAGACAGATCCGCCGTTGGTCGAGGGTTCGAGTTTTGTACGGATAGTAATCGACTCCAGTCCATCCATAAACTTACCGCAGTCAGTTATGGTATGAGTGTAAGTGAAATTGTTCTTGTCTACATCAGTGTGGAGCTTCATGCCATTGAACACGCTGTCTGCATATTAGAATGCACTGTGTGTAAATAAGAAAGGATTATTTGTACTTTGAGATTCATTGGTTTTTCATATTTGAATTTCTTGTATACCTTAGACTTTCACAATTTTTTGAAATTATAACTAGTCAAATAACCGCGTTCAACCATTGGGATTCATAAATATTGAGTCTCACATGTAATGATTTACTTACGATCATACAACGAAAAATTTCCAACATTTTTTTCTTTGTTATTTGCTGCCTTGAGCGGTGGTCAAAAATTTATCGGTGAATTTAATTAACAAAAAATTCTTTGTTAATTAAAAAGTAAAAAGACGTGGTATGGTGTAAATAACTATAAACAAATTACACCAAATGTCCACCTATTGAGAGTTCAGAGTGCAAATAGTAAAAAAAGTTGACCCCAAACGACAAATATAAAAAAACTATTGTGCCAGTAATTATATGAAGCGAATATGTAAAGCGTAGGGATGAAAAATGGAAACAACCTTGATGAAAAGAATGGGGACTCTTAACATCAGTGACTCCGGCGTTGAACAATTTTTCTGGTGGGAGTGGGGAATTGACCACGGTTTCATAAGTGGTGACACCCATTGTGCTTGCCTTTGCAGTGTTAAAGAGAAAACAGAAGTAGATGTTTGTTTTGGTGTGATGATTGGGAGAAGTAGAGGTTGTATTTATACTGTGAGGATACGGGTTACCAAATGCCAATTCACGGCTCTAATTGAGACATATGTCTTGTCACTTTAAACATATGGCTGTGATAAAATATTCTCTTTCATCCCTTTAGTGAATGAAGACAAACGACCGTGTATAACATAATACATAGAAGGGCAATTCAATATTCACATTTAAAAAATAAATAAATAAAATTCTAGTGCTTGCCCCCATTTATTTTTGTAAACTAATTTAATTTTAAAAAATTGGCCTTTTACCTTTGACCATCTATTTTTCAAAGATTTACATCGTATTACTCTTCAGCAACAATTCAATGTTTTAACATTAATAATGCCCCTTTTTAATGCATAATAAAGTAATTTGGGTTTTGTATCCGAGTATAACAAGGCCAAAGCCAGAATAAGTCAAAATTATATTTTAGACTTATTTCTCTCTTTGTGTGTGAATCCACAACTTAGAGAATATTAAAAAAATTATGAAATTAAGAACCATTATTTAAATTTGAAAATTATGGTTTTCAACAGTTATGTAAATATATTTTTTAAACAGTTCATATGTTTTTCTAATTTTACATTAAATCTTTGGAGAACTCTAAAAATTTGAAAATGATTGTTCTGGAAAACTATTAAAATTACAAATTTTAATATGGTCCAAATTTTGAAATATATTTGCTTTCAAATTTCCTTCATGTTTCAGAATAAAAAATGGAGTATAATACAATCATATGTTTGCTCCTTCCATATACGAGCACTATACCTTTGATGTAATCTAAAGAGGCTAAGTTGATTTGGGTGCCCTTTGTTCTTATTTAACACTGTTTGGGTGAGTAAGTTCTTACTATTAATGGTATGGTTCCATTTCTAATAGAATTTTTTTACAAATTTAAATTGATTGTTGATCTCTCTCTCTCTCTCTCTCTCTCTCTCTCTCTCTCTCTGTGTGTGTGTGTGTGTGTGTGTGTGTGTGTGTATATATATATATATATATTCACTTATAAAATGGTACACACCATATTAAGGCTTAATATGACACTATCCACATGCCACCCATTATAATGCTATTAATTTTTTTTATACTAGCATGCATGCCACGAGATGCGTGATCGAATTTAGCATTTTTTTGTTACTATGTCGTTTTTCACAAAATATATTTCACGAAAAAATGAAGCTAAAATTTTAAATTAATATTAAAATTTATTTGATTTGACATATTTTATATAAAAAAAAAGTACACTAAAATGTTCAATAAGAATTCGAAATTTTTTTTGAAGTGTTAGGGTATTGGTAATTGTAACACATGTATACGAAAGATCAAAATAACCAACCAAAAAATATAATAACTTTCTAGTTGTATCTATACAATTTTTTCGGCTTTTACCATTTTAAATAGATTGACTTAGTGTGCTGAAGTTTGTTTATGAAATAAATAAATATAAGAAACAAAACAAAAATAACTTTTCCCACACATAATTATTCGATATTTGGAATCTTGGCGAAGAAAAAAATACAATTTTTTTTTAAAATCACCCTTTAATTGTAGCAAAGATTGACAAATACAATTGTTGTTGGAACCCGTTAACCGAAAGCACTCCTAATAACCCATTTGATATAAAGATCAATTCAATTTCAAATCTTGCCTGTGTAATAAGAAACCCACATTTCATAAGTTTGCATATTATTGAAAAAAGATTTAAAAAATCTTGAACAATATAGATAAAATATTTTTGAAGTTTTACTAATATTGAATAAAATATTTGAAAATAACAAAATGCAAAAAAAAAAAATGCTACTTGAGCTTGATTAAAAAAACAAAGAAAAAACATCCCCGCCAAACAAAAAAAAAAAATCCAGTAGTAAAACATTCAAAACGAGGCCAAATTACCCCTTAACATGAACTACGATAACTTTTTGCATAAAAATGCTTCAGGTGTCATCCACATGAGGATAATTTTGTCCAAATTAGTATAAAAGTTAAGAATAAAATAAAAACAACAAAAGTAATAGTTTAAAAAATATTTTAGAATCTAAAAACTATAGAAAGATATTTAAAACTTTTGAAAATTAGAGAAAATATTTTAAAATTTGGGACATATACCAAATAGTCTCGCAAATATTTTTTAATACACGTTTCGTCCAAGATTTTTTGTTTTGTTCCAAAAAGTTCCTCACCACATAAAGACACTCAATGGGCGTTTGGAAGACTTTTTTGAAGAAAAAAAAAGGTTTGGACTCAATGTGTGTTAAAAAATATTTGAGGGACTTTTTGATAATTGATCGTTAAAAGTTTGGATATCATGAAGACTAATATGACCTAATATAAAAAATAATTAAAAATTAAAAAATATTATATTTTCATAGAATTTAGAAAATAATTTAAAAATATTTCAAAATTTATAGATACAAAAACTTATAAAGAGGTTGACGGGTAATCTTAAAAACTTCTTAAAATCTTGAAAATAGAAAAAAAATATTGAAAACTTCTTTTAAAAAATTTGGGAATAATATAAAATTATTTTGAAATTTGAAAATTACAAACAATTATGTACTAAAATCTGGAAACTACTGAATTATTTTTAATAAGTTATGGAAATAATAAAAAAACGCTTAGTAAGTTTGCATATCATTTAACAAAGATTTTAAAAATCTAGACACAATAGGAAAAATATTTTATAAATCTTACTACTATTATATAAATCATTTTAAAATACTAAAATGCAAAAAATAAATTCCACCCAATAAAAGTTCTAACCTCGATTAAATAAACAATAAAAAAAGATTTAAAATATGTGAAATAATAAAGGAAAAATATTTTAGAAATCTTACTAATACTGAATAAAACAATTGAAAATAGTAAAATGTAAAATACAAATTCCAACCAAAAAAAGTTCTAACCTCGATTAAAAAAACAACATAAAAACATCGTTTCACGGGTTATGTATGTTGTGTGAAAGACCAAAAATGTCTCTAAATATGAGAGAAAGGAAATTTTGAACCAAATATATGGTTCATGGGTTATATTAGAAAACATCTACTTGCAACAGTTTGATGAATTCTAAACATTCCTCTTTTCTTTTTTATACCAAACAAAGAAGAAAAAATGGATGGTAAATTACCTTGGGTATGGAGAGCGGCATCTGACTCCTCAAGGAGGAGTCCATCTATTTCAGGAGGATGTATAAAAATGATTTGAGTTATGCAATGGTTCTGAGAGTCCTTTTGTAGACAGATATATGATCGAAAAAAAGTGATGCAATTGAATGTAAAGATATGCATTCCTCTTGTGACAATTCACCTTCTCAAATAGTTTAATGATCATGGCTATTCAGTTTTTGAAGGTAATTTATTGACGTGGGTCATGACTAATGAGCATTAAATCCTTCTTAACCTATAAGCTTTGAAGTATCATTAATAGTGCGTCCACGTGTCATAGAAAATGAAGAAGACACAATGTCAGGCTATAGTTTTATATATTACTATAGATTTCCAGGAGGAGTCCTGAAATTCTCTGCACTACCATTCAAAGCAATCTTCGTCTATATGAATTATGACTTCATGTAACACACCCAAACAACTAATTGGTCTCTTCACTACACCCTCTTATCCCTTCAATTCCCCTCCTTTGTACTTTCTCTCTTCATTTCCACATATTTCATAAGTCCTTTCACTTATCCATCTATCTCTATATCTACCTTAGATCACTGTTACAACATACACTCAGCTATGTAATTCGAGAGTTTATTAGTTCGGGTGAATTTGTATTTCTTTGATTTAACTCATCTTATTTGTATACTTCCTATATACGGGTTCGCACCCTAAGCGATGCTTGTTTTTTTAAACAATCATTTATTTATCAAAAACAAATATTTACCCTAGCCTTAACATTTTTTTGTTGAAATAGAAAAAAACCATAGCTGACATATTGTTTACCCCGTCACAAAGATGGTAATTTAATAACAATTCTTTTTCATGATGACGTGCCTGGTTTGCATGTTCAAAGAAATGAAAAATGGATCGCGGTATGTCCCATTCGTAAAACCTTTTACAATAACACCGGTGATCAACTGCAAGTATGGGTTTTTATATTCATGCCTTTTAACAATTAGTTTATGAGATGCCCAAAAATATGTAGTCCAAGGTTAGTTTGATAAAAAAAAAATGCCATGTTTGTATTAAGGTACTCCGCAATGATCGTTACAAGAGTGTGCTCCATCGAGCCGTTGTGAACTGCCACAAAGAACGAATATCTATTCCAACATTTAACTTGTGACACCCCGCCCAATTAAATATCGGGTGATCAGTCCTTTATAAAATTTAAAACGGAATGTTCGGTTGGTTAATTCTTAGCATCACATTCGAAAACTTAAATCCAATTAATTACCTAACATTTAATTAAGCTAGGTCAAAACATTTTTTCAATTAAACTTTAAACCAATTAATAGCAAAATACGGAACATGTATTTATAAACCATACACAAGAATTAAATGCTTACTGAATCAAATACTGAATAGATAAGACTGGATAAAACCTTCCAGTTTACAATTACAAACCAAACCATAATAAATACTCAAACCAACTGAGAAGAACTACAAAGTAAACAAAGCACAACTCTGTTAATGAGGATGGGCGACACATTCCTTAACTGAGATATCTAAACTAGGAACTGAATGAAATGAGAGAAGCATCTAATCCCAAATAACCCGCAACTTCCACAACAGCTGCAGCTCGGAAACCATCCAAGTATCTAGAACTGGGGTCCCTGTGGCTAGGCAGCTGTACTAAAACATATATATATAGAAAAAGAGAAAAGAGATGCAAGAAACGGGTCAGAGCCCGATGTGTAAAAATATTTGTTTTAGAAAGTATTTAAAACTGCATTAAAGCAAGTATTATATGCATATTAGTTCGAACTCTCACATGAGATTCTCACCTCTCGACTAATGTGCACGCCTAACGTACATCTAACCTCACCAAGCCATCTGACACACTCTTACTAAGAAAAGACTTATCCTACTAGATATCCCTCATAGTAGTATTCCGTATTTGATCTGAACGTTTATCATTTTAATTAAGTGTTAACACACTAAAGTCAAGTATTCACTATGTACGTTACCGAAGATTTCACTATCTTAATAATCTGATATGTTCTCATTTTAGATATACCAAAAGTATACATACATACATATATATATATTTCATTATTATATATATGTATTAACCCATTCTTAATAACCTACAATTATCACATTGTAAGTATAACAGAAGTATATATAAATAACCACCATATTTATATATATACTAATATAGCACCCCAAGGCTATACATGTAGTGCATTGCATACTCTGCTATCATATCCCGGTACCTCTCATAATCAAATAAGGACTATCGGTTCAGAAGTTTCCCACAAACCATGTATACAAAACACACATAATGGAGGGGAACATAGCTCACATACCTATGGGTCACGCACATACCTACACTCCCATAGCCAGCAACTTACCAACTCACAAGTAAGTCTTCACAGTCCTATGTTCTGAGATACAAGTCAAAATCCCCTCACGATAAGACTGTCTCTACATTACCTCCCATGATAGCAAGCAGCTAGGTATATCATACACATAATACTAGCAAGTAATAGGTATTCACACAACCCATCCAATCTAACAGTATACACAACCAAGGGTCATTTTTCTTACTTAGTATTCTTATCACTAAATACTATCAACATATTTTAACTTATGATATTCCCTCTCTTGTATATTTCTAAGGATAATATGTCACCCGAAAATCCTTGATACATAATCATAAGAAATCTCAAATGTAATCACTAACTTTTATTCTTCTAAGTTCCATATTATTATAGTTAATATCGTAAGTATTTATCACTTTGAAAGCGTAAGAAACCCCGGATGGTGATTTTCTCAATTAAAATCAAAGTTAATAATTTCCTTTTTATGTAAAACACGAGATGATGCCGAAGCGTATATAAGTGATGGTTCAACAAATAAACAAAGCCGAATTTTAATTTCTTCAAAACAAATTAAAATAAGTTAATCCAAGTCCTAGAATTTTCCTAAGTCATAATTTTCAATTATCCAAAGTTAGGCAAAACCAATTTTAGCAAATGACTTGAATAAACCAAATTTACCCAATATTTAATTTAGTCCCGAATTAAATGAGTGTGATAATTAAACCAAATTTTATCTTGAATTTATTCTAAGCATGCGTTCTAAATTATGATGCAAGATAAAATAAACAATATCACACTACGCCGAGATGTACGTGGAAAAACCCAAGACGGGAAACAACCTCGGACGTCCCTAGCCACAAGTCCACTAGATATGGAATTACAATTACAAGAACGACTGACTCTATCCCTCTCAAGCCTCGACGCTTCTTCTCGTAGAAACCTCTTCCTAGCGAACAACCTCGGAACACCACCGCGGTCTCGGAATCCACCGATGGGAATTTATATGGTCACCGTCACCCAAGCATGGAGCCTTTCTCCAAGTGGGTAGAATCTTCAACAAAAAGTCTTCTTCTTTGATGGATGTAGAAGCAAACCAAAACTTCTCTTCTTGAATTCGGTAGAGATAAACCGGTGCCAAAACTCCAAGTAAAGATATGTATATAGAACTTGGATAAACAACTATTGGGTGTAAACACTAGAGTGTGTAGGATTTTTCATTAAAGAATAACACTCAAAACTTGATCTTTTTCGTTAAACAAATTTTCTCTCAAAACACTCTCTAGGATTTTGTATGGTATGAAAAAGATACCCTTCAAAAAATGATTCCCGTCCTTAATAAAGTCTTCAAAAATCAGTTAAGAAACAAGTGGGGAAATGGGGTGAAAACTGCCAAAAACTGCTGAAAACTGTTCCCACCTGGCATCTCGTTCGAACGAACTTGACTCTCGTTCGAACGAGACTTCTAACGAGCGACCAGACTGGTCTCGTTAGAAACTCGTTAGATATCTCGTTAGAACGACCAAACTCGTTCGAACGACATATCGAACGACTGACCAGTTTAGGTTCGTTGGCAAACTCGTTCGAACGAAACCTCGTTAGAACGAAAAACTCGTTCGAACGAGATTTCGAACGACTTCCAGAAATTTTTCTAAAATTCAATTTTTCCCAAGAAACTTTATGTACTTTATTTTAAAGTTTCAATTAAATTATTCTGAAAGTAAAACATGGTTTTTATTAAACCTAACACCCAATAAATATTGTTCCAAGCTCCTATATACATATAATTGCATTCATACCTTGGGAGCATGGAACCATAGTTGATGACGTAGAAACGAGGCACGCAAACTGACATATTTGATGAAGCTTTATACTCTTTGCCGCTACGTCTTAAATACATACTTCATAGGCTTGAGAATATTACAATTAAATACTATCCTATGAATAAATGTTTTTGTCCGGAATTGAGCCAAAACTACATATGGATTCAATTGGAAATTTGTGTCCTTACAAATCTCCCCCTTTGGCTATTCTGGGACGAAAACCAAACAAAAAAAAATCCTAAAGGGCTGTCAAGCTCATTAGACTCAAAACATAACCCGCCCAATCTTGACTCAACCCAATGATTAAACACTTTGCCTTTTAAAGTTGCTGCTTTAGTAGAATACCTGCACACTTAAGCAAACTCATCAAATGCATAGGGAATATCAAAATATATTAATCGCAATTAATTAATTACTCCCCCTAAAAATAATTCTCCCCTTTATCAAACAATGACATTTACTTAGAAAGACGTCTCCGCCTAAGATAAATCTCCTCCAAACGAAGATGCGATAATAATAGGATTAGATACCATTTCTCCCCATATCATCATTCCCCCCCTTTTTGTTCAGGAATAGGCAAAGGATAAAGAATTAATAAACAGCATGTGGAAGCTTAAAGTGAAAAGACATGAAAGCATATGGGAAATAAAAGCAAGGCAAAGACAAACAAATATCATATATATATATACTATAAATATATCAATAAGTACGTGCATATATAGATAGATATAAACACACACATGACACAAAATACAATAAGTTTGCACACTCGTATGGCAAAAATGTGTCATATGGAAACGAAAGTGTAGGGGTGTGAACTAGCAATAAGAAAATTTAGACCCAAATACTTAAGAAACGTTCACGGAGTTCTCATTTGATTGCAAACTTCATCACAGTTAAATATAACCTCATGTGACAATATAGAGTGAACTCAATGAACAAACATATACAATGCATACAAGCCTAGCATGATGATGATTCTACAAACCAAATAGAGTCATGACATTAAAGACCACTAGGATAAACGGACATTGTGCAAACCGTTGATATACCATCCAAATCTCCCTCGATTACCATATATATTCTTTTATTTTTGAATGAATATATCAAACAAACATAGGCCTTGGCAGTTGTTTTCTTTTTAATGCCAAATATTTTGTTTTTAGGCCGTTGGATCGCGTATTTCTTTTAGATACAATCAACGGTGGCTTACTATCGCAAAGGATTTAATTCATCCTTTCGGAGCCCTTCCCCGTGCATATATTAATTTATCATGTTTTCATTTTTCACACAAATCTCACATGCAACGGATTTTGACATGCACTAGTCCTCCTAGGTCATAGATATGTAGATGACTAGATTGATAGGAGAACACCTCAAAAAGCTCAAATATAACCTGTGACATTAAGATTTCAAAAGAGCTCGTGCATGTGTGAAAAGAGGCATATGAAAATAGAATCCATTTAATCAATACAAAATCCAACTACTCCATATAAAACATGGTAAAGAACATTTTAAGGATTGAAAATCTAAACCAAAAGTTCTAGCCACATGGGAGTGTAAACGATGGGATTCAAACACAAATATATGCCACATAAAGTGTGTCAAACTAAAATACACACAAAATAAAATCTTTTTGAGTTTTTAACATTTTTAATCAAAAATAAATATTTACTCAAAAGGACAAACAAAAATCATTTGTATTTTTCATGAAGATTAAATGACATAAATAAAACAAAAATGATAAACAAAAATCTTTTTATATATTTCAATTAATTCAAACACAAAATATAATACAAAAAGATAAACAAGTCATAATTTCTAGCATGGGATATGAACTAAGGCAATGACTAGAAAATGACTAAACAAGCATACATTTAGCATATGAATATAGCATAAAGTATAAACGCCAAAGTAGGCAAACACTAACACAGTCATCCTTTAGATTTAGTAAGGGAGGAACCATGTGTAAGTAAATGAGAATCAACAACCCTATTTTGTAAGGCAACCAAGTCGGATTTCCTAACCCAAATTAATGAGGAATGACTATCTAGGGGTGTAGGAACGTTAACTACCGTGGTTACTTTACTATGGGGTTTTCTAGGAATTCGTTTAAGATCTAAAGAAAATTTCCAAAGATGACCTTGTCGACCACAATGTGTACAAGTGAGAACATGTCAAAAAGATTTACTTAAGGAGTGATCTTTAAAAGTATTCCTAGTAGATTCTCCTAAAACATTGGTTTGGGCATTATGAGTAAATTCATTACAAGTATTGAAGCCTAAACCACAAGTGTCATTTTTAATTTGGATCGTTCCTAACATTTTATCAAGTTTTTCCGAACGACATTCCAAATCAAATTTGACATTACTAGAATCTTTTAATTTATTTTCCAATTCTAAAATGTTAGAATCTAGTAAAAAATTACGCTCTTCAAAAGCAAGAAGCTCCTTTTTCAAGGATTCCATTAAACTCCTAAGGCTATTTCTTTCGCCTTCTACATAATCAAGCTTCTCTTGAAGAGTCCTCACATGTGTCCTAAGGTCTTCTATTAAGGCACAATCATCAACGACCTTGACACTCTTTCTTAAACAAGCTTCTAACTTCAAATTAGTTCTTTTCAAATTAATAGATTCTTTATATAATTCATGAAAAGCATTTTGAAGTTCACTCACATCAACCTCTTCTTCATTTTCACTCTCTCTTTCTTCTCCACTCTCACTATCATTAAAAACAAGGGAATCATGAACAATGACCTTGGAAGTGGCATGTGCTATCGTGTCATCAATTGATGAGTTCTCATTATCACTCACATGACTAGCCGTAAAAGCCACAAAATTTTTCTTAGTGGGGGAATCAGGCTTTTCTTCCTTATCACTATCACTAAGGGTTGCATATATGCAGTGGGTCGTTTACCCTCTTTCCTTAGTTTAGTGGGGCAGTCATAAGCTCGATGGCCATAACCTTCACAACCAAAACACTTGTTAGACACGTCCCTATCTAAATTGTCATTACTAGGTTTTGGGATCCTCTCGGCTTTAGAAATCTTCTCGCTTTTATCATTTTTAGAAGTATCAAATTTATTAAAATCATTTTTAAATTTATCTTTGTTAAATTTAAGAAATTTTCTAAATTTGCGAGCAAACAAAGCCATATCTTCCGAGTCACTTTCACTATCGCTCTGTACTACTTGTTTGACCTCTTTTCGGGCTTTTAAAGCAACACCCTTTTCAATTTTCTTTTCAGTTTTAGAGGGAAACATATCTAGTTCATAGGTTTGTAAATCACCTATAAGCTCTTCAAATTTCGTAGAGGCTAAAGTGGGTAAAGAATTCAAAACGGTCACTTTAGGAATAAATCTATTGGGTAGGGACCTCAAAATTTTCTTTACAACACGGTCGTCAGTTATTTTCTCTCCCAAGTTAAAGGATGATTTAACAATATCAGAAAGTCTAGCATAAAATTTATCAAAAGTTTCTTTTTCATCCATTTTGATAGTTTCAAATTGAGTGTTGAGGTTTTGGAGTTTTGAAGCTTTAACGATACTAGTTACTTCATGAGTTAATTGAAAAATATCCCAAGCTTCTTTAGCGGTTTCACACGTCATAATACGTCGGAATTCATCCGGTGCGACAGCGCTAAATAAGGCATTTAAACCTTGGGAATTAAAGTTAGCAAGTTTAAACTCATTTTCAGTCCACCTATCGGTGGGTTTGATAACACGTTCATTTTCAACTAAATAGGTTGGTGGGGAGTACCCGTTAACAACAGACATCCAAACTCTCTCGTCGATAGATTTTAGTGCCGATGTCGTACGCGCTTTCCAATACGCGTAGTTTGAACCATCGAAAATAGGAAATTTTGAAAATGGAGAAAAATCCATTTTAGCCAAAAAAATAAAAGATCTTAACGAAATAATTTATCGTTTTTGGCTCTGATACCAATTTGAAAGCGTAAGAAACCCCGGATGGTGATTTTCTCAATTAAAATCAAAGTTAATAATTTCCTTTTTATGTAAAACACGAGATGATGCGAAAGCGTATATAAGTGATGGTTCAACAAATAAACAAAGCCGAATTTTAATTTCTTCAAAAAAAATTAAAATAAGTTAATCCAAGTCCTAGAATTTGCCTAAGTCATAATTTTCAATTATCCAAAGTTAGGCGAAACCAATTTTAGCAAATGACTTGAATAAACCAAATTTACCCAATATTTAATTTAGTCCCAAATTAAATGAGTGTGATAATTAAACCAAATTTTATCTTGAATTTATTCTAAGCATGCGTTCTAAATTATGATGCATGATAAAATAAACAATATCACACTACGCCGAGATGTACGAGGAAAAACCCAAGACGGGAAACAACCTCGGACGGCCCTAGCCACAAGTCCACTATATATGGAATTACAATTACAAGACAGATAAACTTACAACGACTGACTCGATCCCTCTCAAGCCTCGACGCTTCTTCTCGTAGAAACCTCTTCCTAGCGAACAACCTCGGAACACCACCGCGGTCTCGGAATCCACCGATGGGACTTTATATGGTCATCGTCACCCAAGCATGGAGCCTTTCTCCAAGTGGGTAGAATCTTCAACAAAAAGTCTTCTTCTTTGATGGATGTAGAAGCAAACCAAAACTTCTCTACTTGAATTAGGTAGAGATAAACCGGTGCCAAAACTCCAAATAAAGATATGTATATAGAACTTGGATAAACAACTATTGGGTGTAAACACTAGAGTGTGTAGGATTTTTCATTAAAGAATAACACTCAAAACATGATCTTTTTCCTTAAAAATTTTTTCTCTCAAAACACTCTCTAGGAGTTTGTATGGTATGTAAAAGATACCCTTCAAAAAATGATTCCCGTCCTTAATAAAGTCTTAAAAAATCAGTTAAGAAACAAGTGGGGAAATAGGGTGAAAACTGCTCAAAACTGTTCCCGCCTGGCATCTCGTTCGAACGAACTTGACTCTCGTTCGAACAAGACTTCTAACGAGCGACCAGACTGGGCTCGTTAGAAACTCGTTAGATATCTCGTTAGAACGACCAAACTCGTTCGAATGACATATCGAACGACTGACCAGTTTAGGTTCGTTGGCAAACTCGTTCGAACGAAACCTCGTTAGAACGAAAAACTCGTTCGAACGAGATTTCGAACGACTTCCAGAAATTTTTCTAAAATTCATTTTTTGGCCCAGAAACTTTATGTACTTTATTTTAAAGTTTCAATTAAATTATTCTGAAAGTAAAACATGGCTTTTATTAAACCTAACACCCAATAAATATTGTTCCAAGCTCCTATATACATATAATTGCATTCATACCTTGGGAGCATGGAACCATAGTTGATGACGTAGAAACGAGGCACGCAAACCGGCATATTTGATGAAGCTTTATACTCTTTGCCGCTACGTCTTCAATACATACTTCATAGGCTTGAGAATATTACAATTAAATACTATCCTATGAATAAATGTTTTTGTCCGAAATTGAGCCAAAACTACATATAGACTCAATTGGAAATTTGTGTCCTTACACACTTTATACTTTGGACACATTTACAATTACGATTATCTATCTCGTAATCTCCATGGTAATCTCACCTTCATGAATATTTGAATAAAAAAACTAAAACAACTCCCAATAATTTTGCAGTATTTTGGGTTTATCAAACGCTACATTTCCTCACTCAAATCAACCATTTACTAACATAGGGGAAAAATAGGTAATCTCTTAAAAATAAGAAATCTCACTCGAACGAGAAGGGATCTCGCTCGAACAACTTCATCTTGTCACTCGAATGACTTCGCGCGACATCCTTATCTCGCACAACGACTTCACGCGACCTGGCCTATTTCGTCTTCAACCTTAGACAACTTCATTTTTCACCATCTTTTAACCCATAAACCTCTAAAATATCATCCAAATCTCCAATCATTTGTTCCCAAATCGAATCCTAATATTTGAAAATGAATTCTAACAACTTTGAATTATTAAATCATCCCCAATCATTCAAATAATTCGAAATCCCCAAATTTTATTGTCCAGAACCCTTGTTCTTAAATTAATATGCATAACTTCAAATTATACTCAGATTTGTTCATGAATATCATCCAAATTTCATAGGCGTCATGCTATCTATATATAGTATTCAAATCCTTATCAAATGAGCCCTAATTTATGATATAGTTCTCCAATTTCACCCAAATTAACTTTCGTAACAAAGGTTTATTAACTTAGACTAACATGAACATAATTATCGCTAAAGAAAGCAAGCAATAAACACTTGCCTCGACGTCGAAGGCCTGATCCATTGATGTTGATGGTATGTGATATTTCCTCGCGTTCCCATCTACACGATGGTGGTGGTGGTGGTGGTTGTGCGAGGTGGTGAACATAGCTTCTCCTCGTATGAAAATTTCTCTCCCTCACCCACTGTAGATCTCTCTTGATTTCGATTTAACCTAACCCTAATTGTCACCAATTAGTTGGTATATTATTCCCCTAATTTTCATCCATTTAATTCCACCAAAATTCCAAATTACAAAACTACCCCTACTGGGTGCCGGCTTGGCCTAAAAATGTCCCAGAGTCGAAATATAATACCCCTTAGATTTTTCTGACTATTTCGACCCTTTCGGACTCAATGGCGCACTCGAAATGATCATACGAGTTACTTAAAAATAATTTACCTTTATATTCCACTTAAATAGTCCTGACACGACTCACACGCGCATTCCGACTAAATATATTAAACTGTTGTATTTCTCTATCACAACAAGTTATATAAAAATCGTCATTCCGTATTACTTATTCTCAAAGTAATATTAATAATTACTAACTTCTCGTCATGCTAGTAAATATCAAATTTAAATCCGGATTAATAATTAATTCTCATATTTTAATTTAATTAATCCCAGAATAATAATAAATCAAGTAATTATTTAAGTCTTCAAAAATACGGGGTATTACATACTTCCTCCCTAATAATGGAATTTCGTCCCGAAATTCAGAAAATAAGGCATTTATGGTAAGGAAAACACTAGGTATTTACCTCACATCTCATGAATTTACGCAGTACCGCCCATAAAATACATTACCGAATACCCTTAATAATGAACACCTCACTGATTAATTACTCTTCACGCCTTACAATTTAAGTTTCACCACTTAACTTATATATAGGTACTATTTGGCCTCCTACTACTCACACTAGTAGGTTAATTTATCTTTAGATATATACAAATTTGTCCTACCGACGATACATACTATAAATGTTAACACATTTTCGCCATACTGCCTCCACAAAGGCATATGGAACCTAAGCATGTACGCTACCGGCTCAAACTTAACAATAATAGGAAAAGATCCCACATCACTCGGTACCAATTTTCTCATTCCAACATGCAACAATGCAACTTCCAACCATGTCCACCCTGGTTGATGGTCCCTAAAATTCCTCTGGACCTAGGATATTATTTTCCTCCCTTCTTCCCAATAAGCACCAGGATAAGAATGATTTATATATATAGCGCGTCGAATGGAATTATATCGATAACCAGTTGAGGGGAGTCGTCTTACACTAACTCCACGAGTGGAAGATATTACAATAAACCTTCCCCTAATTGGAAATACAACATACCTCGCAATGTGCAACTAAAACTTTCAGACATGTCGTCAGCCTACGAGTGTGTTAGGTCGAAAATAATCACATCTCGATATTCACGGCCTCCCAAAACTCTTACCAATAATCGAGTCATAACTCTCTTTACTCTTTCGGACAAAACTCTATTTGTACCCCATATAATCGTACTATCCCACGAATAACGGTTGGGGTTTACTGTTACACCTTACTATTTGTCCTAACTTGACATCACGTGAGCCACTTTAATTATCCCACCCACTTTCACCCCTATGAGGTCGTGATCCAATTGCAAAGTAATTAACTATGTAATTGTTCAGGGATTCACACCCCCATTACTACCAAGGAATTCCTAATGCTAAAGGAACTCCATTATTTCCTGATGGTCCACTTTCAATTGGAGCTCAGAAATGTCTTTCTTTGCTTAAGCCTACGGCTTTATATCAACATGCAATTTATCTTTCTTATAACCACATCCATATCTATGGCTTAGGCGACAGTGTCATCGCTGCATGTGGAAAGTTCTTCCCCCTCTCTCTAAGCTTCAGATTCTTTTGAAACATATTCTCTCCATGTCCTATCAAGTAAGTCTTAACTTTCCTGAGTTAAACTTTATCGGATTCCTCCTATACCATCCTCGTGGTAAATTCTGGGAATTAACAGTCCTAACTGCCCTAACCCATCAAATAGCTAAATCCTGAAGTCACACTCTTCTACATTCAGTTACCTCTTGAAATACGCGTTGTCTCACAATCATTCACTTAAGGAATAAAATCTATTACCCAAACATCTAGGGCTCCCATACACCCTATGCTTTATGCATTACAACACCACCGTACTAGACGTTTTGTATAAATAACAAATGGTGCCCCACATACTTGGCATGACTATATGGTAAGGTCCTACTTAGTCACCTTAACTTTTCCACCTAATCATATCTTAGGTTGTCCCACCGGTCTTCTGGTGGTGTCAACGATTGATAACATTATCACATATTATTCTTATACGGCTCTATCGGCCTCAATTTGTAATATAACCCTTATCTTGCGGTTATAATACGTATATGGGTAATCATTATGATACTAAATCCATGTACTAAACGAAAAATTCTCCCTCCTTTCAACGTTCGCTAAGTTTCATGCGTGAGATGTCTCGCAAAGCGAAATCCAAACAAGGAACCCCCCGATACACTACTACATAACGCTGCTGGTCGTCGGGATTCGTTAGGTCTTTAATGCACAACATATCAGCCTGAATTCCCATCTACGATCATAAAAGTCTACTTGTCCACTCTCATGTGACTAAAGACAGTGTACATCGTAGGGATCTCACTATTATGAGTTATTAGCGCTATATAATTTACGAGTAGTATCTCTCTGCTCTATAATAATTCAATATACCCTGAATCACATCAGTAAAACATCCCTGCTCACCAGGATCAACATAGTAAGACAACATTCTCACTGAGGCCAACAATACAATACAACACAGGTGCAGGCTCAACCATCCTTCAGGTGATGCCTCGCCAAAATCATATATTTAAAATTTAAAATTTTATTACAATAGTCTTATCACACAATTTACGACTGTTCAAACCCATGATAAATCGTAACCATGCAATCTAATCATAATATGCTCTATTATCATAACGCTCAAAGGAGCACAAATCATTGCATAATACAATATACAAATTTCTCTTAGTGTCCACACTTGCTCCTCCCCGTAGGTGGCGCGAAAAATCTCGCTACCAAACGGTAGTCACCTACATAATAAGGCTGCTATCGTCAGCGTACCCACTAAACCGAATGTACACTCAAACCCTTAGTGTTAACTATTCACATATGTTGTGACAGACCCACGTCACTATAACTCATCATTTGTTCACAAGGATAAAACAAAGCGTCATCAGTCTTGCATGATCATAGTGTACCCACACACGCTTTTCGTGACCCATAATTATCTACAATCGTTATACCTTTTGGATTCCACTCATTTGATTTTTCCATTCTTATTCCATTTTATGGCTTACCCGCCCAACATTGATATATTGGCCCCATGGCCTTACTGGCCTTCCCTTGATTTCCTGGGCCTGTTTGACCCCGAAATACGGTATGCTACAGTTATTGAGGACTACGCTGGTCCTGGCTAGACCCACCACTCTCGGGTTATTAATTCATGGGACCATTTCTCCTGATCCAATTTCTCTACTAGAAATTCTACTTCTCCAACTGGTATGCCTTACAGGCATGGTTTATTATTTTCGATACTATCAGTTTCACTTCTCATGTGAACACATACCATACTGGTAACCCTTATCTCCACATACAGGGTAATTTCCTTTTCACTGGTCCTCCTGGACTTGTTAGGATGTCATTCTCTCGAACTTAAATATTTAGTTTAGCAAGTATTTAAAACAACATTAAAGCAAGTATTATATGCATGTTAGTTCAAACTCTCACATGAGATTCTCACCTCTCGACTAATGTGCACGCCTAACATACATCTAACCCCGCATAGACATCTGACACACTCTTACTAGGAAAACACATATCCTACTAGATA
The DNA here is from genome assembly GCA_949130495.1 of Sambucus nigra. Classification (NCBI taxonomy): domain Eukaryota; kingdom Viridiplantae; phylum Streptophyta; class Magnoliopsida; order Dipsacales; family Adoxaceae; genus Sambucus; species Sambucus nigra. The sequence continues at coordinate 32,644,695 of OX422218.1, read as the reverse complement.
TCCCTCATAGTAGTATTACGTATTTGTTCTCAACATTTATCATTTTAATTATGTGTTAACACACTAAAGTCAAGTATTAACTATTTACGTTACTCAAGATTTCACTATCTTAATAATCTTATATGTTCTCATTTCAGATATACCAAAAGCATACATATATATATATATATATATATATATATATATATATATATATATATATATATATATATATCTTTCACTATCATATATAAGTATTAACCTAATCCTAATAACCTACAGTTATCACATTGTAAGTATAACACAAGTATATATAAATAACCACAACTATTTATATATATACTAATACAGCACCCCAAGGCTATACTTGTAGTGCATTGCATTCTCTGCTATCATATCCCGGTACCTCTCTTACACAAATAAGAACTATCGGTTCGGAATTCTCCCACGAACCATATGTACATAACACACATAATGGAGGGGAACATAGCTCACATACCTATGGGTCATGCACATACCTACGCTCCTATAGTCAGTACTTACCAAATCACAAGTAAGTCTTCACAGTCCTATGTTCTGAGATACAAGTCAAAATCCCCTCAGGATAAGACTGTCTTGACACCACCTCCCGTGATAGCAAGCAACTAGGTATGTCATACATATAATACTAGCAAGTAATAGGTATTCACACAACCCATCCAATCAAACAATATACACAACCAAATTCCATTTTCCATACGTAGTATTCTTATCACTAAATACTATCAACGTATTTTAAGTTACGATATTCCCTCTCTCGTAATATATTTCTAAGGATAATATGTCACCCGAAAATCCTTAATACATAATCATAAGAAATCCCAAACGTAATCACTAACTTTTATTCTTCTAAGTTCCATATCATTAGAATAATATCGTAAGTATTTATCACTTAATACTCTCGACGCATTTACAATTACAATTATCTTTATCTCGTAATCGCCAAGGTAATCTCACCTTCACGGATATTTGAATCAATACACCTAAACAACTCCCAATAATTCTGCACTATTTTGTGTTCATCTAACACTACTTTTCCTCACTCAAATCAACCATTTACAAACGTAGGGGCAAAATAGGTAATCTCTTAAAAATCAGAAATATTGCTCGAACCAAAAGGGATCTCGCTCGAATGACTTCAGCGTGTCGCTCAAACGACATCACGCGACATTCCTATCCCACGAGAATGACTTCACGCGACTTCGCATGACCTAGGCTGTTTCGTCTTTAACTTTAGACAGCTTCGTTTTTCACTATCTTTCAACCCTAAAACCTATAAAATATTTTCCCCAACTCCAATAATTTTTTTCGAAATCGAATCATAACATTTGTAAATGAATTCTAACAACCTAGAATTATTAAATCATCCTCAATCATTAATATAATTCGAAATCCCCAAATTTTATTGTCAAGAACCCATGTTCTTAAATTAATATTCATAACTTCAAATTAAACTCAGAGTTGTTCATGAATATCATCCAAATTTTGTAGGCATCATCCTATCTATGTATGGTATTCAAATCCTTATCAAATTATCCCTAATTTATGATATAGTTCTCCGATTTCCCCCAAATTAACTTTCACAACAATGGTTTATTAACCTAGACTAACATGAACATAATTTTCGCTAAAGAAAGAAAGCAATAAACACTTGCCTCGATTTTGAAGTTTTGATCCATTGATGTTGCTGGTATGGGAGTGTTCCTCGCATTCCGATCTACACGATGGTGGTGGTGGTTGTGCAAGGTGGTAAACATAGCTTCTCCTCTTTTGGAAATTTCTCTCCCTCACCCACTGTGGCTCTCTCTTGATTTTTGTTTAACAAAAACCTAATTGTCACCTATTAGATGATATATTATTCCTCTAATTTTCGACAATTTAATTTCTCCCAAATTCCAAATTACAAAACTACCCCTAGCGGGTGCCGTCTTGGCCTAAAAATGTCCCAAAGTCCAAATAAAATATCCGGGTAGAGTTGTCTGACTATCTCGACCATTCCTGACTCAATGGCACACTCGAAATGATCATACGAGTTACTTAAATATAATTTACATTTATATTCCACTTAATTAGTCCTGACACGACTCACACTCGTGTTCCGACTTAATATATTAAGCTGTCATATTTCTCTATCACAACAAGTTATATAAAAATCGTCATTCCATATTACTGATTCTCACAACAATATTAATAATTACTAACTTCTCGTCACGCGAGTAAATATCAAATTTAAATCTGGATTGATAATTAATTCTCACATTTTAATTTAATTAATCCCACAATAATAATAAATCACGTAATTATTTCAGTCTTAAAAAATTCGGGGTATTACATCACTGTCCACCCCCTGATGCGGTGATAGGCCCTCCCCAGCATTAGTATATGATGATCAGCCTATAGTCTATATAAATTTTACCTACGGCGTATACTATCATAAATTTTGGAATAAATGACCTGCAAGTTTCTACCCAAAGTTGCTTAAACACGTTCACTGCCTCTTTTACTTAAATCTTTTGTGTTACCAAGTTATCAATCTTGAACATTCGAATAATTTTAGGCCGACACACAAAATTGACACATTTTACTACAACACACTGACGTGTGGCATCAACATTGATGTGTGTGTGGGATCCACTTTTGTTGGGCCCATGTAGAACCCAGACACATGCCCATATTTTTGCGATGTGTTGCACCAAATATCTCAATTTTATAATAACGCGTGGAAGTACCCTTAGCAAACACTATGTAACATTAACATCCGCTTGTATTTTTTCTCTCATACTAATGATAAACAACCTTTTGGATAATTTATTACCTTATCTGCTTCCATGTAAGGTGTATCTAATCTGACCTCTTCCATGTTTTAAATTAACAATTTAAAAAAAAAATGTCAAATTTAATCAACTTGACTTAGTCACGTTCTTGATCATGACTTCTCCACTGAGATGTTTTCATTTTCATTCTGTGCTAATAATGAGTTTAAAACTTAAGTCCATCACCAACCCTTAAAATGAAAGATTAATAAGATTAAAGTAAAAAACATAGTGGAGACGAATTAGTTAAAGTTTTTAACAGGAGTGTCATTTAATAATTGATATGTATGACAACTAAGTTAATGTAATTTTTTTATTGTTTGTAGCAAGCAGAAATTTGTACTTCACATGAGTTTTTCGTAGCATGTAGTGTAAATTGCATATACTATTTTCTCCTTTTTTTTATTAGCATTATCTTGTTTTTGAGCGAATGTGTTTTTTCATATTGACTTCTTAGCAAACATGTTTGATATATCGTGGTTTATGTCTATATTACCAATATATTTACTTTTTTAGTAAGGTAATATATATTTCATTATTTGTGATAATTACAATATATAATAAAATTATTAGTAAGAAAAAAATAATAGAACACGGCTATGAGATGAATCTTTTCCTCATAGTGTTATTTGTATGATTTATGGTAAAGACCATATGGAAGGCATACGTATGAAGATTGGAAAATAACATACGTGTAGGTATTAGACATTTTTATATAAGGTATAGGTATAATTTTTACAAAATGATTATGAGAATAATATGGTCCGCGCATCTTGCGGGTTTATACCTGGTAATATTATAAGATGCTTTACAGACATTTATTTTTACTTTACACTTACCATGTCCTCTTGGACATTACTTAAAACCCATTTACATCCCCAAAAGGCATGTTTTTTATTTCTATGTTTTTGTCTCTCTCTTTCTCATTATATGAGAGTTATTCATATTCCTCAAATGTATAATGACTCAATACAAATTAACTCTTTCCATATTTTATTGTCAAGGTAAAACAAAACGATTGTATACCAACCCAAGAATTAATACTATTTAAATGTCCGTCCCTTCCCCTAAAGTCCTTTCAAATAACTCTGAACCAAAAACCAACTCCTTGTCGAGTTTTTATATATTGCCTCCCGAATTTCAGATCTGGGTGTTTATACGAAATTATGAGATTCTGGCTGCATGCCTAGAAAAAGATAATATTGTTCATTGACTGGCATATTGAAAATGGCATAGGTATGCCACCATATTCGATAAGAAGAGGATCGTGAAATCCCTTTGTATATTGATAATCACGAAAAAAAAGTTCTCAACTAACATAAAAATGTTCCTTATTCGTATTAAATCTGCTATTATTTTAGCGTCTTTTTGTTTCTTACCCGACTTTTCGTCCTCTTTAAAATCTTTGCATTATACTTCCATGGAAATTGAAGAATCATATTAAAGATGTACATAATAGTTTTTATTAAAATTTCAGTACAAATACATTTTAAGCTTTAATATAACCCTAGAGAATATGTACCTATAGTTTTTGGAATAATTATTCAATAAAGGTTATTTTATGTAAGTAACTTCACATACTACACATCCCTCGAGTTAGTATCATATTTGTCTTCAGTTTTAATTTAATTATTTATGAGATAGTCTATCCCGCGCATCACACGTGTTTACACCTAGTATATATAATATATATGTATAAATATTATGTAACAATTGAGGCAAAACATTGGGGGTTTACATATGATGATTTTAAATGGTGCCATATGGCACCTAAGATTCATAGGCAACTCACAATTTACATAAAAAAGTCTACACTCCATCATGGGCCCATTCATCTTAATTCCAACACACTAGATAATACACCCAAAAAACCTTTCTAATTAATTTCGGTCATTTACTATGTCACAATCTCCAGCACACACAAATACCCTATATTCCTCTTTCTTCTTGTAGTCTCAAATATACTCTTTCTCTGTTGCTATTTCCCTCCATAACACAAACACCTTTCTAAAACCTATTAATCCCAAAACCCTTGACCTTTGAATCAGCCAAACCATTGTGGTTGGAATTACCATCCCACCCTCTCCATCAAAACCAAATAAAAACAAGTTGGTTGAAACTCCATTTTAACATACCCATTTATTTGTAGAGACCAACCCCATCAAATCACATAATCCAATGACTAGAGATTGGAACTGACATTTTCAAATTTGCAAATATGTTATGATTCCTAATTTTAATGTTTTTTAAAAATATCGTATGATTCTTATGTGGATAAAATTTTATGTTTAGCTTTTTCATATGATAGAGTTTTTTCTTTTCTTTATCCTTCGAACTACTATTTCTTGTAGAAGCTAAAACTTTTGGAATCTAATTTAATATTTTGTTTTTTTCTACGACTTATAAATTTTAAATCTCTATATGGTACAAGTCTTTAATATGTAAGAAAATTTTAGTTAGTTATGGATAAATAATTCAACTATTTAAGGGTTGTTAAATTCATTATTTATGTTAATTTCTATCTAGGGATTATCACCAAACATGATTGGAGATAGATTTGCTTTTTTGGTGCATTTTGTGAGGTAGTCTAAATTTTTTAATGATTTTTTTGTGTTGGTTATTAATTGGTGTCGGTTACTGAATTTATATCTATAATTGATTACTTGGATCTTATTGATGTACAAGTACCTATCTTATATAATATATAATTTTATTAAATAGGATGTTGAACTAAATGTGGGATGGTATATTTAAAAGGAGTTCTTCTTACCTTCCCCGATGGCATGTCGCTTCCTCTATACTACGACCACTGTCTAATGTATTTTTTGCTCCCCCACTCATGGTAATCTGTCACTATTCAAAAAACCAAATATTTTTCATGGATTTGACTTTTATGTGTTTCTTTTGAACTTCCTAGAAGAGTGTAATACCCCGTATTTTCTTATAAATAAATATTGAAATATTATTTTTGGAATTAATAATTATTTTGGAAAATTGGACATAAATAAAAATTTTATTTAAAATGTCACAGATGAAATTTGCTACTTAGTTATATTTATGCGTGATTAATTTTTTATGTGCATGAATGTGACATTTGCATATAATAAAGGAAAATACAAAATTTATATATGACACGGATTAAAAGTAGCTATTGTTGACATAAATGATTTGGAACACATTTAGGGACTCATATGGGATAGTTTAGATCTTGTAGGCCTTTAAAAATGGTCTTGGTTCAATAATATATGGGTTAGGAAAGTTTTGAGCCAATTAGATTATGGATTCAGGTCCATTTGGGGGTGCAAAAGTTGGTCTTAGGGCCCAACTCGGGATTAAACACGTAATTAGAGGTTAAGTGGGATAAACCACTCCCCCAACATCATTCCAGAAACCTAAAAATCACAGTTAGGAGAAGGAGAGGGAAAAAAACCAAAAGAAAAAAAAAGGGGAAGAACAGAGGAGGAACTAGAGAATAAAATCAAAGGGCATCTGTTCTACCATTTTTAAGGCAAGAATTCCCTTGATTAATTTGTGTTACTCAAAATATTTCTTCATAAATCACATTTATTCTTTGTTACTTTTATGGGAGTTGGTTGGATTTGTCTAATTTGATCATGAATAATGCATGTAGAGGATTGAGAATAAGTGTAGAAATTGTCCCAAAAATTGGGTATCGAAATCAATACATTGATGTTAGATTTCCCTATGTTTTTTGTAGTTATTTAAGGATAATCGAATAAGTAATGTAGAGGATGTTTTTGGCAAATTGTGAACTGAAATTTTGTAGATATTATGATAAATGATCCCACACAGTCAATTAATAGTCAGAGGTTGGGAGATCATCCAAGACGATTTAAGTCTTGCACATACATAAATTTTTAGGATAACGATATGGGTTTAGAAATGTTGAACTGGACGAACTGCAAATGGGGAAGAGGAAAGAGGAAGAAGACAAGAGGTCTCTCAAACGACGTCGTGAGCCGTTCGAGCGAAGTGTTGGGTGATTTGACATTTTGTTTCATGAGACCTTAACAGGAATGTTGTTATGAGAATATTAAAAAGGGAATAGTAATGGGAATGGGAAAAAAGGGATTTATTGTGGGTTAAAAAATTAATGGAGTAGTGTTATACCCATACTTTAATTAATAATAATTACACTAAACTGGATGTTTAAGTAATTATTTTTATGGAATGGAATTTATAATTTATTATATGATAAATTATTAACAATTGGAAAAATGTTGTGGACTCTTGTTTGATTTTTTTGGTAATTTGAGTAATTACCCTCAATAATTATAGGCATACCACTAGATCATCCTACCGGATCGGGGGGTTCGTGCGTTCGAACCGTGTACCACATGTCGGCACAGGTTGGATTGACAATGCTTAGGTCATATAGGTACTACGTGGAGTCGTCACCTGCACGAGGTAGATGTTGGCGCTGAACGTTCCTATGTCATCACTCGGTACGGGCCGTGTATAGGTGTCCTGCATAGTGACCGCCCTCGATTTATATTTTTTTGTATTGTGCGCTTAGGATAAGGGTTTCCTCCGGACTTACTGATAGAGCACGAATTAGACACCAAAGGTAGATTCCGTTATGTGTCAAATATTTGGAAGGACATATATGAATAAATAGCCCGACTATAATGAAATAAATTTGATTTTTTAAAGATGTGAACAATAAATATTCTTCTTGAACCTATAATACATAATAAATGCTTATGCCTTATACATGACACTTATGAGATTGGAATAAATGTAAGCTAATAATTAAATGTAGGTATTACATTTATGTGACACCCCGCCTAATAAAATACCGGGCGATCACTCTTATATCAAATTAAAACAGGAGTCTCATATGGATCATTCTTAGCATCACTGTCGAAAATCCATTTATTTACTAATAACCTATTAGGCCGGTGTTAAAATTTTAACATTACTACTCTTTTTACCAACCGTAAAATAAAACATCCACACAGTTTTGCGAAAATAAAACTGAACTGAAATAAAATAACCGAACACTCGGTCGAAATATACAACCATATCGAATGATGTGCCAAAAGGATAAATAAATGCAGTTGGACCATTGGCCCCAATATTTATACAATACCTCCTATCTAGATTAAAAGAATGGAAGCGGCTATCAAAAACCTGCACGCATCCACAGCTGCTGCAGCTGACGTCTAACTCGAATGAAGTGCCATCTAGGCGTCCCTGTGTTTGGACACGTATATATATATATATATATATATAGTATAGAAAGAAAGGAAAAGTAGATAAAGGGGTCAGAGCCCGAGTTTTGAAAATATTTTGCAAGGGCATAAATGCCTTATTATTTAGAAAAAGGTTTCATCTCATATTTAAGTTTGGTATCGCACTCCCATGAGATAACCCTCACCTCTCCACTAACAATGCACGCCTAGCGCATCCCTCTAAACATCCTAGTCAAGCTACCCTGCTAAACTATTTTATCACCCAACCACTAAGGGCTAAACTTCACCCCAGTCTCAACGCTATGCCATGTTCGTGCGTGGGGTGTCTCGCGAAGCGAAATCCAAACAAGGAACCCCCCTGATACACTACTACGCGGCACGGTCGATCGTCGAGATCCGCCAGTCCCTCAGTGTAGAAATATATATATATATATATATACCATAAGCATTTATAATATTAGATCACTAAGGATTAAACTTCTCCCTAGTCTCAACACATTTCCATATTCGTGCGTGGGGTGTCTCGCAAAGCAAAATCCAAACAAGGAACCCCCCCGATACACTACCAAGTGGCAAGGTCGATCGTCGGGATCCATTAGACCATCGGCACTCGATTCATCCGTATATACATATACATATTTTACCATAACCATCTGGATCTATCTCTCGGAATGAGAATCCATGTACAAAGTACTTATCAATACTTTCATTTTTCTCAAAACTTTCCTTTTCCCTTTTTATACTCAGGAAATGTAAATATAAAATCCAATTCATTATCATGATTTGCTTTAACAAAGTATATAATTTTAAAAGCCAATTTTATTATCATAAAAATGCTTTTCCATTATAGAATTTTTCCATTTCCCTTTTTATACTCAGGAAATGTATTCAAAGCCATTTTCATTATCATAAAAATGCTTTGATCATATCATATGCTTCCACAACCCTTCTTCCATCCGGGAGTGTTACCGAAGCCAAACCTTTATCCCATTTCCCTTCCTATATCCAGGAAATGTAATTAAAGCCAATCCATTATAATGAATTGCTTTAATATATAACGCGTTCTAAGACTGCCCGCCCGGATTTCTCCACTGTGTGCGCCCCTAAATGGCTATCATCTTCCAGGGCCTATAATCAAGACAATCTGGGATCCTACATCGCAAGACGTCGGGAAGTGGCCATATGCCCGCGGGATAGTCAAGACCACACCCGGAATCTCCTAACCAGCGCAGAAAAAATACAACAAACGCTCATATGGCCTATAGGACTATATCCACCCAGCGTTAATTTGTCAGGGGGCTTCACCATAAGCACGCAACTTCCCTTATGATAGAGATTTAGAGAGGTGTGTATCCTCATTTTTAATAATTAAGAAAATCATTTATCTTTCCTTTTTGAAAACATTTATTTTTACATTTTCAAAAGTCATTTCCCTTAATTCATATATGTATCTTAATCACATAGTATATATATATATATATATATACCATATATTCCGACCTGAATATATAAAAATGGCCATATTTGCCAAACCATCTATCGATGACCAATAATCCCAACGATTCTCTCAAAGAATCATAATCATGCATTCATATATGTATAATACTAAATCCAAAGTATATTCTTACTTTAATAAGTAATATATATCAAAATGCCATCTACGGATTCATTTGGATATCTCCAATTATAATAATTCACTCTAAGTGAATATACACATATATATACACTCCCAATTCCTCAAGTCCTTTAGGACATAACCCTCCATAATCTCTAATTTGGAAGGTCCTTAAACATTAAACTCAAAAAGGAGAAATAATCATAATATCCAAAATCTTGGACTGAAAACAGGGCACCGGTCGACCGGTCCTAGACCCCCGGTCGACCGCGGGTTACAAATAAGCCTACGAGACAAAGCAGTAGGCCCTTTCTGCTTGATGCGGTCGACCGACCTTAGGGGCGCGGTCGACCGGTCACACTAGGTCTCCCAAATTAAAATTCCTCAATTCCTTAATCCAACCACCCAAATTCATTAACGGGGTTTCTAAACTACACCAAAAATAATCGCACACATCTACACGATTAATTCTAGCCGTAATTTTTCCAATTCCCGATTTGATTTCCGAGTTGATGATTCCACCCCGGAGCTATCATCTTGTAAAAATCATATCAAATCGTAGAAAAATTAGAAAAATATGAAGTTAGCGCCCACGCGACCGTATCGAAACGATTTACAACTTTTGTGTTTTGGCCGAAAGATAAATCAATTCTTTTCCTGGCCAAAAAGCCCTCCAAAAGTGACGGATTACTATTCATCGTCTTCTCCGAGACGATTTCAGCCATTAAAGCTTCTCCCAAGCTTTTGTCGCCTCACCCAACGTCCTACAACCTCAACCAACTACAAATACAGATATATTAAGGGTTCTAAACATCCTATAACCCAAAACCACCAATTAATTTAGGTTAAAACCTAAGTTCCATAAATTGAAATATTATTTGGGGTTTAATTGTTTTAACTCCCAAAAACCCGTTTTATCCACGATAACCCACCCCAAAATCATTAGGGTTTATTTATACCAAACTACGGTATGACATATTTGTGCAAAAAGATAAATAAAGCAAGTAAACACTTGCCTCGTGGATATAATCCGACGACCTCGAGCCGAATCCCGCGGAGGTTGGCCGGAATCTCCCCTTTTCTTCCTCTTTTCTTCTTCCTCTCTCTCTTCTCTCTCTTTTCTCTTCTTTCTTTCTCTTTTTCTACCTCTCCCTCTCTTTATATAGAAAGAAAAGGGTTTAACCCCTTAAAACCAAAAAACGACTCGTTTACCCAATTACGAGTTACTTTTACCTCTAAAATTACCCGAAACTCATTTTCGACTATCGGACACTCTTTTCCGACCATCTCGACCATTCCGAAAATCATGGCGAAGTCGAAATTCCCATCCGAGGTACTTGACCGCAAATCACTATTCCAACCCAAAATAAATAAATGCGGGTTTTCTAATTAAAAATCTTACCTCGTGTCGCTTTTCTCCACGGCGACATATAATTAAAATATTTCAACCTATACAGTCCCAAAGATAATCACAACATCCTTCGAAACTCATTTAATCCTCGAAAATCTCAAAAATTACTATTTAAGAAAATTCCCCAAATTCTAATTTATTTTTAATTATGGAATTTAATCGTCTCCAAAAGGACAGGTTGTTACAATTTAAATAATTAATTATTAATATAATCATTCTATAAATTTAAGATGATGTCACAATTCATTATTCATGACGTATTAGGGTGTGAATAATATCACACTTAGGTGAGGCGTGAGGTTATATACACATGTGAGTGACGAAGAGAGAATATTTATTGTGCATTGAATATATTTTTGAATCTTAGATTAATTAAGCTAATTCTCGCACACCTCAGGCTCTGACCAAAAATTAAATATTTTCCCCTATCTGCTCCTAGACGGGGATAGCTGGATTATGCCACATAAGTCATGCAGTCTCCATTATGCTTCAGTTTTAAGACTCTTCGATTCTGGCATAGGTGCTTATTCTTCCATACTTATTTAGTTATTTGTGAACTTTTTTAAGGGCATAAGCCCGAGTGTTTTACTTAATGTTGGGTTAGACTTATATTACTCTAGTTGGATATTTATTTACTCTTATTGGTCTGGTTTTATTTATTTGTTGTGGATGTATTCGTGACTTTTCATCCTTGGGCCTTAATTAATAATTATTTATATTGACATTTTTGTTAAGGGTGGTATTAATTGACAAGCAAGCCCTACATTCGGCGTATTGTGCCTAACCAACCTTTACGTGAGAAAATAGGAGTTGTTACAAAGATCTATTTTTATTTAACAAATTTTGGTGTCTCATAACTCAAAAACTAATGTAATTATTATGTTTTAAAATGAAAAAGAGTTTGAGCACTGCTGAAAACCTAAATAAATGATGTTTCCTCTTATGTTGTAGTGTTTGATAAATGTTGTCTCATTTTTTGTTATGTTGTTATTACGGTCTTTGATTTTGAGTACTTCAATATGTAATAACTATTTTTTGTGCTTTTTCTATTTTATTTTGAAATCTTGTGTTTAATTTGGGCCTCTTATTTCAACACCATTGATTATGGGGGGGAGTTTTCTGTACATAGACAGAGTTTTAGACTGCTGGGCACAAATATTTTTTTTATAAGTTATTAGCGTTCTTATATTTTTGTTTTAATCCATTATTTGAGATAACATGAGCATTAATTTTTTGGGATTCTTTGATTCTGAGTTGACATGTGTCTTTATAATTGGGATTGAAGTTCTTAATTGTTTTCGAAAGTACTGAAAATTGACCCAACATTCAAAATTGCCGAATGTTTCAGAATAAGTAAAATTTACCTAAATTATAGGGTTAATTCCATTTTATCTTCAAAGTTCTATGATTAAAATTTTCCATAACAACATTTGTTTAGCTTTTGGAATATGTGCATTCCTTACATTAGAATGGCTATTTTATAAAGGAGAATGGTGTTAAACATTAAGAGATGGCATGAAAATAATAAAGTAATATGAATGTTTAATTTAGGTCGTATATACGTATCTTCAGGTTATAAATGACTTAATTAGAACGTCGTTATATAAATTTACAGTCTGCACATATTTGATATCTTTAGGTTATATATATTGGTTAGATACCTCTAGTTTTTCAACTTTTCCTTTTAGATGTCTGAAATTTTTAACTTTTTGCCTAGTTTAAAACGTTAAGGTGCCTGAATTATTTGTCCGATTTTCTTTTCATTTCCCATAGGCATTTACCAATTAATTTTATGACTCTGTCATGGACAATGCAAATGAAAGGAGATGAAGAGACTTTGTAACTAGTAAGAGAAAATCATTAACTTACAAATTTAACTTTATTCCACTATATATACATATTGTTATGTGTTTCTCATGTACTTTTCTTTCAATTTACTACCACTGAAAAATATGTTCAAATACTAACTGTTATGTTTGTATTCCTAGTGTATAAATGTATACAATTTCACCAACGTGCTATTTTTTTTATTTGACATTATATATAAAGTGTACTTGATCTTTTGTTTGAGTTTGTGTTCCATTTATATATGTTTATAAGGCTACTTAATTTTTTTTACATTAAATTTTTTGGTTTGCTAAATATGTTATTTAAGCCGTTTTAAAAACCAAAATAGGGTTGCATGCGAAGCAATTGTAACACATCATATTTTTTGGCATTTGTTAATTAATTAATTTGATAAAGTTTAAATTACTTGGGTGTCGTAATTTAATAAAAGTAATTATGATTTATATTAGTTAATATTAATCTAGTGAGTCGATGATTATATGTATGGGATTTAAATTTACTAAGAGGATGGTAGGAATTGAATAAGCTAGTAGGTGAATACTAATAGATTTGGGTTAACGAAGGAGGAGGTGAGATCCCAAGGTCATTCGAATGACCTGGGACTAGTTCGAGCGACTCTAATGACATCCTGTTTCGTTCAAACGGCGTGATTATTTCAGCCACCACTTCTTCCTTCCCCTGTTTTGGCACTAGATCCAGTAGGTGGGTTACCGTTTTGGGGATTTGGTTTCGTGGATACAATCATGGGTTTAATCGTGGGAAATATTAATATTAAATTTAGGGTGATAGCCCCAAGGGGGAAATTAAGGTTTAAATTGGGTGATTTAAGAACCTTAGATTAATAATTGTTCAAGACTTATTGTAAAGAATTTTGAATAATAAATTCTGATTATTTAATTTTTTGACCAATTGAGTAAGTCTGGGTATATTAGTTTAGTGGCCCAAAGGTAATAAATTAATTAAGGTGCGATTAATTAAATTTGAGTCGAGTTATTGACTTGGGTATAATTTGGGCTACTGCTACGGGTTTGGTGCACGGTATAAATGGGATTAAATTTAATGTGTATATATACAGTTGTGTGATAATATATATATACACACTAGTGGAATACCCTGTAACACCCCACGATTTTGGAGACTGAGAAATTTAAAATTTTTGAGAAATAAAATTTAATTGAATTGGAGAATTTTAAATTTGGAATTGAGGTCCAAAAATAGAGAACATTTCAAAGTATTCCGGATGATGATTTTGAGTGTACCATCGATACCATAAGGGTCAAGATAGTCAAAATGACTGTCATTGAGTTTTATTTCGGTTCCGGATTATTTTTATGTCAATTGACTAGAATTGGAGTAAACGAGTCATTTAAGGTGTGTATTAACATTTAAAATTGGGTTTATTGTTTTAAGGGATTTAAAGGCTTACGGATGAAGCCTTCTTATCTGATAAAGAGAGAAATAGAAAAGAGGAGGGAAAAAGAAGAAGGAAAGAAGAAGAAAGGAAGAGGGAGAGGATGAAAAGCTTGGAGAATCGGGCTCAAACGCGACATCGAGGATGGTCCAATCTCTACAAAATCGAGGCAAGTGTTTAATCTTGCTAAATAAGTTATTTGTATATTTGATTTCATAATTTGTGGGTTAAAGAAATGGATTTTTGGGTATTAATATCAAAATCTAGATTTTTGGGTTTAATCTTGAAATCAATGTTTAAAAATGGGTTTAATGGAATAGAAATGGTTGGGATCAACTTTGGGTTGATTTATGGGCTTAAAATCATTATTTGATGAAGGTATGGGGGTTAGAATAAAAATTTTAAGGTTTAAAATTCGTGGGTTCAATGAAGAAGAAGAACCCTTCAAAATCTGCAGGCCTGAATCGATTCGCCCCCTAAGTGAATCGATTCGGTTTAGGGAAATAGATAGGTCTGCACTGACTGAATCGATTCGAACCCAAGTTGAATCGATTTGGCCTATGGCAGAAGCCCATGTCTTTGGACCCGAATCGATTCACCTTGGAGGCCGATTCGATTCGTTAGGCCGAATCGATTCGGAATAGGGCCGAATCGATTCGGGAACAGGGCAGTTTGAGTTATTTTCTCCATAGTGATTTCAAATCCTTTTTGGTTGGGTTTATTGATTTGGGGCTTTCTCTTATGAAGTAATTGATATATTTTGGAGACTTATAGGGGGGTATCTCACTTAGTATGATAGTGGGGACTCCTTGGAATAATTAGAGAAGAATATATCCACGTACATTGTGAAATTTCTAGGCCGACATTTAGGTCGAATCCTTACAAGGATAGGATATTGTTAAGATACAATTTGGGTCCAAATGGAAGAGAGTGGTTGCCTACCCTTACAAATGATAAAATTTAAGGAATAAACCCGAGAGATCTTAGAGTAAGGGTTTCTCAAAAGTGATTGAACAATAGTCGGAACCGAGAGCGATGGGATTATATTACCAACTTGAGTAGGATGTGAAAAATCTAGTCGGAATAGATGTAGTTTATCGTTGTGTGATTTACAACGGGTAATTTCCCTAAGTAATGGGATTATTTGATGAAGGTAAGATTGAGCTTGAGGTTTATAGACTATTAGTTATGCGTATGCCGATAGTCAAAAAGATTTCTAGATTTCCTTATTGTGCTCTCGGATATTGATGGTATGTGTAGTGATGGTTTCATACACTAAACTCTGGGTGATAACCCTAATGTTGGATATATATGTATAAATATATACATATGATTTTGGGAGACTATTCATCATAGGAAAAATGAATGAATATGTTTTAAGTGAGGGATTGTATTCACATACCGAGGTAAATTAATTTAGTTTGTGGCGAGGGCTTGTATATTGAGGATTATGAATACTTATAGCCGAGTTTATATATCTTATACATATGAATGAGAATTAGTTGAATATTTAGATATAACGATGTGTGATTATATGTACATATATCTATATATAAATATGAATATATGTATATATTTATGTTGTGGACATACATGGTATGGATTTTTAAACCGTATATGATGGTTTATGGATTGATCATATGTCGGGATCATATGGATGTATGTATATTGTGCATGCCAATGATATACATACTTATGTGGTTAAGCATACCCCACTCATGCTATCATTGGGAATTTTCCGCGCAGAGAGTGAGCATCCTGGCATATAGAGCAGGGTGTGGATATTCCCCAGGTCATAGTCGTCCCGTGTGATATTATAGGATTTATATTTTTGGGATGAGAAGTGGTGGGTATGTTTCGTCTCATTACCGGTTTGGAGCTATGACCGCTTCCCGGGATGTCGTGTGTGAGTTATCACGATGTGGGTGTCGTTGATCCCCACCAGGTGGTCCCCAGTTGCTACATGAGACGAGCACTGGGAAGATGATAGCATGGTGCAGTTTTATCGGCGATATATACAACCGAGTGTATTATGTGCATGTCCATTGTACATCAGATATCATATGTACACTTAGTCATAGGTATGGACGATGGTATATACATATATATATATATATATATATATATATGGTTAGAATAAAATGTTTGAATATTTATTTATATATCCTATAGATGAAAGGATATAGAATCTTTGTGGAGTACATGTTAGATGATTATGATGTACTAGATTGATGGGGGTTGATGTATCGTATTTAAGGAATATTTCGGTTACATCATCCCAAGGATATTATTGGAGATGTTAGTTGTAGTAGTAGTATAATATTGTATGTATGGCATTATGGATCTCCAGGATCGACATTGTCAAGGAGTAGTGTAACGGGGTGGTTCCTTGTTTGGATTTCACTTTGCGAGACACCCCACGCATGAAATGTAGTGCAATGTTGAGATTGGAGAAAAGTTTTGTCAAATAATTATGTGTGGCATTATGGATCTCTAGGATCGACATTGTCAAGGAGTAGTGTAACGGGGTGGTTCCTTATTTGGATTTCGCTTTGCGAGATACCCCACGCATGAAACATAGGGCATTGTTGAGATTAGAGAGAAGTTCTGTCAATAATTAGTTATGGCATAATGGATCTCTAGGATCGACGATGACAAGGAGTATTGTAACGGGGTGGTTCCTTGTTTGGATTTCGCTTTGCGACACACCCCACGTAAGAAACGCAACGCAGCGTTGAAATCGGAGAGAAGTTTTGTCAGTAATAAATGTTGTATGCCTATTATTTAGCAATTAAATTATATGTTTCAACCCAAATGTATATTGGGTAACTTATTAAATTTATAATTGGTTAAATTATAAATTGGAATCCATTAAGCCTAATAAGGCATATATGTTTGAAAATAAATACTTAAATGTGTTTAGAAAGAGTGGATTCTTGGGTTATGATAGGAAGGTAGATCTCGTGGGTATAAGCTATGCCTATGGTAAGTTAGGTTGTCCTTATGGGTGGGGTAACTTAACTAAAATTTGGGGATGCGAATAGGTGCGCACCTTTAGATGAGAGGTGGGTTTGGGTTCCACGAGAGTGCGATTCCGCTTTAATTATGAAATATGTGCACCGATATTTATTATGCATGGTTAACACACTTGCTAAATATTTTTCACACTCGGGCTCTGACCCATTTACTTTTCTCTCCTGCTTATATATATATATATATATTTATATATATATATATATTACTACCGGTGTCCTACCGCATGGATACCGGATGACCTTCTATCCAGAGTCTTGGGAGCCGTGACAGTTGCGGATTTTTGCGGGACTTAGATTGTAGTCGCTTCTTACTTCTTGAAGAATCTAGGTAGGATCCATGTTGAATATCGGGAGTATACCCAGGGGATATTTATAGATGTGTATATTTATTTCATTTCAGTCATTGTATTGGCTGTGACCTGACTGCTTATTCGGGTTTACTTCTTTGTAGTATATTCACTTGTAGTTATTTATTTCAGTTTATTTCAGCATCTTATTTATCTTAGTTCTTCCATGCATCTTTCTTTCCTTTTTAGTGGTGTTATAGTGTTGGTTGTTGTCTGTTGCATATTTTTATTTAAATTTTAACATCTCGCTTATATGATATCGGGTAGTTAGTCCTATATTATATAGTACCGACAGTTGGTGTTGAGACTGAGCCATCTGAGACTCTTGATTTAATATAGTATAGGGCTGGCCACCCGTTATTATTTTAGGCGGGGTGTTACAGATGGTATCAGAGCATCAGGTTCTAGAGTCTTTAGGATCTGTGCGTGTTCTCTGCGTTCTTCCGTTAACGTTCTTGATACAAAGCCCTACAATTAGGATTGTTGTGTTCACTACATTGTTTTCTTCTGTGAAGTATATTCACTTGATTGACGTTCTGATAACTGTTGTTCTCGTTTCGTTTCAGACGTCGCCTAGATTATGTCGTTTAGGAAAGGAGTAGATTAGAGATACAATGCTCATAACAGGTTTTAGGTATGCTTTGAACGGGGGTATTTGTCTTTCCTGATTCCGGCAGAGATATTCAGGAGATTTCTAGCAGTGGTTCAAGGTGATTTATCGGTGGTTGAGCAAGAAAGGGAAATTTACTCAAATGGAAAATCTTGGACTTAGTAAGGTAAGTCTGAAGAGAGGTATATAGTGTAATCTTTGGGAGGTTTAGAGCTTAGTGGATTTATTGTGAGCGGAGTATTTAGCTCACGGTTGTGGTAGTTTTGAGAACTAGGTAGTGGTTAGAAGTGTTGTATTTGTTGAAACATAAGGTATTTGTTTGGCGTGTCGAAAGACTCGAGATTTGTTTATATTATATATTGTTACATAGGCCTTCGGGCAGTATCTAAAATATGTAAACCTTTTATAAAACCTTTACCCTGGTTTAACTAATCTCAATCCCCGACCTATCTACACAGTAGTGTATTGGGAGGGTTCCTTGTTTGGATTTCGCTTGCGAGACCTCCCCCGCACGAAGGTCGCTAGCGTAAGGAATTGAGGAGAGTGCAACCATTGGGATTTTTTTTTTCAAAGTTGTATATAGTTAATATATATTATTATAGATTATATTGGTGATAGTATATTGCGATTTGAGGCTAATGGAGCCTTATAATAATTCTACAAGCGGAAACTCGGGTACAGGGTGTATGGGCGCCCTGGGTAGCTAGTTGATTTTTTAAAATCTATATAGTTCGACGTGAGAACTAGTAACGATCGGTATAGTCATCCTAAGAGTTGATGTTAGGACTAGATTAGATCGAAGTCCTAGGCTTATCTTAAATTTCGCGGGCGAAATTCTTATAAGGGGGAAGAATGTAACACCCCACGATTTTGGAGACTGAGAAATTTAAAAATTTTGGGAAAGAAAATTTAATTGAATTGGAGAATTTTAAATTTGGAAATTTGGGTCCAAAAATAGAAAACATTTCAAAGTATTCCGGATGACGATTTTGAGTGTACCATCAATCCCGGAAGGGTCATGATAGTCGAAATAACTGTCATTGAGTTTTATTTCGGTTCCGGATTATTTTTAAGTCATTTGACTTGAATTGGAGTGAACGAGTCATTTAAAGTGTGTACTTACATTTAAAATTGGGTTTATTGTTTTAAGGAATTTAATGGCTTACGGATGAAGCCTTCTCATTTGATAAAGAGAGAAATAGAAAAGAAGAGGGAAAAGAAGAAGGAAAGAATAAGAAATGAAGAGAGATAGGAAGAAAACCTTGGAGAATCCGGCCCAAACGCGACATCGAGGACGGTCCAACGTCTACAAAATCGAGGCAAGTATTTAATCTTTCTAAATAAGTTATTTTTGTATTTGATTTCAAAATTTGTGGGTTAAAGAAATGGATTTATGGGTATTAATATCAGAACCTAGATTTTTGGGTTTAATCTTGAAATCAATGTTTTAAAATGGGTTTAATGGAATAGAAATGGTTGGGATCAACTTTGGGTTGATTTATGGGCTTAAAATCATGATTTGATGAAGGTTTGGGGGTTAGTTTAGGGTTTAAAATTCGTGGGTTCATTGAAGAAGAAGAACCCTTCAAAATCAGCAGGCCCGAATCGAATCGCCCCTTAAGCGAATCGATTCGGTTTAGGGAAATTGGCAGGTCTGCATTGACCGAATCGATTCGGACCCAAGCCAAATTGATTCATCTTGTGGTAAAAGCCTAGGTCTTTGGACCCGAATCGATTCGCCTTGGAGTCCGAATCAATTCGCTAGGCCGAATCGATTCGAGAACAGGGCATTTTGAGTTATTTTCTCCATAGTGATTTCAAACCCTTTTTGGTTAGGTTTATTGATTTGGGGCTTTCTCTTAGGAAGTAATAGATATATTTTGGAGACTTATAGGAGGGTATCTCACTTAGTATGATAGTGGGGACTCCTTGGAATGATTGGAGAAGAATATATCCACGTTCGTTGTGAAATTTCTAGGCCAACATTTAGGTCGAATCCTTACAAGGATAGGATATTGTTAAGATACAATGTGGGGACAAATGGAAGAGAGTGGTTGCCTACCCTTAGAAATGATAAAGTTTAAGGAATGAACCCGAGAGTTCTTGGACTAGGGGTTTCGCAAAAGTGATTGAACCGTAGTCGAAATCGAGAGCGATGGGATTATATTACCAACTAGAGTAGGATGTGAAAAATCTAGTCGGAATAGATGTTGTTTATCGGTATGTGATTTACAAGGGGTAATTTCCCTACATAATGGGATTATTTGATGAAGGTAATATTGAGCTTGAGGTTTATAAACTATTAGTTATGTGTATGCCGATAGTCAAAACGATTTCTAGATTTCCTTATTGTGCTCTCAGATATTGATGGTATGTGTAGTGATGGTTTCCTACACTAAACTCTGGGTGATAACCCTAATGTTGAATATATATATGTATAAATATATACATATGATTTTGGGAGACTATTCATCATAAGAAAAATGATTGAATATGTTTTAAGTGAGGGATTGTATTCACATATCGAGGTAAAGTAATTGAGTTTGTGGTGACAGCTTGTATATTGAGGATTATATATACTTATAGCCGAGTTTATATATCTTATACATATGAACGAGAATTAGTTGAATATATAGATATAACGATGTGTGATTATAGGTACATATATCTATATATAAATATGAATATATGGATATATTTATGTTGTTGACATACTTGGTATGGATATTTAAACCGTATATGATGGTTTATGGATTAATCATAAGATGTGATCATATGGATGTATGTATATTGTGCATGCCAATGATATACATACTTATGTGGTTAAGCATACACCGCTCATGCTGTCATTGGGAAGTTTTCGCGCAGAGGGTGAGCATCCTGGCATATAGAACAGGGTGTGGATATTCCCCAGGTCATAGTCATCCCGTGTGATATTATACGATTTATATTTTTGAGATGAGACGTGGTGGGTATGTTTCGTCTCATTTTCGGTTTGGAGGTATGGTCGCTTACCGGGACGTCGTGTGTGTGAGTTATCACGAGGTGGGTGTCGTTGATCCCCACCAGGTGGTCCCCAGAAGCTATGTGAGCCAGGCTCTGGGAAGATGATAGCATGGTGCAGTTTTATCAGCGATATATATAGCCGGGTGTATTATGTACATGTTCATTGTACATCATATATGATATGTACACTTGGTCATGGGTATTGATGATGGTATATATATATATATATATATATATGGTTAGAATAAAATGTCTGTATATTTATTTATAAATCCTATAGATGAGAGGATATAAAATCTTTGTGGAGTACATTCTGAATGATTATGATGTACTTGATTGATGGGGGTTGATGTATCGCATTTAAGGAATATTTCGGTTACATCATCCCATGGATATTATTGTAGATGTTAGTTGTAGTAGTAGTATAATATTGTATGTATGTCATTATGGATCTCTAGGATCGACATTGTCAAGGAGTAGTGTAACGGGGTGGTTCCTTGTTTGGATTTTGCTTTGCGAGACACCCCACGCATGAAACGTACTGCAGTGTTGAGATTGGAGAAAAGTTTTGTCAAATAATTATGTGTGGCATTATGGATCTCTAGGATCGATATTGTCAAGGAGTAGTGTAACGGGGTGGTTCCTTGTTTGGATTTCGCTTTGCGAGACACCCCACGCATGAAACAAAGTGCATTATTGAGATTAGAGAGAAGTTCTGTCAATAATTAGTTATGGCATAATGGATCTCCAGGATCGACGTTGACAAGGAGTAGTGTAATGGGGTGGTTCCTTGTTTGGATTTCGCTTTGCGAGACACCCCACGCACGAAACGCAGCGCAGCGCGGCGTTGAAATCGGAGAGAAGATTTGTCAGTAATAAATGTTGTATGCCTATTATTTAGCAATTAAATTATATGCTTCAACCCAAATGTGTATTAGGTAACTTATTAAATTTATAATTGGTTAAATTATAAACCGGAATCCATTAAGCCTAATAAGGCATATATGTTTGAAAATAGATACTTAAGTGTGTTTAGAAAGAGTGGATTCTTGGGTTATGATAGGAAGGTAGATCTCGTGGGTATAAGCTATGCCTATGGTAAGTTAGGTTGTCCTTATGGGTGGGGTAACTTATCTAAAATTTGAGGACGCGAATAGGTGCGCGCCTTTAGATGAGAGGTGTGTTGGGGTTCCACGAGAGTGCGATTCCACTTTAATTATGAAATATGTGCACCGATATTTATTATACACGTGTGATACCCCGACTAATTAAATACCGGGTAGCTACTCCTTTATTAAATTAATTTAAAATGCCAAGTTGGTTCAGTTAATAGCATCACTGTCGAAAACATTTTAATAATTACTAACCACCTAGTGTTTAAAAGTAAGTGCCAAATTTTAAGTTAAGTATGATTAACATGCAGTAAAAGAATAATGGAAGAGTCAACATAATCCATCCACCATACGAAGTAATGAAATAACCAACAATAATAATAAGAAATCAGGAGGAAAACTCCTCACAACAATCCCAACAAATGGAAATAATACTACAAGTCTGAATCCTGAATAATTACATGCCAAAAGTTTGAATAACTGAAATAAATGAAATGTCTCTAAAAGAAATGGGCGACATGCCCTACAACTGATAACTGATGAATATCGAGTCAAGATCGATGAAGCGTCTACAAGCAAAGTCCTATAACTTCCACAATCAGCTACAACTCGTCACCTGAATGAGAATCCTAAGCATAGTGTCCTTGTGGCTGGGCACCTAAAATGGTTTTTACAAAAATAGATTTGAAAGCAAATGGGTCAGAGCCCGAAAGTGGAAAACATTTTGAAAACAGCAAGTGTTTTAATAACATTAAAACATTAAATGCAAAGTACATGTTAGGACGTACACTCACATGAAATACTAACCTCTCGACTACATGTGCACTCCTAACGTACATTACCCATCTAAATGACACATATATCTAACCAAAACGTAATAAGTTCTACCTCTTACTACTCGATTCCCATATTACATTATAACGTTATCAAATAAATAGAGGGATTTACTTAAACTCAGATTCTCAATATGTAATACATTTCACTATTGGTTAACCCGCTATGTTTTCTCAAAACAATACTATAATTTTATTCACAATATTAACATGAAAATTCTGATTAATTAAGTGTACATTATTCACGTCGTAAATATACAATACAAGCACCCCGAGACTAGCTGCGGTGCACACATACTCTGCTATCCATCCCGGTACATCACGTACATAAGGATCACATATTCCTAATCTCTCAGGAATAGTTCACAGATAACAACATCACAAATAATGGAGGCGAACACAGTCACATCACATGGGTCACGCACATACCTGCGCTCCCACGATCAGCAGACTTATTAACATCCCAATAAGTCCTTCTCTGACCTATGTTCATCGAGGTAACCAGTCTAAATCCGAGCAACACAAGGATTAGAGGGCTCTAAGCGAACGCAAACCTCCGGTGATAGCAAGTATGGTAGGTATGTCATACACATAAAATCAGTACATATATACTAAGTATGCACACGTCTTAGTAATCACCATAACATATTGGTACATATCCCTTCTCGTACTGACATGTAATACTACACCATTTATATGTTCCCAGTTAATATAATTAATTAGGCCGTCAATAGCTCACATCGTAATAGACACTCACGTCCTACTACACATTTTCCCTTAGGTTCAAACTACACTTCTAGGTTTGACTCCTCATAATATCCCAAACATCCCAAATATATCAATTAATCATCAAGGAAAGGCTATCTCTACCTATACACAAGGTTACGGGGTACTCGGGATCAAAACAGGCTAAAAATCCTAAACTGTCAACTCGTTCGAAGTCTCGTTCGAACGAGGCTGTTCGAACGAGACTTCGTTCGAACGAACTGAGTCTTCTAACGAGATCTCGTTCGAACGAAGTGGGCTTTCTAACGAGATCTCATTCGAACGATCTCATTGAATGAACTTCACCCTCGTTAGAAGTCAATGGTCAACTCGTTAGAAGCTCGTTCGAACGAGGTTGTTCGCACGACCTGGGCAGGTCTTCTAACGAGCTACCAGATTCGAGCCCAGATTTCTGATTTTCATTTTTCCAACTTCTCTACTCCCCAAATCTCATCCAAACCTCAATCTAACAATTGTTTAAGGTATATAATCATCCCTAAACATACTTAGTTCACATATTGACATGTTTGGGGGTATTAATTCATCCTAACATCATTCAAATATCAAATCTCTACATATTTTTCACCAATTTTAAAACTATGAACCCTAGAATTTATGAATCATCAAAGAACTGAATTAAATCCATTTTTGGTCTCCTACTAATTGTAATATCATCAGAATAATCATTACACACCAATCTACATGCGATTTCCTCATCAAAATGTACTTTCTATTTCCAATTTACATGGGTTTTTCATTAACTCCCAAGAACAAATCAGATTTTTATCAAATCCTACACATGGAAGAAACATTCTCTATAAAAACGAAATTAAATCACTTTCCTTAATGGTAACTCTGGATTTGATGATGAATTTGATGAATGGATCTCTCTCCTCTGCAGATTTCTCCCCTCCCCTCTTTTTACAAGCTCTTCTCTAATGGTGGCTATGGAGGCTAGGGTTTTGTGGTTTAGGAACTCTTTGGAATAACTTTCAATAACCTCCGTAGCCTATTTGGGTATTAGTGGGCTTAGTGGGTTAATGCCTAATCAGATATTAATTCCCAATTTTCGTAGCTTTTAATTCCTCAAAATTCAAAATTACCAAACTACCCTTATACGTTGCCGGTATGGCCTAAAAATGCCCCGGGACCCAAACCAATCCCCCGTCAAGTGTTTCCTGACTATTTCGACCCTTTCGGACGCGTTGGCGCACTCAAAACGACCATATGGTTAATAGAAATAAAATTCACTTTTTAATTATCATAATTATATACCATGACGCGACTGTCACACGCGTCTCAACAAAATTTCTAAATTACCGTATTTCAATCTCACGACAAATTTCATAGTTCAAAATTCATATATAATCATATATGAACATATAATCAAATACCAACTCGCATCTCGCTAGTATTTTTAATCCGGATTAATTTCCAATTAATACGCATTTAATTATATTAATCCCATAAAATAAATATCACAAAAATACGGGGTGTTACAGCACGGTTAACACACTTGATAAATATTTTTCACACTCGGGTCCTGACCCGTTTATTTTTCTCTCCTGCTTGTATGTATATATCTATTACTACCGGTGTCCTACCGCATGGATGCCGAATGACTTTCTATCCAGAGTTTTGGGAGCCGTGACAGGTTCAGACTGTTGTGGGACTTAGATTGTAGTCGCTTCTTCATTCTTCAAGAATCTAGGTAGGATCCATGTTGTATATCGGGAGTATACCTAGGGGATATTTATAGATGTGTATATTTATTTCATTTCAGTCATTGTACTTGCTGTGACCCGACAACTTATTCGGGTCTACTTCTTTGTAGTATATTCACTTGTAGTTATTTATTTCACTTTATTTCAGCATCTTATTTATCTTAGTTCTTCCATGCATCTTTCTTTCCTTTTTAGTAGTGGTAAAGTGTTGGTTGTTGTCTGTTGCATATTTTTATTTAAATTTTAACATCTCGCTTATATGATATCAGGTAGTTAGTCCTATATTATATAGTACCGACAGTTGGTGTTGAGACTGAGCCATCTGAGACTCTTGATTTAATATAGTATAGGGCTGGCCACCCGTTATTATTTTAGGCGGGGTGTTACAGATGGTATCAGAGCATCAGGTTCTAGAGTCTTTAGGATCTGTGTGAGTTTTCGGCATTCTTCCGTTAACGTTCTTGATATAAAGCCCTACAATTAGGATTTTTGTGTTCACTGCGTTGTTTTCTTCTGTGAAGTATATTCAATTGATTGACGTTCTGATAACTTCTGCTCTCATTTCGTTTCAGACATCGACTAGATTATGTCGTCTAGGAAAGGAAAATATTAGAGATACAATACCTATAATAGGTTTTGGGTACGCTTTGATCGGGTGTATTTGTTTTTCCCGATTTTGGAAGAGATATTGAGGAGATTTCTAGCAGTGGTTCAAGGTGATTTATAGTGGTTGAGCAAGAAAGGGAAATTTACTCGAATGGAAAATCTTTGGTAGCCTTAGAGCTTAGTGGATTTATTTTGAGCGGAGAATTTGGCTCATGTTTGTGCTAGTTTTGAGAACTAGGTACTGGTTAGAAGTGTTGTAGTTATTGAGGCCTTGTGTTCTAAAGATAATGTATTTGTTGGGGTGTCGAAAGACGCGAGATTTGCTTATATTATATACTGTTACATAAGCTTTCGGGTAGTATCTAAAATATGGAAACCATTTATAAAACCTTAACCTTGGTTTAACTAATCTCAATCCCCGACCTAGCTACACAGTAATGTATTGGGAGGGTTCCTTGTTTGGATTTCGCTTGCGAGACCTCCCCCGTACGAAGGTGGCCGGCGTCAGGAATTGAGGAGAGTTCAACCATTGGGAAATTTTTTTTCACACTTGTATATAGTTAATATATATGATTATAGATTATATTGGTGATAGTATATTGCGATTTGAGGCTAATGGAGCGTGATTATAATTCTACGAGCGAAAACTCGGGTACAGGGTGTATGGGCGCCCTGGGTAGCTAGTTGATTTTTTTAAATCTATATAGTTCGACGTGAGAACTAGTAAGGATCGGTATAGTGATCCTAAGAGTTGATGTTAGGACTAGATAAGATCGAAGTCGTAGGCTTATCTTAAATTTCGCGGGCGAAATTCTTGTAAGGGGGGAAGAATGTAACACCCCATGATTTTGGAGACTGAGAAATTTAAAATTTTTGGGAAATAAAATTTAATTGAATTGGAGATTTATAAATTTTGAAATTGAGGTCCAAAAATAGAGAACATTTCAAAGTATTCTGGATGATGATTTTGAGCGTACCATCGATCCCGAAAGGGTCATGATAGTCGAAATGACTGTCATTGAGTTTTATTTCTGTTCATGATTATTTTTAAGTCACTTGACTCGAATTGGAGAAAATGAGTCATTTAAAGTGTGTATTAACATTTAAAATTGGGTTTATTATTTTAAGTGATTTAAAGGCTTACGGAGGAAGCCTTCTCATTTGAGAAAGAGAGAAATAGAAAAGAAGAGGGAAAAGAAGAAGGAAAGAAGAATAAAGGAAGAGAGAGAGCAAGAAAAGCTTGGAGAATCCGGCCAAACGCGACATCGAGGATGGTCCAACCTCTAAAAAATCGAGGCAAGTGTTTAATCTTGCTAAATAAGTTATTTGTGTATTTGATTTCATAATTTATGGGTTAAAGAAATGGATTTTTGGGTATTAATATCAAAACCTAGTTTTTTGGGTTTAATCTGAAGATCAATGTTTAAAAATGGGTTTAATGGAATAGAAATGGTTGGGATCAACTTTGGGTTGATTTATGGGCTTAAAATCATGATTTGATGAAGGTTTGGGAGTTAGAATAAAAATTTAACGGTTTAAAATTCATGGGTTAATTGAAGAAGAAGAACCCTTCAAAATCTGCAGGCCCGAATCGATTCGCCCCCTAAGAGAATTGATTCGGTTTAGGGAAATTGGCTGGTCTGCATTGACCGAATCGATTCGGACCCAAGCCGACTCGATTCGGCCTGTGGAAAAAGCCCAGGTCTTTTGACCCAAATCGATTCGTCTTGGAGGCCGAATCGATTCGCTAGGCCGAATCGATTCGGGAACAGGGCATTTTGAGGTATTTTCTCCATAGTGATTTCAAACCCTTTTTGGTTGCGTTTATTGATTAGGGGATTTCTCTTAGGAAGTAATAGATATATTTCGAAGACTTATAGGGGGGTATCTCACTTAGTATGATAGTGGGGACTCCTTGGAATAATTGGAGAAGAATACATCCACGTTCGTTGTGAAATTTCTAGGACGACATTTAGGTCAAATCCTTAAAAGGATAGGATATTGTTAAGATACAATTTGGGGCCAAATGGAAGAGAGTGGCTGCCTACCCTTAGAAATGATAAAATTTAAGGAATAAAATCGGGAGATCTTAGACTAGGGGTTTCGCAAAAGTGATTGAACCGTAGTCGAAACCGAGAGCGATGGGATTATATTACCAACTAGAGTAGGATGTGAAAAATCTAGTCGGAATAGATGTTGTTTATCGGTGTGTGATTTACAAGGGGTAATTTCCCTAAGTAATGGGATTATTTGATGAAGGTAAGATTGAACTTGAGGTTTATAGACTATTAGTTATGTGTATGCCGATAGTCAAAAAGATTTCTAGATTTCCTTTTTGTGCTTTCGAAAATTGATGTATGTGTAGTGGTGGTTTCCTACACTAAACTCTGGGTGATAACCCTAGTGTTGGATATATATGTATAAATATATACATATGATTTTGGGAGACTATTCATCATAGGAAAAATGATTGAATATGTTTCAAGTGAGGGATTGTATTCACATATCGAGGTAAATTAATTGAGTTTGTGGTGACGGCTTATATATTGAGGATTATGTATACTATAGCCGAGTTTATATATCTTTTGCTTATGAACGAGAATTAGTTGAATATATAGATATAACGATGTGTGATTATATGTACATATATCTATATATAAATATAAATATATGGACATATTTATGTTGTGGACATACATGGTATGGATATTTAAATCGTATATAATGGTTTATGGATTGATCATATGATGGGATCATATGGATGTATGTATATTGTGCATGCGAACGATATACATACTTATATGGTTAGGCATACCCCGCTCTTGCTATCATTGGGAAGTTTTCGCGCTGAGGGTGAGCATCCTGGCATATAGAGCAGGGTGGGGATATTCACCAGGTCATAGTCGTCCCGTGTGATATTATATTATTTATATTTTTGGGATGAGACGTGGTGGGTATGTTTCGTCTCATTTCCGGTTTGGAGCTATGAACGCTTCCCGGGACGTCGTGTGTGTGATTTATCATGAGGTTGGTGTCGTTGATACCCAACAGGTGGTCCCCAGTTGCTACGTGAGCCGGGCACTGGGAAGATGATAGCATGGTGCAGTTTTATCGGCGATATATATCGCCGGGTGTATTATGTGCATTTCCATTGTACATCACATATGATATGTACACTTGGTCATGGGTATGGATGATGGTATATATATATATATATAGTTAGAATAAAATGTCTGTATATATATTTATATATCCTATAGATGAATGGATGTGGAGTACATCTTGGATGATTATAATGTACTTGATTGATGGGGGTTGATGTATCGCATTTAACGAATATTTCGGTTACATCATCCCAAGGATATTATTGGAGATGTTAGTTGTAGTAGTAGTATAATATTGTATGTATGGCATTATGGATCTCCATGATCGACATTGTTAAGGAGTAGTGTAACGGGGTGGTTCCTTGCTCGGATTTCGCTTTGCGAGACACCCCACGCATGAAACGTAGTGCAGTGTTGAGATTGGAGAAAAGTTTTGTCAAATAATTATTTGTGGCATTATGGATCTCCAGGATCGACGTTGACAAGGAGTAGTGTAACGGGGGGTTCCTTGTTTGGATTTCGCTTTGCGAGACACTCCACGCACGAAACGCAGCGCATCGTTGAAATCGGAGAGAAGATTTGTCAGTAATAAATGTTGTATGCCTATTATTTAGCAATTAAATTATATGTTTCAACCTAAATGTATATTGGGTAACTTATTAAATTTATAATTGATTAAATTATAAACCGGAATCCATTAAGCCTAATGAGTCATATATGTTTGAAAATAAATACTTAAGTGTGTTTAGAAAGTGTGGATTCTTGGGTTATGATAGGAAGGTATATCTCGTGGGTATAAGCTATGCCTATGGTAAGTTAGGTTGTCCTTATGGGTGGGGTAACATAACTAAAATTTGAGGACGCGAATAGGTGCGCGCCTTTAGATGAGAGGTGTGTTGGGGTTCCACGAGAGTGAAATTCCACTTTAATTATGAAATATGTGCACCGATATTTATTATACACGGTTAACACACTTGATAAATATTTTTCACACTCGGGCTCTGACCCGTTTATTTTTCTCTCCCTCTTGTATGTATATATCTATTACTACCGGTGTCCTCCCGCATGGATGCCGGATGACTTTCTATCCAGAGTTTTGGGAGCCGTGACACATTCAGACTGTTGTGGGACTTAGATTGTAGTCGCTTCTTACTTCTTCAAGAATCTAGGTAGGATCCATGTTGTATATCGGGAGTATACCCAGGGGATATTTATAGATGTGTATACTTATTTCATTTCAGTCATTGTAATTGCTGTGACCCGACAGCTTATTCGTGTTTACTTCTTTGTAGTATATTCACTTGTAGTTATTTATTTCACATTATTTCAGCATCTTATTTATCTTAGTTCTTCCATGCATCTGTCTTTCCTTTTTAGTAGTGGTAAAGTGTTTGTTGTTGTCTGTTGCATATTTTTATTTAAATTTTAACATCTCGCTTATATGATATCAGGTAGTTAGTCCTATATTATATAGTACCGACAGTTGGTGTTGAGATTGAGCCATCTGAGACTCTTGATTTAATATAGTATAGGGCTGGTCACCCGTTATTATTTTAGGCAGGGTGTTACAGATGGTATCAGAGCATTAGGTTCTAGAGTCTTTAGGATCTGTGTGAGTTTTCTGCATTCTTCCGTTAATGTTCTTGATATAAAGCCCTACAATTAGGATTTTTGTGTTCACTGCGTTGTTTTCTTCTGTGAAGTATATTCAATTGATTGTAGTTCCGATAACCTTTGCTCTCGTTTCGTTTCAGACGTCGACTAGATTATGTCGTCTAGGAAAGGACAATATTTGAGATACAATACCTATAATAGGTTTCGGGTACGCTTTGATCGGGTGTATTTGTTTTTCCCGATTTCGGAAGAGATATTGAGGAGATTTCTAGCAGTGGTTCAAGGTGATTTATAGTGGTTGAGCAAGAAAGGGAAATTTACTCGAATGGAAAATATTTGGGAGCCTTAGAGCTTAGTGGATTTATTTTGAGCGGAGAATTTGGCTCATGTTTGTGCTAGTTTTGAGAACTAGGTACTGGTTAGAAGTGTTGTAGTTATTGAGGCCTTGCGTTCTAAAGATAATGTATTTGTTGGCGTGTCGAAAGACGCGGGATTTGCTTATATTATACACTGTTACATAGGCCTTCGGGAAGTATCTAAAATATGGAAACCTTTTATACAACCTTAACCTTGGTTCAACAATTCTCAGTCCCCGACCTAGCTACACAGTAGTGTATTGGGAGGGTTCCTTGTTTGGATTTCGCTTGCGAGACC
The DNA here is from genome assembly GCA_949130495.1 of Sambucus nigra. NCBI lineage: Eukaryota > Viridiplantae > Streptophyta > Magnoliopsida > Dipsacales > Adoxaceae > Sambucus > Sambucus nigra. The sequence goes on along the minus strand of OX422218.1, from coordinate 32,612,953 downwards.
TCCCCCGCACGAAGGTGGCTGGCGTCAGGAATTGAGGAGAGTTCAACCATTGGGAATTTTTTTTTCACACTTGTATATAGTTAATATATATTATTATAGATTATATTGGTGATAGTATATTGTGATTTGAGGCTAATGGAGCCTGATTATAATTCTACGAGCGAGAACTCGGGTACAGGGTGTATGGGCGCCCTGGGTAGCTAGTTGATTTTTTAAAATCTATATAGTTCGACGTGAGAACTAGTAAGGATCGGTATAATGATCCTAAGAGTTGATGTTAGGACTAGATGAGATCGAAGTCCTAGGCTTATCTTAAATTTCGCGGGTGAAATTCTTGTAAGAGGGGAAGAATGTAACACCCCATGATTTTGGAGACTGAGAAATTTAAAATTTTTGGGAAATAAAAATTAATTGAATTGGAGATTTTTAAATTTGGAAATTGGGGTCCAAAAATAGGGAACATTTCAAAGTATTCTGGATGATGATTTTGAGTGTACCATCGATCCCGGATGGGTCATGATAGTCGAATTGACTGTCATTGAGTTTTATTTTGGTTTAGGATTATTTTTAAGTCACTTGACTCGAATTAGAGTAAATGAGTCATTTAAAGTGTGTATTAACATTTAAAATTGGGTTTATTATTTTAAGAGATTTAAAGGCTAACGGATGAAGCCTTCTCATTTGAGAAAGAGATAAATAGAAAAGAAGAGGGAAAAGAAGAAGGAAAGAAGAATAAAGGAAGAGAGAAAGGAAGAAAAGCTTGGAGAATCCGTCCAAACGCGACATCGAGGACGGTCCAACCTCTAAAAAATCGAGGCAAGTGTTTAATCTTGCTAAATAAGTTATTTGTGTATTTGATTTCATAATTTGAGGGTTAAAGAAATGGTTTTTTGGGTATTAATATCAAAACCTAGTTTTTTGGGTTTAATCTGAAGATCAATGTTTAAAAATGGGTTTAATGGAATAGAAATGGTTGGGATCAACTTTGGGTTGATTTATGGGCTTAAAATCATGATTTGATGAAGGTTTGGGAGTTTGCATAAAAATTTAAGGGTTTAAAATTCGTGGGTTAATTGAAGAAGAAGAACCCTTCAAAATATGCAGGCCCGAATCTATTCGCCCCCTAAGAGAATTGATTCGGTTTAGGGAAATTGGCAGGTCTGCATTGACCGAATCGATTCGGACCCAAGCCGACTCGATTCGACATGTGGCAGAAGCCCAGGTCTTTTGACCCAAATCGAATCACCTTCGAGGCCGAATCGATTCTCTAGGCCGAATCGATTCGGGAACAGGTCATTTTGAGGTATTTTCTCTATAGTGATTTCAAACCCTTTTTGGTTGCGTTTATTGATTTGGGGCTTTCTCTTAGGAAGTAATAGATATATTTCGGAGACTTATAGGGGGGTATCTCACTTAGTATTATAGTGGGGACTCCTTGTAATAATTGCAGAAGAATACATCCACGTTCGTTGTGAAATTTCTAGGCCGACATTTAGGTCATATCCTTAAAAGGATAGGATATTGTTAAGATACAATTTGGGCCTAATGGAAGAGAGTGGATGCCTACCCTTAGAAATGATAAAATTTAAGGAATAAACTCGGGAGATCTTAGACTAGGGGTTTCGCAAAAGTGATTGAACCGTAGTCGGAACCGAGAGCGATGGGATTATATTACCAACTAGAGTATGATGTGAAAAATCTAGTCTAAATAGATGTTGTTTATCGGTGTGTGATTTACAACGGGTAATTTCCCTAAGTAATGGGATTATTTGATGAAGGTAAGATTGAACTTGAGGTTTATAGACTATTAGTTATGTGTATGCCGATAGTCAAAAAGATTTCTAGATTTCCTTTTTGTGCTTTCGAAAATTGAAGTATGTGTAGTGATGGTTTCCTACACTAAACTCTGGGTGATAACCTTAATGTTGTATATATATGTATAAATATATATACAGATGATTTTGGGAGACTATTCATCATAGGAAAAATGATTGAATACGTTTCAAGTGAGGGATTGTATTCACATATCGAGGTAAATTAATTGAGTTTGTGGTGACGGCTTATATATTGAGGATTATGTATACTTGTAGCCGAGTTTATATATCTTTTACATATGAACGAGAATTAGTTGAATATATAGATATAACGATGTGTGATTATATGTACATAAATCTATATATAAATATGAATATATGGACATATTTATGTTGTGGACATACATGGTATGGATATTTAAACCGTATATGATGGTTTATGGATTGATCATATGATGGGATCATATGAATGTATGTATATTGTGCATGCGAACGATATACATACTTATGTGGTTAAGCATACAACGATCCTGCTATCATTGGGAAGTTTTCGCGCAGAGGGTGAGCATCTTGGCATATAGAGCAGGGTTTGGATATTCACCAGGTCATAGTCGTCCCGTGTGATACTATATTATTTATATTTTTGGGATGAGACGTGGTGGGAATGTTTCGTCTCATTTTCGGTTTGGAGCTATGACCGCTTCCCGAGACATCGTGTGTGTGATTTATCACGAGGTTGGTGTCGTTGATCCCCACCAGGTGGTCCCCAGTTGCTACGTGAGCCGGGCACTGGGAAGATGATAGCATGGTGCAGTTTTATCGGCGATATATATAGCCGGGTGTATTATGTGCATTTCCATTGTACATCACATATGATATGTACACTTGGTCATGGGTATGGATGATGGTATATATATATATATATATATATATATATATATATATATATATATGGTTAGAATAAAATGTATGTATATATATTTATATATCCTATAGATGAATGGATATAGAACCTTTGTGGAGTACATCTTGGATGATTATGATGTACTTGATTGATGGGGGTTGATGTATCGCATTTAAAGAATATTTCGGTTACATCATCCCAAGGATATTATTGGAGATGTTAGTTGTAGTAGTAGTATAATATTGTATCTATGGCATTATAGATCTCCATGATCGACATTGTCAAGGAGTAGTGTAACGGGGTGGTTCCTTGTTTGGATTTCGCTTTGCGAGACACCCCACGCATGAAACGTAGTGCAGTGTTGAGATTGGAGAGAAGTTTTGTCAAATAATTATGTGTGGCATTATGGATCTCTAGGATCGACATTGTCAAGGAGTAGTGTAACGGGGGGTTCCTTGTTTGGATTTCGCTTTACGAGACACCCCACGTATGAAACCTAGTGCACTGTTGAGATTAGTGAGAAGTTCTGTCAATAATTAGTTTTGGCATAATGGATCTACAGGATCGACATTGACAAGGAGTAGTGTAACGGGGTGGTTCCTTGTTTGGATTTCCCTTTGCGAGACACCCCACGCATGAAACGCAGCGCAGTGTTGAAATCAGAGGGAAGTTTTGTCAGTAATAAATGTTGTATGCCTATTATTTAGCAATTAAATTATATGTTTCAACCTAAATGTATATTGGGTAACTTATTAAATTTATAATTGATTAAATTATAAACCGGAATCCATTAAGCCTAATGAGTCATATATGTTTGAAAATAAATACTTAAGTGTGTTCAGAAAGAGTGGATTCTTGGGTTATGATGGGAAGATAGATCTTGTGGGTATAAGCTATGCCTATGGTAAGTTAGGTTGTCCTTATGGGTGGGGTAACTTAACAAAAATTTGAGGACGCGAATAGGTGCGCGCCTTTAGATGAGAGGTGAGTTGGGGTTCCACGAGAGTGCGGTTCCACTTTAATTATGAAATATGTGCACCGATATTTATTATGCACAGTTAGCACACTTTCTAAATATTTTTCACACTCGGGCTCTGACCCGTTTACTTTTCTCTCCTGGTTGTATATATATATCCATTACTACAGGTGCCCTTCCGCATGGATGCCGGATGACCTTCTATCTAGAGTCTTCGGAGCCGTGACAGGTGCGGACTGTTGTGGGACTTAGATTGTAGTCACTTCTTATTTCTTCTAGAATATAGGTAGGATCCAAGTTGTTTATCGGGACTATACCCAGGGAATATTTATAGATGTGTATATTTATTTCATTTCAGTCATTATATTGGATGTGACCCGACAGCTTATTCGGGTTTACTTCTTTGTATTATATTCACTTGTAGTTATTTATTTCATTTTATTTCAGCATCTTATTTATCTTAGTTCTTCCATACATCTTTATTTCCTTTTTTGTAGTGTTATAGTGTTGGATGTTGTCTGTTGCATATTTTTATTTAAATTTTAACATCTCGCTTATATGATATCGGGTAGTTAGTCCTATATTATATAGTACCGACAGTTGGTGTTGAGACTGAGCCATTTGAGACTCCTGATTTAATATAGTATAGGGCTGGCCACCCGTTATTATTTTAGGCGGGGTGTTACATACCCGTGCCTGAATGCACGAATAAAATTTTCCGAAGTATTGAATGTTTAAACAATTTAAGCAAAAAAAAAATTACAACATAAATGTGATTTTTTTTTAAAACATTGGATATAATTTCCTTCGTTTGTAGAACTGCACCCTGGTAATAAATAACAACAATACACAATAACAATAGTAATAATCTGTGTTGACCTCGCCTAAAAATCATAGCCATCAGATACAAATTTAAGTCACAATTTTTTTACCACACAAAAGTATAAACATTTTATAACTACACATCAGTACTTGAGTCATTCCTTCCGAACAAAAGTCATACTTCTTTAACGAAAGTTCGCACTACACGTGGGATGACGACATTGAAACAACTCAATAACACAAAAAAATTATACACGTAGAATAAAATCGAGTCTGTCATTGCTTAAACAAAATTACAAAACATCGTTCTTCATTAAAAGATTTCCTGGTCTGTACCACCACCGATTCGCCAGGTGTCGCTCATAATCATCGAAGTCGGCAGCAGAAAATCCTGACATTTGTGCAATAGTTGATCGGATAAGAAGGGTGGATATGGTACGAGTGGAGATGGCTTACTTCCCCACGAACACTTTTGAGTGGTTTGGAGAAAAGAAACTAGGTAATACCCATCTAAATTGCCCGATTTTTTTAAGAATGATTACTAATAAACCCTGACATCGAAGGAAACCTAAAAAAATCAACCAAGCATGTCTCTGAATAATTCAAAAAGAAAAAGTCTCCAACATTTATGGACTCAATAGTTCTTATAGGAATCACAACGAACACAAAATCATATAAACGAACAAATATTAAAAGTGCTGCAATTAATTCTAAGAACAAACAAATATTAAAAGTGGCCAAAATAACATTATAACATGATAGTAAGAAACATAAATCCCTAATTGAAATAAGTTAAAACTACTTTACACTGTCTTTGATGTGATGAGTGGTGAAGATCTAATAACAACGAATCTTCCATTCAATCCTAATGTATTAAGAAAGAGAATATGGGTTAGTCCCTTGAATCATTACTAATCAAAATGAACTTTTTGATCTCTTAAGAAATGGGAAAATCAAACATGAAAATTTAAGTCCCATGAATGAATAACAAAAAATCCAATATATATTTGGAGCGTATTGGTAAACCCGTTGTCTCAAAGAAATGAATTATATCTCAACTTCATTTCCTCACCTATAGTGGATGGTGTTCTATTTGTATTGAATAGAACACCATCCCCTCCTGACACTAAGATAGAGATTCAAATAGTAGGAAGATGCATTACATATAAAAAGTTGAAGTAAAGCCAAAAATTCAGAAATTAATTACCTAGTTTTACGATCCATGTGTTTCTTTTCTCTCTTTTAGGGTAGGTTGTGCCGGTGGAATGGGAAGATCATGGTGGGAGAGATAGATTTTCGTGGTCAAAACCATCTCTAGTAAAGTAGAGTGTAGTTCAAGTGCGGAAATTTCCATAAAAACCTGGATTTTTTAGTTCACAAACTCGATATAAAATGCCAAGGAAAATAAGTGAATGAACAAATAAGAAAACTTAGTGTAGAAATCGGAAGAACATGCGTATAAGTATTTCACTACCACAAGAAAAAATAGTATGTGAGCCTAAATAGAATGTTTAAAATGAAAATAAAACTAATAAAATTGAAAAAGTAGTTATTTAGGAATGGATTCGGCAAACAAATCTTGGAGGAATGAATTATATCTCAACTTCGTTTCCTCACCTATAGCATCAAAAGCATTAGTACCTACAAAAGCAAAACTATATACATTTTTAATAGAATCAAAAGCATATGTACATATATTTGAAATCCAAATATGAAGAGGGGTTTAACTCAAGCCAATCAAACAGAGAACACATCAAAACTAAATTGTTGATTCCATCTCAAACCGTGATTTGGAATAAATTTTGGAGCATGGGTTATTCAGAAGCACAACAATTTATTGTTCCACATAAGAATAAATTATTAAACAGCTTAACAGTTGTGGTATAGGAGTCTTGAACAAAATATATGACTACATTTCTACTATTGTGTCGTTGTAGAACCCAAAACACTCGATTCACGGGGAGAGAGTCAGAGATAACATGAATAATTTGAGGGAGACCAAATACCTGATTATGAGTTGTTTCATCCCAAGTTTGGTTATCTGCTCTAGAGTTCTAAATGAAGTTCCAATAGATAGCTGGGTAGTTGTTTATCAAAATATCTTCTCTTATAATCATCAACCAGACTATCTTCTCTTATAATCATTTGGAGCAGATACTTCGATTGACAGTTTAATCTGCTATAGAGTTTACAATGATTGAAGCAGGTACTTCGATTGTCAAAATAACTTCTTTGATAATAATTAATTGAATCATTATTTTGACAATTCAATCGAAGCATTTCATTCAATAATAGTCCATTTGTTGGCATTGTAGCAGGTCGTGAATAAATAAGTCCACTTTATTACTGTTATATTATTCTACTGAATTGAACTACTGTACCTGCTATATGTTTTGTAACCTTCTATTGAATATTGAACTACTTAACTGCTTTGATTGAACTTCTATACCTTCTATTGAACTACAATATAATAGAAAACATAATGATTCAATAGCAGTCTAATCGAATCATTATTTTGATTGTTTAATCGAATCAAAATTCTAAAAAGAATTAAAAATAAAACTCTATAGAAAGTACTTAAACCTAATAATTATCCAGAAAAATATGTACAAAAAACATAAACAAATCAATAGCTAACAAAATGCCAGATAGATACGAAAAGTGAAATTTAGTTTAAAAAAGAGTTAGAAATTCAATAGCCAAAAACCGAGCATGGAAAAGTACTATCTCGATGACACAGTGGAAGTCATAAAGATGCTCCAAGGGATTTCAGCAGCAGCATCTCAGATTCCAAAGCCTACACAATTTCAGGTTTCATTTGAAGGCTCACTTTGATAATGTGTTGTTTGTTAAAAGGGACAGGGGCATCAAATCTAGAGTGAAAGCGTAGGTTCCAAGTTAGATTGCATTTTTGAATAATGAGGTTAGGCCAAGTGTAGGTTCCAACTCAGGGGCATTAAATATGAAATAACAAAAGAGTATATAGTATTTTCAAATTTATGAGACTTGGGAGTCGATCCTCTGATTTTGCAACCAAATGTAGAGATCTAATAACAAAATAAAACATTAATCCACCCAAATGTATAGATCTAACACAAAACACACTCATTTTTCGTAACTTCCCCAACCCATTTTGGTAATCAAAAGTCCTATTTTGAAAACTAATCAAATTGTTCCAAGACTGAAACTGTGACTATGTGTCTTTCAATCGATTTTCGAAATCAAAAGCCCTAAATTACAAAACCAAAATAAAAACCCAAAACCTTAATTCAATAAAAAAGAACACCTAATTTGAATAAAATCATATTAGGGTTTAGAATACCTAATTTCAATAAAAATAAACAAAAATAAAAAACTAAAAAACATCAGATAATTGAATATACCTCAATTTTTGTGGTATCTCACAATTACTTGTAGACACCATAGGACTGCTAGTATCTAAATCTTCTTATAGGGAGTACACGATGGGGTTTTGGTTACATATTTTGGCAAGGGCATTTATGGTGGTATTGAACACCTAAATACCAGTGGGGGTTTTATGATTCTTGAGACCAACTAAATTAATCTACCAGGTACATACTAAATTAATATACAACTTTCACAAGATTGGGGAACTTGAAATGTAGTCATAAAATGCATCATCAACAAATCTCTGAGAAGTAAACCTTCATCTGACATCCATGCGCTATGACACCTGTAATAGTATATATATGTATAGAGGCAGGAGAGAAGAACAAACAGGTCAGAGCCCAAGTGTGAAAAATATAGCAAGTCTGTTAACCGTGCATAATAAAAATTGATGCACTTATTTCATAATTAAAGTGGAATCGCACTCTCGTGAAACCCAAACTCACCTCTCATCTAACGGCGCGCACCTATTCGTGTCCTGAGATTTTAGTTAAATTACCCCAATTATAAGGACAACCAAACTTAACATAGGCCCCTCCTATCCCCACGAGATTTTCCTTCCTATCTTAACCCAAGAATCCACTCCTTTTCTAATCATACTTGATTATGTTTACAAACAATTATGCCATAATATGCTTAATGGATTCTGGTTTATAATTTATTATACTATAATTCTTGATATGTTACCCATTTATATTTTGGTTGAATCATAAGATTTACTTTCTAATTAACATGCATACAAATTATTATTGACATAACTTCTCTCCAATCTCAACATTGTACTACGTTTTGTGCGTGGGGTGTCTCGCATAGTGAAATCCAAACAAGAAACCACCCCGTTACACTACTTCTTGACAACGTTGACCCTAGAGATCCATCATGCCACACATAAATATTTGACATAACTTTTCTCCAATATCGACACTTCACTACATTTCGTCCGTGGGGTGTCTCCCAAAGCGAAATCCAAATAAGAAACCACTCTGTTACACTAATCCTTGGCAATGCCGATCCTAGAGATCCATAATAAGATGAATACCACATTATGATACTACTACTTAATTTAGGTTACAATATAAAAGAAACTTAAGATCTCCAATAACATCCTTGGGATGATGTAACCGAAATATTCCTTAAATGCGATACATCAACCCCCATCAATCTAGTACACCATAATCATCCAAGATGTACTCCACACAGATTCCATATCCTTTCATCTATAGGATATATAAATATATATATAGGCATTTTATTCTAACCATATATATATATACCATCATCCATACCCATGACCAAGTGTACATATCATATCTGATGTACATTGGACATGAACATAATACACCCGGCTATATATATACAATACCCCGTAATTTTGATTGACTTTTAAAATGGGTTATATTTTAAATTAATGGATTAATTGGATTTTATGATTAATTAATTCATTCGGGTTTTATCTGGACTGTGGATATAAAAATGGATGATTCTGAATATTACTTAAAGATATTTAGGCAATATATGAATGTGATGTCATTGATATGACTGTATGAGATAAATTCGGTAATTTGTATTTTTAGTCAGACGCGGTATGGGACGTGTCGGGACTAGTTTATTAAATTAAAGAGGAAATTTATTTTCTATCGATCTAATAGTAATTTCGACTGCGTCGTTGCGTCCGGAAGGTTCGAAATAGTCATAAAAGTCTATTTGGATGTTAATTTTGAGTCTCGGGTCATTTGGGAATGAATAGACAACCTGAAAGGGCATTTTGGTCATTTTTCAAGGGCGGATGAATAGTGATTTCGGATTTGTAACTATTATAAGTATTGTTAGATTAAGTGAATGGGGGTTATTCATCTCCTCTTCACAAATTAGAGCAGCCATCTTCCTAGAGAGAGTGTAAGAGTGCTTGGGAAGGGAAAAGCCACTTGGGAAGGAGAAGAACAAGAACCAAGGTTCACCACCACCAACCACCACCGGATTTTGACTGGAGAAGGGACAACCAACTGAGATAAACTACACCAAAGGATCAGACCTACACTAAAGGCAAGTGTTTGATAATGACAATTTAAGTTTGTATATTGTCCATGTTAGAATAGTATGAAAAGAGAAGATTATTCATGTTTGGAAGAAATAATGGAATGATTAAAGGATTTCTGGAAACTGAAATGATATAGGAATCTAACTCATGTTATAGGATGAATATAATCCACGAAATAGTCATGAATCTGTTGAAGAAACTATGAAAACCATTGATGTGTTCTTGAAGATGTTAAGTTGATAAATTTCTGGAAATATGGAGATAAACATGCTTTTTAATCCAAACCCTTGATGATTTTAGGATGTTTAGAGTACTGGAAATCGGTCATATATGTTGGCATATCATGTAATAATAATTATAACTCATTTTGGAGGTTAATATGAAGGTTTGAATGAGCAAAAATGGTGAAACCCGTAGTTGCTGAAATGCAGAAAAACCAGGCTTGGAACTGAGTAATCGATCGATCGACCCCTACCTTCGATCGATCGACCTCCCTAGATTAAGTAAAGTTGTTTCTTTTTAAATGTTGATTCTTATCCCAAACCTTTTGTGGATCTTTTGTGACTACTATTTGGAGATTATTGGATCTATAAAATATCAGTAAACCCTTGATAAGATTTGAATTAATTTGATTTGGATTCGAGTGATTTAAATGATGAAAATTATATTAAATGGAATTTCGGTTGCTAGATTCATTTGTTAAATTACAAATGAATATGTATGAGGATTTAAGATAGGACCAGTAGGGGTGATTTAATATAACACCTGGGCATCCTTAAGTTTACAAGAGGGTTTAATCCTAAGTGAAAGTATATGTGTTTTTAAGAGATTTGAAATTATCGGTTTTAACCTTAACTAAAAGGAGTAATAAACTCGTAGTAGTTCGGGAGAAATAATGTTTTGGACGAGTAGGATATTAGTGACTTCTTACTGAATATATGTTGAGGAAAAACCTATTTGAATCTTGTGTATTGAGTGAGGGTAGCCTTAGGGTTACAATTTGAACATCAAGGACTGAGTTTAGACTCAATATTAATTACGCAAGGACTGAGTGTAGTACAAGAGCGTAGTGGTATGACTCCTGGATAGAGATGGGAGTTTAGAATACTTTTGGATGAAAGAGGTATGAGGATTATCCCGATTGCATAGTTGTAATTGTCGGACCTCCTCGATCGACAAAGTTAAGTAGTAGTGTATTGGAGGGGTTCCTTGTTTGGATTTCGCTTTGCGAGACGCTCCGCGCATGAACCTTAACGACGTCGGGAGTGGAGGGATGTTATAGGATGCGAGGATAATTAAATTATGAAGTAAAGATATGATATTTTAATGCTACATATGGGAAATATCTTTGGGTAGTGATAATTACCTTATTGATATTATATTTTAGGTATGATAATACCTCTTTGATTGATTGATGATTTATACTTATGACATACCTAGATTACTTGCTATCGGTGGGAGGTTTTACAGGTGAGGGAAGTCATATCCTGATGAATCAATGGCACATGATAGCAGAGTAATGCATTGCACCGCAGCAGTGACTCGGGGTGCTGTATTATATATGAATATATATATAATGGATTAAATGATTGAATGGATATATTGTGGTTAAATCTATCTACGGTGATAATTGTAGATATCAGTGAATAGAAAAAGATAATGGAATTAAGTTAATGAATGTTTATGCTTATAGAATTGAAAAGCTTCACTCATGTTAATGAGAAACGATTCATATTAATGAGTAATGATTCATGTTAATGAGAAACTAATCATATAAAGAAGAGATGTAAATGAATAATAATGTGACGTGTGGTATGGGACATACGGGGATTATGATATGGGAATGGAATTTATATATGGAGACTAGAAAAGAGGAACCATTAACTAGGAGGTTAATAGGAAACGTTAAGTGTGCACTCTAGTTGAGAGGTGAGAATTGCAAGTGAGAGTTGGATCTAACATGTACATAATAAATGCTTTATTGCACTTGTTAAATACTTGCTGTTTTAAAAATAATCTACACATTCGGGATCTGACCCGTTTCCTTGCATATTTTCTCTTCTATTATATCTCTATATCAGGTTTCCAGCTACAGGGATGCCAACCATAGTTGATTGTGACGAGCTATGGAGCTACGGAAGTTTTTCTTAGACGTATATCTTCATTTGGTTCACAGTATTTTTAATTAGGGCATGTCGCCCAAAGGATTCAGTTATCTTTTCTATCGAGGTCAAATTTTATTGTATTCGGGACTTTTTAATACATTTAACATTGTTGGGATTATTGTAAAGGATTTATAATATTTGGAAATGTTTATTCCAATTGCATTTAAATTCTTTTGTGCTATTTATTGTGTTACCAGTTTTGTAGAATTAAATGTGTAGTGTTATTCTTAAACTAAAAATGGTTTTGTTGAAATTTAAATTTGGAATGTTTTTAACACCAGCTTAATTGGGTATTGGGTGAGTTGTAAATGTTTTCGACAGTGATGCTAAGAATGAGCCAACTGTATATTCTGTTTTAATTTGGTATGGGACTGGCCACCCGGTATTTAATTAGGCGGGGTGTTACAGGTGGTATCAGAGCATCAGGTTCTAGTGTCTTTAGGATCTTTACGACTTACTGTGTTTTCAGGTTAGCGTTCTTTGATGTAGATCCCTATGAGTAGGATTATTGCTTTTCTATTTACGCTTACAATGGTACGATGACTGCGGCCGAAGTTGCTGCAATTGTCGCTCAAGCAGTCAATACGGCTTTAGCTGCTGTTCAGCAGGCTCCCGCACCGGCACCGGTTGTGCCACCCGCGCAAGGGAAAGTGTTTCCTACTGCATGGGAACGAGCGAGGGATGCCTTTCAGAAAGCGCACCCACCTGAGTTTCAGGGAGGATCAGATGTTGTGACTGCTAGCCAATGGAAGAAAGATATCCAATGGCACTTGAGGATGATCGAATGCACTGAGGTTCAACGTCAAATACTAGCCACATTCAAGCTAGTAGGGGCAGCTTTGCAATGGTGGGAAGCTACAGAAACATAATGACTATCCAAGACTTTTGGATATGGTTTGATGGGAAGTATTTTCCTTCCGCCACCCAGACAGAGATGAGGAGGAAACTACTTGATTTGAAATAGGGAGAGAAAACTGTGGCGGAATATGAGGAAGAGTTTACGAAATTAACTAATTTGGTACCAGCTGAAGTAACTACTGAGGAGATGAGAGTCCTAATGTTCACTGATGGGTTGAATTATAAAATTCGACAACATTTATTAGGGAATCTTTCAATATATACATATGGCAGATGAGGGCCATTGGACGAATAGCGGAGATCGTACTTAGGAGGTTATGAAGTATGTTCGAGTATGATGACCGTAGTCGAGGTCACCCCTTTTATGGAAAAATTGAGGAGAGTCATCAGTAGAAGTTCTTGAAATGCGTGAATTGTGTATGTTCCCTAACGAAGGCAATATATTAAAAGGCTTGGGTATATAGTGGAGTGTGGTGAACTAGAACTGAAATTTTGGGGTAAAATTTTTCTTGACTCATCGGAGCAAAGTTATAATATTGGCATTCAACAACCATCACCCGCAAATGAGGGTATGTTTCATATCTAAGGAAGTATGCGGCATATTGATTTTTGTAGTGATTGATGTTGTGTGGGCAAGAGGGTTGTTAAACTTAGCCTATGGCATCGTTATTTACGTAGACCTACTGAGGGGTGTGGGACACCTTTATATTACATGTTATCACGTGGGTTTGATTTTTAGCATGGCATTACTTACCTTGAGCATGTCCGACTGTGATGAGACTATCGGCGTGCATTAACTTGTGGTATACGAGAGCATATGTATGCATCTTGTCTTCTATAAGAAAGTAGATGCGTAGACCCTATATGAAATCGAAAAACCAATTTTTTGTTTTAAAATCAATAAACCTGTTATTATTTTTTTTATCAAAATTGTTTTATATATATTATTGACTAAGGACCTTAGGAGTTTCGATGATCGACTACTTTAGGAAGTAGTGTATCAGAATGGTTCCTTGTTTGGATTTCGCTTGCGAGACACCCCACGCATGAAAATAATAACCGTTCGGAGTCGAAATAAGTTAGGTCTTCGGGAAACGAGTTTATAACCTTTGCAAAAATTTTAAAAGAGGTACGAGAGGGTGTATGGGCGCCCTGTATGATTGAATTTTCGTATTTTTCAGAATTGTGAAAAAGGTAAGTAATTGAGACTTCAGGATTTATTTATTCCCTACGAGAGGATCATTTAAAGTCTAAATATGATTCAGTTGAAACTATAGGGTGAGGCTTGGCGTATAACATCGATAGGGACTTTGTTAAAGTACTGTATGGGCGGTACATCTTGGATTTCTTGCGATGTGAGATTTATACTCGGAGTTGACCTTACCGGTATGACTTATATTCCTGAATTTCGGGACGAAATTCTGTTATAAGGGGGGAAGTATGTAATACCCCGTAATTTTGAATGACTTTTAAAATGGGTTATATTTTAAATTAATGGATTAATTGGATTTTATGATTAATTAATTCATTCGGGTTTTATCCGGACTGTGGATATAAAAATGGATGATTCTGAATATTACTTAAAGATATTTAGGTAATATATGAATGTGATGTCATTGATATGACTGTATTAGATAAATTCGGTAATTTATATTTTTAGTCAGACGCGGTATGGGACGTGTCGGGACTAGTTTATTAAATTAAAAAGGAAATTTATTTTCTATCGATCTAATAGTCATTTCGACTGCGTCGTTGCGTCCGGAAGGTTCGAAATAGTCATAAAAGTCTATTTGGATGTTAATTTTTAGTCTCGGGTCGTTTGGGAATGAATAGACAACCCGAAAGGGCATTTTAGTCATTTTTCAAGGGGGTGAATAGTGATTTCGGATTTGGAACTATTATAAGTATTGGTAGATTAAGTGAATGGGGGTTATTCATCTCCTCTTCACAAATTAGAGTAGCCATCTTCCTAAAGAGAGTGTAAGAGTGCTTGGGAAGGGAAAAGACACTTGGGAAGGAGAAGAACAAGAACCAAGGTTCACCACCACCAACCACCACCGGAGTTTGACCGGAGAAGGGACTACCAACTGAGATAAACTACACCAAAGTATCAGACCTACACTAAAGGCAAGTGTTTGATAATGGCAATTTAAGTTTGTATATTGTCCATGTTAGAATAGTATGAAAAGAGAAGATTATTCATGTTTGGAAGAAATAATGGAATGATTAAATGGATTTATGGAAACTGAAATGATATATGAATCTAACTCATGTTATAGGATGAATATAATCCACGAAATAGTCATGAATCTGTTGAAGAAACTATGAAAACCATTGATGTGTTCTTGAAGATGTTAAGTTGATAAATTTCTGGAAATATGGAGATAAACATGCTTTTTAATCCAAACCCTTGATGATTCTAGGATGTTTAGAGTACTGGAAATCGTTCATATATGTTGGCATATCATGTAGTAATAATTATAACTCATTTTGGAGGTTAATATGAAGGTTTGAATGAGCAAAAATGGTGAAACCCGTAGTTGCTGAAATGCAGAAAAACCAGGCTTGGACCTGAGTGATCGATCGATCGACCCCTACCTTCGATCGATCGACCTCCCCAGATTAAGTAAAGTTGTTTCTTTTTAAATGTTGATTCTTATCCCAAACCTTTTGTGGATCTTTGGTGACTATTATTTGGAGATTATGGGATCTAGAAAATATCAGTAAACCCTTGACAAGATTTGAATTAATTTGATTTGGATTCGAGTTATTTAAATGATGAAAATTATATTAAATGGAATTTCGGTTGCTAGATTCATTTGTTAAATTCCAAATGAAGATGTATGAGGATTTAAGATAGGACCAGTAGGGGTGATTTAATATAACACCTGGGCATCCTTAAGTATACAAGAGGGTTTAATCCTAAGTGAAAGTATATGTGTTTTTAAGAGATTTGAAATTATCGGTTTTGACCTTAATTAAAAGGAGTACTAAACTCGTAGTAGTTCGGGAGAAATAATGTTTTGGACCATTAGGATATTAGTGACTTCTTACTGAATATATGTTGAGGAAAAACCTATTTGAATCTTGTCTATTGAGTGAGGGTAGCCTTAGAGTTACAATTTGAACATCAAGGACTGAGTTTAGACTCAATATTAATTACGCAAGGACTGAGTGTAGTACAAGAGCGTAGTGGTATGAATCCTGGATAGAGATTGGAGTTTAGAATACTTTTGGTTGAAAGAGGTATGAGGATTATCCCGATCGCATAGTTCTAGTTGTCGAACCTTCTCGATCGACAAAGTTAAGTAGTAGTGTATTGGAGGGGTTCCTTGTTTGGATTTCGCTTTGCGAGACGCTCCGCGCTTGAACCTTAACGGCGTCAGGAGTGGAGGGATGTTATAGGATGCGAGGATAATTAAATTATGAAGTAAAGATATGATATTTTAATGCTACATATGGGAAATATCTTAGGGTAGTGATAATTACCTTATTGATATTATATTTTAGGTATGATAATACCTATTTGATTGATTGATGATTTATGTGTATGACATACCTAGCTTACTTGCTATCGGTGGGAGGTTTTGCGCGTGAGGGAAGTCATATCCTGATGAATCCATAGTATCTTTGATTTGTCACTCGAGAACATAGGTCTATGAAAGACTTATCGGGGAGTTGATAAGTCCGCTGACTGCGGGTGCGTAGGTATGTGCGTGACCCATGGATACGAGAACTATGTTCGCCTCCAATTTGTTTGTTGTTGTTTGTGGTTCGTGGAATCTTCCCGAACCTTTTGTCCACTATTCAGGGACCTGCGATGATGGGACATGACAGCAGAGTAATGCATTGCACCGCAGCAGTGACTCGGGGTGCTGTATTATATATGAATATATATATAATGGATTAAATGATTGAATGGATATATTGTGATTAAATCTATCTACGGTGATAATTGTAGATATCGGTGAATAGAAAAAGATAATGGAATTAAGTTAATGAATGTTTATGCTTATAGAATTGAAAAGCTTTACTCATGTTAATGAGAAATGATTCATATTAAGAGTAATGATTCATGTTAATGAGAAACTAATCATATAAAGAAGAGATGTAAATGAATAATAATGTGACGTATGGTATGGGACATACGGGGATTATGATATGGGAATGGAATTTATATATGGAGACTAGAAAAGAGGAACCATTAACTAGGAGGTTAATAGGAAACGTTAAGTGTGCACTCTAGTTGAGATGTTAGAATTGCAAGTGAGAGTTGGATCTAACATGTACATAATAAATCCTTTATTGCACTTGTTAAATACTTGCTGTTTTAAAAATAATCTACACATTCGGGCTCTGACCCGTTTCCTTGCATATTTTCTCTTCTATTATATCTCTATATTAGGTTTCCAGCTACAGGGATGCCAACCATAGTTTATTGTGACGAGCTATGGAGCTATGGAAGTTTTTCTTAGACGCATATCTTCATTTGATTCACAGTATTCTTAGTTAGGGCATGTCGCCCAAAGGATTCAGTTATCTTTTCTATCGACGTCAAATTCTATTGTATTCGGGACTTTTTCATACATTTAACATTGTTGGGATTATTGTAAATGATTTATATTATTTGGAAATGTTTATTCCAATTGCATTTAAATTCTTTTGTGTTATTTATTGTGTTACCAGTTTTGTAGAATTAAATGTGTAGTGTTATTCTTAAACTAAAAATGGTTTTGTTGAAATTTAAATTTGGAATGTTTTTAACACCAGCTTAATTGGGTATTGGGTGAGTTGTAAATGTTTTCGACAGTGATGCTAAGAATGAGCCAACTGTATATTCTGTTTTAATTTGGTATGGGACTGGCCACCCGGTATTTAATTAGGCGGGATGTTACAATATATCGCCAATAAAACTGCACCATGCTATCATCTTCCCAGTGGCCGGCTCACGTAGCAACTGGGGACCACCATGGTGGGGCTCAACGACACCCATCTTGTGGTAACTCACACACACAACGTCCTGGAAATCGGTCATAGCTCCTAACCGGCAATGAGACGAAACATACCCACCACGTCTCATCCCAAAATATATATATCACATAATAACACACTGGACGACTATGACATGGGGAATATCCACACCCTTCTCTTTGAGCCACGATGCTCAGCCTCGACGCGCGCAACTTCCCAATGATAGCATGAGCGGGGTATGCTTAACACATAAATATATATATCATTCACATGCACAATATATACACATCCATATGATCCTATCATATGATCAAACCCTAAACCATCATATACGGTTTAGGTATTCACAACATCTGTATCCACAACATAAATATATATCCATATATTCATACCCATACAGATATATATACATATATTAACATATGCATATATCTATATATACAAACTAATTCTCGTTCATATGAATAAGATATATATGTACTCGGCTATAAGTATACACCATCCTCAATATATAAGACGTTTCCACAACTCATTTAATTTACCTCGATATATGAATACAATCCCTCACTTTAAGCATATTCATCCATTTTCCTAGGATGAATTGTCCCCCAAAACTACATACATATATCCAACCTTAGGGTTCTCACCCAAAGTTTAGTGTAGGTAACAATCATTAGACATTACATAAATCCCCAAAAGGACATTCATGACTCCAATACTAGTTTCGACTATTGATGTATATATACATAACTAATAGTCTGCAAACCTCAACTAAGCCCAACCTTATTTCAAGTATTGGAATCCCAATGATTATTTCCACACAATCATATATAAACTCTCCTGACCAGAATTATACTACCACGTATTCTAGTTGATAGTACGATCCAATAGTTCCCAATTTTTGGCTAAGGTTCAATCATTCTCATGAACCCTTACTCCTATCGCATTTCCAATTGTTCTTTAATTTAAATATTTCTAAGGATTCATGACCCCTCTCTCTAGTTAGTCCCCAATTATAACTTAATAAAATCCTATCGTTATAAGGATTCAACATGAATATCGGCCTATAATTTCCCAACATACCATCGCAACTCTCTCTAAGAGTTCTTAACCTCCCATTGTATCTAAACTTACTTTGGATTTATAATTAGGATTCTTAACCCCAATGAGGTTTCCCCACAATCTCTACACACAACTCCAATACCTACATGGATATATTTCACCCCAATTATTCCAAGGAGTCCAAAAATCATAATATGTGAGAAACCTCCTATATGTCTCCAAAAACATCTCTCTTACATCATGAGAGAAGGCTCCAAACCATGAAACCCAACCAAAAAGGGTTGGAATTCACTATAGGGAAAAATTCCTCAAAATGCCCTTTTTTTTAATCGATTCGGCCCTTCTGAATCGATTCAGTCCCAGAAGAGAATTGATTCGGCCCATCCAAATCGATTCGGTCCAAGGGACCTGAGAGTCTGCTACATACCGAATCGATTCGCTAGGGGCTAATCGATTCATCCAGTTCAGAAAGCCACGAAAATGGCTAATTTCTCCAAAACTCAAAACTTAAAAAATTCATTTTATACCTCTTCCAACACTTAATATTCAACCACAACATATTTCCAAACATTAAAACTCATCCTATATCTAACCTGATCAATTTATATCCCCTAAACCCAATTATAATCTTCAATTTCAAGATTTAAACCAAAAATTAGGTGTTGATAAATATACCCAAAAATCAAAATCTTTTATCCACAAATTATGAAATAAAATAAACAAATGACTTATTTATCAAGATTAAACACTTTCCTCAATTTTGTAGAGGTTGGATCATCCTCGATGACGAGGTTGGGCCGAAAATCTCTAAGTTTTCTTCCTCTCTCTCTTATTTTCTTCGTCTTTCCTTCTTCCTTTCTCATTCTCTCTTTCTCTAAATGACAAGGCTTGTCTCGTAAGCCTTTTAAATCCCTTAAAACAACAAACCCATTTTTAAATGTTAATACATACTTTAAATGACTCGTTTACTCCAATTCGAGTCAAACTGACTTAAAAATATTTCAGAATCGAAATAAAACCCAATGACAGTCATTTTGACTATCTCGACCCTTCCGGGATCGATGGTACCCTCGAAATCATCATCCGAAATATTTTTAAATGTTCTCTATTTTTGGCCTTCAATTCCCAAATTTTAAAATTCTCCAATTTAATTAAATTTTATTTTTCCAAAAATTTAATTTCTCAGTCTCCAAAGTCACGGGTTGTTACATACTTCCCCCCTTACAAAATTTTTGCCCGTGAAATTTAAGATATGCCTAGGACCCCAATCTCATCAAGTCCTAACATCAACCCTCAGGATCACAATACCGACCATTTCTAGTTCTCACGTCAAACCCCATAAATTTTAAAACAAATAACTACCCGGGGTGCCCGTACACCCCGTAACCCCACACGTAGAATTTTAATCAGGCTCCATTAGACTCAAATCGTAATATACTCTCTGCAATATAGTCTATAGCAACATACTAAATATATAAGAGTTTGAAAATTCACAAGGGTTGAAATCTTCTCAATTCCTGAAGCTAGCTGCCTTCATGTGGGGGAGGTCTCACAAGCGAAATCCAAACAAGGAACCCTCCCAATACACTACTGTGTATCTAGGTCGGGGATTGAGATTAGTTGAACCAGGGTTAAGGTTTTATAAAAAGATTTTCATATTTTAGATATTGCCCGAAGGCCTATGTAATAATAAGATATAAATAAATTCCGCGTCTTTCGACACGCGAAACAAACACCTCATATTTAAAACACAAGGTCTCATCAACTACAACACTCTAACCAATACCTAATTCTCAAAACTAGCGCACCTATGAGCTAAATTCTCCGCTCAAAATAAATCCACTAAGCTCTAAACCTCTCAACCATACTAATTCTTTCCATCACCCACAACATCATTTCAAGGCAAGTCCTTGAATCTCAACTCAGGGTCCTCTACTTCTTCCAGGATAATCATTATTCCTAAACCTATTTCTCCACAAGAGAAACATCTCTTCAAAATCCTTCCTAACAATTTTGAAGGACGGAACGCGATTGCAACTACCAAAAACTCCCTCAGTCCTACGCAATGATCCTGAATCTCCAATTTCTTACTCCATCTTCCCAGAAGGCAATTCTCCCGATATTGGGACAACTCCACACACCACACATCGGGAAAAGTCACCAACACTAGGTTTCCTAAAAAAGGTTGATGGTTTTCTCAATCTAAACCTCCCAAGGACTACACTACATACCTCTCCTGAGACTTACCTTACTAAGTCAAAGATTCGCCATTCGAGTAAATTCCCCTTTCTTACTCAATCACCGATAAAACACACTGAACCACTACTAGAGTTCTCTTTCTTATTTCCATCTAAATCGAGGAAAACAATTTCCTCTAATCAAAGCGTACCCGAAATATGTTATGGGTATTGTATCTCTAATCTTATCCTTTCCTAGACGACATACTCTAGGTGACATCTGAAACGAGAATACTTGTTATCAGAACGTCGATCAAGTGAACACACTTCACAGAAGAAAATAAGCGCAGTGAACACAACAGTCCTAATAGCAGGGTTTTATGTCAAAAACGTTAACGGAAGAACGCAGAAAACCCGCACAGATCCTAAAGACTCTAGAACCTGATGCTCTGATAGCATCTGTAACAACCCGCTTAAAATAATAACGGGTGGCCAGCCCTATACTATATTAACTCAGGAGTCTCAGATGGCTCAGTCTCAACATCAACAGTCAGTACAAAATAGTATGCGACTAACTACCCGATATAATATCAGCGAGATGTAAAAATTAAATAAAACACACCACTACCAACAAACCAACGCTATAGAACTACTAAAAAAGAAAAGAAAGATGCAAGCTAGAAATATGATAAATAAAATGAATAACTATAAGTGAATATTCCATAAGGAAATAAACCCGAATAAGTTGTCGGGTCACAACCAATATAATAACTGAAATGGAATAAATATAAACATGTATCTAAATATCCCCTGGGTACAGACACGATATACAACATGAATCTTACCTTGATTTTTAAAGAAGTAGGAAGCGACTATATTCTACATCTCGCAATAGTCCTCACCTGTCACGGCTCCCAAGACTCTGGATAGAAGGTCATCCGACATCAATGTGGTAGGACACCTGTAATAGTATATATATATATATATATATATATATATATATATATATATATATATATATATAGGTAGGAGAGAGAAACAAACGGGTCAGAGCCCGAGTGTGAAAAATATTTAGCAAGTATTTTAACCATGCATAATAAATATCGATGCACTTATTTCATAATTAAAGTGGAATCGCACTCTCGTGAAACCCAAACTCACCTCTCATATAACGGCGCGCACTTATTGGCGTCCTGAGATTTTTTTTAAATTACCCCAATTATAAGGACAACCTAACTTAACATAGGACCCTCCTATTCCCACTAGATTTTCCTTCCTATCTTAACCCAAGAATCCACCCCTTTTCTAATCATACTTGATCATGTTTACAAACAATTATGCCATCATATGCTTAATGGATTCCGGTTTATAATTTATTTAATTATAATTCTTGATACGTTACCCATTTATATTTGGGTTGAATCATAAGATTTAATTTCTAATTAACATGCATACAAATTATTATTAACATAACTTCTTTCCAATCTCAACAGGGTACTACGTTTTGTGCGTGGGGTATCTCGCAAAACAAAATCCAAACAAGGAACCACCCCGTTACACTACTTCTTGACAACGTTGATCCTAGAGATCCATCATGCCACACATTAATATTTGACATAACTTTTCTCCAATCTCGACACTTCACTACGTTTCGTCCGTGGGGTGTCTCGCAAAGCGAAATCCAAATAAGGAACCAATCTGTTACACTACTCCTTGGCAATGTCGATCCTACAGATCCATAATGCCATGAATACCACATTATGCTACTACTACTTAATTTAGGTTACAAAATAAAAGTAGCTTTAGATCTCCAATAACATCATTGTGATGATGTAACCGAAATATTCCTTAATTGCGATACATCAACCCCCATCAATATAGTACACCATAATCATCCAAGATGTACTCCACACAAATCCATATCCTTTCATCTATAGGATATATCAATATATATATATATATATATATATATATATATATATATATATATATATATATAGGCATTTTATTCTAACCATATATGTATATATATACTAGCGGAATGCCCGTGCCTGAAGGCACGGCAAAAATTTCCAAAATACGTAATCACAAAACGTTAAAAATTTCCAAAATATACAACTACAAAACGACAAAAATCCCATTCCCCGATAAATACACCAAACACCACAAAGTATACGTTTATCAAAGTAAACACAAACCACTGAACAACTAATGTCACACACCAGGAGAATATTATTCAAATGTCCATATACACATAATTTTCGAATGGGAATCAGAAAAAAGGATTTATAAGATGTCCGAGTTCTTATAAGATGTCCATTGTTAAAAAAATCTAAACTTAATTCATTGACAAAGCAAAACTATATTTTGAGCTCAGAATCCCAAAATATCGGCTACAGTACAGGAACCACAAAAACCCCATTTTTTATTTATTTTTAATGATTCTTCCAACATTTTGAATAAATCCAATACAAGGGCAACTAAAAATGCGCCATTTGGTTGAGAATTAAGTGTTTAAAATAAACGGTAATACACACATGTAACGATCTCAAACAAACCTCAACTCATTGAGAAGATAGATTACACAAAAACTCCAGATTTGGTTTTCACAACATTCCAGAGATATAATGAGGAGGTTGTCTTGAACCTAATTGGAGATACTATCTGATGTTTCTATCTAAATATATGTCCATATTTCTTCTAGGGAATACAATTTGGTGCAAATAGGAGTTAATGCCTTGAGTTAGACTTCAACCGTAAGTGGTCTTGAAGAAATTTTCACACCTTTCTTTCGCATCCTCTGCGTAACCGTTTCAACATAGCGACATCGTTCAGCAGTTGCATACATGCTTGGCAGCAAAATGCAATATCAAGAAATATGTGGGTGAACTCTAGTGGCATACACGCTTGACAGTAGTTGCATACACGGATGACAGTAGAATGAAATTCACCCTTTTACCCTCATTTTCCATAGAACCTGAAAAATATAGAGAGAATTAAAATAGACATTTCATTAATCCATCACAATACAACTTCAGTATTCCATTAATCAAAGCAAAAAAATAGAATGTTGTCAAAAAACATATATCAGTACCAGTGCACACTTATTTAACTAATAAACTCCAAACTTCCCAATGGGACACTAAGGTAGAGCTTCCTGCGCTATTGGAGGTGGCCTGTTATGAAACGCAATCCTTACTCCTTCCAAATTATGGCCAATGATATAGGCTCAACACTACAAAAGATATTTCGACCATCTATGTACAATGAGTTCACACCCATATTAAGCTCTAGTCAAGAATTGGTAAAGGTGGCATATGTGTTTCAAACCTTATATTCACAGACTGCATCTAAGATGCTAATTGCATTACAAACCAAAAATTATTGAATTCCTTACAAACCAAAGAAGACACCATTACAACATTACATGATCAAGAAAGTTTTCCTCATTCACAATAGAAAGAGGCATAAAAAATACATAAACCAGGAGAAAATCAAATGCGAAAGGTGTCGATTACATAACTTACCATTTCTCCAAGGCATGATGCAAGGTAACTAAGCAGTATGAGCGATCGTGGAAACAAATCCAAGCTCAATTAGTTTTGAAGTTTTTTGGGAATCATCATCTTCAACACACTGCCGACATACCTAGAAATTAGTTCAATAACTAATGTTGCATCAGCTCATTTAACTCATCAGTATATTTTGAACTACTGTCATATTGAATTTTTTAAAGCATTAGTATCCCAAACAAAATTCCATAAAAATGATATCCTTTTGAAATACCTATAATATCTCCCCTCTAATTATTTTCAGCTCAGCCACTCTTTCTTCATCTTTTTTGGCAGTTGCCTTTACTACTGCTTCGTTAGCTTGTTGCAGCTATGATTTATGGCAGACGTCACTTGCTGGAGCTATTTATGGCAGACACCACTTCTGCTTGATAGATCTGGAAAAAAAATGCATCACCGGAACCATACAAAACCTGCAATAAAACAATATCTGAAATTCCAAAATCTATTCAAATTAAACGTTGAAGAAAAGTTTAATACGAAAGAAAAAGTTGGCAAGAATAAAATCATGAATTCCTTCATACACGTACCCTTGAGCAGTATCTGAAATTCGAGAGGGTTCACCAATTAAAAGGCCCCCCTTTATTGTTATTTGAGAGTAGTACAAAGTGGCATGAGATTGTGCTATGAAGTTGTAACATCTCATTTTTGTCATTGATGCCAAAACAACCCTATCAAACACACAATTTTTTATAAGATAACAATTAAATAAACACATTAAATTTCTCCACATTATATTCTTCTAATTAATATTATAGACTTCTAAATTTCTCCACATTATGTACTTCACACAACATAAAAATCACAGAATTGCTGTAATAGAAATATTACTATCTGCCTATATTACTCATTCATATTACAATATCTGTTGTAACAGAATTGTTGTAATAAAAATTCATATTACAAAGATTTTACTATCTGTAGTATAACACAACATAGAAATCACAGAATTGTTGTAACAACTCCACATTATAGTACATTACTCGTTCAATCTTCAGTAACCAAAAATTTCCACTAACTATCTGCAATAAAAAAAATTATAATGCTATCTATAGTAACAAACATTAAGATGTTACTTATCCATATTTTCAATCTGATTATTAGGATCTAACACATGAACTACTCATTAGGATACTACTGTTGGAGATATAGTAGAACATATTATAGGTGACACAAATTTAAGAGAAACAAAACAATGAAAAATTACGGTATAGTCGAGAACCTCAAACAAAGCTCCAAATCAAACCACAAACGGTCCCAAAAACCTAATTTAAAAAATATACTGTCAACTAAATAAATATAGAATTGAAACCCCCGAACAAAGTCAGATTCAAATAGAGTAAGGGAGAGCCTGACAGAAATTAAAGTGTACTCAAATAATGGTACCTAAAAGTAGTTGTTAGTTACCGTCCACTAAAACCAACCTTCCACATTCATCTGCTTTTCTTCAAACTTGGCCTGATACGAAGTTTCCTATCTATTTTCTACAAAGCACAAACAGAAAAAAAAGAATTAACAGTAAAATGTAATAGTTTAAAAACATTGAAATAGTTATCACTCCATGAATCCTTCATATGCAGAATATTCGAAGCATACCGTGCTTGCTTTCTTGGAACGCTTCTCTTGGGTTGACCTGCTACAGATAACTGCGTCCATCTCATTATAGTGATTTCCATTTCCATTAGCCCTTCCATTTTCAATACCTGGTATAAAGCTCTCTCTTGAAGCTACAGGCTGCAAATTTACCACACAAAAAATAAAATAAAATTACCACCATAGTCAAGCATCTTATCACGTTGTCATCATAATTAGTTTTTTCTTTGTCTTCGGAGCAGCATAACTACATCCTCCCTATGATATGCATACATTTAAGAGCCGTAGCAAGTCGATTTTTGGCCAATTTGACCGGCCCCAGATGATGCATCCGGTTGATTAATTTTAATTGTTGTAGGCTCTGCCTTGGAGACGATGTTCGCAAGTCTTTACTTTATATCTCGAGCTATTGAAAAGAAAACTTGATTCACAATCCAACACTTAAATGACCCTAGATTGAATTAATCATGTTCCATCAATCCAAGCTGAGTTTTCAAAACAACAACAAATAAATAAAAAATCATTGCTTTTGAGTAAATCCCAAAAATGAGACAGATCTTACCCTTTGAGTAAATCCCAAATATGATTGATGTTGAAAACCTTTATAGCACTGCAAAACAAAAATGAGTTATTAGAACATTATTCCTCTTCTTTGCTTCGAATCGAAAAATTAAAAACCATAATATTATTCCCCTGCTTGAACTACACAGAGAAGAGGGTAATGGCATCAGTGTATGATATGATTCAATATAAAAAAACTACGGCACCAAACTCCAATATTAGTCATTCACCAAAAACAAAACTTTTAATTGTCTCAAACATTACATATCATGAATTTATAACATCTCACTTAAAAGTTGATTACAAACACTACAATCCAATATAAAAAAACTGCGGCACCAAACCACAATATTAATTATTCACCATGAACCAAACATTCAATTGTTCCAAATATTACATATCATGAATTTATAACATCTCACTTAAAAGTTGATTCGAATAAGAATCCAATTGTAAACCCAAAAAACCATAACAAAGGAAAAAAATCACCATGAACCAAACTAAATTCTGCAATCACTGACCTAACTAGTATAATTTACATAAGAACAAAGCCACAAAATAGAAAAAACTATGCTTGGATATAATCATCATCAGACAGATTTGAAGAGTTTCACCACTTGGTATAAACTTAATCATCATCTGACAGATTTAACTAATCTCAAAGTAACTTAATTTATCTCCAACATTGAATAACAACAAAATATTAGGGAAAGTACCCACAATCACCTATATTGTACTCAAATCACACCATAGTTTCATATTTTCAGATGTCCAAACCCTAGATAAACACACCAAAAAACCAAATCAAAGAACCACAATACAATATACACTGGGAAGGCGATAAAGCCAATAAATAAAACTTTAAAGCCAATATTATAATGATTATTAATTACTACACCAAAAACACATCACAAATCCTATCGATAAACAGTGAAACTAAATCATAGCCCCTGTTAGGCTAAACAATAAAACTGAAATCAAAATAATAAAAAACGCTAAACCTAGATCTATAAAATACTCGGATCTATAAAAACACTATAACTAAAAAACTCGAATCTTTAATTTTTGACAAAGATATGGATAAAAACTAAGATCTATAAAATACCTAATGGTGCTAGCAGTGGAAGAGAGAGATATTGTATTTAGATCCATACCTTCAAAAGTGCTGGATGTGGAAACAAACAATAGGAACCAAGAACTTGATAGTGAGACGCGGTGGGCCAATGTTTATGCAGGAGAAGAATGGCGGTGGGCCGGTGCATATGGAACCTCCATAGACCATGGCCGAGAGAGAGAGAGAGAGAGAGAGAGAGAGAGAGAGAGAGAATTTGGGGGAGTGCGCCCAAATTGAGTGTAGTAGGTCTTTGGGGGTATACAGAGAGAGAGAGAGAGAAAGAGAGAGTTACAATATTACCCTTGTTTTTGAATTAAAGAGCTTCTTGAGAATGAACAACTATGGGAAAAAAGAGGGGGAACCAAATAATAATGGGGCAAAAGAGTAAAATGTATATCATCTCATCAAAACCGTTGGATTGTTGCATTGTTGGCACCATCACAACCTCTACTTAGCTTATCTCTTTATGAAATAGTAATAAAATTCTACTCCTTATTATATAGACACCATCATCCATGCCCATGACCAAGTGTACATATCATATCTGATGTACAATGGACATGCACATAATACACCCAGCTATATATATCGCCAATAAAACTGCACCTTGCTATCATCTTCCCAGTGCCCGGCTCATGTAGCAACTGGGGACCACCATGGTGGGGCTCAATGACACCCATCTCGTGGTAACTCACACAAACAATGTCCCGGGAAGTGGTCATAGCTCCTAACCAGCAATGAGACGAAACATACCCACCACGTCTCATCCAAAAATATATATATCACATAATAAAACACTGGACGACTATGACCTGGGGAATATCCACACCCTACTCTTTGATCCATGATGCTGACCCTCTACGCGCGTATCTTCCCAATGATAGCATGAGCGGGGTATGCTTAACACATAAATATATATATCATTCACATGCACAATATCTACATATCCATATGATCCCATCATATGATCAAACATTAAACCATCATATACGGTTTAGGTATTCACAACATCTGTATCCACAACATAAATATATATCCATATATTCATACCCATACTTATATATATATACATATATTCACTTATCCATATATCTATATATACAATTAATTATCGTTCATTGGAATAAGATATATATGTACTCGGCTATAAGTACACATAATCCTTAATATACAAGCCGTCGCCACAACTCATTTAATTTACCTCGATATGTGAATACAATCCCTCACTTTAAGCATATTCATCCATTTTCCTAGGATGAATAGTCTCCCAAAACTACATACATATATCCAACATTTGGGTTATCACCCAAAGATTAGTGTAGGTTACAATCACTACACATTCCATAAATCTCCAAGGCGACATTCATGACTCCAGTACTAGTTTCGACTATTCATGTATATATACATAACTATTAGTATATAAACCTCAAATTAGCCCAACCTTATTTCAAGTATTTGAATCCCAACGATTATTTCCACACAATCATATATAAACTATCCTGACTAGAATTATACTACCATGTATTCTAGTTGATAGTACGATCCAATCGTTCCCAATTTTTCCTAAGTTTCAATCATTCTCATGAACCCTTACTCCTATCGCATAACCAGTTGTTCTTTAATTTAAACATTTCTAAGGATTCATGACCCCTCTCTCTCGTTCGTCCCCAATTATAACTTAATAGAATCCTATCGCTATAAGGATTCAACATGAATGTGGTCCTATAATTTCCCAACATATCATCGCAACTCTCTCTAAGAGTTCTTAACCTCCCATCGTATCTGAACTTACTTTGGATTTATAATTAGGATTCTCAACCCCAATGAGGTTTCCGCACAATCTCTACACAAAACTCCAATACCTACATGGATATATTTCTCCCCAATTATTCCAAGGAGTCCCAAAATCATAATATGTGAGAAACCTCCTATATGTCCCCAAAAACATCTATCTTACATCATGAGAGAAGGCTCCAAACCATTAAACCCAACCAAAAAGGGTTGGAATTCATTATAGGGAAAAAATCCTCAAAATGCCGTGTTTCCGAATCGATTCGGCCCATTCGAATCAATTCAGTCCAAGGGACCTGAGAGTCTGCTACCTACCGAATCGATTCTCTAGGGGTGAATCGATTCCGCCCTAAAGACATGTGGCTTCTGCAACCTGGCGAATCGATTAGCTAGGGGCGAATCGATTCAGCCAGTATAGAAAGCCACGAAAATGGCCAATTTTTCTAAAACTCAAAACTTCAAAAATTCATTTTATACCTCTTCCAACACTTAATATTTAACCCCAACATATTTCCAAACATTAAAACTCATCCTATATCCCTTAAACCCAATTATATCCCTTAAACTCATCAATTTATATCCCTTAAACCCAATTATAATATTGCATTTCAAGATTTAAACCAAAAATTACGTTTTGATAAATATACCCAAAAATCCAATTCTTTTATCCACAAATTATGAAATGAAATACACAAATGACTTATTTAGCAAGATTAAACACTTGCCTCGATTTTGTAAAGGTTGGATCATCGTCGATGATGCATTTGGGCCGAAAATCTACCAGGTTTTCTTCCTCTCTCTCTTATTTTCTTCTTTTTTCCTTCTTCCTTTCTCTTTCTCTCTTTCTCTAAATGAGAAGGCTTGTCATGTAAGACTCTTAAATCCCTTAAAACAACAAACCCAGTTTTAAATGTTAATACATACTTTAAATGACTCGTTTACTCCAATTCGAGTCAAACTGACTTAAAAATATTTCGGAACAAAAATAAAACCCAATGACAGTCATTTTTACTATCTCGACCCTTCCGGGATCGATGGTACCCTCGAAATCAACATCTGAAATAGTTTGAAATGTTATCTATTTTTGGGCCTCAATTCCCAAAATTTTAAATTCTCCAATTTAATTAAATTTTATTTTCCCAAAAATTATATTTCTCAGTCTCCAAAGTCACGGGTTGTTACATACTTCCCGCCTTACAAAATTTTCTCCCGGGAAATTTAAGATATGCCTAGGACACCAATCTCATCAAGTCCTTACATCAACCCTCTGGATCACTATACCGACCCTTTCTAGTTCTCACATCGAACCTCATAAATTTTAAAACAAATAACTACCCGGGGTGCCCATACACCCCGTACCCCCACTCGTAGAATTATAACCAGGCTCCATTAGCCTCATATCGTAATATACTCTCTGCAATATAATATAAAGCAACATACTATATATATAAGAGTTTGAAAATTCCCAAGGGTTGAACTCTTCTAAATTCCTGACGCTAGCTGCCTTCATGTGGGGGAGATATCGCAAGCGGAATCCAAACAAGGAACCCTCCCAATACACTACTGTGTAGCTAGGTCGGGGATTGAGATTAGTTGAACCAGGGTTAAGGTTTTATAAAAAGATTTTCATATTTTAGATATTGACCCAAGGCCTATGTAATAATATGATATAAATAAATTCCGTGTCCTTCAACGCGCCAAACAAATACCTCATGTTTAAAACACAAGGTCTCATCAACTACAACACTCTAACCAATACCTAATTCTCAAAACTAGCACAACTATGAGCTAAATTCTCCGCTCAAAATAAATCCACTAAGCTCTAAACCTCTCAACCATACTAATTCTTTACATCACCCACAACATCAGTTCAAGGCAAGTCCTTGAATCTCAACTCAGGGTCCTCGACTTCTTCCAGGATAATCATTATTCCTAAACCATTTTGAAGGACGAAACGC
This sequence comes from Sambucus nigra, assembly GCA_949130495.1. Lineage (NCBI taxonomy): Eukaryota > Viridiplantae > Streptophyta > Magnoliopsida > Dipsacales > Adoxaceae > Sambucus > Sambucus nigra. The sequence continues at coordinate 32,581,169 of OX422218.1, read as the reverse complement.
GATTGCAACTACCGAAAACTCCCTCAGTCCTACGCAACGAACCTAAATCTCGAATTTCTTACTCCATCTTCCCAGAAGGCAATTCTCCTGATATTGGGACAACTCCGCAACGAACCTGAATCTCCAATTTATTACTCCATCTTCCCAGAAGGCAATTCTCCTGATATTGGGACAACTCCACACACCTTAGGTCGGAAAAAGTCACCAACACTAGGTTTCCTAACAAAGGTTGACGGGTTTCTCAATCTAAACCTCCCAAGTACTACATTACATACCTCTCCTCAGACTTACCTTACTAAGTCCAAGATTCTCCATTCGAGTAAATTCCCCTTTCTTACTCAATCACCGATAAAACACACTGAACCACTACTAGAGTTCTCTTTCTTATTTCCACCTAAATCTAGGAAAACAATTTCCTCCAATCAAAGCGTACCCAAAATCTGTTATGGGTATTCTATCTCTAATCTTATCCTTTCCTAGATGGCATACTCTAGGTGACGTCTAAAACGAGAATAACTGTTATCAGAATGTCGATCAAGTGAATACACTTCAGGGAAGAAAATAAGCGCAGTGAACACAACAATCCTAATAGTAGGGTTTTATATCAAAAACGTTAACGAAAGAACGCAGAAAACTCGCACAGATCCTAAAGACTCTTGAACCTGATGCTCTGATACCATATGTAACAACCCGCTCAAAATAATAACGGGTGGCCAACCCTATACTATATTAACTCAGGAGTCTCAGATGGCTCAGTCTCAACATCAACAATCAGTACAAAATAATATGCGACTAACTACCCGATATAATATAAGCGAGATGTTAAAATTAAATAAAACACACCACTACCAACAAACTAACGCTATAGAACTACAAACAAAGAAAAAAAATATGTAAACTAGAAATATGATAAATAAAATGAATAACTATAAGTGTATATTCCATAAGGAAATAAACCCGAATAAGTTATCGGGTCAAAGCCAATACAATAACTGAAATGGAATAAATATAAGCATGTATCTAAATATCCCCTGGCTACAGACCCAATATAAAACATGAATCTTACCTAGATTTTTAAAGAAGTAGGAAGCAACTATATTCTACATCTCGCAACTGTCCGCACCTGTCACGGCTCCCAAGACTCTGGATAGAAGGTCATCTGGCATCCATGCGGTAGGACACCTGTAATAGTATATATATGTATATAGGCAGGAGAGAAAAAAAAACGTTTCAGATCCCAAGTGGGAAAAACATTTAGCAAGTCTTTTAACCATGCATAATAAATATCGATGCACTTGTTTCATAATTCAAGTGGAATCGCACTCTCGTGAAACCCAAACTCACCTCTCATATAACAGTGCGCACTTATTCGCATCCTGAGATTTTTGGTAAATTACCCCAATTATAAGGACAACCTAACTTAACATAGGACCCTCCTATCTTAACCCAAGAATCCACCCCTTTTCTAATCATACTTGATCATGTTTACAAACAATTATGCCATCATATGCTTAATGGATTCCAGTTTATAATTTATTTAATTATAATTCTTGATACATTACCCATTTATATTTGGGTTGAATCATAAGATTTAATTTCTAATTAACATGCATACAAATTATTATTAACATAACTTCTCTCCAATATCAACATTGTACTACGTTTTGTGCGTGGGGTGTCTCGCAAAACGAAATCGAAACAAGGAACCACACCGTTACACTACTTCTTGACAACTTGATCCTAGAGATCCATCATGACACACATAAATATTTGACAGAACTTTTCTCCAATCTCGACACTTCACTACGTTTCGTCCGTGGGGTGTCTCACAAAGCGAAATCCAAATAAGGAACCACTCTGTTACACTACTCCTTGGCAATGTCGATCCTAGAGATCCATAATGCCATGAATACCACATTATGCTACAAGTACTTAATTTAGGTTACAATATGAAAACAACTTAAGATCTCTAATAACATCCTTGGGATGATGTAACCGATATATTCCTTAAATGCGATACATCAACCCCCATCAATCTAGTACACCATAATCATCCAAGATGTACTCCACACAGATTCCATATCCTTTCAAATATAGGATATATAAATATAGGCATTTTATTCTAACCATATATATATATACCATAATCCATACCCATGACCAAGTGTACATATCATATCTGATGTACAATGGGCAAGCACATAATACCCCCAGCTACATATATCGTCGATAAAACTGCACCTTGCTATCATCTTCCCAGTGCCCGGCTCATGTAGCAACTGGGGACCACCATGGTGGGGCTCAACGACACCCATCTCGTGGTAACTCACACACACAACGTCCCGGGAAGCTTTCATAGCTCCTAATCGGCAATGAGATCAAAATTACCCACCACGTCTCATCCCAAAACATATATATCACATAATAACACACTGGACGACTATGACCTGGGGAATATCCACACCCTGCTCTTTGAGCCAGGATGCTCTCCCTCTACGCGTGCAACTTCCGAATGATAGCTTGAGCGGGGTATGCTTAACACATAAATATATATATCGTTCACATGCACAATATATACATATCCATATGATCCCTTCATATGATCAAACATTAAACCATCATATACAGTTTAGGTATTCACAACATGTGTATCCAAAACATAAATATATATCCATATATTCATACCCATACAAATATATATATATACATATATTCACATATCCATATATCTATATTTACAAACTAATTCTCGTTCATTAGAATAGGATATATATGTACTCAGCTATAAGTATACATAATCCTCAATATACAAGCCGTCGCCACAACTCATTTAATTTACCTCGATATGTGAATACAATCCCACACTTTAAGCATATTGATCCATTTTTATAGGATGAATAGTCTCCCAAAACTACATACATATATCAAACATTAGGGTTATCACCCAAAGTTTAGTGTAGGTAACAATCACTACACATTCCATAAATCTTTAAAAGGACATTCATGACTCCAATACTAGTTTCGAATGTTGATCTATATATACATAACTAATAGTATATAAACCTCAACTTAGCCCAACCTTATTTCAAGTATTGTAATCGCAACGATTATTTCCACACAATCATATATAAACTACCATGGCTAGAATTATACTACCATGTATTCTAGTTGATAGTATAATCCAATCGTTCCCAATTTTTCCTAAGGATCAATTATTCTCATGAACCCTTACTCCTATCGCATTACCAATTGTTCTTTAATTTAAACATTTCTAAGGATTCATGACCCCTCTCTCTCGTTAGTCCCCAATTATAACTTAATAGAATGTTATCGCTATAAGGATTCAACATGAAGGTGGGCCTATATTTTCCCAACATATCATTGCAACTCTCTCTAAGAGTTGTTAACCTCCCATCCTATCTAAACTTACTTTGGATTTATAATTAGGATTCTCAACCCAAATGAGGTTTCCCCATAATCTCTACACACAACTCCAATACCTACATGGATATATTTCTCCCCAATTATTCGAAGGAGTCCCAAAATCATAATATGTGAGAAACCTCCTATATGTCTCCAAAAAAATCTCTCTTACATCATGAAAGAAGGCTCCAAACCATTAAACCCAACCAAAATGGGTTGGAATTCACTATAGGGAAAAATTCCTCAAAATGCTGTGTTTTCGAATCGATTCGGCCCCAGAAGTGAATCGATTCGGCCCATCAGAATCAATTCAGTCCAAGGGACTTGAGAGTTTGCTACCTACCGAATTGATTCTCTTACGGCGAATCGATTCAGCCCTAAGGACGTATGGCTTTTGCAACCTGGCGAATCGATTCGCTAGGGGCGAATCGATTCGGCCAGTTCCGAAAGCCACGAAAATAGATAATTTCTCCAAAACTCAAAACTTACAAAATTCGTTGTAATACCTCTTCCAACACTAAATATTCAACTCCAACATATTTCCAAACATTAAAACTCATCCTATATTAAAGCTCTACAATTTATATCCCTTAAACCCAATTATAATCTTCAATTTCAAGATTTAATCCAAAAATCCAATGCTTTTATATACAAATTATGAAATGAAATACACAAATGACTTATTTATCAAGATTAAAAACTTGCCCTGATTTTGTAGAGGTTGGATCATCCTCGATGACGCGGATGGGCCAGAAATCTCCAAGTTTTCCTTCCTCTCTCTCTTCTTTTCTTCTTCTTTCCTTCTTCCTTTATCTTTCTCTCTTTGTCTAAATGAGAAGGATTGTCCCATAAGCCTCTTAAATCCCTTAAAACAACAAACCCAATTTTAAATTTTAATACATATTTTAAATGACTCGTTTACTCCAATTCGAGTCAAACTGACTTAAAAACATTTCGGAATCAAAATAAAACCCAATGAGAGTCATTTTTACTCTCTCGACCCTTTCGGGATCGATGGTACCCTCGAAATCATCATCCGGAATACTTTGAAATGTTCTCTATTTTTGGGCCTCAATTCCCAAATTTTAAAATTCTCCAATTTAATTAAATTTTATTTTCCCGAAAATTTAATTTCGCAGTCTCCATAGTCACGGGTTGTTACACCCGCGTATCGTGTGGGTTTACCCCTAATATATATATATATATATATATATATATATATGCAAATATATTGTGTAATATTTGAGGCGAAACATTGGGGCTTTACGTGTGACAGTTTTAAATGGTGCCAGATTGAATCTAAGATTCATAGGCAGCTCATAATTCACTTACAAACGTCTGCCTTCCATCGTGGGCCCATTCACCTTAATTCGAATACACTAGATTACACACCCAAACGACCCTTCTAATTAATTTTAGTTATTTACTATCTCACAATCTCTAGTGCACACAAATACCCTATATTCCTCTTTAATCTTCTTGTAGTCTCACATATACCCTTTATCTATTGCTATTTCCCCCCATAACACAAACACCTTTCTAAAAACTCCTAATTCCAAAACCCTTGACCTCTGAATCAGTCAAACCATTGTGGTTGGAATTACCATCCCACCCCCTCCATCAAAGCCGAATAAAAAAAAAATTGGTTGAAACTACATTTTAACGTACCCAATTCTTTGTAGATACCAAACCCATCAAATCCCATAATCACATGACTGGAGATTGGAACTAACCTTTTCAAATTTGCAAATATGTTATGATTCCTAATTTTACACTTTTTAAAAATATCGTATGATTCTTATGTGGATCAAATTTGATGTTTAGCTTTTTCATATGAAATAGAGTTTTTTCTTTTCTTTATTCTCCAAAGTACTATTTCTTATAGAAGCTCAATGTTTTGGAATCTAATTTGATATTTTGCTTTTTTTTCTATGACCTATATATTTTAACTCTCAATATGGTACAAGTTTTGAATATGTAACAAAATTTTAGTTAGTTATGGATAAATAATTCAATTATTTTAGGGTTGTAAAATTCATCATTTGTGTTTATTGCTATCTAGGGTTATCGGCAAACATGATTGGAGATACATTCATTCATTTGGTGCATTTTGTGGGGTAGTCTAATTTTCCCAATGATTTTTTTTTGTTGGTTATTAATTGATGTCAGTTGCTCAAATTGTCGCTTGATGTTTATTATTTGGAGGTAGTCCTAATGCACCTATATTCTTATTCCAAATATTTTGTAACACCATCTAATATAAGCCTCTATTTTACTATGCTTCAATTTTAAAATTATGCCCTTTGACTATCTTTTATAAAATATATTCAATATATGAGTATTAGTTCATTTAGATTTATAAGCATTATCATATTGTGATTTTAAAATGCAAGGAATTGAGCATTCATTTTATCATTCTAATTTTGAACTTTAATAACCTTAATTTAGTTACTTTTGTCATTTGGTAGGTTGTTAAAAAATAATGAGAATTGAAGAAGGTGATGGAAGAAGAGAGCTACATCATTGGTAACCGTAGTATTTCCATGGAAATTTAATTTCATTTATCCTAAAAGTTCTAAATTCACTCTTTTTTATTGGGTTTCCATTTTTAGCTTGAAATTTATTTATTCAATTCCAAGAATGGAAATTTTGTAGTTCGTATTTATATAATGGGGTTTGAATTTGTTCAATTTCATTTACTGTTTTTAGGTTTGAATTTATTTCAGATATTATTGATGATATCTATCTTATATAATATATAATTTTATTTAATAGGATGTTGAACTAAGTGTGCGATGGTTTATTGAAAAGTAGTTCTTCTTACCTTCCCTGCTGGCATGTCGCCTTCTCTACACTACGACCATTGTCCAATGTATTTTTTGCTCCCCCACTCATGGTAATCTATCACCATTCAAAATAATCAAATTCCTTTCATAGATTTGACTTTAATGTGCTTCTTTTGAAATTTCTTAAAGATTATAATACCCCGTATTTTGTTATAAATAAATAATGAAATATTATTTTTGGAATTTAAAATAATTTGGGAAATTGGATGTAAATAAAAAATTTATTTAAAAATGTTAGAGAAATTTTCTACTTAGTTATATTTATGCCTTACTAATTTTTTATGGGCATGAATATGACATTTGTATATAATAAAGGAAAATACAAAATTTATGTGCGACACATATTAAGACTAACTATTATTGGCATAAATAATTAGGAACACATTTAGGGACTAATATTGACTGGTTTAAATGATTTAGGCTTTTAAAAATATTCCAGGGTCAATAATATATAGGCTAGGGAAGTTTTTAGCCAATTAGATTATGGATTCGGGTCCATTGGGAGGCCAAAAGTTGGGCTTAGGGCGCAACTCCGGATTAAACACCTAATTAGAGGGTAAGTGGGGTAAACCACTCCCCCACTATCATTCTAGAAACCTAAAAATCACAGTTACAGGAAGGAGAGGGAAAAACACGAAAGAAAGAATAAAAGGGTAAGAACAAAGGAGGAACCCAAGAATAAAATCAAAGGACATTTCTTCCACCATTTTTAAGGCAAAAATTCCCTTGATTAATTTGTGTTACTCTAAATATTTCTTAATAAATGACATCTATTCTTTATTACTTTTATGGGATTTATGCTTGATTTGTTTAATTTGATGATGAATAATGCATGTGGAGGCTTGAGAATAAGTGTAGAAATTGTCCCATAAATTGGGTATCGAAATCTGTACATTGATGTTAGATTTCCCTAATTTTTTTAAAGTTATTTAAGGATAATCGAACAACTAATGTAGGGGATGTTTTTGGTAAATTGTGGACTGAAATTTTGTTGATATCAAGATAAATGATCCCTTACTATAAGTCAATTAATAGTCAAAGGTGGGAGAACATCCAAGAAGATTTAAGTCTTGCACATACATAAATTTTGGGGAGAATGATCTACTTTTACAATTTTTGAACTGGACAAACTACAAATGGGGAAGCAGAGAGAGGAAGAAGACAAGAGGTGTCTCGAACCACGTCGTGAGTCATTCAAGCGACGTGTTGTGTGATTTTACATTTTGTTTCATTTTACCTTTGCCTGAATCCAATAAAATTTCAAACTTAATTTTTTAACAAGATTGTTGTTATGAGAATATTAAAAAGGCAACAGTAATGTGAATGTGAAAAAAGGGATTTATTGTAGGTCAACAAATTAATGGAGTAATGTTATACCCATACTTAAATTAATAATAATTACGCCAAACTCGATGTTTAAGTAATTATTTTTATGGAATGGAATTTTTATTTATTACATGATAAATTATTAACAATTGGAAAAATGTTGTGGACTCTTATTGGATTTTTATGGTAATTATAGAGTAATTACCTTCAATAATTACAGACATACCAGTGGATCGTCCAATCCGCTAAGGGGGTTCGCGCATTTGAACCGTGTACTACACGTTGGCATATGTTGGCTTGACGATGTGTAGGTCATATAGGTGTGGAGGCGTCACCTGCGAGATGTAGATGTTGGCGCTGACTATTCATGGGTCATCGCTCAGTAGGTGCCGTGTATAGGTGTCCTGCGTAGGGACTGCCTCCAATTTATATTTGTTTGTGTTGTGCACTTAGGATAAGGGATTCCTTCGAATTTGCCGATAAAGCACGAATTAAACACCAAAGGTAGATGTCATTGTGTGTCAAATATTTGGAAGGACATATATGGTTAAATACCCCGACTTTAATGAAATTAATTTAACTGTCTAAGGATGTGGATAATAAATATTCTTCTTCACCCTATAACGCATAATAAATGCTTATGCCTTATACATGACACTTATGAGATTGGAATAAATGTAAGCTAACAATTAAATATAGTTATTAAATTTAAATAATTAATTATTGATATAATCATTCTCTAAATTTGAGATGACATCACAATTCATTATTCATGACGTATTGGGGTGCGAATAATATCACACTTAGATGAGCCGTGAGGTGTTATACGTATGTGAGTGATGAAGAGAGAATATTTATTCTGCATTGAATGTATTTTTGCATCTTAAATTAATTAAGTTAATTGTCCCACACCTCGGGCTCTGACCCAAATTTAAATATTTTCCCCTAAGTGCCCCTAGACAAGGATAGCGGGTTTATGCTATATAAGTCCTAGAGTCTCTATTATGCCTCACTTTTCAGACTCTTCTGTTCTGGCATAGGTGCTTATTCTGCCGTACTTATTTACATATTTTGGAACTTTTGTAGGGGCATAAACCTGAGTATATTATTTAATGTTGGGTTAGAATTATATTACACTAGTTGGATATTTTTTTATTCTTAACGGTCTGGTTTTATTTATTTATTATGAATTTATTTGTGACTTTTCATTCTCGAGCCTTAATTAATAATTATTTATATTCACATTTTTATTAAGGGTGGTATTAATTGAGAAGAAATCCCTATATTCGGCGTATTATGCATGACCAACCTTTATGTGACAAAATAAGAGTTGCTACAAAGATCTATTTTTATTTAATAAATTTTGGTACCTCATAACTCATAAAATGATGTAATTATTATGTTTTAAAATGAAAAGGATTTTGAGCACTGCAGAATATTTTAATAATTGATGTTTCCTCTTACGTGATAGTGTTTGATAAGAGTTATCTCATTTTTTGTTATGTTGCTATTATAGCCTTTGATTTTGAGTATTTCATTATGCAATAAGTATTTTTTGTGCTTTTTCTATATGGTTTTGAATTCGTGGGTTTAATTTGGGCGCCTTATTTCAACACCATTGATTATCGGCGAAGTTTTTTATACATAGACAAAGTTTAAGACTTTTGGGTCACAAATGTTTAGTTTCATAATTTATTAGCGTTCTTATATTTTGTTTTAATCTATTTTTTGAGATAACAAGAGCATTAGTTTTGGTGATTCATTGATTTTGAGTTGACATGTGTCTTTATAATTGTGATTGAAGTTCGAAATTATTTCCGGGGGTATTGAAAATTGACCCAACATTCAAAATTGCAAAATGTTTTAGAATAAGTAAAATTTACACATACTATAGGGTTAGGTCCATTTTATCTTCCAAGTTCTAAGATCCAATTTTTTCGGCTTCGTAAGCTTATGTTTTACCTAACACAACAACACATGTTTAGCTTTTGGAATATGTGAATTTTTTACATTAGAATGGTTATTTTATAAAGGAGAATGGTGTTAAACCTTAAGAGATGGCCTGTAAATCATGAAATAATATCAATGTTTAATTAAGGCCATATATGTGTATCTTCAGGGTATAAATGAATTAGTTAAAACATCATTATATAACTTCACAGTCTGCACATATTGGATATCTTTAGGTTATAGCTACATCAATTTTTTCAATATTTCCTTTTAGATGTTTGAAATTTTTGAGTTTTTGCCTGGTTTAAAACCTTAAGGTGCCCAAATTATTTGTTCGATTTACTTTTCATTTCCCATAGGCATTTACCAATTAATTTTATGACTCTGTCATGGAATATGCAAATGAAAAGAGATGAAGAGACTTTGTAACAAGTTAAATAAAATCGTTAACTTACTAATTTAACTTTATACCACTATAAAGACATATTGTTACGTGTTTCTCATGTAATTTTCTTTCAATTTACGACTGAAAAATAATTCAACCACTAATTGTTATGTTTGTATTCCTAGGTTTGAATGTATACAATTTCACCAATATGCTTTTTTTATTATAGTATGTATAAAGTGTACTTCATATTTTGTTTTAGTTTGTGTTCCATGCATACATGTTTATAAGTCTACTTAATGTTTTGTACATTAATTTTTTAGTTTGTTGAATATGTGATTTAAGCCTTTTATAAATCAAAATAGGGTTGCATTCTAAGAAAGTGTAACACCTCGTATTTTTTTGGCATTTGTTAATTAATTAATTCGGTAAATTTTAAATTACCTATGTGTCGTAATTTAATAGAAATATTTATTATTTATATTATTTAATATTAATCTAGCGAGTCGATGATTAAAATGTATGGGATTTAAATTTACTAAGATGATTGTAGTAATTTAATAATCTAATATATGAATATTAACACATTTGGGCTAACGAAGGAGGAGGAGAGAGCTCGTGGTCATTCGAACGACATGGGACTGGTTCGACCGACAACCTTTATCGTTCGAATGACATCCTGTTTCGTTCGAACGACATGATTATTTCATCTGCCACTTCTTCTTTGCCTTGTTTTGGTGCTTGATCGAGTAGGTGGGTTGCTATTTTGGGGATTTCCTTTGGTGGCTAAAGTCATGGGTTTTATCGTTTGGTGGCAAAAGTCCTAAGGGGGAAATGAAGTTTTCAATTGGCTGATTGAAGAACCTTAGATTAATAATTATGCAAGACTATTTGGAAAGAATTTTTAATAATAAATTGTGATTGTTTTGTTTTTTGACCAAGTGAGTAAGTGTGAGTATATTAGTTGAGGGATGCTAAGGTAATAAATTAGTAAAATTTGAGTTGGGTTATTGACTCGGGTATAATTTGGGTTACTGTTATGGGTTTGGTGCACGGTATAAATGGGATTAAATTTAATGTTTATATATACGGTTGTGTTATAATATATATATATATATATATATTGTGTGTGATCATAAATTCCCGTGACTAGATATTTGGTAAAAGAATAACCCCTCTAGTGTTATCGTATGAGGTTGCGCAATGTCGGTGAATCCCCTAGCTTGAGGAGTTGGGTGAGTATTGTCCTTAGGTCATCGCGCTCGTCTTTAGGGGTGAGACGTCTTAAGTATGATTCAATCTCATTTAAGCAGGGAACTATAACCGCCTCCACTTCGTTTATTTTATTTCACAGATTCAGGGAGCTAACCATGTTAGGGTGTCCAGGTGGATGACTATACCTAGATTGATAGCAATATAGATTACATCCAATGAGTTCGTACTTGGGAGGATGGTTATATGATTACGACATGTGAGTGAATGTTGTAATATGATGATATATATATTGCAAATAATTATATACGGGTAAAATACATAATGTGAATTGTATTCTTTATTATATAATTCGTGAAAATGTTATATGGACTCAAATGAAATTAATTATTTTTTAAGTTAATGTGAAATACAACTCATAAATCATATATTAAACATACTCGGGGTTAGGGTATGGTTATATGAAGGAACTATATAACAATAACTAGTGACGGGGTATATATGATGAGAATTCAAGCATTTTAATTCACTGCAATTCAGTTCACTTGCTAAATATTTTTAAAACAATTTGGGTTCTAATTCATGCTCTAAGAAAATTCAAAACCTTTTAGTTGATCGAGCAGAGGGGCGCCAGTCTTAATCTTTTTCGAGAGTACATCATTGCGGTACACTTGGGTGATGTAGTAATTGCATTATACACTTCTCTTATTCACTCCTTGATTATGATAGTATCTTAGTTGTAGTTTCAAGCGTGTTGCTCATGGTAGATTTACATTTTTTTTGGATCAGCTTGTATAGGCTATACTTTTCATGTGTCGAATATATGTTGTGTTTCTTGTTGTAATTATTGTTTGGTTACATCAAAAGATAAAACTTTCACACCGACTAAATTAATCATTAAGTGGTTAGTAATTAATTAGTTTGACAGTGATGTTAAGAATGAACCAGATGAAAATCTTGTGTAATTTTATAAAGGTCATATCAAATGGTGTTTAATTAGGTAGGGTGTCACATATGGTATCAGAGCATCAGGCTCTACAGTCTATAGGATATGTACGGCTTACTATGATTTAAGCGTTGTGTTCTTTTGACATAAAGCCATATTATTAGGATTGTTGAGTTATCTTTATGCATATGATATATCGAATTTATGATATGGAGTATTTTATAAACAATGAACTAGTACAACTTATTTTCAATTTGAAATGTCACCCAGTAGAGGGAGAGGTAGACTCGCGAGGGAAGCCGCAAGAGGCAGTGGGGGAGAGGATCATTAAGTGACCAGGATCCTATAGCAACAGACCCCGTCGAGGTTTGTATCCACGCCATAGGTAGCGAATATTGTGGCACAGACGATCAATGTCATCATGACATCCATGGTAGCACAACTTCCTCATCCCCAGCAAATGCAGCCAGTGGCTGAAGCAGTTCAAGCCTACCTGAATCCGTCAGAGTAGTAGTGAGTTAGGGAGGCCTTCCAGAAGGGACATCCCTCGGCATTTTGTGGAAGTTTTGAGGTGATTTTAGCCTATTAGTGGAAGATAGATGCAGTGCCAGTTGCGCAACGTAAACTACAACGAGGTACATAGGTAGATGTTGGATACATTCAGGATGACTACGGCATCCTTGCAGTGGTGGGAATCAACGACCACTATTGAAGAGAAATATTCCATGAAAATCATTGATTTTTGGGTGCAGCTCGACCTCCAGTACTTTCCACTCGTAATTGACACCAAGATGGGGAGGAGATTTCGGGAGGTGACTTAGGGTGACCGTTTTGTCGTGGAGTAGTAGGAAGAGTTCACCTGTTTGGCTAATTTTGTGCCAGACGAGGTGAGCAATGAGGATAGAAAGAACGCAAAATTTATTTATGGTTTGGCCTGGAGGATCAGGCAACATTTGATTGGGAACTCTGCTTTGGAGACATATTTATATATCGTTAATGCAACTTTGTTACATTGCCACGATCATCGCTTCCACTTGAAGGGGAGCAAGAGGGGAGGTGAGCCTTATCAGCCGGGCAAAGAAACTATAACTGCTACTAGTAGAGCATAGTGGATAGGCAACCACCAGTGGTAGGATACCCATTAGGGGAATCCTGCTAAGAGATTTTGACTTGGAGCTAAGGGAGCCCGACAGGTCCAATTGGGACCAAACATCAGCAGGAGGTTCCTTAGGGATGCCAGGGACAAGGGAATAATTGGGGGAGGCAATCTGGGATAACATTTGTGACAGCCTCGTTAGGGCCATCATGAGGGAGACTTTCAGAGCGTACTTTCGATTGCGGCCAGCCAGGCCATCTGAGGAGGGAATTTCCTTAGAGAGGTAGGGTTCAGCAGTAGGGTGCATCATAAGGGCAGTAGGTACAGATGCCTCCAGCAGCATCAGCTCCACCAACTAAATAACTGTAAGGGAAGCTACACTACAGGCATATGTATAACGTTCGGGATGTTTTGATTCCACTACCACCTCGGACAATACTAGTAGTTAGGTGTACTTTTATATTCACGGGTAGGATTATTTTTTATACTATTGCATCGTATTCATTCATAAGGACCAAATTTTCTGGAGTCATTGGGTTATTAGAGTCAACCGATGGTCTCCTTATGTGTGTAGAGTCACAAATGGGGGGTGGGTCACTAATACACTCGATCTATAAATGAGTATATATTGTGATTAGGAGACGAAGTTTAGCAGCAAACCTCTTAGTGTTAGATATGGAGGGATATGATGTTATCCCAGGCATGCATTGGTTAGCAGGGTATAAGGCGACGGTGGATAATTTTGAAACAACCACATTGTTTTGCTTTTCGGGACAGGATATGTTTTTGGTGGCGAGGCCTCTTCCCAAGGGATGGTCGCACATTCATTTATATTACATTGAGGAGGAGACCTCACAATGGGTTGTAATTCTAATAGACTCGATTCCAATCGTGAGGGACTTTATGGATATTTTGTTAGGCAAACTAGGGTTACCACCCAGTCGAGATATTGAGTTCGTTATTGATTTGACACCAGGTATGAGATCGATTTCCCTGGAACCTTACCGTATAGACCGTTCAAAGATACATCAGTTGAGAGAGCAAAATCAGTAGATTCTAGGCCAGGGTTTCATTCGGCGGAGCACATTGTCATGGGGTACTCCTGTGTTGTTCGTAAAGAAGGGCAATGGTTCACTTTTCTTATTTGTTGTCTACAGGGAGTTGAATAAGGTCATGGTACAGAATAAGTATCCATTGTCTATAATCGATGACATGCGTGATAAATTAAGAGGAGCGCGGTACTTCTCCAATATTGATTTGAGATTGGGGTATCATCAGTTGTGTATTTGAGACGGGGATGTTCCTAAGACCACCTTTTTATCATGTTATGGATGCAACGAGTTCAAGGTGGTGTCGTTTGGGCTCATAAATGTGCCAGAAGTGTTCATGGATCTTATAAATTCGGTTTTTAGAGAGTTCCTCGACCAGCTCGTCATCGTGTTCATATATGACATTTTTATCAACTTGCGCACGAAGGAGGAGGATGCAAAGCATCTTCGTATGGTTTTGCAGACTTTATGGGATCACCAATTGTATGCCAAATACAAGAAATATGGGTTTTGGCTATGGGAGGTGTAGTTTCTTGGCCATATTACTTCAGACCATAGTATTACTGTTGATCTGAGTTAGGTATCGGTGGTGAGGGAGTAGGGAAAACCCACAACACCGATCAATAGGTGTAGATTTTTAGGGTTGGTTGATTAATATCATTGCTTCATTAAGGGGTATTCAAAGATTGCAGTACCATTTACGAATTTGACTCATATGGTGGTGCCATTTGCATGGAGTGACGAGTGTCAGTTAGCTTATGATGAGTTAAAGGACATGTTGACATCAGCACCCATACTTGATTTTCTTAGGAGACGATTGGAGTATCAGGTCTATATGGATGCATCTTTATAGGGACTTAGGGGTGTGTCACAGTAGGTGGGGAGGTCTATAGCTTATGTAACTCGGAAGCTTAAGACCCATTAAAGGAATTACCACACTCACAACCTTGAGTTAGCAGCAGTTGCTTTTGTTTTGAGGATATGGAGGCACGATCTTCAAGGATAGCAGTTCACAATATGCATGGATCATAGGTCACTTTAGTATCTCTTCACACAGAAGGTTCTGAACATCAGACAAAGGCAGTGTCTATAATTCTTTAAGTACTTTCAGTTTGATATTCCGTATCATCCTAGTAAGTCCAACGTAGTGACATGCACATTGAGTCGATGACCTACGAAGGACTTGGCAGATCTCTAAAAAGCGAAGTGAAGTGAACCTCAACAAGATGATAAGGTCACCAGGGCTTGTATGGCAGTCTTAGCCATCACATTCGATACTGTCATGCGGGTGGTTAGAGCATAGGTGGAGGATCCATTTTTCCCAGAAAAGGGTGAAACAATTTGTAGCAGAGAGTGCAATGTCTTACTCTATTGGTTCAGAGGGAGGTCTACATTTTAATGGGAGGCTGGTTGTGCTAGAAGATGAGGATTTTAGGCATGCTATTTTAACCGAGTCCCATGGATCTTGATTCTTTGTACATCCTGGCAGGGATAATACGTACAAGGACATGAGGAGGCAGTACTAGTATTCGAGGATGAAGTGAGAAATAATAGAGTTTGTCTGAAAGTGTTCCACATGTCCGCTTCTTTACATGGACCACCAGAGGACTTCAGGAATGTTACAACCTCTTGAGATTATGGTAAGGAATTGGGAGAGAATTTCTATGGATTTAACTATGGGGTTGCCGACATCGCAGAGGGGTCATGATTCCATATGGGTGATAGTGGATCAGTTGACCAAGGTAACCCGATTTTTGCCAGTTCGCACAGATTTTGCGATGATGTAGTATACTTGGCGATTCATAGCGGAGAGAATTAAGTTTTACGAGGTGTTATTCTACATTTTGTTTGATAGAGACAAGATATTTCTATCCCAATTCTGGTAGTGTTTTTAGGAGGCTATGGGAACGAACTTGCGGTTGAGCACCGCTTATCACTATCAGACATATGGGCTGACAGAGAGTGTAAATCAGATGCCAGAGGATATGCCGAGGATGTGAATTTTAGACTTTGAGGGTGGATGGGGACAATATCTTCCATTGGTAGTGTTTGTGTATAACCACTCGTACCAATTTACTATCGGCACGGCCCTATTTTTGAAACTTTATGGGAGATCTTGTCGTTCACCAGCTTTAGAGGTAGGGGACTGGATGATATTGGGGCTAAAGATGATTCAAGAGATGTGCTCCAAGATTGAGTTGATTTGAGGACGTATTCGAATATCCTCGGACAACCAAACGAGTTATGCCAATGCCAATCTAAGACATGTGGAGTTGGAGGTCGAAGATTAGGTATTAATTTGGGTGTCTCCAATGAAAGTGGGGATGATGTTTAACAAGAAGGGGAAACTATCACCGAGGTATATGGGACCACTACCTATCATTGAGAGAATTGGGTCGGTAGCTTATAGACTGGGTTTGATAAAGCAACTTCATCGAATACACGACGTGTTCCGCGTGGCATCACTAAAGAAACACCGAAGGAGCGAGAGGTCTTTTTGGCACGTTCCACTACAAGAGATTCATTTAGATCCAAACGTATCGTTTAAGGAGATACCGGCAGCTATCCTCGATTATAGTTAGTGAAAGCTGCGGTCTAAGGTGGTACCAGTAGTTAGAGTTTAGTGGAGACATCATAGTGTTAACGAGACTACATGGGAGTGAGAGGATGACATACGAGAGCAGTATCTAGAGTTATTAACCACAAGTATGACCTAATTTCTGGCACGAAATTCCGTTGTAGGGGGTGAAGTATATAACACCATGTATTTTTTTGGCATTTTTTAATTAATTAATTTGATAAATTTTAAGTTACTTCCGTGTCATAATTTAATTGAATTAATTATTATTTATATTATTTAAAAATTAATCTGACGAGTCGATGATTAATATTTGTGGGACTTAAATTTACTAAGAGTATGGTAATAATTTAATAAGTTAAGAGGTGAAAACTAACTTTTAGAAAAAAATATTCGAATGGCAGTTCTGAGTGTACGGTTGAGTTCAGATGGGTCTAAGTATTAGGAAAATAGTTTTGGTGGGTAGTAAATGTGTAGTAAATACCCACATAATTGTGTTTGAGCCCTTTTAATAAACCCCACGAGCATAAAAAAAGATTGGCTTAATCAACCCTAATAGTGAGAGGGTGTGAGATTCGTACCTCATTTTATAAAACTTATTTAAGTGCAGAACAAACGAGGAAGAAATTAGAGTAATCCTGGAATCCTAAATCAAGAAGAAGTGTGAACATTCTTCATGAAACTCATCATTTACAACAAGAGATTCAGACCCTACCAACCCTTC
Source organism: Sambucus nigra (assembly GCA_949130495.1). Taxonomy (NCBI): domain Eukaryota; kingdom Viridiplantae; phylum Streptophyta; class Magnoliopsida; order Dipsacales; family Adoxaceae; genus Sambucus; species Sambucus nigra. The sequence continues at coordinate 32,563,634 of OX422218.1, read as the reverse complement.
GACGCAAGTGATTAAACTTGCTTTTAAGTTAATTGTAGATTCCAATTAATATCATAATAGGTGTAATAAGAACACATGATTTTTGGTGGATTTGATATCTAAATTTGGGTTTCTTTGAATTTAGATTTAAAATTTGTAGAGGATTTGGAAACATGAGTTGTTAACTCCCAATCTATGTGGGGGAGAGGGTTTTTAATTGGTAGGTTTAGTGCGAATCTTAAATGGTTTAATGAGGTAAATCTAAACAGAAATTGGGTATTTAGTTCATTAATGGAGGGAAGTTTTGGACTGACGAAGGAGGATGAGAGAGCCCAGGGTCGTTAGAACAACTTGGGTCTGGTTCGAGCGACATGCTTTATCATTATAACGATAGGGTTATTTCAGCCGCTATTTCTTCCTTCCCTTATATTGGACGCTTTGGTTTAGTGGCTACAATTATGGGTGTTTTAAGAACCTTAATGGTATATTTAGGATGATTGTCCCAAGGGAGAAATTAAGGTTTAAATTAGGTGATTTGAGAACCTTAGATTAATAAATCTCCATTTATCTCTATATCTACCCTAGATCACTGTTACGACACATGAATTTCTAGACTTCTTGGAGGAGATACACTCAGCTATGTAATTCGAGAGTTTATTAGTTGGGGTTAATTTGAATTTCATTGATTTAACTCATCTTATTTGTATACTTTCTGTATACGGTTTCGCTCCTTAAGCGATGCTTTATTTTTATACAATCATTTATTTATCAACAATATATATATATATTTTTTGAAAGAGAAAAAAACCATAGCTGACATATTTTTTGCCCCGTCACAAAGATGGTAATTTAATAATGATTCTTTTTCATGATGACGTGCCTGGTTTGCATGTTCTAAGAAATGAAAAATGGATTGCGATATGTCCCATTCGTAAAACCTTTTACAATAACACCGGTGATCAACTACAAGTATGGGTTTTTATATTCATGCCTTTTAACTATTAGTTTATGAGATGCCCAAAAATATGTAGTCCAAGGTTAGTTTGATTAACTAAAAATCCATGTTTGTATAAAGGTACTCAGCAATGATCGTTACAAGAGTGTGCTCCATCGAGCTGTTGTGAACTGCCACTAAGAACGAATATATATTCCAACATTTCATTTTGTGACACCCCGCCCAATTAAATATCAGGTGATCAGTCCTTTATAAAATTTAAAACAGAATGTTCGGTTGGTTCATTCTTAGCATCACTTTCGAAAACTTAAATCTAATTAATTACCTAACATTTAATTAATCTAGGTGAAAATATTTTTCCAATTAAACTTTAAACCAATTAATTTCAAAATACGGAACATGTATTTATAAACCATACACAAGAATTAAATGCTTACCGAATCAAATACTGAATAGATAAGACTGGATAAATTCTTCCAGTTTACAATTACTAACTACACCATAATAAATACTCAAACCAACTGAGAAGAACTACAAAGTAAACTAAGCACAACTCTGCTAATGAGGATGGGCGACACATCCCTTAACTGAGATATCTGAACTAGGAACTGAATGAAATGAGAGAAGCGTCTAATCCCAAATAACCCGCAACTTCCACAACAGCTGCAGCACGACAACCATCCAAGTATCTAGAACCGGGGTCCCTGTGGATGGGCACCTATACTAAAACATATATATATAGAGAAAGAGAAAAGAGATGCAAGAAACGGGTCAGAGCCCGATATGTAAAAATATTTGTTTTAGCAAGTATTTAAAACTGCATTAAAGCAAGTATTATATGCATATTAGTTCGAACTCTCACATGAGATTCTCACTTGTCGACTAATGTGTACGCCTAACGTACATCTAACCCCACCAAGCCATCTGACACACTCTTACTGGGAAAAGACTTATCCTACTAGATATCCCTCATAGTAGTATTTCGTATTTGATCTCAATGTTTATCATTTTAATTAAGTGTTAACACACTAAAGTCAAGTATTCACTATTTACGTTACTGAAGATTTCACTATCTTAATAATCTGATATGTTCTCATTTTAGATATACCAAAAGCATACATATATACATACATCTATATAATAAAGTAGAAAAGATATGTATGTCATAAGCTTAAAAGATGATGTCATCTAGATAAGTTTTTCTTGCACTACCAATTTTACCCTTCAAATATATAGTTTCCCCCTCTTTTGAAACACTCTAATTTGTTTCCCCATTCTCTTCAAAATTCAAAAATAGGGGTACAATAGTATTTGCACCATTCTCATACTTTACTCCATATTTCCCCTCCCCGTCTTCTCATTTTTGTCCCTCACTTTACTCTCTCCCTCGATCTTTCACTTTGTGCTGTATGATGAAATCTGGCAACACACAATGTCCACTCCCTCATTCTCTCCTTTTCTCATTTTTTTTCCTCTTGCTCTTCCTCTAACACATACTCGAACATGTATTCTCCCTCACACACACACACGCATACACATTTTTTGGTCATTTATTTGGTTGGTCTGAAAACATAAAGCGATTTCGATTAAGATCTACTGATAAATTTAGGGCTTTTTTATTTTTATTTTGCTTAAGATCTACATGTATTTTTTGGTCTAAAAACATGAGGCGATTTTTGTTGGTCTGATAATATAGGGCAATTTACATGTATGTTAATCTTTATGTTTATGTTTTAGGATCTACTTATTCTTCGTGCTTTGATATTTTGGTTTGCAGGGGATCTGATTATACTTGAACACCCTAAATAGGTATGCTCCTTTTCTTCTTAAATTGTGTCTATATTTATAGATTGTAGATTTTTTTTTTTTTTACATTTATATTTTGGTTAAGATCTATTTCGAGATTATATACATGTATGTTTATGTTTATGAAATAGATTACACATATTTACATGTATATAAAATAGACATAGATGCTTAACATGGTTTCAGATCTATTATAAAAAATAAATCATGTTAAGAATCTATGTTTATTATATGTAATAGATCTGAAACCATGTTAAGCATCTATGTCTATTTTATATACATGTAAATATGTGTAATCCATTTCATAAACATTAACATACATTGAAATATGTGTAATGCCTATCTCTTAAATGTAAACAAAGAAGTAAATCGAGATTAGCCGCGTTTTACAACACTTTTAGTATAATACTATTGAAATTACATACATGCCGTTGACACGGGTTTGATACATATTGCATTTGGTATATGTTTTTATAAATATCCGAAAGAATTTTGCATGGTATATGTTTGGATAAATGTCCGAATGGTATTTGTTTGGATAAATGTCTGAATGAATTTTGTAATAGTTTGTTGAATTTGTTGGGTTGGAGGTTATAGAAACTTAGTCCTCTCATATTTTTTTCTATTTTCGTGTCCTAAATCTGCAATTAATATTAGAAAATGCCCAAATGTCTTCAATGGGAATATGCATCCATGATGTTTTACTGTATATTTCTTCCCTCAACTATTTCATCCGCACATAATGTGCATTGATTGATATGTAGGGGGAGATTGAAAATATGGGAGGTTATTTGAATGCCTACACCTCCATAGAACAAACTACCTATTATGTCATTCTTATGGAAATGGAGGAGGTACTCATTTCATTTTTAAATCAATGTGACAACCCGCGATCCGAGATAAGGGGTGGCCAGCCCCATACTCAAACATAACAGGAATCATGGATGGATATCATTCTCAGCATCACCAATATAAACTGAGTATAGGGGAAAACCACCCAATAAATCAGAAAACGGGTTGCCAAAAAGTATAAAATTTAAAAAATACGGATATGAAAATTTAAACTAAACACCCAATCTGAAAACCAAGTGGAATTCCAAGCGAGTATATATAATACAACTAAAACGAATGTATACAAATGGACCGAATAAGTTGTCGGTCCACAACTACATATAACGAAGTACAACAATCTAAATATCTTACATAGTACATTCATTAAACAAGTACTAAAGTTTGGGCCACACGCCCGAGTGAAAAAAAAACCGATCATATCTAGAATAACAAGAATGAAAGTGTCTAATACAACGTCCTGTAATAACCCACAAAACATTACAGCTCATCAAAAGTGAAGGAAATTTGGGAAAGTCAAGTCGGGCGTCCTTGCGGTGGAGCACCTGAGCGGATACAATCATATATATACAACAAGGAAAGTAAACCGGTCAGGGCCGGGTTCTATATGATCACCAGAGGAATAAAAAGAATCATAGATATGAATAGTTATGCATGAATAATAAGGATGATAATATGACATGCTATCTCCAATTACAACAAGAATTGAAAGTAAAGCACTTTAATTTAAAACCCTTCCTCATTAATACAATTTCCATTTCCTTCTGACATTCCTTATTAGGAATAAAACAATTTATTCGGTTTAAACATGAAGTTATAATTTCTTTTCATTAATTAAACTTCCCATTTTATCTTTCCATTCCTTATTAGGAATATCATTTACATCAGGTGCTCTTTATGGCACCTATATCATTTCCCTGCTCCTTATGGCACATAACATACGCTCTTTGTGGCATTTATCAACCATCAAGTCCAACTTGATGAAAATATAGTTATATTCATATACATATAATGATATCTAAGACCGCCCGTCCGGGTTTCCCCACTGTGCGCGCCCCTAAATAACCATCATCTTCCAGGGCCTAACATAAGACAACCTGGGCACCTATCGAAATCCATCGGGAAGCGTCCATGTGCCCGCGGGATATTCAAAACCACACCCGGAATCTCCTACCCATCGCGGAAAAATACAACAGTAAACGCTCAAATGGCCTAGGACTATATCCGCCCTGCATTCATTAGCCAGGGGACTTCACCAATGCGCACGAACTTCCCTTATGATGGTATTTAGAGAGGTGTGTATCAGTAAATTAACATTTACATTTACAATCTCCATTACCATTAATCATGTGATTGGTTCTTTTTATTTAAACCTAACATCATTAAACAACAGGGTTCGTTCTAGTTGAACCTATCATCTTTAAACACCTATGGGTTCATTTTATGCGAACCTAATTCCCATCAAATATTATCATTGATTCCTCAAATTACAAATCCCGACTAACTCTCCAAATGATCATTATGATCCTACAGATCTCCCAGGTTTATATAACTTCGATAAGCCCTTAAGTCTCCAAGTTAGGGCATTTAACTTCCTAACTTCTAAAAGTTTGAATAAAAGAAAAAATGCCTTAACATTACTTTAAACCTCCCCGAAATAAACCCCAGATGAACCCATTTCTAATCTAGGGTAACGACCAAACTCCATAACTACTCTAGGACTCTAAGTTTACTTCCTTAAAGAAGTTTCCTAGGTCCTAATCCTAGAGAAATAAGGATGAAAATTAAAAGGAAAAAGACCCAAAACTGCTGGAACCGAATCGATTCGCCCAAGGGACCGAATCGATTCGCCCCAGCGAATCCCTTCGCTCTGAAAGAGAATCGGTTCGGACAACAAACTTGCGATTCTGCAAATGCCGAATCGATTCGGTCTTAACCCGAATCGATTCGGATACAAAGACCTGGGATTCTGCATCTATGCGAATCGATTCGCCCAAGGGGCCGAATCGATTCGCCCCTGCGGAATAGCCAAGTTTGGCTATGGAGTTCTAAACTCCAAATTTCCTTAAACCCAAAACCAACCCAAACCAAGATCATCTATCACCATCAATACATACTAAGGGCCTCTAACTACCATTATGTACAAAAATTATCATCCAAATTCATCCCCAAGGGTTAATACCCAATATTTCAACAAAACCCTAACATTTCTAAATCATAACTATCAATGCAATTTATTCTACTTAAATAACAAAATTGCAAGTAGATTACTTGCCTCAAGTGTAAGAATCTGATTTGATGAAGGAGAAAGCAACAATCCAAGCTTGAATCTCTCTTTTCCTCCAAAGTTCTCTTCATCTCTCTTTCTCTCAATTGTGTAAAATGGAAGAATGGGAATAGGGGTGGGAATAAAACGAGGCTTAAGTCCTAAAAGCCCACTTAAGTGACTAATACGCGATAAAATAATACGCAACTACACTATTTAAGCCAAAACCAGTCAAAAGTGACCGAAATGCCAAAATGCAACATGGCACTTATTTTGACTGTCTCACACCCACCGGGACTATCTACACCCTCCAAATTATCATTTGGGAATTTTATAACTCATTTTAAGTTCCGATTTCATATTAATCCAATTTGTCATTTTACATCTTATGACACCATAAATCACCTCATGGATATTTTTACCTACGCATCAGGTAACCGTACTACATTTCAGTAAATATTAACCTTTTCAGATTAAATTAATGTATGCCCAACATCCCTTATTTTAATTAATTACTACACCTAGTAAATAAATATAAAATAGGCTATCAGAAGGGAGGGTTATTACATACTCCCCCCCTTAAGAGGGAATTTTGCCCCCAAAATTCAGGTATACCTCGCAAGAAGAAATGTGGATAGTTTTCCCGCATGTTATTATCGCGAACCCATGTCGATTCATTGACACTATGGTGACTACATTGCACCATAACCCAAAGGTACTACCTGCGATCTCAATCGCCCGTCTCCATGCTCTATACTAGCAACAGACTACTCCTAAAAAGGAACGAAAAGTTGCATCCTAGAATCTTCGAAAGAGATGTGCCTGAAGGCACCATCACATCTCTTGTACTACCTTGCATTAGAGATATGGAACAAGTTATAAACTTGCGGCAAGTGTTTCGGTAAAGCAAGGTAATAGACTACCGGACCCACCTTAACAATATTAGGAAAAAGGTCCCACGTAACACGGTGCATGTTTCCCCTTTCATCCCAAAGAGCTTAATGCCCTTTGTAGGCAACACTCGCACCAACACTTGGTCCAATGATCTCAAACTCCACCTACCTTCTCCCCGCATCGACTTAACTCTTTCATCGATCTTCGTTATACAAATGCAAATTTCGAATGAGCTCAATATTCGAAGAGGTATCTCGGATCACTTCAGGTCCGAGATGCTTATCATCTCGCACTTCTAACCAACAAGCGGGGAATCAACGAGGCCTACCCTACAAGGCTTCTTTTAAGGCTCCATCCCAATAGTGAATCAATACAAATTCTTATAAGGGAATTTAACTAGTGGGAGACACTGTTCCTGACTACTATTAAAGTCAGGCACACACACATAAGGAGTATATCCTTCGACATATGGTTTACCCTTTTGGTCTGGCCGTCGGTGGAGGAATATAAGAAGTGCTTAATCCTAGATTCGATTTCAATGGCCTCATGGAAACTGGCCAAGAATGAGTAACGAAAATCCTGTTTCAATCGGAACAATAATAAAGAGCACCCCACGCAGCACGACCACTTCTTCAAGCCCGACCGCTACTACTGGCGGCGCATAAGCCTTTCTTAAGTCCTTCTCATTCGGGACAAAAATTCTCTTATGGAATCGCACGCCACCCTCAAGGTTAAAAGAGCAGATTTCTGGTTCCTAAATCAACAGCTTGTTAATGTGGTCTTAATCACCTCTGTCTCCCCTGCGACATCTTGCAACGAAATGTTGCTCGCACGAAAGGCTAAATTCTGCCCAGGAGGTAGCATCTCACTTCCAATACGGCGATCACCCCCACGAAGAACTTCAATCTAAAAAGGGGATAATACTTCTCATAAGTTTAAACTTATGAGGCGCATCAACAATAAGTCGATACTCCAGCATTATTACTCCCCATCATGGTAGAGACTTGTTAATTGAATCCACCCACGAACTTAACAACATGGCTCAGGGGTGTGAGTCAATATACCCTTTTGTTACCTCCGTAACACTCTACTACGAGAGGCCTCATCTCCTCCTACCTTAACTACCAAACTTCTCAAAATCCTCCCACGTCTCATCATCAGGGAACCAATCCCTCTTAGAGTTAACACACGCCTTATTCATGGTCAACTCCCAATAGCCCTCCTCAACTTACGTTTCATACTTAAAGGCCCTACGTCCAAACAATCCTAAAGTCTATCTACCTATACCCTATCTAAGTCGTATACACCAAATGCTAAGTATATCCCTAGTGCCCATGACCTTCCTCAAGTTCCGACATTTGCTCAGTTTCGTGCGTGGGACGTCTCGCCGAAGCGAAATCCAAACAAGGAACCCTCCCGTTACACTACTACTTCGCGTTGTCAGTCATCGAGGGGGTATAGGTCTAAGACACATGTTTGGGACCGAAAAGACTCTACTTATATACACTACCAATTAAATAACTGAAGATTTAACAATTCCTTCGTAAAACCTTATAGCTATATGTCCTATAACATATATATACATCTCATTAAATAGCCTTCTTATCAAGGCATAACCCAAAGTCGCAACTTGACTTTGACTCCCAGTCTCCCTCGCATCGATCAGAGGAGAGAATTGTTTACAGTGCTTCCATTTCGCACTTTAATAGCCATTAATCACTCTTCTACGTGATTCTCGGCTAAACTTTCCAATCCCAACTTCCAACAACAATAGAATAAAAATTAAAATAAAAGGAAGGAATAGCGTCTCTCCACTCACAACATCGTTAAGTGTTCATGCGACGGAGTGTCTCGCAAAGCGAAATCCAAATAAGGAACCCCTCCGACACATGCCTACTTAACCGGTTGATCATGGAGATAGAGCATAATAAGCATAAAATGAAGGAAAGAAAAAATATGGCATCTCTCCACTTCCAACGTCGTTAAGGTTCACGCGTGGAGCGTCCCCCAGAAGCGGAATCCAAACAAGGAACCCCTCCTATACGCTACCACTCATCTTGTTGGTCGTGGAGATAAGGTATAACAATCATATACCAATATCACATCATACTCGACCATGTTAAGGACGAGTAAATCGGCCTCAAAGCACAATTTAGTAAAAGAAATTCCTACATACATACAAACAATGAATCGAGCGAACCATCACTCGTAGAAAACTCAACGTTAAAAATACTCTCAGCAGATCTTATGAAATTTGTAATCTGAGAAGATCTCGTAAAACAAATGGGCGCGTAACACCCGCATCGAATAACACATGACTCACGTATTTCTGAGTAAAAACTTAACCTCAATGACAGGCGGTGCCTGCAGAGCTGGAGGAAGTATAGCCTCCTGATTATGACAAACACGTCCATATTGTAGGTGTCCTTGCTGCAGAGGAACAACCATAATAGGTACGGGAGGTGGAAACTGAACATATGGCTGTTGCGGAGCCCTAGGAAACTGATCCCCAATAATCTGAGGACACCCTTTGTTGTAATGACCTGCCTCCCCACATTAGAAGCACCGTCCCTTCATATCCTCCTGACCTCGACCTATGTTATTCCTAAACTGGGAAATGCCTCGGCCCGGATGACCTCTACCTCCAGGGCCACCCCGACCTGCCTGCTGTTAAGCACCCTGTCCGTGCAGATTGTTATTATTTCCACTCGCAATAAACCCACCAGTCTTTCCTACTTGCCTCAATTCAGTATCTTTCTTGCTACCCTGTATATATAATCGATGCTCCTGGCAATGGAGTAAGGATGCATTCCTAACCTCCCCAAAAGTTTGTAAAGCTGGATTACCCAATAAGGGTTGCCGGATTCTCCAGTTTAGACCTCCCATAAACTTCGAGATCTTCCTCTCTTCCGGAGTCACCTCATCTGGTACAAAACTTGCCAACCGGGTGAACTCCTCTTCATACTCCGCTACAGATCTCTCCCCTTGCACTACATCTTGCAACGTCCTCTTCATCTCCCTCTGAACCGTGGGAGGAAAATACTTAAGGTCAAACAAAGCCCAGAACTCAGTGATTGACATTGTGTCTCTCTGCTCTGGTGTGGTCATCGTCTCCCACCAGAGTAACGCAGATCCGACAAGCTTAAAGGTGGTAAGGACTTGTTTCTTATCCTCACTACATTCTATCATTTGAAGGTGGCATTGCATGTTTTTCTTCCATTGATTGTCTTTAACCGCATCCGTGCCTCCCTCGAATTCCGAGGGATTGCCCATTATAAAGGACTCCCTAACCCTTTCCCACGGAGTAAGTCCCGTAGGAGCTTAAACACTTGGAGCCCGGGGCAATTGTTGTAACCTTGCAGTCATGGCGGCCTTAACCGATTTAGCCACTATGTTTGCTACATCCGCAACGTTTATAATCCCTTGTGGTGGCAGTGGAGGACCTACCTCCCCTTCTATAACCCTGTTACGCCTCACCGAGCGACCTCTCTTAGGCGGAATCTGAGATGGAAGAACAATAGTATTAGAATACTAGTTAGAATAATCTATCTTGCAGAAGATCAAAACCATAAGTGACAACGAACTTCTAACATTAGGCCCTACATCAAAGAACGCTACTGTAGAACGAGACAAGTCCACACAGATCCTAGTACTCTAGAACCCGATGCTCTTATACCATCTGTGACAACCCACGATCCGAGATAAAAGGGGGCCAGCCCGATACTCAAACATAACAGGAAACATGGATGGATATCATTCTCAGCATCACCAATATAAACTGAGTATACGGGAAAACCACCCAATAAATCAGAAACAGGTTGCCAAAAAGTATAAAATTTAAAAAATGCGGATATGAAAATTTAAACTAAACAACCCAATCTCAAAAGCAAGTGGAATTCCAAGCGAGTATATATAATACAACTAAAATGAATGTATACAAATGGACCGAATAAGTTGTCGGTCCACAGCTACATATAACGAAGTACAACAATCTAAATAACTTACATAGTACATTCATTAAACAAGTACTAAAGTTTGGGCCACACGCCAGAGTGAAAAAAAACCCGATCATATCTAGAATAACAAGAATGAAAGTGTCTAATACAACGTCCTGTAATAACCCACAAAACCTTACAGCTCGTCAAAAGTGAAGGAAATTTGGGAAAGTCAAGTCGGGCGTCCTTGCGGTGGAGCACCTGAGCGCATACAATCATATATATACAACAAGGAAAGTAAACCGGTCAGGGTCGGGTTCTATATGATCACCAGAGGAATAAAAAGCATCATAGATATGAATAGTTATGCATGAATAATAAGGATGATAATATGACATGCTATCTCCAATTACAACAAGAATTGAAAGAAAAGCACTTTAATTTAAAACCCTTCCTCATTAATACAATTTCCATTTCCTTCTGATATTCCTTGTTAGGAATAAAACCATTTATTCGGTTTAAACATGAAGTTATAATTTCTTTTCATTAATTAAACTTCCCATTTTATCTTTCCATTCCTTATTAGGAATATCATTTACATCAGGTGCTCTTTATGGCACCTATATCATTTTCGTGCTCTTTATGGCACATAACATACGCTCTTTGTGGAGTTTATCAACCATCAAGTCCAACTTGATGAAAATATAGTTATATTCATATACATATAACGATATCTAAGACTGCCCATCCGGGTTTCCCCACTGTGCGCGCCCCTAAATAACCATCATCTTCCAGGGCCTAACATAAGACAACCTCGGCACCTATCGAAATCCGTCGGGAAGTGGCCATGTGCCCGTGGGATAGTCAAGACCACACCCGGAATCTCCTACCCATTGCGGAAAAACACAACAATAAACGCTCACATGGCCTAGGACTATATCCGCCCTACATTCATTAGCCAGGGGGCTTCACCTATGCGCACGAACTTCCCTTATGATGGTATTTAGAGAGGTGTGTATCAGTAAATTAACATTTACATTTACAATCTCCATTACCATTAATCATGTGATTGGTTCTTTTTATTTAAACCTAACATCATTAAACAACGGGGTTCATTCTAGTTGAACCTATCATCTTTAAACACCTATGGGTTCATTTTATGCAAACCTAATTCCCATCGAATATTATCATTGATTCCTCAAATTACAAATCCCGACTAAGTCTCCAAATGATCATTATTATCCTACAGATCTCCCAGGTTTATATAACTTTGATAAGACCTTAAGTCTCCAAGTTAGGGCATTTAACTTCCTAACTTCTAAAAGTTTGAATAAAAGAAGCAATGCCTTAACATTACTTTAAACCTCACCAAAATAAACCCCAGATGAACCCATTTCTAGACTAGGGTAACGACCAAACTCCATAACTACTCTAGGACTCTAAGTTTACTTCCTTAAAGAAGTTTCCTAGGTCCTAATCCTAGAGAAATAAGGATGAAAATTAAAAGAAAAAAGACCCAAAACTGCTGGAACCGAATCGATTCGCCCAACGGGCCGAATCGATTCGCTCTGAAAGCGAATAAGTTCGGACAACAAACTTGAGTTTCTGCAAATGCCGAATCGATTCGGTCTTAACTCGAATCGATTCGGATACAAAGACCTGGGATTCTGCATCTAAGCGAATCGATTCGCCCAAGGGGCCGAATCGATTCGCCCCTGCGGAATAGCCAAGTTTGTCTATGGAGTTCTAAACTCCAAATTTCCTTAAACCCAAAACAAACCCAAACCAAGATCATCTATCACCATCAATACATACTAAGGGCCTCTAACTACCATTATGTACAAAAATTATCATCCAAATTCATCCCCAAGGGTTAATACCCAATATTTCAACAAAACCCTAACATTTCTAAATCATAACTATCAATGCAATTTATTCTACTTAAATCACAAAATTGCAAGTAGATTACTTGCCTCAAGTGTAAGAATCTGATTTGATGAAGGAGAAAGCAACAATCCAAGCTTGAATCTCTCTTTTCCTCCAAAGTTCTCTTCCTCTCTCTTTCTCTCAATTCTGTAAAATGGAAGAATGGGAATAGGGGTGGGAATAAAACGAGGCTTAAGTCCTAAAAGCCCACTTTAGTGACTAATACGCGATAAAATAATACGCGACTACACTATTTAAGCCAAAACCAGTCAAAAGTGACTGAAATGCCAAAATGCAACATGACACTTATTTTGACTATCTCACACCCACCGGGACTATCTACACCATCCAAATTATAATTTGGGAATTTTATAACTCATTTTAAGTTCCGATTTCATATTAAGCCAAGTTGTCATTTTACATCTTATGACACCATAAATCACCTCATGGATATTTTTACCTACGCATCAGGTAACCGTACTATATTTCAGTAAATATTAACCTTTTCAGATTAAATTAATGTATGCCCAACATCCCTTATTTTAATTAATTACTACACCTAGTAAATAAATATAAAATAGGCTATCAGAAGGGAGGGTTATTACAATCAACTTCGCTAATTTTTGGTCAATTCTTCACATATATTCATAGTTGTTTATCAGTATCATTTTTCTTTTTGGATGACCAAATTGCAAAATCATGGTCTATCCTTAAAAACTGATGTTTTCACAAAGGACCGAATAACGAGACATGCCACTACCTATCCAGTTTGTTTGGATACAAAACACATGGAACACCTGCCATGATCCGGTTGGTTTGGCTGTCGGTAAGAGGAACCCGGACTGATCAGTAAAACCCTCTTACATTGGGTAAACATTCCAAGCCTCTTGCAGTGTATATATTTTGTTGTTCTATGTGTTTGATCTTCTTAGTTCCTTTTCATGGTTTGAACCTTTTTTTTGGAGTTCGATTTATGTTGTTTGTACATATATTGTTTTTGCAATGATGTTTGTATGGCATTTGTGGCACAAAATTAATTGGCAATGATGTTTGGTGACCATCCTGATGATTTCGTTTACATTTTTTAAAGTGGTATGAGGTTTAAAGCTGTTAAATATAGTTTTGAACGCGTGGTCTACGTTCATCCTTAAGTCCCTTTTATTTATAGGCATTTTTAAACATCTTTTTAGATATATTGTGAGAATTTATAGGGATATGTTACTTTTTGAAATCTTGAAGCCCTTTTATTTGAGTTTTTTGGTGGAGGAATAGTACTTATCTACCACACATTCTTTACAAAATTCACTTTAATTCAAAAATTAGGTTTCTCTAAGTGCTCCTTACAAATATTTATCCCTGTTAACTTTGACAAAGAAGGGCTTGGATTCCCTTTTATAAAGTTATTTTCAAGGTCTGATTCTCTAAATGTTATTATTTTCAAGGTATGATTCTCTGCGGCTATTTTTTTGGTGCTGCAGTTCTTTTTTGGTGCTAGAGTTCTCTAAATGCCACTCGAGGCAACAGTTCTTGATGTGCGGTTACTTTTTAGTCAATTTGGCCATGTACAAAGACGTGTAATTCACTGAACAAATGTATCATTTGCGGTTGTTTACCATAATCTTTAAGTAGCTGTTGAATGCAATTCATGTTCAATGATATCTATCAGCTGAACAAATGTATGATGCCGAGTTGACACAGTTCCAAGACGCCTCTGTAACTTGGCCTATAAGACCTACATTGAGATACAATCCATATTATAACCCGTAACTCGCAATTTCTTACATAGTTTACATTTGTATTTGTTCATTTTTTTTTCATTTACTACTTTTGACTGAATTTGTTGGAATGATTCCTAAGGAGTGTTTGTAAAAATTCATAACAAGTGTTTATAAGAATTCCCCAATTGCAAATTACACTTTGAACACTGAGAATCATATGATTTTCTTCTCAACGAGTGTGATGTTCATACACTGTATATTGTTGCAATTTAATCATAGTATAATACAATGTTAGTATGCTATATGTTAGTACTCTGTATATTGTCAATGATTTACACAACTTCTTTTCTATTTGGCTACTAATTTTGGTTATGTACAATTGATTTGGTACAGGAAATTGTATATGCTACCAATTCGAGATGTGGCGTCTGGCATTTCATTGTAGATGGTTGACTGAAAAAGAGAATAACTACAGTTTGTATTCCTTCAGCAATCTCATGTTAGTTGGCAACACGGGAGCCTGATATTGGTGGTGTTACTTATAATCTTCCTTATAAAAATGTTGTAGTCCTATAACACAGTTCGTGAAAATCTTAAAGCTTATCAGGTATATGATAATGTTGGTCTCTTTTGTCCTACAACAACATTAAAATATTAAATGGTGAATGTAATACAAACATGAAATTTATTTACTTCTTAAGTTGAGCTTAAATTATTCGTAGTTAACTTTAAGCTCCGTTAGACATAAATGATGACTTGGGGTCACTTAAGCTTATTCCAAAATATTGTTATTATTTTATGTGGTATTTATTTATTTGTAGCAATTTCATTTTATAACAGTCTTTGGTACAATTTAAATAGCAGTGCATTTGTTTTACTCTGTTGACTTGGCCTTATTCTCTACATAACTTAGCCTTTTTGTCAATTTTAGTTGCACTTATATATCATGGCTCTTCTGTTGTTTCCTGATATGCATACGGATTTTCTTACACCCTACTTTATGAATCTTATAGGTAATTGTAATTGTAAGTCATAAGTTCAATTCTTTTATTAGTATCTAATCTGTCCAATTCTGTTTCAAGTTATTAGTATGTTAAATCTCAATCAATATTAAAGAAATTCTTTGTTCATGGTATCATTTGTAAACTGATTGTGTAGATATTGAATCCATGGGAGATGTTTTGATAGATCTGACTAACAATTAATTCTTTTGTCATCTTATAGGTTGTAAAAAAGAAATGGATAATTAAAAGAGGTAGCGGAGAAACCCGTGTCTAAATGAAACAGGTAGCCGAGAAACCACGGAGTCGATACATGGACAGGGGCTTGGGAATCAAGGACAGGGGATTACGACGCCATTGACGGCCAAAAATATTGATAGGAGATCCGAGGTGATTATCAATGTCAACGAGGCTAAGCAGTTCCATAAGCATTCAGAGAAGAAGGTCAAGAGTGTTAGCCTCAATGGTCCGCCCACGCGCATTATACAGTGAATCGGGTCCTTATATTTGAGTAGCAGAACCAAACTTCCTAGCATATAAAGCAGTTATAATTTTGGTGCAGTTTGAGAGAGGTGCAAAAGCAACAAAAGCTCTTATATAGACATTTATGGCCGTTTCTTTGGGGGTTGGGTGGTTCAAGCCTCTTTATACGAGGAGAGGTTCAATATGAATGAGTTATCTCCAATTTCGGGTGAAGTCCATGGCTTCTTGATAGTGTATGCTAATAGTGTTATTTTCTTATGAAATACTAGGCAACAATGGGAAACTTCTCTTTAGAACGTGAGAGTTTTTAATGGTAGTGTTGAAACATTTAAGCTTCGATATAAGCTTTGCTTTAATGTGTTGAAGCTGGGTCATTGCTTCAAATTATGGTTGTGACTTTAAAATGGATAGCTTTGTCCGCCCTTCAAAGAAACAAAGAGAAGATACCACCAGGAAACACTTTCCAAAATCAGTAAATTGACTACTTTGCAAGATGATGGTCATGTAAGCGATAATTATGGCAAGTTTTCGAGCCGGGCCGAGGTTCCAGTTGCTCCCGTGGTTGGGGTAGTGGTCGTTTCTCCGAAGATGATGATATGGGAGGTGACTTTAGGCAGGGTAGGTTTGGTGGTAGCAGCAGATGTGTTCGGGTATTTGGTAACGGGGCTCTAGAAGCAGTGGTGATAGTTGCATCCGAATTTATATAGAATGTAGTATAAAATGTGAATTTTTTATGTTTTAATTTTTATTAGATCTATAATTCACCTATTGTTCTCTTTATATTATTTTAAATGTCTTTGAGATATTAAGACGCCATTCTTATTTAATTATTTATAACAACCCAATGTCATGGAAGTATGGTCCATGTATTCTCAGTTGATTTCTTTATTCAGCTAATGTAAAATGGTATATTGCTTCTAATGTTAAAATGTATATGGGTGATTTAATGTCCCGAACTATTTTTACCCATCATACTTTTTTTCTTTATGGCTTCCACTGGGACTTTACATTTGATTCAATGTTCTATTATTCCCAATCCATTTTCTGGGAGATTGCTTCTATATTGCCTTGGATAATTTCATGTTCTGAAAGTTCTTACTTATTTGTAAGTGAAAAATGTTAATGTTGAAGATTAAATGAGATGATCCATTACCCACATTAGTGATTATATTTATACTTAGAGGGTATTTCGATCTGATGACATAATATTATGGCATTCCTATTAGTTTGATATTAGTGGTGGTAGGGGGCCTACCAAATGCAGACAGAGTTGTACTCTCGGTTTACATAATTAGTGCGTGTTTTAAAAATGAAATGAGGTTGGATAGTATCATGTATTGGAAATATACATGCAATGTCGTAATGAAATGAGGTTGGATACATTTTATTAATTATTCACATTGTGGTAAAAATCAATGACTAATGTCTTTGCGTAACCTGCATCTCTACGTAACCTGCTGATGTTTTATAATATAGTAGATGATTTGTTTAGAATAGTGTTATTGGATTAGTTCACAAGATGGACAATTATTATTGTTACGAACTAAATATGACGTATGGTTCAATCAACGATGCACAATTAATTTAAAATAAATAAGATTTTACACAGTATGGTGTTGTTTAGCGTATTAATTTGGACATGACTTTGTCTGGTTAAAAAAAATGATTTCATATAATGGGGTGCCATGTTGTGTTTTAATTGGACCCTTTACGTGTTTGGTAAAAAAAATAAGATTTTGTTTAGTTGAAAAATAAAATTTCATATGGAATCAAATAAAATTTCCAAATTGGTACATCAGATGGAGAACACTATGGAAACACAACGTACATTTAATTTAATTTGTGTTATGTAATAGTTAATAATTATTACGAGATTTTTGATCGATTAAAGACGATGAATAGTTATATTAACATATGAAAATTTCCCTTTTTTTTACACATATGTTTTGTAAACGAACTTTTTGACATGTTAGGTTCGTACTACGGTGTATGTAGGTTCATAAACATGGTGTACGTATATATGTAAAATAACTTAATTTTTTTTTAACTGATAGGTTCTTACAATAGATTATTTCAAAAATTGTTTATCTGATGCCAACAAAATGATGTATTGTTCAATGAAGAATGTACCCTATCGAAAATGATGTAATTTATGTGATTGTTTTATTAACGTTTTTCGATCCCAAGATCAGTCATATATTTAGCGAGGGCACTTTTCGTCGTACCAAGGCACGACTTTATTCTTTTCAAAATTATCAGCGTGCCTTTAGGCACGGGCATACCCTAGTGTATATATATATATATATATATATATTTATTTATTTATTTATATTTCAATATTATATATATGTATTAACCCAATCTTAATAACCTACAATTATCACATTGTAAGTATAACACAAGTATATATAAATAACCACCATTATTTATATATATACTAATACAGCACCCCAAGGCTATACCTGTAGTGCATTGCATACTCTGCTATCATGTCCTGGTACCTCTCGTACTCAAATAAGGACTATCGGTTCGGAAGTCTCCCACAAACTATATATACAAAACACACATAATGGAGGGGAACATAGCTCACATACCTATGGGTCACGCACATACCTACACTCCCATAGTCAGCAACTTACCAACTCACAAGGAAGTCTTCACAGTCCTATGTTCTGAGATACAAGTCAAAATCCCCTTATGATAAGATTGTCTCTACATCACCTCCCGTGATAGCAAGCAGCTTGGTATGTCATACACATAATACTAGCAAGTAATAGGTATTCACACAACCCATCGAATCAAACAGTAAACACAACCAAGGGTCATTTTCCTTACGTAGTATTCTTATGACTAAATACTATCAACATATTTTAAGTTATGGTATTCCCTCTCTCGTATATTTCTAAGGGTAATATGTCACCCAAAAATCCTTAATACATAATCATAATAATGTGACACCCCGACTAATTAAATACCGGGTAGCAACTCCTTTATTAAATTAATATAAAATGCCAAGTTGGTTCAGTTCATAACATCACTGTCGAAAAACGTTTTAACAATTGTTAGCCACCTAATATTTAAAGAGTGAGTTGTCAATTTTAATTAAGTCCGATTAACAAGCAATACGTAGATTATGAAATGCTAACATAACCACCACAACATAATGACAATAGAACAACCATAAAATAGTAATGAGTCTGGAGGAATACTCCTCACAATAATTCGAATACTGAAATAAACAAGTACCAAGTCTGCATCACTGAATTCATTACAACCCAAAATCTGAAATAACTAAATACGTAGAGTGTCTCTAAAAGAAATGGGGCGACATGCCCAACAAATCAGAAAAAATGAAAATATAGAGTCAAGACCGAAAATGGAGGCGTCTATTGTCAAGGTTCTGTAACTTCCACAATAACTACAATACGTCACCTGAATGGAACTCCTATATTTGGTATCCTTGTTGATGGGCACCTAAATGGTTTTTACAAGAAAATATATTTGGAAGCAAACGGGTCAGAGTCCGATAGTGAAAACAATTTAAAATATAGCAAGCGTTTTAATGACATTAAAACAATGAATGCAAAATACATGTTAGGACGTGCTCTCACATGAAATACTCACCTCTCTACTATCTGTGCACTCCGAACGTATCCGTAACCAAATCTAGTTATTCCCATAGCTAACTAGTCCAATATAAAATCTAACATTACTATACTATTCACGATTTAATTCCGGCATTTCCATTTAAACAGAGAACTTTACATTTATTCTCGGTTCCCCATATTAGTAATTCTACTTACTAGAGTAGTTCCACTTTTATCTCTATAAAACGTTACTATCTTTTATATTCGCATTTATACATGACAGTTAATTTCAATTAACCGTTTATTATTCTCATCATAAATATACAATATTTTCACCCCGGGGCTAAGCTGCGGTGCACACATACTCTGCTATCCAATCCCAATAAATCACGTACATAAGGACCACACATTCCGAATCTCTAAGGAATCGTTCTCAATAAACAACAAGAACAAATAATGGAGGCAAACATAGTTCACATCACATGGGTTATGCACATACCTACGCTCCCATCATCACCAGACTTATTAACTTCTCAATAAGTCCTTCTCTGACCTATGTCCTAGAGGTACCAAGCTAAATCCCCCCATAGGCACACAAAGATAGATGGCCCTGATCGAACGCTGAGCTCCCATGATAGCAAGTATGGTAGGTATGTTATACGCAAAAAACCACATATACTAATCATTCACACTTCTTAGATATCTCACTATATAAATAGAGGTATACTTATCGTTTTAATCCCATCATTTACTGTTATACGTTTATAAGTTCCCGTTTAAATGCATTAGAGTTGTCAACTCTTCTAACGTCGTAATTAGGTACTCATTTCCAAATCCACAATTGTCATCTGCTTTACTATAAGGTTCTAAGTTCTACTCCTCAACGTACCCCAATTCTTATAATTATACCCGCTAGTCAATAAGGGAAGGTTAATTCACCATTAATTAAGTATACGCGACATTTAAAAAAAATCAGGCCTAAAAAGCCATTTCGTCAACTCGTTAGAAGTCTCGTTCGAATGAGTGTCGTTCGAACGAACTACTGACTCGTTAGAAGGGATACTGACATCTCATTAGAAACTTGTTCGAAAGACCTGGGCAGGTGTTCTAACGAGATGGCAGACTGCGCCGAGAATTCTCCCAAATTCATTTTTCTTCAAATTTCTCTTCTCTAAATCCCTACTAAGATCATTCCAATTAAGTTTTAACAGTTTTAAACTACTCTAAGTCCTCCTAGGTCACTCTTTAACATATATTTGGGGTCAATGCTCCCTAAATTAACATGTAATCATCAAAATTCCCAAACCTTGTCCCAAACCCTATGAGCATGAACCCAAAATTATAATGTCTACAATTTCTCCTTAAAAATCCATTTTTAAATCATCAAAAAATATATCTTGGAAATAAAATTCATCCATAACCATTCTACATGCAATCCCTATATAATATTATGAGTTCTATCTCAAATTTCATGGGTTTTCATCAAACTTTCAATACAAGTCATATATTAAATTCTAAGCATGGAGGAAACAATTGCTGGAAATCATGTAATTAAACCACTTGCCTTAGATGTTGAAGGATGAAGGTTTATTCTCCTATTTCTTTCTACAGATTTCTCCCAAAGATGGTGATGGTGGCTGGGGGTTTCTTTTCGAACCTCTTAAGACTCTCTCTAAAACTCCCATAGCCCACTACTTCTTAAATGATGATATTGGACGTAGTCGTTTTATTTCTAATATAAAATTAACCTCTAAAAATCGTGTGTTTTAATTCCCCTCTTTTTAAAATTACTAAACTACCCTTTTGAGTTGCTGGCATGGCCTAAAAATGCCCCGGGACGCAAACTAAACCCCGGCTAGTGTTTTCTGACTATTTAGATCCTTTCAGACACGTTGGCGCACTCAAAAAGACAATTCAGTTGATAAAAATATAATTCACTCTTTAATTAAAATAATTTCATTCCTGACGCGGCTGGCACTTTCCTCGCTAAAGACATAATTATCGCTAAAGAAAGCAAGCAATAAACACTTTCCTCGATTTTGAAGGCCTGATCCGTTGATGTTGATGGTATGGGAGAGTTCCTCGCGTTCCGATTTACACGTTGGTGGTGGTGGTTGTGCAAGGTGGTGAACATAGCTTCTCCTCCTATGGAAATTGCTCTTCGTCACCCACTGTGGCTCTCTCTTGATTTTGGTTTAACGTAACCCTAATTGTCACCAATTAGCTGGTATATTATTCCTCTAATATTCATCCATTTAATTCCTCCAAAATTCCAAATTACAAAACTACCCCTAACGGGTGCCTGCTTGGCTTAAAAATGTCCCTGAGTCCAAATATAATACCCGTTAGAGTTTTCGGACTATTTCGACCCTTCCGGACTCAATGGCACACTCGAAATGATCATACGAGTTATTTAAAAATAATTTATCTTTATATTCCACTTAAGTAGTCCTGACACGACCCATACGCGCGTTCTGACTTAATATATTAAACAGTCGTATTTCTCTATCACAACAAGTTATATAAAAATCATCATTCCGTATTACTTATTCTCAAAGTAATATTAACAATTACAAACTTCTCATCATGCTAGTAAATATGAAATTTATATCCGGATTAATAATTAATTCTCACATTTTAATTTAATTAATCCCATTATAATAATAAATCACGTAATTATTTAAGTCTTCAAAAATACGGGGTATTACATACTTCCTCCCTAATTACAGAATTTTGTACCAAAATTCCGAAAATAAGGCATTTATGGTAAGGAAAACTCTGGGTATTTACCTCATATCTCATGAATTTACGCAGTACCCCCCTATACACTACATTATCGAATACCCTTAATAATTAACACCTCAATGATTAATTACTCTTCACGCCTTACCATTTAAGTTTCACCACTTAACTTATATATAGGTACTATCTAGCCTCCTACTACTCGCACTAGTAGGTTAATTAATCATTAGATATATACAAATTTGTCCTACCGACGATACATACTATAAATGTTAACACATTTTCGTCATACTGCCTCCACAAAGGGATATGGAACCTAAGCATGTACGCTACCGGCTCAAACTTAACAATAATAGGAAAAGATCCCAAATCACTCGGTACCAATTTTCTCATTCCAACATGCAACAATGCAACTTTCAACCATGTCCACCCTGGTTGATGGTCCCTAAAATTCCTTTGGACCTAGTAGATTTTTTTCCTCCCTTCTTCCCAATAATCACCAGGATAAGAAGGATTTATATATATAACGCGTCGAATGGAATTCTAATGATAATTAGTTGAGGGGAGTCATCTTACACTAACTCCACCAGTGGAAGATATTACACTAAACCTTCCCATAATTGGAAGTAAAACATACCTCGTAATGTGTAACTAAAACTTTTAGACTTACCGTCAGCCTACGAGTGTGTTAGGTCGAATATATTCACATCTCGATATTCAGGGCCTCGTAGAACTCTTCCCAATAATCGAGTCATAACTCTCTTGACTCTTTCGGAAAAAACTCTATTTGTACCCCATATAATCTTACTATCTCGGGAATAACGGTTGGGGTTAAGTGTTACACCTTACAATTTTTCCTAACTTGACATCACGTGAGCCACTTAAATTATCCAACCCACTTTCACCCCCATGGGGTCGTGATCCCATTGTGAAGTAATTAATTATGTAATTGTTCAGGGATTTATTCTCCCATTACTACCAATGAATTCCTAATGATGAAGGAAATCCATTATTTCCTGATGGTCCACTTTCAATTGGAGCTCAGAAATGTCTTTCTTTGCTTAAGCCATCACTACTACGGCTTTATATCGACATGCATTTTATCTTTCTTATAACCACACCATATCTATGGCTTAGGCGACAGTGTCATCGCTGCATGTGGAAAGTCCTTCCCCCTCTCTCTAAGCTTCAGATTCTTTTGAAACATATTCTCTCCATGTCCTATCAAGTAAGTCTTAACTTTCCTGAGTTAAACTTTATCGGATTCCTCCTATACCATCCTCGTGGTAAATTTGGGAATTAACGGTCCTAACTGACCTAACCCATCAAATAGCTAAATCCTGAAGTCACACTCTTCTACATTCAGTTACCTCTTGAAAAACGCGTTGTCTCACAATCTTTCACTTAAGGAATAAAATTTATTACCCAAACATCTAGGGCTCCCATACACCCTATGCTTTGTGCATTGAAACACCACCATACTAGACGTTTTATATAAATAACAAATGATGCCCCACATAATTGGCATGACTATATGGTAAGGTCCTACTTAGTCACCCTACCTTTTCTAACTAATCATATCTTAGGTTGTCCCACCGGTCTGCTCGTGGTGTCAACGATTGATAACATTATCACATATTATTCTTATACGGCTCTATCGGCTTCAATTTGTAATATAACCCTTATCTCGCGGTTATAACTACGTATATGGGTAATCATTACGATACTAAATCCATGTACTAAAGTCAAACTTCTCCCAACTTTCAACGTTCGCTAAGTTTCATGCGTGATATGTCTCGCAAAGAGAAATCCAAACAAGGAACCCCCCATATACACTACTACCTAACGCTGCTGGTCCTAGGGATCCGTTTAGTTTTTAATCCACAACATATCACCCTGAATTCCCATCTACGATCTTAAAACTCTCCTCGTCCACTCTCATGTGACTAAAGACAGTATACAGCGTAGGGATCTCACTATTATGAGTTATTAGCGCTATATAATTTACGAGTTGTATCTCTCCGCTCTACAATAATTCAATATACCCTGAATCACATCAGTAAAACATCTCAGCTCACCAGGATCAAAATAGTAAGACAACATTCTCACTGAGGTCTACAATACAATACAACACAGGTGAAGGCTCAACCGTCTTTCAGGTGATGCCTGGCCAAAACCATATATTTAAAATTTAAATTTTCAGTACAATAGTCTTATCACACAATTTACTACTGTTGAAACCCACGATAAATAGTAACCATGCAATCTAATCATAATATGTTGTACTATGATAATGCTCAAAGGAGCACAAATCGTTACATAATACCATATACAAATTTCCCTTTGTGTCCACACTTGCTCCTCCCCGTAGGTGGCACGAAAAATCTCCCTACCAAACGGTAATCACCTACATAATAAGGCTGCTATCGTCAGCGTACCCACTAAACCGAATGCACACTCGAACCCTTAGTGTTAACTATTCACATATGTTGTGACACACCCACGTCACTTGAACTCATCATTTATTCACAAGGATAAAACAAAGCATCATCATTCTTGCAGGATCATAGGGTTGCCGCACACGCTTTTTGTGACCCATAATTATCTACAATCATTATACCTTTCGGACTCCACTCATTGGATTTTTCCCTTCTTATTCCATTTTATGGCTTACCCGCCCAACATTGATATATTGGCTCCATATCTGTTGGCCTCAAATATGGCCTTCCCTTGATTTCCTGGGCCTCTTTGACCTCGAAATACGGTATGCTACAGTTATTGAGGACTACGCTGGTCCTACCTAGACCCACCACTCTCCGGTTATGAATTCATGGGACCATTTCTCCTGATCGAATTTCTCTACTGGAAATTCTACTTCTCCAACGGGTATGCCTTACAGGCATGGTTTATTATTTCCGATACTATCAATTTAACTTCTCATATGAACACATTCCATTCTGGTAACCCTTATCTCCACATACAGGGTAATTTCCTTTTCACTTGTTCTCCTGGACTTGTTGGGATGTCATTCTCTCAGACTTGGCAGTCTTAACTCCTTGTTGCTTTTTCGTTGTTGCTTACGTGCTACAGGGCATATGGAACACATGATCGACCCGCTGGTCTTGACTGAAGCCATCACCATTACGTTAAGAATTAATAATATCATTTAAATAGGTTTCCCCTCACTGGGTATAAGTTCTGGTGATATTTTAATAACACTATTTAATTCAACCTTGCCCTTCGGCTAGGTATCATAACTTGACTGGCTCCCTTTCTTCTGGGGTGTTGACATACTGTAGTAAACATATACTTTGATGATGTTGACACTAGTCACCTTATTCACACCTCCATTCATGCTAGGTCATTCTACCCATATGTCAATTTTCAACTTACGGACCCTTTTTTTTACTTCTGCGACTTCTACTTCAGTCACGAAGTTAGCTTAACAAGTTAACTCATCCTTTACGTTCGGTCTCTACCCGACCTACTGGTGATAAGTTCTACATATCTTCCATATTTCTGTCTGACCAAAAGATGGTCAACTCGAACCCAATATCTCGGTGTTATTAACAATTTTTACTCCTTGCCGTTTCTCTGAGCTAGAAAATTTCTTATAAATTTAAAATTTTGAGAGTCAATGCACTATACTTTACATTATCACCTTTGGATTAGCTTCCTCCATTGTCCCATCACGCTAAGATATTACTATTGGTGACTTCTATCGTGATCACGATTCTCGAATGGTTCACAACTGTTAATTGTTTTCCTCCTCCTGCACTCCCGCTAGCGGCCTTCGGTGGTAGTCCCCTATTGCTCGGAGTACGAAGTCCAATCACTCTGGCATAGGAATTGACTTCACTAAACTAAATCGCAGGAGAGCGCAAATCGCATACTCATTGGATTACAAAAATCCTAGAATAAGGCTCTACATCAAAGAATGTTAAAATGAAACGTAATAAGTGGTACAGATCCTAAAGGACGCTAGAACCTGATGCTCTGATACCACCTGTGACACCCCACCCTATTAAATATCTGGTGATCAGTCTTTTATA
Organism: Sambucus nigra; assembly: GCA_949130495.1. Lineage (NCBI taxonomy): Eukaryota > Viridiplantae > Streptophyta > Magnoliopsida > Dipsacales > Adoxaceae > Sambucus > Sambucus nigra. Next base: position 32,537,441 of record OX422218.1, on the reverse strand, counting down.
AAATTTAAAAAAGAATGTTCGGTTTGTTCATTCTTAGCATCACTGTTGAAAACTTAAATCCAATTAATTACCTAACATTCAATTAAGCTAGTGTCAAAACATTTTTCCAATTAAACTTTAAACCAATTAATTTCAAAATTCGGAACATGTATTTATAAACCATACATGAGAATTAAATGCTTATTGAATCAAATACTGAATAGATAAGACTGGATAAAACCTTCCAGTTTACAATTACAAACCAAATCATAATAAATACTCAAACCAAATGAGAAGAACTAGAACGTAAACTGAGCATAACTCTGCTAATGAGGATGGGCGACACATGCCCTAACTGAGATATTAGAACTAGGAACTGAATGAAATGAGAGAAACATCTAATCTGAAATAACCCATAACTTCCACAACAGCTGCAGCTCGGCAAACCATCTAAGTATCTAGAACCGGTGTCCCTGTGGCTGGGCATCTGTACTAATACATACATATATATATATATATATATATATATATATATAGCAAAAGAGAAAAGAGATGCAAGAAACGAGTCTGCGCCCGATGTGTAAAAATATTTGTTTTACCAAGTATTTAAAACACCATTAAAGCAAGTATTATATGCATGTTAGTTCGAACTCTCACATGAGATTCTCACCTCTCGACTAATGTGCACGCCTAACATACATCTAACCCCACCTTGACATCTGACACACTCTTACTAGGAAAACACATATCCTACTAGATGTCCCTCATAGTAGTATTCCATATTTGATCTCAACGTTTATCAATTTAATTAAGTGTTAACACACTAAAGTCAAGTATTCACAATTTACGTTACAAATGATTTCACTATTATATATAAGTATTAACCCAATCTTAATAACCTACAGTTATCACATTGTATGTATAACACAAGTATATATAAATAACCACCACTATTTATATATATACTAATACCGCACCCCAAGGCTATACTTGTAGTGCATTGCATACTCTGCTATCATGTCCCGATACCTCGCATACAGAAATAAGGAGTATCGGTTTAGAAGTCTCCCACGAACCATATATACATAACATATATAATGGAGGGGAACATAGCTCACATACCTATGGGTCATGCACATACCTACGCTCCCATAGTCAGTAACTTACCAACTCATAAGTAAGTCTTCACAGTCCTATGTTCTGAGATACAAGTCAAAATCCCCTCAGGATAAGACTGTCTCGACACCACCTCCCGTGATAGCAAGTAGCTAGGTACGTCATACATATAATACTAAAAAGTAATAGGTATTCACACAGCCCATCCAATCAAATAGTATATACAACAAAGTGCCATTTTCCATACGTAGTATTCTTATCACTAAATACTATCAATGTATTTTAAGTTACGGTATTCCCTCTCTCGTAATATATTTCTAAGGATAATATGTCACCCTAAAATCCTTAATACATAATCATAAGAAATCCCAAACGTAATCACTAACTTTTATTCTTCTAAGTTCGATATCATTAGAATTAAAATCGTAAGTATTTATCACTTAATACTCTCGACGCATTTACAATTACAATTATCTTTATCTTGTAATCTCCAAGGTAATCCCACCTTCATGAGTATTTGAATCAATACACCTAAACAACTCCCAATAATTCTGCACTATTTTGGGTTCATCGAACACGACTTTTCCTCACTCAAATCAACCATTTACAAACGTAGGTGTAAAATAGGTAATCTCTTAAAAATACGAACTCTCACTCGAACTAGAAGGGATCTCGCTCGAACGACTTCATCTTGTCGCTCGAATGACTTCGCGCGACATCCCTATCTTGCGCGAACAACTTCGCCCAACCTAGGCTATTTCGTCTTCAACCTTAGGCAACTTCATTTTTCACCATATTTCAACCCAAAAACCTCTAAATTATTATCCCGAACTCCAATCATTTGTTCCCAAATCGAATCCTAACATTTGTAAATGAATTCTAACAACCTAGAATCGTTAAATCATCCCCAATCATTAATATAATTCGAAATCCCCAAATGTTATTGTCAAGAACCCTAGTTCTTAAATTAATATTCATAACTTCAAATTAAACTCAGATTTGTTCTTGAATATCATCCAAAATTCGTAGGCATCATCCTAATTTGTGATATAGTTCGCCAATTTCACCCAAATTAACTTTCACAACAAATGTTTATTAACCTAGACTTGCATGAACATAATTATCGCTAAAGAAGGTAAGCAATCAACACTTTCCTCGATTTTGAAGGTTTGATCCATTGATGTTGCTGGTATGGGAGCATTCCTCGCGTTCTGATCTACACGATGGTGGTGGTGGTGGTTTTGAAAGGTGGTAAACATAGCTTGTCCTCCTTTGGAAATTTCTCTCCCTCACCCACTGTGGCTCTCTCTTAATTTTGGTTTAACCTAAACCTAATTGTCACCTATTAGCTGATATATTATTCCTCTAATTTTCATCAATTTAATTCCTCCAAATTTCCAAATTACAAAACTACCCCTACCGGGCGCCGTCTTGGCCTAAAAATGTCCTAGAGTCCAAGTAAAATTCCCGAGTAGACTTTTCTGACTATCTAGACCATTCCGGAATCAATGGATCACTCGAAATGATCATATGAGTTACTTCAATATAATTTACCTTTATATTCCACTTAATTAGTCCTGACACGACTCACGCTCGTGTTCCGACTTAATATATTAAACTCTCGTATTTCTCAATGACAACAAGTTATAAAAAAATCGTCATTCCATATTGCCTATTCTCACAACAATATTAATAATTACTAACTTCTCGTCATGCTAGTAAATATCAAATTTAAATCCGGATTAATAATTAATTCTCAAATTTTAATTTAATTAATCCCATAATAATAATAAATCACGTAATTATTTAAGTCTTCAAAAATTTGGGGTATTACATCACTGTCCACCCCCTGATGCGGTGATAGGACCTCCCCATAATTAGTATATGATGATTAGCCTATAGTCTATATAAATTTTACCTACGGCGAATACTATCATAAATTTTGGAATAAAGGACTTGCAAGTTTCTACCCAAAGTTGCTTAAACATGCTCATTACCTCTTTTACTTAAATATTTTGTGCTACCAAGTTATCAATCTTGAACAATCGAATAATTTTAGGTCGACACATAAAATTGAAACATTTTACTACAACACACTGACGTGTCACATCAACATTGATGTGTGTGTGGGATCCACTTTTGTTGGGCCCATGTAGAACCCAGACACATGCCCATATTTTTTCGATGTGTTGCACCAAATATCTCAATTTTATAATAATGCGTGGAAGTACCCTTAGCGAACATTATGTAACATTAACATCCGCTTGTATTTTTTCTCTCCTACTAATGATAAACAACTTATTGGATAATTTATTACCATATCTGCTTCCATGTAAGGTATGTCTAATATGACCTCTTCCATGTTTTAAATTAACAATTTGAAAAAAAAGTGAAAAATTTAATCAACCTGACTTAGTCACGTTCATGATCATGACTTCTCCACTGAGATGTTTTCATTTTCATTCTTTACCAATAATGAGTTTAAAACTTAAGTCAATCGCCAACCCTTAACATGAGAGATTAATAAGATTAAAGGAAAAAACACAGTGGAGACGAATTAGTTAAAGTTTTTAACAAGAGTGTCATTTAATAATTGATATGTATGACAACTAAGTTAATGTAATTTTTTAATTGTTTGTAGCAAGCACAAATCTGTACTTCACATGAGTTTTTCATAGCATGACGTGTAAATTGCATATACTATTTTCTCCTTTTTTTATTAGCATTATCTTGTTTTTGAGCGAATGTGTTTTTTCATATTGACTTCTTAGCAAGCATGTTTGATTTATCATGGTTTATGTCAATATTACCAATATATTTACCTTTTTAGTAAGGTAATATATATTTCATTATTTGTGATAATTACAATATATAATAAAATTATTAGTAAGAAAAAAAATTGAACCCAGCTATGAGGTGAAACTATTCCTCATAGTGTTATTTGTATGATTTATGGTAAAGACCATAGTGTGACAACCCGCCTATTAAAATAATAGGTGGCCAGCCCAATACTCCAATAATCACAGGAATCATAGATGGTCCATTCTTAGCATCACTGTCGATTAAAATAATAGTATGAGATAACCACCAATCATTTTAGAAAACGGACTATCATATTTAAAAAGTAAAAGAAAAACACTTAGACAATCCCATTTATAAAAACGGTGGGTATCAAAAATCGATGAATGAAGTATGACAATACGATAAATAATCACCAAATAAGCTGTCGGTGCACAAACCAATACAAATAATACATCGAGTATTACAATTCAATATTTACAATATAATGAAGGAGTGCAATACCTTGGGCAAACACGCCCGAATAAATATACTGAACATAACTAGAGTATAGTAGAAAGGAGCGTCTACTACAAATAACCTACAACATCCGCAATATGCTGTAGCTCCATGACAACTGGAATGGAATATGTAAATACGGGTGTCCATGCAGAAGAGCACCTGTACGACAAGGGATATATGCAGAAACAAAGAAATGTTGATACGGGTCAGGGACCGGTTTGATATGATTACCATGTGACTAAAATGCATGACATTTAAGTGTGAATTCTCTCGCAGATAACAATAATATTTCTCACCTCTCAATCTAGCAGCAACCTAGCGCAATATCGTGAGATGTTCTAGTTAACCCTAAATACTAAGGGCTAACTTCTCCCCAGTCTCAACACTATGCCCTATTCGTGCGTGGGGTGTCTCGCAAAGCGAAATCCAAACAAGGAACCCCCCGATACACTACTACTTAGGCAAGGTTGATCGTTGAGATCCATTAGATCCTTAGCACAAAATAATCAATAAATGTTTGTGTGTGTAAAAGTGTGGGAGGACACATCTACATCTACTCAAATGAAATGAAATAAAACCCATCCATCATCTAATGGCACAATTCCTAATTCTTTCTTTAGGAATATACATATAAATGGTACAACATTTTATCAAAGGTTTACCAAATTACTATCATCATATACTATTTCATTTGGTAATTACATTCCTTATCAGGAAATAAAATCATAGTTTCTATGCTCTTTGTGGCATTTTATCTCAATTATACATTTGTAAAAATCTCTTCCTTATTAGGAATATAATCATCATTATATGCTCTTTATGGAATTTCATCGTGCTCTTTGTGGAACCCATTATACATCAAGTCCAACTTGATTTAGAATAGTTATAATCATATATATATAACGATTCTAAGACCGCCCGTCCGGGTTTCCCCACTGTGCGCCCCCCTAAATGGCTATCATCTTCCAAGGCCTCCAAGACAACCTGGGATCCTATCGAAACGTCGGGAAGCGGCCATGTGCCTGCGGGATAGCCAAGACCACACCCGGAATCTCCTAACCAGCGCAGAAAAATATATATCAACAAACGCTCACATGGCCTAGGGACTATATCCACCCTACATTCATTAGCCAGGGCTTCACCATAATGCACGCAACTTCCCTTATGATAGCCACTTAGAGAGGTGTGTATCCATAAATTAACATTTATGAAAAACATTAATTTTTCCATTTTGAAAACTTCCAATTTTATTCTTTCCAAAATCATTCATTTAGCCATTAAGCACCAAGTTTTAGAATGTGAAAATCATTCTTATTAAGTAATATTATTAATGACCTAAGGCCCAAAGTGCCACTAACCTCAAAATAGCCTCGAAGAGTTCATATAATTTCATAAACCCTCAAAGTGAGTCTCCATGAAGGACTGTCTCCCAAAAGCTCAACATTGATATTTTAACTTCGAATTTATCTTTAGGTTAACCTCCTATATCATTCGGACATTAACCTATACAAACTCGTCCTCGGGTAAACCCAAATATCCACTCTTAGCCTAGGACATTAGTCTACCCAATACAACCCTCTAGGAACTCTTCTTACTTCCCAAAGGAAGGGTCCTAAATCTCGGACCCGAATCGATTTGCCCCTCGGGCCGAATCGATTTGCCCCTTGCGAACCGATTCTCCTAAAAGGCCTAATCGATTCGGTGAGCAAACCTGACTTCCTGTAATTTCCAAATCGATTCGGTCCCAACCCGAACCGATTCGGTTTGACCAGACCCGTAGGATGACCCTTATCTGAATCGATTCGCCCCTAGGGCCGAATCGATTCGGTCCTGAAATCTTGCCCAGTTTGGGCTACGGGTTATATGAACCCTAAATTCCCAAAACCCCTATAACTTTGATTTCTCCAGACATCAACAACAACAATTTAGTCTAAATCATTCCTACACCATTTATAACTAATATATATTCCTCAAATCCAATTTAAAACTAAGATTTAAGGGTTTAATCATCAAAATCAACAAATACCCATTTATGGGTTAAATCTCTAAAACCTAACCATACATGTAATTTATCACATTAAATCACATCTAGCAAGAAAGAAACTTGCCTAGAGGTTCGTAGTCTCAGATCACCTCCGTAGCGACGGAATTCGGCCCAAATCTTCCATTTTCTCTCCTTCTCTCTATTTCTCCCAACTCTTTCCTCTCTCTCTCTCTCCTTTGGCTTCTCTCACACAAATGAAGAAAAAGAAAGGGGGTGGGGGATTTATACGGGTCTCAAAATATAAACCCCCACTTTTAATTGCTAATACACCACTGCAATGACTCGTAACCACTTAATTGAGTCAGAACCCCTTAAAAATGCCCGAAACCCAAAAATATAACGTGGCACTTATTTCGACTATCTTGATTATTCTAAAAACAACCGCACCCCCTATTTTGGCATTCGGGAAAGTGTGAACTATTTTTACGTTCCAATTTCATTTTATTATACCCAAATTTAAATATAGGTCATAATCGTCGTTTTACATATAACGACGCAAAATACACAATATAATGCTATTTACCTTCTCATAACGGTAAAATAGGCAAAACATAGTAAATATTATCCCTAAGTCTCATGGGAAATAATATTTACTCCAACATCCCCTATTTTATAAAATTAGCCTATTAGGGAAAATAGTATAAAATAGTCGCTAAAAAACGTGGGTTGTTACACATAGGGAAAGCATACGTATGAAGATTGAAAAAAACATACGTGTAGGTATTAGATATTTTTATATAAGGTATAGGTATAATTTTTACAAAACGATTATGAGAATAATATGGTCCGCGCATCGTGCGATTTTATACCTGGTAATATTATATAATGCTTTACAGACATTTATTTTTACTTTTCACTTACCACGTCCTCGTGGACATTACTTAAAACCCATTTACATCCCTAAAAGGCATGTTTTTGAATTATATGTTTTTGTCTCTCGTTTTCTCATTATATGAGAGTTATTCATATTCCTCAAATGTATAATGACTTGATACAAATTAACTCTTTCCATATTTTATTCTCAAGGTAAAACAAAAACTTTGTATACCAACCCAAGAATTAACACTTTTCAAATGTCCGTCCCTTCCCCTAAAGTCCTTTCAAATAACTCTTAACCAAAAACCAACTCCTTGTCGAGTATTTTATATATTTCCTCCCGAATTTCAGATCTTGGTGTTTATACGGAATTATGAGATTCTGGTTCCATGCCTAGAAAAAGATAATATTGTTCATTGACTCGTATATCCAAAATGGCATAAGTATGCCACCATATCCGATGATAAGAGGATCGTGAAATCCATTGGTATATTGATAATCAGGAAAAAAAAGTGCTCAACTAACATAAAAAATTTCCTTATTTGTATTAAATCTACTATTATTTTTGCTTCTGTTTGTTTCTTACCCGGCTTTTCGTCCTCTTTAAAATCTTTGTATTCTACTTCAATGGAAATTGAAGAATCATATTAAAGATGTACATAATAGTTTTTATTAAAATTTCAATGCAAATACATTTTAAGCTTTAATATAACCCTAGAGATTATGTACCTATATTTTTTTGAATAATTATTCAATAAAAGGTTATATTATGTAAGTAACTTCACATAGTACACATCCCTCGAGTTAGTATCATATTTGTCTTCACTTTTAATTTAATTATTTATGAAATAGTCTAGCTCGTGCATCACATGTGTTTACACCTAATATATATATAATATATGTATATATGTTATGTAACAATTGAGGCGAAACATTGGGGGTTTACATATGATGGTTTTAAATGGTGCCACATTGCACCTAAGATTCATAGGCAGCTCACAATTTACTTAAAAAAATCTACACTCCATCATGGGCCTATTCTTCTTAATTCCAATACACTAGATTATACACCCAAACAACCCTTCTAATTAATTTTGGTCATTTACTATGTCACAATCTCCAGCGCACACAAATACCCTATATTCCTCTTTCTTCTTGTAGTCTCACATATACTCTTTCTCTGTCGCTATTTCCCCCCATAACACAAACACCTTTCTAAAACCTACTAATCCCAAAACCCTTGACCTCTGAATCAGCCAAACCATTGTGGTTGGAATTACCATCCCACCCTCTCCATCAAAACAAAATAAAAACAAGTTGGTTGAAACTCCATTTTAACATACCCATTTCTTTCTAGAGACCAACCCCGTCAAATCCCATAATCCCGTGACTAGAGATTGGAACTGACATTTTCAAATTTGCAAATATGTTATGATTCCTAATTTTAATGTTTTTTAAAAATATCGTATGATTCTTATGTGGATAAAATTTGATGTTTAGCTTTTTCATATCATAGAGTTTTTTCTTTTCTTTATCCTTCGAAGTACTATTTCTTATAGAAGCTAAAACTTTTGGAATCTAATTTGATATATTTTTTTTCTACGACTTGTATATTTTAAATCTCTATATGGTACAAGTCTTTAATATGTAAGAAAATTTTAGTTCGTTATGGATAAATAATTCAACTATTTAAGGGTTGTTAAATTCATCATTTATGTTACTTGCTATCTAGGGATTATCACCAAACATGATTGGAGATACATTTGTTTTTTATGTGCATTTTGTGAGGTAGTCTAAATTTTATAATGATTTTTTTGTGTTGGTTATTAATTTTTGTCGGCTGCTGAATTTGTATTTATAGTTGATTATTTGGATCTTATTGATGTACAAATATCTACGTTATATAATATATAATTTTATTTAATAGGATGTTGAACTAAATGTGGGATGGTATATTTAAAAGTAGTTCTTCTTACCTTCCCCGATGGCATGTCGCTTCCTCTATACTATGACCACTATTTAATGTATTTTTGCTCCCCCACTCATGGTAATCTGTCACCATTCAAAACAACCAAATATTTTTCATGGATTTGACTTTTATGTGTTTCTTTTGAACTTCCTTGAAGATTGTAATACCCCGTATTTTCTTATAATTAAATATTGAAATATTATTTTTGGAATTAAAAATTATTTTGGGAAATTGGACATAAATAAAAAATTTCATTAAAAATGTCACACTTGAAATTTTCTATTTAGTTATATTTATGCGTGATTAATTTTTTATGTGCATGAATGTGATATTTGCATAAAATAAAGGAAAATACAAAATTTATACATGACACGGGTTAAAAGTAGGTATTATTGACATAAATGATTTGGAACACATTTACGGACTCATATGGGATAGTTTAGATCTTTTAGGCCTTTAAAAATAGTCTTGGGTCAGTAATATATGGGTTGGGAAAGTTTTGAGCCAATTAGATTATGGATTCAGGTCCATTTGGGGGTGCAAAAGTTGGGCTTAGGGCCCAACTCGGGATTAAACACCTAATTAGAGGTTATGTGGGATAAACCACTCCCCCACTATCATTCTAGAAACCTAAAAATCACAGTTAGGAGAAGGAGAGGGAAAAACACCAAAGAAAGAAAAAAAGGGGAAGAACAAAGGAGGAACAAGAGAATAAAATCAAAGGACATCTCTTCTACCATTTTTAAGGCAAGAATTCCCTTGATTAATTCGTGTTACTCAAAATATTTCTTCATAAATCACATTTATTCTTTGTTACTTTTATGGGATTAGGTTGGATTTGTCTAATTTGATGATGAATAATGCATGTAGATGATTGAGAATAAGTGTACATTTCTGTATATAACGTACTCAACCGCGGGTGATATGCTGGTTTGCCTATCAGCCTACGGGTGATATGCTGTACTCAACCGCAACTCGGCACCCATGGCCTCCTGAAAACTCTCCCAAAACCGTGAAACAAATATCTTGTCTTGATCATACATGATATTTAGAGGCGAACCCTGAAGTCTCATTATTTCCGCAATGAAAATCTGGGCATACTATCCCATAGTGTAATCTGTCCTTACGGGTAGAAAATGAGCAACCTCGGTCAACCTATCCATAATTACCCATATGGATTCGTGACCCCTCTGTGACGTAGGTAATCCCGTGGAAAAATCCATGGATATGTTCTCCCATATCCACGTCGGAACCTCTAATGGCTGTAGAAGTCCAGCCGGTTTCCCATTATCCACCTTTACTAGCTGACAAGTGGCAGATTTTGAAACAAACACAGCGATATCTCTTTTCATCCCACTCCACCAAGACTATCGTCCCATATCTTGGTACATCTTATCCCCACCAGGGTGAACTGCAAACCGTGATTCGTTTGACTCTGCCATTACCTCGTGTCGTAAGTCTTCCCCTTCCGAAAAAACCAGTCTTCCATTGAAGCGTAATCCCCCCTCTGAACTAACGGAATAGGACTCATCTCCCTCTACTAGTAATCGAACTATCTTCTCCTGACATAACGAGTTATTTGCCTGGACCTTTACCACTCTCGTAATAATCTGAGGTGTCATTGTCATCACATACATGAACGATCGGGCCACTGCCTTCTGGTGTCCCAACTCCGTCCACTTGGCTTTCCACACCCCGGCCACCTCATCTACTGGCCTACGGCTCAACGCGTCTGCTACTACGTTGGCCTTCCCTGGGTGATATTGGATATCGAACTGGTGATCCTTCACAAACTCAAGCCACTGTCGTTCACGCATATTTAGTTCCTTATGCGTGAAGAGGTATTATAAAGATTTATGGTCCGTGACCATCCGAAATTTCTCCCCTAGGAGATAGCGTCTCTAAATCCGATGAGCGAATACGACTGCCGCCAACTCCAAGTTATGGGTGGGGTAATTCCTCTCATGAGGCTTAAGCTTATGGGAACCTTAAGCTATGGCCTGACTCTCCTAGTGCAGTACACCTCCGAGTCCTTGTAAGGACGCATTGGTGTAAACTAAATACTCAACTCCCCGTCTGGGTAATGCTAACATAGGTGCTGAGGTCAACTTGTCCTTCAGCTAATAAAATGCCAACAGACAGGCATCGCACCAGAAGAATGGCACACCCTTGTGAGTCAGATGTGTCAAAGGACCCGCTATCTTTGAGAATCCACGACTAAACCTCCTGTAGTATCCTTCTAGGCCCAAGAAACTATGGATCTCAGTCGGTGTCGTGGGCTGTCCTCACTCCCTCACCGCGGATACCTTCCCCGGATCAACAGATGTCCCCTAGTCCGAAATGATATGCCCCAAAAACTGAACCTCCTTCAGCCAAAACCCACACTTCTCATACTTTGCATAAATCTCGTTCTGACGTAGCGTCTGCAAAACCTGTCTCAAATGCTCAGCGTGCTCCTTTCCTGTCTGATTGTAAACCAGAATGTCATCAATAAAGACGATGACAAACTGGTCTAGGAATTCTCTGAACACCCTATTCATCAAGTCCATACACATGGATGAAGCGTTGGTCAAGACAAAAGGCATAACCCGAAACTCGTAGGAACAATACCTCATCAAGAAAGTAGTCTTTGTGACGTCCTGTTCCCTGATACGCAGCTGATGGTATCCCGATCTCAAATCAATCTTTGAGAAGAAGCAAGCTCCTCTCAACTGGTCAAATAAGTCATCGATTCTGGGCAAGGGATACTTATTCCGTATTGTGACTTTATTCAACTCTCGGTAATCTACACATAACCTCAACGATCCATCCCTTTTGTTTACGAACAACACAGGGGAACCCCACGGCGAAGTACTCCTTCGGATAAACCCCTGACCCAATAACTGCTCAATTTGATCTCGTAGCTCTCTCATCTCTACTGGAGCCATACAGTAAGGTGTGCGGGAAATAGGGCGAGTGCCCGACATCAAATCAATAACAAAATCTATCTCTCTACTACGCGGTAATCTAGGTATATCCTGAAATACATCAGTAAACTCCCTCACGACTGGAATCGAATCGAGTGGCATCACCACTTCCTTAGAGGTATCCTCCTCTATATAGTACAAATGAGTGGACGATCCTCCCTCAGGACGAGGCATCGCCACTAGAAACATCTCCTGCCTGGGAATGACAAATATAATACTCCTACTGAAACAATCAATTATGGCTCGTTATGCAACCAGCCAATCCATGCCAATAATCGCACCATACTCGATCATCTCTAATACTAACATAACAGCGGGTAAAGTAAACCTCCCGATCTCTATACCCACACCTCTATAAATAAGGGAAATTATAGAACCCCAACTCAACAGTGAATCTACACACGTAATCGTGCTCTCTGTAGTGTCTAACAACCCCAAAGTACGTGCACACCTCGTGGCAATGAAACAATGTGTGGCCCCCGTATCAAAAAAAATATGCCCCATAGTCCCCTGAATAGAGAACATACCGTCAATAGCAGGTGGATCCTGTGGGACTGCGGCATGCTGGAGCTGGTACACTCTCCCATACTGAAGTTGTCCCTACTGGACTGGGACTGCTCGGATGGGTGGTAATGCTGCCATCAGTGGTGGTGCTGGGAGGGCGGCGGGAAACATAGGTCACTGTGGCTCGTGTCGAGCACCCTGCTGCTGCTGCTGTGGGGCCCTGCCCCTATCAGGACAATTCTGGCGTTTGTGGCCAGTCTTGCCACAAACGTAGCACTTCCCTGGGAAGTTTCCCCCTCGCTGTCCCTGCTGGCCATGACCCTACTAGCCGTTACGATTCTTATCTTGGCCATGCTGGCCCTACTGAAACCACCCTGACCAATTTTGAAACCCCCAGATCTGAATCTCTTAGGATCCCCCTGTTGGGAACCTTGATCACCCTGCCTGTGCTGACCCTGAGCAAATTTTTCCCCGCTGGCACCATTTCCCCCTGTCCTGCCCTGATGGCTGGACTCTCCTGATCTCTTACTCTCAGACATGTGAAAGCGATGATCTTGGAAGTGAAGCAGTGCCGCGATAACGACGTCAGAGCAAGTGGCCAACAAATGATTTCCCAATAAGTGTTATCGGATCCTCCAAGTCAATCCGTCCATGAACTTCTGAATCTTCTTCTCCTTAGTCAGAATCTCATCGGGAATAATGTTCAAGAGATTAGTGAATTTGACCTCATACTCGGCCACAGTCTTTCCCTCCTGTTTGAGGTTCATTATGTTTCTCCTCATTTCGTTGTGAACAGTTGATGGAAAATATTTACGGTCGAACCGCACCCAGAACTCCTGAATAGTGATAGTGTCCCTCTCTTCCGCGGTGGTAATGGACTCCCACCACTACAATGCTGATCCTACTGGCTTAAAAGTAGCTAGTAACTTCTTCTGAACATTCGTGCACTCGTACATCCTTAAGTGCCTCTGAATGTTCTTCCTCCACTGACTGGACATAACAATGTTGGAGCTACCTGCAAACTCAGGAGGGTGTGCTTTCTAAAAAGAATCACGAACACATTCCCTAGAAGATAGGAATGCATGAGCCTAAACTGGCATGGCTACCGACGCCAGAGGTGGTGCATGGTGCACAACTGCAAGGGCGGCATTTACCGCTTGGGCTACAATGGCAGCAACCTCTACGGCATTCATGGTGCTTGAACTAGTGCAAGTTGTGGCTCGAGCTAAGCATCCCTAAGAACTCGCTGTGCACATCGTGGAGGCATCTGAAATGAGAGTAAAATCTATAACTTCGCAGTTATTATCTCAAAATAGCTGAAGAGCTGATCACACGAAAGATAATACAACAGTCCTAAAATATAGGGCTCTACATTAAAGAAAGCTCAGCGGAAACATAACAAGCCATACAAATCCTAAGGACACTAGAACCTGATGCTCTGATACCACCTGTGACACCCCGACTAATTAAATACCGGGTAGATACTATTTTATTAAATTAATACAAAATGCCAAGTTGGTTCAGTTCATAGCATCACTGTCGAAAGCATTTTTAACAATTACTAGCCACCAAATATTTAAAAAGTTAGTTGTCAATTTAAATTAAATCCGATTAACATGCAATAATTATATTATGAAATGTTAACATAACCACCACAACATAAAGACAAAAGAGTAATCATAAAATAGTAATGAGTTTGGAGGAACACTCCTCACAAAAATCCAAATACTGAAATAAACAAGTACTAAGTCTGCACCATAATTAATTACAACCCGAGATCTGAAATAAACTGAATAAATAAAATGTTTCTAAAAGAAATGGGGCGACATGCCCAACTGGTGAGGAATTCTACTGATAGAATCAAGAACGAAAGTGGATGGGTTTACTAACAAGAACCTGTAACTTCCACAACAGCTACAGTACGTCACTTGAATGGAACTCCTACGCTTGGTGTCCTTGTGGCTGGGAACCTAAAAGGTTTTTTTTACAAGAAAATATATTTGAAAGAAAACGGGTCCGAGCCCGATTGTGAAAAATAGTTTAAAATATAGCAAGTGTTTTAATGACAATAAAACAATGAATGAAAAATACATGTTAGGACATGCTCTCACATGAAAAACTCACCTCTCGACTTTTTGTGCACTCCTAACGTACTCGTACCCATTCTAGTGATTCTCATATCTAACTAGTCCAAAATAAATTCTAACATTACTATACGATTCACGCTTTAATTCCGACATCTTAATTTAAATAGAGAGCTTTACATTTATTCTCGATTCCCATTATTAGCAATACGAATTTACTAGAGATCATCCAATTATCTTTACAGAACGTTGCTATAATTATACTCACAATTAAACACAACAATTCATTTTAATTAACCGTATATTATTCTCATCATAAATATACATTACTAGCACCTCCAAACTAAGCTGTAGTGCACACATACTCTGCTATCCAATCTCGGTACATCACGTACATAAGGACCACGCATTCCGAATCTCTCAGGAATCATTTTGAGATAACAACAATCACACAAAATGTAGGCGAACATAGTTCACATCACATGGGTCACGCACATACCTACGCTCCCATGATCAGCAGACTTATGAACTTCTCAATAAGTCCTTCACTGACCTATGTCCTCGAGGTACCAATCTAAATCCCCCCGTAGGCACACAAAGATTAGATGGCCCTAATCGACGCAAACCTCCCATGATAGCAAGTATGGTAGGTATGTTATACACATAAAACCACATATACTAAGCATTCGCACATCTTAGATATCTCGTCTTATTAATATAGATATACTTCTCGTTCTTGTACCGTCAATTAATGTTATACTATTACAAGTCTCCGATTTCTATATTCACGTTATCAACCATTTGTACGTCGTAATTAGGTACTCGTTTCCTACTCCACAATTGACATCCAACTTTATTATGAGGTTCTAAGTTCTACTCCTCGACGTACCCCAATTCTCACAATTATACTCACTAATCAATAAGGGAGGATTAATACTCCCATTAAAATAAGTCTACGGAACGTTTGAAATGAAATCAGGCCGAAAAGCCATTCTGTCAACTCGTTAGAAGTCTCGTTCGAATGAAAGGCTTCAAACGAACTACCAACTCGTTAGAAGGGATACTGTCATCTCGTTAGAAGCTCGTTCGAATGAGGTCGTCCGAACGACCAGGGCAGGTCTTCTAACGAGATGGTTATTTCTGCCCAAAAATTCTCTACTTCGTTTTTCTCAATTTCTCTCTTCTCTAAACTCATCCTAAGATCATCCCAATAGTATTTTAATGTTATGAAACTACTCTAAGTCCTCTTAGGTCACTCTTTAACATATATATGGTGCCAATGCTTACTAAATTAACATATAATCATCAAAATTCCCAAACTTTGTCCCAAACCCTATAAACATGAACCCATAATTTAATGTCTACAATTTCTCCTTAACCATCCATTTTCACATCCTCAAAAGATATATTTTGTATATGACATTCATCCAATAACATTCTACATGCGATCCCTATATCATATTTTGCATTCTACCTCCAATTTTATGGGTTTTCATCAAATTTCCAACATAAGATAAAATTCAATTCTAAGCATGGAAAAAACATTCGCTTGAAATTAATTGTAATTAAACCACTTGCCTTATATGTTCTGATTTGATATTGAAGGATTGAGGTTGATTCTTCTCCCTCTCTCTACAAATTTCTTCCCAAGATGGTGATGGTGGCTAGGGCTTCCTTTTGGAACTTCTCAAGACTTTCCTTATAACTCCCGAAGTCCTCTAACTTCCCAAATGCCGATAATGGCTTGATGGGTTCTTTTCTAATTTAAAAATAACTTCTAAAATTCGTGGGTTTTAATTCCCTTATTTTTAAAATTACCAAACTACCGTCTTGGGTTGCCGGTATGGCCTAAAAATGCCCCTGGACCCAAACTAAACCCCCGTCTAGTGTTTTCTGACTATTTCGACCCTTTCGGACACATTGGCGCGCTCAAAATGACTATTCGGTTGATAAAAAAAATTCACTTTTTAATTCAATTAATTACGTTCCAGACGCGACTAACACGCGCGTCCCAATTAAATTTTCCAAATTTCCGTATTGCTACCTCGTGACAATTTAAATATCAACAATACACATGTATTACCATACATACTCGGAAACAATAAATTTTAACATCATAATCAACTACCAACTCACATCTCGTTAGTATTTATACCCAAATTAATTTCCAATTAATTCTCATTTAATTTAATTAATCCCTTAAATACATATTAATAAAATTAAGGGCTATTACATACTTCCCCCCTAATAACAGAATTTCGTCCCAAAATTCGGAAGTAAAAAGTACCTGGTAAAAACAACTCTGAATAACGTTTGCGCATCTCATCCTCGCGCTCCCATGTGGAATCCTCGGCATTATGATGCCGCCACTGAACACGTACTAATGGTACTATCTTTTACCTCAGTTTCCTCTTGCTTTGGTCCAAAATAGCAATCGGCCCCTCCTCGTACGAGCTATCTGGCTGAAGATCGATGTCGTCCGAACCAATATGGGTATGGGCCAAATCATCCCTAAGGTATCTCCTTAGCGAGGAAATATGGAACACATCATGTATCCTATGCAAGTGCTCCAGTAACCCAAGTGTATAGGCAACTGGCTCAATTCGCTCGATTGTAGGAAATGGCCCCACATATCTCGGTGCCAGTTTTCCCTTCTTTCCAAAATGTATAATCCCCTTCATAGGAGATACTCTGAGTAACGCCTGGTCCCCCACCTTGAATTCTCTCAAGAATCTCTTGGCATCAGCATAGCGCTTCTGCCGGTCCTAAGTTACCCGAATGCGACTCTGCATAAACTCAGCCATTGCCGAAGTGTCCTGAATCACTTTCGGTCCAAGGAGTTTGTTATCCCCCACCTCTAACCAATATGATGGGGAACGACAAGGCCTACCATACAACGCCTCAAATGGAGCCATGCCAATGGTGAACTGGTAGGAGTTATTATAAGCAAACTCAACCAGTGGAAGGTACTGCTTCCATCCACCACCAAAGTCTAGGATGCACATACGCAACATATCTTCCAATAGATGATTTGTATGCTCGATTTGCCCATCAGTCAGCGGGTGATATGCCGTACTGAACCGCAACTCCGTACCCATGGCCTCCTGAAAACTCTCCCAAAACCGTGAAATAAATATCTTGTCTTCATCAGACACGATATTTAGAGGCACACTGTGAAGTCTCACTATTTCCGCAATGAAATCTGGGCATACTGTCCCGTAGTGTCATATGTCCTTACGTGTAGAAAATGAGCAACCTTGGTCAACCTATCCACAATTACCCATATGGAGTCGTGACCCCTCTGTGACGTAGGTAATCCCGTGATGAAATCCATGGATATGCTCTCCTATATCCACGTCGAAACCTCTAATGGCCGTAGAAGTCCTGCTGATTTCCCATGATCCACCTTTACTAGATGACAAGTGGCACATTTCGAAACAAACACATCGATATCTCTTTTCATCCCGCTCCACCAATACTGTCGTCTCATGTCTTGGTACATCTTATACCCACCAGGGTGTATCGCGAACCGTGAGCCGTGTGACTCTGCCATTACCTCGTGTCGTAAGTCTTCTCCTTTCGAAACAACCAGTCTTCCATTGAAGCATAATACCCCGTTTGAACTAACGGAATAGGACTCGGCTCCCTCTGCTAGTAATCGAACTATCTGCTCCTGAGAGAACGAGTCATTTGCCTGGGCCTTTACCACTCTCGTAACAATCTGAGGTGTAATAGTCATCACAGACATGAACGATCGGGCCACTGCATCCTGGTGTCCCAACTCCTACCACTTAGCTTTCCACACCCCGACCACCTCATCTCGTTAGAAGGGATACTGTCATCTCGTTAGAAGCTCGTTCAAACGAGGTCATTCGAACGACCTGGGCAGGTCTTCTAATGAGATGACAGTTTCAGCCAAAAAATTCTCTACTTCGTTTTTCTCAATTTTTCTCTTCTCTAAACTCATCCTAATATCATCCCAATCATATTTTAACGTTATTATACTAATATAAGTCCTCCTAGGTCACTCTTTAACATATATATGGGGTCAATGATTCCTAAATTAACATACAATCATCAAAATTCCCAAACTTTGTCCCAAACCCTATAAACATGAACCCAAAATTTAATGTCTACAATTTCTCCTTAACAATCCATTTTCACATCCTTAAAAGATATATTTTGTATATGACATTCAACCAATAACATTGTACATGCGATCCCTATATCATATTATGAATTCTACCTCCAATTTTATGGGTTTTCATCAAATTTCCAACATAAGATAAATATTCAATTCTAAGCATGGAAGAAACATTCGCTTGAAATTAATTGTAACTAAACCAATTGCCTTAGATGTCCTGATTTTATGTTGAATGATTTAGGTTGATTCTTCTCCCTCTCTTTACAAATTTCTTCCCAAGATGGTGATGGTGGCTAGGGCTTCCTTTTGGAACTTCTCAAGACTTTCACTATAACTCCCGTAGTCCTCTAACTTCCCAAATGCTGATAATGGCTTAGTGGGTTCTTTTCTAATATAAAAATAACTTCTAAAATTCGTGGGTTTTAATTCCCTTATTTTTAAAATTACCAAACTACCCTTTTGGGTTGCCGGTATGGCCTAAAAATGCCCCGGGATGTAAACTAAACCCCCGACTACTGTTTTCTGACTATATCGACCCTTCCGGACACATTGGCGCACTCAAAATGACCATTCGGTTGATAAAAAAAAATCAATTTTTAATTCAATTAATTACGTTCCTGACGCGACTAACACGCGCGTCCCAATTAAATTTTCCACATTGTCGTATAGCTACCTCGTGATAATTTAAATATCAACAATACTCATGTGTTACCATACGTACTCGGAATAATAAATTTTAACATCATAATCAAATTCCAACTCACATCTCGTTAGTATTTATACCCGGATTAATTTCCAACGAATTCTCATTTAATTTAATTAATCCCTTAAATAAATATCAATAAAATTACTCGGTATTACACAAATCAATAGCTAACACAATGTCAGATAGATACAAAGAGTTAAATTTAGTTTAAAAAAGGGTTAGAAATTCAATAGACAAAAACCAAGCATCGAAAAATACTATCTCGACGACACGGTGGAAGTCATAAAGATGCTCCAAGGGATTTCAGCAGCAGCATCTCAAATTCCAAAGCCTACACAATTTCAAGTTTCATTTGAAGGCTCACTTTGATAATGTGTTGTTTGTTAAAAGGGGCAGGGGAATCAAATCTAGAGTTAAAGTGTAGGTTCCAAGTTAGTTTGCATTTTTTAATAATCAGGTTAGGCCAAGTGTAGGTTCCAACTCAGGGGCATTGAATATGAAATAAAAAATATGAATTAACAAAAGAGTATACAGTATTTTGAAATTTATGGGACTTGGGAGTCGATCCTCTGATTTTGCAACCAAATGTAGAGATCAAACAACAAAATAAAACATTAAATCACCCAAATGTATAGATCTAACATAAAACACACTCATTTTTCCTAACTTCCCCAACCGATTTTGGAAATCAAAAGCCCTATTTTGAAAACTAATCAAATTGTTCCAAAATTGAAACTCTGACTATGTGTCTTTCAATTGATTTTCGAAATCAAAAGCCCTAAATTACAAAACTAAAATAAAAACCCAAAACCTTATTTCAATAAAAAAGAACACCTAATTTGAATAAAATCATATTAGGGTTCAGAATACCTCATTTCAATAAAAATAAATAAAAATAAAAAAACTAAAAAACATCAGATAATGCAATATACCACAATTTCTGTGGTATCTCACAATTACTTGTAGACACCATATGACTTCTAGTATCTAAATCTGCTTATAGGGAGTACACGATGGGGTTTTGGTTACATATTTTGGCAAGGGCATTTATGGTGGTATTGAACACCTAAATACCAGTGGGGGTTTTATGATTCTCAAGACCTACTAAATTAATCTACCAGGTACATACTAAATTAATCTACCACTTTCATAAGATTGGGGAACTTGAAATGTAGTCATAAAATGCAT
The DNA here is from genome assembly GCA_949130495.1 of Sambucus nigra. Taxonomy (NCBI): domain Eukaryota; kingdom Viridiplantae; phylum Streptophyta; class Magnoliopsida; order Dipsacales; family Adoxaceae; genus Sambucus; species Sambucus nigra. Next base: position 32,516,625 of record OX422218.1, on the reverse strand, counting down.
CATCAACAAATCTCTGAGAAGTAAACCTTCAAGAATTGGAGTGGGTATAGGATCAACATAGTAACTCATAATGTGATCAAATAGACGTTTGAGTCCTTTTTATTAACTTCACACTTCTGTATGTCCAAAAATTTAAGGCCTTAACCATTGGAAAGGGAAAAACCAAAAATGAGACGACACATCTCATTAGAAAGGTAAAAAAATAAAAAAAATTCTAAAAATCCCAAAACCAAAACATATGGGGTTTTGTTTTTGTCACTTGTATATTACAAACAAACCGAGTTTCGATATGATGATGTAGCTTGAGCTCTTCGAGAACCCTTCTTTAGTGCATATGAGCATGTTCCTCCCCGCATACGTGGTTATGTTACAGCATAGTCAGATATAACCTAATCAATTACCGTCCACGTGTTGCAATAATTAAAAAAAGTGTTATTGTGAATGAAGTCAGCCTTACATGGAACTCACTCATCTTAAGTACAAATGATCTTGACTTTTTCAACAGAAAATTCATTGTGAGAATGTTTGAATTGAATCTTGATAACCATAACTCAATTATTATCGGATCATTGTAATTGTCTAGCTACACTCTGGTTATCAACTGGTAATTCAAACTTGCTTGAGACCATACTTTAAGGACAATGACTCTAATTAGAATCAAAACATCCAATAACTTAAATGTAGTTGAACTAAATTAAATTAGCCATTTAATTGAAGAGAAATATTGAAAATGATAATGGTTTCATTCAACTCCTAAATACAAAAAATGACTGGTAAATACAAAAGTATCAAAAATTGGAAATCGTTGCTTGGCCAATATGATTTTGTACGAAATCAAAGGATAAATTAACGAGACTTTAAAACAAAAGAATGAATAAAACTTGAATTAAAATATGAGAAAATGATTTAATAGTGTCGAAACATTACCAGGTTGTGTTGATGGTAGCATGGAGGACAACATAGTCTATATCAGTAAACGTGCAAACAACATTGAACAAAATCCGGTCCGGTCCTTACAATGAATTTTAAAGGAAAGTAACCCTTCTCCAAATAATTCTGAACAAACAAATTTTGGGATTCACTAAGAAAATCATGGTCCGCAAACATCATTCGGTGAAGCCTGGTCTCTGAATGCGTAACCGCAAAGGAAATCGATTCATTATGTAAGATCAAAATCATTCAATGGCATGACAACACTGGAACAAACATATTAGGACTTCTATGTGATTTTTTTCGGGGTTAAAGTGTGGACACACAATGGTGATCTGGCCAGAACCTGATACGAAGGAAAAAATTGAAGAAAGAGATATTCATAAAGTTAAAAATTAAACATAAAAACACGCAAGAATTTATAAAGAGATATTCATCAAGTTAAAGAAATGTCTTTAACCACAAAAACTGGAACCTGCATAAGGATAATAAGGTGATCGATGGTGAAAGAAATGGCTTGAATTTCATCTGCAATAACAGTGTATTTCAAAATCAATATTGTGGTGAAAAATATTATTCAACACAAATAGATAAGAGAAGCGCAATCACCAAACAAAATAAATAACATAAATGCCAATCACACAACAGGAGATGTACGTGGTTCGGCAAAAATGCCCACATCCACGGTGGTGCAGTCAGTATTATTTCTATTTACTCTGAGGAGTCTTTATACAGAATACAGTGCGTGTCTCTTGCCCCAAGCCTAGGGTTTGTTATATACGTGTCTATCTTCAGGGAGTGGGGGTGTTGGACTCCCCCACGTCCATTGTCCTCTCTTATAATATCTATGTCCGAGATCTTAGGAAAGGACTAAGTCATAACTGAATTAAATTAAGGTGCGTCGGACTAGGACTTTGGTCTGTTTTAATTAGGCTACTCGTCCGGGATCGTGATGCCAAATCCAGGTACCCACAGTTGCCCCTAAATTTGTTGGGCTATAATTTGGGCTCAATAAATTTAAATGATTAGCCATAATGGTTCTTTAGCGTATCGTGAAACTCTTCCCAAAGTTTGAGCACTGAATTAGGTGGCAGTTTCTTCGGGTCTTTTGTACAATGATTAGCAACCTTTAAAAAGTCTTTTTGGGTAGCATTTCATAGTTGTCGTTTGAAGCTTCTCAGTGTTCTTCCGTCTTCTGTGAACCTTAGCAATTTGTGTCCTCTTCTCCAGGTCCTCATTTTCCTTGCTTTTGATCTCCCTCATCGTTTGGACTTGTGTTCTTGCATTGTCCAAGTCAAGTTTTCATCTCGTAAGTCTTCTTGGCGTTCTCTCTGTGTTTTTTCTCTGTGCTTTTCTTTGAATTTGTAGTTTTAGGGTTTACAAATGAAAAAGATAGGTAATAGATCAGTGTCTAAGTTTAAGAAGTTTTACAATGTCCCAGAGTGGGTAAATATTGAGTGCGCCTCTCCCCCTAGAAATGATAGAGAGATAAAGGGTGCTCATTGGATTCACATCTTGTTGCTTTCCCTAGGGGGGCATACTTTTCCTCCAAATAATTTATTCTTGCATTTATTTGGTTATTTCAACATTGTTCCATCACAGTGCTCGCCCAATGTGTGGAAGATAATCAATGGCGTCCATAGAATAAATCAACTTTATGGCACCAAATTAGGGCTCGCCGAAGTCTCATTTTTTTATTCCTTTTTTCGAAATAGTTCTGGTGTCCTCTATCTCAAAGCCAGGAGTCCTGACAGGGTATTGGTAGTAAATCTACTTTATTCCCACAAGTATTACTGGCAAGATGGCTTTCTTTCTAGAAATTGGCAGTTCTCCCCCCAGACTAAGAGGTCGAGGTCTGATAGGTTTATTGTTCCCTTATATGGGGAAGAGTATATAAGTAGTCTTTTCTCTGTTCTTCCAAGTTCTTTATTAATGTGGGACCTTTCTGACTCTTTCCCATTTTTTTTAGCGAGGTCGAAGAACTTAGAGCCTGCCCTCAGCGAGGTTCGACTCTTAGAGTTGGTTAAAGCTTGGAACATCACAGAGCCCTTAGCTAACGGTGAACATCCCTGGTCTACCGCTCTCCTACTCGAGTACAAGAATAATGGGTCCAGCTTTATCGCGAGGCCCGTGGATAGCATTCCTAAGTTTGACACTTCTGAAGAAGCTGTTGATGATCCCATCTTGTTAGACAAGTAGGGGAGTAGTTATGGGAGTGATATCAGAGGAGGTGTTGAAGGTAATTTTGGCAAGGAGAGCTCTAGTGGTGACAGTGCTTCCAGCTCAGAAGAGGCTTCTAAAGCCCAAGAACCTTCAAACACATCCAGCAGCTCCAATGTGGAAATGGTTCCTCTGAGGAAGAATTTGATCTGAGATGATGATGATGATGACCATGTGCTCCTCGGTTAGAAGTCGAAGAAGCAGAAGTCCAACATTGGGGCTGTTTCTACTAGTTCTCGATCTGCTGCTCAGGAGTAGGAGAGGAAGAGAAAAGGATAAGAGAAGACAAGAGAGAGAGAGAGATAAAAAGTGAAGATGGGAGAAAAAAGGATGAAAAGAAGAAGATAATGGAAGAGAAGATGAAAATGGAGAGGGAGAAGGAAAAAGAGAAGGAGAAGAGGAGAATAGAAATGAGGACGATGGTTGGGCAGGCCTTAGTGCCTGTGTTCGCACTGCCAGAGGGGGACTTAGTTACCATTTACCATCAACTGGACCCTGTTCTGCTTGAGAGGGTAGTCCTTCCAGTACATCGCCAAAAGGCGACGTGGTCCGATCCGTTAGCCTTGAAAGCAAGTCAGAGGCTAGCCTTGGTAAGACCATTTCTCTTTTCTAATATCTGACAAATTTTGATTATTTCTTTTTTTTTAATATCTTCTTCCACTTGCAGTTTATGGCCGACTTAGCCATGCTCTATCGCTCTCGCAAAGAGCTGGTGAACAAGAATGATGAGCTGGAGCAGCATAATGCTTCCTTAAAAGTGAGGGGTTCAGAATTGAAGGCTAGTGTGAAGACCATTGATGCTTCTCGAACATCTGCTGACCTAGCTCTTGCTAATGCCAATCGAGAGAGGGAAGAAGCAGTTAAAGAATTGAATGAGTTGTGGTAAGCCTATGAGCTGGTCTGCTCGAGCAAGTTAGCTATTGTGGAGGAGAACAAGGTGCTAACCGAGCAGCTGAAGGAGAAAGAGTCTCAGGCAGCCACTGTTAAGGAGGACTTATATAACTCCGGGCGGGCTGATACATACGAAGATTCTGAGGTTCAGTTAGGCTACATCAGCCGTCTGAACTTCAAGTAGAGCTGGAACAAGGACCTCTTAGCTACTTGTGTGGATGTTGCCTCTCCTCTGTTTAACGAGCATGACCCAGGACGAAAGCCAATTATGGATGAAACACCTACCCCAGTCACTAAAGGCGCTTATCCTACCTCCCTAACAATTCCTTATGATGCCCCTCCTGCTCAGGCAACACAGGTTATCCTTACTGAGGGAGGTGCTTCTACTGCTGTTGACAAGGGAAAGCAACCAACTTCTTCTGGGCAGCTTGAGGTCGCTAGCTAAATTTGCCTTAGGGTTACTCTTGTATTTTTATTTGTAATTTTCCTTTTGATCCTTTAATGTACACTGATTTTTTTTGTATTAATGAAATGAGAAGGTTTTTCATTCCCTTAGTGTACTGAATGATTCCATATTTCCTTGCTCTTTTATGGTTCGTAGTTGATTGATATAAAAAAGTATATTCCTGCCCCATCTCAACTAGGCATGACCCTTGGTCCCAATGTGAGTCTTCAGGTTCACCAGGCCTTCGTTAGGATTTGCAAATCCCTTAGGTCAAGGAATCAAAAGTTTAAGGATCAGTCTGAACCTGTGACCAAATTTAAGGATATGCTTCAAGAAATGGAAGAAGATGGTTCCTCAGTTTAAAATGAGGTGAATACTCTGAGAGCAAGGCTTCTAGATACCTCTGAGATCAACTAGGTTGGAGAAATTCTTCAGCCAGAGAATGTGGCTTTGAGGAGGGTAGTCTCACGACTCAGGGAGAACGCACTGAGCATTGCTCCTGCAGTACTATGAGGCTCTTCCTCATCATGAGCTAGAGATGGATCAAGCATATTCCTCTGGTGCAGCAAGGTTCTACACCATCGATCGTTTCGTAAGCTGGCTCAAATGCAAGAAGCCCAGTTAGGGTAATGGAAGAGCTCTCTAGTGATGTTCGTCGAGCGTATATGATTTCTACTGGGCTTCAAAGGGACGTTACTTGGCTGAGGCATCTGTTTAAGAAAGGACCTCGACGAGTATAGGTCGACGATTATGACCAGGGTTGGTTAGATGCTTTGATGAGGCTGACAGAGTTTGAAGTGCTCGCCTTCATCAGGGGGTGGTTGAGTGCCTTGAGGGTGCTACAAATCCCAAGGAACTCCATGCTATGGTATTGTCATGAGATCTCTCCTATCACCCTGATGCCTAACCCCTTCTAGAGAGATGATCAGTGGATCCCCATTGATGCCATCCCTCAGTAGCTACTGGAGTCGGATGCGAATGAAGTCGAGGTGGAGCAAGTCCCCCATCCTGACGACGGTCGATGAGCTCAAGTGGTTGATTATAGCGTTCAGAGACCTCGACCTCACTAAGATTTTGTCAGTAGTAACCCTGTATATATGATGTAATTTTGATGTTTTGGGAGAGCTCATCGACTAAACATGTATTGTATTAGTTGTAAATGTGATAAATTAATATAAAATTTATGTTTTGGGCGAATTTACCGACTAAACAAGTGTCTTATATTTTCCACATCTTTTTAGACATTGCTCAACAATCGTGAACCTCTCTTGGCTGATTAGATTTGCAAGTTTGCATTATCAAGTAAATGTCCCTCCAGTCCAGTATGCTAACGAGATACCATTCTGCCCCACTTTACCTTTTAGGTTATGTCATCACACTCCCTTAAGCCTATGTGTGGCAATTGGCGAGGACAAACCTGGTGTTGCATGTTCTATCCGATAAGAATTTTGTTCAACCAAATATTATTTGGTGACCAATTTTGACTTGGCCATATTGCCTAAGGATCTCCTGTAGGGCTTCATATATTTCCAAAGGATATGCTAAGAGTTTTTTCACATTTCACAATGAAAACCCGAGGAGGGTGATTTCCCTGCTATAGTCTAATGATAAAAGTGTCTGTCACTTAAAAAGGGTGTGTGAGTTATAAAGTTCATATATTAGTTAACTAACACTTCATAGAATGCAACTGCCAAAATTCTTTTATTCATAATAAGGAAATGAACTTCCTGTTTCATAACTAAAGAACAAAAGAATAATCTAGAAATAGAATTTCTTGAGATTGGATGCATTCCATGCTCGGGGTATCTTTCTGCCTTCCAGCGTTTCTAAGTGATAGGCTCCCTGCAGATCATCTCTTGTTATCTTGAATGGTCCTTCCCAGTTTGGCCCTAACTTGTCGTCTGATGGTTTTACTGCGCTTCCCAGGACATTCCTTAGGACCTAGTTCCCAACTCGAAATGACCTTGGATTGACCTTCTTGTTATAGTGCCTTGAGGGCTATTGTTGATAGCTCGCTAGTATTACTAGGACTAGCTCTCGGCGTTCATCGTCTAGGTCGAGCTCAGCGAGCAATGCTGCATCATTATGGCCCTAGTTGACAAGGGTGGACCTCATTGTTGGCAAGCATGCTTCTAATGGGATGATTGCTTCCATTTCATACGTCAATGAGAATGGGGTTTCCCCCATCGCTCATCCTGGAGTAGTACAATAGGCCCATAGAATATGTGGTAGTTTATTTACCCATGCGCCTTTGTCTCTCTTTAATCGTTTCTTTAATCCATCGATCACCGTTTTGTTGGAATCCTTGGCTTGGCCATTGCTCTGAGGATAGGCCATCGATCTAAAATGGTGTCTGATTCCATGCTCGTCAAAGAAACTCTGAAAGGAGCCTCTCTCGAATTGCGTTCCATTATGAGTGATGATGGTCCTGGGGATGCCAAAAAGGGTGATTATATTTTTCCTTATGAATCTTATCGTATCTGCATCTCAGATGTTCGCTAGGGATTCTGCCTCGATCCATTTGGTGAAGTAGTCAGTTGAGACCAACAGATACTTATGATTGCCGATAGCGGTAGGAAGTGGTCCTACGATGTCCATTACCCATTGGGCAAACGACCATGGGATGGAAAGTGATTTTAGGTCGCTAGCAGGTTGATGGACCATAGCAGCATGATACGATAAGTCAAGTCTCTTTGCATAAATGGCCACCAATAGCCTTTATTCATTACTCGAAAAGATAAAGACCTTCCTCCAATATGGCTTCCACATATTCCCTCATGGAGTTCACGTAGAACTTGCTCAACATCCCTCGAGTGAACACATTGAAGGTATGGATCAAAAAACGATCTCTTATATAGTTTGCCCTCATGAGATAAGTGTAAGCGAGCAGCTTTGACGTTTATCTGGTGAGCGGTGTTCTTATCGATTGTAAGTGCGCCATCCTTCAAATAGTTCCTTAAAGGATCCATCCAACTGGGTGTTGATTCAATTTAGAGCACATGTTCCACGATTTGCAGTTCATTATCACGGTTAATGCTCGGATGAGGGAGGATATCGATGGATATTATTTTTTTTAAATCGGAATCGATTACCGAACTCATGTCTGCTAGGGCATTAGCATGGCTCTTCTACCCTCTAGGAAACTGCTTGACACTGACTTCCTCGAAACTAGCCATTAGCATTTTTACTAAGTCGAGGTAGGCTGCAATTCTTTCATCTTTTGCATTGCAGTCTCCACTTATCTGATTGGAGACTAATTGAGAATCGTTGAACACATGTATATACTTTCCCCTAAGGTGTGTGCCTTCCGGAGGGTGTCTATTAAAGCCTCATATTCTGCTTTATTGGTGGAGGTTGAAAACCCAAGCCTGATTCCTTATTCGAGGACTGTATCCTCTGGAGTGATAAGGACAATGCCTATTCCTGCCCCCTTTGATTTGGAGGCTCCATCAATAAACAATTTCCAGACCCCCACTGTTGCGTGGTTCTCTCTTTGCTTCACTGATCGAAGTTGGCCGAAGGGCTGCTCGCATGTGAATTCAGTTATGAAATCAGTAAGGACCTGCCCTTTGATTGTGTTACTTTGTTGAAATCGGATATCAGATCTTCCGACCTTGACTGACCATTTAGACAGTCTGCTCGACAAATATGCCTTCCTTAGGATTTCTTTGAGGGTGTATGATGTAAGGACGATGATGGTGTGAGCTTCAAAGTAGTGATTCAGCTTTCTTGAAGCCAATACTTGTGCAAATGCGAGCTTCTCCAATGGTAGGTACCACTGCTCGGCATCTAATAAGGTCTTGCTCGCTTAGTAAATGGGGTGTTGGATTCCCTCTTTTTTGCACATCAATGCAGAACTAACGGTGTGGTTTGAAATGATGAGGTATAAGTACAAGGAATCTATTTCTTGGGTGGGGTATGACGAGTAGTGGTGGTGAGCTAAGGTAAGCCTTGAGCTCACCCAATGCCCGCAAGTAATCTTGATTCCATTCTACTGCTTTGTTTCCCTTTAGGAGATGGAAGAACGGTTTGCACTTCTCGAAGGACTTTGATATAAAATAGTTCAAGGTAGAGAGCATGCCGGTGAGCTTCTGTACGTCCTGGATTGTGCGATGATGTTGTACCCTATTTATTCCATCAATCTGGTCAAGATTAGCCTCGATGCCCCTCTTACTGACCAAGTACCCAAGAAATTTTTTTGACTGGACACTGAAAGAACACTTACTTACGTTAAGTTTCTTCGATACTTCCTAAGGATTTTGAAGAACCTTGATAGGTATGAGAGGTGGTCTTCTCTCTTCCTTCTTTTGACGATCATATCGTCGATATAGACCTCCATGGTGTTTCCCATCAAGTCTCTGAACATTTTGGTGACCAGCAGCTGGTAGCTTGCCCCAGTGTTTTTGAGTCCGAAGGGCATGACCTTGTAGAAGTATAACTTAACAATGGTGATGAATGATGTCTTGTCCTGGTCTGGAGCATACAGAGGGATCTGATGATACCCCGAGTATGTGTCCAGAAAACTCATTCTCTTATGAGCTGCTGTGGCATCCACTAATTGATGAATTTTCGGAAGAGGGAAACTGTCTTTAGGGCTTGCCTTGTTATGGTCAGTTAATTCGATGCAGACTCTCCATTTCCTATTTCTCTTTAGAACTACTAATGGGTTGGATAACCATTTAGGGAATTAAACTTCCCATATTAATCCTTCATCTAGTAGTTTTTTAACTTCTTTTTTCAGGACTTTGGCCTTCTCGGGCGTAGTTCGCCGTGCCTTCTGCGTGATAGGTTGGAAAATGGGGTCGACATGCAATCGATGACAAACCAGACTGGGTCGATTCCATATATCTTGTATGGTTCCCACGCAAAAACATCTTCATTGCTTCTTAATAGAATCATCAATTCTTTCTTTTCTTGATTTGTCAAAGAAGCTCCGATTAAGAAAATCCTATCATTGTTACTGCCTCCAGCTGTAACATCCTCCAGGTCCTCAATGACCCGTTCAGAGGGGAGGAAACCGATCTCCTCAACTCCGGGTCTCCCGTACTTTAACTGATATTTTGAAGGTATTAGACCTTCTTATTCCTCAACCTTCTCTCTGGGCATGTCGACCATCTTCTCTGGTCTTGGACAGATGGCTGCTATGAAGCACCTTCTTCCCATCACTTGATCGCCATGGATTTCCATTACTCCTCGCTTGGTCACGTATTTGAGTTTGTGATGGTATGTCGAGGAGACTGCCTTCATCGCGTGAAGCCATCCTCTGTTGAGGATGGCTTGGTATGGTGAGTCGATGTCAACTTCCAGAAACTAAATCATTTTGGAGACATTTCCTGCTCTTACTGATAGTACGATCTTTTCGAAGGGAATAGTTACTTTTCCAACGAATCCAACTAAAGGGACGTGGCTTCCCTTAAGTCGGCGATGCTTAACTTTAATTTTCTAAATATGTCGCGATACATTACTTTGAACGAGCTTCCTTGGTCGACGAGCAACGTGTCGACGTCATAGTTAGCTATCCTGAGAGTAATGATCAAAGCATCATGATGTGGGATTCTCACTCCCACCATATTTTCATCTGTGGATACAATGTGCTTACTATAGTCGACATCGTCTGCTCATCGACGTTTTCCTGATTATGTTTTTGCTGGATCGATCTGAAAAGCTTGCATGATTACTTTAAGCTTTTTTACCTCTATTCAAGGTGAATTTCCTTAAATCTACTTGACATTAGATGCCCCATGAATTACAGCGAACTCATGGCCAGCATCATCATCAAGCACGTTATCTGGCCTTACTTCTCCATTGGCAGAAATTTTCTCTACCTTCTTCTCCCCAAATTCATTCAAATCCCGAGATTGGGCCAGCTCTTCGAGGTGGTACTTAAGAGACTTGCAATGATCGATCTTATGTCCTCCCTCTTTATGAAAAGCACATCTGAACGCCTTGTTTCTCTTTGAGGGTTCTCCTCCCATCTCTTTGGGCCACTTAATAGATGGTTCTTCTTTGATCTTTATGAGAATTTTGTAGATCAGTTCTTTGAAGATAGTATTGACTACCTAAAATGCGCTTGACACAACATTCTTGCCTCTGTTCTTAGAGCCATTCTTGCCCCCATTCTTTCCTCCTTTCTTCTTGTTCTCATTGTTGTCACTACTTTTCGCAGCGAGCTTAGTTCGATCATTCTCTCCCTTACTGAGGTGAGTGACATCTTCTACCTTGGCGTATTTTTCAATGCGAGTCATTAGGTCGTCGATGGTCGTGGCCTCTTTCTTTGTAATGGACTGGTACAGGAGGGAAGAGATGGGTAGCCCAATTTTGAAAGATGCCATTGCTACTTGCTCCGAGCAGTCCTCGACTTCATTGAATAACTCCCAGTACCTTTTCGTGTAGTCTCGTAGGGTCTCTTTGGGTGTCTTTTTTGTTGTGAGTAAAGCGTCCATCCTTTTGGGATGGGAGCTACTAGTAATGAAGCGGGCTATAAAGATCTTGTCCAGTGATTCGAAGCTTCTAATAGACCTATGGGGGAGCCTTTTCAACCATTTTTATGCCACATCATGCAAGCTCGAGGGAAAGATTCGGTACGTCAGTGCATTTTGATGGCACCAAAGGGTCATGGCTTGCCTATATTGTCTAACATGATCAATGGGATCAGTTTTACCATCATAAATCTTGAATCTCGGAATAGAAAATTTCTTGGGGGCTTCCTCTTCTTCTATTTCCCTTAAGAAAGGGGATTTCATATGAGTTTGGAGTGCTTTCCTAGCGAGCTCTCGGGTTGATTTGGCACCGCGATGCGCAGGGTGTTGGTCCATATCCCTTCGAACCAAATTTCATATTTTCTCGTTATTACAAGCTAGGTTCTAGTAATGGAGAGCTATTCACAATTGCTCAAGCAGGTCATCCTCTGACTTATTTCCCTCAACTTTCTGGGTTCCGAGTCTGGGGCTCCTTCCTCGACTGCGAGACTTGCTCGCTTAAGGGCTAGGAGTGCGGTACGGACGTATCCTGGTGCCATGATGGAGCTCTCTCTCCATTCTTTCTATCCTTCTTTTGAGGTGAGTATTCTCAGCCTTGTGCTTGCTAGAAGACTCCCTTTTCTTTTGGACCCTCACCTCATATCCATCAATCAACCTAGAGATTTGTGTGGACCTCGCTGGTCCTTGCCTTTCTTGTGAGGTTGGCCTTTCTAGGTGAGCTCTCTGATCTGAATGTCGAACTTTAGATATGATCCTGAGAGGAACAAGTTGTTCCTGGATATCTCCCGCTTGAGGAGCATTACTAATGTGACCAGACATTTCGAACTTCTTTGTTAGTGTGGGCTTCTCAGGGAAGATAAACGCTTCCCACAGACGGCGCTAATTGTGGTGATAAATATTATTCAACACAAATAGCTAAGAGAAGCGCAATCACCAAACAAAATAAATAACGTAAATGCCACCAACACAATAGGAGATGTACGTGGTTCAGCAAGAATGCCTACCTCCACGGTGGTGCAGTCAGTATTATTTCTATTTACTCCGGGGAGTGTTTATAGAGAATACAGTGCGTGCCTCTTACCCCGGGCCTAGGGTTTGTTATATACATGTCTATCTTCGGGGAGTGGGGGTTTTGTACTCCCCCACGCCCATTGTCCTCTCTTATAATATATCTGTCCTAGATCTTAGGAAAGGACTAAGTCATAACTGAATTAAATTAAGGTGCGCCGGACTTGGACTTTGGGCCGTTTTAATTAGGCTACTCGTTCGGGCCCATGATGCCAAATCCGGGTACCCACAAATAGTTCTATTAAATTCTTCTATTCTATCACCTCCAATCATCCAAAATAGTAAGGAATGAGATGTTATTAGTTTTACACGCACTATTTGGCCTTATTCTAATATGCATATTGCTAATGCCCATGGCATTCTAAACTAAATAATTAATCATTTGGATTTAGAGGAAGAAGCATTGAAGTTAGAGTTGGAATTAGACCTTATTGACCTTGCTATATCAAAACCTTCAGTTTCATTGCTTTTACTCTTTAAAATCAATTGAAGTTCAGGAACCAACTTCTTTTTAGCAAAACAAAATCCCCAAATCTGGACGCATAAATACAAAATCCCAAAATAGTAAAACAACTTGTTGATCATCTTTGAGACAGAAAAACAACAAATAGATGCACACCAAAAATTTCATTTCAATGGAGTATTAAATGCCCAAAGACATATAGAATCTATTACAATCATTGTGCTCCATATACTAATTATAAAAAATCAAAATATTATATAGAAAGACACATTTTATATACAAACTAAGCAATCCAAATATTATAAAAGGAATATGAGCAACTAAATGTATTGGCTAATGTTTTAACTAAAATAGTTACACTACAATAATAATACCTAGGACCACCCAACCATAAAAACACTCTCTCCCACCTATATCAGCTATGATTGAATATGTTTCGTTGATACCTAAAAATTAAAAGCCATATGTTAAAACTAAAAACTAAAACTTTCAACTTCATGAAACTTATTAGATCCATATGAATACCATAATAACAAAATACAAAACCACTAAAGTATACCTGAAATATACCTAAAAATCCACAAAATGCATCATTATAAAGCATCAGAGATAGAGATATACCTAAAAACTCATCGGTGGGAGTGTTGGATGTTTGTTTCGTGTGTCCCCAATGCTATTTGGCTGGATTCATGAGACTACATAAAAAACACCTAAATAAAATAAACTAAAAAGAGAATGGTGAGTAGAAAAAGAGGGTACATGTCTTCGTTGGTAAGGAATAAATGTTGCAAATCCTTGTTATGGTGAGTGAGAAGGTGGGAGCAGTTGAGATGATAATCAAGAGACCGAGAGGGAGAGAGAGAGAGAGAGAGAGAGAGAGAGAGAGAGTGTAGTGTTTGTGTGTCTTTGTGTGCTATGGGCCTTAAAAGATGATTGGAGGATGTAATTTCCTATTTTAACCTTTCTTTTGAATTTTGAGTAAGAGGGAAAAGGAAATCTAAGTGGTAAAAAAGGGCGAAAATAAATAATAAAGGGGCAAACGAGGAAAATAGGGTCTTTTAATCTCAACCCTTGGATTCTTGATTTATTGGTTTAATCCTACCCTCTACTTAGCTTATCGACTTATGGAATAGTGAAAAAATTCTACTCCTTACTATTATATATATATTGTGTGATGATAAATACCCGTGACTAGATATTTAGTAAAAGCATATCCCCTCTAGTGTTATCGTAGGAGGTTGCACAACATGGGTGAATCCCCTGGCTTGAGGAGCAGGGTGAGTGTAGTCCCTAGGTCATTGCCTCCGTCTTAAGGGGTGAGACGTCTTGGGTATGATTCGATCTAATTTATGGAGGGAATTATAATCATCTCCACAGCGTTTATTCTGTTTCATTTATTCGGGGAGCTAACCGTGTCAGCGGTGTCCGGGTGGATGACTATACCTATATTGATAGCAATATAGAGTACATCCAGTGAGTGCGTACTTGGGAAGATGGTTATATAATTATGACATGTGCGTGAATATTATAATATGATATATATATATATATATATATATATATATATATATATATATATATATATATATATATATACATAGAGAGAGAGAGAGAGAGAGAGAGAGAGACTGAAGATAATTATATACGAGTAAAATACGTGATGCGAGTTGTATTCTTTATTATATAATTCGGGAAAATGTTATATGGACTCAAATGAAGATAATGATTTGTTTAGTAAATGTGAAATACAACTTGAAAATCATATATTAAACATACTCGGGTTAAAGTATGGTGACAAAAATGAACTATATAACAAGAACTAGAGACGGGGTAGATGACTATGTCGGTTATACAGAAAAATGTTAGACGTGTATAATAGTTGAGGGGTGAGTTGGTCCTCAAGAGAGTGTGACACTAGATTAAATATGAAGAGCATTCAAGCATTTTAATTTACTACAATTTAGTTCACTTGCTAAATATTTTCAAAATATTTTGGGTTCTAACCCATGATATAAAACAAATTCAAAACTTTTTAGGTAACCGACAACACCCTCGCCAATTTTGCTCTTTTTCGAGAGTACGTAGTTGCAGTACACTTGGGTGATGTAGGACTTGCATTAGATGATTCTCTTATTGACTCCTATATAGTGATAGCATTGTAGTTGTACTTTTGTGCATGTTGCTCATTGTAGCCGTACATTTTGTTTCAGATCAACTTGTATTTGCTATACTTTCCATGTTTCGTATGTATGTTAGTTTGGTTGTTCCTAGTCGAGGTTTCTTATAATAACACTTTAATCAGATGATTGTAATATGTTTAGACTCATTTATATTATGATGGTTATGTTGTGTTTCTTATTTTACTTATTGTTTGGTTACTTCGAAAGATAAAACTTCGACACTAACTTAATTCATCATTAGGTGGTTAGCAATGAATACGTTTGATAGTGATGCTCATAATAAATCAGATGAAAATCTTGTTTAATTTCATAAAGGCCTGATCAACTAGTGTTTAATTATGCAGGGTGTCACAGATGTTATCAGATCATCAAGTTCAAATGTCCATAGGATATGTACGGCTAACTATGATTTCAACATTGTGTTATTTTACCATAAAGACATGTTATTTGGCCTCGTCGATCCTATGGTTGAGGTATCTCGGGCTATTGGTGAGCCTCTCCCACTCTGACTTTGGCGGCTGACCTCGCGAGGCTACCTCTTCTTCTCCCGAGTGACATTTGAAATTCAAAACAAGATGTATTAGTTGACTGTTAATAAAATAATTATCTTTATGCTTATGATATATCGTACTTATGATATTGAGTATTTTATTAACAGTGAACTTATGTAACTTGTTTTGAATTTCAAATGTCGCCCAGGAGAAGGAGAGGTAGCCTCGCGAGGGCAGCCGCCAGAGGTTGAGAGGGAGAGGCTCATCAAGAGCCCGAGATCCCAAAACCAGAGGACCCACCGGGGTTTGACGTCATAAGTAGATGATATTATGGCCCATGTGGTCAATGTCAACATGAAATTCATGGTAGCACAGTTTCCTTAGCCCCATCCATAGCAACCAGCGGGTCTAGTAGTTCAAGCCGATCTGACGTCGACGGAGTGGCAGTGAGTTAGGGAGGCCTTCCAGAAGGGCCATCCCTCGGAGTTTCAGGGCAGTTATGAGGTGATTTTAGCCTATCAGGGGAAGAGAGATGCAGCGCCACTTGCCCAAGTTAGACTATAGCGAGGTACAGAGATAGATGCTGGCTACATTCAGGCTGACTAAGGTAGCCTTGTAGTGGTGGGAGTCGATAAACACTATTGGAGATAAAGATTCGTTGATTATCCTCGAGTTCTGGGTGCGGTTAGACCACCAATACTTTCCTCTCGTGATTGAGATCGAGATGAGGAGGAGATTCATGGAGGTGACTCATGGTGACCATTCTATAGCGGAGTACGAGGAAGAGTTCACATATTTGGCCAATTTGGTGCCAGGAGAGGTGAGCAACGAGGAAAAAAATAAAGAAAAAAATTATTAATGGATTATCCACGAGGATCCAGAAAATTTTGATTGGGAACCCTGCTTTGGAGATATATTTAGATGTCGTCGATGCAACTTTGTTACACTACCTGGACCATCGCATCCATTTGAAGGGGAGCAAGAGGGGAGGTGAGCCTAGACAGCAGGGTAAAGAAATAGGGACTGCAACTAGCGGAGCAGAGTAGATAGGCAACCCCTAGGGGCAGGATACTCATTAGGGGAATTCTGGTAAGAGATTTCAACCCATAGATAAGGGATTCAGGCAGGTCCAGTTGGGCCCGAACATCAGCAAGAGGTTCCGTAGGGCCGCTAGGGCCAAGGGAACAACGGGGGAGGCCAGCCGGGCCAACATTTGGGACAACCTTGTTAGGTCCATCGTGAGGGAGAATTTAAGTGGCGTTCTTTAGGTTAAGGCCAGACAGGCCATCTGAGGAGGAAATTCCCACAGAGAGGTAGGGGCCAGCAATAGGGTGCCCCGCAGGGATAGGTGGTATAGATGCCTCCAGCTGCACCAGCTCCACTAACTGCATAGCAGCCAGGGCAGCTACACTACGGGGAAGTGTATAACATCCGGGATGTTTCGATTCCACAACCACTTCGAGCAATGCCAATAGTCAAAGGTATGTTTCCGATTAACGGGTATGCGGGTAGGATTTTTTTTTTGTTGGTGCATCACATTCATTCAATAAGACCAAATTTATAGTCTTTTGGTTGTTAGAGTCGGTCGATGGTCTCCTTATGTGTGTAGAGTCACCAATGGCGGGGGGGTCACTAATATACTCGATCCATAGAGGAGTATATATTGTGATTGGGAGACTAAGTTTAGCAGAAGACCTCTTAGTGTTAGATATGAAAGGATGTGATGTTATCCTAGGCATGGATTGGTTAGCAGGGTACAAGGTGACAGTGAATTGTTTTGAGAGAACCATAGTGTTTTCCTTTTTAGGATAAGATATGTTTTTGGTGGCGAGGCCTCTTCCCAAGGGAGGGTTGTGCATTCATTTATATTACATTGAGGACTAGACCTCATAGGTGGTGATAATTCCAATAATCCTAATTCCAATTGGGAGGGACTTTGAGGATGTTTTTCGAGGCAAACATGGGTTACCACCCAGTAGAGAGATTGAGTTAGTTATTTATTTAGCACTAGGTATGAGATTGATTGCCTGAGGACCTTACCACATGGACCCTTCAAAGATGCGTGAGTTGAGAGAATAGATTCAGCAGCTTTTAGGCCAGGGTTTCATTCGACAGAGCACATTATCGTGGGGTGCTCCTGCATTGTTTGTAAAGAAGGGAAATGGTTCGCTCTGCTTATTTGTCAACTATAAGGAGCTGAATGAGGTCACGATATGGTGTATGTACCCATTATCAATAATCGATTACCTTCTTGATAAGTTAAGAGGAGGGGAGTACTTCTCCAATATTTATTTGAGATTGGGTTATCATCAGTTATGTATTTGGTAGGAGGACGTCCCTAAGACCACTTTTCTGTTACAGTATGGATGCTACGAGTTCAAGGTGATGTCGTTTGGGCTCATAAGTGTGCCACTAGTGTTCATGTATCTTATAAATAGGGTTTTTGAAGAGTTCACCAACCAGCTCCTCATCGTGTTCATAGATGACATTTTGGTTAACTCGCGCACTGAGGAGGAGCATGCAGAGCAGTTGTGTATGGTTATGCAGACTTTACGAGATCATTAGTTGTACGCCAAATGAAAGAAATGTGGGATTTGGATATGGGATGTTTATTTTATTTGACATATTATTCCAGACCATGGTATTATTACTGATCCGAGTAAGGTATTGGTGGTGAGGGAGTAGGGACAACCCACGACACCGATCGATAGGTGTAGCTTCTTAGGGTTGGCTGAATATTGTCATCGCTTCATTAAGGGGTTTTCAAATATTTCAGACCTATTGATGAATTGGACTCATAAGGGAGTTCCATTTGTATGGAGCGACGAGTGTCACTTAGGTTACGATTAGTTAAAGGACAAGTTGACATCAACACCCTTACTTTCTTTGCCTAGGGGAGTATTAGCGTATCAGGTCTACACATATGCAACCTTAAAGGGACTTGGGAGTGTGTCGCAATAGGAAGAGATGTTTATAGCCTATGTGTCTCGAAAGCTTAAGCCCCATGAGAGGAATTACCCCACGCACAACCTTAATTAGCAACGGTCATTTTTGCTTTGAGAATATGGAGACACTATCTTCAAGGAGAGTAGGTCACTTTAGTAGATCTTCACACAAAAGTATCTGAACATGAGAGAGAGGAAGTTGCTATGATTAGTGAAGGACTACCAATTTGATATTCCATATTATCCAAGTAAAGCCAATGTTGTGGCTGACGCATTGAACCGATGATCTACGCAGGACTTGGAAGATCTCAAAAAAGTGAAGTGGAGTGAACCTCATCATGATGATGGGGTCACCAGGGATTGTATGGCAGTCTTAGCAATCGCACCCCAGATTGTCATGAGAGAGGTGAGAGCACAGACGGAGGATCCATTTTTCCAACAAAGGGTGAAACAATTACTAACAATGGGTGCAAAGTCTTACTCTATCGGCTCACAAGGAGGTCTACATTTTAATGGGAGGATAGTTGTGCCAGAAGATGAGGATTTGAGGAATGCCATTTTGCTCGAGTACCATGGCTCTAGATTATCGGTATATCCCGACGGGTATAAGATGTACTAGTACATAAGGAGGCAATACTAGTGGTCGAGCATAAAGCGAGAAATAACAGCGTGTCTGAAATTGTTCAACATGTCAGTTTGTTAAGGTATACCACCATAGGCCTTAAGGGATGTTACAGACACTTGAGATTCTATTATGGAAGTGGGAGAGAATTTCCATCGATTTCATTATGGGGTTGGCGACATCATAGAGAGGTCACGATTCCATATGGGTGATAGTGGATCAGTTGACTAAGGTAACCCATTTCTTTTCGGTTCACACAGATTTTGAGATGATGCAGTATACGTGGATATTAATATCAAAGATAGTTAAATTTCATGATGTTTGGTCAACATTATGTCTAATAGAGACAAGATATTTCTATCGCACTTCTGGCAGAGTTACTAGGAGGCTATGGGAACAACAAACTTGCAGTTAAGCACCGCTTATCACCCTCAAACATATGGGATGGCAGAGAGTGTAAATCAGATGCTAGATGATATAATGAGGATGTTCATTCTAGACTTTGGGGGAGGATGGGAACAATATCTTCCATTGGTAGAGTTTGTGTATAACAACTCGAACCAATTCAATATTGTCATGGCCCTATTTGAGGCACTATATGGGAGACCTTGTCGTTCACCCACTTTAGAGGTAGGGGACTACAAGATATTAGGGCCAAAGATGATTCAAGAGATGTGTACGAAGATAGAGTTGATTCGAGGATGTATTCGAATATCGTAGGACACGCAAAAGAGTTATGTCGATGCCAATCAGAGACGTGTGGAGTTGGAGGTCGGAGATCAGGTATTGGTTCGGGTGTCTCCCATGAAAGTGGTGATGAGGTTTGGAAAGAAGGGGAAAGTAGCACCAAGGAATGTAGGACCATTCCCTATCATTAAGAGAATGGAATTGGTAGCTTACGGACTGGGTTTGCCAAATCATCTTCATCTGATACACGATGTGATCCACGTGGCATCACTGATGAAATACCAAAGGGGTGAGAGGTATTTTTTGCGTGTTACACTCAAGGAAATTCATCTAGATCCAAATGTATCGTATGAGAAGATACCTATAGATATCCTCAATTGCAGTGAGTGCAAGTTGCGGTCAAAGGTGGTACCACTAGTTAGAGTTCAGTGGGGACATCATAGTGTTGACGAGCCTACTTGGGATCGGGAGGATGACATACGAGAGCAGTATCGAGAGTTATTCACCACAATTACGACCTAATTTCGGGCACGAAATTCCCTTGTAAGGGGTGAAGTATGTAACACCATCTATTTTTTGGGCATTTTTTAATTAATTAATTCGATAAATTTTAAATTACTTGTGTGTTGTAATTTAATTGAATTAATTATTATTTATATTATTTAAAAATTAATATGATGAGTCGATGATTAATATTTATGGGACATAAATTTATTAAGAGTACGATAATAATCTAAGAAGTTAATAGGTGAATATTAACTTTTAGAAAAATTATTCAGACTGCAGGTCTGAGTGTACGGTTCAGTTCGGATGGGACGAAATAGTTGAAAAATAGTGCCTGTGGGTAGTAAATGGGTCTCGGGGAATTTTTAGACATATTTGAGCCCACATAAGACTGTTTGAGCACCTTTAATAAAGCCGACAAGCCTAAAAATGGATTTGCTTAATAAACCCTAATAGTGAGAGAGTATCAGATTCGTAACTCATTTTATAAAACCTAATAGTGAATCTTGGAATCCTAAATTAAGAACATGTGTGGACATTCTTCATCAAACCCATCATCTACAACAAGAGATTTGGACCCTACAAACCCTTCAAGGCAAGTGATTAAACTTGCTATTAAGTTAATTGCAAATTCCAATTAATATCAAAGTAAGTGTAGTAAGAACACATGATTTTGGGTTGATTTGATATCTAAATTTTGGTTTCAATGAATTTAGATTTAAAATCTGTAGAGGATTTGGAAATATGACATGTCAACCCCCAATCTATATGAGGTGTGGGGTCTTAAATTGGTAGCTTTAGTCTGAATCTTAAATGGTTTGATGAGGTAAATCTGAACAGGTATTGGGTTTTTAGGTCATCAATTGCAGACAATTTTGGACTGACGAAGGAGGATGAGAGTGCCCAGGGTTGTTAGAATGACTTGGGTCTGATTCAAGTGACAAGCTTTTTCTTTTTAATGATGGGATTATTTCATCCTCCATTTCGTCCTTCCCCTATTTTGGCGGCTTTGGTTTGGAGGCTACAACACAAATAACTATAAAATAATTAAAATTTGGTTAGAATTTCCTTTGTTTATAGGACTATACATCATCTTTAAGAAAAAAAATACTATAACAAGAACAATAATAATAGCTCGTCTTGAGAAACATATAAAAAATATCATTTGTTTAACTCAATTTGTGCAAACAACAATAATACATCAATAAATAAATAAAAAATAGTTTGCAATGCACAAACTTAATTACATATATACATTTTCACCAAAACCTCCAACCAATCAAATACTATATTAGCAAACTTAATGCAACATATTTAATTTGTCTATCATAACCAATTCAAGTGAGTCACATCGGGATAATTGAGAATAAGCTGTTATCTCTGCAAATGCTTCAACTTAGAAAACATTTTAAAAGAAATTTATGAATTCAGGATTTATCTTAGAAGGAGATTCAATCAAGTTATCTTCTTAATTTTTTTTTGGAAACCATGATTGACCCTTATTATATATCTCATAGTGAGGTTTATTCTAGTTGCCCGCTTCATTTTTAAACTTATCTTTGTCCCACTTCTGCATAACTTATTTGAGCCTTTTCAGCTTAAAAACAAATTTGGAATGCTCTGAATAATAGAGAGACCCTAACAAAACCATAAATTCAAAAATAAAATTATTTATTATGATATGATTTATAACCATTAACTAGTCTCAATTTAACCAATTAGTGCAGTATCGTACCCTACCACCAATTTCCTCTAGAAGGACTACCCAAGTCATCTTCTCCAACAACTTTACTGAACTAGTGAGAATAAAAAATAATTTTTGCGTACTCAAATTCAAAGTTCATCATCGAAAATATTGTATGGTGTCCTTCACAAATAATCAAATTTAGCATCACAAGACATAAATTCTTCAAAACAAACAATTATAATACATGAATAATGAAACATGATAACAACCTCTTCATGACAATTAAACACATATATTCACTGCTACTATGCATAGAAGATAATTAAGGTCATTATTATTGCAAACTTCACCTACTATTGCAAATAATAACTAAATATTATTTCAAACTTCACCTATTATTGCAAGTAATACATAAACTATGGATCTAAATTCAAGTTCCAAACATATTGGGGTGGTAGTGGGGTTGGGGATAACAAACAAATGTAATACTTCATGGAGTTTTGTGAAAAAATAATAAGTTGAACACTATAAAAAACCATTATGAAGTTGACATCACTCGCTAGAAAAATAGTATGAAATGGAGATATATGATGTATATTTGGTTGATAACATAATGTATATATGTATAATCAAACATAGTACATTAAAACTCATAATCTATGAAAAGACATTACTGATCAGAGAACATGTCAAACATACTTGACTTTTCAACAACAAAAGAAACAACACTATGTCAAAATCTTGTAAAAACAAAATTTTTAAAAGAAACAAAAATTTCAATACATAGTATTTTCTAGTACAAATATCATTATCATAGAGATGTTCTTTTAAAATGGATATCAATATTTCAAGATTGTATATTTTAACTTGAGTCAAAGATTCAAAACCTCGTTCAAGCCCTATGTTTACTTGTAACGTTTTAATGAATACCATTCATTTGAAATGAAGACAGGTTAAGTGAAATACTGAAGCAATATAAATTCAGCAGAATATAAAATTACAAAATTTCATTAGAAAATACGTATTAATGTCATGGGTATTTATATGGGAAAACAAAGTAAATAATAGTACCCCGCGATATTAATGCTCCAGCACAGTGTTTTTTTCTCGATGTGTAACCAATGTTTCGAAGCAGAGCTAATTAACACTGACTAATAATGTAAAAATTCCTGATGATTACTTAAGCATTTTACCAAACATTTGGAGGGATACTACAAAAATAACCAAAAACCAAGCATTACTAATTAACAATAGATAATTACATATAGTAAATGATTTTATCGTAAGACATATTTTAGCAATTTAGAGGAAGAGGGGAAATCCATATTCTGACCATTGTTCAGGGAAATATATATAGTTAGATATAGAATGCAGGATATTTGTAATGAAAGAAGTTGTTTGTGAAAGAAAACCGACCAAACGGGTAAAGATTGTTCAAAAAATATTTTTCAAACACTTTACACACTATATATTTCAAAAATAGATTATACCTATAAAAACCAAAAACAGATTATTCTAGTTAAAACTAAAAAAATAGTTAGAATAAATTAGGCCCCATATTATAACTTTGAAAATATACAAATAAACACGAAAAATAATGATCCCTGATAAGTAATCGAATCGAACCATTAATTTTTCATTTCCTTAGTGATCCCTAATACGTACAGACAGTGACTTACTATACTAGATCAAAATAACTTCTAATATCAGAAAAAGGAATGTACCAAAAACAATCAATGAAACTATCTAATTAATTAGGTTATGGGGAATGGATAAAAAATATGATGAAGAAGATGTAGAATCACACGTACTTGTTTGTGTAAATAAACCAAAAAGTATTACCACGAAGCTGTTCAATCTTTGAAACACAATGTTCAATTGACTTGTAATTCATAAGGAGGATTGATGTTAAGAGCGATATGAAAAATTAATAAACTAATATCACTTGATTGTTACATATGCATTCCGTCCCTGTTATTGATGCCTCTTCATTTCAGTCGTTCTACTCATCTTTACATAAATCCTTACTTGAATCTTCATTTTGTGAGGGGGAACAAATAGTGCACCTATATATGAATAATTTATTATCTGCAAAATGCTAGAGAAAAAAAACTTATGCAGAGATTTATCTTCAAAACGAACCAAAACTAAAACATAAATACAAAAATTCCTTAGAAATTATCTTTAATAAACTATTTCTTAGAAGTTGTGTGTGTGTTTTAGAGATAGGGAGTGATTGAGAGAATAACATTGGCGGTGTTTGTGGACGAATACAACCCCTTTGTCGTGGCAAACTAAGCCTTCATCACTGAGAGGGAGAAGAAAGAGAGTTTTGATTATTAGAGACTTTTGTATTGGAAGCTAGGTGAAGATCAAATGAAAGTAAAAACAGACTGGGACTGTAACAAGGGTTAAAACATAGTTGCGTGACTTCTGATCTTGTCGTGAGTTTCTTGCATTGATGGAGTAATTACAGACACTAGTTGTCTTAAGTCTTCATATCGTATTAAAGAAAAATTTATGCCTTATATTATAGATATGTCCTTATATAAATATGGAACATGAAGATATCTACCTTCAGTGTCAAGTTGGTGCTCGATCGGTAAGTCTGGAGGAGTTCTTTACCAAATGGACATATGAAAAACACACATAAGGACCCTACATTGTGTACTATTTCAATGTCCATATTGTCGACAATGACAATAGATCTGGCTATCCCATTAATCTTATCATAAGTAGTGCTGCAGAACTTAATGTAAAAAATAATGACCAACACTACCGCTAGCCCACATGTGCTAAAGTGTGCTACATGTAACAACCCGCCTAATGGGATACCGGGCGATCACTCCTATATCAAACTAAAACATGAGTCACATATGGATCATTCTTAGCATCACTGTCGAAAATCCATTTAATTACTAATATCCTATTAGGCGAGCGTTAAAAACTTTTACTTAACTACTCTTTTTTACAACTAAAATAAAACATCCACAATTTAATGCGTAAATAAAACTGAAGGGAAAATGAAATGAACTAAAATAACCGAACACTCGGTTCAAATTATACAACCATATCGAATATCGTGCAAAGAATTAATAAAATCAATTTGACCATTGGCCCGAATGTTTGTACAACACCTCCTATCTAGAGTACAAGGAAAGAAGCGTCTACCGAGAACTCGCAAGCATCCACAGCTGCTGCAGTAGATGTCTGACTCAAAAGAAATGACATCCAGGCGTCCATGTGTCTGGACACCTATATATATATAATATACAACAAGAGAGGAAAAGTAGATATGCGGGTCAGAGCCCGAATTTTGAAAATATTTTGCAAGTGCATAAATGCTTTATTTTATTTTTTAGAAAAATAGTTTTATCTCATATTTTAATTGGTATCGCACTCCCATGAGATACCCCTCACCTCTCCTCTAGTAGTGCACACCTAACGCATCCTAACACATACCCAAGTCAAGTTGTCCTGGCCTAACTAGTCTATTCCCCAACTACTTGTAACACCCCGCTTAAAATAATAACGGGTGGATATCCCTATACCATGTTGAATCAGGAATTCCAGATGGTCCAGTCTCAACATCAACTGCCGGTACTATATAATATAGGACTAACTACCCGATATCATATAAGCGAGATGTTAAATAAATTAAAACCAGCAACATAACACAACCCACACTACAAAACTTCTAATAAATAAGAGAACGATGCAAGACATAACTATAAGAAATGAAAGGAATCACTATACATGAATATGCCATAAATAAATAAACCCAAATATGCTGTCGGGTCACAGCAAATACAATAACTGAAATGGAATGAATATAAACATATATATAAATATCCCTTGGGTACAAACCCGATATACAACACGAATCCTACCTAGAAATTTAAAGAAGTAGGAAGCGGCTACATGAAACATCCCGCAACAGTCCGCACCTGTAACGGCTCCCAAGACTCTGGATAGAAAGTCATCCGGCATCCATGCGGTAGGATACCTATGGAAATATATATGTATATCCAAGAAGGAGGGAAAAGTAAATGAGTCAGAGCCCCAAATGTGTAAAATATTTAGCAAGTGTGTTAACCGTGCATAATAAATACCGATGTACTTAATCTCATAAATAAAGTGAGACCGCACTCTCGCGGAACCCCAACTCACCTCTCATCTAAAGGCGCGCACCTATTCGCGTCCTCAAGTTTTAGTTAAATTACCCCGTATTGTTATTAGGACAACCTAACTTATCAGGCCTAGCCTATATCCACGAGAGCTACCTTCCCGTCATAAACCAAGGATCCACCCTTATCTAAACCCACTAGATTATGATAACAACAATTATGCCATAATAGGCATAATGAATTCCGATTTATAATTAAAGAATTATAAGTCTTAATACGTTACCCCTATATATCTATATATATATACATATTTATAGGCTAAAATAAAATAATTTATATTCTTAATATCATGCACATGGAATATTGGCAAAACCTCTCCCTAATCTCAAACTTGTACTACGTTTCGTGCGTGGGGAGTCTCGCAAAGCGAAATCCAAACAAGGAACCGCCCCGTTACACTACTCCTGACAAGGTCAAGACCAGAGATCCGAGATGCCACAAATAGAATTACTTCTCTCAACTCTCGACATAGCACTGCGTTTCGTGCGTGAGGCGTCTCGCAAAGCGAAATCCAAACAAGGAACCCCCTCGTTACACTACTCCTGGGCAATGTCGATCCTAGAGATCCATAATCCTTAACATACTATATAATACTACCATTACTACTAAACTATAACTACTAAAGAAATAAAGAAGAAAATAAAGAAAAAAAATGAAAACAAATAAAATAAAAGAAAAGAACCTCCAATAATATCCTTGGGATGATGTAACCGAATAATACCTTATGTGCGATACATCAACCCCCATCAATCTAGTACACCATAATCATCTAAGATGTACTTCATAAAAGTTCATATCCTTTCATCTATAGGATATATATATAAATATATATATATATATATATATATATATATAGGTATTTATTTCTAACCGTATATATATCATCATCAATCCAATAGCCAAGTGTACATACTACATATGATGTACAAGGCCATGCACATAATATACCCGGCTATATATATCGCCGATAAACTGCATCAATGCTATCATTTTCCCAGTGCCCGGCTCACGTAGCAATACTGGGGCCACCATGGTGGGACTAAACGACACCCATCTCGTGGTAAACTCACGCACACGACGTCCCGGGAAGCGGTCATAGCTCCAAACCGGCAATGAGACGAAACATACCCACTACGTCTCATCCCAAAAATAAATATATATATAATATAATAACACACGGGACGACTATGACCTGGGGAATATCCACACCCTGCTTTTCTAGCCAGGATGCTCACCCTCTACGCGCGCAACTTCCCAATGATAGCATGAGCGGGGTATGCTTAACCAATTAAGTATATATATCATTTACATCCACAATATATACATCCATATGATCCAATCATATGATCAAATATTAAACCATCATATAAGGTCTAAATATCCATACCATGTATATCCATAACATAAATATATCCATATATTCATATCTATATAGATATATATACATATATTCACATATCCTTGTATCGATATATATATATATATATATATATATATATACTAATTCTCATTCATATGTATAAAATATATATACCTGGCTATAAGTATACATAGTCCTCGATATACAAGCCGTCACCACCATTTCCATTAAATTTACCTTGATATGTGAATATAATCCCATACTGGAAACATATTCGATCATTTTCCTATGATGAATAGTCTCCCAAAACCACGTGTATATATCTATACCTATATATATTCCACATTAGGGCTATCACCCAAGAGTTTGTGTAGGAATCCATCGCTACACGATTCATCCATAATAAAAAACACATAGTTTCCTTTAGTACTATTTTACCATAGGCTCACTCATGACTTAATAGTCTAAAATCTCAATGGTCATGCCCCCATAATCACGTGTAAACTATCCTAACTAGAATTATAGTAACGTCTGTTCTAGTTGATTGTACGATCCCAAGCCATTCCCAATTTTACCTACGGTTCAATTAATTTCATGAACTATTACCCCTATCGGGTTACCTATTGTTCCTTAATATAAATGTTTCTAAGGATATGAGACCCCTTACTCTCTAAAAGTCTCAACCTCACGTCATATTTATTTTATATCTTTCTATAATTGGTGTTCCCAACCTCAATGAGGTTTCCCCGTAATCTCCCCTATGAAACTCCAATATATACACGGATACATTTCTCCCCAAATTACCCTAAGGAGTCCAAATTCCTAATATGTGAGAAACTCCTTATAGGACTCCAAGAACATGTCTTTTACATCATAATAGAAAGCCCCCAAATCAATAAACCTAACCAAAAAGGGGTTTGGAATCACTATGGAGAAAACACATCAAAATACCCGGTTTCCGAATCGATTCAGCCCTATTCCGAATCGATCGTCCTAGCGAATCGATTCGGCCTCAAAGGCGAATCGATTCGGCCTCCAAGGCGAATCGATTCGGGTCCAAAGACCTGGGCTCTGCAATATGCCGAATCGATTCGTCTTGGGTTCGAATCGATTCGGTCAATGCAGACCTGCCAATATCACTAAACCGAATCGATTCGCTTAAGGGGGCGAATCGATTCGGGCCTACAAATTTTGAAAGGGGTCTTCTTCTTCATCAAAACCCACAAATTCTAAACCCTAAATTTTCCATTCTAACCCCCAAACCTTCATCAAACCATGATTTTAAGCCCATATATCACCCTAAAGTTGATCCCAACCATTTCTATTCCATTAAATCCATATTTAAACATTGATTTCAAGATTTAACCCAAAAATCTAGGTTTTGATATTAATACCCAAAAATCCATTTCTTCAACCCACAAATTATGAAATGAAATACAAAAATAGCTATTTAGGAAGATTAAACACTTGCCTCAGATTTGTAGAGGTTGGATCATCCTTGATGACGCGGTTGGGCCAAAAATCCCCAAGCTTTCTTCCTCTCTCTCTTCCTTTCTTCTTCTTTCCCTTTTCTTTCTCTTTCTCTCTTTTCTCAAATGAGAAGGCTTCATCCGTAATCCTCCAAATCCTTTAAAACAAAATCCCAATTTTAAATGTTAATACACACTTTAAATGACTCGTTTACTCTAATTCGAGTCAAACTAACTTAAAAATATTTCGGAGCCGAAATAAAACCCAATGATAGTCATTTTGACTATTCCGACTCTTACGGGATCGATGGCACACTCAAAATCATCATCCGGAATACTTTAAAACGTCCTCTATTTTTGGACATAAATTCCCAAATTTAAAATTCTCCAATTTAATTAAATTTTATCTTCCCAAAAATTTAGATTTCTCAGTCTCCAAAGTCGTGGGGTGTTACAATCTTCCCTCCTTACAAGAATTTCGTCCGCGAAATTTAAGATACGCGTAGGACCTCAATATCATCTAGTCCTAACATCAATTCTTAGGATCACTATACCGATCCTCCGTAGTTCTCATGTCGAACCATATGGATTTTAAAACAAATTACTACCCCGGGGTGCACATACACCACGTATCCGAGTTTCCACTCGTAAAATCCTAATCAGGCTCCATTAGCCTTAAATTGTAAGATAACCCTCGGTAATATAATCTATAACAATATACTAAATATATAAAAGTTTGAAAATTTCCACTCGTTGAACTCTCCTCAATTACTGACGCTAGCCACCTTCGTGCGGGGGAGGTCTCGCAAGCGAAATCCAAACAAGGAACCCTCCCAATACACTACTGTGTAGCTAGGTCGGGGATTGAGATTAGTTGATCCAGGGTTAAGGTTTTATAAAAAGAAAGATTTCCATATTTTAGATATTGCCCGAGGGCCTATGCAACAATACTATATAAATCAATCCCGCGTCTTTCGACACGCCAAACAAACACCTTATGTTTAAAACACAAGGCATCAATGAATACAATACTCTAGTCAATACCTAGTTCTGAAAACTAGCACAACTATGAGCTAAACTATCCGCTCCACGGAATCTACCAAACTCTGAACCTCTCAGTTATGAAATTCCTCTACATCACATCAACACTTTTTATATAAAAATAAATTCTTCCCTCATTGGGATACTAAAACTTCCCTACTGTTTCGTTACGAAAAGATGTATCATCTCCAATAATCCCATACAAAGGCCACACGTACTCATTTCCTCCTCTAGGAAAATTCCATACACCCTAGCGGTGTAGCGGCTAACTACCCATCATGCCTTACACGCGACGTTCCCAATATCGCACAAAGCATAACTTCAACCCAAAGAAAGGTATTCTACCTTACAAGTCCATAACCTAATGGTTTCCCCTCACCCTAGAATCTCAACTCAGGGTCCTCAACTCCTTCCAGGAAAATCATTATCCCTAAGCCTATTTCTTCACAAGAGAAACATCTTCCTCAAAATCCTTCCTAACCATTTTGAAGGATAAACACGATGGCGACAACCAAAAACTCCCTCAGTCCTACACAACGAAACTGAGTCTCCAAATTTCTTACTCCCACTTCCCAGAAAGCAAAACTCCCAATATTGGGATAACTCCACACACCTCACGTCGGGAAAAGTCACCAACACCAGGTTTTCTAACGAAGGTTAACGGGTTTCTCAACCTGAACCTTCCAAGGACTACACTAACCTCTCCTCAGACTTACTTTACTAAGTCCAAGGTTCGCCATTCGAGTAAATTTCCTTTCTTATTGAACTGCCGATAAATCACCTCGAACCACTGCTAGAAATCTCCTCAATATTTCATCCGAAACTGGGGAAAACAAATACCCTCGATTAACGCATACCCAAAATATACTATGGGTTTCGTAATTCTAAACCTATTCTTTCCTAGATGACAAATTCTAGGCGACGTCTGAAACGAAACAAGAGCAACTGTTATCAGAACGCCAATCAAGTGAATATACTTCACAGAAGAAAACAACGCAGTGAATACAACAGTCCTATTTGTAGGGCTTTATGTCAAGAACGTTAACGGAAGAATGCATAAAGCTCGCACAGATCCTAAGGACTCTAGAACATGATGCTCTGATACCATCTGTAACACCCCGCTTAAAATAATAATGGGTGGCCAGCCCTATACCATATAAAATCAGGAATTCCAGATGGTCCAGTCTCAACATCAACTGCCGGTACTATATAATATAGGACTAACTACCCGATATCATATAAGCGAGATGTTAAATAAATTAAAACCAGCAACATAACACAACCCACGCTACAAAACTTCTAATAAATAAGAGAAAGATGCAAGAAAGAACTATAAGAAATGAAAGGAATCACTATACATGAATATGCCATAAATAAATAAACCCGAATAAGCTGTCGGGTCACAGCAAATACAATAACTGAAATGGAATGAATATAAACATATATATAAATATCCCTTGGGTACAAACCCGATATACAACATGAATCCTACCTAGA
Organism: Sambucus nigra; assembly: GCA_949130495.1. Lineage (NCBI taxonomy): Eukaryota > Viridiplantae > Streptophyta > Magnoliopsida > Dipsacales > Adoxaceae > Sambucus > Sambucus nigra. The sequence goes on along the minus strand of OX422218.1, from coordinate 32,485,459 downwards.
AATTTAAATAAGTAGGAAGCGGCTACATGAAACATCCCGCAATAGTCCGCACCTGTAACGGCTCCCAAGACTCTGGATAGAAAGTCATCCGGCATCCATGCGGTAGGATACCTATGGAAATATATATGTATATCCAAGAAGGAGGGAAAATTAAACGGGTCAGAGCCCCGAATGTGTAAAATATTTAGCAAGTGTGTTAACCGTGCATAATAAATACCGGTGTACTTAATCTCATAAATAAAGTGAGACCGCACTCTCGTGGAACCTCAACTCACCTCTCATCTAAAGGCGCGCACCTATTCGTGTCCTCAAGTTTTAGTTAAATTACCCCGTATTGTTATTAGGACAACCTAACTTATCAGTCCTAGCCTAAATCCACGAGAGCTACCTTCCCGTCATAAACCAAGGATCCACCCTTATCTAAACCCACTAGATTATGATAACAACAATTATGCCATAATAGGCATAATGAATTCCGATTTATAATTAAAGAATTATAAGTCTTAATACGTTACCCCTATATATAAATACATATATCTATATATATATACATATTTATAGGCTAAAATAAAAGAATTTATATTCTTAATATAATGCACATGGAATATTGGCAAAACCTCTCTCTAATCTCAAACTTGTACTACGTTTCGTGCGTGGGGAGTCTCGCAAAGCGAAATCCAAACAAGGAACCGCCCCGTTACACTACTCCTGACAAGGTCAAGACCAGAGATCCGAGATGCCACAAATAGAATTACTTCTCTCAACTCTCGACATAGCACTGCGTTTCGTGCGTGACGCGTCTCGCAAAGAGAAATCCAAACAAGGAACCCCCTCGTTACACTACTCCTGGGCAATGTCGATCCTAGAGATCCATAATCCTTAACATACTATATAATACTACCATTACTACTAAACTATAACTACTAAAGAAATAAAGAAGAAAAGAAAGAAAAAAAAAAGAAAACAAATAAAATAAAATAAAAGAACCTCCAATAATATCCTTGGGATGATGTAACCGAATAATACCTTATGTGCGATACATCAACCCCCATCAATCTAGTACACCATAATCATCTAAGATGTACTTCATAAAAGTTCATATCCTTTCATCTATAGGATATATATATAAATATATATTTTTATATATAGGTATTTATTTCTAACCGTATATATATCATCATCAATCCAGTAGCCAAGTGTACATACTACATATGATGTACAAGGCCATGCACATAATATACCCGGCTATATATATCGCCGATAAACTGCATCAATGCTATCATCTTCCCAGTGCCCGGCTCACGTAGCAATACTGGGGCCACCATGGTAGGACTAAACGACACCCATCTCGTGGTAAACTCACGCACACGACGTCCCGGGAAGCGGTCATAGCTCCAAACCGGTAATGAGACGAAACATACCCACTACGTCTCATCCCAAAAATAAATATATATATCATATAATAACACACGGGACGACTATGACATGGGGAATATCCACACCCTGCTTTTCTAGCCAGGATGCTCACCCTTTACGCGCGCAACTTCCCAATGATAGCATGAGCGGGGTATGCTTAACCAATTAAGTATATATATCATTTACATGCACAATATATGCATCCATATGATCAAATATTAAACCATCATATAAGGTTTAAATATCCATACCATGTATATCCATAACATAAATATATCCATATATTCATATCTATATAGATATATATACATATATTCACATATCCTTGTATCGATATATATATATATATATATACTAATTCTCGTTCATATGTATAAGATATATATACCTGGCTATAATTATACATAGTCCTCGTTATACAAGCCGTCACCACCATTTCCATTAAATTTACCTTGATATGTGAATATAATCCCATACTTGAATCATATTCGATCATTTTCCTATGATGAATAGTCTCCCAAAACCATGTGTATATATCTATACCTATATATATTCAACATTAGGGCTATCACCCAAGAGTTTGTGTAGGAATCCATCGCTACACGATTCATCCATAATCAAAAACACATAGTTTCCTTTAGTACTATTTTACCATAGGCTCACTCATGACTTAATAGTCTAAAATCTCAATGGTCATGCCCCCATAATCACGTGTAAACTATCCTAACTAGAATTATAGTAACGTCTGTTCTAGTTGATTGTACGATCCCAAGCCGTTCCCAATTTTACCTACGGTTCAATTAATTTCATGAACTATTACCCCTATCGGGTTACCTATTGTTCCTTAATATAAACGTTTCTAAGGATATGAGACCCCTTACTCTCTAAAAGTTTCAACCTCACGTCATATTTATTTAATATCTTTCTATAATTGGTGTTCCCAACCTCAATGAGGTTTCCCCGCAATCTCCCCTATGAAACTCCAATATATACACAGATACATTTCTCCCCAAATTACCCTAAGGAGTCCAAATTCCTAATATGTGAGAAACTCCTTATAGGACTCCAAGAACATGTCTTTTACATCATAATAGAAAGACCCCAAATCAATAAACCTAACCAAAAAGGGGTTTGGAATCACTATGGAGAAAACACATCAAAATACCCGGTTTCCGAATCGATTCAGCCCTATTCCGAATCGATTCGGCCTAGCGAATCGATTCGGCCTCAAAGGCGAATCGATTCGGCCTCCAAGGCGAATCGATTCGGGTCCAAAGACCTGGGCTCTGCAATATGCCGAATCGATTCGTCTTGGGTTCGAATCGATTCGGTCAATGCAGACCTGCCAATATCACTAAACCGAATCGATTCGCTTAAGGGGGCGAATCGATTCGGGCCTACAAATTTTGAAAGGGGTCTTCTTCTTCATCAAAACCCACAAATTCTAAACCCTAAATTTTCCATTCTAACCCCCAAACCTTCATCAAACCATGATTTTAAGCCCATATATCACCCTAAAGTTGATCCCAACCATTTCTATTCCGTTAAATCCATATTTAAACATTGATTTCAAGATTTAACCCAAAAATCTAGGTTTTGATATTAATACCCAAAAATCCATTTCTTCAACCCACAAATTATGAAATGAAATACAAAAATAGCTATTTAGGAAGATTAAACACTTGCCTCAGATTTGTAGAGGTTGGATCGTCCTTGATGACGCGGTTGGGCCGGAAATCCCCAAGTTTTCTTCCTCTCTCTCCTCCTTTCTTCTTCTTTCCCTTTTCTTTCTCTTTCTCTCTTTTCTCAAATGAGAAGGCTTCATCCGTAATCCTCCAAATCCTTTAAAACAAAATCCCAATTTTAAATGTTAATACACACTTTAAATGACTCATTTACTCTAATTCGAGTCAAACTAACTTAAAAATATTCCGGAGCCGAAATAAAACCCAATGACAGTCATTTTGACTATTCCGACTCTTCCGGGATCGATGGCACACTCAAAATCATCATCCGGAATACTTTAAAACGTCCTCTATTTTTGGACATAAATTCCCAAATTTAAAACTCTCCAATTTAATTAAATTTTATCTTCCCAAAAATTTAGATTTCTCAGTCTCCAAAGTCGTGGGGTGTTACAATCTTCCCTCCTTACAAGAATTTCGTCCGCGAAATTTAAGATATGCGTAGGACCTCAATATCATCTAGTCCTAACATCAATTCTTAGGATCACTATACCGATCCTCCCTAGTTCTCATGTCGAACCATATGGATTTTAAAACAAATTACTACCCCGGGGTGCCCATACACCACGTATCCGAGTTTCCACTCGTAAAATCCTAATCAGGCTCCATTAGCCTTAAATTGTAAGATAACCCTCGGTAATATAATCTATAACAATATACTAAATATATAAAAGTTTGAAAATTTCCACTAGTTGAACTCTCCTCAATTCCTGACGCTAGCCACCTTCATGCGGGGGAGGTCTCGCAAGCGAAATCCAAACAAGGAACCCTCCCAATACACTACTGTGTAGCTAGGTCGGGGATTGAGATTAGTTGATCCAGGGTTAAGGTTTTATAAAAAGAAAGATTTCCATATTTTAGATATTGCCCGAGGGCCTATGCAACAATACTATATAAATCAATCCCGCGTCTTTCGACACGCCAAACAAACACCTTATGTTTAAAACACAAGGCATCAACGAATACAATACTCTAGTCAATACCTAGTTCTCAAAACTAGCACAACTATGAGCTAAACTATCCGCTCCACGGAATCTACCAAACTCTGAACCTCTCAGTTATGAAATTCCTCTACATCACATCAACACTTTTTATATAAAAATAAATTCTTCCCTCATTGGGATACTAAAACTTCCCTACTGTTTCGTTACGAAAAGATGTATCATCTCCAATAATCCCATACAAAGGCCACACGTACTCATTTCCTCCTCTAGAAAAATTCCATACACCCTAGCGGTGTAGCGGCTAACTACCCATCACGCCTTACACGCGACGTTCCCAATATCGCACAAAGCATAACTTCAACCCAAAGAAAGGTATTCTACCTTACAAGTCCATAACCTAATGGTTTCCCCTCACCCTAGAATCTCAACTCAGGGTCCTCAACTCCTTCCAGGAAAATCATTATCCCTAAGCCTATTTCTTCACAAGAGAAACATCTTCCTCAAAATCCTTCCTAACCATTTTGAAGGATAAACACGATGGCGACAACCAAAAACTCCCTCAGTCCTACACAACGAAACTGAGTCTCCAAATTTCTTACTCCCACTTCCCAGAAAGCAATACTCCCAATATTGGGATAACTCCACACACCTCACGTCGGGAAAAGTCACCAACACCAGGTTTTCTAACGAAGGTTAACGGGTTTCTCAACCTGAACCTTCCAAGGACTACACTAACCTCTCCTCAGACTTACTTTACTAAGTCCAAGGTTCGCCATTCGAGTAAATTTCCTTTCTTATTGAACTGCCGATAAATCACCTCGAACCACTGCTAGAAATCTCCTCAATATTTCATCCGAAACTGGGGAAAACAAATACCCTCGATTAACGCATACCCAAAATATACTATGGGTTTCGTAATTCTAAACCTATTCTTTCCTAGATGACAAATTCTAGGCGACGTCTGAAATGAAACAAGAGCAACTGTTATCAGAACGCCAATCAAGTGAATATACTTCACAGAAGAAAACAACGCAGTGAATACAACAGTCCTATTTGTAGGGCTTTATGTCAAGAACGTTAACGGAAGAATGCATAAAGCTCGCACAGATCCTAAGGACTCTAGAACATGATGCTCTGATACCATCTGTAACACCCCGCTTAAAATAATAATGGGTGGCCAGCCCTATACCATATAAAATAAGGAATTCCAGATGGTCCAGTCTCAACATCAACTGCCGGTACTATATAATATAGGACTAACTACCCGATATCATATAAGCGAGATGTTAAATAAATTAAAACCAACAACATAACACAACCCATGCTACAAAACTTCTAATAAATAAGAGAAAGATGCAAGAAAGAACTATAAGAAATGAAAGGAATCACTATACATGAATATGCCATAAATAAATAAACCCGAATAAGCTGTCGGGTCACAGCAAATACAATAACTAAAATGGAATGAATATAAACATATATATAAATATCCCTATGGTACAAACCCGATAAACAACATGAATCCTACCTAGAAATTTAAATAAGTAGGAAGCGGCTACATGAAACATCCCGCAACAGTCCGCACCTGTAACGGCTCCCAAGACTCTGGATAGAAAGTCATCCGGCATCCATGCGGTAGGATACCTATGGAAATATATATGTATATCCAAGAAGGAGGGAAAAGTAAACGGGTCAGAGCCCCGAATGTGTAAAATATTTAGCAAGTGTGTTAACCGTGCATAATAAATACCGGTGTACTTAATCTCATAAATAAAGTGAGACCGCACTCTCGTGGAACCCCAACTCACCTCTCATCTAAAGGCGCGCACCTATTTGTGTCCTCAAGTTTTAGTTAAATTACCCCGTATTGTTATTAGGACAACCTAACTTATCAGTCCTAGCCTATATCCACGAGAGCTACCTTCCCGTCATAAACCAAGGATCCACCCTTATCTAAACCCACTAGATTATGATAACAACAATTATGCCATAATAGGCATAATGAATTCCGATTTATAATTAAAGAATTATAAGTCTTAATACGTTACCCCTATATATAAATACATATATCTATATATATATACATATTTATAGGCTAAAATAAAAGAATTTATATTCTTAATATCATGCACATGGAATATTGGCAAAACCTCTCTCTAATCTCAAACTTGTACTACGTTTCGTGCGTGGGGAGTCTCGCAAAGCGAAATCCAAACAAGGAACCGCCCCGTTACACTACTCCTGACAAGGTCAAGACCAGAGATCCGAGATGCCACAAATAGAATTACTTCTCTCAACTCTCGACATAGCACTGCGTTTCGTGCGTGACGCGTCTCGCAAAGAGAAATCCAAACAAGGAACCCCCTCGTTACACTACTCCTGGGCAATGTCGATCCTAGAGATCCATAATCCTTAACATACTATATAATACTACCATTACTACTAAACTATAACTACTAAAGAAATAAAGAAGAAAAGAAAGAAAAAAAAAAGAAAACAAATAAAATAAAATAAAAGAACCTCCAATAATATCCTTGGGATGATGTAACCGAATAATACCTTATGTGCGATACATCAACCCCCATCAATCTAGTACACCATAATCATCTAAGATGTACTTCATAAAAGTTCATATCCTTTCATCTATAGGATATATATATAAATATATATTTTTATATATAGGTATTTATTTCTAACCGTATATATATCATCATCAATCCAGTAGCCAAGTGTACATACTACATATGATGTACAAGGCCATGCACATAATATACCCGGCTATATATATCGCCGATAAACTACATCAATGCTATCATCTTCCCAGTGCCCGGCTCACGTAGCAATACTGGGGCCACCATGGTAGGACTAATCGACACCCATCTCGTGGTAAACTCACGTACACGACGTCCCGGGAAGCGGTCATAGCTCCAAACCGGTAATGAGACGAAACATACCCACTACGTCTCATCCCAAAAATAAATATATATATCATATAATAACACACGGGACGACTATGACATGGGGAATATCCACACCCTGCTTTTCTAGCCAGGATGCTCACCCTTTACGCGCGCAACTTCCCAATGATACCATGAGCGGGGTATGCTTAACCAATTAAGTATATATACCATTTACATGCACAATATATGCATCCATATGATCCAATCATATGATCAAATATTAAACCATCATATAAGGTTTAAATATCCATACCATGTATATCCATAACATAAATATATCCATATATTCATATCTATATAGATATATATACATATATTCACATATCCTTGTATCGATATATATATATATATATACTAATTCTCGTTCATATTTATAAGATATATATACCTGGCTATAAGTATACATAGTCCTCGATATACAAGTCGTCACCACCATTTCCATTAAATTTACCTTGATATGTGAATATAATCCCATACTTGAATCATATTCGATCATTTTCCTATGATGAATAGTCTCCCAAAACCTTGTGTATATATCTATACCTATATATATTCAACATTAGGGCTATCACCCAAGAGTTTGTGTAGGAATCCATCGCTACACGATTCATCCATAATCAAAAACACATAGTTTCCTTTAGTACTATTTTACCATAGGCTCACTCATGACCTAATAGTCTAAAATCTCAATGGTCATGCCCCCACAATCACGTGTAAACTATCCTAACTAGAATTATACTAACGTCTGTTCTAGTTGATAGTACGATCCCAAGCCGTTCCCAATTTTACCTACGGTTCAATTAATTTCATGAACTATTACCCCTATCGGGTTACCTATTGTTCCTTAATTTAAACCTTTCTAGGGATATGAGACCCCTTACTCTCTAAAGGTCTCAACCTCACGTCATATGTATTTTATATCTTTCTATAATTGGTATTCCCAACCTCAATGAGGTTTCCCCATAATCTCCCCTATGAAACTCTAATATATACACGGATACATTTCTCCCCAAATTACCCTAAGGAGTCCCAATTCCTAATATGTGAGAAACTCCATATAGGACTCCAAGAACATGTCTTTTACTTCATAAGAGAAAGCCCCTAAATAAATAAATCTAACCAAAAAGGGGTTTCGAATCACTATGGAGAAAACACATCAAAATGCCCTGTTTCCGAATCGATTCGGCCCTATTCCGAATCGATTCGGCCTAGCGAATCGATTCGGCCTCCAAGGCAAATCGATTCGGGTCCAAAGACGTGGGCTTCTTCAATATGCCGAATCGATTCGGCTTGGGTCCGAATCTATTCGTTCAATGCAGACCTGCCAATATCACTAAACCGAATCGATTCGCTTAAGGGGGCGAATCGATTCGGGCCTACAAATTTTGAAAGGGGTCTTCTTCTTCATCAAAACCCACGAATTCTAAACCCTAAATTTTCCATTCTAACCCCCAAACCTTCATCAAACCATGATTTTAAGCCCATATATCACCCTAAAGTTGATCCCAACCATTTCTATTCCATTAAATCCATATTTAAACATTGATTTCAAGATTTAACCCAAAAATCTAGGTTTTGATATTAATACCCAAAAATCCATTTCTTCAACCCACAAATTATGAAATGAAATACACAAATAGCTATTTAGCAAGATTAAACACTTGCCTCAGAGTTGTAGAGGTTGGATCATCCTTGATGACGCGGTTGGCCGGAAATCCCCAAGTTTTCTTCCTCTCTCTCTTCCTTTCTTCTTCTTTCCCTTTTCTTTCTCTTTCTCTCTTTTCTCAAATCAGAACGCTTCATCCGTAAGCCTCCAAATCCTTTAAAACAAAATCCCAATTTTAAATGTTAATACACACTTTAAATGACTCGTTTACTCTAATTCGAGTCAAACTGACTTAAAAATATTCCAGAGCCGAAATAAAACCCATTGACAGTCATTTTGACTATCTCGACCCTTCCGGGATCGATGGCACACTCAAAATCATCATCCGGAATACTTTAAAACGTCCTCTATTTTTGGACTTAAATTCCCAAATTTAAAATTCTCCAATTTAATTAAATTTTATCTTCCCAAAAATTTAGATTTCTCAGTCTCCAAAGTCGTGGGGTGTTACACTACTATCTACCCCAGATAGTCCAAGTGCTAAGGGATAAACTTCCCTCCATTCTCAACACTGCGCTAAGTTCGTGCGTGGGGTGTCTCGCAAAGCGAAATCCAAACAAGGAACCCCCCCGATACACTACTACTTGGCAGGGTTAATGGTAGAGACCAATTGGGCCCATAGCACACACAAACATATAAATATATATAAATATATATATATATACATTCACTATATACGTCCGGATGATATCTCCCGGACTGAGGTTTACATGATAACAATTATATCTTATAATACACATCCGGATCTACCTCCCGGACTGAGGTGTATTCGATACACAAAGTATTTATCACTACTTTCATTTTCTCAAAACTTCCCATTTCCTTTATTATCTTAAGGGAATGTAAATATAAAAGCCAATTCATTATCATGAATTGCTTTAACAAATCATATACTTTTAAAAGCCAATTTTATTATCATAAAAATGCTTTTCCTTTTTCAATTATCCCTTTTCCCTTTTTGTACTCAGGAAATATAATTAAAAGCTATTTTTATTATCATAAAAATGCTTTTACCATATCATATGCTTCCACATCCCTTCATCCATCCGGGAGTGTTACCGAAGCTAAACATATAACCCATTTCCCTTCCTATATCCAGGAAATGTAATTAAAGCCAATCCATTATCATTAATTGCTTTAATATAACGCGTTTAAGACCGCCCGTCCGGGTTTCCCCCACTGTGCATGCCCCTAAATGGCTATCATCTTCATGGCCTATCATTAAGACAACTTGGGATCCTACATCGCAAGACATCGGAAAGTGGCCATGTGCCTGCGGGATAGTCAAGACCACACCCGGAATCTCCTAACCAGTGCAGAAAAATATATATAAACAAACGCTCACATGGCCTATAGGACTATATCCACCCTGCATTCATTCGACAGGGGGCTTCACCATACGTACGAAACTTCCCTTATGATAGCGATTTAGAGAGGTGTGTAATCCATATTTTATCAATTATGAAAATGCTTTATTTACCATTTTGAAAATATTCATTTTTATATTTTCAAAATCATTTCCATTATAACATATATATATACCTAAATCACATAGTATATACGTATCCGATATATTCTTCCTAGAATATATATAAACGGCCATAGTGGCCTATAGCATCTAGCGATAACCAATAATCCCAATGATTCCCTCCAGAAATCATAATCATGCATTTATATAAGCATGATACTAAACCCAAAGTATTCCCAAGCATTCATTAAATCCATACCCCAGATCGTACTCTAAATTAATCCGAGGCTCCTTATTTCATCCCGGGGTTTATTCACCCTCAATACCATTATCTAGGATTCCTAATGTGATATCTAGAATCTTCTATAATAATCTCCAAAACCATAGTTTAAATCTCCCTAAACTTTAAAAGGAGAAAACCTTAAAATTTTGCTAGGACCGAATCGATTCGGCCTGCCCGAATCGATTCGCTGGCCACCGAATCGATTCGCCCTGTCCGAATTGATTCGAAATGGTTCTACTTTTAAACTGTCTCCTACCGAATCGATTCGGCCTGTCCGAATCGATTCGTCTTGTCCGAAAATCCCAAATCTGCTTAGGGTTTTATTTATAACCCAAAACCCAAAATTTAATCCACTCACCATTTAACTTTAAGTCGGATTTATTCCTACAAACCCAAAGTTTTCCTCTCTCATCAAGTCCTTTAGAGGTCCTAACACTCTATTTGAGAACCCCTAATATTTATCTCTAAATAATTCTAGTCTTAATTTCTGACTAACTATTTTGATCTCGGACAGCTTTTCGTAGAAAAATCACTATAAATCCAAAAAAAACTGAAAAATACGCGTTTGGCGCCCACGCGACCGCGCCGAAGAGATCTACAAATTCCATTTTTTGACAAAGAGCTGAATCGATTCGCCATGGCCGAATCAATTGGGTTAACACGCAGGCCACTATTCACCATCTTCAAAAAATTTCCAAACATCCATTATTCTCCATTTTTGTTGTTTCTAAGCTCATCCAACAACTCAATAAACATCTAATCCATGTTTTATATCTAACACATCAAGTATTTTTGGGTATTAACCCATATCTTTTGTATTTGAACCCTAAAATCCATAAAACCTAGGTTTGGGCATTTCTCCCATTTCAATTTCATTTTATACTCCATTAACATGGTTTTAATACTAGAAATCATTAAGAGTTTACAGTACATCAATTTGTAAACTCATATCCAAATTTTAACAAATTTATTTTAAGGGTTCTAACCCTAAAATCATGTTTATACCAATTGTGTTATGAGAGGAATGCACAAAATAAAATAAAGCAAGTAAACACTTGCCTGGAGGATGAAATCCGACGACCTGGAGCTGAATCCCGCGGAGGCTGGCCGGAATCTCCCCCTTTTTCCTCTTTTATTCCTCCTCTCTCTCTTCCCTCTCTTCTTTCTCTTCTGTTTTCTCCCCCTCTCCCTCCTTTTATATGGAGAAAAGGGTTTAACCCCTTTAAAACCCAAAAATGACTCGTTTACCCAATTACGAGCCTAGTTAACTCCAAAATTACCCGGAACTCAATTTCGACAATCGGACACTCTTTTCCGACTATCTCGGACATTCCGAGACTCATGGCGCAGTTGAAATTTCCATCCGAGGTACTTGATCACAAATCACTATTCTAACCCAAAATAATTAAGTGCGATTTTCTACTCAAAATCTTACCTCTTTTGTCGCTGTGCTCCACGGCGACATATAATTAAATTATAGCGACCTATATAGTCTCAAAATAATTTATAGCACCCTTTGAAAACTATTAAATCTTCGAAAATCCCAAAATCACTATTTCGAGAAATTCTCCAAATTCCAAATTATACTTAATTATGGAATTTAATCCTCTGCAAAAGGGCGGGTTATTACATACTCCCTCCTTTACAACGGAATTTCATCCTTGAAATTTAGATACAACCTACACCATCTAACTAGGATCGCTACAAATCCTAATACTTCAAGGGAAAAATACTGACCCTGATGGTTCCCAAATCTTACACTATGCGGCTACCGCAATCGTAAAGTGACTCCAATACGTCCCTTAATACCCATCCTCTAAAATGCCTCTTGTCATGAATTTCAACCTTATATACTACGCCCATCCTATTTCGGGCGGTACATAAGACTATCTTACCAAGGTGCCCATACACCTTTCCAACTTGTGCACATCTGCACATCCGTAGTGAACGTCTGACACGTAACACTCTCTCCCAATAAGGGTCTCCTTTCCTCGATGTAATACTCACCTATGGGTCCTTCCAACCCGCAAAATTTCAATCCTCCTAACCTCGGCGCCGCTAACTCTAGCGAGCCTACATCCTAAAAATGCTACGATCTATGCGTTACCTTACCTAGGCGAAACAAGTATCCTAAATATATCCCTAGTGCCCAATGCCTCTCTCAGCTCCCGACATTTGCTTAGTTTCGTGCGTGGGACGTCTCGCCAAAGCGAAATCCAGACAAGGAACCCTCCCGTTACACTACTCCCTCTCGTTGTCGGTTATCGAGATATAACGACCTAAGGCACACCAGCGGGACGTCCTAAATCTTACTAAACGAACCTACAAATGCATTCCTACTATCTTATCCTTCCGTCCATACAGAAGGAAACCTAACTAATCAAAGTGCCTACTCTTTGTAGGAACACTATATACATCACACCGATCACAGATTTCCTCCAAATTTGCCTTCTTATTAAGGCATGGCTATTATCCTCAAATCAATTCCTCTAAGTCTAACTCCACCCAATTACTTGTGGCGAGAGGACCACTTTAGTGCTTTTCCATAGCACAATATTTCCATAAGCGTACCATCATCACAGGGCTCGTAGTCTATAGTAGTTCATCCACACTATAAGACTAACCCACATCCTTGCATCCCATAACAGTTCTCCACGCCCGGTGCCGTTAAGAGTCATGTGTGGAGTGTCTCGCAAAGCGAAATCCAAACAAGGAACCCCTCCACACATTAACACTTGACTTCATTGGTCACAGAGTCCCGTTATTTCAGACATGTAACCGGGACAATCATATCCCTTATCAACGAAAGGGTGATTTGGACTCCTGTCTCTAACTAAGAGTCACATCACCAAGCGCTCGTACTATTTTTAAGTCCTTGCGCAAACCAGTACTGAGCTAAATCTTAGAGCTCAACAATGATCCTGTGGGCCTTAAATTATATCTATAAGGTTGCCACACATACCAACCAAAATAATGAATCCTCTACTCATCGAGGTTCCATCAATCCATAATAACAAAGGTGTGCTCGACCTGTATCCAGGTGAGACACCGCAACCACAATCTGTTCCCTCCAGGAACTTTGGACACGATAGACTTGCCATCATTAGCCTGATATCGCTCCAATATACCAAAACCTTACCATACTAGTACAACATATAAGACGAGTATCATAAACCAAATATATATATATCCAAAATATCATCACCGCCTCTATGGCTAATGAAGGAAAAATAAAACTCCGCTATTACGGACAACACATAGGCATGCATGATATAATGTTATCGATACCGAATACAAAGCTCAAATTACACACACGAGTCTAGGGCTATCGAACAACACAACTTCATCTAGCCACACCTCTTACTATAATTTCTTAACACTAGGCCCCATCTGGGCACGCTAACCTTGTCCTTTATTCCTACCGGGAAAGGACTAACCTTGTGGCTCCGCACTCCACAACACCATTTCCATCATTGGTCTTCCTGACCATCGTTGCTCATAACTACTATACTTTAGTAGTCGTTGCAACAATCCTTAATAATTTCCATAAGGGGAGTGACCTCTATGGTGGTCCTCGTTCCCAACTTCTACCAGCTTCCCCAGCTATGATCCAACTCCTGCTACCCTCCGAGCTCCGCACACGATTCTCAACGAGTGCGTAAAAGATTTCTATAATATTCTAACATGGAAGGAGAACGAAATCTCACAGAGAAATCAACAATCCTAATCCTGGGGCTCTATAACAAATCGAGAGCAACGCTGAAAGCGTAGTACGTCCTCACAGATTCCTAAGGACACTAGAACCTGATGCTCTGATACCATCTGTAACAACCCGCCTAATGGGATACCGGGCGATCACTCCTATATCAAATTAAAACAGGAGTCACATATGGATCATTCTTAGCATAACTGTCGAAAATCCATTTAATTACTAATATCCTATTAGGTGAGCGTTAAAAACTTTTGCTTAACTACTCTTTTTAACAACTAAAATAAAACATCCACAATTTAATGCGTAAATAAAACTGAAAGGAAAATGAAATGAACTAAAATAACCGAACACTCGGTTCAAATTATACAACCATATCGAATATCGTGCAAAGAATAAATAAAATCAGTTGGACCATTGGCCCAAATGTTTGTACAATACCTCCTATCTATAGTACAAGGAAAGAAGCGTCTACCGAGAACCCGCAAGCATCCACAGATGTTGCACCATACGTCTGACTCGAAAGAAATGCCATCCAGGCGTCCCTGTGTCTGGACACCTATATATATATATATATATATATATATATAATATACAACAAGAGAGGAAAAGTAGATATGCGGGTCAGAGCCCGAATTTTGAAAATATTTTGCAAGTGCATAAATGCTTTATTTATTTTTTTAGAAAAATAGTTTTATCTCATATTTAAATTGGTATTGCACTCCCATGAGATACCCCTCACCTCTCCTCTAGTAGTGCACACCTAACGCATCCTAACACATACCCTAGTCGAGCTGTCCTGGCCTAACTAGTCTATTCCCCAACTATTATCTACCCCATATAGTCCAAGTGCTAAGGGCTAAAGTTCCCTCCATTCTCAACACGGCGTTATGTTTGTGCGTGGGGTGTCTCGCAAAGCGAAATGCAAACAAGGAACCCCCCCGATACACTACTACTTGGAAGGGTTAATGGTAGAGATCCATTGGGCCCGTAGCACACACAAGTGTATATATATATATATACACACATTCACAATATACGTCCGAATTATATCTCCCGGACTGAGGTTTACATGATAACAATTATATCTTATAATACACATCCGGATCTACGTCCCGGACTGAGGTGTATTCGATACACAAAGTATTTATCACTACTTTCATTTTCTCAAAACTTCCCATTTCCTTTATTATCTCAAGGAAATGTAAATATAAAAGCCAATTCATTATCATGAATTTCTTTAACAAATCATATACTTTTAAAAGCCAATTTTATTATCATAAAAATATTTTTCCTTTTTCAAATATTCCTTTTCCCTTTTTATACTCAGGAAATGTAATTAAAAGACATTTTTATTATCATAAAAATGCTTTTACCATATCATAAGCTTCCACATCCCTTCTTCCATCCGGGAGTGTTACCGAAGCTAAACATATAACCCATTTCCCTTCCTATATACAAGAAATGTAATTAAAGCCAATCCATTATCATGAATTGCTTTAATATAACGCGTTCTAAGACCGCCCGTCCGGGTTTTCCCACTGTGCGCGCTCCTAAATGGCTATCATCTTCCAGGGCCTATCAGCAAGAAGACCTGGGATCCTACATCGCAAGACGTTGGGAAGCGGCCATGTGCCTGCGGGATAGTCAAGACCACACCCGGAATCTCCTAACCAGCGCAGAAAAATCTATATCAACAAACGTTCACATGGCCTATAGGACTATATCCACCCTGCATTCATTAGCCAGGGGGCTTCACCATACGTACGCAACTTCCCTTATGATAACGATTTAGAGAGGTGTGTAATCCATATTTTATCAATTATGAAAATCATTTATTTACCATTTTGAAAATATTCATTTTTATATTTTCAAAATCATTTCCATCATAACATATATATATACCTAAATCACACAGTATATACATATCCTATATATTCTTCCTAGAATGTATATAAACGGCCATAGTGGCCTATATCATCTAGCGATAACCAATAATCCCAAAGATTCCCTCCAGGAATCACAATCATGCATTCATATAAGCATGATACTAAACCCAAAGTATTCCCAAGCATTCATTAAATCCATACCCCAGATCGTACTCTAAATTAATTCGAGGTTCCTTATTTCATCCCGGGGTTTATTCACCCTTAATACCATTATCTAGGATTCCTAATGTGATTTCTACAATCCTCGATAATAATATCCAAAACGATAGTTTAAATCTCCCTAAACTTTAAAAGGAGAAAACCTTAAAATTTTGCCAGGACCGAATCGATTCGGCTTGCCCGAATCGATTCGCCGGCCACCGAATCGATTCGCCCTGTCCGAATCGATTCGAAATGGTTCTACTTTCAAACTGTCTCTTACGGAATCGATTCGGCCTGTCCGAATCGATTCGCCTTGTCCGAAAATCCCAAATCTGCTTAGGGTTTTATATATAACCCAAAACCCAAAATTTAATCCACTCAGCATTTAACTTTAAGTCGGATTTATTCCTACAAACCCAAAGTTTTCCTCTATCATCAAGTCCTTTATATGTCCTAACACTATATTTGAGAACCCCTAAGATTTATCTCTAAATAATTATAGTCTTAATTTATGACTAACTATTTTTATCTCGGACAACTTTCCGTAGAAAAATCACTATAAATCCAAAAAACATAAGAAAAATACGCGGTCGGCGCCCACACGACCGTGTCGAAGAGATCTACAAATTTCATTTTTTTACCAAGAGGCGAATCGATTCGCCCTGGCCGAATCGATTCGGTAAACACGCAGGCCACTATTCACCATCTTCAAAAAATTTCCAAACCTCCTTTATTCTCCATTTTTGTTGTTTCTAAGCTCATCCAACAACTCAATAAACATCTAATCCATGTTTTACAACTAACACATCAAGTATTTTTGGTTATTAACCCATATCTCTTGGATTTGAACCCAAAAATCCATAAAACCTAGGTTTGGGCATTTCTCCCATTTCAATTTCATTTTATACTCCATTAACATGGTTTTAATACTAGAAATCATTAAGAGTTTACATTACATCAATTTGTAAACTCATATCCAAATTTTACCAAATTTATTTTAAGGGTTCTAACCCTAAAATCATGTTTATACCAATTGTGTTATGAGAGGAATGCACAAAATAAAATAAAGCAAGTAAACACTTGCCTGGAGGATGAAATCCGACGACCTGGAGATGAATCCCGCTGAGGCTGGCCGGAATCTCCCCCTTTTTCCTCTTTTCTTCTTCCTCTCTCTCTTCCCTCTCTTATTTCTCTTATCTTTTTCTATTTTCTCCCCCTCTCCCTCCTTTTATAAGGAGAAAAGGGTTTAACCCCTTTAAAACTCAAAAACGACTCGTTTACCCAATTACGAGCCTATTTAACTCCAAAATTACCTGGGACTCAATTTCGACAATCGGACACTCTTTTTTGACTATCTCAGACATTCCGAGACTCATGGCGCAGTCAAAATTTCCATCCGAGGTACTTGACCGCAAATCACTATTCTAACCCAACATAATTAAGTGTGGTTTTCTACTCAAAATCTTACCTCTTTTGTCACTATACTCCACGGCGACATATAATTAAATTATAGCGACCTATATAGTCCCAAAATAATTTATATCACCCTTCGAAAATTATTAAATCCTCGAAAATCTCAAAATCACTATTTCGAGAAATTCTCCAAATTCCAAATTATACTTAATTATGGAATTTAATCCTCTCCAAAAGGGTGGGTTATTACACTACAGTTCGAAGACATATGCAATCCCAACTAATAGGACGTCATTGAATACGAGTATGATCACAAAAAGTAATAATCACATATATGTAACAAACAATACGTATAGGTAATTTTCCCATTAACTATTGCAACTAGGTTTTCTAACTCTCTAGACAACACTCTTGTCTGAAGACTTAACACCCTATTTAATTTTTAAATTACCTAAATAATGAATAACATTACAAAACTATTACATAATTCTAAAAATAACGAGATCAATGCATGATTTGAAATCAATTATAAGAACAAATCCATGACATGGATTCTAGTAATAAAATTTCTTACTAAAATGATATTAATTTTGTGTTTGTCACTAACGTGTTTAATTCTCAAAACACAACCATTCTCCAATTATTCCAAAACATTCCTAGATTCAAATCCATTTGTTTTCAATTTGCAAATTAACTTTTAACTCGGAATTAGTACTAGAAAGTAAGCATACAAATCAATAATCAAATTAAAATTAATTTAGTAAGAATATTCATGCCTTAAACTGATGATGTGAGTTTCCTATATTGAACCTTGCTCCCTACCATCTTTTCCAACCTTGGTAACTTCCTCCAAAGGGTTATGGCTGCTAGTTTAACTTTAATGTGGATGGAATATGTGTTTATGTTGGGTTATTAACTTAATTTAAACCTTGATCAAGTATATTCCAATAGCCCCCAATTTTGCGCCCCCAAAGGAGCTCAAAATAATACCCATATTGGTCCAAAATCTCCCCTAAGGGTATACCTATCCCCTAGGCCAAACTTAAGATGTTTAAAATGCCTCAATGAATCCCTAAATCACTCTAGAATGCACCCAAACAAAGTATTCCAGAATTTACACATTTTATGTTATTTAATCTTGACATACTATTAATTCAATTAACACGCAATTTAACAATCTATTAATATACCTATTTGGCATAAATGAATCAAATAATCGTTCATATCACATTCAAGAATTTTATTTGTTTAAAATTTTATGAGTTTAATATTTCTAAAAACACGGGGTGTCATAGTAATATATTTCACAGTTATATAATTATTATTCCTCATTATAATACATTCATGGAGCAAATAGCAGTTCAGTGCTACTGGGTACATGTGCTTAAAACTAGACGAAAGTTTAGGTAATTACATGGTCAAAACCTTCACTACAATTTTGGTTTTCTTTGAAGTATTTTGTAATATAGTAAGAGGTTAGGTCATATATGTCTAACTAATAATTTTTTTTTGTTAAGTCCTTATTTTTCTTCTCGAGGTAAGGTTGTTTTAAATGAGTTTAGAGATTTCGAAAAATTAACACTTTCAGTTGAAAAATAATTGTTTAAAAAAATGTTCACGTGACCAAGATAATATTATATGAATGTCGATTGGATTCGGTTTGTTGTATTTGTTCATTTCTTATTATTTATTTATTTCTTTATTATATGTGCAATATTAATGTTGTGAATGTAAATTATTAAAAGATATTTGTTTTTTTCCATTCCTAATTGAAAAAATGTAGGCATTAATGTTTTCATATTAGTGTGTTGGATATCAAACATTGTATGTCTAATTTGTTCCACTCAAAAGTTAATTTTTGAAAAAGAAGATGGCATTTTCGGATGGGAGTTAGACCAATATTCAAGTAAATATATGGATTTTTTCACACTATAAAGTTATTATTTTGTTAACTGGATAGCATTAAAATTAGTATTTTGGTTCCATCTCGATATAGGTGTAGAAAAAGAAAGTACAAAGTTTTTTAGAATGCACCGTTTTTAGAGTTATGTTATGTATGTTATAGTAGAATTGCTCCTGCTATACAAGCTTTACTATACCATTGAGCATGAAAATTTGTTAACCTCTTCACAATTTAAATATATGTTTCCTGAAATCAAGTACTCCATTCACTTGTGCAATTTGGACACTCTCAACCTTTGGTAGTTGGGTCTTTAATAGAACACGTATGTACAAATATTTTTATGTTTACTTTGTGAATAGGTAGTGGGCATCTAGTGTGTTGGTATGTTCCTCTTCAGTTTTGTTTTTCGAATTGTATCGGGTTGGTGATATAAGAGTGAGAGATAGGTTTTATAGTCAGGGAGCACGACTTGAAGCATATCACTACTATTATGATGCAATATTTATGAAGTTACATATTGTATGCATATTTGTACCCTTTTTGTTTAGGAAAGAAAATTTATTTTTTCATTTACTTAGCTCATCAGAATGAGACTTTATCATTGTTTTTTTTCTATATTGGCTTTATACAAAGGTTTAATTTGTTTTTTTCAGATGTATTTATGAGTTTTGTTGAATTAGTTTTATTTTTCTAGTGCATAAAATATGTTATACTTTGCTTGTTTGGGCATTTTTCCTAAAACAAAACTGAAAGAAACCCCACGTCATTATTAATGTAAATGTAGCAGAAGGTGTTAAAGAGGGTAAAATTGATTGACATTCTTGGATATTTTTCATGATCTTAAGATTTTTTGGATCCTACTAATGGTTCAATTATTTCGGCTCCACCTAAACATCTTTCAAAGTATTGAACTCTTTTTTTAGTAGGATTTTAGGTTTTAAGATCATTTCCCAGAGGTAAGTTTTTTTAGGTAAATAATGAGAACATTCATTTCTTCTTCAACTTATTTATTATAACCAATTGTCACCATTGTGCCATTTGTAAACATGTGAAGAGGGATGTAAAACACTAGTTGAGCAAGCAAGCTCACTATTTTAATTTACTACAAAAAAAGATATATGGTTTGGAAAATTCGTATGAGGGCATTATGGTGATATGTTTGGCGTTCATCTATCAAGAATGAATATAATTATAGTCGTTTATTTATTATGAGTAATTCTACGGTCATCGGTAGTTATATCGGGTTTGTATAAAATCATTCATAAGAACACCCTAATATTAATCACGAACACATTAATATGATTAAACTTTAACATACAATTGTTCTTAATAAAAGGATCTTAGATCTTCATGTTTTCACAAAATACGTCTAAACGATATAAAATAAGACTTACCTTGATCCAATGCATTGATCAATCTTGATTAATTTCTCCATCAATCTCCCTTCTTGGAAAAATTACACTCAAAATAGAATCTTGGAGTTTCTATCCCACCTCAGAAATAGTGTGTTATGAGATGACTCTAGATGGTGTAGAGGTCTCTATTTATATGGGGAAGAGGTCCGGAATCCTAGTGGAGGTGGGACTCTTTCAAGTCTCCCACTAATGCCACTAACCATCATGTGACTAACGGATAAGGTTTACCCAAATCTTTTAATATCTTTATTTATCACATTCCTAATTAATTATCTGATATTTATCAAGACCACAATTATGGGAAATTCGGAATTTAATAAAATTAAAATTAAATAATTAATTTCATTACTTGACATTAATTTCCAACAGTCTCCCACTTGGTCTTAATAATTCGTATAATTAAATTAGGAATCATAAGGTGCACAATTATTGATAAATTCAGTTTGCTAAATCAAATGATTCACGGATGCGAGTCATGGCGGTTCCATGCTATTCAAGAGCATGGTTCCTTCCATGTACCACAACACCAATGTTTCATTCAACTGAGCCTTTAATATTGGGTATCATAATGGCCTCATAATGTCCTTTTCAATAAGGACTATTTCTGTCAACAATAATTCATAATTATATGCATGCTTTCCCAAAAGACAAAAATAATTGAAATCAGAAACACTTTTATTGAATTCAAGTAATAGTGTAAAACAACTAAGCCAAATAACAATCATAATTTTACTAATCGAGATCCATCTCTTTGACACGTTCCATAAGGTCTTTTGGATATGGTCCTTTCGTAATAGGATCTGCTATGTTATCACTCATACTAATGTGATCAATTGACACTTTTTGTTTATGAATTTCTTCTTTAACTGATAGGTATTTCATTCAACGTGCTTAGTTACTTTAGGAATACCTAACATTTCTTCATAAAGAAGATTGCAGCGACATTGTCATAATATTTCAGCGACTTGATAATACTGTCCACAACTCCAAGTCCCAAAATGAAGTCACGCTGCCAAAATACATAAGTTGTAGCATCAAGCATGCTACAAACTCAGCTTTCACAATAGTTAATGGATGATTTGTGTTGCACTCCTTCGATATATTGGTTGATAAACCAAAACAAACATACTTAAGCAAGAGTGAACTTCGTACCATCCTCACAACTAGTAAATCTGAGTGATAATAATTGTTCATATTTAAATGAACACATACATCATAAGTGTGAGCATATAGTCCTTTAAGTATCTTATTACTTCATACACAACTTTTAAACCCATAAAATTATTTTTATTCTCTACTTTCTAAATCCGTGCTTGTATATAGAGAAAATATATAAACTTACTCCCACTGATCTTAAAGTATATACAAATATACAACGATTAATAAAAAATAATGTTATTATTTCTTAAAATACGTCATGTGGGAAACTTATGTTTATAAAACGATCTCCTAAAGATATACAAATGGTTCATAAGACTACAAAAAGTAATTTTCACATCCACATTATGTAACTCTCAATCATAATGAGATACTAATGTCATGGGAATTCCACGTCCTTACATATAATTGAGAACGTTCATTTATAACCTTTTCTTCATTAATGGTGAAATATTTTACTACAATTTAGCTTTATCTCGTTTATCTACTGTTAGTGTCGTGTTTGGTTTTGATGACCCCTTCATACCCGACTTTAGTGCATCAATTATGTAATTGAACGAGATTTTAAACTTAATTGTAGTCAATTATTTTCACTTCTTATGGCTTTTGGAAATAAAACAATCTCATTATTTATCCATACACCAAATTCATGTTCATGCAGATACACCACATAATCATCGAGGATAGTAGACCTTTTAGGATCTTCTTAATACTATTCCTTATGATTTTATCTACATTTATCTCATGGTGATAATACTATCATTTAGTGGTTGATCATTTATTTGTTCTTTGTTGTTTGGACAATCTAACAACTAAAAGAACAAGGATTCAAGAAGGTTATCGATAATGGGATAAGTACCCTACCTTCCTTTATAACCATATTTCATGATTTTCTACTACCACTAATTTCACCTTTCATAATGAATTTGACTTTAATGCAATAAATACGTGTCAATGAAAATTATATGATCTATGTAGGTCCAATTTAAGGGAAGTTTCTCATAACCTCCCACTTGGGCCACATAGGTCATCCTTATATTAGACATCGTAATACCTTAAGAGCACAACTCGACTATCAAAATTTGTAAGAGACATTACAAAAATCTTGTCCATGAAAATAATGAAAAAGAGTCTAGATATAATTTGGTACAAGAATTAAAGAGTTTAAAAAAAATGATACAATTATGATACAGGATCAAACAAATCTTTAAAGAACTATGTCCAAACTTTATTTTGTACAAAACATCAAAACAAAAATCATAACCCTTAAAAAAAAAATATACATTAAAAGATTCTTTAGAACATATCCCTCACGATCAAGTCTAGACAAACATTTTCCAAAATAAATTGAGGGTTTATGAAAACAAATGGCGATTTCATTCCCCAAGAACAAAACAAAAGAATCTTATTAGCATTTCTAGTTTGTTTTGTAAGAAATCCTTGCATCAAAAGTAAATACTTTATATAACACAGTAAGTATAACTTGAAAACTCTATTGAGATGAAAAACACATTTCAAATCATAAAAGATACATATTATCTTTATCATTATTAGTCTGAGTGTGCAACATGTAAACAAACTTAATTTGTTTAACCAAATTAAATATGAAATTTTAGAGAAATAAAATGGGATACAATAATATGTGATAAGATAATGAGATAAATTGCTCACTTCATTAATGCTTTAATTTAACAACACACACATCGATTACATGATAAATTGAGTGCATAACCGTGAGTTTTTGTCAGCAGTAACCGTGAAATATCGATTATATGATGCTTGTAGATTACTTTATTGGGTATAATGTTATTTCGTTATATTGTACACGATATTTGTGCACAACTTATTTTCACATACTATAATAATGTATGTGATCTATGATGTTCATTCAATCACTCAAAATCTATTCCCGATAAGGAATAACCTTGCTTGAAGAAATAAACTCAATATACCCCATTAATATCTTTACAATTATAAGCATAATGAGTTACTACTACCATCATCTTTACATTTAATATTCATTGACATTCTAGTTGGGTCACTGTAGTGACTACCAAACATTTCATAATATGAATATTACATTACGTAAAGACTTACATACACAAGTCAATAAATTTTTCACCTATTTTCATTAAATATTGCATGATCAATAAGCTAAATTATTCATGTTTATGGTTTTCATAAACTTAATTGGTGATATGATAGTGAAAGAAACTATGGCATATGTGTTTGATGACCATTATTACCTTCCCAAAACATATATCACCACTAATATTTTGTTCAATTATTGTAATCACAATAAATGAATAAACAATAATATGTATGCAACGTCATACAGTATCATCATCCTAGCATTCAATATCATACATGGACCCGTAGGCAACCAAAATATCCATGATATTAATGCACTAGTCCAATATTTATATCTTCTGGTTTGGAGCACTTTAATGAAAACCAAACCTTATATTATATAAATATTAGAGATACGCATACATGTTCAAAATCCCCGTAATACATGAGTAATTATATTATTGTCTATTCCCTAACTTGAAATTCACGAAAAATTAGACATAATGTGAAAATCAAATAGACAAAGAGTTTACATGAGATATTACACAATAATAATAAATGGAAGACATAAATCATTTACTTTCGCTTCATCACTTATGTATGAGTAACAAATCAGAATTATTGACCCAAATCATTCATGGTCATACTAATGTACAATACGGTTATAATCACAATTATCATACTAGTGGCATATGTAAATATTACTTTTTAAGATTGATGTCAATTATTTAACATTTGCAAAAATTCCAAAGTTTATTTCATTCAAATTTTAGCATGTGTTCCGCTTCAATATAACCTTATAACAAACATTAGGATAATCTGAAATGACTACAAGTATAATATCTTCACATGTAATCTTAGCCTGTATTTGGCATTTAATTAAACTCAATGAATACCTACTTATGAGTCTCAAAATTTGCAAGTCATACATTCAAATATGCATACATGCAATGAAATTATACATCTAGTATCCGCACATATGAATTGTAGCCTGTGTTTGGCATTTAATTCAACTTAATGGGAGTACTAGCATTAGAATAAACAATAATTCTGATTTTCAACCACATGAATCGTTGGCCTGTGTTTGGCACGAGACTCATTAAAACACGAATATCATAATATTCAATGTACCAACCCTCGATTTTGGGAGGCTCATTTTATATTAATTTTACCGCATAAGGTAATTATATAAAATGTGGGGACTGGGGTAATATTAATTGAATGAATTGGAAGTTAATATTTACTATTTTGACGCATATTTACTGTAGGTGAAAGTAAATATCGTCGGGTTGCATGTTTGCAGTGTCAGGTATTTAAACTGACATTTTGATTTAAATAATATTGGAACTCGAAATAATTTATAAAATATCCGGATTCCGGTTTAGAGGGTGTAGTTAGTCTTGGAAGGTGCGAGCCAGTCAAAATAAGTGCCATATTGTATTTTTGTGTTTCGGGCACTTTTACCTGGTTTTAGCTTAAACGCGTATTTGGGAGTCATTTTTAATGTGGTATTAATCATTTAAGTTGGGATTTTAACCTAAGCCACGATTTAAGTCTTCTAAAATCCCCTAATTTCTTTATTTTATGTCTTACACTTAGAGAGAAAAGGAGAGAAAGAGAGCTTGGGAGAGAAGTGGAGAAAGAAGAGAGAGAATGAAGATTGGAGATGGATTGTTGCTACTACTCAAGGAAATCTGAATTTGTAACCCTAAGGCAAGTTTTCTACTTGCTAATATGTGATCTAAGATGAATAATTTGTATGATAGTTGTGTATTTGTATTCATGAATCAAAAATGGAGATTTATGGGATTTAAACCCTAATATTAGTTTTGATGATGAAAAGGGTGGGTTCTAATGGTTACAAATCATATAGGATAATCTTGAGGTAGTTAAAAGTGGTTGGTTGTGTGTAAAATGAAAGGGATTTTGAGCTCTGGGTTTAGCTTTTGGAAGAACCCTAGGTCTGCTATGACCGGTCGACCGTTGTCCTGTGACACCCCGCCTAATTAAATACCGGGCGATCACTCCTTTATTAAATTAAATCAAGGTAAACAGTTGGTTCATTGTCAGCATCACTATCGATAAAAATAACTTTTCCAATTTAACACCCTAAATAATTAAGCTATGTGTCAAAATATTTTCCATACAAAACTTTCCAAATTTTAATTAAAGAAAAAGATTTATTTTAATTTAAAACAACATTTCTACAATAAAGAATCACACCACAATAAACCAAATAACATAATACATTCGTCAATCGAATGTCAACAAATGGAACTAAAACCACAAACCCATCCTGAATAAATCCCATAGGACAATACTGGAAATAAAAGAAATACAAAATCCCAACAACAAATGAAATGATGAAAAGGGCGACACGTGCCCAATAAATGAGAATAATAGGAGTGGAGTCAATAACGGAAGCCGTCTACTCAAGTGACCTACAACTCCCACCTAAACTGCAGCTCGTCCTTCTCAAGGGATCCTAAGCAAGACGCCCCTGTGGCTGGGCACCTGAAAATATACATATATATATACAAGAGAGAGAGAGAGAGGAAAAGAAACGGGTCAGAGCCCGAAAGTGTGTTTGATTTTAAAATACGTTAAGCAAGTATTTAAATTGATACAGGCCAATGCAAATCATATTAGTTCGACACTCTCTTGAGAAATTCTCACCTCTCTTCTAATGTGCACGCCTATCGTACTAACCTTCCCAAATAATTTAGTTTATCTTAACTTACTCATAAGTTTTCAAAACCGAACTATGACAATGTTTTAAAAAGGTTACTTTCAATATGTAGCACTCCTCTCGTTTTAGCTTCATTAAATTATAAAGTTTCCCAGTGTCTTCTCATACTTTCACAAAATAAGTATTTATTATTGCGTCAACAACTATGTCCTACTTATCAAATCACAGTAGGCAGTTTAAATTTTATAACCTCATATATATATTAACTACTCGTATAATATATATATATATCAGCATCCTAACTAAACTATGGTGCGGGCATACTCTGCTATCCAATCCCCGTATCGCTCACACAAAGGGAAATACAAGTTCGGAATCACTCTCGAACTGTATTAACATATACAAAACAACGTTGAGGCGAAGCATAGATTCCAAGTCCAAGAGGTCAGTACATACCCGCACGTCTCTTAGGACCGTCCGACTATCAATCTGATAGCCCGTACCTAGGATCTCTATCTTCTAGGGTACGAATCAATATCCCCCATAAAGCAACACAGGATAAGATCGTCCCAGCGCGGTAACCTCAGGGATAGCAAGTAGCGCGAGTACATTTTTCACATGTATATAATATACGTACACACAATCATATAAATATACCCATTCATCATATTAATATAGGTTCCTCCCGTTACCCATAGTCACAACATTTATCCTTAATTTCCCTTTATTATGATTGCGTATAAGGTTTCATCTCTAACCTTAACTCGAAGGGTTTTCTCACTAGTTACGTGACACTCGTGGATTCTATCCATCCAAGTAGCAAAATCAGTAGGTAAACGTCTATTCTCTATCATAAGTATTTGACGTAATCTCTCACTTAAATTACGTAGTTTCTTTGTCCTTTAAATAATTGTCCCTAAAATACAATTATCATCTCATAATAAAGTTCTCAACACTTAATCATATGCCCTACTGGTCTCTCCTATATCCCAAAACATTTTATTCATAAAGCCCAAAAGCTATTTCACGATGAATCATGTTCAATTAATTAAACAAGGGGAAATAAGAGTCTGCCAGGAAGGGTCGATCGATCGAGGTCTGGGGCTCGATCGATCGAACCTTTGATCGATCGAAGCTCTAGGCTCGATCGATCGATCAAGCAGGTCTGCGAAATCCTGCAGAAGTGCAGTTACGGGTTTTACCAAAATTCTTCACCCAAATCGATATTTTCCAACACTAATTGTCCCAAAACTCATACTACAGACATAATAACATATTTCCAGATGTTTTTAACGTTAAGCATGCGTATATCCATCATTAAACATGGTTAAACAACCCAAAATCTCATTTAAACATAAAGAACCCTAATGTTTTCTTAACTTTTGTTCTAATCAGTTTTCTCCAGAATTTCCTTCTAACATATCATCAAAAATTCGTGGGTAAATCATCTACTTTACATAATATTTCCAGAATATGGTTATAATGTTTTCTACATGAAAATCCCTACCAAAATTGGGGTTTTCTTCCATTGATTACACTCCTAATCATTCCTACACTAATATGAATATTGCACCAATGAAAATACGCAAGTTAAACACTTGCCTGGGATTTCAGAGGTCTGGTTTCCTGCTGATATTGGTGTGGTTGCGTTCTCCTCCTCGCGATCTACGCATTGGTGGTGACGGTGATGCAACGGTGGTGCAACGGTGGTGCAAATGGTGGTGTTTTTTGCCTTGAATCACCTTAAGAGCTCTCTCCTCTCTACTCCAATGGCCGTTATAGGGTTCTGAATGTTCTAACCCTAAAAGGCTGACTTAAATGGCTGCTAAGGATGGCTGAAATTCGTGGGTTTAATTACCCTATTTTGTAAAATGACCAAAATGCCCTCCCGGGTCACTAATTAAGCCTAAAAACATCCCGAGACCCAAACTAAACCCCTGGGTACACTTTTCTGACTATCTCGACCCTTGCGGACGCGTTGGCGCACTCAAAACAACCATACGAACAACTTATAAAATATTTACTTTTATATCTCAATAATTAGTCCCGACGCGACACGGGCGCGTCCTGACTAAAATTCTCAAAATTGACATTTCATTCACTTGTGACCTTTAATATAACCCATATCATATATTACTATGATCATTAGTAATATTCGACAATTTTTATATAATTACTAACTCTCGTCACGTTAATAATTATAACATAATTAATTTCCGGATTTTTATTAAATAATTCACTCTCATTAAATTTAACAAAACCCCCAAATTACTATAGCATAAAAATACGGGGTATTACATACTTCCCCCCTAATAACGGAATTTCGTCCCGAAATTCAAAAAATAAGGTATACCTGATAAGAACAAATCTGGATATCTCTCGCGCATATCTTCCTCACGCTCCCAAGTGGATTCCTCCACATTATGGTGTTCCCACTGGACCCGCACAAGTGGAACTATCTTCGACCTCAATCTCCTCTCACTAAAGTCTAGGATAGCCACCGGTCTCTCCTCGTAGGAGCTATCAGGCTGTAAGTCGATCTCCTCTATCGCGATGTGAGTATGGGCCATATCATCTCGAAGGTATCGTCTCAACGACGAGATGTGAAATACATCGTGAATGCGATGTAAATGTTCCGGCAGTCCCAATCTGTATGCAACTAGCCCAATCCTCTCAATGATGGGAAATGCCCCCACGTACCTTGGAGCCAACTTCCCTTTCTTCCCAAACCTCATCACTCCTTTCATAGGATACACACACAGTAACACTTGGTCCCCCACATTAAACTCCCTGAAGAACCGTTTCGCATCGGCATAGCTCTTTTGTCTGTCCTGGGCTACTCGAATGCGACCCCTGATCATCTCAATCCTTGCAGAGGTCTCCTGAATCACCTCTGGTTCTAGAAACTTGTCATCCCCCACCTCAAGCCAACAAGTTGGGGAACGACAAGGACTGCCATACAAAGCCTCAAATGGAGCCATACCAATCGTGAACTGATAAGAGTTATTATAAGCAAACTGTACCAGTGGAAGGTGTGGCTCCTAACCTCCTCCAAAATCGAGAACACACATGCGTAGCATATCCTCTAACATCTGATTATTACGCTCTATCTGTCCATCTGTCTGTGGGTGATAAGCTGAACTCAACCTCAACTCAGTACCCATAGCCTCCTGAAAGCTTTCCCAAAAACGCGACACGAAAATCTTGTCTCTATCGGACACAATATTCAGGGGCACCACGTGTAATCTTACAATCTCCCCGATGAACAACCGAGCATACTGACCGATGGTATAATCTTTCCGCACCGCCAAAAAATGAGCCACCTTGGTCAAACGGTCTATAATCACCCAGATAGAATCGTGGCCCCTCTGTGATGTAGGCAACCCTGTAATGAAGTCCATGGAAATACTCTCCCACTTCCACGCGGGTATTTCCAATGGTTGAAGCAATCCTGATGGTTTCTGGTGGTCCACCTTCACCAGCTGGCAGGTGGAACACTTGGCCACAAACTCAGCAATGTCCTTCTTCATCCCACTCCCCCAGTATTATCGCCTCATATCCTGGTACATCTTATCGCCTCCCGGATGTACTGCAAATCGGGACCCATGAGAATGAGTCATCACTTCATGACGTAACTCTGCTCCTTCTGGAACCCCTAATCTCCCATTAAATCTCAAAGGTCCATCAGAAATAACAGAATAGGACTCAGCACCCTCGGCTAAAAGTCGCACAATCTTCTCCTGGCAAAACGGGTCTGTGGTCTGTGCCTGTATCACCCTCGTAACAATCTCGGGTGTGACCGACATCACGGATATGAAAGAACGTGCTACGGCGTCTTGGTGACCCAGCTCTTTCCACTTTGCTTTCCAAATGTCCGCTACATCTTCTACCGGTCTACGGCTCAACGCATCAGCAACTACGTTGGCCTTCCTCGGATGATACTGTATATCAAACTGGTAATCTTTCACAAACTCTAACCACCTGCGCTGACGCATATTCAGCTCTCGCTGAGTGAACAGGTACTGCAGTGATTTATGGTTTGTGAACAAACATAATTTCTCTGCCAATAGATAGTGCCTCCAAATTCTCAATGCAAAGACGACCGCTGCTAACTCCAGGTCGTGGGTGGGGTAATTCTTCTCATGCGGCTTAAGCTTGCGGGAAGCAAAAGCTATAGCCTTCTCCTCTTGCTCGAGTACTACTCCAAGTCGTCGTAAAGACGCATCAGTGTAAACCAGGTACTCCACACCCGGTTTCGGTAAGGCAAGGACTGGTGCTGAAGTAAGCTTGTCTTTCAGCTCGTCGAAAGCTAATTGACAAGCATCATCCCAAACATACGGTATCCCTTTGCGAGTCAAATTCGTCAACAGACCCGCTATCTTGGAGAATCCCCGAATAAATCTCCTGTAGTATCCGGCTAACCCCAAGAAACTACGTACCTCTGTCGGTGTCGTGGGCTGTCCCCACTCCCTCACTGCTGATACCTTATTCGGGTCAACTGCTATCCCTTGCTCAGAAATAACATGGCCCAAGAACTGTACCTCTCGTAACCAGAATCCACACTTCTCGTACTTAGCATACAACTGATGCTCTCACAGAGTCTGAAGAACCTGCCTCAAGTGCTCGGCATGCTCCTCCTCGGAATGGGAATATATCAAGATGTCATCTATGAAGACAATGACAAACTGATCCAAGAACTCTCTGAACACTCGATTCATTAAGTTCATGAATACGGCTGGAGCATTAGTGAGGCCAAACGGCATCACTCTGAACTCGTAAGACCCATATCTCATCAAGAATGCAGTCTTTGAAACATCCTGCTCCCTAATACGTAGCTGATGGTACCCCGACCTCAGATCTATCTTCGAAAAGAAATTCCCTCCCCTCAACTGGTCGAACCGATCATCGATTCGAGGCAATGGATACTTATTCCGTATCGTGACCTTGTTCAATTCCCGGTAGTCCACACACAACCTCAGTGAACCATCTCTCTTCTTCACAAACAAAACTGGAGCGCCCCAAGGTGAGGTACTTCTGCGAATGAAGCCCTGACCTAACAACTGCTCGATCTGATCTCGTAGCTCTCGCATCTCTGTCGGAGCCATACGGTATGGTGCGCGTGATATAGGTCTCGTATGTGGCAATAAGTCTATAACAAAATCTATCTCTCGACTGGGGGGTAGGCCTGGTATTTCCTGAAACACATCGGAATATTCCCTAACAACTGCGATCGAATCCAAAGGGATCACAACCTCCTTAGAGGTATCCTCCTCTATATAATACAAATGAGCGGTCGAGCCTCCCTTTGGGTGAGGCATCGCCACTACAAACATCTCCTGCCCCGGAATGGCAAAAACAATGCTCCCACCGAAGCAATCAATCATGGCTCTATAAGCTACGAACCAATCCATACCGATAATCACATCGTGCTCATGCATGTCTAAAACTAACATGTCTGCAGGTAATACCAGACTACCGATCTCTATCCCCACTCCTCGGCATATAAAGAAAATAAGTGACCCACTCCCCAATGGTGAGTCAACACACGTCACTGTGCTCTCTGCTGTGGCTAACAACCCTAAGGCCTTCGCAAAATGCGTAGCTATAAAACAATGCGTGGCCCCCGTATCGAATAAAACCCGACCCATAGTACCATGGATAGGAAACGTACCCTCAATCGCGGGTGGTGCCTGTGGAGCTGCTGCCTGGTGGATGTTATAGACACGTCCATACTGTAACTGCCCCTGCTGCACTGGAGCTGCTGGGATGGCTGGTAGGGCTGGCGCTTGGGCTGGAGCTGGAAGGGCAGGTGGAAAAAGTGGCCTCTGTGGCTCATTACGGGCTCCCTGCTGCTGCGGGGCCCTATCGCCTTCTGGGCAATCCTGACGCTTATGGCCGTGCTTGCCGCACACAAAACACTGGCCTCTGAAATTACCTCCCCTCTGTCCCTGCTGACCACGGCCCTACTGGTCGTTACCTACAGGCCATTGGCCCTGTTGGCCCTGATGTGCACGTTGTTGGCCCTGCTGGCCCTGTTGATTAGGTTGGCCCTGCTGGCCCTGCCTATAACCCCCATTTCCCTGCCTGGGATCACCCGAACGGAATCGCTTAGCAGGGTCCCCCTGATGGGAACTCTGCTCGTCCTGACGAGTCTGTCCATGAGATGGTGCCCCACCGGCACCGTTACCCCCGGTCCTGCCCTGCTGGCTGGACTCTCCTACTCTCTTGCTTCCTTGAAGATGGAAGCGGTGATCCGGGCAATGTAGTAACGCTGCATTGAGTACATCAGTGAACGTACTTAGGGATAAGTTCCCAATAAGGTGCTGACGGATCCTCAAAGCTAACCCGTCGATAAACAACAAAATCTTCTTGCTCTCAGTAGGTGCCTCATCTGGCACAATGGTGAGAAGTCTCGTGAACTCCTCCTCATACTCTGCTACAGTAAGATTATCTTGCTTCAGATTTAGTAGTTTCCGCCTCATCTCAGTCTACACTGCAGGTGGAAAATACTTGCGGTCAAACCGCTCCCAGAACATCTGAATAGGGATCGTGTCCCTCTCCCCCAAAGTAGTAGTGGACTCCCACCACTGCAACGCGGCTCCCACCAGCTTAAAGGAATACAATAACTGCTTTTGTACCTCGGTGCACTCATACATGCGAAGATGCCGCTGGATGTCTTTCTTCCATTGGCTAACCGTGACAATGTCGGAGCTACCAGAGAACTCAGGGGGATGTGCTTTCTGAAAAGCATCCCGAACCCTCTCCCATGCAGATGGGAGCGGTGCTGGTACTGGCGCCACTGCCTGAACCTGGGCTGGAGCCTGCTGAATCACCGCTATCGCGGCATTCACCGCCTGAGCAACTATGGCGGCTACTTCATTAGCATTCATTGTGCCTGGTGCCAGAGCTGCTGGTTGCTCGGCCTGGGCACGCCTATCTCTCGGAGCACGTCTCGGAGGCATCTGAAACGTGAACAAAATTTATCAGTCTACAGTTATCATCGAATCTCAAATAGCTGAAGACTTAAACGTAAAAGCAGGAATACAACAATCCTAAAAATAGGGCTCTATAGTAAAAGCGTTAAGCTGAAAGCGAAATAAGCCGTACAGATCCTAAGGACACTAGAACCTGGCTCTGATACCACCTGTGCCACCCCGCCTAATTAAATACCGGGCGATCACTCCTTTATTAAATTAAATCAAGGTAAACAGTTGGTTCATTGTCAGTATCACTATCGATAAAAATAACTTTTCCAATTTAACACCATAAATAATTAAGCTAAGTGTCAAAACATTTTCCATACAAAACTTTCCAAATTTTAATTAAAGAAAAAGATTTATTTTAATTTAAAACAACATTTCTACAATAAAGAATCACACCACAATAAACCAAATAACATAATACATTCGTCAATCGAATGTCAACAAATCGAACTAAAACCAGAAACCCATCCTGAATAAATCCCATAGGACAATACTGGAAATAAAAGAAATAAAAAATCCCAACAACAAATGAAATGATGAAAAGGGCGACACGTGCCCAATAAATGAGAATAATAGGAGTGGAGTCAATAATGGAAGCTGTCTACTCAAGTGACCTACAACTCCCACCTAAACTGCAGCTCGTCCTTCTCAAGGGATCCTAAGCAAGACGCCCCTGTGGCTGGGCACCTGAAAATATACATATATATATACAAGGGAGAGAGAGAGAGGAAAAGAAACGGGTCAGAGCCCGAAAGTGTGTTTGATTTTAAAATACGTTAAGCAAGTATTTAAATTGATACAGGCCAATGAAAATCATATTAGTTCGACACTCTCTTGAGAAATTCTCACCTCTCTTCTAATGTGCACGCCTATCGTACTAACCTTCCCAAATAATTTAGTTTATCTTAACTTACTCATAAGTTTTCAAAACCGAACTATGACAATGTTTTAAAAAGGTTACTTTCAATATGTAGCACTCCTCTCGTTTTAGCTTCATTAAATTATAAAGTTTCCCAGTGTCTTCTCATACTTTCACAAAACAAGTATTTATTATTGCGTCAACAACTATGTCCTACTTATCAAATCACAGTAGGCAGTTTAAATTTTATAACCTCATATATATATTAACTACTCGTATAATATATATATATAACAGCACCCTAACTAAACTATGGTGCGGGCATACTCTGCTATCCAATCCACATATCGCTCACACAAAGGGAAATACAAGTTCGGAATCACTCTCGAACTGTATTAACATATACAAAACAATGTTGAGGCGAAGCATAGATTCCAAGTCCAAGAGGTCAGTACATACCCGCACGTCTCTTAGGACCGTCCGACTATCAATCTGATAGCCCGTACCTAGGATCTCTATCTTCTAGGGTACGAATCAATATCCCCCATAAAGCAACACAGGATAAGATCGTCCCAGCGCGGTAACCTCAGGGATAGCAAGTACCGCGGGTACATTTTTCACATGTATATAATATATGTACACACAATCATATAAATATACCCATTCATCATATTAATATAGGTTCCTCCCGTTACCCATACTCACAACATTTATCCTTAATTTCCCATTATTATGATTACCTATAAGGTTTCGTCTCTAACCTTAACTCGAAGGGTTTTCTCACTAGTTACGTGACACTCGTGGATTCTATCCATCCAAATAGCAAAATCAGTAGGTAAACGTCTATTCTCTATCATAAGTATTTGATGTAATCTCTCACTTGAATTACGTAGTTTCTTCGTCCTTTAAATAATTGTCCCTAAAATACAATTATCATCTCATAATAAAGTTCTCAACACTTAATCATATGCCCTACTGGTCTCTCCTATATCCCAAAACATTTTATTCATATAGCCCAAAAGCTATTTCACGTTGAATCATGTTCAATTAATTAAACAAGGGGAAATAAGAGTGTGCCAGGAAGGGTCGATTGATCGAGGTCTGGGGCTTGATCGATCGAACCTTCGATCGATCGAAGCTCTAGGCTCGATCAATCGATCAAGCAGGTCTGCGAAATCCTGCAGAAGTGGAGTTACGGGTTTTACCAAAATTCTTCACCCAAATCAATATTTTCCAACACTAATCGTCCCAAAACTCCTACTACAAACATAATAACGTATTTCCAGATGTTTTTAACGTTAAGCATGCGTATATCCATCATTAAACATGGTTAAACAACCAAAAATCTCATTTAAACATCAAGAACCCTAATGTTTTCTTAACTTTTGTTCTAATCAGTTTTCTCCCAAATTTCCTTCTAACATATCATCAAAAATTCGTGGGTAAATCATCTACTTTACATAATATTTCCAGAATATGGTTATAATGTTTTCTACATGCAAATCCCTACCAAAATTAGGGTTTTCTTCCATTGATTACACTCCTAATCATTCCTACACTAATATGAATATTGCACCAACGAAAATACGCAAGTTAAACACTTGCCTGAGATTTCAGAGGACTGGTTTCTTACTGATATTGGTGTGGTTGCATTCTCCTCCTCGTGATCTACGCGTTGGTGGTGACGGTGGTGCAACGGTGGTGCAAATGGTGGTGTTTTTGGCCTTGAATCACCTTGAGAGCTCTCTCCTCTCTCCTCCAATGGCCGTTCTAGGGTTCTGAATGTTCTAACCCTAAAAGGATGACTTAAATGGCTGCTAAGGATGGCTGAAATTCGTGGGTTTAATTAACCTACTTTGTAAAATGACCAAAATGCCCTCCCGGGTCACTAATTAAGCCTAAAAACATCCCGAGACCCAAACTAAACCCCCGGGTGCACTTTTCTGACTATCTCGACCCTTCCGGATGCGTTGGTGAAACTCAAAATGACCATACGAACAACTTATAAAATATTTACTTTTATATCTCAATAATTAGTCCCGACGCGACACCGGCGCGTCCCGACTAAAATTCTCAAAATTGACATTTCATTCACTTGTGACCTTTAATATAACCCATATCATATATTACTATGATCATTAGTAATATTCGACAATTTTTATATAATTACTAACTCTCATCACGTTAATAATTATAACATAATTAATTTCTGGATTTTTATTAAATAATTCACTCTCATTAAATTTAACAAAACCCCTAAATTACTATAGCATAAAAATACGGGGTATTACATGTCCCAGGACCGGTCGACCGGGCTTTTGCGGGAGGCTTACTGCTTTCCTACAAAGGTATAAAGTTTGAGAGCGGTCGACCGCGGTTCCTGGACCGATCGACCGGACTCTCCCACCTGAGCCTTTGGTATTTCTTCTTAGGCCAAACTTGACACGCGGTCGACCGCGGTCTTGGGACCGGTCGACCGGTCCCCTGTTTTTCACCTTTAAACTTTATTTTGCTTTCTAGGTTTACTTTCTTTAATAGGATCTAGGAACCTTCTTGCATGAAGTAAACTTAAAGTCCTAGAGTTCTTAATGAGTTGGGTTACTACCCTAGTATAGAGATGGTTTAGGCGGGGTTTTCCGGGGTTAGGCCTTTTGATGATAGGGCATTCTTTCTTCTAGTTGATTCTTGTATCTAGGGAATGCATTATTATGTTTGGGAGACCTTAGAAGCTCATTGGAGATATGTTATTCTTGATGATTTATTATATCTATCAACGAATCTTGAGAGAATAATTGAAAGTCTATTTATTCCTTGAGGTCAAATGTCAATGTAAATGTGTACGGCTCCGGATTTAAAAAGGGGAAATATTTACTTAATGTAAATGATTATGGTCTCGGATAGTTGGAATATACATTTGCTAAAATGTAAATGGAATTGAATATAAAACATGCTTTTGCTCAAATGAAATTGGATACGGAAATGATGGTAAATGATAATTTACTTAATCATTAACATGAAATGGAAATTTGGTTAAACACACCTCTCTAAATGACATCATAAGGGAAGTTTGCGCGCTTGGTGATGCCCCCTGGCTAGTGAATGCAGGGTGGATATAGTCCTAGGCCATATGCGGGGTTTTATGTGTTTTTCTGCGCTGGTTAGGGGATTCCGGGTGTGGTCTTGATTTTCCCGCAAGCATATGGCCGCTTCCCGACGTTGCGTTATGAGTCCAGGTTGTCTTGTATAGATAGGCCCTGGAAGATGATGGTCATTTAGGGGCGCGCCCAGTGGGGAAACTCGGAGGGGCAGACTTAGAATCGTTGTATGCTTATGAATATAACCATTCTAAATCAAGTGGGACTTGATGTATGATTTCTTGCCATAAAGAGCATTAAATGTTGATTATATTCCTGCTAAGGAATGGTAATGCCAGGACGGGCATGTAAGTAAAATAAAAAGCCACAAAGAGCTTAAAATTGAGATAAAAGCCATAAAGGGCTTATAGTTATAGATTTATTTTCCTGTTGAGGAATAAACTATGACATGAATCGGGGTATATGATAAAAGTTTTATTTATGTTAATCTTTCCTTTCTCTTGCTTAGTTAAAATTAAACTCATGCTTTTCTTTACTGTCTTAGCCTATGTTTTAGAACTGTGTAGATAGACTTTATTCTTCCTAGGATGATGATATTCATAACTGTCATACTCTTTATTCATCTGGTAATCATATAGAACCGGGCCCTGACCCGTTTACACTTCTTATTGCGTATGCATATTGTCTCTGCTCTGGTACTCCTCCACAGGGATGCCTGATTTGAATTCCTATTCCGATGTCCTCGGCGAGCCATGATGCATTGTGGGTATTACGGGTAACAATTGGTATAGACGTTTTCATTTTTCCATTCTAGTTAAGATCAAGTCTTTTATTCGGGCGAGGTGCCCAAGCTTTTGTAAATGTCTAATGAAATGTAATAAGTAACTTATTGAACTTTTGTATTATTGGTGTATCAGTTTGGTGACCGGAAACAT
Source organism: Sambucus nigra (assembly GCA_949130495.1). Classification (NCBI taxonomy): domain Eukaryota; kingdom Viridiplantae; phylum Streptophyta; class Magnoliopsida; order Dipsacales; family Adoxaceae; genus Sambucus; species Sambucus nigra. The sequence goes on along the minus strand of OX422218.1, from coordinate 32,446,658 downwards.
ATTCGGTCTTTTTATTGTATTCTTGTTGTATTATTTGTATAAGTCTTGGTGTTTCCCTTATCTTTCAAGAATTGGGTTGTTTGTTTTCATTTATTTACTTTCAAATCAAAATTTTGGCAACCCGTTTTCTGAAATATTGGGTGGTTATCCTCGATACTCTATATTTTTATTGTGATGCTGAGAATGATTCCATCTATGATTTTGTTATATTGGAGTATTGGGCTGGCCACCCCCTATTTTGGTGAGCGGGTTGTCACAGATGGTATCAGAGCATCTGGTTCTAGAGTCCTTAGGAATATGTGTGGATGCCTTAAGTTTCTGCGTTGCTCTTGATTTGACATAAAGCCTTAGGATTAAGATCGTTGGTTTCTCTTGTGAGATTTCGTTCTTTTTCCATGAGGTAGAATCTATAGAATCTTCTGCGCATTCGTGTGAGATATAGTAAGTTGATTGGAGAAGGGAGTCATGGGGAGGACTTTTGAGAACTGTAAATTGTAGTCGGGGATGAGGACCGCTTTGGAGGTCGCTCCCTTTTTGTAGTATTTTCTTGTCTTGCTACTACGGCTACTAATTTCAGTTGATGTAGTTTTCCCAAGTACCGCGAGAAGTAGAAAGTGGTACTGAGCTTGAGATTTCAAGCGATGTTAAATCGAAGAGGAGAAGTGCTCTGAGTAGGATTGAGGATAATCCTTCACCCGTATGAGTAGTGTTGGGATGGTGAAAATATGGTCGCCATATTCGTGGGTGCCGAAAGTTTGGCCCATAGAGAAGCCTAGTGGATACTTGCAATGGCGAGTTTCTCTGGGATAACTAGACTGAGGAGAAGGTGGATTCTCGAAGGTTCACAAATGTTCGGCTAAAGACCGATGGGGAATAAGGTGTTGTACGGTTAGGGAGACCGTGCACTAGGAAATGATAGGCTCCAGAATAGGTGTCGTTAACACTTCTATTGGAGTAGGATTCATGAAACCCCGTTGGTGGACATCCGCCTGGGGAGATTTCATTGAACTAAGGAAGAGGAGGCCGAGAGCATGTCCTCTTTTACTGAGGAAGTAAGAGGGATTGTGTGGGCAATTGTTGTTAGCCAGTGTAACAATGGTTAGGATATGGAGTCTGAGAACCATTACTATTGACCCGGAGTGATTGGCATAATTGGTTGGTGGGAATTCTGCCTTATTAGTGGGTGGTGTATTCCTTAGGATAAGACTTACTAGTATTATATCTACTGTAGATTCGAGTGTGTAGTTTGAGCTCGTTGTAGTTTTGATGCGATTATAGAAGAGTAATTAGATGACTTCCGTAGTAGGGAAGTTTAATGATTTCTTCACTCGTTATGAAACGAGTGATGATATTTTAAAGGTATATGTGTTGCATGTAATGTGTGGTATGAGTGTTCTATTGCTTGTTGCATTGTATGTGGTTGTTATGACTTATCTCCACGACCAACAAAGTTAAGTAGTAATGCATAGGAGGGGTTCCTTGTTTGGATTCCGCTTTTGCGGGACGCTCCACGCGTGAACCTTAACGGCGTTGGGAGTGGAGAGATGCCGTTTTCTTTTCTTTTAATTTATGTATTATACGTGACTAAATGTATTTTGGTTGGTTTGGGGGTGATAGCAAGCAAATAAAATTGTGAGGCTATCTTACTTCTAGTTCAAAATGGAACTAGTTGTACTATGATTTCTCCCCTCGATACAGGTTGAGAATTTATAGAGGTGAATCGAGGTAGGTAGGAGATTTTGTTATTCATTTTATTACCTTGTGTGAGTGTTTGATTAATTGTTTGTTTGTTTTGTCTATGCATGTTACACTTATCTCCATGATCAACTAGTTAAGTAGGCATGTGTCGGAGGGGTTCCTTGTTTGGATTTCGATTCGGCGAGACACTCCGCCGCATGAACACTTAATGATGTTGTGATTGGAAAAACGCTATTCTTTTCCTTTTTGTTTATTTTATTTATTTTGTTGTTAGATGTGGGATAGGAAGGATTAGCCGAGAATCACGTAGTAGAGTGATTAAGGGCTATTGAAGTGCGAGATAGAAGCACTGTATATAGTTCTCTCCTCTGACCGATGTGAGGGAGACTGTGACACGAAGTCGAATTGAGACTTCGGGATTGTGCCAAAAGGGGCCATGTTTATATAAGGAGATATGTATTTGGAAGGCTCCACCGGAAGTGAATGTCAGATCAGTTAAAATTTATTGATCCCGATTATATGTTTTAGACCATCACATCTTAATGACCGACGATGCGAGGTAGTAGTGTAACGGGAGGTTTCCTTGTCTGGATTTCGCCTCGGCGAGACGTCCCACGCATGAAACCGAGCGAACGTTGGGAGTTGAGATAGGTCTTGGACACTAGGACGATACTTAGTATTTCATATATATACGACTTAGATAGGATATCTATAGATAGACCTTAGAATTCATTAGAACTTTAGGGCTATTAGGGCATGTGATGTTAATTGAGGAAGGTGGTAAGGAATGGACCACGAGTAATTCGTGGGTTGGGATTAGATCCCTAGGAATGAGATTTATGGGGTCTCGAGAGGTTTGGTAGGTTTGGCCGTAGTACATGAGGCGTTTCTTAGAAATAGTGTTACGTTGGAACTTTTTTTTTTTCGGGGAGTTAAAAAGACGGGTGGACCCTCACTCCTGAGCCCATGATAGTGAGCTCGAGAGTGGTTGTAATGGAGAAGTTTCTGTCAAGTTGGGGAATAATGATACTGGAGCATAGACCCATCGTTTATGCATCTCACAAGCTTAAAATTGTGGGAAGTATTATTCCATGCCTGAATTAAAATTTCATCGTGGTGGTGATCACCTTAAATAGATAAGGCACTTCTTCCTGGGCAGGAAATCTAGTCTCTCTCTCTAGCAGCGAGTTGTTACTTTATGTCGTGGGAGAAATCGAGTTGGTGCTCGAAGTTCAGAAGGACTAGTGATTGGATATTTTCTCATTCGCTAAGGAAATGAGATTTGGGGTAGGAGATGCGTCGAGTAAGAGAACCGTCAGAGATATTTGTGTTGGCTTGGAAAGCCAAATGTAACGAGCATGACTCAGAAGACTCTGTAGCAAGGGCATTCCGGTCTGTGATCGACCACTTCACCTACTCGTGCGAAGAAGAGTATCGGTGGAATGAATAAGGGTACATTCATAGGCGTTTGCATTGAATTGTCAGCAGTGTTCTGGTCATGATCCTATTAGAGAAATTGTTGGTCGTTTGACCAGACTGTTGCATTTTCGGCCTTTATGAGTGAACTTCATGTGGATGAATACGGCCCGCTCTTTTAAGAGGAATGGATGAACCGTGGGAGGTGCCTATTAAAATAGGGTAGACCGAGACTTGATATTCGTGTCGGAGTTTCGGTACAAGTTTCCATGAAGTAATGGGAACCATAAGGAAATGGAGTATACCTTACCCCTAACTCGGATGAAAATGGAGGAGGCCGGCTTAATGATGAAAGGCGTATCTTGATTCTACGCCTTAGAGTACATGACTGACGGAGCAGTAGTGTGTATGGATGGAAATCCCTGCACAACCATTAGGCTTTGGAATGGCCTTATGGATCATTTCCTAAGGCATTGGCATTGTAAGTGACCTAGCGTAGTCGATTGATTAATTTGCTTACTCGTTGGAAGGAACCAACAGGTAATATGTTCCTTGGACTTGGAGTGGTCTCGGTACATTCCTTTAAAGATTTGGCTTTTAAGCCATACACCTTGATGAGATACATCAATGTGAGGATAAGTTGAGTAGCGTTGGGGATAATCCACTTAGCGTCGGTATGGGTGCCCCGAGGGGAGATGTAACATGATTCTGGAGGTTGGACGATTTGTGCTGAGTCATGAGGGCATCATCTTCCGCCGTAGGGATCTAGAATCGATAGTTAGTGAGGAGCGATTTGTGCTATAGTAGAGCACAATTGCTGTAGGCTGAGATCGATGGGGTCGATCTTGGTTCGGGTCCTTTTGGGACGTTGCGATAACCAGGGGTTTGTTTAGGATGGTAGAATCCTAGATTAGAGTAGTATACCCTTTATGAGAGTTGGGTATGCTCGAATTTTGGGGGCAAAATTCCCTCTTAAGGGAGGGAGTATGTAACAACCCTCAATTTTGGGAGGCTCATTTTATATTAATTTTATCGCATAAGGTAATTATATAAAATGTGGGGACTGGGGTAATATTAATTGAATGAATTGGAAGTTAATATTTACTATTTTGACGCATATTTACTGTAGGTGAAAGTAAATATCGTCGGGTTGCATGTTTGCAGTGTCAGGTATTTAAACTGACATTTTGATTTAAATAATATTGGAACTCGAAATAATTTATAAAATTTTCGGATGCCGGTTTAGAGGGTGTAGTTAGTCTTGGAAGGTGCGAGCCAGTCAAAATAAGTGCTATATTGTATTTTTATGTTTCGGGCACTTTTACCTGGTTTTAGCTTAAACGCGTATTTGGGGGTCATTTTTAATGTGGTATTAATCATTTAAGTTGGGATTTTAACCGAAGACACGATTTAAGTCTTCTAAAATCCCCTAATTTCCTTATTTTATGTCTTACACTTACAGAGAAAAGGAGAGAAAGAGAGCTTGGGAGAGAAGTGGAGAAAGAAGAGAGAGAATGAAGATTGGAGATGGATTGTTGCTACTACTCAAGGAAATCTGAATTTGTAACCCTAAGGCAAGTTTTCTACTTTCTAATATGTGATCTAAGATGAATAATTTGTATGATAGTTGTGTATTTGTATTCATGAATAAAAAATGGAGATTTATGGGATTTAAACCCTAATATTAGTTTTGATGATGAAAAGGGTGGGTTTTAATTGTTACAAATCATATAGGATAATCTTGAGGTAGTTAAAATTGGTTGGTTGTGTGTAAAATGAAAGGGATTTTGAGCTTTGGGTTTAGCTTTTGGAAGAACCCTAGGTCTGCTACGACCGGTCGACCGCTGTCCCAGGACCAGTCGACCGAGCTTTTGCGGGAGGCTTATTGCTTTCCTACAAAGGTATAAAGTTTGAGAGCGGTCGACCGTGGTTCCCGGACCGGTCGACCGGACTCTCCCACCAGAGCCTTCTGTATTTCTTCTTAGGCCAAACTTGAGACGCGGTCGACCGCGGTCTTGGGACCGGTCGACCGGTCCCCTGTTTTTCACCTTTAAACTTGATTTTGCTTTCTAGGTTTACTTTCTTTAATAGGATCTAGGAACCTTCTTGCATGATGTAAACTTAGAGTCCTAGAGTTCTTAATGAGTTGGGTTACTACCCTAGTCTAGAGATGGTTTAGGCGGGGTTTTCCGGGGTTAGGCCTTTTGATGATAGGGCATTCTTTCTTCTAGTTGATTCCTGTAACTAGGGAATGCATTATTATGTTTGGGAGAACTTAGAAGGTCATTGGAGCTATGTTATTCTTGATGATTTATTATATCTATCAACGAATCTTGAGAGAATAATTGAAAGTCTATTTATTCCTTGAGGTCAAATGTCAATGTAAATGTTTACGGCTCCAGATTTAAAAAGGGGAAATATTTACATAATGTAAATGATTATGGTCTCGGATAGTTGAAATATACATTTGCTAAAATGTAAATGGAATTCAATATAAAACATGCTTTTGCTCAAATGAAATTGGATACGGAAATGATGGTAAATGATAATTTACTTAATCATTAACATGAAATGGAAATTTGGTTAAACACTCCTCTATAAATGACATCATAAGGGAAGTTCGCGCGCTTGGTGATGCCCCCTGGCTAGTGAATGCAGGGTGGATATAGTCTTAGGCCATATGCGGGGTTTTATATGTTTTTTTGCGCTGGTTAGGGGATTCTGGGTGTGGTCCTGACTTTCCCGCAGGCATATGGCCGCTTCCCGACGTTGCGTTATGAGCCCAGGTTGTCTTGTATAGATAGGCCCTGGAAGATGATGGTCATTTAGGGGCGCGCCCAGTGGGGAAACTCGGAGGGGCGGTCTTAGAATCATTGTATGCTTATGAATATAACCATTCTAAATCAAGTGGGACTTGATGTATGATTTCTTGCAATAAAGAGCATTAAATGTTGATTATATTCCTGCTAAGGAATGGTAATGCCAGGACGGGCATGTAATTAAAATAAAAATCCACAAAGAGCTTAAAATTGAGATAAAAGCCATAAACAGCTTATAGTCATAGGTTTATTTTCCTGTTGAGGAATAAACTATGACATGAATCGGGGTATATGATAGAAGTTTTATTTATGTTAATCTTTCCTTTCTCCTGCTTAGTTAAAATTAAACTCATGCTTTTCTTTACTGTCTTAGCCTATGTTTTAGAACTGTGTAGATAGACTTTATTCTTCCTAGCATGATGATATTCATAACTGTCATACTCTTTATTCATCTGGTAATCATATAGAACCGGGCCCTGACCCGTTTACACTTCTTGTTGCATATGCATCTTGTCTCTGCTCAGGTACTCCTCCGCAGGGATGCCTGATTTGAATTCCTATTTCGATGTCCTCGGCGAGCCGTGATGCATTGCGGGTATTACGGGTCACAATTGGTATAGACGTTTTCATTTTTGCATTCTACTTAAGATCAAGTCTTTTATTCGGGCGAGGTGCCCAAGCTTTTGTAAATGTCTAATGAAATGTAATAAGTAACTTATTGAACTTTTGTATTATTGGTGTATTAGTTTGGTGACCGAAAACATATTCGGTCTTTTTATTGTATTCTTGTTGTATTATTTGTATAAGTCTTGGGGTTTCCCTTATCTTTCAGGAATTGGGTTGTTTGTTTTCATTTCTTTACTTTCAAATCAAAATTTTCTGAAATATTGGGTGGTTATCCTCGATACTCTATATTTTTATTGTGATGCTGAGAATGATTCCATCTATGATTCCGTTATATTGGAGTATTGGGCTCGCCACCCTCTATTTTGGTGAGCGTGTTCTCACATTCAACAACATGAATCATTGGCCTGTGTTTGGCACGAGACTCATCAAAATATGAATATTAACAATAACGTAAGTCCAATATCCTACGATATGAGATATGTTGACCTGTGTTTGGCACGAATATTCAACTAAAATAGGATCATTAGAGCAATGTTTTATCAGAGTTCTAGATAAAACATAGGTGAAATATGGGAAAACTTAAATCTTTTCAAAAAAAAAATAAGTTAGCATCAAGGAACTGTAGGAAATTACTCCAAAATCTCAAATATTCGAAGGAATTCAAAAATATTTTTTCTGGAAGTCAGAAACATTATTTATGCAAAATCAATGCCCCCCAAAATATTATACTCAAAACTTAATGTATAATTAATGGTCCAAATATAAATGCATACACAATAATCTAATATTTACAATTATAGATTAAGACACTTTTATGTCTTCCCCATCCAACATCATATAAATATTATTGTCGAAACATCAATTCATAATTACATTAGGACCTTTGGGCTACCAATTATAGATTATGCACAATAACCTAATATATCGAAATGTTATTGTCAGACACATAATCATACATCTAATATTCAAAATTTTATATTGAACCCTTTCATCAATACCAAATAATACATAAGATGAATATTAGAACAACCATGAACATTAAAAACAACCACTGTGGTGGAAAATACATAATATTTGGGAAAATCATAATTTTTGCCAAAAATAGAATATTTTAGTTACCACCATAGAGATGTAGATAATTACTCCAGGATCTCAAAACAATTTGCGGAATTCAAAAATCAATTTTCTGGAGTGAGATATTGACGTCAACATTATTACCAAAAACGACAAAAACGCAATTTTAAGGGTCTTAACGACGTCAAAACGCAAAAGTAAGGTGGTGCCATTGTATACAATGGGTTTTATTTATTTCGACGTTTCCAGTCGATCATGTCAGTTTTGTAAAATTCCGAGCAAGTTTTGACCTTTCATTCTCACCAGTGAGTATTGGCGACAGAAGAAAAACGTCACAGAAAATCTCAGACACACTTTAAAAGCAGATTTAATGACAGAAATAAGACGTCGCAGAAGGTCTCAGGCACAAAAGCAATTAATGACATAAATAAAAATGTCGCAGAAAGTCTAAGGCACATATTTCATTATAGCCGAACATCAATACCAAAAATCATGAGATCTTAAACTTTAGCTCTGATACCACATATAAAATCATTCTTAAGAACACCCTAATATTAATCACGAACACATTAATATGATTAAACTTTAACATACAATTGTTCTTAATAAAAGGATCTTAGATCTTCATATTTTCATAAAATACATCTAAACGATATAAAATAAGACTTACCTTGATTCAATGCATTTATCAATCTTGATTAATTGCTCCATCAATCTCCCTTCTTAGAAAAATTATACTCAAAATAGAATATCGGAGTTTCTCTCCCACCTCAGAAATAGTGTGTTATGAGATGACTCTAGATGGTGTAGAGGTCTCTATTTATAAGGGGAAGAGGGCCAGAATCCTAGTGGAGGTGGGACTCTTTCAAGTCTCCCACTAATGCCACTAACCATCATGTGACTAACGGATAAGGTTTACCCAAATATTTTAATATCTTTATTTATCACATTCCTAATTAATTATCTGATATTTATCAAAACCACAATTATGGGAAATTCGAAATTTAATAAAATTGAAAATAAATAATTAATTTCATTACTTGACATAAATTTCCAACAGTTTATGCTAGATGTTATTGTCTAAAGCTAATATATGGATTTATGTGTCTTAGCGAGTAATCACCAATAAATAAGCACTTAAAAATAAAGAGATTGTCACTTTCATCATGCATATGTGCTGAATTTATTTATGAATGGACCAGAAAATCTACTTGACTTTCCTAACTAATAACATGAGCAAAGCATCTTGAACATGGATAAAAAGCACGATAGTTTATTTAAGCGGATGGTGTAACAAAGGATGCGAACATGTAGGTTACCCAACTATTAGTGCCAATAGTCAAAGGATATCGGGTATAAATGTGGTGGGCCTTGAGGAGGCATTTGATGAAGAACAGTCGAGATTGTAGAGACAAATTTTACTCGGACCACTGAGGATGGTATTAAGTGTTATAGAGAAGGGGTGACCAACTGTCGTAAATTCATCGACACATATTTTTCTTAATGGAAAAATCAAGAGACGTACATGTCTTTTTGGTAGGGGTTGTTGAGATCATATGGATGTTTAGAATACGAGTGTTTGAAGGATATGGAAGTGGAGACCTAAAATGACCCAAAGTTCATTACAAGTTTAAGGTCCTACTGCTATGGGTAACTTTTTTTTAAATACGGGGTTTGGTTGTGGCTGAGTTTGTCCTTCAATAATAATAGTTGATGGAGGAGCCGAATTAGATCTGTTAATGAAGCCAGAGGTCTTATCCATGGATTATTTATTGCATTGAATTTACATTGGGATTAATTATGATCATATGGTTGGCTATGATTTTAACTTATTGATGATTTTGTTCATTTAATTTCTCCAAATTCCTTGTGTCTGGAGAATAACTCATAAAGCCATTCACCTAACACCACAAGAGTAGTGAAAACATGTTTGCGGTGGCATTCACATATCCCAACAGTAAAAAGTCATTGTAAAAGGACATGATAATTAATGCTTTCAAGGCCCGATAATTTTTGCATCTATTGTGAATACACATCTCGAGATGTTTACAGCATGGTCAAATGGATACTTAATTGATTTAAAAAATTCACAAAACTCCTCTCTCTTATTTGGTATCAATGTGTTTATTGGTGGGGAGTTGGCAAATGACGCATTGGGATGCCTTTGTATGTGTAGTTCTGCCCTCATGCCAGCGTCTTCAAAATCAAAATGTTGTTCCTTCGTGTCCTTGTCCTTTCAATCAATGTTTAGCATATTTATAAGAAGACTATCACATATATTGTCCTCTATGTACGTCATCTGTATGTTTTATTTGTCCTATTTTGTTTTACTTGGTCAAGATTGTTTTTCTCATTGCTCGGATGCTTCCCATTCTTTAAAATTTATAAGTGTTGATGTAAAAAACTAGATTACTCTAATTATTCGATCACAGATAAATAAGACAAAAGATTTTAAAGGGGTTCAGCCTTATATGAATGGCCTACGTCCACTGTTCTGTTATTGCTGAGTGTTTGGGAATTCTCAATTACAAGTTCTATCAAGAAATTTCGGTCCCCTTGAATGAGGGTGATACAAGGTATTTATAGTCCTTAGGCGGTATATGAAAGGGTGTTACATTTAATACAGCGTGTGCATCAAGATAATAAGCATTCAATGAATAGTTGAACTGTTGATTATCTGGCAATCAATGCTGGGGCCGACATGCAGCTCGGACCGCCTTAGTTGCTCGTCGTCCAAGAGTTCCTCGGAGCATTGGAGTTCCTCGGAAGGTTGGTGTTCCTCAGTGTATACTTTTTGCTCGGAGTGTGTACGTTGGTAGGGGAAACAATCTTACTCGTTGCTATTGTGCCACGTAGATTGATACATGTCTTCTTATTATTCGTCCACATCAGCATACTAATTTTGGTATCAACAGAAGCCCCTAATGCTTCATATTTCGAACTTTGAGGAGTATGGAACATTATTTCTCGGTATATGGCGATATTAAATGACCTTCCTGGGTTTTAGGAGCCTTTTCTTCATATTTAATTTTCCTTCCAAATTCGCAGAAACTGCCTTTTTGCATTTTTATAGGCGCTCCGATCTTCGTGCCCTTTTTGTCTTTTTAGTCGCCGATAGCGTAATATTTCCTTTTTGTAATCATTTCTTTCTCCGTTTCCCAAGGCAAGGTATTTAAACTTCAGAGGCAATCCCATCGTCTTCTACCTTTTCAATTTCTGCTTTCGAGTTTTCTTAAGCTTTTCTCTCTCTTGTGCTTTCATTTCCTCCTTCGTTTGTTTGTCAATAGATCTCCTTTTTTCCTCTAAGATTTTCTTCCTTCTTCTTCATTTCTTTTTATTCACCATGGTTTATATTATCGAATCTCTTGAGAAGTTCCGCTCCGACTTCTCTATTCCTTCTTGGGTAACTTTGGAGGTTCTTTCTGAGCCTTCAAGTTATTTTGATTTGGCTGAGGGACACTGGTTCCCTAGCCTATTTATTGATGAATGTGGATTTTCTTTTGCACCAAATCCATTGTGTTTAGAGTTCTGTCAGTACTTCGACGTTGTCCCTGCAAAAATAGCCCCCAACACATGGAGAATAGTTAATGGGGTATATAGGATAAATCAAACTCATGGAACTCGTATAGGAATTCCTGAGATTATGTACTGTTACAGATGGGCTGTTTTAGACAACGTCTTTTTATTTAAAAACTAGGTTTTTGAATAGGGCCTTAGTAGTCAACCTCCCTGATGCCAACAAGGATTATTTTGAACACGGGGTAGTTATAAAAAATTGGCAACATGCCCCTTTGGTTGGAGATGCAGTATATGATGGTCCCAGATGCCCACCATATGGCAATGGGATAGGTCGTTTTCATCTTATTTTGTCTTTGAAATTATGATTTCATTGTATTTGATAAAATGTATGACTGATATTTCAATATGTTCTTGTTTGCATTTGACAGCAAGAGAAAAACTCCAAAAGAGTCAGAAGTTAATATAAAGCAGTTGAAACATATCTGGAGTTTGCATCAGAGGGTTGCAGACGAGCACATCAGGTCTGCTTCATATTTGTTGCAGTACAGGAGCTACACATCATCTTTTACTGCTCGTCCTGTGGTCAGCATTAGTGACCCATTGCCAGCTTCCGAGGAATCTTCACCAGACTCTCACATTCCTCTAAGCCAGAAGATGGGCAAGAGAAGAGTTCCTGCTATCTTCGAGGAGACTTCATCTGTCGGGGATGGAAAGAGGAACAAGGCTGAAGTCCCAAAGGGGACCAAGAAAATTGATGCAGTTCCTTCTGTTGCTGTTCAGAAGGCTGCCTAGAAGCCTCCAATGGCTCCGAGCAAGAAAAGTACTTCTGTGGAAGTGATCACTATTTCCCCCACCAAAGGTTCTTTGGCAGAAAATGCTAAAGTTCCACTGAGGAGATTGAAGAAATCCTCCTCGGTTAGTTTTTGTGAAGCCATTCCCCAGCTCCAAACTAGTGGAGTTGGTGTTTCAACCATCATTCCCCCGAGCTCTGCATTGTGCTCGGTAAAGACTTGGATTATTCCTGAAGTCCAAGGCATCGAGGAAAACATGACTAGGGATATGCTGACATCCCTAGCTACTCGTCACATTGGTTCAGTAAGTTTCTTTTTATCTTGAATTTTTCCTTCTATCAATATATGTATCTCGGCACTAACTCATCACTACTTTTTTTCAGCTGGTGAGTTGTTTTAACACCATTGTGAAGAAAGATGAAGCACTCAAGGCTTCAAGCTCCTCGTCTGGAGTAGAAGATGCATTCCAGGGTTTGGCCCAATCTCTGAAGGAATCCCGTCAGAAGTACGACGAGGATAAAGGTGTATGGGAGAAGAAATTGGCTGCATCTGAAGCAGAGAAGGTGCAGTTGGGAAACAAAGTGAAGGACTTGGAGAGGGAGAACAAGAAATACTCCGAGAAGCTCACTACTTTCGGGGAGCTTGAAAATAAGCTGAAATCAGCTGAGGAAGAGCTGACACTTCTGCGCGAAACAAATCGTCAGAAGGAGGAGTTGGAGGCCAAGCTAAAAGCCTCCGAGGATCTTCTATCCGAGAAGCTCTGCTCGGAGAAAGTGAAGAGAAAAATAGCTGTGAAGAAATCCTTCTGAACTGGTTGGGATAAAGGATGGGATAGGGGGTAGCAGCAATGATGACCCAGGTGAATTATGGAAGTTTGAAATACTTACATGATGGTTGGGTTGCTGCCTTGCAGGAATTGAAGGTGAACGAGGACTCCGAGCTATTTCAACAACATCTCCCCGGTCCTCCTCCAGTTATTGAAGACGAAGATGAAGACGAAGCTGCATCTGAAGAATCTTCAATGATTGTGGGTGATCAAATCCTTTATCCTTAACCCATCCAGACATCTGCTGAGGAGATTTCTTCTTTGCCTGCTTCCCTTGAACAAATCCCAACTTCAGCCGATCAAATCAATGTTCCCACCGAGCAACCAAGCTCCTCGTCCCAGCCTCCCGAGAAAGTCTTGGGAGAAAAGGAAAAGGTGTGAAGTTGTTCGGTACTATCTTTCTGTTTTTCTTCTTACTTGTACTTTGTATATCAGATCTTTGTAACTTTGCCTTATGATCTAATAAAATCTCCTCTTTTTGTTCCTCTACATTGTTGATGCTCTGTTTGCTTTTTTTTATTAACTCTTCCCTTCTCTCCTTTATTAGTTTATGGCTAGAATGGAATTGATATCTACCCATGATACAAAGCTGATGCAGTAATGCCATGAGTATTATAAGGCTGGTCACACAGACCTGAGTGTATCAAAAATTGCTGACATCCTTGGCCGTGATGCTTCAGAGCAAGCAGTTGAGTCTTATCGGTACCTGAAGGATTTACATGATCAAGTTGTGGCCAATAATGTGGCATACTACGAATTGATCGAGGAGATTCATTGTACCCTAGAAGATCTTCAAAATCAACACAATGAATTAACTGCCCTGTTGCACAAGGAGTATGAGAATAGATATCAAGAACTTTCTTCTGAGACAGGCCACAAAAAGATCATTGCTGGGTACGATGTCAGGGAGAGAACCCTAAAAGGTGAAGTTGAGGCCTGCAGATAGATCGCCGAGCTGCTGGAACAAGAAAATAACAATTTGCAGAGAGAGTTGTCACAGTATAAGTCTGCACCTTCATCTTCCACTGCCTTGGTACCAGTCTCCGGCGAAGGGTTCTCATTCTTAGAGGTTGAGAATGCCAAATTAAGGCAAGAATTGGATACCTTAAGAAGGTCTGGTATTTCTGCTACTGCTCGGGGATGAGGAAGAGGTTCTCGTGGGCGAGGAAGAGCTCCCCAGGATGTTAACGAGGAACGAAGTACTCCAGCTGCTCGGGGTCGATCAAGAACTCCTCGTAGTATTGAAGAAGCTCGTACTCTGTCAACATTGGAAACTCAAGCGTACCAGTTGAACGCAAAAGATCGGGTTTTGTCTGAAATGTCCAAGAAAATCCTAACTTTGGAAGATCAACTTACTGCGACGAAGTCTGCTTTGAATAATAAGGATGTTTTTTCCAGGAACCTTCATGAGCAGTTAGAAAGATTAACTTTCCAATTTCATAAACAACCTCGCGAATTCTGGAATGCAGACTATAATAAGGCCCTTTATCACTTGGATGCTCGCATTGAAATTGCCAATAATGAAGGTTATAAACAGGGATGGTTGAATGCCCTAGGTGTGTTGAAGCTCGAACAGAGGCACTACCTGTGGGATTATCATACTCCTGGGCTACTAGACTTGCATGTACCACCCTATAAATTGGACATGGAATGGATCCCAGCTCGTGCCATTCCTCGGAGCTTAATTTCAAAATATCTTGGTGACTATAATCTTCATTCTCAAATTGAAGTATCTCGTCCCGAGCATCTCTTGGATACTCCTTCAGTAATGAATGTCAGAATGTTGAAGGACATGAATTTTATCAATTCTCCTCAGACATTAAATGATCCTCCTGCTGGCGAGAAACCTGTTTCCAAAGCTGAAGGAAAGAAACCAATAGAATAGGGATTTTGATGTAATAGTTAGTATACATGTAATTTGTAATTCGTTTTGATTTTTAATGAATGACTTTCATTTTCTGTTTGCAAATCTGTATTGCTATTGTTTTTGTGCTTATCAAACACTTTCTATTTGTGATTGCATAACAATACTTTGTGGTTCATCGACCAATCTAGTAATAACTTACAAGTACCATTAATATTGCTCGACTACTTAATAATAAAGTAATGAGTATAAAAATGTTAAAATTTCTTACAACTAACCAAGGTTGTTTAAATTGAGCTCATCGACCAATTATAGTTAATGGGTTTTTATCCCCGACCAGCTATACTTGGTAAATTTTGTCTTTTTTAATAAATGTGCCCGACCAACCAAGGTCAAATATTTTTCCTCGTCGACCATCTACAGTTAGTGGGTTTTTATCCCCGACCAACCATACTTGGTTCAGTTTGGAATATTTTGTATTTTCTAGAATAGTTTTATCTTTCGACCAACATAAGTTGGCATATTTTATTTCTTAACCAGCCGAAATTGGCATTTTTAAGAATGTTGTTCTTGCCCTTTTACCAACCGGAGTTCGTCATGGATTTGAACTATCATGTCCACTAGTTATTTTACCAACCGGAGTTGATCATGCTAGTGTATGCCTCCTAACCAAAGGAGTATAGTTTGTTCTTGTTATTTTACCACCCGAAGTTGATCACTCTCGAACTATCTACTAGTTATTTTACCAACCGGAGTTGGTCACGCTAGTGTATGCCTCCTAACCAAAGGAGTATATTTTGTTCTTGCTATTTTACCAACCAAAGTTGATCACGCTCGAACTATCAGTGTCCACTAGTTATTTTACCAACCGGAGTTGGTCACGCTAGTGTATGCCTCCTAACCAAAGGAGTATAGTTTGTTCTCGCTATTTTACCAACTGAAGTTGATCACGCTCGAACTATGAGTGTCCACTAGTTATTTTACCAATCGGAGTTGGTCACGCTAGTGTACGCCTCCTAACCAAAGGAGTATAGTTTGTTCTCGCCCTTTTACCAACCGGAGTTGGTCGTGGGTCTGAACTATCATATTCTTTTTGCTGTCGAGCAGCGTAGTGTACAACACTAGTATTCCCCGAAAAACTTTCAATAAAAGGAGAGAAGATGGTGAAACATCATCGTTTTATTCATATTTATAGAACTCCTTTACATTTTACATTACTGATAATACTTGCGTAGGTGTTCAGCATTCCACGCATTCTTGAATTCCTCCCCTTCTAGAGTTGCTATTCGGTAAGTTCCTGGTCGAACAACTTCTGTTACTCGGTAAAGTCCATGCCAATTTTCTTCCAATTAATTGTGCTTCTGCATGACCTTCTTTAGCACGTAATCTCCTTCCTTTAAATCGCATTTTTTCACCCTCTTGTTGTAAAACAGAGTTGTTCGTTGTTGATATGCAGCGTTCCTAATGGCTGCTTCTTCTCTAACCTCCTCGAGCATGTTCAAATCTAATCTTCTCATTAAATCACTGACTGGGGAATTGAAATTCAGCACTTTGTGTTAGTAGACCCAACTCGGCAGGTATTACAGCCTCACTTCCAAATGCCAGCATATATGGGGACTCTCCAGTTGCTGCTCGGGGAGTTGTTCGGTAGGCCCACGACACTGACTGTAGCTCATTAATCCAATTTGCTTTAGCCTCATTTAACCTCTTCTTCAAACCATTTAATAATGTTCCGTTCGTCACTTCAGTTTGTCCATTGCTTTGAGGATGGCCTGGTGCTGAATGAACCTTCAAAATGTTTGACTGATGACAATAGGCGGCAAACTCCTCGTTATCGAATTGTGTTCCATGGTCTGTGATGAAGGAATGAGGGAGACCATATCGGCAGATGTTGTTCTTCCAAACGAATTGGTACACCTTCTCGTACGTCATATCAATCAGAGGCTCAGCTTCTACCCATTTAGTAAAATAATCCACTGCAATGACGAGGTACTTGAATCTTCCTCGGGTTGTTGGCAGTGGTCCAACCAAATCAATTCCCCATATGTCAAATGGCCAAGGAGAAGTTATGGGTATCAATAGAGCTTGGGGAGTTCGTCGGATAGAGGAAAATCATTGGCACTTGTCACACTTCTTGGCATATGCTATACAATCAGCCCTCATCGTCGGCCAGTAATATCCTTGCGTCATCACCCTTTGCAAAAGTGTTCGACCTGCTACATGGGCTCCACAGGACCCTTCATGGATCTCTTCAATCAATTTTTTCACCTCGGAGGGATGTACACATCTTTGCAAACCTGCCATAATTCCTCGTTTATACAAAACACCATTAGTTAGTACATACCGAGCAGCTTTAAACTTCAATTTCTTGGCAACGATCTTGTCCTCCGGTAATTCTCCTTCCTCGACATATGCCCTGATGGGATCCATCCAAGATGGTCCTAAATCAAGGGAAATAACATTCATCGTCAAGCTTTCGTCTATGCTTCGACTTTCTAACACCTCAATTGGTATCGTTCTTCGGAACTCGGTACGAGTAGCTGATGCTAATCGGGCCAGTGGGTCTTCTTGCGCATTCTCCATTCTTGGTATTCTGATTAACTGAATGGCATCAAATTCTGCCAACAACTCCATCGCCTTTGCATTATATTTGACCATTAGTTCTCCTTTAACTGCATACGTTCCCATTATTCGATTCATAATTAATTGAGAATCACTGAATACCATCAATTGTTGTGCTTCCATAATCTTTTCCAAATTAAGACATGCTATTAAGGCTTCATACTCAGCCTCATTATTGGACACTTTGAATTGGAATCGTAAGGCACATTCCACGTCAATCTCGTCTGGGGTGTTCAAAACAATCCCTGCTCCACAACATGTTGTACAAGATGACCCATCTACATACAATCTCTACGTAGGTAACTCGTCTTCAAAATTCTTATCTTACAACGTTCCTCGATGAAATATTTGTTGTTTTGTTTCATCCTCCCCTGGTATCTTTTGCTCCTCGTCGACCATCTATTCTCGCCCTTTTACCAACCGTAGTTGGTCTGGGTTTGAATTTGATAATCTTTCTACATCCACAAGACCTTTTACCAACCGGAGTTGGTCTGGACTCATGTCTGTTGACCCTGTAACATCCACAAGTTGGTCAGCGAGCAACTTCAGTTCCTCGGGGGTATCAGGATATGTAAACTCTGCTATAAAGTCTGCTACAGCTTGCCCTTTTAAGGATGATCTAGGTTCATACACAATATCATATTCATCGAGCTCTATTGCCCAGTACATCAGTCTCCCTGACTTTTCTGGCTTATAAAGGGCTTGTCTTAATGGCATGTCAGTATACACGAAGATGGTATGGGCCTGGAAATATGGCCTCATTCTTCTACTTGTTTTAATTAATGCCAATGCCAGTTTTTCCAACTTTGGGTACCTGATCTCTGTACCTCGGAAAGCCTTACTTGTGTAATAAATTGGCTGGACTCCATTCTTCAATCTGATCAATACCGAGCTGACCGCATTTTCTGATACTGCCAGGTATAAGTACAACTTTTCTCCCATCACTGGTCTGGACAGCAATGGAGGTGTTCCCACATATTTCTTCAAGTCTTGAAAGGTTTTTTCACATTCATCATTCCACTCGAAAGTTTTTCAGAGTGTTTTGAAGAATAGAAGGCACCTATCAGTTGCTCGAGATACAAATCTATTGAGCACTGCAACTCGTTCTGTAAGACTCTGCACTTTTTTCTTCATCGTTGGAGATCGCAACCCTAAAAGAGCTTTAATCTTTGCTGGATTTGCCTCAATGCCTCGCTGGTTGACGATGTACCCGAGGAACATTCCTTCTCGTACTCCAAAGGTGCACTTCGTCGGGTTGAGCTTCATCTGGTATTTATCAAGTTGATCAAAGGTCTGACCTAAGTCAACTAGATGATCAGCATCTTTCTTGCTCTTTGTCAGCATATCGTCGACATAGACCTCCATATTGCAACTGATTTGTTCGGCAAAAACCTTGCTCATCAGCCGCTGGTATGTCCCTCCTGCATTTTTCAAACCAAAAGGCATAACATTATAACAATAAGTTCCCCTAGGGGTAATAAAAGAAGTTCTTTCCCTATCTTCAGGTTTCATTTTGATCTGGTTGTATCCAGAGTAAGCATCCATGAAACTGAGTAGCTCGTGCCCCGAGGTAGCATCCACTAGTTGGTCAATTCTGGACAATTAGAAGTGATCCTTTGAGCAAGCCTTGTTGAGATCAGTGAAATCAACCCATATTCTCCATTTGTTGTTTTTCTTCTTTACCATCACCACATTTGCCAACCAGTCCGGATACATCACATCTTCAATGAATTGGGCTTGCTGGAGCTTGTCGACCTCCTCTTGAATAGCTTGATTCTTCTCGGGGCTAAATACCCTTCTTCTCTGCTTTACAGGCTTGATCTCTTTATTCACATTGAGCTCATGACATAAGAAGTTTGGATCTATTCCTGGCATATCTTCATGACTCCACGCAAAAGTTTTCTTTCTGTTTCTTAAGAAAGTTATCAACTCCTGTTTTATTGAAGCATCCAACGATGAACCTATCTGGGTTACTCGTTCAGGGTGTTCTTCGTCCAGAATAACATTTTCTGTAGATTCTACCACTTGTCCTTTTACAAGTTGGGATTCATCTCTTGGATCAAGTGTTTCAATTTCTATACTTTCATCCACCTGGTAAGTAGTAGTCTTTTTCCTCGATTCTTCAAGCTCCTCTTGCTCGGCAGATGAATAATAGCATTCTCGAGCTACTTTTTGATCACCTTTCACCACTCCCACTCTGAAATTTGTTGGGAATTTTAAACATTGATGTACTGTAGATGGGAATGCTTCGAACTTCTTCAAACCAACTCTTCCCATGAGGATGTTGTAGGCTGACTGCACATTCTTATCCATCATAAAGAAGCGTATTCTCTTTGTTCGACAAGCAGGCCAAGTTCCAGTAAATATATACAACTTGATCGTCCCAAGTGGAAAAACTTTCTCGCCAGCGAAACCTAGAAGAGGTCTGTGATAAGGCTCCAATTGAGATAACTTCAAATTTAAACTGTCAAAGCATGAATAGTACATGATGTCTGTCGAACTGCCATTGTCTACCAGCACCATTGAAATCACTACTTCTTTCATCCTCATTTTGATCACCAAAGGGTCGTCGTGAGGGTAAAGAACACCCGCCAGGTCATTTTTTGAAAAGCCAATAACCATCTTCTCTTTGTTTACCTTCCTCGGACGATCCTCCTCGGCCAAATTTATTCGCTGAATATACGAGCAAGCTTGTGCCTCTCCGAGGCAAGCTTTTCTTTCTGCAGTAAGATCTCCTCCTCCTGCATCTCCTCCTGTAATAACGTTACAATCAAATGACCCAAAACGTATGGAGAATACCTCTCGTTCTGGCTGCCTTGGTTTCTTGGGAAGATCGGGGTCATCCTCGGCATCATCTTCGTGGTCTCTCTTCTTTTTCTCCTCTGCTCAACGAGGAGATCTAGACCTCTCTCTAGTTCGATCATTATTTCTTCTTTCACCTCCCCGATCAACATATTTTGCTAGCTTTCCTCTTAGGATGAGTGTTTCAATCTCGTTCTGAAGAGTTATGCAATTTTTAGTCATATGGCCATGATCCATGTGGAACTCGCAATATTTGTTCTTGTTCCTCGCATCAGGATCTAACCTCAGTTTCTTCGGCCACTTTACTTCCTTGCTATTCTTGATTTCTTCCAAGACATGATTAGTACCCATTTTCAAGGGAGTATAATTATCGAATTTCTTCAGGACTTCCCATGATGACTTATTATTTCTGGAACGCTTGTCGCCACCATTGCCCTTATGCTCTTTATTTTTAGACTTGACGACGTCCACCTTGGTGTCTTTATCTATATTCTTCTTTGCAGCCATAGCTTCCTCGGCATTCATGATTTTGGCTGCTTTTGCATCAACTCTGACATAGTTTTAGGTGGATATTTCGCCAAGGTGTAATACAACTTATTAGGCAACAACCCACTCATCAAAGCGGTGATTGCTGTCTTCTCCTTGTAATCTATGACTTCCAGCTTCTCGTTATTGAAACGAGTTATGTAATCTCTAGTACTCTCACCAGATTTTTGTCTAACACTTAGCAAGTGTGCTACTCGTTTTACTGGCTTTGCTCCAAAACAGAAATTGTCGATGAACAACTTGGCCAACTGAGAGAAAGTTGAAATCTTACCCCGAGGAAGATTGTTGTACCATATCTGGGCAGCTCCAGTAAGAGTTTCGGAGAACACTCTGCATCTCATCTCATCGGGGACAACATAGATATCGGCGGCAGCTTGATATTGCTCTATATGAAGAACAGGATATGTCTTTCCATCATATTTAGGGGTCACTAGTGGTGCTTTAAACTTTGACGGTGTAGGGAAATTCACAATGGCCTGGACAAAAGGTTTCCCTTGAACAACAGTTCGTTGTAGGGGATTCTTCGCCGTAGCCATTTCTCCCAATCTATCCTCCAATCGCTGAAAGGACCCTTTCCACGCTTCATTTCCTTCCTCGGGCCTATTGGTTCGAGCAATAGATCGTTCTGAAGTAGCCTCTTGAGATTTATCTTGACGAGCAACTGGTCGTGATTGTGCTGATCCTTCTCTTAGATATGACGAATGTCGAAAACTCCTTGACATTGTCTTAGGTGGACTCCTATTCCTCCTAGGGCCTAATCGACTGAAAGGAGACACCCTAGTCAGTCTTTTCTAAGGCGCTAGGTCTTTCTGGAGAGAGAGTGATACGTTAATCAGTATATGTAGCCCTTATTGACAAAGTTCGCCCAGGTTGGTAAGAGAAATCATCAGACCCTTCATTACGATATGACTCAGTACGCCTGGATCGTGAAGAAAGTAAATAAGATTGCATCTGATCACTTCGCTGTCCTGAACGTGCAGGTGCATCGCCATGAAGGGTTTGTATGAGTTGCCTCATTGTGTCTTGCATGGCGGTTTGTCCTTGAGCCAGATTCGTCATAATTCCGGCCAGATCTGGAGATGCAGAGGGATTTGGAGGATTTCCAGCATTTCCAGCGTTTCGATTGCTAGATTCTGGATTATCCGCCATTGATGATGAATGATTTTTGGGGAAAAATGATAATAATAATCGATTCCCACAGACGGCGCCAATCTGTTGATGTAAAAAACTAGATTGCTCTAATTATTCAATCACAGATAAATAAGACAAAAGATTTTAAAGTGGTTCAGCCTTATATGAATGGCCTACGTCCACTGTTCTTTTATTGCTGAGTGTTTGGGAATTCTCGATTACAAGTGCTATCAAGAAATTCCGGTCCCCTTGAATGAGGGTGATACAAGGTATTTATAGCCCTTAGGCTGTATATGAAATGGTGTTACATTTAATGCAGCATGTTCATCAAGATAATAAGCATTCAATGAATAGTTGAACTGTTGATTATCTGGCAATCAATGCTGGGGCCGAGATGCAGCTCGGACCGCCTTAGTTGCTCGTCGTCCAAGAGTTCCTTTGAGCATTGGAGTTCCTCGGAAGCTAAGAGTTCCTCCGAGGGTTGGTGTTCTTCGGAGTATACTTGTTGCTCGGAGTGAGTACGTTGGTCGGGGAAACAATCTTCCTCGTTGCTATTGTGCCACGTAGATTGACGTATGTCTTCTTATTATTCGTCCACATCAGCATACTAATTTTGTTATCAACAATAAGAAATGAAATTTATTGTATATTTTTTCCCTAGTAAGTCTAAGGACCGAGTTTGTTGCTTGAGTGGTGCTATGGGTACCAAATAACTCTCCCAAATCTCCCCCAAATAGCATTGATGATTTGTGCCCTGGCGGGACCCATACCGTAAGGTATAACACTTAAAGCTATTTGGGGGATGATTTAGGGGAGTTGTTTGGGACACATAGCATTTTCGTTGTTGCTTAAGCATACCATTAAATGCCTTTCTCCCTCGCCCGGATCAGTTCTAAGGCAGGTAGCATGGATGGCTAATATAACCAACTTACTTTTTAAACATTAATATAATGCTTCTTTCTTACATGGGGGAGAGGCAAGATAACCTTTCGAACTCTACTTGACAAGTTACCATCTACTCAAAACTTGTTTACCGTACACATTATAACTGAATATATTCAAAATAACAAATATTGTCTGAGGGATCATAACTCAGTACACCACTTTCCCATAACTTATTCAACTACAAAAATAAGGGTTTCAAATAAACATTAATCTCTATCCTCGGGACATGCGTTTTGGGAATAAGTAAAGACATCATGAGAAATGGGTCCTTCATAAAGTTCCACAAATGCAAATTGTATGGCATCAGTACTATAGGCCACTTGCTATAAGAGGTACTCATGTTTTCAAAAGGTTTAATCCATCAATGGCCAGGCTGAGCCTCACATTATGTGGCCCCCGGGAAAACATTGATCAAAGACCTTCCATTCATCAATATCGACTAGATGCCTCTATATCCCATCGTCCACACACTTATTACTATGCCATCTTATGTACGCAGTTGCCTTCCTTAACATGAACAATCTCTACAATCACGATGTCAATAGGAAATAGTTTAATACCTTATTAGGAATCTTCTTACCATTACAATAATTAAGCTTATGTCTATAATCCTAACATATCGAACAATTTTCCAAAGTAGCATTATTCTAACAAATAATAGCACAATCATATAGACTTGCATTTTTGGTCTTTGTCCCAAGCCCATTTATTGGCTTCATAAATTGACTATTAAACCAATATTATCTTCTGGTAACATTTCTAATAATACCCGCATCATCATGTCAACTGACTTATTGCTCCACTTACCCATAACTTTCAAGTGAAATAATTTAATCAAAATTTTAATAATGTATACTTTCTACAACCTCTAATATTTCACAATTTTCACAGCTCTTCCCTTTCTGATGTTTTCAAATAATATGACACATATCAAATCCCCCTAATCACGGTCCTTGTAACCCCCTTATAATAGTCTTCCACTAATTTAGGGAATGCGTAATCATCTTCATCTTCATTGTCTTCCGTTTTAGTATCATTTTTTAGGAAACAGACTCCCCATGGTGCACCAAGTTCATATAACTTTCCATCATGTGTGTGCTAGTAATGGTTATACTAGTCATTACAGTGCCATTCGACAATATCATTTTTCTCACTTTAGCCATTGCTCTTTCAACAAAAGACTTCCCGTTCACAATATAGCTCACATATTATGTGCTTACTTGCCATCAATCACTTGTCGGCCTCCTCCACAAAAACATATAAATAAAATGCATAACCACAAATGATCAAATTGTTTTCTACTTAGAACTAGTTTATATTCTTTTCCATTTGAAAAAAAGAAAGAAATGTCTAAAACAAAGATTCTAATATGTTCCCTAAATAACAACAACCACAAAATTAGTTACAATGCCACATGAATTTAAAAATTTAATAACAATAGTCGATTAGTATTTATAATGCCAAATTAAGTTCATACTCATAACAAACCCACTCAGTAAATAGAAACACTAAATCAATTAAATCATCAACTAAAAATATAATTAAAATTAACAAAAAAAATAACAATTGATTTCAAGCTCCAGAATTACAATACCCAATCGATATATGTGATGTCAAAATATATCAAGCCCTAGAGCATTCTTTCAAAAAGTAATAAACTTTTTTTAATTTTAAATAAAAGCACTAATGTCGAATCGGTAGTGTTATTTTGGACAAAAGGAAATAAATTGAGGGGCACTAGAATAAATGGGGCAGGTAGTTCAAAACAAGGTAATATGGAGGGTCGTTAGGTAGAGAAGTGTATAGTTTTGATTTGTGTGTTTATATGGGTCTACCCCCCCCCCCCCCCCCCACACACACACACACATATATATATATATATATATATATATATATATATAGAGAGAGAGAGAGAGAGAGAGAGAGAGAGAGAGAGAAAATTGGTTTAATTCAATCCCTAAAATTTGGATTAATTTTGTTCAAATAATGAATAATTTTAACAAACATTATAATTGATCCTCTTATGTGTGTGTGTTAAGAACACTACATGTCTACATCTATATGCATATATTTGTCTCTGTGTGTGTGAGTGAGTGAGTGAGTGTGTGTGTGTGTGTGTGTGTGTGAGAGAGAGAGAGAGAGAGAGAGAGAGAGAGAGAGAGAGAGAGGGAGAGAAACTTAGTATTTTGGCGAGGGTCCTTCAGGAGGGAAGTAGAGAGAAGGAGTTAAAAAAGGTTTAGTACATAAAGGATTGAAATATTTTAATACAAAAAATAAATTAAAATATTTTTGTCATAAAAACTATTTTGTTCCTAAAGTTTACCATTTTTCAACAGCACCAGCATATGTCATAAAAAGTAATTTGACATTTGGAAACATAATTGGATGTTGCCAAAATTTCAAATAGATTTTTTTGGTACCAAGAAGGATATTTTGTTGCAGAACAATTACTTTACGCAAAAAAATGGATGGTGTTGCTAATATTATTTTGAATCTTGCAATTTCCTCTTGTGAACACATGCCATACGATTTAAAATAACTAAAATAGCGTATTTGAGTTTTTTTTACCATAACTAATGTCACGGTGTAGAACTAACAACCTTTGAATTCAAATAAATAAATGAACACTAAAAAATATTTTAAATGACCACTGTCAAATATTTCAAACAAATCATGTTATTTTTTTTACCATCACTATAGTATACAAAACAAATGAAAGAACACAAAAAAAATTTAAAAAGACAATATAAAGAAGGGTAAAAACACACAATGAAATAATAATAATAAACATGCCAAAAAAGGCATAACGAATTTACATGAAGGAGAAAACTATTACATCCTTATAAAAATGATATAGGAACTCCTAAAAATGATTTGTATGCCTTCAATTGATACTCTTGTGACAACGGATTTGAATATGAAGTAATAGAGTGACGATATGAGAATCAAATACGCGACCTTATATCAAATTTATATTTCAAATGAATTTTAATATTTAAGAACTAAAGTTACCCTAAATTTACGTTATCGTTTGAACAGATCTAAATTTTTTGTAGAAAAATAAAAATAAAAATAAAAATCTAATAATGCTTTGCGTATAGGTAACTAGTATTGGGTGACTACATGTAAGATTTAAATGGCTTGTACCATGGGGTGGGCCCTACCATGCTACAATCATGTATTGATTGTCCGGCGTTTTAGACTAAATATAGGATACATTGTTTACTTCTCATGAGGTAATACGTGTACTTTCTTTTGACAAAGAATTGGCTCGACTATGGGTAATATGGTCGGCTCAACTACAAATGTGCTCAACTAGGCAGAATTATTTGTCACCTTCACAATTTCAACATGATAGTTATCAACAACGTTTGTTAATCCCATCAAAGTCGACCTTTCTCCAGTTACATCACGTGATAGAATACAAGCAATTATGTTTATCCCTCATGCGTACATAAAGAAGTTACGTAATATTCTGCCATTATTATGCTCTAACAAACTCATTATTATATGCGTCTTGGATTGGAAAAAAGTGTAACTACCTTACCTATAGAGGCACTCCACATGTCCTAGTAAACTCACTCTCTTTCTCTCTCATAACAACCTAGAAATTGCACTCAATCCCACATAATAAGGGATCTAAAATTGTGATATAGAATGATAATCCATAATAACATGGAGATAACTTTGAGATATTGTAATCATTCCTTTCATTATTATTTCCCGCTGAGATACATTCTATAAATAATACATATGTGGATGTAGGCACTTCATAACCTCGAATGATGAAAGTCCCTAGCTTTATTCTTTATCTCTTATTTCTCTGTACTCATAAGAAATTGGCATGTTAATAGTGATAATGTTACCTCTTGCCTCATATAGAGATATGTAATACTGTTATCGATAACTGGCTCTAGAAAACACAAGGTGATTAAATTTTGATTCACAACATAACATGAGTTGATCTAGATACTATGAATCCCAAGACGATCGTTCATATCGGCCAAAAGAAAACTCACTGTGACAACTCGCCTAATAAGATTCCGGGCGATCACTCCAATATAAATTAAAACAGGAGTCTCATATGGATCATTCTTAGCATCACTGTCGAAAAATTAATTTAATTACTAATAACCTATTAGGTCGGTGTTAAAATTTTAACTTTACTACTCTTTTTAACGATAATAGATAAAACATCTACAATTTAATGCGTAAATGAAACTGAAATGAAATAAAATAACCGAACACTAGGTCAAAATATACAACCATATCGAATGTTGTACCGAAAGAATAAATGAATGCAGTTGAGCCATTGGCTCGAATGTTTATATAGTACCTCCTATCTAGAGTACAACGATGGAAGCGGCTATCAAAAACCTGCACGTATCCACAGCTGCTGCAGCTGACGTCTGACTCGAAAGAATTTCCATCCAGGAATCCCTGTGTCTGGACACCTATATATATATATAATATAGAGAAAGAAAGGAGAGTAGATAGACAGGTCAGTGCCCGAATTTTGAAAATATTTTTCAAGTGCATAAATGCTTTATTTTTAGAAAAATAGTTTTATCTCATATTTAAATTGGTATCGCACTCCCATGAGATACCCCTCACCTCTCCACTAACAGTGCACTCCTAGCGCATCCCTCTGGACATCATAGTCAAGCTATCCTGCTAAACTAGTCTATCCCAAACCCACTATCAATCCTAGATAGTCCAAGCAATGTACTAAGGGTTAAACTTCACCCCAGTCTTAACGCTATGCCATGTTCGTGCGTGGGGTGTCTCGCAAAGCGAAATCCAAACAAGGAACCCCCCGATACACTACTATGCGGCACGGTCGATCGTCGAGATCCGCCAGTCCCTCAGTACAGAAAGATATATATAAATATATATATATATATATATACCATAAACATTTATAATATAAGAGCACTAAGGATTAAACTTCTCCCCAGTCTCAACACACTGCCATATTCGTTCGTGGGGTGTCTCGCAAAGCGAAATCCAAACAAGGAACCCCCCCCCGATACACTACTATGCGGCAAGGTCGATCGTCGGGATCCATTAGACCCTAGGCACTCGATTCATCCATTTATACAAACATATTCATATTTTACCATAACCATCCGGATCTATCTCCCGGACTGAGGATTCATATACAAAGTATTTATCAATACCTTTATTTTTTCTCAAAATTTCCCATTTCCCTTTTTATACTCAGGAAATGTAAATATAAAAGCCAATTCATTATCATGAATTTCTTTAACAAATCATATACCTTTTAAAAGCCAATTTTATTATCATAAAAATGCTTTTCCGTTATATGTCATCCCATTTCCTTTTTTATACTCAGGAAATGTACCCAAAGCCATTTCCATTATCATGAAAATGCTTTGATCAAATCATGCTTCCACATCACTTCTTCCATCCGGAAGTGTTACCGAAGGCAAACCTTTATCCCATTTCCCTTTTTATACTCAGGAAATGTAAATTGAAGCCAATCCATTATCATGAATTGCTTCAATAAATCTAATACCGCCCCTCCGGGTTTGCCCACTGGACGCGCCCCTAAATGGCTATCATCTTCCAGGCCCTATCTATACAAGACACCTTGGAACCTACCAACGTCGGGAAGCGGCCATATTGCCTGCGGGAAAGTCAGGACCACACCTGGAATCCCCTAACCAGTGCAGTAATACAAATGCCCATATGGCCTAGGGACTATATCCAACCTGCTCAACAGCCAGGAAGGCTTCACCACAACGCGCGCAACTTCCCTTATGATAGCGATTTAGGGAGGTCTGTGTACAATCCATAATTTATTAATTATGAAAAACATTTCTCATTCCATTTTGAAAATATTCATTTTTATATTTTCAAAATCATTTCCATCATAACATATATATATATATACCTAAATCACACAGTATATACATATCCTATATATTCTTCCTAGAATATATATAAACATCCATAGTGGCCTAGCATCTAGCGATGACCACTAATCCCAAGGATTCTCTCAAGGAATCATAATCATGCTTCAATATAAGCATGATACTAAACCCAAAGTATTTTCTTACTTCGACAAATAATAATAACCTTAATCATCTCTTAAGGATTTATTGGATATTCCCAACTATACTAATTCACTCTAAGTGAATATAAATACATATATATATATATACTCCCAAATCCACAAGTCCCTTAGGACATAACCCTCTAATATACTTTAATTTAGAAGGCCCTTAAACTTAATCTCAAAGAGGAGAAATAATAATAATCTCCAAAATCTTGGGCTGAAAACAGGGCACCGGTCGACCGGCCCTAGACCCCCGGTCGATCGCGAGTTGTAAATAAGCCTACGAAACAAAGCAGTAGGCCCTTTCTCCTTGACGCGGTCGACCGACCATAGAGGCGCGGTCGACCGGTCACACCAGGTCTCCCAAAATTAAAATCCTTAAGTCCCTTATCCAACAACCCAAATTCATTTTCGGGGTTTCTAAACTACCCCAAAAATTATCCCGAACATCTACGAC
This sequence comes from Sambucus nigra, assembly GCA_949130495.1. NCBI lineage: Eukaryota > Viridiplantae > Streptophyta > Magnoliopsida > Dipsacales > Adoxaceae > Sambucus > Sambucus nigra. Next base: position 32,417,439 of record OX422218.1, on the reverse strand, counting down.
ATTAATTCTAGCCGTAATTTTTCCAATTCCCGATTTGATTTCCGAGTTGATAATTTCAACCCGAAGCTGTCATCTTGTAAAAATCATATCAAATCGTACAAAAATCAGAAAAATACGTGGTCAGCGCCCACGCGACCGTATCGAAACGATCTACAACTTTCATGTTTTGGCTGAAAGCTAAATCATTAATCTTCTTGGTCGAAAATGACCCCAAAGGTTACGGGTTATTATTCATTTTCTCTTCCAATATCCCAAACTCCATTTTTCTCCATTTTTGTTGTTTCTAACCTCACCCAACAACTCAATAAACATCTAATCTATGTTTTACAACTAACACATCAATTATTTTGGGGTTGTTGATACCAAAATTAATATGCTGATGTGGACGAATAGTATGAAGACACGTGTCGATCTACGTGGCACAATAACAGCGAGGAAGATCATTTACTGAACAACTATGGTTGGTACCGAGCAACGAGAATACACCGAGGAGCTCTATCATGCCGAGGAACTCCATCCGAGGAACTCCATCATCCCGAGATACTCTAAGCACTCCGAGGAACTCTTGATCAACGAGCAACTAAGGCGGTCCGAACTGCACCTCGGCCGTGTCATCAATTATCAGACGGACAACTGTTCAACTATTCATTAGATTCTTGACGCACACGCTGCATTAAATGTATTACCCATTCATATGTATATCATTTAATGTATTGGACCTTTCATGTACAGCCTTGAGGCTATAAATACCTTGTATCAATCCCATTCAAAGGGACCGGAATTTCTTGAGAGAACTTGTAATCAAGAATTCCACAAACGCTCAGCAATAACATAACAGTGGACGTAGGCTTTATTCCTAGCCGAACCACTTTAAAAATCTTTGCCTTATTTATTTATCTGTGAATGAATAATTAGAGCAATCTAGTTTTTTACATCAACAGATTGGCGCCGTCTGTGGGAAACGACTGTTGTTATCGTTTTTCATAAAAATCATTTGTCACCAATGGCAGATAATCCAGAATCCAGTAATCGAAATGCTGGAAATACTGGAAATCTTCCAAATCCATCTGCATCTCCAGATCTGGCCGGAATTATGATGAATCTGGCTCAGGGACAAACCGCCATGCAAGAATCTATGAGGCAACTCCTTCAAACTCTTCAAAGCGGTGTACCTACTCATTCAGGGCAAAGGACTGATCATGGGCAATCACGATCCAGACGTATTGGGTCATATCGCAATGGGGAATTCAATGATTCTTCTTATCAACCTGGGCGAACTTCATCAATACGGGCTACGGATACTGATCAACATATCTCTCTTTCTCCTGAGAGAACTAGCGCTTTAGAAAGATTAAGCAGGGTGTCTCCTTTCAGTCGGTTAGGACCAAGGAGGAACATGAGTCCACCTAGGGCTCCATCAGGAAGTTTTCGACCACCACCAGGTTCGAGAGAAAGATCTGCACAATCACGACCAATTACTCGTCGAGATAAATCTCAGGAAGCTACGTCAGAGCAATCAGTTGCTCGGATTAAGCGGCCCGAGGAAGGGAATGAAGCATGGAAAGGTTCCATTCAACGATTGGAGGATAGACTGGGAGAAATGGCTAAGGCGAGGAACCCCTTACAGAGAACTTTTGTTCAAGGGACACCTTTTGTGCAAGCCATTGTGGATTTCCCCACACCGTCGAAATTCAAAACACCTGTAGTGACCCCCAAGTACGATGGAAAGACAGATCCCGTACTTCATATAGAACAGTACCAAGCTGCTGCAGATATCTATGCTGTCCCCGACGAGATGAGGTGTAGAGCATTCTCGGGAACTCTTACCGGATCTGCACAGATATGGTACAATAATCTTCCTCGGGGTAAGATTTCAACTTTTGTTCAGTTAGCCGAGCTGTTTATTGGTAATTTTTGTTTTGGAGCAAAACCAGTAAAGCGAGTAGCGCACTTATTAAGTGTTAGACAAAAATCAGGAGAAAGTACTAGAGATTACATAACTCGTTTCAATAACGAGAAGTTGGAAGTCATAGATTATGAAGAAAAGACAGCAATCACTGCTTTGATGAGTGGTTTGCTGCCTAACAAGCTATACTATACTCTGGCCAAAGATCCGCCTAAAAATATGTCGGAATTGATGGCAAAGGCGGCCAAAATCATGAATGCCGAGGAGGCTATGACTGCGAAGAAAAATATGGATAAAGAAGTTAAAGTGGAGGTCGACAACTCTAAGAAGAAAGATCAGAAAGGTAATGGTGGTGACAAATATTCCAGGAATAACAGGATAAAGTTGGAAGCCCTAAAGAAGTATGATAATTATACTCCATTGAAAATGGGTATTAATCATGTTTTAGAAGAAATCAGGAATATCGAGGAAATCAAATGGCCAGAGAAACTGAAGACAAATCCAGACATGAGGAATAAGACCAAATATTGCGAGTTTCACAAAGATCATGGCCATATGACCAAAAATTGTATAGCCCTTCAGAACGAGATTGAAACACTCATTCGAAGAGGAAAATTATCAAAGTATGTAGATCGCAGAAGTGAAAGGAGGAATGATGATAGAACTAGAGAGAGATCTAGATCTCCTCGTCGTGTAGAGGAGAAAAAGAGGAGGGCCCATGAAGAGGATCCAGATGATGACCCCGATCTTCCCAAGAAGCCGAGGAAACCTGAACGAGAGGTATTTTCCATACGTTTTGGATCATTTCATTGTAACGTTATTACAGGGGGAGATGCAGGAGGAGGAGACCTTACTGCAGAAAGAAAATCTTATCTCGGAGAGGCTCAAGCTTGCTCATATATTCAGCGAATAAACCTGGCCGAGGATGATCGTCCAAGGAAGGTAAACAAAGAGAAGCTAGTAATTGGTTTTTCAAAAAACGACCTGGCAGGTGTTCTTTACCCTCATGATGATCCTTTGGTGATCAAAATGAGAATGAAGGACGTGATCATTTCAAGGGTGTTGGTAGACAATGGTAGTTCGGCAGACATCATGTACTATTCATGCTTTGATAGCCTGAATTTGAAATTATCTCAATTGGAACCTTATCACAGACCCCTTCTGGGTTTTGCTGGCGAGAAAGTTTTTCCACTTGGGACGATCAAGTTGGATATATTCATTGGAACCTGGCCTATCTGTCGAACAGAAAGAATACGATTCTTTGTGATGGATAAGAATGTGCAATCGGCCTACAACATCATCATGGGAAGAGTTGGATTGAAGAAGTTCGAAGCCGTTCCTTCAACAGTACATCAATGTTTGAAATTCCCAACAAATTTCGGAGTTGGAGTGGTGAAAGGTGATCAAAAAGTAGCTCGGGAATGCTATTATTCGTCGGCCGAACAAGAAGAACTAGAAGGATCGATGAAAAAGACTACTACTTACCAGGTGGAGGAAGGTACCGAAATTGAAACTCTTGATCCCAGGGATGAATCTCAACTTGTAAAAGGACAGGTGATGGAATCTACAGAAAATGTTATTCTGGACGACGAGCATCCTGAACGAATAACCCAGATAGGTTCATCGTTGGATATGTCAATAAAAGAGGAGTTGATAACTTTCTTGAAGAATAGGAAAAATACTTTTGCTTGGAGTCATGAAGACATGCCAGGAATAGATCCAAACTTCTTATGTCATGAACTCAATGTGAATAAGGGGATTAAACCTGTAAAGCAGAGAAGAAGGGTGTTTAGTCCCGAGAAGAACCAGGCCATACAGGAAGAAGTCGAGAAACTCCAGAAAGCCCAATTCATTGAAGATGTAAAATATCCAGATTGGTTGACTAATGTGGTGATGGTAAAGAAGAAAAACAACAAATGGAGAATGTGTGTCGATTTCACCGATCTCAATAAAGCATGCCCCAAGGATCATTTTCCATTGCCCAGAATTGATCAACTAGTGGATGCTACCTCGGGACACGAGCTACTCAGCTTCATGGATGCTTATTCTGGCTACAACCAGATCAAAATGAAACCTGAAGACAGGGAAAGTACTTCTTTTATTACCCCTAGGGGAACTTATTGTTATAATGTTATGCCTTTTGGTTTAAAAAATGCAGGTGCAACATATCAGCGGTTGATGAACAAGGTTTTTACCGAACAAATCAGCCGCAACATGGAGGTCTATGTCGATGACATGCTCACTAAAAGCAAGAAAGCTGCTGATCATTTGATTGACTTGAGTCAAACTTTTGATCAATTGGATAAATACCAAATGAAGCTTAACCCGACGAAGTGCACTTTTGGAGTACGAGAAGGAATGTTCCTCGGATACATCGTCAATCAGCGAGGTATTGAGGCAAATCCAGATAAGATCAAAGATCTTCTAGGGCTGCGATCTCCGACGACGAAGAAAGAAGTGCAGAGTCTTACCGGATGAGTTGCAGCGCTCAACAGATTTGTATCTCGAGCAACTGATAAATGCATACCATTCTTCAAAACACTTCGAAAAACCTTTGAATGGAATGAGGAATGTGAAAAAGCTTTTCAAGACTTGAAGAAATATTTGGGAGCACCCCCACTGTTGTCAAGACCAATAACAGGAGAAAAGTTGTATTTGTATTTGGCAGTATCAGAGAACGCAGTCAGTTCAGCGTTGATCAGATTGGAGAATGGAGTCCAAAAGCCAATTTATTACACAAGTAAGGCTTTCCGAGGTGCAGAAATCAGGTACCCAAAGCTAGAAAAATTGGCATTGGCACTAATTGAAGCAAGTAGAAGAATGAGGCCATATTTCCAAGCCCATACCATCATCGTTTATACTGATATGCCATTGAGACAAGCCCTCTATAAGCCAGAAAAATCAGGGAGACTGATGTACTGGGCAGTAGAACTTGGTGAATATGATATTGTGTATGAGCCCAGATCATCATTCAAGGGGCAAGCTGTAGAAGATTTTATAGCAGAGTTCACGTACCCTGATACCCCCGAGGAGCAAAAGGTGCCTGCTGATCTACCTGTGGACGATACAGGATCAACAGAAACATTTGCTGACCTACCTGTGGACGATACAGGATCAGCAGAAATAGGTCCAAACCAGCCAAGGTTGGTAAAAGGACTTGTGGATGTAGAGAAATCATTTTATTCAAACTCAGACCAACCACGGTTGGTAAAAGGGTACGAGCAGATGACTGACGAGGAGCGAAAGATACCGGGGGATGATGGAAGAAAACAGCAGATATTTTATCGAGGAACTCTGACAGATAAGAAATTTGAAGACGAAATACCTACATGGAGATTATATGTAGACGGATCATCCTGCACAGCTGGTTGTGGAGCAGGAATTGTTTTGATCACTCCAGACGAGATTGACATGGAATATGCTTTGCGATTCCAATTCAAAGCCTCTAACAATGAAGCGGAGTATGAGGCCATGATAGCAGGTCTTAATCTAGCAAAGACTATGGAAGCACAACAAGTGATGGTATTCAGTGATTCTCAATTAATTGTGTATCAGATGATGGGAATGTATGCGGTTAAAGGAGATTTAATGATCAAATATCATGCAAAGGTGATGAAATTGTTGACAGAATTTGAGGCCATTCAATTGGAGAGAATACCGAGGATGGAGAATGTACAAGCAGACGCACTGGCCCGACTAGCATCAGCTACTCGTACCGAGATGCAAAGAACCATACCGATTGAAGTATTAGAAGGTCGGAGCATAGATGAAGATCTGACAACGAATGTGATTACCCTTGATTTAGGACCATCTTGGATGGATCCAATCAGGAAATATGTTGAAGAGGGTGAATTGCCGGAGGACAAACTCGCTGCCAAGAAACTGAAGTATAAAGCTGCTCGGTATGTATTAACTAATGGTATTTTGTATAGACGAGGAATTATGGCAGGTTTGCAGAGATGTGTACATCCCACCGAGGTGAAAGAATTGATTGAAGAAATCCATGAAGGATCTTGTGGAGCTCATGTAGCAGGTCGAACACTTTTACAAAGAGTGATGACACAGGGATATTACTGGCCGACAATGAGGGCTGATTGTATAGCCTATGCCAAGAAATGTGATAAGTGCCAACGTTTTTCCTCCATCCGACGAACTCCACAAGCATTGCTAACACCAATAACTTCCCCTTGGCCATTTGCCATGTGGGGAATTGATTTGGTTGGACCACTGCCGACCACCCGAGGAAGATTCAAGTATCTCGTAGTTGCAGTGGACTATTTTACTAAGTGGGTGGAAGCTGAGCCTCTTATCAATATGACGTACGAAAAGGTATACCAGTTTGTATGGAAGAATATCATTTGTCGATATGGTCTCCCTCATGCTTTCATCACAGATCATGGAACACAATTTGATAATGAAGAATTTGCTGCCTATTGTCATCAGTCGAACGTTTTGAAGTTTCATTCAGCACCAGGCCATCCCCAAAGCAATGGACAGACTGAAGTGACGAACAGAACATTACTGAATGGGTTGAAAAAGAGGCTAAGTGAAGCTAAAGCAAATTGGATTAATGAGCTCCAATCAGTATTATGGGCCTACCGAACAACTCCCCGAGCAGCAACTGGAGAATCACCATATATGCTAGCATTTGGAAGTGAGGCTGTGATACCGGCCGAGTTGGGTCTCCCAACGCATAGAGTGCTGAATTTTAACTCTCCGATCAGTGACTTGATGAGAAGAATGGATTTGGATATGCTCGAAGAAGTAAGAGAAGAGGCAGCCATTAGGAATGCTGCTTATCAACAACGAACAGCTCTGTTCTACAACAAAAGGGTGAAGAAATGCGATTTGAAGGAGGGTGATTATGTGCTGAAGAAAGTCATTCAGAAACAGAATAAACTGGAGGCAAACTGGCATGGACCTTACCGAGTTACAGAGGTTGTTCAACCTGGAACCTACAGAATAGCAACTCTAGAAGGAGAAGAATTTCAGAATGCATGGAATGCTGAACACCTGCGAAAGTATTATCAGTAATGTAAAATGTAAAGCATTTCCTTCATTATGAATAAAACGAGGATGGTTCACCATTTTCTTTCTGTTGAAAGTTTTTCGGGGAATACTAGCGTTGAACAATACACTGCTTGACAAGAAGAAGACTGCTCTACGGAGTCATGCTCTACGGAGCCATGCTCTACGGAGTCAAGCTCTACGGAGCGCTCTACGGAGCAAAAGTGCTATAAGTAGCCAACCTCCTTTGGTTAGGAGGATAAGCTCTACGGAGCGCTCTACGGAGCAAAAGTGCTATAAGTAGCCAACCTCCTTTGGTTAGGAGGATAAGCTCTACGGAGCGCTCTACGGAGCAAAAGTGCTATAAGTAGCCAACCTCCTTTGGTTAGGAGGACATGCTCCAAGGAGCCAAAAAGTTCGAAAGAACCCTACTACTCCTTTGATTAGGAGGTGTAGACCAGCATGATCAACTACGGTTGGTAAGACTTTATATACTCTCGCATTACAGCTTATGTTGGTCGGGAGGTAACATTATTACAAAAAGTTCTTTAAAGAACAAAATATTCCAAACTGTACCAAGTATGGTTGGTCGGGGATAAAAACCCACTAACTGTAGTTGGTCGACGAGGATAAATGTAGTGACCTTAGTTGGTCGGACACATGTTTATATTTGAAAATTGAACCAAGTATGGTTGATCGGGGATAGAAACCCATCAACTGTGGTTGGTCGACAAACATTATTTATCCACCTTGGTTGGTTGGAAACAATTTTGAACAATTTATGCTTGTTATAAATTCTAAGTTGGTTGATGAACCATATAATTTGCAAACAGAAAAATAGCTATTGGCAAAACAAAAAATGAAATTCTTTCATTAAGATAAAAATGTATTACATGTTACATGTATGTGCTAACTATTACATTAAAGATTCCTACTCTATTGGTTTCTTTCCTTTGTCCTTTGAGACAGGTTCCTCGCCAGCAGGAGGATCCTCTAGACAAAGAGGAGAATTAATAAAGTTCATGTCCTTCACCATTCTGACATTCATTATTGTAGGAGTGTCCAACAGGTGCTCAGGACGAGATACTTCAACTTGAGAATGAAGGTTATAATCACCAAGATATTTAGAGATCAAACTCCGAGGAATGGAGCGAGCAGGAATCCATGCCATATCCAATTTATAGGGAGGAACAGGCAAATCTAGCAATCCAGGAGCATGATAATCCCATAAATAATGACCTTGTTCCAATTTTAATACACCCAGGGCGTTCAACCATCCCTGCTTATAACCTTCGTTGTTAGCATTTTCAAGGCGATCATCCAAATGGTAAAGAGCTTCATTATAGCCTGCATTCCAGAACTCCCGAGGCTGTTTATGGAATTGGAAAGTTAATCTATCTACTTGCTCGAGAAAGTTCTTGATAAGAGCATCTTTATTATTCAGATCAGACTTCATCGCAGCCAATTGATCCTCTAAAGATAAATTTTTCTTAGACAAATCAGACAGAGCACGATCCTTAACATTTAGTTGGAATGCTTGAGTTTCCAGAGTAGATTGGGTGCGAGATTCTTCAACACTACGGCTAAGAATTCTTGATCGGCTCCGAGAAGCAACTGGAGAACTTTGCTCCTCGACGATTCTTCCTCGTCCCCGAGAACTCCTTCCTCGTCCCCGAGCAGTCACAGGAATAATAGACTTTTTCAAGTCATCCAACTCTTGCCTTAGTTTGGCGTTTTCAACCTCTAGAAACGAAAAACCTTCATCAGTAACTGGTACTAATGCAGTGGAAGAGGAGGCAACGGATTCATATTGAGCCAATCTTTTCTGCAGACTATTATTTTCTTGTTCCAGGATCTCGGCAATTTGTCGGCAGGCTTCAACTTCACCTTTTAGGGTCCTTTCCCTAATGTCATATGCAGCAATGATCTTTTTATGACCTGTATCAGAGGAAAGTTGTTGATATCTATTTTCATATTCCTCGTGTAATGAAGCCATCGATTCATTGTGCTGGCCTTGGAGATCCTCTAAGGAACAATGCAACTCTTCAATCAAGTCATAATAAGCGACATTGTTAGCTACAGCTCGGTCGAGTAAACTTTTCAAATACCGATAAGCCTCAGTCGCCTGTTCTGACGCATCATGACCAAGAATGTCAGCAATTTCAGAAGAACTAAGGTCTGTATGACCAGCCCTATAGTATTGGTGACATTGCTGCATCAGCTCGGTATCATGAGAAGAGATTAGTTCCATTCTAGCAACAAACTAAAGACAAGAAAAAGACAACAATCAACAAAGAATCATCAATAACGGCGATGAGTAAAGAAGTATTTTATTAGATCATAAAAGGATTACAATGTTCAATTACAAATGATAAAAGATAAGAATGATACCGAACAACTTCACACCTTTTCCTTGTCTCCCAAGACTTTCTCGGGAGGCTGGGACGAGGAGCTCGGTTGCTCGGTGATAACAACAGCTTGATCAGCAGAAATCTTCTCGGCAGGAGGAGGCATAGAAGAAATATCCTCAATGACAGAGGGTTGAGAAGCAGAAATTGGGACATCCACAGCCATGGAAGATTCATCTGATGCAGGTTCATCTTCTTCTTCTTCTACAATTGGTGGAGGAGGACCAGGGAGATGCCGTTGGAATAGCTCAGAATTGTCTTGGATTTTTAGCTCTTGTAGAGCAGCTACCCAACCGTCATGGAAGTATTTCAACTCCCCATATTTGACTTGAGATGTCATAGCTGCAATCCCTTTATCCCATCCTTTTTCCCAACCAGCACTGAAATGTTTCCTAACTGCAACTTTTCTTTTCAACTGCTCCGAGGAGAGTTTGACATCCAATTGTTCTTTCTGGATTTTGATGTCTCGCAGGATAGACAGTTCTTCTTCTGCCTTCTTCAGTTGGTCATCGCACTTTTGCTGATTGACCTCTAAGCTTTTCACCTTCTCCTCCAAATTCTTGGAGGTTTCAGCCATCTTCATCTTATCAGCCTCAGCTGCAGCCAATTTTTTCTCCCAGGCAGCTTTCTCCTCGACGTACTGCTGGCGAGATTCTTTCACAGATTGGGCTAAACCCAAGAGGGCATCGTCAACATCGGACGAGGAACTAGAAGCTTTAATAGCTTGATCTTTCTTCACGATGGTATTGAAACAGTTCACCAGCTAAAAGATAAGAAAAACAATAGAGTCAACACAAATATAAGAGTTCAGGAAAAAGAAAAGAAAGACCAAAGGTATGAGAAATTTACTGAAGAAAGATGGCGAGCAGCTAGGGATGTCAGTGTATCCCTAGGAATCTTTTCATCAACCCCGAGAACCTCGGGTATAACTGAGCTCGTTGAAGAGCTCGGAAGAATGATTTTTGAAATACTACTACCACCAGCGGGTAGAGAAGATGCAGTTCCAGTAAGATTAACCGAGGATGATTTCCTCAATCTCTTCAAAGGAGGGTCAGCAGCACCAACCAAGGAAGAGGTCTTGGTCGGAGAGATTGTAATTACATCAGCTTTCTTGCTCGGGGCCACTGGGGGCTTCTCGGCAACTTTGGAGGAACTAACATCTACTTTTTTAGTCCCCTCTGGGACATCAATTTTACCTTTCTTTGCTTCAACAGCAGAAGAAATTTCACCAAATAGAGCAGGAGGAGCTCTTTTCTTGCCCATTCTCTGAGATAGGGGAATATGAGAATCTGAAGATGAACTTTCTGGTGTTGAGGCTGGTTCAACAGGGCGAGCAGTATAAGAGGTTGTGTAGCTCTTATACTGCAGCAAATATGATGCAGATCTAATATGCTCGTCTGCAATCGTCTTATGCAAATTCCAGATAAGTTTTAAATGCTTGATATTCACTTCCGACTCTTTTGGAGTTTTTCTTTTACTATCAACTGCAAATAAATACATAAATCTCAGTCATACATTTTGTCAAACATGATGAAAACGCAATTTCATAAGTAAAATAAAAATGAAAAATAAACCTATCCCATTGCCGTATGGGGGGCATCTGGGACCGTTGTATACTTCATTCCCAGATAAAGGCGCGTGTTGCCAATTTTTTATGACCAACCCATGCTCAAAATAATCTCTATTTGAATCAGGGAGGTTAACTACAAGGGCTCTATTTAAAAACCTAGTTTTTAAATAATAAATATTATCTAAAGTGGCCCATTTATAGCAGTACATGATTTCTGGGATCCCTATACGAGTCCCATGAGTTAGATTTAACTTGTGCACCCCGTTAATTATTCTCCATGAATTGGGGGCTATTTTTGCAGGAACAAGATCAAAATATTGACAAAACTCAAGACATAATGAGTTTGGGGGAAAAGAAAAACCACATTCAGCAATGAAAAGACTGGGGAACCAATGTCCCTCAGCCAATCGAAAGTAATCTAAAGGCTCAGAAAGAACCTCTAGAGTTACCCAAGAAGGAATGGAAAAGTCAGAACGAAATTTCTCAGCAGATTCAACAATATAAACCATATTGAATAAAAGAGATGCAGAAGAAAAGAAGAAGATCTTACAGAAAGAAAGGAGATATGTTGACAACGAACGGAAACAATGATGAACACACAAGAGAGAGGAAGAGAATAGAAAACTTGAATGCAGAAAAATGGAAAGTGTAGACGACGGTATGGTTACCAAAGGAGTTTAAATACTTTGCATTGGGAAGCGGCGAAAGAAATGATTACTAAAAAGAAACTACTGAACTTCCGGCGGCTAAAAAGACAAAAGTTGCACGAAGATCGAAGCGCTTGTAAAAAAGGCGGAAACTGCGAAATGAGAAGGAAATTTGAATACAATGCTCCTAAAACCCAGGAAGGTCATTTAATATTACCATATACCGAGAAAGAATGTCCCATACTCCTCAAAGTTCGAAATATGAAACATTGGGGGCTTCTGTTGATACCAAAATTAATATGCTGATGTGGACGAATAGTATGAAGACACGTGTCGATCTACGTGGCACAATAACAGCGAGGAAGATCATTTACTGAACAACTATGGTTGGTACCGAGCAACGAGAATACACCGAGGAGCTCTATCATGCCGAGGAACTCCATCCTAGGAACTCCATCATCCCGAGATACTCTAAGCACTCCGAGGAACTCTTGATCAACGAGCAACTAAGGCGGTCCGAACTGCACCTCGGCCGTGTCATCAATTATCAGACGGACAACTGTTCAACTATTCATTAGATTCTTGACGCACACGCTGCATTAAATGTATTACCCATTCATATGTATATCATTTAATGTATTGGACCTTTCATGTACAGCCTTGAGGCTATAAATACCTTGTATCAATCCCATTCAAAGGGACCGGAATTTCTTGAGAGAACTTGTAATCAAGAATTCCACAAACACTCAACAATAACATAACAGTGGACGTAGGCTTTATTCCTAGCCGAACCACTTTAAAAATCTTTGTCTTATTTATTTATCTGTGATTGAATAATTAGAGCAATCTAGTTTTTTACATCAACAGGGGTATTAGATCATTTCTCTTAGTTTTAAACCCTAAAACCATAAAAACCCCAACTTAACCTTTAAACCCATTTTATACTCCATTAACATGGTTTTGATACTAAAAATCATTAAGAGTTTACACTACATCAATGTGTAAACTCATAATCAACTTTTACCCAATTTATTTTAAGGTTTCTAACCCCAAAATCATATTTTTACCAACTATGATATGAGATTAATGCACAAAAGTAAATAAAGCAAGTAAACACTTACCGCGTGGATAAAATCCGACGACCTCGAGTCGAATCCGGCGGAGTTTGGCCCGAATCTCCCTTTTCTCCCCTCTTTTCTCCTTCCTCTCTCTCTTCTCTCTCTTTTCTTTCTTTCTTTCTCTTTTCTTTCCCTCTCCCCCTCTTTATATAGGAAGAAAAGGGTTTTAACCCTTAAAACCAAAAAACGACTCGTTTACCCAATTACGAGTTACTTTTACCTCTAAAATTACCCGGAACTCAATTCCGACAATCGGACCCTCTTTTCCGACTATCTCGGACATTTCGAGACTCGTGGCGCAGTCAAAATTTCCATCTGAGATACTTAACCGCAAATCACTATTCCAATCCAAAATAAATAAATGCGGGTTTTCCAATTAAAAATCTTACCTCGTGTCGCTTTTCTCAATCAGCGACATATAATTAAAATATTTCGACCTATATAGTCCTGAAAATAATCACAACATCCTTCGAAAATCATTTAATCCTCGAAAATCCCAAAAATTACTATTTAGGAAAATTCCCCAAATTCCAATTTATATCCAATTATGGAATTTAATGGTCTCCAAAAGGACGGGTTGTTACACACACCACTCATAACAATCGATTACGATGATGAATAGTCTTTTTTCTTATGAAAGGCCATATATGTTGGAGAGAATGAGTAGAGGGACAAAATTTGATTATCTAGGACCACGTAAAATGGGAGGGCAATCACACATATGGCTCAAAGGACATGGAAAATGTAGAAAATATCCGATAAGGTGTATTGCAAAGGGAACATAATTCTGGTCGAGTTTGCGATGATGGCCGACCAAAATCGAGTAGACTTCTAAGGAAGATATCTCTTTTGAAAGATGATGTTGATCAAGAAATATCATAGAAGTTGAAATTTAGTAGGTAGACCAACCCTGGGAGGGATAAATGTAATGACTAAAAGATCATTTAGAAAAGATAGCCAAACAAAAGAATCTTTTGCACATAGGTTTTGTGAAAGGATCTCGATTCACCCCATTAACCATGATCTATCTGATTCATGCAACATTCAAACCAGTAATTATTGCCCTAAGGCATTACGAAAAAATGGTACCAATGTTACATGTGCAACAATATCAGTCTATCGTTGACATATTCTGGATCCCCGATGAAATGTGTTATCAATAATTTCAAGGTAGGATCCTCGGATCGTAACTAATTTGCTACAAAATTTTAATATGCGGTGTGACACCCCGCCTAATTAAATACCGGCTGATCAGTCCTTTATTAAATTATAATCAAGGTGAACGGTTGGTTCATTCTTAGCATCACTGTCGTAAAAATAACTTTTCCCATTAAACGCCCTAATTGATTAAGCTAAGTGACAAATACCATTTTTAAGACATAAATTTCAATTTCAATTGAAAATCAATATTTTTAAAGCTTTACATAATTCCTAAAGTAAGAATCATCCAACAAATATACTGGAACAAACAATCCAACAAATTGATCCCAACATTAGAAATTAAAGGAAAAACATCATGACAGTAATAAATTCGAAAGTATAAATACTGGAAATAAATGAATTGCAATATCTGATAAACAACTGAATAATGGAAAAAGGCGACAAAATGCCCAACTGAATGAATAGTGCTAGGAGTGGAATCAACAATGTGGTCGTCTAAGCAAGAGGCCTGCAACTCCCACCTAAGCTGCAGCACGTTCCTTCCAAAGGATCCTATGCAAGACGCCCCTGTGGCTGGGCACCTATAATATATACATATATATATACAAGAGAAAAGAGAAATTAGCAAACGGGTCAGAGCTCGATTGTAAAAATAGTTTAAAATTAGTTTAGCAAGTATTTAAAATGTTTACTGGCTAACGCAACAACATATTAGTGCAGCACTCCCTTGAGAAATTCTCACCTCTCTTCTAATGTGCACACCTATCGAACTACTCTTTCCAACAGGTTAACTTATCTTATCTTAAGTTACTCGTAAGGTTTCAAACCGACAAATTCAAATGTTTAAGAGGTTAATTTTTATTTAACAGTAAAGTTCTCGTTTAAATCTTATTTGATAATAAGGTTTCTCAGTAATATATTATACTTTTCAAACACTTATTCTCAAGTTGAAATAATTTATTCATTTCTTACATACTATAGTCACAGCAGGAAATTCCCAAATTACAGATTTAAATATATATATAATAAATACTCATAATATATACATATTCTTCTAACGGCAGTCCCCATAACAATTATGGTGCGGACATAATGTACTATCCTGTCCCCGTATCACTCGTACTAAGGGAAATACAAGTTCGGAATCACTTTCGAACTGTATTAACACAAAACACATATAATATTGAGGCGAAGCATAGTTCCAAGTCTCTAAGAGGTCAGCACATACCCTCACGTCTCTTAGGACCGTCTGACTATCGATTCAATAGCCTGTACCGAGGATTTCTGTCTTCTAGGGTACGAGTCAATATCCCCCATAAAGGTCTCATCGAGATAAGACTGTCACAGCGCGGTAACCTCAGGGATAGCAAGTAGCGCGGGCATGATTTTCACACGTATATAGTATATGCATAAACACAGTCATATAAATGTACTACTATTACCATATCAAATTTAGGTGCACTCTCACAACCCATGATTATGACATTTATCCTTATTACTCATTATTTAGTCATCACGTATAACGGTTTGTCTCTTATTCATTTTATTTTCGAGATTTAATTTATTCCAACTCACTTCTTATCTCTCGAAGTATTCCCTTTACCTAAGTACAATTTCAGCAAACCCTCACTCACCTTCTAATCCAACTCATTTTGATTTTTAAGTCTACGCATGTTAGATTTCTTAGGTATGGATATTCCCCGTTTGCCGTTCATTTTTCCCATTTCATTTAAGTTCCACTTAACGGGGCTACCCTGACCCTATTGGTCATTTTTATGTTTCCTTATGTCCTAATAACATTAATAAAGATTTATTACACATTTAATCGGATTAAGTCAACCCAAGGAAATCTTATTTCTCCCAAAAGGGGTCAATCGATCGATAGAAAGGGGTCGATCGATCAAACCGTCGATCGATCGATGCTCTTGGCTCGATTGATCGATAAAGCAGGTATGGCGAAATCTGCAGAATACCAGTTACGGGTTCTATCATCCAAAATCATCCAAATCCAAATTTTTAACTCCCAAACTCCCAGAAATTTATACCACAAGCATTATAAACCCAAATGAGCAATACTCTATGTAAGGCATGCGAGTTTTAATCAATAATGATTGATTAAAAGGGCCAAAATCTATATAATTTGCATGAACCCTAGAAATTCTTTAAATTAGTTCTTCTTATTCGTTTTCTAGAATTTCTACTTCTAAACAAATTTAAATTCGTGGTTCAACCTCTACATGTGAAGGGTACTTCCTCATTAATGTTTATATCTCTACAGCATGCGATTTATAACCTCCAATATAGTTTTTCTTTCAAAAAAACTCATCCTAATCAACCCTAAACTAATATGAATGAAGAATTAACTAAAATAAGAAAGATAAATACTTGCCTGGGAATTTTTGTTTCTGGTTTGTGGCTGAAATCAGTGTGGTTGTGATCCTTGTGGCGTGATATAGCGTTTGGCGGTGACAGCGGTGCAAACGGAGGAGTTCTTGGCCTAGAACTCTTTGGCAAGCTTTCCCTTTCCTTCTCCAATGGCAGTCTCTTATTTTGGTTGAGTTAAACGTAGAAGACAACCCTAAGAATCTGATATAACCTTAGAATTTTCGTCGATTTTTAGGCCCAAAAATGTAAAATGTCCAAAACGCCCTCCCGGAGAGTTAGTAAAAATGCCCCGAGACCCAAACTAAACCCCTGGTACATTATTTTGACTATCTTGACCCTTTCGGACACTTTGGCGTACTCAAAATGACCATACGAGTGATTTCTAATTTATTCCCTTTCATTAATCAACATTTAGTCCCGACACGACACGGGCGCGTCCTGACTTAAATTTCTAACATTGTCATTTTATTCGCTCGTGACATTTTATAGAACTAATATTATATATTACTTTTCTCATTAGTAATATTCAACAAGCTTCCATTAATTACTAACTCTCGTCACGTTAGGAATTATAAAAATAATTAATTTTCGGATTTATATTAAATTAATAACTCACATTAAATTTAATAAATCCCCAAATTTAGAAAGCATAAAAATATGGGGTATTACGTACTCCCCCCCTAATAACGGAATTTCATCCCGAAATTTGGAAAATAAGGCATACCTATTAAGAATAAATCTGGGTATCTCTCGCGCATATCTGCCTCGCGCTCCCAGGTGGATTCCTCCACATTATGATGCTCCCACTGGACATGTACAAGTGGAACTACCTTCAACCTAAATCTCCTTTCGCTATGGTTTAGGATAGCCACTAGTCTGTCCTCGTAATAGGTGTCAGGCTCTAAATCTATCTCCTCAATCGCGATATGAGTATGGTCCATGTCATCCCGAAGGTATTGTCTCAACGACGAGATGTGGAATACATCGTGAATGCGATGTAAATGCTTAGGCAGTCCCAACCTGTGTGCTACCGGCCCAATCCTCTCAATAATGGGAAATGGTCCCACGTACCTCGAGGACAATTTCCCTTTATTCCCGAACCTCATCACTCCTTTATAGGAGATACACGTAGTAATACTTGGTCCCCCACATTAAAATCTTTTTAAGAATCGTTTCATATCGGCGTAGCTTTTTTCCCCATCTTGGGCTACTCGAATGCAACTCCTGATAATCTCAATCCTTGCGGAGGTTTCTTAAATCACCTCTGGTCCAAGCAACTTGTTATCCCCCACCTATAGCCAACATGTTGGGGAATGACAAGGCCTGCCATACAAAGCCTCGAACGAAGCCATGCCAATCGTGAACTGATAAGAGTTATTATAAGCAAACTCTACCAGTGGAAGATGTGGCTCCCAACCTCCTCCAAAATCAACGACACACATGCGTAGCATATCCTCCAACATTTGATTAGTACGCTCTGTTTGTCCATCTGTCTGGGGGTGATAAGTTGAACTCAACCTCGGATCCATACCCATTGCCTCCTGGAAGATCTCCCAAAAATGTGACACGAAGATCTTATCTCTATCTGACACAATATTCAGGGGCACCCCATGTAATCTCACAATATCAGCAATGAACAATAGAGCATACTGACCTGTGGAATAGTCCGTCGGCATCGATAGAAAATGATCCACCTTGGTCAAACGGTCCATAATTACCCAGATGGAGTCATGGCCCCGTTGTGATGTAGGCAACCCAGTAATAAAATCCATAGAAATACTCTCCCACTTCCACGCGAGTATTTCCAATGGCTGAAGCAACCCCGACGGTTTCTGGTGCTCTACCTTTACCAGCTGGAAGGTAGAAAACTCGGACACGAACTCAACAATGTCCTTTTTCATCCCACTCCACCAGTATTGCCGCCTCATACCCTGGTACATCTTATCTCCCCCAGGATGTATCGGAAATCGGGACCCGTGAGACTGGGTCATCAGTGCATGACGTAAGTTTGCTCCTTCTAGGACCACTAATCTCCCATTAAACCTCAAACCCCCATCAGAACTAACAGAATAGGACTCAGCACCCTCAGCTAAAAGTCGTACAATCTGCTCCAGGAAAAATGGGTTTGCGGTCTGCGCTTGTGTCACCCTCGTAATAATATCGGGTGTCACTGTCATAACATATATGAAAGAATGGGCTACTGCATCCTGGTGACCCAAATCTTTCCACTTTGCTTTCCAGATGTCTACTACATCGTCTACCGGCCTATGGATCAACGCATCGGCGACCACGCTGGCCTTTCCTGGATGGTAATGTATGTCGAACTGATAGTCCTTCACAAACTCTAACCACCTGCGCTGACGCATGGTTAACTCTCACTGAGTGAGAAGGTAATGTAGTGACTTGTGGTCCATGAACAAGAGAAATTTCTCCCCCAATAAATAGTGCCTCCATATCCTCAATGCAAAAATGACCGCTGCCAACTCTAGGTCGTATGTGGGGTAATTCTTCTGGTGCGGCTTAAGATTGCGAGAGGCAAAAGTTATATCCTTATCCTCCTGCTAAAGTAGTCCCCCAAGTCCCCGTAAAGAGGCATCACTGTAAACCGGATACTCCACGCTCGGCTTAGGTAAAATGAGTACCGGTGCTAAAGTAAGCTTGTTTTTTCGCTCGTCGAAGGCCAATTGACATGCATTGTCCTAAACATATGGTACCCCCTTGTGAGTCAGGTTCATTAATGGACCCGCTATTTTGTAGAACCCCCGAATGAATCTCCTGTAGTATCCGTATAATCCCAAGAAACTACGTGCTTCCTTCGGTGTCGTGGGTTGTCCCCACTCCCTCACCGCTGATACTTTACCCTGGTCAACTAGTATCCCCTGTTTAGAAACAACATGACCCAAGAACTACACTTCCTGTAACCAGAACCCACACTTCTCATACTTAGCATACAACTGATGCTCTCGTAGACTCTGAAGAACCTGCCTCAAGTGCTCGGCATACTCTTCCTCAGAGTGTGAATATATCAAGCTATCATCTATGAAGACGATGACAAACTGATCCAAGAACTCTCTGAACACTCGGTTCATCAAGTCCATGAATACGGCTTGAGCATTTATGAGTCCAAATGGAATCACTCTGAACTCATAGGACCCATATCTCATCAAGAAAGAAGTCTTTGAAACATCATGCTCCCTAATACGTAGCTGATGGTACCTTGTCCTCAGATCTATCTTCGAAAAAAAAGTTGCTCCTCTCAGCTAGTCGAACAGATCATCGATTTGAGGCAACGGATACTTGTTCCATATCGTGACCTTGTTCAGTTCTTAATAGTCCACACATAGCCTCAGTGAACCATCTCTTTTTTTCATAAACAAAACTGGAGCGCCCCAAGGTGAGGTACTCCTGCGAATGAAGACCTGACCTAATAGCTGCTCTATCTGATCTCGCAACTCTCGCATCTCCATCAGAGCTATATGGTATGGAGCGAGTGCTATATGTTGAGTATCCGGTAATAAATCAATGATAAAATCTATCTCTTGACTGGGGGGTAGGCTTGTTATTTCCTGAAATACATCAGGATACTCACGAACAACTGGGATCGTGTCCAAGGGAATCATGACCTCCTTCGAGGTATCCTCCTCTATGTAATACAAATGAGCGGTCGAGCCTCCCTCTGGGTGAGGCATCGCCACTATAAACATCTCTTACCCCAGAATGGCAAAGACAATACTCCCACCAAAATAATCAATCATGGCTCTGTAAGCTGCGAGCCAATCCATACCAATAATAAAAGCGTGCCCATGCATATCTAGGACTAACATGTCTGCTGGTAAAACCAAGCTACCAATCTCTACTCCCACACCCCGACATATAAAGAAAATTAGCGATCCATTTCCCAGTGGTGAGTTTACACACGTTACAGTGCTTTCTGGTGTGGCTAATAACCATAAAGCCTTCGCAATATGGGTAGCTATAAAACAGTGTGTCATCCCGGTGTCAAATAAAACCCGACCCATGGTACTATGGATAGAAAACATACCCTCAATCGCGGGTGGTGCATGTGGAGCTCATGCCTAGTGGACATTATAGACACGTCCATATTGTAACTGCCCCTACTGTACTGGAGCGGTCGGAATGGCGGGTAAGGCTAGTACCTGAGCTGGTGCTAGGAGGGCGGCTAGAAAAAATGGCCTATGTGGCTCATTACGGACACCCTGCTGCTGTGGGGCCCTATCACCCTCTAGAAACTCCTGGCGGTTATGGACATTCTTTCCTCACCCAAAACATCGGCCCTTGAAATTACCTCCCCTTTGACCCTGCTGACCACGGCCCTATTGGTCGTTACCACCCCTCCACTGGCCCTGATGAAAACGTTGTTAGCCCTGTTGGCCCTACTGCTGACGGTGTTGGCCTTGCTGGCCCTGCTGATTAGGTTGGCCCATGTGACCCTGCCTGAATCCCCCAAATCCCAGCTTGGAATCACCTGATTGGAACCGCTTGGTAGGGTCCCTGTGATGGGAACTCTGCTCATGATGACGAGTCTGCCCCTGAGATGTCGGTGCTCCACTAACACCACTACCCCCTGTCCTGCCCTGCTGGAAGGACTCTCTTGCTCGCTTACTTCCCTGCAGATGGAAGCGGTGATCTTGGTAGTGTAGCAAAGCAACATTGAGTACATCTGTGTAGGTACTCAGAGACATATTCCCTATAAGGTGCTGACGGATCCTCTAAGCTAGCCCGTCCATGAACAATAGTATCTTCTTGCCCTCAGTGGGTCCCTCATCTGGCACTATAGTGAGAGGTCTTGTGAACTCCTTTTCATACTCAGCAATAGTAGAATTCTTGTGTTTCAAGTTCAGTAACTTTCACCTCATCTCAGTTTGCACGGTGGATGGAAAATACTTGCGGTCAAACCGCTCCCAGAATGACTCAATCGGGATAATATCCCTCTCCTCCAATGTGTTGGTGGACTCCCACCACTGCAAAGCGGCCCCCACTAGCTTAAAGGAAACCAATAACTGTTTCTGCATGTCTGTGCACTCATACATACACAGATTCCTCTAGATATCTTTCTTCCATTGACTAACAATGATGATATCTGAACTACCCGAGAACTCAGGGGGATGCGCCTTCTGAAAGGCATCCTTAACCCGCTCCCATGCAGAAGGAAGCTGTGCAGGTACTGGCACCACTGCCTGAACTTGGGGTGGATCTTGCTGGACTACTGCTAGTGCGGCATTCACCGCCCGAGCAACGATGGCGGCTACCTCATTTTCATTCATTATTCCCTAAGCCGGAGCTACTAGCTGCTCCGCTAGGGCATGCCTATCCTTTGGTGCACGTCTCGGAGGCATATGAAATATGAAGAAATTTATTAGTCTACAGTTATTATCAAATATCAAATAGTTGAAGACATATTCGTAAAAGCAAGAATACATCAATCCTAAAATAGGGTTCTATTACAAGAACGTTAAGCTGAAAGCGGAGTACACCGTACCGATCCTAAGGATACTAGAACCTGATGCTTTTATTCCACCTGTGACACCCCGCCTAATTAAATACCGGGTGATCATTCCTTTATTAAATTATAATCAAGGTGAACGGTTTGTACATTCTTAGCATCACTGCCGTAAAAATAATTTTTCTCATTAAACACCCTAATTAAATAAGCTAAGTGACAAATACCATTTTTAAGACATAAATTTCAATTTCAATTGAAAATCAATATTTTTAAAGCTTTACATAATTCCTAAAGTAAGAATCATCCAACAAATATACTGGAACAAACAATCCAATTAATTAAACATCCAACAAATTGATCCAAACATTAAAACTTAAAGGAAAAACATCTTGACATAATAAATCCCAAAGTATAAATACTGGAAATAAACGAATCGCAATATCTGATAAACAACTGAATAATGGAAAAAGGAGACAAAATGCCCAACTGAATGAATAGTGCTAGGAGTGGAATCAACAATGAGGTCGTCTAAGCAAGAGTCCTGCAGCTCCCACCTAAGCTGCAGCGCGTTCCTTCCAAAGGATCCTATGCAAGACGACCCTGTGGCTGGGCACCTGTAATATATACATATATATACAAGAGAAAAGAGAAAAGAGAAAGTAGAAAACGGGTCAGAGCCCGATTGTAAAAACAGTTTAAAATTTGTTTAGCAAGTATTTAAAATGTTTACTGGCTAATGCAACAACATATTAGTGCGGCACTCCCTTGAGAAATTCTCACCTCTCTTCAAATGTGCACACCTATCGCACTACTCTTTCCAACAGGTTATCTTATCTTATCTTAAGTTACTCATAAGGTTTCAAACAGACAAATTCAAATTTTGAAGAGGTTAATTTTTATTTAACAGTAAAGTTCTCGTTTAAACCTTATTTGATAATAAAGTTTCTCAGTAATATATTACACTTTTCAAACACTTATTCCCAAGTTGAAATAATTTATTCATTTCATACATACCATAGTCACAGCAGGAAATTCCCAAATTCCAGATTTAAATATATATATATATAATAAATACTCACAATATATATATATATATATATATATATATATACATATTCTTCTAACGGCACCCCATATAAAAATTATGGTGCGGGCATACTCTTTTATCCAGTCCCTGTATCACTCGTACTAAGGGAAATACAAGTTAGGAATCACTCTCGAACTGTATTAACACAAAACACATACAATATTGAGGCGAAGCATAGTTCCAAGTCCCTAAGAGGTCAGCACATACCCTCACGTCTCTTAGGACCGTATGACTATCGATCCGATAGCCTGTACCGAGGATTTCTATCTTCTAGGGTACGAGTCAATATCCCCATAAAGGTCCCATCGAGATAAGATTGTCCCAGCGTGGTAACCTCAGGGATAGCAAGTAGCGCGGGCACGATTTTTACATGTATATAGTATATACATAAACACAGTCATATAAATATATTAATATTACCATATCAAATTTAGGTACACTCTCACAACCCATGATTATGACATTTATCCTTATTACTCATTAATTAGTTATCACATATAACGGTTTGTCTCTTATTCCTTTTATTTTCGAGATTTAATTTATTCCAACTCACTTCTCATCTCTCGAAGTATTTCCTTTACCCAAGTACAATTTCATCAAGCCCTCACTCACCTTCTAATCCAACTCCTATACATTTTGATTTTTAAGTCTACGCACGTTAGATTTCTTAAGTATGGATATTCCCCGTTTACCCTTCATTTTTCCCATTTCATTAAAGTTCCACTTAACGGGGTTACCCTGACCATATTGGTCCTTTTTATGTTTCCTTATGTCCTAATAACATTAATCAAGATTTATTACACATTTAATCGGATTAAGTAAACCTAAGGAAAATCTTATTTTTCCCTAAAGGGCTCGATTGATCGATAAAAAGGGTTCGATCGATGGAACCGTCGATCGATCGATGCTCTTGGCTCGATCGATCGATCAAGCAGGTATGGCGAAATCTGCAGAATACCTGTTACGGGTTCTATGATCCAAAATCATCCAAATCCAAATTTTTAACTCCCAAACTCCCAGAAATTTATACCACGAGCATTATAAACCCAAATGAGCAATACTCTACGTAAGGCATGCGAGTTTTCATCAAGAATCATGGATTAAAAGCGCCAAAATCTATATAATTCTCATGAACCCTAGAAATTTATGTAACTTAGTTCTTCTTATTCTTTTTCCAGAATTTCTAATTCTAAACCAATATAAATTAGTGGTTCAACCTCTATATGTGAAGTGAATTTGCAGATTAATGTTTATATCTCTACAACATGCGGTTTCTAACCTCCAACATAGTTTTTCTTTCATAAAAACTCATCCTAATCACCCCTAAACTAATATGAATGAAACATTAACTAAATTAAGCAAGATAAATACTTCCCTAGGTATTTTTGTTTCTGCTTTGTGGCTGAAATCAGTGTGGTTGTGATCATTGTGGCGTGATCTAGTGTTTGGCGGTGACGGCGGTGCAAACGGAGGAGTTCTTGGCCTAGAACTCTTTGGCAAGCTTTCCCTTTCCTTCTCCAATATCTGTCTCTTGTTTTTAGTTGAGTTAACCCTAGAAGACAACCATAAGCATCTGATATAACCTTAGAATTTTCGTGGGTTTTTAGGCCCAAAAATGTAAAATGTCCAAAACGCCCTCCGGGGGTGTTACTTAAGCCTAAAAATGCCCCGAGACCCAAACTAAACCCCCGGGTACATTATTTTGACTATCTCGACCCTTCGGGACACTTTGGCGTACTTGAAATGACCATACGGGTGTTTTATAATCTATTCACTTTTATTAATCAACATTTAGTCCCGACACGACACGGGCGCATCCCGACTTAAATTTCCAACATTGTCATTTTATTCACTCGTGACATTTTATAGAACCAATATTATATATTACTTTGCTCATTAGTAATATTCAACAAGTTTCCATTACTTACTAACTCTCGTCACGTTAGTAATTATAAAAATAATTAATTTTCGAATTTATATTAAATTAATAACTCACATTAAATTTAATAAATCCGCAAATTTAGAATGCATAAAAATATGGGGTATTACATGTGGATAGATATTGAATTTCAACAGCTACCCGGCATCTTTGTCAACCAATTTTCCTTTAGGGCAAAGCCTGGTAAGAGAGTAGCTCGGCTTGTCAATGTCTATTGAATCTATTCGTGAGTTTATCATATGTTTCAATAGTGAAAGGCTTAAAGTAGCATATTATGATGAAATAATTATGATAATTGCTCTAATGAGTAGTCTACTACATGTGATAATTGCTCTAATGAGTAGTCTACAACATGTGAAGCTATTTTATGCATTATCTAAAGAGCCACCGAAAACGATAATGAACTCGTCTCTTTAATAGAGAAAATTATAAATGTCAAGGAGGCCATGGAAGCCAAAGAGTCTAGTCACGCAATCGCTAACATAAGAAAGGGTGTAAAAAAAGGAAAAGAAACATAAAAAAGTCGACAAGCCAATGTAGTACGACGAGTATGCCCCCTTGATTATGGGCGTTCATCACATACCCGAGAAAATTCGTAGTGACAAAGATTTGAGATGGCCATCGAAGCTAAAAGCCCCAAAAGATAAAGAGATAAGAGTGAGTATTTTTAATTCCATAACGGCCATGTCCCCAAAATGAAAACTGTCATATCCTCAAAGAACGAGATTGAAAGCTTGATAAGTGGCGTAAGTTATTAAGGTAAATCGATAGAGGCGACGAAGTTCATAATGGTGATGAACAGAAATTAGGGAGACGAGAAGAAACATATATGATATAATGACTCAGACGATGACCTGTACATTCCACATAGATTAGAGGAACCTCTATATGAGGTTAAATGATATATTTTAGATATAATTTTATTGCATGTGATGATACTGGTGGTGGAGATGAACCCACATAGAAGAAATAGTACCTCAACAAGGCATAGTCTTATGCTGATATCAGAAATATTAACTTCACATGTAGCGTGGATACCGTCCCAAGGAAGTTAAATAAAGATAAGATCGTTCTTTTTTTTTCTAAAGATGATTTGTCAGGTGTACTGCATCCATATGATGATCCATTGGTCCTCATAATGATAATGCATGAGAGCGAAGTAATAAGAATCATGGTCGATAATGATATCTAAACTCATGTCTTATTTTACAACTGCTTTAATGGATCGTGGCTAAGAGATAGCCTGGTGAAGCCCCATCATAATCCACTGATTGGTTTCTCCGTCGAGAAACTGTACCCTTTAGACATGGTCGAACAAGAAGTGGTGGTCGGCACTTACATGATATGATGAATATAAATGATACATATTTCATCAAACTAAATAGGAATGATCATTCAACATATTACATCATATTCAGAAGAGTAGGGCTAAATATTTTTGAGCCTATCCTCTATATAGTTCCTCAATATTTAAAAATTCTCACTCATTATGGGGTCGATGTAGTTAAAGGTAATTAAGTAGGGGATAAAGAATGTTAATGCATCTCGCCCGACTAGGAGGAGAAGAAGAAATTGGCAACAACCTGCCCAATCGAGATGATAGATCTTTGAGACGGGGAAAATTTGATCAAAGAGAAGGTTGTTGATTAAATTGAGATGACTGTTTTGGATGAAAAGGACCCATAGAAGACCTTTAAAATCGACTAATCACTTGAACCCAAATTTACGGGAGATTTGATCAACTTTTCAAGGCAGAGTAAAAATGTGGTTTCCTTGAGTCATGAAGACATGACATGAATTAATCTAGATTTTATTTTCCATGAGTTGAGAATAGTTAAAGGTGCTAGGATAGTCAAACAAAATGGATAGGTCTTTTACTAGGAAAGGAACATGATCGTGGAAGAAGAGGTTAAAAATTACGGAAGGAAAATTTTCTAGAGAACATCAAATATCCGGAATGGATCTCTATATGTGATGATGTATATGAATAAAAATAAGAAATGGCGAATGTGTGTCATTTTTATTGACCTGAACAAAGCGTGCCCAAAAGATTACTATCCATGGCCCAGGATTGACCAATTGGTCGATGCCACTTTGGGAAAAGAGTTTCTTGGATTTACGGATGCTTACTCAGAATAGTACCAAATTAATATGAAACTAGAAGATCGGGAAAAAAACCTCATTCCACAGTTGTTGGGGTACCTACTATTACAATTTAAAGCCTTTTGTGCTTAAAAACACTGGAACAACATACCAAATATTGGTGAATAAAGTATTCAAAGATTAGATTGATAAGAATATGGTAATGTACGTTGATGACACCCATATGAATAATAAAAATGTCATCGAATATATAAAATATTTGCAGCAGATCTTCGACTAAGTGGATAAACTCCAGATAAATCTCAAGTGGAGGAAGTGTGTCTTTAGGGTAAAAGAGGAGGTGCACATGGGCTTCATTGTAAATAAAGGAGGAATAAGGGACAACCCCACAAGATTGGAGAAATGATCAATATGCAAATAACAATGAACAAAAAACAAGTTCAAAGACTTATAAGACGTGTGGTTGTATTAAATGAGTTTATTTCCAGCGCCATTGACAAATTCCTCACATCTTTTAAGGTGATACGAAAGACTTTTGAATGGAATGACGAGTGATAAATGCATTCATCGAGTAGAGAGTGCATTTAGGTCAATCACCACTACTTTCAAAACCAATATAAGGATATAAGTTTGATTTCTAATTGGTCGTATCTAAATCTGTGGTCAGTTTGTCTCTAGATCGACAAGAAGAAGGGGTACAAAGGCTTCTATATGTGACAACCCGCTCACCAAAATAAGTGGTGGCCATCCCAATATTCCAATATAATGGAATCATGGATGGAATCTTTCTCATCATCATAATAAAAATATAGAGTATCCAGGATAACCACCCAATATTTCAGAAAACAGGTTGCCAATAATTTTGATTTGAAAGTAAATAAATGAAAACAAACAACCCAATTCCTGAAAGATAAGGGAAACCCCAAGGCATATATAAATAATACAACAAGAATACGATAAAAAGACCGAATAGGTAACCGGTCACTAAACTGATACACCAATAATACACAAGTACAATAAGTTACTTATTACATTTCATTAGACATTTACAAAAGCTTGGGCCTCTCGCCCGTATAAAAGACTTGATCTTAACTAGAATAAAAAATGAAACGTCTATACCAAATGTATCCCGTAATACCCGCAATGCATCACGGCTCGTCGAAAACATCGGAATAGGAATTCAAATCAGGCATCCTTGCGGCGGAGTACCTGAGCAGAGACAAGATGAATATGCAACAAGAAATGTAACTAGATCAGGGCCCTGTTCTATATGATTACCAGATGAATAAAGAGTATGACAGTTATGTATGATAAATCGTGAAGAAAGAGAAATAAGAAGCAACCTATACAGTTTAAAACATAAGCTAAGCAGCAACAAAAATATGAAGCATTAAACTAAAAACTTCACCAAATGTGCCAATTATTTCATATATCTTTTCCTTAGCAGGAAGTATATATATATAATCACAATCTTTTGCTCTTTAAGGAAATTTTGTCTCAATTTTACCTTTTGTAAAAATCCTTTCCTTATCAGGAAAATAATCATTTTCAAATGCTCTTTGTGGCATTTACATGTGCTCTTTGTGGCACTCCATCATGCTCTTATGGCATATCAAATACATCAAGTCCCACTTGATTATGAACTGTTATAATTATATACATATAACGAATTCTAAGACCGCCCGTCCGGGTTTCCCCACTGTGCGCGCCCCTAAATGACCATCATCTTCCAGGGCCTACCATTAGACAACCTGGGCACCTATATCGCAAGACGCCGGGAAGAGGCCATGAGCATGCGGGGTAGTCAAGACCACACCCTGAATCTCCTCCCCATTGCAGAAAAATATACAACAATAAGCGCTTCCATGGCCTAGGACTATATCCACCCTGCATTCATTAGCCAGGGGGCTTCACCTCACGTGCGAACTTCCCTTATGATGTCATTTAGAGAGGTGTGTTTAAGCCATTTTATTTATCATAACAAAATCAAGTAAATCATTTTTTACCGGTTTCATGATTAAGTAAATTATCATATACTAATATCAATACCATTTCCATTTATACGTTTCATTTTATCCGAAACCCTTACCATTTACTTTTGTAAATAATCTAACTTACTATCCAGAGTCATACTATAGCTTATATCAACACTAAAACCTCAAAGTAGTAAATAAACTCTTCATCCTCTTCCAATCATTTTAGGGTGTTATTTTAAAACCCCAAGGTTATCAGCTTTCGAAGGAATGAAATAACTAACAATTTATTCTCCAAACTCACCTTTATGGCGTTATGATGAACCACCAAGGTTAACATAGCTCAATCGAACTTTTAAAATCTCCCAACATTCTTTTGGGGTGGTAATATAAACCATCAAAACTAGTATAGCTTAATTAAGCTTCTAAAGTCTCCCGGACATGACACTACATCTCCTAGTTTATATACAAATCAACTAGAAGGAAAAGTGCCCTAACTTCAATAGGCATAACCCCGGAAAAGTCCCCACATAACCCATTCCTAATGTAGGGCACGCAACTAACTCATCTCATGCTCTAGGACTCTGAGCTTACTTCATTCAAGAAGGTTCCTAATCCCTATATTTAAAGAAAAGAATTGGAATTGAGTTATAAAATTAACTCAAAAACAGCAGGAAAACGAATCGATTCGCCCTAGCGAATCGATTCACCCAAAAAGCGAATCGGTTCGGACTACTAAACCAACTTTCTGCCATTGACCGAATCGATTCGCTTTAACCCGACTCGATTCGGGTTATGCAGACCTGTAAATTTCCCTTAGCGAATCGATTCGCCCAAAGGGCCGAATCGATTCGGACCTGCAAATTTGCTAAAAATGGCTACGAAGAGTTATGAACCCTAATTTCTCCAAACTCCAACTCTCTCCATTTATACACATCCAGCAACAATAATCTACCCCAAAACATCCTACATGGTTAATAACAACTATAACCCAAAATTTCATCACCAAAAACTAAGATTAGTGCTTAAATCCCATAAATTCCACATTTAAACCATAAATGTAAATACACAACTATCATACAATTTATGCACCTTAAATCACATATTAGCAAGTAGAAAACTTGCCTTAGGGTTGATATCTCAGATTTGTTTGGAGAAGAAGAAATCCCAAATCCTCCATCTTCAAATCTCTCTCTCATTCTCCTCTTTTCTCTCCCTCTTTCCTCTCTATATGTTCCAAACATAAAATGGGAAAAATAAGGGATTTAGAAGACTAAATCGTGGCTTAGGTTAAAACTCCCAACTTAAATGGTTAGTAGCACAAATACTCATATAAGCTAAAACCAGGTAAAAGTGCCCGAAACACAAAAATACAATATGGCACTTATTTTGACTGTCTCGCACCTTTCGAGACCAACTACACCCTCTAAACTGGCATTCAGAAATTTTATAAATTATTTCGAGTTCCAAAATCATTTAAACTAAAAGTCCATTTAAAATACATGACACTACAGACATGCAACCTGATGTTATCTACTTTCACATACAGTAAATATGCATCAATCTAGTAAATATTAGCTTTCAATTAATTTAATTAATATTTACTCAAGTCCCCACATTTTGTATAATTACCTTATGCGGTAAAATTAGTATAAAATGAGCCTCCCTTAATCGAGGGTTGTTACATACTCCCTCCCTTAAGAGGGAATTTTTCCCCCAAAATTCGAGCATACCCAAATATGATAAGGGTATACTACTCTAAATTAGGATTCTACGATCCTAAACAAACTCCTCATTTATTGCAACGTCATAAATGGACTCAGACTAAGGTCAACCCTGTCGATCTCAGTCAATCATCATTTGTTCTCTCGTAGCACAAGGCGCTCTTCACTAAATATCGATTCTGGCTTCCTACGGCGGAACACGATGCCCACATGACTCGGCACAATTAGCCAAATCTTCAGAATTATGTTACATCTCACCTCGGGGCATCAATACCGACTCTAAGTGACTTAGCCCCAACGCTACTCAGCTATCCCCCGGATCGACGTATCTCATCAAGGCGTGTGGCTTAAAAGCCAAATCTCTAAATAAATGTTCCGAGACCACTCCAAGTACAAGGAACATATTAACCATTGGTTCCATCCAACGAATATACGAATTACTCAACCGACCACGCTAGGCCACTCACGATACCATGCCTTAGGAAATGATCCATAAGACCACTCC
Organism: Sambucus nigra; assembly: GCA_949130495.1. NCBI lineage: Eukaryota > Viridiplantae > Streptophyta > Magnoliopsida > Dipsacales > Adoxaceae > Sambucus > Sambucus nigra. The sequence goes on along the minus strand of OX422218.1, from coordinate 32,386,442 downwards.
AAAACCTAATGGTTGCACGAAAATCTCCATCCATACCATTACTGCTCCCATCTTCTATGTATACGAAGGCGCATGTTCGTAATATGCCTTTCGGCATAAGTCAATTTCCTCCCTTTCATCCATCCACTTTAGGGTGGTTAAATATACGCCATTTCCATACGGTTCCCATTACTTCGTGGAAACTTTTGCTAAAACTTCGACACGAATATCTAGTTTCGGACCACTCTATTTTAATAGGCACCTCCTACGGTTCTACCATTCCCCCATCGAGAATGGGGTGTACTCTTTTACATGTAGTCCGTCCATAATGGGCGGAAAAGCAACGATTGGGTCGACGGTCAACAATTTTCTCAAATTTGGATCATGACCAGTTCGATGCTGGTAGTTCCATGCAGATGTCTATGAATACCCTTCTTCGTTCCACTACCACTCTCTTCGCAAGAGTAGGTGAAATTATCAATCACAGATCGAAATGCTCTTGCTATAGAGTCTTCTGAGTCATATTCACTCTACTTGGCCTTCCATGCCATTACCATTATCCCCGACGAGTTCTCTACTCGACAGGTCCACTACCCCAATCGCATTTCCTTAGCGAATGAGAAAATATCCAATCACTAGTTCTTCTGAACTCCGAGCACCAACTCGATTCCTCCCACAACATATTGCAACAACTTGTTGCTTACGAGAAGGACCAAATTTCTTGCCCAGGAAGTAGTGCCTTATCTATTTAAGGTGATCACTACCACGATGAGTCCTAACTCAAGCACGGGATATTACTTTCCACAAGTTTAAGCTTGTGCGACGCATAAACAGTGAGTCTATGCCCTAGTATTATTACTTCCCAATCTTGGCAGAACTTACTCATTAAACTCACTCTCGATCTTACAATCATGGCTCAGGAGTAAGGATCCACCCGGCCTTATTAACTCCCCGAAAATGAGAAAGGTCTCATCTCCTTCGACCGAACCTACCAAACCGCTTGAGCTCCCATAATCTCGTTCCTAAGGGATCTAATCTCTTATAGAGTTAACCCACAACTTATTCGTGGTCAACTCCCTAACGCTTTCCTAAACTAACACCACCGACCGTCAAGGTCTTACATCCTAAAAATCCTAGGGACTATCTATATATATCCTACCTAAATCGTAAGCATATAATACCTAATACAACCCTAGTTCCCAAGATCTTACTCAACTTCCGACATTCGCTCGGGTTCATGCGTGGGACGTCTCGCCGAAGCGAAATCCAGACAAGGAACCCTCCCGTTACACTACTACCTCGCATCGTCGGTCATTAATATGTGACGGTCTAAGACACATGATCGGGATCTGTACCATTCTAATTTATAATTCTCCTAATAAGATTCTACTTCTAGACTTTACCTTAGCATTCTATATATGAAATTAGAGAAAAGAAATATGGCATCTCTCCACTCCCAACGTCGTTAAGGTTCACGCGTGGAGCGTCCCGCAAAAGCGGAATCCAAACAAGGAACCCCTCCTATGCATTACTTCTTAACTTTGTTGGTCATGGAGATAAGTCATAGCATCTACACCCAATGCAAGTAAACAATGGAACACTCAAACCAAGTAACTCATATGACACATATACATTTAAAATATCATCACTCATTTCATAAAGAGTGAAGAGAAGATAGAACTTCCATACCACGGAAGTCATATCATTACCCTTCTATAATAGCGTAAATACTACTGCAAGCTCAATATACACACCCGAGTCTATCGTAGACATAATACTACTAAATCTTATCCTAAGGAATATACACTATCCACCTATAAGGTAGAATTCCCTCCATAATTTTCCAAGCACTCCGGGTCAATACTAATGGTTCTCAGACTCCATATTCGAGCCTTACACATACCATCATTATCTCCACCAACTCCCCAACCAGGCACTTTACTCTTGCCCTCGCTCTCCACTCAACGAAGTTTAAAATGAGTGGTTCTACACTCCCCATCATAGCCGTTATTCCGACTCTAGCTAACAATAATTTCCCATGCAGTCCCTCTTACTTTATCAGTAAAAGAGGACACGCTTTTGGCCTCCCCTTCCTAAGTTTAATGAAACTTCCCCAGGTGGGTGTCCACCGATGGGGTTTCACGATTCTTACTCCATCAGAAGTGTTAACAACACCTTATTCGCAATTGGTCTTTAACCTAACGTTTTGTGAACATTCGAGAATCCAGCTTCTCCTCAGTCCAATTATCCCAGAGAAACTCGCCATTACAAGTATCCACCGGGCTTCTCTAGGGGCCAATCTTCTGGCACCCACGAACATAGTGACCACATTTTCACCACCTCAACACTTCTTCTATGGGTGAAGGATATTCCTCCATTCTACTACAGGGAACTTCTCCACTTCAATATAACATCGCGTGAATTCTCAAGATTAGTACCACTTCCTACTTCTAGCGGTACTTGGGAAACTACATCAACTGAAATTTGGAGTCGTAATAGCAAGACAAGAAAGTGTTACAAAAAGGGAGCGGCCTCTAAAGCGGTCCTCATCCCCGACCACAACTTACAGTTCTCCACAAACCTTCCCATAACGCCCTTCTTCTATCGACCTATTATTCTCACAAGAATACGCAAAAGATTTTATGGATTCTATCTCATGGTAGAAGAACGAAATCTCACAAGAGAAATCAACGATCTTAATCCGAAGGCTTTACATCAAATCAAGAGAAACGCTGAAAACTTAAGGCGTCCACACAGATTCTTAAGGACTCTAGAACCTGATGCTCTGATACCATCTGTGACAACCCTCTCACCAAAATAAGGGGTGGCCAACCCAATACTCCAAAATAACGGAATCATGGATGGAATCATTCTCAGCATCATAATAAAAATATTGAGAATCCAGGATAACCACCCAATATTTCAGAAAACGGGTTGCGAATAATTTTGATTTGAAAGTAAATAAATGAAAACAAACAACCCAATTCCTGAAAGATAAGGGAAACCCCAAGGCATATATAAATAATACAACAAGAATACGATAAAAAGACCGAATAGGTAACCGGTCACTAAACTGATACACCAATAATACACAAGTACAATAAGTTACTTATTACATTTCATTACACATTTACAAAAGCTTGGGCCTCTCGCCTGTATAAAAGACTTGATCTTAACTAGAATAAAAAATGAAACGTCTATACCAAATGTATCCCGTAATACCCGCAATGCATCATGGCTCGTCGAAAACATCGGAATAGGAATTCAAATCAGGCATCCTTGCGGCGGAGTACCTGAGCAGAGACAAGATGAATATGCAACAATAAATGTAACCAGGTCAGGGCCCGGTTCTATATGATTACCAGATGAATAAAGAGTATGATAGTTATGTATGATAAATCGTGAAGAAAGAGAAATAAGAAGCAACCTATACAATTTAAAACATAAGCTAAGCATGAACAAAAATAAGAAGCATTAAACTAAAAACTTCACCAAATGTGCCAATTATTTCATATATCTTTTCCTTAGCAGGAAGTATATATATATAATCACAATCTTTTGCTCTTTAAGGAAATTTTATCTCAATTTTACCTTTTGTAAAAATCCTTTCCTTATCAGGAAAATAATCATTTTCAAATGCTCTTTGTGGCATTTACATGTGCTCTTTGTGGCACTTTATCATGCTCTTATGGCATATCAAATACATCAAGTCCCACTTGATTATGAACTGTTATAATTATATACATATAACGAATTCTAAGACCGCCCGTCCGGGTTTCCCCACTGTGCGCGCCCCTAAATGAGCATCATCTTCCAGGGCCTGTCATTAGACAACCTGGGCACCTATATCGCAAGACGTCGGGAAGCGGCCATGAGCCTACGGGGTAGTCAAGACCACACCCTGAATCTCCTACCCATCGCAGAAAAATATACAACAATAAGCGCTCCTATGGCCTAGGAATATATCCACCCTGCATTCATTAGCTAGGGGGCTTCACCTCACGTGCGAACTTCCCTTATGATGTCATTTAGAGAGGTGTGTTTAAGCCATTTTATTTATCATAACAAAATCAAGTAAATCATTATTTACCGATTTCATGATTAAGTAAATTATCATATACTAATATCAATACCATTTCCATTTATACGTTTCATTTTATCCGAAACCCTTACCATTTACTTTTGTAAATAATCTAACTTACTATCCAGAGTCATACTATAGCTTATATCAACACTACAACCTCAAAGTAGTAAATAAACTCTTCTTCCTCTTCCAATCATTTTAGGATGTTATTTTAAAACCCCAAGGTTATCAGCTTTCGAAGGAATGAAATAACTTTCAATTTATTCTCCAAACTCACCTTTATGGCGTTATGATGAACCACCAAGGTTAACATAGCTCAATCGAACTTTTAAAATCTCCCAACATTCTTTTGGGGTGGTAATATAAACCATCAAAACTAGTATAGCTTAATTAAGCTTCTAAAGTCTCCCAGACATGACACTAATCTCCTAGTTTATATACAAATCAACTAGAAGGAAAAGTGCCCTAACTTCAATAGGCATAACCCCGGAAAAGTCCCCACATAACCCATTCCTAATGTAGGGCACACAACTAACTCATCTCACACTCTAGGACTCTGAGTTTACTTCATTCAAGAACGTTCCTAATCCCTATATTTAAAGAAAAGAATTGGAATTGAGTTATAAAATTAACTCAAAAATAGCAGGAAAATGAATCGATTCGCCCAAAAAGCGAATCGGTTCGGACTACTAAACCAACTTTCTGCAATTGACCGAATCGATTCGTCTTTAACCCGAATCGATTCGGGTTATGCAGAACTGCAAATTTCCATTAGTGAATCGATTTGCCCAAAGGGCCGAATCGATTCGGACCTGCAAATTTGCCAAAAATGGCTACGAAGGGTTATGAACCATAATTTCTCCAAACTCCAACTCTCTCCATTGATACACATCCAGCAACAATAATCTACCCCAAAACATCCTACATGGTTAATAACAACTATAACCCAAAATTTCACCACCAAAAACTAAGATTAGGGCTTAAATCCCATAAATTCCACATTTAAACCATAAATGTAAATACACAACTATCATATAATTTATGCACCTTAAATCACATATTAGCAAGTAGAAAACTTGCCTTAGGGTTGATATCTCAGATTTGTTTGGAGAAGAAGCAATCCCAAATCCTCCATCTTCAAATCTCTCTCTCATTCTCCTCTTTTCTCTTCCTCTTTCCTCTCTATACGTTCCAAACATAAAATGGGAAAAATAAGGGATTTAGAAGTCTAAATCGTGGCTTAGGTTAAAACTTCCAACTTAAATGGTTAGTACCACATTAAAATGACTCACAAATACTCATATAAGCTAAAACCAGGTAAAAGTGCCCGAAACACAAAAATACAATATGGCACTTATTTTGACTGTCTCGCACCTTTCGAGACCAACTACACCCTCTAAACTGGCATTCGAAAATTTTATAAATTATTTCGAGTTCCAAAATCATTTAAACTAAAAGTCCATTTAAAATACATGACACTACAGACATGCAACCTGATGTTATTTACTTTCACATACAGTAAATATGCATCAATCTAGTAAATATTAACTTTCAATTCATTTAATTAATATTTACTCCAGTCCCCACATTTTATACAATTACCTTATGCGGTAAAATTAGTATAAAATGAGACTCCCTTAATCGAGGGTTGTTACACTATAATACACTGTCAAATCATGCAGAGGAGTAGAAATTCATTATCCTATGTTGGAGAAATTAGCTTTGGCCATGATTAAAGCTTCTAAAATGATGGAGCCGTGCTTCTTGCCCATATCACTAACGTCTATATAGTCATCTACCTATGCCAAATCATTCAAAAACCTAAGAAATTAGGTTGACTAATTTCTTGGGTTATAGAATTAGAAGAATGTGACCTTTAGTATAAACTAAGGATGGCAATGAAGTTCCGTGCCATGGAGAATTTTAGCGTTGGATTCACTTACGAGGAAAAAATATCGAGATTTTTTTTACAAAAAAATATCTCAGGAATAGTGGAAAAGCAGACTTTTGTAAAACAAAGCTCAACCCTAAATCATACTATGCATAATTCATCAAAAGATATCTCATCGATTCAACCAGATAAAAATATCTTTGTAGGATATAGCCAAACCAGTAATTTGACTGACTTGATCACGGATGTACTAGAGTCATCATATAACTAACAAAATTTTCCTGTGACTTATATAAAATGAATAACTTATTCAAACATGGAAATTTGACCCAAGGAGATTTTGAAGAAGATTTCCCTATCTCAAAATTATGCATGGAGGGCTCACCCTTTACCACTTGTAGTGGATCGGGTCTAATGATTACAATAAAGGATAACATCAATATGGAGTGTGTCCAAATATTCTAATTTGATGACTCCAATAACGAGATTAGATATGAAGAACTCATTGTTGGGTTTGTGCTGGGATCATCCTTAGGCGTTTAAGAGATATTCGCATACAGTGACTCTCAGCTATTAATAAATCAACTTCTCATAATTTATGATGTGAGAGGGGAGTCTCCGTAGAAATACATGTCCAAAATAAAGTGCTGGATAGCAAAGTTCGATGGGGTCATGATGATCAGAATCCCAAGGGCATAAAATGCTTGAGCAAACACACTTGATCAAATAGCATCAGCGACAAGGATTGTGGTACAAAGCAACGAGATATCGACCATGGGTCGTTCGAACTACTTTCATTGTTGTTAGAACGACTCCTATGGTCCTGCTAACTACCTGTCTTGCCCAAGAACTCTTCGTCTTCCTTTGGCGGTGTTTTTCACCATTAACATTCATCCAAGTTCCTAACTCCAACCCATAATTGACCCCCAATGATTTATATGTTTTCCAATAGTTTGAAATTACTAAAATGCATCATTAGCCATAATTGATTTCCAATAATATCGACTAATCTACGAGTTGTGTATTTATGGGTTAACATTTGATCATTTCCTCAAATACAATTTTGTTTATAGAGAGAATTTTTGCATATTTTGAAGTTCATTTCTTGAAAGTCTTCTAATAAAAAAACTCAAATACCTACAAAATATAATAACTAAAGTGTATTGTTAAGTGAGGTATCAATCCACGTCAATGGAGTGAAAAGAGAGGAAAACACATGTAATTCAAAAAATTTATTGATGATATTAAGGATGCAAGACTACTAAATCTAACAAAATAAGACTACTACTAAATAAGACTACTAAATACGACTACTACTACTACTAAATAAGACTACTAGATTGTGACACCCCGACTAATTAAATACCGGGTAGCTACTCCTTTATAAAATTAATTCAAAATGCCATGTTGGCTCAGTTAATAGCATCACTGTGGAAAACATTTTATTATTTCTAACCACCTAGTATTTAAAAAGCAAGTTGCCAAATTTTAATTTAAGTCTGATTAACATGCAACAAGTGTAATGAAGAAATAAATAACACCATTCACCATACTGAAGTAAACTGAATAACCATCACAATAGAGTAAGTAAAGTCTGGAGGAAAAACTCCTCACTACAATCCCATAACAGAAATGAATATCCGAAACTGAAATAAAATATGCTAAAGTCTGAAAACTGAAATATAAAAGATGCTCTAAATAGAAATGGGCGACATGCCCTACAACTGATAGATAGTGACTTTGGAATCCAAAAGATAGAAGCGTCTACATGCAAATCCCTGTAGCTTCCACAAGCAGCTACAGCTCGTCACCTGAATGAGTATCCTATGCTTGGTGTCCTTATGGCTGGGCACCTAAAAAGGTTTTACAAAGAAAAAGAGATTTGAAAAACAAACGGGTCAGAGCCCGAATGTGGAGTTATATTTTAAAAACCTGCAAGTGCTTTAAAAACATTTAAAACATTAAATGCAAAGTACATGTTAGGACGTGAACTCACATGATATTCTCACCTCTCGTCTAACTGTGCACTCCTAACGCAAATACCCATCTATAACGACCCATACTACTAGCTAACTGACAACATAACTAGCTAGACTGCCAAAGGTTCTACCCATATTACTCGGTTCCATTTAACATAACAACGCCCGTAATTAAATAGAGGTTTAACGTAAACTCAGTTACTAAATATGCCAATGATATAACTATCAATTAACTAATTATATATCTTGAATCAATACCGTAATATTTTTACAACATTAGCATGAGGATTTCCATTAATATAATGTATATTATTCATATTATAAATGTACAATACAAGCACCCCGCAATCTAAGCTGTAGTGCACACATACTCTGCTACCCATCCCGGTACATCACGTACATAAGGATCACACATTCCGAATCTCTCAGGAATAGTTCAGATAACACAAATCACAAATAGTGGAGGCGAACACAGTCACCATCACATGGGTCACGCACACACCTACGCTCCCATGGTCAGCGGACTTATTAATATCACAATACGTCTTTCTATGACCTATGTTCATCGAGGTACCAGTCTATATCCCCCCCGTAGGCACACAAGGAATAGAGGGTCCTAAGCGAACGCAACCTCCCGTGATCGCAAGTATGGTAGGTATGTCATACACACAATCCATATACCAATACTAAGTAAACACACGTCTTAGTAGTACCGTATTTTAATCGTAGTATATATTCTCATACTAACTATAATTAACACAATTCATACTATTCCGGTTTGTAATTATACGCGCCATAATTATCTCACGTCGTAGTAGACACTCACGTCTCAACCCAAACCGTCCATGTAATAACACTCTCGTATGTAAATTCCTTCTCATAAATGCCCAATTGTCCCAATATTATCACTACGAAGGTTAACTATATCCTCGAACAAGTTTACGGAACTCCAAAAGTCAAAATAGTCCAAAAGGTACCAAACTGCCAGCTCGTTAGAAGTCTCGTTCGAACGAGACTTCGAACGAGTTTGGACTGTCAGGTCGTTAGAAGTCTCGTTCGAACGAGGCTGTTCGAACGAGATCCCAGTTCGTTCGAACGAACTGTCCCTTCTAACGATATCTCGTTCGAACGAGATATCGAACAAAATCCCTACTCGTTAGTAACGACTGGTCAACTCGTTAAAAGCTCGTTCGAACGAGTTCGTTCGAACGACCTGGGGGCTGCTTCTAACGAGCCACCAGTTTCGGCCCAGATTTTTCCAAAAAATGTTTTTCACATTTTTATCAATTCTAATCTCTTCCAAAGTTCATCCAAATAACATTTTAGGGTCTCTAATTCATCCTAAACATATTTACATCATCTCCTAACATGTTTTCAAGGATTAAATCATCATAACATCAACCAAATTTACAAATTTCTACACTTTACCCAATTTCTCTAGAACATGAACCCTAGGTGTATATCCTCCTCAAATCCCAGAATTTTATTTCGTTTTAATTCCTTCAAATCACAATTATTATAAGGGAAATCATCTACCTAATCATACTACATGCAATTCTCTTCACAATTTCTCAAGTTCTATGATCTAAACTACATGGATTTTCATATTTTCTTCAAGAACAAACCATAAATCCGAATTTTCTAACATGGAGGAAACATTCTCAGAAATTAAATGGAATAAAGTCACTTGCCTTGTTTGTCTCTGAATTTGGTGTGGATTCGGTGTAGAATTTCTGCTGAATTCCTCTCTCTCTCTCCTTCTCCAAGATTTCTTCTCCAAAAAGCTATGGTGGCTAGGGTTTGCTTTGGGGGAACTTATGAAAACCTAATTTAATAAACCTCCGTAGCTTGTTGGGTCAATTCCTTATCAGATTACAACTCTCCATTTTCGTCTCTTTTAATTACCCAAAAATTCCAAATTACTAAAATACCCTTTAAGTTGCCGGTATGGCCTAAAAATACCCCGGGACCCAACCTATACCCCCGGCTAGTGTTTTCTGACTATCTCGACCCTTTCAAACGCGTTGGCCCACTCAAAACGACCATACGGATTATAGATTTTAAATTCACTTTTATTAACAAAATAATATACCGTGACGCGGCGGTCCCACGCGACTCAACAAAATTTCTAAAATGCCGTATATAAATCTCACGACAAATTTTATAATACCAAATACATATATAATCATATATGCACATAATCAAATACCAATTCGCATCTCATTAGTATTTATAACCCGTATTACTTTCCAATTAATACGCAATTAATTAATTAATCCCAATAATAATTATAGTCAAAAGTACGGGGTATTACATACTTCCCCCCTAATAACTGAATTTCGTCCCGAAATTCGAAACTAGAAAGTACCTGCTAAAAATAGCTCTGGATAACGTTCGCGCATCTCATCCTCGTGCTCCCATGTGGACTCCTCGACATTGTGATGTTTCCACTGAACACGCACTAACGGGACTATCTTTGACCGCAGTTTCCTCTCTCTTCGGTCCAAAATAGCAATTGGCCCCTCCTCGTAGGAGCTATCCGGCTGGAGATCGATGTCCTCCACAGCAATGTGAGAATAAGCCAAATTATCTCTAAGGTATTTCCTCAGCGAGGAAATATGGAACACGTCGTGAATCCGATGCAAGTGCTCCGGTAGTCCAAGTCTATACGCAATGGGTCCGATCCGCTCAATAATAGGAAACGGCCCCACATACCTCGATGCCAACTTCCCCTTCTTCCCAAATCGCATAATCCCCTTCATCGGAGATACCCCGAGCAAAACCTGGTCCCCCACTTGGAACTCCCTGAAAAACCTCTTCGCATCAGCATAACTCTTCTGCCTGTCTTGAGCTACCCGAATGCGACTCCGAATCAACTCAATCCTTGCCGAAGTATCCTGAATCACTTCTAGCCCAAGTAGTTTGTTGTCTCCCACTTCTAACAAACATGTTGGGGAACGACAAGGCCTACCGTACAATGCCTCAAACGCAGCCATGCCAATCGTGAACTGATAGGAGTTGTTGTAAGAAAACTCTACCAGTGGAAGGTACTACTCCCATCCACCCCCAAAATCAATAATGCACATGCGTAGCATGTCCTCCAACATCTAATTGGTGCGCTCTATCTGCCCATCAGTCTGCAGATGATAAGCCGTACTCAACCGCAATTCCGTGCCCATGGCCTCTTGGAAACTCTCCCAAAACCTCGAAACAAATATCTTGTCTCTGTCAGAGACGATATTTAGGGGCACACCGTGAAGTCTCACAATCTCTGAAATGAAGAGCTGGGCATACTGTCCCGTAGTGTAGTTAGTCCTTACGGGTAAGAAGTGAGCGACCTTGGACAACCTGTCCACAATTACCCAAACGGAGTCGTGACCCCTCTGCGACGTAGGCAATCCCGTGACAAAATCCATGGATATGCTCTCCCACATCCACACCGGAACCTCCAACGGCTGTAGCAATCCTGCTGGTCTCTGATGATCCACTTTTACAAGCTGACAAGTGGCGCATTTCGAGACAAACTCAGCGATATCTATCTTCATACCGCTCCACCAATATTGTCATCTCATGTCTTGGTACATTTTTTTCCCTCCGGGATGTACCGCGAACCGTGAGCCGTGCGACTCTGCCATAACATCGTGCCGCAATTCTTCCCCTTCCGGAACTACCAATCTCCCATTGAAGCGCAATCCCCCGTCTGAGCTAACGGTATAGGACTCGGCTCCCTCTGCTAGCAATCGAACTATCTGCTCCTGACAGAACGAGTCATTAGCCTGTGCCCGTACTATCCTCGTGACAATTTGTGGGGTAACGGTCATCACAGACATGAAAGATCGGGCCACTGCATCCTGGTGTCCCAATTCCTTCCACTTAGCTTTCCACACCTCTGCCACCTCATCTGCTGGCCTGCGGCTTAACGCGTCTGCTACCACGTTAGCCTTACCCGGGTGGTACTGGATGTCGAAGTGGTAGTCCTTCACAAATTCAAGCCACCTACGCTGCCGCATATTCAATTCCTTCTGCGTGAACGTATACTGTAGTGACTTGTGGTCCGTGAACAGCTGAAACTTCTCCCCCAAAAGATAGTGCCTCCAAATCCGTAAGGCAAATACCACTGCTGCCAACTCCAAATCATGCGTGGGGTAATTCTTCTCATGAGGCTTAAGCTTACAGGAAGCATAAGCTATGGCCTGTCTCTCCTGCTGCAATACACCTCCCAGCCCTTGCAAAGACGCATCGGTGTAAACCAAATACTCAACTCCCGGTCTCGGTAATGCTAACACAGGTGATGAGGTCAACTTGTCCTTCAATTCATCGAATGCCAACTGACAGGCATCACTCCAAATGAACGGCACACCTTTACGAGTAAGATGTGTCAAAGGATCTGCTATCTCCGAGAAACCCCGAATAAACCTCCTGTAGTATCCTGCTAGACCCAAGAAACTACGAATCTCCATTGGTGTCGTGGGCTGCCACCACTCCCTCACCGCTGATACTTTTCCCGGATTGACAGATATTCCCTGATCGGAAATAATGTGACCCAAGAACTGTACTTCCTTCAGCCAAAACTCGCACTTCTCATATTTTGCATACAGCTCGTTCTGACGAAGTGTCTGCAAAACCTGCCTCAAATGGTCGGCATGCTCCTCCTCTGTCTGAGAGTAAACCAAAATATCATCAATGAAGACAATGACAAACTGGTCTAGGAAATCCCTGAACACTCTGTTCATTAAGTCCATAAACACTGCTGGAGCATTGGTCAAACCGAAAGGCATAACCCGAAACTCGTAAGAACCATATCTCGACAAGAACGCAGTCTTCGAGACATCCTCCTCCCTGATACGCAACTGATGGTATCCTGACCTCAAGTCAATCTTCAAGAAGAAATAAGCTCCTCTCAACTGGTCGAATAAGTCATCGATTCGAGGCAACGGATACTTATTCCCTATCGTGACCTTATTCAACTCTCGGTAGTCCACGCACAATCTCAGTGAACCATCCCTCTTCTTCACAAATAAAACTGGAGCGCCCCAAGGTGAGGTACTCCTGCGAATAAAGCCCTGCCCTAACAGCTGCTCTATCTGATCCCGTAGCTCTCTCATCTCAGCCGGAGCCATACGGTACGGTGCACGTGCTATAGGTCTAGTACCCAGTAGCAAATCAATAACGAAATCTATCTCCCGACTGGGCGGTAAGCCTGGTATCTCCTAAAACACATCTGAATACTCCCTGACAACCGGGATTGAATCCAAAGGAATCGTAACCTCCTTAGAGGTATCCTCCTCAATGTAATATAGATGAGCAGTCGATCCTCCCTCTGGGCGAGGCATCGCCACTATAAACATCTCTTGCCCCGAAATGGCAAAAACAATGCTCCCGCTGAAGAAATCAATCAGGGCCCTATATGCTACGAGCCAATCCATACCGATGATCACATCGTGAACATGCATATCTAACACTAACATGTCTGCAGGCAATACCAAACCACCAACCTCTACCCCCACTCCCCGGCATATAAAGAAAATAAGTGACCCACTCCCTAATGGTGAGTCGACACACGTCACTGTGCTCTCTACCGTAGCTAACAATCCTAAAGCTTTCGTGAAGTGTGTAGCAATAAAACAGTGTTTAGCACCCGTATCAAATAACACCCGACCCATAGTGGCATGGATAGGAAACGTACCCTCGATCGCGGGCGATGCCTGTGGAACTGCAGCCTGGTGAACGTTGTAGACACGTCCATACTGTAGCTGCCCCTGCTGAACTGGGACTGCTGGAATGGGTGGCAAAGCTGCCATCTGTGGCAGTGCAGGAAGAGCGGCGGGAAACATAGGTCTCTGTGGCTCCTGGCGAGCACCCTGCTGCTGCTGCTGTGGGGCCCTACCCCTATCAGGACAATCTTGCTTCTTATGGCCAGTCTTGCCACAAGTAAAGCACTTCCTTGGGAAGTTCCCTCCCCTCTGCCCCTGCTGTCCCCGGCCCTGGTGGCCGTTACCATTCCTCCCATGGCCCTGCTGGCCCTGATGAAACTGCTGCCCATTCTGTCCCTGTTGGCCCTGATGGCCGTTTGGACCCTGATGGCCCTGGAGGAAACCTCCCTATCCCTTCCTGTAGTTCCATGACCGGAACCTCTTATTATCCCCCTGGTGGGAGCCCTGCTCAGTCTGTCTCTGCCCCTGACCGGTTTGTGCCCCGCTGGCACCATGTCCTCCAGTCCTGCCCTGATGGCTAGACTCCCCCGACCGCTTGCCCTCGGCCATATGAAAACGGTGGTCCTGGCAGTGCAATAATGCAGCATTAACCACATCAGAATATGTGGCCAACGATAGGTTCCCTAGCAGATGCTGACGGGTCCTCTAATTCAACCCATCAGTGAACTTCTCTATCTTCTTCTTCTCTGTTGGAATCTCGTCTGGAACGATATTCAACAGGTTAGTGAACTGGGCCTCATACTCGGCCACTGTCTTGCCCTCCTGCTTCAAACTCATCAGCTTCCTCCTCATCTCTGTATGAAATGCGGACGAAAAGTACTTGCGGTCGAACCGCACCCAGAACTCCTGAATCGTGAGGGTATCCCTCTCCTCCGCGGTGGTAATAGACTCCCACCACTGTAATGCAGATCCCACTAGCTTGAAAGTAGCTAGCACCTGTTTCTGAACATCAGTGCACTCATGCATCCTCAAATGCCTCTGTATGTCCTTCCTCCATTGGCTCGAGACTACTACATCTGAGCTACCTGCAAACTCTGGCGGATGCGCTTTCTGATAAGTGTCACGTACACGCTCCCAAGCAGACGGGAATGCATTAACCTGTACTGGCGCGGCAACCGGCGCCTGTGGTGGTGCCTGCTGAATAACGGCAATCGCGGCATTCACCGCTTGAGCTACTATAGCTGCAACCTCAGCGGCGTTCAACATGCCCTGAACCGGAGCGGGCTGGGGTTCGGGCGTTGCATTCCTAGGAACTCGTCGTGCACGTCGTGGAGGCATCTAAAATAAGAACAAAGTTTATAAGTTCGCAGTTTATAAACTTAATATAGCTGAAGAACGAAGCATACACAAAAAGAGTACAACAGTCCTAAAATATAGGGCTCTATATCAAAGAAAACGTAGCGGAAACATAATAGCCGTACAGATCCTAAAGGACACTAGAACCCGATGCTCTGATACCACCTGTGACACCCCGACTAATTAAATACCGGGTAGCTACTCCTTTATAAAATTAATTCAAAATGCCAAGTTACCTCAGTTAATAGCCCCACTGTCGAAAACATTTTATTATTTCTAACCACCTAGTATTTAAAAAGCACGTTGCCAAATTTTAATTTAAGTCTGATTAACATGCAACAAGTGTAATGAAGAAATAAATAACATCATTCACCATACTGAAGTAAACTGAATAACCATCACAATAGAGTAAGTAAAGTCTGGAGGAAAAACTCCTCACTACAATCCCATAACAGAAATGAATATCCGAAACAGAAATAAAATATGCTAAAGTCTGAAAACTGAAATATAAAAGAAGCTCTAAATAGAAATGGGCGACATGCCCTACAACTGATAGATAGTGACTCTGGAATCCAAAAGATAGAAGCGTCTACATGCAAATCCCTGTAGCTTCCACAAGCACCTACAGCTCGTCACCTGAATGAGTATCCTATGCTTGGTGTCCTTATGGCTGGGCACCTAAAATGGTTTTACAAAGAAAAAGAGATTTGAAAAGCAAACGGGTCAGAGCCCGAATGTGGAGTTATATTTTAAAAACCTGCAAGTGCTTTAAAAACATTTAAAACATTAAATGCAAAGTACATGTTAGGACGTGCACTCACATGATATTCTCACCTCTCGTCTAACTGTGTACTCCTAACGCAAATACCCATCTATAACGACCCATACTACTAGCTAACTGACAACATAACTAGCTAGACTGCCAAAGGTTCTACCTATATTACTCGGTTCCATTTAACATAACAACGCTCGTAATTAAATAGAGGTTTAACGTAAACTCAGTTACTAAATATGCCAATGATATAACTATCAGTTAACTCATTATATATCTTGAATCAATACCGTAATATTTTTACAACATTAGCATGAGGATTTCCATTAATATAATGTATATTATTCGTATTATAAATATACAATACAAGCACCCCGCAATCTAAGCTGTAGTGCACACATACTCTGCTACCCATCCCGGTACATCACGTACATAAGGATCACACATTCCGAATTTCTCAGGAATAGTTCAGATAACACAAATCACAAATAGTGGAGGCGAACACAGTCACCATCACATGGGTCACGCACATACCTACGCTCCCATGGTCAGCGGACTTATTAATATCACAATAAGTCTTTCTATGACCTATGTTCATCGAGGTACCAGTCTATATCCCCCCCGTAGGCACACAAGGAATAGAGGGTCCTAAGTGAACGCAACCTCCCGTGATAGCAAGTATGGTAGGTATGTCATACACACAATCCATATACCAATACTAAGTAAACACACGTCTTAGTAGTACCGTATTTTAATCGTAGTATATATTCTCATACTAACTATAATTAACACAATTCATACTATTCCGGTTTGTAATTATACGCGCCATAATTATCTCACGTCGTAGTAGACACTCACGTCTCAACCCAAACCGTCCATGTAATAACACTCTCGTATGTAAATTCCTTCTCATAAATACCCAATTGTCCCAATATTATCACCACGAAGGTTAACTATATCCTCGAACAAGTTTACGGAACTCCAAAAGTCAAAATAGTCCAAAAGGGACCAAACTGCCAGCTCGTTAGAAGTCTCGTTCGAACGAGACTTCGAACGAGTTTGGACTGTCAGGTCGTTAGAAGTCTCGTTCGAACGAGGCTGTTCGAACGAGATCCCAGTTCGTTCGAATGAACTGTCCCTTCTAACGATATCTCGTTCGAACGAGATATCGAACGAAATCCCTACTCGTTAAAAGCTCGTTCGAACGAGTTCGTTCGAACGACCTGGGGGCTGCTTCTAACGAGCCACCAGTTTCGGCCCAGATTTTTCCAAAAAACGTTTTTCACCATTTTTATCAATTCTAATCTCTTCCAAAGTTCATCCAAATAACGTTTTAGGGTCTCTAATTCATCCTAAACATATTTACATCATCTCCTAACATGTTTTCAAGGATTAAATCATCATAACATCAACCAAATTTACAAATTTCTACACTTTACCCAATTTCTCTAGAACATGAACCCTAGGTGTATATCCTCCTCAAATCCCAGAATTTTATTTCGTTTTAATTCCTTCAAATAACAATTATTATAAGGGAAATCATCTACCTAATCATACTACATGCAATTCTCTTCACAATTTCTCAAGTTCTATGATCTAAACTACATGGGTTTTCTTATTTTCTTCAAGAACAAACCATAAATCCGAATTTTCTAACATGGAGGAAACATTCTCAGAAATTAAATGGAATAAAGTCACTTGCCTTGTTTGTCTCTGAATTTGGTGTGGATTCGGTGTAGAATTTCAGCAGAATTCCTCTCTCTCTCTCCTTCTCCAAGCTTTCTTCTCCAAAAAGCTATGGTGGCTAGGGTTTGCTTTGGGGGAACTTATGAAAACCTAATTTAATAAACCTCCGTAGCTTGTTGGGTTAATAAGGGTTGGTTGGGTCAATTCCTTATCAGATTACAACTCTCCATTTTCGTCACTTTTAATTACCCAAAAATACCAAATTACTAAAATACCCTTTAAGTTGCCGGTATAGCCTAAAAATACCCCGGGACCCAACCTATACCCCCGGCTAGTGTTTTCTGACTATCTCGACCCCTCCGGACGCGTTGGCGCACTCAAAACGACCATACGGATTATAGATTTTAAATTCACTTTTCTTAACAAAATAATATACCGTGACGCGGCGGTCCCACGCGTCTCAACAAAATTTCTAAAATGCCGTATATAAATCTCACGACAAATTTTATAATACCAAATACATATATAATCATATATGCACATAATCAAATACAAATTCGTATCTCATTAGTATTTATAACCCGGATTAATTTCCAATTAATACGCAATTAATTAATTAATCCCAAAAATAATTATAGTCAAAAGTACGGGGTATTACATAGATAAGACTACTACTAAATAGGACTACTTTGACTAAATAAGACTACTAAATCAAGGATGTAAATAAAAGTAAGTGAAGATATTAAGTAAATCTAACTAAATAAAAATTTAAAACATGAGATGGGCAAGAAAATAAATAGAGGACTAACAAGGGATAGGGTGACATCATATATTCTAGTTAATTAAAATTAACTAATTCATTAACATTAATTATGCCAAGTTAGTATCACAATCACAAATCAACTCTCGTTGGCAATGTAATTTTACTAATAACATTTAAGAAAATTAGTTTTAACAATCCTACAACTCTTGAAATGTAGATCCAAACATCATCTAATAAATCACCCACTAGGATCGATCGATTAAACTAGTTTAAATCATAAAAGTAAGCCTATAGTTGAAATTAAATGAATAATACCACACTTGAGAAACCCATATCTCTAGTTCGAATATAAAATGGACATTATAACTAGAATTTTGATTTTCTCTCGAAATTCATTTACCCTCTCTCGAGGCGTAAATTAAAATGTAAGAGTGCAAAATTAATCATCAAAGAGAGATTTTATTTAAATTAATTAATTTAATTAGGATTTACATCAAATAATGGTTCACCGCACCCCTTGAAAGGGGTTTTAGCCTAACATGAGCTTAAACGCGATGAACAAATAATCAAAGGCTAATAAAATAAAATAGAAGAGAAGAGAACAATCAAACACAAGCTCTTGAAGTGAAATTGAACTCTAATTTCTTTGAAATCAAGCACCATCCACCCAGTATGACCATCCGACAATAATCAATTCAATATAATACTCAATTAAGCTACTCACAATTTATCCTCATAAATCTCTAAAAATAAAAAATATTTAAAAAATATTTCCCTAATCTACTCTAACCTAAAAACAAACTAACATGGTGTTTTTCTGTCTAAAATTTTCTATCTAAAAATATTCCCCCTTAGATGGTCTTTATCTTCTATAAATAGTTGGCATGCAGTTAAGGGCAATTTTTGGAATTGGCATGAGTGTGCATGGAAATGGTGAGAGGAGCATGGGGTGTGAGAGGATATAAAAATATGATTTGGTTATAAGGTAATTTTGGGAAGTGGGGTGAGAGGAGTTAGTTGGGGATAATATGGGTATTAGGGCTAAATGGGTTTTTAACACATGTGGGTTATTGTTTTGTTTTATTGTTACTTGGATTTTGGTCTTGGCTTGGATTCTAGCATGTGAAGAAAATCGTGTTTCGCTTTGGAAGGTATAAATGGAGAAATGGGTTTGGTGATATGGGTGTAACAGGTAGATGCTTACATCGGGATGGACTCGGGTTTACATCAGGTTCAAGGTGATTGGGTTGAGGGTTTCGGGGCCAGACTTGGTTTCGATAAGGGTGTTCCGAGTTAGGTCCGATTTAGGTGGTGTGACAACAGGTGGATGCCATGGTCGTGGTGTTCTCCGAAAGTGTGGAGGTTATGTCGCCGGCAGGAGGTGGGGGCGTCGGGTTGGACGTCGCCAGCAAAAGGGTAAGGTATATGTTTGTGCAGGTGCAGTTTAGGGATCACCATTGGGTTGGATTTTGATAAATGTGTTAAGGGGTCGGATTGTAGAGGAGAGAGTGTGAAGTTTGAAGTTGAAATGGTTTGGGTAGATGTGGGTATTGAAGTGTGTTGGTTTTGTTATCAAGTTTGTAGAGAGAGTGTGGGTGAAGGTTGAAGATGAAGTGGGTGGTATTTAGTGTGGTAAGGTGTTGGAGAAAAGGGTGTGTGTGAGTGAGGTGTTTGTGTGTATGTTAGGTGTGTGGTAATTATGTGTGAGTGAGTGTGTTGTTTGGGTGAGGTAGGGTGTAGCATATGTGTGTGTGTTTAACTTATGATCCCATCAAAATAACACTATCTAAAAAAATAAAAATAAAATCAAACTAAAGTAAAAACAAAATAGAAAATGAAAATAATAAAATCTATTAAAACATAAAAATTAAATTCCTAATCCTATAAACAAATAAAGGACACAACTAAAAACAAAATAAAAATAGAATAAAATAATTATGATAAAATAAATAAAAATAAACTAACTAAAAACTTAAAGCAAATAAAAATAAAAGAAAATAAAGAACCAAATACTCGACGCACAAAAATAAAACATAAAAAATTAAATCTGTGACACCCTGCCTAATTAAATACCGGGAGATCACTCCTTTATTAAATTAAATCAAGGTGAACAGTTGGTTCATTCTTAGCATCACTGTCAAAAAAAATAACCTTTTCAATTTAAACACCCTAATTAATTAAGCTAAGTGTCAAAACCATTTTTAGACATTACTTTCCAAATTTTATTTTGTAAACCAAGATTTAAATGTTTACAACAGTTCAATATTAAAGAATCACACCAAAATTATCCTGGAACATATAATCCAAATAATTTAAACATTCAACAACTAAGTCCCAACATTTAAAACATAAAGTAAAACATTCAGACAATAATAAATCCCAAAGTGACAAAACTAGAAATAACTGGATCATAATGTCCAATAAATGAACTGAATAATGGAAAGGGCGACACATGCCCCACTAAATGAATATGCTAGGAGTGGTATCAAATAAATGAAGTCGTCTAAGCAAGAGGCCTGTAACTCTCACCTAAGCTGCAACGCGTTCCTTCGAAATGATCCTACGCAAGATGCCCCTTGTAACAACCCTCGATTTTGGGAGGCTCATTTTATACTAATTTTACCGCATAAGGTAATTATATAGAATGTGGGGACTGGAGTAGATATTAATTTAATGAATTGAAAGTTAATATTTACTAGATTGATGCATATTTACTGTATGGGAAAGTAAATAACATCAGGTTGCATGTATGTAGTGTCATGTAATTTAAATGGCCTTTTAGTTTAAATGATTTTGGAACTCGAAATAATTTATAAAATTCCGGATGCCAGTTTAGAGGGTGTAGTTAGTCTCGGAAGGTGTGAGACAGTCAAAATAAGTGCCATATTGTATTTTTGTGTTTCGGGCACTTTTACCTGGTTTTAGCTTATATGCGTATTTGCGAGTCATTTTAATGTAGTATTAACCATTTAAGTGGGGATAATTATGTTAAGCCACGATTTTTGGTCTTGCCCTTATTTTCATTTGCTCATTTTTATGTCTTCAACATATAAAGAGAAAGGAGAGAAAGAAAGAAGAAGAGAAATGGAGAAATGAGAGAGAGATTGAAGATGGAGTATTTGGGATTGCTTCTTCCCCAAAGAAATCTGAGATATCAACCCTAAGGCAAGTTTTCTACTTGCTAATATGTGATTTATGATGCATAAATTGTATGATAATTGTGTATTTCCATTTATGGTTTAAATGTAGAATTTGTGGGATTTAAACCCTAGTCTTGATTTATGTTGAAGAAATTGTGGGTTTTGATGGTTAATAATCATGTAGATTAGTTTGGGGTAGATTTTCGTGGTTGGTTGTGTATGAAAACGAAGAGATTTGGAGTTTGGAGGAATTAGGGTTCATAACCCTTCGTAGCCATTTTTGGCAATTTTGCAGGTCCGAATCGATTCGGCCCTTTGGGCGAATCGATTCGCTAAGGGGAAATTGGCAGGTCTGCATAACCCGAATCGATTCGGGGTTAAGGCCGAATCGATTCGGTCAATTACAGAAGGTTGGTTTGGTTGTCCGAACCGATTCGCTTTATGGGCGGATCGATTCGCTAGGGCGAATCGATTCGGCCCTTGGGCGAATCGATTCGTTTTCCTGCTGTTTTGAGTTAATTTTATAACTCAATATCAATTCTTTTCTTTAAGTATAGGGATTAGGAACCTTCTTGAATGAAGTAAACTTAGAAGTCCTAGAGTGTGAGATGAGTTAGATGTCTACCCGACATTAGGAATGGGTTATGTGGGGATTTTTCCAGGGTTAGGCCTATTAATGATAAGGCATTCTTTCTTCTAGTTAATTATTATTATAAAACTAGGACATGTAGTGTTATGTTCGGGAGACCTTAGGAGCTTAATTAAGCTATACGAGTTTTGATGGTTTATATTACCACCCCAAAAGAATGTTGGGAGACTTTAAAAGTTCGATTGAACTATGTTAACCTTGGTAGTTCATAATAACGCCATAAAGGTGAGTTTGGAGAATAAATTGAAAGTCATTTCATTCCTTCGAAAGATGATAACCTTGGGGTTCTAAAATAACCTCCTAGAATGCTTGGAGATAATGAAGAGTTTATTTACTCCTTTGAGGTTGTAGTGTTGATAATAGTTATCGTATGGCTCCGGATAATAAGTTCTATCTATTACTAGAAGTAAACAGTAATGGTTTCGAATAAAATGAAACATATAAATGGAAATGATATTGATACTAGTAAATGATAATTTACTTAATCATGAAACCGGTAAATAATGATTTACTTGATTTTGAAATAATAAATAAAATGGATGTTACACACCTCTCTAAATACCATCTTA
This sequence comes from Sambucus nigra, assembly GCA_949130495.1. Taxonomy (NCBI): domain Eukaryota; kingdom Viridiplantae; phylum Streptophyta; class Magnoliopsida; order Dipsacales; family Adoxaceae; genus Sambucus; species Sambucus nigra. Next base: position 32,363,920 of record OX422218.1, on the reverse strand, counting down.
AGGGAAGTTCGCACGATAGGTGAAGCCCCCTGGCTAATGAATGCAGGGTGGATATAGTCCTAGGCCATGGGAGCGCTTATGGTTATATTTTTCTGCGGGGGTAGGGAGATTCCAGGTGTGGTCTTGGCTACCACACAGGCTCATGGCCGCTTCCCGACGTTTCGATAGGATCCCAGGTTGTCTTGGAGGCCCTGGAAGATGATGGTTATTTAGGGGCGCGCTCAGTGGGGAAACCCGGATGAGCGGTCTTCGAGTACGTTATATGTATATAATATAACCGTTCATAATCAAGTGGGACTTGATGTATTTTGATATGCCATATAGAGCATGATGGAGTGCCACATAGAGCACATATAAATGCCACAAAGAGCATTTGAAAATGATTATTTTCCTAATAAGGAAAGGATTTTTATAAAAGGTAAAATTGAGATAAATTGCCTTTAAGAGCAAAAGATTTTGACTATATATATATACTTCCTGCTAAGGAAAAGATATATGAAATTATTGGCACCTTTGGTGAAGCCTTTAGTTTAATGCTGTTTATTTTTATTCCTGCTTAGCTTATGTTTTAAATTGTGTAGGTAGCTTCTTATTTCTCTTTCTTCACGGTTTATATTACATAATTGTCATACTCTTTATTCATCTGGTAATCATATAGAACCGGGCCCTGACCGGTTACATTTTTCCTGTTGCATATTCTTCTTGTCTCTGCTCAGGTACTCCGCCGCAAGGATGCCTGATTTGAATTCCTACTCCGATGTTTTCGACGAGCCGTGATGCATTGCGGGTATTACGGTATACAATTGGTATAGACGCTTTCACTTTCATTCTAGCTAAGATCGAGTCTTTTATTCGGGCGAGAGGCCCAAGCTTTTGTAAATGTCTAATGTAATGTAATAAGTAACTTATTGTACTTGTGTATTATTGGTGTATTAGTTTAAGTCACCGGTTACATATTCGGTCTCTTTATCGTATTCTTGTTGTATTATTTATATATATGTCTTGGGGTTTCCTTATCTTTCAGGAATCGGGTTGTTTGTTTTCATTTATTTACTTTCAAATCAAATTTTTTGGCAACCCGTTTTCTGAAATATTGGGTGGTTATCCTGGATACTCTATATTTTGTTATGATGCTGAGAATGATTCCATCCATGATTCCGTTATATTGGAGTATTGGGCTGGCCACCCCTTATTTCGGATCACGGGGTGTCACACCCCTGTGGCTGGGCACCTATAATATATACATATATATACAAGAGAGAAAGAGAAATAGAAACGGGTCAGAGCCCGATAGTGTAAATGATTTAAAATTTGTTTAGCAAGTATTTAAAATGTTTACAGGCCAATGCAACAACATATTAGTGCGGCACTCTCTTGAGAAATTCTCACCTCTCTTCTAATGTGCCCGCCTATCGCATTAACCTTCCCAACGGATTATCTTATCTTATATCGCACTAAACTTCCCAATGGTTTAACTTATCTCAGATTACTCGTAAGATTTAAAACTGAACAATATAATTGTTAAAGAGGCAAAGTTCATTCAGTAACAAATTTCCCAGTGTCATATTATACTTTTTCAAAACAAGTATTTTCAATTTGAGTCATTATACATGTCTTACTTACCATAACACAGTAGGCAGTTCCAAATTTCAGAATTTCATATATATATTAAATACTCGTATAATATATATATTCTAACAGCACCCCACATAAAAACTATGGTGCAGGCGTACTCTACTATCCAATCCCTGTATCACTCGTACTAAGGAAAATACAAATTCGGAATCACTCTCGAACTGTATTAAAACATACACAAACAATATTGAGGCGAAGCATAGATTTCAAGTCTCTAAGAGGATAGCACATGCCCCCACGTCTCTTAGGAACATCTGGACTATCGATTCGATAGCCTTTACCAAGGATTTCTATCTTCTAGGGTACGAGTCAATATCCCCCACAAAGGTCCCATCGAGATAAGACTGTCCCAGCGCGGTAACCTCAGGGATAGCAAGTAGCGCGAGCACGATTTTCACACATAGATAGTATATGCATAAGCACAGTCATATAACTATACCAATATTACCATATCAAATTAGGTACATCTCAAATCCCATAATTACGACATTTGTCCTTATTTCTCATTATTTAGTTCTCACGTATAACCGTTCATTTCTTACTTTAATTTGAGGGATCATTCCAACTTAGTACGTAATACACATGGACTTTATCCTCCAAGTGTAGAATTCAGTAGGTACTCATCTAATTTCCAACGTAACTATCTTATGCGTCTCTCCCCTTAATACATAATTTCATCGTCCCTTATATGTAAATATCCCAACAATATAAATTTCGACTTACAATAAAGGTCTCTTAATCATTAATAAATCCTACTGGTCATCTTTATATCCCAAAATATTTTAATAAGGGTGTCTAAGGAGTATTCCTCATTTAGAATTAATTCAACAATATTAACAGGGGAATTTAAGTCTGCCAGGAGGGGTCGATCGATCGAGGGCAGGGGCTCGATCGATCGAACCTTCGATCGATCGAAGTTCTTGGCTCGATCGATCGATCGATCAAGCAGGTATGTCGAATTCTGCAGTTAACCAGTTACAGGTTCTAACACACAACCTCATCCAAATCCAGATTTTTCATTCCCAATCGCCCAAAAATTTGAACTACTAAGAGTATAAACCCATATCATACATCTCCTACGTAAAGCATGCAAATTTCCATTAATAACCCTGGATTAACAGGCCAAAATTCATATAAATCTCAAGAACCCTAGAAATCTCTTTAACATGGTTATAATAAGTCTTTTCCCAGGAATTCTACTCCTAATGCATCATAAATTCGTGGTTAAGCCTCTACATATGAAGGGGTTTCCAAAGTATCAATAAAATCATAACTACATGCGGTTTTCCTATCTCGAACATGGATTTTCTTCTATAAAACTCATCCTAATCACCCTAGGCTAACCTGGATGATGCATTAACGAAAATAATCAAGATAAATACTTGCCTGGGATTTTCAGAATTATGATTTTCGGACGATTTTGGTGTGGTTGCATTCCCCGTCGCGCGATCTACGCGTTGGTGGTGGTGGCGGTGCAATCGGGTGACTTTTTGTCCTTGGATTGCTTGGAAAGCTTCCTCCTTCCCTCTCCTTTGGCCGTTCTAAAGTTTTCAGTTGTTTTAACCCTAGAAGGTAACCTTAGCCATCTGATATAACCCTTGAAATTTCGTGGGTTTAATTACCCAAAAATGTGAAATGTCCAAAATGCCCTACCGGGGTACTAATTAGGCCTAAAAACCCCCCGAGACCCAAACTAAACCCCCGGGTATACTTTTCTGACTATCTCGACCCTTCCAGACACTTTGACCCACTCGAAATGACCATACGGGTGACTTATAATATATTCACTTTTATTCATCAATATTTAGTCCCGATGCGACACGGTCGCGTCCGACTCAAATTTCCAAAATTGCCATTTGATTCACTCGTGACATTTAATATAACCAATATTATATATTAATTTCCTCATTAGTAATATTCAACAATTTTCCCATAATTACTAACTCTCATCACGTTAATAATTATAACATAATTAATTTCCGAATTTATATTAAATTCATATTAAATTTAATAAATCCCCAAATTAATATAGCATAAAAATACGGGGTATTACAAAATCCTCCAAAAATAAATAAAATATACTAGAAATAAAACTCAAATAATAAAAACAAAAACAACAAAAAAAGTAAAAAAATAAATTTAAAGTCGTAAAAATATAAAATGTAGCAAACAAAAATTAAGGACTAAAATTAAAAACTAATAAAAAAAAGAAATTGAAAATAAATTCTAATAAAATAAGAGAAATAAAAGGGGACAAACCAAACACATACATGACTTGGTGATGGTTTTGAGACATGATAGAAAGCGCCTGGGCGAGGCTTAAGGTACAGGGATCAATTTTGCTCCATAAATTGAGCATTTTCCTTAAAATAAGTGTCAAACTTTTGCAAACGGCAATCAAGGATGCGCATTAAACATTTAAGCATATAAGACCCAATTTTTCGAGAATTACCAACTAAAATGCATCTATTTTGGGTATAAAATGTACACGTCCTTTTTCTACATTTTAGGAACAAATGTCTTTATTACATAAAAACTAACTACAAACTTCATTTTTGTTTTCTTTTCTGTCCTTTTTTTTCTTTTCTTTTCTATTTTTTTTCTTTTTTATTTGTATATTTTTACTATTTTTCAATTCTTTTTTTATACTCTCAACACTGAAGGCATTTTACATTTTCACACACTCTTTTCCTCAAAAATGGAAGATGATATGAATATGATAAATGGATGATGTGGGTAAGTATGTGGGAATATGAAAGAATGTGGTAAATGGTAGGTATATGGATGAAAATCTAGTATTCAGGACAAATTTCAAGACTCACGCGTCTTACAACTCGAAAAAGATGTCTTTCTTAATGATCAAGCCAAAATTTAATGAAGAATAATGAGCTCGTATAATAATTGAAGTGCTGACCCAAATAAAGTTGAATCAACTTGTGACTCGGAGATTGCGTAAAACACTATGAAAGGGTGAAAGGCACAAATCTCACAAGCTAAAGTTTCCAGTAGTGATCCTTAAGGTTTTCTTGTCAATTGTAATACGCTTCAACCATAAACCATATTGATGTTATAAGTGCGTAAATTTTGTTGAGTCTAGAAATTCATAGTGCAACATGCCTTGTTACATATTACAAAATCTATTTATAAAAAGATAAATCCTCTAGCTTGATTCCTAGCCTTAAAAATACGGATGATACAAAATTCGCATCAATGAGTGAGATGAAAGAAACTACAGGAAATTTTAAAAATCTGGTTAAAAAATAAAAAAAATTCAAAAGAGGTATGATTTTGATAAAATTCCCGACCCTAAACAAAAAGGAACATCGTCCTCGACGTTAAGTAAAATTATTGTTAAAATTGAGAGGAGAAGGGAGGAAATATATTACCAGAATCAACCGCTAATGAAATGGATATATGTAGCCAAGAAGAAACCTGAGAGAGTGATAAGAAAAAAAATGTGTACAAGTCTACAAAGCATGGTATATCATTGGGTGATGTGAAACACCATCTCCAAACAGGACGAGACTCATGCTAGAAACAACGAGCTTCATCGCGGTAGGGCTAAGTTTAATGTCTTCAGCCTGACCGAATCAATCTCACACCAAAAGATAAGATCAAGGAAAGTGTGGGGTGGAAGAAAACTTGGGGTGAAGAGAATCAACCCCAAATAAGACTAAAACATCAACCTTGTTGGATCAAGGATAAGAATGGTCAATGTACTTGTATGGAAAATTGCATCACATGATGCAAAGCATCGGTGGATGATGGGTGGGTGGGAAATAGGGTATAGGGGTCAAAGGAAAGGGTAAAGGTGAAGTGGTATCGGTCACAGGCCTTATTGAGCCGGAAGGCGAGGGCAGCAAGGTCCCTATAAGCATGGTGCTCAAGTTTGTGAGGAAGGTAATATGGTTGGCAAATTGGAATAGGGTGGGGTTCATAGAAAGCACACGACCGTTCTATAAACGGATGATGATAATGGTTGTGCCGTGACACGCCAGGGGGTTGTTGAGGGAAAAAATCAACACCACAAGAGATTGTCGGGTATGTGGTAACAAGCTCGGTGTCATGGAAGTGGAGAGTAGCACCACAAATACTCTCGTGAATGGTGGAGGGTGGTTTTAGGTTAGGATATAAATATATGGTTGGGAACATTGATGGTGTAAGATTTAGATCCAAACCAGATGATGGGACAGAAGGGACAATGGGTGGGTAAAGGGTGGGATAAAGGGTGGATCGGATGGGATAAATTGTGGATCCAGTGGGATAAATGGAGAAGTAATATGATCCAACTGAAGAGTAGGTGATACACACTCCTCATGAGGCGCGAAATGATCCTCCATAGCACTCCCAGGAGGAAGTGTGGTATCTAAAGATGGAGTGGTCCGCTTCTCCATAAGAATATCGTCCGTGAATGTGGCGGGTGGGTAAGACAAGGCACCGAGATCTAGGATAGAGGAACCATTAGAAATATCAAACTCGAAGGGAGCCATGCATGGTGGAACATGATCCATATCCGGAGAGGTAGAAACCGTCTCGAATTAAATCTCAATAAAATGGTGAGCACTCGTAGCCGGAGCTAACCTAGGATAAATTGGTTACTCGGGAACACAAGGGTGAAACTCGACATGTGTAGACTCGGGCATTTTTTTGGATTTGTTTGGCAAAGGAATGTGAACCACAATGATGGGTTCCTAAGGATAAGACGGGATTGAATCAGTCTCACAATCTTGAGATAAGTCAACACAATTGTTAACTTGGGGCCCAGGCCACATAATTGTCTCAACTATGAGATTCTTAGGGGGATAGGGTTGGTCACACTCAAAGTCTGTGGCATAATACAACTCATCATCACTCCACGTGGGGGAAATAATGGGTTAACCTGGGATGAAATCTGACTCTCGCTCACTGTAACAACCCGCCTAAAATAATAACGGGTGGCCAGCCCTATACTACATTATATTTGGAGTTTCAGATGGTCCAGCGTCAACATCAACTGCTGGTACTATATAATAAAGGACTAACTACCCGATATCATATAAGCGAGATGTTAAAATAAAATAAAACATGCTACAACTAACAAACCAACACCATAAAACTACTAATAAATAAGAGAAAGATGCAAGAAGAACTATAAGAAATGAAATGGTAGAATAAAATGAAATAGATAATTACAATTGAATATACTACAAAGAAGTAAACCCGAATAAGCTGTCGGGTCACATCCAATACAATGACTGAAATGGAATGAATATAAACATGTAGATAAATATCCCTTGGGTACAAACCCGATATACAATGAATCCTACCTAGATTTTTAAAAGTAGGAAGCGACTACCATCAAAGTCCCGCAACAATCCGCACCTGTCACGACTCCCAAGAGTCTGGATAGAAGGTCATCGGACATCCATGCGGTAGGACACCTGTAGTAATATATATATATATATATATATATATATATATATTTATACATGCAGGAGAGAAAAGTAAACGGGTCAGAGCCCGAGTTCTGAAAATATATAGCAAGTGTGTTAACCGTGCATAATAAATATCGGTGCACTATTTCATAATTAAAGTGGAATCGCACTCTCGTGAAATCCCAACTCACCTCTAATCTAAAGGCGCGCACCTATTCGCGTCTCCAATTTTAGTAGTTAAATTACCCCAATTTATTAGGACAACCTAACTTATCATAGGCCTAGCCTATACCCACAAGATCTACCATCCTGACATAACCCAAGAATCCACCCCCCTTTTAAACCACAGGTAAGTATTTATTTTCAATCATATATGCCTTATTAGGCTCAGTGGATTCCGGTTTATACTTTAACCATTTATAATTTAATAAGTTACCCAAGTTGTTTTTGGTCTGAAACATATGATTTAATTTCTAATTAATAAGCATGCAAAAATCATAATTGACACAACTTCCCTCCAATTTCAACACTGCGTTGCATTTCGTGCGTGGGGTGTCTCGCAAAGCTAAATCCAAACAAGGAACAACCCCGTTACACTACTCCATGTCATCGTGGATCCTTGAGGTCCATAATGCCTCACATAAATATCGACAGAACTTCTCTCTACTCTCAACAATATACTACATTTCGTGCATGGGGAGTCTCGCAAAGCGAAATCTAAACAATGAACCGCCCCGTTATACTACTCTTTGACAATTTCGATCATAGGGATCCATAATGCCGTGCATACCATAACTGGCAGAACATTTCTCCAATTTCAACACTGCATTGCGTTTCATGCCTGGGGTGTCTCGCAAAGCGAAATCCAAACAAGGAACCACCCCGTTACACTACTCCTTGACAATGTCGATCCTAGAGATCCATAATGCCATATATAATATATAAAACTACTACTACAACTAACATCTCCACTCATATCCTTGGGATAATGTAACCGAAATATTCCTTAAATGCGATACATCAACCCCCATCAATCTAGTACACCATAATCATCCAAGATGTACTCTACCAAAATTCTATATCCTTTCATCTATAGGATATATAAATATATATAGGTATTTTATGCTCACCATATATATAGATATACCAATCATGCATACCCATGACCAAGTGTACGTATCATATCTGATGTACAATGGACATGCACATAATCCACCCGACTATATATATCGCCGATAAAACTGCATCAATGCTATCATCTTCCCAGTGCCCGACTCACGTAGCAATACTGGGGCCACCATGGTGGGACTAAACGATACCAATCTCGTGGTAAACTCACGCACACGACGTCCCGGAAAGCGGTCATAGCTCCAAACCGGCAATGAGACGAAACATACCCACCACGTCTCATCCCAAAAATATAAAAATGTAAATCACATAATAACACACGGGACGACTATGACCTGGGGAATATCCACACCCTGCTTTTCTAGCCAGGATACTCACCCTCTACGCGCGCAACTTCCCAATGATGGCATGAGCGGGGTTTGCTTAATCAAATAAGTATATATATCATTCACATGCACAATATATATACATCCATATGATCCAATCATATGACCAAATAGTAAACCATCATATAAGGTCTAAATATCCATACCATGTATGTCCATAACATATATATATATATATTGACATATCCATATATCTATATATACAAACTAGTTCCCGTTCATATGTATAAGATATACAAACCCGGCTATAACTATACATAAATCCTCAATATACAAGCCGTCACCACAAACTCATATCATTTACCTTGATATGTGAATACAATCCCTCACTTGAAACATATTCAATCATTTTTCTTTCTATGATGAATAGTCTCCCAAAATCATATGTATTTGTATATACATATATATTCAACCTTAGGGTTATCACCCAAAATTTTGTGTAGGAATCCATCACTACGCATTTCAACCATATTCAAAAGTACATAATTTCCTTTAGTACTATTTAACCATAGGCGCATACATGACTTAATAGTCTAAAACCTCAAATTTATTCCGACCTCATTTCAATTATTGGAATCTCAATGGTCATATCCCCAGAAATTACGTGTAAACTATCCTAACTAGAATCTATGCTACCACTTATTCTAGTCGATAGAACGATCCCAAACGTTCCCAATTTCACCTATGATTCAAATAAATCTCAGGAACACTTACTCCTATTGCGTTATCAATTGGTCCTTAGATTAAAAATTTCTAAGGATATGAGACCCCTCACTCTTTAAGAGTATACTTATAAGGTTTTGACATAATTGTTGTCCTAGATGGATATATTCTTCTCTAATTATTCCAAGAAGTCCTCACTTTCCTATACTAAGTGAGAGACCCCCTCTAAGTCACCAAAAGATATCTCTTACTTATTAAGAGAAAGTCCAAAATCAATAAACCCAACCAAAAAGGGTCTGAATTCACTAAAAGAAAATTTCTCAAAATGCTCTGTTTTCTAATCGATTCAGCCTCTCCGAATCGATTCGTCCCAACAGCGAATCAATTCGGCCCATCCGAATCGATTCAGTCCAAGGAATCTGAAATTCTGCAACCCTCCGAATCGATTCGCTAGGGCCGAATCGATTCGGTCCTAAAGACCTGAGACTTCTGCAACCTGGCGAATTGATTCGGTGGGGGCGAATCGATTCGGCCAGTTCAGAAAGCCACGAAAATGGTTGTTTTTCTATAACCCAAAACGTCCCAAAATTTGATTTATACTACTTCCAACCCTTAATCTTCAATCCCAACATAATTTCCAACATCAAAACACATCCTAAATTTAACCTCACCAATTTATATCCCTTAAACCCAATTAAGATCTTCAATTTCAAGATTTGAAACAAAAATTTAGGTTTTGATGTTTATACCCAAAAAACATTTCTTTAACCCGCAAATTATGAAATGAAATACACAAATAGCTATTTAGCAAGATTAAACACTTGCCTCAAATTTGTAGAGGTTGGATCGTCCTCGATGTCGCGGTTAGGCCGGAAATCTCCAAGCTTTTCTCCCTCTCTCCTTTCGTTTCTTCTTCTTTCTCTTTTCTTTCTTTTTCTCAAATGAGAAGGCTTCATCCGTAAGCCTTAAATCCTTTAAAATAATAAACCAAATTTTAAATGTTAATACACACTTTAAATGACTCGTTTACTCCAATTCGAGTCGACTGACTTAAAAATATTCCGGACACGAAATAAAACTCAATGACAGTCATTTTGACTATCTCGACCCTTCCGGGATCAATGGTACCCTCAAAATCATCATCCAGAATACTTTACAACATCCTATATTTTTGGACTTAAATTCCCAAATTTAAAATTCTCCGGTTTAAATTAAATATTATTTTTCCCAAAATTTAATTTCTGAGTCTCAAAAGTCTTGGGGTGTTACAATCTTCCCCCTTTACAAAAGTTTCGTCCATGAAATTTAAGATGTGTCTAGGACCTCAATATCATCTAGTCCTTACATCAACCCTCAGGATTACTATACGGATCCTTACTAGTTCTCACGTCGAACCACATAGATTTTTTTTAAAACGAATAACTACCCCGGGGCGCCCATACACCCCGTACCCGAGCTCTACTCGTAGAATTTTAATGAGGCTCCATCAGCCTCAAATCATAACATAACCCTCGGCATTATTATCTATAATAACATACTAAATATATAAAAGTTTGAAAATTCCCAATGGTTGAACTCTCCTCAATTCCTGACGCTAGCTGCCTTCGTGCGGGGGACGTCTCGCAATCGAAATCCAAACAAGGAACCCTCCCAATACACTACTATGTAGCTAGGTCGAGAATTGAGATTAGTTGAACCAGGGCTAAATTCTTTTTTTTTTATAAAAATATTTTCGTATTGTAGGTAGTGCCCGAGGGCCCATACAACAATACGATATAATTTATATTTCGCGTCTTTCGTCACGCCGAACAAACACCTTATGTTTAAAACACAAGGCTTCAACAAATACAATACTTCTAACCGCTATCTAGTCCTCAAACTAGTACAACCATGAGCTAAATTATCCTCTCAACATACACCAACTGGACTTGAACTTCTCAAGTATAAAAATTCTTCTACATCACATCAACACCTTTCCATAAACTAAGTCATTCCCTCTATGAAGCAATAACCTTTACAATTTACATTCCCCCAAAATCAATAGAGCCACTATCTACTAGCTCCTTATAGGAGGTTTTACTATTCCGGAAGATATCGCATAAAGACAACACATGCCCACTCCTTCTCAAGGCCTAATTCTCCTCAAAGAATTTTCTTCCTCATAAATCCTTCCTAACCATTTGAAGGACAAAACGCAATTGCGGCAATAAAAAACTCTCTCAGTCCTATTTACGAAATCGATTCTCCAAATTTCTTACTCTCGCTTCCTAAAAGACAATACTTCCGATATTGGGACAACTCCACACCTCTCGTCGGGAAAAGTCACCAACACCAGGTTTCCTAGAAAAGGTGACGGGTTTCTACATCCAACCCTCCCAAGGACTACACTAACCTCTCCTCAGACTTTCCTTACTAAGTCCAAGGTTCACTATTCGAGAAATTTTCCTTTCTTACTCAACTGCCGATAAATCACCTCGAACCACTACTAAAAATCTCCTCAATATCTCCTCCGGAATCGAGGAAAACAAATACCCCCGATTAAAGCGTATCCAAAATATGCTATGGGTATTGTAATTTTAATCCTATTCTTTCCTAGATGACAAAATCTAGGCGGAGTCTGAAATGAAATAAGAACAAGTGTTATCAGAACGCCTATCAAGTGAATATACTTCACAGAAAAAAAACAACGCAGTGAACACAACAGTCCTAACTGTCGGGATTTATGTCAAGAACGTTAATGGAAGAATGCAGAAAACTCGCACAGATCCTAAGGACTCTAGAACCTGATGCTCTGATACAATCTGTAACACCCCGCCTAAAATAATAACGGGTGGCCAGCCCTATAATACATTAAATCAGGATTTTCAGATGGTCCAGTCTCAACATCAACTGCTGGTACTATATAATATAGGACTAACAACCCGATATCATATAAGCGAGATGTTAAAATAAAATAAAACATGCTACAACTATCAAACCAACACCATAAAACTACTAATAAATAAGAGAAAGATGCAAGAAGAACTATAAGAAATGAAATGCTAGAATAAAATGAAATAGATAATTACAACTGAATATACTACAAAGAAGGAAACCCGAAAAAGCTGTCGGGTCACAGCCAATACAATGACTGAAATGGAATGAATATAAACATGTAGATAAATATCCCTTGGGTACAAACCCGATATACAATGAATCCTACCTAGATTTTTAAAAGTAGGAAGTGACTACCATCAAAGTCTCTCAACAGTCTGCACCTGTCACGGCTCCCAAGACTCTGTATAGAAGGTAATTCGGCATCCATGCGGTAGGACACCTATAGTAATATGTATATATATACAGGCAGGAGAGAAAAGTAAACGGGTCAGAGCCCGAGTTGTGAAAATATTTGGCAAGTGTGTTAACCGTGCATAATAAATATCGGTGCACTATTTCATAATTAATGTGGAATTGCACTCTCGTGAAATCCGAACTCACCTCTCATCTAAAGGCGTGCACCTATTCGCGTCTCCAATTTTAGTAGTTAAATTACCCCAATTTATTAGGACAACCGAACTTATCATAGGCCTAGCCTATACCCACGAGATCTACCATCCTGATATAACCCAAGAATCCACCACCTTTTTAAATCACAGGAAAGTATATATTTTCAATCATATGTGCTTTATTAGGCTTAGTGGATTCCGGTTTATACTTTAACCATTTATAATTTAATAAGTTACCCTAGATGTTTTTGGGCTGAAACATATGATTTAATTTCTAATTAATAAGCATGAAAAAATCAAAATTGACATTACTTCCCTCCAATTTCAACGCTGCGCTGCGTTTCGTGCGTGGGGTGTCTCGCAAAACGAAATCCAAACAAGGAACCACCCCGTTACACTACTCCATGTCGACGTCGATCCTGGAGGTCCATAATGCCGCACATAAATATCGACAGAACTTCTCTCTACTCTCAACAATGTACTACATTTCGTGCGTGGGGAGTCTCGTAAAACGAAATCCAAACAAGGAACCGCCCCGTTATGCTACTCTTTGATAATGTCGATCATAGAGATCCATAATGCCGTGCATACCATAACTGGCAGAACTTTTCTCCAATTTCAACACTGCATTGCATTTCATGAGTGGGGTGTCTCGCAAAGAGAAATCCAAACAAGGAACCACCCCGTTACACTACTCCTTGACAATGTCGATCCTAGAGATCCATAATGCCATATATACAATATAAAACTACTACTAAAACTAACATCTCCAATCATATCATTGGGATGATGTAACCGAAATATTCCTTAAATGCGATACATCAACCCCCATCAATCTATTACACCATAATCATCCAAGATGTACTCTACCAAAATTCTATATCCTTTCATCTATAGGATATATAAATATATATATATATATATATATATAGGTATTTTATGCTCAGCATATATATACATATACCAATCATCCATACCCATGACCAAGTGTACGTATCATATCTGATGTACAATGGACATGCACATAATCCACCCGGCTATATATATCGCCGATAAAACTGCATCAATGCTATCATCTTCCCAGTGCTCGGCTCACGTAGCAATACTGGGGCCACCATGGTGGGACTAAACGACACCCATCTCGTGGTAAACTCACGCACACGACGTCCCGGGAAGCGGTCATAGCTCCAAACCGGCAATGAGACGAAACATACCCACCACGTCTTATCCCAAAAATATAAAAATGTAAATCACATAATAACACACGGGATGACTATGACCTGGGGAATATCCACACCCTGCTTTTCTAGCCAGGATACTCACCCTCTACGCGCGCAACTTCCCAATGATAGCATGAGCGGGGTTAGCTTAACCAAATAAGTATATATATCATTCACATGCACAATATATATATACATCCATATGATCCAATCATATGACCAGATAGTAAACCATCATATAAGGTCTAAATATCCATACCATGTATGTCCATGACATAAATATATCCATATATATATATATATATATATATATATATATTCACATATCCATATATCTATATATATAAACTAGTTCCCGTTCATATGTATAAGATATACAATCCCGACTATAACTATACATAAATCCTCAATATACAAGCCGTCACCACAAACTCATATCATTTACCTTGATATGTGAATACAATCCCTCACTTGAAACATATTCAATCATTTTTCTTTCTACGATGAATAGTCTCCCAAAATCATATGTATTTGTATATACATATATATTCAACCTTAGGGTTATCACCCAAAATTTTGTGTAGGAATCCATCACTACGCATTTCAACCATATTCAAAAGTACATAATTTCCTTTAGTACTATTTAACCATAGGCGCATACATGACTTAATAGTCTAAAACCTCAAATTTATTCCGACCTCATTTCAATTATAGGAATCTCAATGGTCATATCCCCACAAATTACGTGTAAACTATCCTAAATCGAATTTATGTTACCGCTTATTCTAGTCGATAGAACGATCCCAAATGTTCCCAATTTCATCTATGATTCAAATAAATCTCAGGAACACTTACTCCTATTGCGTTATCAATTTTTCCTTAGATTAAACATTTCTAAGGATATGAGACCCCTCACTCTTTAAGAGTATACAACCACTGTCTTCCATTTGGCCCCAAACTGTATCTTAACAATATCCTATCCTTATAAGGATTTGACATAATTGTTGGCCTAGAAATTTCACAACATACATGGATATATTCTTCTCTAATTATTCCAAGAAGTCCTCACTTTCATATACTAAGTGAGAGACCCCCTATAAGTCACCAAAAGATATCTCTTACTTCGTAAGAGAAAGTCCAAAGTCCAAAATCCATAAACCCAACCAAAAAGGGTTTGAATTCACTAAAGAGAAAATTTCTCAAAATGCTCTGTTTTCTAATTGATTCGGCTTCTCCGAATCGATTCGTCCCAACAGCGAATCAATTCGGCCCATCCGAATCGATTCGTTCCAAGGGATCTGAGATTCTCCAACCCTCCGAATCGATTCGCTAGGGGAAAATCGATTCGGTCCTAAAGACCTGAGACTTCTGCAACCTGGAGAATCGATTCGGCCAGTTCAGAAAGCCACGAAAATGGTTGTTTTTCTATAACCCAAAACTTCCCAAAATTTGATTTATACTACTTCCAACCCTTAATCTTCAATCCCAACATAATTTCCAACATCAAAACACATCCTAAATTTAACCTCATCAATTTATATCCCTTAAACCCAATTAAAATCATCAATTTGAAGATTTGAAACAAAAATTTAGGTTTTGATGTTTATACCCAAAAACCATTTCTTTAACCCGCAAATTATGAAATGAAATACACAAATAGCTATTTAGCAAGATTAAACACTTGCGTCAAATTTGTAGAGGTTGGATCGTCCTCGATGTCGCGGTTAGGCCGGAAATCTCCAAGCTTTTCTCCCTCTCTCCTTTCGTTTATTCTTCTTTCTCTTTTCTTTCTTTTTCTCAAATGAGAAGGCTTCATCCGTAAGCCTTAAATCCTTTAAAACAATAAACCAAATTTTAAATGTTAATACACACTTTAAATGAATCGTTTACTCTAATTCGATTCAACTGACTTAAAAATATTTCGGAGACGAAATAAAACTCAATGACAGTCATTTTGACTATCTCGACCCTTCCGGGATCAATGGTACCCTCAAAATCATCATCCGGAATACTTTACAACATCCTATATTTTTGGACTTAAATTCCCAAATTTAAAATTCTCCGGTTTAAATTAAATTTTATTTTTCCCAAAATTTAATTTCTCAGTCTCAAAAGTCTTGGGGTGTTACAATCTTCCCCCCTTACAAAAATTTCGTCCGCGAAATTTAAGACGTGTCTAGGACCTCAATAACATCTAGTCCTTACTTCAACCCTCAGTATCACTATACGGATCCTTACTAGTTGTCACGTCGAACCAGATATATATTTTTTAAAATGAATAACTACCCCGGGGCGCCCATACACCCTGTACCCGAGCTCTACTCGTAGAATTTTAATGAGGCTCCATCAGCCTCAATTCATAACATAACCCTCAGCATTATTATCTATAATAACATACTAAATATATAAAAGTTTGAAAATTCCCAATGGTTGAACTCTCCTCAATTCCTGACGCTCAATGCCTTCGTGCGGGGGAGGTCTCGCAAGCGAAATCCAAACAAGGAACCCTCCCAATACACTACTATGTAGCTAGGTCGGGAATTGAGATTAGTTGAACCAGGGCTAAATTCTTATTTTGTTTTTCTAAAAATATTTTCATATTGTAGGTAGTGTCCGAGGGCCCATACAACAATACGATATAATTTATATTCCGTGTCTTTTGACACGCCGAATAAACACCTTATGTTTAAAACACAAGGCCTCAATAAATACAATACTTCTAACCGCTATCTAGTCCTCAAACTAGTACAACCATGAGCTAACTTATCCGCTCAACATACACCAACTAGACTTGAACTTCTATAGTATAAAAATTCTTCAACATCACATCAACACCTTTCCATAAACTAAGTCATTCCCTCTATGAAGCAATAACCTTTACAATTTACATTCCCCCAAAATCAATAGAGCCACTCTCTACTAGCTCCTTATAGGAGGTTTTACTATTCCAGAAGATATCCCATAAAGACAACACATGCCCACTCCTTGTCAAGGCCTAATTCTCCTCAAAGAATTTTCTTCCTCATAAATCCATCCTAACCATTTGAAGGAAAAAATTAAATTGCGACAATCAAAAAATCTCTCAGTCCTATTTACGAAATCGAGTCTCCAAATTTCTTACTCCCGCTTCCTAAAAGACAATACTTCCGATATTGGGACAACTCCACACCTCTCGTCGGGAAAAGTCACCAACACCAGGTTTCCTAGCAAAGGTGACGGGTTTCTCCATCTAACCCTCCCAAGGACTACACTAACCTCTCCTTAGACTTTCCTTACTAAGTCCAAGGTTCACTATTCGAGAAATTTTCCTTTCTTACTCAACTGCCGTTAAATCACCTCGAACCACTACTAAAAATCTCTTCAATATCTCCTCCGGAATCGAGGAAAACAAATACCCCCGATTAAAGCGTAACCAAAATATGCTATGGGTATTGTACTTCTAATACTATCCTTTCCTAGATGACAAAATCTAGGCGGAGTCTGAAATGAAACAAGAACAACACTTATCAGAACGCCAATCAAGTGAATATACTTCAAAGAAAGAAAACAACACAGTGAACAAAACAGTCCTAACTGTAGGGTTTTATGTCAAGAACGTTAACGGAAGAATGCAGAAAACTCGCACAAATCCTAAGGACTCTAGAACCTGATGCTCTGATACCATCTGTAACACCCCGCCTAAAATAATAACGGGTGGCCAGCCCTATAATACATTAAATCAGGAGTTTCAGATGGTCCAGTCTCAACATCAACTGCTGGTACTATATAATATAGGACTAACTACCCGATATCATATAAGCGAGATGTTAAAATTAAATAAAACATGCTACAACTATTAAACCAACACCATAAAACTACTAATAAATAAGAGAAAGATGCAAGAAGAACTATAAGAAATGAAATGCTAGAATAAAATGAAATAGATAATTACAACTGAATATACAACAAAGAAGTAAACCAGAATAAGCTGTCGGGTCACAGCCAATACAATGACTGAAATGGAATGAATATAAACATGTAGATAAATATCCCTTGGGTACCAACCCGATATACAATGAATCCTACCTAGATTTTTAAAAGTAGGAAGCGACTACCATCAAAGTTTCGCAACAGTCCGCACCTGTCATGGCTCCCAAGATTCTGGATAGAAGGTAATTCGGCATCCATGATGGAGGACACCTGTAGTAATATGTATATATATACAGGCAGGAGATAAATATAAACGGGTCAGAGCCCGAGTTGTGAAAATATTTAGCAAGTGTGTTAACCGTCCATAATAAATATCGGTGCACTATTTCATAATTAAAGTGGAATAGCACTTTCGTGAAATCCCAACTCACCTCTCATCTAAAGGCGCGCACCTATTCGCGTATCCAATTTTAGTAGTTAAATTACCCCAACTTATTAGGAAAACCTAACTTATCGTAGGTCTAGCCTATACCCATGAGATCTACCATCCTGACATAACCCAAGAATCCACCCCATTTTTAAACCACAGGTAAGTATTTATTTTCAATCATATGTTACCTATTAGGCTTAGTGGATTTCGGGTTATACTTTAACCATTTATAATTTAATAAGTTACCCAAGATGTTTTTGGTCTGAAACATATGATTTAATTTCTAATTAATAAGCATGCAAAAATCATAATTGACACAACTTCCCTCCAATTTCAACGCTGCGCTGCGTTTCGTGCGTGGGGTGTCTCGCAAAGCGAAATCCAAACAAGGAACCACCCCATTACACTACTCCATGTCGACGTCGATCCTGGAGGTCCATAATGCCGCACATAAATATTGACATAACTTCTCTCTACTCTCAACAATGTACTACATTTCGTGCATGGGGAGTCTCGCAAAGCGAAATCCAAACAAGGAACCGCCCCGTTACACTACTCTTTGAAAATGTCGATCATAGAGATCCATAATGTCGTGCATACCATAACTGGCATAACTTTTCTCCAATTTCAAGACTGCATTGTGTTTCATGCGTGGGGTGTCTCGCAAAGCGAAATCCAAACAAGGAACCACCCCGTTACACTACTCCTTGACAATGTCGATCCTAGAGATCCATAATGCCATATATACAATATAAAACTACTACTACAACTAACATCTCCAAACATATCCTCGGGATGATGTAACCGAAATATTCCTTAAATGCGATACATCAACCCCCATCAATCTAGTACACCATAATCATCCAAGATGTACTCTACCAAAATTCTATATCCTTTCATCTATAGGATATATAAATATATATATATATATATATATATATATATATATATATATATATATATATATATATATATATATATATATAGGTATTTTATGCTCACCATGTATATACATATACCAATCATCAATACCCATGACCAAGTGTACGTATCATATCTGATGTACAATGGACATGCACATAATCCACCCAACTATATATATCGCCGATAAAACTGCATCAATGCTATCATCTTCCGAGTGCCCGGCTCACGTAGCAATACTGGGGCCACCATGGTGGGACAAAACGACACCCATCTCGTGGTAAACTCACGCACACGACATCCCGAGAAGCGGTCATTGCTCAAAACCGTCAATGAGACGAAACATACCCACCACGTCTCATCCCAAAAATATAAAAATGTAAATCACATAATATCACACGGGATGACTATGACCTGGGGAATATCCACACCCTGCTTTTCTAGCCAGGATGCTCACCCTCTACGCACGTAACTTCCCAATGATAGCATGAGCGGGGTATGCTTAACCAAATAAGTATATATATCATTAACATGCACAATATATATACATCTATATGATCCAATCATATGACCAAATAGTAAACCATCATATAAGGTCTAAATATCCATACCATGTATGTCCATAACATAAATATATCCATATATTCATATGCATGCAGATATATATATATATATATATATTCACATATCGATATATCTATATATATAAACTAGTTCCCGTTCATATGTATAAGATATACAAACCCGGCTATAACTATACATAAATCCTCAATATACAAGCCGTCACCACAAACTCATATCATTTACCTTGATATGTGAATACAATCCCTCACTTGAAACATATTCAATCATTTTTCTTTCTATGACGAATAGTCTCCCAAAATCATATGTATTTGTATATACATATATATTCAACCTTAGGGTTATCACCCAAAATTTTGTGTAGGAATCCATGACTACGCATTTCATCCACATTCAAAAGTACATAATTTCCTTTAGTACTATTTAACCGTAGGCGCATACATGACTTAATTGTATAAAACCTCAAATTTATTCCGACGTCATTTCAAGTATTGGAATCTCAATGTTCATATCCCCACAAATTACGTGTAAACTATCCTAACTAGAATTTATGCTACCGCTTATTCTAGTCGATAGAACGATCCCAAACGTTCCCAATTTCACCTATGGTTCAAATAAATCTCAGGAACACTTACTCCTATTGGGTTATCAATTGTTCCTTAGATTAAACATTTCTAAGGATATGAGACCCCTCACTCTTTAAGAGTATACAACCACTCTCTTCCATTTGGCCCCAAACTGTATCTTAACAATATCCTATCCTTATAAGGATTTGACATAATTGTTGGCCTAGAAATTTCACAACATACATGGATATACTCTTCTCCAATTATTCCAAGAAGTCCTCGATTTCATATACTAAGTGAGGGACCCCCTATAAGTCACCAAAAGATATCCCTTACTTCCTAAGAGAATGTCCCAAATCAATAAACCCAACCAAAAAGGGTTTGAATTCACTAAAGAGAAAATTTCTCAAAATGCTATGTTTTCTAATCGATTCGGCCTCTCCGAATCGATTCGTCCCAACAGCGAATCGATTCGTCCCATCCAAATCGATTTGGTCCAAGGGATCTGAGATTCTGCAGCCCTCCGAATCGATTCGCTAGGGGCGAATCGATTCAGTCCTAAAGACCTGATACTTCTGCAACCTGGCGAATCGATTCGGTGGGGGCAAATCGATTCGGCCAGTTCAGAAAGCCACGAAAATGGTTGTTTTTCTATAACCCAAAAATTCCCAAAATTTGATTTATACTACTTCCAACCCTTAATCTTCAATGCCAACATAATTTCCAACATCAAAACACATCCTAAATTTAACCTCATTAATTTATATCCCTTAAACACAAATAAAATCTTCAATTTCAAGATTTGAACCAAAAATTTAGGTTTTGATGTTTATACCGAAAAACCATTTCTTTAACCCACAAATTATGAAATGAAATACACAAATAGCAATTTAGCAAGATTAAAGACTTGCCTCAGATTTGTAGAGGTTGGATCGTCCTCGATGTCGCGGTTAGGACAGAAATCTCCAAGCTTTTCTCCATCTCTCCTTTCCTTTCTTCTTCTTTCTCTTTTCTTTATTTTTCACAAATGAGAAGGCTTCATCCGTAAGCCTTAAATTCTTTAAAATAATAAACCCAATTTTAAATGTTAATACACACTTTAAATGACTCCTTTGCTCCAATTCGAGTCAACTGACTTAAAAATATTCCGGAGCCGAAATAAAACTCAATGACAGTCATTTTGACTATCTCGACCCTTCCGGGATCAATGGTACCCTCAAAATCATCATCTGGAATACTTTACAACATCCTATATTTAAAATTCCCAAATTTAAAATTCTCCGGTTTAATTTAAATTTTATTTTTCCCAAAATTTAATTTCTCAGTCTCAAAAGTCTTGGGGTGTTACACTCACACTCAATTTCATTTAATCTTTTTTCAAGCCTTTGAAGACTCTTCAATGAAGAGCTTCATTTTGAATTTGATTGGATTTCTCTTGCTCGAGTATGAAGTTTTGCAAGAGGCTTTCGAGAGTGAATGTGGATGGTAGTGGTGGAGTGACGGGCGGTGGTGGTGGTTGAGGTAGAGACCACACAATAGTATCATGACTATAGGTTTAAGTTGGTCATACACGGGAGAAGCATCTCTGTGAGAGATAAAAGGCTGATAATCATTGGGTGCATGGTGAGGGAACAGATCGGGAGGAGGTGCACAAATTTTCCAAAACGACTGTTAGAACATGTGAGGATCCGCAACATCGGGTTGGGATTCGTATTATTTAGAAGGGTGATCACGCCACCACAAATAAGTAGGATACTCACATAACTCGGGATTTGATACATCATGATAAAAGACCAAGGTGGGTTCTGGAACAGTGCTATATGGATACACATGTTCCATAGTGGGTTGATTGGGATATGAAAAGTACGGGTACTCATGGGACAAGTGATCAGCATATAAACAATGGGTGCACGACAAAGTATGCGACACTTGACACTTGACACCGAGGGTGATGGAATATAAGGTGCGTCCATAGATAATGCCAGAATATAAACGGTACTCGTGCGAGAGATGAGACCACTAAGTACATCAAAAAGAGGCGACTCGAGATCACTCTCACACGTATTGCGTGTCAGTGGAAAATGACCAAAGTAGTCTCGTAAGGTACGTTCTTCGGCCATGTGGGGAGAATTATTTTTTTGGAAAAATTTTTCAAAAGGAAAGAAAATATTTTTGGACTTTTCTAAAAATGAAAGAAAGAAAATATTTTTGGATTTTCTAAAAAATAAAGGAAAAAATGCTTTTGGATATTTTATTTGTAAAATAAAGGAAGAAAATATGTTTGGATTTTTTTTAAAAAAAGGAAGAAAATATTTTTGGATTTTTTTTTAGAAGAAAAGATGGGGAAAAATATTTGGATTTTGTATTTGGACGAACTAATTGAAATCGACCACCGAAAGAATGGAATTGGACGCACCAAAGTCTATGAGAATTTCTAATTAGCACATAGATCATTTGTAGCTTCAAAATTTAGTGAAAGGGCAATGAAATTTTAATTAAGTCCGCGGGAGAGAAAAAATCACGGAATTTATCCTAGTGACCTCCTTTGCAAAAATGTTCTCCTAG
Source organism: Sambucus nigra (assembly GCA_949130495.1). Classification (NCBI taxonomy): domain Eukaryota; kingdom Viridiplantae; phylum Streptophyta; class Magnoliopsida; order Dipsacales; family Adoxaceae; genus Sambucus; species Sambucus nigra. The sequence goes on along the minus strand of OX422218.1, from coordinate 32,341,016 downwards.
TGGGGTACCTAGTTCATTGATTTTAAATTTAATGATGGCTAGGGTAGCACACAATTGGTAAGCGAGTGAGTCAGGTGATGAAATCCCTTTTCATGAATGACCGGGTGTAGATCTTAGTAATTTAATTCATCATACTGTTCCAAAATAAATGCGACAATCAAATCACACAAGAGCACGTAATCACACACCATAATTGACACGCTAATAGAACAGGCGCAAGAATTTAGAAATGTACCTCCCACGGTTTTTACACCGTGGGATGATAAAAAAATTGAGTCAACCGGGGAGAGATCACGTCTATCTCAGTCGTCCCCAAGAGTCCTATCGACCCAAGGTAGGGAGGCTTCTTTTCCTCGCCTTGGATGCCCTCTCTCTACCTTGTCGGGTTTCCCTATCACACTTGTCTTCTTTTTGTTACAAATATAAATGAAAAATAATTTTCTCTAAGCACCGAAATTGAAGCCAATAATAGAATAATCCTAATACAAACCTTCTAAAAAATGAAAAATGGTACGAAAATAAAAAATATAAATGAATGACAAAATGGATCCTCTCAAGTGCTTCAAACTTCAAAGATTCGCAACGATGCCATTTGATAGAGATACTATTCGGTATTTTTTTCGTTCATTTCATGAAAGTCCTCAATCCACATCAAAGGAGTGAAACGAGAGGGAAACACATGTAATTCACAAATTTTATTATCTCTTTTTGGATTTTCACTTTTTCTAATTTTTTTATTCTTTCTCAATATTAAAACAATTTTTGTGGTGAGGGTGAAATAAGACTACTAAATAAATGATGTAAATAAAAGTAAGTGAAGGTATTAAGTAAATCTAACTAAATAAAAATCTAAAATACGAGAGGGGTGAGGAAATAAAAGTGAAGACTAATAAGGGATAGGGAGACACCATATATCCTAGTTAATTAAAATTAATTAATTCATTAAATTAATTATCCCAAGAAAATATCAAAATCACAAATCAACTCTCGTTACAAATGCAATTTTAGTAATAACATTTCGGAAAATTAATTTTAACACTCCTACAACTCTTTAAATGTATATCCAAACATCATCTAACAAATCACCCGTTAGGATCGATCGATTCAATTAGTCTAAATCATAAAGATAAGCATAGAGTTGAAATTAAAGGAATAGTACCACACTTTAGAAACCCCTATCTCTCGTTCGAATCTATAATGGGTATTATACTTAGAATTTTAATTTCATCTCAAAAATCATTTACCCTCCCTCGAGGCGTAAATTAAAATGTAAGGGTGCAAAATTAATCATCAAAGGGACATTTAATTTAAATTAATTAATTAAATTAGGATTAACATCAAATAATGGGTCACCCCACCCCTTGAAAGGAGTTTTATCCTAACATGATATTAAACACACTGAACAAATAATCAAAGGCTAATAAAATAAAATAAAAGAGGAGAGAACAATCAAACCCAATCTCTTAAAGTCAAATTGAACTCCAATTTCTTTGAAATCAAACGCCATCCATCCAATATGAGCATCTAACAAAAATAAATTCAATATAATACTCAATTGAATTACTCAGAATTTATGCTCACAAATATCTAAGAATAAAAACTATTTATAAAATATTTCCCTAATCTACTCTAACATAAATAAAAACTAAAATTGTGTTTCTCTTTAAAATTTTCTCCCTAAAAGTATTCCCCCTTAGATGGTCTTCATCTTCCTTAAATAATAGGCAGGGAGTTAAGGGCAATGTTAGGAACTGGCATGAGTATTCATGGAAATGGTGAGAGGAGAATGGGGTGTGAGAGGATACAAAAATGTGACTTTGTTATAAAGGTATTTTGGGAAGTGGGGTGGAAGGAGTTAGTTGGGGTTAATATGGGTATTGGGGCCAAATGGGTTATTAACACAAGGGGGTTATTGTTTTGTTTTATTTTGACTTTGGTTTGGTTATTGTCATGGTTTGTAGCAGGTGAATAAAATCGTGTTTGGCTTTGGCAGGTTTGAATGGAGAAATGGGTTTGGTGATATGGGTATAATAGGTAGATGTCGAAATCTGGTTGGACTCGGGTTTATAGTAGGTTCGAGGTGATTGGGTCACGCGTTTTGGGGTCGGACATGGTGTCAACAGGGGGGTTCCGAGTTAGGTCCAAATTAGGTGGTGTGACAACAGGTGGTTGCCATGGTTGTGGTCTTCTCCGGAGGTGTGAAGGTTACGTCGTCAACATGAGGTGTAGGAGAAAAAGGTGTGGGTGAGTGAGGTGTTTGTGGTAAATAGGTGTGAGAGAGTGTGTTGTTTGGGTGAGGTAAGGTGTAGGATATATGTGTGTGTGTGTTTAACTTGTGATCCCATTAAAATTAAACTATCTAAAAAAAACAAACTACACTAAAAATAAAAATAAATAACGAAAATGATTAAGTCTATTAAAAATTAAAAATTAAATTCCTAATCCTATAAACTAATAAAGGACGCAGCTAAAAACGAAATAGAAATAGAATAAAATAATTATGATAAAATAACTAAAAATAATGCCTCCGCCTCTGCCTCATATTCAGTTCTTTCTGTGTGAAGAGATACTGAAGTGACTTGTGATCCATGAATAGAGTAAACTGCTCTCCCAGAAGATAATGCCTCCACATCCTCAAAGCAAAAACGACCGCTGCTAACTCTAGGTCGTGAGTGGGGTAGTTCCTCTCATGGGGATTTAGCTTCCTGGATGCATAAGGTATAGCCATCTCCTCCTGATGTAGCGCACCCTCAAGTACCCATAAGGATGCGTCGGTGTAGACCCAATACTGCAGTCCTCCCCTCGGCATAGCAAGTATGGGTGAAGATGTTAACTTTTCCTTTAGCTCATCAAAAGCTAACTTACAATGATCACTCCAAATAAAAGGTACCCCTTTGCGAGTCAAATTCGTCAAAGGACCCGAGATCTTTGAAAATTCGTTAATGAATTGCCTGTAACAACCTGGCAATCCAAGAAAACTTCAAACCTCAGTTTGTGTCATGGGCTGCCCCCAATCCCTCACCGCCGACACCTTACTCAAATCGACACCAATACCCCGGTCCGACACCATATGACCCAAAAATTGTACCTCCCGTAGCCAAAATCCACTCTTTTTGAATTTGGCATAAAGTCGGTGGTCTCGTAGCGTCTGTAGAACCCTATGTAGGTGCTCTGCGTGCTCATCCTTGGTTCATAAGTATAACAAGATGTCATCAATGAACACAATAACAAATTAGTTGAGGTACTTTCCAAAAACTCAATTCATGAGATCCATGAACACTGTTGGCACACTGGAGAGCCCGAATGGCATCACCCTGAACTTCTAGGATCCATACGGCCACATGAAAGTGGTCTTAGGAACATCCTCCTCTCGGATACATAGCTGATGATACCTTGACCTCAAATAAATCTTTGAGAATTATGACGCCCCTCTCAACTAGTCAAACAAACCATCGATCATAGGTAATGGATACTTGTTTCGTATCGTCACCTTGTTCAGTTCCCTATAGTCTACGCACCACCAAAGCGAAAGATCCCATTTCTTCACAAACAACATTGGTGACCCCACGACGATGTGCTCCGCTATAAGAAACCCTGACCGAGGAGCTGTTTAATCTTTTCTCTCATCTCATTCATCTCTTAAAGGTCCATGCAGTAAGGAGATCGAGCAATCAGCCTCATACCTGATGCTAAATCAATAAAAAAACTCGATTTCCCTGCTGGACGGGAATCTTTGTATTTCCTGGAACACATCCTTGAAGTCCCTCACTATTGGAATTGAATCCAACGAAATCACCACCTCCTGTGAGGTCTCCTCCACAATATAATACAAATGCGTGCATGATGCTCCCTCGGGTAGAGGCATCGCCACTAGGAACATCACATGTCCCGAAATGGAGAAGATGATGGTTCTCACAATGCAATCTACTATCGCCCGACAACCTGCCAACAAATCTGTACTTAGGATGACATCGTGCCCCTCCATATCTAACACTAAGAGGTCCATCGCTAAACTCAGTCACCAAATCAAAATGTCCACCACGCTACAAATCAAGTGTATCAATGAGCCACTACCCTCTGGTAACTCTACCCACATCCGGAGACTACCCGCGGTCTTTAGGAAATCGGTTACTCTAGAAAATTTAGTTTTAATGAATGAATGCGATGCTCTAGTAACAAAAAATATTATACCGACAAGCCCATGGATAGGAAACATACCCTCAACTTCTGGTGGCACTAGAGGTGCTAGTGGAATCCCGAACGTTGTACACACCCTAGTAGTTCATCTGCCCCTACTCCTGTGGGGCTGGTGCTGCTGGTGGCATCTGACCCTAATGCCCATGTTGGGCACCCTGATGCTGGACCCTAGATCTCTGTGGGCACTCTCTCTTAAAATGTCTTGTTTGTCCACAAAAAAACAACACCTCTAACCGTCTCCTTGTCGTTAGCCATGTTGGCCCTGATGAGGCTTGCCCTGTTTGCCGCCTCCAATGTTTCCTTAGCCCCGACAGCCCTGAGGAACCTGCTTCTGCTAATTTGAGCTATGTTGGCCCGGACTAAACCCCTGTACTCCCGGTTGGAAACCTCCAAGCTTAAATTTCTTAGCCTGATACCCTTGCTGACTTCCAGACTCCTGCTGAACAGTGATAGTATCACCACCAACTACCTTGACCTTCTATCTTGACTCGCCTCCCATCTTTCTTCCCTTCACATGGAAGTGATGATCTTGACCGTGAACTAAAACGGCATTGATGACATCAGTGTATGTAACCAACACAGGATTACCGATCAAATGCTGCTTGATTCTCCAGGCTAAGTCATCCATAAACCTTAACTTCTTCCACTCCTCATCGCTCACCACGTTTGGTACAAAATTATCCAAACAGGTTAACTCCTCCTCATAATCATCCACAGAGAGATCACCATAAACCAACTCACTGAATTTCTTCCTTATCTCTTCCTCTACTACCGGTGGGAAGTATTTGTTGTCAAATCGCACCCAGAAATCCGATATCGTCATCATGTCCCTCTCTTCTATGATGGTAACTGACTCCCACCACTATAAATCTTCCCCTAATAGACGAAAGGTAGCAAGAATTTGTTTCTTCACATCAGAACACTCAAGCATGTGCAGATGACATGTAATTTTCTTCTTCCAATCACGAGCTTCTACCACATAAGTACTACTCCGAAACTCGAGTACGTGACCCTTATGAAAGGTCTCCATAGCTTGCTGCCAAGAAGGTATCCCTATTGGGGATTGAACTGCTGGTTCCACAAGAGGCGGTGCCTAGGTCTGAGGAAAATGGGCTGCCAAATCCCTTATCACTGTCTCGACTGCTTGAATGACGATTACTACCACCTGAGTAGGGGATATCAACTCGGGTGGGATGGGGGTGGGGTCTCGATATATGTGGCTCTTGATGATCGTCCCTCAACTCATCATTTTGCCTCGGCACTCTCCGCTTGCTATCTCCTCAGTGGAATTCGAAAATATATCAAATTTTATAAGTACACAATTTATACAAAAATCGAATAGTAGATGTACGATATCTCAAAGGAGGAAAATGAATCAAAAGTCCAAATAATAGGGCTCTATAACAACCGAACGCTACGCCGAAATGTAGTAAGCCGCACAGATCCTAAGGGTACTATAACCTGATGCTCTGATACCATCTGTGACACCCCGCTCAATGAAATACCAGGTGATCAGTCCTATATCTAATTAGACAAGAATCTCAAATGGACCATCCTTAGCATCACTGTCGAAATTTTACAAAATTACTAAACACCTAGTATTCAAAGCTGATGTAAAATTTTAATCTTTATTAGTCAAGATAAAAGAAACTGCGAAAAATAAATTAACACAATCCATGACAATAGAAACGATCATCACAAATAACAAAACGTCATGCCAAATAAACCATGGGCTAAAATCCCATACAAATGTAAAGACATATAACAAAAATCTCATTGTGTCTGAAATGACTACTAAATAAAACTATTAGCAACATGATCGAGTATCTGATATAAAGTCCCTATTCTAAGAATAGAAGAGATAGAGGCGCCTATCAAAACTCTGCAACATCCACATATGCTGCAGCAGCGAAATCCCTGGAATGAATCAAGTCTGGTGTCTCGGTGGCTAGACACCTAAAAAGTTTTGAAAGTAGTTTATAGCAAGGGTTAGAACCCAAAATATTTTGAAAACATTTACCAAATAATTAACTTGCAGTAATATAAAATGCCAGCATGCGCTTCATATTTAAGTTAGTGTCGCACTCCCTTGAGGACATCCTCACCCCTCCTCTAATGTGCACACCTAACGTCACTTAATATCTCCCCTAGTTCTCTGCTCCATAACTAGATAATAGATCTAACAGTTTCTAACGACCCTAATCTAACCGAGTATGCATAAATATATGATTTATAAGTTATTACTGTCACTAACTTAATTAATAATTTTCCTTCTTAAATTTATATAACTTTGATGCCCATTATACACATAATACAATTCACATCATGTATTAAATTACCCGCATATAATTATTTATCCCGTTATATATGTATAACTATATTACAACATTCGCAAATATGTTGAATATAAATAATAGCCATCCTTCCGAGCAATAACACACCAGATGTATTCTCTGAAGTGTTATCCCACTATGTGTACTCGTATAACATTGTTACCCCAAGTTAGGATCGCTAACTAACTTGGCCAAAAAATAAACATAGTGGAGGCGGTCATATTCCTTCCCTGAATGTGAGATAAGCCCATCACCCATATAATGGATGCTGTGACGTGGGGATTCACCCATTACAATCAACCTACCATTGATAGAACTAGAGTAAATATTTAATAATATCAAGTCACTGATATTTATAAGCACACACACACACACACACACACACACACACACACACACACTATATATATATATATATATATATATATATATATATAATATCTCACCTTTACCGTGTACCAAATCCGTAACACTAGCCTATATGTATATATTGATTTTATGGACCAACTCTAATTATTAATTGATTTTCACATTATTAATTCAAATATATTGGTATCGCCAAACCATTGTACTCGAACTTGCTCTCGTGGCCCGAAATTAATATATTACCCGAGTCTAATCCCCGACTCCAAATTAATTAGTTTTCATCAATAATTAATTTAAGTGGGTAGTCTTACCCTACTATCATATCCAAACTTATTCACCAACTACGTTATTTTATTCATTCAGAATTTATTTCTCAAAATTCATTCGAAATGTGTCACCCTTAATTTCCCCACCACTCCCAATTATATTCCTTATATAATTGTTAATAATTAACTCCCATAATTAAATTTTCTCTCTTAATTATACTAGGGGAAATTGCATCTAAAAATTTTACTCATATAAATCCCCTGGTCAAATTATCTACAATCCTGAAGGGTCGATCGATCGACCCCCAACCATCGATCGATCGATCAAACAGGGGATCGTCTTCTCCGCCTTGTGGTTTTCTCCATTAACGAAATCCTCCAATTCTTAACCTTTCCCTTGGTCTAACCCAAGCACAATCAACATCAATACCATGTAGGAACATGATTAGCGCCTCTCATAGAACCTCAAAGCTCACAAATTTCTACTTTTCTGATTTAGGAAAATTCACGGGTTTTTACTCGTTAAGTTCCAATTTCATCTAATTACCCAAAATTCGTCCATAATTGTTATTGGATTTTTCACATGTAAGTCAAATATCATCACAGAACCGTGTCACACAATTAATTCCCACATTGAATCATATTTAAGTGTTCCTTTTACACAAACCCCATTTTGTACACATTTGTACCCAGAATGAATTTCTGATTTCCACATCAGAAAAATATGAATTGAATAACATCAATTAATATCACATCAAGATAACCACTTTCCTCCTGGGTTCGTAGGGTCTGATCCGAGGGTGTAATTTGAAAGATTAATGATGAACTTCCAATTGTTCCTTATCTTGCCTCCAAAAGACCCCAATTTGGAGTGTAACCACTCTCTATGGGTTCGTCTCAATACCCTAGGTTCTCTTTTGTATTTTCTGCCCTTTTCCTTTTCTCCCAAATTAGGTATTAAAGCTAAATCCCATTTTTAGCCAAATGAGCCAAGCCCGAGTGACCCAAATACCCCCGTGTGGGACCGACTATGCCTCGAAACACCCCGGGACCCATTTACTACCCTCGGGTACTCTTTTCCAACTATCCCGGCCCATCCAGACTCAACCGTGCACTCAGAATTAGCATCCAAATTAATTTGCAGAATTTGTTATCTCACACTTAACTTAGTCTAAAATCGACTCCCGACTGATATAAGTAAATCCCACCACACAAATACACTTATGACGTAAATAATTATTACTATTCAGTTTGTAATTTAATCCCCATAAATATTAACCATTTACTCTCCCGGTTAATATTTATATATTCATTTCCATAATTAATTCCATTAAATTACGACATGCGAGTAATTTAAATTTTTACACGAATTAATTAATTTTGAAATTTATAAAAATACGGGGTGTTACAGTACCTGGATAGGTTTAGCTCCATAAATCGCGCATTTGCCTTAAAATAAGCGTCAAACTTTCGCAAACGGCAATCAAGCCTGCACATTATACATTTAAACATATAAGACCCAATTTGCCGAGAATTAGTAACTAAAATGCATATATTCGGGGTATAAAATGTACACTTTTGGGATTCATGTTAGAAACATTGATTTCTAGTTCATGCATATGAATGTAATTCTCACACTTTTGAATCCTGATACGACCTTAATCAGACCCCTAATCTACATAGATTTGTCCAAATTTGAAAAGACCCATTTTTTTCATGTTGTAAACCACCCAAAACTGATTTCCATTACTCCCACCATGATATGAATTGAAAACTGCAATTATATGAAAGCAAGTCAATAACTTCCTTGAATTTATTCATTGTGTCTGATTTCCATTGGGGTAGACGATGATTTGCTGAATAACACACCTGATTCTTTTTTATTTGCCTATTAAAAACTTCTCGTATCTCTCCCTATTTTCTTATCTGCAAGTCTATTTTCTTTAGTTGTGTCTGCCATAAACTCTCTAGTTTTGGTTTTGTATTTTAAATCCTGAAATTAAGCTTATCGACCAAATTAAAATGACCCAGACACCCCCGATGTGAGCGAGAGTTTGCCTATAAATGTTCCGAGACCCATTTATTTCCCCCGAGTACTCTTTTTCAATTATCTCAACCCATTCGGAACCACCCGTGCACTCAGAATTGTCAGATGAGTTACTTTACTAAAAGATACTATCCCAACCTCATTATAGTCGATACTCGACTCTCGATTAAGATAAAATAATACTACGTCACTATCACTCGCTATGACGTAATTTGATTATTACTATTCACTTAGTGATTATTTACCATAAATATTGACCATTAACTCTCGTGATTAATATTTAAATAAACTCATAATAATTAATTCAATTAAATTACGATACACTAGTCATTTAAATTAACCAAATTAATTAAATATATATTGCGAAAAAAATATGGGGTGTTACAGAAATTTGAACATTATAAATAAAATAACTTAATTGAAATTATAGTGGTGATGCTCATTTTCAAAAGTACTCTAAAAATTTATACTCGAATTCCGGTAATTGTTTATTAGATATAGTGTATGACAGTACTAACAATGTGCCTATGCATCGCACGAGGCTTTTAACTAGTATCTACAAATTTAAAGTCTACTTTCGGATGACACTAAGCCCACCACATGTAAATTCAGAAACCTTTTGGTTCAAAAGATCATAAATCCCTTAAAAATTTTGGAACTTTGGACTACTATATAAACCTCTCAATGCCAATTATATGAATCAATCAATGTCTCATTCAGTTTAGATGATAATATTTTACACCAAACCATTATTTGAAGTTACAATTTTTGAAGATTAATATTCATCTTTAAGATATTAATCAATCAATCCTTAATATAATTTTTTTCGGAGACCTAACTCGTTTCCTCATGACTAAGACATCATCATTAAGTCAAAATCTTATCCAACCATAAGATCAAAATTAATCCCAATGTAAACAAAATGTTAAAAAAAGATAAAAGGCGATAGTTCAAAAAAAATATCCCATGTAATTATAAGAACCTCCTAATATTATAAAATTATTTTCCATGAAATATGGAAACTTGTTTTCCCAGTTTAATAGCAACGTGAAGACTGGTTATGCAGACATCTCTAATAAAAAGGTTAATGGTTATCGAACGCTACTCTTATTTTTATAAAATTGAATATCTTCATGTTATTTGTTGATGGCTTTGAAATAATCAAAAATATTTAACACGCAATGATCGAGAAAATTCATAAGGATATTTTTTTAAATTTTCACATAGCGTAGCTTTCTTTCCGCTTGTTCATTGTGTTTAGATTAAAGTTAAAGTCTCCAAATTTAGTAGTGAGGACCTATGAAGCAATTCTAATGTTAATATTTAAATGTAACACTAGTTAGCACTTGTGTTAGGATTAAAAAAAATAATGACCTATTTCACCATCGTGATGTCAACCCCAACTAGCCACCTTTAATCATGGCCACTAGTCGTTGGTAAGTTTTTTGACAATGGAGGATTGAGGGTAAGGTAAGTGGTGGTTCCACTATCTCTAACTCTCTTCTTGTCTGAATTTTTTTCAATTTGTGACGTGGTGATGGTTTTTAAAACGAATTGTCAATTTTTTTAGCTTTCAGATTTTTTTAAAATGAAAAACAATGCTTGGTTGGTGCTTGTGGCGGTGGAAATATATTATGAATTAAATTGTGTTAATTCATTAAGACATATTTAATGTTAATTTAGTCATTTACAATTATTTAATCGTATTTTACCATGTTTCGTTAAACATTGGATGGAATCTTAATAAAACTGGGGAAAAGTGCAAATACTCGAAACTACAATCGATAGTTGTCGGGTAAAAAATTAGAGTGGCGACGGCAAACCTATAATTACTCAAATTCGTTTGGTTATGAGTTCTAAATATAAAATAAGTTAATGTTTTTTTACATCCATTAAATATAGAAGTGTTTAAACAATACATAAAATATTTACATACTAAATCAAGCTTAGTTGATGCCACCATTTTGAAAACATTAAATATTAGCAACATAGATATAATATGCAATATTGCATTCATATTAGGTAATCTTACACAAGAACAATGGAGATTCCCAAGGAAATACGCTAATTATTTAGAAAATCGTAGACGATTCTAGGTAGAGAGACATAATCCCATTGGCTTTGTACTAATATATATAACAAGACATCTTATCATAGATAATAATTATTATGCATTTGCAGTAGCCAAGAGATGGACCTCATGAGTCTTGAACATTTCCAACAATTCTTTCTCCCCATCCTTAACATGCTCTTCAGTGATTTGGGCACCAACTTTGGTATGGAAAGTGGTGGTGTTCTTGCAGACAAATTCGCCAATACCTGAGGGTTCGAGTTTTGTACGGATAGTAATCGACTCAAGTCCATCCATAAACTTACCGCAATCAGTTATGGTATGTGTGTAAGTGAAATTGTTCTTGTCTTCTTCATCAGTGTGGAGATTCATGCCTTTGAACACGATGTCTGCATATTAGACGAATACAAAACATTGTCAATGCACTGTGTGTAAATAGGAAAGGATTATTTGTACTTTGAGATTCATTAGTTTTTCAAGTTTGTATTTCTTGTATACCTTAGACTTTCACCTCAATTTTTTGAAATTATAACTATTCAAATAACCACGTTCAACCATTGGGATTCATAAATATTGAGTCTCACATGTTATGATTTACTTACGATCGTACCACGAAAACTCTTTGTTATTTGCTGCCTTGAGCGGTGGACAAAAAATTGTCGATGAATTTAATTAACAAAAAAATCATTGTCAATTAAAAAGTAAAAAGACGTGGTATGGTGTAAATAACTATAAACAAATGACACCAAATGTCCACATATTGAGAGTTCAGAGTGCAAATAGTAAAAAAAGTTGACCCCAAACAACAAATATAAAAAAACTATTGTGCAAGTAATTATATAAAGCGAATATAATTAGTCACTCCGGCGTTGAACAATTTTTCTGGTGGGATTGGGGTGGGGGGTGACCACGGTTTCATAAGTGGTGACACCCATTGTGCTTGCGTTTGCAGTGTTAAAGAGAAAACAAAAGTGTATGTTTGCTTTGGTGTGAGGATTGGGATAACTAGAGGTGGTATTTATACTGTGAGTATACAAGTTACCAAATGCCAATTCACGGCTCTAATTCAAACATATGTCTTGTCAATTTAAACATATGGCTGTGATAAAATATTCTCCTCCATCCTTTTAGTTAATGAAGACAAACGACTGTGTATAACAACTTCATTTTAAAAAAAAAAAATAGATTATAGAAAACAAGCATATCCACTGCGTTTGCCTTTGGAATTTTCAAATGTCATCAGGATTGGATGAATGTATCACAACTCCGGAAGTGGTATTTACTGTGAGGTTGGAGGTTACAAAATGCCAAGTCCATTCCGGATAATATAATACATAGAAGGGAAATTCAATATTCACAATTCAATATTTTTGTAAAGTAATTTAATTTTCAAAAATTGGCCTTCTACTTTTGACCTTCTATTTTTCAAAGATTTACATCGTATTACTCATAACCAACAATTCAATGTTTCAAAATTAATAATGCCCCTTTTTAATGCATAATAATGTAATTTGGGTTTTGTATCCGAGTATAACAAGGCCAAAGCTAAAATAAGTCAAAATTATATTTTAGACTTATTTCTCTCTTTGTGCGTGAATCCACAACATAGTGAATATTAAAAAAATTATGAAATTACGAACCATTTTCTAAATTTGAAAATTAGGTTTTCAACAGTTATGTAATTATATTTTTTTTTTAAATTCATATGTTTTTCTAATTTTAAATTAAATCTTTGGACAACTCTAAGAATTTGAAAATGCCTGTTGTGGAAAACTATTAAAATTACAAATTTTAATATGGCTCAAATTTTGAAATATATTTGCTTTCAAATTTCCTTCTTGTTTCAGAATAAAAAATGGAGTATAATACAAACATATGTTTGTTCCTGGCATATACGAGAACTATAGGGTTGATGTAATCTAAATAGGCTAATTGCCTTTGGGTGCCCTTTTTTTTAATATTTCCAAGAGGACTCTTCAAATTCTCTGCACTACCGTTCATAGCAATCTTCGTCTATATGAATTATGAATTCATGTTGCACTCCCAAATAGCTAATGGATCTCTTCGCTACACTCTCTTATCCCTCCAATTCCCTTCCTTTGCACTTTCTTTCTTCATTTCCACATATTTCATATGTCCTTTCACATATCCATCTATCTCTATATCTACCATGGATGATAATAATAAACCATCTAGTTCTTCTGCTTATTTGATTCACTCTTGTGATATGTGGCATTTTAGACTTAGTCATCTAAAGAAGGCATATATTAAAAAATTAATGTTTTTGGAAAACACACCAAAATATTATAGTTCTACCAACTCTAAATGTGAAATATATGTTGAATCAAAATATGTTAAAAAAATCTTTTCCAATTGTCGAAAGAAGTTCAACCGTTATAAGTTTAATACATTTTGATATTTGTGATTTAAAAGGTTATATGACACGTGGTGGAAATAAATATGTTGTTACTTTTATTGATGATTCTCTCGTTACTGTTATATTTCTATCCTTACGAGTAAAGATGAGAGTTTATCAAAAATTATTTCTTATAAATTAGAAGTTGAAAAACAATTGGAAAAATCCATTAAAACATTAAGATCCGATAAGGGAGGAGAATACACCATTGATGTTGACAAATATTGTAAAGAAAATGGGATATTTCATCAAGTTACTCCTCCTTATTCACACCAATATAATGCTGTGGATGAAAGAAAAAATAGAACTCTTAAGGATATGGTAAATTCTATGTTAAGCACTTCAGGATTACCTTATAATATGTGGGGTGAGGCACTTCTTACTACTTGTTATATTCTTAATAAAATACCTTTTAAGAATAATGATAAAACTCCTTATAAAATGTAGAAAAATAGAAAACCTTCTTATAAACACCTTAAAGAGTGGGGGTGTCTTGCTAAGGTTTCAATACCACTAACTAAGAGAACTAAACTTGGCCCAAAGATAGTTGATTGTGTTTTTATAGGTTATGCTAAAAATTCTAATGCGTATAGGTTTCTTCTAATTGATTCTAAAACTCAATATATGGATAAAAACACTATTTTTGAGTCAAGAGATGCTGAATTTTATGAGAACAAATTTTCTTTTAAAGTGAGAAGTGAGGGAACTAGTAGTTCTATTCCAGTGGGTCCTAGTGCTTGAAATGAATCTTCCGATTTAGAATAAATTGAAATTAGAAAAAGTAAAATACGTAGAATAACTACTTATTTTGCTCCTGAATTTTTAACATGCTTAACTAAAAATGAACTCGTCACTTTTAGTGAAGCAATGTCCTCACCCGATTCTATTTTTTGGAAAGACGCTATAAATAGTGAATATGATTCTATTTTTTCCAACAACACTTGGGAGTTAGTAGACTTGCGTAAAAGATGTAAAACTATTGGATTCAAATGGATATTTAAAAAGAAATTAAAAGCTGATGGTTCTTCTCATAAATTTAAGCCGAGATTAGTAGCTAAAGGCTATAGGCAAAAGGAGGGAATTGATTTCTTTGACACTTACTCTCCTGTTACTAGAATTACATCTATTAGGCTTTAATTTCTATTGTTTCATTACTTAATCTGATAATTCATCAAATGGATATTAAAACGGCTTTTTCGAATGGAGATCTTGAAGAATAAATTTATATGGATCAACCCGAGGGGTTTGTAGTCCAAGGCCTAGATCAAAAAGTGTGTAGACATAAAAAAAATCTTTCTATGGACTAAAATGTAACAACCCTCGATTCTGAAAGGCTCATTTTATATTAATTTTACCGCACAAGGTAATTACATAAAATTTTCGAACTGGAGTAAATATTAATTTTATGAAATGAAAGTTAATATTTGCTGGGTTATTGCATATTTACTGCATCAGAAAGTAAATATCATTTTTATTGTATGTTTTATAGTGCTATGTGTTTTAAATCACATTATGGTTTAATTGAAACTGGAATTTAAAGTGGTTTAAAAAATTGTGGCATGCCATTTTAGATGGCGTAGTTAGTCCCGGGTTATGCGTGACAGTCAAAATAAGTGCCATATTGCATTTTTGTATTTCGGGCACTTTTACCTGGTATTAACGTAAACACATATTTGGGAGTCATTTTCATGTGGTATTAACCACTTAAGTGGGGAGACTTATGTTAAGCCACGATTTAAGTCTTTTAAATCCCCTAATTTACCTATTTCATGTCTTAAACCTAGAGAGAAAAGGAGAGAGAGAAAGAAGAAGAGAAGTGGAGGAAGAAGAGAGAAAAAAATGAAGATTGAAGATGGATTGATGCTTCTTCTACAAATAAATCTGAGATATCAACCCTAAGGCAAGTATTCTACTTGCAAATATGTTATTTAAGATGTATAAATTGTATGATAGTTGTGTATTTTCGTTTATGGTTTAAATGTGGAATTTGTGGGATTTAAACCCTAATCTTGATTTATGTTAAAGAAATTGTGGGTCTTGATGGTAATAAATCATATAGGAAAATCTTTGGGTAGATGACGATTGTTGGTTGAGTTTAATATGGACAAGGTTTGAGATTTGGAAAATGTCAGTCATCATTTGGGTGTAGTTTTTGAAGGAGACAGAACCCTAGGTCTGCTACGACTCGTCGACCGCGGTCCCCTGACCGGTCGACCGGGCCTTCAGGGGCAGGCTTACTGCTTTCCCACAAAGGCATAAAATTCTTATGCTGTCAACTGCGGTCCCTTGACCGATCGACCGGCTATACCATTTTGAGCTTTCTGCTTTCCTTCGTAGGCAAAACCTTGAGACGCGGTCGACCGCGGTCTCGGGACCGGTCGACCGGTCCCCTGTTTTTCATCCTAAAATCTTATTTTGTTTCCTATATTTATTTTCTTCAATAGGGACTAGGAACCTTCTTGAATGAAGTAAATTTAGAGTTTTAGAGTCCTTGATGAATTAGTTATCCACCCTACATTAGAAATAGGATAGGTGGGAACTTTTCCGGGGTTATGCCAATTAATGTTAGGGCATCCTTTTCTTCTAGTTGACTAATATAAAACTATGAGATGTAGTATTAAGTTTGAGACACCTTACAAGCTCAATAGAGCTATGATTCGTCTTGATGGTTTATAATAACTTCACAAATAAATCTTGGGAGAATAAATTGATAGTTCATTTATTGATCGAGGTCGTAATATCGTTATGATATATGTATGGCTCTGGATAATAAGTTATATTATTTACAGAAAAGAAGTAAATGAAAATGGTTTCGGATAAAATGAAACATACATGGAAATGGTATTGATTTTAGTAAATGATAATTTACTTAATCATGAACTCGGTAAATGATAATTTACTTGATTCTTGAAAATGGTAAATAAAATGGTTGATATACACCTCTCTATATGACATCATAAGGGAAGTTCGCGCGCTTGGTGATGCCCCCTGGCTAATGAATGCATGGTGGATATAGTCCATAGGCCATATGAGCGATATGTTATGTTTTTTGCGCTGGTGAGGAGATTCCGGGTGTGGTCTTGACTCTCCCGCAGGCATATGGCCGCTTCCCGACGTATGGCGATAGGTGCCCAGATTGTCTTGTATAGATAAGCCCTGGAAGATGATGGTCATTTAGGGGCGCGCCCAGTGGGGAAACTCGGAGGGGCGGTCTTAGAATCGTTATATGTATAAAAATATAACTATTCATCATCAAGTGGGACTTGATGGATTATATGCCATAAAGAGCATGAAGAAGTGCCACAAAGAGCACAGTACAATGCCACAAAGAGCATTTAATGTTGATGATATTCCTGCTAAGGAATGGTTATGCCAGGATGGGCATGTATTTGGAATAAAAACCATAAAGAGCTTAAAATTTTAATTATATTTTCCTGATAAGGAATTAAATTCTAGTAAAGAGCATAAATGTTGTAATTATGAGTTCCTGATAAGGAACATAATAATGAAATGGAAGTTTTTAGATTTATGTTACCCATGCTTTTCTTTTCTGTCTTAGTAATGTTTTAGAACTGTGTAGATAGATTTTATTCTTTCTAGCATGAATTTATTCATAACTGTCATACTCTTTATTCATCTGGTAATCATATAGAAGCGGACCCTGACCCGTTTACATTTCTTGTTGCATATGCATCTTGTCTCCGCTCAGGTACTCCGTCGCAAGGATGCCTGACTTGAATTCCTATTCCGATGTCTTCGGCGAGCCGTGATGCATTGCGGGTATTACGGGATACAATTGGTATAAACGTTTGCATTTTTTTTTGTATTCTAGTTAAGATCGGGTCTCTTTCACTCGGGCGAGGCCCAAGTTTTTGTAATTGATTAATGTAATGTAATATATAAATTTATTGAAATTGTTTAATAATGTTGTATGAATCAGCGGACCGATAACATATTTGGTCCTCTTCTTTGTTATCTGTTGTTATAGATCTATATACATCCTTGTGGTTTCCCTATCTTTTCAGGAAGTGGGTTGTTTGTTTTCTTTTATTTACTATTAAAACAAAATTTTTGGCAACCCGTTTTCTGGAATAGTGGGTGGTTGTCCTGGATACTCTATATTTTTATTGAGATGCTGAGAATGATTCCATCTATGATTCCGTTATATTGGAGTATTGGGCTGGCCACCCCTTATTTCGGATCACGGGGTGTCATAGATGGTATCAGAGCATCAGGTTCTAGAGTCCTTAGGAATCTCTGTGGACGCCTTATGTTTCAGCGTTGCTTTTGATTTGACATAAAGCCTTAGGAATAAGATCGTTGGTTTCTCTTGTGAGATTTTGTTCTTCTGCCATGAGGTAGAAGCTATAGAATCTTTTTTGCCATCGTGTGAGAAATGTAGGTCGATTGGAGAAGGGCGTCATGAGAAGGAACTACTAAGGACTGTAAATTGTGGTCAGGGATGAGGACCGCTTTGGAGGTCGCTCCCTTTTTGAAGTACTTCCTTGTCTTTCTACTATGAATACTAATTACAGTTGATTTAGTTTTCCCAAGTACCGCTAGAAGTAGGAAGTGGTACTAAGCTTGAGAATTCAAGCAATGTTATATTGAGGTAGAGAAGTGCCCTGAAGTAGGATGGAGGATGACCCTTCACCTGTAGGAGTAGTGCTGAGATGGTGAAAATATGGTCACCATATTCATGGGAGCCGGAAGTTTGGCCCATAGAGATGCCCGGTGGATACTTGCAATGTCGATTTCTCTGGGATAACTGGACTGAGGAGAAGGTGGATTCTCGAATGTTCACAAAATGTTCGGTTAAAGACCGATGGGGGATAAGGTGTTGTACGGTTAGGGAGACCGTGAAATAAGAAATGATAGGCTCCAGAATAGGTGTCGTAAACACTTCTAATGGAGTAAGATCCATGAAACCCCGTTGGTGGACATCCAACTGGGGAGGTTTCATTGAACTGAGGAGGAGGAGGCCGAGAGCGTGTCCTCTTTTACTGAAGAAGTAAGAGGGACTGCATGGATAATTGATGTCGACTAGAGTAGGTGTAATGGCTACGATGCGGAGTGGTTGGTAAGAATGTGGATGGGAATTCCACCTTATTAGTGTGTGGTGTATTACTTATTATAAGACTTAGTAGTATTATATCTACTGTAGATTCAGGTGCGCATATGGAGCTTGTAGTTGTATTGACGCTATTATAGGAAGAGTACTTATATGACTTCCTTGGTATGGAAGTTCTATTTTCCTCACTCGTTATGAAACGAGTGATGATATTCTAAATATGCATGTAGTATGTGTAAATTTCATTATATGTGTATGTTATGACTTATCTACACGACCAACAAAGTTAAGTAGTAATGCATAGGAGGGGTTCCTTGTCTGGATTCCGCTTTGGTGGGACGCTCCACGCGTGAACCTTAACGACGTTGGGAGTGGAGAGATATTATCTTTCCTTTCTCTTGTTTTATGTATAGTATACGAGTAGAGATATTTTGGTCGGTTTGGTGTGATAGCAGGCAAATACAATTGTAAGGCTATCTTACTTCTAGTTCAAAATGGAACTAGTTGTTCTATGATTTCTCCCCTGAATACAGGCTGAGACTTTGTAGAGGTGGATTGGTGTAGGTAGGAGATTTTTTATTTATTAATTGTGTTATCTTGTGTGAGTGTTTGATTGTTTGTTTGCCTTATTTGTGTATGTTACGCATCTCTCCATGATCAACTAGTTAAGTAGGCATGTGTGAGAGGGGTTCCTTGTTTGGATTTCTCTTCGGCGAGACACTCCGCCGCATGAACACTTAACGATGTTGTGAGTGGAGAGGCGCTATTCTTTTCTTTCTTTTATTTATTTTGTTGTTGGAAGTGGGATTGGAAGATTAGTCGAGAATCACATAGAAGAGTGATTAAGGGCTATTAAAGTGCGAGATAGAAGCACTGTATATAGTTCTCTCCTCTGATCGATGCGAGGGAGACTGTGATACGAAGTCGGATTGAGACTTCGGGATTGTGCCTTGAAAAGAAGGCTATGTTTTTATAAGGGGGATATGCATCTGAAAGACTTCATAGGAAATGAATGTCTGATCAGTTAAGATCTTTAAAATATGCTATGGTAAGTAGGATCGTAAATTAGAATTGTATCGATCCCGATCATGTGTCTTAGACCGTCACATCTTAATGACCAACAATGCGAGGTAGTAGTGTAATGGGAGGGTTCCTTATCTGGATTTCGCTTCGGCGAGACATCCCACGCACGAAACCGAGCGAATTGTCGGAAGTTGAGATAGGTCTTGGACACTAGGGATATATTTAGTATTATCTATCTACGACTTAGGTAGGATGTATACTTGTAGATTGACCTTAGGTTTATTAGAACATAAGGCCCTTAGGGCAGGTGATTTTGATTTAGGAAGGCGGTAAGGAGTTGACCACGAATGAGTAATGGGTTAACTCTATGTGGGGTTAGATCCCTAGGAATGAGATTTATGGGGTCTCGAGAGGTTTGGGTGGTTTTGGCCGAAGAAGATAAGGCCTTTCTTAGACATGTTGCTACGTGGGGACTTCACTTACGGGGAGTTAAGGAATGGGCTGACCTTCACTCCTGAGATCATGATAGTGATCTTGAGAGTGGGTTAAATGAATAAGTCTCTGCCAGGACCGAGAAGTATTAATACTGGAGCATGGACTCGTCGTCTATACGTCTCACAAGCCTAAACTTGTGGGAAGTATTATCCCTGTTGATACCAAAATTAATATGCTGATATGGACGAATGATATGAAGACACGTGTTAATCTACTTGGCACAATAGAAACGAGGAAGTTCGTTTCCCCGACCAAGTCATGAACTCCCGAGCAACGAGGATACACCGAGGAACTTCAGCACTCCGAGGTACTCTAGCGCTCCTAGGAACTCCTCAGCAACGAGCAACTAAGGCGGTCCGATCTGCATCTCGGCCGTAATATTAATTGCCAGATAATCAACAATTCAATTATTCATTGAATGTTTATCATCTTGACGCACACGCTGCATTAAATGTATTACCATTTCATATGTATATCATTTAATGTATCAACCCTTTCATGTACAGCCTAAGGGCTATAAATACCTTGTATCACCCTCATTCAAAGGGACCGGAATTTCTTGAGAAAATATATAATCGAGAATTCCCCAAAATACTCAGCAATAACAAAACAGTGGACGTAGGCCATTCTTATAAGGCTGAACCACTTTAAAATCTTTGTCTCATTTTATTTATCTGTGATTGAATAATTGGAGCTATCTAATTTTTTACATCAACAGATTGGCGCCGTCTGTGGGAACGATTGTTACTATCGTTTTTCACCAAAAATCGTCCATCATCAATGGCGGATAATCCATAATCTAGCAATCGAAACACTGGAAATACTGAAAATCCTCATAATCCCTCTGCAACTCCAGATCTAGCCGGGATTATGATGAATCTGGCTCAAGGACAAACCGCCATGAAAGAAACAATGAGGCAACTCATACAAACCCTTCATGGTGGTGCACCTGCACGTTCAGGACAGCAAAGTGGTCAGAGGCAAACTTATTTACTTTCTTCACGATCCAGGCGTACTGAGTCACGTCGTAATGAGAAGTCTGATGATTTATCTTATCATCCTGGGCGAACTTCGTCAATAAGGGCTACAGATACTGATCAACATATCACCCTCCCTCTAGAAAGACCCAGTGCTTTAGAAAGACTGAGTAGGGTGTCTCCTTTCAGTCAATTAGGCCCTAGGAGAAATAGGAGTCCACCTAAGACCATGTCGAGGAGTTTTCGACAACCATCAGATCTAAGAGCAGGATGAACACAATCACGACCGGCTGCTCGTCAAGATAGATCTCAAGAAGCTACCTCAGAATGATCAATTGCTCGAACCAATAGGCCCGAGGAAGGAAATGAAGCGTGGAAAGGATCTCTCCAATGGTTGGAGGATAAATTGGGAGAAATGGCCAAAGCAAAGAACCCCCTACAACGAACTTTTGTTCGAGGAACACCTTTTGTACCGGCCATTGTGAATTTTCCTACACCGTCAAAGTTCAAAGCACCTGTAGTGACCCCCAAATATGATGGAAAGACAAATCCTGTTCTTCACATAGAGCAATATCAAGCTGCTGCCGACATCTATGTCGTCCCCGACGAGATGAGATGCAGAGCGTTCTCAGGAACTCTTACTGGAGCTGCCCAGATATGGTACAACAATCTTCCTAGGGGTAAGATTTCAACTTTCTTTCAGTTGGCCGAGTTGTTTATTGGCAATTTCTATTTTGGAGCAAAGCCAGTAAAACGAGTAGCACACTTGTTAAGTGTTAGACAAAAAACTGGTGAGAGTACTAGAGATTACATAACTCGTTTCAATAACGAGAAGCTGGAAGTAATAGATTACGAAGAAAAGACAACAATCATCGCCTTGATGAGTGGGTTGTTGCCTAATAAATTGTATTACACCTTGGCGAAAGATCCACCTAAAACTATGTCAGAGTTGATGGCAAAAGCGGCCAAAATCATGAATGCCGAGGAAACTATGGCTGCAAAGAAGAATATGGATAAAGACACCAAGGTGGACGTCGACAAGTCTAAAAATAAAGAACATAAGGGCAATGCCGGTGACAAACGTTCCAGAAATAATAAATCATCATGGGAAGTCCTAAAGAAATACGACAATTATAATCCTTTGAAAATGGGTATTCATCATGTCTTGGAAGAAATCAAGAACAACGAGGAGGTAAAATGGCCAAAGAAACTGAGGTCAGACCCTGATTCGAGGAGTAAGGATAAATATTGCCAGTTTCATAAAGATCATGGTCACATGACCAAAAATTGCATAGCTCTTCAGAACGAGATTGAAACACTCATCCGGAGAGGAAAGATAGAAAAATATGTTGATCGGGGAGGTGAAAGAAAAAATAACGACCGAACTGGAGAGAGGTCTAGATCTCCTCGTCGAGCAGAAGAGAAAAAGAAGAGAAACCATGAAGATGATCCAGATGATGACCCCGACCTTCCCAAGAAACCAAGACAGCCAGAACAAGAGGTATTTTCTATACGTTTTGGGTCATTTGATTGTGATGTCATTACAGGAGGAGATGCAGGAGGAGGAGACCTTACTGCAGAAAGAAAGGCTTACCTTGGAGAGGCTCAAGCTTGTTCATATATTCAGCGAATAAATTTGGCCGAGGACGATCGTCCGAGGAAGGTAAACAAAGAGAAGATGGTCATTGGCTTTTCAAAAAACGACCTAGCAGGTGTTCTTTATCCTCACGACGATCCTCTGGTGATCAAAATGAGGATGAAGGAAGTAGTGATTTCAAGGGTGTTGGTAGACAATGGAAGTTCGGCAGACATCATGTACTATTCATGCTTTGACAGTTTGAATCTGAAATTATCTCAGTTGGAACCTTATCATAGACCCCTCCTGGGTTTTGCTGGCGAGAAAGTTTTTCCACTTGGAACGATCAAGTTCGATATATTCATTGGAACTTGGCCTACTTGTCGAATAGAGAGAATACTCTTCTTTGTGATGGATAAGAATGTGCAGTCAGCCTACAATATCATCATGGGAAGGGTTGGTTTGAAGAAGTTCGAAGCAGTTCCATCTACAGTGCATCAGTGCTTAAAATTCCTAACAAATTTTGGAGTAGGAGTTGTGAAAGGTGATCAGAAAGTAGCTCGGGAATGCTATTATTCATCTGCCGAGCAAGAGGAACTTGAAGATTCAAGAAAAAAGACTATTACCTACCAGGTGGATGAAGGTACAGAAATTGAAACACTGGATCCTCGAGATGAATCCCAACTTGTAAAAGGGCAGGTGGTGGAATCTACAGAAAATATTATTCTGGACGACGAGCACCCTGAACGAGTAACCTAGATAGGTTCTACGTTGGATGCTTCAATAAAATAGGAGTTGATAACTTTCTTGAGAAATAGGAAGAAAACTTTCGCATGGAGTCATGAGGACATGCCAGGAATAGATCCAAACTTCTTATGCCACGAGCTCAATGTGAATAAGGAGATCAAACCTGTAAAGCGGAGAAGAAGGGTATTTAGCCCCGAGAAGAATCAAGCTATTCAACAGGAGGTCGACAAGCTCCAAAAAGTCCAATTCATTGAAGACGTGAACTATCCAGACTGGTTGGCAAACGTGGTAATGGTAAAGAAGAAAAACAATAAATGGAGAATGTGTGTTGATTTCACTGATCTCAACAAGGCCTGCCCAAAGGACCACTTTCCATTACCCAGAATTGATCAGTTAGTGGATACTACCTCTGGGCACGAGCTGCTCAGCTTCTGGACGCTTATTCAGGCTACACCCAGATCAAGATGAAACCTGAAGACTGGGAGAGTACTTATTTTATTGCCCCTAGGGGTACTTATTGTTATAATGTTATGCCTTTTGGTTTGAAAAATGCAGGAGCGACATACCAGCGGCTGATGAACAAGGTTTTTGCCGAAAAATCAGTCGCAATATGGAAGTCTATGTCGATGATATGTTGACAAAAAGCAAGAAAGTTGCTGATCATCTAGTTGATTTAAGTCAGACTTTTGATCAACTGGATAAATACCAGATGAAGCTCAACACGACGAAGTGCACATTTGGAGTACGAGAAGGAATTTTTCTCGGGTACATTGTCAACCAGCGAGGCATTGAAACAAATCCAAAAAATATCAAAGCTCTTTTAGGGTTGCGATCTCCAACAACAAAGAAAGAAGTGCAAAGTCTTACAGGACTAGTTGCAGCGCTCACAGATTTGTATCTCGAGCAACAGATAGATGCTTACCATTCTTCAAAACACTTCGAAAAACTTTCGAGTGGAATGATGAATGCGAAAGAGCCTTTCAAGACCTGAAAAAATATCTGGGAACACCTCCACTGTTGTCAAGGCCAATAACGGGAGAGAAGTTGTACTTATACCTGGCACTATCAGAGCATGCAGTCAGCTCAGCATTGATCAGATTGGAGAATGGAGTCCAGAAACCAATTTATTACACCAGTAAGGCTTTCCGAGGTGCAGAGATCAGGTACCCAAAGATGGAAAAATTGGCATTGGCATTAATTGAAGAAAGTAGAAGAATGAGGCCATATTTTCAGGCCCATACCATCGTCGTTTATACCGACATGCCATTGAGACTAGCCCTTCATAAGCCAGAAAAGTCAGGGAGACTGATGCACTGGGCAATAGAGCTCGGTGAATATGATATTGTGTATGAACCCAGATCATCATTGAAAGGGCAAGCTGTAGCAGATTTTATAGCAGAGTTTACATATCCTGATACCCCGGAGGAACAAAGGTTGCTCAGTGATCAACCTGTGGATGTTACAGGATCAACAGACATAAGTCCAGACCAACTCCGGTTGGTAAAAGGGCTTGTGGATGTAGAAAGATCATCAAATTCAAACGCAGACCAACTCTGGTTGGTAAAAGGGCGAGAAGAGATGGTCAACGAGGAGCGAAAATTAACAGGGGAGGATGGAAGAGAACAACAGATATTTCACCGAGGAACTTTATTGGATAAGAAATTTGAAGACGAGTTACCTACATGGAGATTGTATGTAGATGGGTCATCTTGCACAGCAGGTTGTGGAGCAGGGATTGTTTTGAAAACCCCAGACGAGATTGATATAGAATATGCCTTGCGATTTCAATTCAAAACCTCGAATAATGAGGCTGAGTATGAGGCCATGATAGGAGGTCTTAATTTAGCAAAGATTATGGAATCACAACAAGTGATGGTATTCAGTGATTCCCAATTAATTGTGAATCAGGTGATGGGAACATATGCGGTTAAAGGAGAACTAATGATCAAGTATCATGCAAAGGTGATGGAATTGTTGGCAGAATTTGATGCCATTCAGTTGATCAGAATACCCAGAATAGAAAATGCACAAGCAGACGCACTATCCCGACTAGCATCAGCTACTCGTACCGAGCTGCGAAGAACGATACCAATTGAAGTAATGGAAAGTCGGAGCATAGATGAAAACCTGACGATGAATGTTATTACCCTTGATTTAGGACCATCTTGGATGGATCCCATCAGGGCATATATTGAAGAGGGAGAATTGCCAGAGGATAAGCTCGCTGCTAAGAAATTAAAGTATAAAGCTGCTCGGTATGTATTAACTAATGGTATTTTATATAGACGAGGAATTATGGCAGTTTTGCAGAGATATGTACATCCCTCTGAGGTGAAAGAATTGATTAAAAAAATCCATGAAGGGTCTTATGGAGCTCATGTAGCAGGTCAAACACTTTTCCAAAGAGTGATGACGCAAGGATACTACTGGCCAACGATGAGGGCTGATTGTATAGCCTACGCTAAGAAATGTGACAAGTGGTAACGTTTTTCCTCCATCCAACAAACTCCACAAGCATTGTGGATACCCATAACTTCTCCTTGGCCATTTGCCATGTGGGGAATTGATTTGGTTGGACCACTGCGAATCACCCGAGGAAGATTCAAGTACCTCGTTGTTGCAGTAGATTATTTTACTAAGTGGGTAGAAGCTAAACCCCTTATCAATATGACGTACGAGAAGGTATACCAGTTTGTTTGGAAGAATATCATCTGTCGATATGGTCTCCCTCATGCCTTCATCACAGATCATGGAACACAATTCGACAACGAGGAGTTTGTTGCCTATTGTCAACAATCAAACATCCTGAAGACCCATTCAGCACTAGGTCATCCTCAAAGCAATGGGAAGACTGAGGTGACAAATAGAACACTACTAAATGGTTTGAAGAAGAGGATAAATGAAGCTAAAGCTAATTTGATTAATGAGCTACAATCAGTATTGTGGGCTTACCGAACAACTCCCCGAGCAGCGACTGGGGAATCACCATACATGCTGGCATTTGGAAGTGAGGTTGTAATACTTGCTGAGTTGGGTCTCCCAACACACAGAGTGCTAAATTTCAATTCCCCAGTCAGTGACTTGATGAGAAGATTAGATTTGGACATGCTCGAGGAGGTTAGAGAAGAGGCAGCCATTAGGAATGCTGCTTACCAACAACGCACAGCTATGTTCTACAACAAAAGGGTGAAGAAATGCGACTTAAAAGAAGGGGATTATGTGCTAAAGAAGGTCATTCAGAACCACAATAAGCTTGAAGCCAACTGGCATGGACCTTACCGAGTTACAGAAGTTGTCCGACCAGGATCTTACCGAATAGCAACTCTAGAAGGAGAGGAATTCAAGAATGCTTGGAATGCTGAACACCTTCGCAAGTATTATCAATGATGTAAAATGTACAACGGTTCCATCAATATGAATAAAACGATGATGTTTTCACCATTTTTCTCTCCTTCGTTTGAAAGTTTTTCGGGGAATACTAGTGTTGTACACTACGCTGCTCGACAGCAAAAAGAAGACGATAGTTCAGACCCATGACCAACTTCGGTTGGTAAAAGGGCAAGAAAAGATTATATACTCCTTTGGTTAGGAGGCGTACACTTGCGTGATCAACTTCGGTTGGTAAAAGAGCTTGTTGATAAGATAGTTCGAAAGAACCTGATAGTTCGAGCGTGATCAACTTCGGTTGGTAAAATAGCGAGAACAAATTATACTCCTTTGGTTAGGAGGAGTACACTTGCGTGATAAACTTCGGTTGGTAAAATAGCTTGTGGACAAGATAGTTCGAAAGAACCTGATAGTTCGAGTGTGATCAACTTCGGTTGGTAAAATAGCGAGAACAAATTATACTCCTTTGGTTAGGAGGCGTACACTTGCGTGATAAACTTCGGTTGGAAAAAGAGCTTGTGGATAAGATAGTTCGAAAGAACCCGATAGTTCAAACTCATGACCTACTCCGGTTGGTAAGAGGGCAAGAACAACATTCTTAAAAATGCCAATTTTGGCTGGTTAAGAAACAAAACATGCCAATTTATGTTGGTCGGAAGGTAAAATCATTCCAGAAAATACAAGAATTCCAAACTGAACCAAGTATAGTTGGTCGGTGATCAAAACTGTAATTGGTCGACGAGGATAAATTATCAACCTTGGTTGGTCGGACACTTTTTATGAAAAAAAATTACCAAGTATGGCTGATTGGAGATAAAAACCCATCAACTGTAGTTGGTCGACAAACACAATTTAACAGCCGTGGTTGGTTGGAAACATTTTATACTCATTACTTTATTATTAAGTGATTGAGCAACATTGATACTTGTAATTTTGATTACTATGTTGGTTGATGAACCGCACCATATTGTTATCTTTTTAACAGATACATATGCACAAATGTAAAAATGTTTGATAAACACAAAATAATAGCAATACAGATTTGCAAACAGAAAATGAAAGTCTTTCATTAAAATCAAAATAAATTATAAGCTACATATATGTGCTAAGTGTTACATTGAAAAACCTATTCTATTGGTTTCTTTCCTTTAGCTTTTGAAACAGGCTCCTCGCCAGCAGGAGGATCCTCCAGGCAAAGAGGAGAATTAATGAAATTAACATCTCTGAGCATTCTGACGTTCATCACAGAAGGTGTATCCAGGAGATGCTCGGGATGAGATAATTCAATCTGAGAATGAAGACTATAGTCACCAAGGTATTTTGAAATAATTCTACGAGGAATGGCACGAGCTGGGATCCATTCCATGTCTAGTTTATAAGGCGGTACAGGAAAGTCTAGTAGCCCAGGAGCATGATAATCCCATAAAAAATGGCCCTGCTCTAGCTTTAACACACCCAGGGCGTTCTACCATCCTTGTTTATAGCCTTCGTTATTGACATTTTCAAGACGAGCATCCAAGTGACAAAGGGCTTCATTGTAGCCCGCCATCCAAAACTCACGAGGTTGTTTGTGGAATTGGAAAGTTATTCTCTCTTGTTGCTCGTGAAGGCTCCTGGTAAAAACATCTTTATCATTCAAAGCAGACTTCATCGCAGTAAGTTGATCTTCCAAATATAAGTTTTTCTTGGACATTTTAGACAAAGCCCGATCTTTGGCGTTCAGTTGGTACGCTTGGGTTTCCAATGTTGACAGAGTACGAGATTCTTCAACATTACGGCTGAGAACTCTTGATCGACTCCGAGCAGGTGGAGAACTTTGCTCCTCGACAACATTTTGAACAACTCATCCTCACCCACGAGACCCTCTTCCTCGTCCCCGAGCAGTAGTAGAGATACCAGATCTTCTCAGAGTATCCAATTCTTGCCTTAATTTGGCATTTTCAACTTCTAAGAATGAGAATCCTTCATTAGTGACCGGTACAAAGTCTTGTAGACTCATATTGCGCCAACTTTTTCTGCAAATTGTTATTCTCATGTTCCAGCAGCTCGGCGATCTATCTGCAGGCCTCAACTTCACCTTTTAGGGTTCTCTCCCTAACATCGTACCCAGTGATGATCTTTTTGTGACCTATCTCAGAGGAAAGATGTTGATACATATTCTCATATTCCTTGTGCAACAAGGCAGTTGATTCATTGTGCTGATCCTGAAGATCTTCTAAGGTATAATGAAGCTCCTCGATCAATTCATAGTAGGCCACATTATTGGCCACAGCTCGGTCGAGTAAAGCTTTCAAGTACCGATAAGCCTCAATTGCCTGTTCTGAAGCATTATGGCCAAGGATGGCAACAATTTCTGATACACTAAGCTCTGTGTGACCAGACTTATAGTATTCGTGACATTGGTGCATCAGTTTTGTATCATTGGCAGATAGCAATTCCATCCTGGCCATAAACTAATGAAGAGGAGACAAGAGTCAACAAAAACAAATCATCAACAACAGAGAAGAATAAACATGTATTTTATTAGGTCATAAAAAGATTACATTGTTTGATTACAAATGATAACGAAACATAGAAATGATACCGAACAACTTCACACCTTTTCCTTGTCTCCCAAGACTTTCTCGGGAGGCTGGGATGAGGAGCTTTATTGCTCGGTGGTAACAGCAGCTTGATCAGCAGGAGTTGAAATTTTCTCAGGAGGAGGAAGCATGGAAGAAATGTCCTCGTTGGCAGAAGGTAGAGAGGCAGCGACTTGATCACCCATGGCCATGGAAGATTCGTCAGAGATAGCCTCATCTTCTTCTTCTTCTACAATTGGTGGGGGAGGACCAGGGAGGTGTAGCTGAAATAGCTCAGAGTCATCTTTGATCTTCAATTCCTGCAGGGCAGCTACCCAGCCATCTCAGAAGTATTTCAACTTCCCGTATTGTACTTGGGATGTCATCGCACCAATCCCTTTGTCCCATCCTCTATCCCAGCCAGCGCTGAAGGATTTTTTAACTACGATCTTTCTTTTAAGTTTCTCTGAGGAGAGCTTCTCGGATAGAAGATCCTCGGTAGTCTTTAACTTCGCATTCAATTCTTCTTTTTGGCACTTGACATCTCGCAGGACGGACAACTCTTCCTCTGCCTTTTTCAGCTTATCTTCAAGCTCTCCAAAGTTCTTGAGCTTGTCCTCATATTTTTTATGCTCAACCTCTAAACTTTTCACCTTATTCTCCAAACTCTTGGAGATCTCAGCCAACTTCACCTTCTCAGCTTCAACTATAGACAACTTTTTCTCCCAGTCAACTTTGTCCTCACTATACTGCTGACGAGAATCCTTCAAGGATTGGGTCAAACCCAACAGAGCATCCTCTACCCCCGACGAGGAGCTGGAAGCTTTAATTGCTTCATCTTTCTTCATGATGTTGTTAAAACAATTCACCAGCTAAACAAAGGAAAAAGTGACAGGTCAGTACAAAAATACAAGTATTCAAAGAAAGAAAGGAAATTCAGAGTGGGAGAAATTTACTGAAGCAAGGTGACGGGTAGCTACGGATGTCAGCATATCCCTAGAAATCTTTTCATCAATTCCTTGGACCTCGGGTATGATCCAAGTTTTTACCGAGCTCATGGCAGAGCTCGGAGGAATGATGGTTGGAACACCAACACCACCAGCTGGTAGAGAGGAGATGGTTTCAGCCAGATTGACAATTTCTGCCAAAGTGACTGAGGATGATTTCCTCAATCTCCTCAAAGGGACTTCAGCAGTTTCAACCAAGGAAGAGCTATTGGTCGGAGAGATAGCAGTCATCTCCACATGAGCAACCTTCTTGCTCGGAGCCACTGGGGCTTCTCGGTAGCTTTGGAAGGCGCAACATCCACCTTCTTAGTCCCCTCTGGGACATCAATTTTGCTTTTCTTGGCTTCAGCAGCAGAAGTAGTGTCATCAAATAGAGCAGGGGGAGCTCTTTTCCTGCCCATTATTTGACTTAAAGGGATGTGAGAATCTGAAGAAGAATCCTCTGGAGTTGAGGCTGGCTCAACAAATCTAATCACAGGACGAGTAGTATAAGAAGTCGTATAGCTCCTATACTCCAGCAAATATGATCCAGACATGATGTGCTTGTCTGCAACGTTCTTATGCAAACCCCAGATAAGTTTCAGATGCTTAATATTAACCTCTGATTCTTTTGGAGTTTTTCTTTTACTATCAACTGCAAATAAATACATAATGAAATATCAGTCATACATTTTGTCAAATATGATAAAAGCATAATTTCATAAGTAAAGGAAAATGAGAATAAACGTATCCCATTACCATATGGGGGGCATTTAGGACCCTGGTATACTGCATCTCCAACCAAGGGGGCATATTGCCAATTTTTAATAACCACCCCATGTTCAAAATAATCTCTATTTGCATCAGGGAGGTTAACTAATAGAGCCCTATTTAAAAACCTAGTTTTTAAGTAATAAACATTATCTAAAATAGCCCATCTATAGCAATACATAATCTCACGAATCCCTATACGAGTTCCATGAGTTAGATTTAATTTATACACCCCATTAATTATTCTCCATGAATTGGGGGCTATTTTTGCAGGAACAACGTCAAAGTACTGATAGAACTCAAAGCATAAGGGGTTTGGCGGAAAAGAAAATCCACATTCAGCAATGAATAGACTGGGGAACCAATGTCCCTCAGCCAATCGAAAATAATCTAAAGGCTCAGAAAGAACCTCCAGAGTTACCCAGGAAGGAATAGAAAAATCGGAACGAAATTTCTCAACAGACTCCACAATATAAACCATAGTGAATAAAATAAATACAGGAGAAAAGAAGAGAATCTTACAGGAAAAAGGAAAAGCTGACAACTAGCGAAGGAAAAGAGGAACGCACAAGAGAGAGACAGAACATAAAGCTTGAATGCAGAAAATTGGAAAAGGTAGAGGACGGTATGGTTACCTAAGAAGTTTAAATACTTTACCTTGGGAAGCTGTGAAGGAAATGATTACACAAAAGAAACTAATACGTCACCGGCGGCTAAAAGGACAAAAATGCACGAAGATCGAAGCACTCATAAAAATTCGAAAAAGGCAGATTCTGTGAATTTGAAAGAAATTCAAATATGAAGAAAAGGCTCCTAAAACCCAGGAAAGTCATTTAATATCGCCATATACCGAGAAAGAATGTTCCATACTCCTCAAAGTTCGAAATATGAAACATTGGGGGCTTATGTTGATACCAAAATTAATATGCTGATATGGACGAATGATATGAATACACGTGTCAATCTACTTGGCACAATAGCAATGAGGAAGTTCGTTTCCCCGACCAACTCATGAACTCCCGAGCAACGAGGATACACCGAGGAACTTCAGCACTCCGAGGTGCTCTAGCGCTCCGAGGAACTCCTGAGCAACGAGCAACTAAGGCAGTCTGATTTGCATCTCGGCCGTATCATTAATTGCCAGATAATCAATAATTCAATTATTCATTGAATGTTTATCATCTTGACGCACACGCTGCATTAAATGTATTACCATTTCATATTTATATCATTTAATGTATCAACCCTTTCATGTACAGCCTAAGGGCTATAAACACCTTGTATCACCCTCATTCAAAGGGATCGAAATTTATTGAGATAACATATAATCGAGAATTCCCAAAATACTCAGCAATAACATAACAATGGACGTAGGCCATTCTTACAAGGCTGAACCACTTTAAAATCTTTGTCTCATTTTATTTATCTGTGATTGAATAATTAGAGCTATCTAATTTTTTACATCAACAATCCCATTCTTGAATTTAAAATTCATTGCTGTGGAAATTGCCTGAAAGAAATGGAGGCACTACTTCCTGGGCAGGGAAATTTAGTCTTTCTCGCAAAGCAACAAGTTGTTGCAATAGGTCGTGGAAGAATTGCTCGGATTTCAAAAGAACTAGTGATTGGGTATTTTCTCATTCTCTAAGGAAATACGATTGGGGTAGTAGATGAATCGAGAAAGAAACTCGTCGGAGATATTTGTGTTGGCATGGAAAGCCAAATGAAACGAGCATGACTCGAAAGTCTCTGTAATGAGAGCATTCCGGTCTGTGATCGACAATTTCACCTACTAGTGCGAAGAAGAGTATCGGTGGAATGAAGGGGCGGTATATTCATTGACGTTTGTATTGAAGTGCCGAAGCCGTTATGGTCATGATCCTCTTTGAGAAAATTATTGATCGTTCGACCAAATCGTTACTTTTTCGGCCATTACGGGCGGACTAGATGTAGAAGAGTACGCCATATTCTCGATGGAGGAATGGTTGAACCATAGGAGGTTCCTATTAAAATAGGGTGGACTGAGACTAGATATTCGTGTCAGAGGTTCAGTACAAGTTTCCATGAAGTAATGGGAACCGTATGGAAATGGAGTATACCTTACCACCCTAAAGAGGATTGATGAATGGAGGAAGTTGAGTTAATGCCGAAAGGCATACCTGGAATGTGCGCCTTAGGACACATAGCTACTGAGAGCATAACGGCATGGAGGGAAATTACCGTACAAACATTAGGCCTTGAATGGACTTATGGATCATTTCCTAAGGCTTGGCACCGTGGGTGGCCTAGTGTAGTCGGTTGAGTAATTCGCATACTCGTTGGATGGAACCAACGGGTAATATGCTCCTTGGACTTGGAGTAGTCTCGGAACATTTCTTTGAAGATTTGGCTTTTGAGCCATACGCCATGATGGGATACGTCAATGCGAAGAAAAGTTGAGTAGTGTTGGGGTTAAACCAATTGGAGCTGGTATAAACATCCCCGAGGAGGGAGTAAAGCGGTCTATGCCGAGTTGTGAGGGTATCTTCTTCCGTTTTAAAGATGGTAGAATCGATAGTTAGGGAAGAATGCTTTGTGATACGCTAGAGCACAAATGATGTAGATTGAGATCGATAAAGTCGACCTTAGTCCGGGTCCATTTAGGATGACTGTGATGACGAGGGGTTTGTTTAGGAAGGTAGAATCCTAGTTTAGAGTAGTATACCCTTTATGAGATTTGGGTATGCCCAAATTTTGGGGGCAAAATTCCCTCTTAAGGGAGGGAGTATGTAACAACCCTCGATTCTGGAAGGCTCATTTTATATTAATTTTAATGCATAAGGTAATTACATAAAATGTTGTAACTGGAGTAAATATTAATTTTATGAAATGAAAGTTAATATTTGCTGGGTTATTGCATATTTACTGCATGAGAAAGTAAATAACATTTTTATTGTATGTTTTATAGTGTTATGTGTTTTAAATCACATTATGGTTTAATTGAATTGGAATTTAAAGTGGTTTAGAAAATTTTTGGATACCATTTTAGAGGGCCTAGTTAGTCCGGGGTTATGCGTGACAGTCAAAATAAGTGCCATATTGCATTTTTGTATTTCGAGCACTTTTACCGGGTTTTAACGTAAACACGTATTTAGGAGTCATTTTCATGTGGTATTAACCACTTAAGTGGGGAGACTTATGTTAAGCCACGATTTAAGTCTTTTAAATCCCCTAATTTCCCTATTTCATGTCTTAAACCTAGAGATAAAAGGAGAGAGAGAAAGAAGAAGAGAAGTGGAGGAAGAAGAGAGAAAAAAATGAAGATTTAAGATGGATTGATGCTTCTTTTACAAATAAATCTGAGATATCAACCCTAAGGCAAGTATTCTACTTGCAAATATGTGATTTAAGATGTATAAATTGTACGATAGTTGTGTATTTTCATTTATGGTTTAAATGTGGAATTTGTGGGATTTAAACCCTAATCTTGATTTATGTTAAAGAAATTATGGGTCTTGATGGTTATAAATCATATAGGAAAAATCTTTGGGTAGATAAAGATTGTTGGTTGAGTTTAAGATGGATAATGTTTGAGATTTGGGAAAATGTAAATCATCAGTTGGGTGTAGTTTTTGAAGGTGAAAGACCCTAGGTTTGCTACGACCGGTCGACCGCGGTCCCCTGACCGGTCGACCGGGCCTTCAGGGGCAGGCTTACTGCTTTCCCACAAAGGCATAAAATTCTTGCGTGGTCGACCGCGGTCCCTTGACCGGTCGACCGACTATACCATTTTGAGCTTTCTGCTTTCATTCGTAGGCAAAACCTTGAGACGCGGTTGACCGCGGTCTCGGAATCGGTCGATCGGTCCCCTGTTTTTCATCCTAAAATCTTATTTTGTTTCCTATATTTATTTTCTTCAATAGGGACTAGGAACCTTCTTGAATGAAGTAAATTTAGAGTTTTAGAGTCCTAGATGAATTATTTATCCACCCTACATTAGAAATAGGATAGGTGGGAACTTTTCCGGGGTTATGCCAATTAATGTAAGGGCATTCTTTTCTTCTATTTGACTAATATAAAACTATGAGATGTATAATTACGTTTGAGAGACCTTAGAAGCTCAATAGAGCTATGATTCATCCTGATGGTTTATAATAACTTCACAAGTAAATCTTGGGAGAATAAATTGATAGTTCATTTATTCATCGAGGTTGTAATATCGTTATGATATACGTATGGCTCCGGATAATAAGTTATATTATTTACAAAAAAAAGTAAATGGAAATGGTTTCGGATAAAATGAAACATACATGAAAATGGTATTGATTTTAGTAAATGATAATTTACTTAATCATGAACTCGGTAAATGATAATTTACTTGATTCTTGAAAATGGTAAATAAAATGGTTGATACACACCTCTCTAAATGACATCATAAGGGTAGTTCGCGCGCTTGGTGATGCCCCCTGGCTAATGAATGCCGGGTGGATATAGTCCATAGGCCATATGAGCGATATGTTATGTTTTCTGCGCTGGTGAGGAGATTCCGAGTGTGGTCTTGACTCTCCCGCAGGCATATGGCCGCTTCCCAATGTATGGCGATAGGTGCCCAGATTATCTTGTATAGATAGGCCCTGGAAGATGATGGTCGTTTAGGGGCGCGCCCAGTGGGGAAACTCCAAGGGGCGGTCTTAGAATCGTTATATGTATATAAATATAACTATTCATCTACAAGTGGGACTGGATGGATTATATGCCATAAAGAGCATGAAGAAGTGCCACAAAGAGCACAGTACAATGTCACAAAGGGCATTTAACGTTGATGATATTCCTGCTAAGGAATTGTTATGCCAGGATGGGCATGTATTTGGAATAAAAGCCATAAAGAGCTCAAAATTTTAATCATATTTTCCTGATAAGGAATGAAATTCTAGTAAAGGGCATAAATGTTGTAATTATGAGTTCCTGATAAGAAACATAATAATGAAATGGAAGTTTTTAGATTTATGTTACCCATGCTTTTATTTTCTGTCTTAGTAATGTTTTAGAACTGTGTAGATAGATTTTATTCTTTCTAGCATGAATTTATTCATACCTGTCATACTCTTTATTCATCTGGTAATCATATAGAACCGGGCCCTGACCCGTTTACATTTCTTGTTGCATATGCATCTTGTCTCCGCTCAGGTACTCCGCCGCAAGGATGCCTGACTTGAATTCCTATTCCGATGTCTTCGGCGAGCCGTGATGCATTGCGGGTATTACGGGATATAATTGGTATAAACGTTTGCATTTTTTTTTGTATTCTAGTAAAGATCGGGTCTCTTTCACTCGGGCGAGGCCCAAGCTTTTGTAATTGATTAATGTAATGTAATATATAAATTTATTGAAATTGTTTAATAATGTTGTATGAATTAGCGGACCGATAACATATTTGGTCCTCTTCTTTGTTATCTGTTGTTATAGATCTATATACATCCTTGTGGTTTCCCCTATCTTTTCAGGAAGTGGGTTGTTTGTTTTCTTTTATTTACTATTAAAACAAAAAAAAAATTCAACCCGTTTTCTGGAATAGTGGGTGGTTGTCCTGGATACTCTATATTTTTATTGAGATGCTGAGAATGATTCCATCTATGATTCCGTTATATTGGAGTATTGGGCTGGCCACCCCTTATTTCGGATCACGGGGTGTCACATAAAACAAGCTCCTAAACAATGACATGCAAAAATTGATCAAGTAATGATCTCTAATTGTTTTGACATTAATAAAGCTGATAAATGTATTATAGCAAACTCTTATTTTTTGAACAAATATGGATGTAGCTAATAAAACTAAAAGTTTCCCTAATAAGAAATTGCATATGAAAGATTTGGATTTTGCTGATGTTATCCATAGATGTGAGAACCCGCTCACCAAAATAAGGGGTGGCCAACCCAATACTCCAATATAACGGAATCATAGATGGAATCATTTTAGCATCTCAATAAAAATATAGAGTATCCAGGAAAACCACCCACTATTGAAGAAAACGGTCTGCCAAAAATTTTGTTTTAAAGTTAAAGAAAGATTTTAAACAACCCAAATCCTGAAAAGATAGGGGAAACCCCAAGACATATATAAATAATACAACGAGAATACAAGAAAAAGACCGAATATGTTACCGGCCACAATCTGTAAGGCCCTAAAACATGATTAGGAATGTTAATTACATGATTAATTATAACTTAGGAGTTATAAGTTATAGATTGGTTATGTTTGTTAAACATGTTAATTATCATGTTTAGGGGATGCACGCTCATGTGATATATGTGTTGTTTACATTAGGTGTTAATTGAGCTTATGATCGGGGATACCATGTTTAGAACATATGATTAGTTATGAGATTAATGCATCATAAATTATGTTTTTAATGCATGATTATGTTTATAAAAGTAAATAAGGTTGTTGATACGAAATTGGCAATGTTTGGTTGCCAAATGTGAAAGTTTTGAGATTTTCGGTAAATTGCTACTTTCCTGTTCGATGCCCAAATTAGGCGTATTAGTTTTGATTTTGGGAAAACATAAATTATGAAAGTTGTATATATATGAATTAATATTATAACACAACAAACGGTGGGTTAAACGGAGACTCGTACAAGAAGTTATACCGAAAGTACGAAACAAGGGCAAGTATGTCCATCCCTTAAGTGACAATTGTCTTATTAGCACACCATTTGCTATTTTTTCATTGGTTAAAGGGTGTGTGATGGTTTGGCCGACTTAATATGTATAAAACAACTCATTTTTTCAGCAAATGCAGCCATGAACAAGAGTTTTTCCTAAAGAGAGAGAAAGAGAAGAAAGTTAAGGAATAAATCTTTGGAAATTTTCCATAAATCAAGGAATCCTCGTAAGGTAATTACATCTTAATTAAAGTTGGTCACATGGATGCCTTCTATACTTATCATGTTTTTATTTTTGATTTGGATATATATTTTAATGATACCCATATTGCTGAATTGTGTTGGAACAAGGATGGTTTAAGAACATAAGTTAGAACTGGAGCTAGGATCGTAAATGCATACTTTAAAGTCCTAAATTTACATCATCCTTTTGTAAAGCATTTTAATTTAGAAAATTCATGATTATGATGTATATTTCTGCTAAAACATGTTTATTATATGTTTCCATGAATTATACTCAAGGTCTAGATTATATATGCTTAAAAATGTTAAGTTATGCCTTAATGTTGTATTTTGACCTAGTTATGCTAAAAATGGCATAAATCATGGAATACTTATTGGAATTGATTGATTCAAGTTGGAGAGTAAAATAAACTCATACATGTATAACATATCCGAAAATTGTGTAAAAATACCAAGGAATGTACCCTTGGTTATAGTTTGAAGTCTTGGTTTAAAATCTGCCCTAAAGGAGCAAAAACGCATACCAGGTGTTTGACGTTTTGCTTGACATAGAAAATGAGCCCTAAAAAATTATGAAACATTAAATTTGTATTATTCAATGTGTTTACTGATATTGTGTGGAATATCACGGAAAGTTATGTTGTACAAAAATTATGAGAATTCCATGAAGTTGAAGTTGTGTTGTTGTTTTTCTTGATAAATGATTTGGAAAAGGCTGTAATAAAATGGGCATAACTTTGTCTAGCAAATTCGTAATTAAATTCTGTAAATTGTGTTAGAACCCTAATTAATTGGGTGTTATATAAATGTGAAGTGTCATATTTAATTCCTCCTTAGTTATTTTTGATTGACCAAATGATGGGATGTATTACTGGGTTTGATGTTAATCGGTGTATTCAAATACTAACAACATTGACTTGTTAGGTGGGGAAGCAGCTAATACTACCATACGAAGGAAGTAGTTGGTGTTAATCTTAGCACTAAATCCAAGGTGAGTGACCTTCATTATGAAATATAAATGCTTATAATTTCATATGGAAATGTGTAGTTAAACACAGTTGTGAAAATATTTATGGGAGTGATGTTGCATTTATGAAACATATGCATATGATTGAAAATGTTAAGCGATGTTATATAATGATATGGACTAGTGAGTCCTTTATCTAATGTTAAGGACTATGGTGGGTCCTACGGGATGTGGTGGTCCTGTTAATCCAACATAAAGGTTTGTGTACTCGGGCCTAATAAAGGGATGTGGTGGTCCCTAATAACTGTGGTGGGTTAATTGGACTGTGGCGGGTCCAGGCTTGCGAGAGTTTCACAATTCCTGTTGGGTTATAGCATTAGAACAAAATAAAAGTGGTTATTCAAATTCGTTATATGTGTGTTATGTGGTCATTCACTAAGCCTTTATAGCTTACACTCCTATAATGTTCTGTTTCAGGTATGCTTATAACTTGGAGTTC
The DNA here is from genome assembly GCA_949130495.1 of Sambucus nigra. Classification (NCBI taxonomy): domain Eukaryota; kingdom Viridiplantae; phylum Streptophyta; class Magnoliopsida; order Dipsacales; family Adoxaceae; genus Sambucus; species Sambucus nigra. The sequence continues at coordinate 32,301,373 of OX422218.1, read as the reverse complement.
ACTGCCAAGTTAGGACCTTAAAACGGGGGAGTGACGGATATTTAGTATGGTTTGAATATCAGGATTTCTTTTGTGTAATTATTAAACTAAGGATCTTGGTTATGTAAAGTTATGTATTACTTATAAGTTATAAGTAAAGGAAGTTATGTTTTCATCTACACATACCTTTGGAAAAAAAAATCTTATGCTATTTTCCTCAGAGATTTAAATTAAAGCATTGTTTAATGCAATTTATCTCTAATTAAAAGGATGAGTTTAACTTAATTAATTCGGGGCGCGACAACTTGGTATCAGAGCGTGGTCATTAGATTTTGGAGAGGGTGTGGGGTCTAGATTGGCAGTGGACATTAGAAAGTGAGTTTGTTATGCACCTGGATTTTGACTAACAATGTTAATGTTAAATTGCTGCTATTGTATTTTGTTTAAATGAATTATATCGCAGTGAATGATGGATCCACACGAGCCGCATGATAGAGCAGAGGGTGAGGCATCCTATGTACCTAATAGTCGGCAGGGACATAGACCTATTGAATTGGATGAACCAGAGGTGCTACAACAACCTATTGATGATGTGGGAAGAATATTACGTGCTGTGGCACAACTTATGGAACAAGCAAGAGGTGGAGAACATGTTGGGGATAGGGACAGATTTCATGAGAGCTTCATGAAGTTAAATCCGCCAACATTTACTGGGACTACTGATCCGTTAGTTGCAGAGTGGTGGATTAGAAAGATGGAAATAATATTCAAGGTGATGGAAGTACAAGATGAACAAAAGGTTTTGTTAGCAACCTTTAGATTGGAGAATGATGCAAAGTTATGGTGGGATGCTACCGAGAGGTTACTTACTATGATTGGGGGAGTAGTGCCAGCAAATCCTCCACCAATTACATGGGAACGGTTTGTGAAAGTGTTCTTTGAAAAATATTTCCCAAGGCTTTATAGGAAAGAGAAAGAGGAAGAATTTATCACGTTGAAACAGGGTAATCGAACAGTGGCAGAGTATGAAGCTTTATTTATATCCTTATCTAGATTTGCACCTGACTTGGTGAGGACGGAAGAAAGTAAATGTGATCGGTTTCAAACCGGGCTGAGTGTAGAGATAAAAAGTATGGTTGCTAATATGAAGATCGTAGATTATGTGGACTTGGTTGATAGGGCCATGGTGTCAGAAAAGTCAATGAAAGAAATGCAAGCTGAACACTCGAAGAAAGCTAGACATGATGTTATAAGATCATATGGATGGGAGACGGGAACCTCAACTCAGAGTGTAGCACGAGGAGTACCTAAGAGACAAGAATTTAAAAATAATAGAAGTGCACGTGGAAGATTTCAAGCTCGAGGTGGAAGGACTAGGATGAATCGATCAGAAAATGCAACTGTGTTGGTGCCGAGGGCTATATTTTGTTATAGATGTGGTGGTCAAGGGCACATGTCTCGAGAGTGTACAGTAGCTGAGACGACACCTTTGTGTTTCCATTGTCATCAACCGGGGCACTTACGAAAGAATTGTCCAGCGATGGGAGCTACAACATCAGTTGGGAGTGTGGCAGTAGGAGGTAGGAGTTCTACACAGAATGTACCGAGGGGAGGTAGAGGAGGTATATCGCAAAGTCAAGGCCAAGGCAGAGTGTTTACACTGACGCAACAAGATGCACAAGCTATGCCTAACGTAGTGACAGGTACATTTCCTATCGGTGATAAAGATGCTTATGTGTTAATAGATCCTGGTTCTACACATTCTTTTGTGTCTTTGCTTTATCTGTTGCATCTTAATAAACCATTATCATCATTAGATTCTGGTTTAGCTATTGCTACTGCAGTGGGGGGTTTGGGTTTTATTGAGAGGGTGTATAGGGAGTGTGTGGTGCGAGTGGGTGAAAAAGAATTACTAGTTGACTTATTACCTCTCGATATGCGCGACTTTGATGTAATACTGGGTATGGATTGGTTAGCTTCATATCATGTATGTTTGGATTGCTTTAAAAAGGAGGTAGTGTGTCAGTTACCGGGTGAACCTGAATTTAAATTTATTGGGGAACGAAATGTCACTCCAACTCGTTTGATTTCTGCTACAAAATGTTATGAACTGCTAAGGAAAGGATGTGAGGGTTATCTTGCCCATCTGGTGGACATACGACAAGAGGCTGTAAAATTATCAGATATACCAGTAGTTAATGAGTTTGCAGATATCTTCCCAGAAGAACTCCCGGGGTTAGCACCAGATCGTGAGGTAGAATTTGCGATTGAGTTGGTACCAGGCACCGCACCGATATCTATTGCACCATATCGCATGGCACCTGCAGAATTAAAGGAGCTAAAAATACAGTTGCAAGATTTGTTAGATCGTGGTTTTATAAGGCCTAGTGTATCACCATGGGGAGCCCCAGTATTGTTTGTGAAGAAGAAAGATGGAACCATGAGGCTGTGCAGCGATTATCGTCAATTGAATAAGGTGACTATCCGTAACAAATACCCACTACCCCGCATTGATGTCTTGTTCGATCAGTTACAAGGAGCCAAAGTGTTTTCCAAGATCGATCTCAGATCCGGATATCATCAATTGAAAGTATGAGATTGTGACATTTCAAAAACTGCTTTTCGTTCCAGGTATGGACATTATGAATTTCTTGTCATGCCATTTCGGTTAACAAATGCACCAGCCGTATTCATGGATTTGATGAACCGTATATTTCACCCATATGTGGATTCTTTTGTTATTGTCTTCATTGATGATATTTTGATATATTCTCGTAGTACGGATGAGCATGAATGCCACCTGCGTATTATTTTACAGACCTTGCGAGAGAAGTAGTAGTTGTATGATAAATTTTCTAAATGTGAATTTTGGATAGACAAGGTAGTATTTTTTGGGCATGTTATTTCTGCTGATGGTATTTGTGTAGATCCCAAGAAGGTAGAAGCAGTAATGAATTGGGAAAGACCAACTAGTGTGACAGAGGTACGTAGCTTTTTGGGATTGGCGGGCTATTACAGGAGGTTTATACCGGGGTTTTCTTCTATTTCATTGCCATTGACTAAGCTTACCAGAAAGGAGAACAAGTTTGTGTGGAGTGGTGATTGTGATAAAAGCTTTGAAAATTTAAAGGGTAAGTTGACATCAGCTCCAGTATTGACTATCCCAACAGGTACAAAAGGTTTAGTTATTTATAGTGATGCTTCGTATCAAGGACTTGGATGTGTATTAATGCAGCATGGAAAGGTAATTGCTTTTGCTTCTCGACAGTTAAAGATACATGAACGCAACTTCCCTACTCATGATCTCGAGTTAGCTGCAGTAGTTTTTGCATTAAAGATCTGGAGACACTACTTATATGGTGTTAGTTGTGAAATTTTTACTGACGATCAAAGCTTAAAATACTTGTTTACACAAAAAACTTGAACTTGAGGCAAAGAAGGTGGATGGAACTTATAAAAGATTATGATTGCACGATACATCACCGTCCAGGTAAAGCTAATGTTGTTGCTGATGCTTTGAGTAGAAAATCTCTAGGCATAGTATCTTGTATTTATTGTATTCGAGTTGACCTGCTGAGAGAGTTAGCATTAATTGGGGTGGAATTAACTTTGAATGAGTCTTATGGAATAATGGCACATTTAAATGTTAGACCCACGTTGATAGACTGGATAAAACAAGCACAGGCAGGAGATAAAGAATTGGAGAAAGTTAGAGATAATATGAAAAAGGGTAAAGCAAATGAATTTTCTATTCAGGATGATGACATTGTTATGTACAGAAACCGTTTGTGTGTACCTAATGTGCCAGATTTAAGAAGAACACTTTTAGAGGAAGCCCACTGTTCTTTATATGCTATGCATCCAGGGAGCACGAAACTGTATAGAGATTTGAAACAATGTTATTGGTGGCCGAGAATGAAACACGACATTGCAGATTTTGTTGCTAGATGTCTAGTTTTCCAACAGGTGAAGGTGGAGCATCAGAAGCCAAGTGGTTTACTACAGCCCTTACCTATTCATCCGTGGAAATGGGAGCATGTTACTACAGATTTTGTTATAGGTTTACCAAAATCATCACGAGGGTTTGATTCTATTTGGGTTGTCGTTGATAGGTTGACTAAGTCTGCATATTTTCTTCCAGTTAAAACTACTTACTCCATGGATAGATATGCCAAATTATATGTGGATGAGATTATCAGATTGCATGGTGCACCTGTTTTTATTATTTCTGATCGAGATCCTAAGTTTACTTCTCACTTTTTGCCTAGTTCACAACAAGCTTTGGGGACTAAATTGAAATTTAGTACAGCTTTTCATCCTCAAACTGATGGGCAGTCAGAAAGAACGATCCAAACACTTGAAGACATGTTACGAATCTGTGTGTTGGAGTTCAAGGGGAGTTGGGATGAACACTTGCCCCTAATAGAGTTTGCTTATAATAATAGCTATCATTCGAGTATTGAGATGGCTCCTTATGAAGCTTTGTATGGGAGAAAATGCAGAACTCCAGAGTGTTGGACTGAAGTGGGAGAACGAAAACTTCTTAGGCCATAAATTTTACAACAGACTACTGAAAACATCAATGTTATCCATAATCACTTAAAGGTGGCACAAAGTACACAGAAAAGTTATGCAGACAACCGAAGGAAATAATTGAAATTTGAGCAAGGTGATCGAGTATTCCTACGTGTTTCTCCTTGGAGAGGGGTTATGATATTCTGGATGAAGGGAAAGTTAAGTCCTAGGTACATTTGCCCTTATGAGATAGTGAAACGGGTTGGAGCTGTAGCTTGTAAATTGGCGTTACCACTAGAATTATCCCGGATGCACGATGTTTTTCATATATCCATGTTACGTAAGTATGTGTCTGATCCTTCACATGTGTTTACTTCACAACTGATAGAGCTTCAAGATGACCTAACCTACGTGGAGGAACCAATTGCTATTGTAGATCGAAAGGAGCAAGTGTTACGTAGTAAAACCATTTCACTAGTTAAGGTGATGTGGAGAAGTCAGAATGTGGAGTATGCCACCTGGGAAGGGGAGGATAACATGAAGAAGCAATATCCTCATTTGTTTGGTAAGTTTCTTATGCGTTAAATTTCGAGGACGAAATTTTTATAAGAGGGGTAGAATTGTAAGGCCCTAAAACATGATTAGGAAGGTTAATTACATGATTAATTATAACTTAGGAGTTATAAGTTATAGATTGGTTATGTGTGTTAAACATGTTAATTATCATGTTTAGGGGATGCACGCTCATGTGATATATGTGTTGTTTACATTAGGTGTTAATTGAGCTTATGATCGGGGATACCATGTTTAGAACATATGATTAGTTATGAGATTAATGCATCATAAATTATGTTTTTAATGCATGATTCTGTTTATAAAAGTAAATAAGGTTGTTGATACAAAATTGGCAATGTTTGGTTGCCAAATGTGAAAGTTTTGAGATTTTCGGTAAATTGATACTTTCCGGTTCGATGCCCAAATTAGGAGTATTAGTTTTGATTTTGGGAAAACATAAATTATGAAAGTTGTATATATATGAATTAATATTATAACACAACAAACGGTGGGTTACACGGAGACTCGTACAAGAAGTTATACCGAAATTACGAAACAAGGGCAAATATGTCCATCCCTTAAGTGACAATTGTCTTATTAGCACACCATGTGCTATTTTTTGATTGGTTAAAGGGTGGGTGATGGTTTGGCCGACTTAAGATGTATAAAACAACTCCTTTGTTCAGCAAATTCAGCCATGAACAAGAGTTTTTCCTAAACAGAGAGAAAGAGAAGAAAGTTAAGGAATAAATCTTTGGAAATTTTCCATAAATCAAGGAATCCTCGTAAGGTAATTACATCTTAATTAAAGTTGGTCACATGGATGAGTTCTATAATTATCATGTTTTTAATTTTGATTTGGATATATATTTTAATGATACCCATATTGCTGAATTGTGTTGGAACAAGGATGGTTTAAGAACACAAGTTAGAACTGGAGCTAGGATCGTAAATGCACACTTTAAAGTCCTAAATTTACATCATCCTTTTGTAAAGCATTTTAATTTAGAAAATTCATGATTATGATGTATATTTCTGCTCAAACATGTTTATTATATATTTCCATGAATTATAATCAAGGTCTAGATTATATATGCTTAAAAATGTTAAGTTATGCCATAATGTTGTATTTTGACCTAGTTATGCTAAAAATGGCATAAATCATGGAATACTTACTGGAATTGAGTGATTCAAGTTGGAGAGTAAAATAAACTCATACATGTATAACATATCCGAAAATTGTGTAAAAATTCCATGGAATGAACCCTTGGTTATAGTTTGAAGTCTTGGTTTAAAATATGCCCTAAAGGAGCAAAAACGCATACCAGGTGTTTGACGTTTTGCTTGACATAGAAAATGAGCCCTAAAAAATTATGAAACATTAAATTTGTATTATTCAATGTGTTTACTGATATTGTGTGGAATATCACGGAAAGTTATGTTGTACAAAAATTATGAGAATTCCATGAAGTTGAAGTTGTGTTGTTGTTTTTCTTGATAAATGATTTGGAAAAGGCTGTAATAAAATGGGCATAACTTTGTCTAGCAAATTCGTAATTAAATTCTGTAAATTGTGTTAGAACCCTAATTAATTGGGTGTTATATAAATGTGAAGTGTCATATTTAATTCCTCCTTAGTTATTTTTGATTGACCAAATGATGGGATGTATTACTGGGTTTGATGTTAATCGGTGTATTCAAATACTAACAACATTGACTTGTTAGGTGGGGAAGCAGCTAATACTACCATACGAAGGAAGTAGTTGGTGTTAATCTTAGCACTAAATCCAAGGTGAGTGACCTTCATTATGAAATATAAATGCTTATAATTTCATATGGAAATGTGTAGTTAAACACAGTTGTGAAAATATTTATGGGAGTGATGTTGTATTTATGAAACATATGCATATGATTGAAAACGTTAAGCAATGTTATATAATGATATGGACTAGTGAGTCCTTTATCTAATGTTAAGGACTGTGGTGGGTCCTACGGGATGTGGTGGTCCTGTTAATCCAACATAAAGGTTTGTGTACTCGGGCCTAATAAAGGGATGTGGTGGTCCCTAATAACTGTGGTGGGTTAATTGGACTGTGGCGGGTCTAGGCTTGCGAGAGTTTCACAATTCCTGTTGGGTTATAGCATTAGAACAAAATAAAAGTGGTTATTCAAATGGGTTATATGTGTGTTATGTGGTCATTCACTAAGCCTTTATAGCTTACACTCCTGTAATGTTCTGTTTCAGGTATGCTTATAACTTGGAGTTCACTGCCAAGTTAGGACATTAAAACGGGGGAGTGACGGATATTTAGTATGGTTTGAATATCAGGATTTCTTTTGTGTAATTATTAAACTAAGGATCTTGGTTGTGTAAAGTTATGTAGTACTTATAAGTTATAAGTAAAGGCAGTTATGTTTTCATCTATACATACCTTTGGAAAAAAAATTCTTATGCTATTTTCCTCAGAGATTTAAATTAAAGCATTGTTTAAGGCAATTTATCTCTAAATAAAAGGATGAGTTTAACTTAATTAATTTGGGGCGCGACACAATCTTTATAACATCATTTAAGCAAACTCATTAATTTATATAATACATTTCATTAGACATTTACAAAATCTTGGGCCCCTCGCCCGAGTAAAAGACTTGATCTTAACTAGAATTCAAAAAGAATGAAAACGTCTATACCATATGTGTCCCGTAATACCCGCAATGCATCACGGCTCGCCGAGGACATCGGAATAGGAATTCAAATCAGGCATCCTTGCGGCGGAGTACCTGAGCGGAGACAAGGTGCATATGCAACAAGAAATGTAAACGGGTCAGGGCCTGGTTCTATATGATCACCAGATGAATAAAGAGTATGACACTTATCAATAAAAATCATGCTAGAAAGAATAAAATCTATTTACACAGTTCTAAAACGTAACTAAGACAGAAAAGAAAAGCATGGGTAACATAAATTTAAAAACTTCCATTTCATTGTTATGTTCCTTATCAGGAACTCATAATTACAACATTAATGCTCTTTACTAGCATTTCATTCCTTATTAGTAAAATATAATTATAATTTTAAGCTCTTTATAGCTTTTATTTCAATTACATGACCATCCTGGCATTACCATTCCTTAACAGGAATATAATCAACATTAAATGCTCTTTATGGCATTGTACTCTGCTCTTTGTGGCACTTCTTCATGCTCTTTATGGCATATAATCCATCAAGTCCCACTTGATGATGAATAGTTATATTTATATACATATAACAATTCTAAGACCGCCCCTCCGAGTTTCCCCACTAGGCGCGCCCCTAAAAGACCATCATCTTTCAGGGCCTATCTATACAAGACAACCTAGACACCTATCACAATACGTCGGGAAGCGACCATATTCCTGCGGGAGAGTCAAGACCACACCCGGAATCTCCTCACCAACGCAGTAAAACATAACATATCGCTCATATGGCCTATGGACTATATCCACCCTGCATTCACTAGCCAGGGGGCATCACCAAGCGCGCGAACTTCCCTTATGATGTCATTTAGAGAGGTGTGTTTAACCAATTCATCATTTATCATATTAATGATTAAGTAAATTATCATTTACCATCATTATATCCATTTCCATTTACCATTTCCATTTATATGTTTCATTTTATCTGAAACCATTACCATTTACTTCTCGTAAATAATATAACTTATTATCCAAAACCATACGATAAATTATATCGTTGTTATAACCTCAAAGGAGTAATTGAAACTCATAATCTTCTCCAAACATTTTAGTTGTTATTTTTAAACCCCAATCCTATCATACCTTAAAGGAATGAATGAACTTACAATTTATATTCCCAACTTACTTTTATGGTGTTATTATGAACCATCAAGATTAATGTAGCTCCATTGAGCTCCAAAAGTCTCCCAAACATAACACTAGGAATCCTTGTTTCATAATAATTAACTAGAAAAAGAATTCCCTAACATCAATTGGCATATTCCCAGAAAAGTCCCCACATAACCCATTCCTAGTGTAGGGAAAGTAACTAACTCAATTAAAACTCTAGGACACATAGTTTACTTCAATCGAGAAGGTTCCTAGGCCCTAGACTTAAAGAAAATGAATTAGAACTAAACTAAGAAAATTTCTCAAAAATTGCAGGGCTTCCGAATCGATTCGTCCTAGCAGAATCGATTTGGGTTCAAGAAAGCGAATCGATTCGTCCCACTCGAATCGATTCGGTCAGGAAAACCTGACCTTCTGCATAATTGACGAATCGATTTGGACCATCTGAATCGGTTCGGTCGACCCAGACCTGGAAACTGTCTCAAGGTGAATCGATTCGGCCTTACCGAATCGATTCGTTTCTGCAGAATTTCCTAGTTTTGTTCTAACTGTTTTGAACCCTAATTTTCCAAAACTCAAATCTTTTCCATTTTTATGCACAACTAACAATATTTATCTACCCAAGATCATCCCAACATGATTACTAACTACTAAAATCCACAATTCCATTATCAAAACTAAGATTAAGGTTTTATTTCCCACAATTTCCTCCTTTAGACCATAAATGTAAATACACAACTAATCATACAATTTATACATCTTAAATCACAGATTAGCAAGTAGAAAACTTTCCTTGATGTAGGAAATATCAGATTTCTTTGAGTAGGAGCATCAATCCATCTTCAATCTTCATTTTTCTATTATTTCTCCTTTTTTCTCTTTTTATTTCTTTCTCTCCTTTTTCTCTCTATGTTTAAGACATAATTTAGGGAATTGGGGGATAGAGAAGTCTAAATCGTGGCCTAAGTTAAAAATCCCAACTTAAATGGTTAACACCACATAAAAACTGACTCCCGAATACGCGTATAAGCTAAAATCAGGTCAAAGTGCCCGACACCCAAAAATACAATATGGCACTTATTTTGACTGTCTCGCACCTTGCGAGACTACCTACACCCTCTAAACTGGCATCCGGAAATTTTAAAAATTATTTTGATTTCCAATTTCATTTAAACTATCGTGCCATTAATACACATGACACTATAGATTACAGCACATTAGGATATTTACCTATATATACGGTAAATATAAACATCCCAGTAAATATTATCTTCTAAAATTAAAATTTACCCCGGTACCAACATTTTATATAATTACCTTATGCGGTAAAATAATATAAAATGAGCCTCCAAAAATCAAGGGTTGTTACAATAGAATTAAAATCGTTAAAAATTTCAAAGGAATTTTTTTCACCCAATCCCATTATGTAGAGAAAGTTGATAGAAAATTTGAACAATTTAATTGTATTCCTGTTAAAACACTTTACGACCCTAGTTATCACTTAACGAAACATTCTGGTCCAAGTGTATCATTATTAGAATATTATAGACTTATTAGTAGTCTAATATATCTTATGAACTGCACTAGACCTGATATTGCATATGCTGTGGTTAGACTAAGTAGATACACTTATTATTCTAATAATGAACATTGGGATGCTTTGATTAGAGTTTTGAGATATCTAAAATACACAATAAATTATGGTATTCATTATATTAGATATCATATCGTAATTGAAGGCTTTTGTGATGATAATTGGATTTCTGATAATGATGAATGTAAGTATACGAGTGACTCTATTTTTGCCTTGGCGGGAGGCGCTATATATTAGAAATCTACCAAGAAAACGTGCATGGCTAGATCCACTATGGAGTTAGAGTTCATAGCGTTGGATAAAGCAAGTGAAGAGTTTGAATGGTTAAGGAACTTCATATTAGATATTAATTTGTGGTTTAAACCAGCTCCTGCCTTGTCCATTCACTGTGACAGTCAAGCAGCGATCGCAAGAGCACATAATAACTCCTACAACGGAAAGTCTAGACATATCAGGAGGAGACACAACACGGTGATACAACTACTAAAAGATGGAGTTATAGCAGTTGACTATGTCAAGTCAAAGGAAAACCTGGAAGATCCATTGACTAAAGGCCTATCTAGAGAGCTAGTTTATCAAATATCAATGGGAATGGGACTAAAGCCTATTAATATCTAAATCACCTATAATGGAAACCCAACCCATATGATTGGAGATCCCAAGATCTGGGTTCAATTGGATAACAAAGTAATAAGAGTGATTTGTGGTGGTACAAATTTACGTTTTACTTATAACCCAATCCTTTATGTAGTACCTCTGTATCGATGGAGGATGATATTTAATCTCTTAATGCTTTTTAGAGTTGTTATTCAGTTGGGTGTGAGATACAGTACACTCTCTTGATAGAATCACCTATATGAGTGTGGTAGTGGGGCCTCTTCCTATGAGAATTAAGGATGGCTTTCTAGAGCACTCAAGAAACCTGGGCATGCTCCAGGCCTAAATGAGCACAACTGTGGGAACTCGATGATGATTTTTGGGAATCACGTGTGTGTTCTATTGACTTAAATTTACAACAACGGTGAAATAGGTCAAGACATTAGTTCACTATCAACCGATAAACCCAATATCAAGTCCAATGACACCTTTGCCTTATACGTCACTCCTTATGATACTCAGAGTGTCATTTTATTTTATTTATTTATTTATTTCATTCATGTGGGGGATTTTTGGGTATATTGGTATATATATTTAATTTGAATGAAATAAATAAGTTTCTATAAGTGGCCTACTGGTAAGTTTATGGGGTTTGGTGCTTGAGGTCATGGGTTCAATCCCTAGGAGGGACACTAAACATTAATAGTCTTTGATTGGTCCTTGGACCTTGGGGTCATTGGGGCTTTGGGCTTCTCTTGAGTGCCAAGAATTTTCACCCTTTAATTAATTCATTAATAATTTTTTACTTAGTCTCCTATTCTAAGTAAACTACCAGTTACTGGAGATATTAGTTGGTTAGTTGGCTCAAACCTCTACCCACATTTTTTATCGAATTATGTATATAACAATGGCTACAGCTTTGGAAAACAAAGACAGGAAAATTCAATCGCTCTATTTTTCTCTGCAAAAATAATTTTGCTATTTTCTATAATACACTTATGTTCATCATTTATTTGGGAGTGTTGGAGTATCGTGAGAGTTCAAAGATTTAACATAAAGCGGATGTTTAAATTTGATCGTTGAATCCTGGGAGGTGTATGCTCACGAGGCTGACAGGTACAAATATCAATGAGAAAATTCACCTTTAGGACTTTGTGTCCAACACAAGCCTCGATCAATAAGTCCTTCTAATTTTATCTATTTTGAAATTGGGTTTTTTCGTTTAATCAGCATATATTATTTCCAACAACATGATCTAGGAAATGGAAAATGGATCGCGGTTTGTCCCATTCTTAAAACCTTTCACAATATCATCGGTGATCAACTGCAAGTACAGGTTTTTATATTCATGCCTTTTAACAATTTGTTTATGATATGACCAAATATATTAAGTAAAAGGTTAGTTTGATAAATTGTTTTATGCCATGTTTGTATAAAGGTACTCAACCGTAATCGTTACAAGAGTGTGCTCCTTCCAGCTGTTGTGAACTGCCACAAAGAACAAATATATATTCCAATATTTAATTGTCCATCCCATTATGCTGTGATTGGCCCTTCCTAGAACGAGTACATAATGATCAACCTATATTCTATATAAATTTTACCGACGGTAAATACCATCAGAAATTTTGGAATAGAAGACTTTCAAGTTTCTACCCAAAGTTGCTTAGACATGTCCAGTGCCTCTTTTACTTGAATCTTTTGTGCTACCAAGTTATCAATCTTGAACAGTCAAATAATTTTAGCACGACACATGAAATCAAAACATTTTAGTGCAACAAAATGACGTGTCGCATCAACATTGATTAGTTTGTGGCCTCCACTTTTGTTGGGCCTATGTAGAACCCAGACACAAGCCAATACGTTTGCGATGTGTTGCACCAAATATCTCAATTTTATAATAATGTGTGGAAGTACCCTTAGCAAACACTATGTAACATTAACATCCGCTTGTATTTTTTCTCTCATAATAATGATAAGCAACCTATTGGAAAATTTATTACCTTATCTTCTTCCATGTATGGTCTGTCTAATCTGACCTCTTCCATGTTTTAAATTAATAGTTTTAAAAAAAATGTGTCAAATTTAATCAACTTGAGTTACTCACGTTCATGATCACGACTTTCTCAACTGAGATCTTCTAATTTTCATTCTTTGTCAATAATGAGTTTAAAACATAATCCCATCACTAACCCTTAAAATGGGAGATTAATAAGATTACAGTAAAAAAACATAGTGTAGATGAATTAGATAAAGTTTTTAACAAGTATGTCATTTAATAATTGATATGTATAACAACAAACTTAATGTAATTTGTTTTTCATTTTTTTATCTTTCTATTTTTTGCTGGAAGCTCCAATTTGTACTTTACATGAGTTTTACATAACATGTGGTGTAAATTGCATAATGTAATTTGTTGGACATAATGTAATTTGTTGGTCATAAATTACATAACATGTGGTGTAAATTGCATAATGTAATTTGTTTCTCCTTTTTTTATAAGCATTGTCTTGTTTTTGAGTGAATGTGTTTTTTCATACTGACTTCTTAGCAAGCATGTTCGATTTATCATGGTTTATGTCAATATTACCAATATTTTTACTTTTTTAGTAAGGTAATATTTATTTCATTCTTTGAGCTAATTATAATATATAATAAAATTCTTAGTAAGAAAATAAAAAAATAGAACAAGGGTATGAGATTAAACTTTTCCTTAGAGTGTTATTTGTATGATTTAGGATAAAGACCATAGGGCAGGCATATGTATAAAGATTGAAAAAATCATATGTGTAGGTATTAGATATTTTTATATAAGGTATATGTATGATATTTACAAAATGATTATGAAAATAATATTGCCCGTGCATCGCGAAGGTTTATACCTGGTAATGTTATAAAATGCTTCGTAAACATTTATTTTTACTTTACACTTAGCATGTCCACGTGGACATTACTTAAATCCCATTTACGTCCCCGAAAGATAAGTTTTTTATTTCTATGTTTCTCTCTCTCTCTTTCTCATTATATGAGAGTTATTCATATTCCTCAAATGTATAATGACTCGATACAAATTAATTCTTTCCATATTTTATTCTCAAGGCAAAACAAAAAGTTTGTATACCCACCCAAGAACTAAGACGTTTCAACTGTCTGTCCATGCCCCCAAAGTCCTTTCAAATAACTATGAACCAAAAACCAACTCCTTGTCGTGTTTTTCTACATTGCCTCCCCGATTTTCAGATGTGGGTGTTTATACGGAATTAACGGATTCTGGCCGCACGCCTAGAAAAAGATAATATTTTTCATTGACTCGCATATCAAAAATGTTGTAGGTATGCCACCATATCCGATCAGGAGAGGATCGTGAAAACCCCTCGAATATTGATAATCACGAAAAAAGTTCTCAACTAACATAAAAATGTTCTTTGTTTATATTAAATCTAATACTATTTATCTTCTTTTTGTTTCCTACCCGACTTTTCATCCTCTCAAAAATCTTTGCATTCTACTTCCATGGCAGTTGAAGAATCATATTAAAGATGCACAAAATATTTTTTATTAATATTTCAATTTAAATACATTTTAAGCTTTAATATTACACCAGATATTATGTAACTATATTTTTTGTAATAATTATTCAATAATGGTTATTTTATGTAAGCAACTTCACATACTACACATCCCTTGAGTTAGTATAACAATTTTCTTCACTTTTATTCTAATTATTTATGAGATAGTCTTGCCCGCGTATTGTGTGGGTTTACCCCTAATATATATATATATATATATATTGTGTAATATTTGAGGCGGAACATTGGGGCTTTACGTGTGACGGTTTTAAATGGTGCCAGATTGAATCTAGGATTCATAGGCAGCTCACAATTCACTTACAAAAGTCTGCACTCCATCGTGGGCCCATTCGCCTTAATTCGAATACACTAGATTACACACCCAAGCAACCCTTCTAATTAATCTTAGTCATTTACTATGTCACAATCTCCAGTGCACACAAATACCCTATATTCGTCTTTATTCTTCCTGTAGTCTCACATATACCCATTCTCTATTGCTATTTCCCCCATAACACAAACACCTTTCTAAAACCTCCTAATCCCAAAACCCTTGGCCTCTGAATCAGCCATACCATTGTGGTTGGAATTACCATCCCACCCCCTCCATCAAAGCCAAATAAAAAATCGTATGATTCTTACGTGGATCAAATTTGATGTTTAGCTTTTTCATATGATATAGATTTTTTTCTATTCTTTCTTCTCCGAAGTACTATTTCTTATAGAATCTTAAAGATTTGGAATCTAATTTGATATTTTCGTTTTTTTCTATGACTTATATATTTTAAATCTCAATATGGTACAAGTTTTGAATATGTAACAAAATTTCAGTTCGTTATGGATAAATAATTCAATTATTTTAGAGTTGTAAAATTCATCATTTGTGTTTATTGCTATCTAGGGATTATCGGCAAACATAATTGGAGACACATTCGTTTATTTGGTGCATTTTGTGAGGTAGTCTAATTTTCCCAATGATTTTTTTTGTTGGTTATTAATTGATGTCAGTTACTGAATTTTCGCTTGTTGTTTATTATTTGGAGGTACTCCTAATGCACTTATATTCTTATTCCAAATATTTTGCAAGACACCCTAATATAAGCCTCTATTTTACTATGCTTTAATTTTAAAATTATTCCCTTTGACTATCTTTTATAAAGATATATTCACTATATGAGGATTAATTCATTTATATTTATAAGCATTATCATATTGTGATTTTAAAATGCAAGGAATTGAGCATTCATTTTACCGTTCTAATTTTGAACTTTAATAACATTAATTTAGTTACTTTTTTCATTTGGTAGGTTGTTAAAAAAATAATGAGAACTGAAGAAGGTGATGGAAGAAGAGAGCTACATCATTGGTAACCGTAGTATTTCCATGGAAATTTAATTTCATTTATCCAAAAAGTTCTAAATTCACTCTTTTTTATTGGATTTCCATTTTTAGTATGAAATTTATTTATTCAATTCCAAGAATGGAAATTTTGTAGTTCCTGTTTATATAATGCGATTTGAATTTGTTTAATTTCATTTAGTTATTTTAGGTTTGAATTTATTTCAGATATTATTGATGTACATATACCTATGTTATATAATATATAATTTTATTTAATAGGATGTTGAACTAAGTGCGGGATGGCTTATTTAAAAGTAGTTCCTCTAACCTTCCCTGCTGGCATGTTGCCTCCTCCACATTACGACCATCGTCCAATGTATTTTTTTCTCCCCCACTCATGGTAGTCTTTCATCATTCAAAACAACCAAGTTTCTTTCATAGATTTGACTTTTATGTGCTTCTTTTGAAATTTCTTAAAGAATGTAATACCCCGTATTTTCTTATAAATAAATAATGAAATATTATTTTTGGAATTAAAAAAAATGGGAAATTGGACGTAAATAAAAAATTTGTTTAAAAATGTTAGAGTTGAAATTTTCTACTTAGTTATATTTATGCGTTACTAATTTATGTGCGACACATATTAAAACTAACTATTATTGACATAAATAATTTGGAACACATTTAGGGACTCATATGGACTGGTTTAAATATTTTAGGCTTTTAAAAATATTCATGGGTCAATAATATATATGCTAGGGAAGTTTTCAGCCAATTAGATTATGGATTCAGATCAATTTAGGGGCCGAAAGTTGGGCTTAGGGCGCAACTCGGGATTAAACACCTAATTAGAGGTTAAGTGGTGTAAACCACTCCCCCACTATCATTCTAGAAACCTAAAATTACAGTTACGGGAAGGAGAGGGAAAAACACCAAAGAAAGAAAAAAAGGGTAAGAACAAAGTAGGAACCAAAGAATAAAATCAAACGACATTTCTTCCCCCATTTTTAAGGCAAAAATTCCCTTGATTAATCTGTGTTACTCAAAATATTTCTTAATAAATGACATTTATTCTTTATTACTTTTATGGGATTTAGGGTTGATTTGTTTAATTTGATGATTAATACTTCATCTGGAGGCTTGAGAATAAGTGTAGAAATTATCCCTGAAATTGGGTATCGAAATTTGTACATTGATGTTAGATTTCCCTACGTTTTTAATAGTTATTTAAGGATAATCAAATAACTAATGTAGAGGATGTTTTTGGTAAATTCTGGACTAAAATTTTGTTCATATCATGATAAATGATCCCTTACTATAAGTCAATTAATAGTCAGAGGCGGGAGAACATCCAAGACAATTTAAGTCTTGCACATACATAAATTTTGGGGAGAATGATCTACTTTTAGAATTCTTGAACTGGACGAACTCCAAATGGGGAAGCATAGAGAGGAAGAAGACAAGAGGTCTTTCGAACGACGTCATGAGTCGTTTGATCCACATGTTAGATGATTTGTCATTTTGTTTCATTTTAACTTAGCCTGAATCCATTAGAATTTCAAACTTCGTTTGTTAACAAGATTGTTGTTATGAGAATATTAAAAAGGGAACATTAATTTGAATGGGGAAAAAGGGATTTATTGTGGGTTAACAAATTAATGGAGTAATGTCATACCCATAATTTAATTAATAATAATTACACCAATCTCGGTGTTTAAGTAATTATTTTTATGGAATGGAATTTTAGTTTATTCCATGATAAATTATTAACAATTGGAAAAATGTTGTGGACTCTTGTTGGATTTTTATGGTAATTATAGAGTAATTAGCTTCAATATTTACAGACATACCAGTGGATCGTCCAATCCGCTCAGGGGGTTCGCGGGATTGAACCGTGTACCACACGTCGGCACATGTTGGCTTGACGATGTGTAGGTCAAATAGGTACTACGTGGAGGCATCACCTTCGAGAGGTAGATGTTGGCGCTGACCATTACTGTGTCACCGATCAGTAGGTGCCGTGTATAGGTGTCCTGCGTAGGGACCGCCTCCAATTTATATTTTTTTGTGTTGTGCACTTAGGATAAGGGATTCCTCCGGATTTGCCGATAGAGCACGAATTAGACACCAAAGGTAGATGCCATTATGTGTCAAATATTTGGAAGGACATATATGAATAAATACCCCAACTTTAATGAAATGAATTTAAATGTCTAAGGATGTGGATAATAAATATTTTTCTATACCCTAAAATGCATAATAAATGATTATGCCTTATAGAAGACACTTATGAGATTGGAATAAATGTAAGCTAACAATTAAATATAGGTACTACATTTAAATAATTAAATATTGATATAATCATTCTCTTAATTTGAGAATACATCACAATTGATTATTCATGACGTATTGGGGTGTGAATAATATCACACTTAGATGAGGTGTGAGGTGTTATACGTATGTGAGTGACGAAGAGAGAATACTTATTGTGCATTGAATGTATTTTTGCATCTTAAATTAATTAAGTTAATTGTCCCACACCTCGGGCTCTGACCCAAATTTAAATATTTTTCCCCAAGTGCCCCTAGACAGGGATAGCAGGTTTGTGTTGTATAAGTCCTACGGTCTCTATTATGCCTCACTTTTCAGACTCTTCTATTATGGGATAGGTGCTTATTTTGCCATACTTATTTACTTATTTTGGAACTTTTGTAAGGGCATAAGCCTGAGTATTTTATATTATGTCGGGTTAGAATTATATTACTCTAGTTCGATATTTATTTATTCTTATCAATCTATTTCTATTTATTTATTATGAATTTATTCGTGACTTTTCATCCTTGAGCCTTAATTAATAATTATTTATATTCACATTTTTATTATGGGTGGTATTAATTGAGAAGCCAGCCCTATATTCGGCGTATTGTGCCTGACCAACCTTTGCGTGAGAAAATAAAAGTTGTTACAAAAATGTATTTTTATTTAACAAATTTTGGTACCTCATAACTCATAAAATGATGTAATTATTATGTTTTAAAATGAAAAGGATTTTGAGCACTGCAGAATATTTTAATAAATGATGTTTCCTATTATGTGATAGTGTTTGATAAGAGTTTTCTCATTTTTTGTTATGTTGTTATTATAGTCTTTGATTTTGAGTATTTCATTATGTAATAAGTATTTTTTTTGTGCTTTTTCTATATGATTTTGAATCCGTGTGTTTAATTTGGGCCCCTTATTTCAACACCATTAATTATCGGCGATTTTTTTTATACATAGACAGAGTTTAAGACTTCAGGGTCACAAATATTTTGTTTCATAATTTATTAGCGTTCTTATATTTTGTTTTAATCGAGTTTTTGAGATAACACGGGCATTAATTTTGGTGATTCATTTATTTTGAGTTGACACGTGTCTTTATAATTGTGACTGAAGTTCGTAATTGTTTTCGGGGGGTATTGAAAATTTACCCAACATTCAAAATTGCAAAATGCTTCAGAATAAGTAAAATTTACACATATTATAGGGTTAGTTCCATTTTATCTTCCAAGTTCTAAGATTCAATTTTTTCGTCTTCGTAAGCTTTTGTTTTACCTAACACAACAACACTTGTTTAGCTTTTGGAATATGTGCATTTCTTACATTAGAATGATTATTTTATAAAGGAGAATGGTGTTAAACCTTACGAGATGGCCTGTAAATCATAAAATAATATCAATGTTTAATTAAGGCCATGTATGTGTAACTTCACGGTATAAATGACTTAATTAGAACATCATTATATAACTTCACATTCTGCACATATTGGATATCTTTAGGTTATATATAATAGTTAGCTACCTCTATTTTTCAATTTTTCCTTTTAGATGTTTGAAATTTTTGAGTTTTTGCCTGGTTTAAAACCTTAAGGTGCCCAAATTATCTGTATGATTTACTTTTCATTTCCCATAGGCATTTACCAATTAATTTTATGACTCTGTCATGGACTATGCAAATGAAAAGAGATGAAGAGACTTTGTAACGAGTTAAAGAAAATCGTTAACTTACTAATTTAACATTATACCACTATAAACACATATTGTTACGTGTTTCTCATATTTACGACTGAAAAATAATTCAACTACTAATTGTTGTGTTTGTATTCCTAGGTTTGAATGTATACAATTTCACCAATATTCTTTTTTTGTTATAGTATGTATAAAGTGTACTTCATATTTTGTTTTAGTTTGTGTTCCATGCATACATGTTTATAAGTCAACTTAATGTTTTGTACATTAATTTTTTAGTCTGTTGAATATGTGATTTAAGCCTTTTATAAACCAAAATGGGGTTGCATTCTAAGCAAATGTAACACCTCGTATTTTTTTGGCATTTGTTAATTAATTAATTCGATAAATTTTAAATTACCTATGTGTCGTAATTTAATAGAAGTAATTATTATTTATATTATTTAATATTAATCTAGTGAGTCGATGATTAAAATGTATGGGATTTAAATTTACTAAGAGGATGGTAGTAATTTTATAATATAATATATGAATATCAACAGATTTGGGCTAACGAAGGAGGAGGAGAGAGCCCATGGTCATTCGAATGACCTGGGACTGGTTCGAGCGACAACCTTTATCGTTCGAATGACATCCTGTTTCGTTCGAACGACGTGATTATTTCATCTGCCACTTCTTCCTTCCCTTATTTTGGCGCTTGATCCAGTAGGTGGGTTACTGTTTTGGGGATTTTATTTGGTGGTTAAAGTCATGCGTTTAATCGTGGGAAATATTAATGGGATAATTAGGGTGATAGTCCCAAGGGAGAAATTAAGTTTTAAATTGGCTGATTGAAGAACCATAGATTAATAATTGTGCAATACTTATTGGAAAGAATTTTTAGTAATAAATTGTGATTATTTTATTTTTTGACCAAGTGAGAAAGTCTGAGTATATTAGTTGAGTGACGCTAAGGTAATAAATTAAATAATGCTCGATTAGTTAAATTTGAGTCGAGTTATTGACTCGAGTATAATTTCGGCTAGTGTTATGGGTTTGGTGCACGATATAAATGGGATTAAATTTAATGTTTATATATACGGTTTTGTTATAATACATTTTCCATGCACGTAATCCCAAAACTTCAAAAAATTTCGAAGTACGTAATTGCAAAACAGAAAACATTTCGTTCCCCAACAAAACAAAGTGTAATTTGAAAATTATAAAGTAGTATATAATGTAATTAATAAATGTTTTATACATTATAAGTGTAAATAAATTCAAAAAATACTCCAACAAACTAATAGTCCTTCTAGGACCTCGTATAAATAACATGGATTTAACCAAAGGCATGATATATCAACTATATTAGACCACACTTAAACCGATAAAGATAATTATAATCTAAAGCAAAATTGTAACTAATTGGTGTAAACAAAACAAACCAATTAAACAAAGCACATTTGGTTGGCACTATAACTAATAACTAACAATGGAAATCCATGACAACAATACTCGTTTAAATTAAATTCCAATAAAATTGTAGTCACAATAAATATGTGATATTTGAGTAAAAAAAATTATTTTACTACAAAATTGGGCTGAACAATTTTAAAAAATTGAACGAAGGTCCCTTTATTTATAAGAGTATCCACATTGTTTAAAAAATAAAAAATATACAATAGTACTAACAATACTAATTATCGCTGTCAAACATCGTTATTAAGACTCTTCCATAACTTATAGCTAACATAAGTTGTATAAAAATTCAGAACCCATTCATTCAATGAATAGTTGTAAGGAAAGGAATATTAGTTAAGTTATTACAACTTTAAATCAACAATAGTTAATCACTTAGGATACCTACACAATGTATCTACAAAAGTTAGATTGTAAATTACAAAACGAGGGAATTAACTTTTAAAATAGAGAAATTATTGTTAATATTTTAGGGGATTTATTATTATTTTTGAATTAGTAGGGTTAGATATTTTAAATATATAATGATAAAACAAAACCACAAAATTCTGTTTGTGTCAAAATTGTGTTTGTGTAAAAATACACAAAATTTTGTTTGTATCGAAATTAGCAAATGTGTATATGTTGAAATTATAAATCCTTCGAGTATATGAGAAAAATAAAATATAATGTCCTTTCTTATTACCCAAAACAGTAACATAACAAATTTTTAAATAATTTCAGATTAAAATTTTAAAACAAAAAATATGCTATACATTTATTAATTAGAAAATGATTTTTAATTAATCAATAAATCACATATTAACTATTAAGTTATTTTTAATGAAAATAACTTCATGTGTTTTCTACACTGCACAAATCACTCTTAAAATGTGAAATTCTTGTAATCAAGGTTTGTAAGACTTGGTACATTATACCAAGATCTTTTGTCTATTTTCTTGACCATTGTGACCTTTTTTTTTAGATATTTGTCGACCTATAGTATTTAGGTAGTTTTAAATTAACCACTATAGTCTCTATTATGTTAAATGAAAATTCTACACACAAAAAAACATTATTATAATTAAGTGACCAACCTACACAAAAATAAATAAAATGCTAGAATGAGAGAGAGTTGTATGATGACAATCCGAAAACAATATTTACTCTAAGCACCAAGAAAGAAGGGTATTTTTATTTAAACCCCTGTATTTTGAAATATCCCCTATTTTTATTAACCCCATACGTATGAGATTTAAAACAATTAACAGATCAATCTGTATGGAAACAAAAAACTTGAACTCAAACCAAACCCATTCCAGAGAATGATTTAACACCCCTAGTGACGTCGCAATCTCCCGGAGCACAATAAACTACCAAATCTTGATGGAACATAAGCAAATTTGATTATCTTTGGCCGAGTGAGTGGGGACTCTTTCCAATGCACTACATGCTTACATGCAAGTTTCATCCGAGGCATAGTAAATGGTCTGATTCCATACATTTCCTACAATAACCAAAATGTCATTATATAGTTCCCCCAAAATCACAAATCATAAACAATCCCCCAAACTGCAAACATTCAAGTCACAAATACTCTAAGCCTTCTTCACAAACAAATTCATCCCCAACCACCTATCCATCCACAATCTTCTTCACACACAAATCCATACCCAACCTTTGTCAATTGAGTCATCAATAACACAATTCATCTAAAGGCCCGTTGTCAAGATATGTGAATAAAATAAGAATTGTTTGTGTTCTGGGTTTTAATATCTGAGTTTCAGTGTTCTGGTGTTTCTTTTTTGGTCTTCCCAAAAAAAAGTCTTGTGTGTTTAATTGATTAGACCCAACCTAACTCTTTTTGCAGTTGAAAACCGTGAGTAATGTGGGCAATTTGTATGAAAAAGATCACACATGCGATAGTAGGAACGACAGTTTTTCCTCTAAAAAATGGAAGAAGAGAGAACACAAATGCGTATCCAAGTTCTGTCTGCGGCCTTAACACTGTTACTAAACCTTTACCAGAAAATAAGGGTCTGTAACTCTGTTAAAAGAAAATAAGGGTCATAATAAAAACACCCAAGAATGCATACAACTTATCATACATACCAATATTCAACTACTTTTAATCAAATCCCAGAACCTTTACCAGAACGACTTACGATTTCTTTCTCGTCACAACCCTGAAATTTCATATGCTAATTTAAAAATTATGGAAAAATATTAACCCAATGATCCAATCTTTGAAATAACCCTTAAAAATCAAATCTGGAAGCTAGTGAGTAACAATAAATGAGAGTTAAAATCAAATAGATAGAACTCAATTTTGTAATAACAAATTTAGATTAACAAAGACCATGAAGTTGTGGGCTCGAGACACTGATTTAACCAACATATATAAAATAAGATAAATCACCCAAAGACTTACCTTATAACCAAACACCTCTTATATATTTATTTGGGAAACGGATACATGATTTATCTTAGCAACTATAAATCAGAAACAAAAAACATAGTGATATTATGTTAACAAAATAGTGATAATGTAAGAAGGATGAGTGAGAGAATGGGGCTAAGTGTGGCGGTGGTTCAGCTCAGAGAGATAAACAAATAGTATACCTCAGATTCAAGGTGTAAAGATCCATCAAAATCTTTAAAATAAAAAAGATTATAACACAAGAGAGAGAATAGAGTTAGTCTACAAAATCAAAATTTTAAAACCCAACGAACATAGGGAAAGAGATTGTGGATTTGTGTGTGTGTGTGTGAGAGAGATACAGAGAGAGAGACAGAGTGAGGATAAAAAGGGAGATAGAAATTGACCGAGGGGGTTTGGCGGAGTTTTTGGGTGAGTGAGAGTTGATTTCTTAGGATAAGAGAAGGGTTTTTTTGAATTAAAGTGAGTTTTTTTTGGGGGATGTGCAATACTTTGGGCGGGATAATTAAATGGAAGAGTGTGATGAGAGGGTCTCTATTATAGGTGTGTTTACAAAAAATACCCTTTTGTTTTAATTTAAGTAAAAAGAAGGGGGATTCAAAATTTCTAAGTGTAAAATGAGCATTGCAAGAAAAAATGCATCTCATGACATCATCAACTAAGCTTATGACATACATAAGTTTTCTACTTTATTTTATATATATATATTTTGTGTGTGATCATAAATACCCGTGACTAGATATTTAGTAAAAGAATAACCCCTCTAGTGTTATCGTATGAGATTGTGCAATGTGGGCAAATCCCCTACCTTGAGGATCTGGGTGTGTATTGTCCTTGGGTCATCGGGCCCATCTTTAGGGGTGAGACGTCTTGGGTATGATTCGATCTCAATTATGCAGGGAACTATAACCGCCTCCACTTCGTTTAATTTATTTCACAGATTCGGGGAACTAACCATGTCAGGGTGTCCAGGTGGATGACTATACCTAGATTGATAGCAATATAGATTACATCCTGTGAGTTCGTACTTGAGAGGATGGTTATATAATTAATAATAAAGTTAATGTTGCAATATGACAATATATATATTGCAGCCAATTATATACGGGTAAAATACATAATGTGAATTGTATTCTTTATTATATAATTCGTGAAAATGTTATATGGACTCAAATGAGAATAATTATTTGTTAAGTTAATGTGAAATACAACTCATAAATCATATATTAAACATACTCGGGGTTAGAGTATGGTTATAGGAAGGAACTATATAACAAGAACTAGTGACGGGGTAAATGACTAGGCGGGTTATACATAAAAATGGTAGGCGTTCACAATAGTTGAGGGGTGAGTCGTTCCTCAAGAGAGCGAGACACTAGCTTATATATAAAGAGAATTCAAGCATTTTAATTCACTGCAATTTAGTTCACTTGCTAAATATTTTTAAAATATTTTGGGTTCTAATCCATGCTCTATCATAATTCAAAGCCTTTTAGTTGTTCGACCACATGGGCGCCCGTCTTGATCTTTTTCGAAAGTACGTAGTTGCAGTACACTTGGGTGATGTAGGAATTGAATTATATGCTTCTCTTATTGACTCCTTGATTGTGATAGTATCTTAGTTGTAGTTCGAGCATGTTGCTCATGGTAGATATACATTTTTTTTGAATCAGCTTGTATTCGCTATACTTTCCATGTGTCGAATATATGTTGGTTTGGTTGTTCTTAGTCGAGGTTTCTTCGGTTGACACTTTATTCAGATGCTTGTATTATGTTTAGACTCATTTATATTGTTATGGTTATTTTGTGTCTCTTGTTGTACTTATTGTTTGGTTATATCAAAAGATAAAACTTTCACACCGGCTAAATTAATCATTAAGTGGTTAGTAATTAATTAGTTCGACGGTGATGCTAAGAATGAACTAGATGAAAATCTTGTCTGTTTTTATAAAGTTCATATCAAATGGTGTTTAATTTGGTAGGGTGTCACATATGGTATCTAAGCATCAGGTTCTACCGTCTATAGGATATGTACGGCTTATTATGATTTCAGTGTTGTGTTCTTTTGACATAAAGCC
Organism: Sambucus nigra; assembly: GCA_949130495.1. NCBI lineage: Eukaryota > Viridiplantae > Streptophyta > Magnoliopsida > Dipsacales > Adoxaceae > Sambucus > Sambucus nigra. The sequence goes on along the minus strand of OX422218.1, from coordinate 32,275,418 downwards.
ATATTATTAGGATTATTGACTTATTTATGCATATGATATATAGAATTTATGATAGGGAGTATTTTATTAACAATTAATAAGTAAAAATTATTTTGAATTTCAAATGTCGCCTAGGAGAGGGAGAGGTAGACTCGCGAGGGCAGCCGCTAGAGGTAGTAGGGGAGAGGCTCATTAAGTTACCGGGATCCCATATCAACAGACCCCGTCGACGTTTGTATCCACGTCATAGGTAGCGAATATAGTGGCCCAGGCGGTCAATATCATCATGACATCCATGGTAGCACAACTTCCTTAGCCCCAGCCAAAGCAGCCAGTGGCTCCAGCAGTTCAAGCCTACTTGAAGCCGTCAGAGTGGTAATGAGTTAGGGAGGCCTTCCAGAAGGGATATCCCTCAGCGTTTTATGGCAGTTTTGAGGTGATTTTAGCCTATCAATGGAGATAGATGCAGCTCCAGTTGCGTAACTTAAACTACAACGATGTATAGAGGTAGATAATGGATACATTCAGGATGATTAGGGAAGCCTTGCAGTGGTGGGAGTCGATGACCACTATTGAAGAGAAATATTCGATGACAATCACCGATTTTTGGGTGCAGTCCGACCTCCAGTACTTTCCTCTCGCAATTTACACCAAGACGGGGAGGAGATTCAGGGAGGTGACTTAGGGTGACCATTTTATCGTGGAGTACTTGGAGGAGTTCATCTGTTTGGCTAATTTTATGCCAGACAAGGTGAGAAATGAGGAAAGAAAGAACGTAAAATTTATTAATGGTTTGGCCTGGAGCATCAGGAAAGATTTGATTGGGAACCCTGCTTTGGAGAAATATTTATATATCGTCAATGCAGCTTTGTTACATTGCCAAGACCATCGCTTCCACTTGAAGGGGAGAAAGAGGGGAGGCGAGCCTTGTCAACTGGGCAAAGAAACTATGACCACTACTAGCAGAGTATAGTGGACAGGCAACCACCAGGGGCAGGATACCCGTTAGGGGAATCCTACAAAGAGATCTTGACCCGGAGCTAAGGGAGTCCGACAGGTCAAATTGGGCCCAAACATCAGCAGGAGGTTCCTTAGGGATGTGAGGGACAAGGGAACAACCGGGGGAGGCCATCCGGGATAACACTTGGGATAACCTCATCAGGGCCATCATAAGGGAGACTTTCAGAGGCATTCTTTCGGTTGCAGCCATCTAGGCCATCTGAGGAGGGAATTTCCATAGAGAGGTAGGGGTCAGCAGCAGGGTGCCCCATAGGAACAGTAGGAGCATATGCCTCCAGCAGCATTAGCTCCACCAAGTCCATAACTGTAAGGGAAGCTACACTACGGGCATGTGTATAATGTCCGGGATGTTTTGATTCCACTACCACCTCGGGAAATGCTAGTAGTTAGAACTACTTTTCTATTCACGGGCATGCGGGTAGGATTCTTTTTTATTCTGTTGCATCGCATTCATTCATTAGGACCAAATTTTCTAGAGTCGTTTGGTTGTTAGAGTCAACCGATGGTCTCCTTATGTGTGTAGAGTCACAAATGGGGGGTGTATCACTAATACACTCGATCTATAGATGAGTATATATTATGACTAGGAGACTAAGTTTAGCAGTAGACCTCTTAGTGTTAGATATTGAGGGATATGATGTTATCCTCGGCATGCATTGCTTAGCAGGGTATAAGGCGACGGTCGATTATTTTGAGAGAACCACAATGTTTTCCTTTTCGGGACAAGATATGTTTTTGGTGGTGAGGCCTCTTCCCAAGGGAGGGTCGCACATTCATTTATATTACATTGAGGATGAGACCTCACATGGGGTTTTAATTCTAATAGACTCGATTCTAGTCGCGAGGGACTTTATGGCTATTTTTTTAGGCAAACTAGGGTTACCACCCAGTCGAGATATTGAGTTCGTTATTGATTTGACACCAGGTCTAAGATCGATTGCCCTAGAAAACTTACCGTATGGACCGTTCAAAGATACATCAGTTGAGAGAGAAAATTCAGTCGCTTTTAGTCCAGGGTTTCATTCGGCGGAGCACATTGTCATGGGGTACTCCTGTGTTGTTTTTTAAGAAGGGCATTGGCTCGCTTTTCTTATTTGTTGTCTACAGGAAGATGAATAAGGTCCCGATAAAGAATAAGTATCCATTGTCGGTAATCGATGACATGCATGATCAATTAAGAGGAATGCAGTACTTCTCCAATATTTATTTGAGATTGGGGTATCATCAGTTATGTATTTGGGACGAGGATGTCCCTAAGACCAGTATTCTATCATGATATGAATGTAACGAGTTCAAGATGATGTCATCTAGGCTCATAAATTTGCCATAAGTGTTCATGGGTCATAAAAAATTGGTTTTTACAGAGTTCCTCAACCAGTTTGTCATCGTGTTCATAGATAACATTTTTATCAACTCGCGCACGGAGGAGGTGGATGCAGAGCATCTTCGTATGGTTCTGCAGACTTTATGGGATCACCAATTGTACACAAAATATAATAAATATGGGTTTTGGCTATGGGAGGTGCAGTTTCTGGGCCATTTTACTTCAGACCAGAGTATTACTATTGATCTGAGTAAGGTATCAGTGGGGATGGAGTAGGGAAAACCCACGACACCGTTCGATAGGTGTATATTTTTAGGGTTGGTCGATTATTATTATTCCTTCGTTAAGGTATTCAAAGATTACAGTACGATTTACGAATTTGACTCATATAGGGGTGCCATTTGCATGGACTGATGAGTGTCAGTTAGCTTATTTTGAGTTAAAGGACAAGCTGACATCAGCACCCATACTTGCTTTGCCTAGGGGAGGATTGGAGTATCAGGTCTATACGAATGCATCCTTATAGGGACTTGGGGGTGTGTCGCAGTAGGTGGGGAGGTCTATATATTATGTAGCTCGGAAGCTTAAGACCCTTTAGAGGAATTACCCCACTCATAACCTTGAGTTAGCAGCAGTCGCTTTTGTTTTGAGGATATGGAGGCAGAATCTTTAAGGAGAGCAGTTCACGTTATTCACCGATCATAGGTCACTTTAGTATCTCTTCACAAAGAAGGTTCTAAGCATCAAACATAGGCAGTGGCAATAATTCTTGAAGGACTTTCAGTTTGATATTTTGTATCATCCTAGTAAGTCCAACGTACTGATGTGCACATTGAGTCGATGACCTACGAAGGACTAGACAGATCTCTAAAAAGCAAAGTGAAGTGAACCTCAACAAGATGATGAGGTCACCAGGGCTTGTATGGCAGTCTTAGCCATCACATTCGAGAATGTCATGCGGGTGGTTAGAGCATAGGTGGAGGATCCGTTTTTCCAAGAAAAGGGGTTAACAATGTGTAGCAAAGAGTGCAATGTCTTACTCTATCGGTTCAGAGGGAGGTTTATATTTTAATGGGAGGATGGTTGTGCTAAAAGATGAGGATTTGAGGCCTGGCATTTTAATCGAGTCCCATGGCTCTAGATTCTTTGTACATCTTTGCAAGGATAATATGTACAAGGACATGAAGAGGCAGTACTAGTATTCGATGATGAAGCGAGTAATAATAGAGTATGTCTAAAAGTGTTTCACATGTCCGCTTCTTTAGATGGACCACCAGAGGACTTCAGGATTGTTACAACCGCTTGATATTATGGTATGGAATTAGTAGAGCATTTCTATGAATTTAACTGTGGGGTTGCCGACATCGTAGAGGGGTCACGATTCTGTATGGGTGATAGTGGATCGGTTGACGAAGGTAACTAAATTCTTACCAGTTCGAACAGATTTTGATATGATGTATTATACTTGGCTATTCATGGCGGAGATAATTAAGTTTCACGAGGTGTTATTCAACATTTTGTTTGATAGAGATAAGATATTTCTATCCCATTTCTGGTAGAGTTTTTAGGAGGCCATGGGAGCAGACTTGCGATGAAGCACCGCTTATCATCATCAAATATATGGGCTGACAGAGAGTGTAAATCAGATGCTAGAGGATATGCTGAGGATGTGCATTTTAGACTTTGAGGGAGGATGGGGATTATATCTTCCAATGGTCGAGTTTGTGTATAACCACTCGTACCAATTCACTATCGGCATGGCCCTATTTGCGACACTTTATGGGATATCTTGTCGTTCACCTACATTAGAGGTAGGGGACTACAAGATATTGGGGCCAAAGATGATTCAAGAGATGTGTTCCAAGATTGAGTTGATTCGAGGTCGTATTCGAATATCCTCAGACAGCCAAAAGAGTTATGCCAATGCTAATCAGAGACATGTGGAGTTGGAGGTCGAAGATCAGGTATTAATTCGGGTGTCTCCCATGAAAGTGGTGATGATTCTTAACAAGAAGGGGAAACTATCACCGAGGTATATGGGACCATTACCTATCATTGAGAGATTGGGGTCGGTAGCTTATAGACTGGGTTTGATAAAGCATCTTCATCGAATACACGACGTGTTCCATGTGGCATCACTAAAGAAATACCGAAGGAGCAAGAGGTCTTTTTGGCACGTTCCACTCCAGGAGATTCATTTAGATCCAAACATCTCATATAAGGAGATACCTGCATCTATCCTCAATTACAGTTAGTGAATGTTGCGGTCTAAGGTGGTACCACTAGTTAGAGTTCAGTGGAAACATCATAGTGTTGACGAGCCTACTTGGGAGTGGGAGGATGACATACGAGAGCAGTATCCAGAGTTATTTACCATAAGTACGACCTAATTTCGGGCACGAAATTCCCTTGTAAGGGGTGAAGTATGTAACACCATCTATTTTTGGGCATTTTTTAATTAATTAATTTGAGAAATTTTAAATTACTTGCGTGTCATAATTTAATTGAATTAATTGTTATTTATATTATTTAAAAATTAATCTAATGAGTTGATGATTAATATTTGTGGGACTTTAATTTACTAAGAGTATGGTAATAATTTAATAAGTTAAGAGGTGAAAACTAACTTTTAGAAAAAAATATTCGAATGGCAGTTCTGAGTGTACGGTTGAGTTCAGATGGGTCTAAGTATTAGGAAAATAGTTTTGGTGGGTAATAAATGGGTACTAAATACCCACATAAGAGTGTTTGAGACCATTTAATAAAGCCCATGAGCATGAAAACAGATTGGCTTAATCAAACCTAATAGTGAGAGGGTGTGAGACATGTACCTCATTTTATTAAACTTATTTAAGTACGGAACAAACAAGGAAGAAATTAGAGTAATCTTGGAATCCTAAATCAAGAAGAAGTGTGAACATTCTTCATCAAACCCATCATTTACAATAAGAGATTCAGACCCTACCAACCTTTCAATGCAAGTGATTAAACTTTCTTTTAAGTTAATTGTAGATTCCAATTAATTTCATAATAGGTGTAATAAGAACATATGATTTTGGGTGGATTTGATATCTAAATTTGGGTTTCTTTGAATTTGGATTTAAAATTTGTAGAGGATTTGGAAATATTACTTGTTAATCCCCAATCTATGTGGGGTGGAGGTATTTTAATTTGTAGGTTTAGTATGAATCTTAAATCGTTTAATGAGGTAAATATAAACAGAAAGTGGGTATGAGAGAGCCCAGAGTCGTTCGAACAACATGGGTCTTGCTCGAGCGACATGCTTTATCGTCTTAACGATGGGATTATTTCATCCACCATTTCTTCCTTCCCTTATATTGGAGGCTTTGGTTTAGTGGATACAATTATGGGTGTTTTAAGAACCTTAATGGTATATTTAGGGCGATAGTCCCAAGGGAGAAATTAAGGTTTAATTTGTGTGATTTGAGAACCTTAGATTAATAAATGTGCAAGACTTATTGAAAAGATTTTTGAATAATAAATTATGATGATTTAATTTTTTTGACAAAGTGAGAAAATTGAGGTAAATTGGTTGACTGACACTGAGGTAATAAATTAATTAATGGGGGCTTAATTAAATTTGAGTGGGGTTATTAACTCGATTATAATTTGGGCTAGGGCTGCGGATTTGGTCCTTGGTATAAAACCAACCACATCTTGGCCTTTTAAAGAAGTTCTTAGTTCATATACAAAGTCATACTCCCCCAACTCCATAGCCCAACACATCAGTCTTCCAGATTTCTTCGATTTGTGCAAAGCCTGACTTAATGGCAAATCAGTATAAATCACTATAGCGTCGGCTTGAATGCATGGCTTCATTGATCTCCTAGCTTCAATTAAAGCTAGTGCCAATTTCTCATGTCTAGGATATCTTACTTCTGCTTCTCGGAACGCTTTGCTGGTGTAATAAATTGGCTTTTGAACTCCATTTTCCTCCCTAATCAAAGTTGAGATAACTGCAGACTCAGATACTGCCAGATATAGATACAACTCTTCTCCCATCATAGGTCGAGAAAGTAGTGGTGTTGCTCCCAAGTACTTCTTCAACTCCAAAAATCCCTTTTAACATTCATTGTTCGATTCAAAGGTTTTTCTGAGTACCTTGAATAATGGAAATCATTTGTCTGTTGCTATTGACACAAACATGTTCAATGTTCCTACATGCCTAGTTAGTCTTTGAACATCTTTTTAACAGGTCGGGGAGTACATTTCGATCTGAGCTTTAATCTTATCTTGATTGAATTTAATTACTATTTGATTCAATATATACCTGAGGAACATTTACTCTTGCATTCCAAAGAAACATTTGGTGGGGTTTAACTTCATTTGGTGCTTTTTCAATTGATCAAACGTCTGGCTGAGGTCGACAATATGATCAGTAACTTTTTTTCTTTTAGTGAGCATATCATCAACATACACCTCCATATTCTTTCTTATCTGCTCTTCAAATACATTGTTCACCAGTCTCTGATAAGTATCACGTGCATTTTGAAAACCAAACGTCATAAATAAGTTCCTCGAGGAGTGATGAATGAAGTACTTTATTTATCCTCTGGATTCGTTTTCATCTCATTATAACCAAAATATGCATCTATGAAACTTAGCAAGTCATGCCGTGAAGTAACATCTACTAGTTGATCAATTCGTGGTAAAGGAAACTGATCCATCGGGCACGCTTTGTTCATGTCAGTAAAATCCACACACATCTGTCACTCGTTGTTAATATTTTTTACCATAACTACATTGGCCAACCAATCAGGGTACTTTACATCTTTAATATAAAATTTTTTGAAGATTCTCCACTTCTTCCTGTATAACCTGGTTCATCTTTGTGATGAAAAATCTCCTTCGTTGCTTCACAAGTTTGAATTCCCTATTGACATTAAGTTTTTGACACGGAAAATTTGGATCTATGCCTGGCATATCTTCATGACTCCAAACGAATACATATTTTTTTTTTCCTCAAGAAAGTTGTCAACTCTTGCTTAAGAACTGGTTCCAACAATGATCCTTTTCTAGTTGGTCGTTCTCCTTATTATCATCTAGAATAATGCTTTCTGTTACCTCCATCACTTGACCTTTTACAAGTTCAAATTCATCTCGTCATTCTAAGGTTTCAACCTCAGACTCGTTGTTTGGCTCAGTTGTATCCACATGATAAGTGGTTATTTTTCGTTTGGCCTCCAACATATCTTCTTCCTCGGCAGATGAATAGTAGCACTCCCGAGATACTTTCTGGTCTCCTTTCACTACTCCTACTCCAAATTTGGTCTCAAATTTCAGGATTTGATGAAAAGTTTAAGAGTACAACCTCGAACTTTTTTAGACCAACCCTCACCATGATCATATTATAAGCATAATGACCATATTTGTCCATTAGAAAAAATCTTATCGTCTCTGACATGCTCGTCGACCAAGTCCCGGTTAACACATCCAGCTTGATAGTTCCCAGTGGAAACACCTTTTCATCTTATAATCCAATGAGTGGCCTGTGAAAGGGCTTCAGTTGATTGAGCTTTAAACCCAAACTATCAAAATAAGGATAAAACATGATTTCTGTCGAACTACCATTTTACACCATTGTTCTTGCTGCCAATACTTCTTTCATCCTGACTCTAATCACTAAAGGATCGTTATGAGGATACAAAACTCCTAATAAACCATTTTTGGAAAATCCAATTATGATCTTATCCTTATTGACTTTTCTTAGTCGGTACTCCTCGAAAAGGTTGATACATTGAATATATGAACAAGCTTGAGCCTCATTGAGGTAAGCCTTCCTTTCAGCTATGTGATCTCCTGCTCTGGAATCTCATCTTGTAATCATGTAACAAACAAATGATCCAAAACTGATTATGAATACCTTACATTCTGATTGTCTAGGTTTCTTGGGAAGGTAGGGATCGCCTTCTGGATCATCACCGTGGTACATCTTCTTGTCTTTCCTAGGTTTGACTGGCGATTTAGATCTCTACCGACCTCTTCCTTCGTTTCTTTCTCCATTCTATCGATCAAGAAATCTGTCCAGCTTTCCTATTCGGATGAGTGCTTTTATCTCATTCAGGAAGGAAATTCATCAATTGGTAGTTGACCATGATCTTTATGAAATTCACAATACTTGGACATATCCCTCTTATCAGCAAGTGACCTTAACTTTTCAGGCCAACTTAAATTATTCTTTTGCTTGATTTTCTCCAAAACATGATGTATATCCACCATCAAAGTGTAATTGGTGAATTTTCTGAGCTGATCAAGGCCTTCTTTTCCCTTCTAACTCCTACGCTCATTATGATTTTTGTTAACTTTCTTATCTGACTTCCCTCTTGCTCGTACGCCTGAATTCTTTTTGGCAGCCACAGCTTCCTTGGCATTCATAATCTTCGCAACCTTGGCCATCAATTCTTCCATCGTCTCTGGCGGATCTTTTTCTAGAGTACAGTATAATTTATAAGGGAGCAAACCACTCAAAAGATCATTGATTGCTCTCTTTTCTTCATAATCAATCACTTACAATTTCTCATTGTTAAAATGAATGATGTAATCCAAAGTACTTTCTCGTTACTTCTGTCTTACACTAAGTAAATGAGCTACTCGCTTCACTGGTTTTGCTCTAAAGCAAAAATTACCAATGCATAGCTCGACCAGTTGTTGAAAATAAGAAATTTTCCATGAGGAAGGTTGTTGTACCAGATTTGAGCACATCCAATGATTATGTCAAAAAACACCCTACATCTCATCTCATCTTATCAGGGACAACATAGATATCAACAACTGGTTAGTACTACTCTATATGGAGAACTGGATCAATTTTCCAATCATATTTCAGAGTGACTACTGGAGCTTTAAACTTTGTCAGCGTATGGAAATTCACTACGGTTTGCACCAATGGGGACCCCTTAATAAAACTTTTTTGAAGGGTATTCTTAGATTTAGGAATTTCCCTGGGGTCCCAAATGATCAAAAGAAGAGTACCTACTTAAACTTTCTAAGACATTCAGTCTTTCTTGGATGAGAGGTTGCTCGAGGTAGATATGAAGGATTCCTAGAAGTTCTAGAACGATTGTGACCAATACTCCTTGATGTCCGCAGTGGCATATTCCTCGGATTAGACTGTGCTGGCACTCCAGCTTACAGAGTTTGTGTCAACCGTCATATAGTATCCTATATGGCCTCTTGACTCATGGCCAAACTAGCCAAAATTCTAGTCAAAATCATTATTGTTTGGAGGCGCAGAGGGATTAGGCATAATAACCTCATTTCTCATGCTTGATTCTGGGATTTCAGCCATGGGTGATGAATGATGAATGAGTGAAAACGTTTAACAATACGTTCCCACATACGGCACCAATCTGTTGATCCAAAAACCTAGAGGAAGCTTAATTACTTGATCACATATAAATTAAGTAAGACAAACAAGAAATACAAAAACTTTTTAATGTGGTTTGGCTCAATGGTATAACCTATGTCCACTGTTATGTATTGATCTCCTTGAATTATTTTTCGATCCCCTGCAATGAGGGTGATACCATGCATTTATAGCCCAAAAGAGGGGTCTTCATCTTTGTCATGTGAAAGGATGGAATGCCTTTATTTGGTAGACATTTTGATCAACACATAATATGGATTAATTATGTGAATTATGTCGGTTCACATGAAATATTGGTTGTAAGACTACTGGCACTTGGTTAGCTGTACAAAATGACTTCTCGGCTATTGGCCGGGCCTCCCAGTTGGTTGGGTAACTATGTTGGTCAGACTTCCTTATTGGTCATGGAATTATGTTGGTAGGGCTTCCTTGTTGGTCGGAGAATTATGTTGGTTGGGCTTCCTTATTGGTCGAGATTTTCTATCATGCTGACATGGAGTTGTGCCACATAGGATGACACATACTGGTTTGTAATGGGTCCATCTGGGATGGTAAATTTTTCTATCAACAGTCACTATCACTCGCATTGATGTAATTTGATTATTACTATTCAATTGGTGATTATTTATCATAAATATTAGCCATTAACTCTCCTGATTAGTATTTAGATAAACTCATAATAATTAATTCAATTCAATTACGATACACTAGTAATTTAAACTAGCCAAATTATTTAAATATATAATGCTAAAAAAACACGTGGTGTTACAGAAATATGAACATTATATATAAAACAACTTAATTGAAAGTATAATGGTCATGCTCATTTTGAAAAGTACTCTAAAAATTTATACTCGAATTCTGGTAATTTCTTAATTGACATAATGTATGACAATTCTTACAATGTGCCTGTACATTGGGAGGGGCTTTTAACTAGTATCTAGAAATTTAAAGTCTGCTGTCGGATGACCCTAAGCCCACCACATATAAATTCAGAAACCTTTTGGATCAAAAGATCATAAATTCCATTAAAATTTGTGAACTTTGGACATCTATATAAACCTCTCAATGGTAATTATATGAATCAATCAATGTCTCATTCAGATTAAAAGATAAAATTGTACACAAAACCATTAATTGGAGTTACAATTTTCGAAGATTCATATTCATCTTTGAGATATTAATCAGTCAATCCTTAAGATAAATATTTTTGGAGACCCAACTCATTTCCTCATGACTTTGACATCATCAATAATTCAATATCATATCAAGCCATAAGATAGGAATTAATCCCAATGTACACGAAATGTTAAAAAAAGAATATACAAGGCAATAGTTTGAAAAAAATATCCCAAGTAATTATAAGAACCTCCTAAGATTATAAAATAATTTACCTTGAAAAATGGAAACTTGTTTTCGCTGTTTAATAGCAACGTGAAGATTTGTTATGCAGATATCTCCAATAACAAGGTAAATGCCTATCGGATGGTACTCTTATTTTTTTTAAATTGAATATCTTGATGTTATCTTCTGAGGGCTTTAAAATAACAAAAAAATATTTAACATGAAATAATTGAGAAAATTCACAAGGATATTTTTTTAAATTTTCACATAGCGTAGCTTTCTTTCCACTTGTTCATTGTTTTTAGATTAGATTCATAGTCTCCAAATTCACTAGTGAGGACCAATGAAGCAATGCTAATGCTAGTATTTAAATGCAACATTAGTTAAAACTTGTACTAGGATTAAAAAAACTGACCTATGTCACCATCGTGTTGCCAACGACAACAAGCCACCTTTAATCATGGTGACTACTTGTTAGTAAGTTTTTTGGCAATGGAGGACTGAGAGTAAGGTAAGTGGTGCTTATGCTATCTCTCGCTCTCTTCTAGTCTGAATTTTTTTCAATTTGTGACGTGGTGATGTTTTTTAAAACTAATCATCATTTTTATTCATGGCAAAAAAATTTAAATGAAAAATAATTATTTTTTGTTACAGGTGGCGGTGGAAAGTTAATGTTACTTAAATAGTGTTAGTTCATTAAGACAAATATTTTATGTTTATTTTGTCATTTACAAAAGTTTAACTGGCATTTTACCCTGTTCCGCCAAACATTGGATGTAATCTTAATAAAACCGGGGAAAAGTGCAAAGACTCGAAACTACAATCGATAGTCGTTGGGTAAAAATTTTGTGCGACCAATGCAAACCTGTAATTACTCAAATTCATTTGGTTATGAGTTCTAAACATACAATAAGTCAATATTTTTTACATTCGTTAAATATAGAAGTGTTAAAACAACTACATATAATATTTACACATTAAATCAAGCTTATTTGATGGCACCATTTCGAAAACATTAAATATTAGCAACATAGATATAATATGCAGTACTCCATTCATATTAGGTAATCATATACAACAACAAAGACGATTCCCAAGGGAATACGCTTATTATTTAGAAAATTGTAGACCATTTTAGATAGAGACACATAATCCCATAGGTTTATTATTAATATCTATAACAAGACGACATCTTATCATAGATAATAATTATCAGGCATTTGGAGTAGCCAACAGTTGCCCTTTTTGAGACTTGAACATTTCCAACATTTCTTTCTCCCCATCCTTAAACTGCTCTTCATTGATTTGGGCACCATCTTTGGTATGGAAAGTGGTTTTGTTCTAGCAGACAGATCTGCCATTGCCCGAGGGTTCGAGATTTTTACGGATAGTAATCGACTCAAGTCCATCCATAAACTTACCGCAGTCAGTTATGGTATGTGTGTAAGTGAAATTGTTCTTGTCTACTTCATCAGTGTGGAGCTTCATGCCTTTGAACACGCTGTCTGCATATTAGACGAATACAAAACATTGTCAATGCACTGTGTTTAAATAAGAAAGGATTATTTGTACTTTAAGATTCATTGGTTTTTCATATTTGTATTTCTTGTATACATTAGACATTCACCTCAATTTTTTGAAATTATAACTATTCAAATAACCGCGTTCAACCATTGGGATTAATAAATATGGAGTCTCACATGTAATGATTTACTTACGATCGTACCACGAAATATCTTTTTTAATTAATTAACAAAAAATTCTTTGTTAATTAAAAAGTAAAAAGACGTGGTATGGTGTGAATAACTATAAACAAATGACACCAAATGTCCACTTATTGAGAGTTCAGAGTGGAAATGGTAAAAAAAGTTGACCCCAAACAACAAATATAAAAAAACTTTTGTGCTAGTAATTATATAAAGCGAATATGTAAAGCGTAGGGATGAAAAATGGAAACAACCTTGATAAAAAGAATGGGGACTCTTAACATCAGTGACGACGGTGTTGAACAATTTTTCTGGTGGGACTGGGGAAGTGACCATGGTTGCATAAGTGGTGACACCCATTGTGCTTGCCTTTGCAGTGTTAAAGAGAAAACAAAAGTGGATGTTTGTTTTGGTGTGAGGATTGGGAGAACTAGAGGTGGTTTTTATGCTGTGAGGATACAGGTTACCAAATGCCAATTCGCGGCTCTAATTGAGACATATGTCTTGTCACTTTAAACATATTGCTGTGATAAAATAATCTCTTTCATTCTTTTAGTTAATGAAGACAAACGACCATGTATAAAAACTTCATTTCTTTTTATAAAAAATTAGATTATAGAAAACAAGCATATCCACTGCGTTTGCCTTTGGAATTTTGAAATGTCATCTGGATTTGATGAATGTTATCACAACTCCGGAAGTGGTATTTACTGTGAGGTTGGAGGATACAAAATGCCAAGTCCATTCCCGGATAATATAATACGTAAAAGGGCAATTCAATATTCACATTTAAAAAATAAATAAATAAAATCCTTGTGTTTGCCCCCATTTATTTTTGTAAACTAATTTAATTTTCAAAAATTGGCTCGTATTACTCATAACCAACAATTCAATGTTTAGAAATTAATAATGCCCCTTTTTAATGCATAATAACGTAGTTTGGGCTTTGTATTCGAGTATAATAAGGCCAAAGCCAAAGTAAGTGAAACTTATATTTCTCTCTTTGTGCGTGAATCCACAACTTATAGTATATTAAAAAAATTTATGAAATGAAGAACCATTTTTTAAATTTGAAAATTATGGTTTTCAGGAGTTATGTAAATATATTTTTCTAACAATTCATATGTTTTTCTAATTTTACATTAAATCTTTGGAGAACTCTAAAAATTTGAAAATGATTGTTGTGGAAAACTATTAAAATTACAAATTTTAATATGGCCCAAATTTTGAAATATATTTGCTTTCAAATTTCCTTTTTGTTTTAGAATAAAAAATGGAGTATAATACAATCATATGTTTGTTCCTTGCCATATACGAGCACTATACGGTTGATGTATCTAAATAGGATAATTTCCTTTGGGTGCCCTTTTTTTATATTTAGAAGAGGACTCTTCAAATTCTCTGCACAACCATTCATAGAAATCTTCGTCTATATGAATTATGAATTCATGTTACACTCCCAAACAGCTAATGGGTCTCTTCACTACACCATCGTATCCCACCAGTTCCCTTCTTTTGCACTTTCTCTATTTAGTTCCACATATTTCATATGTCCTTTCACCAATCCATCTATCTCTATATCTACCCTAGCCTTAAACATTTTTGTTGCAACAGGAAAAAACCGCTGACGTATGCTTTGCCTCATTACAAAGATCGAAATTTAATAACGATTCTTCTTCATGATGACGTGCCTGGTCTACACGTGTTTGGAATATTAGTATATATATTTATTTTGAATAAACTAAATAAGTTGGGGTAAGTGGCCTAATGGTATGTTTATGAGGTTTGGTGCTTGAGGTCATGAGTTCAATCCATAAGGGGATACGAAACATTAAGGGTCCGTTTGGTTGCATAAATTATGTAATTTTATAAATTGATCAATTTGAAATGAATAGATTGTCGATGTATTAATTTTAAATGGGTTTAAATCTAAGTTATAGTCTTTGATTGGGCCTTTGGGGCTTCAGGTAATGAGTTTAATCCCTAAGGGAATACTAAACATTAATAGTCTTTGATTGGGCGTTTGGGGTTTTGGGATTCTCTTGAGTGCCCAGAATTTTTACCCTTTTATTAATTCCTTTTTAATTTTTGACTTAGTCTCCTATTCTAAGTAAACTAGCCGTTAGTGGAGATATTAGTGAGTTAGTTGGCTAAAACCTCTTCCCGCATTTTTGCGCTTGAATTATTTTTAGCAGTCATATCTTCCTCAGCGTTAATAATCTTTATTTCCGTGGAAATCAATTTTGTCATCGTCTATGGTAAATCTTTTTCCAGAGTATAGTATAATTTATTAGGGAGAAAACCACTCATGAGAGAAGTGATTACTGTCTTTTCTTCATAATCAATTACTTCTAGTTTCTCATTGTTGAAATGAGTGAGTGGTTTTTTTTTCCATCAATTATATCATTATCGAGAAACACTCATGTAATCCCTGGTACTTTCTCTTTCCTTTTATCTTACACGGAGTAAATGAGATATTCGCTTCACTGGTTTTACTCTAAAGAAAAAATTACTAATGAATAGCTCGGCTAGTTGTTGAAAATAAGAAATATGCCCCCGAGGAAGACTGTTGTCCCAGATTTGAGCAGATCTAATGATTGTTTTTAAAAATGCCCTACATCTCATCACATCAGGAACATCATAGATATCAACAACTGCTTGGAACTGCTCTATATGGCGAACTGGATCAGTTTCCCCATCATATTTGGGAGTGACTACTGGAGCTTTAAACTTAGGCAGCATATGGAAATTCACGATGATTTGCACAAAGGGGGGGCCCTTAATAAAACTTGTTTGAAGAGGATTCTTAGGTTCGTCCATTTAATCAAATATATCTTTCAAACGTTGAATGGAAGCCTGCCAACATCACTGCTAATGCCACGGAGGCAACTCTTTTGTGCCGACCTCCAGATCTTGCTGAACTTTCGTCATGTGCACCTTCTCTCTGACTAGACCTTTCAGTTCGTCGGGTATTTAATCTAGATTGGGTTAAACCTTCCCTTAGATCAGTTGGTTGTTGAGTATTTCTCGATGCAACCCTCATGGCATTTCCCCGGGGTCCTAAATAATCGAAAGGATAGGCCTTACTTAGCCTTTCTAAGGCACTCAGTCTTTCTGGGATGAGAGATTGTCCATTAGTGGAATTAGTGACCCTAACAGAAGAGGTTTCTTTAGGTAGATATAAAGGATCTCTAGAAGTTATGGATTGGCTATGTTAAGTACTCCTTGTTGGCGACGGTGGTATATTCATGTGATTAGATTGTGCTGGTACTCCAACTTACAGAGTTTGAACCAACTATCATATAGTATCCTGCATGGCCTCTTGAACCTTGGCCAGGCTACCCAAAATTCCTTTCATATCATTATTATTAGGACGGGAAGATGGATTAGGCGCAATAACCTCATTTCTAGTGCTTGATTTTGGGATTTTAGCCATGAGTGATGAATGGTGAAAGAATGAAACTGTTTAGCAATACGTTCCGACAGACGGTGCCAATCTGTTGATGCCAAAAACCAGACTAAGCCTAATTAATTAATCACGCAAGAAAACTTTTTAAAGTGGTTCGGCTCAATGGAATAGCCTACGTCCACTGTTATGTATTGATTGCCTTGAATTATATTTCGATCCACTACCATGAGGGTGATACATTATATTTATAGCCCAAAAGTGGGGTCTTCATTCTTGTCATGTGAAAGGATGTAATGCCTTTATTTGTTAGGCATTTACATCAATACATAATGTGGATTAATTATATGAATGTTGTCACTTCACAGGCAATACTGTAACACCCCGCCTAAAATAATAACGGGTGGCCAGCCCTATACTATATTAAATCAGGAATTCCAGATGGTCCAGTCTCAACATCAACTAACGGTACTATATAATATAGGACTAACTGCCCGAAATCATATAAGCGAGATGTTATAAAAAATTTAAAACTTGCAACATACGATAACCCAACACTATGAAACTACTAAAGAATAAGAGAGAGATGCAAGAAGCAATAAGAAATGAAAGGAATCACTATACATGAATATGCCATAAATAAATAAACCCGAATAAGCTGTCGGGTCACAGCAAATACAATAACTCAATGGAATAAATATAAACATATATATAAATATCCCTTGGGTACAAACCCGATATACAACATGAATCCTACCTAGAATTTTAAAGAAGTAGGAAGCGGCTACATGAAACATCCCGCAACAGTCCGCACCTGTCACGGCTCCCAAGACTCTGGATAGAAGGTCATCCGGCATCCATGCGGTAGGATACCTGGGAAATATATATGTATATACAAGAAGGAGAGAAAAGTAAACGGGTCAGAGCCCCGAATGTGTAAAATATTTAGCAAGTGTGTTAACCGTGCGTAATAAATACCGGTGTACTTAATTTCATAAATAAGTGAGACCGCACTCTCGTGGAACCCCAACTCACCTCTCATCTAAAGGCGCGCACCTATTCGCGTCCTCAAATTTTAGTTAAATTACCCCCATTGATTTTAGGACAACCTAACTTATCAGGACTAGCCTATATCCACGAGAGCTACCTTCCCGTCATAATCTAAGGATCCACCCATTTCTAATCCTATTAGATTATGATTACTACAAATATGCCATAAAAGGCTTAATGAATTCCGATATATAATTAAAGAATTAATAGTCTTAATACGTTACCCCTATATATATATACATAAATATATATATACATATATATATATATAGGCTAAAATGTAATAATCTATATACTTAATATCATGCACATGGAATATTGGCAAAACCTCTCTCTAATCTCAAACTTGTACTACGTTTCATGCGTGGGGAGTCTCGCAAAGCGAAATCCAAACAAGGAACCGCCCCGTTACACTACTCCTGACAAGGTCAAGACCAGAGATCTGAGATGCCACAAATAGAATTACTTCTCTCAACTCTCGACATGGCACTGCGTTTCGTGCGTGAGGCGTCTGGCAAAGCGAAATCCAAACAAGGAACCCCCTCGTTACACTACTCCTGGGCAATGTCGATCCTAGAGATCCATAATCCTTAACATACTATATAATACTACCTTTACTACTAACTATAACTACTAAAGAAAGGAAGAAGAAAAGAAAAGAAAGAAAACAATTAAGATAAAATAAAAGAACCTCCAATAATATCCTTGGGATGATGTAACCGAAATAATACCTTATGTGCGATACATCAACCCCCATCAACCTAGTACACCATAATCATCTAAGATGTACTTCATAAAAGTCCATATCCTTTCGTCTATAGGATATATATATAAATATATATATATATATAGGTATTTATTTCTAACCATATATATATCATCATCAATCCAATAGCCAAGTGTACATACTACATATGATGTACAAGGCCATGCACATAATATACCCGGCTATATATATCGCCGATAAACTGCATCAATGTTATCATCTTCCCAGTGCCCGGCTCACGTAGCAATACTGGGGACACCATGGTGGGACTAAACGACACCCATCTTGTGGTAAAATCACGCACACGACGACCCGGGAAGCGGTCATAGTTCCAAACCGGCAATGAGACGAAACATACCCACCACGTCTCATCCCAAAATATATATCTATATGTATAATAATCACAAGGGACGACTATGACCTTGGGAATATCCACACCCTGCATTATAAGCCAGGATGCTCACCCTCTACGCACGCAACTTCCCAATGATAGCATGAGCGGGGTATGCTTAACCAATTAAGTATATGTATTATTCACATGCACAATATATATACATCCATATGATCCAATTATAGGATCAAATAATAAACCACCATATACGGTTTAAGTTTCCATACCATGTATGTTCATAACATAAATATATCCATACATTTATATACATACGGATATATATCAACAAATACACACATAACATTATCTATATATATGATAAACTAATTCTCGCTCATATGCGTACTATATATATATACCTAGCTATAAGTATACATAGTTCTCAATATGCAAGCCGTCACCACAATTCCTTTAATTTACCTCGATACGTGAATATAATCCCATACTTGAAACATATTCGATCATTTTCCTATGATGAATAGTCTCCCAAACCATATGTATATATCTATACCTATATATATTCAACATTAGGGCTATCACCCAAGAGTTTGTGTAGGAATCTTTCACTACACATATCATCTATATCTCCGAGTATACTAAAGAATCTAGTAATCATTTTGACTATCGGTATACCTATAACTAATAGTCTATCATCCTCAAGCTCATTCTTTCAATCATCAAATAATCTCATTTCCCTCGATTTCGATTACGGTTCGGTCACTTTTGTGAATACCCTAATCTAAGATCTCCCTAAGAGTTCTTAGCCTCACATCACATCTACACTTACTTTTAATCTCCAATTAGGATTCTCAATCCCAAAGGGTTTCCCCAAAATCTCTATACATAACTCCAAATACATACATGGATACATTTCTCCCAAATTACCCTAAGGAGTCCCCAAAACCCTAAAGTGTGAGAAACTCCTTATGTGTCTCCAAGAACATATCTCTTTCATCTTAAGAGAAGGCCCCAATTCAATAAACCCAACCAAAAAGGGTTTGAATTCACTATGGAGAAAATACCTCAAAATGCCCTGTTTCCGAATCGATTCGGCCCTGTTCCGAATCGATTCGGACTAGCGAATCGATTCGGCCTCCAAGGCGAATCGATTCGGGTCCAAAGACCTGGGCTTCTGCAATAGGCCGAATCGATTCGGCTTGGGGTCCGAATAGATTCGGTCAATGCAGACCTGCTAGTTTTACCAAACCGAATCGATTCGCTTGAGGGGGCGAATCGATTCGGACTTGCAATTTTTGAAGGTTTCATCTGTTTCTTCAAAACCTACGAATTCTAAACCCTAAATTTCTCATTCCAACCCCCAAACCTTCATCAAATCATGATTTTAAACCCATTAACCAACCCAAAGTTGATCCCAATCATTTCTATGTCATTAAATCCATATTTAATCATTGATTTCAAGATTAAACCTAAAATCTAGGTTTTGACATTAATACCCAAAAACCATTTCTTTACCCCACAATTTATGAAATGAAATACACAAATACCTATTTAGCAAGATTAAACACTTGCCTCAGATTTGTAGAGGTTGGATCATCCTCGATGTCGCGGTTGGGCCGGAAATCCCAAGCTTTTCTTCCTCTTTCTCTTCCTTTCCTTCTTCTTCCTTTCTTCCTTTTTCTTTCACTCCTTCTCTATTTGAGAAGGCTTCATCCGTAAGCCTTAAATCCTTTAAAACAACAAACCCAGTTTTAAATGTTAATACACACTTTAAATGACTCGTTTACTCCAATTCGAGCCAAAATAACTTAAAACATTCCGGAGCCGAAATAAAACCCAATGACAGTCATTTTGACTATCTCGACCCTTCCGGGATTGATGGTACCCTCAAAATCATCATCCGGAATAATTTAAAATATTTTCTAGTTTTGGACCTCATTTCCCAAATTCTAAAATTCTCCAATTCAATTAAATTTTATTTTCCCAAAAACTTAATTTCTCAGTCTCCAAAATCGAGGGTTGTTACATACTTCCCCCCCTACAGAAATTTCGTCTGCGAAATTTACGATGAGCCTAGGACCTCAATATCATCTAGTACTTACATCAATCCTCAAGATCACTTTGCCAATCCTTTCTAGTTCTCACGTCAAACTATATAGATATTTACCGATCCCTAAAATCAACTAGCTACCCAGGGCGCCCATACACCCTGTACCCGAGTTTCTACTCGTAAAATCTTAATCAGGCTCCATTAGCCTCAAATTGTAAGATAACCCTCGGTAACATAATCTATAACAATATACTAAATATATAAAAGTTTGAAAATTTACACTGGTTGAACTCTCCTCAATTCCTGACGCTAGCCACCTTCGTGCGGGGGAGGTCTCGCAAGAGAAATCCAAACAAGGAACCCTCCCAATACACTACTGTGTAGCTAGGTCGGGGATTGAGATTAGTTGAACCCGGGTTAAGGTTTTAGAAAAAGATTTTTCATATTTTAGATATTGCCCGAGGGCCTATACAATAATACAATATAAATATATTCCGCGTCTTTCGACACGCCAAACAAACACCTTATGTTTAAGACACAAGGCCTCAACAAATACAATATTCTAACCAATATCTAGTTCTCAAAACTAGCACAACTATGAGCTAAATTATCCGCTCACATACCCCTACTAAACTTTAAATCTCACAACTCTAAAACTCTTTTACATACATTAACGTCTTTCCACAATATAAGTCTCCATTCTTAGGCGCACTATAATCACATGTCCTACCTACCCATAAGACAATAGTCTTATAGTCACTATTCAGCGAACCTTAACATTCCTCACCTCCGGAATTCAATGTTATAACTCTCGACGTTCCCGGTATCGCACAAAGTATGACTTAAACCCAAAGAAAGGTATTCTACCTTATACTTCCATAATCTAATGGTTTCACCTCATCCAAGGATCTCAATTCAGGGTCCTCAACTCCTTCCAGGACAATCATTATCCCTAAGCCTATTTCTTCACAAGAGAAACATCTTCTTCAAAATCCTTCCTAACCATTTTGAAGGATATACACGATGGCGACAATAAAAAACTCCCTCAGTCCTACACAACGAAACTGAGTCTCCAAATTTCTTACTCCCACTTCCCAGAAGGCAATACTCCCAATATTAGGACAACTCCACCTACCTCACATCGGTAAGAGTCACCAAAACCAGGTTTCCTAACTAAGGTTAACAGATTCTCAATCTAAACCTCCCAAGGACTACACTACATGCTTCACCTCGGACTTTCCTTACCAAGACCAAGATTCGCCATTCGAGTAAATTTCCTTTCTTACTCAACTGCCGATAAATCACCTCGAACCACTGCTAGAAATCTCCTCAATATCTCCTCCAGAATCGGGGAAAACAACTACCCCCGATCAAAGCGAACCCAAAATATGCTATGGGTTCCGTACTTCTAAACCTATTCTTTCCTAGACGCCAAAATCTAGGCGACGTCTGGAACGAAACAAGAGCAACTGCTATCAGAACGCCAATCAAGTGAATATACTTCACAGAAGAAAATAACGCGGTGAACACAACAGTCCTAATTATAGGGCTTTATGTCAAGAATGTTAACGGAAGAATGCAGAAACTCGCACAGATCCTAAGGACTCTAGAACCTAATGCTCTGATACCATCTGTAACACCCCGCCTAAAATAATAACGTGTGGCCAGCCCTATACTATATTAAATCAGGAATTCCAGATGGTCCAGTCTCAACATCAACTAACGGTACTATATAATATAGGACTAACTACCCGAAATCATATAAGCGAGATGTTATAAAAATTTTAAAACTTGCAACATACGATAACCCAACACTATGAAACTACTAAAGAATAAGAGAGAGATGCAAGAAGCAATAAGAAATGAAAGGAATCACTATACATGAATATGCCATAAATAAATAAACCCGAATAAGCTGTCGGGTCACAGCAAATACAATAACTCAATGGAATAAATATAAACATATATATAAATATCCCTTGGGTACAAACCCGATATACAACATGAATCCTACCTAGAATTTTAAAGAAGTGGGAAGCGGCTACATGAAACATCCCGCAACAGTCTGCACCTGTCACGGCTCCCAAGACTCTGGATAGAAGGTCATCCGGCATCCATGCGGTAGGATACCTGTGGAAATATATATGTATATACAAGAACGAGAGAAAAGTAAACGGGTCAGAGCCCCGAATGTGTAAAATATTTAGCAAGTGTGTTAACCGTGCGTAATAAATACCGGTGTACTTAATTTCATAAATAAGTGAGACCGCACTCTCATGGAACCCCAACTCACCTCTCATCTAAAGGCGCGCACCTATTCGCGTCCTCAAATTTTAGTTAAATTACCCCCATTGATTTTAGGACAACCTAACTTATCAGGCCTAGCCTGTATCCACGAGAGCTACCTTCCCGTCATAATCTAAGGATCCACCCATTTCTAATCCTATTAGATTATGATTACTACAAATATGCCATAAAAGGCTTAATGAATTCCGATATATAATTAAAGAATTAATAGTCTTAATACGTTACCCCTATATATATATACATAAATATATATATACATATATATATAGGCTAAAATGTAATAATCTATATACTTAATATCATGCACATGGAATATTGGCAAAACCTCTCTCTAATCTCAAACTTGTACTACGTTTCATGCGTGGGGAGTCTCGCAAAGCGAAATCCAAACAAGGAACCGCCCCGTTACACTACTCCTAACAAGGTCAAGACCAGAGATCCGAGATGCCACAAATAGAATTACTTCTCTCAACTCTCGACATGGCACTGCGTTTCGTGCGTGAGGCGTCTGGCAAAGCGAAATCCAAACAAGGAACCCCCTCGTTACACTACTCCTGGGCAATGTCGATCCTAGAGATCCATAATCCTTAACATACTATATAATACTACCTTTACTACTAACTATAACTACTAAAGAAAGGAAGAAGAAAAGAAAAGAAAGAAAACAATTAAGATAAAATAAAAGAACCTCCAATAATATCCTTGGGATGATGTAACCGAAATAATACCTTATGTGCGATACATCAACCCCCATCAACCTAGTACACCATAATCATCTAAGATGTACTTCATAAAAGTCCATATCCTTTCGTCTATAGGATATATATATAAATATATATAGGTATTTATTTCTAACCATATATATATCATCATCAATCCAATAGCCAAGTGTACATACTACATATGATGTACAAGGCCATGCACGTAATATACCCGGCTATATATATCGCCGATAAACTGCATCAATGCTATCATCTTCCCAGTGCCCGGCTCACGTAGCAATACTGGGGCCACCATGGTGGGACTAAACGACACCCATCTTGTGGTAAACTCACGCACACGACGACCCGGGAAGCGGTCATAGCTCCAAACCGGCAATGAGACGAAACATACCCACCACGTCTCATCCCAAAATATATATCTATATGTATAATAATCACAAAGGACGACTATGACCTGGGGAATATCCACACCCTGTATTATAAGCCAGGATGCTCACCCTCTACGCACGCAACTTCCCAATGATAGCATAAGCGGGGTATTCTTAACCAATTAAGAATATGTATTATTCACATGCACAATATATATACATCCATATGATCCAATTATAGGATCAAATAATAAACCACCATATACGGTTTAAGTATCCATACCATGTATGTTCATAACATAAATATATCCATACATTTATATACATACGGATATATATCAACACATACACACATAACCTTATCTATATATATGATAAACTAATTCTCGCTCATATGCGTACGATATATATATATATACCTAGCTATAAGTATACATAGTCCTCAATATGCAAGCCGTCACCACAATTCCTTTAATTTACCTCGATACGTGAATATAATCCCATACTTGAAACATATTCGATCATTTTCCTATGATGAATAGTCTCCCAAACCATATGTATATATCTATACCTATATATATTCAACATTAGGGCTATCACCCAAGAGTTTGTGTAGGAATCTTTCACTACACATATCATCTATATCTCCGAGTATACTAAAGAATCTAGTAATCATTTTGACTATCGGTATACCTATAACTAATAGTCTATCAGCCTCAAGCTCATTCTTTCAATCATCAAATAATCTCATTTCCCTCGATTTCGATTACGGTTCGGTCACTTTTGTGAATACCCTAATCTAAGATCTCCCTAAGAGTTCTTAGCCTCACATCACATCTACACTTACTTTTAATATCCAATTAGGATTCTCAATCCCAAAGGGTTTCCCCAAAATCTCTATACATAACTCCAAATACATACATGGATACATTTCTCCCAAATTACCCTAAGGAGTCCCCAAAACCCTAAAGTGTGAGAAACTCCTTATGTGTCTCCAAGAACATATCTCTTTCATCTTAAGAGAAGGCCCCAATTCAATAAACCCAACCAAAAAGGGTTTGAATTCACTATGGAGAAAAAACCTCAAAATGCCCTGTTTCCGAATCGATTCGGCCCTGTTCCGAATCGATTCGGACTAGCGAATCGATTCGGCCTCCAAGGCGAATCGATTCGGGTCCAAAGACCTGGGCTTCTGCAATAGGCCGAATCAATTCGGCTTGGGGTCCGAATAGATTCGGTCAATGCAGACCTGCTAGTTTTACCAAACCGAATCGATTCGCTTGAGGGGGCGAATCGATTCGGACCTGCAATTTTTGAAGGTTTCATCTGTTTCTTCAAAACCTACGAATTCTAAACCCGAAATTTCTCATTCCAACCCCCAAACCTTCATCAAATCATGATTTTAAACCCATTAACCAACCCAAAGTTGATCCCAATCATTTCTATGTCATTAAATCCATATTTAATCATTGATTTCAAGATTAAACCTAAAATCTAGGTTTTGACATTAATACCCAAAAACCATTTCTTTACCCCACAATTTATGAAATGAAATACACAAATAGCTATTTAGCAAGATTAAACACTTGCCTCAGATTTGTAGAGGTTGGATCATCCTCGATGTCGCGGTTGGGCCGGAAATCCCAAGCTTTTCTTCCTCTTTCTCTTCCTTTCCTTCTTCTTCCTTTCTTCCTTTTTCTTTCTCTCTTTCTCTATTTGAGAAGGCTTCATCCGTAAGCCTTAAATCCTTTAAAACAACAAACCCAGTTTTAAATGTTAATACACACTTTAAATGACTCGTTTACTCCAATTCGAGCCAAAATAACTTAAAACATTCCGGAGCCGAAATAAAACCCAATGACAGTCATTTTGACTATCTCGACCCTTCCGGGATTGATGGTACCCTCAAAATCATCATCCGGAATACTTTAAAATATTTTCTATTTTTGGACCTCATTTCCCAAATTCTAAAATTCTCCAATTCAATTAAATTTTATTTTCCCAAAAACTTAATTTCTCAGTTTCCAAAATCGAGGGTTGTTACATACTTCCCCCCTTACAGAAATTTCGTCCGCGAAATTTACGATGAGCCTAGGACCTCAATATCATCTAGTCCTTACATCAATCCTCAAGATCACTTTGCCAATCCTTTCTAGTTCTCACGTCGAACTATATAGATCCTTACCGATCCCTAAAATCAACTAGCTACCCAGGGCGCCCATACACCCTGTACCCGAGTTTCTACTCATAATATCTTAATCAGGCTCCATTAGCCTCAAATTGTAAGATAACCCTCGGTAACATAATCTATAACAATATACTAAATATATAAAAGTTTGAAAATTTACACTGGTTGAACTCTCCTTAATTCCTGACGCTAGCCACGTTCGTGCGGGGGAGGTCTCGCAAGCGAAATCCAAACAAGGAGCCCTCCCAATACACTACTGTGTAGCTAGGTTGGGGATTGAGATTAGTTGAACCCGGGTAAAGGTTTTAGAAAATGATTTTTCATATTTTAGATATTGCCCGAGGGCCTATACAATAATACAATATAAATATATTCCGCGTCTTTCGACACGCCAAACAAACACCTTATGTTTAAGACACAAGGCCTCAACAAATACAATATTCTAACCGATATCTAGTTCTCAAAACTAGCACAACTATGAGCTAAATTATCCGCTCACATACCCCTACTAAACTTTAAATCTCACAACTCTAAAACTCTTTTACATACATTAACGTCTTTCCACAATATAAGTCTCCCTTCTTAGGCGCACTATAATCACATGTCCTACCTACCCATAAGACAATAGTCTTATAGTCACTATTCAGCGAACCTTAACATTCCTCACCTCCGGAATTCAATATTATAACTCTCGACGTTCCCGGTATCGCACAAAGTATGACTTAAACCCAAAGAAAGGTATTCTACCTTATACTTCCATAATCTAATGGTTTCACCTCATCCAAGGATCTCAATTCAGGGTCCTCAACTCCTTCCAGGACAATCATTATCCCTAAGCCTATTTCTTCACAAGAGAAACATCTTCTTCAAAATCCTTCCTAACCATTTTGAAGGATATACACGATGGCAACAACCAAAAACTCCCTCAGTCCTACACAACGAAACTGAGTCTCCAAATTTCTTACTCCCACTTCCCAGAAGGCAATACTCCCAATATTAGGACAACTCCACCTACCTCACATCGGTAAGAGTCACCAAAACCAGGTTTCCTAACTAAGGTTAACAGATTCTCAATCTAAACCTCCCAAGGACTACACTACATGCCTCACCTCGGACTTTCCTTACCAAGACCAAGATTCGCCATTCGAGTAAATTTCCTTTCTTACTCAACTGCCGATAAATCACCTCGAACCACTGCTAGAAATCTCCTCAATATCTCCTCCAGAATCGGGGAAAACAACTACCCCCGATCAAAGCGAACCCAAAATATGCTATGGGTTCCGTACTTCTAAACCTATTCTTTCCTAGACGCCAAAATCTAGGCGACGTCTGAAACGAAACAAGAGCAACTGTTATCAGAACGCCAATCAAGTGAATATACTTCACAGAAGAAAATAACGCGGTGAACACAGTAGTCCTAATTATAGGGCTTTATGTCAAGAATGTTAACGGAAGAATGCAGAAACTCGCACAGATCCTAAGGACTCTAGAACCTGATGCTCTGATACCATCTGTAACACCCCGCCTAAAATAATAACGGGTGGCCAGCCCTATACTATATTAAATCAGGAATTCCAGATGGTCCAGTCTCAACATCAACTAACGGTACTATATAATATAGGACTAACTACCCGAAATCATATAAGCGAGATGTTATAAAAAATTTAAAACTTGCAACATACGATAACCCAACACTATGAAACTACTAAAGAATAAGAGAGAGATGCAAGAAGCAATAAGAAATGAAAGGAATCACTATACATGAATATGCCATAAATAAATAAACCCGAATAAGCTGTCGGGTCACAGCAAATACAATAACTCAATGGAATAAATATAAACATATATATAAATATCCCTTGGGTACAAACCCGATATACAACATGAATCCTACCTAGAATTTTAAAGAAGTAGGAAGCGGCTACTTGAAACATCCCGCAACAGTCCGCACCTGTCACGGCTCCCAAGACTCTGGATAGAAGGTCATCCGGTATCCATGCGGTAGGATACCTGTGGAAATATATATGTATATACAAGAAGGAGAGAAAAGTAAACGGGTCAGAGCCCCGAATGTGTAAAATATTTAGCAAGTGTGTTAACCGTGCGTAATAAATACCGGTGTACTTAATTTCATAAATAAGTGAGACCGCACTCTCATGGAACCCCAACTCACCTCTCATCTAAAGGCGCGCACCTATTCGCGTCCTCAAATTTTAGTTAAATTACCCCCATTGATTTTAGGACAACCTAACTTATCAGGCCTAGCCTATATCCATGAGAGCTACCTTCCCGTCATAATCTAAGGATCCACCCATTTCTAATCCTATTAGATTATGATTACAACAAATATGCCATAAAAGGCTTAATGAATTCCGATATATAATTAAAGAATTAATAGTCTTAATACGTTACCCCTATATATATATACATAAATATATATATACATATATATATATGCTAAAATGTAATAATCTATATACTTAATATCATGCACATGGAATATTGGCAAAACCTCTCTCTAATCTCAAACTTGTACTACGTTTCATGCGTGGGGAGTCTCGCAAAGCGAAATCCAAACAAGGAACCGCCCCGTTACACTACTCCTAACAAGGTCAAGACCAGAGATCCAAGATGCCACAAATAGAATTACTTCTCTCAACTCTCGACATGGCACTGCGTTTCGTGCGTGAGGCGTCTCGCAAAGCGAAATCCAAACAAGGAACCCCCTCGTTACACTACTCCTGGGCAATGTCGATCCTAGAGATCCATAATCCTTAACATACTATATAATACTACCTTTACTACTAACTATAACTACTAAAGAAAGGAAGAAGAAAAGAAAAGAAAGAAAACAATTAAGATAAAATAAAAGAACCTCCAATAATATCCTTGGGATGATGTAACCGAAATAATACCTTATGTGCGATACATCAACCCCCATCAACCTAGTACACCATAATCATCTAAGATGTACTTCATAAAAGTCCATATCCTTTCGTGTATAGGATATATATATAAATATATATATATATATATATATATATATATATATATATATATATATATATATATATATATATATATATAGGTATTTATTTCTAACCATATATATATCATCATCAATCCAATAGCCAAGTGTACATACTACATATGATGTACAAGGCCATGCACATAATATACCCGGCTATATATATCGCCGATAAACTGCATCAATGCTATCATCTTCCCAGTGCCCGGCTCACGTAGCAATACTGGGGCCACCATGGTGGGACTAAACGACACCCATCTTGTGGTAAAATCACGCACACAACGACCCGAGAAGCGGTCATAGCTCCAAACCGGCAATGAGACGAAACATACCCACCACGTCTCATCCCAAAATATATATCAATATGTATAATAATCACAAGGGACGACTATGACCTGGGGAATATCCACACCCTGTATTATAAGCCAGGATGCTCACCCTCTACGCACGCAACTTCCCAATGATAGCATGAGCGGGGTATTCTTAACCAATTAAGTATATGTATTATTCACATGCACAATATATATACATCCATGTGATCCAATTATAGGATCAAATAATAAACCACCATATACGGTTTAAGTATCCATACCATGTATGTTCATAACATAAATATATCCATACATTTATATACATACGGATATATATCAACACATACACACATAACCTTATCTATATATATGATAAACTAATTCTCGCTCATATGCGTACGATATATATATATACCTAGCTATAAGTATACATAGTCCTCAATATGCAAGCCGTCACCACAATTCCTTTAATTTACCTCGATACGTGAATATAATCCCATACTTGAAAAATATTCGATCATTTTCCTATGATGAATAGTCTCCCAAACCATATGTATATATCTATACCTATATATATTCAACATTAGGGCTATCACCCAAGAGTTTGTGTAGGAATCTTTCACTACACATATCATCTATATCTCCGAGTATACTAAAGAATCTAGTAATCATTTTGACTATCGGTATACCTATAACTAATAGTCTATCAGCCTCAAGCTCATTCTTTCAATCATCAAATAATCTCATTTCCCTCGATTTCGATTACGGTTCGGTCACTTTTGTGAATACCCTAATCTAAGATCTCCCTAAGAGTTCTTAGCCTCACATCACATCTACACTTACTTTTAATCTCCAATTAGGATTCTCAATCCCAAAGGGTTTCCCCAAAATCTCTATACATAACTCCAAATACATACATGGATACATTTCTCCCAAATTACCCTAAGGAGTCCCCAAAACCCTAAAGTGTGAGAAACTCCTTATGTGTCTCCAAGAACATATCTCTTTCATGTTAAGAGAAGGCCCCAATTCAATAAACCCAACCAAAAAGGGTTTGAATTCACTATGGAGAAAATACCTCAAAATGCCCTGTTTCCGAATCGATTCGGCCCTGTTCCGAATCGATTCGGACTAGCGAATCGATTCGGCCTCCAAGGCGAATCGATTCGGGTCTAAAGACCTGGGCTTCTGCAATAGGCCGAATCGATTCGGCTTGGGGTCCGAATAGATTCGGTCAATGCAGACCTGCTAGTTTTACCAAACCGAATCGATTCGCTTGAGGGGGCGAATCGATTCGGACCTGCAATTTTTGAAGGTTTCATCTGTTTCTTCAAAATCTACGAATTCTAAACCCTAAATTTCTCATTCCAACCCCCAAACCTTCATCAAATCATGATTTTAAACCCATTAACCAACCCAAAGTTGATCCCAATCATTTCTATGTCATTAAATCCATATTTAATCATTGATTTCAAGATTGAACCTAAAATCTAGGTTTTGACATTAATACCCAAAAACCATTTCTTTACCCCACAATTTATGAAATGAAATACACAAATAGCTATTTAGCAAGATTAAACACTTGCCTCAGATTTGTAGAGGTTGGATCATCCTCGATGTCGCGGTTGGGCCGGAAATCCCAAGCTTTTCTTCCTCTTTCTCTTCCTTTCCTTCTTCTTCCTTTCTGCCTTTTTCTTTCTCTCTTTCTCTATTTGAGAAGGCTTCATTCGTAAGCCTTAAATCCTTTAAAACAACAAACCCAGTTTTAAATGTTAATACACACTTTAAATGACTCGTTTACTCCAATTCGAGCCAAAATAACTTAAAACATTCCGGAGCCGAAATAAAACCCAATGACAGTCATTTTGACTATATCGACCCTTCCGGGATTGATGGTACCCTCAAAATCATCATCCGGAATACTTTAAAATATTTTCTATTTTTGGACCTCATTTCCCAAATTCTAAAATTCTCCAATTCAATTAAATTTTATTTTCCCAAAAACTTAATTTCTCAGTCTCCAAAATCGAGGGTTGTTACAAATACAAGTTGTAAGACTGCTAGCGCTTAGTTGGTTGTACATAGTGACTTTTCAGCTGTTGGTCAGGCCTCCCAGTTGGTCGAGTAACTATGTTGGTCGGGTTTCCTTGTTGGTCGGAGAATTATGTTGGGAGGGCTTCCTAATTGGTCGGGATTTTCTATCATGCTGACGTGGAGTTGTGCGCATAGGATAACACATCCTGGCTTGTAATGAGTCCATGTAGGATGGTAAATCTTGGTATCAACAGTGACTATCACTCTCTATGACATAATTTGATTATTACTATTCACTTAGTGATTATTTAGCATAAATATTAGCCATTAACTCTCCTGAATAATATTTAAATAAACTCAAAATAATTAATTCAATTAAATTAAGACACACTAATAATTTAAGTTAGCCAAATTAATTAAATATATAATTTTAAAAAAATATGGTGTGTTATAGAAATTTGAACATTATATATAAGACAATTAAATTGAAAGTATAATAGTCATGCTCATTTTCAAAAGTACTCTAAAAATTTATTCTCAAATTTCGGTAATTGTTTATTAGATATAGAGTATGAAAATCCTTACAATGTGCCTGTGCAACGCGTGGGGCTTTTAACTAGTATCTAGAAATTTAAACTCTATTGTTGGATGACATTAAGACCCCCACATGTAAATTGAGAACACTTTAGGATTAAAAGATCATAAATTCCCTTAAAAATTCTAAACTTTGGACATCTATATAAACCTCTCAATGCCAATCATACGAATCAATTAATGTCTCATTAAGATTAAATGATAATATTTTACTCCAAACCATTAATTGAAGTTACAATTTTTGAAGATTAATATTCATCTTTAAGATATTAATTAATCAATCCTTAAGACAAATATTTTCGAAGACCTAACCCATTTCCTCATGACTTTGACATCATCAATAAGTCAAAATCATATCAAACCATAAGCTCTGAATTTATCCCAATGTACACACAATGTTAAAAAAATGATAAAAGGAGATAGTTCGAAAAAAAATATCCCAAGTAATTATAAGAACCCCCTAATATTATAAAATAATTTACCTTGAAAAATTGAAACTTGTTTTCCCAGTTTAAAAGCAACGTGAAGATTGGTTATGCAGACATCTCTAATAACAAGGTTAATGCCTATTGAACACTACTCTTATTTTTATTAAATTGAATATCTTGATGTGATTTTTTGACGGCTTTAAAATAACAAAAAATATTTAAAATGAAATAGTTGAGTAAATTCATAAGAATATTTTTTTTTATTTTCACATAGCGTAGCTTTCTTTCGGTTTGTTCATTATTTTTCGATTAAATTTATATTCTCCAAATTCACTAGTGAGTACCTACGAAGCAATGCTAATGTTAATATTTAAATGTTACCCTCGTTAACACTTGTATTAGGATTCAAAAAAACTCACATATGTCACCATCGTGTTGTAAACCCTAACTAGCCACCTTTAATCATGGTCACTAGTTGTTCGTATGTTTTTTGGCCATGGAGTTTTGAGGGAAAGGTAAGTGGTGGTTCCGGTATCTCTCGCTCTCTTTTAGTCTGAATTTTAATCAATTTGTGACGTGGTGATGGTTTTTACTACTAATTATCAATTTTATTCATGTCAAGTTTTTTTAAATGAAAAATATTAGCAACATAGATATAATATGCAGTACTCCATTCATATTAGGTAATCATATACAACAACAAAGATGATTCCCAAGGGAATACGCATATTATTTATAAAATCGTAGACCATTTTAGATAGAGACACATAATCCCATAGGTTTATTATTAATATCTATAACAAGACGACTTCTTATCATAGATAATAATTATCAGGTATTTGGAGTAGCCAACAGTTGGCCTTTATGAGACTTGAACATTTCCAGCATTTCTTTCTCCCCATCTTTAAACTACTCTTCAGTGATTTCGGGCACCATCTTTGGTATGGAAAGTGGTTGTGTTCTTGTAGACAGATCTGTCGTTGGCCGAGGGTTCGAGATTTTTACAGATAGTAATCGACTCAAGTCCATCCATAAACTTACCGCAGTCAGTTATGGTATGTGTGTAAGTGAAATTGTTCTTGTCTACTTCATCAGTGTGGAGCTTCATGCCTTTGAACACGCTGTCTGCATATTAGACGAATACAAAACATTGTCAATGCACTGTGTGTAAATAAGAAAGGATTATTTGTACTTTCAGATTCGTTGGTTTTTCATATTTGTATTTGTTGTATACCTTAGACTTTCACCACAATTTTTTGAAATTATAACTAGTCAAATAACCATGTTCAACCATTGGGATTCATAAATATTGCGTGTCACATGTAATGATTTACTGACGATCGTACCACAAAATATCTTTGTTATTTGCTGCCTAGAGCGGTATAAAAAAATTTATCTGTGAATTTAATTAACAAAAAATTCTTTGTTAATTAAAAAGTAAAAAGACGTGGTATGGTGTAAATAACTATAAACAAATGACACCAAATGTCCACCTATTGAGAGTTCAGAGTGAAAATAGTAAAAAAAAGCTGACCCCAAACAACAAATATAAAAAAACTATTATGCGAGTAATTATATAAAGCGAATGTGTAAAGCGTAGGGATGAAAAATGGAAACAACCTTGATGAAAAGAATGGGGACTCTAATTGAGACATACGTCTTGTCACTTTAAACATATGGCTGTGATAAAATATTCTCTTTCATTCTTTTAGTGAATGAAGACAAACGACCGTGTATAAAAAATTCATTTTTGTATAAAAAATTAAATTATAGAAAACAAGCATATCCACTGCATTTGCCTTTGGAATTTTAAACTGTCATCTGGATTTTATGAATGTTATCACAACTCCGGAAGTGGTATTTACTGTGAGGTTTGAGGTTACAAAATTCCAAGTCCATTCCAGGATAATATAATACATAGAAGGGCAATTCAATATTGACATTTAAAAAATAAATAAAAAAATCCTTGTGTTTGCCCCCATTTATTTTTTGTAAACTAATTTAATTTTCAAAAATTGGCTCGTATTACTCATAACCAACAATTCAATGTTTCAAGATTACTAATGCCCCTTTTTAATGCATAATAACGTAATTTGGGTTTTGTATCCGAGTATAACAGGGCCAAAGCCAAAATAAGTCAAAATTATTTTTTAGACTCATTTCTCTCTTTGTGCGTGAATCCACAACTTAGAGAATATTAAAAAAAATTATGAAATTACGAACCATTTTTTAAATTTTAAAATTATGGTTTTCAATAGTTATGTCATTATATTTTTTAAACAATTCATATGTTTTTCTAATTTTACATTAAATATTGGGAACTCTAAAAATTTGAAAATGATTGTTGTGGAAAACTATTAAAATTACAAATTTTAATATGGCCCAAATTTTGAAATATATTTGCTTTCAAATTTCCTTCCTGTTTCATAATAAAAAATGCAGTATAATACAATCATATGTTTGTTCCTGGCATATACGAGCACTATAGGGTTGATGTAATCTAAATAGGGTAATTGCGTTTGGGTGCCCTTTTTTATTATTTCCAAGAGGACTCTTCAAATTCTCTACACAACAGTTCATAGCAATCTTCATCTATACGAATTATGAATTCATGTTACACTCCCAAACAGCTAATGAATCTCTTCACTACACCCTATTATCCCTCCAATTCCCTTCTTTTCCACTTTCTTTCTTCATTTCCACATATTTCATATGTCCTTTCACCTATCCATCTATCTCTATATCTACCGTGGATGATAATAATAAAACATCTACTTCTTCAACTTATTTGATTCACTCTTGTGATATGTGGTATTTTAGACTTGGTCATGTAAATAAGGCATCTATTAAAAAATTAATGTTTTGGGGAAACATACCAAAATATGATATTTCTACCCATTCTAAATGTGAAATATATGTTGAATCAAAATACGCTAAAAAAAACTTTTCCAATTGCCGAAAGAAGTTCAACTGTTATAAGTTTAATACATTCTATTTTGAAATTGGGTTTTTTCGTTTAATTTGCATATATTATTTCCAATAACATGTTCTAAGAAGTGGAAAATGGATCGCGGTTTTGTCCCATTCCTAAATCCTTACACAATAACATCGGTGATCAACGACAAGTACAGGTTTTTATATTCATGCCTTTTAACAATTTGTTTATGAGATGACCAAAAATATTAAGTAAAAGGTTAGTTTGATAAAAAAAATTATGCCATGTTTGTATAAAGGTACTCAACCGTAATCGTTACAAGAGTGTGCTCCTTCAAGC
This sequence comes from Sambucus nigra, assembly GCA_949130495.1. NCBI lineage: Eukaryota > Viridiplantae > Streptophyta > Magnoliopsida > Dipsacales > Adoxaceae > Sambucus > Sambucus nigra. The sequence goes on along the minus strand of OX422218.1, from coordinate 32,239,783 downwards.
TGTTGTGAACTGCCACAAAGAACGAATATCTATTCCAACATTTAATTGTCCATCCCCTTATGCCGTGATTGGCCCTCCCTAGAATTAGTACATAATGATCAACCTATATTCTATATAAATTTTACCGACGGAAAATACCATCAGAAATTTTGGAATAGAAGACTTGCAAATTTCTACCCAAAGTTGCTTAGACATGTCCAGGGCCTCTTTTACTTAAATCTTTTGTGATACCAAGTTATCAATCTTGAACAATCAAATAATTTTAGGGCGAGACATGAAATCAAAACATTTTAGTGCAACCAAATGACGTGTCGGATCACCATTGATTAGTTTGTGGCCTCCACTTTTGTTGGGCCTATGTAGAACCCAGACACAAGCCAATATGTTTATGATGTGTTGCACCAAATATCTCAATTTTATAATTATTTGTGGAAGTACCCTTAGCAAACACTATGTAACATTAACATCCGCTTGTATTTTTTCTCTCATACAAATGATAAGCAACCTATTGGATAATTTATTACCTTATCTTCTTCCATGTAAGGTATGTCTGATATGACCTCTTCCATGTTTTAAATTAACAGTTTAAAAAAGAAGTGTCAAATTTAATCAACTTGAGTTAGTCACGTTCACGATCACGACTTTCTCAACTGAGAAGTTTTAATTTTCACTCTTTGTCAATAATGAGTTTAAAACATAATTCCATCGACAACCCATTAAATTAGACATTAATAAGATTACAGGGAAAAAACATAGTGTAGATGAATTAGATAAAGTTTTTAACAAGTGTGTCATTTAATAATTGATATGTATGACAACAAAGTTAATGTAATTTTTTTTATTTTTTTATCTTTTTATCTTTCTATTTTTTGCTGGAAGCTCCAATTTGTACTTCACATGAGCTTTACATTGCATGTGGCGTAAATTGCATATACTATTTTATCATTTTTTATAAGCATTATCTTGTTTTTGAGTGAATGTGTTTTTTCATACTGACTTCTTAGCAAGCATGTTTGATTTATCATGGTTTATGTAAATATTACCAATATTTTTACTTTTTTAGTAAGGTAATATTTATTTCATTCTTTGAGCTAATTATATTATATAATAAAGTTCTTAGTAAGAAAATAAAAAAATAGAACAAGGCTATGAGATTAAACTTTTCCTTAGAGTGTTATTTGTATGATTTAGGATAAAAACCATAGGGCTGGCATATGTATGAAGATTGAAAAAATCATACGTGTAGGTATTGGATATTTTTATATATGGTATATGCATTATTTTTACAAAACGATTATGAGAATAATATGGCCCGGGCATCGCGAAGGTTTATACCTGATAATGTTATAAATTGCTTTACAAACATTTATTTTTACTTTACACTTAGCATTTCCACACGGACATTACTTAAAACCCATTTACATCCCCAAAAGGCATGTTTTTCACTTCTAAGTATTTTATTCTCATGGTAAAATAAAACGCTTGTATACCCACCCAAGAACTAAGACTTTTCAAGTGTCCATCCATGCCCCCAAAGTCCTTTCGAATAACTATGAACCAAAAACCAAATCCTTGTCGAGTTTTTCTACATTGCCTCCCGGATTTAAGATCTGGGTGTTTATACGGAATTAACCGATTCTGGCCGCATGCCTAGAAAAAGATAATATTTTTCATCGACTCGCATAGAGAAAATGGCGTAGGTATGCCACCACATCCGATCAGGAGAGGATCGTGAAAACCCCTGGTATATTGATAATCACGAAAAAAGTTCTCAACAAACATAAAAATGTTCCTTGTTTATATAAAATCTAATACTATTTATCCTCTTTTTCTTTCTTACCTGACTTTTCATCCTCTACAAAATATTTGCATTCTACTTCCATGACAGTTGAAGAATCATATTAAAGATGTACATAATATTTTTTATTAAAATTTCAATCTAAATACATTTTAATCTTTAATATAACCCTAGAGATTATGTAACTACATTTTTTGGAATAATTATTCAATAATGGTTATTTTATTGAAGCAACTTCAGATACTCCACATCTCTTGAGTTAGTATCACATTTTTCTTCACTTTTAATTTAATTATTTATAATATAGTCTTGCCCGCGTATCGTGTGGGTTTACCCCTAATATATATATATATATATATATATATGTTGTGTAATATTTGAGGCGGAACATTGGGGCTTTACGTGTGACAGTTTTAAATAGTGCCAGATTGAATCTAAGATTCATAGGAACTCACAATTCACTTACAAAAGTCTGCACTCCATTGTGGGCCCATTCGCCTTAATTCGAATACACTAGATTACACACCCAAACAACCCTTCTAATTAATCTTAGTCATTTACTATGTCATAATCTCCAGTGCACACAAATATCCTATATTCGTCTTTATCCTTCTTGTAGTCTCACATATACCCATTCTCTATTGCTATTTCCCCCCATAACACAAACACCTTTCTAAAACCTCCTAATCCCAAAACCCTTGACCTCTGAATCAACCAAACCATTGTGGTTGGGATCACCATCACACCCCCTCCATCAAAGCCGAGTAAAAAAAATTGGTTGAAACTCCATTTTAACGTACCCATTTCTTTGTAAAGACCAAACACATCAAATCCCATAATCACATTACTGGAGATTGGAACTAACCTTTTCAAATTTGCGAATATGTTATGATTCCTGATTTTACACTTTTTAAAAATAACGTATGATTTTTATGTGGATCAAATTTGATTTTTAGCTTTTTCATATGATATAGAGTCTTTTCTTTTCTTTCTTCTCCGACGTACTATTTGTTATAGAAGCTCAAAGTTTTGGAATCTAATTTGATATTTTGGTTTTTTTCTATGAGTTATATATTTTAAATCTCAATACGGTACAAGTTTTGAATATGTAACAAAATTTGAGTTAGTTATGGATAAATGATTCAATTATTTTAGGGTTGAAAAATTCATCAATTGTGTTTATTGCTATCTAGGGATTATCGGCAAACATGATTGGAGATACATTCGTTTATTTGTTGCATTTTGTAAGCTAGTCTAATTTTCCCAATGATTTTAGCTTGTTGGTTATTAATTGATGTCAGTTGCTCAATTGTCGCTCGTTGTTTATTATTTGGAGGTAGTCCTAATGCACCTATATTCTTATTCGAAATATTTTGCAAGACCATCAAGTATAAGCCTCTATTTTACTATGCTTTAATTTTAAAATTATGCCCTTTGACTATCTTTTATGAAGATATATTCAATATATCAGTATTAGTTCATTTAGATTTATAAGCATTATCATATTGTGATTTTAAAATGAAAGGAATTGAGCATTCATTTTACCCTTCTAATTTTGAACTTTAATAACATTAAATTAGTTACTTTTGTCATTTGGTAGGTTGTTAAAAAAATAATGAGAAATGAAGAAGGTGATGGAAGAAGAGAGCTACATCATTGGTAACTGTAATATATCCATTGAAATTTAATTCCATTTATCCTAAAAGTTCTAAATTCACTCTTTTTTATTGGGGTTCCATTTTTAGTATGAAATTTAATTATTCAATTCCAAGAATGGAAATTTTGTAGTTCGTATTTATATAATGCGATTTGAATTTTTTTAATTTCATTTAGTTATTTTAGGTTTGAATTTATTTCAGATATTATTGATGTACAGATATCTATGGTATATAATATATAATTTTATTTAGTAGGATGTTGAACTAAGTGTGGGATTGCTTATTTAAAAGTAGATCCTCTTACCTTCCCTGCTGGCATGTCACCTCCTCCACATTACGACCATCGTCCAATGTATTTTTTGCTCCCCCACTCATGGTAATCTGTCACCATTCAAAACAACCAAATTTCTTTCATAGATTTGACTTTTATGTGCTTCTTTTGAAATTTCTTAAAGAATGTAATACCCCGTATTTTCTTATAAATAAATAATGAAATATTATTTTTGGAATTAAAATTTTTTTGGGAAATTGGACGTAAATAAAAAATTTATTTAAAAATGTTAGAGTTGAAATTTTCTACTTAGTTATATTTATGCGTTACTAATTTATGTGCGACAAATATTAAAACTAACTATTATTGACATAAATAATTTGGAACACATTTAGGGACTCATATGGACTGGTTTAAATCATTTAGGCCTTCAAAAATATTCATGGGACAATAATATATAGGCTAGGGAAGTTTTCAGCCAATTAGATTATGGATTCGGGTCTGTTTGGGGGCCAAAAGTTTGGCTTAGGGCGCAACTCGGGATTAAACACCTAATTAGAGGTTAAGTCGGGTAAACCACTCCCCCACTATCATTCTAGAAACCTAAAAATCACAGTTACGGGAAGGAGAAGGAAAAACACCAAAGAAAGAAAAAAAGGGTAAGAACAAAGGAGGAACCAAAGAATAAAATCAAAGGACATTTCCTCGACCATTTTTAAGGCAAAAATTCCCTCAATTAATTTGTGTTACTCAAAATATTTCTTAATAAATGACATTTATTCTTTATTACTTTTATGGGATTTAGGATTGATTTGTTTAATTGGATGATGAATAATGCATGTGGAGGCTTGAGAATAAGTGTAGAAATTGTCCCAGAAATTAGGTATCGAAATCTGTACATTGATGTTACATTTCCCTAAGTTTTTTATAGTTATTTAAGGATAATCGAATAACTAATGTAGAGGATCTTTTTGGTAAATTGTGGACTGAAATTTGGTTGATATCAAGATAAATGATCCCTTACTATGTGACAACCCGCTCCAAATAATAACGGTTGGCCATCCCTATACTACATAAATCAGGTATCCCAGATGGCACAGTCTCAACATCAACTACAAAACACTACAATATAAGGCTAACTACATGAAATCATTAAGTGCGAATTGTCAAAAATTTAAAACTTTTTATTTTTGACAACAACAACAATAAAACCAATAATGCACACAACCAACAATATACAACTAACTATGATGTGAAATGTGCATGCTCCAATAATAAAAGAGTACAATACATTGTACAACGAAAATCTCAACAATGAATTACCCGAATATGCTGTCGGGTAAAAGACAATACAATAATCTGAGAATGGGATATGAAAGTGTTAATCTACAACACTTGAATACTAACTCAATTCAACTGAATCTTAATCTAGATGTACAATATATAGGAATCGACTAAAGCAAAGTGCCGCAACAGTCCGCTACTGCTACAGCTCCACAATCCTGAATGGAGGAACATCAAAGGCGTCCTTATGGAGGAACACCTGAAGTAATACAATATATACAAGGAGGAGGGAAACTATAAACGGGACAGAGCTCGAGTTTGGAAAACATTTTATAGCAAGTGTATTAAAATGCATAATAATTATAAATGCATTATTACATGATTTAGTTGGGATCGAACTCTCCATAATAATTCAACTCACCTCTCATCTAAAGCGCCCACTAAACGTATGCACGTCATCTCCAAAATGGATGTCCGGTTCTAATTTGGTAAGAGGCTTCTAACTTAAACACAAAGAAAAATCATCTAACCTATTTCCCAATACATTCGTTCCCATAATTTATAAGTTATATACATTCACTTTAATGTAATAGTTATAGTTATCTTTATAATGTTCAATTGTTGAAAATATAAAGTTGCATGATCCAATCATGTCCACATCATCACAATACATCAACAAGCTCATTTACTAGAATTTATATTCTAGTGATGCCCATATAAGGCATGAAACAATATATATAATTATTATAGATGAGTTATTAGCATCAAGAGTTAAGTACTAAACTCCACCCGATTCTCAACACGGTATTGCGTCTCGTGCGTGGGACGTCTCGCCGAAGCGAAATCCAAACAAGGAACCCCCCTGTTACACTACTCCTGACCGTATCGATCCTCGGGGCTCATTATGCCCTCATTGCAATATCCATGTAACCCAAATGATTATTAACCAATTTTAATTAATTAATATTCCCAATTCTTAACAGTACACAATGTTTCATGCGTGGGACGTCTCGCCGAAGCGAAATCAAAACAAGGAACCCCCCGTTACACTACTCCTAGCACTGTCGATTGTCGGGATAGGTGATATATATGTATATATAAATATGAGAATTAAGGACTAAACTTATCCCCAAGTTCCAACATTACACTGCGGTTCGTGCGTGGGACGTCTCGCCGAGGCGAAATCCAAATAAGGAACCCCCCCGATACACTAATCCCGGCAATGTCGGTCGTTGAGGTCCATTATTCCCTTGACCCCCAAATACAAACACAAACAATAATAACCATCCAACCGAGTTGTAACTCGAAGGACGCAGGCTCACATGCTATCATCTTCCAGCAGCCCATATACGTAGCAAACTGGGGCCACCTGGTGGGGTTCAACGACACCCACCTCTTGATCAACTCATGCACACTATGTCCCGGGAAGCGGTCATAGTTCCTAACCGGCAAGTGAGAGCGTCACATACCCCCGAACTCTCACCCCCAAAATAATAGATATATATATCATAAATGTCATTTGGTGACCACCAAGGACGACTATGACCTGGGGAATATCCACATCCTGCATTACTAGTCAGAATGCTCACCCTCTACGCACGAAACTTCCCAATGATAGCAAGGAGGGGGTATGCTTAACATGTATATACACCATCATATAAGGTATACATACATCCCACATAATAAAGATATACCATTTTATATAAGGTATACCTGCAACATCATATTCATTTTCATTATACGCCCTTAGACGAAATTTGATTAACATCATTGTTTAGTATATCCCTCTCTTGATACACTAACCGTCAATACTCACACATATACCCCACTTAGTGTATACTATACTAATTCTCTCTTGAAGCTCTCATGTCTCTTCTAGTATGAATTGTCTTTAAATTCTATTTAAGTTAAGGATATTTTATATCCTATTGCACCTCAATTTACATTTCTCATTGTGTGAGATATCTCCCAAATCAATGATCAATAAGGATATTTCTATATCCATATGCACATCGAAATGCATTTATCATTTTCCATTCATAATAGGGTTCAATTCATTTTATGAACCTTTTTAAAGTTATCCCATTTGGGATTGGATCCTAAGATCCGGCATCTCAAAGATATTCTCATTCTCAGATCGTGAAATTTATTTATTATCAGCAAATAACATCCCAAATAAAAGTGGGCTTCCCCACTTAGAGAAATCCCAAAATCTACAATCGGTATTCTTCAAATACAAACCTAAATACTTCTAAGATTTTTCTCCAAATTGATATACTCATTTGGATTCTCACTTATCAAAATCAATCACTAAAACTCTCTGACATTTACATTTAGTCTTTTATTTATCAATTAGCCTCATATATCGTCTCTTGACTCTAAGGTCTATAATCCCCTTATAAAATCACTTAATCCTTTATGATACTCTGATTATGGAAGTCCATTTATACAACCCAAAGAAGAAGGGGATAACTTAAATTCTCAAACTTGAACCCAAAACAGGGGACCGGTCGACCGGTGCCCAAACCGCGGTCGATCGGGTTTCATAATTTTGCCTAATATCGAAGACAGTATACCCAAATCTGGAGGCGCGGTCGACCAGTCCTCTGTACGCGGTCGACCGTCCATAGCAGGTACCACGGCCAAACTCCATTTTTATACATTTCCAACTTCTCAAAAACTCCAATAAAATTCCATACAACCAAAAATCTTCAACCCAATCATATTCATAACATTAATATTCATTCTAGAATACTTAAAAACTGATTTTTATCATTAAATCAAAAATCAACATAACTAAATCTAAGATTATACCCAAAAGTTAGGTTTTGTTAAACTAAACCTAAAACCCAAAATATCAATCCACAATTCATTCAATAATTGGTACACAACAATTATTTATCAATTTTAATCACTTGCCTCGGGTTCGTAGGGTCTGAATCCGCCTTGAGATCGCGTCGAACCGGAAATCTCCACTTTTTCTCCCCTTTCTCCTTCTTTCTCTTCTTATTTCTTCTTTTCTCTCTCTTTTTAGGGTTTTCCTCTTTCTCTTAAGTGAGAATGACTTCTCACGTGGCTTTTAAGCCTTGTCTCCCAATGTACACATCTTTAAATGATTATACACACTTTAAATGACCCGGTAACTTTAATTTGAGTCAAACGGTCCTAAATTATTTTGGAACCTACATAGACCCCAAGTACAGTCATTTCGACTTTCTCGACCCTTCCGAAAACGATGGTACCCTCATAATCGACATTCGACACACTTTCTAACGACTCTAAATTTTGACATCAATTGCCAATATAATTATTTCTCCAATAAAATATTATTTATTTCTCCCAAAATAAATAAATTGTCGACTCTAAAACCTCGGGTTGTTACAAACTTCCCCACTTACAAAAATTTCGTCCTCGAAATTTAGCTAAGCATATTTCTCTAAAGCTCAACTAGTCCTACTATACCCAATCTTGCTAATCACAACTCCAAACTTCTAACTCCCAACGACGAGTTCATTTTAAATTCATTTTTATTATGTTAATTATGAGTTAAATAAAACCAATTTCCACAACAAGGGCGCCCATACACCCTTTATAATTGAGCTTTATGCTCACAACAATCATCATAATGAAGCTTTATTTGCCTCAAAGTTCCACAATTCCAACAATAAGTAATACTAAAAATTTTAATAGAGTAAAAATTTGAATGGTCCAAAGAAATAACTCCTCTCAATTCCTGACAATCGCCAATTTCGTGCGGGGGACGTCTCGCAAAAGCAAAATCCAGATAAGGAGCCCTCCCAATACACTACTATGAGGCGACGTCGGGGATTCAGAGTTTGTTAAATCCGGACTAGAGTTCGAAAAGGTTATCTTTTTGAAAAAAAATCATTTTGAAAGGGCCCGAAGGCCGACAAAGGTTTTATTTTGAAAATGGCTCATATAATAATCTAATAGAAAATGCCTTATGTCCAACACAAGGTCTTTTGAATCATCATATACATAACATATAGCTCACAAATATTATCATACTTATGAGCTAAAATTTTACCTGCGTCCCATCAAACCACAATCAACTTTCAAACACGAACAATATCTTATATCATTTCAACATATTGCCATATATAAGGCAAATCCATATCTGGATTACAACCATCATAATGGTCTATCATGACTATATGAAAAGAAGTAGCTTTTATCATTACTACTTATCACCCTTACTCACACTTACATTTACCATAAGGTTTAAAGCTCTTTTTGAGCACCTTGCAAAATTATCTATCCTTCTTACAAAATAATAGAATAAGAGCCTATCCTGCTCAAAATTTCCCTTTTTAAGGTCATTACATACATAATAGGGCTATATTTCTACCCTTTCACCATTATCTTACATACGATATTCCAAAATTTCATATTGTAATAATCCTATTAATAAAGGAAAAATTACTTACAACATGCATCTCTAGTCGGATTGCCCATCCTCATCAATGGGCTCCCAAACATAGTCCCCCGGTCTAAAGCGACCTCGAATCTGCTGTAGGGGGTTGTAATTCCAAAATTTCATCAAACTGTGGTCCTTTACCTCTTTGAGGACAATCTCTATTTTTATGACCTATTTCTTTACAAAAGAAACACTTACCCGCAAATCCTTTTAGCGCACTCGCATTACTGGCACTGTCTCTGCCAAACTTACTTGACGAACTCGAATCACCAAAGTTCTTACCCTCTTGCGAACGAAGGCGATATTCATGACACTTTAATAGTGCCACATTAACTACCTCAACGAAAGTCACTAACCTAGGACTCCCTAACAAATGTTGTCGGATTTTCCAATCTAAACCTCGAACAAACTTTGATATATGTTTCTCTTTCGTATTTACCTCATCAGGTACTAACTTTGCCCATCTAGATAAGTCTTCCTCATATTCCGCCACCGTTCTATTTCCTTGAAAAATCTTTACATTTTGATTAGGGGAAGGAAAATACCTTCGATCAAAAAGTTCCCAAAATGTTGTTATGGGTAAAGTATCTCTCTGTTCAGATGTGGTGACAGACTCCCACCATTGAAGAGCTGCACCCGATAACCTAAAGGTGACTAAAAATTGTTTATGCACCTCACTACACTCAACCATACGAAGATGTCTCTGCATAATATTTTTCCATTGACTTGCAGTCACTTCATCAACTCCCCCTACAAACTCGGGAGGATGCCACATACTAAAATCTTCCTTCACTCTCTCCCATAAAGACAATCCTAAATGGGGTGGGGCTGCTCGAACGGCAGATTGCTGAGCCATCGTAGAAACAATAGCAGTTACTTCTTGTGCCACTATATTGGCAACATCATCCGTAGTCATGTTCCTCTGAGGCATTTGGGGTTGCACATTCCCTTTATTTTCCCTGACTGAACGACCTCCCTTCGGTGGCATCTGAAACAAGAACAATTCTATCAGAACGCCTTTCGAATATTTTTGAATCACAGAAAGATATGGACGTATAAATGTCATCATCCTAATAATAAGTCTCTACATCAAGAACGCTTACGGAAGATCATAGTAACGCACATAGATCCTAAAGACACTAGAACCCGATGCTCCGATACAACCTGTGACAACCCGCTCCAAATAATAATGGGTGGCCATCCCTATACTACATAAATCAGGTATCCCAGATGGCGCAGTCTCAACATCAACTACAAAACACTACAATATAAGGCTAACTACCCGAAATCATTAAGTGCGAATTATCAAAAATTGTAAACTTTTTATTTTCAACAACAACAATAAAACCAATAATGCACACAACCAACAATATACAACTAACTCTGATGTGAAATGTGCATGCTTTAATAATAAAAGAGTACAATACATTGTACAACGAAAATCTCAACAATGAAATACCCGAATCTGCTGTCAGGTAACAGACAATACAATAATCTAAGAATTGGAATATGAAAGTGTTAATCTATAACACTTGAATACTAACTCAATACAACTGAATCATAATCTAGATGTACAATAGATAGGAATTGACTAAAGCAAAGTTCCGCAACAGTCCGCTACTGCTACAGCTCCACAATCCTGAATGGAGGAACATCAAAGGCGTCCTTGCGGAGGAACACCTGAAGTAATACAATATATACAAGGAGGAGGGAAAAAATAAACGGGTCATAGCCCGAGTTTGGAAAACATTTTATAGCAAGTGTATTAAAATGCATAATAATTATAAATGCATTATTACATGATTTAGTTGGAATCGAACTCTCCATAATAATTCAACTCACCTCTCATCTAAAGCGCGCACTAAACGTATGCACATGATCTCCAAATGGATGTCCGATTCTAATTAAGTAAGAGGATTCTAACTTAAACCCAAAGAAAGTATTTAAGCAAAATCATCTAACCTATTTCCCAATACATTAGTTCCCATAATTTATAAGTCATATACATTAACTTTAATGTAATAGTTATAGTTATCATTATAATGTTCATTTGTTGAACATATAAAGTTACATGATCCAATCATGTCCACATCATCACAATACATAAACAATCCCATTTACTAGAATTTATATTCTAGTGATGCCCATATAAGGCATGAAACCATATATATAATTATTATAGATGAGTTATTAGCATCAAGAGTTAAGGACTAAACTCCTCCCGATTCTCAACACGGTATTGCGTTACGTGCGTGGGACGTCTCGCCGAAGCGGAATCCAAACAAGGAACCCCCCCGTTACATTACTCCTGACCGTATCGATCCTCGGGGCTCATTATGCCCTCATTGCAAGATGAATGTAACCCAAATGATTATTAACCAATTTTAATTAATTAATATTCCCAATTCTTAATAGTACACGGCGTTTCATGCGTGGGACGTCTCGCCGAAGCGAAATCCAAACAAGGAACCCCCCCCCCCCCCCCCCCCCCGTTACACTACTCCTGACACTGTCGATTGTCGGGATAGGTGATATATATGTATATATAAATATGATAATTAAGGACTAAACGTATCCCCAAGTTCCAACATTACACTGCGGTTCGTGCATGGGACATCTCGCCGAGGCGAAATCCAAACAAGGAACCCCCCGATACACTAATCCTAGCAATGTAGGTCGTTGAGGTCCATTATGCCCTTGTCCCCCAAATACAAACACAAACAATAATAACCATCCAACAGAGCTATAACTCGAAGGATGCAGGCTCACATGCTATCATCTTCCAGCAACCCATATACGTAGCAAACTGGGGCCACCTGGTGGGGTTCAACGACACCCACCTCGTGATCAACTCACGCACACAACGTCCCGGGAAGCGGTCATAGTTCCTAACCGGCAAGTGAGAGCGTCACATACCCCCGAACTCTCACCCCCAAAATAATAGATATATATATCATAAATGTCATTTGGTGACCACCAAGGACGACTATAACCTGGGAAATATCCACATCCTGCATTACTAGTCAGAATGCTCACCCTCTACGCACGAAACTTCCCAATGATAGCAAGGAGGGGGTATGCTTAACATGTATATACACCATCATATAAGGTATACATACATCCCACATAATAAAGATATACCATTTTATATAAGGTATACCTGCAACATCATATTCATTTTCATTATACGCCCTTAGGCGAAATTTGATTAACATCATTGTTTAGTATATCCCTCTCTTGATACACTAACCGTCAATACTCAAACATATACCCCACTTAGTGTATACTATAGTAATTCTCTCTTGAAGCTCTCATGTCGCTTCTAGTATGAATTGTCGTTCAATTCTATTTAAGTTAAGGATATTCTATATCCTATTGCACCTCAATTTACATTTCTCATTGTGTGAGATATCTCCCAAATCAATCATCAATAAGGATATTTCTATATCCATATGCACATCGAATTGCATTTATCATTTTCCATTCATAATAGGGTTCAATTCATTTTATGAACCTTTTTAAAGTTATCCCATTTTGGATTGGATCCTAAGATCCGGCATCTCTAAGTTATTCTCATTCCAAGATCGTGATATTTATTTATTATCACCAAATAAGATCCCAAATAAAAGTGGGCTTCCCCACTTAGAGAAATCCCAAAATCTACAATCGGTATTCCTCAACTACTAACCTAAATACTTCGAGGATTTTTCCCCAAATTGATATACTCTTTTGGATTCTCACTTCTCAAAATAAATCACTAAAACTCTCCGACATTTACATTTAGTGTTTTATTTATCAATTAGCCTCATATATCGTCTCTTGACTCTAAGGTGTGTAATCCCCTTATATAATCACTTAATCCTTTATGATACTCTGATTATGGAAGTCCATTTGTACAACCCAAAGAAGAAGGGGATAACTTAAATTCTCAAACTTGAACCCAAAACAGGGGACCGGTCGACCGGTGCCCAAACCGTGGTCGACCGCATTTCATAATTTTGCCTAATATCGAAGACAGTATACCCAAATCTGGAGGCGCGGTCGACCGGCCCTCTGTACGCGATCGACCGGCCATAGCAGGTACCACGGCCAAACTCCATTTTTATACATTTTCAACTTCTCAAAAACTCCAAAAAAATTCCATACAACCACAAATCTTCAACCCAATCATATTCATAACATTAATATTCATTCTAGAATACTTAAAAACTGATTGTTATCATTAAATCAAAGATCTACATAACTAAATCTAAGATTATACCCAGAAGTTAGGTTTTGTTAAACTAAACCTAAAACCCAAAATATCAATCCACAATTCATGCAATAATTGGTACACAACAATTATTTAGCAAGTTTAATCACTTGCCTCGGGTTCGTAGGGTCTGAATCCGCCTTGAGATCGCGTCGAAACCGGAAATCTCCACTTTTTCTCCCTTTTCTCCTTCTTTCTCTTCTTCTTTCTTCTTCTCTCTCTCTTTCTAGGGTTTTCCTCTTTCTCTTAATTGAGAATGACTTCTCACGTTGCTTTTAAGCCTTGTCTCCCAATGTACACATCTTTAAATGATAATACACACTTTAAATGACCCGGTAACTTTAATTCGAGTCAAACGGTCCTAAATTATTTCAGAACCTAAATAGACCCCAAGTACAGTCATTTCGACTTTCTTGACCCTTCCGGAAACGATGGTACCCTCAGAATCGACATTCGACACACTTTCTAACGACTCTAAATTTTGACCTCAATTGCCAATTTAATTATTTCTCCAATAAAATTTTATTTATTTCTCCAAAAATAAATAAATTCTCGACTCCAAAACCTCGGGTTGTTACATACTATAAGTCAATTAATAGTCAGAGGTGGGAGAACATCCAAGACGATTTAAGTCTTGCACATACATAAATTTTGGGGAGAATGATCCACTTTTAGAATTCTTGAACTGGATGAACTGCAAATGGGGAAGCGGAGAGAGGAAGAAGACAAGAGGTCTCTCAAACGACGCCGTGAGTCGTTCGAGCGACGTGATGGGTGAGTTGACATTTTGTTTCATTTTACCTTATCCTGAATCCATTAAAATTTAAAACTTCGTTTGTTAACAAAATTGTTGTTACGAGAACATTAAAATGGAACAGTAATGTGAATGTGGAAAAAGGGATTTATTGTGGGTTAACAAATTAACGGAGTAATGTTATACCCATACTTTAATTAATAATAATTAAACCAAACTCGATGTTTAAGTAATTATTTTTATGGAATGGAATTTTAATTCATTACATGATAAATTATTAACAGTTGGAAAAAATGTTTTGGACTCTTATTGGATTTTTAGGGTAATTATAGAGTAATTACCTTCAATAATTATAGACATACTTGTGGATCATCCAATCCGCTCGGGGGGTTCGCGCGTTTGAACCTTGTACTACACGTTGGCATATGTTGGCTTGACGATGTGTACGTTATATAGGTACTACGTGGAGGCATCACCTACGAGAGGTAAATGTTGGCGCTGACCATTCCTGGGTCACCGCTCAGTAGGTGCCGTGTATAGGTGTCCTGCATAGGGACCGCCTCCAATTTATATTTGTTTGTGTTGTGCACTTAGGATAACGGGTTCCTCCGGATTTCCCAATAGAGCACGGATTAGACACCAAAGGTAGTTGCCATTATGTGTCAAATATTTGGAAGGACATATTTGAACAAATAGCCCGACTTTAATGAAATGAATTTAAATGTCTAAGGATGTGGATAATAAATATTCTTCTTCACCCTATAACGGATAATAAATTCTTATGCCTTCTACATGACACTTAGGAGATTGGACTAAATCTAAGCTAACAATTAAATACAGGTATTACATTTAAATAATTAATTATTGAAATAATCATTCTCTAAATTTGAGATGACGTCACAATTCATTATTCATGACGTATTGGGGCGTGAGGTGTTATACGTATGTGAGTGATGAAGAGAGAATATTTATTGCGCATTGAATCTATTTTTGCATATTAAATTAATTAAGTTTATTTTCCCACACCTCGGGCTCTGACCCAAATTTAAATATTTTTCCCCAAGTGCCCCTAGACAGGGATAGCGGGTTTATGTTGTATAAGTCCTACAGTCTCTATTATGCATCACTTTTCAGAATCTTCTGTTCTGGCATAGGTGCTTATTCTGTCGTACTTATTAACTTATTTTGGAACTTTTGTAAGGGCATAAGCTTAAGTATTTTATTTTATGTCGGGTTAGAATTATATTACTCTAGTTGGATATTTATTTATTCTTATCGGTCTGGTTCTATTTATTTTTTATGAATTTATTCGTGACTTTTCATCCTCGAGCCTTAATTAATAATTATTTATATTCACATTTTTGTTAAGGGTGGTATTAATTGAAAAAAAAACCCTATATTCGGCGAATTGTGCCTGACCAACCATTACATGAGAAAATAAGAGTTGCTACAAAGATCTATTTTTATTTAATAAATTTTGATACCTCGTAGCTCATAAAATGATGTAATTATTATGCTTTAAAATGAAAAGGATTTTGAGCACTTCAAAATATTTTAATAAATGATGTTTCCTCTTATGTGATAGTGTTTGATAAGAGTTATCTCATTTTTTGTTATGTTGATATTATAGTCTTTGATTTTGAGTATTTCATTATGTAATAACTATTTTTTGTTCTTTTTCTATATGGTTTTGAATTCGTGTGTTTAATTTGGGCCCCTTATTTCAACACCATTGATTATCGGCAAAGTTTTTTATACATAGACAGAGATTAAGACTTCTGGGTCACAAGTATTTTGTTTTATAATTTATTAGCATTCTTATATTTTGTTTTAATCCGTTTTTTGAGATAACAAGAGCATTAGTTTTGGTGATTCATTGACTCTGAGTTGACATGTCTCTTTATAATTGTGATTGAAGTTCGAAATTATTTTCCAGGGTATTGAAAATTGACCCAACATTCAAAATTGTTGAATGTTTTAGAATAAGTAAAATTTACACATACTATATGGTTAGTTCCACTTTATCTTCCAAGTTCTATGATTCAATTTTTCAGCTTCGAAAGCTTATGTTTTACCTAACACAACAACACTTGTTTAGATTTTGGAATATGTGCATTTCTTACATTAGAATGGTTACATTAGAATGGTGTTAAACCTTAAGAGATAGCCTATAAATCGTAAAATAATATTAATATTTAATTAAGGCCATATATGTGTATCTTCACGATATAAATGACTTAATTAGAACATCATTATATAACTTCACTGTCTGCACATATTGGATATCTTTAGGTTATATATATTAGTTAGTTACCTCTATTTTTTCACTTTTTCCTTTTAGATGTTTGAAATTTTTGAGTTTTTGCCTGGTTTAAAACCTTAAGGTACCCAAAATATCTGTCTGATTTACTTTTCATTTCCCATAGCCATTTACCAATTAATTTTATGACTCTGTCATGGACTATGCAAATGAAAAGAGATGAAGAGACTTTTTAATGAGTTAAAGAAATTCATTAACTTACTAATTTAACTTTATATCAATATAAAGACATATTGTTACGTGTTTCTCATGTACTTTTCAACTACTAATTGTTATGTTTGTATTCCTAGGTTTGAATGTATACAATTTCACCAATATTCTTTTTTTTTGTTATAGTATGTATAAAGCGTACTTCATATTTTGTTTTAGTTTGTGTTCCATGCATACATGTTTATAAGTCTACTTAATGGTTCGTACATTAATTTTTTAGTGTGTTGAATATGTGATTTAAGCCTTTTATAAACCAAAATATAGTTGCATTCTAAGCGAGTGTAACACCACGTATTTTTTTTGCATTTGTTAATTAATTAATTGGACAAATTTTAAGTTACCTATGTGTCGTAATTTAATAGAAATAATTATTATTTATATTATTTAATATTAATCTAGTGAGTCGATGATTAAAATGTATGGGATTTAAATTTACTAAGAGGATTGTAGTAATTTAATAATCTAATATTTGAATATTAACAGATTTGGGCTAACGAAGGAGGATGAGAGACCCCATGGTCATTCGAATGACCGGGGACTGGTTCGAGTGGCAACCTTTATCGTTCGAATGACATCATGTTTCGTTCGAACGACGTGATTATTTCATCTGCCACTTCTTCCTTCCCTTGTTTTGGCGCTTGATCTAGTAGGTGGGTTACTGTTTTGGGGATTTCAATTGGTGGCTAAAGTCATGGGTTTAATCGTGGGAAATATAAATGGGATAATTAGGGTGATAGTCGCAAGGGGGAAATTAAGTTTTAAATTGGCTGATTGAAGAACCTTAGATTAATAATTGTGCAAGACTTATTGGAAAAAAAATTAATAATAAATTGTGATTGTTTTATTTTTTGACCAAGTGAGAAAGTGTGAGTATATTAGTTGAGTGACACTAAGGTAATAAATTAATTAATGCTCGATTAGTTAAATTTGAGTTGGGTTATTGACTCGGGTATAATTTGGGCTAGTTTTATGGGTTTGGTGCACGGTATAAATGGGATTAAATTTAATATTTATATATACGGTTGTGTTATAATATATATATATACTAGGGTGTACCCGTACCGATGGCACGGTAAAAATATTTTAATAATTTATTATTTCTCAAATTCAATAATTTTAATTATTAGAGTAGTTGAAAATTTTAAACACGAAAGAAAAAGTTAACACATCGATTCGAAATTGATATTTCAAAAGTCGTATTTATGTCAGGACTACTTACATGAACGTGTCACATTCATTTCCAAATTGACTTGTGTTAGTGGTATAAGAGAATTAATAGTTTAAATAGATTGACATGATAATGTAAAAAAATTGGAAGTTAACTTTTTTTAAGTAATAAAATCATACAATTAATTTTTAATTATTGACTTGATATTTCTCAAGTTTATTTGTTTAAATGTTAAATAGATACTTACAAACTTAGACATAGATACTTACAAACATAGACATGACATGATGACATGATATGAAAATTGTCAAACTGATCCAATGATCATGATAAACAA
Source organism: Sambucus nigra (assembly GCA_949130495.1). NCBI lineage: Eukaryota > Viridiplantae > Streptophyta > Magnoliopsida > Dipsacales > Adoxaceae > Sambucus > Sambucus nigra. The sequence continues at coordinate 32,221,293 of OX422218.1, read as the reverse complement.
CTCGTGTGTCACAATCATGTTACAATTATTCATTTTTTTAGTGCTACAACTGAAACCAGTATAAATTAAACATAAACGATTATCAACAATTTAAACGATTATCACCAATTTAAACGTGTGTACCCGTGCCGATGGCACGGTGAAAATATTCGAATTATTTATTTTTCTCTAATTTATTATTTTTATTCTTATAAAATAGTTAATAATTTTATAAACAAAAGGAATATCAACATATTCATTCGAAACAAAAGGAATATCAATACATTATCTTCAATTGTTATAAAGACGCATTTATATTACGATTTACTTACATGAACATGGCATGTTCGTTTTTAATTTTTGAACTACTCCATAACTGTTCAAATACACATTTGAAAAGTTCTTTTGTCATTATTCATTAGAGAACGGGTCATATCGTTGTTTACCTACATCATGGCCATGTTTGGTAAAAAAGAGAATTTTCTGTCACTTGATATTTATTGAAATTGTGTTCGCATTAGGAAAAAACATATAAGACTTCGTCTCATGTCATCTATTTTTGCACGGTATCGTATTTTGAATTAGCCGTGTTGATTTTTTAATATAATTTCTTTTTCAAGACTATTTATAATATTTATAAAAAAATGTATCCAAATGCACTCAAAAGGTTAAATAATTTATCCAAATGCAATCAAAGATTAAATTATGTAGGCATTATGAGAAATGACATAAAAAAATTAAGAAACTCTAGGCTGCCATCAACACAAAATTATATTTGCAGAACATGTGTGGTCATCACATTGCACAATCCTCTTGGTTGTACAACATTTTAGGGGAATTTGCAGAACATGCGTGTCAATTTTGTGTAGCTTTAATAAGTGGATGTACTTCATCTACCTAACAAACTAATACATCAAAAGTATTTCATATGTTCCCACATACCTTGAGCCTTGTGCCCTAATGTAGAAACCTAGAGCCACACACAAACGTACTCTGAAAAGGCGTGTCTATTTTATATAGCCGTCTTTTAATCAGCACCCATTAATATCAGCATTAAAAAAAATTAATGTTTGAATACCTCTAAATATCAGCATTAAAAAAATAATGTATTGATACCAAGTCTAAAACACAACAACACCCATGTTCAGAACACTCATTTTTTAAATACCAAGTCTGGAATTAATGCATTTCTTATAACATGCATCACAACAAAGATGAACATCAATTTCCATAACTGTCAAAGAACAATGCAAATATAAGGATAATAATACCGACACAGTTTCAGACAGATTTTGCAAACCGGGTGAAGTGTCTGACACGGATTAAGTATATTTTGTAATGAGTCCCATGTGATAAAAAAATCCACACAATCCATGTTTCACACGTCAATGAATTTGCACCCATTTCAAGAAACTCAAGATTAGTATTCACTAGTAAAAACTCAACATTACATTTAATGACAGTAATTGACCGCTTGTCCTAAAGTAATTGACAAAATGAAATGAACCTTCTGAATCCAAGATTCTCCAAAAATTAGAAATCCGTCTCTCGAACTGTGTAGAAATATAAATGGCATCAAAGTAGGAGAATACTAATCTAAATTTGATCAAATGAAAGAACTATAATCTTTAAAATAGAAAAATTACAAACTATTCAAAAATAAAAATTAAATCGCAATAACCTAATAAATTGCAAAAATCTAAATCTAAATTTGAAAACTGCAAAAATCTAAACTCATCATCGGATATAAACAAAGCAGGAGCCGGAGATCTTGAGCCTGTGTCATTTTTGTATTTGAAGTGAAGTTTCGGGTGTTGAAACCGGGTATGGCCGGACTTTTGTGGGTATCCGGGTTTGAAGGTTTTGGTTGATTTAAACCTCATATGCCAGGTGCTTGTCAGATTTAACTTGGTGTTGGCCGGATTTGCAAACCCAATTTAACTTGGTGATGGACGGATGTTCGTGTAAGGTTTTGGTTGCTAGCCGAATCTGTCTCGGATTTTCTCATCGGACTTAACATGGTGATGGCCGGATTTGTCTCGGATTTAACTTGCTAGTCGGATCTGTCTCGGACAGTTCTGCCACCAGAACAGGTGAATACCTATTCACGCAAGAGAAAGAGAGTGATGTGGTGAGTAGAGAGAGTGATGGTCAAGAAACACTCTGCTCCATTAAAATCAACACGTCTCAGAATCAAAATAAATAAAAAAACCCACATATAAAAACCAAAACCTTAGTAAAAAAAGCCCATCTACAAAGTATGAAAAAAATACATTCAGAAGGAAAAGTAGAAGTCAAGCCTGATATGGTAATATCAAGCCTGATATGCTGAATTAAAAAATACATTCAGAAGGAAAAGTAGAAGTCTAGACCTACACGACCAAAAAATAAAACCCAAATCTCAAATATGGTTACCTCAAGCTCCGATGAAATCGTTACCTCAAGATCTGATGAAATCAATTACCTCAAGTATTTATGCATGTGTTTATGAGAGAGGAAGAGAGAAGATTTGTGGATGGAGGAGTTCAAGCGACCGGAGATGAAAGAGGGTTGAATCGTTCACCTAAAGGTATTCAATCGCCATGATCTGTTACAGTAAGGGAGTATAACCCGACGTGAACAAAGAATTTTCGATGGTATTTTTCAAATCTCGAAACAGAAGTAAAGCAAACCTCCTCACTCGGTACCTGTTGGATCTGATAGAACTCGAAAAAAATCACCATAGGAGTGACCCTTTTGATCTGCTTCCATATGTGCCTCCATGGATTGGGTTTTCCATGGGAGAACTCGAAAATAAGTTCAGATTTTTTTTGTAAGTTGTGTTGGGATTTGGGTTTCTTTGGGAGAGAAAACATAGAGATATGAGAAGAGGTAGAGAGAGAGAGTTCTTGTGGGGATGGTTGGGACGCTCGAGGCAGTGATGAAGATGGGACGGGTGAGAGGCTCGAGACTCACAATCAAAAATTTCCATATTGCCACAATCTTTCAACATTCGATCTCGGCCCTAAGTTAGATAATCTCAACCATTAATTGTTTTACACCAAAAATCACCTGATTTAATCTTAGCTGTCAGTTGATAAAGACCAAACTTATCAACTTTCGATCTCAACCATCAGTTGGCTTGGACAAAAAATCCCTCCTCCTTTATTATATTGATATCTTGTGTGATCATAAATACCCGTGACTAGATGTTTAGTAAAAGAATAACCCCTCTAGTGTTATCGTATGAGGTTGCGCAGTGTGGGTGAATCCCCTAGCTTGAGGAATTGGGTGAGTATTTTCCTTAGGTCATCGCGTCCGTCTTTAGGGGTGAGACGTCTTAGGTGTGATTCGATCTCATTTATGCAGGGAACTATAACCGCCTCCACTTCGTTTATTATATTTCACAGATTCGGGGAGCTAACCATCTCAGGGTGTCCAGGTGGATGACTATACCAAGATTGATAGCAATATAGATTACATCCAATGAGTTCGTAGTTGGGAGGATGGTTATATAATTACGACATGTGAGTAAATGTTGTAATATGACGATATATATATATATATATATATATATATATATATATATATATATATATATATATATTGCAGATAATTATATACGGCTAAAATACAAAATGTGAATTGTATTCTTTATTATATATTTCGTGAAAATGTTATATGGACTCAAATGAAAATAATTATTTGTTAAGTTAATGTCAAATACAACTCATAAATCATATATTAAACATACTCATGGTTAGACTGTGGTGATAGGAAGGAACTATATAACAAGAATTGATGACGGGGTAAATAACTAGGTGGGGTATACATAAAAATGGTAGGCGTTCACAATAGTTGAGGGATGAGTCGGTCCTCAAGAGAGTGAGACACTAGATTATATATGATGAGAATTCAAGCATTTTAATTCACTATGATTTAGTTCACTTGCTAAATATTTTTAAAGAAATTTGGGTTCTAACCCATGCTCTAAGAAAATTCAAAACCTTTTAGTTGTTCGACCACAGGGGCGCCAGTCCTGATCCTTTTCGAGAGTACGTAGTTGCGGTACACTTGGGTGACGTAGGAATTGCATTATATGATTCTCTTATTGACTCTTTAACTGTGATAGTATCTTAGTTGTAGTTTCGATCATGTGGCTCATGGTAGATTTACATTTTTTTCGAATCAGCTTGTATAGGCTATACTTTCCATGTGTCGAATATATATTGGTTTGGTTGTTCTTAGTCGAGGTTTCTTTGGCTAACACTTTATTCAGATGCTTGTAATATGTTTAGACTCATTTACATTATTATGGTTATGTTGTGTTTCTTGTTGAACTTATTGTTGGGTTACATCAAAAGATAAAACTTTCACACTGGCTAAATTAATCATTAAGTGGTTAGTAATGAATTAGTTCGACAGTGATTCTAAGAATGAACTAGATGAAATCTTGTCTAATTTCATAAAGGTCATATCAAATGGTGTTTAATTAGGTAGGTTATCACACATGGTATCAGAGCATCAGGTTCTACTGTCTATTGGATATGTACGATATAAAGCCATATTATTAGTATTGTTGACTTATCTTTATGCATATGATATATTGAATTTCTGATATGGAGTATTTTATTAATAATGAACTAGTACAACTTTTTTTGAATTTCAAATGTCGCGTAGGAGAGGGAGAGGTAGACTCGCGAGGGCAGCCGCTAGAGGTAGTGGGGGAGAGGCTCATTAAGTTACCGGGATCTCATAGCAACAGACCCCGTCGACGTTTGTATCCACGTCATAAGTAACGAATATTGTGGCCCAGGCGTCCAATGTCATCATGACATCCATGGTAGCACAACTTCCTCAGCCCCAGGCAAAGCAGCCAGTGGCTCTAGCCGTTCAAGCCTACCTGAAGCCGTCAGAGTGGCAGTGAGTTAGGGAGGCCTTCCAAAAGGGACATCCCTCAGTGTTTTATGGCAGTTTTTAGGTGATTTTAGCCTATCAGTGGAAGATAGATGCAGCTCCAGTTGCGCAACTTAAACTATAGCGAGGTACAGAGGTAGATGCTGGATACATTCCGGATGATTATCGCATCCTTGGAGTGGTGGGAGTCGATGACCACTATTGAAGAGAAATATTCGATGACAATCACTGATTTTTGGGTGCAGTTCGACCTCCAGTACTTTCCTCTCGCAATTGACACCAAGACGGGAAGGAGATTCAGGGAGGTGACTTAGAGTGACAGTTTTATCGTGGCGTACTTGGAGGAGTTCACGCGTTTGGCTATTTTTGTGCCAGACGAGGTGAGGAATGCGGAAAGAAAGAACGGAAAATTTATTAATGGTTTGGCCTGGAGGATCAGGCAACATTTGATTGGGAACCCTGCTTTGGAGACATATTTATATATTGTCAATGCAGCTTTGTTACACTGCGAGGACTCTTCCCAAGGGAGGGTCGCACATTCATTTATATTACATTGAGGAGGAGACCTCACAGGGGGTTGTAATTCTAATAGAGTCGATTTCAATCGTGAGGGACTTTATGGATATTTTTTTAGGCAAACCAGGGTTACCACCCAGTTGAGATATTGAGTTCATTAGTGATTTAACACCAGGTATGAGATCGATTGCCCTGGAACCTTATCGTATAGATTGTTCAAAGATACATCAGTTTAAAGAGAAAATTCAGTAGCTTTTAGGCCAAGGTTTCATTCGACGGAGCACATTGTCATGGGGTACTCATGTGTTGTTTGTAAAGAAGGACAATGGTTCACTTTTCTTATTTGTTATCTACAGGGAGATGAATAAGGTCCCGATACAGAATAAGTACCCATTGTCGATAATCGATGACATGCGTGATCAATTAAGATGAGCACAGTACTTCTCCAATATTAATTTGAGATTGGGGTATCATTAGTTGTGTATTTGGGACGAGGATGTTGCTAAGGCCACTTTTCTATCATGATATGGATGCAACGAGTTCAAGGTGATGTCGTTTGGGCTCATAAATGTTCCAGAAGTATTCATGGATCTTATAAATTTAGTTTTTAGAGAGTTCCTCGACCAGTTCGTCATCGTGTTCATAGATGACATTTTCATCAACTCACGCACGGAGCAGGAGGATGCGAAGCATCTTCGTATGCATCTGCAGACTTTATGGGATCACCAATTGTACGCCAAATACATGAAATATGGGTTTTGGCTATGGGAGGTGTAGTTTCTTGGCCATATTACTTCAGACCAGAGTAAGACTGTTGATATGAGTAAGGTATCGATGGTGAGGGAGTAGGGAAAACCCATTACACCGATCGATAGGTGTAGATTTTTAGGGTTGGTCGATTACTATCGTTTCTTCATTAAGGGGTATTCAAAGATTGCAGTACCATTTACGAATTTGACTCATACCGGGGTGCTATTTGCATGGAGTGACGAGTGTTAGTTAGCTTATAATGAGTTAAAGGACAAGTTGACACCATCACCCATACTTGCTTTGCCTAGGGGAGGATTCGAGTATCAGGTCTATACGGATGCATCCTTATAGGGATTTAGGGTTGTGTCGCAGTAGGTGGCGAGGTCTATAGCTTATGTAACTCGGAAGGTGAAGACCCATTAAAGGAATTAACCCACTCACATCCTTGAGTTAGAAACAGTTGCTTTTGTTTTAAGGATATAGAGGGAAGATCTTTAAGGAGAGCATTTCACGTTATTCATGGATCATAGGTCACTTTACTAGCCCTTCACATAGAAGGCTCTAATCATCAGACAGAGACAGCATCTATAATTCTTGAAGGACTTTCTGTTTGATAATCCGTATCATCCTAGTATGTCCAACGTAGAGACATGCACATTCAGTCGATGACCTACGGAGGACTTAGCACATCTCTAAAAAGCGAAGTGAAGTGAACCTCAACAAGATGATGAGGTCATAACGGCTTGTATAGCAGTCTTAGCCATCACATTCGATACTGTCATGCGGGGGATTATGTGACACCCCGCCTAATTAAATACCGGGCGATCAATCCTTTATTAAATTAAAATCAAGGTGAACAGGTGGTTCATTCTTAGCATCACTGTCGCAAAATAAAATTTTCCAATTTAAACACCCTAAATAATTAAGCTAAGTGTCAACACAATTTAAAACTTTATTTCCATTTCTTATTAAATTCCAGTTTCAAAACCTTTTGAATAACAAACAGTTTAAGAATCACATAAGTGCTACGGATAGGAATCAACACAAGAGAACTAATCCATCTAGATTAAACAAACCAAATTTAAACTATAAATGAAATCATCCTAACAAGCGTTAGTACTCCAAGAGTACCGAATACTGAAAATAAATGAACATACGTCTCTGACAACTCTATACTGAATGGGAAATGGGCGACACATGCCCTCACTATGAAGAACTATAACAAGAATCGAATCAATGGAGAGGTCGTCTAAAACAAAGGCCTGCAACTCCCATATAAGCTGCAGCGCGTCCAATCCAAAGAACCTATGCAATGACTCCCCTGTGGCTGGAAACCTGTAATACACACACACACACACAGATATATATATATATAGAAGAGAAGAGATAAGAGAAAACGGGGCAAAGCCCGATTGTAAAACAGTTTAAAAATAGTTTAGCAAGTATTTAAAATGCTTACCTGCTAATGCAACAACTATGTTAGTATGCGACACTCTCCTGAGAATTCTCACATCTCATCTAGTTTTCACGTCTACCATACTACTAAACCTCAAAAGTCTAACTCACTCATTTTCCATAAAGTCTTATCACTTGAAAATAAGGTTATGATATTCTCCTTAGAAAATCAATCTCTTCAGGATTTATTTACATTATTTAGAATAACTCAGAAATTGTCATAAAGTTTCTGAAAACTTATAATAATGTTGAAGAATTTATACATTGCTTAACTACTATTATGCATAGTATAAAGTTCTCATATAGATATATGTATATATATTAGTTACACATATAATATATATACTAACGGCACCCCACATAAAATCTGTGGTGCAAGGTTTCCATATATAAGTATATATATACCAAACACTCATAAAATATCTATATATACTATCGGCACCCCACATAAAAACTATGGTGCTAGCATACTCTACTATCAAGTCCCCGTATCACATAAACTATGGGAAATACTAGTTCGGAATCACTCTAGAACTATATTAACACAAAACACAAACAAATGGAGGCAAAGCATAGTTCCCAGTCCTAAGAGGTCGGCACATTACCACACGTCTCTTAGGACCATCTGACTATAACTCAGATAGCCTGTAATAAAGGAATCCTATGTTCTAGAGTACGAGTCAATATCCCCCCATAAAGGCCCAATCGAGATAAGACCATCCCGGCGCGGAAACCTCCATGATAGCAAGTAGCCCGAGTATGATTTTTATACAAATATAATATATACACAATCACACATTCATATATATATATATATTTATATATATATATATATATATATATATATACATACATCCACATTGTTAAATTAGGTGCGCTCACGACCCATAATTATGATTATCCGTATTTATACATTTTACTCAATTATTTAATAAAACGGACTCGTTATTTGCATTCTCATTTATTATTCACTTCATACTCACTTATCCTCTCTCGAAGTATTCAAAGTATAATTTCATTAGGCATTCACTCACTTATGTCCCGATCTAACTCCCTTATGAGTCTAGATCTTTTTATTAAATAATACGCATGATTTCTTATACACATGAATCATTCCTCGTTAACTCGAAATCTCATTCTACACTAAACTGTTACTCAACGGGGTCTACCTAGGCCTTACTGGTCATCTCTATATCCCATTATACTCCAACAACAACAATCAAGGGTTCCCATACATTTTAATCAGATTAAACTAATGAGTGAGAAATATGCAGTTTTCCAGGAGGGGTCGATCGATCGAAGAAAAGGGGTCGATCGATCGATCAAGAAGTTCTTGGCCAGAAACTGCAAATTAAACCTACGGGTTTCATCTACCAACAACTCTAGAATTCTCAAATAATAATACTACAAGTTCTATATACATATATATAAGGTTTCCAACGTGAAACATGTGAAATTTCATCAACGATATCGAATTTATGGGGTAAACTTGACAAAATCTTTAAGAACCCTAATTTTGGAAGAAATATCCATTCCTCTAATCAATACCCAGATTTCTTGTTTCTAAACTCATAATAATTTGTGGGTAATCCTCTACATATAATGGGTATATCCAGAATATATTAAATCTCACTAATCATGCTACATAAAGTCTCTTAATCAACAATTTCATTCATGGAAAAAGTCCTAAATACTCCTAGACTATCATGATTGAGACATTAACTAAAAATAAAGAAAGATAAATACCTGCCTGAAATTTAAGGTTCTGATTTCGTGGATAAAATGGTATGGCTGCGTTCCCCGTCGCGCAATCTACGTTTTGGTGGTGGTGGCGGTGCAACTGGATGAGTTCTTGGCCTTGGATTGCTTGGAAAGCTTGCTACCATCTTCTCTAATGGTCGTCCTTTGACTTTTTGTTTGTTAACCCTAGAAGACAACTCCTAAATGCTGAAATATCCTTAGAAAATTCGTGGGTTTAATTCGCCAAAAACATAAAATGTCTCCAATACCCTCTTGGGATGTCAACTAGGCCTAAAACTGCCCCGAGACCCAAACTAAACCCCCGAGTACACTTTTCTAAGTATCTCCATCCTTTCGGACACATTGGCGCACTCAAAACGACCATACAAGTGACTTATAATTTATTCACTTTATATAATAATAATTTAGTCCTGACACGACACAGGCGCGTCCCGACTTAAATTTTCATAATTGCCATTTTATTCACTCGTGAGAATTTAATAAAATAAATCTCATATATTACTTTACTCGTATAGTAATATTCAACAATTTTCCAATAATTACTAACTCACATCACGTTTGTAAAAAAAAAAAATCGGATTAATATTAAATTAATGTCTCAATTTCAATTTAATAAATCCCCAATTTCAAAAGCCATAAAAATACGAGGTATTACATACTTCCCCCCTAATAAAGGAATTTCGTCCCGAAATTCGGAAAATAAGGCCTACCTGGTAAAACACATTTTGGATACCTTAACAGTACGCCGCCTACCCACGTAGTAAGACGCTCACTCACTATAGCCCCCGCCTCAAAGCAAGCTTGTTTAACAGTCTTCATTAAAGATACTTCACATTGTGCTCCTATCCGAAAACATTCACATAAGACACGCATATACACTATTAATTCCCATTATTTCGATATCATTGGGGGGCCAAACCTCACTACATGACAACTACTCCGATTTATCTGAACACAAAACTCCCATTCTGAGAGAAATCATACGAACATCTGACTACTCGTGTTCTCCTAAAACAGTCGTGGAATTTCACCATAGTCATCGGATTATCCTTGACCGATCCAAAATTCTTATTATCCGCTCACCTCTAAACACACGCAGAGGGAGAATAGTTAAGGTTTTTCCCACACCAAAACTACAATAAGCACCTCATTCACGATAAACTGGTACGAGTTCTTCCAGGAAACTCTACCATTAGGTAATATCCTCCCCCAATTATCGTACTACTCCACTTGTTAGCTATAACCATTTTGTAAATGAAATGATCACCGATTTTTAAAATCACCTTCACGCGGCTCCACTACATGGTAATCGCTGTGCGCATGCTCCTCGGCTATGGGTGATACCTTTTACTCAAAAAGAATCGTTATCTCCGCTATTTTTTGAAATCCCATATTGAAGGTGGGATTTACAAATTTCATCCTGATTCAGAAAATAATATCGTGTAGGACCACGTACCGGCGCAATCCCTTCCTTTCAAAGGAAGACTAGGGCACACTAGTTAATATTGTAAATCACCCCAAAGGAATGTCAATCACTTCCTTTTTTTTAGCGACTTACTCCACATGTTCGGATGAACTCCTGATCTTACCTTGAAGACGGCAACGCATCCAAGGACTTTATTGCCCTCTTCCATTACAAGAATTGTTGATAACCACAGAATTCTCTAGTTGATCCCCTTATTCCAACCGATATTTATCTTTAAGTGGTGCATGCAGAGACTACTCACTATGTCCTGCTCAACATCGAATTTCCTTGAAATGTCTCACATTATGTGACACCCTATACTCCCCTTCATTCCTTGGTGTATATCGAAATTTTCGACCCGTGTACTTTTCTCCACGATGCGCACATCTGGATCTTTTATACCATACTAACATTATCACTCTTTGCACGCACAACTCCGTCTCAAGTGTTCTCCATATAGTTAAATTCTACCCTTCTCAAGCAATACCCCTTTATAAACGGATCCCACAGCCTTCCAACCATATTCGGTGTGCTATTATGATTGTACAAGTATATATGGATTTATCATCTTTCACACGGTGCTTAATCCACTCTACCACTTTTACTTCGCTATGTTAGTCCCACAAACATATATTCCACACGTCTATTCCCACGTTCCTTCAACTCGGACGATTTTTAAGCATCACATAAACTTCACACCCAATAACCAATTCTTTATTTTCTTAGTTCTCACAACGTGATTGAAACACTTGGGTACTCTCACTCACCCTAGTAATCGAAATTCTAAATCCTCCTTATCATTGTTCCACCCCTCAACTCGTGGTGGTAAAACAAAACTTTCAATGCTTTCTTTCCACGGAATCGTCTCCACTGGCCTTAAATAATAATTTAACTACCAACTTACATATATAAATATCTGATCCTATTACAACCGAGGTACTGAACTCATAGACTAATGACCAAACATTTCCCTATTTCTAACCTTACGCTATGTTTCATGCGTGGGATGTCTCGCAAGGCGAAATCCAAACAAGGAACCCCCCCGATACACTACTACCTAGCATTGTCGATTATCGAAATCCGTTAGGCCTTTTGTCCATATCATGTACCCCTATTTTCCCGTTTCTTGGCAGAAAATTACATCTCCTCCCAAAATTACACTTAACAAGAATATTTCACCAATTGCACTATCGCATAATATTGGTGGTAATTGCATTCCATAGACCTCAAATACATACAATCGGGATTCTCGAAATCCCTTTCCCCAATCAGAGGGGTATAAATCTTAACTCTCACATCTCTTAAGGATAGATATAACAATGCACTCTTTCTATCACCAAGTTCTGAGAACTAAACATAATACTAAGTTAAATCTTTTTGCTCAACCGTAAACCCGATACATACTGAATCATAACGACAAAGTCCCTACACACACGGGTATTGAATATCTCGAGCCCACTATCCCCTCCAAAGTCTCTAGGATATATAATATAAGAGGAAGTCCAATCTTATTGCATGTGAGGCCTCGCTAGAACAAAACATGATGCACAAATGAAACCACTCTGATAGCCTTGCAATAACTGCCTACTATTGTACTGACCATTTTTATAAAGTTGTAATCAATACCATATTATACTCGTATATCACATCACTAAAACGAGTAACCTCAATAAAGTATATAACACTATTAATAAACTCATTCATCCTCCGTGGATAGCATTAAGGAAAATCCTGTTACACTAGGGAAAGATATTCACATAATAATATCATTTGTAGTTATTCGGATTAAACTCGTCTCAGATACTAATCTAGCAATGAAAAAAATATAATGTCTCGCTCGTGTCTCATAAATTACACCTCATCCTCGGAGGATAAAACTTATACTTCTACCTTGCCAATCGTCTTGACTGCACAAATTGTCTCCGGACGTAACACGCCTGCCCAAACCAAAACAAAAACTAATTTAATCGTTGTCTTTTACTAGGCACCATACTCTTATCCCTTTACTCACTTCGGGAAAACATTAACGCGTGGGATTTCACTCTCCACAAAATACCTCTACACATAATCCACTTATCACCTGTCATACTAACCATATTAGGATTGTCCTTCTCTCGGACTTTGGTAGGCTCAATTCATGTTGGCTATCCCCCGTGGTTCCCTTAGCATTGTTAGACCTAAAGAACATGCTACTTGCTACAATAGTCCTTTGTGAATTCGCTATCGCTTTGGTAAGAATTTATCTATTCGAATCATTTAAATGGATCCCCTGACGTGTATCCCCACCCCCTTGTGGTGCTACACTACCATTGTTGCATCCATTCCTATTCTTGACTAACTTATTCGATTCTTGTAGCTTCCCTCACAAACAAACATTAACATCTTTATTATCAACGCACGACATTGATAAATTCTGAAATGACCGTCGAGCAGAATTCCCTTTTTGGTGTTATTAACTATCTTTACGAGTCGATCTCCCACATGGAGTCCTCTCCTCTATTTGTATCTACATCCTCCTATACAAGATTCGCTAACGAATTATATTCATATTCACAAATGGACCTCTTCCAGGTCCTCCTATGATGAGTTCAGAATAACGTTCACTTCTTATCCTGAACATCTGATGAAGGAACATGCAGTCAAACTGCACCTAAGATTCTTCTACAGGCATAGCATTTAACTTCTAAAAATGGTGGCTGATTCCCACCATTATAAGGTCGTTCTGACAAGCTAAGAAAAATTTTCTCCAAATGTTCACTTCCAGTTAGCCACACTCTGTCCTATGTATACACCTTTTGATACATTACCTCCTTTGGCTAGTACACACAATTCCCGAATTTCAAGAATTCCCACTGACAGTTCTCTAAAATGTTTCGTCTGAACTTTCCCAGTTATACTACGTTGGGGTGAGTTTACTCTTGCACCTCTTAGCAATATTTTCAAATTATAAGTTATGCCCTAGCCGCCTTCACAGTCCTGAGTTCCCGTGTCATAATGGGGGTGACCTCGACTACGGTCATCATCCTCGAATATACTTTACAACCTCAACTAAGCCCTGCCTCCTGATGTCCGCTTAACGATCCTCGTCTAACATCTGCCATCGGTCGGCACACGCCAACAACCAAACGCAATTAGAATTCACTAAGATACATACGTTATAGCAGGAGAATGAAATCTCATCATAGAAATCAACAATCCTAAACATAGGGCTCTATGTCAAACAAAGCAACGCTGGAAGCATAATGAGTCATACAGATCCTAAGGACACTAGAACCTGATGCTCTGATACCACCTGTGATACCCCTTCCTAATTAAATACCAGGCGATCAGTCCTTTATTAAATTAAAATCAAGGTGAACAGTTGGTTCATTCTTAGCATCATTGTCGCAAAATAAAATTTTCCAATTTAAACACTCTAAATAATTAAGATAAGTGTCAACACAATTTAAAACTTTATTTCCGTTTCTTATTAAATTCCAATTTGAAAACCTTTTAAATAACCAACTGTTTTAGAATCACATAAGTGCTACGGATAGCAATCAACACAAGAGAATTAATACATTTAGATTAAACAAACCAAATTTAAACTACAAATGAAATCATCCTGACAAGAGTTACTACTCCAAGAGTACCGAATACTGAAAATAAATGAACATACATCTCTGACAATTATATACTGAATGGGAAATGGGTGACACATGCCCTCACTATGAAGAACTATAACAAGAACCGAATCAATGGAGAGGTCGTCTAAAACAAAGTCCTACAACTCCCACATAAGCTACAGCGCGTCCAATCCAAAGAACCTATCTAATGACGCCCTTGTGGTTGGGCGCCTGTAATATATACATATATATATATACAAGAGAGAAGAGATAACAGAAAATGGGTCAGAGCACGATTGTAAAACAGTTTAAAAATTATTTAGCAAGTATTTAAAATGCTTACATGCTAATGCAACAACCATGTTAGTATGCAACTCTCTCTTGAGAATTCTCACCTCTCTTCTAGTGTGCACGTCTACCGTAATACTAAGCCTCAAAAGTCTAACTCACTCATTTTCCATAAAGTCTTATCACTTGAAAAAAAGGTTATGATATTCACCTTAGAAAATCAATCTCTTCAGGATTTATTTATGTTATTTAGAATAACTCTGAAATCGTCATAAAGTTTCTGAATACTTATAATGATGTTGAAGAATTTATACATTGCTTAACTACTATTACGCACAGTAGAAATTCTCATATAGATATACGTATATATGTTAGTTACTATATATACTAACGGCACCCCACATAAAATCTATGGTGCAAGGTTTCCATATATAAGTGTATATATATACCAAACACTCATAAAAAATATATATACTATCGACACCCCACATAAAAGCTATGGTGCTGGCATACTCTACTATCAAGTACCCGTATCACATAAACTAAGGGAAATACTAGTTCATAATCACTCTCGAACTGTATTAACACAAAACACAAACAAATGGAGGCTAAACATAGTTCTCAGTCCTAAGAGGACTGAACATACCCACACGTCTCTTAGGACCATCTAACTATAACCCAGATAGCCTGTAATCAAGGAATCCTATGTTCTAGGGTACGAGTCAATATCCCCCATAAAGGACCAATCGAGATAAGACCGTCCTGACGTGGAAACCTCCGTGATAGCAAGTAGCCCCAATATGATTTTTATAGAAATATAATATATGCACAATCACACAGTCACACATATATATATACATACACATCCACATTGTTAAATTAGGTGCGCTTACGACCCATAATTATGATTATCCTTTATTATACATTTTACTCAATTATTTCATAAAACGGACTCGTTATTTGCATTCTCATTTATTATTCACTTCTCATCTCTTGAAATATTCAAAATATATTTCAGTAGGCACTCACTCACTTACGTTCCGGTGTAACTCCCTTACGAGTCTAGATCTTTTTATTAAATAATGCGCATGATTTCTTATACACATGAATCATTCCTCATTAACCCAAAATCTTATTCTACACTAAAATGTTACTCAACGGGGACAACCTAGGCCCTACTAGTCATCTCTATATCCCATTATACTCCAACAACAACAATCAAGGGTTCCCATAAATTTTAATCGGATTAAATTAATGAGTGAGAAATATGCAGTTTTCCGGATGGGGTCGATCGATCGAAGAAAAGGGGTCGATCGATCGATCAATCGATCGATCGATGCTCTTTGGTCGATCGATCGATCAAGCAGTTCTTGCCCAGAAACTGCAAATTAAACCTACGGGTTTCATCTTCCAATTCTTCTAAAAATGTCATTAAGAACTTTAGAATTCTCAAATAACAATACTACAAGTTCTATATACATATATATAAGGTTTTCAACGTGAAACATGTGTAATTTCATCAACGATATCGAATTTATGGGGTAAACTTGAAAAAATCTTTAAGAACCCTTATTTTTGAAGAAATACCCATTCCTCTAATTAATCCCCAGATTTATTATTTCTAAACTCATAATAATTCGTGGGAAATCCTCTACATATGATGGGTATGTCCAGAATATATTAAATCTCTCTAATCATACTACATAAAGTCTCTTAATCAATAATTTCTTTCATGGAACAAGTCCTAAATACTCCTAGACTATCATGATTGATACATTAACTAAAAATAAAGCAAGATAGATACTTGTCTGAAATTCATGGTTCTGATTTCGTGGATGAAATGGTATGGCTACGTTCCCCGTCGCGCGAATTACGTTTTGGTGGTGGTGGCGGTGAAACCGGATTAGTTATTGGCCTTGGATTGCTTGGAAAGCTTCCTACCTTATTCTCTAATGGTCGCCCTTTGATTTTGTATTTGTTAACCCTAGAAGACAACTCCTAAATGCTGATATATCCTTAGAAAATTCGTGGGTTTAATTCCCCAAAAATATAAAATGTCTAGAATACCCTCCCGGAATGTCAATTAAGCCTAAAATTGCCCCGAGACACAAACTAAACCCCCGGGTACCCTTTTCTGACTATCTCGATCCTTTTGGACATATTTGCGGACTCAAAATGACCATATGACTGAGTTATAATTTATTCACTTTATATAATAATAATTTAGTCCTGACACGACACAGGCACGTCCCGACTTAAATTTCCAAAATTACCATTTGATTCACTCGTGAAAATTTTAATAAAATAAATCTCATATATTACTTTACTCGTCTAGTAATATTCAATAATTTTCCAATAATTACTAACTCACATCACATTATTAAATATAAAAATAAATTTCCTTAATAATATTAAATTAATAACTCAATTTTAATTAAATAAATTCCCAATTTTAAAAGCCATAAAAATACAGGGTATTACAGGTTAGAGTGTAGGTGGAGGATCCATTTTTCCAAGAAAAGGGTGAAACAATTTGTAGCAGAGAGTGCAATGTCTTACTTTATTAGTTCAGAGGGAGGTCTACGTTTTAATGGGAGGTTGGTTGTGCTAGAAGATGAGGATTTAAGGCATGCCATTTTAACCGAGTCCCATAGCTCTAGATTCTTTATACATCATGGCAGGGATAATATGTACAAGGACATGAGGAGGCAGTAAAAGTATTCGAGGATGAAGAGAGAAATAATAGAGTTTGTCTGAAAGTGTTCCACATGTCCGCTTTTTTAAGTGGACCACAAGAGGACTTCAGGAATGTTACAACCGTTTGAGATTATTGTATGGAATTGGGAGAGCATTTCTATGGATTTAACTATGGGGTTGTCGACATCGCAGAGGGGTCACGATTCCATATGGGTGAGAGTGGATCGGTTGACCAAGGTAACCCAATTCTTGATAGTTCGCACATATTTTGAGATGATGTAGTATACTTGGCTATTCATAGCGGAGAGAATTATGTTTTACGAGGTGTTATTCAACATTTTGTTTGATAGAGACAAGATATTTCTATCTCACTTCTGGTAGAGTTTTTAGGAGGCTATGTGAACAGACTTGCAGTTGAGCACCGCTTATCACCATCATACATATGGGCTAGCAGAGAGTGTAAATTAGATGCTAGAGGATATGCTGAGGATGTGCATTTTAGACTTTGAGGGAGGATGGGGAAAATATCTTCCATTGGTAGTGTTTGTGTATAACCACTCGTACCAATTCACTATCGACATGGCCCTATTTGCGACACTTTATGGGAGATCGTGTCGTTCACCCTGTTTAGAGGTAGGGGACTACAAGATATTGGGGCCAAAGATGATTCAAGAGATGTGTTCTGAGATTGGGTTGATTCGAGGTCGTATTCGAATATCTTCGGATAGCCAAAAGAGTTACGCCAATGCCAAAGTGAGACATGTGGAGTTGGAGGTCGAAGATTAGGTATTAATTCGTGTGTCTCCCATGAAAGTGGTGATGATGTTTAACAAGAAGGGGAAACTATCATCGAGGTATATGGGACCATTACCTATCATTGAGAGAATGGGGCCGGTAGCTTATAAACTGCGTTTGAGAAAGCATCTTCATCGAATACACGACGTGTTCCACGTGGCATCACTAAAGAAACACCCAAGGAGCGAGAGGTCTTTTTGGCACGTTCCACTCCAAGAAATTCATTTATATCCAAACGTCTCATATAAGGAGATACCTGCAGCAATCCTCGATTATAGTTAGTGAAAGTGGCGGTCTAAGGTGGTACCACTAGTTAGTGTTCAGTGGAGACATCATAGTGTTGACGAGCCTACTTGGGAGTGGGAGGATGACATACGAGAGCAGTATCCAGAGTTATTCACCACAAGTACGACCTAATTTCGGGCCCGAAATTCCCTTGTAAGAGGTGAAGTATGTAACACCATCTATTTTTTGGGCATTTCTTAATTAATTAATTTGATAAATTTTAAATTACTTGCGTGCCATATTTTAACTGAATTAATTGTTATTTATATTATTTAAAAATTAATCAAATGAGTCGATGATTAATATTTGTGGGACATAAATTTACTAAGAGTATGGTAATAATTTAATAAGCTAAGAGGTGAAAATTAACTTTTAGAAAAAAATATTCGGATGGCAGTTCTGAGTGTACGGTTGAGTTCAGATGGGTCGAAATATTTGGCAAATAGTTTTGGTGGGTAGTAAATGGGTAGTAAATACCCACATAAGAGTGTTTGAGCCCTTTTAATAAAGCCCACGAGCATAAAAACAGATTGGCTTAATCAACCCTAATAGTGAGAGGGTGTGAGATTCATACCTCATTTTATAAAACTTATTTAAGTGAAGAACAAACGAGAAAGAAATTAGA
This sequence comes from Sambucus nigra, assembly GCA_949130495.1. NCBI lineage: Eukaryota > Viridiplantae > Streptophyta > Magnoliopsida > Dipsacales > Adoxaceae > Sambucus > Sambucus nigra. The sequence continues at coordinate 32,202,176 of OX422218.1, read as the reverse complement.
GTAATCTTGGAATCCTAAATCAAGAAGAAGTGTGAACATTCTTCATCAAACTCATCATTTACTACAAGAGATTCAGACCCTACCACCCCTTCAACACAAGTGATTAAACTTTCTTTAAAGTTAATTGTAGATTCCGATTAATATCATAGTATGTGTAATAAGAACACATGATTTTGGGTGGATTTGACATCTAAATTTGGGTTTCTTTGAATTTAGATTTAAAATTTGTAGAGGATTTGGAAATATGACTTGTAAACCCCCAATCTACGTGGGCTGGAGGGTTTTTAATTGGTACGTTTAGTGGGAATCTTAAATGGTTTAATGAGGTAAATCTAAACAGAAATTGGGTATTTAGGTCAATAATGGCGGGCAGTTTTGGACTAACGAAGGAGGATGAGAGAGCCCAAGGTCATTCGAACAACTTGGGTTTGGTTCGAGCAACATGCTTTATCGTTCGAACGATGGGATTATTTCAGCCGCCATTTCTTCCTTCCCTTATATTGGAGGCTTTTGTTTAGTGGCTACAATTATGGGTGTTTTAAGAACCTTAATGGTATATTTAGGGTGATAGTCCCAAGGGAGAAATTAATGTTTAAATTAGGTGATTTGAGAACCTTAGATTAATAAATGTGCAAGACTTATTGAAAAGATTCTTGAATAATAAATTATGATGATTTAATTTTTTTGACAAAGTGTCCAAATCTGGGTAAATTAGTTGAGTGACACTGAGGTAATAAATTAATTAATGGGCGCTTAATTAAATTTGAGTGGGGTTATTGCCTCTGTTATAATTTGGGCTAGGGCTGCGAATTTGGTCCCTGGTATAAAATCAGCCACATGTTGGCCTTTTAAAATAGTTCTTAGTTCGTACACAAAGTCATACTCCCCCAACTCCATAGTCCAATACATAAGTCTTACAGATTTCTTCGATTTGTGCAAAGCCTGACTTAATGGCATATCAGTGTAAATCACTATAGCGTGGGCTTGAAAGTATGGCGTCATTAATCTACTAGCTTCAATTAAAGCTCATGCAAATTTCTCAAGTCTGGGATATCTTACTTCTGCTTCTCGAAACGCTTTGCTGGTGTAATCAACTGGCTTTTGAACTCCATTTTCCTCCCTGATCAAAGTCGAGATAATTGCAGACTCAGATACTTCCAGATATAGATACAACTCTTCTCCCATCATCGGCCGGGAAAGAAGTAGTGGTGCTCCCAGGAACTTCTTCAACTTCAAAAATTCCTTTTAACATTCAACGTTCCATTCAAAGGTTTTTCTGAGTAACTTGAACAATGGAAATCATTTGTCTATTGCTCTTGACACAAACCTGTTGAGTGTTCCTACATACCCGGTTATTCTTTAAACATCTTTTTTACAGGTTGGGAAGTACACTTAGATTAGAGTATTAATCTTATCTGGATTGACTTTAATTACTCTTTGATTCACTATATACCTGAGGAACATTCGCTCTTGCATTCCAAAGATGCATTTGGTGGGGTTTAACTTCATTTAGCTCTTTTTCAATTGATCAAACGTCTGGCTGAGGTCGACAATATGATCAGTAACTTTTTTGCTTTTAGTGAGCATATCATCAACATACACCTCCATATTCTTTCTTATCTGCTCTTCAAATACTTTGTTCACCAGTCTCTGATAAGTAGCACGTGCATTTTTCAAGCCAAACATCACAACATTATAACAATAAGTTCCTCGAGGAGTGATGAAGGAAGTACTTTCTTTATCCTCTGGATTCATTTTCATCTGGTTATAACCAGAATATGCATATATGAAACTTAGCAATTCATGCCGTGAAGTAGCATCTACCAGTTGATCAATTCGTGGTAAAGGAAAGTGATCCTTCGGGCACATTTTATTCAAGTTAGTAAAATCCACACACATCTTTCACTCGTTGTTCTTATTTTTTACCATAACTACATTGACCAACCAATCAAGGTACATTACATCTTCAATAGAAAAAACATTTTGAAGATTCTCCACTTCTTGCTATATAGCCTGGTTCTTCTTCGTGCTGAAAAATATTCTTCGTTGCTTCACAAGTTTGACTTCCCTATTCACATTAAGTTTATGACATGGAAAGTTTGGATCTATGCTTGGTACATCTTCATGAGTCCAAATGAATACATGTTTTTTTTTGCCTCAAGAAAGATATCAACTCCAGCTTAAGAATTGGTTCCAACAATGCTCCTTTTTTACTTGTTCGTTCTGGCTCATTATCATCTAGAATAATGCTTTCTGTTACCTCCATCACTTGACCTTTTACAAGTTCAAATTCATCTCATCATTCTAAGGTTTCAACCTCAGACTCTTTGTTTGGCTCAGTTGTATCCACATGATAAGTGGTCATTTTTTGTTTGGCCTCCAACATATCTTTTTCCTCGGCAGAGGAATAGTAACACTCCTGAGATACTTTCTGGTCTCCTTTCACTACTCCTACTCCAAATTTGGTCTGGAATTTCAGACTTTGATGAAAAGTTGAGGGTACAGCCTTGAACTTTTTCAGACCCACCCTCCCCATGATCATATTATAAGGAGAATGACCATTTTTGTCCATTATAAAAACTCTTACCTTCTCTGACCTGCTCGCCGACCAAGTCCCGATCAACACATGCAGCTTGATAGTTCCGAATGGAAACACCTTTTTATCAGAGAATCCAATGAGTGGCATGTGATAGGGCTTCATCTGATTTAGCTTTAAACCCACACTATCAAAACAAGGATAAAACATGATGTCTGTCGAACTGCCATTGTCCAGCAATGTTCTTGCCGCCAATACTTCTTTCATCCTGACTCGGATCACCAAAGGATCATCACGAGGATACAAAAATCCTTATAAATCATTTTTGTAATATCCAATTATGATATTATCCTTATTGACTTTTCTTGGTCGGTCCTCCTCGGCGAGGTTGATACGTTGAATATATGAACAAGCTTGGGCCTCATTGAGGCAATCCTTCCTTTCATCTGTGTGATCTCCTGCTCTGGAATTTCCTCTTGTAATCATCTAACAATCAAATGATCCAAAACTGAGTGTGAATACCTCACGTTATGGTTGTCTAGGTTTCTTGGGAAGGTCGGGATCGTCTTCTCGATCATCACCGTGGTACCTCTTCTTATCTTTCCTAAGTTTGACTGGCGATTTAGATCTCTACCAACCACTTTCTTCGTTTTGTTTCTCCATTCTGCCGATCAAGAAATCTATCCAGCTTTCCTATTTGGATGAGTGCTTCTATCTCATTCTGGAGGGGAATGCATCAGTTGGTAGTTGACCATGATCTTTGTGAAATTCATAATACTTGGACTTATCCCTCTTATCAGCAAGCGACCTCAACTTTTCAGGCTAACTTAAATTATTGTTGTGCTTGAGTTCCTCTAACACATGATGTATATCCACCATTAAAGTGTAATTGGTGAATTTTCTTAGCTGATCAAGGCCTTCTTTTCCGTTCGAACTCCTACGCTCATTAGGATTTATGTTATCTTTCTTATCTGACTTCCCTTTTGCTTTTACGCCTGAATTCTTTTTAGCAGCCATAGCTTCCTTGGCGTTCATAATCTTCGTTGCCTTGGACATCAATTCTTTCATCATCTCTACTGGATCTTTTACTAGAGTATAGTATAATTTATCAGGAAGAAAACCACTCATAAGAGCATTGATTGCTCTTTTTTCTTCATAATCAATCACTTATAATTTCTCGTTGTTAAAACGAATGATGTAATCAAAGGTACTTTCTCCTTTCTTTTGTCTAACACTAAGTAAATGAGCTACTCGCTTCACTGGTTTTGCTCTAAAGAAAAAATTACCAATGCATAGCTCGACCAGTTGTTGAAAATAAGAAATTTTCGATGAGGAAGGTTGTTGTACCAGATTTGAGTGGATCCAATGATTGTTTCTAAAAACACCCTACATCTCATGTCATCTTATCAGGGACAACATAGATATCACTGCATGGTACTACTCTATATGGAGAACTGGATCAGTTTTCCCATCATATTTGGGAGTGACTACCGGAGCTTTAAACTTAGTCGGCATTTAGAAATTCACTATGGTTTTCACAAAGGGGGACCCCTTAATAAATTTTTTTTGAAGGATATTCTTAGCTTTGGGCATTTCCCTGGGGTCCCAAACGATCGAAAGGAGAGGACCTACTTAGGCTTTCTAAGACACTCAGTCTTTCTTGGATCAGAGATTGTCCATTAGTGAAATAAGTGACTATAAAAAAAGTGGTTGCTCGTGGTAGATATGAAGGATCCCTAGAAGTTATGGAATGGTTGTGCCCAATACTCCTTGTTGTCCGCGGTGGCATATTCCTCTGATTAGACTGTGCTGGCACTCCAGCTTACAGAGTTTGGGCCAACTGTCATATAGTATCGTATATGGCCTCTTGACTTCTGACCAGACTAGCCAAAATTACTGTCAAATCATTATTGTTAGGAAGGGCAGAGGTATTAGGTGGAATAACCTCATTTCTCGTGCTTGATTTTGGGATTTCAGCCATGGGTGATGAATGATGAATGAGTGAAAATGTTTAACAATACGTTCCCACAGACGACACCAATCTGTTGATCCAAAAACCTAGACGAAGCCTAATTAACTGATCACATATAAATTAAGTAAGACAAACAACAAAACACAAAAAAAAATTAAAGTGGTTCGGCTCAATGGAATTACCTATGTCCACTGTTATGTATTGATCTTCCTGAATTATTTTTTGATCCCTTACAATGAGGGTGATACCATGTATTTATAGCCCAAAAGGGGGTCTTCATCGATGTCATGTGAAAGGATGGAATGCCTTTATTTGGTAGACATTTTGATCCACACATAATATGGATTAATTATATGAACGATGTCGCTTCACATGCAATATAGGCTGTAAGACTACTGGCGCTTGGTTGGCTGTACAAAATGACGTCTTGACTGTTGGTCGGGCCTCCCAGTTGGTTGGGTAACTATGTTGGTCAGACTTCCTTATTGGTCATGGAATTATATTGGTAGGGCTTCCTTGTTGGTCGGAGAATTATGTTGGTTGGGCTTCCTTGTTGGTCGGGATTTTCTATCATGATGACATCGAGTTGAGCCGCATAGGATGACACATGTTGGTTTGTAATGGGTCCATCTGGGATGGTAAATTTTGGTATCAACAGTCACTATCACTCGCAATGATGTAATTTGATTATTACTATTCAATTGGTGATTATTTACCATAAATATTAGCCATTAACTCTCCTGATTAATATTTAAATAAACTCATAATAATTAATTCTATTAAATTACGACACATTAGTAATTTAAATTAGCCAAATTAATTAAATATATACTGCTAAAAAAATATGTCGTGTTACAGAAGTTTGAACGTTATATATAAAACAACTTAATTGAAAGCATAATTGTCATGCTCATTTTCAAAGGTACTCTAAAAATTTATACTCGAATTCTGGCAATTGTTTATTAGATATAATGTATGACAATCCTTACAATGTGCCTGTACATTGGGCGGGGACTTTAACTAGTATCTAGAAATTTAAAGTCTACTATCGGATGACCCTAAGCCCACCACATGTAAATTCAGAAACCGTTTGGATCAAAAGATCATAAATTCCATTAAAATTTCTGAACTTTAGAAATCTATATAAACCTCTCAATGGTAATTATATGAATCAATCAATGTCTCATTCAGATTAAATGATTAAATTTTACACAAAACCATTAATTGGAGTAACCATTTTCGAAGATTAATATTCATCTTTAAGATATTAATCAGTCAATCCTTAAGATAAATTTTTTTGGAGACCTAACTCATTTCCTCATGACTTTGACATCATCAATAAGTAAAAATCATATCAATCCATAAGATCAGAATTAATCCCAATGTACACGAAATGTTAAAAAAAGATAAAAGGCGATAGTTTGAAAAAAATATCCCAGGTAATTATAAGAACCTCCTAATATTATAAAATAATTTACCTTGAAAAATGGAAACTTGTTTTCGCAGTTTAATAGTAACGTGAAGATTGGTTATGCAGATAGCTCGAATAACAAGATAAATGCCTATCGAATGCTACTCTTATTTTTATTAAATTGAATATCTTGATGTTATTTTTTGAGGGCTTTAAAATAACAAAAAATATTTAACATGAAATAATTTAGAAAATTCACAAGGTTATTTTTTTAAAATTTTCACATAGCGTAGCTTTCTTTCCGCTTGTTCATTGTTTTTAGATTAGATTAATAGTCTCCAAATTCACTAGTGAGGACATATGAAGCAATGCTAATGTTAGTATTTAAATGCAACACTAGTTTAAACTTGTATTAGGATTTAAAAAAACTGACCTATGTCACCATCGTGTTGCCAACGACAACTAGCCACCTTTAATCATGGTCACTAGTTGTTGGTAAGTTTTTTGGCAATGGATGATTGAGGGTAAGGTAAGTGGTGGTTCCGCTATCTCTCATTCTCTTCTAGTCGGAATTTTTTTCAATTTCTAACGTGGTCATGGTTTTTAAAACTAATCATCATTTTTATTCATGGCAAAAAAATTTAAATGAGAAATAATGGTTTTTTGTTGCAGGTGGCGGTGGAAAGATATTCTTAGTTAAATCCTGTTAATTCATTAAGACAAATATTTAATGTTTATTTAGTCATTTACAAACATTTAACTGAGATTTTACCATGTCCCGCTAAACATTGGATGTAATCTTAATAAAATCGGGGAAAAGTGTAAAGACTCGAAACTACAATCGATAGTCGTTGGGTAAAAATTTAGAGAAACCACTGCAAACCTATAATTACTCAAATTCTTTTGGTTATGAGTTCTAAACATACAATAAGTCAATATGTTTTTGCATCCGTTAAATATAGAGTGTTAAAACAACTACATATAACATTTACACATTAAATCAAGCTTATTTGATGCCACCATTTCGAAAACATTGAATATTAGCAACATAGATATAATATGCAGTACTCCATTCATATTAGGTTATCATATATAACAACAAAGGCGATTCCGAAGGGAATACGCTTATTATTTAGAAAATCGTAGACGATTTTAGATAGACACACATAATCCCATAGGTTTATTATTAATATCTATAACAAGACGACATCTTATCATAGATAATAATTATTAGGCATTTGCAGTAGCCAATAGTTGGCCCTCATGAGACTTGAACATTTCCAACATTTCTTTCTCCCCATCCTTAAACTGCTCTTCAGTGATTTGGGCACCAGCTTTGGTATGGAAAGTGGTGGTGTTCTTGCAGACAGATCCGCCGTTGGCCGAGGGTTCAAGTTTTGTACGAATAGTAATCGACTCAAGTCCATCCATAAACTTACTGCAGTCAGTTATGGTATGAGTGTAAGTGAAATTGTTCTTGTCTACATCAGTGTGGAGCTTCATGCCTTTGAACACGCTGTCTGCAAATAACTATAAACAAATTACACCAAATGTCCACCTATTGAGTGTTCAGAGTGCAAATAGTAAAAAAAGTTGACCCCAAACAACAAATATAAAAAAACTATTGTGCCAGTAATTATATAAATCAAATATGTAAAGCGTAGGGATGAAAAATGGAAACAACCTTGATGAAAAGAATGGGGACTCTTAACATCAGTGACTCCGGCGTTGAACAATTTTTCTGGTGGGACTGGGGAATTGACCACGGTTTCATAAGTGGTGACACCCATTCTGCTTGCCTTTGCAGTGTTAAAGAGAAAACAGAAGTAGATGTTTGTTTTGGTGTGAGGATTGGGAGAAGTAGAGGTGGTATTTATACTGTGAGGATACAGGTTACCAAATGCCAATTCACGGCTCTAATTGAAACATATGTCTTGTCACTTTAAACATATGTCTGTGATAAAATATTCTCTTTCATCCTTTTAGTGAATGAAGACAAACGACCGTGTATAACAACTTCATTTTTTTATAAAAAATTAAATTATACAAAACAAGCATATCCACTGCGTTTGCCTTTGGAATTTTCAAATGTCATCAGGATTGGATGAATGTTATCACAACTCCGGAAGTGGTATTTACTGTGAGGTTGGAGGTTACAAAATGCCAAGTCCATTCCCGGATAATATAATACATAGAAGGGCAATTCAATACTCACATTTAAAAAATTAAAAATTAAAAAAATTGTGTTTGCCCCCATTTATTTTTGTAAACTAATTTAATTTTCAAAAATTGACCTTCTATTTTTCAAAAATTTACATCGTATTACTCATAACCAACAATTCAAAGTTTAAAATTAATAACAGGGCCAAAGCCCAAAAAAGTCAAAATAATATTTTAGACATATTTCTCTCTTTATCCGTGAATCCACAACTTAGAGAATATTAAAAATTCAATGAAATCAAGAACCACTTTTTAATTTTAAAAATTATGGTTTTCAACAGTTAGGTAAATATGTTTTTTAAACAATTCATATGTTTTTATAATTTTACATTAAATCTTTGGAGAACTCTAAAAATTTGAAAATGATTGCTGTGGAGAACTATTAAAATTACAAATTTTAATATGGCCCAAAATTTGAAATATATTTGCTTGCAAATCTCCTTCTTGTTTCAGCATAAAAAGTGGATTATAATACAATCATATGTTTGTTCCTGGCATATACGAGCACTATACGGTTGATGTAATCTAAATAGGGTAATTGCCTTTGGGTGCCCTTTTTTTTATATTTCCAAGAGGATTCTTCAAATTCTCTGCACTACCGTTCATTGCAATATTCGTCTATATGAATTATGAATTCATGTTACACTCCCAAACCGCTAATGGGTCTCTTCACTACACCCTCTTATCCCTCCAATTCCCTTCCTTTGCACTTTCTTTCTTCATTTCCACATATTTCATATGTCCTTTCACCTATACATCTATGTCTATATCTACCCTAGCCTTAACCTTTTTTGTTGCAACAGGAAAGACAGCTGACATATGGTTTGCCTCGTTACAATGATGGTAATTTAATAACAATTCTTCTTCATGATGACGTGCCTGGTCTACATGTGTTTGGTATATCGGTATATATATTTATTAGCATAAAGGTCACGCGATGCGTGAAGTAATTTAGGAAAGCTTTAATTTTTTGTTATTATGTTTTTTTTCACATAATATATTTCATGAATGAAAGGAGATAGAATTTTAAATTAATATAGCATATCGGCCACGCGATGCATGACAAATAATTTATAAATGATTATTTTTTAATATATTTAGCAGGTAGATAATATATTTTTGTAGTGAAATGTGAATAATATAGGTATTTAGAAAGAGTAAAAAAAATGTATGACAATATTATATTAACTTAAAATATGAGTACAATGTTGGTAGCAGACAATAAATTTTAAGTATGAGATGAGAATTAATATAATCATTTAAAATAAGTAAACTTATTTATCTAATAACTGAAAAAATTATATGTTACCTTCAAAGTGAGAGCTCCAGAAATTGCGGGAAGTCAAGAGTATCCTTGGCTACCTCAGCAGCCCCATGCGCCTTGACCATCATCTGCAGACCTGTTTGCACACCAATACATATACAAAGCATAATTGGTGTAAAACAAAAAAAGAAAACAATCAATCAAGCATGAACTTACACCAATTTTTTAAGCAGTGGTGCCGTGGAAATGCAATGAATTCAATTACATGCACTTCTATGCACGTAAAATATTTCACTTGGCGATCATTTAAAAATAAAAGGTCATTTGTACTTTAACGATTATAGCTAGTTAAAATACAATTTAATATTGCTTGGAGACCACTCTTTTGTTAAAACCAACGAAAGTAATTATACAGATGTGTGCACCGAATTAATACATGGAGTCTTTTCATTTCTAAAAAAAGAGTTAATCGAGGCAACATAAACTGGAACTCCCAACATAAACTGTATACATAATAAATTATGAAAAACTCAATTCTTAAACCATGATTTACAATAAAAATATCCTTAAATCATATGAAAAGGTATGAGTCATTGGGATCTAACGTATGGGGAAAAAATGAAACCAAATTTCATATTTGTTGACACAAAAGTGCAACCAACATTCAACAATTAAAATCATTAGGAAAAAAAATCAACGCTAACAACCTAGTTCCAAAAAAACAAAATAAAATGAAATGCGCATCCAAACTCTAGAGAACAATACAAAAAAAAAACCAACAACATTTCTAAAGTATGAACGTAAATAATAGATTATTATTAGATGTTATTTCACACCATTTGATGTAATAGCTTCTAACACCAAAATCTCCCATTTTGACACCCGAAAAACGGTTAAATGTATAGCAACTATATATAATAAAGCTTTCAAATTCATAAATTTTAATAGCCTCACCTAAATATAGAATTATAGGTTTTGAAACTCGATGAATTGCTTCCATTCCACTTCCTTCCAAAAAATATGACATAATTTAAAATCATCAAATACAAAAATAGATGAATATGTTTTTACGGGTTCTATGTTTTAACGGGCTAGGAGCACACGAACTTCGTGTGATGTCATTTTTCTTTGCTTGTTGTTTGAAGTTATTAATAATAAAAATCTACAATTTCATAATATATATCAATTTTACATTAGCAGTTTTCGTTAGTGGTTAAAATCATCTAACATGGTGACTAAAAGAGAATAATAATAAAAGAGAAGAGAAAGTGTTGCATTATATTACCTCTAAAATGATAACAGTCTTTCAAGATACCACCTACTCCAATACAACCAATTCAAAATAGAAGAAATGAAAAATAAAGATATGAGTTGGAGAAAGCAAATAAAAAGAATAAAATACTGTATTTTATTTTACTAGGCCAACTGTCCTTTATTTTATTGAGCCGTGTTCCACCGTAGAGATTTGACATCAACTCCTAAATTTGTGTTTTAATCATCAGGAAGGGAATCTAATAGATGTGTGTGTGTGAGGGGGGGGGGGGGGGGGGGGGCGTGAATTAGATGTATATTTGTAAGTACATGAATGTATGCATATTTATAAGTACATAAATATAAATAGTTAGATGGGTTGGAAATTGTGGAGCAGCGTAATCCGTGAAAGAGGGAGAAACAAATATTGACTTCTCAAGTAAACCTTTATTACTTACTGCCACGTGTCAGCCTCATAAGATTTGGGCCTTTATTACTTCCACATGTCAACCTCACACGATTTGGTTCTATAATTGTTATATAGTTATATATATTTTGAATGAACTAAATAAGTTGGGGTAAGTGGCCTAATGGTAAGTTTATGAGATTTGGTGCTTGAGGTCATGAGTTCAATCCCTAAGGGGACACTAAATATTAATAGTCTTTGATTGGGCTTTTTGGGCTTTGGGCTTCTCTTGAGTGCCCAAAATTTTTACCCTTTTATTAATTCGCTTTTAATTTTTTACTTAGTCTCCTATTCTAAGTAAACTAGCCGTTAGTGGAGATATTAGTGGGTTAGTTGATTAAAACCTCTACCCACATTTTTTACCAAATTATGTATATATCAAAGCCTACAGCTTTGAAAAAAAAAATGACAGAAAAATTCAATCTCTCTCACTTTCTCTGCAAAAATAATTTTGCTATTTTCTACAATACAATTATGTTCGTCATTTATTTTAAAGTGTTGGAGTATCCTGAGAGTTCAAATATTTAACATAAAGCTGATGTTTAAATCTGATCATCGAATCCTGGGAGGTGTATGTTCACGAGGCTGACAGCTACAAATCTCAGCAAGCAATTTCACCTTTAGGACTTTGTGTCCAACGCAAACCTTGATCCATAAGTCCTTCTAAATTTATCTATTTCGAAATTGTTTTTATTTATTTATTCTGCATATATTATTTCCAACAATCTAAAGGTGAAATTGGTTGTTATTCTACAATCTGCTATGGAAAATCCTAATTCAAAATACTCTAAAAAACCTGAACTGTTTGATGGAAAGAATTTTAAGACATGAAAAATGAAACTGCAATTTTACCTAACAACTCTTAAGTTCATTGACGTTATTGCATCTGATAGACCTTCTGTACCTGAAGAACTAGTTGTTTCGAAACAAATAGATTATATGTGTAGGAATTATATTATGAATTGTCTCTGCCTGAAGTGTATGATGTTTATTGGTCATGTCCTACTGCTAAAGAATTATGGAACAGACTAGATAAATAATATGCAACTGAAGATACTGGGTCTAAAAAATTTGTGGTTGAAAAATTTTTGGATTTGAAAATGGAAGATAATAAATTTGTTGTGTCGCAACTGGAAGAACTATAAATTATTATTCATGAAATTCTTGCCAAGGATTATAGTATATGTTAGGGATTTTAAGTGCCATCTATAATTGAAAAACTGTCACCTTCTCGAAAAGATTATAAAAACGGTCTTAAGCATAAGAAAAAGGAGATGATAGTAGAAGATTTCATAGTTCGTTTGAGAATTGAGGAAGACAATATGAATGAAAAACTTAAGGAGAAAATTTTTGAATTCGGTTCTAAGGCTAATTTGGTAGAGGGAAAATCAAATAGAAACCAAAAAAATAACTAGTTTAAGCCTAACCATTCAAACCAGAAAAATGGGCACCATAAACCAAACCAGAATTCGTGGTCCAACCATAAATTTAAATCTAAAGATCAGAATAAAAATTCTAAACCTCAGTTTAAATCTAAACCTGCAGGTCAATGCTATATATGTGGAAAACTAGGTCATTACGCTAAAGATTGCAAGTTTAGGAAGAGTCAAAATGTGAAGCCACAAGCAAATGTAACCGAGGAGGGTAACTTTTCTGCTGTGGTAATCGAGGCAAACATTGTGAGTAACATGACAGACAGGTGGCTTGATTCTGGCGCTACCAAATATATTTGCGGCACGAGAGGTGCCTTCATTACCTTCACTCTTGTGGGTGAAGGTGAACGACTGTACATGGGGAACTCCTCTTCGTCTGAGGTTGAGGGCAAGGGAACCGTTGTTTTAAAATTCACTTTGGGAAACGTTATCACATTGAAAGATGTTTTGTATGTCATCGATGTTAGGAAGAAGGTGTCCGGTTTTATCTTAGTTGAGAAGGGTTTTAAAATTGTTCTAGAGAGTGATAAGATAATTGTGTCTAAGGGAGGTGCTTTTGTGGGGAAAGGTTATGTTCATGAGGGTCTTTTCAAACTAAATGTAACCGTGGATGATAATAATAGAACATCAATTTCTTCTACTTATTTGATTAACTCTTGTGATATATAGCATTTTAGACTTGGTCATGTAAATAAGGCATCTATTAAAAAATAAATATTTTTGTGAAACATAATAAAATATGATATTTCTACCAACTGTAAATGTGAAATATATGTTGAATCAAAATATGCTAAAAAACCTTTTTCAGGTGTCGAAAGAAGTTCAACTGTTATAAGTTTAATACATAATAATCTTTGAGATTTAAAAGGTTATGTGACACGTGGTGGAAATAAATATGTTGTTAGTTTTATTGATGATCACTCTCGTTATTGTTATATTTATCTCCTTACGAGTAAAGATGAGTGTTTCTCAAAATTTATTTCTTATAAATTAGAAGCTGAAAAAGAATTGGAAAAATCCATTAAAACATTAAGATCCGATAGGGGAGGAGAATACAACAGTGATCTTGATAAATATTGTAAAGAAAATGGGATAATTCATCAAATTACTCCTCCTTATTCACCCCAATCTAATGGTGCGGCTGAAAGAAAAAATAGAACTCTTAAGGATATGGTAAATTCTATGTTAAGCACTTTGGGATTACCTTACAATATATGGGGTGAGGCACTTCTTATTGCTTGTTATATTCTTAATAAAATACCATTTAAGAATAATGATAAAACTCCTTATGAAATGTGAAAAAATAGAAAATCTTCTTATAAACACCTTAAAGTGTGGGGGTGTCTTGCTAAGGTTTCAATACCACTAACTAAGAGAACTAAACTTGTCCCAAAGACAGTTGATTGTGTTTTTATAGGTTATGCTAAAAACTGTAATGCATATTTGTTTCTTGTAATTGATTCTAAAACTCAATATATGGATAAAAACACAATTTTTGAGTCAAGAGATGCTGAATTTTATGAGAAAAAATTTCCTTTTAAAGTGAGAAGTGAGGGAACTAGTCATTCTCTTCCAGTGGGTCCTAGTGTTAGAAATGAATCTTATGATTCAGAAGAAACTGAAATTAGAAAAAGTAAAAGATATAGAATAACTACTTATTTTGTTCCTGAATTTTTAACATACTAAACTAAAAATGAACCCGTCACTTTTAGTGAGGCAATGTGCTCACCAGATTCAATTTTTTGGAAAGAAGCTATAAATAGTGAATATGATTCTATTATTTCTAACAACACTTGGGAGTTAGTTGACTTGCCTAAAGGATGTAAAACTATTGGATTGAAATGGATATTTAAAAAGAAATTAAAAGCTGATGGCTCTACTGATAAATTTAAGGCAAGATTAGTATCTAAAGGCTATAGGCAAAAGGAGGGAATTGATTTCTTTGACACTTACTCTCCTGTTACTAGAATTACATCTATTAGGCTTTAATTGGTATTGCTTCATTACATAATCTGATAATTCATCAAATGGATGGTGAAACGACTTTTTCGAATGGAGATCTTGAAGAAGAAATTTATATGGATCAACCTGAGGAGTTTGTAGTCCAAGGACTAAAACAAGCTCCTAAACAATGGCATGAAAAAATTGATGAAGTAATAATCTGTAATGGTTTTAACATTAATGAAGTGGATAAATGTATTTATAGAAAACTCAAGGATAATTCTAGTGTGATTATTTTCTTATATGTGGATGATATGCTTATTTTTGGAACTGATATGGATGTAGTTAATAAAACTAAAAGTTTCCTTAATCAGAAATTTGATATGAAAGATTTGGGTGTTGCTGATGTTATACTTAGAATTAAAATCGTTAAAAATTCTGAAGGAATTGTTTTAACCCAATCTCATTATGTAGAGAAAGTTCATAGAAAATTTGAAATATTTTATTGTATTCCTGCTAAAACACCTTATGAGCCTAGTTGTCACAAAAGGAAATATTCGGGTCTTAGTGTATCATCTTTAGAATATTCTAGATTTATTGGTAGTCTAATGTATCTTATGAACTGCACTAGACCTGATATTGCATATGATGTGGGTAGACTAAGTAGATACACTTGTTATCCTAATAATGAACATTGGGATGCTTTGATTAGAGTTTAGAGATATCTAAAATACACAATGTATGATGGTATTCATTATATTAGATATCATGTCGTAATTGAAGGCTTTTGTGATGCTAATTGGATTTCTGATAATGATGAATGTAAGTATACGAGTGGCTATGTTTTTGACTTGGCAGGAGGGGATATATCTTGGAAATCTACCAAGAAAATGTGCATAGATAGATCCACTATGGAGTCAGAGTTCATGGCATTGGATAAAGAAAGCGAAGAGGCTGAACGGTTAAGGAACTTCATATTAGATATTCATTTGTTGTGTAAACTAGTTCTAGCCTTTTCCATTCAATGTTACAGTCAAGCAGTGATCGCAAGAGCACATAATAACTCTTACAATGGAAAGTCTAGACATATAAGGTGGAGACACAACACGGTGAGACAACTATTGAAAGATGGAGTTATAGCAGTTGACTATGTCAAGTCAAAGAAAAACTTGGAAGATCCATTGACTAAAGGTCTAGCTAGAGAACTAGTTTATCAAATATCGAGGGGAGTGGGACTAAAGCCTATTAATATCTAAATCACCTATAATGGAAACCCAACCCATATGACTGGAGATCCCAAGATGTGTGTTCAATGGGATAACAAAGTAATACGAGTGATTTGTGGGGGTACAAATTTAAGTTTTACTTAAAACCCATGCCTATTATGTAGTACCTCTGTATCGATGGAGGATAAGATTTAATCTCTTAATTCTTTTTATAGCTGTTATTCAGTTGGGTGTGAGATACTGTACACTCTTGATAGAAGAACCTATATGAGTGTGGTAGTGGCGCCACTTCCTATGAGAATTAATGATGGTTCTCTAGAGCATTAAAGAAACCTGGGCATACTCCAGGCCAAAACAAGCACAACTGTGGGAACTCGATGATGATTTTTGGGAGTCACGTTTGTGTTCTATTGACTTAAGTTTACAACAACGGTGAAATAGTTCAAGACATTAGTTCACTATCAACCGGTAAACTCAATAGATCAACACAAAGCAAATGTTCAAGTCGAATGACGCCTTTTCTTTATATGTCACTCCTTATGATACTCTACAGTGTCGTTTTATTTTATTTATTTATTTATTTCATTCATGTGGGGGATTGTTGGGTATATTGGTATATATTTTTATTTTTAATGAAGCAAATAAGTTGGGGTAAGTGACCTAGTGGTAAGTTTATGGGGTTTGGTACTTGAGGACATGGGTTCAATCCGTAGGAGGGACACTAAACATTAATAGTCTTTGATTAGTCCTTGGGACTTAGGGTCTTTGGACCTTTGGGGTTCTCTTGAGTGCCCAGAATTTTTACCATTTAATTAATTCATTTTTAATTTTTGACTTAGTCTCCTATTCTAAGTAAACTACCCGTTACCGGAGATATTAGTGGGTTAGTTGGCTAAAACCTCTACCCACGTTTTTTACCAAATTATGTATATAACAAAGGCTACAACTTTGAAAAAAAAATGACAGAAAAATTCAATCTCTCTCACTTTCTCTACAAAAATAATTTTGTTATTTTCTACAATACAATTATGTTCGTCATTTAATTTAGAGTGTTGGAGTATCCTGAGAGTTCAAATATTTAACATAAAGTTGATGTTTAAATCTGATCATTGAATCCTGAGAGGTGTAAGTTCACGAGGCTGACAGCTACAAATATCAGCGAGCAATTTCACCTTTAGGACTTTGTGTCCAACACAAACCTCGATCGATAAGTCCTTCTAATTTTATCTATTTTGAAATTGGGTTTTTTTGTTTAATCTGCATATATTATTTCCAACATGTTCTAAGAAATGGAAAATGGATTGTGGTCTGTCCCGTTCCTAAAACCTTTCGCAATAACATCAGTGATCAACTGCAAGTACAGGTTTTTCTATTCATGACTTTTAACAATTTGATTATGAGATGACAAAAAATATGAAGTACAAGGTTAGTTTGATAAATTGTTTTGTGCCATGTTTGTATAAAGGTACTCAACAATAATCGTTATAAGAGTGTGCTCCTTCGAGCTGTTGTAAACTGCCATAAAGAACGAATATCTATTCCAACATTTGAATGACCATCCCCTGATGCTATGATAGGCCCTCCCTAGAATTAATACATGATGAATAACCTATATTCTATATAAATTTTACCTGCGAAAAATACCATCAGAAATTTTGGAATAGAAGACTTGCAAGTTTCTACTCAAAGTTGCTTAGACATGTCTAGTGCCTCTTTTACTTAAATATTTTGTTCTACCAAGTTATCAATCTTGAACAATCGGACAAATTTAGGCCAACACACGAACTCAAAACAATTTAGTGCAACACAGTGACATGTCGTGACGCGACTCAGAAAGTGCCTCTAATGTGCGTTCTCTCTAGGCTCAAGTGCAAGCTTGTCGCGTTAGTAATAAACCCAGTAAGTCGGGATCGTATCCACAGGGAAATAGGACAACAGAGTTGTAATGACGTTGGACAGATGAAGGAATCCTAACTCTGATTCTAAAGGAAAAGGAAAAGGTGATTAGATTGTGAAATGGCTACAACTATATGCAATTTTGAAAATGTTTAGCTATTGAACTAAAGTATGAATGGAATGAAATTATTCTAAATTACCTAAAATACTGATGATGAATAAACTAAAACTTGAACTATATGATGAAAAATAGGACGGGAATACAATTCCTCAAACCTAATGTATTAATGGTGTAAAACTAATCGTAAATTTAAGTGATTAATTAGACCCAGAATTTAGTATTCCCAAGCATTACATATATGAGGTTCAAGCCCGCACCACACTTAATCAGAGGATGAGTAAATCGGTATTGCGATAGTTACACTCGAATTGCATTCTAAAGCATCCCGGTTACCCGGAAGCAAACGAGATCCAAAGATCTACAATTGTCGCATTTTATGCAATACGGTCATAAATAATCCATTAAATTTAGAGGATTAATTTTATACACATGCAACTACCACATCAGGTTGAGTTCATGCATCCCGACCTTAAAAAATCTAGCCTACCATGATGAAAGTAATGAAAACGATTGTTGAGCTGCAGGAAATCATGATTAAACTAAGGGAGAATTGAAGAATGATGTAGAAGGAAGATTAGGAAGAAGAAAGTAATCAGCTATTTTACCAAAGCACTGAAAGCATCAACTAAAATTAGTTGTAATCACATAAATCTGAACAAACTTCAATATTGAAATTAAAACTACAATCAATCTTCAAATTAGGGTTTTTGTAGCAACTTTCTCTCTCTAACTACCTCTAAAAGTTAACTAAGAAAAAAGGAAAATTATATGAAATCTTTTCGTCCTTAGAATGATAATAATTCAGGTTTAAATACCCTACAAGGCTCCAAGAGTTTTAGCTTCACGAGGACTCTCCATTGGAGGAAGAGTAAAAAACCAAAATTCGATAGTCGGACCGGTCTGGTCCTCCTTCGATTCAGTTCGGCTCGGATACGAATCGGTTCTTTTTATTTCTGGACAGATTGATCCGTTACGGATCGATTCATTTATTTTCCTTCTTCTCCAGTCAGTCTTCGATCCTAGGTTCACTTGATGTTTGCATTTCGGATCGATCTGATTATTCTTTGGCTTTTTCTTCTATCTTTGACTACTCATAACCTTCACACCGGGACTCCGATTGAGGTGCCATTTCTTCCAGTGTTCTTATAAACTTGATATCTTCAACTTTTCTTAGGTGACTCATCCGAATTCCAGGTAAAAATTACAACTTTGATCTTTTGATTTTACTTCTTTTCTTTCTAGATTCTTCCTGTTTCTTTCTTTCTTTATTGACATCAAATACCTGTAAAATGAGCACGAAATACCAGAAACTCGCGATACTCGTTGGAATAAGTTAGTACCAAGATTATGAGATAAAATCAAAATGATTACGTTGTTTGAGGTGCTAAAAGTAATTAAATTAAAGGGATAAATTTGGAAGAATTTATGCCTAATCAAATCCCCCTAAGTTAGAACTTTGCGTGTCCTGAGCAATGTAAAAGAATCCTAGCAAGGCTCAACTCTTGAAAATTCATTTTATTGGGATAGAATACCTTTTTCACGGGCAGGCGGTTGCATTTAGCATATGCAACAAGCCTTTAAACCACTAGGTTACCCTAGTAGGACTAGTCGTGTCTCATGAGGGTTTGTAGAGAATATACCCACAAAATTCGACTCAAAGAAACTTCAAAATACGCAAAAATTGTATGATTCAAACTTTCCTAGAAAATAATCATCAAGTCATGTTCAAGAGTCTCAAATCATAGTGCGTGTGTGCGAAGCCGGAAAATAATTGCGAATTTCCACCGATTGACCATTGCGTTACTCATCCAAAAATTCGTTTGGATTTCAAAATCTCACGGGATGCTCTCACAAACGAATCACTCAGAATGTGGCTATTCTCTCGGTGTGCATGATATAAAGAGTAAATATAATGGACACAAAGTCACACACACAAGAAGAAAGATGAAACTTTTTGGGTGATTGGATCACATCAACGGAATACAGTTTGAAAAAAGGGAACATTGCCTCTTACACATATATTTAATATCTTTTTTTTTATCTTTTTGTGTCTTAGCTCTCCACGCGGTAACTAATTTCGTAATTTGGACTTGGTTAGGACTTTTTCGGGTTTTAAGGTATATTGGGTAAAATGAAAATGGTAGGGAAGGTTGGAATTGGAAAATTCATTTATGATGTCCATTTGTGCTTTTTCCGGGCTATTTCTCATTTTCTCTTCTTTTACTCTATTTTTGTTTCTATTTTACACTTCTTTTCTTTTCTTCCTATTTTTGTTAAGCATATCTATTTTTTTCTTGCCCCTTTTTATGCACTTTCCGTACTTTATTTGATAAATATTCGATTTTAACAATTCTGGGCTTTTTGGATTTTTTGGGTTGTCAAACGAAAGGAAAAATTTATTCGGCTCCATTTGGTTTACAAAAGGGAAAATTTTTTGCTACTTTTTTGGGCCAATATTTTTGGGTAACAAACGATGGCCTACTTCATTGCCCGAATTACTTATTAATTTATTATATGCGTTTTGAGATGAATTTAATTTAGAGATTTGTTGTGCACTTTTCGAGGCAATATCACACACATTGTCCATGACCATAAAAAAGAAAGGCTTGAGATCCTCGATGACTTTTTAGGCGCTAAAAAGAACTTTGAGTTAACAATTAACTCGGATTGATTTATAATTTTTTTAAAGATGAAAGGCTCGAATCTCATCGGGTTTGTTTATCTCAACACTTATTCATTAAGTCGCCTACGTTCCATCAATTTCCATCTTTGGTCAATTTCTACTTTGTCTATTTTGAATTTCACAACTTGAGACTTTAAACCGACTTTTAATGATATTTTCGAAAAATTTGAATTCCAATTTCTATTTATTTTGAACAAAAATATTTTTGGCTTTTTCAAAATTTTATGATTTTTTTGAAATTTTTGGGCATTTTTGAAAATTAGTGAAGTTTTAGAAATACGCACTAATCACCCCCCCAAACTTAGACTTTTGCATTAACCTCAACCAAAAGGACGAAAAGCTAAACAAGGCAAAATAAGAAGTGCGATAATTAAAGCAAACAAATGGAGAAAATGCAGATTTTTATATAACATGACCGTGGTACAATAACAGTAAAGAGCATACAACCATGTGATGAAGTTAAACATTAGAAACTTCCACAAACCAACAAAGCTTCACTAGGGCGACGGGTGGGAAGAGTTGGGCACGTCGGGGCCACAAGGGTCATGATGTAAGATGGCAATGGCTCGTTGGGATCCCCTTGGGATATCTACAAGTTCGCTTGGAAATGAAGCATCATACTTGTCTCGCGTTGATAGTCGGTCATAAAGTTACTGAATTTTATCTCGAAGGCCGACATTCTATACGTAAGATCGCCACTTGCCCATTCGAAATTTGGGTCATCTTCTTGTTCGGCCGACTCTTCCCCAACACCCACTTCTCCCATCTCCACATCGTCACTTGCCACTTATTCTTCCTCACTCGAGGCATAATCGGCCTCGTCATCATTTCCACGCCTTGCCCTAATGATGGCCAGTTGTATGGTGCTCTGAGTACGAGTTCCCTGTCCAAAGGGACCGGGGAGGCGAGTACGGTCTAGCATAGCAACAAAGCCTGCGTCTTTGAGAATGGAGGTAATTAGGCATGCATATGGAAGTGGTGATGAACGTCTCTCATCCATAGATGCAATGATAATGTCAGCGTAGAGGGTGCGAGCCAGGTTAACTGAAGTATTGGGATGGAAAAGGTGGTATGTCAATGTGGCTTGACGGGGATGCATGGAAGAATCATTGGACGTTTGAAGAATATTAGCACACACAATTTGGAATGTGAGGCGTGCTATCTCGTTAAGTCAGCCAACAGGGACAGTCTCTCCCCTCCATGCAACGCCGGGGGCAATTCGTTCCATAACCAAGTACTTGGCTACCAGGGGGACATTAGTGGGGTATGTGTAGTCTTGAGGGTTCGAAACATCATATTCTCCTAACTTGGCATTGAGAATGGCCAAAGAGAAGGGAATGACGGTACCATCGACATAGGCTTCAGACTCGAATTGACATGTACGAGTAAGGGTCCCATAGAAAGAGCGTACCTCGATGGCCCAAATCGCTTCGTATGGTTGATTAAAGAAATGGCACCAACCCCTAGGCATGAAGTGGGCGGTGACGGAATTGGGTAGCGCTGTCCATTGGACTGCTTGCTCCATATGGATTTTGTGATTCGAACAAAAGAAATAGTGGCACCCAGGCTCTTCTTGGCGGGAACGGAATTCACCATGGCCGGAGGGTAATGTTACAGTGGAGTCATATTTGACGGAGGCAGGTCTTTGGGACATTATGTCAAGGAGAGGTTGCTGGAAAAATAGGTAGAAAGAAGAGGGGAGTGATGCAGTTGAAGGTGTGGGTGAAAATGGAGGATTTAGGTGTGTATTTATAGGTGAGGAGTGTGGGAAGGGATTGGAATTAGAGGGAAAGGAATGGATTGGGGAGAAGGGGGGTGTACCTAAGGAAAGAGGAAAAACTGTAGAAAATCGGACCGATCCGTCTATGCTACGATCGGACCGATCTCGTCCTTTTAATTTTTGAGTTTCATAGATACCGGACCGATCTGGCTATAAAAGAAATGAGCTGATCCCGTCCAGACCGGTCCGGCTCAAAAATTAAATAACCGATCCGATTCTTGAATTCAGCAGGACTTCTGCCCCTAACTTAACTGCGATCGTTCTTCTCGGAAAATTATCGACTCTCAGCACTGTTTCCTATTAATTTCGACTCAGCACCCTCTCGATACCTAGATCAACGCAACTTGACTCATTTTCCCAAAACATGTGTATGCTCTCACCTTATTGTGTCCTAATCCTTGGAATTCCCACTATTATACGAAAAAATCATCCCATACGCGTCAGGGGTGCGACGACCTCTCTTTTTCAGCTCATTCGACCGCGTAAACTAGGTCTGACAACCAAACGGTGTTGACTTCTTCAACACACGCCTCCAGATATGGCTTTAGGTGTTTTCCATTTACTTTGAAAGTATTTCCCCCTTTTAAATCGTCTAACTCAATAGCTCCGTGCTGGAATACATTCTTTACAACGAATGGGCCAAACCATCGTGATCGCAACTTGCCCAGAAATAGATGAAGCCGAGAGTTATAGAGAAGAACTTTTTGTCAATGAAGAAACTCTTTACGGCGAATGATGTTATTGCGAGAGAGTTTCATCCTTTCTTTGGAAATTTTTGCGTTCTCGTACGCATCATTGCGTAACTCTTCTAACTCATTTAATTAAAGCTTGCGACCTTCACCAACCTTATCCATGGCATAGTTCAACTCCTTAATTGCCCAATACACCTTGTGCTCTAATTCCATGGGAAGATGACAAGGTTTGCCATACACAAAGTGGAAAGGGGACATGCCGAGTGGATTTTTGTATGCGGTATGATAGGTCCATAGTGAATCGTTCAATCTAAGTGACCAATATTTTCGAGTAGGATTGATGATCTTTTCAAGAATGTTCTTGATTTAACGATTCACTATATCGTCTTGCCCATTCGTTTGTGGGTAATAAGTCGTTCCAAACTTGTGAAGGACGCCATACTTTCTCATGAGCTTCTTGACTGGCCTATTGCAAAAGTGCGTGCCATTATCACTAATTATCACTTTTGGAGCACCAAAGCGGAAAAG
This sequence comes from Sambucus nigra, assembly GCA_949130495.1. Classification (NCBI taxonomy): domain Eukaryota; kingdom Viridiplantae; phylum Streptophyta; class Magnoliopsida; order Dipsacales; family Adoxaceae; genus Sambucus; species Sambucus nigra. The sequence goes on along the minus strand of OX422218.1, from coordinate 32,178,756 downwards.
TATGTATTCCTGTAGGAAATTAATCACCATTTTTTTGTCATTTTTCTTAATAGCTATAGCTTCCACCCATTTGGAAACGTAGTCGACCGCAACAAAGATTTATAGGAAACCAAAGGACTGGGGGAAAGGGTCCATGAAGTCAATACCCCAGCAATCTAAAATCTCAATAATGAGTATCGGGGTTAATGGCATCATGTCTCGTCATGTAATAGCTCCCATCCTTTCGAACCTGTTATAAGATTTACAAGCACTGTTCAAATCTTGAAATATTGTGGGCCAATAAAGGCCGCATTGAAGAATTTTAGCTGCCGTCTTTTTCATCGAAAAGTGGCCTCCATAAGCTTCTGAATGACAAAAGTGGATGACTTTGGATAACTTGTCATTCGGTACACATCGTCGGATGATTTGTTCGGCGCAATATTTAAATAAGAAATGATCTTCATAGAAAAACATACGCGATCAAGTAATAAACCTCTTCTTATCTTGCGGTGTCCAATCGGGAGGGGCGGCTCCCGTGACAATGTAGTTCACTATATCCGCAAACCTGGGCAAAGAAGAGGTAGCAAAGAGTTGCTCATCCATAAAGTATTCGTCTATGGGTATTTGATCACCAGGTACGTCGGGCGAAAGCCGTGATAAGTGGTCGGCAATGACATTCTCTACTCCTTTCTTTACTTTAATGGAGAGATTAAACTCTTATAGGAGTAGGATCCATCTTATGAGGCGTGGTTTTACATCCTTCTTCGCAAATAGGTATTTCAATTCCACGTGGTCGGTGAAGCAAGTGATGGGAGAACCAATAAGGTAGGACCAAAGTTTGTCAAGATCAAAGACTGAAGCTAGTAACTCCTTCTATGTGGTGGAGTAATTGAGTTGTGGTCCGGAAAGAGTCAGGCTAGCATAGTATATGACGTGACCTGTTTGTCTTTTCTTTGGCCCAAAATATTCCCTATCGCATAATCGCTAGCATCACACATGAGTTCGAATGGTAAAGACCAATCCGGAACTTGCATTATAGGAGCAGACACTAGCATGGTTTTTTAGTTTTTCAAAAGAGCTATGGCATGCTTTCGTCCAATCAAATGGGGTTTCCTTCATGAGTAGATTGCTTAGGGGTCTGGAGATGGAACTAAAGTCCTTAATGAGCCTTCGATAAAACCCCGCGTGTCCCAAGAAGGAGCGCACGTCTTTGAGCAATTTAGGTGGGGGTAGATCGACTATGACATCTATATTAGCTCTATCAACTTCTATCCCCTTGGATGAAACTATGTGGCCAATAACTATTCCCTCAGTGACCATGAAATGACATTTCTCCCAATTCAGCACTAAGTTCTTTTCCACACCTCGGGCAAGTACTTTTTCCAGCTTTGGTAGACAAAAATTGAAAGAGGTTCCAAAAATGCTGAAATCATCCATGAACACTTCAAGTCCTCTCTCGACCATGTCACTGAATAGACTCAACATCCACCTTTGAAAGGTCGCAAGTGTATTACACAAGCCGAATGGAATATGTTTGTAGGAAAACATACCAAAGGGACAAGTGAAGGTCGTTTTCTCTTGGTCATGTACATCTACCTCAATTTGGTTATATCCATAATAACCATTAAGGAAGAAATAGTAAGGGTGGCCCGCTACTCTCTCAAGCATTCGATCAATAAATGTCAAGGGGAAATGGTCTTTCCTAGTTCCTACATTGAGTTTCCGGTAATCAATGCAAACTCACCACCCGGTGGTGGTACGTTGGGTCACTAGCTCTCCTTTAGCATTCTCAATCACTACCATGCCCGACTTCTTCGGGACAACTTGAACACGGCTCACCCACTTGCTATTCGAGATTGGGTAGATAATCCCGGCATCCAATACCTGGATAATTTCGGTTCTCACCACTTCTTTCATATTCGGATTTAGACTTCTTTGCATTTCTATTGAAAGCTTGACATCCTCTTCGAGATGGATCTTGTGAGTCCAAATTAAAGGACTTATCCCTTTCAAATCAGTAATGCACCAAACAAGAGCATTTTAGTGCCTCCTCATAATTTTTAACAGTTTACCCTCCTGCTCGTTGTCTAGGTTAGAGGAGACAACAACAGGAAATGTCTCATCCTCTCCTAGGTATGCATATTTAATATGGGAGGGTAGTTTCTTCAATTTGAGGGTTGGAAATTTATCACTAGAGGGAACCATGCGTGTATCCCTCGGTGGTAACTCCTCGAATCTAGAAACCTAACATACATCTCTCACGTCCTCGTCTGGCGCTCTCTCATCAAGTATCTCTCTGAACTCCTCAACCCCCCTCTCAAATTTGGTGTATGTACTCGCACTCTCGTGGCTCGACACTAAATAGGACCCTAGGTCATCTCCATAATAATTTTCCTCAAAGTACTCCTCTAAGATCGTGTCTATGATTCTCATCGCGTGAAGATCATGTTCTTCCCCCGTATATTGGGCTATATGGAAGATGTTAGTCTCTAAGGTCATGTTCCTAAAAGTGAGTTACATCTTCCCATTCCGAGTGTTGATAATAGCGTTACCCGTAGCTAAGAATGGACGCCCAAAAATTATGGGAACATGATTGCTCTAAGTGAAGGAGGGCTCCGTGTCCGAAATGACAAAGTCTACCGAGAAGTATAAAGTGTCAACTTAGACGATCACATCCTCAATTACACCTCGTGGGATCTTCACGGTTCGATCCGCTAATTGGAGAGTGATCCTTGTGGGCTTAAGGTCTCCCAGATCAAGTTTCCTATAAATGGCGTAAGGGAGTATATTAACCCTTGCTCCCAAGTCAAGTAAGGCTTTTTTAATTTTATTTTCTCAAATGATACAGGAAATGGTGGGTGCACCGGGATCTTTGAATTTAGGCGGGAGTTCATTTAGTAGAATGGAGATCACGTTCTAAGCTAGAAAGACATTTTTCTTTACCTTCATTTTCCTCTTCACTATTAGCAAGTCTTTGATGACTTTTGCATAAGCTGGAATTTACTTAATGGCATCGAGGGAAGGTAAATTTAGCATTACTTACTTTAGCATGCCTATCACTTCATCATGGGGGTTTCCTTTGTGGGAAGTAATCCACCTTTGAGGAAACGTGCCGCGTTGGGTGGCTTCACTACTACCTCGGGCTCACTAGTGTCTTCTTTATCGCTCTCTTTCTAGGGGACATCTTCGGCCTCTTTCGTTCCAGGCGAAATATCCTTGTCTTTGGTTGCGTTGTGTGGGGTAGGTGATAAATCAACGACTCTCCCACTATGAAGAGTGGTCACGGCTTGACATTGCTCCTGATGTTCAGTAGAGGTGGAGCTAACACTAGTTTTACCTTGGGGAGGTCTTTGGCCCTGGGTTGGAAAACTTTCCATTCTCTTGGGCACTCAACGATGATCAGGCGATCATATCTAGCATTGGCTGCAGTTTGGTTATTAATAAATTGGTTCATCATATCCTCGAGAGTTCTCCGCGGTGGAGTGACATATGTTCCTTAAGGAGGTGGTGCTTGCACATGGCCTTGCATGTGTGGAGCTTGTTGAAAGTGCGATGGTGGAGGAGGGGCAACATGTGAATTAGGATCCATCACAGCATGTTGTTTCCCATAGCTAAAACTAGGGTGGTTTTTCCATGAAGGGTTGTAATAATTCCCGTGCGGTGCACCGAAATTGCCCTTGAATCCTCTTATATCACTGACTTTCTCCTGTAGCATTACTTTGTAGGAGGGTATAGTCGGTCATTCCTCAGTTGAATAATCCACCTCACAAATCGCACACACCTTTCCACCAGGGTTCGGGATAGATCCAATTGGTCCTCTTCCACATACCTCAAGTAGATTTCGCATTCCTTTCTCAAGTACATCTAGTCTACTCTCCGTCATATAATTATTTTCTACGTGAAATAGGCCGGACGCCGATGGAGTGGTGGTCACTTGGCAATTTCAATTTTGAGCATTAGGGTCAGATATATCCGAGGATTGGGTAGTCTCAACGACATACCTCAGATGCAGCTCAACATCGTGGGCGTTCTAGTCTACAAATGGACCACTACCTGTGGTTTCAACGAGTTTCTTGGAATTAAGGTTCATCCCATTATAGAGGAAGGAATTAATTTATGGTGTATCAAATCCATGATGGGGCACGAAGTAATTAAATCATTGAAATGCTCGTAACATCGATGAAACGACTCATTTTCCAATTGTCGAAAAGTTTGAATTTGAGCCTTGATGGAGATCGTTCGATGTGTGGGAAATAATTTCTTGAGAAATTTAGATTGCAACTCATTCCAGGATGCAATCGAGCTTGGAGGTGAAGACCATAGCCAGGTCTTAACCTTATCTTTTTGCGAGAATGGGAAGAGTTTGAGGCGGATCACCTTTTGTGTGCAAGTTTGATCATTGAGAGTTAAACACACATCCTCAAATTCCCTGATGTGGAGATATGGCTTTCCAGATTCCATCCTATGGTAGTGGGGGAGCATTTGGATCATCCCATTTTAAACCTAAATTGTCCGGCATTATACGGGAGTATAATGCATCCCGAAGTGACAGTACACTCGGGATACAAGATTTTCGTCAAAGGGGGGTATGGGGCCTCTTCCTCACCGGCGGCTGCACTACTGTGTTGCGACATATCCCTCTCTCTTAACGACTCGGTGTCCTAACTTGGTATGCTCGGGGCATGCTCTGAAGTGTGTCCTAAGAGGGAAAACAAAGTGTTATTTGAGATTGAGTGTGACTGTGTGGGAGGTGGAACCCGGAATTATTGATCATTAGGATTGTGAGGGCTATCAGGGTCGTACTGTCCTATCGGGTTTTCGTGAATGCAGATTGGAGTATTATGGGGTATGGGAGTGAGTTCAAAATTTTTCATTAACATCTTATAAGAGATGATGATGAATCTTTTTGTTCTTTTTCAAATTTTTATTTGTTTTTGGATTTTTGGAAATTTTTGGTCAAATTTTGAGATTGACTTGATTTAATCATAAGTCTACCTAGCTCCCTAGAAACGTCGCCAAAAACTTGACGCAACTCAAAAAGTGTCTGTAATGTGCGTTCTCTCTAGGCTCAAGTGCAAGCTTATCGCGTTAGTAATAAACCCGATAAGTCGGGATCGTATCCACAGGTAAATAGGACAACAGAGTTGTAACGACGTTGGACAGACGAAGGTATCCTAACTCTGACTCAAAAGGAAAAGGAAAAGGTGATTGGATTATGAAATGGCTACAACTATATACAATTTTGGAAATGTTTAGCTATTGAACTAAAGTATGAATGGAATGGAATTATTCTAAATTACCTAAAATACTGATGATGAATAAAGTAAAACTTGAACTATATGATGAAAAAAAAGGACGGGAATACAATCCCTCAACCCTAGTGTATTGATGGTATAAAACTAATCGTAAATTTAAGTGATTAATTAGACCCAAAATTTAGTACTCCTAAGCATTACGTATATGAGGTTCAAGCCCGCACCATACTTAATCAGAGGATGAGTAAATCGGTATTACGATAGTAACACTCGAATTGCATTCTAAAGCATGCCGATTACCCAAAAGGAAATGAGATCCAAAGATCTACAATTATCGCGTTTCTATGCAATACGGTCATAAATAATCCATTAAATTTAGAGGATTAATTTTATACACATGCAACTACTACATTAGGTTGAGTTCATGCATCCTGACCTTCAAAAATCTAGCCTAACATGATGAAAGTAATGAAAACGATTATTGAGCTGCAGAAAATCATGATTAAACTAAGGGAGACTTGAAGAATGATGTAGAAGGAAGATTAGGAAGAAGAAAGTAATCAACTACGTTACTAAAGCACTTAAGGCATCTGTTAAAATTACTTGTAATCACAGAAATTTGAACAAACTTCAATCTTGAAATTAAAACTGCAATCAATCTTCAAATTAGGGTTTTTGTAGAAACTTTATCTCTCTAACTACCTCTAAAAGTTAACTAAGAAATAAGGAAAATTTTATGAATTTTCTCCGTCCTTAGAATGATAATAATTTGGGTGTAAATACCCTACAAGGCTCCAAGAGTTTTAGCTTCACCAGGACTCTCCATTGGAGGAAGAGTAAAAAACCAAAATTTGATAGTCGAACCGGTCCGATCCTCCTTCAGTTTAGTTCGGTTGGGATCCGGATCGGTTCTTTTTATTTCGGGTCGGATCAATTTGCTATGGATATGTTCGTTTATTTTCCTCCAGCTTCGATCCTTCTTCGGTCCGGGTTTCACTAGAAGTTTGCATTTCTGATCGGCCCCATCCGGATCGGTCCGATTATTCTTTGACTTTTTCTTTTATCTTTGACTGCTCATAACTTTGACACCGGGACTCCGATTGAGGTGTCGTTTCTTCCAGTGTTCTTGTAAACTTGATATCTTCAACTTTTCTTAGGTCCCTCATCCAAATTACAGGTAAAAATTATAACTTTACCCTTTCGACTTTCCTTATTTTCTTTCTCGATTCTTTCGATTTCTTTCTTTCTTTATTGACATCAAATACATGTAAAATGAGTACATAATACCAGAATGTCAGGGTACTCATTGGAATAAGTCAGTAGCAAGATTATAAGATAAAATAAAAAAAATATTATGTTGTTCGAGGTGCTACAAGTAACTAAATTAAAGGCATAAATTTAGAAGAATTTATGCCTAATCATGTCGCATCAACATTGATTAATGTGTGGGCTCCACTTTTGTTGGGCCTATGTTGAACCCAGACACAAGCCAATATGTTTGCGATGTGTTGAACCAAATATATCAATTTTATAATTACGCGTGGAAGTACCCTTTGCAAACACTATGTAACATTAACATCCGCTTGTATTTTTTCTCTCATGCTAATGATAAACAACCTATTGGATAATTTATTACCTTATCTTCTTCCATGTAACGTATGTCTGGTCTGACCTCTTCCATGCTTTAAATGAACAGTTTAAAAAAAAAGGTGTCAAATTTAATCAACTTGAGTTACTCACGTTCACGATCACGACATCTCAACTGAGATGTTTTAATTTTCATTCTTTATCAATAATGAGTTTAAAACATAAGTCCATCGCCAACCCTTAAAATGAGAGATTAATAAGATTAAAGTGAAAAAGAATAGTGTAGATGAATTAGTAAAAAATTTTAACAATTGTGTCATTTAATAATTTATATGTATGACAACTAAGTTAATGTAATTTTTTCATTTTTTTATCTTTTTATTTTTTGCTGCAAGCTCAAATTTGTACTTCACATGAGTTTTACATAGCTTGTGGTGTAAATTGAATATACTATTTTCTCCTTTTTTTTTATAAGCCTTAGCTTGTTTTTGAGTGAATGTGTTTTTTGATACTGACTTCTTAGCAAGCATGTTTGATTTATCATGGTTTATGTCAATATTACCAATATTTTTACTTTTTTAGGAAGGTAATATTTATTTCATTCTTTGAGCTAATTACAATATATAATAAAATTCTTAGTAAGAAATAAAAAAAAATAGAGCATGGCTATGAGATTAAAATTTTCTTTAGAGTGTTATTTGTACGATTTAGGATAAAGACCATAGGGCAGGCATAGGTATGAAGATTGAAAAAATCATATGTGTATGTATTAGATATTTTTATTAGAGTTATATGTATGATTTTTACAAAACGATTATGAGAATAATATGGCCCGCGCATTGCGAAGGTTTATACCTAATAATATTATAAAATGCTTTACAAACATTTATTTTTACTTTACACTTAGCATGACCACGTGGACTTTACTTAAAACCCATTTACATCCCCAAAGGCATGTTTTTCATTTCAATGTTTCTCTCTCGCCTTTTCTCATTATATGAGAGTTATTCATATTCCTTAAATGTCTAATGACGCGATACCAATTAACTCTTTCCGTATTTTATTCTCAAGGTAAAACAAAACGTTTGTATACCCACCGAAGAAATAATACTATTCAACTGTCCTTCCATGCCCCCAAAGTCCTTTCAAATAACTATGAACCAAAAACTAACTCCTTGTCGAGTTTTTCATCATTGCCTCCCGGATTTCAGATCTGGGTGTTTATACGGAATTAACGGATTTTGGTGGCGTGCCTAGGAAAAGATAATATTTTTCATTGAATCGTATAACGAAAATGGCGTAGGTATGCCACCATATTCGATCAGCAGAGGATCATAAAAACCCCTGGTATATTGATAATCACGAAAAAAAATGCTCAACTAACATAAAAATGTTCGTTGTTTATATTAAATCTAATACTATTTAGCTTCTTTTTGTTTCTTACCCGGCTTTTCATCCTCGTCAAAATCTTTGCATTCTACTTCCATAGCAGTTGAAGAATCATATTAAAGATATACATAATATTTTTTTATTAAAATTTCAATCTAAATACATTTTAAGCTTTAATATAACCCCAGCGATTATGTAACTATACTTTTTGGAATAACTATTCAATAATGGTTATTTTATGTCAGCAACTTAACATACTACCCATCCCTTGAGTTAGTATCACATTTTTCTTCACTTTTAATTAATTAATTATTTATGAGATAGTCTTGCCCGCGTATCGTGTGGGTTTACCCATAATATATATATATATATATATATATATATATATATATTGTGTAACAATTGAGGCGGAACATTAGGGCTTTATGTGTGACGGTTTTAAATGGTGGCAGATGGAATCTTAGATTCATAGGCAGCTCACAATTCACTTACAAAAGTCTGCACTCCATCGTGGGTCCATTCACCTTAATTCGAATACACTAGATTACACACCCAAACAACCCTTCTAATTAATTTAAGTCATTTACTATGTCACAATCTCCAGTGCACACAAATACCCTATATTCCTCTTTTTTCTTCTTGTACGCTCACATATACCCTTTATCTATTGCTATTTCCCCCCATAACACAAACACCTTTCTAAAACATCCTAATCCCAAAACCCTTGACCTCTTAATCATCCAAACCATTGTGGTTGGAATTACCATCCCACCCCCTCCATCAAAACCAAATAAAAAAAATATGTTGAAACCCCATTTTAACGTACCCATTTCTTTGTAGAGACCAAACCCATCAAATTGTATAATCACATGACTAGAGATTGGAACTAACCTTTTCAAATTTCTAAATATGTTATGATTCCTAATTTTACACTTTTTAAAAATATCGTATGATTCTTATGTGGATCAAATTTGATGTTTAGCCTTTTCATATGATATAGAGTTTTTTCTTTTCATTCTTCTCCGAAGTACTATTTCTTATAGAAGCTCAAAGTTTTGGAATCTAATTTGATATTTTGGTTTTTTTCTATGACTTATATATTTTAAATCTCAATATGGTACAAGTTTTGAATATGTAAGAAAATTTTAGTTAGTTATGGATAAATAATTTAATTATTTTAGGGTTGTTAAATTCATCATTTATGTTTATTGCTATCTAGGGATTGTCGGCAAACATGATTGGAGATACATTTGTTTATTTGGTGCATTTTGTGAGGTAGTCTAATTTTTCCAATGATTTTTTTGTGTTGGTTATTAATTCATTTCGGTTGCTGAATTACCGCTTGTTGTTGATTATTTGGAGGTAGTCCTAATGCACATATATTCTTATTCCAAATATTTTGCAAGACCATCTAATATAAGCTTCTATTTTACTATGATTCACTTTTCAAAGTATGCCCTTTGACTATTTTTTATAGAGATATATTCAATATATGAGTATTAGTTCATTTAGATTTACAAGCATTATCATATTGTGATTTTAAAATTGAAGGAATTGAGCATTCATTTTACCGTTCTAATTTTGAACTTTAATAACATTAATTTAGTTACTTTTGTCATTTCGTAGGTTGTTAAAAAAATAATGAGAATTGAAAAAGGTGATGGAAGAAGAGAGCTACATCATTGGTAACCGTAGTATTTCCATGGAAATTTTCTTTCATTTATCCTAAAAGTTCTAAATTCACTCTTTTTTATTGGGTTTCCATTTTTAGTATGAAATTTATTAATTCAATTCCTAGAATGGAAATTTTGTAGTTCGTATTTATATAATGCGATTTGAATTTGTTTAATTTCATTTAGTGTTTTTAGGTTTGAATTTATTTCAGATCTTATTGATGTACAGATATCTATGTTATATAATATATAATTTTAATTAATAGGATGTTGAACTAAACGTGGGATAGTTTATTTATAAGTATTTATTCTTACCTTCCCTGCTGGCATGTCGCCTCCTCCATACTACGACCATCGTCCAATGTATTTTTTGCTCCCCCACTCATGGTAATCTATCACCATTCAAAACAACCAAATTTCTTTCATGGATTTGACTTTTATGTGCTTCTTTTGAAATTTCTTGAAGATTGTAGTACCCTGTAATTTCTTATAAATAAATAATGAAATGTTATTTTTGGAATTAAAAAAAATTCGGAAATTGGACGTAAATAAAAATTTTATTTAAAAATGTTAGAGTTGAAATTTTCTACTTAGTTATATTTATACGTTACTAATTTTTTATGTGCATGAATATGACATTTGTATATAATAAAGAAAAATAAAAACTTTATGTGTGACATAGATTAAAACTAACTATTATTGACATAAATAATTTGGAAGACATTTAGGGACTCATATGGACTGGTGTAAATCATTTAGGCTTTTAAAAATATTCCTGGGTCAATAATATATAGGTTGGGGAAGTTTTCAGCCAATTAGATTATGGATTCGGATCCATTTGGGGGCCAAAAGTTGGGCTTAGGGCGCAACTCGGGATTAAACACCTAATTAGAGGTTAAGTGGGGTAAACCACTCCCCCACTATCATTCTAGAAACCTAAAAATCACATTTACAAGAAGGAGAGGGAAAAACACCAAAGAAAGAAAAAAAGGGTAAGAACAAAGGAGGAACCAAAGAATAAAATCAAAGGACATCTCTTCTACCATTTTAAGGCAAAGATTCCCTTGATTAATTTGTGTTACTCAAAATATTTCTTAATAAATTTCATTTTTTCTTTATTACTTTTATGCGATTTAGGTTTGATTTGTTTAATTTTATGATGAATAATGCATGTGGAGGATTGAGAATAAGTGTAGAGACTATCCTAGAAATTGGGTATCTAAATCTATACAGTGATGTTAGATTTCCCTAAGAATAACTCTGGATATTTCTCACGCATGTTTGCCTCACGGTCCCAAGTGGATTCCTCCACATTATGATGCTCCCACTGGACCCCTACAAGTGGGACTACTCTCGACCTAAAATCTCCTTTCACTATGGTCTAAAATAGCCACTGGCCTCTCCTCATAAGAGATATCGAGATGTAAGTCAATATCCTCAATCGCGATGTGGGTGTGGGCCATTTAAGCCCGAAGGTATCATCTCAATGACGAGATGTGGAATACATCGTGAATTCGGTATAAATGCTCTGGCAGTCCCAATCTGTATGCTACTGACCCAATCCTTTCGATATTGGGAAATGGTGCCACGTACCTTGGGGCCGGTTTCCATTTATTTCCAAACCTCATCATTCCTTTCATAGGAGATACACATAGTAATACTTGGTCCCCCACATTGAATTCTTGGAAAAACCATTTTGCATCGGCGTAGCTTTTCCGCCTCTCTGGGCTACCCGAATGCAACTCCTGATAAGCTCAATCCTAGCTGAGGTTTCCGGAATCACTTTCGATCCTAGAAACTTGTTGTCCCCCACCTCTAGCCAACAAGGCCTTCCATACAATGCCTCAAATGGATCCATGCCAATCGAGAACTGATAGGAGTTATTATAAGCAAACTCCACCAGTGGAAGATGTGGCCCCCATCCTCCTCCAAAATCAAGGACACACATGCGTAGCATATCTTCAAACATCTGATTGGTACGCTCGGTTTGTCCATCCATTTGTGAGTGATAAGCTGAACTCAACATCAACTCTATGCCCATGGCCTCTTTAAAGCTCTCCAAGAAGGCGACACGAAAATCTTGTCTCTATCTGAGACAATATCCAGGGGCACCCCATGTAGTCTAACAATCACATTAATGAACAACTGAGCATATTGGCCCACGGTATAGTCTGTCGGTACTGGAAGAAAATGAGTCACCTTAGTTAAACGGTCCACGATCACCCAGATGGAGTCATGACCCTGCTGTGATGCAGGCAGCCGAGTAATAAAGTCCATGGAAATACTCTCCCACTTCCACATAGGTATCTCCAAAGCCTGAAGCAACCTCGATGGTCTCTAGTGGTCTACCTTTACCATCTGGCAAGTAGAACACTTGGACACGAACTCAGAAATGTCCTTCTTCATCCCACTCCACTAGTACTGTCGCCTTATATCCTGGTACATCTTATCTCCCCTCGGATGCACCGCAAATCTGGACCCGTGTGACTGTGTCATTACTGCACGATGTAATTATATTCCTTCTGGGACCACTAATCTCCCATTAAACCTCAAACCTCCATCGTAACCGATTGAATAAGACTCAGCACCCTCAGCTAAAATCCGTACAATCTGCTCCTGGTAAAATGAGTCTGGTATCTGTGCCTGTATTATCCTCATAACAATCTCAAGTGTCACTGTCATGAAAGATATGAAGGTATGGGATACTGCATCCTGGTGAACCAACTCTTTCCACTTTTCTCTCAAGACGTCCCCTACGTCGTCTACCAGTCTATGGCTCAACGCATCAGCAACCATGTTAGCCTTCCCCGGATGGTACTGTTTGTCGAATTGATAGTCTTTGACAAACTCTAACCACCTGCGCTGACACATATTAAGGTATCGCTGAGTGAACAGGTGCTGCAGTGACTTGTGGTTTGTGAACAAGCGAAACTTCTCCCCTAGTAGATAATGTCTCCATATCCTCAATGCAAAGACGACCGCTGCTAACTCTACGTCGTGAGTGGGGTAATTTCTCTCGTGCGGCTTAAGCTTGCGGGAGGCAAAAGCTATAACCTTCTCCTCCTGCTTAAGTACATCCCCTAATTCCCAGTAAGGAGGCATCAGTGTAAACCAGATACTCCACTCCCGGCTTGGGTAAAGCAAGAACTGGTGCCGAAGTCAGCTTATCTTTTAGCTCATCGAAGTCCAATTGACAAGCATCGTCCCAAATATATGGTACCCCCTTGCGAGTCAGGTTCGTCAATGGACCTGCTATTTTAGAGAACCCTCGGATGAATCTCCTGTAGTATACAACTAACCCCAAGAAACTACGCACTTCCGTCGGTGTCGTGGGTTATCCCCACTCCCTCACTGCTGACACTTTACTCGGGTCAACCGCTATCCCCAATTCAGATACAACATGCCCCAAAAACTGCACCTCTCGTAACCTGAATCCGCACTTCTCGTACTTAGCATATAACTTATGCTCTCATAGAGTTTGAAGAACCTGCCTCAAGTGCTCAGCATGCTCTTCCTCAGTGTGTGAATATATGTGTGAATATATCAGGATGTCATCTATGAAGATGATGACAAGCTGATCCAAGAAATATCTGAATACTCAGTTCATCAAGTCCATGAATATGAATGGAGAATTTGTGAGTCCAAATGGCATCACTCTGAACTCATAGGACCCATATCTCGTCAAGAAAGCAGTCTTCGAAACATCCTGCTCCCTAATTCGTAGTTGATGGTATCCTGACCTCAAATCTATCTTCGAAAAGAAAGTTGTTCCCCTCAACTGGTCGAAAAAATCATCGATTCGAGGCAACAAATATTTGTTCCGAATCGTGACCTTGTTCAACTCCTGGTAGTCCACGCATCGCCTCAATGAACCATATCTATTCTTCACAAACAAAACCGGAGCACCCCAAGGTGAGGTACTCCTATAAATGAAGCTCTGACCTAACAGATGCTCCATCTGATCTCATAACTCCGTCATTTCCACTGGAGCCATACGGTACGGAGCGCGTGCTATCGGTCGAGTATCCGATAACAAGTCTATGACTAAATCTATCTCTCGACTGGGGGTAGGCTTTGTATCTCCTGAAATACATCAAAAAACTCACAAATAACTGGGATCGAGTCTAAGGGTATCACGACCTCCTTAGAGGTATCCTCCTCTATGTAATACAAATGAGCGGTAGAGCCTCCCTCTAGGCTAGGCACCACCGCTACAAACATCTCCTGCCCCGGAATGGCAAAGAAAATACTCCCACAGAAACAATCTATCATGGCTCTTTAGGCGGTGAACCAATCCATGTTAATAATAACATCGTTCTCATGCATCTCTAAGACTAACATGTCCGTTGGCGAAATCAAGCTACCAATCTCTACTCCCACGCCCCGGCATATAAATAAAATTAATGACCCATTCCCGAGTGGTGATTCTACGCATGTCACAGTGCTCTCTGCTGTGGTTAATAATCCTAAGGCCTTCGCAAAGTGAGTAGGTATAAAATAGTATGTAGCCCCAGTAATATATAAAACCCGACCCATAGTACCATGGATAGGAAACGTACCCTCAATCGCGGGTGGTGCCTGAGGAGCTACTGCCCGGTGGACGTTATAAACACATCCGTACTCCAACTGCCCCTGCTGGGACGGATGGTAGAGCTGGTGCTTGAGCCGGTGCTGGGATGTGGCTGGAAAAAGTGGCCAATGTGGCTCATTACAGGAACCTTGCTGCTGTGGGGCCCTATTTCACTCTGGACAATCCCGGCGCCTATGGCCATTTTTACCACACCCGAAACATCAGCCCCTGAAATTTCCTCCTCTCTGCCCCTGCTGGCCCTGCTAAAAATGTTGTTGGCCCTGATGGCCCTGCTGCTGACCCTACAAATGACGGTGTTGGCCCTGCTGATTAGACTGGCCCTGCTAGCCCTGTCTAAATCTCCCAAATCCCTTCCTGGAGTCACTTGATCGAAACCGCTTGGCAGGGTCCCCCTGATGGGAACTCTGCTCATTATGACGAGTCTGCCCCTGAGATGCCGGTGCTCCACCAGTACTACTGCCCCCTGTCCTGCCCTGTTGGCTGGACTTTCCTACTCGTTTGCTTCCCTGCAGATGGAAGCGGTGATCTTGGTAGTGTAATAAAGAATCATTGACTACATCCGTGTAGGTACTCAAGGAAAGATTGCCTATGAGGTACTAACAGACCCTTCAGGCCAACCCGTCCACAAACAACAGTATCTTCTTCACCTCAGTGGGTGCCTCATCTGGCACTATATTGAGAAGTCTAGTGAAATCCTCCTCGTACTCAGCAATAGTCGTATTCTCCTATTTTAGATTTAGTACTTTCGCCTCAACTTAGTCTGCACGGCGGATGGAAAGTATTTGCGGTCAAACCGCGACCAAAATGATTGAATAGTGATAATGTCCCTCTCCTCTAAGGTGGTGGTGGATTCCCACCACTGCAAAGTGGATCCCACTAGCTTGAAGGAAGTCAATAGTTATTTCTGCACGTCCATGCACTCGTACATGCGCAGATGCCTCTGGATATCTTTCTTCCATTGACTGACTATAATGATATCTGAACTAACCGCGAACTCTGGGGGATGCGCCTTCTGGAAGGCATCCCTAACCCGCTCCCATGCAGATGGAAGCTGTGTTGGTACTTGTGCCACTTCCTAAACCTGGGGTGGAGCCTGCTGCACTACCGCTAATGTCTCATTCACCGCCTGAGCAACGATAGCGGCTACCTCTGTTGCGTCCAACGTTCCCTGAGCCGGAGCTGCGAGATGCTTGGCTTGGGAACATCTATCCTTGGGTGTGCATCTCGGAGGAATCTCAAACGAGAAGGAAGTTTATTAGTCTACAATTATTAACAAATCTCGAATAGATGAAGACGTAAGTGTGAATGCAAGAATACAACAATCCTAAAAATAAGGCTCTATATCAAGGACGCTAAGCTGAAAGAGAAATAAGCCATACAGATCCTAAAGGAAATTAGAACCTAATGCTCTGATACCACTCGTGACACCCTGCCTAATTAAATACCGGGTGATCAGTCCTTTATTAAATTATAACCAAGGTGAACGGTTGGTTCATTCTTAGCATCACTTTCGCAAAATAACTTTTCAAATTAAACACCCTAAATAATTAAGCTAAGTGTCAAAACCATTTAAAAAATTATTTCCATATTTAATTTAAGCCCAATAATAATAAAAAAAAACTTTCATAATTCATAGTTTAAGAGTCACACGATAACTAGACTGAAAAAGATCATCCAAGCAATTTAAGCGTTCAAACAACAAAGTCCAAGTTTAAAACTTCAAAGGAAAAAGATCCTGACAGTAACAATTCCAAAGTAAAAATACAGAAAGTAAATGAATCATAATCTCTGACAAAACCAACTGAATAAGGAAAAAGGGCGACACATACCCAACTGGATAAAACAGAACTAGGAGTGGAATCAATAATGAGGTCATCTAAGCAAAAGGCGTGCAACTCCCACCTAAGCTGCATCACGTTCTTTCCAAAGAAACCTAAGCATGATGCCCCTGTGGCTGGGCACCTGTAATATATCCATATATATATACAAGAGATAAGAAATAACAGGAAACGGGGCCGAGCCCGATTGTAAAACAGTTTAAAAATTTAGATTAGCAAGTATTTAAAATGATTATCGGCTAATGCAATAATCATATTAGTAAGCGGCACTCTCTTGAGAAATTCTCACCTCTCTTTTAATGTGCACACCTACCGCACTATTAATCCCCACAAGTTAAGCTTATCTTAAATTCCTCATAAGGTTTCATGCCGACCATTACTAGGGCTAGGATAATCAATTTTTGAGAGTAAAGTTTTCATAAGAACTTCATTTCATTATAAAGTCTTTCAGTATTGTCTCAAACCTTTCAAACACTTGTATTAAAATCGAGATATTTATTCATTACTTAACTACTTTTAGTCACAGTAGAAAGTTCCAAATTTTAAGTCTATATATATGTTAATCACTCATATAATATATATATATACTATCGGCACCCCACGTAAAATTTTGGTGCTGGCATAATCTCCTATCAAGTCCCCGTATCACTCGTACAAAGGGAAATACTAGTTCGGAATCACTCTTGAACTGTATTAACACAATACACATACAAATTGAGGTGAAGCATAGTTCTAAGTCACTAAGAGGTCAGAACATACCCTCATTTCTCTTAGGACCGTCGGACTATCGATTAGATAGCCTATACCAAGGATTTCTATGTTATAGGGTAGAAGTCAATATCCCCCATAAAGGTCCCATCGAGATAAGACTGTCATGGCGCGGTAACCTCAGTGATAGTAAGTAGCGCGGGAATGATTTTTACATGTTTATAATATATGCACAAACATAATCATATATATGTATACTACCATTCCCATTTCTAAATTAGGTACACCCACGACCCAGACTTATGATATTCGTTCTTAGTACATATTACTAGATTATCCCGTATAACGGCTCGTCTCTTTTATTCTTATTTGTGAGATTATTCCAAACTTAATTCGTACCACTCGTAGTATCTGATCTCCCTAAGTATAATTTTAGTAGGTACTCTCTTATTTTACGACGTAACTTCCGTACGAGTCTCACTTCTTTAGACACATGTTCCCATTATTCCTTAAGAATAAATCACTCCCTGTTAACACTAATTTCGTCAAGTACATTAAATGCTCCATTTTTGCAAAGTCCTGTTGGTCCTCTTTATGTCCCAAAATGTTCTAACAAAAATGTTCAAAGGTTACCACTCATTTTAATCGAAATAAACTATTTAAAAGAGGAATATGAATTTTTCAGGAGGGGTCGATCGATCAATGGAAGTGGGTCGATCGATCGATTATCGATCAAGCAGTTATGGAGAAAGTGCAGAAATACCAGTTCGAAACTCGTCCAAATCATCATTTTTGACTCCCAAAGTCCCAAAAAATGATACTATAAGTGTTATGTACCCAAATAAATAATATTCTACGTATGACATATGAGTTTTCATCAAGTATAACAAATTAAAAGTGCAAAATCAATATAAATCTCAAAAACCCTAATATTTTCTTTAACTTAGATCTTCCCATTATTTTTCCAGATTTTTTACTCCTAACTCAATGAAAATTCGTGGTTGAACCTCTACATATAAAATAGATTTCCAATATAACATGTAAATTCTAGTCTCCAATATATGATTTCTTTCACGAAAACTAGTTATAATCAACGCTAGACTAATATAATTGAAGAATGAACTAAAATAAAGCAAGATAGATACTTGCCTGGAAATCTTTGTTTCTGATTTGTTGAAGAAATTGGTGTGGTTGTGATCCTCATCACGCGATCTAAAATTTGACGGTGACGGCGGTGCAAACGGTGGAGTTCTTGGCCTAAAACTCCTTGGAAAGCTTTTCCTCTTCCTCTCCAATGGTTGTCCTTGGTTATTGGTTATGCTAACCCTAGAAGACAACCCCTACCATCTGATATAATCTTAGAAAATTAGCGGGTTTCCATGCCCAAAAATAAAAAATATCTAAAACGTCCTCCCGAGATGTTAATTAGGCCTAAAAACGTCCCGAGACACAAATTAAACCATCGAGTACATTATTTTGACTATCTCAACCCTTCCGGACACATTGACGCACTAAAAATGACCATACAGGTGACTTATAATTTATTCACTTTTAATAATTCGAATTTAATCCCGACACGACACAGGCGCGTCCCGATAAAATTTTCAGCATTGTCAAATTAGATTTTCGTGATAATTTTACTAAATTTAATTACACATCTTACTTGACCCATAAAGTAATTTACAACAAAATTCCAATAATTACTAACTCTCATCACGCTAGTAAATATTTAAATGATTTTTGGATTAATATTAAATTAATATCTCTAATTAAATTTAATAAATCCCTAAATTTAAAATTCATAAAAATACGGGGTATTACAAGCTTCCCCCTAATAAAGGAATTTCGTCTCGAAATTCAAAAAATAAGGTATACCTAGTATGAATAACTCTGGAAAAGTAGTGGTCGTGCTCCAAAGTACTTTTTCAACTCCAAAAATGCTTTTTAATATGCATCGTTCCATTCAAAGGTTTTTCTGAGTACCTTGAATAATGGAAAGCAATTGCCTGTTGCTCATGACACAAACCCGTTGAGTGCTCCTACACGCCCGGTTAGTCTTTGAACATCTTTTTTACAGGTCGGGGAGTACATTTTGATCTGAGCTTTAATCTTATCTGGATTGACTTCAATTACTCTTTGATTCTCTATATACCTGAGGAACATTTCCTCCTGCATTTGGTGGGGTTTAACTTCATTTGGTGCTTTTTCAATTGATCAAACGTCTGGCTGAGGTCGACAATATGATTAGTAACTTTTTTGCTTTTAGTGAGCATATCATCAATATACACCTCCATATTCTTTCTTATCTGCTATTCAAATACTTTGTTCACTAGTCTCTAATAAGTACCACCTGCATTTTTCAGACCAAACGTCATAACATTATAACAATAAGTTCCTCGAGGAGTGATGAAGGAAGTACTTTCTTTATCCTCTGGATTCATTTTAATCTGGTTATAACCAAAATATGCATCCATGAAACTTAGTAATTCATGACGTGAAGTAGCATCTACCAATTGATCAATTCGTGGTAAAGGAAAGTGATCCTTCGAGCATGCTTTGTTCAAGTCAGTAAAATCCACACACATCTTTCACTCATTGTTCTTCTTTTTTACCATAACTACATTGGCCAACCAATTAGGGTACTTTACATCTTCAATAAAAGAAACCTTTTGAAGATTCTCCACTTCTTCCTGTATAGCCTGCCTCTTCTCCATGATGAAAACTCTTGTTTGTTGCTTAACAAGTTTGAATTCCCTATTGACATTAAGTTTATGACATAAAAAGTTTGGATCTATGCCTGGCATATCTTCATGACTCCAAACGAATACCTGTTTTCTTTGCCTCGAGAAAGCTATCAACTCCTGCTTAAGAACTGGTTCCAACAATGCTCCTTTTTGAGTTGTTCGTTCTGGCTTATCATCATCTAGAATAATGCTTTCTATTACCTCCATTACTTGACCTTTTACAAGTTCAGATTCATCTCGTCGTTCTAAGGTTTCAACCTCATACTCGTTGTTTGGCGTAGTTGTATCCACATGATAAGTGATTATTTTTTGTATACTCTAAAGATGGTCTACAATTTCAGGCTTTGATGAAAATTTTAGGGTACAACCTCAAAATTTTTCTGACCCACCCTCCCCATGATCATATTATAAGCAGAATGAACATTTTTGTCCATTATAAAAAATCTTACCTTCTCCGACCTGCTCGCCGACCAAGTCCCGATCAACACGTCCAGATTGATAGTTCCCAATGGAAACACCTTTTCACCTTTGAATCCAATGAGTGGCTTGTGATAAGGCTTTAGTTGATTGAGCATTAAATCCAAACTATCAAAACAAGGGTAAAACACGATGTCAGCCGAACTGCCATTGTTCACCAATGTTCTTGCTGCCAATACTTATTTCATCCTGACTCGAATCACTGAAGGATCATCACGAGGATACAAAACTCCTAATAAATCATTTTTGGAAAATCCAATTACGTTCTTATCCTTGTTTACTTTTCTTGGCCGGTCCTCCTCGACGAGGTTGATATGTTGAATATATGAACAAGCTTGAGCCTCATTGAGGTAAGACTTCCTTTCAGCTGTGTGATCTCCTGCTCTGGAATCTCCTCCTGTAATCATGTAACAATCAAATGATCCAAAACTGAGTGAGAATACCTCACGTTCCGGTTGTCTTAATTTTTGGGAAGGTCGGGATCGTCTTCTGGATCATCACCGTGGTACCTCTTCTTGTCTTTCCTACGCTTGACTAGCGATTTAGATATCTACCAACCACTTCCTTCATTTCCTTCTCCATTCTGCCGATCAAGAAATCTGTCCAGCTTTCCTCTTCGGATGAGTGCTTCTATCTCATTCTAAAAGGAAATGCGCAGGAGGGCAAATTGATGAGAATTCTGAGGAAGCACCAGGGTGCTTTTGGTTGGTGTATAGCTGACTTGAAAGGGATCAGTCCTTTGATTTGCACCCACAAGATTCAGCTCGAAGAGGATGTTAAGCCCTCTAGAGAACTGCAAAGAAGACTGAATCCCAATATGAAAGAAGTTGTGAGAACCGAGATCGTCAAACTATTGGATGCCGGGATTATCTACCCAATCTCGGATAGCAAATGGGTGAGCCCTATTCAAGTTGTCCCGAAGAAGTCGGGTATAACTGTGGTTGAGAATACCAAGGGAGAGCTTGTTCCCCAATGCACCACCACCGGTTGGCGTATTTGCATTGATTACCGGAAACTCAATGCGGGAACAAGAAAAGACCATTTCCCCTTGCCATTCATCGATAAAATGCTTGAGAGTGTTGCGGGCCACCCTTATTATTGCTTCCTTGATGGTTATTCCGGATATAACCAAATAGAGGTAGATGTACTTGACCAAGAGAAGACGACGTTCACTTGCCCTTTTGGTACGTTTGCCTATAAACGTATGCCATTTGGCTTGTGTAATGCACCCGCGACCTTTCAAAGGTGCATGTTGAGCTTATTTAGCGACATGGTCGAGAGAGGACTCGAGGTGTTCATGGACGATTTCAGCGTTTTTGGCACCTCTTTCGATCAGTGTTTAGAAAAATTGGAAAAAGTACTTACCCGGTGTGTGGACAAGAACTTAGTGCTGAATTGGGAAAAGTGCCATTTCATGGTCACTGAGGGAATAGTTCTTGGTCACATAGTATCATCCAAGGGCATAGAAGTTGATAGGGCTAAAATAGATGTCATAGCTGACCTTCCCCCACCGAGATCGCTTAAAGACGTGCGCTCATTCTTGGGTCACGCCGGGTTTTATTGAAGGTTCATTAAGGACTTTAACGCTATCGCTAGACCCTTAAGCAACCTTCTCATGAAGGATAACCCATTTGAGTGGACCGAGGCCTGCCAAAGCTCCTTTGATAAATTAAAGAACATGCTCGTGTCCGCTCCCATCATGCAAGTTCCGGATTGGTCCCTACCGTTCGAACTTATGTGTGATGCAAGCGATTACGCAATTGGGGCAGTTTTGGGCCAACGAAAAGATAAGCAAGCTCATGTCATCTACTATGCTAGCCGGACCCTTGCCGGACCTCAACTCAACTACTCTACCACGGAGAAGGAGTTGCTAGCGGTAGTCTTTGCCCTTGATAAGTTTCGATCATATCTCATTGGTTCTCCTATCACTGTCTTCACCGACCACGCGGCTTTAAAATATATACTCACGAAGAAAGACGCCAAGCCGCGCCTCATAAGGTGGATCCTACTCCTACAAGAGTTTAATCTCTCCATCAAAGACAAGAAAGGAGTAGAAAACGTCGTGGCCGACCACTTATCTCGGCTCTCGTCCGACGTACCTAGTGATCCCATACCCATAGACGAGCACTTTCCGGATGAACAACTATTTGCCACCTCTTCCTATCCATGGTTTGCGGACATAGTAAACTATCTAGTCACGGGAGCCGTCCCTCCCGATTGGACACCGCAAGATAAGAAGAGGTTTCTTAATTGGTCGCGCATGTTCTTTTACGATGATCCCTTCCTTTTTAAATATTGCGCCGACCAAATCATCCGACGATGTGTACCGGATGACGAGATTCCAAAGGTCATCCAGTTTTGTCATTCAGAAGCATGTGGAGGCCACTTCTCGGCGAAAAAGACGGCCGCTAAAATTCTGCAATGCGGTCTCTATTGGCCCACAATCTTCCGGGATGCAAATGACGCATGCAAGTCATGTAATAGGTGCCAACGAATGGGAGCCATTTCTCGACGCGACATGATGCCCCTTACCCCCATACTCATCATTGAGATATTCGATTGTTGGGGTATTGACTTCATGGGTCCCTTCCCCCCATCCTTTGGTTTCCTATACATCCTAGTCGCGGTAGACTATGTTTCTAAATGGATAGAAGCCATAGCTACTAGGACTAATGACAACAAAGTGGTGATAAAGTTTCTACAGGAACACATACTTTCTCGCTTCGGAGCACCGAAAGCGATAATTAGCGATAATGGCACGCACTTTTGCAATAGGCCATTTGAAAAGCTCATGAGAAAGTATGGGGTCGTCCACAAGGTTGGGACGACCTATCACCCACAAACGAATGGGCAGGCCGAGCTAGCGAATCGGGAGATCAAGAACATTCTTGAAAAGACCGTCAATCCTACCCGGAAAGATTAGTCCCTTAGATTGACCGATGCACTTTGGGCCTATCGTACCGCGTTTAAAAATCAACTTGGAATGTCCCCTTTCCGTTTTGTGTATGGCAAACCTGGTCATCTCCCTGTTGAGCTCGAACATAAAGCGTATTGGGCAATTAAGCAATTGAACTATGCCTTGGACAAGGCCGGTGAAGCCCGTAAGCTACAATTGATTGAGTTAGAAGAACTACGCAATGATGCGTATGAGAACGCCAAAATTTCAAAGGAGAGGATGAAACTTGCTCATGATAGCATCATTCGAAGAAAAGAGTTTCATCTCGGGCAAAAAGTTCTTCTATACAACTCTCGGCTTCACCTCTTCCCAGGCAAGTTGCGGTCACGATGGTCTGGCCCGTTCGTCGTAAAGAACGTCTTTCCCCATGGAGCTGTTGAACTAAACGATTTAAAAGGGGAAAACACATTCAAGGTAAATGGACAACGCCTAAAGCCATACCTAAAGGCGGTTGTGGATGAGGTCGACACGATTTGGTTGTCGGACCCTGTTTACGGGGTCAATTGAGCTAAGCGAGTGAGGTCGTCGCACCCCCGACGCGTATGGGGTGATTTTGCGTGTAAAATAGTCTTGTGTAAATAGGTAGTTAGGAGTCTGGATCCTGCGTTGCATGAGAGATAGGTTAGCACGTTTTTCGAGGGTGCTAGTACGCTTTTCGAGGTCGTATTCGAGGACGTTTTTGAGAGCCCGAGGGTCTAGAAGGTTTTTAAGGGCAGTAGGCACAAGTTAGGGGATGAGAGAGCACTTAGAAATGGAGATAAGAGTGATTTTCCTCGATTGGACCAGCCTGGTACCCCCGAACCGGTTCGCTGTACCCCGAACCGGTTCGGAGGGGCGAACCGGTTCGCTGTACCCCCGAACCGGTTCGCTGTACCTGTCAGGTTCTTCCCCCTTCTGCGCCCAAGTTCATTCCCTTTCCCTCCATTCTTTTCCCCTTCTTCCCCCTTCGTTTTTCTTCCCTCCAAATCCTTCCCTCCTTCCCAAATTCATCCCAATTCATTCCCTCCACCCTCTCCTTCCCAACCTTTCATATTTCCCACCAAAAACACACCCCTTCACACCTATAAATACACCCCCACCCCTCCTCCATTTTCCACACCAAAACATTCTCCCTCACTCTCTTCTCTCCCATATTTTCTCCCATAATTTCTCCCTCTCTCTCCCTCTTTTCCATCAAAATGTCGCGCCGCTCCGCTCCCCGCCCAAAGAAATATGATGAGACCACCATACTTGATGACCCGGGTAGGGGGGTATTCCGATGCGTCCAAGAACGCCATTGGTCCGAGATCTACTTCTCCTCCACGCGAGCCATTCACATCGAGCGTTTCGTGGATTGGGACACCCTTCCGAGCGAAGTCACCGCCCTTTTTGACCGCCGTGGGTGGTGCTCTTTCCTCGCCCCTACGTGAAATAACGTTTTTTAGACCGCCATTCGTCAATTCTATGCGACCTTGGTTCGCAAATCTTCCACACTTCACGAGGCATATCTCGACGGTATCACCATTCCCTTCTCGGCAGCTCTTATTGCACGCAAAATGTGTGCCAAAGGGGTGATCCTCCCCGTGCCCTTCCAATACCCCAACAATGGTGCCCCACACTCAAAAGACGAATGCGTTGCCCACATGGCACCTGGGGCGGAATGGACACGCGAATCCTTCCCCATTGGTGGTTTGGCCGCCACGGTCCGCTTCACTCACATCATTGTTTGTGGTGCCATCCACCAAACCACCAATGACTAGGTGGTCCGGTCCCGTCACGCCAATTTCCTCTACTATTTTTTGGACCCCGAGAGCACCATCAACCTTGCCCAAATCTTCTACGCGGATATCCTCCATGCCGCCTATGACGAAAATGGCAAGGTGGCACTCCCATACGCCCGTTTCATTACGGAGCTCTTGATGGATGCGGGAGTGGATGAACCCGGAAACCAAATTCGACTTCCTCGCCCCGTAGGCGGCACGTCCACAACTCGAAGTGAGCGCCAAATGCGCGTGGCTCACCCCGACCGTCCTATTCACGAGGAGGACGTGGCCGAGGAAGCTCCCGATGACCCCATGATGGATGTAGACGAGGAAGAATTTGAGGAGGATGAGGAGGATTCTGATTTCGAGCTCCCGGGGGAAAACATCGATAGGCGCCTTTCAGCGGTTGAGTCCCGTCTCGACGGGTTCATCAACCAATACAATCAAGATCAAGCGGCTTACCGGAGGGACACCCGGATGATGTATCAACTGCAAGTCCATCTTCACCAGCTCAACTTTGGTGGTCCTCCTCCCCCCTTCTTTTATGACCCCTATGACCCGAATGCACCGAGCTCCTCCCACCCACCTCCCCCATGAGCTTTTATTGTCTTTATCTTTTGGTTTAATTGTTAGTGGTGGTAGGGCTTTCACATTGTTCACAGTTGATTTTTCCTTTTCTTCTATAACACAGGCTTCTATTTGTTATTATACAATCTTGCATTTTTTCATATTTGGTTGTTTTATTTTCCCGCACTTATTATTCGCTTTGAATTAGATTTTAGTCCTTTTTGCTTGAGGACAATGCAAAAGTCTAAGTTAGGGGGGGTCACAAGTGCGTATTTCTAAAACTTCACAAATTTTCAAAAATGCCCAAAATTTCCAAAAAAATCATTAAATTTTGAAAAATCCAAAAATATTTTTCTTCAAAATAAATAAAATTTGGAATTCAAATTTTTCAAAAATATCATTAAAAGTCGAATTGGAGTCTCAAATTGTAAACACCCAACATACACAAGGCCGAAATTGACCAAAGATGGAAATTGTGCGAAAATTGACGACTTAACGAATAAATGTGGAGATTAACAAACCCGGTGAGATTCGAGCCTATCACTTGTTGCGAGTTTTTAAATCAATCCGAGTTAAAAATTAACTCGAAGTTCTTTTTAGCGCTTAATAAGTTGTCAAGGATCTCAAATTTTTTCATTTGATCGGTTTTGAAAAATGTGTGCAATATTGCCTTGAAAATCGTGCCAAATTAGTCTCTAAACTTAAATTCACCTCGAAACGCATATGGTAACGCAATTGGTATTTTGGACAATGAAGTAGGCCCTCGTTTGTCACCCAAAAATATTGGCCAGAAAAAAAGTAGCGAAAAATCACCCCTTTTGCAACCCAAATTGAGCCGAATAATTTTTCCTTTCGTTTGACAACCCAAAAACCCCAAATAGCCGGAATTGCGAAAAATGAAAAAAATTCAGAATTTAAGTCCGAAAAGTGCAACAAAAAGGGGCAAGAAAAAAAAATAAAAGAATGCTCAACAAAAATAGCAAGAAAAAAAAATAATAGAAATGAAAAAAAAAATAGAAAAAGAAGAAAAAAATGAGCAATAGCCCGGAAAATGCACAAATGGACATCACGAATGACTTTTCCAATTCCAACCCTCCATACCTCCTTTATTTTACCCTATACACCCTATAACCCGAAAAAGTCCTAACCGAGTCCAAATTGCATAAATTGAGTACCGCGTGGAGAGTTAATACACCAAAAGATAATATAAGAGGTTAGGTGCGCGAAATAGAGGCGATGTTCCCGTTTTTAAAACCGTAATCCGTTGAAGAGATCCCTTCACCATAAAAATTTCCGTCTTTCTAATTGCATGCGTGTATTTGCTTCCATTACATTTACTCCTTATATCACGCATGCCGAGAGAATAGCCATAATCCGAGAGATTCGTTTGTGAGTGCATTCCGTGAGAAATTGAAATCAAAACGAATTTTCGGATAAGTAACGTAATGATCAATCGATGAAAATTGGCGGTTATATTTCCGGCTTCGCACACACACACTACGATTTGAGACTTATAAATATGACTTGATGATGACTATTTTATGGTAAAGTTTGAATTGTACAATTTTTGTGTATTTTGAATTTTCTTTGAGTCGAATTTTGTGGGTATATTCACTGCAAACCCTCACGAGACACAACTCGTCCTACTAGGGTAACCTAGAGGTTTAAAGGCTTGTTGCATACGCTAAATGCAATCGCTTGCCCGCAAAAAAGGTATTCTACCCCAATAAAGTCCTTGATGTGTCCTTAACTCTTGCTTTCATTCTTTTACATTGCTCGGGACGCGCAAAGTTCTAAGTTAGGGGGGTTTTATTGGGCATAAATATTGTATATTTATCCCCCTAATTTCAGTACTTTTGTGAACCCGAATGATGTAACATATATGGATTTGATTCGCTTTTATGCTTCTAACCTTCTTGGCAAGTATTGCGTGTTTTGTGCTTCTCCTATTAGTTTTACAGGTTAATTATGCAAGCAGTGCAAAGGAGGAAACAAGACTGTGCAAGAAAAGCTAAGAAGGCAAGTTCAAGGGCATGTCGGTAATTTTCCAGCCCGATCCGAAAGAAGAAGTCAACTGGGAAGTTGAAGAGCTCGGAACAACGAGAACACTGGAAGAAACGGCACCCAAATCCGAGCTACGGTCGAAAAGTTATGCTCCGTTGAAGTTGAAGAAAAATCCAAGAAAAGAAGAGAAAAAAAACCAGAAAAAAATGCTAAGTGTTGAAAGCTAGGCCAGAAGGGTACATGCGAACCCCACCCCGAACCGGTTCGGGGGGGCGAACCGGTTCGCTGTACCTCCGAACCGGTTCGCTGTACCTGACACGCGAATTTTGTATTTTATTCTGAGTTATCTCCAAGTCTCCTATTAGGTTTAAAAGTCTCCAAACTTGTGGGGAACGTAGGCATTAACCTAGGAGCAGCTTTTAGGGTTACTTTGAGAGAGTTTTGGAGAGAACAAAAGGAGAGGAACATCTAGGAACATCAAGGGTACAATTTACTTCAAGAATTCATTGTTTCGGGTTTGTTTTTGCAAGTTTTAATTCAAAATTCTTGTTCCTCATTATTGTTCTTGCATGCTTAGTTTTTCTAATTGATTCAACTTGTTTTCGCATTCATAATACGTATTTACATGTTTAGATTTAGTTTCATCATGAATTCCTACACATGCAACGTCATTATTTCATTCGTTAGTCAAGTTAACATGTCCGGCTAAGTTTTTCAAGGTTGGGATGCATGAACCCAACCTGATGTGTTAGTGCGTGTGTATAACATCGATCCGCTGAATTTAATGATTAATTTAAATCGTATCGCGTAATTTCTTAAGAATTGTAGATCTTTATATCTCGTTTGCCTCTGGGTACTCGTGATGATTTAGAGTACAATTTGAATGCAATTACCGCGATACCGATTTACTCATCCTCAGATTAGGTATGACGCGGGCTTGAACCTCGTATACATAATGCTTGGGAGTACTAAATTCCGGGTTTGAATTAATCGGATAAATTTATAATCAACGTTGTCACTGCATTACACTAGGGTTGGGGGAATGTATTCCCATCCTATTTTCTCATCATTTAGTTAAAAAGTTCAATTTAATTCTTCATTTAGATAATTTAGTTAGTTGCATATTTTATCATAATTCCATAATTGCGTTTAGTTTAACCAATCCGAAAAAGCCAAATTAATCTTTTTCTTCTCTTTTTAGAGTCATCGCTAGAATTCCTCAATCTTATCCCGTCGTCACAACTCCGTTGTCCTTTTTCCCTGAGGATCGATACCCGACTTGTCGGATTATTACTTGAACGATAGGCTTGCACTTGAGCCTAGAGAGCACACACTTTAGATACACATTCTGAGTCGTGTCACGTAGCTTTATTTCCGCTTGTTCGTTGTTTTTAGATTAGATTTATAGTCTCCAAACTCACTAGTGAGGACCTATGAAGCAATGCTAATGTTAGTATTTAAATGCAACACTAGTTAACACTTGTATTAGGATTCAAAAAAACTGACCTATGTCACCATCGTGTTGCCAACCACAACTAGCCACCTTTAATCATGGTCACTAGTTGTTGGTAAGTTTTTTGGCAATGGAGGATTAGGGTAAGGTAAGTGGTGGTTCCGCTATCTCTCTCTCTTCTAGTCTGAATTTTTTTCAATTTGTGACGTGGTGATGGTTTTTAAAACTATTCATCCATTTTATTCATGGCAACAAAACTTTAAATGAAAAATAGTGGTTTTTTGTTGGAGGTGGCGGTGGAAAGATATTGTTTGTTAAATTGTGTTAATTCATTAAGACAAATATTTAATGTTTATTTAGTCATTTACAAAAATTTAACTGGCATTTTACCCTGTTCTGCTAAACATTGGATTTAATCTTAATAAAACCGGGGAAAAGTGCAAAGACTTGAAACTACAATCGATAGTTGTTGGGTAAAAATTTAGAGAGGCCACTGCAAACCTATAATTACTCAAATTCGTTGGGTTATGAGCTCTAAACATACAATAAGTCAATAATTTTTTACAGCCGTTAAATATAGACGTGTTTAAACCACTACATCTAATATTTACATACTAAATCAAACTTATTTGATGCCACCATTTCGAAAACATTAAATATTAGCAACATAGATAGAATATGGAGTACTCCATTCATATTAGGTTATCATATACAACAGCAAAGGCGATTCCGAAGGGAATACACTTATTATTTAGAAAATCGTAGACGATTTTAGATAGAGACACATAATCCCATTGGTTTATTATTAATATCTATAACAAGATGACATCTTATCATAGATAATAATTATTAGGCATTTGCACTAGCCAAGAGTTGACCCTCATGAGACTTGAACATTTCCAACATTTCTTTCTCCCCATCCTTGAACTGCTCTTCAGTGATTTGGGCACCAGTTTTGGTATGGAAAGTGGTGGTGTTCTTGCAGACAGATCCGTCGTTGGCCGAGGGTTCGAGTTTTGTACGGATAGTAATCGACTCAAGTCCATCCATAAACTTACCGCAGTCAGTTATGGTATGAGTGTAAGTGAAATTGTTCTTGTCTACATCAGTGTGGAGCTTCATGCCTTTGAACACGCTGTCTGCAAATAACTATAAACAAATTACACCAAATGTCCACCTATTGAGAGTTCAGAGTGCAAATAGTAAAAAAAGTTGACCCCAAACAACAAATATAAAAAAAACTATTGTGCCAGTAATTATATAAATCAAATATGTAAAGCGTAGGGATGAAAAACTAAAACAACCTTGATGAAAAGCATGTGGACTCTTAACATCAGTAACTCCGGCGTTGAACAATTTTTCTGGTGGGATTGGGGAAGTGACCACGGTTTCATAAGTGGTGACACCCATTGTGTTTGCCTTTGCAGTGTTGTAGAGAAGACAGAAGTGGATGGTGGTTTTGGTGTGAGGATTGGGAGAACTAGAGGTGGTATTTATAGGGTGAGGATACAGGTTCCCAGATGCCAATCGACGGCTCTAATTGAGACATGCCTTGTCACTTTAAACATATGGCTGTGATAAAATATTCTCTTTCCTCCTTTTAGTGAATGAAGACAAACGACCGTGTATAACAACTTCATTTTTTTATAAAAAATTAAATTATAGAAAACAAGCATATCCACTGCGTTTGCCTTTGGAATTTTCAAATGTCATCAGGATTGGATGAACGTTATCACAACTCCGGAAGTGGTATTTACTGTGAGGTTGGAGGTTACAAAATGCCAAGTCCATTCCGGGATAATATAATACATAGAAGGGCAATTCAATATTCACATTTAAAAAATAAATAAATAAAATTCTTGTGCTTGCCCCCATTTATTTTTGTAAACTAATTTAATTTTAAAAAATTGGCCTTTTACCTTTGACCTTCTATTTTTCAAAGATTTACATCGTATTACTCATAAGCAACAATTCAATGTTTTTGTAGGAGGGTAGTGAGACTGGGGTCTATGAATAACTGGAAAGGGTGAGGCGTGACCCACTCCAATGGACACTGCCTGCAAGTCTTCAAGGTCTCCTGGTGCAACTTCTGAAGAAAACTTCTCCTTCTGGTAACAATGGAACTCAAGCTTCAACTCACTCCCTGCAAGAAGATGAACTCTCACAGCAAAAATAGCAATTTTCTCAAGGGAAACACCTGAGAGTGATGACTGTCAGTGGGGAGTGAAGGAACAAGGCACTCAACACTAAGAGAATGAGCAGGGAGAGAATACTAGGTAGGTCTGGTGATATTTTAGCAGAGTAACAGTGCAATTTTTCTTGTCTATCCTTTGACCTTGCCCAGGGGTCTATTTATACATGGGCGTAAGGGGTGAGCTGGCGATTTTGGGCGCCAAAATTGAGAGAGTTGGTGGGGAACAATGTCTGAAGTGTACCATTTGTCCCTACCTGCAGGCAGCTGCCTGTCCCCTCTGCAGGCGCCACCTGGCGCCGACCAAAACTCAAAAAGCACATATGTCCCCTAATGGAGACAAAATAGCAGATTTGGTAGTTATCTTTTGAAACGGTAACTTGTGGTGCAATTTTGCAAATCTTTGAGAGAGCGGACCTTAAGGCCTCACTCCCTCTAAAAGTGTTATTTTTCTTGAGAGAGACCTCGAGGACCCCCTCTTCTGGAAAAGTCATTTTTCTTGTAAAGAGTTTATTTCTTGTGAGTAGCCAACTCTTTGGCCACTTACTTCATTTATGACTAAGTGTGCAGTGTGCGTAGCCTCGAGTGGCTTCTGGGTCTTCCTACTAGTATTCTCTCAATCCTATAGTGCTAAGTGGTTGAGCTTGCTCAACATACCTTGTCCCTCAGCCGCCAAGCCAAAACTCCCAGGAGGTCCCGACGCGCCTGTTCGAGCCCTGCTTGCTCGACTGGGCAACCTGTGCAAGAAAGTAAAGTGTTAGGAGACTGTTGTTTCATGATGAAAACTCCTGTAGCAGCACTTCTCGAAGTGCATTTCTGCAGTGACCCCTGCAGTGGCGCTGACTCTTGCGGTGACGCCGACTCTCTCAACTGTCCTCACTGCAGTGGCCCTTGAAGCGGCGCCGACCCTTGCGGCGGCGCGGACCCCTGCATCGGTGCTGGTATTTGGAGTGGCGCCGGCACTTGCAGTGGTGTCGACACGTGACGTGGTTCCGACGCTTGCAGCGGCGTCGACACTTGAAGTGGCGCCGACGCTCGAAGTAGCGCTGATACTTGCATTGGCGCTGACATGTGAGGCGGCGTCGACCTTTGTTGTGGTGCCGACGCTCGAAGTGGCGCCGACGCTCGACGTGGCGCTGATACTTGAATTGGCGCTGACATGTGAGGCGGCGCCGACGCTCGATGTGGCGCTGGCGCTCGAAGCGGTGCTGGCATGTGAGGCGGCGCCGACCCTTGTCGCGGTGTCGACGCTCGGAGTGGCGCCGACGCTCGAAGTGGCGTTGACGCTTGAAGTGGCGCTGACGCCTGAGGTAGCGCTGATGCTTGAATCGGCGCTGACATGTGAGGCGACGCCGACCCTTGTCCCGGCGCCGGCGCTCGGAGTGGCGCCGACGCTCGAAGTGGCGCTGACGCTTGTAGTGGCGCTGACGCCTGAGGTAGCGTTGATGCTTGAATCGGCGCTGACATGTGAGGCGGCGCCGACCCTTGTCCCGGCGCCGACGCACGAAGTGGCGCCGACGCTCGAAGTGGCGCCGACGCTCGAAGTGGCGTTGACGCTTGAAGTGGCGCTGACGCCTGAGGTAGCGCTGATGCTTGAATCGGCGCTGACATGTGAGGCGGCGCCGACCCTTGTCCCGGCGCCGGCGCTCGGAGTGGCGCCGACGCTCGAAGTGGCGCTGACGCCTGAGGTAGCGTTGATGCTTGAATCGGCGCTGACATGTGAGGCGGCGCCGACCCTTGTCCCGGCGCCGACGCTCGAAGTGGCGCCGACGCTCGAAGTGGCGTTGACGCTTGAAGTGGCGCTGACGCCTGAGGTAGCGCTGATGCTTGAATCGGCGCTGACATGTGAGGCGGCGCCGACCCTTGTCCCGGCGCCGGCGCTCGGAGTGGCGCTGACGCCTGAGGTAGCGCTGATGCTTGAACTGGCGGCGCCGACGCTCGAATCGGCGCCGACCTTTATCGCGGTGCCGACGCTCGGAGTGGCGTCGTTGCTCGAAGTGGCGTTGACGCTTGAAGTGGCGCCGACACTTGCGGCGGCGCGGACACTTGTAGTTGCGCTGGCATTTGCAGTGGCACTGGGGGTTCCTGCTGAATATGAGTTTCTGTCGGGACCCTGGGGTGGTTCCTTCTCAATACAAGTTTCTGCCGGGACCCTGGGGAGTTCCTGCCCAATATGAGTTTCTGCCGGGACCCCGGGGGGGTTTCTGCTGAATATGAGTTTCTGTCGGGACCCTGGGGTGGTTCCTTCTCAATACGAGTTTCTGTCGGGACCCCGGGGGGGTTCCTGCTCAATATGAGTTTCTGTCGGGACCCTGGGTTTCTTCTCAGTATTTCTAATAAAATAATATTTTTACTTTTTTTTATAGGTAGACACCCTTCTACATTAGCCCCTCGTGCAAAGTCTTTTGTGTTGGGTAGACCAAAAGGCTTTGTACGCCATAAATTCGTTTATTTTCAGGGACCCTAGGATTTCTTCATCATTCCTCTTAGGGTCATTAAATGTTATGTCACTCCATCCTAAGTTTTGTAAATGAGGTCACTTATAGTGGACCTCCTTTTTTGGGTATAAACTTGGGCGGAGGGGTTAACCGAGGTGAGCCCCTCCCCCTTGGCCTTCTTCTGTTGGCCTTTCCTCTTAGGCGGAGGGGTTACTCGCGATGGGCCCCCCGCCCTTGGCCTTCCTCTGTGGCCTTCTATCTTGGGCGGAGGGGTTACTCGCAGTGAGCCCCTCGCCCTTGGCCTTCTTCTGTGGCCTTCTATCTGAGGCGGAGGGGTTACTCTCGGTGGGCCCCTCGCCCTTGGCCTTCTTCTGTGGCCTTCTATCTGGGGTGGAGGGGTTACTCGCGGTAGGCCCCTCGCCCTTGGCCTTATTCTGTGGCCTTCTATATTGGGCGGAGGAGTTACTCGCGGTGAGCCCCTTGCCCTTGGCCTTCTTCTGTGGCCTTCTATCTTGGGTGGAGGGGTTACTCGCGGTGAGCCCCTCGCCCTTGGCCTTCTTCTGTGGCCTTCTATCTGAGGCGGAGGGGTTACTCTCGGTGGGCCCCTCGCCCTTGGCCTTCTTCTGTGGCCTTTTTATCTGGGGTGGAGGGGTTACTCGCGGTAGGCCCCTCGCCCTTGGCCTTATTCTGTGGCCTTCTATATTGGGCGGAGGAGTTACTCGCGGTGAGCCCCTCGCCCTTGGCCTTCTTCTGTGGCCTTCTATCTTGGGTGGAGGGATTACTCGCGGTGAGCCCCTCGCCCTTGGCCTTATTATGTGGCCTTTCATCTTGGGCGGCAGGGTTACTCGCGGTGAGCCCTTCGCCCTTGGCCTTCTTCTGTGGCCTTCTATCTTGGGCGGAGGGGTTACTCGCGGTGAGCCCCTCGCCCTTGGCCTTATTCTGTGGCCTTCTATCTTGGGCGGAGGGGTTACTCGCGGTGATCCCCTCGCCCTGAGTTCTTTTCCGTAGCATCAAGTGTGGGAAGAGAGGGCACTCAAGTTGGATACCCTCGCCCTAGGCTATTTTCTGTCAAACTTGCAATCTTGGGCAGGTGGAGCCACTATAAGTGGATCCCCACACTCCAAGCTATTTTACTATTTGTTCACTTGCTTGAGTACTTCTCAATATTAGCCCCCTCGTGCAGAAGTGTCTTGTAATGTCGAGAGACTTGTGCACGAAATTGTCACACCTTTTATTTATACTTGGCAGTTGCTCAAGACTTTGAGCACTCCGGTGTCCGTGGAGTCTTAGGTGCTAAACTGTCGCACCTTATATTTATACTTGGCGATTGCTCAATATTGTGAGCGCTCCGATGCCCTTGGAGCCTTAGGTACCAAACTGTCGTACCTTATATTTATATGTATATTTGGCACTTGCTCAAGATTATGAGCGCTCCGGTGCCCTTGGAGCCTAAGGTGCTAGACTGTCGCACTTTATATTTATACTTGGCATTTGCTCAAGACTGTGAGCGCTCCGATGCCCTTGGAGCCTTAGGTGCTCAACTGGCGCACCTTATATTTATACTTGGCACTTGCTCACGGACTGTGAGCGCTCCGGTGCCCTTGGAGCCTTAGGTGCTAAACTGTCGCACCTTATATTTATACTTGGCACTTGCTCATGGACTGTGAGCGCTCCGGTGCCCTTGGAGCCTTAGGTGCTAGACTGTCGCACCTTATATTTATACTTGGCACTTGCTCATGACTGTGAGCGCTCCGGTGCCCTTGGAGCCTTAGGTGCTAAACTGTCGCACCTTATATTTATACTTGGCACTTGCTCATGACTGTGAGCGCTCCGGTGCCCTTGGAGCCTTAGGTGCTAAACTGTCGCACCTTATATTTATACTTGGCACTTGCTCATGACTGTGAGCGCTCCGGTGCCCTTGGAGCCTTAGGTGCTAAACTGTCATACCTTATATTTATATTTATATTTGGCACTTGCTCAAGATTGTGAGCGCTCCGGTGCCCTTGGAGCCTTAGGTGCTAAACTGTCGCACTTTATTTTTATACTTGGCATTTGCTCAAGACTGTGAGCGCTCCTATGCCCTTGGAGCCTTAGGTGCTCAACTGGCGCACCTTATATGTATACTTGGAGTTGTTCAATACTTTGAGTTACTCTTTTTTATATGAGAACCTCAAGATTGAACTTCCCGCTTCTAATTGTGGGGTATTTGCATATGAGATGAGCAAGTTAAAATTTTGAAGCTCCCCTCTAACTGCGGGGCACTTGCATATAACTGAGCAAGTAAAAATTTGGACGTTGCCCCTCTAACTGGGGGTACTTGCATATAGCTGAGCAAGTTTAAAATTTTAAATGTTTCCCCTTTAACTGAGGGGTACTTGCATATGAGAGGAGCAAGTTAAAATTTTGAAGTAGCCCCTCTAACTGCGGGGCACCTTCTCATTTGTAGTGGTGAAGATGTCTGTTGACGACGGGTTGAATTTTGGGGCGAGGACTTGTACTGGTCCCTCGCCACTGCCTGTAAT
This sequence comes from Sambucus nigra, assembly GCA_949130495.1. Classification (NCBI taxonomy): domain Eukaryota; kingdom Viridiplantae; phylum Streptophyta; class Magnoliopsida; order Dipsacales; family Adoxaceae; genus Sambucus; species Sambucus nigra. The sequence continues at coordinate 32,142,642 of OX422218.1, read as the reverse complement.
GGAGGGGGTTCCTCGCTTGAAAGTCCCCTAACTGAATTTATTGTGGGTTCCTCGCGCCCACAGGTTATTGAGGGGGGATCCTCGCTTCTGGGTTCCTCACTTGTTACTGTGAATGCGGGGGGTTCCTCGTTGGGTGACTCGACCACTTTTGGTTCCTCAATAATTTTTCAACTATGAGGGATTCCCTACAAGGGCCTTTCACCACTGAGGGTTCCTCGCGAGAACGCCTACCCAAGAAGGGTTCCTCGCCGCCGCGCAATATTGACAAGGGTTACTCGCGATAACGCCTACCCAAAAAAAGGTTCCTCGCCATGACCCTCAATCAAGGTTGGTTCCTCGTGAATTCCATTACGAGCAGGGGTTTGCTCGACAACTGTGGGTTCTTCACCGATGGAAAATATTTTTTGGGGGTTCCTCGCCTCGCCAACTGTTGTTACTATGGAGGCGCGCTGCCAGCCGAGGGTTCCTCGTGACCCCCTTGTTGGTGAGTTCCTTATACACTGATTTGTATTTTGAGAGTTCTTTGACTACTGCTAACGAGTTACTGGGTTATGTATGTGCTGCCCCAATAGTTGGGGGTTCCTCGCCTGCAGTTCTGTTAGTGGTGGCGACCTCGGGTCCCTCGTGCACTCATGATTTTGTACCGGAGGGCTTAGAACCCAGGGGTTCCTCGTCGAAAGGAATTCCAAACAGGGGGTCTTTGGACGCTACTTAACCAAAAGGGCCATAAGCTGGGTTCCTCACGCGTTATGGGTTCTTAGGGAAGGTTCTTCGCCATTCCCTGATTTGGGTAACTTGGCTAGAGAGGGTTCCTCGCCCCTTATAATTGCGTCATTCCCTCAAACAGTGAGGGGTCCCTCGCCAGTTAGCGTTTTTTCTGCCCAAAGGTGTCTCGCGCGTGAGTTCTATACATGGGCGTTCCTTATTGGAAGATTTGGATTATTTTGTTGGAGATTGTACCTGTGGGTTCCTCGTAATCACAGTCAATCAAGGTGGGTTCCTCGACGGCATTACTGTCCATGGGTTCCTCGATGACATTACCGCCCATGGGTTCCTCGACCGCTGTCGTGAACGGGGGGTGTCTCGACCTCTCATTTCGTCAAGGGTTCCTCGTCGGACCCAATATCCTAGGGTATCTCGACCTTGTATTTCGTCAAGGGTTCCTCGACCTTATGTCGCGTCGAGGGTTCCTCGCGCGTCGACTTCACCTCTACGGGTGTCTCGATATCTGCTAATGTTGATAGAGGTTCCTCGTGCGTCGGCCTCATGTCTGAGAGTGTCTCGCCGACTACCAATGCTATCAAGGGTTCCTCATGCACTGACCTCGTGCCCGAGGGTGTCTCGCTGACTCTCAAAGCTACTACGAGCTCCTCACATATTGACCTTGTGGTCCGAGGGTATCTCGCCAACCGCCAATACTAGTAGGAGTTCCTCGCGCGTCGACCTCATGTCTGAGGGTGACTCACTGACTGCCAATGTTAATAGGGGTTCCTCGCCCATGAGTTCCTCGCTCCTCGACTTCCCATCCGGGGGTCTCGACCTGTGATGAGTGTCTAGACGCGGAGGGTTCCTTGTCTATCGGAACCAGTGTTGGAGAGAGGGGGGTCTCGACGCCCATGATTTTTTTATTTTTGCTGAAGAAGAGTGTCTCGACGCCCATGATTTTTTGCTGAAGAAGGGTCTCTCGACGCCCATGATTTTATGCTGAAGGAGGGTCTCTCGACGCCCATGATTTTTTGCTGAAGAAGGGTCTCTCGACGCCCATGATCTTTGCTGAAGAAGGGTCTCTCGACACCCATGATTTTTACTGAAGAAGGGTCTCTCGACGCCCATGATTTTTGCTGAAGAAGGGTCTCTCGACGCCCATGATTTTTGCTGAAGAAGGGTCTCTCGACGCCCATGATTTTTGCTGAAGAAGGGGGGTCTCGACCCATGGTTTGCCGCGAGGCGACCCTACGTCCGAGGATCCCTCGCCAGTTACCTTGGATTCTTCGAAAAACCTAGTTGCCTTGGGCAGTGGTGTCTCGGCGCCTTTGAATTTTTCAGGAATAGGGGTCTCGTCCTATAACAGTATGGTGGCCTGTCGTCAACGGTCGGGGGTCTCGCGGCTTGGCATCGCGTATACGGGTCCCTCGTCAGAAATTGGGGGTGTCTCGACATCTTGTCCCGTCGAGGGTTCCTCGACCCAGGGTGTCTCGACCCCTTGTGGTGTTGATGATTTTTTGACTGGTTGTGTTGCGTTTGGGGAGATGCGCGATTTGCCATTTGTTTCTGGTGGGGGGTCTGACCTCTTATCACGTCGAAGGTTCCACGACCCAGGGTGTCTCGCCCATTATTGGCGTCATGGATAGTATGTTGCTGATGCCATGGACACTTTATTGACGACGAGAGGTACCTAGGGCTCCTCGCCCCTGGGTTCTTAGTGATTTGTTGTTTCTACAGGGGTCTCCCCTTCCACTTCCTTCTTGGCGGTGGGGTGTGTGTTGCCGACTATTGGTACTACGGGGGTGTGCTGCTGGACAAGGGTTCCTCGCGACCCCCTTTCCAGTGAGTTCGTCGCGACCCCCTCGCCAGTTAGAGGTTTTCCATCTTTTGGGATTTCCACTATGGGACCCACTGCTGAGGGTCCCTCGTCGTTAGCTGTTGCTGCCATGGGTTCTTTTCTTAAGGGTTCCTCATCGCTATCAATGAGCGTGAGGAGTTCCTCGCCCAACACTCAGGGCTCCGGGGGTTCTGCCAGTGAACTTGACGGTTGTCACAACTTGCTCCAGCGCCGTCCTCCGCGACTGCGCTCCTTCCACCGGAATTGCCACCGGAATGGTTGCCCCTCCACATGGGGTTGCTGCTAGTCTTACAAAATCTTGACCCAAACTTGCCAAGTCTTAAAAATGTACTCATAAGCCTCTGCCACCGGAGCTGTTACCGGTGAGCTGGTCTGCCCTCCCGGAGGAGCAGGTACCTTTGCTCCGGTCACCACCACATCCACCTGAGTGGCCTGGTCTCTTTGAGCTCCATTCCCATATGGAATGTCTTCAAACACTAGCTTCTTAGAAACATGAAAACCTTCTTTGTCCATTGAAAGTGAGGATACCTCCCCAGCGGAGTCGCCAAATGTAGGAGGGTAGTGAGACTGGGGTCTATGAATAACTGGAAAGGGTGAGGCGTGACCCACTCCAATGGACACTGCCTGCAAGTCTTCAAGGTCTCCTGGTGCAACTTCTGAAGAAAACTTCTCCTTCTGGTAACAATGGAACTCAAGCTTCAACTCACTCCCTGCAAGAAGATGAACTCTCACAGCAAAAATAGCAATTTTCTCAAGGGAAACACCTGAGAGTGATGACTGTCAGTGGGGAGTGAAGGAACAAGGCACTCAACACTAAGAGAATGAGCAGGGAGAGAATACTAGGTAGGTCTGGTGATATTTTAGCAGAGTAACAGTGCAATTTTTCTTGTCTATCCTTTGACCTTGCCCAGGGGTCTATTTATACATGGGCGTAAGGGGTGAGCTGGCGATTTTGGGCGCCAAAATTGAGAGAGTTGGTGGGGAACAATGTCTGAAGTGTACCATTTGTCCCTACCTGCAGGCAGCTGCCTGTCCCCTCTGCAGGCGCCACCTGGCGCCGACCAAAACTCAAAAAGCACATATGTCCCCTAATGGAGACAAAATAGCAGATTTGGTAGTTATCTTTTGAAACGGTAACTTGTGGTGCAATTTTGCAAATCTTTGAGAGAGGGGACCTTAAGGCCTCACTCCCTCTAAAAGTGTTATTTTTCTTGAGAGAGACCTCGAGGACCCCCTCTTCTGGAAAAGTCATTTTTCTTGTAAAGAGTTTATTTCTTGTGAGTAGCCAACTCTTTGGCCACTTACTTCATTTATGACTAAGTGTGCAGTGTGCGTAGCCTCGAGTGGCTTCTGGGTCTTCCTACTAGTATTCTCTCAATCCTATAGTGCTAAGTGGTTGAGCTTGCTCAACATACCTTGTCCCTCAGCCACCAAGCCAAAACTCCCAGGAGGTCCCGACGCGCCTGTTCGAGCCCTGCTTGCTCGACTGGGCAACCTGTGCAAGAAAGTAAAGTGTTAGGAGACTGTTGTTTCATGATGAAAACTCCTGTAGCAGCACTTCTCGAAGTGCATTTCTGCAGTGACCCCTGCAGTGGCGCTGACTCTTGCGGTGACGCCGACTCTCTCAACTGTCCTCACTGCAGTGGCCCTTGAAGCGGCGCCGACCCTTGCGGCGGCGCGGACCCCTGCATCGGTGCTGGTATTTGGAGTGGCGCCGGCACTTGCAGTGGTGTCGACACGTGACGTGGTTCCGACGCTTGCAGCGGCGTCGACACTTGAAGTGGCGCCGACGCTCGAAGTAGCGCTGATACTTGCATTGGCGCTGACATGTGAGGCGGCGCCGACCTTTGTTGTGGCGCCGACGCTCGAAGTGGCGCCGACGCTCGACGTGGCGCTGATACTTGAATTGGCGCTGACATGTGAGGCGGCGCCGACGCTCGATGTGGCGCTGGCGCTCGAAGCGGTGCTGGCATGTGAGGCGGCGCCGACCCTTGTCGCGGTGTCGACGCTCGGAGTGGCGCCGACGCTCGAAGTGGCGTTGACGCTTGAAGTGGCGCTGACGCCTGAGGTAGCGCTGATGCTTGAATCGGCGCTGACATGTGAGGCGACGCCGACCCTTGTCCCGGCGCCGGCGCTCGGAGTGGCGCCGACGCTCGAAGTGGCACTGACGCTTGTAGTGGCGCTGACGCCTGAGGTAGCGTTGATGCTTGAATCGGCGCTGACATGTGAGGCGGCGCCGACCCTTGTCCCGGCGCCGACGCACGAAGTGGCGCCGACGCTCGAAGTGGCGCCGACGCTCGAAGTGGCGTTGACGCTTGAAGTGGCGCTGACGCCTGAGGTAGCGCTGATGCTTGAATCGGCGCTGACATGTGAGGCGGCGCCGACCCTTGTCCCGGCGCCGGCGCTCGGAGTGGCGCCGACGCTCGAAGTGGCGCTGACGCCTGAGGTAGCGTTGATGCTTGAATCGGCGCTGACATGTGAGGCGGCGCCGACCCTTGTCCCGGCGCCGACGCTCGAAGTGGCGCCGACGCTCGAAGTGGCGTTGACGCTTGAAGTGGCGCTGACGCCTGAGGTAGCGCTGATGCTTGAATCGGCGCTGACATGTGAGGCGGCGCCGACCCTTGTCCCGGCGCCGGCGCTCGGAGTGGCGCTGACGCCTGAGGTAGCGCTGATGCTTGAACTGGCGGCGCCGACGCTCGAATCGGCGCCGACCTTTATCGCGGTGCCGACGCTCGGAGTGGCGTCGTTGCTCGAAGTGGCGTTGACGCTTGAAGTGGCGCCGACCCTTGCGGCGGCGCGGACACTTGTAGTTGCGCTGGCATTTGCAGTGGCACTGGGGGTTCCTGCTGAATATGAGTTTCTGTCGGGACCCTGGGGTGGTTCCTTCTCAATACAAGTTTCTGCCGGGACCCTGGGGAGTTCCTGCCCAATATGAGTTTCTGCCGGGACCCCGGGGGGGTTTCTGCTGAATATGAGTTTCTGTCGGGACCCTGGGGTGGTTCCTTCTCAATACGAGTTTCTGTCGGGACCCCGGGGGGGTTCCTGCTCAATATGAGTTTCTGTCGGGACCCTGGGTTTCTTCTCAGTATTTCTAATAAAATAATATTTTTACTTTTTTTTATAGGTAGACACCCTTCTACAGTTTTAATATTAATAAAGCCCCTTTTTAATGCATAATAATGTAATTTGGGTTTTGTATCGGAGTATAACAAGGCCAAAGCCAGAATAAGTCAAAATTATATTTTAGACTTATTTCTCTCTTTGTGTGTGAATCCACAACTTAGAGAATATTTAAATTTGAAAATTATGGTTTTCAACAGTTATGTAAATATATTTTTTAAACAATTCATATGTGTTTTTCTAATTTTACATTAAATCTTTGGAGAACTCTAAAAATTTGAAAATGATTGTTCTGGAAAACTATCAAATTACAAAGTTTAATATGGTCCAAATTTTGAAATATATTGGCTTTCAAATTTCCTTCATGTTTCAGAATAAAAAATGGAGTATAATACAATCATATGTTTGTTCCTGCCATATACGAGCACTATACCTTTGATGTAATCTAAAGAGGCTAATTTGCTTTGGGTGCCCTTTGTTCTTATTTAACACTGTTTGGGTGAGTAAGTTCTTACTATTAATGGTATGGTTCCATTTATAATAGAATTTTTTTACAAATTTAAATTGATTGTTGATCTCTGTGTGTGTGTGTGTGTATATATATATATATATATATATATATATATATATATACAGTCCTGCTCTTGTGCGGACTAGTCCGCATTGTAAGAATGCGGACCGGACATGTGTTATCTGGCGGTGAGCCCATAAAAGAGAGAGTGTGCCTATAATTCACGCGATAATTTCTCGGCGCACCGTTAGGTGACACATATCCGGTCCGGATTCTTAAAATGCGGACTATTCCGCACAGGAGTATTATTATATATATATATATATATATATATATATATATATATATATATATATATATATATATATATATATATATATATATATATATATATATATATATATATATATATAGGGACCATCTATACCCACACCCCATAATGTTCCCCCCACACCCTTTCAATGTATAAAGATGTTACTATCCTTCAAGCCTTTTAACTTTCTTTTCATAAGCTAACTTTAAAAATAAATAAATAAAAAATTACAACTAATTTTGATAAAAAAAAAATACAACCAACTAATTACATCTAATTTTGATTAAAAAAACAACTAACTTTCATTTTAAAGAAAAGCTACATCTAACTATGATTATAAAAATTGCAATTAACTTTGATAAAAGAAAAATACAACCAACTAATTATAGCTAACTTTGATTAAAAAAAAACTTTAGAGTTAACTTTGATAAAGTAAAAGAAAAAGTTGCAACTAACTTTGATTAAAAAAACTGCAATTAACTTTGATAAAAAAAAACCTACAACTAAATTTAATTAAAAAAATTACAACCAACTAATTACAATTAGCTTTGATGAATAAAAAAAATTAACATGTAACTTTAATTAAAAAAATTGATAAAAAGAAATTACAACCAACTTTGAAAAAGAAAACTACTGCTAACTTTGAAAAAAAACAATTACAGCTAACTAAAATAAAAAAAAAATATCATGTTTTAAAAAAAATAACAACTAAAAGATTAAAAATAACAAACCTTAAGGAATGGAATTCATACTAAAATACTAATATACATATTTAATCTGTTTAATGGAATTCAAACTAAAATATTAGTTAGCTATGATTTTTTTAAACGCGTGATAATTTATCAAAGTTCGTTCTAACTTTTTTTTTATCGAAATTAAATGTTGGTTTTTTTTTAATCAAAGTTAATTGCATTTTTTTTATCAAATTTAACTCTAAACTCTCTTTTTAATCAAAGTTAGCTATAATTAGTTTTTTTTTATCAAAGTTAATTATAGTTTTCTTAATCAAAGTTAGATGTTCCTTTTTTTTAAAACACATGATAATTTTTTTATATTTTAGTTAGCTGTAATTGTTTTTCCAAATTTGGCATTTTTTTTTCAAAGTTAGTTGTAATTTTTTTTTGTCCAAGTTTTTTTTTAATTAAAGTTACCTGTTATCTTTTTTTCATTCATTAAAGTTCGTTGTAATTAGTTGGTTGTAACTTTTTTTAATTAAATTTAATTGTAGTTTTTTTTTTATCAAAGTTAATTGCAGTTTTTTTTAATCAAAGTTAGTTGCAACTTTTTCTTTTATTTTATCAAAGTTAAATCTAATTTTTTTTTATCAAAGTTAACTATAATTAGTTGGTTGTATTTTTTTTATCAAAGTTAATTGCAGTTTTTTAAATCATAATTAGATGTACCTTTTTTTTTAAATGAAAGTTAGTTGTTTTTTTAATCAAAATTAGATGTATTTAGTTGGTTTTTTATTTTTTATCAAAGTTAGTTATAATTTTTTATTTATTTAATTTCAAAGTTAACTTAGGAAAATAAAATTAAAACGCTAGAAGGATAGTAATGTCTTTATACATTGAAAGGGTGTGGGGGAAGCGTCATGGAGTGTGGGGATAGACAGTCCCTATATATATATATATATATATATATATATTCACTTATAAAATGTTACACACCATATTAAGGCTTAATATGACACTATCCACATGCCACCCATTATAATACTATTAATTTTTTTTATACTAGCATGCATGCCACGAGATGCGTGATCGAATTTAGCATTTTTTTTGTTACTATGTCGTTTTTCACAAAATATATTTCACGAAAAAATGAAGATAGAATTTTAAATTAATATTAAAATTTATTTGATTTGACATATTTTATAAAAAAAAAGTACACTAAAATGTTCAATAAGAATTCGAAAAAAATTTGAAGTGTCGGGGTATTGGTAATTGTAACACATGTATACGAAAGATCAAAATAACCAACCAAAAAATATAATAACTTTCTAGTTCTGTCTATACAATTTTTTCGGCTTTTACCATTTTAAATAGATTGACTTAGTGTGCTGAAGTTTGTGTATGAAATAAATAAATATAACAAACAAAACAAAAATAACTTTTCCCACCCATAATTATTCGATACTTGAAATCTTGGCGAAGAAACAAATACAATTTTTTTTTAAAATCACCCTTTAATTGTAGCAAAGATTGACAAATACAATTGTTGTTGGAACCCGTTAACCCAAACGACTGCTAGGTTGAATAATTCACCACACAACAACACTAAATTAAAATCCTAATAACTCCTTTGATATAAAGATCAATTCAATTTCAAGTCTTGCCTTTGTAATAAGAAACCCACATTTCATAACTTTGCATATTATTGAAAAAAGATTTAAAAAATCTTGAACAATATAGATAAAATATTTTTGAAGTTTTACTAATATTGAATAAAATATTTGAAAATAACAAAATGCAAAAAAAATAAAATTCTACCCGAGCTTGATTAAAAAAACAAAGAAAAAACATCCCCGCGACACACAAAAAAAAATCCAATAGTAAAACTTTCAAAACGACATCAAATTGCCCCTTAACATGAACTACAATAACTTTTTGCATAAAAATGCTTCAGGTGTCATCCACATGAGGATACTTTTGTCCAAATCAGTATAAAAGTTAAGAATAAAATAAAAACAACAAAAGTAATAGTTTAAAAAATATTTTAGAATCTAAAAACTATAGAAAGATATTTAAAACTTTTGAAAATTAGAGAAAATATTTTAAAATTTGGGACATATACCAAATAGTCTGGCAAATATTTTTTAATACACGTTTCGTCCAAGATTTTTTGTTTTGTTCCAAAAAGTTCCACACCACATAAAGACACTCAATGGGCGTTTGGAAGACTTTTTTGAACAAAAAAAAGGGTTGGCCTCAATGTGTGTTAAAAAATATTTGAGGGACTTTTTGATAATTGATCGTTAAAATTTTGGAAATCATGAACACTAATATGACCTAATATAAAAAATAATTAAAAATTAAAAAATATTATATTTTCATAGAATTTAGAAAATAATTTAAAAATATTTCAAAATTTATAGATACAAAAACTTATAAAAAGGTTGACGGGTAATCTTAAAAACTTCTTAAAATCTTGAAAATAGAAAAAAAATATTGAAAATTTCTTTTAAAAAATTTGGGAATAATATAAAATTATTTTGAAATTTGAAAATTACAAACAATTATGGACAAAAATCTGGTAACTACTGAATTATTTTTAATAAGTTATGGAATTAATAAAAAAAATGTTTAGTAAGTTTGCATATAATTGAACAAAGATTTTAAAAATCTAGAACACAATAGGAAAAATATTTTATAAATCTTACTATTATTAAATAAAACATTTGAAAATACTAAAATGGAAAAAATAAATTCCACCCAATAAAAGTTCTAACCTCGATTAAGTAAACAATAAAAAAAGATTTAAAATATGTGGAATAATAAAGGAAAAATATTTTAGAAATCTTACTAATACTGAATAAAATAATTAAAAATAGTAAAATGTAAAATACAAATTCCAAACAAAAAAAGTTCTAACCTTGATTAAAAAAACAACATAAAAACACCGTTTCACAGGTTATGTATGTTGTGTGAATGACCAAAAATGTCTCTAAAATATGAGAGAAGGAAATTTTGAACCAAATATATGGTTCACGGGTTATATTAGAAAACATCTACTTGCAACAGTTTGATGAATTCTAAACATTCCTCTTTTCTTTTTTATACCAAACAAAGAAGAAAAAATGGATGGTAAATTACCTTGGGTATGGAGAGCGGCATCTGACTCCTCAAGGAGAAGTCCATCTATTTCAAGAGGATGTATAAAAATTATTTGACTTATGCAATGGCTTTGAGAGTCCTTTTGTAGACAGATTTATAATCGAAAAAAAGTGATGTAATTGAATGTAAAGATATGCATTCCTCTTGTGACAATTCACCTTTTCAAATAGTTTAATGATCATGCCTATTCAGTTTTTGAAGGTAATTTATCGACGTGGGTCATGACTAATGAGCATTAAAGACTTCTTAACCTATAAGCTTTGAAGTATCATTAATAATGCGTCCACGTGTCATAGAAAACGAAGAAGACACAATGTCGGGCTATAGTTTTATATATTACTATAGATTTCCAGGAGGAGTCCTGAAATTCTCTGCACTACCATTCATAGCAATCTTCGTCTATATGAATTATGACTTCATGTAACACACCCAAACAACTAATTGGTCTCTTCACTACACCCTCTTATCCCTTCAATTCCCCTCCTTTGTACTTTCTCTCTTAATTTTCACATATTTCATAGGTTCTTTCACTTATCCATCTGTCTCTATATCTACCTTAGATCACTGTTACAACACATGAATTTCTGGACTTCTTAGAGGAGATACACTCAGCTATGAAATTCTAGAGTTTATTAGTTCGGGTTAATTTGTATTTCTTTGATTTAACTCATCTTATTTGTATTCTTTCTCTATACGGGTTCGCACCCTAAGCGATGCTTGTTTTTTTATACAATCATTTATTTATCAAAAAAAAAAAATATTTACCCTAGCCTTAACATTTTTTTGTTGAAATAGAAAAAAAACATAGCTGACATATTGTTTGCCCCGTCAAAAAGATGGTAATTTAATAATGATTCTTTTTCATGATGACGTGCCTCGTTTGCATGTTCTAAGAAATGAAAAAGGATCGCGGTCTGTCCCATTCGTAAAACCTTTTACAATAACACTGATGATCAACTGCAAGTATGGGTTTTTATATTCATCCCTTTTAACAATTAGTTTATGAGATGTGCAAAAATATGTAGTCCAAGGCTAGTCTGAGAATTTTTTTTTTGCCATGTTTGTATAAAGGTACTCAGCAATGATTGTTACAAGAGTGTGCTCTATCGAGCCGTTGTGAACTACCACAAAGAACGAATATCTATTCCAACATTTAACTTGTGACACCCCGCCCAATTAAATATCGGGTGATCAGTCCATTATAAAATTTAAAACATAATGTTCGGTTGGTTCATTCATAGCATCACATTCGAAAACTTAAATCCAATTAATTATCGAACATTTAATTATGCTAGGTCAAAACATTTTTCCAATTAAACTTTAAACCAATTAATTTCAAAATACGAAACATGTATTTATAAACCATACACAAGAATTAAATGCTTACTGAATCAAATACTAAATAGATAAGACTGGATAAAACCTTCCAGATTACAATTACAAACAAAACCATAATAAATAATCAAACCAATTGAGAAGAACCACAAAGTAAACTGAGCACAACTCTGTTAATGAGGATGGGCAACACATTCCTTAACTAAGATATCTGAACTAGGAACTAAATGAAATGAGAGAAGCATCTAATCCCAAATAACCCGTAACTTCCACAACAGCAGCAGCTCGGCAACCATCCAAGTGTCATGAACCGGGTTCCCTGTGGCTGGGCACCTATACTAAAACATATATATATAGAAAAAGAGAAAAGAGATACAAGAAACGGGTCAGAGCCCGATGTGTAAAAATATTTAGTTTAAAAAGTATTTAAAACTGCATTAAAGCAAGTATTATATGCATATTAGTTCGAACTCTCACATGAGATTCTCACCTCTCGACTAATGTGCACGCCTAATGTACATATAACCTCACCAAGCCATCTGACACACTCTTACTAGGAAAAGACTTATCCTACTTGATATCTCTCATAGTAGTATTCCGTATTTGATCTCAATGTTTATCATTTTAATTAAGTGTTAACACACTAAAGTCAAGTATTCACTATTTACGTTACCGAATATTTCACTATCTTAATAACTTCATATGTTCTCATTTTAGATATACCAAAATCATACATACATACATATATATATATATATATATATATATATATATATATATATATTTCACTATTATATATATGTATTAACCCAATCTTAATAACCTACAATTATCACATTGTAAGTATAACACAAGTACATCTAAATAACCACCATTTTTATATATATACTAATACAGCACCCCAAGGCTATACCTATAGTGCATTGCATAGTCTACTATCATGTCCCGGTAGCTCTCGTACTCAAATAGAGACTATCGGTTAAGAAGTCTCCCACGAACCATATATACAAAACACACATAATGGAGGGGAACATAGCTCACATACCTATGGGTCACGCACATACCTACACTCCCTTAGTCATCAACTTACCAACTCAAAACTAAGTCTTCACAGTCCTATGTTCTGAGATACAAGTCAAAATCCCCTCAGGATAAGACTGTCTCTACATCACCTCCCGTGATAGAAAGCAGGTAGGTATGTCATACACATAATACTAGCAAGTAATAGGTATTCACACAACCCATCCAATCAAACAGTATACACAACCAAGGGTCATTTTCCTTACGTAGTATTCTTATCACTAAATACTATCAACATATTTTAAGTTATGATATTCCCTCTCTTGTATATTTCTAAGGATAATATGTCACCCGAAAATCATTAATACATAATCATAAGAAATCCCAAACGTAATCACTAACTTTTATTCTTCTAAGTTCCATATTATTATAATTAATATCGTAAGTATTTATCACTTTATACTCTGGACGCATTTACAATTACGATTATCTCTCTCCTAATCTCCATGGTAATCTCACCTTCACGAATATTTGAATGAAAAAATCAAAACAACTCCCAATAATTCTGCAGTATTTTAAGTTTATCAAACACTACTTTTTCTCACTCAAATCAACCATTTACAAACATAGGGGAAAAATAGGTAATCCCTTAAAAATAAGAAGTCTCACTCGAACCAGAAGGGATTTCGCTCGAACGACTTCATCTTGTCACTCGAATGACTTCCTGCGACATCCCAATCTCGCGCAATAACTTCGCGCAACGTGGGATTTTTCGTCTTCAACCTTAGACAACTTCATTTTTCACCATCTTTCAACCCAAAAACATCTAAAATATCATCCCAATCTCCAATCATTTGTTCCCAAATCGAATCCTAACATTTGTAAATGAATTCTAACAACTTAAAATCTTTAAGTCATCCCCAATCATTCATATAATTCGAAATCCCCAAATTTTATTGTTAAGAACCCTAGTTCTTAAATTAATAGGCATAACTTCAAATTATACTCAGATTTGTTCATGAATATCATTCAAATTTCATAGGCATCATCCTATCTTTATATGGTATTCAAATCCTTATCAAATCATCCCTAATTTATGATATAGTTCTCCAATTGTACCCAAATTAACTTTCGTAATAAAGGTTTATTAACCTAGACTAACATGGACATAATTATCACTAAAGAAAGCAAGCAATAAACACTTGCCCTGATTTCGAAGGCCTGATTTGTTGATGTTGGTGGTATGGGAGAGTTCCTCGCGTTCCGATCTACACGATGGTGGTGGTGGTGGTTATGCAAGGTGGTGAACATAACTTCTCCTCCAATGGAAGTTGCTCTACCTCACCCACTGTGGCTCTCTCTTTATTCTGGTTTAACCTAACTCTAATTGTCACCAATTAGCTGATATATTATTCCTCTAATTTTCATCCATTTAATTCCTCCAAAATTCCAAATTACAAAAATACCCCTATCGGGTGCCGGCTTGGCCGAAAAATGTCCCAGAGTCCAAATATAATACCCGTTAGAGTTTTCGGACTGTTTCGACCCTTTCGGACTCAATGGCACACTCGAAATGATCATACGAGTTACTTAAAAATAATTTACCTTTATATTCCACTTAAATAGTCTTGACACGACTCACACGCGCGTTCCGACTAAATATATTAAGTTGTCGTATTTCTCTATCACAACAAGTTATATAAAAATTGTCATTCCATATTACTTATTCTCATAGTAATATTAATAATTACTAAATTCTCGTCATGCTAGTAAATATCAAATTTAAATTCGGATTAATAATTAATTCTCATATTTTAATTTAATTAATCCCACAATAATAATAAATCACGTAATTATTTAAGTTTTCAAAAATACGGGGTATTACATACTTCCTCCCTAATAATGGAATTTCGTCCCGAAATTCAGAAAATAAGGCATTTATGGTAAGGAAAACTCTGGGTATTTACCTCACATCTCATGAATTTACGCAGTACCGCCCATACAGTACATTACCGAATACCCTTAATAATGAACACCTCACTGATTAATTTCTCTTCACGCCTTACCATTTAAGTTTCACCACTTAACTTATATATAGGTACTATCTAGCCTCCTACTACTCGCACTAGTAAGTTAATTGATCTTTAGATATATACAAATTTGTCCTACTAACGATACATACTATAAATGTTAACACATTTTCGCCATACTGCCTCCCCAAAGGGCTATGAAACCTAAGCATGCACGCTACCGGCTCAAACTTAACAATAATAGGAAAAGATCCCACATCACTCGGTACTAATTTTCTCATTCCAACATGCAACAATGCAACTTCCAACCTTGTCCACCCTACGGTCCCTAAAATTCCTCTGGACCTTGTAGATTATTTTCCTCCCTTCTTCCCAATAAGCACCAGGATAAGAATGATTTATATATATAGCGCGTCAAATGGAATTCTATCAATAATCAGTTGAAGGGAGTCGTCTTACACTAACTCCACGAGCGGAGGATATTACCCTAAACCTTCCCCTAATTGGAAATACATCATACCTCGCAATGTGCAACTAAAACTTTCAGACTTACCGTCAGCCTACAAGTGTGTTAGGTCGAATATAATCACATCTCGATATTCAGGGCCTCCCAAATCGTTACATAATACTATCATAATTCTCAAAGGAGAACAAATCATTACATAATACTATATACAAATTTCTCTTAGTGTCCACACTTTCTTCTCCCCATAGGTGGCACGAAAAATCTCGCTACCAAGCGGTAGTCACCTACATAATAAGGCTGTTATCATCAGCGTACCCACTAAACCGAATGTACACTCGAACCCTTAGTGTTAACTATTCACATATGTTGTGACACACCCACGTCACTAGAACTCATCATTTGTTCACAAGGATAAAACAAAGCGTCATCAGTCTTGCATGATCATAGGGTACCCGTACACGCTTTTCGTGACCCATAATTATCTACAATCATTATACCTTTCGGATTCCACTCATTAGATTTTTCCATTCTTATTCCATTTTATGGCTTACCCGCCGAACATTGATATATGGGCCCTATATCTCTTGGCCTCAAATATGGCCTTACCTAGATTTCCTGGGTCTCTTTGACCCCGAAATACGGTATGCTACAGTTATTGAGGACTACGCTGAACCTGCCTAGACCCACCACTCTTGGGTTATTAATTCATGGGCCCATTTCTCCTGATCAAATTTCTCTACTAGAAATTCTAATTCTCCAACTAGTATGCCCTACAGGCATGGTTTATTATTTTCGATCCTATCAATTTCAGTTCTCATGTGAACACATTCGATACTGGTAACCCTTATCTCCACATACAAGGTAATTTCCTTTTCACTGGTTCTCCTGGACTTGTTGGGATGTCATTCTCTCGGACTTGGCAGTCTTAACTACTAGTTGCTATTTTCGTTGTTCCTTACGCGCTACAGGGCATATGGAAAACATGATCGACCCGCTGGTCTTGACTGAAGACATCACCATTACGTTAGGATTTAATAATATCATTTAAATAGGTTTCCCCTCACTAGGTATATGTTCTGGTGATATTTTACTAACACTATTTAATTCAACCTTGCCCTTCGAGTAGGTATCATAACTTGACTGGCTCCCTTTCTTCTGGGGTGTTGACATACTCTAGTAAACATATACTTTGATGACGTTGACACTAGTCACCTTATTCACACCTCCATTCATGCTAGGGAATTCTACCCACGTGTCCATTTTTAACTTATGGACCCTTTTTTTTTTCTTCCGTGACTTCTACTTCAGTCACGAAGTTAGCTTACCAAGTTAACTCATCCGTTACAATCGATCTCTACCCGACCTACTGGTGATAAGTTCTACATCTCTTCAATATCTATGTCTGACCAAAATATGGTCAACTCGAACCCAATATCTCGGTGTGATTAACTATTTTTACTACTTGTTGTTTCTCTGAGCTAGAAAATTACTTATAAATTTAAAATTTTGAGAGTCAATGCAGTCTACTTTACATTATCGCCTTTGGATTAGCTTCCTCCATTGGCCCATCACGCTTAGATATTACTGTTGGTGACTTCTACCGCGATCACCATTCCCTGAATGCTTCACAACTCTTAATTGTTTTCCTCCTCCTGCACTCCCACTAACGGCCTTCGCTAGTCGTCCTCTGTTGCTCACAGTATGAAGTCCAACCACTCTCGCATAGGAATTGACTTCATTAAACTAAATCGTAGGAGAGCACAAATTGCATACACATTGGAGTACAACAATCCTAGAACAAGGCTCTACATCAAGGAATGTTAAGATGAAACGTAATAAGTTGTACATATCCTAAACGACGTTAGAACGTGATGGTCTGATACCACTTGTGACACCACCCCAATTAAATATCAGGTGATCAGTCCTTTATAAAATTTAAAATAGAATGATCGGTTTGCTCACTCTTAGCATCACTGTCGAAAACTTATATCCAATTAATTACCTAACATTCAATTAAGCTAGTGTCAAAACATTTTTCCAATTAAACTTTAAACCAATTAATTTCAAAATTCGGAACATGTATTTATAAACCATGCACAAGAATTAAATGCTAACTGAATCAAATACTGAATAGATAAGACTGGATTAAACCTTCCAGTTTACAATTACAAACCAAATCATAATAAATACTCAAACCAACTGAGAAGAACTACAACGTAAACTGAGCATAACTCTGCCAATGAGGATGGGCGACACATGCCCTAACTGAGATATTAGAACTAGGAACTGAATGAAATGAGATAAGCATCTAATCCCAAATAACCTGTAACATCCACCACAGCTGCATCTCGACAAACCATCTAAGTATCTAGAACTGGTATCCCTGTGGCTGGGCACCTGTACTAATACATATATATATAGCAAAAGAGAAAAGAGATGCAAAAAACGAGTCCGAGCCCGATGTGTAAAAATATTTATTTTAGCGAGTATTTAAAACAACATTAAAGCAAGTATTTTATGCATGTTAGTTCGAACTCTCACATGAGATTCTCACCTCTCGACTAATGTGCACGCCTAACGTACATATAACCCCACATAGACATCTGACACACTCTTACTAGGAAAACATATATCCTAGTAGATATCCCTCATAGTAGTATTCCGTATTTGATCTCAACATTTATCATTTTAATTAAGTGTTAACACACTAAAGTCAAGTATTAACTATTTACGTTACTAAAGATTTCACTATCTTAATAATTTGATATGTTCTCATTTTAGATATACCAAAACCATATATATATATATGAATATATATATATATATATATATATATATATATATATATATATATATATATATATATATATATATATATATATATATATATTTCACTATTATATATAAGCATTAACCCAATCTTAATAACCTACAGTTATCACGTTGTAAGTATAACACAAGTTTATATAAATAACCACCACTATTTATATATATACTAATACAGCACCCCAAGGCTATACTTGTAGTGCATTGCATACTCTGCTATCATGTCCCAGTACCTCTCGTACACAAATAAGAACTATCGGTTCGTAATTCGCCCACGAACAATAAATACATAACACACATAATGGAGGGGAACATAGCTCCCATACCTATGGGTCATGCACATACCTATGTTCACATAGTCAGTAACTTACCAACTCATAAGTAAGTCTTCACAGTCCTATGTTCTGAGATACAAGTCAAAATCCCCTCAGGAAAAGATTTTCTCGACACCACCTCCCATGATAGCAAGCAACTAGGTATGTCATACATATAATACTACCAAGTAATAGGTATTCACACAACCCATCCAATCAAACAATATACACAACCAAGTGCCATTTTCCATATGTAGTATTCTTATAACTAAATACTATCAACGTATTTTAAGTTACGATATTCCCGCTCTCGTAATATATTTCTAAGGATAATATGTCACCCGAAATCCTTGATACATAATCATAAGAAATTCCAAACGTAATCACTAACTTTTCTTCTTCTAAGTTCCATATCATTAGAATAATATCGTAAATATTTATCACTTAATACTCTCGACGCATTTAAAATTACAAGTATCTCTATCTCGTAATCTCCAAGGTAATTTCACCTTCACGAATATTTGAATCAATACACCTAAACACTCCCAATAATTATGCACTATTTTGGGTTCATCGAACACTACTTTTCCTCACTCAAATCAACCATTTACAAACATAGGGGCAAAATAGGTAATCTCTTAAAAATCAGAAATCTCGCTCGAACCAGAATGGATCTTGCTCGAATGACTTCAGCTTGTCGCTCGAACGACTTCGCGCGACATTCCTATCCCACGCGAACGACTTCACGCGACTTCGTGCGACCTAGGCTGTTTCGTATTCAACTTTAGACAGCTTAATTTTTCACCATCTTTCAACCCAAAAACCTCTAAAATATTATCCCGAACTCCAATCATTTGTTCCCAAATCGAATCCTAACATTTGTAAATGAATCCTAACAACCTAGAATCGTTAAATCACCCCCAATCATTAATATAATTCGAAATCCCCAAATTTTATCGTCAAGAACCCTAGTTCTTAAATTAATATTCAGATTTGTTCATGAATATCATCCAAATTTTGTAGGCATCATCCCATCTATATATGGTATTCAAATCCTTATCAAATCATCCCTAATTTATGATATAGTTCTCCAATTTAACCCAAATTAACTTTCACAACAATGGTTTATTAACCTAGACTAACATGAACATAATTATTGCTAAAGAAAGCAAGCAATAAACACTTGCCTCGATTTTGATGGTTTGATCCGTCGATGTTGTTGGTATGGGAGCGTTCCTCGCGTTTTGATCTACACGATGTCGGTGGTGGTTGTGCAAGGTGGTAAACATAGCTTCTCCTCTTTTGGAAATTTCTCTCCCTCACCCACTATGGCTCTCTCCTGATTTTTGTTTAACCTAAACCTAATTGTCACCTATTAGCTGATATATTATTCCCCTAATTTTCGTCCATTTAATTCCTCCCAAATTCCAAATTACAAAACTACCCATACTGGGTGCCGTATTGGCCTAAATATATCCCAAAGTCCAAATAAAATATTCGAGTAGGGTTTTCTAACTATCTCGACCATTCCAGACTCAATGGCGCACTCGAAATGATCATACGAGTTACTTAACTATAATTTACCTTTATATTCCACTTAATTAGTCATGACACGACTCACACTCGTGTTCCGACTTAATATATTAAACTGTCGTATTTCTCTATCACAACAAGTTATATAAAAATCGTCATTCCATATTACTGATTCTCTCAACAATATTAATAATTACTAACTTCTCGTCACGCTAGTAAATATCAAATTTAAATCTGGATTGATAATTAATTCACACATTTTAATTCAATTAATCCCACAATAATAATAAATCACGTAATTATTGAAGTCTTCGAAAATTCGGGGTATTACATCACTGTCCACCCCCTGATGCGGTGATAAGCCCTCCCCGGAATTAGTATATGATGATCAGCCTGTAGTCTATATAAATTTTACCTACCGCGAATACTATCATAAATTTTGGAATAAAGGACTTGCAAGTTTCTACCCAAAGTTGCTTAAACATGTTCACTGCCTCTTTTACTTAAATCTTTTGTGCTACCAAGTTATCAATCTTGAACAATCGAATAATTTTAGGCCGACACACAAAATTGAAACATTTTAGTGCAACACACTGACGTGTCGCGTCAACATTGATGTGTGCGTGGGATCCACTTTTGTTGGGCCCATGTAGAACCCAGACACATGCCCATATTTTTGCGATGTGTTGCACCAAATATCTCAATTTTATAATAACGCGTGAAAGTACCCTTAGCAAACACTATGTAACATTAACATCCCCTTGAATTTTTTCTGTCATACTAATGATAAACAACCTTTTGGATAATTTATTACCTTATCTGCTTCCATGTAAGGTGTATCTAATCTGACCTCTTCCATGTTTTAAATTAACAATTTAAAAAAAAAAGTGTCAAATTTAATCAACTTGACTTAGTTACGTTCATGATCATGACTTCTCCATTGAGATGTTTTCATTTTCATTCTGTGCCAATAATGAGTTTAAAACATAAGTCCATCACCAACCCTTAAAATGAAAGATTAATAAGATTAAAGTAAAAAACATAGTGGAGACGAATTAGTTAAAGTTTTTAACAAGAGTGTCATTTAATAATTGATATGTATGACAACTAAGTTAATGTAATTTTTTTATTATTTGTAGCAAGAAGAAATTTGTACTTCACATGAGTTTTTCACAGCATGTAGTGTAAATTTCATATACTATTTTCTCCTATTTTTATTAGCATTATCTTGTTTTTGAGCGAATGTGTTTTTTCATATTGACTTCTTAGCAAGCATGTTTTATTTATCGTGGTTTATGTCAATATTACTAATATATTTACTTTTTTTGTAAGGTAATATATATTTCATTATTTCTGATAATTACAATATATAATAAAATTATTAGTAAGAAAAAAATAATAGAACACGGCTATGAGATGAAACTTTTCCTCATAGTGTTATTTGTATGATTTATGGTAAAGACGATGGGGAAGGCATACGTATGAAGATTGAAAAATAACATACGTGTAGGTATTAGATATTTTTATATAAGGTATAGGTATAATTTTTACAAAACGATTATGAGAATAATATGGTCCGCGCATTGTGCGGGTTTATACCTGCTAATATTTTAAGATGCTTTATAGACATTTATTTTTACTTTACACTTACCATGTCCTCGTGGCCATTACTTACAACCCATTTACATCCCAAAAAGGCATGTTTTTGATTTCTTTGTTTTTGTCTCTCTCTTTCTCATTATATGAGAGTTATTCATATTCCTCAAATGTATAATGACTCGATACAAATTAACTCTTTCCATATTTTATTCTCAAGGCAAAACAAAACGTTTGTATACCAACCCAAGAATTAATACTTTTCAAATGTCCGTCCCTTCCCCTAAAGTCCTTTCAAATAACTCTGAACCAAAAACCAACTCCTTGTCGAGTTTTTATATATTGCCTCCCGAATTTCAGATCTGGGTGTTTATACGAAATTATGAGATTCTCGCTGCATGCCTAGAAAAAGATAATACTGTTCATTGAGTGGCATATCAAAAATGGCATAGGTATGCCACCATATCCAATCAAAAGTGGATTGTGAAATCCCTTTGTATATTGATAATCACGAAAAAAATAGTGCTCAACTAATATAAAAATGTTCCTTATTTGTATTAAATGTACTATTATTTTAGCTTCTTTTTTCTTACCCGACCTTTCGCCCTCTTTAAAATCTTTGCATTCTACTTCCATGGCAATTGAAGAATCATATTAAAGATGTACTTAATAGTTTTTATTAAAATTTTAGTGCAAATACATTTTAAGCTTTAATATAACCCTAGAGATTATGTACCTATATTTTTTGGAATAATTATTCAATAAAGGTTATTTCATGTAAGTAACTTCACATACTACACATCCCTCGAGTTAGTATCATATTTGTCTTCACTTTTAATTAAATAAATTTATGAGATAGTCGAGCCCGCGCATCACACGTGTTTACACCTAGTATATATAATATATATGTATATATATTATGTAAAAATTGAGGCTGAACATTGGGGGTTTACATATGATGGTTTTAAATGGTGCCATATGGCACCTAAGATTCATAGGCAGCTCACAATTTACTTATAAAAAGTCTACACTCCATTATGGGTCCATTCATCTTAATTCCAATACACTAGATTATACACCCAAACAACCCTTCTAATTAATTTCGGTCATTTACTATGTCACAATCTCCAGCGCACATAAATACCCTATATTCCTATTTCTTCTTGTAGTCTCACATATACTCTTTCTCTGTTGTTATTTCCCCCATAACACAAACACCTTTCTAAAACCTACTAATCCTAAAACCCTTGACCTCCGAATCAGCTAAACCATTGTGGTTGGAATTACCATCCCACCCTCTCCATCAAAACCAAATAAAAAAAAGTTGGTTGAAACTCCATTTTAACATACCCATTTATTTGTAGAGACCAACCCCGTCAAATCCCATAATCCCATGACTAGAGATTGGAACTGACATTTTCAAATTTGCAAATATGTTATGATTCCTAATTTTAAAGTTTTTTTTAAAAATATCGTATGATTCTTATGTGGATAAAATTTGATGTTTAGCTTTTTCATATGATAGAGTTTTTTCTTCTCTTTATCCTTCCAAGTACTATTTCTTATAGAAGCTAAAACTTTTGGAATCTAATTTGATATTTTGTTTTTTTTCTACGACTTATATATTTTAAATCTCTATATGGTACAAGTCTTGAATATGTAAGAAAATTTGAGTTAGTTATGGATAAATAATTCAATTATTTAAGGGTTGTTAAATTCATCATTTATGTTAATTGCTATCTAGGGATTATCACCAAACATGATTGGAGATACATTTGCTTTTTTGGTGCATTTTTTGAGGTAGTCTAAATTTTCTAATGATTTTTTTGTGTTGGTTATTAATTGGTGTCGGTTGCTGAATTTGTATTTATAGTTGATTATTTGGATCTTATTGATGTACAAATATATATGTTATATAATATATTATTTTATTTAATAGGATGTTGAACTAAATGTGGGATGGTATATTTAAAAGTAGTTCTTCTTACGTTCCCCGATGGCATGTCACTTCCTCTATACTACGACCATTGTCCAATGTATTTTTTTCTTCCCCACTCATGGTAATCTGTCACCATTCAAAACAACCAAATATTTTTCATGGATTTGACTTTTATGTGTTTCTTTTGATCTTCCTTGAAGATTGTAATACCCCGTATTTTCTTATAAATAAATATTGAAATATTATTTTTGGAATTAAAAATTATTTTAGGAAATTGGACATAAATAAAAAATTTATTTAAAAATGTCATAGTTGAAATTTGCTACTTAGTTATATTTATGCGTGATTAATTTTTTATGTGCATGAATGTGACATTTGCATATAATAAAGGAAAATACAAAATTTATATCTGACACGGATTAAAACTAGCTATTATTGACATAAATGATTTGGAACACATTTAGGGACTCATGTGGGATAGTTTAGATCTTTTAGGCCTTTAAAAATGATCTTGGTTCAATAGTATATGGGTTAGGAAAGTTTTGATCCAATTTGAATATCGATTCAGGTTGGGGGTGCAAAAGTTGTGCTTAGGGCCCAACTCGGGATTAAACACCTAATTAGAGGTTAAGTGGGATAAACCACTCCCCCACTATCATTCTAGAAACCTAAAAATCACAGTTAGGAGAAGGAGAGGGAAAAACACCGAAGAAAAAAAGGGGAAGAACAAAGGAGGAACTAGAGAATAAAATCAAAGGACACCTCTTCTACCATTTTTAAGGCAAGAATTCCTTTGATTAATTTGTGTTACTCAAAATATTTCTTCATAAATCACATTTATTCTTTGTTGCTTTTATGGGATTTGGTTGGATTTGTCTAATTTGATGATGAATAATGCATGTAGAGGACTAAGAATAAGTGTAGAAATAGTCCCAAAAATTGGGTATCAAAATCTGTACATTGATGTTAGATTTCCCTAAGTTTTTTGTAGTTATTTAAGGATAATCGAATAAGTAATATAGAGGATGTTTTTCGTAAATTGTGGACTGAAATTTTTGTAGATATTATGATAAATGATCCCATACAGTCAATTAATAGTCAGAGGTCGGGAGATCATCCAAGACGATTTAAGTCTTGCACATATGTAAATTTTTAGGAGAACGATATGGGTTTAGAAATGTTGAACTGGACGAACTGCAAATGGGGAAGAGGAAAGAGGAAGAAGACAAGAGGTCTCTCAAACAACGTCATGAGCCGTTCGAGTGAAGTGTTGGGTGATTTCACATTTTCTTTCATTTTACCTTAACCTGAAACCATTAAAACATTAAACTTCGTCTCTTAACAGAAATGTTGTTATGAGAATATTAAAAAGGGAATAGTAATGGGAATTGGAAAAAAGGGATTTATTTTGGGTTAAAAAATTAATGGAGTAATGTTATACCCATACTTTAATTAATAATAATTACACTAAACTGGATGTTTAAGTAATTATTTTTATGGAATGGAATTTATAATTTATCATATGATAAATTATTAACAATTGGAAAAATGTTGTGGACTCTTGTTGGATTTTTTTCGTAATTTGAGTAATTACCCGCAATAATTATAGACATACCACTAGATCGTCCTATAGGTTCGGGGGTTTGCGCGTTCGAACCGTGTACCACACGTCAGCACATGTTGGATTGATAATGCTTAGGTCATATAGGTACTACGTGGAGACGTCACCTGCACGAGGGAGATGTTGGCGCTGACCGTTCTTGTGTCATCACTCGGTACGGGCCGTGTATAGCTGTCCTGCATAGTGACCGCCCTCGATTTATATTTGTTTGTATTGTGCGCTTAGGATAAGGGATTCCTCCGAACTTACAGATAGAGCACGAATTAGACACCAAAGGTAGATTCCATTATGTGTCAAATATTTGGAAGGACATATATGAATAAATACCCCGACTATAATGAAATAAATTTAATTGTCTAAAGATGTGAACAATAAATACTCTTCTTGAACCTATAATGCATAATAAATGCTTATGACTTATACATGACACTTATGAGATTGGAATAAATGTAAGCTAACAATTAAATGTAGGTATTACATTAAAATAATTAATTATTAATATAATCATTCTATAAATTTGAGATGATGTCACAATTCATTATTCATGACGTATTAGGGTGTGGATAATATCACACTTAGATGAGGCGTGAGGTTATATATGCATGTGAGTGACGAAGAGAGAATATTTATTGTGCATTGAATATATTTTTGAATATTTTTCCCGCACACCTCAGGTTCTGACGAAGAGAGCTAATTCTCGCACACCTCAGGTTCTGACCAAAAATTAAATATTTTTCCCCCATCTGCTCCTAGACAGGGATAACTGGATTGTGCCGTATAAGTCATGCAGTCTCCATTATGCCTCAGCTTTAAGACTCTTTGATTCTGGCATAGGTGCTTATTCTTCCATACTTATTTAGTTATTTGTGAACTTTTTTAAGGGTATAAGCCCGAGTGTTTTACTTAATGTTGGGTTAGACTTATATTACTCTAGTTGGATATTTATTTATTCTTATTGGTCTGGTTTTATTTATTTGTTGTGGATGTATTCGTGACTTTTCATCCTTGGGCCTTAATTAATAATTATTTATATTCACATTTTTTGTTAAGGGTGGTATTAATTGACAAGCAAGCCCTACATTTGGCGTATTGTGCCTAACCAGCCTTTACGTGAGAAAGTAGGACTTGTTACAAAGATCTATTTTTATTTAACAAATTTTGGTCCCTCATAACTAAAAAAATGTAATTATTATGTTTTTAAATGAAAAAGAGTTTAAGCATTGCTGAAAATTTAAATAAATGATGTTTCCTCATATGTTGTAGTGTTTGGTAAGTGTTGTCTCATTTTTTGTTATGTTGTTATTATAGTCTTTGATTTTGAGTATTTCAATATGTAATAACTATTTTTTGTGCTTTTCTATTTTATTTTTAAATCTTGTGTTTAATTTGGGCCTCTTATTTCAACAACATTGATTATGGGCGGAGTTTTTTGCACATAGACAGAGTTTTAGACTTCTGGGCGCAAATATTTTTTTTTATAATTTATTAGCGTTCTTACATTTTTGTTTTAATCCATTATTTGAGATAACATGAGATTTAATTTTGGGTATTCTTTGATTCTGAGTTGACATGCGTCTTTATAATTGGGATTGAAGTTCTTAATTATTTTTGGAAGTATTGAAAATTGACCCAACATTCAAAATTGTAGAATGTTTCAGAATAAGTAAAATTTACATAGATTATAGGGATACTTCCATTTTATCTTCCAACTTCTATGATTCAAATTTTCCATAACAACATTTGTTTAGCTTTTGGAATATGTGCATTCCTTACACTAGAATGGCTATTTTATAAAGGAGAATGGTGTTAAACATTAAGAGATGACATGAAAATCATAAAGTAATATGAATGTTTAATTTAGGCAATATTTCCGTATCTTCACGGTATAAATGACTTAATTAGAACATCATTATATAAATTCACAGTCTGCACATATTTGATATCTTTAGGTTATATATATTGGTTAGATACCTCTAGTTTTTCAACTTTTCCTTTTAGATGTCTGAAATTTTTAACTTTTTGCCTTGTTTAAAACCATAAAGTGCCTGAATTATTTGTTTGATTTTCTTTTCATTTCCCATAGGCATTTATCAATTAATTTTATGACTCTGTCATGGACAATGCAAATGAAAGGAGATGAAGAGACTTTGTAACTAGTAAGAGAAAATCATTAACTTACAAATTTAACTTTATTCCACTATATATACATATTGTTATGTGTTTCTCATGTACTTTTCTTACAGTTTACTAGCACAGAAAAATAAGTTCAACTACTAACTATTATGTTTGTATTCCTAGGGTATAAATGTATACAATTTCACCAACATGCTATTTTTTTTATTTGACACTATATATAAAGTGTACTTGATCTTTTATTTGAGTTTGTGTTCCATGCATATATGTTTATAAGGCTACTTAATTTTATTTACATTTAATTTTTTTGTTTGTTAAATATGTAATTTAAGCCATTTTTAAAATCAAAATAGGGTTGCATGCGAAGCCATTGTAACACATCGTATTTTTTTAGCAAATGTTAATTAATTAATTTGATAAAGTTTAAATTACTTGGGTGTCATAATTTAATAGAAATAATTATCATTTATATTAGTTAATATTAATCTAGTGAGTCGATGATTATATGTATGGGTTTTAAATTTACTAAGAGGATGGTAGTAATTTAATAAGATAGTAGGTTAATACTAATAGATTTGGGTTAACGAAGGAGAAGGTGAGAGCCCAAGGTCATTCGAATGACCTGTGACTAGTTCGAGCGACTCGAATGACATCCTGTTTTGTTCAAACGACGTGATTATTTCAGCCGCCACTTCTTCCTTCCCCTGTTTTGGCACTGGATCCAGTAGGTGGTTACCGTTTTGGGGCTTTGGTTTGGTGGATACAATCATGGGTTTAATCGTGGGAAATATTAATCAGAAATTTAGGGTGATAGTCCCAAGGGGGAAATTAAGGTTTAAATTGGGTGATTTAAGAACCTTAGATTAATAATTGTTCAAGACTTATTGGAAAGAATTTTGTATAATAAATTCTGATTATTTTATTTTTTGAATAATATATATATATATATATATATATATATATATATATATATATATACTAGTGGAATACCCTGTAACACCCCACAATTTTGGAGACTGAGAAATTTAAAATTTTTGGGAAATAAAATTTAATTGAATTGGAGAATTTTAAATTTGGAAATTGAGGTCCAAAATTAGAGAACATTTCAAAGTACTCTGGATGATGATTTTGAGTATACCATCAATCCCGGAATGGTCAAGGTAGCCAAAATGACTGTCATTGAGTTTTATTTCGGTTCCGAATTATTTTTACGTTACTTGACTCGAATTGGAGTAAACAAGTCATTTAAAGTGTGTATTAACATTTAAAATTGAGTTTATTGTTTTAAGGGATTTAAAGGCTTACAGAGGAAGCCTTCTCATTTGAAAAATAGATAAATAGAAAAGAAGAGGGAAAAGAAGAAGGAAGAAGAAGAAAGGAAGATAGAGAGGAAAAAAATCTTCGAGAATCCGGCCTAAACGCGACATCGAGGATGGTCCAACCTCTAAAAAATCGAGGCAAATGTTTAATCTTGCTAAATAAGTTATTTGTGTATTTCATTTAATAATTTGTGGGTTAAAGAAATGGATTTTTGGGTATTAATATCAAAACCTAGATTTTTGGGTTTAATCTTGAAATCAATGTTTAAAAATGGGTTTAATGGAATAAAAATGGTTGGGATATACTTTGGGTTGATTTCTCGGCTTAAAATCATGATTTGATGAAGGTTTGGGGGTTAGAATAAAAATTTTAGGGTTTAAAATTTGTGGGTTCATTGAAGAAGAAGAACCCTTAAAAATCTATAGGCCCTTAACGATTCACCCCCTAAGCGAATCGATTCGGTTTAAGGAAATTGTCATGTCTACATTGACCGAATCGATTCGAACCCAAGCAGAATCGATTCAGCCTATGGCAGAAGCCCAGGTCTTTGGAATCGAATCGATTCGCCTTGGAGGCCGAATCGATTCGCTAGGCCGAATCGATTCAGGAACAGGGCATTTTGAGGTATTTTCTCCATAGTGATTTCAAACCCTTTTTGGTTGGGTTTATTGATTTGGGGCTTTCTCTTAGGAAGTAATAGATATATTTTGGAGACTTATAGGGGTGTATCTCACTTAGAATGATAGTGGGGACTCCTTGGAATAATTGGAGAATAATATATCCACGTACGTTGTGAAATTTCTAGGCCGACATTTAGGTCGAATCCTTACAAGGATAGGATATTGTTAAGATACAATTTGGGGCCAAATGGAAGGGAGTGGTTGCCTACCCTTAGAAATGATAAAATTTAAGGAATAAACCCGAGAGATCTTAGACTAGGGGTTTCGCAAAAGTGATTGAACCGTAGTCGGAACCGAGAGTGATGGGATTATATTACCAACTAGAGTAGGATGTGAAAAATCTAGTCGTAATAGATGTTGTTTATCGGTGTGTGATTTACAACGGGTAATTTCCCTAAGTAGTTGGATTATTTGATGAAGGTAAGATTGCGCCTGAGGTTTATAGACTATTAGTTATGTGTATGCCGATAGTAAAAAATATTTCTAGATTTCCTTATTGTGCTCTCGGATATTGATGGTATGTGTAGTGATGGTTTCCTACACTAAACTCTAAGTGATAACCCTAATGTTGGATATATATGTATAAATATATACATATGATTTTTGGATACTATTCATCATAGGAAAAATGATTGAATATGTTTCAAGTGAGGGATTGTATTCACATATCGAGGTAAATTAATTGAGTTTGTGGTGACGGCTTGTATACTGAGGATTATGTATACTTATAGCCGAGTTTATATATCTTATACATATGAACGATAATTAGTTGAATATATAGATATAATGATATGTGATTATATGTACATATATCTATATGCAAATTTGAATATATGGATATATTTATGTTGTGGACATACATGGTATGGATATTTAAACCGTATATGATGGTTTATGGATTGATCATATGATGGGATCATATGGATGTATGTATATTGTGCATGCGAACGAAATACATACTTATGTGGTTAAGCATACCTCGCTCATGCTATCATTGGGATGTTTCTGCACAAAGGGTGAGCATCCTGGAATATAGAGAACGGTGTGGATATTCCCCATGTCATAGTCGTCCCGTGTGATATTATATGATTTATATTTTTGGGATGAGGTGTGGTGGATATGTTTCGTCTCATTGCCGGTTTGGAGCTATGATCGCTTCCCGGGACGTCGTGTGTGTGAGTTATCACTAGGTGGGTGTCATTGATCCCCACCAGGTGGTCCCCAATTGCTAGATGAGCCGGGCACTGGGAAGATGATAGCATGGTGCAGTTTTATCGGCGATATACATAGCCGGGTGTATTATGTGCTTGTCCATTATACATCAGATATGATATGTACACTTGGTCATGGGTATGGATGATGGTATATATATAAATGGTTAGAATAAAATGTCTGTATATATATTTAGATATCCTATAGATGAAAGGATATAGAATCTTTGTGGAGTACATCTTGGATGATTATGATGTACTTGATTGATGGGGGTTGATGTATCGCATTTAAGGAATATTTCGGTTACATCATCCCAAGGATATTATTGGAGATGTTAGTTTTAGTAGTAGTATAATTTGTATGTATGTCATTATGGATCTCCAGGATCGACATTGTCAAGGAGTAGTGTAACGGGGTGGTTCCTTGTTTGGATTTTGCTTTGCGAGACACCCCACACATGAAACGTAGTTCAGTGTTGAGATTGGAGAAATTTTTTGTCAAATAATTATGTGTGGCATTATGGATCTCTAGGATCGACATTGTCAAGGAGTAGTGTAATGGGGTGGTTCCTTGTTTGGATTTCTCTTTGCGAGACACCCACGCATGAAACATAGTGCATTGTTGAGATTTGAGAGAAGTTCTATCAATAATTAGTTATGTCATAATGGATCTCCAGGATCGACGTTAACGAGGAGTAGTGTAACGAGGTGGTTCCTTGTTTGGATTTCTCTTTGCGAGACACCCCACGCACGAAACACAACGCAGCGTTGAATTCGGAGAGAAGTTTTGTCTATAAATAAATGTTGTATTCCAATTATTTAGAAATTAAATTATATGTTTCAACCCAAATGTATATTGCGCAACTTATTAAATTTATAATTGGTTAAATTATAAACCGGAATCCATTAAGCCTAATAAGGCATATATGTTTGAAAATAAATACTTAAGTGTGTTTAGAAAGAGTGGACTCTTGGTTTATGATAGGAAGGTAGATCTCGTGGGTATAAGCTATGCCTATGGTAAGTTAGGTTTTCCTTATGGGTGGGGTAACTTAACTAAAATTTGAGGACGCGAATAGGTGTGCGCCTTTAGATGAGAGGTGAGTTGGGGTTCCACGAGAGTGGGATTCCAATTTAATTATGAAATATGTGCACCGATATTTATTATGCACGGTTAACACACTTGCTAAATATTTTTCACACTCGGGCTCTGACCCATTTACTTTTCTCTCCTGCTTGGCTAAATATTACTACATGTGTCTTACTGCATGGATGCCGGATGACCTTTTATCCAGAGTCTTGAGAGCCGTGACATGTGCGGACTGTTGCGGGACTTAGATTGTAGTCACTTCTTACTTCTTCAAGAATCTAGGTAGGATCCATGTTGTATATCGGGAGAATACCCAGGGGATATTTATAGATGTGTATATTTATTTCATTTCAGTCATTGTATTGGCTGTGACCCGACAGCTTATTCGGATTTACTTCTTTATAGTATATTCAGTTGTAGTTATTTATTTCAGCATCTTATTTATCTTAGTTATTCCATGCATATTTCTTTCCTTTTTAGTAGTGTTATAGTGTCGGTTGCTGTCTGTTGCATATTTTTATTTAAATTTTAACATCTCGCTTATATGATATTGGGTAGTTAGTCCTATATTATATAGTACCGACAGTTGGTGTTGAAACTGAGCCATCTGAGACTCCTAATTTAATATAGTATGGGGCTAGCCACCCGTTATTATTTTAGGCGGGGTGTTACATACCCGTGCCTGAAGGCACGAATAAAATTTTCCGAAGTATTGAATGTCTAAACAATTTAAGTTAAAACAAAAATTACAACATAAATGTGATTTTTAAAAGAAAAATTGGATATAATTTCCTTCGTTCGTAGAACTATCAACCCTGGTAATAAATGACAACAATCCACAATAGCAATAGTAATAATCTGTGTTGACCTCGCATAAACATCATAGCCATCAAATAAAAATTTAAGTCACAATTTTTTTACAAAACAAAAGTATAAACATTTTATAACTACACATCAGCACTTGAGTCGTTCCTTCTGCACAAAAGTCATACTTCTTTAACCAAAGTTCGCACTACACGTGGGACGACGACATTGAAACAACTCAATAACACAAAAAAATTATACACGTAGAATACAATCGAGTCTGTCATTGCTTAAACAAAATTACAAAACATCATCCTTTATTAAAAGATTCCAGGTCTGCACCACCACCGATTCGCCAGTTGTCGCTCATAATCTTCCAAGTCGGCAGTAGAAAATACTGACATTTGTGAAATAGGTGGTGGGAGTCGAAGGGTGGAGATAGTACCGGGTGGAGATGGCTTACTTCCCAACAAACACTTTTGAGTGGTTTGGCAAAAAGAAACTGGGTAATACCCATCTGAATTGCCCGAGTTGCTTAAGAATGATTACTAATAAACCCTGACATTGAATGAAACCTAAAAAAATCAACCAAGCATGTCTCTGAATAAATCAAAAAGAAAAAGTCTCCAACATTTATGGACTCAACAGTTCATATAGGAATCACAACGAACACAAAATCATATAAACAAACAGATATTAAAAGTGTTGCAATTAATTCTAAGAACAAACAAATATTAAAAGTGGCCAAAATAACATTATAACATGATAGTAAGAAACATAAATCCCTAATTGAAATAAGTTAAAACCACTTTACACTGTCTTTGATGTGATGAGTGGTGAAGATCTAATAACAATGAATCTTCCATTCAATCCTAATGTATTAAGAAAGAGAATATGGGTTAGTCCCCTGAATCATTACTAATCAAAATGAACTTTTCGATCTCTTAAGAAATGGGAAACTCAAACATGAAAATTGAAGTCCCATAATTGAATAACAAAAAATCCTATATATATTTGGAGCCTATTTACAAACCCGATGTCTCAAAGAAATGAATTATATCTAAACTTCATTTCCTCACCTATAGTGGATGGTTCTATTGGTGGTGAATAGAACACCATCCCCTCCTAACACTAAGACAGAGATTCAAATAGTAGGAAGATGCATTACGTAAAAAAAGTTGAAGTAAAGGAAAAAATTCAGAAATTAATTACCTAGTTTTACGATCCATGTGTTGCTTTTCTCTCTTTTAGGGTAGGTTGTGCCGGTGGAATTGGAGAGATAGATTTTCGTGGTCAAAACCATCTCTAGTAAAGTAGAGTGTAGTTCAAGTGCAGAAATTTCCATAAAAACCTGGATTTTTTGGTTCACAAACTGGATATAAAATGCCAAGGAAAATAATTGAATGAACATATAACAAAACTTAGTGTAAAAATCAGAAGAACATTTGTATAAATATTTCAATACCACAAGAAAAATTAGTATGTGAGCCTAAATAGAATGTTTAAAATGGAAATAAAACTAATAAAATTGAAAAAGTAGTTATTTAGGAATGGATTCGGAAAATAAATCTTGGAGGAATGAATTATATCTCAACTTCGTTTCCTCACCTATAGCATCAAAAGCATTAGTACCTACAAATGCAATACTATACACATTTTTAATAGAATCAAAAGCATATGTACAGATATTTGAAATCCAAATATGAAGAGGGGTTTAACTCAAACCAGTCAAACAGAGAACACATCAAAACTAACTTGTTGATTCCACCTCAAAGCATGATTTGGAACAAATTTGGGGGCATGGGTTATTCAGAAGCACAACAACTTTATTGATCCACATAAGAATAAATTATTCAACAGCTTAACAGTTGTGGCATAGGAGTCATGAACAAAATATATGACTGCATTTGTACTATTGTGTCGTTGTAGAACCCAAAACACTCGATTCACGGGGATAGAGTCAGAGATAACATGAATAATTTGAGGGAGACCAAATACCTGATTATGAGTTGTTTGGCCGCGAGTTCGGTTATCTGCTCTAGAGTTCAGAATGAAGTTCCAATAGAGAGATGGGCAGCTGTTTATCAAAATATCTATTTTACCCCGTATTTTTATAGCTTTTAAATTATGGGATTTATTAAATTTAATTGAGATAAATTAATTTAATTTTAATCCGGAATGTTGTTTTAAATATTTACTAGCGTGATGAGAGTTAGTAATTATTGGAAATTTGGTATTTGTTGAATGTTACTGGATGAGTATAGTAATATATGAGATTCATTTCTATAATATTGTCACGTTTGAATAAAATGATAATTACGGAAATTTAAGTAGGGACGCTCCTGTGTCGTTTCGGGACTAAATGTTGATTAATAAAAGTGAATATTTTATAAGTTGTCCGTATGGCCGTTTTGAGTGCGCGAGATAGTCAGAAAAGTGTACCCGGGGGTTTAGTTTGGATCTCGGGGCGTTTTTAGGCCCAATTAGTACCCCGGGAGGGCGTTTTGGACATTTCGCAATTATGGGTAATTAAACCTACAAAAATTTTAAGGGTTATATAAGATATCTAGGTTGTCTTCTAGGGTTAGAAAAACTAAAGGCAAATGACGACCATTGGAGAGGAAGAGGAGAAGCTCTCCAAGGAGTTCAAGGCCAAGAACACCTCCGATTGCACCGCCTCCACCACCAACGCGTAGATCGCGAGACGGGGAACGCAACCACAACAATTTTGGCACCGAACCAGACGTCGAAAATCCCAGGCAAGTGTTTATCTTGCTTATTTTTGTTGGTGCATCACTCATATTATTGTAGGAATGATTAGGGTGAGATTTATGGAATTAAAACCCAATTTGAGATAGGAAATTGCATGTAGTGATGACTTATATGATATTCTGGAAACCCTTTGTCATGTAGAGGATTAAACCACGAAATTATGATGTTTTATGAGAAGGAAATTCTGGAAAAAATTTGTTAGAACCATGTTTAAGAGAAATCTAGGGTCCTTGATAATTATAATAATTTTGGGCTGATTAATCCATGTTTAGTTATATAAATCTACATGATTTACGTCGAAAAATATCTGGTATGATAATATAATGTTAGTAGTATAAATTTTGGGACGATTGGAATTGAAAAATATGGATTTGGTGAAGGTTAGAAGATGAAACCCGTAACTGCAAAACTGCAGAAATCGCAATACCTGTTTGATCGATCGATCAAGCCCCAAACCTCGATCGATCGACCCCTCCTGGCAGACTTAAGTTTCCCTTTTTAAAATTGTTAAATTAATTCGAAATGAAGAAAAATCCTTAGACATCCTTGTTAAGATAATTTGGGAGATAATGATGACCAGTAAGATTCATTAATGAATAAGAGACCTTTGATGTAAGGTGAAATCTATATTTTTGGGATATTTTACATAAGGGACAATGTAAGTATATGTTAAAGGGGAGAGACACGTAAGAGAGAGTTACGTCGGAACATAAATGGATACCTACTGAATTGGGCATTTGGGAGTAAAGTCCATGAGGGCTACGTAGTAAGTTGGAGAAAGCCTTCGAATTAAAGTGAGAAACGAACCATTATACGTGATAATTAATAATGGAAAAATAAGGATAAATGTTGTGAATATGGGTTATGAGATAAAACTAAACTGATATAATAAAAGTTGTATATTTATATGATTGTGTATGCATATAGTATATACTTGTGAAAATCATGCCCGCGCTACTTGCTATCCCGGAGGTTACCGCGCTGGGACGATCTTATCCTATGTTGCCTTATGGGGGATATTGATTCGTACCCTAGAAGATAGAAATCCTAGGTACGGGCTATCGGATCGATAGTCAGACGGTCCTAAGAGACGTGAGGGTATGTACTGACCTCTTGGACTTGGATACTATGCTTCGCCTCAATATTGTTCGTGTATGTATTTGTACAGTTCGAGAGTGATTCCGAACTTGTATTCCCTTTAGTGTGATTGATACGGGGATTGGATAGCAGAGTATGCCCGCACCATAGTTTTTTTGTGGGGTGCCGTTGTATATATATAATTTATGAGTGATGGGTATATATATACTTATATATGGGAGACCAAACCATAGTTTTTATGTGGGGTGCCGTTATGATATATATATTATACGAGTAGTTAATATATATATGAAATTCTGAAATCTGGAACTGCCTACTATGATTTGATATGTAGGACATGGTTGATGACTCAAATCATAAATACTTATTTTGAGAAAGTATAATATGACACTGAAAAACCTTATTGATTAATAAAGTAAAAAGGAGAACTTTGGTTACAAATAGAAATCTTACGTTTTAAAAACTTGTTTTGTTCAGTTGTAAATCCTGCGAATAACCTAAGATAAGTTAAATCATTGAGGAAAGATAGTGTGGTATATGACGAGATAGTCCATTGGGAAGGTTAGTGCGATAGGTGTGCACATTAGAAAAAAGGTGAGAATTTCTCAAGAGTGTGTCTCACTAATATGTTGTTGCATTGGCCTGTAATCAATTTAAATACATGCTAAACTATTTTTAAACCGGTTCTACATTCGAGCTCTCACCCGTTTGCGATTACTTCTTCTCTCTTGTCTCTCTCTCTCTCTCTCTCTCTCTATATATATATATATATATATATATATATATAGAGAGAGAGAGAGAGAGAGACTATATATATTACAGGTGCCCAGCCACAGGGGTGTCTTACTTAGGATTCTTTGGATGGAACGCGCTGTAGCTTTTGTCGGAGTTGCTGGCCATTGCTTAGACGACCTCATTGTTGACTCTACTTATACTTCAGTTTTATCCAGCAGGGGCATGTGTCGCCCTTTTCGATTATTTAGTTGGTATTGTCAGAGATTGTAATTCTTTTATATTTCAGTATCTTTATTTCGGAATTATTACTGTCAGGATGTTTTCCTTAGTATATTAATGTCGGGATTTATCGTCGTTGGGGAAACTCTTAAATGTTCATTTTATTCTTCTACTTATTGTGCGACTCTTAAAAATGTAAATGGTTAAAGGTTTTATAACCGGATTTAATAAAAATGAGAATAAGGTTTTAAATGGTTTTGACACTTAGCTTAATTATTTAGGGTGTTTAAATTGGGTGAACCAACTGTTCACCTTGATTTTAATTTAATAAAGGAGTGATCGCCCGGCATTTAATTATGCGGGGTGTCACAGGTGGTATCTGAGCATCAGGTTCTAGAGTCCTTAGGATCTGTACGGCTTATTATGCTTTCAGCGTTGCTTTGTTTGTCATAGAGCCCTATGTTTAGGATTGTCGATTTCTTTGACAAGATTTCGTTCGGATGTGTGCATGTGCCGAGCGGTGACGGACGTCAGAAGAGGACCGTTAAGCAGACATCAGGAGGCAGGGCTCAGTTGAGATTATAAAATATAACCGAGGATGATGACCGTAGTTGAGGTCACCTCCATTATGGCACGAGAAGCCATGACTAGAAAGGCGACTAAGGTGCAACAATGATTTTCAAATGTTTTTATAGTCAAATGAGGCGCAGGGGTAAACATACCCAACGTATTACAAAAACGTGTAGAGACTGTCAATGGGAAATTTTAGAAATGCGGAAATTGTATGTGTCTTTACCAAAGGAGGTAATGTATCCAAAGGTTTAGATATTGGTCGGAGTGTGGCAAACTGAAAGTGAAAATTTAGAGAAAATTTTCTTGGCTTTCGGGATGAAGTTATAATGGTTGGAGTCAACCACCAATTTTAAAAGTGGAATTCTACGCCTATAGGAGAACCTTAGGTACAGTGTTGACCGTATGTTCCTTCCTCAACTGTTCAGGATGAGAAGAAAACATAGTTCTGAACTCATCGCAGGAGGGCATGACAGATGTCCGATTGTGGATATGAATCCTAATCATTAGCAAATTTTTCATCGAAAGATGTAGATACGAGTGGAGGAAATGACTCCAAGTGGGAGACCAACTCGTAATAATAATTGATAATACTCAAGGAGGAAATTCTGATGGACGGATGATTCAGAGGTTGACAATGTTGTAATTTGTCAATATAGATGATAACGCTTCTTTGTGTGGGAAGTTAAAGGAATCGAAGAATTTAATCGAGAATAAGACTAAATGCAACGGTGGTGGTATAGCACCACAAATGGATGTGGATACACATCAGGGGACCCATTTAAATGATTCGGATAATGGAATTCTTACCAAGTGATGGTAAATTCAGTAAGTACTATTACAGATAGTAACATGATCTTTATGACCTAAAAAGCTAAAGGAACAACCGGGATGGTTAACATGAATCGAGTTTACTAAAGTCCGAGAGGAGGACAAATCCTAACCTGGTTAGTAGGACAGGTGGTAAGTGGATTATATGTTGAGGTATTTTGTGCGGAGTGAGATCGCTCGCGATAATATGTTCCAACGTGAGAAAAAGGACAAGGACACGGTGCCTAGTAAAAGGCAACGATTAAAGTAATTTTGTTTGGTTTGAGTAGACGTGTTACGTCCAGAAACCACTTGCGCAGTCAAGACGATTAGCAAGGTGGAAGTATAAGTTGTATCCTCATAGCATGAGGCGTGTTTATGTGACACGAGCGAGTCATTATATTTTTTTCCTTGCTAGATTAGAATGTGAGACGAGCTTAATGCATATCATTATATACATTATTATAATGTGAATATTTTTCCGAGTGTAGCGGGATTTTTCTTTAGTGCTATCCGCGAAGGATGAATGAGTATATTAATAGCGTTTTATACTTTATTGAGGTTACTCGTTGTAGTGATGCGATACACGAGTATGATATTATCTTTGATAAAATGTTATAAAAATGGTTAGTACGATAGTGGGCATTAATTGCAAGGCTATCGGAGTGGTTGCATTAGTGCAACATGTTTCATGTTTGTTTTGGCGAGGCTTTACCTGTGATAAGGTTTGACTCGCACTTATATTATCTATCCTAGAGACTTCGGAGGAGATAGTGGGCTCGAGATATTTGATGCCAAAGTATGTATAGACTTTGTCAGTATAATTCCGTATGTATCGGGATTTACCGTTGAGCGAAAAGACTTGACTCGGTATTATATTTAGCACTCCATACTTAGTGATAGTAATAGTGCAATTAGGGAAAGGAATTTCGAGAATTCAGATTGTATGTATTTGAGGTTTATGGAATGCTATTACCACCAACCTATACTGAACAATAGTGCAATTAGTGAAACGTTCTTTGTTATGCATAATTACGGGAGAAATTGTAACTTTTCTTTCAAGGGATGGAATAAAGGGGTATATGCTATGGACGGAGGACCTATCAGATTTCGATAACCGACAATGTTAGGTAGTAGTGTATCGGGGGGGTTCCTTGTTTGGATTTTGCTTTGCGAGACATCCCACGCATGAAACTTAACGTAAGGTTAGAAATAGGGAGACGTTTGGTCACTATTCCATGAGTTCGGTACCCTGGTCGAAATGGGATCCAGTAATTATGTATGTAAGTTGAATTTTGATTTAAAGCCATTGAAGCCGGTTGTGTGGTAAGAAAGCATTGAAAGTTACCCCACGAGTTGAGGGGTGGAACGATGATAAGGAAGATTTAAAATCTTGGTTTTTAGGGTGATTAAAGTGTTGTAATCACGCTGCAAGCACCAGGGAAAATAAAGAATTTGTTAATTAGTATGGAGCATGTGTGATGCTTACGCTAGTATTCCCGGTTTATAGGGTGTGTAGACATCCTGGTTAACAGATGTTAAAACTTGTCCGAGATGAAGGGGCGTGGCAATGGACGTGTGGAAAATGTGTTTGTGGGGCTAAGAGAACGAAGTGGAAGTGATATAGTGGATTAAACATCACATGAGGGGAGATAATCCATACATAGGTGTGTAATTAGAATAGCACACCCAAATTTGAATTGGAAGACGATGGGAAGTCATTTAAGAAGAGTATTCCTTAAATGGAACAAAATTAAATGATTATGAAGAACACTCGAAGCGGAGTTGTTAGTAGGAAAGTATGAGTGCGAATTGCACATACAAAGGGTGATGATGTTGGTATGGTATAGGAGATCCAGAAGTGCGCTTTGTGGAGAGAAGAGCACGGGTGGAACTTTCGACATACTACGAGGAAGGAAGGGGAGTATTACGTGTCACTTAATGTGAGACATTTCAAGGAAGAATCGATGTTTAGCAGGACATAGTGAATAGTCTCTACATGCACCACCCATAGGTAAGGTTAGGTTGAAAGAGAAGAATCAACCAAAGAATTTTGTGTTTATCGACAATTCCTGAAATTGGAAGAGGTCGGTACAGTTCTTGGATGGGTTACCATCGTCAAAACAAGATCAAGGGTTCATCCCGAACATGTGAATTAAGCCGCAGATACGGAAGTGATTGATATTCCTTTGGGGTCGTTTACAACATTAACTAGTATGCCCCAGACTTCCTTTGAAAGGAAGGATCGCGCCAGTGCATGGTTCGGCGCAGTATAAATTTCTGAATCAGGATGAGATTGGTGAATCCCACCTTTGATATGGGATTTCAGGAACCAGCGGAGATAAGACTTCGTTTCGAGTAGGATGTATCACCCGTAGCCAGTGAATAAGCGCATGGTGATTAAAGATTAGTGGATCCACGTGAAGGAGATTTTGGAATCGTGGTACGATGGTTTCAAGAATGCTCTATAGAAGCACTCGTACCTGTTTGGCACGTACGAGGTACTTATTAAGGTTTTATTATGGAAGAACCTCGACTAGGCTCCCTCAGTATGTTTAGAGGAGAGTAGATAATCAGAATTTTTGGATCGGTCGAGAGAACATCCGATAAATTTGGTAGAATTCCACGACAGTTTTAGGCGAGTAAGAGTGATCAAATGTTCGTAATATTTTCTCAGAATGGGAGTTTTGTATATGAATAGATACGAGTATTTGTCATGTAGTGAGGTGCGGCCTCCTAATGATAGTGAGATAATGAAATGTATAACGTATAGGCGTGACCTATGCGAATGTTGTCGATTAGAAGAACAATGTGATGTGTCTCCAATGAGAATGTAAAACAATGTCGCTGTGAAGAAAGGGATATAATGATTGAGCACCGTAATGTGTAGTTAGTAGTGTACGAAAAAGGATATTTAGAATTGTGCTACCTGATAGGCATTATTTTCAGAATTTCAGGATGAAATTCTGTTATTAGGGGGGAAGTATGTAATACCCCATATTTTTATAGCTTTTAAATTATGGGAATTATTAAATTTCATTAAGATAAATTAATTTAATTTTAATCCGGAATGTTGTTTTAAATATTTACTAGCGTGACGAGAGTTTGTAATTATTGGAAATTTGGTATTTGTTAAATGTTACTGGATGAGTATAGTAATATATGAGATTCATTTTTATAATATTGTCACGTGTTATAAAATGACAATTATGGAAATTTAAGTCGGGACGCGCCTGTGTCGTGTCGGGACTAAATGTTGATTAATAAAAGTTAATATTTTATAAGTTGTCCGTATGGTCGTTTTGAGGGCGCCGACGCATCCGAAAGGGTCGAGATAGTCAAAATAGTGTACCCGGGGGTTTAGTTTGGGTCTCGGAGCGTTTTTAGGGCCAATTAGTACCCCGGGAGGGTGTTTTGGACATTTCGCAATTATGGGTAATTAAACCTACGAAAATTATAAGGGTTATATAAGATATCTAGGTCGTCTTCTAGGGTTAGAACAACCAAAGGCAAATGAAGGCCATTAGAGAGGAAGAGGAAAAGCTCTCCAAGGAGTTCTAGGCCAAGAACACCTCCGATTGCACAGCCTCCACCACCAACGCGTAGATCGCGAGACGGGGAACGCAACCACACCAATTTCGGCACCGAACCAGACGT
This sequence comes from Sambucus nigra, assembly GCA_949130495.1. Lineage (NCBI taxonomy): Eukaryota > Viridiplantae > Streptophyta > Magnoliopsida > Dipsacales > Adoxaceae > Sambucus > Sambucus nigra. Next base: position 32,100,520 of record OX422218.1, on the reverse strand, counting down.
CAAAAATCCCAGGCAAGTGTTTATCTTGCTTATTTTCGTTGGTGCATCACTCATATTAGTGTAGTAATGATTAGGGTGAGATTTATGGAATTAAAACCCAATTTGAGATAGGAAATTGTATGTAGTGATGACTTATATGATATTCTGGAAGCCCTTTGTCATGTAGAGGATTAAACCACGAGATTATGATGTTTTATGAGAAGGAAATTCTGGAAAAGATTTGTTAGAACCATGTTTAAGAGAAATCTAGGGTTCTTGATAATTATAATAACTTTGGGCTGATTAATCCATGTTTAGTGATAGAAATCTACATGCTTTACGTTTGAAATATCTGGTATGTTGATATAATGTGAGTTGTATAAATTTTGGGACGATTGGGATTGAAAAATAAGGATTTGGTGAGGGTTAGAAGATGAAACCCGTAACTGTAAAACTGCAGAAATCGCAATACCTGTTTGATCGATCGATCGAGCCCAGAGCTTCGATCGATCGAAGGTTCGATCGATCGAGCCCTAGACCTAAATCGATCGATCCCTCCTGGCAGACTTAAGTTTCCCCTTTTAAAATTGTTAAATTAATTCGAAATTAAGAAAACTCCTTAGACATCCTTATTAAGATAATTTGGGAGATAATGATGACCAGTAAGATTCATTAATGAATAAGAGACCTTTGATGTAAGGAGAAATCTATATTTTTGGGATATTTTACATAAGGGACAATGTAAGTAAATGTTAAATGGGAGAGACACGTAAGAGAGAGTTACGTTGAAACATAAATGGATACCTACTGAATTGGACATTTGGGAGTAGAGTCCATGAGGGATACGTAGTATGTTGGAGAAACCCTTCGAATTAAAGTGAGAAATGAACCATTATACGTGATAATTAATAATGGGAAAATAAGGATAAATGTTGTGAATATGGGTTATGTGATAAACCTAAATTGATATAATAAAAGTTGTATATTTATATGATTGTGTATGCATATAGTATATACTTGCTAAAATCATGCCCGCGCTACTTGCTATCCCGGAGGTTACTGCGCTGGGACGATCTTATCCTGTGTTGCCTTATGGGGGATATTGATTCGTACCCTAGAAGATATAAATCCTAGGTACGTTCTATCGGATCGATAGTCGGACGGTCCTAAGAGACGTGAGGGTATGTACTGACCTCTTGGACTTGGATACTATGCTTCGCCTCAATATTGTTTGTGTATGTATTTCTATAGTTCGAGAGTGATTCCGAACTTGTATTCCCTTTAGTGTGATTGATACGGGGATTGGATAGCAGAGTATGCCCGCAACATAGTTTTTATGTGGGGTGCCGTTAGTATATATATAATTTATCAGTGATTGGTATATATATACTTATATATGGGAGACCGCACCATAGTTTTTATGTGGGGTGCCATTATGATATATATATTACACGAGTAGTTAATATATATATATGAAATTCTGTAATCTGGAACTGCCTACTGTGATTTGATATGTAGGACATGGTTGATGACTCAAATTATAAATACTTGTTTTGAGAAAGTATAATATGACACTGGAAAACTTTATTGATTAATAAAGTAAAAAGGAGAACTTTGGTTACAAATTGAAATCTTACGTTTTAAATACTTGTGTTTTTCAGTTGTAAATCCTGCGAATAACCTAAGATAAGTAAAATCATTGGGGAAAGATAGTGTGGTATATGATGAGATAGTCCATTGGGAAGGTTAGTGCAATAGGTGTGCACATTAGAAGATAGGTGAGAATTTCTGAAGAGAGTGTCGCACTAATATGTTGTTGCATTGGCCTGTAATCAATTTAAATACTTGCAAAACTATTGTTAAAACGGTTCTACATTCGGGCTCTGACCCGTTTGCTGTTACTTCTTCTCTCTTGTGTATATATATATATGTATTACAGGTGCCCAGCCACAGGGGTGTCTTACTTAGGATTCTTTGGATGGAACGCGCTGTAGCTTTTGTGGGAGTTGCAGGCCATTGCTTAGATGACCTCATTATTGACTCTACTTCTAGTTCAGTTTTATCCAGCAGGGGCATGTGTCACCCTTTCCCATTATTTAGTTGGTATTGTCAGAGATGGTAATTCTCTAATATTTCAGTATCTTTATTTCGGAATTGTTACTGTCAGGATGTTGTCCTTAGTATATTAATGTCGGGATTTATCATTGTTGGGGAAACTCTTAAATGTTCATTTTATTCTTCTACTTATTGTGAGACTCTTAACAATGTAAATCGTTAAAGGGTTTATAACCGGATTTAATAAAAATGAGAATAATGTTTTAAATGGTTTTGACACTTAGCTTAATTATTTAGGGTGTTTAAATTGGAAAATCATTTTTACGATAGTGATGCTAAGAATGAACCAACTGTTCACCTTGATTTTAATTTAATAAAGGAGTGATCGCCCAGTATTTAATTAGGTGGGGTGTTACAAGATGTTCTATTACAATCATTAACCGGACCATCTGCTCTTATAATCATTTGGACCAGATACTTCAATTGTCAGTTTAATCTGCTCTAGAGTTTCGAATGATTGAAGCATGTACTTCGATTGTCAAAATAACTTCTTTGATAATAATTAATTGAATCGTTAATTTGATAGTTCAATCAAAGCATTTCATTCAATAGCAGTCCATTTGTTGGCATTGTAGAAGGTCGTGAATAAAGAAGTCCACTTTATTACTGTTATATTATTCTACTGAACTGAACTATTGTACCTGCTATATGTTTTGTAACCTTCTATATCTTCTATTGAATATTGAACTACTTAACTTCTTCGATTGAACTTATATACCTTCTATTGAACTATAATATAACAGAAAACATAATGATTCAATAGCAGTCCAATCGAAGCATTATTTTGATTGTTTAATCGAATCAAAATTCTAAAAAGAATTAAAAAGAAAACTTTATAGAAAGTACTTAAACCTAATAATTATCCAGAAAAATCTATACAAAAAACATAAACAAATCAATAGCTAACACAATGCCAGATAGATACGAAGAGTGAAATTTAGTTTAAAAAAGAGTTAGAAATTCAATAGCCAAAAACCGAGCATGGAAAAGTACTATCTCGATGACACGGTGGAAGTAATAAAGATGCTCCAAGGGATTTCAGTAGCAGCATCTCAGATTCCAAAGCCTACACAATTTCAGGTTTCATTTGAAGGCTCACTTTGATAATGTGTTGTTTGTTAAAAGGGGCAGGGGAATTAAATCTAGAGTTAAAGCGTATGTTCCAAGTTAGTTTACATTTTTTAATAATCAGGTTAGGCCAAGTGTAGGTTCAAACTCAGGGGCATTGAATATAAAATAACAAAAGAGTATGTAGTATTTTCAAATTTACGAGACTTGGGAGTCGATCCTATGATTTTGCAACCAAATGTAGAGATCTAACAACAAAATAAAACATTAATCCACCCAAATGTATAGATCTAACACAAAACACACTCATTTTTCCTAACTTTCCCAACCCATTTAGGAAATCAAAAGTCCTATTTTGAAAACTAATCAAATTTTTCCAAGATTGAAACTCTGACTATGTGTGTGTCAATCAATTTTCAAAATCAAAATCCCTAAATTACAAAACCAAAATAAAAACCCAAAACCTTATTTCAATAAAAAGAACACCTAATTTGAATAAAATCATATTAGGGTTTAGAATACCTAATTTCAATAAAAATAAATATTAAAAAAAAACTAAAAAACATCAGATAATGCAATATACCTCAATTTTTTGGTATCTCACAATTACTTGTAGACACCATAGGACTACTAGTATCTAAATTTGCTTATAGGGAGTACACGATGGGGTTTTGGTTACATATTTTGGCAAGGGCATTTATGGCAGTATTGAACACCTAAATACCAGTGGGTGTTTTATGATTCTTGACACCAACTAAATTAATCTACCAGGTACAGACTAAATTAATCTACCACTTTTATAATACTGGGGAACTTGAAATGTAGTCATACAATGCATCATCAACAAATCTCTGTGAAGTAAACCTTCAAGAATTGGAATGGAGCATAGGATCGACATAGTAACTCAGAATTTGATCCAATAGGCATTTGAGTCATTTTTCTTAACTTCACACTTCTGTACATCCAAAAATTTAAGGCCTTAACCATTGGAAAGGGAAAACCCCAAAATGAGCTGACACATCTCATTAGAAAGGTAAAAAAGAAAATAAATTTCTAAAAATCCCAAAACCAAAACAATTTTAAGTATATGGGGTTTTGTTTTTACCACTCGTATATTACAAACAAATCGAGTTCTGGTATGATAATGTAGCTTGAGCTCTCCGAGAACACTTCTTTAGTGCATATGAGCACGTTCCTCCCCGCATACCTGGTTCTGTTACAACATAGTGAGATATCACCTAATCAATTACCATCCGCTTGTTGCAATAATTAAAAAAAGTGATATTGTGAATGAAGGCAGCCTTACATGGCACTCACTCATTGGAAGTACAAATGATCTTGACTATTTCAATAGAAAATTCATTGTGAGAATGTTTGAATTGTATCTTGATAACCATAACTCAATTATGATGGGATCATTGTAATAGTCTAGCTACACTCTGGTTATCAACTGATAATTCAAACTTGCTTGAGACCATACTTCAAGGACAATGACTCTAATTAGAATCAAAACATCGAATAACTTAATTGTAGTTGAACTAAATTAAATTAACCATCTAATTGAAGATAACTAATGAAAATGATAATGGTTTCATTCAACTCCTAAATACAAAAAATGACTGGTATATAAAAAAGTATAAAAAATTGGAAATCGTTGCTTGGCCAATATGATTTTGTATGAAATCAAAGGATAAATTAATGAGACTTTGAAACAAAAGAATGACTAACACTTGAATTAAAATATGAGAAAATGATTTAATAGTGTCGAAACATTACCAGGTTATGTTAATGGTAGCATAGAGGAGAACATTGCCTATATCAATCAACGTGCAAACAACATTGAACAAAATCTTGGTCCGGTCCTTACTATGAATTTTAAAGTAAAGTAACCCTTCTACAAATAATTCTGAACAAACAGATTTTGGGATTCACTATTAAAATCACGGTCCGCAAACATCATTGGGTGAAGCCTTGTCTCTGAATGCGTAACCGCCAGGGAAATCGATTCATTATGAAAGATCAAAATCATTCGATGGCATGACAACACTAGAACAGACATATTAGGACTTCTATCTGATTTTTTTTCTTGGTTAAAGTGTGGACACACAATGGTGATCTAGCCAAAACCTGATACAAAGGAAAAAATGGATGAAAGCGATATTCATCAAGTTAAAAATTAAACATAAAAACACGCAAGAATTTATAAAGAGATATTCATCAAGTTAAAGAAATGTCTTTAACCACAAAAATTGGAACCTGCATAAGGTTAATAATGTGATCAATGGTGAAAACAATGGCTTGAATTTCATCTGCAATAACAGTGCATTTCAAAATCAATAGTGTGGTGACAAATATTATTCAACACAAATAGATAAGAGAAGCGCAATCACCAAAATAAATAAATAATGTAAATGCCAATCACACAACAGGAGATGTACATTGTTTAGCAAGAATGCCTACATCCATGGTGGTGTAGTCAGTATTATTTCTATTTACTCCGGGGAGTGTTTACAGAGAATACAGTGCATGCCTCTTGCCCATGGCCTAGGGTTTGTTATATACATGTCTATCTTCGGGGAGTGGGGGTGCTTGACTCCCCCACGTCCATTTTCCTCTCCTAGAATATCTCTGTCCGAGATCTTAGGAAAGGACTAAGTCATAACTGAATTAAATTAAGGTGCGTCGGGCTTGGACTTTGTGTTGTTTTAATTAGGCTACTCGTCCGGGACCGTGATGCCAAATTCGGGTACCCACAATTGCCCCTAAATTTGCTGGGCTACAATTTGGGCTCAATAAATTTAAATGATTAGCCATAATGGCTCTTTGGAATATCGTGAAACTATTCCTAAAGTTTGAGGACTGAATTAGGTGGCAGTTGCCTCGGGTCTTTTGTGCGATGATTAGCAACATTTAAAAAGTCTTTTTGGGCAACATTTTATAGTTTACATTTCAAACTTCTCAGTTTCCTTTCATCTTCTATGAACCTTAACAATTTGTGGCCTCTTCTCCAAGTCTTCATTTTCCTTCCTTTTGATCTCCCTCGTCTTTTGGACTGGTGTTCTTGCATTGTCGAAGTCAAGCTCTCATCTCATAAGTCTTCTTGGCTTTCTCTCCATGTTTTTTCTCTGTGCTTTTCTTTGAATTTTTAGTTTTAGCGTTTACAAATGGAAAAGATAGGGAATAGATCAGTGTCTGAATTTAGGAAGTTTTACAATATCCCACAGTGGGTAAATATGGAGTGCGCCTTTCTCCCTAGAAATGTTAGAGAGATAGAAGGTGCCCACTGGATTCACATCTTGTTGCTTTCCCAAGGGCGGCTTACTTTTCCTCCAAACAATTTATTATTGCATTTCTTTAGTTATTTCAACATTGTTCCTGCACAGTGCTCGCCCAATGTGTGGAAGATAATCAATGGCGTCCATAGAATAAATCAACTTTATGGCACCAAATTAGGGCTCATCGATGTCTTCTTTTTCTATTCCTTTTCTCGAATTAGTTCTGGTGTGCTCTATCTCAAACCTAGGAGTCCTGACAGGGTATTGGTAGTAAATCTACCTGATTCCCACAAGGATTACTGGTAAGATGGATTTCTTGTTAGAAATTGGCAGTTCTGCCCCAAACTAAGGGGTCGAGGTCTGATAGGTTTATTAGTCCCTTCTATGGGGAAGAGTATATAGGTAGTCTTTGCTTTGTTATTTCAATTTCTTTATTAATGTGTGACCTTTCTCACTCTTTCCTATTTTTTCTTCAGCGAGGTCGAAGAACTTAGAGCCTTCCCTCAGTGAGGTTTGGCTCTCCGAGATGGTTAAAGCTTGGAACATCAGGGATACCTTAGTTGATGGTGAACATCCCCGGTCTGTCGCTTTCCTGCTCGAGTATAAGAATATTGGGTCTAGCTTTATCGCGAGGCCTGTGGATAGCATTCCTAAGTTTGAGACTTCTGAAGAAGCTGGTGTCGATCCCATCCAGTTAGACAAGGAGGGGAGTGATATCAAAAGAGGTGCTAAAGTTGATTTTGGCGAGGAGAGCTCTACTGGTTACAGTGCTTCCAGCTCAGAAGAGGCTTCTAAATCCCAGGAACCTTCAAACACATCCAGTAGCTCCAGCAATGAAATGGTTCATCTAAGGAAAATTTGATCCGAGATGACGATGATGATGATGATGTGCTCCTCAGTTAGAGGTCGAAGAAGCAGAAGTCCAGCATTGGGGCAGTTGCTACTAGTTCCCGGTCTGCTGCTCAGGAGTAGGAGAGGAAGAGAAAAAAAGAAGAGCACGCGAGAGAGAGAGAGATAAAAAGGGAAGATGAGATAAATAAGGTTGAAGAGAAGAAGAGGATGGAAAAGAAGAGGAAAATAGAGAGGGAGAAGGAAAAAGATGAGGATATGATGAGAATGGAAGCAAGGACGAAGATTGGGCAGGCCTTAGTGCCTGTGTTCGCGCTGCCAGAGGGGTCCTTAGTTGCCATTTCCCCTCAGATGGATCCTGTTCTTCTTGAGAGTGTAGTCCTTCCTGCAGGTCGCCAAAGGGCGACGAGGTGCGATTAGTTATCCTTGAAAGCTAGTAAGAGGATAGACTTGGTAAGACCATTTATCTTTTCTAATTTTTGATAAATTCTGATTATTTGTTTTTTTCTAATATCTTCTTTCACTTGCAGTTTGTGATCGACTTTTTCGTGCTCTATCGCTCTTGTGAAGAGTTGGTGGAGCAGCAAAATGCTGCCTTAAAAGTGAGGGGTTCAGAATTGAAGGCTAGTGTGAAGACCATTTATGCTGCTCGAACATCTTCCGACCTAGCTCTTACTAATGCCAATCGAGAGAGGGAAGCAGCAGTTGAAGAACTAAATGAGCTGCGGCAAGCCTATGACCTGGTCTTCTCGAGCAAGTTAACTATTGTGGAGGAGAGCAAGGTGCTGACTGAGAAGCTAAAGGAGAAAGAGTCTCAGACAACCACCGTTAAGGAGGACTCATATAACTCTGGGTGGGTTACTACATAAGAAGATGCTGAGGTTCAGATAGGCTACACCAGTCGTCCAAACTTTAAGAAGGGTTGTAATAAGGCCCTCTTAGCTACTAGTGTGGATGTTGCCTCTCCTCTGTTCGAAGAGCATTACCCAAGCCTAAAGCCAATTATGGATGAAGCCCCTGCCCCAGTCACTAAAGGCATTGGTCCTGCCTCCCACACAGTTCCTGTTGATGCCCCTCCTACTCAAGCGACAGAGGTTATCCTTACTAAGGGAGGTTCTTCTACTGCTGATGATAAGGGGAAGCAGCCAACTTCTTCTGGGCAGCCTAAGGTCGCTAGCTAACTTTCCCTTAGGGTTACTCTTGTATTTTTATTTGTAATTTTCCTTTTGATCATTCAATGTACTCTGATATTTTTTGTATCAATGAAATGAGAAGGTTTTTCATTCCCTTAGTTTACTGAATGATTCAATATTTCCTTGCTCTTTTATGGTTTGTAGTTGATTGGTGTAGAAGAGTATATTCCTGCCACATCTCAACTAGGTAGGACCCTTGGTCTCAATGTGAGTCTTCAGGTTCGTCAGGCCTTGTTAGGATTTGCAAATCCCTTAGGTCAAGGAATCATAAGTTTAAGGATTAGTTTGAGCCTATGGCTAAACTGAAGGATATGCTTCAAGAGATGGAAGAAGTTGGTGCCTCAATCTAAAAGGAGGTGAATACTCTGAGAGCAAGGCTTCTAGATCCATCTGAGATCAACCAGGTTGGAGAAATTCTTCAGCGAGAGAATGGAGCTTTGAGGATGAAAGTCTCACGACTCAGGGAGCACGCGCTGAGCATTGCTCCTACAGTACTACGAGGCTCTTCCTCATCGTGAGCTAGAGCTAGATCAAGCAATGTTCCTCCGCTGGGGCAAGGTTCTACCCCATCGACCGTTCCGCGAGCTAACCCAAATTCAAGAAGACTAGTTAGGGGAATGGAAGAGCTCTGTGGTGATGTTCATCGAGCGTATGTGATTGTTGGTGGGCTTCAAAAGGACGTCACTCGGCCAAGGCATCTATTTAAGAAAGGACCTCGATGAGTATAGACCGACGGTTACGACTACGGTTGACTAGATGCTCTGATGAGGATGACAGAGTTTGAAGAGCTCGCCTTCATCAGGGGGGTGGTTGAGTGCCTTGAGGGATCTGCAAGTCCCAAGGAACTCCATGCTCTGGTATCGTCATGAGATTTCTCCTTCCACCCTGATTCCTAACCCCTTCCAGAGAGATGATTAGTGGATCCCCTTTGATACCATACCTCAGAACCTACTGGAGTCATACGCGAATGAAGTCGAGGAGGAGCAAGTCCCCCATCCTGACGATGGTCGAAGAGCTCAAGTGAATCATTATCTCGTTCAGAGACCTCGACCTTATTAAGATTTTGTCGGTATTAACCCTGTATATATGATGTAATTTTGATATTTTGGGAGAGCTCACCGACTAAACATTTATTGTATTTGTTGTAAATGTGATGAATTAATATAAAATTTATGTTTTGGGTGAATTTGCCGACTTAACAAGTGTCTTATATTTTCCACATCTTTTTAGACGTTGCTAAAAAATTGTGAGCCTCTCTTGGCTGATTAGATTTGTAATTTTGCATTATCAAGTAAGTGTCCCTCCAGTCCAGTATGCTAACGAGATACCATTACGCCCCACTTTACCTTTTAGTTTGTGTCATCTCACTCCCTTAGGCCTAAGTATGGCAATTGGCAAGTACCCACCTGGTGTTGGATGCTCTATCTGATCATGATTTTATTCAACCAAACATTATTTGGTGACCAATTTTGACTTGGCCATATTTACTAAGGATCTCCTGTAGGGCTTCATATATTTCCAAGGGCAATGCTAAGAGGTTTTTCATATTTCACAACGAAAACCCGAGGAGGGTGATTTCCCTGCTATAGTATAATGATAAAAGTGCCTATCACTTGGAAAGGGTGTGTGAGTTATAAGGTTCATATATTAGTTAACTAAGACTTCGTAGAATGCAACTGCCTAACAACTTTTATTAATGATAAGGAAATTAACCTCCAATTTCATAACTAAAGAACAAAAGAAGATTCATGAAATAGAATTTTTTGATATTGGCTGCATTCCATGTTCGGGGTATCTCTCTTCCTTCCAGTGTTTCTAAGTGATAGGCTCCCTGCAGATCATCTCTTGTTATCTTAAATGGTCCTTCCTAGTTTGGCCCTAACTTGTCGTCTGATGGTTTTACTGCGCTTCCCAGGACTTTCCTTAGTACATAGTCCCCAACTCGGAATGCCCTTGGATTGACCTTCTTATTATAGATCCTTGCGAGCTGTTGTTGATAGCTCGCTAGCATCACTAGGGCTAGCTCTCGGCATTCATCGGCTAGGTTGACCTTAGCGAGTAATTCTGCATCATTATGGCCATAGTCGACAAGGGTGGACCTCATGTTGGAAAGCACATTTCTAATGGGATGATTATTTCCATTCCATACGTCAATGAGAGCGGCCTCGTCGCTCGTCGTGGAGTAGTACGGTAGGCCCATAGAATATGCGGTAATTTATATATCCATACGCCTTTGGCTCACTTTAATCATTTCCTTAATCCGTCGATCATCGTTTTATTAGAAGCCTTGACTTGGACATTGCTCTGAGGATAGGCCACCAAGATAAAATGGTGCTTGATTCTGTGCTCATCACAGAAACTTTGAAAGGAGACGCTCTCGAATTGCGTTCCATTGTCAGTGATGATGGTCCTGGGGATGCAAAATTGGGTGATTATATTTTTCCATATGAATCTTATCATATCTGCATCTCGGATGTTCCCTAGGGGTTCCGCCTTGATTCATTTGGTGAAGTAGTCAGTTGCGACCAACAGAAACTTGCGATTGTCGGTAGTGGTAGGAATTGGTCCTACGATGTCCATTCCCCATTGGGCAAATGACCATGGGCTGGAAAGTGATTTTAGGTTGCAAGCAGGTTGATGGACGATAGGAGCATGAAGTTGGCATTTCTCTGACTTGCGAACATACATCGCAGAGTCTCTTTGCATATATGGCCACCAATAGACTTCATTCATTACTTGAAAATCCAAAGACCTTCCTCCAATATGGCTTCCACAAATTCCCTCATGGAGTTCACGTAGAACTTGCTCAACATCCCCCGGGTGAACACATTGAAGGTAGGGATCGAAAAATGATCTTTTATATAGTTTTCCCTCAGGAGATAAGTGTAAGTGAGTAGCTTTGACTCTTATCTGGTGAGCGGTCTTCTTATCGGTTGTAAGTGCGCCATCCATCAAATAGTTCCTTAAAGGATCCCTCCAACTGGGTGTTGATTCAATTTGGAGCACATGTTTCACGTTTGGCAGTTTATTGTCACGATTAATGCTCGGATGAGTGAGGATGTCGATGGGGATTTCTTTTTAAAATCGGAATTGATTTGCGAACTCAGGTCTGCTATGGCGTTAACTTGGATATTCTACCCTCTGGGAAAATGCAGGACACTGACTTCCTAGAAGGTCGCCATTAGCCTTTTTGCTAAGACGATGTAGACTACCATTCTTTCATCTTTTGCATTGCAGTCTCCACTTATCTGATTGGAGACTAATTGAGAATCGTCGAACACATGTAAATGCTTTTCCCCTAAGGTGTTTGCCTTTCGGAGGTCGACTATTAAAACCTCATATTCTTCTTTGTTATTGGAGGTTGAAAACCCAAGCCTGATTCGGTGTTCGAGGATTGTATCCTATGGAGTGATAAGGACAATGCCTATTCCTGCCACCTTGAATTGGAGGCTCCATCAACAAATAATTTCTAGACTCCCACTATTGCGTGGTTCTCTCTTTCGTTCACTGGTCGAAGTTGGTCAAAGGGCTGCTTGCATATGAATTCGACTATGAAATTAGCAAGGACCTGCCCTTTAATTGCGTTTCTTGGTTGAAATTTGATATCAAAGCGTCTGACCTCGACTGACCATTTAGACAGTCTACCCGACGAATCTGCCTTCCTCAGGATTGCTTTGAGGGGGTGCGATGTAAGGACGATGATGGTGTGAGTTTCAAATTAGTTCTTCAACTTTCTTTAAGCCACTACTAGTATAAATGCGAGCTTCTCCCGTGGTAGGTACCGCTGCTCGGCGTCTAGTAAGGTCTTGCTCGCATAGTAAATGGGGTGTTGGATTCCCTCTTTTTCCCACATCAATGCAGATCTGACGGTGTGGTTGGAAACGGTGCGGTATAATTACAAGGAATCTATTTCTTGGATGGGGTATGACGAGCAGTGGTGGTGAGCTAAGGTAAGCCTTGATCTCGCCCAATGCCCGCGAGTAATCTTGATTCCATTCTACTTCTTTGTTTCCCTTTAGGAGATGGAAGAACGGTTTGCACTTCTCGAAGGACTTTGAGATAAAACGGTTCAAGGGAGCGAGCATACCGGTGAGATTTTGTACATCCCAGATTGTGCGAGGAGGTTGTACACTATTTATTCCATCGATCTGGTCTGTATTAGCCTCGATGCCCCTCTTCTTTCCTGATTGGGCACCGAAAGAATAGTTACTTGCGTTAAGTTTCTTCGGTACTTCCGGAGGATTTTGAAGTTCCTTTGTAGGTCTGAGAGGTTGTCTTCTTTCTTCCTTCTTTTGATGAGCATATCCTCGATATAGACCTCCATGGTGTTTCCCATCTGGTCTCTAAACATTTTGGTAACTAGTAGCTAGTAGGTTTCCCCAACAGTTTTTACCCCGTAAGGCATGACCTTGTAGCAGTATAACTTAACGGTGGTGATATATGATGTCTTGTCCTGGTCTGGAGCATACAGAGGGATCTGATGATACCCCGAGTATGTGTCCAGAAAACACATTCTCTCATGAGCTGTTGTGGCATCCACTAATTGATCAATTTTCGGAGGAGGGAAACTGTCTTTAGGGAATGCCTTGTTAAGGTCAGTTAATTTGATGTAGACTCTCCATTTCCCATGGCTCTTTGGAACTACTACTGGGTTTGATAACCATTTAGGGAATTGAAATTCCCGTATTGATCCTGGATCCAGAAGTTTTTCAACTTCTTTTTCCACGGCTTTGGTCTTCTCGGGTGCAGTTCGTCGTGCCTTCTGCGTGATAGGTTTGAAAGTGGGGTCGACGTGCAACCGATGACAAACCACATTGGGTCGATTCCAGATATCTTGTATGGTTACCACGTAAAAACATCTACGTTTCTTCTTACCAGAATCATCAATTCCTTCTTTTCTTAATTTTTCAGAGAAGATCCGAATAAAAAAATACTGTCGTTGTTGCTGCCTGCAGTTGTAACTTCCTCCAGGTCCTGAATGACCCGTTCAGAGGGGAGGAGCCTGGTCTCCTCCACTCCTGGTCTCCCGTACTTGAACTGATATTTTGAAGGTATTAGACCTTATTCCTCAACCTTCTCTCTGGGCTTGTCGACCATCTTCTCTGGTCTTGGATGGATGGCTACTATGAAGCATTTTTTTTCCATTGCTTGATTGCCATGGATCTCCATTACTCCTCACTCAGTCACATATTTGAGTTTGTGATTATAGGTCGAGGAGACTGCCTTCATCGCGTGCATCCATTCTCTGTTGAGGATGGCTTGGTATGGTGAGTTGATATCAACTACATGAAACTCAATCATTTTGGAGACATTTCCTGCTCTTACTGGTAGTACGATCTTTCTAAAGGGAATAGTTACTTTTCTAACGAATCCAACTAAGGGAATGTGGCTTCCCTTAACTCGGCGATGCTTAACTTCAATTTTCTGAATATGTGGAGATACATTAATTCGAACGAGCTTCCTTGGTCGATGAGCAACTTGTCGACGCCATAGTTAGCAATCCTGAGAATAATGATCAAAACATCATGATGTGGGTTCTCACTCCCACCAGATCTTCATCTGTGAATACAATGTGTTTACGATTGTCGACATCATCTGCTCAGCGACGCTTTCCTGATTGTGTTTTTTCTGGATCGATCTGAAAAGCTTGCATCATCACTGTAGGCTTTTTTACCTCCATTCGAGTTGAATTTCCTTAAATCCGCTTGACATCAGATGCCCCATGAATTACTACGAACTCATGGCTAGCATCATCGTCGAGCACATTGTCAGGCCTTGCTTCTCCATTGGCAAAAATTTTCTCTACCTTCTTCTCCACAAATTCATTCAAATACCCAGATTGGGACAGCTCTTCAAGGTGGTACTTAAGACCCTTGCAACGCTCGGTCTTATGTTCTCCCTCTTTATGAAAAGCAAATCTCAGTGTGTTATTTCTCTATGAGGGATCTCCTCCCATCTCTTTGGGCCACTTAATAGATGGCTCGTCTTTGATCTTTGCGAGAAACTTATAGATCGGTTCTCTGAAGACAGTATTGACTGCCTAAAATGACTTCGACACATCATTCTTGCCTCTATTCATGGAGCCATTCTTGCCCTCATTCTTTCATCCTTTCTTTAGGTTCTTATTTTTGTCACTGCTTTTGGCAGCGATCTTGGTTCGACCATTTTGTCCCGTGCTGAGGTGAGTGACATCTTCTACCTTGGCATATTTTTCAATGCGATCCATCAGGTCATCAATGGTCGTGGCCTCTTTCTTTGTCAGGGAGTAGTACAGGAGGGAAAAGCTGGGTAGCCTAATTTTGAAAGAGGCCATCGCTACCTGCTCTGAGCAGTCCTCGAATTCATTGAATAACTCCCAATACCTTTTCGTGTAGTCTCGGAGGGTCTCTCGGGGTGTCTTTTTCATTGTGAGTACGGCATCCATCCTTTTGGGATGGGAGATACTTGTAATGAAGCGGGTTGCAAAGAGCTCGACCAGTGATTCGAAGCTTCTAATAGACCTATGGGGGAGCCTTTTGAACCATTTTTACGCCACGTCATGCAAGCTCGAGGGAAAGATTCGGCACATTAGTGCATTTCGATGGCTCCAGAGGGTCATGGCTTGCCTGTACTGTCTAACGTGATCAATGGGATCAACTTTACCATCATAAATCTTGAATCTCGAAATAGAAAATTTCTTGGGGGCTTCCTCTTCTTCTATTTCCCTTGATAAAGGGGATTTCATATGAGTTTGGAGTACTTGCCTAGAGAGCTCTCGGGTTGATCTGGCACCGCGATGCGCAGGATGTTGGTCCATCTCCCTTCGGACCAAATTTTGTATTTTCTCGTTGCTACGAGTTGGGCTCCAGTAATGGGGATCTAGTCATAGTTTCTTGAGCAGGTCATCCTCTAACTCGATTCCCTCAACTTTATGGGTTCCGAGTCTGGGCTCCTTCCTCGACTGCGAGACTTGCTCGCCAGAGGGCAAGGAGTGAGGTACGAACGTCTCTTGGTGCCACGATGGAGCTCTCTCTCAATTCTTTCTATCCTTCTTTTGAGGTTAGCATTCTCTGTCTTGTGCTTGCGAGAAGAATCCCTTTGCTTTTCGAGCCTCACCTCATATGCATCAATCAACCTGGAGATTTGTGTGAACCTCGCTGGTCCTTGGATTTCTTTTGAGGCCAGCCTTTCTAGGCAATCTCTCTGTTCTGAATGACGAACTTTAGATCTAATCCTGTGAGGAACAGGCTATTCCAGAATATCTCCTACCTGAGGAGCATTACTACCCTGACCAGACATTTCAACCTTCTTTGTTAGTGTGGGCTTCTCAGGGATGATAAACGCTTCCCACAGACGTCGCTAATTGTGGTGACAAATATTATTCAACACAAATAGATAAGAGAAGCGCAATCACCAAAAAAAATAAATAACGTAAATGCCAATCACACAACAGGAGATGTACGTGGTTCAGCAAGAATGCCTACGTCCATGGTGGTGCAGTCAGTATTATTTATATTTATTCCGGGGAGTGTTTACAGAGACTACAGTGAATGCCTCTTGCCCTAGGCCTAGGGTTTATTATATACATGTCTATCTTCGGGGAGTGGGGGTGTTGGACTCCCCCACACCCATTGTACTCTCCTATAATATCTCTATAAGAGATCTTAGGAAAGGACAAAGTCATAACTGAATTAAATTAAGGTGCGCCAAGCTTGGACTTTGGGCCGTTTTAATTAGGCTACTCGTCTGGGCCCGTGGTACCAAATCCGGGTGCCCACAAATACTTCTATTAAATTCTTCTATTCTATCACCTCCAATCATCCAAAATAGGAAGGAATGAGATGTTATTAGTTTTACACGCACTGTTTGGCCTTATACTAATAGGCATATTGCTAATGCCCATGGCATTCGAAACTAAATAATTAATCATTTGGATTTAGAGGAAGAAGCATTGAAGTTAGAGTTGGAATTAGACCTTGTTATATCAGAACCTTCAGTTTCATTGCTTTTAGTCTTTAAAATCAATTGAAGTTCAAGAACCAACTTCTTTTCAGCAAAACAAAATCGCCGAAGCTGGACGCATAAATAAACAATCCCAAAATAGCAAAACAACTTATTGATCATCTTTGAGAAAGAAAAAGGGCAAATAGATGCGCCCAAAGACATATAGAATTTATTACAAACATTGCGTTCCATATACTAATTATAAAAAATCAAAATATTATGTACAAAGACACATTTTATATGCAAACTAAACAATCCAAATACTATAAAAGAAATATGAGCAACTACATGTATTGGCTAATGTTTTAACTAAAATAGTTACACTACATTAAGAATACCAAGGACCACCTAACCCAAAAAACACTCTCTCCCGCATATATCAGCTATGATTGAATATGTTTCATTGATACTTAAATATTAAAAGACACATGTTAAAATCTAAAAATTAAAACTTTCAACTTCATGAAACTTATTAGATCCATATGAATATCATAATAACAAAATGCAAAACCACTAAAGTATACCTGAAATATACCTAAAAATCCACAAAATGCATCATTATAAAGCATCAGAGATAGAGTTATACCTAAAAACTCACCGGTGGGTGTGTTGGATGTTTGTTTCGTGTGTCCCCAATGCTATTTGGCTGGATTCATGAGACTACATAAAAAACCACCAAAATAAAATAAACTAAAAAGAGAATGATGAGTAGAAAAAGAGGGTACCTGTCTTCGTCAGTAAGGAATAAATGTTGCAAATCGTTATTATGGTGAGTGAGAAGGTGGGAGTAGTTGAGATAAGAATCGAGAGAGAGAGAGAGAGAGAGAGAGAGAGAGAGAGAGAGAGCGAGTGTAGTGTTTGTGCGTCTTTGTGTGTTGTGGGCCTTAAAATATGATTGGAGGGTGTAATTTCCTATTTTAACCTTTCTTTTGAATTTTTCGTAAGAGGGAAAAGGAAATCTAAGTGGTAAAAAAAGGTGGAAAATAAATAATAAAGGGTCATAAAGAGGAAAATAGTGTCTTTTAATCTCGACCCTTGGATTCTTGCATTATTGGTTTAATCCTAGCCTCTACTTAGGTTATCGACTTATGGAATAGTGAAAAAATTATACTCCTAACTATTATATATATATATATATATATATATATATATATATATATATATATATATATATATTGTGTGATCATAAATACTCGTGACTAGATATTTAGTAAAAGCATACCCCGCTCTAGTGTTATTGTAGGAGGTTGCACAATGTGGGTGAATCCCCTGGCTTGAGGAGCAGGGTGAGTATAGTCCCCAGGTCATAGCCTCCGTCTTAAGGGGTGAGACGTCTTGGGTTTGATATGATCTCATTTATGGAGGGAATTATAACCGTCTCCATAGTGTTTCTTTTGTTTCATTTATTTGGGGAGCTAACCGTGTCAGGGTGTCCGGGTGGATGACTATACCTAGATTGATAGCAATATATAGTACATCGGGTGAGTGCGTACTTGGGAGGATGGTTATATAATTATGAAATGTGCGTGAATATTGTAATATAATGATATATATATATATATATATATATATATATATATATATATATATAATGATATATATATATATATATATATATATATATATATATATATATATATATATATATATATATATATATATATATATATAGAGAGAGAGAGAGAGAGAGAGAGAGGATAATTATACGAGTAAAATACGTGATGTGAGTTGTATTCTTTATTATATAATTCGGGAAAATGTTATATGGGCTCAAATGAAAATAATGATTTGTTTAGTAAATGTGAAATACAACTTAAAAATCATATATTAAACATACTCAGGTTAGAGTATGGTGACAGAAATGAACTATATAACAAGAATTAGAGACGTGGTAGATGACTTGGTGGGTTATACAGAAAAATGGTAGACGTGCATAATAGTTGAGGGGTGAGTTGGTCCTTAAGAGAGTGCGACACTAGCTTAAATATGAAGAGCATTCATGCATTTTAATTTACTCCAGTTTAGTTCAGTTGCTAAATATTTTCAAAATATTTTGGGTTCTAACCCATGATATAAAAAAATTCAAAACCTTTTAGGTGACCGACCACAGCGGCGCCAATCTTGCTCTTTTACGAGAGTACGTAGTTGCAGTACACTTGGGTGATGTAGGACTTGCATTAGATGTTT
Source organism: Sambucus nigra (assembly GCA_949130495.1). NCBI lineage: Eukaryota > Viridiplantae > Streptophyta > Magnoliopsida > Dipsacales > Adoxaceae > Sambucus > Sambucus nigra. Next base: position 32,081,871 of record OX422218.1, on the reverse strand, counting down.
CTCTTATTGACTCCTAGATGGTGATATCATCATAGTTGTACTTTTGGGAATGTTTCTCATGGTAGGTAGACATTTTATTTCAGATCATCTTGTATTATCTATACTTTACATGTTTCAGATGTATGTTGGTTTGGTTGTTCTTAGTTGAGGTTTCTTCTGATAACACTTTATTCAGATTCTTGTAATATGTTTAGAGTCGTTTATATAATAATGGTTATGTTGTGTTTCTTGTTGTACTTATTGTTTGGTTACTTCAAAAGATAAAACTTCGACACAAACTTAATTCATCATTTGGTGGTTAGTAATGAATAAGTTTGATAGTGATGCTCAGAATAAACCAGATGAAAATCTTGTTTAATTTGATAAAGTCCTGATCAACCTGTGTTTAATTATGCTGGGTGTGACAGATATCTGAGCATCAAGTTCAAATGTCCATATGATATGTACGGCTAACTATGACTTCAACGTTGTGTTCTTTTGCCATAAAGACAGGTTATTAGGCCCCATGGGTCCTGTGGTTGAGGGATCTTGGGCTATTAGTGATCCTCTCCCTCTCTGAATTTGGCCATTGCCCTCGTGAGGCTACCTCTTCTTCTCCCGGGTGACATTTGAAATTCAAAATAAGTTATATTAGTTAAGTGTTAATAAAATACTTATCTTTATGCTTATGATATATAGTACTTATGATATTGAGTATTTTATTAACTGTGAACTAATGTAACTTTTTTTTAATTTCAAATGTTGCCCGGGAGAAGGAGAGGTAGCCTCGCGAGGGCAGCCGCCAGGGGTGGAGAGGGAGAGGCTCATCAAGAGCCCGAGATCCCAAAACCACAGGACCCACCGGGGCTTGACGTCATATGTAGATGATATTATGGCCCAGGCGGTCAATGTCATCATGACATTCATGATAGAAAAGTTTCCTTAGCCCCAGCCATAGTAACTGGTGGGTCTAGCAGTTCAAGCCCACCTGAGGTCGACGGAGTGGCAGTGAGTTAGGGAGGCCTTCTGGAAGGCCATCCCTCAGAGTTTTAGGGCAGTTCTGAGGGGATTTTAGGCTATCAGGGGAAGAGAGATGCAGTTCCACTTGCGCAAGTTAGACTACAGCGAGGTCCAGAGATAGATGTTGGCTACATTTAGGCTGACCATGGCAGCCTTGTAGTGGTGGGAGTTGACAAACACTATTGGGGATAATGATTCGTTGATTATCCTCGAGTTCTGGGTGCGGTTAGACCTCCAATACTTTCCTCTCGCGATTGAGATCAAGATGAGGAGGATATTCAGGGAGGTGACTCACGGTGACTGTTCTATCACGGAGTACGAGGAAGAGTTCACATATTTGGCTAATTTGGTGCTAGGAGAGGTGAGCAACGAGGAAAAAAATAAGGAAAAAAATTATTGATGGATTGGCCACGAGGATCTAGAAAATTTTGATTGGGAACCCTGCTTTGGAGATATATTTAGATGTCGTCGATGCAACTTTGTTACACTGCCTGGACCATCGCTTCCATTTAAAGGGGAGCAAGAGGGGAAGTGAGCCTAGACAACGTTGCAAAGAAATATGGACTGCAACTAGCAAAGCACAGTAGATAGGCAACCACTAGGGGCAGGATACCCATTAGGGGAATCCAGGTAAGAGATTTTAACCCAGAGATAAGGGATTCAGGCAGGGCCAGTTGGGCCCGAACATCAGCAAGAGGTTCCTTAGGGCCGCCAGGGCCAAGGGAACAATGGGGGAGGCCAGTCGGGACAACATTTGGGACAACCTTGTTAGGTCCATCGTGAGGGAGATTTTAATAGGTGTTATTTAGGTTGAGGCCAGAAAGGCTATCTAAGGAGGAAATGCCCACAGAGAGGTAGGGGCCAGTAGTAGGATGCCCCGTAGTGATAGCTGGTATAAATGCCTCCAGCTGCACCAACTCCACCAACTCCACATCAGCCAGGGAAGCTACACTATGGGCCTGTGTATAAAATCCGGGATGTTCCGATCCCACTACCACTTCGATCATTGCCAGTAGTCAATGGTACGTTTCCTATTAACGGGCATGCGGGTAGGATTTCTTTTTATACTAGTGCATCACATTCATTCATTAGGACCAAATTTATAGTCTTTTGGTTGTTAGAGTCAGTTGGTGGTATCCTTTTGTGTGTAGAGTCACCAATGGGGGTGTCATTAATACACTCGATCGATAGAGGAGTGTATATTATGATTGGGAGATTGAGTTTAGCAGAACACCTCTTAGTGTTAGATATGGAGGGATGTGATGTTATCCAAGGCATGGATTGGTTAGCAGGGTAGAAGGTGACGGTGGATTGTTTTGAGAGAACCATAATGTTTTCCTTTTCAGGATAAGATATGTTTTTGGTGGCGAGGCCTCTTCCCGAGGGAGGGTTGTGCATTCATTTATATTACATTGAGGATAGAACCTCACAGGGGGTGGTAATTCCAATAAACCTAATTCCAATCGTTAGGGACTTTAAGGATGTTTTTCAAGGCAAACATGGGTTACCACCCAATAGAGAGATTGAGTTAGTTATTAATTTAGCAGTAGGTATGAGATTGATTGCCTGAGCACCTTACCATATGGACCCTTCAAAGATGCGTGAGTTGAGAGAACAGATTCAGCAACTTTTAGGACAAGGTTTCATTTGACGGGGCACATTGTCGTGGGGTGCTCCTGCGTTGTTTGTAAAGAAGGGAAATGGTTCCCTCTTCTTATTTGTTTACTATAGGGAGCTGAATGAGGTCACGATATGGTGTACCTACCCATTATCAATAATCAATGACCTTCGTGATAAGTTAAGAGGATCGGAGTACTTCTCCAATATTTATTTGAGATTGGGGTATCATCAGTTATGCATTTGGTAGGAGGACGTCCCTAAGACCACTTTTATGATATAGTATGGATGATACGAGTTCAAGGTGATTCCCTTTGGGCTCATAAATGTGCCTGTAGTGTTCATGGATCTTATAAATAGGGATTTTAAAGAGTTTATCAACCAGTTCATCATCGTGTTCATAGATAGCATTTTGGTCAACTCGCACACTGAGGAGGAGCATGCAGAGCATCTGCGTATGGTTCGGTGGACTTTATGGGATCACTAGTTGTACGCCAAATAAAAGAAATGTGGGTTTTGGCTATGGGATTTGTAGTTTATTTGACATATTATTTCAGACCAGGGTATTATTGTTGATCCGAGTAAGGTATCGATGGTGAGGGAGTAGATACAACCCACGACACCGATCTATAGGTGTAGCTTTTTAGGGTTGGCTGAAGATTATCATTGCTTCATTAAGGGGTTTTCAAATATTTCAGGCCCATTGCTGAATTGGACTCATAAGGAAGTTCCATTGGTATGGAGCGACGAGTGTCACTTAGCTTGCGATGAGTTAAATGACAAGTTGACATCAACACCCTTACTTTCTTTGCCTAGGGGAGTATTGGAGTATCAGGTCTATACATATTCATCCTTATAGGGACTTGGGAGTGTGTCGCAGAAAGACGAGAAGTCTATAGCTTATGTGTCTCGGAGGCTTAAGCCCCATGAGAGGAATTACCCCACTCACAACCTTGAGTTAGCAACTGTCATTTTTTCTTTGAGAATATGGAGGCACTATCTTCAAAAGTAGTTCTCATTATTCACGGATCAAAGGTCACTTTAGTAGATCTTCACACAAAAGTCTCTGAACATGAGACAGAGGCAGTTGCTATGATTAGTGAAGGACTACTAATTTGATATTCCATATCATCCAAGTAAGGCCAACGTTGTGGCAGACGCGTTGAGCCGATGATCTATGCAGGACTTGGAAGATCTCAGAAAAGTGAAGTGGAGTGAACCTCATCACTATGATGGCATTACCCAGGATTATATGGCAGTCTTAGCAATCGCATCCCAAATTGTCATAAGGGAGGTGAGAGCACATACGAAGGATCCATTTTGCCAACAAAGGGTGAAACAATTACTAATAGTGGGTGCAAAGTCTTACTCTATCGGCTCATAAGGAGGTCTACATTTTAATGGGAGGTTAGTCGTGCCAGAAGATGAGGATTTAAGGCATGCCATTTTGATCAAGTCCCATGGCTCTAGATTATCGGTAAATACCGATGGGGATAAGATGTACTAGTACATAAGGAGGCACTACTAGTGGTCGAGGATAAAGCGAGAAATAACATAGTTTGTCTTAAAGTGTTCCACATGTCATCTTGTTAAGGTATACCACCAGAGGCCTTAAGGGATGTTACAACCACTTGAGATTCTATTTTGGAAGTGGGAGAGAATTTCCATGGATTTCATTACGGGGTTGGCGACATTGTAGAGGGGTCACGATTCCATATGGGTGATAGTGGATCAGTTGACCAAGGTAACCCATTTCTTGTCGATTCGCACAGATTTTGAGATGATGTAGTATACGTGGATATTCATATCGGAGATAGTTAAATTTCACGTGGTTCTTGTCAACATTATGTCTATTAGAGACAAGATATTTGTATCGCACTTCTGGCAGAGTTACTAGGAGGCTATGGGAACAACAAACTTGCGGTTAAGCACCGCTTATCACTCACAAACATATGGGATGGCAGAGAGTGAAAATCAGATGCTAGATGATATAATGAGTATGCTCGTTCTAGACTTTGGGGGAGGATGGGAACAATATCTTCCATTGGTAGAGATTGTGTATAACAACTCGTACCAATTCAATATCGTCATGGCCCCATTTGAGGCACTTTATGGGAGACCTTGTCGTTCACCCACTTTAGAGGTAGGGGACTACAAGATATTAGGTCCAAAGATGATTCAAGCGATGTGTACGAAGATAGAGTTGATTTGAGGACGTATTCGAATATCCTAGGACAGGCATAAGAGTTATGCCGATGCCAATCATAGACGTGTGGAGTTGGAGGTCAGAGATCAGGTATTGGTTCGGGTGTCTCCCATGAAAGTGGTGATCAGGTTTGGCAAGAAGGGGAAAGTAGCACCAAGGAGTATGGGACCATTCCCTATCATTAAGAGAATGGAACCGGTAGCTTATGGACTGGGTTTGCCAAATCATCTTCATCCGATACACGATGTGTTTCACGTGGCATCACTGAAGAAATACCAAAGGGGCGAGAGGTATTTTTGGTGCATTACACTCAAGGAGATTCATCTAGATCCAAATGTCACGTATGAGGAGAGACCTATAGCTATCCTCAATTGCAGTGAGTGTAAGTTGTGGTCTAAGGTGGTACCACTAGTTAGAGTTCAGTGGGGACATCATAGTGTTGATGAGCCTACTTGGGACTGGGAGGATGACATACGAGAGCAGTATCCAGAGTTATTCACCACAACTACGACCTAATTTCAGGCATGAAATTCCCTTGTAAGGGGTGAAGTATATAACACCATCTATTTTTTGGGCATTTTTTTATTAATTGATTCGATAAATTTTAAATTACTTGTGTGTCGTAATTTAATTTAATTAATTATTATTTATATTATTTAAAAATTAATATGATGAGTCGATGATTAATATTTATGGGACATAAATTTATTAAGAGTACGATAATAATTTAAGAAGTTAATAGGTGAATATTAACTTTTAGAAAAATTATTCAGACTGCAGTTCTGAGTGTACGGTTGAGTTTGGAAGGGATGAAATAGTTGAAAAAAATAGTGCTCGTGGGTAGTAAATTGGTCTCGGGGCATTTTTAGACATATTTGTGACCACATAAGAGTGTTTGAGCCCTTTTAATAAAGCCGAAAAGCCTAAAAATGGATTGTCTTAATAAACCCTAATAGTGAGAGAGTGTGAGATTCGTAAGTCAATTTATAAAACCTATTCAAGTGGAGGACAAAAAAGGAAGCAATTAGTGAATCTTGGAATCCTAAATTAAGAACAAGTGTGGACATTCTTCATCAAACCCATCATCTATAACAAGAGATTTGGACCCTATAAACCCTTCAAGGCAAGTGATTAAACTTGCTAATATGTTAATTGCAAATTCCAATTAATATCAAAGTAAGTGTAGTAAGAACACATGATTTTGGGTTGGTTTGATATCGAAACTTGGGTTTCAATGAATTTAGATTTAAAATCTCTAGAGGATTTGGAAATATTACATGTTAACCGCCTATCTATACAGGGTGGAGGGTCTTGAATTGGTAGGTTTAGTCTGAATCTTAAATGGTATTAATGAGGTAAATCTGAACAGGTATTGGGTTTTTAGGTCATTAATGGCAGACAATTTTGGACTGACGAAGGGGGATGAGAGTGCCTAGGGTTGTTCGAACGACTTGGGTTTGGTTCGAGTGACATGCTTTTTCTTTTTGATGATGGGATTATTTCATCCGCCATTTCTTCCTTCCCCTATTTTGGCGGCGTTGGTTTGGAGGCAACAACACAAATAACTATAAAAAAAAAAAAAATTTGGTTAGAACTTCCTTTGTTTATAGGACTATACATCATCTTTAAGAAAAAAATACTCTAACAAGAACAATAATAATAGCTCATCTTGAGAAACATATAAAAAATATCATTTGTTTAACTCAATTTGTGAAAACAACAACAATACATCAATAAAAGAAAATTAGTTTGCAATTCACAAACTTAATTACATATATACATTTTCACCCAAACCTCCAACCAATCAAATACTGTATTAACAAACTTAATGCAACGTATTTAATTTGTCTATCATAACCAATTCAAGTGAGTAACGTCAGGATAACTGAGAAAAAGCTGTTATCTCTGCAATTGCTTCAACTTGGGATACGTTTTAAAAGAAATTTATGAATTCAAGATTTATCTCAGAAGGATATTCAATCAAGTTAACTGCTTCATTTTTTTTAAACCACGATTGACCCTCATTACATATCTCATACTGAGGTTTAGTCTAGTTGCCCGCTTCATTTTTAAACTTATCTTTGTCCCACTTCTGCATAACTTGTGTGAGCCTTTTTAGCTTAAAAACAAATTTGGAATGCTCTGAATAATAGAGAGACCCTAACAAAACAATAAATTCAAAAACAATAGTATTTATTATGATATGATTTATTACCATTATCTGGTCTACATTTAACCAATTAGTGTAGTATCGTACCCTACCACCAATTTCCACTCGAAGGGCTACCCAAGTCATCTGCTCCCACATCTTTACTGAACTGGTGAGAATAAAAAATAATTTTTGCATACACAAATTCAAAGTTCATCATCCAAAATATTGTATGGTGTCCTTCACAAATAATCAAATTTAGCATCACAAGACTTAAGTTATTCAAAATAAACAACTTTAATATAGGAATATTGAAACATACTAACAACCTCTTCATGACAATTAAACTCATATATTCACCGCTACTATGAATAGAGGATAATTAGGGTCATTATTATTGCAAACTTCTCCTAATATTGCAAGTAATAACTAAATATTATTGCAAACTTCACCTAATATTGCAAGTAATACATAAACTATGGAACTAAATTCAAGTTCCAATCATATTGGGGGTGGTGGTGGGGTTGGGGATGACAAACAAATGGAATACTTCATGGAGTTTTGTGAAAAAATAATAAGTTGAACACTATAAAAAACCATTATGAAGTTGACATCACTCGCTAGAAAAATAGTATGAAATGAAGATATATGATGTATATTTGGTTGATAGCATAATGTTTATATGTATAATCAAACATAGTACAGTAAACTCATAAACTATGAAAATACATTACTGATCAGAGAACATGTCAAACATACTTGACTTTTCAACAACAAAAAAAACTACACTATGTCAAAATCTTGTAAAAACAAAATTTCTAAAAGAGACAACAATTTCAATACATTGTATTTTCTAGTACAAATGTCATTATAATAGAAATGTTTATTTAAAATGGATATGAATATTTCAAGATTGAATCGTTTAACTTGAGTCGAAGATTCAAATCCTTGTTGAAGCCCTATGTTTACTTTTAACGTTTATATGAATACCATTCATTTGAAAGGATGACAAGTTAAGTGAAATACTGTAGCAATATAAATTCAGCGGAATATAAAATTTCAAAATTTCATTTGAAAATACGTATTAATGTCATTGGTATTTAAAAGGGGAAACAAAGTAAATAAGACTACTGCACGATATTAATGCTCCAGCATAGTGTTTTTTTCCCGATGTGTAACCAAAGTTTCGAAGCAGAGCTAATGAACACTGACTAATAATGTAAAAATTCCTAATGATTACTTAAGCATTTTACCAAACATTTGGAGGGATACTACAAAAATAACCAAAAACCAAGCATTAGTAGTTAACAATAGATAATTACATATAATAAATGATTTTATCGAAAGACATATTTTAGCAATTTAGAGGAAGAGGGGAAATACATATCCTGACCACTGTTCAGGGAAATATATAGTTAGATATAGAATGCAGGATATTTGTAATGCAAGAAGATGTTTGTGAAAGAAAATCGACCAAACGGGTAAAGATTGTTCACAAAATATTTTTCAAACACTTTACACACTATATATTTCAAAAACAGATTATACCTATAAAAACAAGAAACAGATTATTCTAGTTAAAACTAAAAAATAGTTAGAATAAATTAGGTACCATATTATATCTTTGAAAATATACAAATAAACACGAAAAATAGTGATCCCTGATAAGTAATCGAATCGAACAATTACTTTTTCATTTCCCTGGTGATCCCTAATACGTACAGATAGTGACTTACTATACTAGTTCAAAACAACTTCTAATATCGAAAAAAGGAATGTACCAAAAACCATCAGTGAAACTATCTACTTGATTAGGTTATGGGGAAGGGATAAAAAATATGATGAAGAAGATGTAGAATCACACCTACTTGTTTTTGTAAATAAACCAAAAAGTATTACCAACGAAGGCGTTGAATCTTTGAACCACAATGATGAATTGACTTGTAATTCATAAGGAATATTGATGTTAAGAGCGATATGAAAAATTAATAAACTAATATCACTTGAATGTTATATACGCATTCCGTCCCTGCTATTGATGCCTCTTCATTTATGTCGTGCTACTCATCCTTACAAAAATCCTTTCTTGAATCTTGATTTTTTGAGGGGAAACAAATAGTGCACCTACATATGAACAATATTTTATCTAAAAAATTCTAGAGAAAAAAAACCTACGCAGAGATTTATCTTCAAAACGAACCAAAAATAAAGCATAAACACGAAAATTCCTTAGAAATTATCATCAATAAACTATTTCTTAGAAGTCGTGTGTGCGTTTAAAAGATAGGGAACGATTGAGAGCATAACATTGGCGGTGTTTGTGGATGAATACAACCCCTTTGTTGTGGCAAAGTAAGCCTTCGTCGTTGAGAGGGAGAAGAAATAGGGTTTTGATTATTAGAGACTTTTGTATTGGAAGCTAGGTGAAGATCAAATGAAAGTAAAAACAGAGTGGGACTGTAACAAGGGTTAAAACATAGTTGCGTGACTTCTGATCTTGTCATGAGTTTCTTGCATTGATGGAGTAATGATAGACACTAGTTGTCTTAAGTCTTCATATAGTATTAAAGAAAAATTTATGCCTTATATTATAGATATGTCCTTATATAAATATGGGACATGAACATATCTACCTTCAGTGTCAAGTTGGTACTCGATCGATAAGTCTGGAGGAGTTCTTTACCAAATGGACATAAGAAAAACACATATAAGGACCCTACATTGTGTACTATTTCAATGTCCATATTGTCGATGATGATAATAGATCTGGATATCCCATTAATATTATCATAAGTAGTGCTACAGAACTTAATGCAAAAAATAATGACCAACACTACCCCTAGCCCACATGTGCTAAAGTGTGCTACAGTTCAAAGACATATGCAATCCCGACTAATAGGGCATCATTGAATACGAGTATGATCACAAAAATTAATAATCACATATACGTAACAAACAATATGTATAGGTAATTTTCCCATTAACTATTGCAACTAGGTTTTTTAACTCTCTAGATAGCACTCTTGTCTGAAGACTTAACACCCTAGTTAATTTTTAAATTCCCTAAATAATGATTAACAATACAAACTATTCCACAATTCTTATTCCATAATTCTAAAAATAACGATATCAATGCACGATTTGAAATCAGTTATAAGCACAAATCCATGACATGGATTCTAGTAATAAAATTTCTTACTAAAATGATATTAATTTTGTGTTTGTCACTAACAAGTTTAATTCTCAAAACACAACCATTGTCCAATTATTCCAAAACATTCCTAGATTAAAATCCATTTGTTTTCAATCTACAAATTAACTTTTAACTCAGAATTAGTACTAGAAAATATGCGTACGAATCAATAATCAAATTAAAATTAATTTAGTAAGAATATTCATGCCTTAAACTGATGATGTGAGCTTCCTATATTGAACCTTACTCCCTACCATCTTTTCCAACCTTGGTAACTTCCTCCAAATGGTTATGGATGCTAGTTTAACTTTAATGTGGATGGAATATGTGTTTATGTTGGGTTATTAACTTAATTTAAACCTTAATCAACTATATTCCAATAGCCCCCAATTTTGCACCCCCAAAGGATCTCAAAATAATACCCATATTGGTCCAAAATCTCCCCTAAGGGTATACCTATCCCCTAGGCCAAACTTAAGAAGTTTGAAATGCCTTAATGAATCCCTAAATCACTCTGGAATGCACCCAAACAATGTATTCTAGAATTTACACATTTTATGTTATTTAATCTTGACATAATATTAATTCAATTAACACGCAATTTAACAATCTATTAATATACCCATTTGGCATAAATGAATCAAATAATCGTGCATATCACATTCAAGCATTTTATTTGTTTAAAATTTTATCAGTTTAATATTTATAAAAACACGGGGTGTCATAGTAATATATTTCACAGTTATATAATTATTATTCCTCATTTTTATACATTCATGGAGCAAATAACAGTTCAGTGCTACTGGGCACATGTGCTTAAAACTAGACAAAAGTTTAGGTCATTACAGGGTCAAAACCTTCACTACAATTTTGGTTTGTTTTAAAGTATTTTGTAATATAGTAAGAGGTTAGGTCATATATGTCTAACTAATAAAAAATTTATGTTAAGTGCTTATTTTTCTTCTCGAGGTAAGGCTATTTTAAATGAGTTTAGAGATATTGAAAAATTAACACTTTCAGTTGAACAATAATTGTTTAAAAAAATGTTCACGTGACCAAGATAATATTATCTGAATCTCGATTGGAGTCGGTTTGTTGTATTTGTTCATTTCTTAATATTTATTTATTTATTTATTTATTATATGTGCAATATTAGTATTGTGAATGCAAATTATTAAAAGATATTTGTTGTTTTCCATTCCTAATTGAAAAAACGTAGGCATTGATGTTGTCATATTAGTGTGTTGGATATCAAACATTGTATGTCTAATTTGTTCCTCTCAAAAGTTAATTTTCGAAAAAGAAGATGGCATTTTCGGATGGGAGTTAGACCAATATTCAAGTAAATATATGGATTTTTACACACTATAAAGTTATTTTTTTGTTAAATGGATAGCATTAAAATTAGTATTTTGGTTCCATATCGATATAGGTGTAGAAAAAGAAAATACAAAGTTTTTTAGAATACACCGGTTTTAGAGTTATGTTATGTATGTTATAGTAGAATTGCTCCTACTATATAAGCTTTACTATACCATTGAGCATGAACAATTGTTAACCTCTTCACAATTTAAGTATATGTTTCCTGAAATCAAGTACTCCATTCACTTGTGCAATTTGGACACTCTCAACCTTTGGTACTTTGGTCTTTAATAGAACACGTATGTACAAATATTTTTATGTTTACTTTGTGAATAGGTAGTGGGAATCTAGTGTGTTGATATTTTCCTCTTCAGTTTTGTTTTTCAAAATGTATCGGGTTGGTGATATAAGAGTGAGAGATTGGCTTTATAGTCAGGGAGCACAACTTGAAGCGTATCACTACTATTATGATGCAATATTTATGAAGTTACATATTTTATGCATATTTGTACCCTTTTGGTTTAGGAAAGAACATTTATTTTTTCATTTACATAGCTCATCAGAATGAGACTTTATCATTGTTTTTTTTCTATATAGGCTTTATACAAAGGTTTAATTTGTTTTTCTCAGATGTATTTATGAGTTTTGTTGAATTAGTTTTATTTTTCTAGTGCATAAATTATGTTATACTTTGTTTGTTTGGGCATTTTTCCTAAAACAAAACTGAAAGAAACGCTGCGTCATTATTAATGTAAATGTTGCAGAAGGTGTGAAAGAGGGTAAAATTGATTGACATTCTTAGATATTTTTCATAATCTTAAGATATTTTGGATCCTACTGATGGTTCACTTATTTGGGCTCCACCTAAACATCTTTCAATGTCTTTAACTCTTATTTTAGTAGGATTTTAGGTTTTAAGATCATTTCCCAGAGGTAAGTCTTTTTATGTAAATAATGAGAACATTCATTTCTTTTTCAACATTTTTATTATTACCAATTGTCACCATTGTGCCATTTGTAAACATGTGAAGATGGATGTGAAACACCAGTTGAGCAAGAAAGCTCACTATTTTAATTTACTAGAAAAAAAGATATATGGCATCGAAAATTCATATGAGGGCATTATGGTGATATGTTTGGGGTTCATCTATCAAGAATGAATATAATTATAGTTGTTTATTTATTATGAGTAATTCTACGGTCATCCGTAGTTATATCGGGTTTGTGCTAGATGTTATTATCTAAAGCTAATATATGGATTTATGTGTCTTAGCGAGTAATCACCAATAAATAAGTACTTAAAAATAAAGAGATTGTCGCTTTCATCATGCATATGTGCTGAATTTATTTATGAATGGAACATAAAATCTACTTGACTTTCCTAACTAATAACATGAGCAAAGCATCCTGAACATGGGCAAAAAGCACGATAGTTTATTTAAGAGTATGGTGTAACAAAGGATGCAAGCATGAAGGTTACCCAACTCTTAGTGCCAATAGTCAAAGGATATCGGGTATAAATGCAGTGGGCCTTGAGGAGACATTTGACGAAGAAGAGTCGGGAGTATAGAGACAAATTTTACTCGGACCACTGAGGAGGGTATTCTGTGTTATAGATAAGGGGTGACCAACTGTCGTAAATTCATCAACAAATATTTTTCTTAATGGAGAAATCAAGAGACATACATGTCTTTTTGGTGGGGGTTGTTGAGATCATATGGATGTTTAAAATACGAATGTTGGAAGGATATGGAAGTGGAGACCTAAAATGACCCAAAGTTCTTTAAAAGTTTAAGGTTCTACTGCTATAGGTAACTGTTTTTAAAAGATAAGAAATGTGGGTGCTCATAGAAACCAGGTACTTCCATTTCGAGAAACAAAATACGGGGTTTGGTTGAGGCTGACTTTGTCCTTCAATAATAATAGTTGATGGAGGAGCCGAATTAGATCTGTTAATGAAGCCAGAGGTCTTATCCATTGATTATTTATTTCATTGAATTTACATTGGGATTAATTATGATCATATGGTTGGCTATGATTTTAACTTATTGATGATTTTGTTCATTTAATTTCTCCAAATTGCTTGACACTAGTGTTTGGAGAACAACTCGTAAAACCATTCACCTAACACCACCAGAGTAGTGAAAACATGTTTGCGGTGGCATTCACATATCCCAACAGTAAAAAAGTCATTGTAAAAGGACATGATAATCAATGCTTTCAAGGCCCGATAATCAATGCTTTCAAGGCCCGATAATTTTTGCATCTATTGTGAATACACATCTCGACATGTTTACAGCATAGTCAAATGGATACTTAATTGATTTAAAAAATTCACAAAACTCCTCTCTCTTATTTGGTGTCAATGTGTTTATTGGTGGGGAGTTGACAAATGACGCATTGCGATGCCTTTGTATGTGTAGTTTTGCCCTCATGCCAGCGTCTTGAAAATCAAAATGTTGTTTCTTCGTGTCCTTGTCCTTTCAATCAATGTTTAGTATATTTATAAGAAGACTATCACATATATTATCCTCTATGTACGTCATCTGTATGTTTTATTTGTCCTATTTTGTTTTACTTGGTCATGATTGTTTTTCTCATTGCTCAGATGCTTCCCATACTTTATACTTTATAAGAAATGAAATTTATTGTATATTTTTCCCCTAGTAAGTCTAAGGACCGAGTTTGTTGCTTGAGTGGTGCTATGGGTACCAAATAACTCTCCCAAATCTCCCCTAAATAGCATTGATGAGTTGTGCCCTGGCAGGACCCATAGCATAAGGTATAACACTTAAAGCTATTTGGGGGATGATTTGGGGGAGTTGTTTGGGACACATAGCATTTTCCTTGTTGCTTAAACATACCATTAAATGCCTTACTCCCTCACCCGGATCAGTTCTAAGGCAGGTAGCATGGATGGCCAATATAACCAACTTACTTTTTAAACATTAATATAATGCTTCTTTCTTACATGGGGGAGAGGCAAGATAACCTTTCGAACTCTACATGACAAGTTACCATCTGCTCTAAACTCGTTTACCGTACACATTATAACTGAATATATTCAAAACAACAAATATTGTCTGAGGAATCATAGCTCAGTACACCACTTTCCCACAACGTATTCAACTACAAAAATAACGGTTTCAAATAAACATTAATCTCTATTCTCGGGGCATGCGTTTCGGGAATAAGTAAAGACATCATGAAAAATGGGTCCTTCATAAAGTTCCACAAATGCAAATTGTATGGCATCAGTAGTATAGGCCATATGCTATAAGAGGTACTCATGTTTTCAAAAGGTTTAATCCATCAATGGCCAGGCTGAGCCTCACATTATGTGGCCCCTGGGAAAACATTGATCAAAGACCTTCCATTCATCAATATCGACTAGATGCCTCTATATCCCATCGTCCACACACTTATTACTATGCCATCTTATGTACGCAGTTGCCTTCCTTAACATGAACAATCTTTACAACCACAATGTCAATAGGAAATAGTTTAATACCTTATTAGGAATCTTCTTACCATTAGAATAATTAAGCTTATGTCTATACTCCTAACATATCGAACAATTTTCCAAACTACCATTATCCTAAAAAATAATAGCACAATCATATAGACTTGCATTTTTGGTCGTTATCCCAAGCCCATTTATTGGCTTCATAAATTGACTATTAAACCAAAATTATCTTCTGGTAACATTTCTAATAATACCTGCATCATCATGTCAATTGACTTATTGCTCCACTTACCCATAACTTTCAAATGAAATAATTTAATCAAAATTTTAATAATGTACACTTTCTACAACCTCTAATATTTTTCAATTTTCACACCTCTTCCCTTTCTGATGTTTTCAAATAATATGACACATATCAAATCCCCCTAATCACGGTCCATGTAACCCCCTTATAATAGTCTTCCACTAATTTAGGGAATGCGTAATCATCTTCATCTTCATTGTCTTCCGTTTTAGTATCATTTTTTAGGAAACAGACTCCCCATGGTGCACCAAGTTCATATAACATTCCATCATGTGTGTGCTAATAATGGTTATACTAGTCATTACAGTGCCATTCGACAATATCATTTTTCTCACTTTAGCCATTGCTCTATCAACAAAAGACTTTCCGTTCACAATATAGCTCACATACTATGTGCTTACTTGCCATCAATCACTTGTCGGCCTCCTCCACAAAAACATATAACTAAAATGCATAACCACAAATGATCAAATTGTTTTCTACTTAGAACTAGTTTATATTCTTTTCCTTTTGAATAAAAGAAAGAAATGTCTAAAACAAAGATTCTACTATGTTCCCAAAATAACAACAACCACAAAATTAGTTACAATGCCACATGAATTTAAAAATTTAATAACAATACTCGATTAGTATTTATAATGCCAAATTAAGTTCATACTCATAACAAACCCACTCAGTAAATAGCAACACTAAATCAATTCAATCATCAACTAAAAATATAATTAAAATTAACAAAAAAAATACCAATTGATTTCAAGCTCCAGAATTACAATACCCAATCGATATATGTGATGTCAAAATATGTAAAGCCCTAGAGCATTCTTTCAAAAAGTAATAAACATTTTTTAATTTTAAATAAAAGCACTAATGTCGATTGGGTAGTGTTATTTTGGACAAAAGGAAATAAATTGAGGGGCACTGAAATAAATGGGGCAGGTAGTTCAAAACAAGGTAATATGGAGGGTCGTTAGGTACAGAAGTGTATAGTTTTGATTTGTGTGTTTATATGGGTCTACCCCCCCCCCCCCCCCCCACATATATATATATATATATATATATATACTAAACTAGAAAATTGGTTTAATTCAATCCCTAAAATTTGGATTAATTTTGATCAAATAATGAATAATTTTAACAAACATTATAATTGATCCTCTGATGTGTGTGTTAAGAACACTACATGTCTACATCTATATGCTTATATTTGTCTCTGTGTGTGTGAGTGAGTGAGTGAGTGAGTGTGTGTGTGTGTGTGTGTGAGAGAGAGAGAGAGTGAGAGAGAGAGAGAAAGGGAGAGAAACTTAGCATTTTGGCGAGGGTCCTTCAGGAGGGAAGTAGAGAGAAGGAGTGAAAAAAGGTTTAGTATAGAAAGGATTGAAATATTTTAATACAAAAAATAAATTAAAATATTTTTGTCATAAAAACTATTTTGTTCCTAAAGTTTACCATTTTTCAACACCACCAGCATATGTCATAAAAAGTAGTTTGACATTTGGAAACATAATTGGATGTTGCCAAAATTTCAAATAGATTTTTTTGGTACCAACAAGGATATTTTGTTGCAGAACAATTACTTTACGCAAAAAAATGGATGGTGTTGCTAATATTATTTTGAATCTTGCAATTTCCTCTTGTGAACACATGTCATACGATTTAAAATAACTAAAATAGCGTATTTGAGTTTTCTTTACCATAACAAATGTCACGGTGTAGAGCTAACAACCTTTGAATTCAAATAAATAAATGAACACTAAAAAATATTTTAAATGACCACTGCCAAATATTTCAAACAAATCATGTTATTTTTTTTACCATCACTATAGTATACAAAACAAATGAAAGAACACAATTTTTTTTTTAAAAAGACAATATAAAGAAGGGTAAAAACACAGAATGAAATAATAATAATAAACATGCCAAAAAAGGCACAACGAATGTACATGAAGGAGAAAACTATTACATCCTTATAAAAATGATATAGGGACTCCTAAAAATGATTTGTATGCCTTCAATTGATACTCATGTGACAACGGATTTGAATATGATGTAATAGAGTGACGATATGAGAATCAAATACGCGACCTTATATCAAATTTATATTTCAAATGAATTTTAATATTTAAGAACTAAAGTTACTCTAAATTTACGTTATCGTTTGAACAGATCTAAATTTTTTGTAGAAAAATAAAAATAAAAATAAAAATCTAATAATGCTTTGCGCATAGGTAACTAGTATTGGGTGACTGCATGTAAGATTTAAATGGCTTGTACCATGGGGTGGGCCCTACCATGCTACAATCATGTATTGATTGTCCTGCGTTTTAGACTAAATATAGGATACATTGTTTACTTCTCACGAGGTAATACGTGTACTTTCTTTGGACAAAGAATTGGCTCGACTATGGGTAATATGGTCGGCTCAAGTACAAATGTGCTCAACTAGGCAGAATTATTTATCGCCTTCACAATTTCAACATGATAGTTATCAACAACGTTAGTTAATCCCATCAAAGTCGACCTTGCTCCAGTTACATCACGTGATAGAATACAAGCAATTATGTTTATCCCACTTGCGTACATAAAGAAGTTATGTAATATTCTGCCATTATTATGCTCTAACAAACTCATTATTGTATGCGTCTTGGATTGGAAAAAAGTCTAACTACCTTACCTATAGAGGCACTCCACATGTCCTAGTAAACTCACTCTCTCTCTCTCATAACAACCTAGAAATTGCACTCAATCCCACAAAATAAGGGATCTAAAATTGTGATATAGAATGATAATCCATAATAACATGGAGATAAATTTTAGATATTGTAATCATTCTCTCATTATTATTTCTTGCTGAGATACATTCTATCAATAATACATATGTGGATGTAGGCACTTCATAACCTCGAATGATGTAAGTCCCTAGCTTTATTCTTTATCTCTTATTTCTCTGTACTCATAAGAAATTGGCATGTTAATAGTGATAATGTTACCTCTTGCCTCATATAGATATATGTAATACTGTTATCGATAACTGGCTCTAGAAAACACAAGGTGATTAAATTTTGATTCACAACATAACATGAGTTGATCCATACACTATGAATCCCAAGACGATCGTTCATATCGGCCAAAAGAAAACTCGCCTCTCATAACAATCGCTTATGATGATGAATAGTCTTTTTTCTTATGAAAGGCCATATATGTTGGAGAGAATGAGTAGAGGGACAAAATTTGATTATCTAGGACAACGTAAAATGGGAGGGCAATCACACATATGGCTCAAAGGACATGGAAAATGTAGAAAATATCCGATAAGGTGTATCACAAAGAGAACATAATGCTGGTCGAGTTTGGGATGATGGCCGACCAAAATCGAGTAGACTTATAAGGAAGAGATCTCTTTTGAAAGATGATGTTGATCAAGAAATATCATAGAAGTTTAAATTGAGTAGGTAGACCAACCCTGGGAGGGATCAATGTAATGACTAAAAGATCATTTAGAAAAGATAGCCAAACGAAAGAATCTTTTGCAGATAGGTTTCGTGAAAGGATCTCGATTCACCCCATTAACCGTGATTTATCTGATTCATGCAACATTCAAACCAGTAATTATTGCCCTAAGGCATTACGAAAAAATTGTCCCAATGTTACACGTGCTACAATATCAATCTATCAATGACATATTCTGGATCCCCGATGAAATGTGTTACCAACAATTTCAAGGTAGGATAATCGGATCGGAACTAATTTGTTACAAAATTTTAATATGCGGTGTGACACCCCGCCTAATTAAATACCGGCTGATCAGTCCTTTATTAAATTATAATCAAGGCGAAAGGTTGGTTCATTCTAAGCATCATTGTCGTAAAAATAACTTTTCCCACTAAACACCCTAATTAATTAAGCTAAGTGACAAATACCATTTTTAAGACATAAATTTCAATTTCAATTGAAAATCAATATTTTTACAGCTTTACATAATTCCTAAAGTAAGAATCATCCAACAAATATACGGGAACAAACAATCCAATTAATTAAACATCCAACAAATTGATCCCAACATTAGAACTTAAAGGAAAAACATCCTGACAGTAATAAATTCATAAGTATAAATACTGGAAATAAATGAATTGCAATATTTGATGAACAACTGAATAATGGAAAAAGGCGACAAAATGCCCAACTGAATGAATAGTGCTAGGAGTGGAATCAACAATGAGGTCGTCTAAGCAAGAGGCCTGCAACTCCCACCTAAGCTGCAGCGCATTCCTTCCAAAGGATCCTAAGCAAGACGCCCCTGTGGCTGGGGACCTATAATATATACATATATATACAAGAGAAAAGAGAAAGTAGCAAACGGGTCAGAGCTCGATTGTAAAAATAGTTTAAAATTAGTTTAGCAAGTATTTAAAATGTTTGCTGGCTAACGCAACAACATATTAGTGCGACACTCCCTTGAGAAATTCTCACCTCTCTTCTAATGTGCACACCTTCCGAACTACTCTTTCCAACAGGTTAACTTATCTTATATTAAGTTACTCGTAAGGTTTCAAACCGACAAATTCAAATGTTTAAGAGGTTAATTTTTATTTAATAGTAAAGTTCTCGTTTAAACCTTATTTGATAATAAAGTTTCTCAGTAATATATTATACTTTTCAAACACTTATTCCCAAGTTGAAATAATTTATTCATTTCTTACATACCATAGTCACATCAGGAAATTCCCAAATTACAGATTTAAATATATATATAATAAATACTCACAATATATACATATTCTTCTAACGGCACCCCCCATAACAATTATGGTGCGGCCATACTCTACTATCCTGTGCCCATATCACTCGTACTAATGGGAATACAAGTTCGGAATCACTTTCGAACTGTATTAACACAAAACACATACAATATTGAGGCGAAGCATAGTCCCAAGTCTCTAAGAGGTCAGCACACACCCTCTCGTCTCTTAGGACCGTCTGACTATCGATTCGATAGCCTATACCGAGGATTTCTATCTTCTAGGGTACGAGTCAATATCCCCCATAAAGGTCCCATCGAGATAAGACTGTCCCAACGCGGTAACCTCAGGGATAGCAAGTAGCGCGGGCATGATTTTCACACGTATATAGTATATGCATAAACACAGTCATATAAATATACTACTATTACCATATCAAATTTAGGTGCACTCTCACAACCCATGATTATGACATTTATCCTTATTACTCATTATTTAGTCATCACGTATAACGGTTTGTCTCTTATTCATTTTATTTTCAAGATTTAATTTATTCCAACTCACTTCTCATCTCTCGAAGTATTTCCTTTACCTAAGTACAATTTCAGCAAACCCTCACTCACCTTCTAATCCAACTCATTGAGATTTTGATTTTTAAGTCTACGCACGTTAGATTTCTTAGGTATGGATATTCCCCATTTATCCTTCATTTTTCCCATTTCATTAAAGTTCCACTTAACGGGGTAACCCTGACCCTATTGGTCATTTTTATGTTTCCTTATGTCCTAATAACATTAATAAAAATTTATTATGCATTTAATCGGATTAAGTCAACCCAAGGAAAATCTTATTTCTCCCAGAAGGGGTCGATCGATCGATAGAAAGGGGTCGATCGATCGAACCGTCGATCGATCGATGCTCTTGGCTCGATTGATCGATCAAGCAGGTATGGCGAAATCTGCAGAATACCAGTTACGGGTTCTATCATCCAAAATCATCCAAATCCAAATTTTTAACTCGCAAACTCCCAGAAATTTATACCACAAGCATTATAAACCCAAATGAGCAATACTCTATGTAAGGTATGCGAGTTTTCATCAAGAATCATGGATTAAGAGGTCCAAAATCTATATAATTTGCATGAACCCTAGAAATTTCTTTAACTTAGTTCTTCTTATTCTTTTTCTAGAATTTCTACTTCCAAACAAATTTAAATTCGTGGTTCAACCTCTACATGTGAAGGGTACTTCCTGATTAATGTTTATATCTCTACAGCATGCGATTTATAACCTCCAATATAGTTTTTCTTTCAGAAAAACTCATCCTAATCAACCCTAAACTAATATGAATGAAGCATTAACTAAAATAAGAAAGATAAATACTTGCCTGGGAATTTTTTTTTCTGGTTTGTGGCTGAAATCAGTGTGGCTGTGATCCTTGTGGCGTGATATAGTGTTTGGCGGCGACGGCGGTGCAAACGGAGGAGTTCTTGGCCTAGAACTCTTGTGCAAGCTTTCCCTTTCCTTCTCCAATGGCAGTCTCTTGCTTTTGGTTGAGTTAAACGTAGAAGAGAACCCTAAGAATCTGATATAACCTTAGAATTTTCGTCGATTTTTAGGCCCAAAAATGTAAAATGTTCAAAACGCCCTCCCGGGGTGTTACTTAAGCCTAAAAATGCCCCGAGACCAAACTAAACCACCGGGTACATTATTTTGACTATCTCGACCCTTCCGGACACTTTTGCGTACTCAAAATGACCATACGGGTGATTTATAATTTATTCCCTTTTATTAATCAACATTTAGTCCCGACACGACACGGGCGCGTCCTGACTTAAATTTCCAACATTGTCATTTTATTCACTCGTGACATTTTATAGAACAAATATTATATATTACTTTTCTCATTAGTAATATTCAACAAGCTTCCATTAATTACTAACTCTCGTCACGTTTGGAATTATAAAAATAATTAATTTTCGGATTTATATTAAATTAATAACTCACATTAAATTTAATAAATCCCCAAATTTAGAAAGCAAAAAAATACGTGGTATTACATACTTCCCCCATAATAACGGAATTTCATCTCAAAATTTGGAAAATAAGGCATACCTGGTAAGAATAAAGCTGGGTATCTCTCGCGCATATCTGACTCGCGCTCCCAGGTGGATTCCTCCACATTATGATGCTCCCACTGGACCCGTACAAGTGGAACTACCTTCAACCTCAATCTCCTTTCGCTATGGTCTAGGATAGCCACTGGTCTCTCCTCGTAAGAGGTTTCGGGCTGTAAATCTATCTCCTCAATCGTGATATGAGTATGGTCCATGTCATCCCGAAGGTATTGTCTCAACGACGAGATGTGGAATACATCGTGAATGCGATGTAAATGCATAGGCAGTCCCAACCTGTGTGCTACCGGCCCAATCCTCTCGATAATGGGAAATAGTCCCACGTACCTCGGGGACAATTTCCCTTTCTTCCCGAACCTCATCACTCCTTTCATAGGAGATACACGTAGTAAAACTTGGTCCCCCACATTAAACTCTCGAAAGAATCGTTTCGTATCGGCGTAGCTTTTCTGCCCGTCTTGAGCTACTCGAATGCCACTCCTGATAATCTCAATCCTCGCGGAGGTTTCCTAAATCACCTCTGGTCCAAGAAACTTATTATCCCCCACCTAATGACAAGGCCTGCCATACAAAGCCTCGAACGAAGCCATGCCAATCGTGAACTGATAAGAGTTATTATAAGCGAACTCTACCAGTGGAAGATGTGGCTCCCAACCTCCTCCAAAATGAATGACGCACATGCGTAGTATATCCTCCAACATCTGATTAGTACGCTATGTTTGTCCATCTGTCTGGGGGTGATAGGTTGAACTCAACCTCGGCTCCATACCCATTGCCTCCTGGAAGCTCTCCCAGAAATGTGACACGAAGATCTTATCTCTATCTGACACAATATTCAGGGGCACCCCATGTAATCTCACAATCTCAGCAATGAACAACAGAGCATACTGACATGTGGTATAGTCCATCGGCATCGGTAAAAAGTGAGCCACCTTGGTCAAACGGTCCATAATTACCCAGATGGAGTCGTGGCCCCGTTGTGATGTAGGAAACCTAGTAATAAAATACATAGAAATACTGTCCCACTTCCACGCGGGTATTTCCAATGGATGAAGCAACCCCGACTGTTTTTGGTGCTCTACCTTTACCAGCTGGCAGGTAGAACACTTGGACACGAACTCAGCAATGTCCTTTTTTCATCCCACTCCACCAGTATTGCCGCATCATATCCTGGTACATCTTATCTCCCCCAGGATGTATAAAAAATTGGAACCCATGAGACTGGGTCATTAGTGCATGACGTAAGTCTGCTCCTTCTGGGACCAGTAATCTCCCATTAAACCTCAAACCCCCATCAGAACTAACAGAATAGGACTCAGCACCCTCAGCTAAAAGTCGTACAATCTGCTCCAGGAAAAATGTGTCTGCGATCTGCGCTTGTGTCACCCTCGTAATAATATCGGGTGTCATTGTCATAACATATATGAAAGAATGGGCTACTGCGTCCTGGTGACCCAAATCTTTCCACTTTGCTTTCCAGATGTCTACTACATCATCTACCGGCCTATGGCTCAACGCATCGACGACCATGTTGGCCTTTCCTGGATGGTACTGTATGTCGAACTGATAGTCCTTCACAAACTCTAACCACCTGCGTTGACGCATGGTCAACTCTCGCTGAGTGAGCAGGTAATGTAGTGACTTGTGGTCCATGAACAAGAGAAATTTCTCCCCCAATAAATAGTGCCTCCATATCCTCAATACAAAAACCACCGCTGCCAACTCTAGGTCGTATGTGGGGTGATTCTTCTCATGCAGCTTAAGCTTGCGAGAGGAAAAAGTTATAGCCTTATCCTCCTGCTAAAGTACTCCCCCAAGTCCCCGTAAAGAGGCATCAGTGTAAACCGGATACTCCACGCCCGGCTTAGGTAAAACGAGTACCGGTGCTGAAGTAAGCTTGTTTTTCAGCACGTCGAAGGCCAATTGACAAGCATCGTCCTAAACATATGGTACCCCTTTGCGAGTCAGGTTCATCAATGGACCCGCTATTTTGGAGAACCCTCGAATGAATCTCCTGTAGTATCCAGATAATCCCAAGAAACTACGTACTTTCGTCGGTGTCGTGGGTTGTCCCCACTCCCTCACCGCTGATACTTTACCCAGGTCAACTTGTATCCCCTATTCAGAAACAACATGACCTAAGAACTACACTTCTTGTAACCAAAACCCGCACTTCTCGTACTTAGCATACAACTGATACTCTCGTAGACTCTGAAGAACTTGCCTCAAGTGCTCGGCATACTCTTCCTCAGAGTGTGAATATATTAAGATGTCATCTATGAAGACGATGACAAACTGATCCAAGAACTCTCTGAAAACTCGGTTCATCAAGTCCATGAATACGACTGGAGCATTTGTGAGTCCAAATGGAATCACTCTGAACTCATAGGACCCATATCTCATCAAGAAAGCAGTCTTTGAAACATCATGCTCCCTAATACGTAGCTGATGGTACCCTGACCTCAGATCTATCTTCGAAAAAAATTTGATTCCCTCAGCTGGTCGAACAGATCATCGATTTGAGGCAACGGATACTTGTTCCATATCGTGACCTTGTTCAGTTCTCGATAGTCCACACATAGCCTCAGTGAACCATCTCTCTTTTTCATAAACAAAATTGGAGCGCCCCAAGGTGAGGTACTCCTGCGAATGAAGTCCTGACCTAACAGCTGCTCTATCTGATCTCGCAACTCTCGCATCTCCGTCGGAGCTATATGGTATGGAGCGAGTGCTATAGGTTGAGTATCCGGTAATAAATCAATGATAAAATCTATCTCTCGACTGGGAGGTAGGCCTGTTATTTCTTGAAATACATCAGGATACTCACGAACAACTGGGATCGAGTCCAAGGGAATCATGACCTCCTTAGAGGTATCCTACTCTATGTAATACAAATGAGCGGTCGAGCCTCCCTCTGGGCGAGGCATCGACACTACAAACATCTCTTTCCCCAGAATGGAAAAGACAATACTCCCACCAAAATAATCTATCATGGCTCTGTAAGCTGCGAGCCAATCCATACCAATAATAACATCGTGCTCATGCATATCTAGGACTAACATGTCTTCTGGTAATACCAAGCTACCAATCTCTACTCCCACACCCCGGCATATAAAAAAAGTAGCGATCCATTTCCTAGTGGTGAGTTTACACACGTTACAGTGCTCTCTGCTGTGGCTAATAACCCTAAGGCCTTCGCAAAATGGGTAGCTATAAAACAGTGTGTCTCCCCAGTGTCAAATAAAACCCGACCCAAGGTACTATGGATAGGAAACATACCCTCAATCGCGGGTGGTGCATGTGGAGCTGCTGCCTGGTGGACATTATAGACATGTCCATATTGTAACTGCCCCTACTATACTGGAGAGGTCGGAATGGAGGGTATGGCTGGTACATGAGCTGGTGCTAGGAGGGCGGATGGAAAAAATGGCCTCTGTGGCTCATTACGGACCCCCTGCTGCTGTGGGGCCCTATCACCCTCTAGACACTCCTGGCGGTTATGGACATTCTTTCCTCACCCAAAACATCAGCCCTTGAAATTTCCTCCCCTTTGACCCTGCTGACCACGACCCTATTGGTTGTTACCACCCCTCCACTGGCCCTGATGAAAACGTTGTTGGCCCTGCTGCTGACGGTGTTGGCCTTGTTGGCCCTGCTGATTAGGCTGGCCCTAGTGACCCTGCCTGAATCCCCCAAATCCCTTATTGGAATCACCTTATCGGAACCGCTTGGCAGGGTCCCTCTGATGGGAACTCTGCTCATGCTGATGAGTCTGCCCCTGAGATGTCGGTGCTCCACTAGCACCACTACCCCCTGTCCTGCCCTGCTGGCAGGACTCTCCTTCTTGCTTACTTCCCTGCAGATGGAAGCATTGATCTTGGTAGTGTAGCAAAGCAGCATTGAGTACATCTGTGTAGGTACTCAGAGACAGATTCCCTATAAGGTGCTGACGGATCCTCTAAGCTAGCCCGTCCATGAATAATAGTATCTTCTTGCCCTCAGTGGGTCCCTCATCTGGCACTATAGTGAGAAGTCTTGTGAACTCCTTTTCATACTCAGTAACAGTAGAATTCTCATGTTTCAAGTTCAGTAACTTTCGCCTCATCTCAGTTTGTACGGTGGATGGAAAATACCTGCGGTCAAACCGCTCCCAGAATGACTGAATCGGGATAATATCCCTCTCCTCCAAGGTGGTGGTGGACTCCCACCACTGCAAAGCGGCCTCCACTAGCATAAAGGAAGCCAATAACTGTTTTTACATGTCTGTGAACTCATAGATACACAGATGCCTCTAGATATCTTTCTTCCATTGACTGACAATGATGATATCTGAACTACCCGAGAACTCAGGGGGATGCGCCTTCTGAATGGCATTAGTAACCCGCTCCCATGCAGAAGGAAGCTGTGCAGGTACTGGCGCCACTGCCTGAACTTGGAGTGGAGCCTGCTGTACTACTGGTAGTGCGGCATTCACCGCCTGAGCAACGATGGCGGCTACCTCATTTGCATTCATTATTCCCTGAGCCGGAGCTACTAGCTGCTCGGCTAGGGCATGCCTATCCTTTGGTGCACGTCTCGGAGGAATCTAAAATGTGAAGAAATTTATTAGTCTACAGTTATTATCAAATCTCAAATAGCTGAAGACGTATTCGTAAAAGCAAAAATACAGCAATCCTAAAATAGGGCTCTATTACAAGAACGCTAAGCTGAAAGCGGAGTACACCGTACCGATCCTAAGGTACTAGAACCTGATGCTTTGATACCACCTGTGACACCCCGCCTAATTAAATACCGGGTGATCAGTCCTTTATTAAATTATAATCAAGGTGAACGGTTGGTACATTCTTAGCATCACTGCCGTAAAAATAACTTTTCCCATTAAACACCCTAATTAATTAAGCTAAGTGACAAATACCATTTTTAAGACAAAAATTTCAATTTCAATTGAAAATCAATATTTTTTAAGCTTGACATAATTCCTAATGTAAGAATCATCCAACAAATATACTGGAACAAACAATCCAATTAATTAAACATCCAACAAATTGATCCCAACATTAAAACTTAAAGGAAAAACATCATGACAGTAATAAATCCCAAAGTATAAATACTAGAAATAAATGAATCGCAATATCTGATAAACAACTGAATAATGGAAAAAGGCGACAAAATGCCCAACTGAATGAATAGTGCTAGGAGTGGAATCAACGATGAGATCGTCTAAGCAAGAGTCCTGCAACTCCCACCTAAGCTGCAGTGCGTTCCTTCCAAATGATCTTATGCAAGACGACCCTATGGCTGGGCACCTGTAATATATACATATATATACAAGAGAAAAGAGAAAGTAGAAAACGGGTCAGAGCCCGATTGTAAAAACAGTCTAAAATTTGTTTAGCAAGTATTTAAAATGTTTACTGGCTAACGCAACAACATATTAGTGCGGCACTCCCTTGAGAAATTCTCACCTTTCTTCAAATGTGCACACCTATCGCACTACTCTTTCCAGCAGGTTATCTTATCTTATCTTATCTTAAGTTACTCATAAGGTTTCAAACCGACAAATTCAAATGTTTAAGAGGTTAATTTTTAATTAACAGTAAAGTTCTCGTTTAAACCTTATTTGATAATAAAGTTTCTCAGTAATATATTACACTTTTCAAACACTTATTCCCAAGTTGAAATAATTTATACATTTCTTACATACCATAGTCACAACAGGAAATTCCCAAATTCCAGATTTAAATATATATATATAATAAATACTCACAATATATATATATATATATATATTCTTCTAACGGCACCCCATATAAAAATTATGGTGCGGGCATACTCTTCCATCCAGTCCCTATATCACTCGTACTAAGGGAAATACAAGTTCAGAATCACTCTCGAACTGTATTAACACAAAACACATACAATATTGAGGCAAAGCATAGTTCCAAGTCCCTAAGAGGTCAGCACATACCCTCACGTCTCTTAGGACCGTATGACTATCGATCCGATAGCCTGTACTGAGGATTTCTATCTTCTAGGGTATGAGTCAATATCCCCATAAAGGTCCCATCGAGATAAGATTGTCCCAGCGTGGTAACATCAGGGATAGCAAGTAGCGCGGGCACGATTTTTACATGTATATAGTATATGCATAAACACAGTCATACAAATATACTACTATTACCATATCAAATTTAGGTACATTCTCACAACCCATGATTATGACATTTATCCTTATTACTCATTATTTAGTCATCACATATAACGGTTTGTCTCTTATTCCTTTTATTTTCGAGATTTAATTTATTCCAACTCACTTCTCATCTCTGGAAGTATTTCCTTTACCTAAGTACAATTTCATCAAGCCCTCACTCACCTTCTAATCCAACTCCTAGACATTTAAATTTTTAAGTCTACGCACGTGTGACACCCCGACTAATTAAATACCGGGTAGCTACTCCTTTATTAAATTAATTCAAAATGCCAAGTTGGCTCAGTTAATAGCATCACTGTCGAAAACATTTTAATATTACTAACCACGTAGTATTTAAAAAGCAAGTTGCCAAATTTTAATTTAAGTCTGATTAACATGCAACAAGTGTAATGAAGAAATAAATAACACCATTCACCATACTGAAGTAAAATGAATAACCATCACATAACAGTATATAAAGTCTGGAGGAAAAACTCCTCACTACAATCCCATAACTGAAATAAATAAACTGAAACAATACATGCTAAAGTCTGAAAACTGAAATGTAAAAGATGTCTCTAAAGAAATGGGCAACATGCCCTAAAACTGATAGATGATGACTCTGGAATCCAAAAGATAGAAGCGTCTACATGCAAATCCCTGTAGCTTCCACAAGCAGCTACAGCTCGTCACCTGAATGGATAGTCCATGCTTGGTGTCCTTGTGGCTGGGCACTTAAAAAGGTTTTACAAGAAAAAGATTTGAAAAGCAAACGGGTCAGAGCCCGAATGTGGAGTTATATTTTAAAAACCTGCAAGTGCTTTAAAAACATTTAAAACATTAAATGCAAAGTACATGTTAGGACATGCACTCACATTATATCCTCACCTCTCGTCTAACTGTGCACTCCTAACGCAAGTACCCATCTATAACTACCCATACTACTAGCTAAGTGACAACATATCTAGCTAGACTGCCAAAGGTCCTGCCCATAGTACTTGGTTCCATTTACATAATAATGCTCGTAATTAAATAGGGGTTTAACGTAAGCTCAAATACTCAATGTGCAAGATATATAACTATCAGTTAACTCGTTATATTTCTCGGAACGATACCATAATATATTTATACAACATTAACATGAAGGTTCCTATTAATTAGGTGTATATTATTCTCATCATATATATACAATACAAGCACCCCGCAACTAAGCTATAGTGCACACATACTCTGCTATCCATCCCAGTACATCACGTACATAAGGATCACATATTCCGAATCTCTCAGGAATAGTTCAGATAACACAAATCACAAATAGTGGAGGCGAACACAGTCACCATCACATGGGTCACGCATATACCTACGCTCCCATGATCATGCAGACTTATTAATATCACAATAAGTCCTTCTATGACCTATGTTCATCAAGGTACCAGTCTATATCCCCCCCGTAGTCACACAAGGATTAGAGGGTCCTAAGCGAACGTAACCTCCCGTGATAGCAAGTATGGTAGGTATGTCATACAAACAATCCATATACCAATACTAAGTAAACACACATCTTAGTAATACTGTATTTTAATCGTAGTACATATCGTATTCTCGTACTAAGTATAATTATCGCAATTCGTACTATTTCGGTTTGTAAGTATACGCGCCATAATTCATCCTCACATCGTAGTAGGCACTCATGTCTCAACCCAAATGGTTCATTGAATATAACTCTCGTATATGATTAACTCTTCTTAATAACCCAAAAGTCCCAAATCTAACCTCACATCGATAAAGGAAGGTCATCTATATCCTCGAACAAGTTTACGGGACTCCAAAAATCAAAACAATCCAAAAAGGACCAAACTGTCAACTCATTAGAAGTCTCGTTCGAACGAGGCTTCGAACGAGTTTGGACTGTCAGGTCGTTAGAAGTCTCGTTCGAACGAGGCTGTTCGAACGAGATCCCATTTCGTTCGAACGAACTGTCACTTCTAACGATATCTCGTTCGAAGGAGATATCGAACAAAATACCTTCTCGTTAGTAATGACTGGTCAACTCGTTAGAAGCTCGTTCGAACGAGTTCGTTCGAACGACCTGCGGGCTGCTTCTAACGAGATACCAGTTTCGGCCCAGATTTTTCCCAAATCGTTTTTCATCCATTTTTATCACTTCAATCCTTCTCCAAAGTTCGTCCTAACAATGATTTAAGTCCTCTAATCATACTAAAACATGCTTAGGTTATAAACTAACGTCTTTTAGGGCAATAAGGCATCCTAAACATCATTAAATCCCAAGATTTTATACTTTTCCCCAATATCATCAAGAACATGAACCCTAGATATATATCAACATCAAATCCAGAATTTAATTCATTTTTCTTTCACCCAAACATGTATTAACATCAGATTAATTGTCTCCAAACTATTCTACATGCAATCCTTCTCAAATTCCTCAACTTTTATGATCTAGACTACATGGGTTTTCATATTTTATCAAGAACAACCATAAATCCGAATTTTCTAACATGGAAAAGACATTCTCAGAATTTAAATGGAATAAATTCACTTGCCTTATTTGTCTCTGAATTTGGTGTGGATTCGGTGTAGAATTTCTGCAGAATTACTCTCTCTCTCTCCTTCTCCAAGCTTTCTTCTCCAAAAAGCTATGGTGGCTAGGGTTTGCTTTGGAGAACTTATGAAAACCTAATTTAATAAACCTCTGTAGCTTGTTGGGTTAATAAGGGTTCGTTGGGTCAATTCCTTATCAGATTACAACTCTCAATTTTCGTCACTTTTAATTACCCCAAAATACCAAATTACTAAAATACCCTTTAAGTTACCGGTATGGCCTAAAAATACCCCGGGACCCAAACTATACCCCCGGCTAGTGTTTTCTGACTATCTCGACCCTTCCGGACGCGTTGGCGCACTCAAAACGACCATACGGATTATAGATTTTAAATTCACTTTTTATTAACAAAATATTATACCGTGACGCGGCGGTCCCACGCGTCTCAACAAAATTTCTAAAATGCCGTATATAAAATCTCACGACAAATTTTATAATACCAAATACATATATCATCATATATGCACATAATCAAATAATCAAATACCAACTCGCATCACATTAGTATTTATAACCCGGATTAATTATCAATTAATACGCAATTTAATTAATTAATCCCAAAAATAAATATAGTCAAAAGTACGGGGTATTACATACTCCCCCCCTAATAACTGAATTTCGTCCCGAAATTCGAAACTAGAAAGTACCTGCTAAAAACAGCTCTGGATAACGCTCGCGCATCTCATCCTCGCGCTCCCATGTGGACTCCTCGACATTGTGATGTCGCCACTGAACACGCACTAACGGGACTATCTTTGACCGCAGTTTCCTCTCGCTTCGGTCCAAAATAGCTATTGGCCCCTCCTCGTAGGAGCTATCCGGATGGAGGTCGATGTCCTCCACAGCAATGTGAGAATGAGCCAAATTATCTCTAAGGTATTTCCTCAGCGAGGAAATATGTAACACGTCGTGAATTCGATGCAAGTGCTCCGGTAGTCCAAGTCTGTACGCAACCGGTCCGATCCGCTCGATAATAGGAAATGGCCCCACATACCTCGGTGCCAACTTCCCCTTCTTCCCGAATCGCATAATCCCCTTCATCGGAGAAACCCTGAGCAAAACCTGGTCCCCCACTTGGAACTCTCTGAAAAACCTCTTCGCATCAGCATAACTCTTCTGCCTGTCTTGAGCTACCCGAATGCGACTCCGAATCAACTCAATCCTTGCCGAAGTATCCTGAATCACTTCCGGCCCAAGTAGTTTGTTGTCCCCCACCTCCAACCAACATGCTGGGGAACGACAAGGCCTACCGTACAATGCCTCGAACGGAGCCATGACAATCATGAACTGATAGGAGTTGTTGTAAGCAAACTCCACCAGTGGAAGGTACTGCTGCCATCCACCCCCGAAGTCAATAATGCACATGCGTAGCATGTCCTCCATCATCTGATTGGTTCACTCTGTCTGCCCATCGGTTTGTGGATGATAAGCCGTACTCAACCGCAATTCCGTGCCCATGGCCTCCTGGAAACTTTCCCAAAACCTCGAAACAAATATCTTGTCTCTGTCAGACACGATATTTAGGGGCACACCATGAAGTCTCACAATCTCTGAAATGAAGAGCTGGGCATACTGCCCCGTAGTGTAGTCAGTCCTTACGGGTAAGAAGTGAGCGACCTTGGACAACCTGTCCACAATTACCCAAACGGAGTCGTGACCCCTCTGCGACGTAGGCAACCCCGTGATAAAGTCCATGGATATGCTCTCCCACATCCACACCGGAACCTCCAATGGATGTAGCAATCCTGCTGGTCTCTGATGATCCACTTTTACAAGCTGACAAGTGGCGCATTTCGAGACAAACCCAGTGATATCTCTCTTCATACCGCTCCACCAATATTGTCATCTCATGTCTTGGTACATTTTGTCCCCTCCGGGATGTATCGCGAACCGTGAGCCGTGCGACTCTTCCATCACGTCATGTCGCAATTCCTCCCCTTCCGGAACTACCAATCGTCCATTGAAGCGTAATCCCCCATCTGAGCTAACGGTATAGGACTCGGCTCCCTCTGTTAGCAATCAAAATATCTGCTCCTGACAGAACGAGTCATTAGCCTGTGCCCGTACTACCTTCGTGACAATCTGTGGTGTAACGGTCATCACAGACATGAAAGATCGGGCCACTGCATCTTGGTGTCCCAGTTCCTTCCACTTTGCTTTCCACACCTCTGCCACCTCATCTGCTGGCCTGCGGCTCAACGCGTCTGCTACTACGTTAGCCTTACCCGGGTGGTACTGGATGTCGAACTGGTAGTCCTTCACAAATTCAAGTCACCTACGTTGCCGCATATTCAATTCCTTCTGCCTGAACAGATACTGTAGTGACTTGTGATCCGTGAACAGCTGAAACTTCTCCCCCAAAAGATAGTGCCTCCAAATACGTAAGGCAAATACCACTGCCGCCAACTCCAAATCATGCGTGGGGTAATTCTTCTCATGAGGCTTAAGCTTACGGGAAGCATAAGCTATGGCCTGTCTCTCCTGCTGTAATACACCTCCCAGTCCTTGCAAAGACGCATCGGTGTATACCAAATACTCAACTCCCGGTCTCGGCAATGCTAACACAGGTGCTGAGGTCAATTTGTCCTTCAATTCATCGAATGCCAACTGACAGGCATCACTCCAGATATATGGTACACCCTTACGAGTAAGATGTGTCAAAGGACCTGCTATCTCCGAGAAACCCCGAATAAATCTCCTGTAGTATCATGCTAGACCCAAGAAACTACGAATCTCCGTTGGTGTCGTGGGCTGTCCCCACTCCCTCACCGCTGATACCTTCCCCGGATCAACAGATATCCCTTGGTCAGAAATAATGTGACCCAAGAATTGGACTTCCTTTAGCCAAAACCCGCACTTCTCATATTTTGCATACAACTCGTTCTGACGAAGTGTCTGCAAAACCTGCCTCAAATGCTCGGCGTGCTCCTCCTCTGTCTGAGAGTAAACCAGAATGTCATCAATGAAGACAATGACAAACTGATCTAGGAAATCCCTGAACACCCTGTTCATCAAGTCCATAAACACTGCTGGAGCGTTGGTCAAACCGAAAGGCATAACCCGAAACTCGTAAGAACCATATCTCGACAAGAATGCGGTCTTCGAGACATCCTCCTCCCTGATACGCAACTGATGGTATCCTGACCTCAAGTCAATCTTCGAGAAGAAAGAAGCTCCTCTCAACTGGTCGAATAAGTCATCGATTCGAGGCAACGGATACTTATTCCGTATCGTGACCTTATTCAACTCTCGGTAGTCCACACACAATCTCAGTGAACCATCCCTCTTCTTCACAAACAAAACTGGAGCGCCCCAAGGTGAGGTACTCCTGCGAATAAAGCCCTGCCCTAACAGCTGCTCTATCTGATCCCATAGCTCTCGCATCTCAGCTGGAGCCATACGGTATGGTGCACGTGCTATAGGTCTCGTACCCGGTAGCAAATCTATAACGAAGTCTATCTCTTGACTGGGTGGTAAGCCTGGTATCTCCTGAAACACATCCGAATACTCCCTGACAACCGGGATCGAATCCAAAGGAATCACAACCTCCTTAGAGGTATCCTCCTCAATGTAATACAGATGAGCGGTCGATCCTCCCTCTGGGCGAGGCATCGCCACTATAAACATCTCCTGCCCCGGAATGGCAAAAACAATGCTCCCGCTGAAGCAATCAATCATGGCCCTATATGATACGAGCCAGTGCATACCGATGATCACATAGTGAACATGCATGTCTAACACTAACATGTCCGCAGGCAATACCAAACCACCAACCTCTACCCCCACTCCCCGGCATATAAAGAAAATAAGTGACCCACTCCCAATGGTGAGTCAACACACGTCAATGTGCTCTCTGCCGTAGCTAACAATCCTAAAGCTTTCGCGAAGTGTGTAGCTATAAAAAAATGTGTAGCACCCGTATCAAATAACACCCGACCCATAGTGCCATGGATAGGAAACGTACCCTTGATCGCGGGCGGTGCCTGTGGAACTGCAGCCTGGTGAACGTTGTAGACACGTCCATACTGTAGCTGCCCCTGCTGAGCTGGGACTGCTGGAATGGGTGGCAATGCTGCCATCTGTGGTGGTGCAGGAAGAGCGGCAGGAAACATAGGTGTCTGTGGCTCCTAGCGAGCACCCTGCTGCTGCTGCTGTGGGGCCCTGCCCCTATCAGGACAATCCTGCTTCTTATGGCCAGTCTTGCCACAAGTAAAGAACTTCCCTGGGAAGTTCCCTCCCCTCTGCCCCTGCTGTCCCCGGCCCTGGTGGCCGTTACCATTCCTCCCTTGGCCCTGCTGGCCCTGATGGAACTGCTGCCCATTCTTCCCCTGCTGGCCCTGATGGCCGTTTGGACCCTGATGGCCCTGGCGGAAACCTCCCTGTCCCTGCCTGTAGTTCCCTGACCGGAACCTCTTATTATCCCCCTGCTGGGAGCCCTGCTCACTCTGCCTCTGCCCCTGACCAGATTGTGCCCCGCTGGCACCATGTCCTCCAGTCCTGCCCTGATGGCTAGACTCCCCCGACCGTTTGCCCTCGGCCATATGAAAACGGTGGTGCTGGCAGTGTAGTAATGCAGCGTTAACCACATCAGAATACGTGGCCAACGATAGGTTCCCTAGCAGATGCTGACGGATCCTCCAATTCAACCCGTCGGTGAACTTCTCTATCTTCTTCTTCTCTGTTGGAATCTCGTCTGGAACGATATTCAACAGATTAGTGAACTCGGCCTCATACTCGGCCACTGTCTTGCCCTCCTGCTTCAAACTCATCAGCTTCCTCCTCATCTCTGTATGAACTGCGGACAAAAAGTATTTGTGGTCGAACCGCACCCAGAACTCCTGAATCGTGAGGGTATCCCTCTCCTCCGCGGTGGTAATAGACTCCCACCACTGCAGCGCAGATCCAACTAGCTTGAAAGTAGCTAGCACCTGTTTCTGAACATCAGTGCACTCATGCATCCTCAAATGCCTCTGTATGTCCTTCCTCCATTGGCTCGAGACTACCACATCTGAGCTACCAACAAACTCTGGCGGATGCGCTTTCTGAAAAGCGTCACGTACACGCTCCCAAGCAGACGGGAATGCATTAACCTGTACTAGCGCGACAACCGGCGCCGGTGGTGGTGCCTGCTGAATAACGGCAATCGCGGCATTTACCGCTTGTGCTACTATAGATGCAACCTCAGCGGCGTTCAACATGCCCTGAACTGGAGCGGGCTTGGGTTCGGGCACTGCATTCCTAGGAACTCGTCGTGCACGTCGTGGAAGCATCTGAAATATGAACAAAGT
The DNA here is from genome assembly GCA_949130495.1 of Sambucus nigra. Lineage (NCBI taxonomy): Eukaryota > Viridiplantae > Streptophyta > Magnoliopsida > Dipsacales > Adoxaceae > Sambucus > Sambucus nigra. The sequence continues at coordinate 32,045,604 of OX422218.1, read as the reverse complement.
TTATAAGTTCACGGTTTATAAACTTAAAATAGCTGAAGAACGAGGCATACACAAAAAGAATACAACAGTCCTAAAATATAGGGCTCTATATTAAAGAAACGTAGCGGAAACATAATAGCCGTACAGATCCTAAAGGACACTAGAACCTGATGCTCTGATACCACCTGTGACACCCCGACTAATTTAATTCCGGGTAGCTACTCCTTTATTAAATTAATTCACAATGCCAAGTTGGCTCAGTTAATAGCATCACTGTCGAAAACATTTTAATATTACTAACCACCTAGTATTTAAAAAGAAAGTTGCCAAATTTTAATTTAAGTCTGATTAACATGCAACAAGTGTAATGAAGAAATAAATAACACCATTCACCATACTGAAGTAAAATGAATAACCATCACATAACAGTAAATAAAGTCTGGAGGAAAAACTCCTCACTACAATCCCATAACTGAAATAAATAAACTGAAACAATACATGCTAAAGTCTGAAAACTGAAATGTAAAAGATGTCTCTAAAGAAATGGGCAACATGCCCTAAAACTGATAGATGATGACTCTGGAATCCAAAAGATAGAAGCGTCTACATGCAAATCCCTGTAGCTTCCACAAGCAGCTACAGCTCGTCACCTGAATGGATAATCTATGCTTGGTGTCCTTGTGGCTGGGCACCTAAAAAGGTTTTACAAGAAAAAGATTTGAAAAGAAAACGGGTCAGAGCCCGAATGTGGAGTTATATTTTAAAAACTTGCAAGTGCTTTAAAAACATTTAAAACATTAAATGCAAAGTACATGTTAGGACGTGCACTCACATTATATCCTCACCTCTCGTCTAACTGTGCACTCCTAACGCAAGTACCCATCTATAACTACCCATACTACTAGCTAAGTGACAACATATCTAGCTAGACTGCCAAAGGTCTTGCCCATAGTACTTGGTTCCATTTACATAATAATGCTCGTAATTAAATAGGGGTTTAACGTAAGCTCAGATACTCAATGTGCAAGATATATAACTATCAGTTAACTCATTATATTTCTCGAAACGATACCGTAATATATTTATACAACATTAACATGAAGGTTCCTATTAATTAGGTGTATATTATTCTCATCATATATATACAATACAAGCACCCCGCAACTAAGCTATAGTGCACACATACTCTGCTATCCATCCCGGTACATCACGTACATAAGGATCACATATTCCGAATCTCTCAGGAATTATTCAGATAACACAAATCACAAATAGTGGAGGCGAACACAGTCACCATCACATGGGTCACGCACATACCTACGCTCCCATGATCATGCAGACTTATTAATATCACAATAAGTCCTTCTATGACCTATGTTCATCAAGGTACCAGTCTATATCCCCCCCGTAGGCACACAAGGATTAGAGGGTCCTAAGCGAACGTAACCTCCCATGATAGCAAGTATGGTAGGTATGTCATACAAACAATCCATATACCAATACTAAGTAAACACACATCTTAGTAATACCGTATTTTAATCGTAGTACATATCGTATTCTCGTACTAAGTATAATTATCGCAATTCGTACTATTCCGATTTGTAAGTATACGCGCCATAATTCATCCTCACATCGTAGTAGGCACTCACGTCTCAACCCAAATGGTAAATTGAATATAACTCTCGTATATAATTTACTCTTCTTAATAACCCAAAAGTCCCAAATCTAACCTCACATCAATAAAGGAAGGTCATCTATATCCTCGAACAAGTTTACGGGACTCCAAAAATCAAAACAATCCAAAAAGGACCAAACTGTCAACTCGTTAGAAGTCTCGTTCGAACGAGGCTTCGAACGAGTTTGGACTGTCAGGTCGTTAGAAGTCTCGTTCGAACGAGGCTGTTCGAACGAGATCCCAGTTCGTTCGAACGAACTGTCACTTCTAACGATATCTCGTTCGAAGGAGATATCGAACGAAATACCTTCTCGTTAGTAACGACTGGTCAACTCGTTAGAAGCTCGTTCGAACGAGTTCATTCGAACGACTTGGGGGCTGCTTCTAACGAGATACCAGTTTCGGCCCAGATTTTTCCCAAATCGTTTTTCATCCATTTTTATCACTTCAATCCTTCTCCAAAGTTCGTCCTAACAATGATTTAAGTCCTCTAATCATACTAAAACATGCTTAGGTTATAAACTAACGTCTTTTAGGGCAATAAGGCATCCTAAACATCATTAAATCCCAAGATTTTATACTTTCCCCAATATCATCAAGAACATGAACCCTAGATATATATCAACATCAAATCCAGAATTTAATTCGTTTTTCTTTCACCCAAACATGTATTAACATCAGATTAATTGTCTCCAAACTATTCTACATGCAATCCTTCTCAAATTCCTCAACTTTTATGATCTAGACTACATGGGTTTTCATATTTTATCAAGAACAACCATAAATCCGAATTTTCTAACATGGAAAAGACATTCTCAGAATTTAAATGGAATAAAGTCACTTGCCTTGTTTGTCTCTGAATTTGGTGTGGATTCGGTGTAGAATTTCTGCAGAATTCCTCTCTCTCTCTCCTTCTCCAAGCTTTCTTCTCCAAAAAGCTATGGTGGCTAGGGTTTGCTTTGGGGAACTTATGAAAACCTAATTTAATAAACATCCGTAGCTTGTTGGGTTAATAAGGGTTGGTTGGGTCAATTCCTTATCAGATTACAACTCTCAATTTTCGTCACTTTTAATTACCCAAAAATACCAAATTACTAAAATACCCTTTAAGTTACCGGTATGGCCTAAAAATACCCTGGGACCCAAACTATACCCCCGGCTAGTGTTTTCTGACTATCTCGACCCTTCCGGACGCGTTGGCGCACTCAAAACGACCATACGGATTATAGATTTTAAATTCACTTTTTATTAACAAAATATTATACCGTGACGCGGCGGTCCCACGCGTCTGAACAAAATTTCTAAAATGCCGTATATAAATCTCACGACAAATTTTATAATACCAAATACATATATCATCATATATGCACATAATCAAATAATCAAATACCAACTCGCATCACATTAGTATTTATAACCCGAATTAATTATCAATTAATACGCAATTTAATTAATTAATCCCAAAAATAAATATAGTCAAAAGTACGGGGTATACGTTAGATTTGTTAAGTAAGGATATTCCCCGTTTACCCTTCATTTTTCCCATTTCATTAAAGTTCCACTTAACGGGGTTACCCTGACCCTATTGGTCCTTTATATGTTTCCTTATATCCTAATAACATTAATCAAGATTTATTACACATTTAATTGGATTAAGTCAACCTAAGGAAAATATTATTTGTCCCAGATGGGCTCAATTGATCAATAGAAACGGGTCGATCGATCGAACCGTCGATCGATCGATGCTCTTGGCTCGATCGATCGATCAAGCAGGTATGGCGAAATCTGCAGAATTCCAGTTACGGGTTCTATGATCCAAAATCATCCAAATCCAAATTTTTACCTCCCAAACTCCCAAAAATTTATACCACGAGCATTATAAACCCAAATGAGCAATACTCTACGTAAGGCATGCGAGTTTTCATCAAGAATAATGGATTAAAAGGGCCAAAATATATATAATTCTCATGAACCCTAGAAATTTATGTAACTTAGTTCTTCTTATTCTTTTTCGAGAATTTCTAATTCTAAACCAATATAAATTAGTGGTTCAACCTCTATATGTGAAGTGGATTTCCAGATTAATGTTTATATCTCTACAACATGCGGTTTCTAACCTCCAACATAGTTTTTCTTTCATAAAAACTCATCCTAATCACCCCTAAACTAATATGAATGAAACATTAACTAAATTAAGCAAGATAAATACTTGCCTGGGTATTTTAGTTTCTGGTTTGTGGCTGAAATCAGTGTGGTTGTGATCCTTGTGGCGTGATCTAGTGTTTGGCGGTGACGGCGGTGCAAACGGGGGAGTTCTTGACCTAGAACTCTTTGGAAAGGTTTCCCTTTCCTTCTTCAATGTCCGTCTCTTGTTTTTGGTTGAGTTAACCCTAGAAGAAAACCCTAAGCATCTGATATAACCTTAGAATTTTCGTGGGTTTTAGGCCCAAAAATGTAAAATGTCCAAAACGCCCTCCCGGGGTGTTACTTACACCTAAAAATGCCCCGAGACCCAAACTAAACCCCCGGGTACATTATTTTGACTATCTCGACCCTTCCGGACACTTTGGTGTACTCGAAATGACCATACGGGTGACTTATAATTTATTCACTTTTATTAATCAACATTTAGTCCCAACACGACACGGGCGCATCCCGACTTAAATTTCCAACATTGTCATTTTATTCACTCGTGACATTATATAGAACCAATATTATATATTACTTTCCTCATTAGTAATATTAAACAAGTTTCCATTACTTACTAACTCTCGTCACGTTAGTAATTATAAAAATAAATAATTTTCAAATTTATATTAAATTAATAACTCACATTAAATTTAATAAATCCCGAAATTTAGAGAGCATAAAAATACGGGGTATTACATGCGCATAGATATTGAATTTCAATAGCTACCCGACATCTTTGTCAACCACTTTTCCTTTAGGGCTAAGCCTGGTAAGAGAGTAGCTCGGCTTGTCAATGTCTATTGAATCTATTCGTGAGTTTATCATATGTTTCAATAGTGAAAAGCTTAAAGTAGCATATTATGATGAAAGAATTATGATAATTGCTCTAATGAGTAGTCTACTACATGTGATAATTGATCTAATGAGTAGTCTACTACCTGTGAAGATATTTTATGCATTATCTAAAGAGCCACCGAAAACTATTATGAACTCGTCTCTTTAATAGAGAAAATTATAAATGTCAAGGAGGCCATGGAAGCCAAAGAATCTAGTCACGCAATCGCTAACATAAGAAAGGGTGTAAAAAAAGGAAAAGAAACATAAAAAAGTTGACAAGCCAATGTAGTACGACGAGTATGCCCCCTTCATTATGGGCGTTCATCACATACCCGAGAAAATTCGTAGTGACAAAGACTTGAGATGGCCATCGAAGCTAAAAGCCCCAAAAAATAAAGAGATAAGAGCGAGTATTTTGAATTCCATAAGGACCATGTCCCCAAAACAAAAACTGTCATATCCTCAAAGAACGAGATTGAAAGCTTGATAAGTTGGGTAAGTTATGAAGGTACATCGATAGAGGCGATGGAGTTCATAATGGTGATGAACAGAAATTAGGGAGACGAGAAGAAACATATAGGATATAACGACTCAGACGATGACCTGTACATTCCACATAAATTAGAGGAACCTCTATATGAGGTTAAAATGATATCTTTTAGATATAATTCTATTGCATGTGATGATACTGGTGGTGGAGATGAACCCACATAGAAGAAATAGTACCTCAACAAGGCATAGTCTTATGCTGATATCAGAAAGATTAACCTCACAGGAAGCATGGATACCTTCCCAAGGAAGGTAAATAAAGATAAGATCGTTCTTGTTTTTTCTAAAGATGATTTGTCAGGTGTACTGCATCCATATGATGATCCATTGGTCCTCATAATGATAATGCATGAGAGCGAAGTAATAAGAATCCTGGTCGGTAATGATATCTCAACTCATGTCTTATTTTACAACTACTTTAATGGATCGTGGCTAAGAGATAGCCTGGTGAAGCCCCATCTTAATCCACTGATTGGTTTCTCCGTCGAGAAACTGTACCCTTTAGACATGGTCGAACAAGAAGTGGTGGTCGGCACTTATATGATATGATGAATATAAATGATACATATTTCTCCAAAGTAAATAGGAATGATCATTCAACATGTTACATCATATTCAGAAGAGTAGGGATAAATATTTTTGAGCCTATCCTCTCTATAGTTCCTCAATATTTAAAAATTCTCACTCATTATGGGGTCGATGTGTTTAAAGGTAATTAAGTAGAGGATAAAGAATGTTAATGCATCTCGGCCGACTAGGAGGAGAAGAAGAAATTAGCAACAACCTGCCAAATCGAGATGATAGATCTTTGAGACGGGGAAAATTTGATCAAAGAGAAGGTTGTTGATTAAATTGAGCTGGCTATTTTGGATGAAAAGGACCCATAGAAGACCTTTAAAATCTACTAATCACTTGAACCCGAACTTACCGGAGATTTGATCAACTTTTCAAGGCAGAGTAAAAATGTGGTTTCCTTGAGTCATGAAGACATGACAGGAATTAATCTAGATTTTATTTTCCATGAGTTGAGAATAGTTAAAGGTGCTAGGCTAGTCAAACAAAATGGATAGGTCTTTTACTAGGAAAGGAACATGATCGTGGAAGAAGAGGTGAAAAATTGCGGAAGGAAAATTTTCTAGAGAACATCAAATATCCGAAATGGCTCTCTATATGTGATGATGTATATGAATAAAAATAAGAAATGGCGACTGTGTGTCATTTTTATTGACCTGAACAAAGCGTGCCCAAAAGATTACTAGCCATGGCCCAGGATTGACCAATTGGTCGATGCCACTTTGGGAAAATAGTTTCTTGGATTTACGGATGCTTACTCAGAATAGTACCAAATTAATATGAAACTAGAAGATTGGGAAAAAAACCTCATTCCACAATTGTTGGGGTACCTACTATTATAATTTAAAGCCTTTTCTGCTTAAAAACACTGGAACAACATACCAAATATTGGTGAATAAAGTATTCAAAGATTAGATTGATAAGAATATGGTAATGTACGTTGATGACACCCATATGAATAATAAAAATGTCATCGAATATATAAAATATTTGCAGCAGATCTTCGACTAAGTGGATAAACTCCAGATAAATCTCAAGTGGAGGAAGTGTGTCTTTAGGGTAAAAGAGGAGATGCTCATGGGCTTCATAGTAAATAAAGGAGGAATCAATGACAACCCCGCAAGATTGGAGAAACGACCAATATGCAAATAACAACGAACAAGAAACAAGTTCAATGACTTATAAGATGCGTGGTGGTATTAAATGAGTTTATTTAAAGCGCCATTGACAAATTCCTTACATCTTTTAAGGTGATACGAAAGACTTTTGAATGGAATGACGAGTGATAAATGCATTCATCGAGTAGAGAGTGTATTTAGGTCAATCAGCACTACTTTCAAAACCAATATAAGGATATAAGTTTGTCTTCTAATTGGTCGTATCTAAATCTGTGGTCAGCTTGTCTCTAGATCGACAAGAAGAAGGGGTACAAAGGCTTCTATAATACACTGGGAAATCATGCAGAGGAGTAGAAATTAATTATCCTATGTTGGAGAAATTAGCTTTGGCCATGATTAAAGCTTATAAAATGATGGAGCCATGCTTCTAGCCCATATCACTAACGTCTATATAGTCATCCACCTATGCCAAGTCATTCAAAAACCTAAGAAATTAGGTTGACTAATTTCTTGGGTTATAGAATTAGAAGAATGTGACCTTTAGTATAAACTAAGGATGGCAATGATGGTCCGTGCTATGGAGAATTTTAACGTTGGATTCACTTACGAGGAAAAAATATCGAGATTTTTTTTACAAAAAAATATCTCAGGAATAGTGGAAAAGCAGACTTTTATAAAACAAATCTCAACCCTAAATCATACTGTGAAGAATTCATTAAAAGATATCTCATCGATTCAACCAGATAAAAATATCTTTGTAGGATATAGCCAAACCAGTAATTTGACTGACTTGATCACGGATGTACTAGAGTCATCATATAACTAACAAAATTTACCTGTGACTTATATAAAATGAATAACTTATTCAAACATGGAAATTTGACCCAAGGAGATTTTGAAGAAGAGTTCCCTATCTCAAAATTATGCATGGAGGGCTCACCCTTTACCACTTGTAGTGGATCGGGTCTAATGATTACAATAAAGGATAACATCAATATGGAGTGTGTCCAAATATTCTAATTTGATGCCTCCAATAACGAGACTAGATATGAAGAACTCATTGTTGGGTTTGTGCTGGGATCATCCTTAGGCGTTTAAGAGATATTCGCATACAGTGACTCTCAGCTATTAATAAATCAAGTTCTCATAATTTATGATTTGAGAGGGGAGTCTCCGTAGAAATACATGTCCAAAATAAAGTGCTGGATAACAAAGTTCCATGGGGTCAGGATGATCAGAATCCCAAGGGCATAAAATGCTTGAGCAAACACACTTGATCAAATAGCATCAGCGACAAGGATTGTGGTACAAAGCAGCGAGATATCGACCATGGGTCGTTCGAACTACTTTCATTGTTGTTAGAACGACTCTTATGGTCCTGCTAACTACCTGTCTTGCCCAAGAACTCTTCGTCTTCCCTTGGCGGTGTTTTTCACCATTAACATTCATCCAAGTTCCTAACTCCAACCCATAATTAACCCCCAATGATTTATATGTTTTTCAATAGTTTGAAATTACAAAAATGCATCATTAGCCATAATTGATTTAGAATAATATCGACTAAACTACGAGTTGTGTATTTATGGGTTAACATTTGATCGTTTCCTCAAATACAATTTTGTTTATAGAGAGACTTTTTGCATATTTTGATGTTCATTTCTTGAAAGCCTTCTAATAAAAAATCTCAAATACCTACAAAATATAACAGCTAAAGTGTAGTGTTAAGTGAGGTATCAATCCACGTCAATGGAGTGAAACGAGAGGAAAACACATGTAATTCAAAAAATTTATTGATGATATTAAGGATGTAAGACTACTAAATCTAACAAAATAAGACTACTACTAAATAAGACTACTAAATAAGACTACTACTACTACTACTACTAAATAAGCCTACTAGATAAGACTACCACTAAATAGGACTACTATGACTAAATAAGACTACTAAATCAAGGATGTAAATAAAAGTAAGTGAAGATATTAAGTAAATCTAACTAAATAAAAATTTAAAACATGAGACGGGAAAGAAAATAAATGGAGGACTAACAAGGGATAGGGTGACATCATATATTGTAGTTAATTAAAATTAATTCATTAACATTAATTATCCGAAGTTAGTATCAAAATCACAAATCAACTCTCGTTGGCAATGTAATTTTACTAATAACATTTTAGAAAATTAGTTTTAACAATCCTACAACTCTTGAAATGTAGATCCAAACATAATCTAATAAATCACCCACTAGGATCGATCGATTAAACTAGTTTAAATCATAAAAGTAAGCCTATAGTTGAAATTAAATGAATAATACCACACTTGAGAAACCCATATCTCTAGTTCGAATATAAAATGGGCATTATAACTAGAATTTTGATTTTCTCTCGAAATTCATTTACCCTCTCTCGAGGCGTAAATTAAAATGTAAGAGTGAAAAATTAATCATCAAAGGGAGATTTTATTTAAATTAATTAATTTAGTTAGGATTAACATCAAATAATGGTTCACCCCACCCCTTGAAAGGGGTTTTAGCCTAACATGAGATCAAACGCGATGAATAAATAATCAAAGGCTAATAAAATAAAATAGAAGAGAAGAGAACAATCAAACCCAATCTCTTGAAGTGAAATTGAACTCTAATTTCTTTGAAATCAAGCACCATCCATCCAGTATGACCATCCGACAATAATCAATTCAATATAATACTCAATTAAGCTACGCACAGTTTATCCTCAGAAATCTCTAAAAATAAAAAATATTTAAAAAATATTTCTCTAATCTACTCTAACCTAAAAACAAACTAACATGGTGTTTCTCTCTCTAAAATTTTCTATCTAAAAATATTCCCCCTTAGACGGTCTTTATCTTCTTAAAATAGTAGGCATGCAGTTTAGGGCAATTTTTGGAATTGGCATGAGTGTGCATGGAAATGGTAAGAGGAGCATGGGGTGTGAGAGGATATAAAAATATGATTTGGTTATAAGGTAATTTTGGGAGTGGGGTAAGAGGAGTTAGTTGGGGATAATATGGGTATTAGGGATAAATGGGTTTTTAACACATGCGGGTTATTGTTTTGTTTTATTTTGACCTGGATTTTGGTCTTGGCTTGGATTCTAGCATGTGAAGAAAATCGTGTTTGGCTTTGGAAGGTTTAAATGGAGAAATGGGTTTGGTGATATGGGTGTAACATGTAGATGCTGACATCGGGATGGACTCGGGTTTACACCAGGTTCAAGGTGATTGGGTTGAGGTTTCGGGTCCGGACTTGGTTTCGACAAGGGTGTTCCGAGTTAGGTCCGATTTAGGTGGTGTGACAACAGGTGGATGACATGGTTGTGGTGTTCTCCGGAGTGTGGAGGTTATGTCACCGGAGGGAGGTGGGGGCCTCGGGTTGGACGTCGCCAGCAAAAGGGTAAGGTATATGTTTGTGCAGGTGCAGTTTAGGGATCACCACTAGGTTGAATTTTGATAAATGTGTTAAGGGGTCGGATTGTAGAGGAGAGAGAGTGAAGTTTGAAGTTGAAATGGTTTGGGTAGATGTGGGTATTGTAGTGTGTTGGTTTTGTTATCAAGTTTGCAGAGAGAGTGTGGGTGAAGGTTGAAGATGAAGTGGGTGGTATTTAGTGTGGTAAGGTGTTGGAGAAAAGGGTGTGTATGAGTGAGGTGTTTGTGTGTATGTTAGGTGTGTGGTAATTAGGTGTGAGTGAGTGTGTTGTTTGGGTGAGGTAGGGTGTAGCATATGTGTGTGTGATTAACATATGATCCCATCAAAATAACACTATCTAAAAAAAACAAAAAAAAATCAAACTAAAGTAAAAACAAAATAGAAAATGAAAATAATAAAATCTATTAAAACATAAAAATTAAATTCCTAATCCTATAAACAAATAAAGGACACAACTAAAAACAAAATAAAAATAGAATAAAATAATTATGATAAAATAAATAAAAATAAACTAACTAAAAACTTAAAGCAAATAAAAATAAAAAAAAAGTAAAGAACCAAATACTCGACGCACAAAAATAAAACATAAAAAATTAAATCTGTGACACCCCGCCTAATTAAATACCGGGAGATCACTCCTTTATCAAATTAAATTAAGGTGAACAGTTGGTTCATTCTTAGCATCACTGTCGAAAAAAATAACTTTTGCAATTTAAACACCCTAATTAATTAAGCTGATTGTCAAAACCATTTTTAGACATTACTTTCCGAATTTTATTTTCTAAACCAAGATTTAAATGTTTACAACAATTCAATATTAAAGAATCACACCACAATTATCCTGGAACATATAATCCAAATAATTTAAACATTCAACAACTAAGTCCCAACATTTAAAACTTAAAGTAAAACGTCCAGACAATAATAAATCCCAAAGTGACAAAACTAGAAATAACTGGATCACAATGTCCAATAAAACAACTGAATAATGGAAAGGGCGACACATGCCCCACTAAATGAATATGCTAGGACTGGTATCAAATAAATTAAGTCGTCTAAGCAAGAGGCCTGCAACTCCCACCTAAGATGCAGCGCGTTCCTTCGAAAGGATCCTACGCAAGGTGCCCCTGTGGCTGGGCACCTGTAATATATACATATATATACAAGAGAGAAAGAGAAATAGAAACGGGTCAGAGACCGGTAGTGTAAATGATTTAAAATTTGTTTAACAAGTATTTAAAATGTTTACAGGCCAATGCAACAACATATTAGTGCGACACACTCTTGAGAAATTCTCACCTCTCTTCTAATGTGCATGCCTATCGCACTAACCTTCCCAACGGATTATCTTATCTTATATCGCACTAAACTTCCCAATGGTTTAACTTATCTCAGATTACTCGTAAGATTTCAAACTGAACAATATAATTGTTTAAGAGGCAAAGTTCATTTAGTAACAAAGCTCTCATTTTAACTTTATTTATTAATAAAGTTTCCCAGTGTCATATTATACTTTTTCAAAACAAGTATTATCAATTTGAGTCATTATACATGTCTTACTTACCATAACACAGTAGGCAGTTCCAAATTTCAGAATTTCATATATATATTAAATACTCGTATAATATATATATTCTAACAGCACCCCACATAAAAACTATGGTCCTGGCATACTCTGCTATCCAATCCCCGTATCACTCGTACTAAGGGAAATACAAATTCGGAATCACTCTCGAACTGTATTAAAACATACACAAACAATATTGAGGCGAAGCATAGATTTCAAGTCTCTAAGAGGATAGCACATGCCCCCACGTCTCTTAGGACCGTCAGGACTATCGATTCGATAGCCTGTAACAAGGATTTCTATCTTCTAGGGTACGAGTCAATATCCCCGATAAAGGTCCCATCGAGATAAGACTGTCCCAGCGCGGTAACCTCATGGGTAACAAGTAGCGCGGGCACGATTTTCACACATAGATAGTATATGCATAAACACAGTCATATAACTATACTAATATTACCATATCAAATTAGGTACATCTCAAATCCCATAATTATGACATTTGTCCTTATTTCTCATTATTTAGTTCTCACGTATAACCGTTCATTTCTTACTTTAATTTGAGGGATCATTCCAGCTTAGTACGTAATACACATGGACTTTATCCTCCAAGTGTAGAATTCAGTACGTACTCATCTAATTTCCAATGTAACTATCTTACACATCTCTCCCCTTAATACATAATTTCATCGTCCCTTATATGTAAATATCCCAGCAATATAAATTTCGACTTACATTAAAGGTCTCTTAATCATTAATAAATCCTACTGGTCATCTTTATATCCCAAAATATTTTAATAAGGGTGTCTAAGGAGTATTCCTCATTTATAATTAATTCAACAATATTAACAAGGGAATTTAAGTCTGCCAGGAGGGGTCGATCGATCGAGGGCAGGGGCTCGATCGATCGAACCTTCGATCGATCGAAGTTCTTGGCTCGATCGATCGATCAAGTAGGTATGGCGAATTCTGCAGTTAACCAGTTACGGGTTCTAACACACAACCTCATCCAAATCCAGAGTTTTCATTCCCAATCGCCCAAAAATTTGTACTACTAAGAGTATAAACCCATATCATACATCTCTTACGTAAAGCATGCAAATTTCCATTAATAACCTTGGATTAACAGGCCAAAATTCATGTAAATCTCAAGAACCCTAGAAATCTTTTTAACATGGTTCTAATCAGTCTTTTCCCAGGAATTATACTCCTAATGCATCATAAATTCGTGGTTAAGCATCTACATATGAAGGTGTTTCCAAAGTATCAATCAAATCATAACTACATGCGGTTTTCCTATCTCGAACATGGGTTTTCTTCTATAAAACTCATCATAATCACCCTAGGCTAACCTGGATGTTGCATTAACGAAAATAAGCAAGATAAATACTTGTCTGGGACTTTCATAATTCTGATTTTCGGACGTTTTTGGTGTGGTTGCGTTCCCCGTCGCACGATCTACGCGTTGGTGGTGGTGGCGGTGCAATCGGGTGACTTTTTGGCCTTGGATTGCTTGGAAAGCTTCCTCCTTCCCTCTCCTTTGGCCGTTCTAAAGTTTTGAGTTGTTTTAACCCTAGAAGGTAACCTTAGCCATCTGATATAACCCTTGAAATTTCGTGGGTTTAATTACCCAAAAATGTGAAATGTCCAAAATGCCCTCCCGGGGTACTAATTAAGCCTAAAAACGCCCCGAGACCCAAACTAAACCCCCGGGTACACTTTTCTAACTATCTCGACCCTTACAGACACTTTGACACGCTCGAAATGACCATTTGGGTGACTTATAATATATTCACTTTTATTCATCAATATTTAGTCCCGACGCGACACAGTCGCGTCCGACTCAAATTTCCAAAATTGTCATTTGATTCACTCGTGACATTTAATATAACCAATATTATATATTACTTTCCTCATTAGTAATATTCAACAAATTTCCCATAATTACTAACTCTCATCACGTTAATAATTATAACATAATTAATTTCCGAATTTATATTAAGTAATTAATTCACATAAAAAAATAATTAATTCACATTAAATTTAATAAATCCCCAAATTAATATAGCATAAAAATACGGGGTATTACAAAATCCTCCAAAAATAAATAAAATATATTAGAAATAAAACTCAAATAATAAAAATAAAAACTACAAAAAAGTAAAAAATAAATTTAAAGTCATACAAATATAAAATCTAGCAAACAAAAAATAAGGAGTAAAATTAAAAACTAATAAAAAAAGAAATTGAAAATAAATTCTAATAAAATAAAAGAAATAAAAGGGGACAAACCAAACACACACGGGACTTGGTGATGGTTTTGAGACATGATAGAAAGGGTCTGGGCGAGGCTTAAGGTACAGGGATCGATTTAGCTCCATAAATCGAGCATTTTCCTTAAAATAAGTGTCTAACTTATGCAAACGGAAATCAAGGATGCACATTAAACATTTAAGCATATAAGACCCAATTTGCCGAGAATTAGCAACTAAAATGCATCTATTTTGGGTATAAAATGTACACTTCCATTTTCTACATTTTAGGCACAAATGTCTTTATTACATAAAAACTAACTACAAACTTCCTTTTTCTTTTCTTTTCTGTCCTTTTTTTTCTTTTTTTTCTGTTTTTTTTCTTTTTTCTTTTTAAATTTTTACTATTTTTCAATTCTTTTTTTATACTCTCAACACTGAAGACATTTTACATTTTCACACACTCTTTTCCTCAAAAATGGAAGATGATATGAACATGATAAATGGATGATGTGGGGAAATATGTGGGAATATGAAAGAATGTGGTAAATGGTAGGTATATGGATGAAAATCTAGTATTCGGGACAAATTTCAAGACTCGCGCTTCTTACAACTCGAAAAAGATGTCTTTCTTAATGATCAAGCCAAAATTTAATGAAGAATAATGAGCTCGTACAATAATTTAAGTGCTGACCCAAAGAAAGTTGAATCAACTTGTGACTCGGAGATTGCGTAAAACACTGTGAAGGGGTGAAAGGCACAAATCTCACAAGCTAAAGTTTCCACTAGTGATCCTTAAGGTTTTCTTATCAATTGTAATACGCTTCAACCATAAACCATATTGATGTTATAAGTGCGTAAATTTTGTTGAGTCTAGAAATTCATAGTGCAACATGCCTTGTTACATATTACAAAATCTATTTATAAAAAGATAAATCCTCTAGCTTGATTCCTAGACTTAAAAATATGGATGATACAAAATTCACATCAATGAGTGAGATGAAAGAAACTACACGAAATTTTAAAACTGTGGTTAAAAAATAAAAAAAATTCAAAAGAGGTATGATTTTGATAAAATTCCCCACCCTAAACAAAAAGGAACATCGTCCTCGATGTTAAGTAAAATTATTGTTAAAATTGAGAGCAGCAGAATCAACCGCTAATGAAATGGATATATGTAGCCAAGAAGAAACCTGAGAGAGTGATAAGAAAAAAATGTGTACAAGTCTAGCATTGGGTGATGTGAAACACCATCTCCAAACAGGATGAGACTCATGCTAGAAACAACGGACTTCGTCCCGGTAAGGTTAAGTTTAATGTCTTCAGCCTGACCGAATCAATCTCACCTCAAAAGATAAGATCAAGGAAAGTGTGGGGTGGAAGAAAACTTGGGGTGAAGAGAATCAACCCCAAATAAGACTAAAACATCAACCTTGTTGGATCAAGGATAAGAATGGTCAATGTACTTGTATGGCAAATCGAATCACATGATGCAAAGCATCGGTAGACCATGGGTGGGTGGGAATTAGGGTATAGGGGTGAAAGGAAAGGGTAAAGGTGAAGTGGTATCAGTCACAGGCTTATTGAGCCGGAAGGTGAGGGCAGCAAGGTCCCTATAAGCATGGTGCTCAAGTTGGTGAGGATGGTAATATGGTTGGCAAATTGGAATAGGGTGGGGTTCATAGAAAGCACACGACCGTTCTATAAATGGACGATGATAATGGTTGTGCCTTGACATGCAAGGGGGTTGTTGAGGGAAAAAATAAACACCACAAGAGATTGTCGGGTATGTGGTAACAAGCTCAGTGTCACGGAAGTGGAGAGTAGCACCGCAAATACTCTCATGAATGGTGGAGGGTGGTTTTAGGTTAGGATGTAAATATATGGTTGGGAACATTCATGGTGTAAGATCTAGATCCAAACCAGATGATGGGACAGAAGGGACAATGAGTGGGGTAAAGGATGGGATAAAGGGCGGATCGGATGGGATAAATGGTGGATCCAGTGGGATAAATGGCGGAGGAATATGATCCAACTGAAGAGTAGGTGATACACACTCCTCATGAGGCGCGAAATGATCCTCAATAACACTCCCATGAGGAAGTGTGGTATCTAAAGATGGAGTGGTCAGCTTCTCCATAAGAATATCGTCGGTGAATATGGTGGTTGGGTAAGACAAGGCACTAAGATCTAGGATAGAGGAATCACTAGAAATATCAAACTCGAAGGGAGCCATGCATTCTGGAACATGATCCATATCCGGAGAGGTAGAAACTGTCTCGAATTAAATCTTAAGAAAATGGTGAGCACTCATAGCCGGAGCTAACCTAGTATAAATTGGTTACTCGGGAACACAAGGGTGAAACTCGACAGGTGTAGACTCGGGTATTTTTTTGGATTTGTCGGGCAAAGGAATGTGAACCAAAATGATGGGTTCATAAGGATATGACGGGATTGAATCAGTCTCACAATCTTGAGATAAGTCAACACAATTGTTAACTTGGGGCCTGGGCCACTTAATTGTCTCAACTTTGAGATTCTTAGGGGGATAGGGTTGGTCGCACTCAAAGTCTATGGCATAATACAACTCATCATCACTCCACGTGGGGGAAATAATGGGTTAACTTGGGATGAAATCTGACTCTCGCGCACACCCAATTTCATTTAATCTTTGTTCAAGCCTTTGAAGACTCTTAAATGAAGAGCTTGATTTTGAATTTGAGTGGATTTCTCTTGCTCGAGTATGAACTTTTGCAAGAGGCTTTCGAGAATGAATGTGGATGGTAGTGGTGGAGTGACGGGCGATGGTGGTGGTTGAGGTAGAGAAAACACAATAGAATCATGACTATAGGTTTAGGTTGGTCATACACAGGAGAAGCATCTCCGTGAGAGATAAAAGGCTGATAATCATTGGGTGCATGGTGAGGGAACAGATCGGGAGGAGGTGCACAATTTTCCGAAATGACTGTTAGAACATGTGAGGATCCGCAACATCGGGTTGGGATTCGTATTATTTAGAAGGGTGATCACGTCTCCACGAATAAGTAGGATACTCACATAACTCGGGATTTGATACATCATGATAAAAAACCGAGGTGGGTTCTGGAATAGTGTCATATGGATACACATGTTCCATGGTGGGTTAATTGGGATATGAAAAGTACGGGCACTCATGTGACAAGTGATCAGCATATAAACAATGGGTGCACAACAAAGTATGCGACACTTGACACTTGACACCGAGGGTGATGGAATATACGGTGCGTCCATAGATAGTGCCAGAATATAAACGGTACTCGTGCGAGAGATGAGACCACTAAGTACATCAAAATGAGGCGACTCGAGATCACTCTCACACGTATTAAGTGTCAGTGGAAAATGACCAAAGTAGTCCCGTAAGGTACGTTCTTCGGCCATGTGGGGAGAATTATTTTTTTGGAAAAATTTTTCAAAAGGAAAGAAAATATTTTTGGACTTTTCTAAAAAATAAAGGAAGAAAATGCTTTTGGATTTTTTTTTTTGTAAAATAAAGGAAGAAAATATGTTTGGATTTTAAAAAAATAAAGGAAGAAAATATTTTTGGATTTTTTTTTAGAACAAAAGATGGGGAAAAATATTTGGATTTTTGATTTGGACGAACTAATTGAAATCGACTACCGAAAGAATGGAATCGGATGCACCAAAGTCTAGGAGAATTTCTAACTAGCACATAGCTAATTTGTATCTTCAAAATTTAGTGAAAGGGCAATCAAATTTTAATTAAGTCCGCGGGCGAGAACAAATCATGGAATTTATCCTAGTGACCTCCTTTGCAAAAATGTTCTCCTAGTGGGCTACCTAGTTCATTGATTTTAAATTTAATGATGGCTAGGGTAGCACACAATTGGTAATCGAGTGAGTCAGGTGATGAAATCCCTTTTCATGAATGACCTGGTGTAGATCTTAGTAATTTAATTCATCATACCGTTCGAAAATAAATGCGACAATCAAATCACACAAGAGCACGTAATCACACACCAGAATTGACTCGCTAACAGAAGAGGCGCGAGAGTTTAGAAATGTACCTCCCACGGTTTTTACACCGTGGGATGATAAAAAATTTGAGTCAACTGGGGAGAGATCACGTCTATCTCAGTCGTCCCCAAGAGTCTTATCGACCCAAGGTAGGGAGGCTTCTTTTCCTCGCCTTGGATGCCCTCTCTCTACCTTGTCCGGTTTCCCTATCACACTTGTCTTCTTTTTGTTACAAATATAAATGAAAAATAATTTTCTCTAAGCACCGCAATTGAAGCCAAGAATAGAATAATCCTAATACAAACCTTCTAAAAAATGAAAAATGGTACGAAAATAAAAAATACAAATGAATGACAAAATGGATCCTCTCAAGTGCTTCAAGCTCCAAAGATTCGCAACGACGCCATTTGATAGAGATACTATTCGGTATTTTTTTCGTTCGTTTCATGAAAGTCCTCTAATAAAAAATCTCAAATACCTAAAAAATATAATAACCTAAAGCGTAGTGGTAAGTGAGGTATCAATCCACATCGAAGGAGTGAAACGAGAGGAAAACACATGTAATTCAAAATTTTTATTATCTCTTTTTGGATTTTCACTTTTTCTAATTTTTTTATTCTTTCTCAATATTAAAACTATTTTTGTGGTGAGGGTGAAATAAGACTACTAAATAAAGGATGTAAATAAAAGTAAGTGAAGATATTAAGTAAATCTAACTAAATAAAAATCTAAAATACGAGATGGGTGGGGAAATAAAAGTGAAGACTAATAAGGGATAGGGAGACACCATATATCCTAGTTAATTAAAATGAATTAATTCATTAAATTAATTATCCCAAGCAAATATCAAAATCACAAATCAACTCTCGTTACAAATGCAATTTTAGTAATAACATTTCAGAAAATTAATTTTAACTCTCCTACAACTCTTTAAATGTGTATCCAGACATCATCTAACAAATCACCCGTTAGGATCGATCGATTCAATTAGTCTAAATCATAAAGGTACGCATAGAGTTGAAATTAAAGGAATAATACCACACTTTAGAAACCCCTATCTCTAGTTCGAATCTAAAATGGGTATTATACTTAGAATTTTAATTTTATCTCAAAAATCATTTACCCTCCCTCGAGGCGTAAATTAAAACGTAAGGGTGCAAAATTAATCATCAAAGGGACATTTAATTTAAATTAATTAATTAAATTAGGATTAACATCAAATAATGGGTCACCCCACCCCTTGAAAGGAGTTTTATCCTAACATGATATTAAACACACTGAATAAATAATCAAAGGCAAATAAAATAAAATAAAAGAGCAGAGAACAATCAAACCCAATCTCTTAAAGTGAAATTGAACTCCAATTTCGTTGACATCAAACGCCATCCATCCAATATGAGCATCTAACAAAAATAAATTCAATATAATACTCAATTGAATTACTCACAATTTATGCTCACAAATATCTAAGAATAAAAACTATTTATAAAATATTTCCCTAATCTACTATAACGTAAATAAAAACTAAAATTGTGTTTCTCTTTAAAATTTTCTCCCTAAAAGTATTCCCCCTTAGATGGTCTTCATCTTCCTTAAATAATAGGCATGGAGTTAAGGGCAATGTTAGGAACTGGCATGAGTGTTCATGGAAATGGTGAGAGGAGCATGGGGTGTGAGAGGATATAAAAATGTGATTTTGTTATAAAGGTATTTTGGGAAGTGGGGTGGAAGGAGTTAGTTGGGGTTAATATGGGTATTGGGGATAAATGGGTTATTAACACAATGGGGTTATTGTTTTGTTTTATTTTGACTTTGGTTTGCTTATTCTCATGGTTTGTAGAAGGTGAAGAAAATCGTGCTTGGATTTGGAAGGTTTGAATGGAGAAATGGGTTTGGTGATATGGGTATAATAGGTAGATGTCGAAATCTGGTTGGACTCGGGTTTATAGTAGGTTCGAGGTGATTGGGTCACGCGTTTTGGGGTCGAGCATGGTGTCGACAGGGGGGTTCCGAGTTAGGCCCTAATTAGTGTAATACCCCGTATTTTCATGGCTTTTAAATTCAGGGATTAATTAAATTTAATTGAGATAATTAATTTAATTTTAATCTGGAATGTTGTTCTAAATATTTACTAGCGTGACGAGAGTTAGTAATTATTGGAAATTTGATATTGGTTGAATACTACTGGATGAGTATAGTAATATATGAGATTCATTTTTATAATATTGTCATGTGTGAATAAAATGACAATTATGGAAATTTAAGTCGGGACGCGCCTGTGTCGTGTCGGGACTAAATGTTGATTAATAAAAAGAGAATATTTTATAAGTTGTTCGTATGGTCGTTTTGAGCACACCAAAGCGTTCGTAAGGGTCGAGATAGTCAGAAAAGTGTACCCGGGGGTTTAGTTTGAGTCTCGGTGCTATTTTAGGCTAAATTAGTACCCCGGGAGGGCATTTTATTCATTTTGTATTATTGGGTAATTAAACCCACGAAAATTAAAAGGGTTATATAATATATCTAGGTTGTCTTCTAGGGTTAGAACAACCAAAGACAAATGCCGGCCATTGGAGAGGAAGAGGAGAAGCTCTCCAAGGAGTTCTAGGCCAAGAACACCTCCGATTGCACCGCCACCACCACCAACGCGCAAATCGCGCAACGGGGAACGCAACCACACCAAAATCATCTGCAAATCAGAACACCAAAAATCCCAGGCAAGTGTTTATCTTGCTTATTTTCGTTGATGCATCACTCATATTAGTGTAGGGATGATTAGGGTTAGATTTATGGAAGAAAAACCTAAGTTGAAGATAGGAAATTGCATGTAGTGATTACTTAAAACATATTCTGGAAACCCTTTGTCATGTAGAGGAGTAAACCACAAAATTTTGATGTTGTATAAGAAGGAAATTCTGGGAAAAATAGATTAGAACCAAGATTAAGAGATTTCTAGTGTTCTTGAGTTTTAAATGAATTTTGGCTTGTTAATCCATGTTTAGTGATAGAAATCTACATGCTTTATGTTGGAAATATCTGGTATGATGATATAATGGTAGTAGTATAATTTTCTGGACGTTTGGGTATGGAAAGTTAGGATTTGGATGAAGTTTTGTGAGAAAACCCGTAACTGCAAAACTGCAGAAATCGATATACCTATTTGATCGATCGATCGAGCCCAGAGCTTCAATCGATCGAAGGTTACTTTTTAATTAGTTGAAATTCGATTTAATGTGAAATAATTCTTGGACATCCTTAATAAAGTGCTTTGGGAAAAATGGAAGACCAGTAGGACATATGAATAATTTTGGGACTTTTAATATGAGACGAGAATTGTATGTTTGGGACATTTTGCATAAGGGACAATGTAAGTATATATTAAAGGGGAGAGACACGTAAGAGAGAGTTATGTTGGAACACAAATGGATACCTACTGAGTTGGACATTTGGGAGAATAGAGTCCATGAGGGTTACGTAGTAAGTTGGAAAAACCCTTCAAATTAAAGTGAGAGACGAACCATTATACGCGATAACTAATAATGGGAAAATAAGGATAAATGATGTGAATATGGGTTGTGAGATAAACATAAATTTATATAATAAAAGTGGTATATTTATATGATTGTGTATGCATATATTATGTACTTGTGAAAAACATACCCACGCTACTTGCTATCCCTGAGGTTACCACGCTGGGACGATCTTATCATGTGTTGCCTTCAGGGGGGATATTGATTCGTACCCTAGGAGATAAATATCCTTGGTACAGGCTATCAGAATGATGGTTCAGACGGTCCTAAGAGACGCGGGTATGTGCCATCCTCTTAGAGACTTGGAATCTATGCTTCGCCTCAATATTATTGTTTATGTGTTAAAACAATTTGATAGTGAGTCTGAATTTGTATTCCCCTTAATATGAGTGATATGGGGTTGGATAGTTGAGTATGCCTGCACCATAGTTTTTATGTGGGGTGCTGTTATGATATATATATTATACGAGTAGTTAATATATATATGAAATTCTGAAAACTGGAACTGCCTACTGTGAATTGATATGTAGGGCATGGTTGATGACTCAAATAATAAATACTTGTGTTGAGAAAGTATAATATGAAACTGGAAACCTTTATTGATTAATAAAGTAAAAAGGAGAACTTTGGTTACAAAATGAAATCTTACGTTTTAAATACTTGTGTTGATCAGTTGTAAATCTTGCGAATAACCTAAGATAAGTTAAATCATTTGGGAAAGATAGTGTGGTATATGACGAGATAGACCATTGGGAAGGTTAGTGCGATAGGTGTGCACATTAGAAGAGAGGTGAGAATTTCTCAAGAGTGTGTCGCACTAATATGTCGTTGCATTGGCCTGTAATCAATTTAAATACTTGCTAAACTATTTTTAAAACGGTTTTACATTCGGGCTCTGACCCGTTTGCTGTTACTTCTTCTCTCTTGTGTCTATATATATATGTATTACAGGTGCCCAGACACACGGGTGTCTTGCTTAGGATTCTTTGGATGGAACGCGCTGTAGCTTTTGTGGGAGTTGCAGGCCATTGCTTAGACGACCTCATTGTTGACTCTACTTCTAGTTCAGCTTTATCCAGCAGGGGCATGTGTCGCCCTTTTCCATTATTTAGTTGGTATTGCCAGAGATTGTAATTCTTTTATATTTCAGTATCTTTATTTCGGGATTGAAAATGTGTGGATGTTTTCCTTAGTATTTTAATGTTGGGATTTATTATTGTTGGGTAAACTCTTAAATGTTCATTTTATTCTTCTACTTATTGCGTGACTCTTTAGATGTAAATGGTTTAAGGTTTTATAACCGGATTTAATAAAATGAGAATAAGGTTTTAAATGGTTTTGACACTTAGCTTAATTATTTAGGGTGTTTAAATTGGAAAAGAATTTTAACGACAGTGATGCTAAGAATGAACCAACTGTTCACCTTGATTTTAATTTAATAAAGGAGTGATCACCCGGTATTTAATTAGGCGGGGTGTCACAGGTGGTATCAGAGCATCAGGTTCTAGTGTCCTTAGGATCTGTACGGCTTAATATGCTTTCAGCGTTGCTTTGTTTGATATAGAGCCCTATGTTTAGGATTGTCGATTCCTTTGACGAGATTTCGTTCTCCTGCTATAATGTGTATACACTAGTGAATTCTAATTTCGTTCAGATGTGTGCGT
Organism: Sambucus nigra; assembly: GCA_949130495.1. Classification (NCBI taxonomy): domain Eukaryota; kingdom Viridiplantae; phylum Streptophyta; class Magnoliopsida; order Dipsacales; family Adoxaceae; genus Sambucus; species Sambucus nigra. Next base: position 32,022,219 of record OX422218.1, on the reverse strand, counting down.
GTACTGAGCTATGACGGATGTCAGAAGAGGACCATTAAGCATACATCAGAAGGCAGGGCTCAGTTGAGATTATAAAATATATCCGAGGATGATGACCGTAGTTGAGGTCACCTCCATTATGGCACGAGAAGCCAAGACTAGAAAGGCGACTAAGGCGCAGCAGTGACTTCAAAATGCTGTTATAGTCAAATGAGGTGCAAGGGTAAACTTACCCAACATATTACAAAAACGTGTAGAGATTGTCAGTGGGAAATTCTAGAAATGCGGGAATTGTATGTGTTTACCAAAGGAGGTAAAGTATCCAAAGGCTTAAATATAGGACGGAGTGTGGCAAACTGAAAGTGAAAATTTAGAGAAAATTTTCTTGCCTTTCGGGACGAAGTTATAATGGTTGGATTCAACCACAAATTTTCGAAGTGGAATGCTATGCCTATAGGAGAACCTTAGGTACAGTGTTGACCGTATGTTCCTTCCTCAACTGTTCAGGGTGAGAAACAAACGTGGTTCTGAACTCATCGCAGGAGGGCATGACGGAAGTCCAATTGCGGATATGAATCAAAATTGTTAGCGAATTTTGTATCGAAAGATGTAGATACGAGTGGAGGAAATGACTCCAAGTGGGAGACCAACTCGTAATAATAATTGATAATACTCGAGGAGGAAATTCTAATGGACGGCTGATTCAGAGGTTGACAATGTTGTATTTTTTCAATAAAGATGATAATGCTCCTTGTGTGGGAAGTTTAAAGGAATCGAGGAATTTAGTCGAGAATAAGACTGAATACAACAGTGGTAGTGTAGCACCACAAAAGGGATGTGGATATACATCAGGGGACCCATTTAAATTATTCAGATAATGGAATTCTTACCAAGTGATGGTAAATTCAGTAAGTACTATTATAGATAGTAACAAGATCTTTATGGCCTAAAAAGTTAAGGGAACGACCGGGATGGTTAACAGTAATCGAGTTTACTAAAGTCCGAGAGAAGGACAATCCTAACCTGGTTAGTAAGACAGGTGGTAAGTGGATTATGTGTTGAGGTATTTTGTGCGAAGTGAGATCGCTTGCGATAATATGTTCCAAAGTGAGTATAAGGACAAGAATACGGTGCCTAGTAAAAGGCAACGATTAAAGTAATTTTGTTTGGTTTGAGTAGACGTGTTACGTCCGGAAACCATTTGCACAGTCAAGACGATTGACAAGGTAGAAGTGTAAGTTGTATCCTGAGAGGATGAGGCGTGTTTATGTGACACGAGTGAGTCACTATATTTTGTTCCTTGCTAGATTAGCATGTGAGACGAGCTTAATGCATATCATTTTAAACGTTATTAAAATGTGAATGTTTATTCCCAAGTGTAGCGGGATTTTTCTTTAGTGCTATCCGCGGAGGATGAATGAGTATATTAACAGTGTTTTGTACTTTATTGAGGTTACTCGTTGTAGTGATGCGATACACGAGTATGATATTATCTGTGTTAAAATGTTATAGAAATGGTTAGTACAATAGTGGGCATTTATTGCAAGACTATCGGAGTGGTTGCATTAGCGTAACATGTTTTATGTTTGTTCTGGAGAGGTTTTTTACTTATTAGAAGGTTGGACTCGCACTTATATTATCTATCCTAGAAACTTCGGAGGAGATAGTGGGCTCGAGATATTCGATGCCAAAGTGTGAATAGACTTTGTCAGTATAATTGTGTATGTATCGGGATTTATCGTTGAGCGAAAGGATTTGACTCAGTATTATGTTTAGCACTCCGGACTTAGTGATGGGAAGAGTGCATTGTTATAATTATCATTTAGAGACGTGGGAGTTAATATTTATACCCCTATTACTAGGGGAACGAATTTCGAGAATTCCGATAGTATGTATTCGAGATTTATGGAATGCTATTACCACCAACCTATACTGAACAATAGTGCGATTAGTGAAACGTTCTTTGTTAAGCATAATTATGGGAGAAATTGTAACTTTTCTGTCAAGGGACGGAATAAAGGGGTATATGCTATGGACGGAGGACCTACGGATCTCGATAATCGACAATACTAGGCAGTAGTGTATCGGTAGGGTTCCTTGTTTGGATTTCGCTTTGCGAGACATCCCATGCATGAAACTTAGTGTAAGGTTGGAAATAGGGAGACGTTTGGTCACTATTCCATGAGTTTGGTACCCTGGTCGAAATGGGATCAAGTAATTATGTATGTAAGTTGGAAGTTGAATTTTGATTTAAAGCCATTGGAGCCGGTTGTGTGGTAAGAAAGCATTGAAAGTTTATCCACGAGTTGAGGGGTGGAACGATGATAAGGAAGATTTAAAAATTTGATTTTTAGGGTGATTAAAGTGTTGTAATTACGCTGCAAGCACCAGGGAAAAACAAAGAATTTGTTTATTAGTATGGAGCGTATGGGATGCTTACACTAGTATGCCCGGTTTATAGGGTGTGTAGACATCCTTGTTAATTGATGTTAAAACTCGTCCAAGATGAAGGGGCATGGCAATGGACGTGTGGAAAATGTGTTTGTGGGGCTAACAGAACGAAGTGGAAGTGATAGAGTGGATTAAACGTCACTTGAAGGGCGATAATCCATCCATAGGTGTGTAATTAGAATAGCACACCCAAATTTGAATTGGAAGACTGTGGGAAGTCATTTAAGAAGAGTATTCCTTGAATGGAGCAGAATTAAATGATTATGAAGAACACTCAGAGCAGAGTTGTTAGTAGGCAAGTGTGAGAGCGACTCACACATATAAAGGGTGATGATGTTAGTATAGTATAAGAGAACCAGAAGTGCGCTTCGGGGAGAGAAGAGCACAGGTCGAAACTTTCGGCATACTCCAAGGAAGGAAGGGGAGTATTACGTGTCACTTAATGTGAGACATTTCAAGGAAGAATGGATGTTTAGTGGGACATAGTGAGTAGTCTCTACAGGCACCGCCCATAGGTAAGGTTTGGTTGAAAGAGGAGAATCAACCAAAGAATTTTGTGTTTATCGACAATTCTTGAAATTGGAAGAGGTCGGTAAAGTCGGAACAGTCCTTGGATGGGTTGCCATCGTCAAAACAAGATCGAGGGTTCATCCCGAACATGTGATTTAAGCCGCTGAGAAGGAAGTGATTGATATTCCTTTGGGCTGGCTTACAATATTAAGTAGTATGCCCCAGACTTCTTTTGAAAGGAAGGATCGCGCCAGTACATGGTCCGGCGCAGTATAAATTTCTGAATCAGGATGAGATTGGTAAATCCCACCTTTGATATGGGATTTTAGAAACCAGCGGAGATAAGGTTTTGTTTCGAGTGGGATGTATCACCCTAGCCAGGGAATAGGCGCACGGTGATTAAAGATTTGTGGAGACACGTGAAGGAGATTTTGGAATCTTGGTACGATGATTTCAGGAATGCTCCGTAGAAGTACTCGTACTTGTTTGTCGCGTGCAAGGTTCTTATTAAGGTTTTGTTATGGAGAACCTCGACTATTCTCGTCCCGTATGTTCAGAGGAGAGTAGATAATCAAAGTTTTTGGATCGGTCGAGAGAACATCCGATAAATGTGGTAGAATTCCACGACTGTTTTAGGCGAGCAGGAGTGATCAAATGTTCGTAATTTTTTCTCAGAATGGGAGTTTTGCATATGATTAAATCTGAGTATTTGTCATGTAGTGAGGTTCGGCCTCCTAATGATAGTGAGATAATGAAATTTATAATGTATAGGCGTGACCTATGCGAATTTTGTCAGTTGGGAGCACAATGTGAAGTGTCTCCAAAGAGAATGTAAAACAATGTTACTGTGAAAAAAGGGCTATAGTGATTGAGCACCGTAATGTGTAGTTAGTTTGTGTACGGAAAAGGATATCCAGAATTGTGCTACCTGATAGGCCTTATTTTACGAATTTCATGACGAAATTCCGTTATTAGGGGGGAAGTATGTAATACCCCGTATTTTAATGGCTTTTAAATTTAGGGATTAATTAAATTTAATTGAGATAATTAATTTAATTTTAATCCGGAATGTTGTTTTAAATATTTACTAGCGTGATGAGAGTTAGTAATTATTGGAAATTTGATATTTGTTTAATATTACTGGATGAGTATAGTAATATATGAGATTCATTTTTATAATATTGTCATGTGCGAATAATATGACAATTATGGAAATTTAAGTCGGGACGCGCCTGTGTCGTGTCGGGACTAAATGTTGATTAATAAAAAGTGAATATTTTATAAGTTGTTCGGAAGGGTCGAGATAGTCAGAAAAGTGTACACGGGGGTTTAGTTTGAGTCTCGGGGCTATTCTAGGCTAAATTAATACCCCGGGAGGGCATTTTAGTCATTTTGTATTTTTGGGTAATTAAACCCACGAAAATTAAAAGGGTTATATAAGATATCTAGGTTGTCTTCTAGGGTTAGAACAACCAAAGACAAATGACGGCCATTGGAGAGGAAGAGGAGAAGCTCTCCAAGGAGTTCTAGGCCAAGAACACCTCCGATTGCACCGCCACCACCACCAACGCGCAGGTTGCGCGACGGGGAACGCAACCACACCAAAATCATCTGCAAATCAGAACACCAGAAATCCCAGGCAAGTGTTTATCTTGCTTATTTTCGTTGATGCATCACTCATATTAGTGTAGGGATGATTAGGGTGAGATTTATGGAAGAAAAACCTAATTTGAAGATAGGAAATTGCATGTAGTGATTACTTAAATGATATTCTGGAAACCCTTTGTCATGTAGAGGAGTAAACCACGAAATTTTGATGTTGTATAAGAAGGAAATTCTGGGAAAAAGGGATTAAAACCAAGATTAAGAGATTTCTAGGGTTCTTGAGTTATAAATGAATTTTGGCTTGTTAATCCATGTTTAGTTCTAGAAATCTACATGCTTTACTTTGGAAATATCTGGTATGATGATATAATGTTAGTAGTATAATTTTCTGGACATTTGGGTATGGAAAGTTAGGATTTGGATGCAGTTTTGTGAGAAAACCCGTAACTGCAAAACTGCAGAAATCGAAATACCTGTTTGATCGATTGATCGAGCCCAGAGCTTCGATCGATCGAAGGTTCGATCGATCGAGCCCCAGACCTCGATCGATCGACCACTCCTGGCAGACTCATGTTTTCCTTTATTAATTAGTTGAAATTCGATTTAATGTGAAATAATTCTTGGACATCCTTAATAAAGTGCTTTGGGAGATAGGGAAGACCAGTAGGACATTTGAATAATTTTGGGACTTTTAATATGAGACGAGAATTGTTTGTTTAGGACATTTTGCATAAGGGACAATGTAAGTATATATTAAAGGGGGGAGACACGTAAGAGAGAGTTACGTTGGAACACAAATTGATACCTACTGAATTGGACATTTGGGAGAATAGAGTCCATGAGGGTTACGTAGTAAGTTAGAAAAACCCTTCGAATTAAAGTGAGAAACGAACCATTATACGCGATAACTAATAATGGTAAAATAAGGATAAATGATGTGAATATGGGTTATGAGATAAACCTAAATTTATATAATAAAAGTGGTATATTTATATGATTGTGTATACATATATTATATACTTGTGAAAAACATACCCACGCTACTTGCTATCCCTGAGGTTACCGCGCTGGGATGATCTTATCATGTGCTTCCTTCGGGGGGGATATTGATTCGTACCCTAGGAGATAGATATCCTTGGTACAGGTTATCGAAATGATGGTTCAGACGGTCCTAAGAGACGCGGGTATGTGCCATCCTCTTAGAGACTTGGAATCTATGCATCGCCTCAATATTGTTGTGTATGTGTTAATACAATTCGAGAGTGAGTCCGAATTTGTATTCCCCTTAATATGAGTGATATGGGGTTGGATAGTAGAGTATGACCGCACCATAGTTTTTATGTGGGGTTCTATTATGATATATATATTATACGAGTAGTTAATATATATATGAAATTCTAAAAATTGGAACTGCCTACTGTGGATTGATATGTAGGGCATGGTTGATGACTCAAATAATAAATACTTGTGTTGAGAAAGTATAATATGAAACTGGAAAACTTTATTGATTAATAAAGTAAAAAGGAGAACTTTTGTTACAAAATGAAATCTTACGTTTTAAATAGTTGTGTTGATCAGTTGTAAATCCTGCGAATAACCTAAGATAAGTTAAATCATTGTGGAAAGATGGTGTGGTATATAACGAGATAGACCATTGGAAAAGTTAGTGCAATAGGTGTGCACATTAGAAGAGAGGTGAGAATTTCTCAAGAGAGTGTCGCACTAATATGTTGTTGCATTGGCCTGTAATCAATTTAAATACTTGCTAAACTATTTTTAAAACGGTTCTACATTCGGGCTCTGACCTGTTTGCTGTTACTTCTTCTCTCTTGTGTCTATATATATATGTATTACAGGTTCCCAGACACAGGGGTGTCTTGCTTAGGATTCTTTGGATGGAACGCGATGTAGCTTTTGTGGGAGTTGCAGGCCATTGCTTAGACGACCTCATTGTTGACTCTACTTCTAGTTCAGCTTTATCCAGCAGGGGCATGTGTCTCCCTTTTCCATTATTTAGTTGGTACTGCCAGAGATTGTAATTCTTTTATATTTCAGTATCTTTATTTCAGGATTGTAAATGTCAGGATTTTTTCCTTTGTATTTTAATGTTGGGATTTATTATTGTTGGGTAAACTCTTAAATGTTCATTTTATTCTTCTACTTATTGCGCGACTCTTTAGATGTAAATGGTTTAAGGTTTTATAACCGGATTTAATAAAATGAGAATAAGGTTTTAAATGGTTTTAACACTTAGCTTAATTGTTTAGGGTGTTTAAATTGGAAAAGTATTTTAACGACAGTGATGCTAAGAATGAACCAACTGTTCACCTTGATTTTAATTTAATAAAGGAGTGATCGCCCGGTATTTAATTAGGCGGGGTGTCACAATTAGGTGGTGTGACAACAGGTGGTTGCCATGGTTGTGGTCTTCTCCGGAGGTGTGAAGGTTACGTTGTCAGCAGGAGGTGTAGGAGAAAAAGGTGTGGTTGAGTGAGTTGTTTGTGGTAAATAGGTTTGAGCGAGTGTGTTGTTTGGGTGAGGTAAGGTGTAGGATATGTTTGTGTGTGTGTTTAACTTGTGATCCCATTAAAATTACACTATCTAAAAAAACCAAAAAAAACAAACTAAACTAAAAATAAAAATAAATAACGAAAATGATTAAGTCTATTAAAAATTAAAAATTAAATTCCTAATCCTATAAACTAATAAAGGACGCAGCTAAAAACAAAATATAAATAGAATAAAATAATTAAGATAAAATAACTAAAAATAATGCCTCCGCCTCTGCCTCATATTCAATTCTTTCTGTGTGAAGAGATACTGAAGTGACTTGTGATCCGTGAATAGAGTAAACTGCTCTCCAGGAAGATAATGCCTCCACATCCTCAAAGCAAAAACGACCGCTGCTAACTCTAGGTCGTGAGTGGGGTAATTCCTCTCATAGGGCTTTAGCTTCCTGGATGCATAAGCTATAGCCATCTCCTCCTGATGTAGCGCACCCTCAAGTACCCATAAGGATGCGTCGGTGTAGACCCAATACTGCAGTCCTCCCCTCGGCATAGAAAGTATGGGTGAAGATGTTAACTTGTCCTTTAGATCATCGAAAGCTAACTTACAATGATCACTCGAAATAAAAGGTACCCCTTTGCGAGTCAAATTCGTCAAAGGACCCGAGATCTTTGAAAATTCGTTAATGAATTGCCTGTAATAACCTGCCAATCCAAGAAAACTACAAACCTCAGTTTGTGTCGTGGGCTCCCCCAATCCCTCACCGCCGACACCTTACTCAGATCGACACCAATACCCTGGTCCGACACCATATGACCCAAAAATTGTACCTCCCGCAGCCAAAATCCACTCTTTTTGAATTTGGCATAAAGTCGGTGGTCTCGTAGCGTCTGTAGAACCCTATGTAGGTGCTCTGCGTGCTCATCCTTGGTTCATAAGTATACCAAGATGTCATCAATGAACACAATAACAAATTAGTTGAGGTACTTTTCAAAAACCCTATTCATGAGATCCATGAACACTGTTGGCACACTGGAGAGCCCGAATGGCATCACCCTGAACTTCTAGGATCCATACGGCCACAAGAAAGTGGTCTTAGGAACATCCTCCTCTCGGATACATAACTGATGATACCGTGACCTCAAATCAATCTTCGAGAAGTATGACGCCCCTCTCAACTAGTCAAATAAACCATCGATCATAGGTAATGGATACTTGTTTCGTATCGCCACCTTGTTCAGTTCCCTATAGTCTACGCACCACCAAAGCGAAAGATCCCATTTCTTCACAAACAACACTGGTTACCCCACGACGATGTGCTCCACTGTATGAAACCCTGACCCATGAGTTGTTTAATATTTTCTCTAATCTCATTCATCTCTTAAAGGGCCATGCATTAAGGTGATCGAGCAACCAGCCTCGTACCCGGTGATAAATCAATAAAAAAACTCAATTTCCCTGCTGGGCGGAAATCTTGGTATTTCCTGGAAGACATCCTTGAAGTCCCTCACTACTGGAATTGAATCAAACGAAATCACCACCTCCTGTGAGGTTTCCTCCTCAATATAATACAAATTCATGCATGATCCTCCCTCGGGTAGAGGCATCGCCACTAGGAACATCACATGTCCCGAAATGGAGAAGACGATGGTTCTCTCAATGCAATCTACTATCGCCCCGACAACCTTCCAACAAATTTGTACCTAGGATGACATCGTGCCCCTCCATATCTAACACTAAGAGGTTCGTCGCTAAACTCAGTCTCCAAATCAAAATGTCCACCACCCTACAAATCAAGTGTATCAATGTGCCACTACCCTCTGGTAACTCTACCCACATCTAGAGACTACCCGCGGTCTCTAGCAAATTGGTTACACTAGAAAATTTAGTTTTAATGAATGAATGCGATGCTCTAGTAACAAAAAATATTCTACCGACAAGCCCATGGATAGGAAACATACCCTCAACTTGTGGTGGCACTTGAGGTGCTAGTGGAATGGTAACATCCCGAATGCTGTACACACCCCAGTAGTTCATCTTCCCCTGCTCCTGTGGGGCTGGTGCTGCTGGTGGCATCTGACCCTACTTCCCATGTTGGGCACCCTGATGCTGGCCCCTAGATCTCTGTGGGCACTCTCTCTTAAAATGTCATGTCTGTCCATAAAAAAAAACACCTCTAACCGTATCCTTGTCGTTAGCCTTATTGGCCCTAACGAGGCTTCCCCTGTTTGCCGCCTCCAATGTTCCCTTAGCCCCGACGGCTCTGAGGAACCTGCTTCTGCTGATTTGGGCTATGTTGGCCTGGACTAAACCCCTATACTCCCGGTTGGAAACCTCCAGGATTAAATTTCTTAGCCTGATACCCTTGCTGACTTCCAGACTCCTGCTGAACAGTGATAATATCACCACCAACTACCTTGCCCTTCTATCTTGACTCGCCTCCCCTCTTTCTTCCCTTCACATGGAAGTGATGATCTTGACAGTGAACTAAAACGGCATTGATGACATCAGTGTATGTCACCAACACAGGATTACCGATCAAATGTTGCTTTGATTCTCCAGGCTAAGTCATCCATAAACCTTAACTTCTTCCGCTCCTCATCTCTCACCACGTTTGTTACAAAATTAGCCAAACAGGTGAACTCCTCCTCATAATCATCCACAGAGAGATCACCCTAAACCAACTCGCCGAATTTCTTCCTTATCTCTTCCTCTACTACCGGTTGGAAGTATTTGTGGTCAAATCGCACCCAGAAATCCGATATCGTCATCATGTCCCTCTCTTCGATGATGGTAACTGACTCCCACCACTATAAATCTTCCCCTAATAGATGAAAGGCAGCAAGAATTTGTTTCTGCACATCAGAACACTCAAGCATGCGCATATGGCACCTAATTTTCTTCTTCCAATCACAAGCTTCTACCACATTTGTACTACTCCGAAAATCGAGTGTGTGACCCTTATGAAAGGTCTCCATAGCTCGCTGCTAAGAAGGTATCCCTATTGGGGCTTGAACTGATGGTGCCACAAGAGGCGGTGCCTAGGTTTGAGTAAAATGGGCTGCCAAATCCCTTATCGCTGTCTCAACTGCTTGAATGACGATTACTACCACCTGAGTAGGATCAACTTGGGTGGGGTGGGGGTGGGGTCTCGATATATGTGGCTCCTGATGATCATCCCTCAACTCATCCTTTTGCCTCGGCACTCTCCGCTCGCTATCTCCTCAGTGGCATTTGAAAATATATCGAATTTTATAAGTACACAATTTATACAAAAATCGAATAGTAGATGTACGATATCTCAAAAGAGGAAAATGAATAAAAAGTCCAAATAATAGGGCCCTATAACAACCGAACGCTACGCTGAAATGTAGTAAGCCGCACAGATCCTAAGGGCACTATAACCTGATGCTCTGATACCATCTGTGACACCCCGCTCAATGAAATACCAGGTGATCAGTCCTATATCTAATTAGACAAGAATCTCAAATGGACCATCCTTAGCATCACTGTCGAAATTTTACAAAATTACTAAACACCTAGTATTCAAAGCTGATGTGAAATTTTAATCTTTATTAGTCAAGATAAAAGAAACTGCAGAAAATAAATTAACACAATCCATGACAATAGAAATGATCATCACAAATAATAAAACGTCATGCCGAATAAACCATGGGCTAAAATCCCATACAAATGTAAAGACATATAACAAAAATCTCATTGTGTCTGAAATGACTACTAAATAAAACTGTTAGCAACATGATCGAGTATCTGATATAACGTCCCTATTCTAAGAATAGAAGAGATAGAGGCGCCTATCAAAACTCTGCAACATCCACATATGCTGCAGCAGCGAAATCCCTGGAATGAATCAAGTATGGTGTCTCTGTGGCTAGACACCTAAAAAGTTTTGAAAGTAGTTTATAGCAAGGGTTAGAACCTAAAACATTTTGAAAACATTTACCAAATAATTAACTTGTAGTAACTTAAAATGCCAGCATGCGTTTCATATTTAAGTTAGTGTCGCACTCCCTTGAGGACATCCTCACCCCTCCTCTAATGTGCACACCTAACGTCACTTAATATCTCCCCTAGTTCTTTGCTCCATAACTAGATAATAGATATAACAGTTTCTAACCACCCTAATCTAACCGAGTATGCTTAAATATATGATTTATAAGTTATTACTAGCACTAACTTAATTAACAATTTTCCTTCTTAAATTTATATAACTTTGATGCCCATTATACACATAATACAATTCACATCATGTATTAAATTACCTGCATATAATTAATTATCACATTATATATGTATAACTATATTACAACATTCACAAATATGTTGAATATAAATAATAGCCATCCTCCCGAGCAATAATACACCAGATGTATTCTCTGAAGTGTTATCCCACTAGGTGTACTCGTATAACATTGTTACCCCAAGTTAGGATCGCTAACTAACTTGGCCAAAAAATAAACATAGTGGAGGCGGTCATATTCCTTCCCTGAATGTGAGATAAGCCCATCACCCATATAATGGATGCTATGACATGGGGATTCACCCATTACGCGCAACCTCCCATTGATAGAAATAGAGTAAATATTTTAATAATATCCAGTCACTGATATTTATAAGCGCACACACACACACACACACACACACACTATATATATATATATATATATATATATATATATATATATATATATATATATATATATAATATCTCGCCTTTACCGTGTACCAAATTCGTAACACTAGCCTATATGTATATATTGATTTTATGGCCCAACTCTAATTATTAATTGATTTTCATATTAATTAATTCAAATATATTGGTATCGCCAAACCATTGTACTCAGACTAGCTCTCGTGGCCCGAAATTAATATATTACCCGAGTCTAATCCCCGACTCCAAATTAATTAGTTTTCATCCATAATTAATTTAAGTGGGTAGTCTTACCCTACTATCATTTCCAAACTTATTCACCCACTACGTTATTTTATTCTTTCAGAATTTATTTCTCAAAATTCATTCGAAATGTGTCACCCTTAATTTCCCCAGCACTCCCAATTATATTCCTTATATAATTGTTAATAATTAACTCCCATAATTAATTTTTATCTCTTAATTATACTAGGGGAAATTGCATCTAAAAATTTTACTCATATAAATCCCCAGGTCAAATTGCCTACAATCCTGAAGGGTCGATCGATCGACCCCCAACCACCGATCGATCGATCAAACAGGTGATCGTCTTCTCCGCCTTGTTGTTTTCTCCATTAAAGAAATCCTCCAATTCCTAACCTTTCCCTTGGTCTAACCCAAGCACAATCAACATCAATACCATGTAGGAACATGATTAGGGCCTCTCATAGAACCTCAAACATAAATTTAAACTCACAAATTTCTACCTTTCTGATTTGGGAAAATTCACGGGTTTTTACTCGTTAAGTTCCAATTTCATCTAATTACCCAAAATTCGTCCATAATTGTTACTGGATTTTTCACATGTAAGTCAAATATCATCATAGAACCATGTCACACAATTAATTTCCACATTGAATCTTATTTAAGTGTTCCTTTTACACAAACACCGTTTTGTACCCATTTGTACCCAAAATGAATTTTTGATTTCCACATCAGAAAAATATGAATTGAATAACATCAATTAATATCACATCAAGATAACCACTTTCCTTTTGGGTTCGTAGGGTCTGATCCGAGGGTGTAATTTGAAAGCTTGATGATGAACTTCCAATTGTTCCTTGTCTTGCCTCCAAAAGACCCCAATTTGCAGTGTAACCACTCTCTATGGGTTTGTCTCAATACCCTAGATTCTCTTTTGTATTTTCTGCCATTTGCCTTTTCTCCCAAATTAGGTATTAAAGATAAATTCCATTTTCAGCCTATTGATCCATGTCCGAGTGACCCAAATACCCCCGTGTGGGACCGACTATGCCTCGAAACACCCCGGGACCCATTTACTACCCTCGGATACTCTTTTCCAACTATCCCGGCCCATCCAGACTCAACCGTGCACTCATAATTAGCATCCAAATTAATTTGCAGAATTTGTTATCTCACACTTAACTTAGTCTATAACCGACTCCCGACTGATATAAGTAAATCCCACAACACTAATACACTTATGACGTAAATAATTATTACTATTCAGTTTGTAATTTAATTCCCATAAATATTAACCATTTACTCTCCTGGTTAATATTTATATATTCATTTCCATAATTAATTCCATTAAATTACGACATTCGAGTAATTTAAATTTTTAGACGAATTAATTAATTTTTAAATTTATAAAAATACGGGGTGTTACAGTACGGGGATAGGTTTATCTCCATAAATCGCGCATTTGCCTTAAAATATACTTCAAACTTCCGCAAACGGCAATCAAGCCTGCACATTAAACATTTAAACATATAAGACCCAATTTGCTGAGAATTAGTAACTAAATGCATATATTCGGGGTATAAAATGTAGACTTTTAGGATTCATGTTAGTAACATTGATTGCTAGTTCATGCATATGAATGTAATTCTCACACTTTTGAATCCTGATACAACCTTAATCAGACCCCTAATCTACATAGATTTGTCCAAATTTGAAAACACCCATTTTTTTCATGTTGTAAACCACCCAAAACTGATTTCCATTACTCCCACCATGATATGAATTGAAAACTGCAATTATATGAAAGTAAGTCAATAACTTTCTTGAATTTATTCATTGTGTCTGATTTCCATTGGGGTAGACGATGATTTGATGAATAACACACCTGATTCTTCTTTATTTGCCTATTAAAAAATTCTCGTATCTCTCCCTATTTTCTTATCTGCAAGTATATTTTCTTTAGTTGTGTCTACCATAAACTCTCTAGTTTAGGTTTTATATTTTAAATCCCGAAATTAAGCTTATCGAACAAATTAAAATGACCCAGACACCCCCGATGTGAGCGAGAGTTTGCCTATAAATGTTCCGAGACCCATTTATTTCCCTCGAGTACTCTTTTTCAATTATCTCAACTCATTCGGAACAACCCGTGCACTCAGAATTGTCATCTGAGTTACTTTACTAAAAAATACTATTTCAACCTCATTATAGTCGATACTCGACTCTCGATTAAGATAAAATAATACTACGTCACTATCACTCGCTATGACGTAATTTGATTATTACTACTCACTTAGTGATTATTTACCATAAATATTGACCATTAACTCTCGTGATTAATATTTAAATAAACTCATAATAATTAATTAAATTAAATTACGATACACTAGTCATTTAAATTAACCAAATTAATTAAATATATATTGCAAAAAAAATATGGGGTGTTACAGAAATTTTAACATTATATATAAAATAACTTAATTGAAATTATAGTGGTCATGCTCATTTTCAAAAGTACTTTAAAAATTTATACTCGAATTCCGGTGATTGTTTATTAGATATAGTGTATGACAGTACTAACAATGTGCCTATGCATCGCGCGGGGCTTTTAACTAGTATCTACAAATTTAAAGTCTACTTTCGGATGACACTAAGCCCACCACATGTAAATTCAGAAACCTTTTTGTTCAAAAGATCATAAATCCCATAAAAGTTTTGAACTTTGGACTACTATATAAACCTCTCAATGCCAATTATATGAATCAATCAATGTCTCATTCAGTTTAGTTGATAATATTTTACACCAAACCATTAATTGAAGTTACAATTTTTAAAGATTAATATTCATCTTTAAGATATTAATCAATCAATCCTTAATATAAATATTTTCGGAGACCTAACTCATTTCCTCATGACTAAGACATCATCATTAAGTCAAAATCATATCCAACCATAAGATCAAAATTAATCCCAATGTACACAAAATGTTAAAAAAAGATAAAAGGAGATAGTTCAAAAAAAAATAATCCCATGTAATTATAAGAACCTCCTAATATTATAAAATTATTTACAATGAAATATGGAAACTTGTTTTCCCAGTTTAATAGCAACGTGAAGACTGGTTATGCAGACATCTCTAATAAAAAGGTTAATGGTTATCGAACGCTACTCTTATTTTTATAAAATTGAATATCTTCATGTTATTTGTTGACGGATTTAAAATAACAAAAAATATTTAACACGAAATGATTGAGAAAATTCATAAGGATATTTTTTTAAATTTTCACATAGCGTAGCTTTCTTTCCGCTTGTTCATTGTGTTTAGATTAAAGTTAAAGCCTCCAAATTCAGTAGTGAGGACCTATGAAGCAATTCTAATGTTAATATTTAAATGTAACACTAGTTAGCACTTGTATTAGGATTCAAAAAAACAATGACCTATTTCACCATCGTGTTGCCAACCCCAACTAGCCACCTTTAATCATGGCCACTAGTCGTTGGTAAGTTTTTTGACAATGGAGGATTGAGGGTAAGGTAAGTTGTGGTTCCGCTATCTCTCACTCTCTTCTTTTCTGAATTTTTTTCAATTTGTGACGTGGTGATGGTTTTTAAAACTAATTGTCAATTTTTTTAGCTTTCAGATTTTTTTTAAACGAAAAACAGTGCTTGCTTGGTGCTTGTGGAGGTGGAAATATATTATGAATTAAATTGTGTTAATTCATTAATTCATATTTAATGTTAATTTAGTCATTTACAATAATTTAATCGGCATTTTACAATGTTTCGTTAAACATTGGATGGAATCTTAATAAAACTGGGGAAAAGTGCAAATACTCGAAACTACAATCGATAGTTGTCGGGTAAAAAATTAGAGTGGCGACTGCAAACCTATAATTACTCTAATTCGTTTGGTTATGAGTTATAAATATACAATAAGTTAATATTTTTTTTACATCCATTAAATATAGAAGTGTTTAAACAAATACATATAATATTTACATACTAAATCAAGCTTAGTTGATGCCACCATTTTGAAAACATTAAATATTAGCAACATAGATATAATATGCAATATTGCATTCATATTAGGTAATCGTACACAAGAACAAAGGCGATTCCCAAGGAAATACGCTTATTATTTAGAAAATCGTAGACGATTTTAGGTAGAGACACATAATCCCATTGGCTTTTTATTAATATCTATAACAAGACATCTTATCATAGATAATAATTATTACTCATTTGCAGTAGCCAAGAGTTGGGCCTCATGAGTCTTGAACATTTCCAACATTTCTTTCTCCCCATCCTTAACATGCTCTTAAGTGATTTGGGCACCAACTTTGGTATGGAAAGTGGTGGTGTTCTTGCAGACAAATTCGCCAATACCTGAGGGTTCGAGTTTTGTACGGATAGTAATCGACTCAAGTCCATCCATAAACTTACCGCAATTAGTTATGGTATGTGTGTAAGTGAAATTGTTCTTGTCTTCTTCATCAGTGTGGAGCTTCATGCCTTTGAACACGATGTTCGCATATTAGACGAATACAAAACATTGTCAATGCACTGTGTGTAAATATGAAAGGATTATTTGTACTTTGAGATTCATTAGTTTTTCATGTTTGTATTTCTTGTATACCTTAGACTTTCACCTCAATTTTTTGAAATTATAACTATTCAAATAACCACGTTCAACCATTGGGATTTATAAAAATTGAGTCTCACATGTTATGATTTACTTTCGTACCACCAAAACTCTTTGTTATTTGCTGCCTTGAGCGGTGGACAAAAAATTGTCGATGAATTTAATTAACAAAAAATTCATTGTCAATTAAAAAGTAAAAAGACGTGGTATGGTGTAAATAACTATAAACAAATGACACCAAATGTCCACCTATTGAGAGTTCAGAGTGCAAATAGTATAAAAAGTTGACCCCAAACAACAAATATAAAAAAACTATTGTGCCAGTAATTATATAAAGCGAATATAATTAGTCACTCCGACATTGAACAATTTTTCTGGTGGGATTGGGGTAGGGGGGTGATCATGGTTTCATAAGTGGTGACACCCATTGTACTTGCCTTTGCAGTGTTAAAGAGAAAACAAAAGTGTATGTTTGCTTTGGTGTGAGGATTGGGAGAACTAGAGGTCATATTTATACAGTGAGGATACAGGTTACCAAATGCCAATTCACGGCTCTAATTGAGACATATGTCTTGTCAATTTAAACATATGGCTGTGATGAAATATTCTCCTCCATCCTTTTAGTTAATGAAGACAAACGACTGTGTATAGCAACTTAATTTTTTTTTATAAACAATTAGATTATAGAAAACAAGCATATCCACTACGTTTGCCTATGGAATTTTCAAATGTCATTAGGATTGGATGAATGTATCACAACTCCGGAAGTGGTATTTACTATAAGGTTGGAGGTTACAAAATGCCAAGTCCATTTCGGATAATATAATACATAGAAGGGAAATTCAATGTTCACAATTCAATATTTTTGTAAAGTAATTTAATTTTCAAAAATTGGGCTTTTACTTTTGAACTTCTATTTTTCAAAGATTTACATCATATTACTCATAACCAACAATTCAATGTTTCAAAATTAATAATGCCCCTTTTTAATGCATAATAACGTAATTTGGGTTTTGTATCCGAGTATAACAAGGACAAAGCTAAAATAAGTCAAAATTATATTTTAGACTTATTTCTCTCTTTGTGCGTGAATCCACAACATAGAGAATATTAAAAAAATTATGAAATTACGAACCATTTTTTAAATTTGAAAATTATGGTTTTCAATAGTTATGTAATTATATATTTTTTTAAATTCATATGTTTTTCTAATTTTACATTAAATCTTTGGACAACTCTAAGAATTTGAAAATGATTGTTGTGGAAAACTATTAAAATTACAAAATTTAATATGGCCCAAATTTTGAAATATATTTGCTTTCAAATTTCCTTCTTGTTTCAGAATAAAAAATGGAGTATAATACAATCATATGTTTGTTCTTGGCATATACGAGCACTATAAGGTTCATGTAATTTAAATAGGCTAATTGCCTTTGGGTGCCCTTTTTTTAATATTTCCAAGAGGACTCTTCAAATTCTCTGCACTACCGTTCATAGCAATCTTCGTCTATATGAATTATGAATTCATGTTTCACTCCCAAATAGCTAATGGATCTCTTCTCTACACCCTCTTATCCCTCCAATTCCCTTCCTTTGCACTTTCTTTCTTCATTTCCACATATTTCATATGTCCTTTCACATATCCATCTATCTCTATATCTACCATTGATGATAATTATAAAACATCTACTTCTTCTGCTTATTTGATTCACTCTTGTGATATGTGGCATTTTAGACTTGGTCATCTAAATAAGGCATATATTAAAAAATTAATGTTTTTGGAAAACATACCAAAATATGATAGTTCTACCAACTCTAAATGTGAAATATTTGTTGAATCAAAATATGTTAAAAAAACCTTTTCCAATTGTCGAAAAAAGTTCAACTGTTATAAGTTTAATACCTTCTGATATTTGTGATTTAAAAGGTTATATGACACGTGGTGGAAATAAATATGTTGTTACTTTTATTGATAATTATCTCGTTACTGTTATATTTATCTCCTTACGAGTAAAGATGAGAGTTTCTCAAAAATTATTTCTTATAAATTAGAAGTTGAAAAACAATTGGAAAAATCCATTAAAACATTAAGATCCGATAAGGGAGGAGAATACACCAGTGATCTTGATAAATATTGTAAAGAAAATGGGATAATTCATCAAGTTACTCCTCCTTATTCACACCAATATAATGGTGTGGATGAAAGAAAAAATATAACTCTTAAGAATATGGTAAATTCTATGTTAAGCACTTCGGGATTACCTTATAATATGTGGGGTGAGGCACTTCTTACTAATTGTTATATTCTTAATAAAATACCTTTTAAGAATAATGATAAAACTCCTTATGAAATGTAGAAAAATAGAAAACCTTCTTATAAACACCTTAAAGAGTGGGGGTGTCTTGCTAAGGTTTCAATACCACTAACTAAGAGATCTAAACTTGGCCCAAAGATAGTTGATTGTGTTTTTATAGGTTATGCTAAAAATTATAATGCGTATAGGTTTCTTCTAATTTATTCAAAAACTCAATATATGGATAAAAACACTATTTTTGAGTCAAGAGATGCTGAATTTTATGAGAACAAATTTCCTTTTAAAGTGAGAAGTGAGGGAACTAGTAGTTCTGTTCCAGTGGGTCCTAGTGCTTGAAATGAATCTTCAGATTCAGAAGAAATTGAAATTAGAAAAAGTAAAATACGTAGAATAACTACTTATTTTGGTCCTAAATTTTTAACATGCTTAACTAAAAATGAACTCCTCACTTTTAGTGGGGCAATGTCCTCACCCGATTCTATTTTTTGGAAAGACGCTATAAATAGTGAATATGATTCTATTATTTCTAACAACACTTGGGAGTTAGTAGACTTGCGTAAAAGATGTAAAACTATTGGATTCAAATGGATATTTAAAAAGAAATTAAAAGCTGATGGTTCTTCTCATAAATTTAAGGCGAGATTAGTACCTAAAGGCTATAGGCAAAAGGAGGGAATTGATTTCTTTGACACTTACTCTCCTGTTACTAGAATTACATCTATTGGGCTTTAATTTCTATTGTTTCATTACTTAATCTGATAATTCATCAAATGGATGTTAAAACGTCTTTTTCGAATGGAGATCTTGAAGATGAAATTTATATGCATCAACCCGAGGGGTTTGTAGTCCAAGGCCTAGATCAAAAAGTGTGTAGACATAAAAAAATCTTTCTATGGACTAAAACAAGCTCCTAAACAATGACATTCAAAAATTGATCAAGTAAGGATCTCTAATGGTTTTGACATTGATAAAGCGGATAAATGTATTTATAGCAAACTCAAGGATAATTCTGGTGTGATTATTTGCTTATATGTGGATGATATGCTTATTTTTTGAACTAATATGGATGTAGTTAATAAAACTAAAAGTTTCCCTAATAAGAAATTTCATATGAAAGATTTGGGTGTTGCTGATGTTATACATAGATGTGACAACTCACTCACCAAAATAAGGGGTGGCCAGCCCAATACTACAATATAACGGAATCATAGATGGAATCATTCTCAGCATCTCAATGAAAATATAGAGTATCCAGGACTACCACCCACTATTGAAGAAAATGGGTTGCCAAAAATTTTGTTTTAAAGTTAAAGAAAGAATTTAAACAACCCAAATCCTGAAAAGATAGGGGAAACCCCAAGACATATATAAATAATACAACAAGAATACAATAAAAAGACCGAATATGTTACCGGTCACAATCTTTATAACATCATTTAAGCAAACTCATTAATTCATATAATACATTTCATTAGACATTTACAAAAGCTTGGGCCCCTCGCCCGAGTAAAAGACTTGATCTTAACTAGAATTCAAAAAGAATGAAAACGTCTATACCATATGTATCCCGTAATACCCGCAATGCATCACGGCTCGCCGAGGACATCGGAATAGGAATTCAAATCAGGCATCCTTGCGGCGGAGTACCTGAGCGGAGACAAGGTGCATATGCAACAAGAAATGTAAACGGGTCAGGGCCCGGTTCTATATGATTACCAGATGAATAAAGAGTATGACACTTATCAATAAAAATCATGCTAGAAAGAATAAAATCTATCTACACAGTTCTAAAACGTAACTAAGACAGAAAAGAAAAGCATGGGTAACATAAATTTAAAAACTTCCATTTCATTATTATGTTCCTTATTAGGAACTCATAATTACAGCATTTATGCTCTTTACTAGCATTTCATTCCTTATCAGGAAAATATAATTATAATTTTAAGCTCTTTATGGCTTTTATTTCAATTACATGCCCATCCTGGCATTACCATTCCTTAGCAGGAATATAATCAACATTAAATGCTCTTTATGGCATTGTACTGTGCTCTTTGTGGCACTTCTTCAGGCTCTTTATGGCATATAATCCATCAAGTCCCACTTGATGATGAATAGTTACATTTATATACATATAAAAATTCTAAGACCGCCCCTCCGAGTTTCCCCACTGGGCGCGCCCCTAAATGACCATCATCTTTCAGGGCCTATCTATACAAGACAACCTGGGCACCTATCACAATACGTCGGGAAGCGGCCATATGCCTGCGGGAGAGTCAAGACCACACCCGGAATCTCCTCACCAGCGCAGTAAAACATAACATATCGCTCATATGGCCTATGGACTATATCCACCCTGCATTCACTAGCCAGGGGGCATCACCAAGCGCGCGAACTTCCCTTATGATGTCATTTAGAGAGGTGTGTTTAACCAATTCATCATTTATCATATTAATGATTAAGTAAATTATCATTTACCATCCTTATATCCATTTCCATTTACCATTTCCATTTATATGTTTCATTTTATCCGAAACCATTACTATTTACTTCTCGCTAAAAATATAACTTATTATCCGAAGCCATACGATAAATTATATCGTTGTTACAACCTCAAATGAGTAATTGAAACTCATAATCTTCTCCAAACATTTTAGGGTGTTATTTTTAAACCCCAATCCTATCATACATCAAAGGAATGAATGAACTTTCAATTTATATTCCCAACTTACTTTTATGGCGTTATTATGAACCATCAATATTACTGTAGCTCCATTGAGCTCCAAAAGTCTCCCAAACATAACACTAGGAATCCTAGTTTCATAATAATTAACAAGAAAAAGAATGCCCTAACATCAATTGGCATATCCCCGGAAAAGTCCCCACATAACCCATTCCTAGTGTAGGGAAAGTAACCAACTCAATTTCAACTCTAGGACACATAATTTACTTCAATAGAGAAGGTTCCTAGGCCCTAGACTTAAAGAAAATGAATTAGAACTAAACTAAGAAAATTTCTCAAAAATTGCAGGGCTTCCGAATCGATTCGGCTCAGCTGAATCGATTTGGGTTCAAGAAAGCGAATCGATTCGTCCCACTCGAATCGATTTGGTCAGTAAAACCTGACCTTCTGCATAATTGCTGAATCGATTCGAACCATCCGAATCGGTTCGGTCGACCCAGACCTAGAACCTGTCTCAAGGTGAATCGATTCAGCCTGGCCGAATCGATTCGTTTCTGCAGAATTTCCTAGTTTTGTTCTAAGTGTTTTGAGCCCTAATTTTCCAAACCTCAAATATTTTCCATTTTAACGCACAACCAACAATATTTATCTACCCAAAATCATCCCAACATGATTACTAACTACTAAAATCCACAATTCCATTATGAAAACTAAGATTAACGTTTTATTTCCCACAATTTCCTCATTTAAACCATAAATGTAAATACACAACTAATCATAAAATTTATACATCTTAAATCACATATTAGCAAGTAGAAAACTTGCCTTGATGTAGGAAATATCAGATTTCTTTGAGTAGGAGCATCAATCCATCTTCAATCATCATTTTTCTATTATTTCTCCTCTTTTCTCTTCTTCTTTCTTTCTCTCCTTTTTCTCTCTATGTTTAAGACATAATTTAGGGAATTAGGGGATTTAGAAGACTAAATCGTGGCTTAAGTTAAAAATCCCAACTTAAATGGTTAACACCAAATAAAAACTGACTCCCGAATATGCGTATAAGCTAAAATCAGGTCAAAGTGCCCGAAACCCAAAAATACAATATGGCACTTATTTTGACTGTCTCGCACCTTCCGAGACTAACTACACCCTCTAAACTGGCATCCGGAAATTTTATAAATTATTTTGAGTTCCAATTTCATTTAAACTATCGTTCCATTAATATACATGACACTATAGATCACACCACATTAGGATATTTACCTATATATACGGTAAATATAAACATCCCAGTAAATATTAACTTCTAAAATTAAAATTTACCTCGGTACCAACATTTTATATAATTACCTTATGCGGTAAAATAATATAAAATGAGCCTCCAAAAATCAAGGGTTGTTACAATAGAATTAAAATCGTTAAAAATTTCGAAGGAATTTTTTTCACCCAATCTCATTATGTAGAGAAAGTTGATAGAAAATTTGAACAATTTAATTGTATTCCTGTTAAAACACTTTACGACCCTAGTTGTCACTTAACGAAACATTCGGGTCCAAGTGTATCATTATTAGAATATTATAGAGTTATTAGTAGTCTATTATATCTTATGAACTGCACTAGACCTGATATTGCATATGCTGTGGGTAGACTAAGTAGATACACTTATTATTCTAATAATGAACATTGGGATGCTTTGATTAGAGTTTTGAGATATCTAAAATACACAATAAATTACGGTATTCATTATATTAGATATCATGTCGTAATTGAAGGCTTTTGTGATGATAATTGGATTTCGGATAATGATGAATGTAAGTATACGAGTGACTCTATTTTTGCCTTGGCGGGAGGCGCTATATCTTAGAAATCTACCAAGCAAACGTGCATAGCTAGATCCACTATGGAGTTAGAGTTCATAGCGTTGGATAAAGAAAGAGAAGAGGCTGAATGGTTAAGGAACTTCATATTAGATATTAATTTGTGGTTTAAACCAACTCCTACCTTTTCCATTCACTATGACAGTCAAGCAGCGATCGCAAGATCACATAATAACTCCTACAACGAAAAGTCTAGACATATGAGGAGGAGACACAACACGGTGAGACAACTACTAAAAGATGGAGTTATAGCAGTTGACTATGTCAAGTCAAAGGTAAACCTGGAAGATCCATTGACTAAAGGCCTATCTAGAGAGCTAGTTTATCAAATATCGAGGGGAATGGGACTAAAGCCTATTAATATCTAAATCACCTATAATGGAAACCCAACCCATATGACTGGAGATCCCAAGATTTGGGTTCAATTGGATAACAAAGTAATAAGAGTGATTTGTGGTGGTACAAATTTACGTTTTACTTATAACCCATTCCTATTATGTAGTACCTCGGTATCGATGGAGGATGAGGTTTAATCTCTTAATTCTTTTTATAGCTGTTATTCAGTTGGGTGTGAGATACACTACACTCTCTTGATAGAAGTACCTATATGAGTGTGGTAGTGGGGCCGCTTCCTATGAGAATTAAGGATGGTTTTCTAGAGCACTCAAGAAACCTGGGCATGCTCCAGGCTGAAATGAGCACAACTGTGGGAACTCGATGATGATTTTTGGGAATCACGTGTGTGTTCTATTGACTTAAATTTACAACAACGGTGAAATAGTTCAAGACATTAGTTCACTATCAACCGATAAACCCAATATCAAGTCGAATGACACCTTTGCCTTATACGCCACTCCTTATGATACTTAGAGTGTCATTTTATTTTATTTATTTATTTATTTCATTCATGTGGGGGATTTTTGGGTATATTGGTATATATACTTAATTTGAATGAAAGAAATAAGTTTGTATAAGTGGCCTAGTGGTAAGTTTATGGGGTTTGGTGCATGAGGTCATGGGTTCAATCCCTAGGAGGGACACTAAACATTAATAGTCTTTGATTGGTCCTTGGGCCTTGGGGTCATTGGGGCTTTGGGCTTCTCTTGAGTGCCAAGAATTTTCACCCTTTAATTAATTCATTATTAATTTTTTACTTAGCCTACTATTCTAAGTAAACTACCAGTTACTGGAGATATTAGTTGGTTAGTTGGCTCAAACCTCTACCCACGTTTTTTATCGAATTATGTATATAACAATGGCTACAACTTTGGAAAATAAAGACAGGAAAATTCAATCTCTCTCTTTTTCTCTGCAAAAATAATTTTGCTATTTTCTACAATACACTTATGTTCATCATTTATTTGGGAGTGTTGGAGTATCCTGAGAGTTCAAAGATTTAACATAAAGAGGATGTTTAAATCTGATCGTTGAATCCTGGGAGGTGTATGTTCACGAGGCTGACAGGTACAAATATCAATGAGCAAATTCACCTTTAGGCTTTTGTGTACAACACAAGCCTCGATCAATAAGTCCTTCTAATTTTATCTATTTTGAACTTGGGTTTTTTCGTTTAATCAGCATATATTATTTCCAACAACATGTTCTAGGAAATGGAAAATGGATCGCGGTTTGTCCCATTCCTAAAACCTTTCACAATATCATCGGTGATCAACTACAAGTACAGGTTTTTATATTCATGCCTTTTAACAATTTGTTTATGAGATGACCAAAAATATTAAGTAAAAGGTTAGTTTGATAAAAAAAATTATGCCATGTTTGTATAAAGGTACTCAACCGTAATCGTTACAAGAGTGTGCTCCTTCGAGCTGTTGTGAACTGCCACAAAGAACAAATATCTATTCCAATATTTAACTGTCCATCCCCTTATGGTGTGATTGGCCCTTCCTAGAATTAGTACATAATGATCAACCTATATTATATATAAATTTTACCGACTGTAAATACCATCAGAAATTTTGGAATAGAAGACTTGCAAGTTTCTACCCAAAGTTGCTTAGACATGTCCAGTGCCTCTTTTACTTGAATCTTTTGTGCTACCAAGTTATCAATCTTGAACAATCAAATAATTTTAGCACGACACACGAAATCAAAACATTTTAGTGCAACAAAATGACGTGTCGCATCAACATTGATTAGTTTGTGGCCTCCACTTTTGTTGGGCCTATGTAGAACCCAGACACAAGCCAATATGTTTGCGATGTGTTTCACCAAATATCTCAATTTTATAATTATGTGTGGAAGTACCCTTAGCAAACACTATGTAACATTAACATCCTCTTGTATTTTTTCTCTCATACTAATGATAAGCAACCTATTGGATAATTTATTACCTTATCTTCTTCCATGTAAGGTATGTCTAATATGACCTCTTCTATGTTTTAAATTAATAGTTTAAAAAAAAGTGTCAAATTTAATCAACTTGAGTTAGTCACGTTCATGATCACGACTTTCTCAACTGAGATCTTTTAATTTTCATTCTTTGTCAATAATGAGTTTAAAACATAATCCCATCACTAACCCTTAAAATAAGAGATTAATAAGATTACAGTGAAAAAACATAGTGTAGATGAATTAGATAAAGTTTTTAACAAGTGTGTCATTTAATAATTGATATGTATGACAACAAACTTAATGTAATTTTTTTTTCATTTTTTTATCTTTCTAGTTTTTGCTGGAAGCTCCAATTTGTACTTTACATGAGTTTTACATAGCATGTGGTGTAAATTGCATATACTATTTTCTCCTTTTTTTATAAGCATTGTCTTGTTTTTGAGTGAATATGTTTTTTCATACTGACTTCTTAGCAAGCATGTTTGATTTATCATGGTTTATGTCAATATTACCAATATTTTTACTTTTTTAGTAAGGTAATATAAATTTCATTCTTTGAGCTAATTATAATATATAATAAAATTCTTAGTAAGAAAATAAAAAAATAGAACAAGGCTATGAGATTAAACTTTTCCTTAGAGTGTTATTTGTATGATTTAGGATAAAGACCATAGGGCAGGCATATGTATAAAGATTGAAAAAATCATACGTGTAGGTATTGGATATTTTTATATAAGGTATATGTATGATTTTTACAAAATGATTATGTAAATAATATGGCCCGTGCATCGCGAAGGTTTATACCTGGTAATGTTATAAAATTCTTCATAAACATTTATTTTTACTTTACACTTAGCATGTCCACATGGACATTACTTAAATCCCATTTACGTCCCCGAAAGACATGTTTTTTATTTCTATGTTTCTCTCTCTCTTTTTCTCATTATATGAGAGTTATTCATATTCCTCAAATGTATAATGACTCGATACAAATTAACTATTTTCATATTTTATTCTCAAGGTAAAACAAAACGTTTGTATACCCACCCAAGAACTAAGACTTTTCAACTGTCTGTCCATGCCCCAAAAGTCCTTTCAAATAACTATGAACCAAAAACCAACTCCTTGTCGAGTTTTTCTACACTGCCTCCCCGATTTCAAATGTGGGTGTTTATACATAATTAACGGATTCTGGCCGCAAGCCTAGAAAGAGATAATATTTTTCATTGACTCGCATATCAAAAATATCGTAGGTATGCCACCATATCCGATCAGGAGAGGATCGTGAAAACCCCTGGAATATTGATAATCACAAAAAAAGTTCTCAACCAACATAAAAATGTTCCTTGTTTATATTAAATCTAATACTATTTATCTTCTTTTTGTTTCCTACCCGACTTTTCATCCTCTCAAAAATCTTTGCATTCTACTTCCACGGCAGTTGAAGAATCATATTATAGATGCACAAAATATTTTTTATTAATATTTCAATCTAAATACATTTTAAGCTTTAATATAACCCCAAAGATTATGTAACTATATTTTTTGTAATAATTATTCAATAATGGTTATTTTATGTAAGCAACTTCACATACAACACATCCCTTGAGTTAGTATAACATTTTTCTTCACTTTTATTTTAATTATTTATGAGATAGTCTTGCCCGCGTATCGTGTGGGTTTACCCCTAAAATATATATATATATTGTGTAATATTTGAGGCGGAACATTGGGGCTTTACGTGTGACGGTTTTAAATGGTGCCAGATTGAATCTAGGATTTATAGGCAGCTCACAATTCACTTACAAAAGTCTGCACTCCATCGTGGACCCATTCGCCTTAATTCGAATACACTAGATTACACACCCAAACAACCCTTCTAATTAATCTTAGTCATTTACTATGTCACAATATCCAATGCACACAAATACCCTATATTCGTCTTTATTCTTCCTGTAGTCTCACATATACCCATTCTCTATTGCTATTTCCCCCCATAACACAAACACCTTTCTAAAACCTCCTAATCCCAAAACCCTTGGCCTCTGAATCAGCCATACCATTGTGGTTGGAATTACCATCCCACCCCCTCCATCAAAGCCAAATAAAAAAAAATTAATCGAAACTCCATTTTAACGTACCCATTTCATTGTAGAGACCAAACCCATCAAATCCCATAATCACATGACTGGAAATTGGAACTAACCTTTTCAAATTTGTAAATATGTTATGATTCCTAATTTTTGACTTTTTGAAAAGATCGTATGATTCTTACGTGGATCAAATTTGATGTTTAGCTTTTTCATATGATATAGATTTTTTTCTTTTCTTTCTTCTCTGAAGTACTATTTCTTATAGAATCTTAAAGATTTGGAATCTAATTTGATATTTTGGTTTTTTTCTATGACTTATATATTTTAAATCTCAATTTGGTACAAGTTTTGAATATGTAACAAAATTTTAGTTAGTTATGGATAAATAATTCTATTATTTTAGAGTTGTAAAATTCATCATTTGTGTTTAATTCATTCTAGGGATTATCGGCAAACATGATTGGAGACACATTCGTTTATTTGGTGCATTTTGTGAGGTAGTCTAATTTTCCCAATTATTTTTTTTGTTGGTTAATTGTTGTCAGTTGCTGAATTGTCGCTTGTTGTTTATTATTTGGAGGTACTCCTAATGCACCTATATTCTTATTCCAAATATTTTGCAAGACACCCTAATATAAGCCTCTATTTTACTATGCTTTAATTTTAAAATTATTCCCTTTGACTATCTTTTATAAAGATATATTCAATATATGACGATTAATTCATTTAGATTTATAAGCATTATCATATTGTGATTTTAAAATGCAAGGAATTGAGCATTCATTTTACCGTTCTAATTTTGAACTTTAATAACATTAATTTAGTTACTTTTTTCATTTGGTAGGTTGTTAAAAAAACAATGAGAATTGAAGAAGGTGATGGAAGAAGAGAGCTACATCATTGGTAACCGTAGTATTTCCATGGAAATTTAATTTAATTTATCCTAAAAGTTCTAAATTCACTCTTTTTTATTGGATTTCCATTTTTAGTATGGAATTTATTTATTCAATTCCAAGAATGGAAATTTTGTAGTTCCTATTTATATAATGCGATTTGAATTTGTTTAATTTCATTTAGTTATTTTAGGTTTGAATTTATTTCAGATATTATTGATGTACAAATATCTATGTTATATAATATATAATTTTATTTAATAGGATGTTGAACTAAGTGCTGGATGGCTTATTTAAAAGTAGTTCCTCTTGCCTTCCATGCTGGCATGTCGCCTCCTCCACATTACGACCATCGTCCAATGTATTTTTTTCTCCCCCACTCATGGTAATCTGTCATCATTCAAAACAACCAAATTTCTTTCATAGATTTGACTTTTATGTGCTTCTTTTGAAATTTCTTAAATAATGTAATACCCCGTATTTTCTTATAAATAAATATTGAAATATTATTTTTGGAATTAAAAAAAAAATTGGGAAATTGGACGTAAATAAAAAATTGTTTTAAAAATGTTAGAGTTGAAATTTTCTACTTAGTTATATTTATGTGCGACACATATTAAAACTAACTATTATTGACATAAATAATTTGGAACACATTTAGGGACTCATATGGACTGGCTTAAATCATTTAGGCTTTTAAAAATATTCATGGGTCAATAATATATAGGCTAGGGAAGTTTTCAGCAAATTAAATTATGGATTCAGGTCCATTTGGGGGCCAAAAGTTGGGATTAGGGCGCAACTCGGGATTAAACACCTAATTAGAGGTTAAGTGGGGTAAACCACTTCCCCACTATCATTCTAGAAACCTAAAAATCACAGTTACGGGAAGGAGAGGGAAAAACACCAAAGAAAGAAAAAAAGGGTAAGAACAAAGGAGGAACCAAAGAATAAAATCAAACGACATTTCTTCCCTATTTTTAAGGCAAAAATTCCCTTGATTAATCAGTGTTACTCAAAATATTTCTTAAGAAATGACATTTATTCTTCATTACTTTTATGGGATTTAGGCTTGATTTGTTTAATTTGATGATGAATACTTCATGTGGAGGCTTGAGAATAAGTGTAGAAATTATCCCAGAAATTGGGTATCGAAATCTGTACATTGATGTTAGATTTTAATAAGTTTTTAATAGTTATTTAAGGATAATCAAATAACTAATGTATAGGATGTTTTTGGTAAATTGTGGACTGAAATTTTGTTCATATCATGATAAATGATCCCTTACTATAAGTCAATTAATAGTCAGAGGCGGGAGAACATCCAAGACTATTTAAGTCTTGCACATACATAAATTTTGGGGAGAATGATCTACTTTTAGAATTCTTGAACTGGACGAACTGCAAATGGGGAAGCGGAGAGAGGAAGAAGACAAGAGGTCTCTCGAATGACGTCATGAGTCGTTCGATCCACAAGTTAGGTGATTTGTCATTTTGTTTCATTTTACCTTAGCCTGAATCCATTAGAATTTCAAACTTCGTTTGTTAACAAGATTGTTGTTATGAGAATATTAAAAAGGGAACATTAATTTGAATGGGGAAAAAGGGATTTATTGTGGGTTAACAAATTAATGGAGTAATGTTATACCCATAATTTAATTAATAATAATTACACCAAACTCGGTGTTTAAGTAATTATTTTTATGGAATGGAATTTTAAATTATTACATGATAAATTATTAACAATTGGAAAAATGTTGTGGACTCTTGTTGGATTTTTATGGTAATTATAGAGTAATTAGCTTCAATAATTACAGACATACCAGTGGATCGTCCAATCCGCTCAGGGGGTTCGCGGGATTGAACCGTGTACCACCCGTCGGCACATGTTGGCTTGACAATGTGTATGTCAAATAGGTACTACGTGGAGGCATCACCTACGAGAGGTAGATGTTGGCGCTGACCATTACTGTGTCACCGGTCAGTAGGTGCCGTGTATAGGTTTCCTACGTTGGGACCACCTCCAATTTATATTTTTTTGTGTTGTACACTTAGGATAAGGGATTCCTCCGGATTTGCCGATAGAGCACGAATTAGACACCAAAGGTAGATGCCATTATGTGTCAAATATTTGGAAGGACATATATGAATAAATACCCCGACTTTAATGAAATGAATTTAAATGTCTAAGGATGTGGATAATAAATATTCTTCTTTACCCTATAACGCATAATAAATGATTGTGCCTTATACAAGACACTTATGAGATTGGAATAAATGTAAGCTAACAATTAAATATAGGTACTACATTTAAATAATTTAATATTGATATAATCATTCTCTTAATTTGAGATGACATCACAATTGATTATTCATGACGTATTGGGGTGTGAATAATATCACACTTATATGAGGTGTGAGGTGTTATACGTATGTGAGTGACGAAGAGAGAATATTTATTGTGCATTGAATGTATTTTTGCATCTTAAATTAATTAAGTTAATTGTCCCACACCTCGGGCTCTGACCCAAATTTAAATATTTTTCCCCAAGTGCCCCTAGACAGGGATA
This sequence comes from Sambucus nigra, assembly GCA_949130495.1. NCBI lineage: Eukaryota > Viridiplantae > Streptophyta > Magnoliopsida > Dipsacales > Adoxaceae > Sambucus > Sambucus nigra. Next base: position 31,990,829 of record OX422218.1, on the reverse strand, counting down.
GCATGTTTGTGCTGTATAAGTCCTACGGTCTCTATTATGCCTCACTTTTCAGACTCTTCTATTCTGGGATAGGTGATTATTTTGCCATAATTATTTACTTATTTTGGAACTTTTGTAAGGGCATAAGCCTGAGTATTTTATTTTATGTCGGGTTAAAATTATATTACTCTAGTTGGATATTTATTTATTCTTATCAGTCTGGTTCTATTTATTTCTTATGAATTTATTCGTGACTTTTCATCCTTGAGACTTAATTAATAATTATTTATATTCACATTTTTGTTAAGGGTGGTATTAATTGAGAAGCCAACCCTATATTCGGCATATTGTGCCTGACCAACCTTTGCGTGAGAAAATAAAAGTTGTTACAAAGATCAATTTTTATTTAACAAAATTTGGTACCTCATAACTCATAAAATAATGTAAATATTATGTTTTAAAATGAAAAAGATTTTGGGCACTGCAGAATATTTTAATAAATGATGTTTCCTCTTATGTGATAGTGTTTGATAAGAGTTATCTCATTTTTTGTTATGTTGTTATTATAGTCTTTGATTTTGAGTATTTCATTATTTAATAAGTATTTTTTGTGCTTTTTCTATATGATTTTGAATCCGTGTTTTTAATTTGGGCCCCTTATTTCAACACCATTGATTATCGGCGAATTTTTTTATACATAGACAGAGTTTAAGACTTCCGGGTCACAAATATTTTGTCTTATAATTTATTAGCGTTCTTATATTTTTTTTTTAATCCAATTTTTGAGATAACAAGGGCATTAATTTTTGTGATTCATTGATTCTGAGTTGACATGTGTCTTTATAATTATGACTGAAGTTCGTAATTGTTTTCGGGGGGTATTGAAAATTTACCCAACATTCAAAATTGCAGAATGCTTCAGAATAAGTAAAATTTACACATATTATAGGGTTAGTTCCATTTTATCTTCTAAGTTCTAAGATTCAATTTTTTCGTCTTCGTAAGCTTATATTTTACCTAACACAACAACACTTGTTTAGCTTTTGGAATATGTGCATTACTTACATTAGAATGATTATTTTATAAAGGAGAATGGTGTTAAAACTTAAGAGATGGCCTGTAAATCATAAAATAATATCAATGTTTAATTAAGGCCATATATGTGTATCTTCACGGTATAAATGACTTAATTAGAACATCATTATGTAACTTCACAGTCAGCACGTATTGGATATCTTTAGGTTATATATATTAGTTAGCTACCTCTATTTTTTAATTTTTCCTTTTAGATGTTTGAAATTTTTGAGTTTTTGCCTGGTTTAAAACCTTAAGGTGACCAAATTATTTGTCTGATTTACTTTTCATTTCCCATAGGCATTTACCAATTAATTTTATGACTCTGTCATGGACTATGCAAATGAAAAGAGATGAAGAGACTTTGTAACGAGTTAAAGAAAATCGTTAACTTACTAATTTAACTTTATACCACTATAAACACATATTGTTACGTGTTTCTCATATTTACGACTGAAAAATAATTCAACTACTAATTGTAGTGTTTGTATTCCTAGGTTTGAATGTATACAATGTCACCAATATGCTTTTTTTGTTATAGTATGTATAAAGTGTACATCATATTTTGTTTTAGTTTGTGTTCCATGCATACATGTTTATAAGTCAACTTAATGTTTTGTACATTAATTTTTTAGTTTGTTGAATATGTGATTTAAGCCTTTTATAAACCAAAACGGGGTTGCATTTTAAGCAAGTGTAACACCTCGTATTTTTTTTGGCATTTATTAATTAATTAATTCGATAAATTTTAAATTACGTATGTGTCGTAATTTAATAGAAGTAATTATTATTTATATTATTTAATATTAATCTAGTGAGTCGATGATTAAAATGTATGGGATTTAAATTTACTAAGAGGATGGTAGTAATTTTATAATATAATATATGAATATCAACAGATTTGGGCTAACGAAGGAGGAGGAGAGAGCCCATGGTCATTCGAATGACCTGGGACAGGTTCGAGCGACAACCTTTATCGTTCGAATGACATCATGTTTCGTTCGAACGACGTGATTATTTCATCTGCCACTTCTTCCTTCCCTTATTTTGGCGCTTGATCCAGTAGGTGGGTTACTGTTTTGGGGATTTTGTTTGGTGGTTAAAGTCATGCGTTTAATCCTGGGAAATATTAATGGGATAATTAGATATTCCCAAGGGGGAAATTAAGTTTTAAATTGGCTGATTGAAGAACCTTAGATTAATAATTGTGCAAGACTTATTGGAAAGAATTTTTAATAATAAATTGTGATTATTTTATTTTTTGACCAAGTGAGAAAGTCTGAGTATATTAGTTGAGTGACGCTAAGGTAATAAATTAAGTAATGCTCGATTAGTTAAATTTGATGTAACAACCCGCCCTTTTGGAGACGATTAAATCCCATAATTAAGTATAAATTGGAATTTGGTGAATTTTTCTAAATAGTAATTTTTGGGATTTTCGAGGATTAAATGATTTTCGAAGGATGTTGTGATTATTTCTGGGACTATATAGGTCGAAATATTTTAAATTATATGTCGCTGTTGAGTAAAGCGACACGAGGTAAGATTTTTAATTGGAAAAATCGCATTTATTTATTTTGGGTTGGAATAGTGATTTGCGTCAAATACCTCGGATGGGAATTTCGACTGCGCTATGATTCTCGAAATGGCCGAGATAGTCCGAAAAGAGTGTCCGATTATCGAAATTGAGTTTCGAATAATTTTAGAGGTAAAAGTAACTCGTAATTGGGTAAACGAGTCGTTTTTGGGTTTTAAGGGTTTAAACCCCTTTTCTTTCTTTAAAAGGAGGGAGAGGGGGAGAAAATAGAAGATAAAGAAGAAAGAAGAGAGGGAAGAGAGAGAGAGAGAGGGAAGAAAAGAGGAAAAAGGGGGAGATTCCAGCCAGCCTCCGCGGGATTCGGCTCGAGGACGTTCGATTTTATCCACGAGGCAAGTGTTTACTTGCTTTATTTATTTTTATGCATAAATATTTCATATCATTGTTGGTATAAAAAACCCTAATGATTTTGGGTTGGGTATTCGTGGATAAAACGGGTTTTTGGGAGTTAAAACGAATAAACCCCTAAAAATAGTAAATTGGAGAAACTTAGGTTTTACTTGAAATTAATTGGTGATTCCGGGTTCTAGGATGTTTAGAACCCGTATTATAAGTGTATTTGTAGTTGATTGAGGTTGTAGGACGTTGGGTGAGGCGACAAAAGCTTGGGAGAAGCTTTAATGGCCGAAACCTTCTTGAAAAAGGTGATGAATAGTAACCCCGTAACCTTGTGGGGCAATTTTGGCTAGGAAAAGAATTGATTTAGCTTTCAGCCAAAACATGGAAGTTGTAGATATTTTCGATACGGTCACGTGGGCACCAACCGCGTATTTTTCCTATTTTTCTACGATTTGATATGATTTTTACAAGATGGCAGCTCCGGGTTGAAATCATCAACTCAGAAATCAAATCGGGAATTGGAAAAATACAGGCTAGGATTAGTCGTGTAGATGTTTTGGATGATTTTTAGGGTAGTTTAGAAACCCAAAAAATAAATTTGGGTTGTTGGATTAAGGATTTGAGGAATTAAAGTTTTGAGGACCTGGTGTGACCAGTCGACCGCGCCCCTATGGCCGATCGACCGCGTCAAGAAGAAATGGCATACTGCTTTGTTTCGTAGGCTTAATTACAACCCGCGGTCGACCGGGGGTCCAGGACCGGTCGACCGGTACTCTGTTTTCAGCCCAAGATTTTGGAGATTGTTAATACTTCTCCTCTTTGAGTTTAAAGCGGGCTTTCTAAATTTTGAGTATTAAAGAGGATTATGATCTAAAGAGATAACATAATCATATTGATCTTGGTTGAGTGAATCCTATGAGTGGATTAGAATAAATTTCGGGAGTATAGTTATATATTCGCCAAATGAGAAATGGTATAATTGGAGATATCTAATAAATCCTTAGATATGATTGAGATATATAGTGATTATTAAAGTAAGAAATACTTTGGGTTTAGTATCATGCTTATATGAATGCATGATTATGATTCCTGGAGGGAATCTTTGGGATTATTGGTTATCGCTAGATGCTATAGGCCACTATGGCCGTTATTATATATATATTCTAGGAGGAATATATAGGATATGTATATACTGTGTGATTTAGGTATATATATATATGTTATGATGGAAATGATTTTGAAAATATAAAAATGAATATTTTCAAAATGGAAAGAGAAATGTTTTTCATAATTAATAAAATATGGATTACACACCTCTATAAATCGCTATCATAAGGGAAGTTGCGTACGTATGGTGAAGCCCCCTGGCTAATGAATGCAGGGTGGATATAGTCCTATAGGCCATGTGAGCATTTGTTGATATATATTTTTCTGCGCTGGTTAGGAGATTCCGGGTGTGGTCTTGACTATCCCGCAGGCACATGGCCGCTTCCCGACGTCTTGCGATGTAGGATCCCAGGTTGTCTTGATGATAGGCCCTGGAAGATGATAGCCATTTAGGGGCGCGCACAGTGGGGAAACCCGGACGGGCGGTCTTAGAACGCGTTATATTAAAGAAATTCATGATAATGGATTGGTTTAATTACATTTCCAGGATATAGGAAGGGAAATGGGTTATATGTTTAGCTTCGGTAACACTCCCGGATGGAAGAAGGGATGTGGAAGCATATGATATGGTAAAAGCATTTTTATGATAATAAAATTGGCTTTTAAATACATTTCCTGAATATAAAAAGGGTAATGGGATATTTTGAAACATAAAAGCATTTTTATGATAATGAAACTGGCTTTTAAAAAGTATATGTTATGATAAAGCAATTCATGCAAATGAATTGGCTTTTAGATACATTTCCTGGATATGAGAAGGGAAATGGAAAGTTTTGAAAGAAAAATGATAAATACTTTGTGTATAGAATACACCTCAGTCTGGGAGGTAGATCCGGATGAGTATTATCAAAATGATGATAAGTAAACCTCAGTCCGGGAGATATTATCCGGATGTAATTGTAGATATATATATATATATATATGTGTAATTATACATTTGTGCATGATACGAGCCAAATGGATCTCTACCATTAACCCTGCCAAGTAGTACTGTATCGGGGGGGCGGGGGGGTTCCTTATTTGGATTTCTCTTTGCAAGACACCCCACGCACGAACCTAGTGCAGTGTTGAGAATGGAGGGAAGTTTGGCCCTTAGCACTTGGACTATCTAGGGTAGATAGTACATGGGTAAATTAGACTAGTTAGGCAGGGATAGATTGACTAAGGTATGTTGTTAGGATGCGTTAGGTGTGCACTACTAGAAGAGAGGTGAGGGGTATCTCATGGGAGTGCGATACCAATTTAAATATGAGATAAAACTGTTTTTCTAAAAATAAAGCATTTATGCATTTGCAAAATATTTTCAAAATTCGGGCTCTGACCCGTTTATCTACTCTCCTTTCTTTCTATATATTATATATATATAGGTCTCCCGACACAGGGATGCCTGGATGGAAATTCTTTCGAGTCAGACGTCTGCTGCAGCAGCTGTGGATGCTTGCGGGTTCTCGGTAGACGCTTCTTTCCTTGTACTCTAGATAGGAGGTATTGTACAAACATTCGGGCCAATGGTCCAACTGATTTTGTTTATTCTTTGCACGATATTCGATATGGTTGTATAATTTGAATCGAGTGTTCGGTTATTTTAGTTCATTTCAGTTTCCTTTTTATTTCATTTACGCATTAAATTGTGGATGTTTTATTTTAATCGTTAAAAAGAGTAGTTAAGTAAAAGTTTTTAATGCTCGCCTAATAAGATATTAGTAACTAAATGGATTTTCGTCACTGATGCTAAGAATGATCCATATGTAACTCCTATTATAATTTGATATAGGAGTGATCGCCCGGTATCCCATTAGGCGGGTTGTTACATTTGAGTCGGGTTATTGACTCGGGTATAATTTCGGCTACTGTTATGGGTTTGGTGCACGATATAAATGGGATTAAATAAAATGTTTATATATACGGTTGTGTTATAATACATATATATATATATATATATATATATATATATATATATATATATATATATATATATATATATATATACTAGGGTATGCCCGTGCCTGAAGGCACGACGAAAATTTTCCATGCACGTAATCCCAAAACGGCAAAAATTTTCGAAGTACGTAATTGCAAAACAGAAAACATTTCGTTCACCAACAAAACAAAGTGTAATTTGAAAATTATAAAGTCGTATATAATATAATTAATAAATGTTTTATACATTATAAGTGTAAATAAATTCAAAAAATACTCCAACAAACTAATAGTCCTTCTAGGACCTCGTATAAATAACACGGATTTAACAAAAGGCATGATATATCGACTATATTAGACCACACTTAAACCGATAAAGATAATTATAATCTAAAGCAAAATTATAACTAATTGGTGTAAACAAAACTAACCAATTAAACAAAGCACATTTGGTTGGCACTATAACTAATAAATAACAATGGAAATCCATGACAACAATACTCGTTTATATTAAATTCCAATAAAATTGTAGTCACAATAAATATGTGATATTTGAGTCAAAAAAATTATTTTACTACAAAATTGGGATGAACAATTTTAAAAAATTGAACGAAGGTCCCTTTATTTATAAGAGTATCGACATTGTTTAAAAAATAAAAAATATACAATAGTACTAACAATACTAATTGTCGATGTCAACCATCGTTATTATGTCTCTTCCATAACTTATAGCTAACATAAGTTGTAGAAAAATTCAGGACCCATTCATTCAATGAATAGTTGTAAGGAAAGGAATATTAGTTAAGTTATTACAACTTTAAATCAACAATAGTTAATCACTTAGGATACCTACACAATGTATCTACAAAAGTTAGATTGTAAATTACAAAAGGAGGGAATTAACTTTTAAAATAGAGAAATTATTGTTAATTTTTTAGGGGATTTATTATTATTTTTTAATTAGTAGGGTTAGATATTTTAAATATATAATGATAAAACAAAACCACAAAATTTTGTTTGTGTCAAAATCGTGTTTGTGTAAAAATACACAAAATTTAGTTTGTATCGAAATTAGCAAATGTGTATATGTTGAAATTATAAATCCTTTGAGTATATGAGAAAAATAAAATATAATGTCCTTTCTTATTACCCAAAACAGTAACATAACATATTTTTAAATAATTTCAGATTAAAATTTTAAAACAAAAAAATGCTATACATTTATTAATTAGAAAATGATTTTTAATTAATCAATAAATCACATATTAACAATTAAGTTATTTTTAATGAAAAAAACTTCATGTGTTTTCTACACTGCACAAATCACTCTTAAAATGTGAAATTCTTGTAATCAAGGTTTGTAAGACTTAGTACATTATACCAAGATCTTTTGTCTATTTTCTTGACCATTGTGACCATTCTTTTTAGATATTTGTCGACCTATAGTATTTAGGTAGTTTTAAATTAACCACTATAGTCTCTATTATGTTAAATGAAAATTCTACACGCAAAAAACATTATCATAATTAAATGACCAACCTACACAAAAATAAATAAAATGCCAGAAAGAGAGAGAGTTGTATGAAGACAATCCGAAAACAATATTTACCCTAAGCACAAAGAAAGACGGGTATTTTTATTTACACCCCTGTATTTTTAAATATCCCCTATTTTTATTAACCCCATACATACGAGATTCAAAACAATTAACAGATCAATCTGTATGGAAACAAAAAACTTGAACTCAAACAAAACCCATTCCAGAGAATGATTTAACACCCCTAGTCACGTCGTAATCTCCCGGAGCACAATAAAATACCAAATCTTGATGGAACATAAGCAAATTTGATTATCTTTGGCCGAGTGAGTGGGGACTCTTTCCAATGCACTACAGGCGTACAGGCAAGTTTCATCCGAGGCATAGTGTGACAACCCGCTATCCGAAATAAAGGGTGGCCAGCCCTATACCTCGATAAAATAGGAAATCATTGATAAATATCATCCTCAGCATCACAACCATACAAAAAGCATAAGGAATAACCACTCTATATTCCAGAAAACGGGTTATCAAAAACTTTGGTTATGAAACAAAAAGAAAGCATTTTCAACAACCCATAATAGAAATAGAGGGTGGAAACCCCCGCATGCGTATATAAGAAAACCAAAAGATACAAAAGGACCGAAAGACACGTCGATCAATAGTAACCATACAACATACAATTAGTACCAAGAGTTACATAATAGATCCATTATACAATTACAACGGTTTGGGCAACATGCCCTAATAAACTGATCATAACTAGAAAACATAAATGGAGGCGTCTACACAAAATCCCGTGAAACCCGCACGATGTCACGGCTCCTCAAAACATGTGGAAGGAAAGGTAATTACGGGCGACCGTGCGGCGGAACACCTGAACGGATTATATATATACATATACAACAATAAAGGAAAACCGGTCAGGGCCGGGTATATGTGATCAAATAGATAAATGATAGGTATGATAATGATGCGCAAGTAAGCATGGATGATAGTCTAGCATGGTAACATCATGAAAGGAACTAAAACCGATAAAGGCCTACATAGAGTGAGATTCATATTAAAACAGAATTAAAAGTACTTATGAGCCTTTATCATCATTCATCATATTTCAATTTTTAATCTTCTCTGATTTTCCTTATCAGGAATACAAGTATCATCATGTGCTCTTTATGGCACTAATCTCAATAGCATGCTCTTTGTGGCATAAATTTGCTCTTTATGGCATTCATGTTCCATCGAGTCCAACTCGATAATAAGAATAGTCATAAATATAAATATAACGATTCTAAGACCGCCCGTCCGGGTTTCCCCACTTTGCGCGTCCCTAAATAACCATCATCTTCCAGGGCCTAACATAAGACAACCTGGGATCCTATCGAAGTCGTCGGGAAGCGGCCATATGCTTGCGGGGTAGTCAAGACCACACCCAGAATCTCCTACCCATCGCAAAAAAAAAAAAAACAAGCGCTCATATGGCCTAGGACTATATCCACCCTGCATTCATTAGCCAGGGGGCTTCACCTCTCGCACGGACTTCCCTTAAGATGGTATTTAGAGAGGTGTGTAACATCCATTTTATTAATTTCCATTACATGATTTAGTAAATTATCATTTACCTTATCAATTTCCCATTTTTAATAAATGTATAGGCTTAAGTCAGGACTATACGTATTACGTACTGTCATAACATCCTCGATAAGAAATTTAGACTCCAAAGTTATTTCCAAAGCCTCCTTTAGGCTTTAACATAAACCCTCAAGTCAAATCTAACTCAAGTCAATTCCTAAGGTCTCCAAAGTGACCTAAAGATGTTCTAGACCCTTATAGAACTACAAGATAAAAGTAATGCCTAAACATCACTTTAAATTCCCCCTTAAACAAACCCTAGATGAACCCTTTCGAGTCTAGGATGTCGACCCAACTCAACTAATACTCTAAACCCTATGTTTACTTCATTTAAGAAGGTCCCTAATTACTAATCCTAAAGAAAAAGGGTTGAAATTTAAAAGAAAAATTTTGGAAAAGTGCAGGGCTACCGAATTGATTCGCCCCCTTGGCCGAATCGATTCGGCCAGAAAATTTGGGTTTCTGCATAACTACCGAATCGATTCGGATCAATTTCGAATCGATTCGGGTCATAAGACCTCAATACTGGACTTAACCGAATCGATTCGCCCAGGGGGCCGAATCGATTCGGGCCTGCGATTTTGCCAAGAATTGGCTATGGAGTCTTGGACTCCATTTTCTACCCAAACTCAAATTTCTTCAAACCAAACTTATATACTAACATCAAAATAACATCAATGATACTATTGACCATCTTAAACCTCATAAATCATCCAAATCATCTTTGAGTGAATCAATACCCATAAATACACAAGAAAACCATTAAGTTTGCTAAACCAAAATCAATACATCATTACCACAACAAATCATCTATCTCAAGACACAAATAGCAAGTAAAAACTTGCCTTGATTCAGCAACTTTGCAGATTTCTTGGGGTAGTAGCAAAATCCTCCTCAATCTCAAAGTCTTTCTCTCTACTCTTCTCTTTCTCTCTTTGGTTTTGGAAGGAGATTAGGGTAATTATAAGACTTAATAGGCTTAAGTCGTGGCTTAAGGCAAAATCCCACTTAATTAACTAGTAGTTCGATAAAATAATACGCAATAGCATAATTAAGGCACAACCAGTCAAAAATGCCCAAAACTACAAAATACAATATGGTACATTATTTGACTATTTCGCATATTCCGGAATCAACTGCAGCCTCCAAATTATCATTTGGTCATTTTAACATTCAATTTAGGTTCCGGTCTCATAATTAAGACAAATATCATTTTGAATTCAGATGATATTTATAAGCATGACATAGCAATATTTACCCATAGATATGATATGTATGCAAACTCATAATAAATATCAACTTTCTACATTGAGTTAACATTCAAATCATAACCCAACACTTGTCTCTAATTACTATACTAAGTAATTACTAGAAAATACGGTCTCATAAGCGAGGGTTATTACATACTCCCCCCCTTATGAGGGAATTTTGCCCCCAAAATTCAGGCGTACCTCATAAGAAAAGATGTGGATATTTCTCCCGCATCTCGTCCTCTCGTTCCCAAGTTGATTCGTTAGCATGATGATGACTCTAATGAACTATCACTAGGGGCACCACACGAGATCTTAACTTTCTCTCCCCAAACTCAAGGATAGCAACCGGTTATTCTTCATAAGAAACATCGGGCTGCAACTCGATATCTTCGAAAGGAATGTGCCAATGGGCACCTTCACACCTTCTGTACTTCTTCAAAGAGGAGATGTGAAATACATCATGGATTTGTTGCAAAGGTTCCGGCAAGGCAAGTTGGTATGCCACGGGACCAACCTTTGCAATCACTGGGAAAGGTCCAACAAAGCGCGGTGCAAGCTTTCCTTTCTTCCCAAAACGTTTAATACCCTTCATCGGGGACACTCGCACTAACACTTGGTCTCCAAACTCCAATTCCATATGTCTCCTACCCGCATCGGCATAGCTATTTTGACGATCTTGGGCTATCCGTATGCGATTTCGAATAAGCTCAATCTTTGAAGAAGTGTCTTGGATCATTTCAGGTCCAAGGAACTTGTTATCACCCACTTCCAACCAACAAGCGGGCGACCTACAAGGCCTGTCATATAGAGCTTCATAGGGTGCCATTCCGATAGTAAATTGGTAAGAGTTATTGTAAGCAAACTCAACCAATGGAAGGTATTGTTCCTAACTTCCCTTAAAATTGAGTATGCACATACGAAGCATATCCTCCAACATCTGGTTTACCCTTTCGGTCTGACCGTCTGTTTAAGGATGATAGGAAGAGCTTAACTTCAACTCGGTCCCCATAGCTCCCTGGAAACTCTGCCAAAAGTGGGACACAAATATTTTATCCCGATCGGAGATAATATTCAAAGGTACCCCGTGGAGTCTGACGATCTCCTCAATGAATAACTGGGCATAACGAGTGGTATCATAATCGGTGCGCACGGGCAAGAAGTGTGCCGACTTGGTCAAACGGTCGACAATCACCCAAATTGAGTCGTGACCCTTTTACGATCTAGGAAAGCCCGTAACAAAGTCCATCGAAATGCTCTCCCATTTCCATACGGGAATCTCGAGTGGTTGTAACAAACCTGTCGGCCGCTGGTGGTCAATCTTAACCAACTGACAAGTAGTGCATTGAGACACAAACTCGGAGATATCCCTCTTCATACCCGCCCACCAATACAAACGACGCATATCTTGGTACATCTTGTCCCCGCCTGGATGCACCGTGAACTTGGACCCGTGGGATTCCGCCATTATTGCACGTCTCAAATCTCCATCGTCGGGAACCACAAGTCTTCCATGGAAGCGTAGTCCACCCTTATAACCAATTGAGTACGACTCTGCTCCCTCAGACAACAACGGGTGTGTATGGTCTTGACAAACTTTATCTCTTTTCTGAGCTTCCACAATATTTGCTATAATCGTGGGAGTAACCGTCATCACAGAAAGGAATTCTCTCACCCCTGCATCCTCCAGGCTAAGTTCTTTCCACTTAGCTTTCCACACCTCAGCTAAGTCTCCATCAGGCTTTCTACTCAAGGCATCTGCTACCACATTCGCCTTTCTGGGTTGATAATGAATATCAAATTGGTAGTCATTCACAAACTCCAACCAACGACGCTGGCGCATGTTCAAATCCTTTTGGGAGAATAAGTATTGCAGCGATTTGTGGTCGGTGAACAGACTAAACTTTTCCCCCAACAGATAATGCCTCCATATCTTCAAGGCAAATACAACGGCAGCAAATTCCAAGTCATGTACCGGATAGTTCTTCTCATGAGGCTTCAACTTACGAGAAGCGTACGCAATGGGTTGTCTCTCGTCTTGAAGAACACCTCCTAACCCCAGAAGAGATGCATCAGTGAAGACAAGATATTCCAATCCCGGCTTTGGCAAGGCCAGGACTGGAGCCGAAGTTAGTCTATCCTTGAGCTCATCAAAAGCCGCTTGACATGTACTGTCCCATATGAATCTTACTCCTTTCCGGGTTAAATTCGTCAATGGGCTAGCAACCTTGGAAAAGCCCTTAATAAATCGACGGTAATAACACGCCAAGCCCAGAAAACTACGAACATCAGTGGGCGTCGTGGGCTGACCCCACTCTTTTACCGCTATCACCTTACCCGGATCCACCGACACGCCTTGGGATGACACCACATGCCCCAGAAACTGAACTTCCTTCAACCAGAAGCCACACTTCTCAAACTTTGCATACAATTGATGATCCCTCAATCTCTGCAGGACCAACCGCAAGTGAGCAGCGTGATCCGACTCTGTCTGAGAATAGACTAGGATGTCATCGATAAATACAATGACAAACTGGTCAAGGAAATCCCAAAACACCCTGTTCATAGGGTCCATAAACACTGCAGGGGCATTGGTTAGCCCAAAGGGCATAACCAAGAATTCATAAGATCCATAACAGGTCAAAAAGGCCGTCTTGGATACATCTTGCTCTCGTATCCTCAATTGGTGATACCCCGTCCTCAAATCGATCTTGGAGAAGTAGGAAGCTCCCCTAAGTTGATCAAACAAGTCGTCGATGCGAGGTAAAGGGTATTTATTACGGATGGTGACTTTATTCAACTCCCTGTAGTCCACGCATCACCGAAGAGAACCGTCTCTCTTCTTCACAAACAATACCGGAGCGCCCCACGGTGAGGTACTACGCCTAATAACCCTGCTCCAGTAGCTTCTGAATCTGATCTCTCAGCTCCCTCATCTCCATAGGAGCCATTCGATAAGGAGCTTTGGCGATCGGTCGAGTTCCCGGCATTAGATCAATCACAAACTCAATTTCCCGAGGTATCTCCCGAAAAATATCTTCAAAATCTCTAACGATTGGAAGAGAATTTAGGGGAACCACGACATCTCTAGATGCATCTTCCGCAATACAATATAGATAAGCACTCGTGCTCCCTTCCATACAAGGCATAACTACCAAGAACATCTCTTGTCCCGGAACCGCAAAAACTATACTCTTCCCGTAACAATTTACTATAGCACGATACTTCACTAGCCAATCCATACCCAAAATTACATCGTACCCGACCATATCAAAGACGAGTAAGTCAGCCTCAAAACACAAGTCACCAAGGTTAATTTCTTCATTTTTACATACGAAGAAAATCAAAGAACCGTCGCCCATAGAGGATTCGACGCTAGTGAAGGTACTTTCGGTAGATTTTATCAAACCTGTAGTCTGGGCAAAATTTCTAGAAATAAAGGAGTGTGTAGCACCCGTATCAAATAGAATTCGACCCATGTGCCCATGAATGAGAAACTTACCCTCGATCGCTGGTGGTGCCGGAGGATCTGGAGGAAGCAGAGCCTCCTGAATATGGTAAACCCGTCCGTACTGCAATTGCCCCTGTTGAGGAGGAGCAACCGGATTAGGCTCTTGGGGCGGAAACTGTACATACGGCTGCTGTGGGTCCCTAAGAATATACAATCCAACCAACTGAGGACACGCCCTTTTGTAGTGGCCCAGCTCCCCACACTGGAAACATTTATTTGTCGTATTATCCTGATTCCTGCATTGGTTATTTTGGAATTTCCCCGCACCTCGGCCCTGTTGGCCCCTACCTCCATTTCCACCTCTACCTCCTTGTGGTTGTGGACCACCTTGACCCTTCCTGTTATTATTGTTGTTCCCACCAGCATTAAACCCACCGAAACGTTGACGCTTGGACGAATCCCCCTGCTGAGGATCCCTCTCAACCTGCTTGTTCCCCGAGGATTGGGATGAAGAGGATGTTCCCCCTCCACTCCCAGTTCCTCCTTGTCTCACTGCTTGCCCCGCAACCACAACCTTCTTCTTGTTTTGCACAAACAATCTATGCTCTTGACAGTGAAGTAAAGCAGCATTCATCACATCCCTAAAGGTCACCAGAGATGGATTTCCAAGCAAATGTTGTTTTATTCGCCAGTGCAAACCTCCCACAAACTTGGAGATCCTCTTCGCTTCTAGAGTTACTTCATCCGGTATAAAGCTTGCTAACCGGGTAAACTCCTCCTCGTACTCGGCAACCGATCTCTCCCCTTGTACCAAATCCTGAAGCTTCCTCTGCATTTCCCTCTGAACTACAGGAAGGAAATACTTTCCATCAAACAAGGCCAAAAAATTTGTAATGGACATAGTATCCCTTTGTTCGGGTGTCGTCATTGACTCCCACCAGTGTAAGGCCGGGACGACCAGCTTGAAGGTAACGAGAATTTTCTTTTTCTCCTCACTACATTCCACCATTCTAAGATGGCATTGCATATCTCTCTTCCACTGGTTTGCCTTTATAACATCCGAACCTCCCTCATATTCCGGGGGATGTCCCTTAAGGAAAGACTCCCTCATCCGTTCCCACCGAGAAGGTCCCGTAGGAACTAGTGCTTCTTGTCCCCTCACTTGAGCTTGTGGCATTTGTTGGGCCACTACAGTCATCGCGGCATTGACAGCTTGGGCCACAATATTTGCCACTTCGGCGGCACTGATATTCCCCTGCTGCGGTGGAGGACCAAACTCATCCTCAACAACCCTATTACGTCTAGCGGGACGTCCTCTCCTCGGCGGCATCTGAGATAAAGACGAGATAGAGTTAAAACATAATATAAGACAATCTATTTAGCAGAAGATCGCATACATAGGCAGCAAAACAATCCTAATATTAAGTTCTATATCAAAGAACGCTACGGTAGAACGTGACAAGTCCGCATAGATCCTAAAGACTCTAGAACCCGATGCTCTGATACCATCTGTGACAACCTGCTATCCGAAATAAAGGGTGGCCAGCCCTATACCTCGATAAAATAGGAAATCATGGATAAATATCATCCTCAGCATCACAACCATACAAAAAGCATAAGGAATAACCACTATATATTCCAGAAAATGGGTTATCAAAAACTTTGGTTATGAAACAAAAACAAAGCATTTTCAACAACCCATAATAGAAATAGAGGGTGGAAACCCCCGCATGCGTATATAAGAAACCCAAAAGATACAAAAGGACCGAAAGACACGTCGGTCAATAGTAACCATACAACATACAATTAGTACCAAGAGTTACATAATAGATCCATTATACAATTACAAAGGTTTGGGCAACATGCCCGAATAAACTGATCATAACTAGAAAACATAAATGGAGGCATCTACACAAAATCCCGTGAAACTCGCACGATGTCACGGCTCCTCAAAACATGTGGAAGGAAAGGTCATTACGTGCGACCATGCGGCGGAACACCTGAACAAATTATATATATACATATACAACAAGAAAGAAAAACCGGTCAGGGCCGGGTATATGTGATCAAATAGATAAATGACAGGTATGATAATGATGCGCAAGTAAGCATGGATGATAGTCTAGCATGGTAACATCATGAAAGGAACTAAAACCGATAAAGGACTACATAGAGTGAGATTCATATTAAAACAGAATTAAAAGTACTTATGAGCCTTTATCATCATTCATCATATTTTAATTTTTAATCTTCTCTGATTTTCCTTATCAGGAATACAAGTATCATCATGTGCTCTTTATGGCACTAATCTCAATAGCATGCTCTTTGTGGCATAAATTTTCTCTTTATGGCATTCATGTTCCATCGAGTCCAACTCGATAATAAGAATAGTCATAAATATAAATATAACGATTCTAAGACCGCCCGTCCGGGTTTCCCCATTGTGCGCGTCCCTAAATAACCATCATCTTCCAGGGCCTAACATAAGACAACCTGGGATCCTATCAAAATCGTCGGGAAGCGGCCATATCCTGCGGGGTAGTCAAGACCACACCCAGAATCTCCTACCCATCGCAGAAAAAAAATAAAACAAGCGCTCATATGGCCTAGGACTATATCCACCCTGCATTCATTAGCCAGGGGGCTTCACCTCTCGCACGGACTTCCCTTAAGATGGTATTTAGAGAGGTGTGTAACATCCATTTTATTAATTTCCATTACATGATTTAGTAAATTATCATTTACCTTATCAATTTCCCATTTTTAATAAATGTATAGGCTTAAGTCGGGACTATACGTATTACGTACTGTCATAACATCCTCGATAAGAAATTTTTAAAGTTATTTCCAAAGACTCCTTTAGGCTTTAACATAAACCCTCAAGTCAAATCTAACTCAAGTCAATTCCTAAGGTCTCCAAAGTGACCTAAAGATGTTCTAGACCCTTATAGAACTACAAGATAAAAGTAATGCCTAAACATCACTATAAATTCCCCCTTAAACGAACCCTAGATGAACCCTTTCGAGTCTAGGATGTCGACCCAACTCAACTAATACTCTAAACCCTATATTTACTTCATTTAAGAAGGTCCCTAATTACTAATCCTAAAGAAAAAGGGTTGAAATTTAAAAGAAAAATTTTGGAAAAGTGCAGGGCTACCGAATTGATTCGCCCCCTTGGCCGAATCGATCGGCCAGAAAATTTGGGTTTCTGCATAACTACCGAATCGATTCGGATCAATTTCGAATCGATTCGGTTCACAAGACCTGAACACTGGACTTAACCGAATCGATTCGCCTGGGGGCCGAATCGATTCGGGCCTGCGATTTTGCCAAGAATTGGCTATGGAGTCTTGGACTCCATTTTCTACCCCAACTCAAATTTCTTCAAACCAAACTTATATACCAACATCAAAATAACATCAATGATACTATTGACCATCTTAAACCTCATAAATCATCCAAATCATCTTTGAGTGAATCAAAACCCATAAATACATAAGAAAAACCCTAAGTTTGCTAAACCAAAATCAATACATCATTACCACAACAAATCATCTATCTCAAGACACAAATAGCTAGTAAAAACTTGCCTTGATTCAGCAACTTTGCAGATTTCTTGGTGTAGTAGCAAAATCCTCCTCAATCTCAAAGTCTTTCTCTCTACTCTTCTCTTTCTCTCTTTGGTTTTGGAAGGAGATTAGGGTAATTAGAAGACTTAATAGGCTTAAGTCGTGGCTTAATGCAAAATCCCACTTAATTAACTAGTATTGCGATAAAAAAATACGCAATAGCATAATTAAGGCACAACCAGTCAAAAATGCCCAAAACTACAAAATACAATATGGTACAATATTTGACTATTTCGCACATTCCGGAATCAACTGCAGCCTCCAAATTATCATTTGGACATTTTAACATTCAATTTAGGTTCCGGTCTCATAATTAAGCCAAATATCATTTTGAATTCAGATGATATTTATAAGCATGACATAGCAATATTTACCCATAGATATGATATGTATGCAAACTCACAATAAATATCAACTTTCTACATTGAGTTAACATTCAAATCATAACCCAACACTTGTCTCTAATTACTATACTAAGTAATTACTAGAAAATACGGTCTCATAAGCGAGGGTTATTACACATAGTAAATGGTCTGATTCCATACGTTTCCTACAATAACCAAAATGTCATTATATAGTTCCCCCAAAATCACAAATCACAAACAAACCCCCAAACTGCAAACATTCAAGTCACAAATACTCTAAGCCTACTTCACAAACAAATTCATCCCCAACCACCTATCCATCCGCAATCTTCTTCACACAAAAATCCATACCCAATCTTTGTCAATTGAGTCATCAATAACACAATTCATCTAAAGGCTCGTTGTCAAGATATGTGAATAAAATAAGAATTGTTTATGTTCTGGGTTTTAATATCTAAGTTTCAGTGTTCTGGTGTTTCTTTTTTGGTCTTGCCAAAAAAAATTCTTGTGTGTTTAATTGATTAGACCCAACCTAACTCTTTTTGCAGTTGAAAACCGTGATTAATGTAGGCAATTTGTACGAAAAAGATCACACATGCGATAGTAGTAACGACAGTTTTTCCTCTAAAAAAGGGCAGAAGAGAGAACACAAATGCGTATCCAAGTTCTGTCTGCGGGCTTAAAACTGTTACTAAACCTTTACCAGAAAATAATGGTCTGTAACTCTGTTAAAAGAAAATAAGGGTCATAATAAAAACACCCAAGAATGCATACAACTTATCATACATACCAATATTCAACTACTTTTAATCAAATCCCAGAACCTTTACCAGAACGACTTACGATTTCTTTCTCGTCACAACCCTGAAATTTCATATGCTAATTTAAAAATTATGGAAAAATATTAACCCAATGATCCAAGCTTTGAAATAACCCTTAAAAATCAAATCTGGAAGCTAGTGAGTAACAATAAATGAGAGTTAAAATCAAATAAATAAAACTCAATTTTGTAATAACAAACTTAGATTAACAAACACCACGAAGTTGTGGGCTCGAGACACTGATTTAACCATCATATATAAAATAAGATAAATCACCCAAAGACTTACCTTATAACCAAACACCTCTTATAGATTTATTTGGGAAACGGATACATTGATTTATCTTAGCAACTGTAAATCAGAAACAAAAAACATAGTGATATTATGTTAACAAAATAATGATAATGTAAGAAGGATGAGTGAGAGAATGGGTCTAAGTGTGGTGGTGGTTCAGCTCAGAGAGATAAACAAATAGTATACCTGAGATTCAAGGTGTAAAGATCCATCAAAATCTGTAAAATAAAAAATGATTATAACACAAGAGAGAAAATAGAGTTAGTCTACTGAATCAAAATTTCAAAACCCAACGAACATAGGGAAAGAGATCGTGGATTTGTGTGTGTGTGTGAGAGAGAGAGAGAGAGAGAGAGAGAGAGGATAAAAAGGGAGATTGAAATTGACTGAGGGGGTTTGGCGGAGTTTTTGGGTGAGTGAGAGTTGATTTCTTAGGATAAGAGAAGGTTTTTTTTTTAATTAAAATGAGTTTTTTTCGGGGGGATGTGCAATACTTTGGGCGGGATAATTAAATGGAGGAGTATGATGAGAGGGTCTCTATTATAGGTGTGTTTACAAAAATACCCTTTTTTTTAATTTAAGTAAAAAGAAGGGGAATTCAAAATTTCTAAGGGTAAAATGAGCATTGCAAGAAAAAATGCATCTCATGACAGCATCAACTAAGCTTATGACATACATAAGTTTTCTACTTTATTATATATATATATATATATATATATATATATATATATATTGTGTGTGATCATAAATACCCGTGACTAGATATTTAGTAAAAGAATAACCCCTCTAGATATTTTGTGTTCTCTCTTCTGCCATGTGGACGAATCCCCTCTAAATACCCGTGACTAGATATTTTGTGTGCAATGTGGGAGAATCCCCTAGCTTGAGGATCTGGGTGAGTATTGTCCTTGGGTCATCGCGCCCATCTTTAGGGGTGAGACGTCTTGGGTATGATTCGATCTCAATTATGCAGGGAACTATAACCGCCTCCATTTCGTTTATTTTATTTCACAGATTTGGGGAGCTAACCATGTCAGGGTGTCCAGGTGGATGACTATACCTAGATTGATAGCAATATAGATTACATCCTGTGAGTTCGTACTTGAGAGGATGGTTATATAATTACAAAAAAAGTGAATGTTGTAATATGACGATATATATATTGCAGCCAATTATATACGGGTAAAATACATAATGTGAATTGTATTCTTTATTATATAATTCGTGAAAATGTTATATGGACTCAAATGAGAATAATTATTTGTTAAGTTAATGTGAAATACAACTCATAAATCATATATTAAACATACTCGGTGTTAGAGTATGGTGATAGTAAGGAACTATATAACAAGAACTAGTGACGGGGTAAATGACTAGGTGGGTTATACATAAAAATGGTAGGCGTTCACAATAGTTGAGGGGTGACCCATTCCTCAAGAGAGTGAGACACTAACTTATATATAAAGAGAATTCAAGCATTTTAATTCACTGCAATTTAGTTCACTTGCTAAATATTTTTAAAATATTTTGGGTTCTAATCCATGCTCTAAGATAATTCAAAGCCTTTTAGTTGTTCGACCACATGGGCGCCCGTCTTGATCTTTTTCGAAAGTACGTAGTTGCAGTACACTTGGGTGATGTAGGAATTGAATTATATGATTCTCTTATTCACTCCTTGATTGTGATAGTATCTTAGTTGTAGTTCGAGCGTGTTGCTCATGGTAGATATACATTTTTTTTAATCAACTTGTATTGGCTATACTTTCCATGTGTCGAATATATGTTGGTTTGGTTGTTCTTAGTCGAGGTTTCTTCGGTTAACACTTTATTCAGATGCTTTTAATATGTTTAGACTCATTTATATTGTTATGGTTATTTTGTGTTTCTTGTTGTACTTATTATTTGGTTACATCAAAAGATAAAACTTTCACACGGACTAAATTAATCATTAAGTGGTTAGTAATTAATTAGTTCGACGGTGATGCTAAGAATGAACTAGATGAAAATCTTCTCTAATTTTATAAAGGTCATATCAAATGGTGTTTAATTTGGTAGGGTGTCACATATGGTATCAGAGCATCAGGTTCTACCGTCTATTGGATATGTACGGCTTACTATGATTTCAGTGTTGTGTTCTTTTGACATAAAGCCATATTATTAGGATTATTGACTTATCTTTATACATATGATATATCGAATTTATGATATGGAGTATTTTATTAACAATGAATAAGTACAGCTTATTTTGAATTTCAAATGTCGCCTAGGAGAGGGAGAGGTAGACTCGCGAGGGCAGCCGCTAGAGGTAGTGGGGGAGAGGCTCACTATGTTACCGGGATCCCATAGCAACAGACCCCGTCGACGTTTGTATCCACGTCATAGGTAGCGGATATAGTGGCCCAGGCGGTCAATATCATCATGACATCCATGGTAGCACAACTTCCTTAGCCCCAGCCAAAGCAGCCAGTGGCTCCAGCAGTTCAAGCCTACTTGAAGCCGTCAGAGTGGTAATGAGTTAGGGAGGCCTTCTAGAAGGGACATCCCTCAGCGTTTTATGGCAGTTTTGAGGTGATTTCAGCCTATCGGTGGAAGATAGATGCAGCGCCAATTGCGCAACTTAAACTACAGTGAGGTATAGAGGTAGATGATGGATACATTCAGGATGACTAGGGAATCCTTGCAGTGGTGGGAGTCGATGACCACTATTGAAGAGAAATATTCGATGACAATCACCGATTTTTGGGTGCAGTCCGACCTCCAGTACTTTCCTCTCGCAATTGACACCAAGACGGGGAGGATATTTAGGGAGGTGACTTAGGGTGACCATTTTATCATGGAGTACTAGGAGGAGTTCACCTGTTTGGCTAATTTTGTGCCAGACGAGGTGAGCAATGAGGAAAGAAAGAACGTAAAATTTATTAATGGTTTGGCATGGAGCATCAGGCAACATTTGATTGGGAACCCTTCTTTGGAGACATATTTATATATCGTAAATGTAGCTTTGTTACACTTCCAAGGCCATCGCTTCCACTTGAAGGGGAGAAAGAGGGGAGGCGAGCCTTGTCAACTGGGAAAAGAAACTATGACCACTACTAGCAGAGTATAGTGGACAGGCAACCACCAGGGGCAGGATACCCGTTAGGGGAATCCTACAAAGAGATTTTGACCCGGAGATAAGGGAGTCCGACAGGTCAAATTGGTCCCAAACATCAGCAGGAGGTTCCTTAGGGATGCGATGGACAAGGGGACAACCGGGGGAGGCCATCCGGGATAACATTTGGGACAGCCTCATCAGGGCCATCATAAGGGAGACTTTCAGAGGCATTCTTTCGGTTGCGGCCATCTAGGCCATCTGAGGAGGGAATTTCCATAGAGAGGTAGGGGTCAGCAGCAGGGTGCCCCATAGGAACAGTAGGAACATATGCCTCTAGAAGCATTAGCTCCACCAACTCCATAACTGTAAGGGAAGCTACACTACGGGCATGTGTATAATGTCCGGGATGTTTTGATTCCCCTACCACCTCGGGAAATGCTAGTAGTTAGGTCTACTTTTCTATTCACGGGCATGCGGGAAGGATTCTTTTTTATACTGTTGCATCGCATTCATTCATTAGGACCAACTTTTCTAGAGTCGTTTGGTTGTTAGAGTGAACCGATGGTCTCCTTATGTGGGTAGAGTCATAAATGGGGGGTGGATCACTAATACACTCGATCTATAAATGAGTATATATTATGACTAGGAGACTAAGTTTAGCAGTAGACCTCTTAGTGTTAGATATGGAGGGATATGATGTTATCCTAAGCATGCATTGGTTAGCAGGGTATAAGGCGACAGTGGATTATTTTGAGAGAACCACAATGTTTTCCTTTTCGGGACAGGATATGTTTTTGGTGGCGAGGCCTCTTCCCGAGGGAGGGTCGCACATTCATTTATATTACATTGAGGATGAGACCTCACATGGGGTTGTAACTTGAGAGTGCAGCTGCAGCGGAAATATTGCAACTTCTCAAATAACATTCAATTTTAATTAAACCCAAATTTTAGTCAAACCCTAAAACATGCATCTAGATGATTTATCAAATAAAATATAGCATGAAGGATAAAATAAACAATTTCAGGAAAAATCCCCCAAAGTGGCAAAACCTTTTATTTTCATTATAATATTGTAACATACAATTTCGAATTAGAATAAAAATACAGTGACTAAGAATTACCCTCAGGTATCGGATTCTGTAGTCGGCGGCTAGAAATATCCCTTTCCAGGAGGGCTGCAATGAAGAAGAGAAACGACTTCTCCACAAGTGTGTGACACAGAAATACCCGCAGGTGTCGGTTCCTATGTTGGCGGATAGAATTTTCCCTTTCCACGAGGGCAGCAGTGAAGAAGAGAACGACTTATCCACAAGGGTTGAACAATAGCTAAGCTTCTGTTCTAGGCTTCCAAAAGATTCACAAAAGTAATTGGGATTTTTGGTGTGAATCAAAAAGAGTCTTGGGACTCAAAAAGGTGAAGACTTAGAGTATTTAGGACTCTGAAAATCGTCTTGAAAAGTCTTCAAAAAATAACTCCCCGAAGTTGGCTTTAAATAGGAAAATTTTGAGCCCAAAAAATTTGCAGCGAATCTGGTCGAATATATCCCAGTCGGATCGGTCCGGTTCTGAGGCGGATCGGTCCGGTCAAGCGGATTGGTTCTTTTATTTTGGCCTTCATTGGTTCGCTTGCGGTCCGGGGTATACTGGATCTGCCGCAAGAGGATCAGTCCGGTATGGGGCGGATCGGTCCGATTTTCCCAGAAAAATAAAATCCTTTTAAAAGCCTCATACTTCTTATTTTTATAAAAAACATTTTATAAAAATTTCAAATTACTAAATATGAACTTTAAGGAACGTAAAAACAAAATTTTACCAAGTTCATTCTCGCAGAGGCTATGAAGTTGAAGATGCTTTGATATTCGGATCCGTTGATGTAGATGCGATCTTGAGTTTCTTCAATGGTGTAACGACGTACGACATATAAATTAATAATGGACAAAAATGTCCTTACATAATTCTAATAGACTCGATTCTAGTCGTGAGGGACTTTATGGCTATTTTTTTAGGCAAACAAGGGTTACCACCTAGTCGAGATATTGAGTTCGTTATTGATTTGACACCTAGTATAAGATCGATTGCCCTATAAAGCTTACCGTATGGACCATTCAAAGATACATCGGTTGAGAGAGCAAATTCAGTAGCTTTTGGTCCAGGGTTTCATTCGGCGAAACACATTGTCATGGGGTACTCTTGTGTTGTTTTTTAAGAAGGGCATTGGCTCGCTTTTCTTATTTTTTGTCTACAGGCAGATGAATAAGGTCCCGATAGAGAATAAGTATCCATTGTCGGTAATCAATGACATGCATGATGAATTAGGAGGAATGCAGTTCTTCTCCAATATTTATTTGAGATTGGGGTATCATCAATTATGTATTTGGGACGAGGATGTCCCTAAGACCAGTATTCTATCATGATATGGATGCAACGAGTTCAGTCTGATGTCATTTGGGCTCATAAATCTTCCATAAGTGTTCATGGATCATAAAAATTTGGTTTTTAGAGAGTTCCTCGACCAGTTCGTCATCGTGTTCATAGATAAAAATTTTATCAACTCGCGCACGGGGGAGGTGGATGCAAAGCATCTTCGTATGGTTCTGTAGACTTTATGGGATCACCAATTGTACGCAAAATATAAGAAATATGGGTTTTGCCTATGGGAGGTGCAGTTTTTGGGCCATATTACTTCAGACTAGAGTATTACTATTGATCTGAGTAAGGTATCAGTGGTGATGGAGTAAGAAAAACCCACGACACCATTCGATAGGTGTATATTTTTAGGGTTGGTCGATTTTTATTGTTCCTTCATTAAGGTATTCAAAGATTTCAGTACGATTTACGAATTTGACTCATACAGGGGTGCCATTTGCATGGAGTGATGAGTGTCAGTTAGCTTATTATGAGTTAAAGGACAAGTTAACATCAGCACCCATACTTGCTTTGCCTAGGGGAGGATTGGAGTATCAGGTCTGTACGAATGCATCCTTATAGGGACTTGGGGGTGTGTCGCAGTAGGTGGGGAGGTCTATATCTTATGTAGCTCAGAAGCTTAAGACCCTTTAGAGGAATTACCCCACTCATAACCTTGAGTTAGCAGCAGTCGCTTTTGTTTGGAGGATATGGAGGCAGAATCTTCAAGGAGAGCAGTTCACGTTATTCACCGATCATAGGTCACTTTAGTATCTCTTCACAAAGAAGGTTCTAAGCATCAAACAGAGGCAGTGGCTATAATTGTTGAAGGACTTTCAGTTTGATATTTTGTATCATCTTAGTAAGTCCAACGTACTGATGTGCACATTGAGTCGATGACCTACGAAGGACTTGACAGATCTCTAAAAAGAAAAGTGAAGTGAACCTCAACAAGATGATGAGGTCACCAGGGCTTGTATGGCAGTCTTAGCCATCACATTCGAGACTGTCATGCGGGTGGTTAGAGCATAGGTGGAGGATCCGTTTTTCTAAGAAAAGGGGTTAACAATTTGTAGCAAAGAGTGCAATGTCTTACTCTATCGATTCAGAGGGAGGTCTATAATTTAATGGGAGGTTGGTTGTTCTAGAAGATGAGGATTTGAGGCCTGGCATTTTAATCGAGTCCCGTGGCTCTAGATTATTTGTACATCTTGGCAAGGATAATATGTACAAGGACATGAAGAGGCAGTACTAGTATTCGATGATGAAGCGAGTAATAATAGAGTTTGTCTAAAAGTGTTCCATATGTCCGCTTCTTTAGGTGGACCACCAGAGGACTTCAGGAATGTTACAACCTCTTGAGATTATGGTATGGAATTGGTAGATAATTTCTATGAATTAAACTATGGGGTTGCCGACATCATAGAGGGGTCACGATTCTATATGGGTGATAGTGGATCGATTGACGAAGGTAACTCAATTCTTTCCAGTTCGAACAGATTTTGATATGATGTATTATACTTGGCTATTCATGGCGGAGATAATTAAGTTTCATGAGGTGTTATTCAACATTTTGTTTGATAGAGACAAGATATTTCTATCCCATTTCTGGTAGAGTTTTTAGGAGGCTATGGGAACAGACTTGCGATTGAGCACCGCTTATCACCATCAGACATATGGGCTGACAGAGAGTGTAAATCTGATGCTAGAGGATATGCTGAGGATGTGCATTTTAGACTTTGAGGGAGGATGGGGATTATATCTTCCAATGGTAGAGTTTATGTATAACCACTCGTACCAATTCACTATCGACATGGCCCTATTTGCGACACTTTATGGGATATCTTGTCGTTCATCTACTTTAGAGGTAGGGGACTACAAGATATTGGGGCCAAAGATGATTAAAGAGATGTGTTCCAAGATTGAGTTGATTCGAGGTCGTATTTGAATATCCTCAGACAGCCAAAAGAGTTATGCCAATGCCAATCAGAGACATGTGGAGTTGGAGGTCGAAGATCAGGTATTAATTCGGGTGTCTCCCATGAATGTGGTGATGATGCTTAACAAGAAGGGGAAACTATCACCGAGGTATATGGGACCATTACCTATCATTGAGAAAGTGGGGTCGGTAGCTTATAGACTGGGTTTGATAAAGCATCTTCATTGAATACACGAGGTGTTCCATGTGGCATCACTAAAGAAATACCGAAGGAGGGAGAGGTCTTTTTGGCACGTTCCACTACAGGAGATTCATTTAGATCCAAACATCTCATATAAGGAGATACCTGCATCTATCCTCAATTACAGTTAGTGAAAGTTGCGGTCTAAGGTGGTACCACTAGTTAGAGTTCAGTGGAAACATCATAGTGTTGACGAGCCTACTTGGGAGTGGGAGGATGACATACGAGAGCAGTATCCAGAGTTATTTACTTGCGTGTCATAATTTAATTGAATTAATTATTATTTATATTATTTAAAAATTAATCTAATGAGTTGATGATTAATATTTGTGGGACTTTAATTTACTAAGAGTATGGTAATAATTTAATAAGTTACGAGGTGAAAACTAACTTTTAGAAAAAAATATTCGGATAGCAGTTCTGAGTGTACGGTTGAGTTCAGATGGGTCTAAGTATTTGGAAAATAGTTTTGGTGGGTAATAAATGGGTACTAAATACCCACATAAGAGTGTTTGAGCCCTTTTAATAAAGCCCACGAGCATGAAAACAGATTGTCTTAATCAAACCTAATAGTGAGAGGGTGTGAGATATGTACCTCATTTTATAAAACTTATTTAAGTGTAGAACAAACAAGGAAGAAATTAGAGTAATCTTGGAATCCTAAATCAGGAAGAAGTGTGAACATTCTTCATCAAACCCATCATTTACAATAAGAGATTCAGACCCTACCAACCTTTCAATGCAACTGATTAAACTTTCTTTTAAGTTAATTGTAGATTCCAATTAATTTCATAATAGGTGTAATAAGAACATATGATTTTGGGTGGATTTGATATCTAAATTTGGGTATCTTTGAATTTGGATTTAAAATTTGTAGAGGATTTGGAAATATGACTTGTTAATCCCCAATCTATGTGGGGTGGAGGTATTTTAATTGGTAGGTTTAGTATGAATCTTAAATCGTTTAATGAGGTAAATATAAATAGAAAGTGGGTCTTTAGGTTATCAATGCAGGGCAGTTTTGGACTGACGAAGGAGGATGAGAGAGCCCAAGGTCGTTCGAACAACATGGTTCAGGCTCGAGCGACATGCTTTATCGTTCGAACGATGGGATTATTTCATCCGCCATTTCTTCCTTCCCTTATATTGGAGGCTTTGGTTTAGTGGATACAATTATGGGTGTTTTAAGAACCTTAATGGTATATTTAGGGCAATAGTCCCAAGGGAGAAATTAAGATTTAATTTGCGTGATTTGAGAACCTTAGATTAATAAATGTGCAAGACTTATTGAAAAGATTTTTGAATAATAAATTATGATGATTTAATTTTTTTGACAAAGTGAGAGAATCGAGGTAAATTGGTTGACTGACACTAAGGTAATAAATAAATTAATGGGCGCTTAATTAAATTTGAGTGGGGTTATTGAATAGATTATAATTTGGGCTAGGGATGCGGATTTGGTCCTTGGTATAAAACCAACCACATCTTGGCCTTTTAAAGCAGTTCTTAGTTCATATACATAGTCATACTCCCCCAACTCCATAGCCCAATACATCAGTCTTCCAAATTTCTTCGATTTGTGCAAAGCCTGACTTAATGGCAAATCAGTATAAATCACTATAGTGTCGGCTTGAATGTATAGCTTCATTGATCTCCTAGCTTCAATTAAAGCTAGTGCCAATTTCTCAAGTCTAGGATATCTTACTTATGCTTCTCAGAACGCTATGTTGGTGTAATTAATTGGCTTTTGAACTCCATTTTCCGCCCTAATCAAAGCTGAGATAACTGCAGACTCGGATACTGCCAGATATAGATACAACTCTTCTCCCATCATAGGTCGAGAAAGTAGTGGTGGTGCTCCCAGGTACTTCTTCAACTCCAAAAATTCCTTTTAACATTCATCGTTCGATTCAAAGGTTTTTATGAGTACCTTGAATAATGGAAATCATTTGTCTGTTGCTATTGACACAAACCTGTTCAATGTTCATACATGCCCGGTTAGTCTTTGAACATCTTTTTTACAGGTCGGGGAGTACATTTCAATTTGAGCTTTAATCTTATCTTGATTGAATTTAATTACTATTTGATTCAATATATACCTGAGGAACATTTACTCTTGCATTCCAAAGATACATTTGGTGGGGTTTAACTTCATTTGGTGCTTTTTCAATTGATCAAACGTCTAGCTGAGGTCGACAATATGATCAGTAACTTTTTTGCTTTTAGTGATCATATCATCAACATACACCTCCATATTCTTTCTTATCTGCTCTTCAAATACTTTGTTCACCAGTCTCTGATAAGTAACACCTGCATTTTTCAAACCAAACGTCATAACATTATAATAATAAGTTCCTCGAGGAGTGATGAAGGAAGTAATTTATTTATCCTCTGGATTCGTTTTCATCTCGTTATAACTAGAATATGCATCAATGAAACTTAGCAAGTCATGCCGTGAAGTAGAATCTACTAGTTGATCAATTCATGGTAAAGGAAACTGATCCTTCGGGCACGCTTTGTTCATGTTAGTAAAATCCACACACATCTTTCACTCGTTGTTCTTCTTTTTTACCATAACTACATTGGCCAACCAATCAGGGTACTTTGCATCTTTAATATAAAACTTTTTGAAGATTCTCCACTTCTTCCTTTATAACCTGGTTCATCTTTGTGATGAAAAATCTTCTTCGTTGCTTCACAAGTTTGAATTCCCTATTGACATTAAGTTTTTGACATGAAAAATTTGGATCTATGCCTGGCATATCTTCATGTCTCCAAACGAATACATATTTTTTTTTGCCTCAAGAAAGTTGTCAACTCCAGCTTAAGAACTGGTTCCAACAATGATCCATTTCTAGTTGTTCGTTCTCGCTTATTATCATCTAGAATAATGCTTTCTGTTACCTCCATCACTTGACCTTTTACAAGTTCAAATTCATCTCGTCATTCTAAGGTTTCAACCTCAGACTCTTTGTTTGGCTCAGTTGTATCCACATGATAAGTGGTTATTTTTTGTTTAGCCTCCAACATATCTTCTTCCTCGGCAGAGGAATAGTGGCACTCCCGAGATACTTTCTGGTCTCCTTTCACTACTCCTCCTCCAAATTTTGTCTCGAATTTCAGGATTTGATGAAATGTTTGAGGGTACAACCTCGAACTTTTTCAGACCAACCCTCCCCATGATCATATTATAAGCATAATGACAATTTTTGTCCATTAGAAAAAATCTTATCTTCTCTGACATGCTCGTCGACCAATTCCCGATCAACACATCCAGCTTGATAGTTCCCATTGGAAACACCTTTTCATCTGAGAATCCAATGAGTGGCCTGTGATAGGGCTTCAGTTGATTGAGCTTTAAACCCAAACTATCAAAATAAGGATAAAACATTATGCTTGCCGAATTGCCATTGTCCACCAATGTTCTTGCTGCCAATACTTCTTTCATCCTGACTCTGATCACTAAAGGATCGTTATGAGGATACAAAACTCCTAATAAATCATTTTTGGAAAATCCAATTATGATCTTATCCTTATTGACTTTTCTTAGTCGGTCATCCTCGGCAAGGTTGATACGTTGAATATATGAACAAGCTTGAGCCTCATTGAGGAAAACCTTCCTTTCAGCTGTGTGATCTCCTGCTCTGGAATCTCATCTTGTAATCAATTAACAATCAAATGATCCAAAACTGATTATGAATACCTTACATTCTGATTGTCTAGGTTTCTTGGGAAGGTCGGGATCGCCTTCTGGATCATCACCGTGGTACATCTTCTTGTCTTTCCTAGGTTTGACTGGCGATTTAGATCTCTACCGACCTCTTCCTTCGTTTCTTTCTCCATTATGCCGATCAAGAAATTTGTCCAGCTTTCCTATTCGGATGAGTGCTTCTATCTCATTCTGGAGGGAAATTCATCAATTGGTAGTTGACCATAATCTTTATGAAATTCACAATACTTGGACGCATCCCTCTTATCAGGAGGTGACCTCAACTTTTCAGGCCAACATAAATTATTGTTGTGCTTGATTTCCTCCAACACATGATGTATATCCACTATCAAAGTGTAATTGGTGAATTTTCTGAGCTGATCAAGGCCTTCTTTTCCCTTCGAACTCCTATGCTCATTATGATTTTTGTTATCTTTCTTATCTGACTTCCCTTTTTCTTTTACGCCTGAATTCTTTTTAGCAGCCATAGCTTCCTCGGCATTCATAATCTTCGCTACCTTGGCCATCAATTCTTCCAGCGTCTCTGGTGGATCTTTTTCTAGAGTATAGTATAATTTATAAGGAAGCAAACCATTCGAAAGAGCATTGATTGCTCTCTTTTCTTCATAATCAATCACTTAAAATTTCTCATTGTTGAAATGAATGATGTAATCCCAAGTACTTTCGCCTTACTTCTGTCTTACACTAAGTAAATGAGCTACTCGCTTCACTGGTTTTGCTCTAAAGCAAAAATTACCAATGCATAGCTCGACCAGTTATTGAAAATAAGAAATTTGCCATGAGGAAGGCTGTTGTACCAGATTTGAGCACATCCAATGATTGTTTCTAAAAACACCCTGCATCTCATCTCATCTTATCAGGGACAACATAGATATCAACAACTGGTTAGTACTACTCTATATGGAGAACTGGATCAATTTTCCCATCATATTTCGGAGTGACTACTGGAGCTTTAAACTTGGTCGGCGTATGGAAATTCACTACGGTTTGCACCAATGGGGACCCCTTAATAAAACTTTTTTGATGGGTATTCTTATATTTAGGAATTTACCTAGGGTCCCAAATGATCAAAAGAAGAGGACCTACTTAGCCTTTCTAAGACATTCAGTCTTTCTTGGATGAGAGGTTGCTCGAGGTAGATATGAAGGATCCCTAGAAGTTATGGAACGGTTGTGACCAATACTCCTTGTTGTCCGCGGTGGCATATTCCTCTGATTAGACTGTGCTGGCACTCCAGCTTACAGAGTTTGTGTCAACCGTCATATAGTATCCTATATGGCCTCTTGACTCTTGGCCAAACTAGCCAAAATTCTTGTCAAAATCATTTTTGTTAGGAGGGGCAGAGGGATTAGGCAGAATAAGCTCATTTCTCGTGCTTGATTCTGGGATTTCAGCCATGGGTGATGAATGATGAATGAGTGAAAACGTTTAACAATACGTTCCAACAGACGACACCAATCTGTTGATCCAAAAACCTAGAGGAAGCCTAATTATTTGATCACATATAAATTAAGTAAGACAAACAAGAAATACGAAAACTTTTTAATGTGGTTTGGCTCAATGGAATAACCTATGTCCACTGTTATGTATTGATCTCCTTGAATTATTTTTCGATCCCCTGCAATGAGGGTGATACCATGAATTTATAGCCCAAAAGGGGGGTCTTCATCGTTGTCATGTGAAAGGATGGAATGCCTTTATTTGGTAGACATTTTAATCAACACATAATATTGATTAATTATGTGAACTATCTCGGTTCACATGCAATATTTGTTGTAAGACTACTGGCGCTTGGTTGGCTGTACAAAATGACTTCTCGGCTGTTGGTCGGGCCTCCCAGTTGGTTGGGTAACTATGTTGGTCAGACTTCCTTATTGGTCATGGAATTATGTTGGTAGGGCTTCCTTTTTGGTCGGAGAATTATGTTGGTTGGGCTTCCTTGTTGGTCGAGATTTTCTATCATGCTGACATGGAGTTGTGCCACATAGGATGACACATACTGGTTTGTAATGGGTCCATCTGGGATGGTAAATTTTTGTATCAACAGTCAGTATCACTCGCATTGATGTAATTTGATTATTAATATTCAATTGGTGATTATTTACCATAAATATTAGCCATTAACTCTCCTGATTAGTATTTAGATAAACTCATAATAATTAATTCAATTCAATTACGATACACTAGTAATTTAAACTAGCCAAATTAATTAAATATATAATGCTAAAAAAATATGTGGTGTTACAGAAATTTGAACATTATATATAAAACAACTTAATTGAAAATATAATGGTCATGCTCATTTTCAAAAGTACTCTAAAAATTTATACTCGAATTCTGGTAATTGCTTGTTTGACATAATGTATGACAATTCTTACAATGTGCCTGTACATTGGGAGGGGCTTTTAACTAGTATCTAGAAATTTAAAGTCTACTGTCGGATGACCATAAGACCACCACATATAAATTCAGAAACCTTTTGGATCAAAAGATCATAAATTCCATTAAAATTTCTGAACTTTGGACATCTATGTAAACCTCTCAATGGTAATTATATGAATCAATCAATGTCTCATTCAGATTAAATGATCAAATTGTACACAAAACCATTAATTGGAGTTACAATTTTTGAAGATTAATATTCATCTTTGAGATATTAATCAGTCAATCCTTAAGATAAATATTTTTGGAGACCTAACTCATTTCCTCATGACTTTGACATCATCAATAATTCAATATCATATCAAGCCATAAGATAGGAATTAATCCCAATGTACACGAAATGTTAAAAAAAGAAGATAAAAGGCGATAGTTTGAAAAAAAATATCCCAAGTAATTTTAAGAACCTCCTAATATTATAAAATAATTTACCTTGAAAAAGGGAAACTTGTTTTCGCAGTTTAATAGCAACGTGAAGATTGGTTATGCAGATATCTTCAATAACAAGGTAAATGCCTATCGAATGGTACTCTTATTTTTATTAAATTGAATATCTTGATGTTATCTTTTGAGGGCTTTAAAATAACAAAAAAATATTTAACAGGAAATAATTGAGAAAATTCACAAGGATATTTTTTTAAATTTTCACATAGCATAGCTTTCTTTCCGCTTGTTCATTGTTTTTAGATTAGATTCATAGTCTCCAAATTCACTAGTGAGGACCAATGAAGCAATGCTAATGCTAGTATTTAAATGCAACACTAGTTAAAACTTGTACTAGGATTAAAAAAAACTGACCTATGTCACCATCGTGTTGCCAACGACAACAAGCCACCTTTAATCATGGTCACTAGTTGTTAGTAAGTTTTTTGGCAATGGAGGACTGAGAGTAAGGTAAGTGGTGGTTATGCTATCTCTCGTTCTCTTCTAGTCTGAATTTTTTTCAATTTGTGACGTGGTGATGGTTTTTAAAACTAATCATCATTTTTATTGATGGCAAAAAAATTTAAATGAAAAATAATTATTTTTTGTTGCAAGTGGCGGTGGAAAGGTAATCTTAGTTAAATAGTGTTAGTTAATTAAGACAAATATTTTATGTTTATTTAGTCATTTACAAAAATTTAACTCGCATTTTACCCTGTTCCGCCAAACATTGGATGTAATCTTAATAAAACCGGGGAAAAGTGCAAAAACTCGAAACTACAATCGATAGTCGTTGGGTAAAAATTTAGAGCGACCAATGCAAACCTGTAATTACTCAAATTCATTTGGTTATGAGTTCTAAACATACAATAAGTCAATATTTTTTACATTCGTTAAATATAGAAGTGTTAAAACAACTACATATAATATTTACACATTAAATCAAGCTTATTTGATGCCACCATTTCGAAAACATTAAATATTAGCAACATAGATATAATATGCAGTACTCCATTCATATTAGGTAATCATATACAACAACAAAGACGATTCCCAGGGGAATACGCTTATTATTTAGAAAATCGTAGACCATTTTTGATAGAGACACATAATCCAATAGGTTTATTATTAATATCTATAACAAGATGACATCTTATCATAGATAATAATTATCAGGCATTTGGAGTAGCCAACAGTTGGTCTTTATGAGACTTGAACATTTCCAACATTTCTTTCTCCCCATCCTTAAACTGCTCTTCAGTGATTTGGGCACCATCTTTGGTATGGAAAGTGGTTATGTTCTTGCAGACAGATCTGCCATTGGCCGAGGGTTCGAGATTTTTACGGCTAGTAATCGACTCAAGTCCATCCATAAACTTACCGCAGTCAGTTATGGCATGTGTGTAAGTGAATTTGTTCTTCTCTACTTCATCAGTGTGGAGCTTCATGCCTTTGAACACGCTGTCTGCATATTAAACGAATACAAAACATTATCAATGCACTGTGTGTAAATAAGAAAGGATTATTTGTACTTTAAGATTCATTGGTTTTTCATATATGTATTTCTTGTATACATTAGACTTTCACCTCAATTTTTTGAAATTATAACTATTCAAATAATCGCGTTCAACCATTGGGATTAATAAATATTGAGTCTCACATGAAATGATTTACTTACGATCGTACCACGAAATATCTTTGTTATTTGCTGCGTAGAGCGGCATACAAAAATTTCTCGGTGAATTTAATTAACAAAAAATTCTTTGTTAATTAAAAAGTAAAAAGACGTGGTGTGGTGTAAATAACTATAAAAAAATGACACCAAATGTCCAATTATTGAGAGTTCAGAATGGAAATAGTAAAAAAAGTTGACCCCAAACAACAAATATAAATAAACTTTTGTGCCAGTAATTATACAAAGCGAATATGTAAAGCGTAGGGATGAAAAATGGAAACAACCTTGATAAAAAGAATGGGGACTCTTAACATCAGTGACGCCGGCGTTGAACATTTTTTCTGGTGGGACTGGGGAAGTGACCACGGTTGCATAAGTGGTGACACCCATTGTGCTTGCCTTTCCAGTGTTAAAGAGAAAACAAAAGTGGATGTTTGTTTCGGTGTGAGTATTGGGAGAACTAGAGGTGGTTTTTATGCTGTGAGGATACATGTTACCAAATGCCAATCCGCGGCTCTAATTGAGACATATGTTTTGTCACTTTAAACATATTGCTGTGATAAAATAATCTCTTTCATCCTTTTAGTCAATGAAGACAAACGACCGTGTATAAAAACTTCATTTCTTTTTATAAAAAAATAGATTATATAAAACAAGCATATCCACTTCGTTTGCCTTTGGAATTTTCAAATGTCATCTGGATTTGATGAATGTTATCAGAACTCCGGAAGTGGTATTAACTGTGAGGTTGGAGGTTACAAAATGCCAAATCCATTCCCGGATAATATAATAAATAAATAAAATCCTTGTGTTTGCCCCCATTTATTTTTGTAAACTAATTTAATTTTCAAAAATTGTCTCGTATTACTCATAACCAACAATTCAATGTTTAGAAATTAATAATGCCCCTTTTTAATGCATAATAACGTAGTTTGGGTTTTGTATTCGAGTATAACAAGGCCAAAGCCAAAGTAAGTGAAACTTATATTTCTCTCTTTGTGCGTGAATCCACAACTTATAGTATATTAAAAAATTTATGAAATTAAAAACCATTTTTTAAATTTGAAAATCATGGTTTTCAGGAGTTATGTAAATATATTTTTCAAACAATTCATATGTTTTTCTAATTTACATTAAATCTTTGGAGAACTCTAAAAATTTGAAAATCATTGTCGTGGAAAACTATTAAAATTACAAATTTTAATATGGCCCAAATTTTGAAATATATTTGCTTTCAAATTTCCTTCTTGTTTTAGAATAAAAAATGGAGTATAGTACAATCATATGTTTGTTCCTTGCCATATACGAGCACTATACGGTTGATGTATCTAAATAGGATAATTTCCTTTGGGTGCCCTTATTTTATATTTATAAGAGGACTCTTCAAATTCTCTGCACAACCATTCATAGAAATCTTCGTCTATATGAATTATGAATTCATGTTAGACTCCCAAACAGCTAATGGGTCTCTTCACTACACCCTCTTATCCCTCCAGTTCCTTTATTTTGCACTTTCTCTCTTTAGTTCCACATATTTCATATGTCCTTTCACCAATCCATCTATCTCTATATCTACCCTAGCCTTAACCGTTTTTGTTGCAACAGGAAAAAACCGCTGACGTATGGTTTGCCTCATTACAAAGATCGTAATTCAATAACGATTCTTCTTCATGATGACGTGTCTGGTCTACACGTGTTTGGAAAATTAGTATATATATTTATTTTGAATAAACTAAATAAGTTGGGGTAAGTGGCCTAATGGTAAGTTTATGAGGTTTGGTGCTTGAGGTCATGAGTTCAATCCCTAAGGGGATACGAAACATTAAGGGTCCGTTTGGTTGCATAAATTATGTAATTTTATAAATTGATCAATTTGAAATGAATAGATTGTCGATGTATTAATTTTAAATGGGTTTAAATCTAAGTTATAGTCTTTGATTAGGCCTTTGGGGCTTCAGGTAATGACTTCAATCCCTAAGGGAATACTAAACATTAATAGTCTTTGATTGGGCGTTTGGGGTTTTGGGATTCTCTTGAGTGCCTTACCCTTTTATTAATTCCTTTTTAATTTTTTGACTTAGTCTCCTATTCTAAGCAAACTAGCCGTTAGTGGAGATATTAGTGAGTTACTTGGCTAAAACCTCTACCCGCGTTTTTGCGCCTGAATTATTTTTCGCAGTCATATCTTCCTCAGCGTTAATAATCTTTATTTCCTTGGACATCAATTTTGTCATCGTCTATGGTCAATCTTTTTCCATAGTATAGTATAATTTATCAGGGAGAAAACCACTCATGAGAGAAGTGATTACTATCTTTTCTTCATAATCAATTACTTCTAGTTTCTCATTGTTGAAATGAGTGAGTGGTTTTTTTTCCATCAATTATATCATCATCGAGAAACACTCATGTAATCCCTTGTACTTTCTCCTTCCTTTTATCTTACACTGAGTAAATGAGTTATTCACTTCACTGGTTTTACTCCAAAGAAAAAAATACTAATGAATAGCTCGGCTAGTTGTTGAAAATAGGAAATATGCCCCCGAGGAAGACTGTTGTCCCTGATTTGAGCAGATCTAATTATTGTTTTTAAAAATTCCCTACATCTCATCTCATCTCATCAGGAACATCATAGATATCAACAGCTGCTTGGAACTGCTCTATACGGAGAACTGGATCAGTTTCCCCATCATATTTGGGAGTGACTACTGGAGCTTTAAACTTAGTCAGCATATGGAAATTCACGATGATTTGCACAAAGGGGGACCCCTTAATAAAACTTGTTTGAAGCGGATTCTTAGGTTTGTCCACTTAACCTAATATATCTTTCAAACGTTGAATGGAAGCCTTCCAAACATCACTGTTAATGCCATGGAGGCAACTCTTTTGTGCCGACCTCTAGATCTTGCTAAACTTTCTTCATGTGCACCTTCTCTCTGACTAGACCTTTCAGTTCGTCGGGTATTTAATATAGATTGGGTTAAACCTTCCCTTAGATCACTTGGTTGTTGAGTATTTCTTGACGCAACCCTCATGGAATTTCCCTGGGGTCCTAAATAATCGAAAGGAGAGGCCTTACTTAGCCTTTCTAAGGCACTCAGTCTTTCTGGGATGAGAGATTGTCCATCAGTGGAATTAGTGACCCTAGCAGAAGAGGTTGCTTTATGTAGATATGAAGGATCCCTAGAAGTTCTGGAATGTCTATGTTAAGTACTCCTTGTTGGCGACGGTGGCATATTCATGTGATTAGATTGTACTGGTACTCCAACTTAAAGAGTTTGGACCAAGTATCATCTAGTATCCTGCATGGCCTCTTGAACCTTGGCCAGGCTACCCAAAATTCATGTCCTATCATTATTATTAGCACGGGAAGATGGATTAGGCGCAATAACCTCATTTCTAGTGCTTGATTTTGGGATTTTAGCCATGAGTGATGAATGGTGAATGAATGAAAATGTTTAGCAATACGTTCCAACAGACGGTGCCAATCTGTTGATGCCAAAAACTAGACTAAGCCTAATTAATTAATCACGCAAGAAAACTTTTTAAAGTGGTTCGTCTCAATGGAATAGCCTACATCCACTGTTATGTATTGATTGCCTTGAATTGTTTTTCGATCCACTGCAATGAGGGTGATACCTTATATTTATAGCCCAAAAGTGGGGTCTTCATTCTTGTCATGTGAAAGGATGTAATGCCTTTATTTGTTAGGCATTTACATCAATACATAATGTGGATTAATTATATGAACGTTGTCACTTCACAGGAAATACAAGTTGTAAGACGGCTAGCGCTTAGTTGGCTGTACATAGTGACTTTTCAGCTGTTGGTCAGGCCTCCCAGTTGGTCGATTAACTATGTTGGTAGGGTTTCCTTGTTGGTCGGAGAATTATGTTGGGAGGGCTTCCTTATTGGTCGGGATTTTCTATCATGCTGACGTGGAGTTGTGCGCATAGGATATCACATCCTGGCTTGTAATGAGTCCATGTAGGATGGTAAATTTTGGTATCAACAGTGACTATCACTCTCTATGACATAATTTGATTATTACTATTCACTTAGTGATTATTTAGCATAAATATTAGCCATTAACTCTCATGAATAATATTTAAATAAACTCAAAATAATTAATTCAATTAAATTACGACACACTAATAATTTAAGTTAGCCAAATTAATTAAATATATAATTTTAAAAAAATATGGTGTGTTATAGAAATTTGAACATTATATATAAGACAATTAAATTGAAAGTATAATAGTCATGCTCATTTTCAAAAGTACTCTAAAAATTTATACTCAAATTTCGGTAATTGTTTATTAGATATAGAGTATGAAAATCCTTACAATGTGCCTGTGCAACGCGTGGGGCTTTTAACTAGTATCTAGAAATTTAAACTCTATTGTCGGATGGCATTAATACCACCACATGTAAATTCAGAAAACTTTTGGATTAGAAGATCATAAATTCCCTTAAAATTTCTAAACTTTGGACATCTATATAAACCTCTCAATGCCAATCATACGAATCAATTAATGTCTCATTAAGATTAAATGATAATATTTTACTCCTAACCATTAATTAAAGTTACAATTTTTGAAGATTAATATTCATCTTTAAGATATTAATTAATTAATCCTTAAGACAAATATTTTCGAAGACCTAACGCATTTCCTCGCGACTTTGACATCATCAATAAGTCAAAATCATATCAAACCATAAGCTCCGAATTTATCCCAATGTACACACAATGTTAAAAAAAATGATAAAAGGCGATAGTTCGAAAAAAAATATCCCAAGTAATTATAAGAACCTCCTAATATTATAAAATAATTTACCTTGAAAAATTGAAACTTGTTTTCCCAGTTTAAAAGCAACGTGAAGATTTGTTATGCAGACATCTCTAATAACAAGGTTAATGCCTATAGAACGCTACTCTTATTTTTATTAAATTGAATATCTTGATGTGATTTTTTGACGGCTTTAAAATAACAAAAAATATTTAACATGAAATAGTTGAGAAAATTCATAAGGATATTTTTTTAAATTTTCACATAGCGTAGCTTTCTTTCGGTTTGTTAATTGTTTTTAGATTAAATTTATAGTCTCCAAATTCACTAGTGAGGACCTATGAAGCAATGCTAATGTTAATATTTAAATGTTACCCTCGTTAACACTTGTATTAGGATTAAAAAAAACTGACATATGTCACCATCGTGTTGTAAACCCTAACTAGCCACCTTTAATCATGGTCACTAGTTTTTCGTATCTTTTTTGGCAATGGAGTATTGAGGGAAAGGTAAGTGGTGGTTCCGGTATCTCTCGCTCTCTTTTAGTCTGAATTTTAATCAATTTGTGACGTGGTGATGCTTTTTACAACTAATTATCAATTTTA
This sequence comes from Sambucus nigra, assembly GCA_949130495.1. Classification (NCBI taxonomy): domain Eukaryota; kingdom Viridiplantae; phylum Streptophyta; class Magnoliopsida; order Dipsacales; family Adoxaceae; genus Sambucus; species Sambucus nigra. The sequence goes on along the minus strand of OX422218.1, from coordinate 31,950,432 downwards.
TTCATGTCAATTTTTTTTAAATGAAAAATATTAGCAACATAGATATAATATGCAGTACTCCATTCATGTTAGGTAATCATATACAACAACAAAGATGATTCCCAAGGGAATACACTTGTTATTTAGAAAATCGTAGACCATTTTAGATAGAGACACATAATCCCATAGGTTTATTATTAATATCTATAACAAGACGACATCTTATATTATCAGACATTTGGAGTAGGCAACAGTTGGCCTTTATGAGACTTGAACATTTCCAGCATTTCTTTCTCCCCATACTTAAACAACTCTTCAGTGATTTTGGGCACCATCTTTGGTATGGAAAGTGGTTGTGTTCTTGTAGACAGATCTGCCATTGGCCGAGGGTTCGAGATTTTTACAGATAGTAATCGACTCAAGTCCATCCATAAACTTACCGTAGTCAGTTATGGTATGTGTGTAAGTGAAATTGTTCTTGTCTACTTCATCAGTGTGGAGCTTCATGCCTTTGAACACGTTGTCTGCATATTAGACGAATACAAAACATTGTCAATGCACTGTGTGTAAATAATAAAGCATTATTTGTACTTTGAGATTCGTTGGTTTTTCATATTTGTATTTCTTGTATACCTTAGACTTTCACCACAATTTTTTGAAATTATAACTAGTCAAATAACCCCGTTCAACCATTGGGATTCATAAATATTGAGTCTCACATGTAATGATTTACTTACGATCGTACCACGAAATATCTTTGTTATTTGCTGCCTAGAGCGGTATACAAAAATTTATCGGTGAATTTAATTAACAAAAAATTCTTTGTTAATTAAAAAGTAAAAAGACGTGGTATGGTGTAAATAACTATAAACAAATGACACCAAATGTCCACCTATTGAGATTTTAGAGTGAAAATAGTAAAAAAAGCTGACCCCAAACAACAAATATAAAAAAACCCTATTATGAGAGTAATTATATAAAGCGAATGTGTAAAGCGTAGGGATGAAAAATGGAAACAACCTTGATGAAAAGAATGGGGACTCTAATTGAGACATATGTCTTGTCACTTTAAACATATGGCTGTGATAAAATATTCTCTTTCATTCTTTTAGTGAATGAAGACAAACGACCGTGTATAAAAACTTTATTTTTGTATAAAAAATTAAATTATAGAAAACAAGCATATCCACTGCGTTTGCCTTTGGAATTTTAAAATGTCATCTGGATTTTATGAATGTTATCACAACTCCGGAACTGGTATTTACTGTGAGGTTGGAGGTTAAAAAATGCCAAGTCCATTCCCGGATAATATAATACATAGAACGGCAATTCAATATTGACATTTAAAAAATAAAGAAAAAAATCCTTGTGTTTGCCCCCATTTATTTTTTGTAAACTAATTTAATTTTCAAAAATTGGCTCGTATTACTCATAACCAACAATTCAATGTTTCAAGATTACTAATGCCCCTTTTTAATGCATAATAACGTAATTTGGATTTTGTATCCGAGTGTAACAGGGCCAAAGCCAAAATAATTCAAAATTATTTTTTAGACTCATTTCTCTCTTTGCACGTGAATCCACAACTTAGAGAATATTAAAAAAATTATGAAATTACGAACCATTTTTAAAATTTTAAAATTATGGTTTTCAATAGTTATGTCATTATATTTTTTAAACAATTCATATGTTTTTCTAATTTTACATTAAATATTTGGACAACTCTAAAAATTTGCAAATGATTGTTGTGGAAAACTATTAAACTTACAAATTTTAATATGCCCCAAATTTTGAAATATATTTGCTTTCAAATTTCCTTCTTGTTTCATAATAAAAAATGACTATAATACAATCATATGTTTGTTCCTGGCATATACGAGCACTATAGGGTTGATGTAATCTAAATAGGGTAATTGCGTTCGGGTGCCCTTTTTTATTATTTCCAAGAGGACTCTTCAAATTCTCTGCACAACTGTTCATAGCAATCTTCATCTATACGAATTATGAATTCATGTTACACTCCCATACAGCTAATGAATCTCTTCACTACACCTTCTTATCCCTCCAATTCCCTTCCTTTGCACTTTCTTTCTTCATTTCCACATATTTCATATGTCCTTTCACCTATCCATCTATCTATATATCTATCGTGGATGATAATAATAAAACATCTACTTCTTCTACTTTTTTGATTCACTCTTGTGATATATGGCATTTTAGACTTGGTCATGTAAATAAGGCATCTATTAAAAAATTAATGTTTTGGGGAAACATTCCAAAATACGATATTTCTACCCACTCTAAATGTGAAATATATGCTGAATCAAAATACGCTAAAAAAACCTTTTCCAGTTGTCGAAAGAAGTTCAACTCTTATAAGTTTAATACATTCTATTTTGAAATTGGGTTTTTTCGTTTAATCTTCATATATTATTTCCAATAACATGTTCTAAGAAGTGGAAAATGGATCGTGGTTTGTCCTATTCCTAAAACCTTACACAATAACATCGGTGATCAACGACAAGTACAGGTTTTTGTATTCATGCCTTTTAACAATTTGTTTATGAAATGACCAAAAATATTAAGTAAAAGGTTAGTTTGATAAAAAAAAATTATGCCATGTTTGTATAAAGGTACTCAACCGTAATCGTTACAAGAGTGTGCTCCTTCGTGCTGTTGTGAACTGCCACAAAGAAGGAATATATATTCCAACATTTAACTGTCCATCCCCTTATGCTGTGATTGGCCCTCCGTAGAATTAGTACATAATGATCAACCTATATTCTATATAAATTTTACCGACGGAAAATACCATCAGAAATTTTGGAATAGAAGACTTTCAAGTTTCTACCCAAAGTTGCTTAGACATGTCCAGGGCCTCTTTTACTTAAATATTTTGTGCTACCAAGTTATCAATCTTGAACAATCAAATGTGTCATTTAGATGAAGTGTGTCATTAAATTAGACATTAATAAGATTACAGGGAAAAAACATAGTGTAGATGAATTAGATGAAGTTTTTAACAAGTGTGTCATTTAATATTTGATATGTATGACAACAAAGTTAATGTAATTTTTTTTATTTTTTTATCTTTCTATTTTTTTGTTGGAAGCTCCAATTTGTACTTCACATGAGTTTTACATTGCATGTGGCGTAAATTGCATATACTATTTTATCATTTTTTATAAGCATTATCTTGTTTTTGAGTGAATGTGTTTTTTCATACTGACTTCTTAGCAAGCATGTTTGATTTATCATGGTTTATGTCAATATTACCAATATTTTTACTTTTTTAGTAAGGTAATATTTATTTCATTCTTTGAGATAATTATATTATATAATAAAGTTCTTAGTAAGAAAATAAAAAAAATAGAACAAGGCTATGAGATTAAACTTTTCCTTAGGGTGTTATTTGTATGATTTAGGATAAAGACCATAGGGCTGGCATATGTATGAAGATTGAAAAAATCATACGTGTAGGTATTGGATATTTTTATATATGGTATATGCATTATTTTTACAAAACGATTATGAGAATAATATGGCCCTCGCATCGCGAAGGTTTATACCTGATAATGTTATAAAATGGTTTACAAACATTTATTTTTACTTTACACTTAGCATGTCCACGCTGACATTACTTAAAACCCATTTACATCCCCAAAAGGCATGTTTTTCACTTATAAGTTTCTCTCTCTCTTTTTCTCATTATATGAGCGTTATTCAAATTCCTCAAATGTATAATGACTCAATACAAATTAACTCTTTCCATATTTTATTCTCAAGGTAAAATAAAATGCTTGTATACCCACCCAAGAACTAAGACTTTTCAAGTGTCCGTCCATGCCCCCAAAGTCCTTTCGAATAACTATGAACCAAAAACCAACTCCTTGTCGAGTTTTTCTACATTGCCTCCCGGATTTCAGATCTGGGTGTTTATACGGAATTAACTGATCCTGGCCGCATGCCTAGAAAAAGATAATATTTTTCATTGACTCGCATAGAGAAAATGGCGTAGGTATGCCACCATATCCGATCAGGAGAGGATCGTGAAAACCACTGGTATATTGATAATCACGGAAAAAATTCTCAACTAACATAAAAATTTTCCTTGTTTATATAAAATCTAATACTATTTATCTTCTTTTTGTTTCTTACCTGACTTTTCATCCTCTTCAAAATCTTTGCATTCTACTTCCATGATAGTTGAAGATCCATATTAAAGATGTACATAATATTTTTTATTCAAATTTCAATCTACATACATTTTAATCTTTAATATAACCCTAGAGATTATGTAACTATATTTTTTGGAATAATTATTCAATAATGGTTATTTTATTTAAGCAACTTCACATACTACACATCCCTTGAGTTAGTATCACATTTTTCTTCACTTTTAATTTAATTATTTATGATATAGTATTACTCGCGTATCGTGTGGGTTTACCCCAAATATATATATATATATATATATATATATATATATATATATATATATATATATATATATATATATATATGCATATATGTAGTGTAATATTTGAGGCGGAACATTGGGGCTTTACGTGTGACGGTTTTAAATGGTGCCAGATTGAATCTAAGATTCATAGGAACTCACAATTCACTTACAAAAGTCTGCACTCCATCGTGGGCCCATTCGCCTTAATTCGAATACACTAGATTACACACCCAAACAACCCTTCTAATTAGTCTTAGTCATTTACTATGTCACAATCTCCAGTGCACACAAATATCCTATATTCGTCTTTATTCTTCTTGTAGTCTCACATATACCCATTCTCTATTGCTATTTCCCCCCATAACACAAACACCTTTCTAAAACCTCCTAATCCCAAAACCCTTGACCTCTAAATCAACCAAACCATTGTGGTTGGAATCACCATCCCACCCCCTCCATCAAAGCCAAGTAAAAAAAATTGGCTGAAACTCCATTTTAACGTACCCATTTCATTGTAAAGACCAAACACATCAAATCCCATAATCACATTACTGGAGATTGGAACTAACCTTTTCAAATTTGCAAATATGTTATGATTCCTAATTTTACACTTTTTAAAAATATTGTATGATTCTTATGTGGATCAAATTTGATGTTTAGCTTTTTCATATGATATAGAGTTTTTTCTTTTCTTTCTTCTCCGATGTACTATTTCTTATAGAAGCTCAAAGTTTTGGAATCTAATTTGATATTTTGGTTTTTTTCTATCACTTATATATTTTAAATCTCAATACGGTACAAGTTTTGAATATGTAACAAAATTTTAGTTAGTTATGGATAAATAATTCAATTATTTTAGCGTTGTAAAATTCATCAATTGTGTTTATTGATATCTAGGGATTATCGGCAAACATGATTGGAGATACATTCGTTTATTTGGTGCATTTTGTGAGGTAGTCTAATTTTCCCATTGATTTTCGCTTGTTGGTTATTAATTGATGTGAGTTGCTCAATTGTCACTTGTTGTTTATTATTTGGAGGTAGTCCTAATGCACCTATATTCTTATTCGAAATATTTTGCAAGACCATCAAGTATAAGCCTCTATTTTACTATGTTTTAATTTTAAAATTATGCCCTTTGACTATCTTTTATAAAGATATATTCAATATATCAGTATTAGTTCATTTAGATTTATAAGCATTATCATATTGTGATTTTAAAATGCAAGGAATTAAGCATTCATTTTACCGTTCTAATTTTGAACTTTAATAACATTAATTTAGTTACTTTTTTCATTTGGTAGGTTGTTAAAAAAATAATGAGAAATGAAGAAGGTGATGGAAGAAGAGAGCTACATCATTGGTAACTGTAATATTTCCATGGAAATTTAATTTCATTTATCCTAAAAGTTCTAAATTCACTCTTTTTTATTGGGTTTCCATTTTTAGTATGAAATTTAATTATTCAATTTCAAGAATGGAAATTTTGTAGTTCGTATTTATATAATGCGATTTGAATTTTTTTAATTTCATTTAGTTATTTTAGGTTTGAGTTTATTTCAGATATTATTGATTTACAAATATCTATGTTATATAATATATAATTTTATTTAGTAGTATGTTGAACTAAGTGTGGTCTTGCTTATTTAAAAGTAGTTCCTCTTACCTTCCCTGCTGGCATGTCGCCTCCTCCACATTACGACCATCGTCCAATGTATTTTTTGCTCCCCCGCTCATGGTAATCTGTCACCATTCAAAACAACCAAATTTCTTTCATAAATTTGACTTTTATGTGCTTCTTTTGAAATTTCTTAAAGAATGTAATACCCCTTATTTTCTTATAAATAAATAATGAAATATTATTTTTGGAATTAAAAATTTTTTGGGAAATTGGACGTAAATAAAAAATTTATTTAAAAATGTTAGAGTTGAAATTTTCTACTTAGTTATATTTATAAGTTACTAATTTATGTGCGACAAATATTAAAACTAACTATTATTGACATAAATAATTTGGAACACATTTAGGGACTCATATGGACTGGTTTAAATCATTTAGGCTTTCAAAAATATTCATGGGTCAATAATATATAGGCTAGGGAAGTTTTCAGCCAATTAGATTATGGATTCGGGTCCCTTTGGGGGCCAAAAGTTGGGCTTAGGGCGCAACTCGGGATTAAACACCTAATTAGAGGTTAAGTCGGGTAAACCACTCCCCCACTATCATTCTAGAAACCTAAAAATCACAGTTACGGGAAGGAGAGGGAAAAACACCAAAGAAAGAAAAAAAGGGTAAGAACAAACGAGGAACCAAAGAATAAAATCAAAGGACATTTCCTCGACCATTTTTAAGGCAAAAATTCCCTCAATTAATTTGTGTTACTCAAAATATTTCTTAATAAATTACATTTATTCTTTATTACTTTTATGGGATTGAGGATTGATTTGTTTAATTTGATGATGAATAATGCATGTGGAGGCTTGAGAATAAGTGTAGAAATTGTCCCAGAAATTAGGTATCGAAATCTGTACATTGATGTTACATTTCCCTAAGTTTCTTATAGTTATTTAAGGATAATCGAATAACTAATGTAGAGGATCTTTTTGGTAAATTGTGGACTGAAATTTGGTTGATATCATGATAAATGATCCCTTACTATAAATCATTTAATAGTCAGAGGTGGGAGAACATCCAAGACGATTTAAGTCTTGCACATACATAAATTTTTGGGAGAATCATCCACTTTTAGAATTCTTGAACTGGACGAACTGCAAATGGGGAAGCGGAGAGAGGAAGAAGACAAGAGGTCTCTCAAACAACGTCGTGAGTTGTTCGAGCGACGTGATGGGTGAGTTGACATTTTGTTTCATTTTACCTTAGCCTGAATACATTAAAATTTAAAACTGCGTTTGTTAACAAAATTGTTGTTATGAGAACATTAAAAGGGAACATTAATGTGAATGTGGAAAAAGGGATTTATTGTGGGTTAACAAATTAACGGAGTAATGTTATACCCATACTTTAATTAATAATAATTAAACCAAACTCGATGTAAATTATTTTTATGGAATGGAATTTTAATTCATTACATGATAAATTATTAACAATTGGAAAAATGTTTTGGACTCTTATTGGATTTTTAGGGTAATTATGGAGTAATTACCTTCAATAATTACAGACATACCAGTGGATCATCCAGTCCGCTCGGGGGGTTCGCGCGTTTGAACCGTGTACTACACGTTGGCATATGTTGGCTGGACGATGTGTAGGTTATATAGGTACTACGTGGAGGCGTCACCTACGAGAGGTAAATGTTGGCGCTGACCATTCCTGGGTCACCGCTCAGTAGGTGCTGTGTATAGGTGTCCTGCGTAGGGACCGCCTCCAATTTATATTTGTTTGTGTTGTGCACTTAGGATAAGGGGTTCCTCCGGATTTCCTGATAGAGCACGGATTAGACACCAAAGGTAGTTGCCATTATGTGTCAAATATTTGGAAGGACATATATGAATAAATACCCCGACTTTAATGAAATGAATTTAAATGTCTAAGGATGTGGATAATAAATATTCTTCTTCACCCTATAACGGATAATAAATGCTTATGCCTTCTACATGACACTTATGAGATTGGAATAAATCTAAGCTAACAATTAAATACAGGTATTACATTTAAATAATTAATTATTGATATAATCATTCTCTAAATTTGAGATGACGTCACAATTCATTATTCATGACGTATTGGTGCGTGAGGTGTTATACGTATGTGAGTGACGAAGATAGAATATTTATTGCGCATAAAATGTATTTTTGCATATTAAATTAATTAAGTTAATTGTCCCACAACTCGGGCTCTGACCCAAATTTAAATATTTTTCCCCAAGTGCCCCTAGACAGGGATAGAGGGTTTATGTTGCATAAGTCCTACAGTCTCTATTATGCATCACTTTTCAGACTCTTCTGTTCTGGCATAGGTGCTTATTCTGTCGTACTTATTAACTTATTTTGGAACTTTTGTAAGGGCATAAGCTTGAGTATTTTATTTTATGTCGGGTTAGAATTATATTACTCTAGTTGGATATTTATTTATTCTTATCGGTCTGGTTCTATTTATTTTTTATGAATTTATTCATGACTTTTCATCCTCGAGCCTTAATTAATAATTATTTATATTCACATTTTTGTTAAGGGTGGTATTAATTGAGAAAAAAGCCCTATATTCGGTGAATTGTGCCTGACCAACCATTACATGAGAAAATAAGAGTTGCTATAAAGATCTATTTTTATTTAATAAATTTTGGTACCTCATAACTCATAAAATGATGTAATTATTATGCTTTAAAATGAAAAGGATTTTGAGCACTGCAAAATATTTTAATAAATGATGTTTCCTCTTATGTGATAGTGTTTGATAAGAGTTATCTCATTTTTTGTTATGTTGTTATTATAGTCTTTGATTTTGAGTATTTCATTATGTAATAACTATTTTTTGTTCTTTTTCTATATGGTTTTGAATTCGTGTCTTTATTTTGGGCCCCTTATTTCCACACCATTGATTATCGGCAAAGTTTTTTATACATAGACAGAGTTTAAGACTTCTGGGTCACAAGTATTTTGTTTTATAATTTATTAGCATTCCTATATTTTGTTTTAATCCGTTTTTTGAGATAACAAGAATATTAGTTTTGGTGATTCATTGACTCTGAGTTGACATGTCTCTTTATAATTGTGATTGAAGTTCGAAATTATTTTCGGGGGTATTGAAAATTGACCCAACATTCAAAATTGCAGAATGTTTTAGAACAAGTAAAATTTACACATACTATAGGGTTAGTTCCACTTTAACTTCCAAGTTCTACGATTCAAGTTTTTCAGCTTCGAAAGCTTATGTTTTACCTAACACAACAACACTTGTTTAGCTTTTGGAATATGCGCATTTCTTACATTAGAATGGTTATTTTATAAAGGAGAATGGTGTTAAACCTTAAGAGATAGCCTGTAAATCGTAAAATAATATTAATATTTAATTAAGGCCATATTCGTGTATCTTCACGGTATAAATGACTTAATTAGAACATCATTATATAACTTCACAATCTTCACATATTGGATATCTTTAGGTTATATATATTAGTTAGTTATCTCAATTTTTTCTCTTTTTCCTTTTAGATGTTTGAAATTTTTGAGTTTTTGCCTGGTTTAAAACCTTAAGGTGCCCAAAATATCTGTCTGATTTACTTTTCATTTCCCATAGGCATTTACCAATTAATTTTATGACTCTGTCATGGACTATGCAAATGAAAAGAGATGAAGAGACTTTGTAACAAGTTAAATAAAATCATTAACTTACTAATTTAACTTTATATCACTATAAAGACATATTGTTACGTGTTTCTCATGTACTTTTCAACTATTAATTGTTATGTTTGTATTCCTAGGTTTGAATGTATACAATTTCACCAATATGCTTTTTTTTGTTATAGTATGTATAAAGCGTACTTCATATTTTGTTTTAGTTTGTGTTCCATGCATACATGTTTATAAGTCTACTTAATGTTTTGTACATTAATTTTTTAGTGTGTTGAATACGTGATTTAAGCCTTTTTAAACCAAAATAGAGTTGCATTCTAAGAGAGTGTAACACCACGTATTTTTTTTTGCATTTGTTAATTAATTAATTCGGCAAATTTTAAGTTACCTATGTGTCGTAATTTAATAGAAATAATTATTATTTATATTATTTAATATTAATCTAGTGAGTCGATGATTAAAATGTATGGGATTTAAATTTACTAAGAGGATTGTAGTAATTTAATAATCTAATATATGAATATTAACAGATTTGGGCTAATGAAGGAGGATGAGAGACCCCGTGGTCATTTGAACGACCTGGGACTGGTTCGAACGACAACCTATATCGTTCGAATGACATCATGTTTCGTTCGAACGACGTGATTATTTCATCTGCCACTTCTTCCTTCCCTTGTTTTGGTGCTTGATCCAGTAGGTGGGTTACTGTTTTGGGGATTTCAATTGGTGGCTAAAGTCATGGGTTTAATCGTGGGAAATATTAATGGGATAATTAGGGTGATAATCCCAAGGGGGAAATTAAGTTTTAAATTGGCTGATTGAAGAACCTTAGATTAATAATTGTGCAAGACTTATTGGAAAAAAAATAATAATAAATTGTGATTGTTTTACTTTTTGACCAAGTGAGAAAGTGTGAGTATGTTAGTTGAGTGACACTAAGGTAATAAATTAATTAATGCTCGATTAGTTAAATTTGAGTCGGCTTATTGACTCGGGTATAATTTGGGCTAGTTTTATGGGTTTGGTGCACGGTATAAATGGGTTGAAATTTAATGTTTATATATACGGTTGTGTTATAATATATATATATATATATTGTGTGTGATCATAAATACCCGTGACTAGATGTTTAGTAAAAGAATAACCCCTCAAGTGTTATCGTATGAGGTTGCGCAGTGTGGGTGAATCCCCTAGCTTGAGGAGTTGGGTGAGTATTGTCCATAGGTCATCGCATCCGTCTTTAGGGGTGAGACGTCTTAGGTATGATTCGATCTCATTTATGCAGGGAAATATAACCGCCTCCACTTCGTTTATTATATTTCACAGATTCGGGGAGCTAACCATCTCAGGGTGTCCAGGTGGATGACTATACCAAGATTGATAGCAATATAGATTACATCCAATGAGTTCGTACTTGGGAGGATGGTTATATAATTACGACATGTGAGTAAATGTTGTAATATGACGATATATATATATATATATTGCAGATAATTATATACGACTAAAATACATAATGTGAATTGTATTCTTTATTATATAATTCGTGAAAATGTTATATGGACTCAAATGAAAATAATTATTTGTTAAGTTAATGTCAAATACAACTCGTAAATCAGATATTAAACATACTCGGGGTTAGACTATGGTGATAGGAAGGAACTATATAACAAGAACTAATGAAGGGTAAATTACTAGGTGGGTTATACATAACAATGGTAGGCGTTCACAATAGTTGAGGGATGAGTCGGTCCTCAAGAGAGTGAGACACTAGCTTATATATGATGAGAATTCGAGCATTTTAATTCAATGCAATTTAGTTCACTTGCTAAATATTTTTAAATCCATTTGGGTTCTAATCCATGCTCTAAGAAAATTCAAAACCTTTTAGTTGTTCGACCACAAGGGCGCCAGTCCTGATCTTTTTCGAGAGTACGTAGTTGCGGTACACTTGTGTGACGTAGGAATTGCATTATATGCTTCTCTTATTGACTCTTTGACTGTGATAGTATCTTAGTTGTAGTTTCGAGCATGTGGCTCATGGTAGATTTACATTTTTTTTGAATCAGCTTGTATAGGCTATACTTTCCATGTGTCGAATATATGTTTGTTTGGTTGTTCTTAGTCGAGGTTTCTTTGGCTAACACTTTGTTCAGATGCTTGTAATATGTTTAGACTCATTTATATTATTATGGTTATGTTGTGTTTCTTGTTGTACTTATTGTTTGGTTACATCAAAAGATAAAACTTTCACACTGGCTAAATTAATCATTAAGTGGTTAGTAGTGAATTAGTTCGACAGTGATGCTAAGAATGAACTAGATAAAATCTTTTCTAATTTCATAAAGGTCATATCAAATGGTGTTTAATTAGGTAGGGTATCACACATGATATCAGAGCATCAGGTTCTACTGTCTATTGGATATGTACGATATAAAGCCATATTATTAGGATTGTTGACTTATCTTTATGCATATGATATATTGAATTTCGGATATGGAGAATTTTATTAATAATGAACTAGTACAACTTATTTTGAATTTCAAATGTCGTCAAGGACAGGGAGAGGTAGACTTGCGAGGGCAGTCGCTAGAGGTAGTGGGGGAGAGGCTCATTAAGTTACCGGGATCCCATAGCAACAGACCCCGTCGACGTTTGTATCCACGTCATAGGTAACGAATATTGTGTCCCAGGCGGTCAATGTCATCATGACATCCATGGTAGCACAACTTCCTCAGCCCCAGCCAAAGCAGCCAGTGGCTCTAGCCGTTCAAGCCTACCTGAAGCCGTCAGAGTGGCAGTGAGTTAGGGAGGCCTTCCAAAAGGGAGATCCCTCAGTGTTTTATGGCAGTTTTGAGGTGATTTTAGCCTATCAGTGGAAGATAGATGCAGCGCCAGTTGCGCAACTTAGACTACAACGAGGTACAGAGGTAGATGCTGGATACATTCTGGATGACTATGGCATCCTTGAGTGGTGGGAGTCGACGGCCACTATTGAAGAGAAATATTCGATGACAATCACTGATTTTTGGGTGGAGTTCGACCTCCAGTACTTTTCTCTCGCAATTGACACCAAGACGGGGAGGAGATTCAGGGAGGTGACTTAGAGTGACCGTTTTATCGTGGCGTATTAGGAGGAGTTCACCCGTTTGGCTAATTTTGTGCCTGACGAGGTGAGCAATGCAGAAAGATAGAACGAAAAATTTATTAATGGTTTGGCCTGGAGGATCAGGCAACATTTGATTGGGAACCCTGCTTTGGAGACATATTTATATATCGTCAATGCAACTTTGTTACACTGCGAGGCCTCTTCCCAAGGGAGGGTCGCACATTAATTTATATTACATTGAGGAGGAGACCTCACAGGGGGTTGTAATTCTAATAGACTCGATTCCAATCATGAGGGACTTTATGGATATTTTTTTAGGCAAACAAGGGTTACCACCCAGTCGAGATATTGAGTTCATTATTGATTTAACACCAGGTATGAGATCGATAGCCCTGGAACCTTATCGTGTAGACTGTTCAAAGATACATCAGTTTAGAGAGAAAATTATGTAGCTTTTAGGCCAAGGTTTCATTCGACGGAGCACATTGTAATGGGGTACTCATGTGTTGTTTGTAAAGAAGGGCAATGGTTCACTTTTCTTATTTGTTATCTACAGGGAGATGAATAAGGTCCCGATACAGAATAAGTATCCATTGTCGATAATCGATGACATGCGTGATCAATTAAGATGAGCACAGTACTTCTCCAATATTGATTTGAGATTGGGGTATCATTAGTTGTGTATTTGGGACGAGGATGTTCCTAAGGCCACTTTTCTATCATGATATGGATGCAACCAGTTCAAGGTGATGTCGTTTGGGATCATAAATGTTCCAGAAGTGTTCATGGATCTTATAAACTCAGTTTTTAGTGAGTTCCTCGACCAGTTCGTCATCGTGTTCATAGATGACATTTTCATCAACTCACGCACGGAGTAGGAGGATGCAAAGCATCTTCGTATGGCTCTGCAGACTTTATGGGATCACCAATTGTACGCCAAATACCAGAAATATGGGTTTGGGCTATGGGAGGTGTAGTTTCTTGGCCATATTACTTCAGACCAGAGTATTACTGTTGATTTGAGTAACGTATCGGTGGTGAGGGAGTAGGGAAAACCCACGACACCGATCGCTTGGTGCAGATTTTTAGGGTTGGTCGATTACTATCGTTGCTTCATTAAGGGGTATTCAAAGATTTCAGTACCATTTACGAATTTGACTCATACGGGGGTGCTATTTGCATGGAGTGACGAGTGTTAGTTAGCTTATTATGAGTTAAAGGACAAGTTGACATCATCACCCATACTTGCTTTGCCTAGGGGAGGATTGGAGTATCAGGTCTATACGGATGCATCCTTATAGGGACTTAGGGTTGTGTCGCAGTAGGTGGCGAGGTCTATAGCTAATGTAACTCGGAATCTTAAGACCCATTAAAGGAATTACCCCACTCATAACCTTGAGTTAGCAACATTTGCTTTTGTTTTAAGGATATAGAGAGAAGATCTTTAAGGAGAGCGGTTCACGTTATTCATGGATCATAGGTCACTTTACTAGCCCTTCACATAGAAGGTTCTGATCATCAGACAGAGGCAGCATCTATAATTCTTGAAGGACTTTCAGTTTGATAATCCGTATCATCCTAGTAAGTCCAACGTAGTGACATGCACATTGAGTCGATGACCTATGGAGGACATGGAAGATCTCTAAAAAGCGAAGTGAAGTGAACCTCAACAAAATGATGATGTCACAACGGCTTGTATAGCAGTCTTAGCCATCACATTCGATACTGTCATGCGGGGAGTTATGTGACACCCCGCCTAATTAAATACCGGGCGATCAATCCTTTTTGAATTAAAATCAAGGTGAACAGTTGGTTCATTCTTAGCATCACTGTCGCAAAATAAAATTTTCCAATTTAAACACCCTAAATAATTAAGCTAAGTGTCAACACAATTTAAAACATTATTTCCATTTCTTATTAAATTCCAATTTCAAAACCTTTTAAATAACAAACAGTTTAAGAATCACATAAGTGCTACGGATAGAAATCAACACAAGAGAACTAATCCATCTAGATTAAACAAACCAAATTTAAACTATAAATGAAATCATCCTGAAAAGCATTACTACTGCAAGAGTACCGAATACTGAAAATAAATGAACATACGTCTCTAAAAATTCTATACTGAATGGGAAATGGGCGACACATGCCCTCACTATGAAGAACTATAACAAGAATCAAATCAATGGAGAGGTCGTCTAAAACAAAGGCCTGCAACTCCCATATAAGCTACAGCGCGTCCAATCCAAAGATCATATGCAATGACTCCCCTGTGGATGGGAACCTGTAATATATACATATATATATATATATATATATATATATATATATATATATATATATATATATATATATATATATATATATAAGAGAATAGATAACAGAAAACGGGGCAGAGCCGGATTGTAAAACAGTTTAAAAATAGTTTAGCAAGTATTTAAAATGCTTACCTGCTATTGCAACAACTATGTTAGTATGCGACACTCTCTTGAGAATTCTCACCTCTCATCTATTTTTCACGTCTACCGTACTACTAAACCTCAAAAGTCTAACTCACTCATTTTCCATAAAGTCTTATCACTTGAAAATAAGGTTATGATATTCACCTTAGAAAATCAATCTCTTCAGGATTTATTTACGTTATTTAGAATAACTCAGACATTGTCATAAAGTTTCTGAATACTTATAATAATGTTAAAGAATTTATACATTGCTTAACTACTATTACGCACAGTATAAAATTCTCATATATATATATGTATATATATTAGTTACACATATAATATATATACTAACGGTACCCCACATAAAATCTAGGGTGCAAGGTTTCCATATATAAGTATATATATACCAAACACTCATAAAATATCTATATATACTATCGGCACCCCACATAAAAACTACGGTGATAGCATACTCTACTATCAAGTCCCCGTATCACATAAACTATGGGAAATACTAGTTCGAAATCACTCTAGAACTGTATTAACACAAAACACAAACAAATGGAGGCAAAGCATAGTTCCCAGTCCTAAGAGGTCGGCACATTACCACACGTCTCTTAGGACCATCTGACTATAACTCAGATAGGCTATAATAAAGGAATCCTATGTTCTATAGTACGAGTCAATATCCCCCCATAAAGGCCCTATCGAGATAAGACCGTCCCGGTGCGGAAACCTCCGTGATAGCAAGTAGCCCGAGTATGATTTTTATACAAATATAATATATACACAATCACACAGTCATATATATATATATATATACATACACATCCACATTGTTAAATTAGGTGCGTTCACGACCCATAATTATGATTATCCGTTATTATACATTTTACTCAATTATTTAATAAAACGGACTCGTTATTTGCATTCTCATTTATTATTCACTTCATACTCACTTATCCTCACTCGAAGTACTCAAAGTATAATTTCATTAGGCATTCACTCACTTATGTCCCGGTCTAACTCCCTTACGAGTCTAGATCTTTTTATTAAATAATACACATGATTTCTTATACACCTGAATCATTCCTCGTTAACTCGAAATCTCATTCTACACTAAACTGTTACTCAACGGGGTCTACCTAGGCCTTACTGGTCATCTTTATATCCCATTATACTCCAACAACAACAATCAAGGGTTCCCATACATTTTAATCAGATTAAACTAATGAGTGAGAAATATGCAGTTTTCCAGGAGGGGTCGATCGATCGAAGAAAAGGGGTCGATCGATCGATCAGTCGATCGATCGATCAAGCAGCCCAGAAACTGCAAATTAAACCTATGGGTTTCATCTTCCAACAACTGTAGAATTCTCAAATAATAATACTACAAGTTCTATATACATATATATAAGGTTTTTAACGTGAAACATGTGAAATTTCATCAACGATGTCGAATTTATGGGGTAAACTTGACAAAATCTTTAAGAACCCTAATTTTGGAAGAAATATCCATTCCTCAAATTAAACCCCAGATTTCTTGTTTCTATCCTCATAATAATTTGTGGGTAATCCTCTACATATGATGGGTATATCCAGAATATATTAAAGCTCTCTAATCGTGCTACATAAAGTCTCTTAATCAACAATTTCATTCATGGAAAAAGTCCTAAATACTCCTAGACTATCATGATTGAGACATTAACTAAAAATAAAGAAAGATAAATACTTGCCTGAAATTTAAGGTTCTGATTTCGTGGATGAAATGGTATGGCTGCGTTCCCCGATGCGCAATCTACGTTTTGGTGGTGGTGGCGGTGCAACCGGATGAGTTCTTGGCCTTGGATTGCTTGGAAAGCTTGCTACCATCTTCTCTAATGGTCGTCCTTTGATTTTTTGTTTGTTAAACCTAGAAGACAAGTCCTAAATGCTGATATATCCTTAGAAAATTCGTGGGTTTAATTCGCCAAAAACATAAAATGTCTAAAATACCCTCTTGGGATGTCAACTAGGCCTAAAATTGCTCCGAGACCCAAACTAAACCCCCGGGTACACTTTTCTAACTATCTCCATCCATTCGGACACATTGGCACACTCAAAACGACCATACAAGTGACTTATAATTTATTCACTTTATATAATAATAATTTAGTCCTGAAACGACACAGGCGCGTCCCGACTTAAATTTCCATAATTGCCATTTTATTCACTCGTGAGAATTTTAATAAAATAAATCTCATATATTACTTTACTCCTCTAGTAATATTCAACAATTTTCCAATAATTACTAACTCACATCACGTTAGTAAAAAAAAAAATCGGATTAATATTAAATTAATGTCTCAATTTCATTTTAATAAATCCCCAATTTCAAAAGCCATAAAAATACGAGGTATTACATACTTCCCCCCTAATAAAGGAATTTCGTCCCGAAATTCGGAAAATAAGGCCTACCTGGTAAAACACATTTTGGATACCTTAACAGTACGCAACCTATCCACATAGTAAGACGCTCACTCACTATAGCCCCCGCCTCAAAGCAAGCTTGTTTAACAGTCTTCATTAAAGATACTTCACATTGTGCTCCTATCCGACAACATTCGCATAAGACACGCATATACACTATTAATTCCCATTATTTCGATATCATTGGGAGGCCGCACCTCACTACATGACAACTACTCGGATTTATCTAAACACAAAAGTCCCATTCTGAGAGAAATCATACGAACATCTGACTACTCTTGTTCTCCTAAAACAGTCGTGGAATTTCACCATAGTCATCGGATTGTCCTCGACCGATCCAAAATTTTGATTATCCGCTCACCTCTAAAAATACGCAGAGAGAGAATAGTTAAGGTTTTTCCCACACCAAAATTACAATAAGCACCTCATTCACGATAAACTGGTACGAGTTCTTCCACGAAACTCTACCATTAGGTAATATCCTCCCCCAATTATCGTACTACTCCACTTGTTAGCTATAACCATTTTGGAAACGAAATGATCACCAAGATTTTAAAATCACCATCACGCGGCTCCACTACATGGTAATCGTTGTGCGCCTGCTCCTCGGCTATGGGTGATACCTTTTACTCACAACGAATCGTTATCTCAGCTATTTTTTGAAATCCCATATTGAAGGTGGGATTTACAAATTTCATCCTGATTCAGAAAATAATATCGTGTAGGACCACGTACCAGCGCAATCCCTTCCTTTCAAAGGAAGACTAGGGAACACTAGTTAATATTGTAAATCACCCCAAAGGAATGTCAATCACTTCCTTTTTTTTAGCGACTTACTCCACATGTTCGGATGAACTCCTGATGTTACCTTCAAGACGGCAACGCATCCAAGGACTTTACCGCCCTCTTCCGTTACAGGAACTGTTGATAACCACAGAATTCTCTAGTTGATCCCCTTGTTCCAATCGATCTTTATCTTTAAGTGGTGCATGAAGAGACTACTCACTATGTCCCGCTCAACATCGACTTTACTTGAAATGTCTCACATTAAGTGACACCCTATACTACCCTTCATTCCTTGCTGTATATCGAAATTTTCGACCCGTGCACTTTTCTCCACGATGCGCACATCTGGATCTTTTATACCATACTAACATTATCACTCTTTGCACACACAACTCTCTCTCAACATTTTAATAATTACAACTCCATCTGAAGTGTTCTCCATATATTTAAATTATACCCTTCTCAAGGAATACCCCTTTATAAACGGATTCCCATAGCCTTCCAACCATATTCGGTATGCTATTATGATTGTACACGTATATATGGATTTATCATCTTTCACACGGTGCTTAATCCACTCTACCACTTTTACTTCGCTATGTTAGTCCCACAAACATATATTCCACACGTCTATTCCCACGTTCCTTCAACTCGGACGATTTTAAAGCATCACATAAATTTCACACCCAATAACAAATTCTTTATTTTCTTAGTTCTCACAACATGATTGCAACACTTGGGTACTCTCACTCACCCTAGTAATCGAAATTCTAAATCCTCCTTATCATTGTTCTACCCCTCAACTCGTGGTGGTAAAACAAAACTTTCAATGCTTTCTTACCACGCAATCGGCTCCACTGGCCTTAAATCATAATTTAACTACCAACTTACATATACAAATATCTGCTCCTATTACAACCGAGGTACTGAACTCATAGACTAATGACCAAACATTTCCCTATTTCCAACCTTACGCTATGTTTCATGCGTGGGATGTCTCACAAAGAGAAATCCAAACAAGGAACCCCCCCGATACACTACTACCTAGAATTGTCGATTATCGAAATCTGTTAGGCCTTCTGTCCATATAATGTACCCCTATTTTCCCGTTTCTTGGCAGAAATTTACATCTCCTCCCGAAATTACACTTAACAAGAATATTTCACCAATTGCACTATCGTACAATATTGGTCATAATTGCATTCCATAGACCTCGAATATATACAGTCGTGATTCTCGAAATCCCTTTCCCCAATCAGAAGGGTATAAATCTTAACTCCCACATGTCTTAAGGATAGATATAACAATGCACTCTTTCTATCACCAAGTTCTGAGAACTAAACATAATACTAAGTTAAATCTTTTCGCTCAACCGTAAACCCGATACATACTGAATCATAATGACAAAGTCCCTACACACACTGGTATCGAATATCTCAAGCCCAGTATCCCCTCCAATATCTGTAGGATAGATTATATAAGAGAGAGTCCAACCTTATTGCATGTGAGGCCTCGCTAGAACAAAACATGCTGCACAAATGCAACCACTCCGATAACCTTGCAATAACTGCCTACTATCATACTGATAATTTTTATAAAGTGGTAATCAATACCATATTATACTCGTATATCACATCACTAAAACGAGTAACCTCAATGAAGTATATAACACTATTAATATACTCATTCATCCTCCGCGGATAGCATTAAGGAAAATCCCGTTACACTAGGGAAAGATATTCACATAATAATATCATTTGTAGTTATGCGCATTAAACTCGTCTTAGATACTAATCTAGCAATGAACAAAATATAATGTCTCGCTCGTGTCTCAAAAATTACGCCTCATCCTCTGAGGATAAAACTTATACTTCTACCTTGCCAATCGTCTTGACTGCACAAATTGTCTCCGGACGTAACACGCCTGCCCAAACCAAAACAAAAACTAATTTAATCGTTGTCTTTTACTAGGCACCATACTCTTATCTCTTTACTCACTTCGGGAAAACATTAGCGCATGGGATTTCACTCTCCACTAAATACCTCTCCACATAATCCACTTATCACCTGTCATACTAACCATATTAGGATTGTCCTTCTCTAGGACTTTGGTAAGCTCAATTCATGTTCGCTATCCCCCGTGGTTCCCTTAGCCTTGTTAGACCTAAAGAACATGCTACTTGCTACAATATTCCTTTGTGAAGTCGCCATCACTTTGGTAAGAATTTAGTTATTCGAATCATTTAAATGGATCCCCTGATGTGTATCCCCACCCCCTTATGGTGCTACACTACCGTTGTTGCATCCATTCCTATTCTTGACTAACTTATTTGATTCTTTTAGCTTCCCTCACAAAGAAGCATTAACATCTTTATTATCAACGCATGACATTGATAAATTCTGAATCGACCGTCGAGTAGAATTCCCTTTTTGGTGTTATTAACTATCTTTACGAGTCGATCTCCCACTTGGAGTCCTCTCCTCTATTTGTATCTACATCCTCCTATACAAGATTCGCTAATGGATTATATTCATATTCATAAATGGACCTCTGCCAGGTCCTCCTGTGATGAATTCAGAACAACGTTCACTTCTTATCCTGAACATCTGATGAAGGAACATGCAGTCAAACTGCAGCTAAGATTCGTCTACAGGCATAGCATTTAACTTCTAAAAATGGTGGCTGACTCCCACCATTATAAGGTCGTTCTGACAAGCTAAGAAACATTTTCTCCAAATGTTCACTTCCAGTTAGCCACACTCCATCCTATGTATACACCTTTTGATACTTTACCTCCTTTGGCTAGTACACACAATTCCCGAATTTCAAGAATTCCCACTGATAGTTCTCTAAAATGTTTCGTCTGAACTTTCCCAGTTATACTACATTAGGGTGAGTTTACTCTTGCACCTCTTAGCAATATTTTGAAATCATAAGTTATGCCCTAGCCGCCTTCACAGTCCTGACTTCCCGTGTCATAATGGGGGTGACCTCGACTACGGTCATCAGCCTCGAATATACTTTACAACCTCAACTAAGCCCTGCCTCCTGATGTCCGCTTAACGGTCCTCGTCTAACATCTGTCATCTCTCGGCACACGCCAACAACCAAACGCAATTAGAATTCACTAAGAAACATACGTTATAGCAGCAGAATGAAATCTCATCATAGAAAACAACAATCCTAAACATAGGGGTCTATATCAAACAAAGCAACGCTGGAAGCATAATGAGTCGTACAAATCCTAAGGACACTAGAACCTGATGATCTGATACCCCCTGTGATACCCCGC
This sequence comes from Sambucus nigra, assembly GCA_949130495.1. Taxonomy (NCBI): domain Eukaryota; kingdom Viridiplantae; phylum Streptophyta; class Magnoliopsida; order Dipsacales; family Adoxaceae; genus Sambucus; species Sambucus nigra. The sequence goes on along the minus strand of OX422218.1, from coordinate 31,928,577 downwards.
GTAATTAAATACCAGGCGATCAATCCTTTATTAAATTAAAATCAAGTTGAACAGTTCGTTCATTCTTAGCATCACTGTCGCAAAATAAAATTTTCCAATTTAAACACTCTAAATAATTAAGCTAAGTGTCAACACAATTTAAAACTTTATTTCCGTTTCTTATTAAATTCCAATTTGAAAACCTTTTAAATAACCAACAGTTCAAGAATCACATAAGTGCTACTGATAGCAATCAACACAAGAGAATTAATACATCTAGATTAAACAAACCAAATTTAAACTACAAATGAAATCATCCTGACAAGAGTTAGTACTCCAAGAGTACCGAATACTGAAAAGAATGAACATACATCTCTGAAAATTCTATACTGAATGAGAAATGGACGACACATCCCTCACTATGAAGAACTATAACAAGAACCGAATCAATGGAGAGGTCGTCTAAAACAAAGGCCTACAACTCCCACATAAGCTACAGCGCGTCCAATCCAAAGAACCTATGTAATGACGCCCCTGTGGCTGGGCGCCTGTAATATATACATATATATATATACAAGAGAGAAGAGATAAGATAAAATGGGTCATAGCATGATTGTAAAACAGTTTAAAAATTGTTTAGCAATTATTTAAAATGCTTACCTGCTAATGAAACAACCATGTTAGTATGCAACACTCTCTTGAGAATTCTCACCTCTCATCTAGTGTACACGTTTACCGTACTACTAATCCTCAAAAGTCTAACTCACTCATTTTCCATAAAGTCTTATCACTTGAAAATAAGGTTATGATATTCACCTTAGAAAATCAATCTCTTCAAGATTTATTTACGTTATTTAGAATAACTCTGAAATCGTCATAAAGTTTCTGAATACTTATAATGATGTTGAAGAATTTATACATTGCTTAACTACTATTACGCACAGTAGAAAGTTCTCATATAGATATACGTATATATGTTAGTTACTCGTATAATATATATACTAACGGCACACCACATAAAATCGATGGTGCAAGGTTTCCATATATAAGTATATATATACCAAACACTCATAAAAATATATATATACTATCGGCACACCACATAAAAACTATGGTGCTAGTATACTCTACTATCAAGTACCCGTATCACACAAACTAAGGGAAATACTAGTTCGTAATCACTATCGAACTGTATTAACACAAAACACAAACAAATGGAGGCTAAATATAGCTCCCAGTCCTAAGAGGACTGAACATACCCACACGTCTCTTAGGACCATCTGACTATAACTCAGATAGCCTCTAATCAAGGAATCCAATGTTATAGGGTACAAGTCAATATCCCCCATAAAGGCCCAATCGAGATAAGACCGTCCCGATGTGGAAACCTCTGTGATAGCAAGTAGCCCCAATATGATTTTTATACAAATATAATATATGCACAATCACACAGTCATATATATATATATATATATATACATACACATTCACATTGCTAAATTAGGTGCGCTGACGACCCATAATTATGATTATTCGTTATTATAAATTTTACTCAATTATTTCATAAAACGGACTCGTTATTTGCATTCTCATTTATTATTCACTTCTCATCTCTTGAAGTATTCAAAATATATTTCAGTAGGCACTCACTCACTTACGTTCCAGTCTAACTCCCTTACGAGTCTAGATCTTTTTATTAAATAATGTGCATGATTTCTTATACACATGAATCATTCCTCGTTAACCCGAAATCTCATTCTACACTAAAATGTTACTCAACGGGGACTACCTAGGCCCTACTGGTCATCTCTATATCCCATTATACTCCAACAACAACAATCAAGGGTTCCCATAAATTTTAATCGGATTAAACTAATGAGTGAGAAATATGTAGTTTTCCAGAGGGGGTCGATCGATCGAAGAAAAGGGGTCGATCGATCGATCAGTCGATCGATCGATCAAGCAGTTCTTGCCCAGAAAATGCAAATTAAACCAAGGGGTTAATCTTCCAATTCTTCCCAAAATGTCATTAAGAACTCTACAATTCTCAAATAACAATACTACAAGTTCTATATACATATATATAAGGTTTCCAACGTGAAACATGTGTAATTTCATCAGCGATATCGAATTTATGGGGTAAACTTGACAAAATCTTTAAGAACCCTAATTTTGGAAGAAATACCCATCCTCTAATTAATCCCTAGATTTCTTATTTCTAAACTCAAAATAATTCGTGGGAAATCCTCTACATATGATGGGTATGTCCAGAATATATTAAATCTCTCTAATCATACTACATAAAGTCTCTTAATCAATAATTTCGTTCATGGAACAAGTCCTAAATACTCCTAGGCTATCATGATTGATACATTAACTAAAAATAAAGCAAGATAGATTCTTGTCTGAAATTCATGGTTCTGATTTCGTGGATGAAATGGTATGGCTACGTTCCCCGTCGCACGATCTACGTTTTGGTGGTGGTGGCGGTGAAACCGGATGAGTTGTTGGCCATGGATTGCTTGGAAAGCTTCCTACCTTCTTCTCTAATGGCCATCCTTTGATTTTTTATTTGTTAACCCTAGAAGAAAACTCCTAAATGCTGATATATCCTTAGAAAATTCGTGGGTTTAATTCCCCAAAACTATAAAATGTCTAGAATACCCTCCTGGGATGTCAATTAGGACTAAAATTTCCCCGAGACACAAACTAAACCCCCGGGTACGCTTTTCTGACTATCTCGATCCTCTTAGACATATTGGCGGACTCAAAATGATCATACGACTGAGTACGCTTTTCTGACTATCTCGATCCTTTATATAATAATAATTTAGTCCTGACACGACACAGGCGCGTCCCGACTTAAATTTCCAAAATTGCCATTTGATTCACTTGTGAAAATTTTAATAAAATAAATCTCATGTATTACTTTACTCGTCTAGTAATATTCAATAATTTTCCAATAATTACTAACTCACATCACATTACTAAATATAAAAATAAATTTCCGGATTAATATTAAATTAATATCTCATTTTAATTAAATAAATTCCCAATTTTAAGAGCCATAAAAATACAGGGTATTATAGTTTAGAGCATAGGTGGAGGATCCATTTTTCCAAGATAAGGGTGAAACAATTTGTAGCAGAGAGTGCAATGTGTTACTTTATTAGTTCAGAGGTAGGTCTATGTTTTAATGGGAGGTTGGTTGTGCTAGAAGATGAGGATTTAAGGCATGCCATTTTAACCGAGTCCTATAGCTCTAGATTCTTTGTACAACATGGCAGGGATAATATGTACAAGGACATGAGGAGGCAGTACAAGTATTCGAGGATGAAGCGAGAAATAATAGAGTTTGTATGAAAGTGTTCCACATGTCCGCTTCTTTAGGTTGACCACGAGAGGACTTCAGTAATGTTACAACCGCTTGAGATTATTGTATGGAATTGGGAGAGCATTTCTATGGATTTAACTATGGGGTTGCCGACATCGCAGAGGGGTCACGATTCCATATGGGTGAGAGTGGATCGGTTGACCAAGGTAACCCAATTCTTAATAGTTCGCACAGATTTTGAGATGATGTAGTATACGTGGCTATTCATAGCGGAGAGAATTATGTCTTACGAGGTGTTATTGAACATTTTGTTTTATAGAGACAAGATATTTCTATCTCACTTCTGGTAGAGTTTTTAGGAGGCTATGTGAACAGACTTGCAGTTGAGCACCGCTTATCACCATCAGACATATGGGCTGGCAGAGAGTGTAAATTAGATGCTAGAGGATATGCTGAGGATGTGTATTTTAGACTTTGAGGGAGGATGGGGAAAATATCTTCCATTGGTAGTGTTTGTGTATAACCACTCGTACCAATTCACTATCGGCATGGCCCTATTTGCGACACTTTATGGAAGATCGTGTCGTTTAACCTGTTTAGAGGTAGGGGACTGCAAAATATTGGGGCCAAAGATGATTCAAGAGATGTGTTCCGAGATTGGGTTGATTCGAGGCCGTATTCGAATATCTTTGGACACCCAAAAGTGTTACGCCAATGCCAAAGTGAGACATGTGGAGTTGGAGGTCGAAGATTAGGTATTAATTCGTGTGTCTCCCATGAAAGTGGTGATGATGTTTAACAAGAAGGGGAAACTATCATCGAGGTATATGGGACCCTTACCTATCATTGAGAGAATGGGGCCGGTAGCTTATAGACTGCGTTTGAGAAAGCATCTTCATCGAATACACGACGTGTTCCACGTGGCATCACTAAAGAAACACTGAAAGAGCGAGAGGTCTTTTTGGCACGTTCCACTCCAAGATATTCATTTATATCCAAACGTCTCATATAAGGAGATACCTGCAGCAATCCTCGATTACAGTTAGTGAAAGTGGAGGTCTAAGGTGGTACCACTAGTTAGAGTTCAGTGGAGACATCATAGTGTTGACGAGCCTACATGGGAGTGGGAGGATGACATACGAGAGAAGTATCCAGAGTTATTCACCACAAGTACGACCTAATTTCGGGCACAAAATTCCCTTGTAAGAGGTGAAGTATGTAACACCATCTATTTTTTGGGCATTTTTTAATTAATTAATTTGATAAATTTTAAATTACTTGCGTGCCATATTTTAATTGAATTAATTGTTATTTATATTATTTAAAAATTACTCTGATGAGTCGATGATTAATATTTGTGGGACATAAATTTACTAAGAGTATGGTAATAATTTAATAAGTTAAGAGGTGAAAATTAACTTTTAGAAAAAAATATTCGGATGGTAGTTCTGAGTGTACGGTTGAGTTCAGATGGGTCGAAATATTTGGCAAATAGTTTTGGTGGGTAGTAAATGGGTAGTAAATACCCACATAAGAGTGTTTGAGCCCTTTTAATAAAGCCCACGAGCATAAAAACAGATTGGCTTAATCAACCCTAATAGCGAGAGGGTGTGAGATTCATACCTCATTTTATAAAACTTTTTTAAGTGAAGAACAAATGAGAAAGAAATTAGAGTAATCTTGGAATCCTAAATCAAGAAGAAGTGTGAACATTCTTCATCAAACTCATCATTTACAACAAGAGATTCAGACCCTACCACCCCTTCAACACAAGTGATTAAACTTTCTTTAAAGTTAATTGTAGATTCTGATTAATATCATAGTATGTGTAATAAGAACACATGATTTTGGGTGGATTTGATATCTAAATTTTGGTTTCTTTGAATTTAGATTTAAAATTTGTAGAGGATTTGGAAATATGACTTGTTAACCCCCAATCTATGTGGGCTGGAGGGTTTTTAATTTGTACATTTAGTGTGAATCTTAAATGGTTTAATGAGGTAAATCTAAACAGAAATTGGGTATTTAGGTCAATAAGGGCGGGCAGTTTTGGACTGAAGAAGGAGGATGAGAGAGCCCAAGGTCGTTCGAAAAACTTGGGTTTGGTTCGAGCGACATGCTTTATCATTCGAACGATGGGATTATTTCAGCCGCCATTTCTTCCTTCTCTTATATTGGAGGCATTGGTTTAGTGGCTACCATTATGGGTGTTTGAAGAACCTTAATGGTATATTTAGGGTGATAGTCCCAAGGGAGAAATTAATGTTTAAATTAGGTGATTTGAGAACCTTAGATTAATAAATGTGCAAGACTTATTGAAAAGATTCTTGAATAATAAATTATGATGATTTAATTTTTTTGTCAAAGTGAGCAAATCTGGGTAAATTAGTTGAGTGACACTGAGGTAATAAATTAATTAATGGGCGCTTAATTAAATTTGAGTGGGGTTATTGACTCGGTTATAATTTGGGCTAGGGCTGCGAATTTGGTCCCTGGTATAAAATCAGCCACATGATGGCCATTTAAAACAGTTCTGAGTTCGTACACAAAGTCATACTCCCCCCACTCCATAGCCCAATACATAACTCTTCCAGATTTCTTCGATTTGTGCAAAGCCTGACTTAATGGCATATCAGTGTAAATCACTATAGTGTGGGCTTGAAAGTATGGCTTCATTCATCTACTAGCTTCAATTAAAGCTCATCCAAATTTCTCAAGTCTGGGATATCTTACTTCTGCTTCTCGAAACGCTTTGCTGGTGTAATCAACTGGCTTTTGAACTCCATTTTCCTCCCTGATCAATGTCGAGATAATTGCAGACTCAGCGACTGCCAGATATAGATACAACTATTCTCCCATCATCGATCGGGAAAGAAGTAGTGGTGCTCCCAGGTACTTCTTCAACTTCAAAAATTCCTTTTAACATTCACCGTTCCATTCAAAGGTTTTTCTGAGTAACTTGAACAATGGAAATCATTTGTCTATTGCTCTTGACATAAACCTGTTGAGTGTTCCTACATACCCAGTTAGTCTTTGAACATCCTTTTTACAGGTTAGGAAGTACAGTTCGATCAGAGCATTAATCTTATCTGGATTGACTTTAATTACTCTTTGATTCACTATATACCTGAGGAACATTCGCTCTTGCATTCCAAAGATGCATTTGGTGGGGTTTAACTTCATTTGGTTCTTTTCCAATTGATCAAACGTCTGGCTGATGTCGACAATATGATCAGTAACTTTTTTGCTTTTAGTGAACATATCATCAACATACACCTCCACATTCTTTCTTATCTGCTCTTCAAATACTTTGTTCACCAGTCTCTGATAAGTAGCACCTGTATTTTTCAAGCCAAACATCACAACATTATAACAATAAGTTCCTCGAGGAGTGATGAAGGAAGTACTTTCTTTATCCTCTGGATTCATTTTCATCTGGTTATAACCAGAATATGCACCTATGAAACTTAGCAATTCATGCCGTGAAGTAGCATCTACCAGTTGATCAATTCGTGGTAAAGGAAAGTGATCCTTCGGGCACACTTTGTTCAAGTCAGTAAAATCCACACACATCTTTCACTCGTTGTTATTATTTTTTACCATAACTACATTGACCAACCAATCAAGGTACTTTACATCTTCAATAGAAAAAACATTTTGAAGATTCTCCACTTCTTGCTATATAGCCTGGTTCTTCTTCGTTCTGAAAAATATTCTTCGTTGCTTCACAAGTTTGACTTCCCTATTCACATTAAGTTTATGACATGGAAAGTTTGTATCTATGCCTGGCACATCTTCATCACTCCAAATGAATACATGTTTTTTTTTGCCTCAAGAAAGCTGTCAACTCCAGCTTAAGAATTGGTTCCAACAATGATACTTTTTTACTTGTTCGTTTTGGCTCATTATCATTTAGAATAATGCTTTTTGTTACCTCCATCACTTGACCTTTTACAAGTTCAAATTTATCTCATCATTCTAAGGTTTCAACCTCGGACTCTTTGTTTGGCTCAGTTGTATCCACATGATAAGTGGTTATTTTTCATTTGGCCTCCAACATATCTTTTTCCTCGGCAGAGGAATAGTAACACTCTCGAGATACTTTCTGGTCTCCTTTCACTACTCCTACTCCAAATTTGGTCTGGAATTTCAGACTTTGATGAAAAGTTGAGGGTACAACCTCGTACTTTTTCAGACCCACCCTCCCCATGATCATATTATAAGCAGAATGACCATTTTTGTCCATTACAAAAACTCTTACCTTCTCTGACATGCTCGCCGATTAAGACCCGATCAACACATCCAACTTGATAGTTCCCAATGGAAACACCTTTTTATCTGAGAATCCAATGAGTGGCCTGTGATAGGGATTCAGCTGATTGAGCTTTAAACCCACACTATCAAAACAAGGATAAAACATGATGTTTGTCGAACTGCCATTGTCCAGCAATGTTCTTGCCGCCAATACTTCTTTCATCCTGACTCTGATCACCAAAGGATCATCACAAGGATACAAAAATCCTTATAAATCATTTTTGGAATATCCAATTACGATATTATCCTTATTGACTTTTCTTGGTCGGTCCTCCTCGGCGAGGTTGATACGTTGAATATATGAACAAGCTTGAGCCTCATTGAGACAAGCCTTCCTTTCAGCTGTGTGATCTCCTACTCTGGACTCTCCTCTTGTAATCATGTAACAATCAAATGATCCAAAACTGAGTGTGAATACCTCACGTTCTGGTTGTCTAGGTTTTTTGGGAAGGTCGGGATCGTCTTCTAGATCATCACCGTGGTACCTCTTCTTATCTTTCCTAAGTTTGACTGGCGATTTAGATCTCTACCGACCACTTTTTTTGTTTCTTTCTCCATTCTGCCGATCAAGAAATCTATCCAGCTTTCCTATTCGGATGAGTGCTTCTATCTCATTCTGGAGGGGAATGCATCAGTTGGTAGTTGACCATGATCTTTGTGAAATTCATAATACTTGGACTTATCCCTCTTATCAACAGGCGACCTCAACTTTTCAGGCTAACTTAAATTATTGTTGTGCTTGATTTCCTCCAACACATGATTTATATCCACCATCAAAGTGTAATTGGTGAATTTTCTGAGCTGATCAAGGCCTTCTTTTCCGTTCCAAGTTCTACGCTCATTATGATTTATGTTATCTTTCTTATCTGACTTCCCTTTTGCTTTTACGCCTGAATTCTTTTTAGCAGCCATAGCTTCCTCGGCGTTCATAATCTTCGTTGCCTTGGCCATCAATTCTTTCATCGTCTCTGGTGGATCTTTTACTAGAGTATAATATAACTTATCAGGAAGAAAACCACTCATAATAGCATTGATTCCTCTTTTTTCTTCATAATCAATCACTTACAATTTCTCATTCTTAAAACGAATGATGTAATCCAAGGTACTTTCTCCTTTCTTTTGTCTAACACTAAGTAAATGAGCTACTCGCTTCACTAGTTTTGCTCTAAAGCAAAAATTACCAATGCATAGCTCGACCAGTAGTTGAAAATAAGAAATTTTCCATGAGGAAGGCTGTTGTACCAGATTTGAGCGGATCCAATGATTGTTTCTAAAAACACCCTACATCTCATCTCATCTTATCAGGGACAACATAGATATCAACAACTGCATGGTACTACTCTATATGGAGAACTGGATCAGTTTTCCCATCATATTTGGGAGTGACTACTGGAGCTTTAAACTTAGTCGGTGTTTAGAAATTCACTATGGTTTGCACAAAGGGGGACCCCTTAAAAAAACTTTTTTGAAGGGTATTCTTAGCTTTGGGAATTTCCTTGGGGTAAAAAACGATCGAAAGGAGAGGACCTACTTAGGCTTTCTAAGACACACAGTCTTTCTTAGATCAGAGATTGTCCATTAGTAGAATAAGTGACTATAAAAAAAGTGGTTGCTCGAGGTAGATATGAAGGATCCCTAGAAGTTCTGGAATGGTTGTGCCCAATACTCCTTGTTGTCCGCGGTGGCATATTCCTCTGATTAGACTGTGCTGGCACTCCAGCTTACAGAGTTTGGGCCAACTGTCATATAGTATCCTACATGGCCTCTTGACTTCTGACCAGACTAGCCAAAATTCCTGTCAAATCATTATTGTTAGGAGGGGCAGAGGTATTAGGTGGAATAACCTCATTTCTCGTGCTTGATTTTGGGATTTCAGCCATGGGTGATGAATGATGAATGAATGAAAACATTTAACAATACGTTCCCACAGACGACACCAATCTGTTGATCCAAAAACCTAGACGAAGCCTAATTAATTGATCACAGATAAATTAAGTAAGACAAACAAGAAAACACAAAAAAAAAAAAATTAAGTGGTTCGGCTCAATGGAATTACCTACGTCCACTTTTATGTATTGATCTCCTTGAATTATTTTTTGATCCCTTACAATGAGGGTGATACCATCTATTTATAGCCCAAAAGGGGGTCTTCATCGATGTCATGTGCAAGGATGGAATGCCTTTATTTGGTAGACATTTTGATCCACACATAATATGGATTAATTATATGAACGATGTCGCTTCACATGCAATATAGGCTGTAAGACTACTGGCGCTTGGTTGGCTGTACAAAATGACGTCTCGGCTGTTGGTCGAGCCTCCCCATTGGTTGGGTAACTATGTTGGTCAGACTTCCTTATTGGTCATGGAATTATGTTGGTAGGGGTTCCTTATTGGTCGTAGAATTATATTGGTTGGGCTTCCTTGTTTGTCGGGATTTTCTATCATGCTGACTTGGAGTTGTGCCACATTGGATGACACATGCTGGTTTGTAATGGGTCCATCTGGGATGGTAAATTTTGGTATCAACAGTCACTATCACTCGCAATGATGTAATTTGATTATTACTATTCAATTGGTGATTATTTACCATAAATATTAGCCATTAACTCTCCTGATTAATATTTAAATAAACTCATAATAATTTAAATTAGCCAAATTAATTAAATATATACTGCTAAAAAATATGTGGTGTTACAGAAGTTTGAACGTTATATATAAAACAACTTAATTGAAAGTATAATGCCATGCTCATTTTCAAAGGTACTCTAAAAATTTATACTCGAATTCTAGCAATTGTTTATTAGATATAATGTATGAAAATCCTTACAATGTGCATGTACATTGGTCGGGGATTTTAACAAGTATCTAGAAATTTAAAGTCTACTGTCAGATGACCCTAAGCCCACCACATGTAAATTCAGAAACCTTTTGGATCAAAAGATCATAAATTCCATTAAAATTTCTGAACTTTAGGCATCTATATAAACCTCTCAATGGTAATTATATGAATCAATCAATGTCTCATTCAGATTAAATGATAAAATTTTACACAAAACCGTTAATTGGAGTAACAATTTTCGAAGATTAATATTCATCTTTAAGATATTAATCAGTCAATCCTTAAGATAAATTTTTTTGGAGACCTAACTCATTTCCTCATGACTTTGACATCATCAATAAGTAAAAATCATATCAAGCCATAAGATCAGAATTAATCCCAATGTACACGAAATGTTAAAAAAGGATAAAAGGCGATAGTTTGAAAAACATATCCCAGGTAATTATAAGAACCTCCTAATATTATAAAATAATTTACCTTGAAAAATGGAAACTTGTTTTCACAGTTTAATAGTAACGTGAAGATTGGTTATGTAGATATCTCGAATAACAGGATAAATGCCTATCGAATGCTACTCTTATTTTTATTAAATTGAATATCTTGATGTTATTTTTTGAGGGCTTTAAAATAACAAAAAATATTTAACATGAAATAATTTAGAAAATTCACAAGGATATTTTTTAAAATGTTCACATAGCGTAGCTTTCTTTCCGCTTGTTCATTGTTTTTAGATTAGATTCATAGTCTCCAAATTCACAAGTGAGGACCTATGAAGCAATGCTAATGTTATAATTTAAATGCAACACTAGTTTAAACTTGTATTAGGATTTAAAAAAACTGAACTGTGTCACCATCGTGTTGCCAACGACAACTAGCCACCTTTAATCATGGTCACTAGTTTTTGGTAAGTCTTTTGGCAATGGACGATTGAGGGTAAGGTAAGTGGTGGTTCTGCTATCTCTCGTTCTCTTCTTGTCGTAATTTTTTTCAATTTCTAATGTGGTGATGGTTTTTAAAACTAATCATCATTTTTATTCATGGCAAAAAAATTTAAATGAGAAATAATGGTTTTTTGTTGCAGGTGGCGGTGGAAAGATATTCTTTGTTAAATCCTGTTAATTCATGAAGACAAATATTTAATGTTTATTTAGTCATTTACAAACATTTAACTGAGATTTTACCATGTCCCGCTAAACATTGGATGTAAGCTTAATAAAATCGGGGAAAAGTGTAAAGACTCGAAACTACAATCGATAGTCGTTGGGTAAAAATTTAGAGAGACCACTGCAAACCTATAATTACACAAATTCTTTTGGTTATGAGTTATAAACATACAATAAGTCAATATGTTTTTACATCCGTTAAAATAGAGTGTTAAAACAACTACACATAATATTTACACATTAAATCAAGCTTATTTGATGCCACCATTTCGAAAACATTGAATATTAGCAACATAGATTTAATATCCAGTACTCCATTCATATTAGGTTATCATATATAACAACAAAGGCGATTCTGAAGGGAATACGCTTATTATTTAGAAAATCATAGACGATTTTAGATAGACACACATAATCCCATAGGTTTATTATTAATATCTATAACAAGACGACATCTTATCATAGATAATAATTATTAGGCATTTGCAGTAGCCAATAGTTGGCCCTCATGAGACTTGAACATTTCCAACATTTCTTTCTCCCCATCCTTAAACTGCTCTTCAGTGATTTGGGCACCAGCTTTGGTATGGAAAGTGGTGGTGTTCTTGCAGACAGATCCGCCGTTGGCTGAGGGTTCAAGTTTTGTACGAATAGTAATCGACTCAAGTCCATCCATAAACTTACCGCAGTCAGTTATGGTATGAGTGTAAGTGAAATTGTTCTTGTCTACATTAGTGTGGAGCTTCATGCCTTTGAACACACTGTCTGCATATTAAACGAGTACAAAACATTATCATTGCACCGTGTGTGTAAATAAGAAAGGATTATTTGTACTTTGAGATTCTTTGGTTTTTTATATTTGTATTTCTTGTATACCTTAGACTTTCACAATTTTTTGAAATTATAACTAGTCAAATAACCGCGTTCAACCATTGGGATTCATAAATATTGAGTCTCACATGTAATGATTTACTTACGATCATACCACGAAAAATTTCCAACATTTTTTTCTATGTTATTTGCTGCCTTGAGCGGTGGACAAAAATTTCTCGGTGAATTTATTTCACAAAAAATTATTTGTTAATTAAAAAGTAAAAAGACGTGGTATGGTGTAAATAACTATAAACAAATTACACCAAATGTCCACCTATTGAGAGTTCAGAGTGCAGATTTAAATTGATTGTTGATCTCTCTCTGTGTGTGGTGTGTGTGTGTGTGTCTATATATATATATATATATATATTCACTTATAAAATGGTACACACCATATTAAGGCTTAATATGACACTAACACATGCCACCCATTATAATACTATTAATTTTTTGTATACTAGCATGCATGCCATGAGATGCGTGATCGAATTTAGCATTTTTTTGTTACTATGTCGTTTTTCACAAAATATATTTCACGAAAAAATGAAGATTGAATTTTAAATTAATATTAAAATTAATTTGATTTGACATATTTTATAAAAAAAAGTACACTAAAATGTTCAATAAGAATTCGAAAAAAAATTTGAAGTGTCGGGGTATTGGTAATTGTAACACATGTATACGAAAGATCAAAATAACCAACCAAAAAATATAATAACTTTCTAGTTGTATCTATACAATTTTTTCGGCTTTTACCATTTTAAATAGGTTGACTTAGTGTGCTGAAGTTTGTGTATGAAATAAATAAATATAACAAAGAAAACAAAAATAACTTTTCCCACCCATAATTATTCGATATTTGAAATCTTGGCGAAGAAAAAAATACAATTTTTTTTAAAATCACCCTTTAATTGTAGCAAAGATTGACAAATACAATTGTTGTTGGAACCCGTTAACCCAAAGCACTGCTAAGTTGAATAATTCACCACGCAACAACACTCAATTAAAATCCTAATAACCCATTTGATATAAAGATCAATTCAATTTCAAATCTTGCCTGTGTAATAAGAAACCCACATTTCATAAGTTTGCATATTATTGAAAAAAGATTTAAAAAATCTTGAACAATATAGATAAAATATTTTTGAAGTTTTACTAATATTGAATACAATATTTGAAAATAACAAAATGCAAAAAAAAAAAATGCTACCCGAGCTTGATTAAAAAAAACAAAGAAAAAACATCCCCGCCACACAAAAAATAATCCAATAGTAAAACATTCAAAACGAGGCCAAATTGCCCCTTAACATGAACTACGATAACTTTTTGCATAAAAATGCTTCAGGTGTCATCCACATGAGGATAATTTTGTCCAAATCAGTATAAAAGTTAAGAATAAAATAAAAACAATAAAAGTAATAGTTTAAAAATTATTTTAGAATCTAAAAACTATAGAGAGATATTTAAAACTTTTGAAAATTAGAGAAAATATTTTAAAATTTGGGACATATACCAAATAGTCTCGGAAATATTTTTTAATACACGTTTCGTCCAAGATTTTTTGTTTTGTTCCAAAAAGTTCCTCACCACATAACGACACTCAATGAGACTTTTTTGAACAAAAAAAAGGTTTGGACTCAATGCGTGTTAAAAATTATTTGAGGGACTTTTTGATAATTGATCTTTAAAATTTTGGATATCATGAACACTAATATGACTTAATATTAAAAATAATTAAAAATTAAAAAATATTATATTTTCATAGAATTTAGAAAATAATTTAAAAATATTTCAAAATTTATAGATACAAAAACTTATAAAAAGGTTGACGGGTAATCTTAAAAACTTCTTAAAATCTTGAAAATAGAAAAAAAAATATTGAAAATTTCTTTTCAGAAATTTGGGAATAATATAAAATTATTTTGAAATTTGAAAATTACAAACAATTATGTACAAAAATCTGGTAACTACTGAATTATTTTTAATAAGTTATGGAAATAATAAAAAAACGTTTAGTAAGTTTGCATATCATTTAACAAAGATTTTAAAAATCCAGAACACAATAGGAAAAATATTTTATAAATCTTACTATTATTATATAAATCATTTTAAAATACTAAAATGCAAAAAATAAATTCCACCCAATAAAAGTTCTAACCTCGATTAAATAAACAATAAAAAAAGATTTAAACTATGTGGAATAATAAAGGAAAAATATTTTAGAAATCTTACTAATACTAAATAAAACAATTGAAAATAGTAAAATGTAAAATACAAATTCCAACCAAAAAAAGTTCTAACCTCGATTAAAACAACAACATAAAAACATCGTTTCACGGGTTATGTATGTTGTGTGAACGACCAAAAATGTCTCTAAATATGAGAGAAAGGAAATTTTGAACCAAATATATGGTTCATGGTTTATATTAGAAAGCATCTACTTGCAATAGTTTGATGAATTCTAATCATTCCTCTTTTCTTTTTTATACCAAACAAAGAAGAAAATGGATGGTAAATTACCTTGGGTATGGAGAGCAGCATCTGACTCCTCAAGGAGGAGTCCATCTATTTCAGGAGGATGTATAAAAATGATTTGAGTTATGCAATGGTTCTGAGAGTCATTTTGTAGACATATATGTAATCGAAAAGTGATGCAATTGAATGTAAAGATATGCATTCCTCTTGTGACAATTCACCTTCTCAAATAGTTTAATGATCATGGCTATTCAGTTTTTGAAGGTAATTTATTGACGTGGGTCATGACTAATGAGCATTAAAGCCTTCTTAACCTATAAGCTTTGAAGTATCATTAATAGTGCGTCCACGTGTCATAGAAAAAGAAGAAGACACAATGTCAGGCTATAGTTTTATATATTACTATAGATTTCCAGGAGGAGTCCTGAAATTCTCTGCACTACCATTCATAGAAATCTTCGTCTATATGAATTATGAATTCATGTAACACACCCAAATAACTAATTGGTATCTTCACTACACCCTCTTATCCCTTCAATTCCCCTCCTTTGTACTTTCTCTCTTAATTTCCACATATTTCATAAGTCCTTTCACTTATCCATCTATCTCTATATCTACCTTAGATCACTGTTACAACACATGAATTTCTGGACTTCTTGGAGGAGATACACTAAGCTATGTAATTCGAGAGTTTATTAGTTCGGGCTAACTTGTATTTCTTTGATTTAACTCATCTTATTTGTATACTTCCTGTATACGGGTTCGCACCCTAAGCGATGCTTGTTTTTTTATACAACCATTTATTTATCAAAAAAAAAAATATTTACCCTAGCCTTAACATTTTTTGGTTGAAATAGAAAAAAACAATAGCTGACATATTGTTTACCCCGTCACAAAGATGGTAATTTAATAACGATTCTTTTTCATGATGACGTGCCTGGTTTGCATGTTCAAAGAAATGAAAAATGGATCGCGGTATGTCCCATTCGTAAAACCTTTTACAATAACACCGGTGATCAACTGCAAGTATGAGTTTTTATATTCATGCCTTTTAACAATTAGTTTATGAGATGCCCAAAAATATGTAGTCCAAGGTTAGTTTGATAAAAAAAAAATTGCCATGTTTGTATTAAGGTACTCAGCAATGATCGTTCCAAGAGTGTGCTCCATCGAGCCGTTGTGAACTGCCATAAAGAACGAATATCTATTCCAACATTTAAGTTGTGACACCCCGCCCAATTAAATATCGGGTGATCAGTCCTTTATAAAATTTAAAATAGAATGTTCGGTTGGTTAATTCTTAGCATCACATTCGAAAACTTAAATCCAATTAATTACCTAACATTTAATTAAGCTAGGTCAAAACATTTTTCCAATTAAACTTTAAACCAATTAATTTCAAAATACGGAACATGTATTTATAAACCATACACAAGAATTAAATGCTTACTGAATCAAATACTGAATAGATAAGAATGGATAAAACCTTCCAGTTTACAATTACAAACCAAACCATAATAAATACTCAAACCAACTGAGAAGAACTACAAAGTAAACTGAGCACAACTCTGCTAATGAGGATGGGCGACACATTCCTTAACTGAGATATCTGAACTAGGAACTGAATGAAATGAGAGAAGCATCTAATCCCAAATAACCCGCAACTTCCACAACAGCTGCAGCTCGAAAACCATCCAAGTATCTAGAACCGGGGTCCCTGTGGCTAGGCAGCTGTACTAAAACATATATATATAGAAAAAGAGAAAAGAGATGCAAGAAACCGGTCAGAGCCCGATGTGTAAAAAAATTTTTTTAGAAAGTATTTAAAACTCCATTAAAGCAAGTATTATAAGCATATTAGTTCGAACTCTCACATGAGATTCTCACCTCTCGACTAATGTGCACGCCTAACGTACATCTAACCTCACCAAGCCATCTGACACACTCTTACTAGGAAAATACTTATCCTACTAGATATCCCTTATAGTAGTATTCCGTATTTGATCTGAACGTTTATCATTTTAATTAAGTGTTAACACACTAAAGTCAAGTATTCACTATTTACGTTACCGAACATTTCACTATCTTAATAATCTGATATGTTCTCATTTTAGATATACCAAAAGCATACACACACACACACACACACACACATATATATATATATATATATATATATATACATATATATATATATATATATATATGTATTAACCCAATCTTAATAACCTACAATTATCACATTGTAAGTATAACACAAGTATATATAAATAACCACCATTTTTATATATATACTAATATAGCACCCCAAGGCTATACCTGTAGTGCATTGCATAATCTGCTATCATTTCCCGGTACCTCTCATAATCAAATAAGGACTATCGGTTTAGAAGTTTCCCACAAACCATATCTACAAAACACACATAATGGAGGGGAACATAGCTCACATACCTATGGGTCACGCACATACCAACACTCCTATAGCCAGCAACTTACCAACTCACAAGTAAGTCTTCACAGTCCTATGTTCTGAGATACAAGTCAAAATCCCCTCAGGATAAGACTGTCTCTACATCACCTCCCATGATAGCAAGCAGCTAGGTATATCATACACATAATACTAGGAAGTAATAGGTATTCACACAACCCATCCAATCAAACAGTATACACAACCAAGGGTCATTTTCCTTACTTAGTATTCTTATCACTAAATACTATCAACATATTTTAAGTTATGATATTCCCTCACTTGTATATTTCTAAGGATAACATGTCACCCGAAAATCCTTGATACATAATCATAAGAAATCCCAAACGTAATCACTAACTTTTATTCTTCTAAGTTCCATATTATTATAGTTAATATCGTAAGTATTTATCACTTTATACTCTGGACGAATTTACAATTATGATTATCTATCTCGTAGTCTCCATGGTAATCTCACCTTCATGAATATTTGAATCAAAAAACTAAAACAACTCCCAATAATTTTGCAGTATTTTGGGTTTATCAAACGCTACTTTTCCTCACTCAAATCAACCATTTACAAACATAGGGGAAAATCGGTAATCTATTAAAAATAAGAAATCTCACTCGAACGAAAAGGGATCGGGCTGGAACGACTTCATCATGTCACTCGAATGACTTCGTGCGACATCCCTATCTCGCGCAACGACTTCACGCGACCTGGGCTATTTCGTCTTCAACCTTAGACAACTTCATTTTTCACCATCTTTCAACCCAAAAACCTCTAAAATATCATCCCAATCTCCAATCATTTGTTCCCAAATCGAATCCTAATATTTGAAAATGAATTCTAACAACTTAGAATTATTAAATCATCCCCAATCATTCATATAATTCGAAATCCCCAAATTTTATTGTCAAGAACCCTAGTTCTTAAATTAATATGCATAACTTCAAATTATACTCAGATTTGTTCATGAATATAATCCAAATTTCATAGGCATCATGCTATCTATATATGGTATTCAAATCCTTATCAAATGAGCCCTAATTTATGATATAGTTCTCCAATTTCACCCAAATTAACTTTCGTAACAAAGGTTTATTAACTTAGACTAATATGAACATAATTATCGCTAAAGAAAGCAAGCAATAAACACTTGCCTCGACTTTGTAGACATGATCCGTTGATGTTGATGGTATGGGATATTTCCTCGCATTCCGATCTACACGATGGTGGTGGTGGTGGTGGTTGTGCAAGGTGGTGAACATAGCTTATCCTCCTATGAAAATTTCTCTCCCTCACCCACTGTGGATCTCTCTTGATTTCGGTTTAACCTAACCCTAATTATCACCAATTAGTTGGTATATTATTCCTCTAATTTTCATCCATTTAATTCCCCCAAAATTCCAAATTACAAAACTACCCCTACCGGGTGCCGGCTTGGACTAAAAATATCCCAGAGTCCAAATATAATACCCGTTAGAGTTTTTTGACTGTTTCGACCCTTTCGGACTCAATGGCGCACTCGAAATGATCATACGAGTTACTTAAAAATAATTTACCTTTATATTCCACTTAAATAGTTCTGACACGACTCACACGCGCGTTCCAACTAAATATATTAAACTGTCGTATTTTTTTATCACAACAAGTTATATAAAAATCGTCATTCCGTATTACTTATTCTCAAAGTAATATTAATAATTACTGTAACAACCCTCGATTCTGGGAGGCTCATTTTATACTAATTTTACCGCATAAGGTAATTATATAAAATGTGGGGACTGGAGTAATTATTAATTTAATGAATTGAAAGTTAATATTTACTAGATTGATGCATATTTACTGTATGTGAAAGTAAATAACATCAGGTTGCATGTCTGTAGTGTCATGTATTTTAAATGGACTTTTGGTTTAAATGATTTTGGAACTCGAAATAATTTATAAAATTTCCGGATGCCAGTTTAGAGGGTGTAGTTAGTCTCGGAAGGTGCGAGACAGTCAAAATAAGTGCCATATTGTATTTTTGTGTTTCGGGCACTTTTACCTGGTTTTAGCTTATATGTGTATTTGCGAGTCATTTTAATGTGGTATTAACCATTTAAGTTGGGAGTTTTAACCTAAGCCACGATTTTAGTCTTCTAAATCCCTTATTTTCCCCATTTTATGTCTTGAACATAGAGAGACAAAGAGAGAAAGAAGAAGAAGACAGAAATGAAGATGGAGGAGTTGGGATTGGTTCTTCTCCAAATAAATCTGAGATATCAACCCTAAGGCAAGTTTTCTACTTGCTAATATATGATTTAAGTTGAATAATTTGTATGATATTTATGTAAATTCATTTGGAGATCAAAAATGGAATTTATGGGATTTAAGCCCTAATCTTAGTTCTTGATGATGCAATTTTGGGTTATAGTTGTTATTAACCATGTAGGATGTTTTGGGGTAGATTATTGTTGCTGGATGTGTATAAATGGAGAGAGTTGGAGTTTGGAGAAATTAGGGTTTATAACCCTTCGTAGCCATTTTTGGCAAATTTGCAGGTCCGAATTGATTCGGCCCTTTGGGCGAATCGATTCGCTAAGGGAAATTTGCAGGTCTGCATAACCCGAATCGATTCGGGTTAAGGCCGAATCGATTCGGTCAATTGCAGAAAGTTGGTTTAGTACTCCGAACCGATTCGCTGTTTGGGTGAATCGATTCTCTAGGGCGAATCGATTCGGCCCTTGGGTGAATCGATTCATTTTCCTGCTGTTTTTGAGTTAATTTTATAACTCAATTTCAATTATTTTCTTTAAATATAGGGATTAGGAACCTTCTTGAATGAAGTAAACTTAAAGACCTAGAGTGTGAGACGAGTTAGTTGTCTGCCCTACATTAGGAATGGGTTATGTGGGAATTTTTCCGGGGTTATGCCTATTGAAGTTAGGGCACTTTTCCTTCTAGTTGATTTGTATATAAACTAGGAGATGTAGTGTTATGTTTGGGAGACCTTAGAAGCTTAATTAAGCTATACTAGTTTTGATGGTTTATATTACCACCCCAAAAGAATGTTGGAAGATTTCAAAAGTTCGTTTGAGCTATGTTAACCTTGGGGTTCTAAAATAACCTCCTAGAATGCTTGGAGATGAGGAAGAGTTTAATTACTCCTCTGAGGTTGTAGTATTGATATAATTTATTGTATGGCTCCGGATAATAAGTTTTATCTGTTACTAGAAGTAAATAATAACGGTTTCGAATAAAATGAAACATATACGTGGAATGGAAATGAAATGGTAAAGGTATTGATATTTGTAAGTGATAATTTACTTAACCTTGAACCCGGTAAATAATGATTTACATGATTTTGTTATGATAAATAAAATGGCTGAAACACACCTCTCTAAATGACATCATAAGGGAAGTCCGCACGTGAGGTGAAGCCTCCTGGCTAATGAATGCAGGGTGGATATAGTCCTAGGCCATGGGAGCGCTTATTGTTGTATATTTTTCTGCGATGGGTAGGAGATTCCGGGTGTGGTCTTGACTTCCCCGCAGGCTCATGGCCGCTACTCGACGTCTTGCGATATAGGTGCCCAGGTTGTCTAATGATAGGCCCTGGAAGATGATGGTCATTTAGGGGCGCACACAGTGGGGAAACCCGGACGGGCGATCTTAGAATTCGTTATATGTATATAATTATACAGTTCATAATCAAGTGGGACTTGATGTATTTGATATGCCATAAGAGCATGATGGAGTTCCACAAAGAGCACATGTAAATGCCACAAATAGCATTTGAAAATGATTATTTTCCTGATAAGGAAAGGATTTTTACAAAAGGTAAAATTGAGATAAAATTTCCTTAAAGAGCAAGATTGTGATTATATATATATATACTTCCTGCTAAGGAAAAGATATATGAAATAATTGGTACATTTGGTGAAGTTTTTAGTTTAATGCTTCTTATCTTTGTTCCTGGTTATCTTATGTTTTAAATTGTTTAGGTTGCTTCTTATTTCTCTTTTTTTTCGATTTAACATACATAACTGTCATACTCTTTATTCATCTGGTAATCATATAGAACCGGGCCCTGACCTGGTTACATTTCCTGTTGCATATTCTTCTTGTCTCTGCTCAGGTACTCCGCCGCAAGGATGCCTGATTTGAATTCCTATTTCGATGTTTTCGACGAGCCGTGATGCATTGCGGGTATTACGGGATACATTTGGTATAGACGTTTTCTTTTTATTCTATTTAAGATCAAGTCTTTTATTCGGGCAAGAGTCCCAAGCTTTTGTAAATGTCTAATGAAATGTAATAAGTAACTTATTGTACTTGTGTATTATTGGTGTATCAGTTTAGTGACCGGTTACATATTCGGTCTCTTTATTGTATTCTTGTTGTATTATTTATATATGTCTTGGGGTTTCCCTTATCTTTCAGGAATTGGGTTGTTTGTTTTCATTTATTTACTTTCAAATCAAAATTTTTGGCAACCCGTTTTCTGAAATATTGGGTGGTTATCCTGGATACTCTATATTTTTGTTATGATGCTGAGAATGATTCCATCCATGATTCCGTTATATTGGAGTATTGGGCTGGCCACCCCTTATTTTGGTGAGTGGGTTGTCACAGATGGTATCAGAGCATCAGGTTCTAGAGTCCTTAGGAATCTGTGTGGACGCCTTAAGTTTTCAGCGTTGCTCTTGATTTGATGTAAAGCCTTAGGATTAAGATCGTTGATTTCTTTTGTGAGATTTCGTTCTTCTACCATGAGGTAGATTCTATGAAATCTTTTGCGTATTCGTATGAGACTAATAGGTCGATAGAAGAAGGGCGTTATGGGAAGGTTTGTGGAGAACTGTAAGTTGTGGTCTGGGATGAGGACCGCTTTAGAGGCCGCTCCTTTTTTGTATCACTTTCTTGTCTTGCTATTACGACTACAAATTTCAGTTGATGTATTTTCCCAAGTACCGCTAGAAGTAGGAAGTGGTACTAAACTTGTGAATTCAAGTGATGTTATATTGAAGTGGAGAAGTGCCCTGTAGTAGAATGGAGGAAAATACTTCACCCATAGAAGAAGTGTTGTGGTGATGAAAATGTGGTCACTATATTCGTGGGTGCCAGAAGTTTGGCCCATAGAGAAGCCCGGTGGATACTTGCAATGGCGAGTTTCTATGGGATAATTGGACTGAGGAGAAGGTGGATTCTCGAATGTTCACAAAATTTTCGGTTAAAGACCAATGGCGAACAAGGTGTTGTACGGTTAGGGAGACGAGATCATGCACCATGAAGTGTTAGGCTCCAAAATAGGTGTTGTTAACACTTCTGATGGAGTAAGAATCGTGAAACCCCATCGGTGGACACCCACCTGGGGAAGTTTCATTAAACAGAGGAAGAGGAGGCCAAGAGCGTGTCCTCTTTTACTGAGGAAGTAAGAGGGACTGCATGGGCAATTATTGTCAGTCAGAGTCGGAATAACGGCTATGATGTGGAGTGTAGAACCACTCATTTTAAACTTCGTTGAGTGGAGAGCAAGGGCAAGAGTAAAGTGCCTGGTTGGGGAGTTGGTGGAGATAATGTTGGTATGTGTAAGGCTCGAATATGGAGTCTGAGAACCATTAGTATTGACCCGGAGTGCTTGGAAAATTATGGAGGAAATTCTACCTTATAGGTGGGTAGTGTATATTCCTTAGGATAAGATTTAGTAGTATTGTGTCTACGATAGACTCGGGTGTGTATATTGAGCTTGTAGTAGTATTTACGCTATTATAGAAGAGTAATTGTATGACTTCCATGGTATGGAATTTCTATTTTTCTTCACTCGTTATGACGCGAGTGATGATATTTTTAAATGTATATGTGTCATATGCGTTACTTGGTTTGAGTGTTCTATTGTTTATGTGCTTTGTGTGTGAATTCAATGACTTATCTCCACGACCAACAAAGTTAAGTAGTAATGCATAGGAGGGGTTCCTTGTTTGGATTCTGCTTTTGCGGGACGCTCCACGCATGAACCTTAACGACGTTGGGAGTGGAGAGATGCCATATTTCCTTCCTCTTATTTCATGTATAGAATGCTAAGGTAAAGTCTAGAAGTAGAATCTTATTAGTAGAATTGAAAATTAGAATGGTACAGATCCCGATCATGTGTCTTAGACCGTCACATATTAATGACCGACGATGCGAGGTAGTAGTGTAACGGGAGGGTTCCTTGTCTAGATTTCGCTTCGGCGAGACATCCCACGCATGAACCCGAGCGAATGTCGGAAGTTGAGTAAGATCTTGGGCACTAGGGATGTATTTAGTATTATATGCTTACGATTTAGGTAGGATATATATAGATAGACCCTAGGATTTTTAGGATGTAAGACCTTGCGGGTAGGTGGTGTTAGTTTAGGAAAGCGTTAGGGAGTTGACCACGAATAAGTTGTGGGTTAACTCTATAAGAGATTAGATCCCTTAGGAACGAGATTATGGGGTCTCGAGAGGTTTGGTAGGTTCGGTCGAAGGAGATGAGACCTTTCTTAGAAATAATGTTACGTTGGTAACTTCATTTCCGGGAAGTTAATAAGGACGGGTGGATCCTCACTCCTGAGCCATGATTGTAAGCTCGAGAGTGAGTTTAATGAGTAAGCTCTGCCAGGATTGGGGAGTAATAATACTAGGACATAGACTCACTGTTTATGCGTCGTACAAGCTTAAACTTGTGGAAAGTAATATCCTGTGCTTGAATTAAGATTCATCATGGTAGTGATCACCTTAAAAAGATAAGGCACTACTTTCTGGGCAGGAAATTTGGTCCTTCTCGTAGACAACAAGTTGTTGCAATATGTTGTGGGAGGAATCGAGTTGGTGCTCGGAGTTCAGAAGAACTCGTGATTGGATATTTTCTCATTCGCTAAGGAAATGTGATTGGGGTAGTGGACGTGTCGAGTAGAGAACTCGTCAGAGATAATGGTAATGGCATGGAAGGCCAAGTAGAATGAGCATGAATAGGAAGACTCGGTAGTAAGAGCGTTTATGTCTGTGATGGACCATTTCACCTACTCGTGTAAAGAGAGTAGTAGTGGAACGAGGAAGGGTATTCATAGACGCCTGCATGGAACTACCGGCATCGAACTGGTCATGATCCCATTTGAGAAAATGGTTAATCGTTTGATCAGACTGTTGCATTCCCGGCCATTATGGACGGACTACTTGTAGAAGAGTATGCCCCGTTCTCGATGGAGGAATAGTAAAACCGTGGGAGGTGCCTATTATAATAGGGTGGACTGACACTAGATATTCGTGTCGAAGGTTTAGCAAAAGTTTCCGCGAAGTAATGGGAACCGTATGGAAATGGCGTATATCCTACCACCCTAAAGTGGATGGATGAAAGGGAGGAAATTTACTTATGCCAAAAGGCATATTACGAACGTGCGCCTTAGTATACCTCGTAGATGGGAGTAGTAATGGTATGGATGGAGGTTTTCGTGCAATCATTAGGTTTTGGAGTGGTCTTATGGATCATTTCCTAAGGCATGGTACCGTGAGTGGCCTAGCGTGGTCAGTTGAGTAATTCGTATACTCGATGGATGGAACCAATGGGTAATATGTTCCTTGGACTTGGAGTGGTCTCGGAACATTTATTTATAAATTTGGCTTTTAAGCCATATCCCTTGATGAGATACGTCGATGAGGGGGATAGCTGAGTAGCGTTAGGGCTAAGCCACTTAGAGTCGGGATGGATGCCCCGAGGTGAGATGTAACATAATTCTGGAGATTTGGCTAATTGTGCCGAGTCATGTGGGCATCGAGTTCCACCGTAGGAAGCTAGAATCGATAGTTAGTGAAGAGCGCCTTGTGCTACGAGAGAACAAAACATGATTGACTGAGATCGACAGGGTCGACCTTAGTCCGAGTCCATTTGGGACGTTACAATAACGAGGAGTTTGTTTAGGATGGTAGAACCCTAGTTTAGAGTAGTATACCCTTATCAGGTTTGGGTATGCCCGAATTTTGGGGGCAAAATTCCCTCTTAAGGGGGGGAGTATGTAACAACCCTCGATTCTGGGAGGCTCATTTTATACTAATTTTACCGCATAAGGTAATTATATAAAATGTGGGGACTGGAGTAACTATTAATTTAATGAATTGAAAGTTAATATTTACTAGATTGATGCATATTTACTGTATGTGAAAGTAAATAACATCAGGTTGCATGTCTGTAGTGTCATGTATTTTAAATGGACTTTTGGTTTAAATGATTTTGGAACTCGAAATAATTTATAAAATTTCCGGATGCCAATTTAGATGGTGTAGTTAGTCTCGGAAGGTGCGAGACAGTCAAAATAAGTGCCATATTGTATTTTTGTGTTTCGGGCACTTTTACCTGGTTTTAGCTTATATGCGTATTTGCGAGTCATTTTAATGTGGTATTAACCATTTAAGTTGGGAGTTTTAATCTAAGCCACGATTTTAGTCTTCTAAATCCCTTATTTTCCCCATTTTATGTCTTGAACATAGAGAGACAAAGAGAGAAAGAAAGAAGAAGAGAGAAATGGAGAAATGGGAGAGAGATTGAAGATGGAGGAGTTGGGATTGCTTATTCTCCAAATAAATCTGAGATATCAACCCTAAGGCAAGTTTTCTACTTGCTAATATATGATTTAAGTTGAATAATTTGTATGATATTTATGTAAATTCATTTGGAGATCAAAAATGGAATTTATGGGATTTAAGCCCTAATCTTAGTTCTTGATGATGAAATTTTGGGTTATAGTTGTTATTAACCATGTAGGATGTTTTGGTGTAGATTATTGTTGCTGGATGTGTATAAATGGAGAGAGTTGGAGTTTGGAGAAATTAGGGTTTATAACCCTTCGTAGCCATTTTTGGCAAATTTGCAGGTCCGAATCGATTCGGTCCTTTGGGCGAATCGATTCGCTAAGGGAAATTTGCAGGTCTGCATAACCCGAATTGATTCGGGTTACGGCCGAATCGATTCGGTCAATTGCAGAAAGTTGGTTTAGTAGTCCGAACCGATTCGCTGTTTGGGCGAATCGATTCGGCCCTTGGGCAAATCGATTCGTTTTCCTGCTATTTTTGAGTTAAGTTTAAAACTCAATTTCAATTCTTTTCTTTAAATATAGGGATTAGGAACCTTCTTGAATGAAGTAAACTTAAAGACCTAGAGTGTGAGACGAGTTAGTTATCTGCCCAACATTAGGAATGGGTTATGTGGGGATTTTTCCGGGGTTATGCCTATTGAAGTTAGGGCACTTTTCCTTCTAGTTGATTTGTAAATAAACTAGGAGATGTAGTGTTATGTTTGGGAGACCTTAGAAGCTTAATTAAGCTATACTAGTTTTGATGGTTTATATTACCACCCCAAAAGAATGTTGGAAGATTTCAAAAGTTCGTTTGAGCTATGTTAACCTTGGGGTTCTAAAATAACCTCCTAGAAGCTTGGAGATGAGGAAGAGTTTACTTACTCCTTTGAGGTTGTAGTATTGATATAATTTATTGTATGGCTCCGGATAATAAGTTCTATCTATTACTAGAAGTAAATAATAACGGTTTCGAATAAAATGAAACATATACGTGGAATGGAAATGAAATGGTAAAGGTATTGATATTAGTAAATGATAATTTACTTAACCTTGAAACCGGTAAATAATGATTTACTTGATTTTGTTATGATAAATAAAATGGCTTAAACACACCTCTCTAAATGACATCATAAGGGAAGTCCGCACGTGAGGTGAAGCCCCCTGGCTAATGAATGCAGTGTGGATATAGTCCTAGGCCATGGGAGCGCTTATTGTTGTATATTTTTCTGCAATGGGTAGGAGATTCCGGGTGTGGTCTTGACTACCCCGCAGGCTCATGGCCGCTTCCCGACGTCTTGCGATATAAGTGCCCAGGTTGTCTAATGATAGGCCCTGGAAGATGATGGTCATTTAGGGGCGCGCACAGTGGGGAAACCCAGATGGGCGGTCTTAGAATTCGTTATATGTATATAATTATACAGTTCATAATCAAGTGGGACTTGATGTATTTGATATGCCATAAGAGCATGATGGAGTGCCACAAAGAGCACATGTAAATGCCACAAAGAGCATTTGAAAATGATTATTTTCCTGATAAGGAAAGGATTTTTACAAAAGGTAAAATTGAGATAAAATTTCCTTAAAGAGCAAGATTGTGAATATATATATATACTTCCTGCTAAGGAAAAGATATATGAAATAATTGGTACATTTGGTGAAGTTTTTAGTTTAATGCTTCTTATCTTTGTTCCTACTTTGCTTATGTTTTAAATTGTTTAGGTTGCTTCTTATTTCTCTTTTTTTTCGATTTAACATACATAACTGTCATACTCTTTATTCATCTGGTAATCATATAGAACCGGGCCCTGACCTGGTTACATTTCCTGTTGCATATTCTTCTTGTCTCTGCTCAGGTACTCCGCCGCAAGGATGCCTGATTTGAATTCCTATTTCGTTGTTTTCGACGAGCCGTGATGCATTGCGGGTATTACGGGATACATTTGGTATAGACGTTTTCTTTTTATTCTAGTTAAGATCAAGTCTTTTATTCGGGCAAGAGGCCCAAGCTTTTGTAAATGTCTAATGAAATGTAACAAGTAACTTATTGTACTTGTGTATTATTGGTGTATCAGTTTAGTGACCGGTTACATATTCGGTCTCTTTATTGTATTCTTGTTGTATTATTTATATATGTCTTGGGGTTTCCCTTATCTTTCAGGAATTGGGTTGTTTGTTTTCATTTATTTACTTTCAAATCAAAATTTTTGGCAACCCGTTTTCTGAAATATTGGGTGGTTATCCTGGATACTCTATATTTTTGTTATGATGCTGAGAATGATTCCATCCATGATTCCGTTATATTGGAGTATTGGGCTGGCCACCCCTTATTTTGGTGAGCGGGTTGTCACAATTACTAACTTCTCGTCATGCTAGTAAATATCAAATTTAAATCCGGATTAATAATTAATTCTCATACTTTAATTTAATTAAGCCCACAATGATAATAAATCAAGTAATTATTTAAATCTTCAAAAATACGGGGTATTACATACTTCCTCCCTAATAATGGACTTTTGTCCCGAAATTCAGAAAATAAGGCAATTATGGTAAGGAAAACTCTTGGTATTTACCTCACATCTCATGAATTTACGCAGTATCGCCCATAAAATACATTACTGAATACCCTTAATAATGAACACCTCACTGATTAATTACTCTTCACGCCTTACCATTTAAGTTTCACCGCTTAACTTATATATAGGTACTATCTAGCCTCCTACTACTCGCACTAGTAGGTTAATTGATCTTTAGATATATACGAATTTGTCCTACCGACGATACATACTACAAATATTAACACATTTTCGCCATACTGCCTCCATAAAGGGCTATGGAACCTAAGCATGTACGCTACCGGCTCAAACTTAACAATAATAGGAAAAGATCCCACATCACTCGGTACCAATTTTCTCATTCCAACATGCAACAATGCAACTTCCAACCATGTCCACCCTGGTTGATGGTTCCTAAAATTCCTCTTGACCTAGTAGATTATTTTCCTCCCTTCTTCCCAATAAGCACCAGGATAAGAATGATTTATATATATAGCGCGTCGAATGGAATTATATCGATAACCTGTTGAGGGGAGTCATCTTACACTAACTCCACGAGTGGAAGATATTACACTAAACATTCCGCTAATTGGAAATACAACATACCTCGCAATGTGCAACTAAAACTTTCAGACATACCGTCAGCCTACGAGTGTGTTAGGTCGAATATAATCACATCTCGATATTCAGGGCCTCCCAAAAATCTTCCCAATAATCGAGTCATAACTCTCTTGACTCTTTCAGACAAAACTCTATTTGTACCCCATATAATCTTACTATCCCACGAATAACTCTTGGGGTTTATTGTTACACCTTACGATTTGTCCTAACTTGACATCAGGTGAGCCACTTTAATTATCCCACCCACTTTCACCCCTATGAGGTCGTGATCCCATTGCGAAGTAATTAACTATGTAATTGTTCAGGGATTCACACCCCCATTACTACCAAGGAATTCCTAATACTGAAGGAACTCCATTATTTCCTGATGGTCCACTTTCAATTGGAGCTCAGAAATGTCTTTCTTTGCTTAAGCCATCACTACTACGACTTTATATCGACATGCATTTTATCTTTCTTATAACCACATCCATATCTATGGCTTAGGCGACAGTGTCACCGCTGAATGTGGCAAGTCCTTCCCCCTCTCTCTAAGCTTCAGATTCTTTTGAAACATATTCTCTCCATGTCCTATCAAGTAAGTCTTAACTTTCCTGAGTTAAACTTTATCGGATTCCTCCTATACCATCCTCGTGGTAAATTCTGGGAATTAACCGTCCTAACTGCCCTAACCCATTAAATAGCTAAATCCTGAAGTCACACTCTTCTACATTCAGTTACCTCTTGAAATACGCGTTGTCTCACAATCATTCACTTAAGGAATAAAATTTATTACCCAAACATCTAGGGCTCCCATACACCCTATGCTTTGTGCATTACAACACCACCGTACTAGACGTTTTATATAACGAACAAATGGTGCCCCACATACTTGGCATGACTATATGGTAAGGTCCTACTTAGTCACCCTACCTTTTCCACCAAATCATATCTTAGGTTGTCCCACCGGTCTTCTGGTGGTGTCAACGATTGATAACATTATCACATATTATTCTTATACGGCTCTATCGGCCTCAATTTATAATATAACCCTTATCTCGCGGTTATAACTACGTATATGGGTAATCATTATCATACTAAATCCATGTACTAAAGGAAAAATTCTCCCACCTTTCAACGTTCACTAAGTTTCATGCGTGAGATGTCTCGCAAAGCGAAATCCAAACAAGGAACCACCCGATACACTACTACATAACGCTGCTGGTCGTCGGGATCCATTAAGTCTTTAATCCACAACATATCACCCTGAATTCCCACCTACGTTCATAAAATTTTACTCGTCCACTCTCATGTGACTAAAGACAGTGTACATCGCAGGGATCCCACTATTACGAGTTATTAGCGCTATATAATTTATGAGTTGTATCTCTCCGCTCTATAATAATTCAATATACCCTGAATCACATCACTAAAACATCCCTGCTCACTAGGATCAACATAGTAAGACAACATTCTCACTGAGGCCTACAATACAATACAACACAGGTGCAGGCTCAACCATCTTTCAGGTGATGCCTCGCCAAAACCATATATTGAAAATTTAAATTTTTAGTACAATAGTCTTATCACACAATTTACTACTGTTCAAACCCATGATAAATAGTAACCATGCAATCTAATCATAATATGCTCTATTATCATAACGCTCAAAGGAGCACAAATCATTACATAATACTATATACAAATTTCTCTAAGTGTCCACACTTGCTGCTCCCCGTAGGTGGCGCGAAAAATCTCGCTACCAAACGGTAGTCACCTACATAATAAGGCTGCTATCGTCAGCGTACCCACTAAACCGAATGTACACTCAAACCCTTAGTGTTAACTATTCACATATGTTGTGACACACCCACGTCACTATAACTCATCATTTGCTCACAAGGATAAAACAAAGCGTCATCAGTCTTGCATGATTATAGGGTACCCGCACACGCTTTTCGTGACCCATAATTATCTACAATCGTTATACCTTTCGGATTCCACTCATTCGATTTTTCCATTCTTATTCCATTTTATGGCTTACCCGCCCAACATTGATATATTGGCCCCATGGCCTTACTGGCCTTCCCTTGATTTCCTGGGCCTCTTTGACCCCGAAATACGGTATGCTACAGTTATTGAGGACTACACTGGTCTTGGCTAGACCCACCACTCTCGGGTTATTAATTCATGGGCCCATTTCTCCTGATCCAATTTCTCTACTGGAAATTTTACTTCTCCAACTGGTATGCCTTACAGGCTTGGTTTATTATTTCCGATACTATCAATTTCACTTCTCATATGAACACATTCCATACTGGTAACCCTTATCTCTACATACAAGGTAATTTCCTTTTCACTGGTCCTCCTGGACTTGTTAGGATGTCATTCTCTTGGACTTAAATATTTATTTTAGCAAGTATTTAAAACAACATTAAAGCAAGTATTATATGCATGTTAGTTCGAACTCTCACATGAGATTCTCACCTCTCGACTAATGTGCACGCCTAACGTACATCTAACCCCTCATAGACATTTGACACACTCTTACTAGGAAAACACATATCCTACTAGATATCCCTCATAGTAGTATTCCGTATTTGATCTCAACATTTATCATTTTAATTAAGTGTTAACACACTAAAGTCAAGTATTAACTATTTACGTTACTAAAGATTTCACTATCTTAATAATCTGATATGTTCTCATTTTTGATATACCAAAAGCACATATATATATATGTATATATATATATATATATATATATATATATATATATATATATATATATATATATATATGTATATCTTTCACTATTATATGTAAGTATTAACCCAATCGTAATAACCTACAGTTATCACATTGTAAGTGTAACACAAGTATATATAAATAACCACCACTATTTATATATATACTAATACAGCACCCCAAGGCTATACTTGTAGTGCATTGCATACTCTGCTATCATATCCCGGTACCTCTCGTACACAAATAAGAACTATCGGTTCAGAATTCTCCCACGAACCATATGTACATAACACACATAATGGAGGGGAACATAGCTCACATACCTATGGGTCATGCACATACCTACGCTCCCATAGTCAGTAACTTACCAACTCAGAAGTAAGTCTTCACAGTCCTATGTTCTGAGATACAAGTCAAAATCCCCTCAGGATAAGACGGTCTCGACACCACCTCCCGTGATAGCAAGCAACTAGGTATGTCATACATATAATACTAGCAAGTAATAGGTATTCACACAACCCATCCAATCAAACAATATACACAACCAAATGTCATTTTCCATACGTAGTATTCTTATCACTAAATACTATCAACGTATTTTAAGTTACGATATTCCCTCTCTCATAATATATTTCTAAGGATAATATGTCACCCGAAAATCCTTAATACATAATCATAAGAAATCCCAAACGTAATCACTAACTTTTATTCTTCTAAGTTCCATATCATTAGAATAATATCGTAAGTATTTATCACTTAATACTCTCGACGCATTTAGAATTACAATTATATTTATCTCGTAATCTCCAAGGTAATCTCACCTTCATCAATATTTGAATCAATACACCTAAACAACTCCCAATAATTCTGCACTATTTTGTGTTCATCTAACACTACTTTTCCTCACTCAAATCAACCATTTACAAACATAGGGGAAAAATAGGTAATCTTTTAAAAATCAGAAATCTCGCTCGAACCCGAAGGGATCTCGCTCGAATGACTTCAGCGTGTCGCTCGAACGACTTCACACGACATTCCTATCCCACGCGAACAACTTCACGCGACTTCGCGTGACCTAGGTTGTTTCGTCTTTAACTTTAGACAACTTGGTTTTTCACTATCTTTCAACCCTAAAAACTATAAAATATTATCCCGAACTCCAATCATTTTTTCCCAAATCGAATCCTAACATTGGTAAATGAATTCTAACAACCCAGAATCATTAAATCATCCTCAATCATTAATATAATTCGAAATCCGCAAATTTTATTGTCAAGAACCCTAGTTCTTAAATTAATATTCATAACTTCAAATTAAACTCAGAGTTGTTCATGAATATCATCCAAATTTTGTAGGCATCATCCTATCTATGTATGGTATTCAAATACTTATCAAATCAGCCGTAATTTATGATATAGTTCTCCAATTTCACCCAAATTAACTTTCACAACAATGGTTTATTAACCTAGACTAACATGAACATAATTATCGCTTAAGAAAGCAAGCAATAAACACTTGCCTCGATTTCGAAGGTTTGATCCGTTGATGTTGCTGGTATGGGAGCGTTCCTCGCATTCCGATCTACACGATGGTGGTGGTGATTGTGCAAGGTGGTAAACATAGCTTCTCCTCTTTTGGAAATTTCTCTCCCTCACCCACTGTGGCTCTCTCTTGATTTTGGTTTAACCTAAACCTAATTGTCACCTATTAGATGATATATTATTCCTCTAATTTTCGACCATTTAATTCCTCCCAAATTCCAAATTACAAAACTACCCCTACCGGGTGCCGTCTTTGCCTAAAAATGTCCCAAAGTCCAAATAAAATATCTGGGTAGAGTTTTCGGACTATCTCGACCATTCCAGACTCAATGGCGCACTCGAAATGATCATACGAGTTACTTAAATATAATTTATCTTTATATTCCACTTAATTAGTCCTGACACGACTCACACTCGCGTTCCGACTTAATATATTAAACTGTCATATTTCTCTATCACAACAAGTTATATAAAAATCGTCATTCCATATTACTGATTCTCACAACAATAATAATAATTACTAACTTCTCGTCATGCTAGTAAATATCAAATTTAAATCTGGATTGATAATTAATTCTCACATTTTAATTTAATTAATCCCACAATAATAATAAATCACGTAATTATTTTAGTCTTCAAAAATTCGGGGTATTACATCACTGTCTACCCCCTGATGCGGTGATAGGCCCTCCCCAGCATTAGTATATGATGATCAACCTATAGTCTATATAAATTTTACCTATACTATCATAAATTTTGGAATAAATGACTTGCAAGTTTCTACCCAAAGTTGCTTAAACATGTTCACTGCTTCTTTTACTTAAATCTTTTGTGCTACCAAGTTATCAATCTTGAACAATCGAATAATTTTAGGCCGACACACAAAATTGAAACATTTTACTGCAACACACTGACGTGTCGCATCAACATTGATGTGTGTGTGGGATCCACTTATGTTGGGCCCATGTAGAACCCATACAAATGCCCATATTTTTGCGATGTGTTACACCAAATATCTCAATTTTATAATAACGCGTGGAAGTACCCTTAGCAAACACTATGTAACATTAACATCCGCTTGTATTTTTTCTCTCATACTAATGATAAACAACCTTTTGGATAATTTATTACCTTATTTGCTTCCATGTAAGGTGTATCTAATCTGACCTCTTCCATGTTTTAAATTAACAATTTAAAAAAAAAAGTGTCAAATTTAATCAACTTGACTTAGTCACGTTCATGATCATGACTTCTCCACTGAGATTTTTTCATTTTAATTATGTGCTAATAATGAGTTTAAACCTTAAGTCCATCACCAACCCTTAAAATGAAAGATTAATAAGATTAAAGTAAAAAACATAGTGGAGACGAATTAGTTAAAGTTTTTAACAGGAGTGTCATTTAATAATTGATATGTATGACAACTAAGTTAATGTAATTTTTTTATTGTTTGTAGCAAGACGAAATTTGTACTTCATATGAGTTTTTCGTAGCATGTAGTGTAAATTGCATATACTATTTTCTCCTTTTTTATTAGCATTATCTTGTTTTTGAGAGAATGTGTTTTTTCATATTGACTTCTTAGCAAGCATGTTTGATTTATCGTGGTTTATGTCTATATTACCAATATATTGACTTTTTTAGTAAGGTAATATATATTTCATTATTTGTAATAATTATAATATATAATAAAATTATTAGTAAGAAAAAAATAATAGAACGCGGCTATGAGATGAAACTTTTCCTCATAGTGTTATTTGTATGATTTATGGTAAAGACCATAGGGAAGGCATACGTACGAATATTGGAAAATAACATACGTGTAGGTATTAGACATTTTTATATAAGGTATAGGTATAATTTTTACAACATGATTATGAGAATAATATGGTCCGCGCATTGTGCGGGTTTATACCTGGTAATATTATAAGATGCTTTACAGACATTTATTTTTACTTTACACTTACCATGTCCTCATGGACATTACTTAAAACCCATTTACATCCCCAAAAGGCTTTTTTTTTATTTCTATGTTTTTGTCTCTCTCTTTCTCATTATATGTGAGTTATTCATATTCCTCAAATGTATAATGACTCAATACAAATTAACTCTTTCCATATTTTATTCTCAAGGTAAAACAAAACGATTGTATACCAACCCAAGAATTAATACTTTTCAAATGTCCGTCCCTTCCCCTAAAGTCCTTTCAAAAAACTCTGAACCAAAAACCAACTCCTTGTCGAGTTTTTATATATTGCCTCCCGAATTTCAGATCTGGGTGTTTATACGAAATTATGAGATTCTGGCTGCATGCCTAGAAAAAGATAATATTGTTCGTTGACTGGCATATTGAAAATGGCATAGGTATGCCACCATATTCGATCAGAAGAGGATCATGAAATCCCTTTGTATATTGATAATCACGAAAAAAAAGTGCTCAGCTAACATAAAAATGTTCCTTATTTGTATTAAATCTACTATCATTTTAGTTTCTTTTTGTTTCTTACCCGTCTTTTCGTCCTCTTTAAAATCTTCGCATTCTACTTCCATGGAAATTGAAGAATCATATTAAAGATGTACATAATAGTTTTTATTAAAATTTCAGTGCAAATACATTTTAAGCTTTAATATAACCCTAGAGATTATGTACCTATATTTTTTGGAATAATTATTCAATAAAGGTTATTTTATGTAATTAACTTCACATACTACACATCCCTCGATTTAGTATCATATTTTTCTTCACTTTTAATTTAATTATTTATGAGATAGTCTAACCCGCGCATCACACGTGTTTACACCTAGTATATATAATATATATGTATAAATATTATGTAACAATTGAGGCGGAACATTGGGGGTTTGCATATGATGGTTTTAAATGGTGCCATATGGCACCTAAGATTCATAGGCAGCTCACAATTTACCTAAAAAAGTCTACACTCCATCATGGGCCCATTCATCTTAATTCCAACACACTAGATAATACACCCAAAAAACCCTTGTAATTAATTTCGATCATTTACTATGTCACAATCTCTAGCACACACAAATACCCTATATTCCTCTTTCTTCTTGGAGTCTCACATATACTCTTTCTCTGTTGCTATTTCCCTCCATAACACAAACACCTTTATAAAACCTATTAATCCCAAAACCCTTGACCTTTGAATCAACCAAACCATTGTGGTTGGAATTACCATCCCACCATCTCCATCAAACCAAATAAAAACAGTTGTTTGAAACTCCATTTTAACATACCCATTTATTTGTAGAGACCAACCCCGTCAAATCCCATAATCCCATGACTAGAGATTGGAACTGACATTTTCAAATTTGCAAATATGTTATGATTCCTAATTTTAATGTTTTTTAAAAAATCGTATGATTCTTATGTGGATAAAATTTTATGTTTAGCTTTTTCATATGATAGAGTTTTTTCTTTTCTTTATCCTTCGAACTACTATTTCTTGTAGAAGCTAAAACCTTTGGAATCTAATTTGATATTTTGTTTTTTTTCTACGACTTATAAATTTTAAATCTCTATATGGTACAAGTCTTTAATATGTAAGAAAATTTTAGTTAGTTATGGATAAATAATTCAACTATTTAAGGGTTGTTAAATTCATCATTTATGTTCATTGCTATCTAGGGATTATCACCAAACATGATTGGAGATACATTTGCTTTTTTGGTGCATTTTGTGAGGTAGTCTAAATTTTCTAATGATTTTTTTGTGTTGGTTATTAATATGTGTCGGTTGCTGAATTTGTATCTATAATTGATTACTTGGATCTTATTGATGTACAAGTATCTATCTTATATAATATATAATTTTATTTAATAGGATGTTGAACTAAATGTGGGATGGTATATTTAAAAGTAGTTCTTCTTACCTTCCCCGATGGCATGTATCTTCCTCTATACTACGACCACTGTCTAATGTATTTTTTGCTCCCCCACTCATGGTAATCTGTCACTATTCAAAACAACCAAATATTTTTCATGGATTTGACTTTTATGTGTTTCTTTTGAACTTCCTTGAAGATTGTAATACCCCGTATTTTCTTATAAATAAATATTGAAATATTATTTTTGGAATTAATAATTATTTTGGGAAATTGGACATAAATAAAAATTTTATTTAAAAATGTCACAGTTGAAATTTGCTACTTATTTATATTTATGCGTGATTAAATTTTTATGTGCATGAAGTGGACATTTGCATATAATAAAGGAAAATACAAAATTTATATATGACACGGATTAAAAGTAGCTATTATTGACATAAATGATTTGGAACACATTTAGGGACTCATATGGGAGAGTTTAGATCTTGTAGCCCTTTAAAAATGGTCTTGGTTCAATATTATATGGGTTAGGAAAGTTTTGAGCCAATTAGATTATGGATTCAGGTCCATTTGGGGGTGCAAAAGTTGGGCTTAGGGCCCAACTCGGGATTAAACACCTAATTAGAGGTTAAGTGGGATAAAACACTGCCCCACTATCATTCTAGAAACCTAAAAATCACAGTTAGGAGAAGGAGAGGGAAAAAAACCAAAAGAAAAAAAAAGGGGAAGAACAAAGGAGGAACTAGAGAATGAAATCAAAGGGCATCTCTTCTACCATTTTTAAGGCAAGAATTCCCATTATTAATTTGTGTTACTCAAAATATTTCTTCATATATCACATTTATTCTTTGTCACTTTTATGGGATTTGGTTGGATTTGTCTAATTTGATCATGAATAATGCATGTAGAGGATTGAGAATAAGTGTAGAAATTGTCCCAAAAATTGGGTATCGAAATCTGTACATTGATGTTAGATTTCCCTATGTTTTTTGTAGTTATTTGAGGATAATCGAATAAGTAATGTAGAGGATGTTTTTGGCAAATTGTGAGCTGAAATTTTGTAGATATTATGATAAATGATCCCATACAATCAATTAATAGTCAGAGGTTGGGAGATCATCCAAGACGATTTAAGTCTTGCACATACATAAATTTTTAGGAGAACGATATGGGTTTAGAAATGTTGAACTGGACGAACTGCAAATGGGGAAGAGGAAAGAGGAAGAAGACAAGAGGTCTCTCAAACGACGTCGTGAGTCGTTCGAGCGAAGTGTTGGGTGATTTGACATTTTGTTTCATGAGACCTTAACAGGAATGTTGTTATGAGAATATTAAAAATGGAATAGTAATGGGAATGGGAAGAAAGGGATTTATTGTGGGTTAAAAAATTAATGGAGTAATGTTATACCCATACTTTAATTAATAATAATTACACTAAACTGGATGTTTAAGTAATTATTTTTATGGAATGGAATTTATAATTTATTATATGATAAATTATTAACAATTGGAAAAATGTTGTGGACTCTTGTTTGATTTTTTTGGTAATTTGAGTAATTACCCTAAATAATTATAGACATACCACTAGATCGTCCTACCGGTTCGGGGGGTTCGCGCGTTCAAACCGTGTACCACATGTCGGCAC
Source organism: Sambucus nigra (assembly GCA_949130495.1). NCBI lineage: Eukaryota > Viridiplantae > Streptophyta > Magnoliopsida > Dipsacales > Adoxaceae > Sambucus > Sambucus nigra. The sequence continues at coordinate 31,889,613 of OX422218.1, read as the reverse complement.
AGGTTGGATTGACAATGCTTAGGTCATATAGGTACTATGTGGAGTCGTCACCTGCTCGAGGTAGATGTTGGCGCTGAACATTCCCGTGTCATCACTCGGTACGGGGCGTGTATAGGTGTCCTGCATAGTGACCGCCCTCGATTTATATTTGTTTGTATTGTGTGCTTAGGATAAGGGTTTCCTCCGGACTTACTGATAGAGCACGAATTAGACACCAGAGGTAGATTCTGTTATGTATCAAATATTTGGAAGGACATATATGAATAAATACCCCGACTATAATGAAATAAATTTGATTTTTTAAGGATGTGAATAATAAATATTCTTCTTGAACCTATAATGCATAATAAATGCTTATGCCTTATACATGACACTTATGAGATTGGAATAAATGTAAGCTAATAATTAAATGTAGGTATTACATTTAAATAATTAATTATTAATATAATCATTCTATAAATTTAAGATGATGTCACAATTCATTATTCAGGACGTATTAGGGTGTGAATAATATCACACTTAGATGAGGCGTGAGGTTATATACGCATGTGAGTGATGAAGAGAGAATATTTATTGTGCATTGAATATATTTTTGAATCTTAGATTAATTAAGCTAATTCTTGCACACCTCAGGCTCTGACCAAAAATTAAATATCTTTCCCCCATCTGCTCCTAGACGGGGATAGCTGGATTATGCCGCATAAGTCATGCAGTCTCCATTATGCTTAAATATTAAGACTCTTCGATTCTGGCATAGGTGCTTATTCTTCCATACTTATTTAGTTATTTGTGAACTTTTTCAAGGGCATAAGCCCGAGTGTTTTACTTAATGTTGGGTTAGACTTATATTACTCTAGTTGGATATTTATTTACTCTTATTGGTCTGGTTTTATTTATTTGTTGTGGATATATTCGTGACTTTTCATCCTTGGGCCTTAATTAATAATTATTTATATTCACATTTTTGTTAAGGGTGGTATTAATTGACAAGCAAGCCCTACATTCGGCGTATTGTGCCTAACGAACCTTTACGTGAGAAAATAGGAGTTGTTACAAAGATCTATTTTTATTTAACAAATTTTGGTGCCTCATAACTCAAAAAATAATGTAATTATTATGTTTTAAAATGAAAAAGAGTTTGAGCACTGCTGAAAATTTAAATAAATGATGTTTCCTCTTAAGTTGTAGTGTTTGATCAGTGTAGTCTCATTTTTTGTTATGTTGTTATTACGGTCTTTGATTTTGAGTATTTCAATATGTAATAACTATTTTTTTGTGCTTTTTCTATTTTATTTTGAAATCTTGTGTTTAATTTGGGCCTCTTATTTCAACACCATTGATTATGGGGGGAGTTTTCTGTAGAAAGACAGAGTTTTAGATTTCTGGGCACAAATATTTTTTTTATAAGTTATTAGCGTTCTTATATTTTTGTTTTAATCCATTATTTGAGATAACATGAGCATTAATTTTGGGGTTTCTTTGATTCTGAGTTGACATGTGTCTTTATAATTGGGATTGAAGTTCTTAATTGTTTTCGGAAGTATTGAAAATTGACCCAACATTCAAAATTGTAGAATGTTTCAGAATAAGTAAAATTTACCTAAATTATAGGGTTAGTTCCATTTTATCTTCCAAGTTCTATGATTCAAATTTTCCATAACAACATTTGTTTAGCTTTTGGAATATGTGCATTCCTTACATTAGAATGGCTATTTTATAAAGGAGAATGGTGTTAAACATTAAGAGATGGCATGAAAATAATAAAGTAATATGAATGTTTAATTTAGGTCGTATATACGTATCTTCAGGGTATAAATGACTTCATTAGAACGTCGTTATATAAATTTACAGTCTGCACATATTTGATATCTTTAGGTTATATATATTGGTTAGATACCTCTAGTTTTTCAACTTTTCCTTTTAGATGTCTGAAATTTTTAACTTTTTGCCTAGTTTAAAACCTTAAGGTGCCTGAATTATTTGTCTGATTTTCTTTTCATTTCCCATAGGCATTTACCAAATAATTTTATGACTCTTTCATGGACAATGCAAATGAAAGGAGATGAAGAGACTTTGTAACTAGTAAGAGAAAATCATTAACTTACAATTTCAACTTTATTCCACTATATACACATATTGTTATGTGTTTCTCATGTACTTTTCTTTCAATTTAATACCACTGAAAAATATGTTCAAATACTAACTGTTATGTTTGTATTCCTAGGGTATAAATGTATACAATTTCACCAACATGCTATTTTTTTTATTTGACATTATATATAAAGTGTACTTGATCTTTTGTTTGAGTTTGTGTTCCATGTATATATGTTTATAAGGCTACTTAATTTTTTTTACATTAAATTTTTTGGTTTGCTAAATATGTTATTTAAGCCGTTTTGAAAACCAAAATAGGGTTGCATGCGAAGCAATTGTAACACATCGTATTTTTTGGCATTTATTAATTAATTAATTTGATAAAGTTTAAATTAGTTGGGTGTCGTAATCTAATAGAAGTAATTATGATTTATATTAGTTAATATTAATCTAGTGAGTCGATGATTATATGTATGGGATTTAAATTTACTAAGAGGATGGTAGGAATTTAATAAGCTAGTAGGTGAATACTAATAGATTTGGGTTAACGAAGGAGGAGGTGAGAGCCCAAGGTCATTCGAATGACCTGGGACTAGTTCGAGCGACTCGAATGACATCCTGTTTCGTTCAAACAGCGTGATTATTTCAGCCACCACTTCTTCCTTCCCCTGTTTTGGCGCTGGATCCAGTAGGTGGGTTACCGTTTTGGGGCTCTGGTTTGGTGGATACAATCATGGGTTTAATCGTGGGAAATATTAATATGAAATTTAGGGTGATAGTCCCAAGGGGGAAATTAATGTTTAAATTGGGTGATTTAAGAACCTTAGATTAATAATTGTTCAAGACTTATTGAAAAGAATTTTGAATAATAAATTCTGATTATTTAATTTTTTGACCTACTGAGTAAGTCTGGGTATATTAGTTGAGTGGCGCCAAGGTAATAAATTAATTAAGGTGCGATTAATTAAATTTGAGTCGAGTTATTGACTCGAGTATAATTTGGGCTAGTGCTACGGGTTTGGTGCACGATATAAATGGGATTAAATTTAATGTGTATATATACAGTTGTGTGATAATATATATATATATATATATATACACTAGCGGAATGCCCGTGCCTGAAGGCACGACGAAACTTTTCAAAGTAGGTAATCGTGAAATGGGTAAAAATTCCAACGTTCATAATTGTAAAATGGGAAAATTTTCGTTCCCCAACAAAATAAAATGTAATTTGAAAAAATTGTTACAATAAAGGACTATCGAAATATGTAAACAATCTAAGTCCGTGTATTATAATAACTGTTTAAGTAAGAGTTTTATTATAATTCAAGTCGAATTTATGTCTGAGGAAAACACGCAAGTTTTATTATATTTGGAAATAATTTCCTTTATTTACAGGACTATCCTACAAGACTATCCACATTATTGAGGAAAAAATTCCACAATATTAATAAAAGTTCGTCCTAGACCTAGAATAAACATCAAAATAAAAATTACTAAATTTGTGCTCAACAGGTTATTCCAAAGGTCCGATGAAATTTTCGTTGGAAGACATCTAGTATTGCAAATCCTACCACGACTGCGATAATGCACAACAGAAATGCCTACCAAACTATACAAAAGTGATATCATAAAGTTTACAAAAGTAGTTTAGATAGGCATCAAAAAATGAATATCCCATTGATAGGCAAATCACATTGCAAGCCTGGGATACATTCTCCGAATTACTCTACGAAATGTCCTTGTATCAAGTTCGACGCATTTCCAATGAAGATTAAGGTTATGCACGATAATCTAGAAGAAACATTAATAGTTAGTATTAATTAAAGAAAACACGTGAAGTGGAAAAGCGATATATAAATGACATATAAACGATGTACCTTGTTGTGGGAACCCCATTTAAATAATTTGCGGGAATTTATCCACTTTTGATGCCTGGCCATCGGCTCCTTATCCCAATATAAAGGTTGTAAAATGGTTAGAGTTGATATAGAATCGTCACATGTATAAAGATATTGTGCATAAAAAACTAATGACATACATCTCATTGGCGTTTATAAGAGCACTTCCGGGTACACAATGTTTGTCGTGAAAAGCAAACCATCATCAGGAAGGAGGATGTTGATTCAATTAGCACTTGTGCATCGAGATAACAAATGGAAAGTGGTAATAGTTTTGTATTTGAAATGAAGTAAATATTTTAAATCGTAAGGTGTATAGCATGATGGTAAATTAAATATGTAAAAATTTCAGAATGATGTACTTAGCGTTTAAAGCAACCCTAAATTGTAAATGCAAAATGTGACCCTATAAATAGAGGGAGCATTATAAAAACAAATAAGCTAATGTAAGAAACATACCGCTCTAGAAAAAACATTCCCTTTATCCATCCAAGATGCCTATATAAATAATTTAAGCATATAAAAATAGATGAAAGAACTATAAGGTACAATTTTTTGAACTGGAAAAAGAAAACTGTGGAAAGTTGCTAAAAAATATTTACCCTAATAGGCCCCATATTTGCTTTCTCGTTACCCTTGACTTTGTGTTTTCCATTGTTATGCTGAGTATATGGCTATATAAATGAAAAAACATCGACAGCATTAATGAAATGTGAATATGAACTTGATTATAAGAACTGTGAAGGGAAAAACATATAGATTAAAGAGAATAGATCAAGTATAACAAATAGCATCAAGTTGAACCTAATCACGTATAACAATACCGCCGGTATATTTGCGCTGCCTTTGAATCTATATAATACAAAGGCAAAGTGGATTGTCAGAATTAAAAGAAAGATGGTAGATTAAAGAGAATAGATTAAGTAAGAATGAAGAAGTGATAATAAAATAATGAGAACAAATAGAGTCATAACCATTGAAATGTTAAACATACCACTTGTGAAGATTCCTTCTCCTTCCCTTTTCCTTTATCCACATTAGGTGCCACAACTCTAACTGTCCGTGTAATTAGTGTTTACAGACACGCTGATAAAATAACTCTAACTATTCGTGTAATCAATGATTATTTTCGTGTAATCAGTCTTTATGTACACACGGATAAGCTTAAATCGATGAAGATATGAAGATTTCTGCCTCCTTGTGTTTATATTCGTGTGTTCATGTCTTTATGTATGTCTCCATGTAATCAGTCTTTATGTACATCCGTGTAAACCCAGTGTAATCAGTGTTTGTCTCTGCGTAATCAGTCTAACTGCACATCCGTGTAAACCCAGTGTAATTCGTGTAATCAGTCTAACTGTCCGTGTAATCAGTTTAACTGTCATTCTATCTTCGTGTACATTGTGTGTTCATGTATGTCTCCGTGTAAACCCAGTGTAATCAATGTTTATATCAATGTTTATGAACACAATATACATAGTGTAATCAGTATTTATATTAGTGTAAGCAACGTGTATGATAAACACAACTGTAACTGTACATTTGTGTTATATTTGTGTTTATCATGCTGATAAAGTCATGCTCTAAAAGCTCATATTGATAAAGAGAGTGTGACAACCCGCAATCCGAGATAAGGGGTGGCCAGCCCGATACTCAAACGTAACAGGGATCATGAATGGATATCATTCTCAGCATCACAAATATAAACTGAGTATATGGGAAAACCACCCAATAAATCAGAAAACGGGTTGCCAAAAAGTGTAAAATTTTAAAAAATGCGGTTATGAAAATTTAAACTAACAACCCAGTCTGACGAGCAAGTGGAATTCCAAAAGATAACATATAGTATAACTAAAAATGAAGGTACACAAATGGACCGAATAAGCTGTCGGTCCACAGCTACATAAGACAAGGTACAACAATATAAAAGTTCTTACATAGTACAACCATTAATCAAATACAATTGTTTGGGCCACACGCCCGAGGGACAAGACCCGATCATATCTAGAATAACAAGAATGAAAGCGTCTAATACAACATCCTGTAATAACCCGCAAAGTCTTACAACTCGTCGAAGGTTCAAGGAACTTGGAAAAGTCAAGTCGGGCGTCCTTACGGTGGAGCACCTGAGCGGATACAATAATATATATATATACAACAAGGAAGTAAACCGGTCAGGGCCGGGTTCTATATGATTTCTAGAAGAATAAAAAGCATGATAGATATGAAAAGTTCTACATGAATAATGAGGATGATCGCATGACATGCTATCTACAATTACAAGCAAGGATAGAAGGTAAAGCATTTTAATTTAAAACCCTTTCTTATTAATACAATTTCCATTTCCTTCAGACATTCCTTATTAGGAATAAAACCATATATTTGGTTAAGTCAAGAAGTTATAATTTCTATTCATTAATTAAAACCTCCCATTTTATCTTTCCATTCCTTATTAGGAATATCATTTACATTAAGTGCTCTTCATGGCACATATATTATTCCCGTGCTCTTCTTGGCACATATGTATGCTCTTTATGGCATTTCATACGCTCTTTATGGCGTTTAACAACCATCAAGTCCAACTTGATGAAAATATAGTTATATTCATATACATATAACGATATCTAAGATCGCCCGTCCGGGTTTCCCCACTGTACGCGCCCCTAAATGACCATCATCTTCCAGGGCCTAACATAAGACAACCTGGGCACCTATCGAAACACGTCGGGAACCGGCCATGAGCCTGCGTGGTAGCCAAGACCACACCCGGAATCTTCCTACCCATCGCAGAAAAATATAACAATAAGCGCTCCCATGGCCTAGGACTATATCCACCCTGCATTCATTAGCCAGGGGGCTTCACCTCACGAGCGAACTTCCCTTATGATGTCATTTAGAGAGGTGTGTAACAGTAAATTAACATTTACATTTATCATCATTTTATTTCCAAAAATCCATTTCCATTAATCATGTGATTGGTTCTTTTTATTAAACATAATATCATTAAACAACGGGGTTTGTTCTAGTTGAACCTATCATCATTAAACTCATATGGGTTCATTTTATGCGAACCTAATTCCCATCGAATATTATCATTTATTCCTCAAATTACAATCCCCGATTAACTCTCCAAATGATCATTATGATCCTACAAATCTCCAAGGCCTATGTAACTTGACAAGCCCTTCTAGTCTCCAAGTTAGGGTACCTAACTTCCAAACTTCTAAGAGTTTGAATAAAAGAAGTAATGCCTTAGCATTACTTCAAACCTCCCCGAAACAAACCCCAGATGAACCCATTTCTAGTCGAGGGTAATGACCAAACTCCCTAGCTACTCTGGGACTCTAAGTTTACTTCTTTAAAGAAGTTTCCTAGGCCCTAATCCTAAAGAATAAGGAGGAAAATTAAAAGATAAAGACCCCCAAAATCTGCTGGAACCGAATGGATTCGCCCTAAGGGCCGAATCAATTCGCCCCAGCGAATCGATTCGTTCTAAAAATGAATCGGTTCGGACAACAAAATTTGGTTTCTGCAAATGCCGAATCGATTCGGTCTTAATCCGAATCGATTCGGACAACAAAACCTGGGATTCTGCATCTATGCGAATCGATTCGCCCAAGGTGCCCAATCGATTCGCCCCTGCGAAAATGCCAAGAATGGCTATGGAGTCTTGAACTCCAAAATTGATCCAACACCAAAACCAACCCCAACCGAAGTCATTTACTGCAATTTCTACATCCTAAACACATTCTAATATCACCCTCAACATCATTTATCATCCAAATCCATTTCCAAGGGTTAATACCCAAAAATCCAACAAGAACCCTAACATTTCTAAATCATAACAATTCATAAATATCAAGACTAATTATTCTACTTAAACCATAAATTTTGCAAGTAGATTACTTGCCTCAAGGTAAGAATCTGATTTGATGAAGAAGGAGGCAACAATCCAAGCTCCAATCTCTCTTTTTCTCCCAAGTTCTCTTCCTCTCTCTATTCTCTCTAGGGCTCAATTGTGTAAAATGGAAGAATGGGAATAGGGGTGGGGAAATAAAATGGGGATTAAGTCTAAAAAGTCCAACTTAAAATGCTAATACGCGATATACTAATACGCGACTACACTATTTAAGCCAAAACCAGTCAAACGTGCCCGAAATGCCAAAATACAATACGGCACTTATTTTGACTGTCTCACACCTACCGGGACTAACTACACTATCCAAATTATCATTTGGAGATTTTATAACTCATTTTACTTCCGGTTCCATAATAAACCAAAATGTCATTTTAAATCTTTATGACATTAAAATCACCACATGAACATTTCATCTATTCACGGGATAACTATACAACATTTTAGTAAATATTGGCCTTTACATAACGAATTAATATTTACTCAACATCTACCATTTTAAGATTAATTACTACACATTGTAAATAAATATAAAATGGGCTATCAGAAGAGAGGGTTATTACACTGATGGGAAACGATGACCACCCCAGAGCAAAGAGACACCATGTCAATCACTGAGTTCTGGGCTTTGTTTGATCTTAAGTATTTTCCTCCCGCTGTTCAGAGGGAGATGAAGAGGAAGTTGCAAGATGTAGTGCAAGGGGAGAGTTCTGTAGCGGAGTATGAAGAGGAGTTCACCCGTTTAGCAAATTTTGTACCAGATGAGGTGACTCCGGAAGAGAGGAAGATCTCGAAGTTTATGGGGGGTCTAAACTGGGGAATCCGAAAACACTTATTGGGTAACCCAGCTTTCCAGACTTTTGGCGAGGTTATGAATGCAGCCTTACTCCATTGCCAGGAGCATCGTGTATATATGCAGGGTAGCAAGAAAGCTACTGAAATGAAGCAAGTAGGGAAGCTTGGGAAGTTTATTACGGGGGGCAATAATAGGCACGTACAAAGTACTTTACATCAGGCAGGTCGGGGTGGCCCTAGGGGTAGAGGTCATCCAGGCCGAGGTATTTCTCAGTTTAGGGATATCGGAGGTCGAGGTCGGGAGGACATGAAGGGACGGTGCTTCCAATGTGGGGAGGCAGGTCATATCAAGAGAGAGTGTCCTCAGATGAGTGGGGGTCAGTTTCCTCGAGTTTCGCAACAGCCGTATGTTCTGTTCCCACCTACGGTACCTATTATGGTTGTTCCTCCGTAGCAGGGGCAACTACAGTATGGACGCGTTTGTCATGATCGGGAGGCTATGTTTCCTCCAGCCCTGTCGGCACCGCCCGTTATTGAGGGTAAGTTTTTCTCAGAGATGCGTGAGTTATATGTTATTCGATGCGGGTGTTATGCGCTCATTTGTTTTACGAGTTTTTCTCAGATTACAGATTTCATAATATCTGCTGAGAGTATTTTCATTAGTATCGAGTCCTATGGGAAATGGTTCGCTCTTTTCTTTTGTTTGTATGTATATAGGAAGTTCTCTTATTAAATTGTGCTTGAGGTGATTTACTCGTCCTTAACATGGTCGAGTATGATGTGATATTGGTATGTAATTGCTATGCCTTATCTCCACGACCAACAAGTTGAGTGGTAGCATATAGGAGGGGTTCCTTGTTTGGATTCCGCTTCTGCGGGACGCTCCACGTGCGAACCTTAACGACGTTGGGAGTGGGGATATACCACCTTTCCTTTCTCTTAATTTATGTGCGTTACGCTCTATCTCCATGATCAACTAGTTAAGTAGGCATGTGTCGGAGGGGTTCCTTGTTTGGATTTCTCTTTGCGAGACACTCCGCCGCATGAACACTTAACGATGTTGTGAGTGAAGATATGTTATTCTTCCCTTTTATTTTATTTTGTTTTATTAAATCATTGTCGGAATTGGATTGGAAAGTTTAGCCGAGAATCACGTACAAGAGTGATGGATGGCTATTAAAGTGCGACATAGGAGCACTGCATATAGTTCTCTCCTCTGATCGATATGAGGGAGACCGAGGTATGAAGTCGAATTGAGACTTCGGGTTATGCCTTGATATAGAAGGCTATTTAATAGGATGTATATGTTATAGGGTATATATGTAACCCTAGGGCTTCACGAAGGATCAGCTTTTGATTGTATATATATATATTTTTCTTTAGTCATTTAATTGTTAGTATGTAGCTGTAGGATCTTTTCGGTCCCGAACATGTGTCTTAGACCTGTACCCCTCGATGACTGACAACGCGAGGTAGTAGTGTAACGGGAGGGTTCCTTGTTTGGATTTCGCTTCGGCGAGACGTCCCACGCACGAAACTGAGCAAATGTCGGAAGTTGAGAAAGGTCTTGGGCACTATGGATATACTTAGCATTAGGTGTTTACGGCTTAGATAGGGTATAGGTAGATAGACTTTAGGATTGTTTAGACGTAGGGCCTTTTAGTAGGAGACGTAAGTTTAGGAATGTTGTTGGGAGTTGACCATGAATAAGTCATGCGTAAACTCTAAGAGAGATTGGTTCCATGATATGAGAAGTGGGAGGATTTCGAGAAGTTGGTAGTTAAGGCCGAAGAGGATGAGGCCTCTCATAGTAGAGTGTTACAAAGGTAACGAAGGGGTGTATTTCTTCCCACCCCTGAGTCAGGTGGTTAAGCTCAAAGGTAGATTCCATTAGCAAGTCTCTGCCATGATGGGGAGTGATAATACTGGAGTATCGTTCTATTGTTAATGCGCCTCACAACTTTAAACTTGTAAGGAGTATTATCCCCTATTTAGATTGAAGTCCATCTTGAGGGTGGGGTGCGTTCCCTTAAGAAAATTTTGTCCTGAATGGAAGGGACTTAAGTTAAGCAGATATGGAGAAATCACGCAGTTCTAACGTTTCGGTGCATCAAGGTAATGACGAATCGTGCCAAGTTATACGTCGCTAGTACTATTAGCTGGGCATGGGAAGGTTGTTGTACTGAATCAAGATTTTCGTTTCTCATTCTTGGCAAGGTTCTGAGAAGCCATGGGAATCGAATTAGGGTAAATCACTTCTTATCATTTTCCACATATGACCAAACCAATAGAATAAACCATATGCTGAGGCATATACCCCCTATATGCGTGCTTAACTTTAAGAGTAGTCGGGGACAATGCTTTCCGCTCGTTGAATTCGCCTATATAGAATTTGTGCCGATTCACTATTGGGACGGCGCTTTAGAAGAAGCCTTGTATATAGGCTTTTTAGATCTCCCGCTTGTTGGTTAGAAGTGCGAGATGATGAGTCTCTCGTATAACTGAGACCGATAAAAGAGCTCATGCGATGCGAGAAGAAGGCATCTGGAGTTGAGGTCATTAGACCAAAGGTTGTGGTGAGTATCGCCTGAGAAGGGCGTTATGCGTTTCGAGGAGAAAAGGAAGACTTGCACCGCATGACGTTGTACCTTTTCTAGAAATGTCGCGGTGGGTTCGGTAAACTATTCGCTCGCTTTGTTGAAACATTTTGCGGCAAGTTCATAATTTGTTCCTTGTCTCTCATGCAAGGGAGTACGAGAGATAGGACGGTGCCATTAGGCACATTCCTTTCGAAGTAGGTGCAACTTGACGGTTCTTATTAGATATAGTCGGTTGCTATCTTAGAGCGTAGAGTTACGTTGGTATCGCCGATAGTACTTTGGGGATGAGTTCTATATAGTCAGCTTAGGTCGAGAAATTGACATCGGGGCGCGAGGATGACTTGCGGGAATAGTATCCGCACTTCTTCTTGCGACGTATATCCGAATTTGGGGGGCAAAATTCCCTCTTAAGGGGGGGAGTATGTAATAACCCTCTCTTCTGATAGCCCATTTTATATTTATTTACAATGTGTAGTAATTAATCTTAAAATGGTAGATGTTGAGTAAATATTAATTCGTTATGTAAAGGTCAATATTTACTAAAATGTTGTATAGTTATCCCGTGAATAGATGAAATGTTCATGTGGTGATTTTAATGTCATAAAAATTTAAAATGACATTTTGGTTTATTATGAAACCGGAAGTAAAATGAGTTATAAAATCTCCAAATTATAATTTGGATAGTGTAGTTAGTCCCGGTAGGTGTGAGACAGTCAAAATAAGTGCCATATTGTATTTTGACATTTCGGGTACTTTTGACTGGTTTTGGCTTAAATAGTGTAGTCGCGTATTAGTATATCACGTATTAGCATTTTAAGTTGGACTTTTTAGACTTAAGCCCCGTTTTATTTCCCCACCCCTATTCCCATTCTTCCATTTTACACAATTGAGCCCTAGAGAGAATAGAGAGAGGAAGAGAACTTGGGAGAAAAAGAGAGATTGGAGCTTGGATTGTTGCCTCCTTCTTCATCAAATCAGATTCTTACCTTGAGGAAAAGTAATCTACTTGCAAAATTTATGGTTTAAGTAGAATAATTAGTCTTGATATTTATGAATTGTTATGATTTAGAAATGTTAGGGTTCTTGTTGGATTTTTGGGTATTAACCCTTGGAAATGGATTTGGATGATAAATGATGTTGAGGGTGATATTAGAATGTGTTTAGGATGTAGAAATTGCAGTAAATGACTTCGGTTGGGGTTGGTTTTGGTGTTGGATCAATTTTGGAGTTCAAGACTCCATAGCCATTCTTGGCATTTTCGCAGGGGCGAATCGATTGGGCACCTTGGGCGAATCGATTCGCATAGATGCAGAATCCCAGGTCTTGTTGTCCGAATCGATTCGGATTAAGACTGAATCGATTCGGCATTTGCAAAAACCAAATTTTGTTGTCCGAACCGATTCGTTTTCAGAACGAATCGATTCGCTGAGGCGAATCGATTCGGTTCCAGCAGATTTTGGGGGTCTTTTTCTTTTAATTTTCCTCCTTATTCTTTAGGATTAGGGCCTAGGAAACTTCTTTAAAGAAGTAAACTTAGAGTCCTAGAGTAGCTAGGGAGTTTGGTCGTTACCCTGGACTAGAAATGGGTTCATCTGGGGTTTGTTTCGGGGAGGTTTGAAGTAATGCTAAGGCATTACTTCTTTTATTTAAACTCTTAGAAGTTTGGAAGTTAGGTACCCTAACTTGGAGACTAGAAGGGCTTGTCAAGTTACATAGGCCTTGGAGATTTGTAGGATCATAATGATCATTTGGAGAGTTAATCGGGGATTGTAATTTGAGGAATAAATGATAATATTCGATGGAAATTAGGTTCGCATAAAATGAACCCATATGAGTTTAATGATGATAGGTTCAACTAGAACGAACCCCGTTGTTTAATGATATTAGGTTTAATAAAAATAACCAATCACATGATTAATGGAAATGGATTTTTGGAAATAAAATGATAATAAATGTAAATGTTAATTTACTGTTACACACCTCTCTAAATGACATCATAAGGGAAGTTCGCTCGTGAGGTGAAGTCCCCTGGCTAATGAATGCAGGGTGGATATAGTCCTAGGCCATGGGAGCGCTTATTGTTATATTTTTCTGCGATGGGTAGGAAGATTCTGGGTGTGGTCTTGGCTACCACGCAGGCTCATGGCCTCTTCCCGACATGTTCCGATAGGTGCCCAGGTTGTCTTATGTTAGGCCCTGGAAGATGATGGTTATTTAGGGGCGCGCACAGTGGGGAAACCCGGACGGGCGGTCTTAGATATCGTTATATGTATATGAATATAACTATATTTTCATCAAGTTGGACTTGACGGTTGTTAAACGCCACAAAGAGCGTATGAAATGCCATAAAGAGCATAAATATGTGCCAAGAAGAGCATGGGAATAATATATGTGCCATAAAGAGCACTTGATGTAAATGATATTCCTAATAAGGAATGGAAAGATAAAATGGGAGGTTTTAATTAATGAATAGAAATTATAACTTCTTGACTTAACCAAATATATGGTTTTATTCCTAATAAGGAATGTCTGAAGGTAATGGAAATTGTATTAATAAGAAAGGGTTTTAAATTAAAATGCTTTACCTTCTATCCTTGCTTGTAATTGTAGATAGCATGTCATGCGATCATCCTCATTATTCATGTAGAACTGTTCATATCTATCATGCTTTTTATTCTTCTAGAAATCATATAGAACCCGGCCCTGACCGTTTTACTTCCTTGTTGTATATATATATTATTGTATCCACTCAGGTGCTCCACCGCAAGGATGCCCGACTTGACTTTTCCAAGTTCCTTGCACCTTCGACGAGCTGTAAGACTTTGCGGGTTATTACATGATGTTGTATTAGACGCTTTAATTCTTGTTATTCTAGATATGATCGGGTCTTGTCCCTCGGGCGTGTGGCCCAAACAATTGTATTTGATTAATGGTTGTACAATGTAAGACCTTTTATATTGTTGTACGTTGTCTTATGTAGCTGTGGACCGACAGCTTATTCGGTCCATTTGTGTACCTTCATTTTTAGTTATACTATATGTTATCTTTTGGAATTCCACTTGCTTGTCAGACTGGGTTGTTAGTTTAAATTTTCATAACCGCATTTTTTAAAATTTTACACTTTTTGGCAACCCGTTTTCTGATTTATTGGGTGGTTTTCCCGTATACTCAGTTTATATTTGTGATGCTGAGAATGATATCCATCCATGATCCCTGTTACGTTTGAGTATCGGGCTAGCCACCCCTTATCTCGGATTGCGGGTTGTCACAGAGAGGATATAAAAAGTTCCCAACCATAAGCACAACTGTAACTGTACATAAAGATGTATGTCTTCGTGTAATCAGAATCCAAACATAAACGCAAATACACAATATACAAAGTTCTTTACACACGCTCATAAAAGCTCATACTGAGAAAGAGAGGATAAAATGGACTGCTTACAAGAAAGAGAAAGAGAATGAGAGAAAGTGAAGACTATCTTCGTTTAAACCCAGCAGAGTCCTGTGAACCCACTTCATGGTTATTCATTGGAGAAGACATATATAGACATGTAAACCCAGCCATAAACCCAGAAAGACATAAACCCATGGATAAACCCAAAAGCCTACACATGTTGAAACGCAGAAACTCACCTTGGGGACTCAGAATAGTAGTTTCGGCTTCTCTAAGGTGAAGATTTTTTCCATAGCTTTGTCTCAACCCAAAAGCCTACACACGCTGAAAGGCAAAAACTCACCTTGGGGACTCAGAATGGCAACCTCGGCTTCACTAAGGTGAAGATTTTTTCCACAGCTTTGTCTATTGGGTTGGTGTAAAGTACATGGTTGAAGTGAAGATATGGAGAAAGTATGTCACCTCCTATTCTGAGTCCCATAAACCCAAAAGCCTACACACACAGTTGTACTTCAGCCGCTCTACTATTCTGAGTCCCATTGAAAAATGTATCCAAGTGAACCAAAGATCTTTGTAAGGGTAATACCAATCCGAACCATTATATTTAAATGATTTCCAACCATTAGATCTATCACCCCACATTCAATCCGAGCCCTTAAATAACTTATCAAATTATGGAACAGTGAAAACACCATTCCTCCTTATTATATATATATATATATATATATACTAGGGTATGCCCGTGCCTGAAGGCACGCTGATAATCGCAAAATGATGAAAAATTTCAATGTACGTAATTGCAAGAAGGCAAAAATTTCGTTTGCCAAGAAAACAAAATGTAATTTTAATTTTTTTCCAAAATATCATTTGTTTATATGGCTCACATAATAACAACAAAATAATGATCAACCTATTTAATTCAATACAAATAAGTTAAAGTTAAAAAAATGGCCAAAATTTCCTTTGTTTATATGACTATCCACCTATTTAAGGTTTAAAAAACACATAAATAAAAAAAATAGCCTTAGAAGACTATTAAAAAAAAGCCTTAGCAGACTATACAAAAATAGTCTTAGCAATCATCAAAGAGAGTGCAGTAACTCTAAGCCTAAGATTTATAAAAAGTGAAAAGGTCGACATTCTAAAAAATTATCCTTTTGATAGTCAATGATAGATTCGAATTAAACATCCTCGTAATAACTCTACAAAATGTCCGCGTATCTAGATCAACGTACTTCATATTAAGATTAGCACAATTTACAACCACCTATAAGAAATAGTAATAGTTAAGACTAATTTTTAAAAACGAATGAAAAGAAGAAACATTTTAAAGACAAAGTACCTTGTTGTGAGAACCCCATGTAAGCAGCGTGCGGGTATTTATTCTTTCTTTAATCTATTTTTTAACAACTAAAACTCTACAAAACTAAATATGTTAAAACTTTCACATAAATAGCACAAATCATCTCATCACCTATAATTCCCAACCCATTTCGTATCATTTCTGACTTATTGTTGTTTCCAATATTTCTTTATTTCCTTCCAAATATGAACAATCAATGATTGAAGATAGATGGAACGTTACATATCTTTTTCTTTTCTTGTGAGAATTATGAGAATGAGGGTATAGGTACCAATCTCATTTCAAAAGTAAATTGATTTTGATACTCATTTGTATACCTGTTTGTTGTTTATATACTTGTTTACATATTTGACTTATCTATTATACAATTCATCATATGCCAAAATAATATATATATATATATATATATATATATATATTACATATTACATACCGGGCAAAAAACACTATTTTTATTACATATCAGGTAAAAAACAATACTATTTTTATACCAACGACACAAAAGATGATAATGATGCAGACAAAAGTTGGAACAAATTAATACCGTGGGTGACAAATTGGGTTTCAATTTTTTTTAACATTTGAGATAAAATGAATGAATGAATAAAAAATAAAATGAGGGAGGAAATCATGCAAAGAAAAAAAGAAAGGGAGGGACTCCGTATGTGCATGGAATATTTGTAAATGGCAAAATGAAAGAATTATCGATTGAAAATAGCGGCTTTGTAAATTTAAGGTCTATTGTAATATGTAAACTGGAAATAGAACAATAAACATTTCCATTATAACTTTAATCCCTATTTTTTAATAAATTTGTTGGCGAGAACTCACATCCCTAAAATGTCAACCAATCACCGCATGCCACGTCAATTGATAAAATGAAAACTAAATATTATTTTAGGTCCGAAAACTATATAAACTATTGAAAATAATATGGGCTTTGTAAATTTAGGAACTATTGTAATATGTATTTTGAAAATAGGACAACAAATATTTTATTTATAGTTTTAGTATCTATTTTTTAATAAAGTCGCTGACACGAACTCATATTTATAAAATGTCAACCAATCACAACATGCCACATGTTTCTATAATTGGAAAATAGAGACTGAAAATGGAAACGAAATATTTATTGCCTTATATTCATAATCAATATTATTTCAAGTCCTAAAACTACATAATCTAAAAATATAAATAGAAATCTAAAGAAGACCCGGTTTGCGTAAACCCGGCTCTACTATCTCATAACTGGCAAGGCGAAGGCCATATCTCACTTGTAAACACATACAGTTATAAAACCACCTCACTTATAAAACTCATACAGATAGAAACCCACTTAGTTATCTCTACTACCTCACTTATAAAACTCATACAGTTAGAAACCCATCCATAAACCCACTTCGTGTAAATTATAATTTACTTCAACCAATAATAAGAAACATGAAACAAAAAATGCTAAAGTGTATATGACTATGGTTAACGCAAAAAAGAAAAAATATAACACAGTATACATACATAAAAAGATATAACAGACTATATATGGCAATTGTTAACACAAGAACAAAAAGTATTAATGTCTTCTCGTTTCAAATTTTAACCAACAACTTAGATGCATTTATTAGGTAGAACCGTGTTCATTCAAATCTACTTCTGTCATATTGGCAGAAGCATGGAAAGTATAGCTAGAAACCAATCTCTTTGTTTCCAATATTTTTTTATTTAGAAACCCATCCATAGAGTTAGAAACCCAACCATAAACTCGTATAGTAACAAAACTCATATAGTTAGAAACCAATATTATTTATGATTGTGTAAACTCTGCATTTTATAAAAGAAGACCCAGTTCTACATTTTATAAATTTGTCCGTGTAGATCCAATTAGTGTAAATCCAGTTTTGAAGACCAGCCTTGATATTATGTACAAAGAAACCCAGCTAGTGAAAATGATATAAACGAACAAAGAAGGTTGTAAACCCAGTTCGTGTAAATGTCGTAAACCCACTTCAGTACTGTTCATGTAAACCCAGCTACATCTAATACATATATAAACCCAGCTACGTATCCAGCTTTATACCAATAAACAAACTCCATAAATGAACACACTTGACTTTCTCCATATATACGCTATGAACAAACAAAATATACCTTATAAACCCAGTTCTATATACCCAACTACATACCCACCTATATACGAGTGCAGTTCTTAGACGGGTGGGAAAAGCGGGTGTAAAGAACGGATGGTTTAAATTACCATACAGGTGGCTTGTGAGATCAAAGTAAGAGTTGGAATGGTACTTGGCAGCTTCTCTCACTTGGGAATCTCAGTTACTTACTTTCTCTCATTTATAAAGTAAACACAGTTTATATATAAAAATTATAAAAACTGTTTTTATATAAAGAAAGTACAATACATTTTTTATAAAAACATTTTTTTTATAATTATTCTTTTATATTTATGAAAAAGAAAATACGGTTTTAGCTTTTTTATAAAACAGTTACCAAAACAGTTTTTTTACGATTATGAAATAGCAGTTTTATAATTAATCTTTTATTGGGACCGCGTTAGCGGCACGAATCAATCGCGATAATGTGGGTCTGAGCCAACATTTAAAAAACAAAATTCATATTTTTAATAAAAAAAGTATGGCTATCCCTTAAAATCACTTAAGGGGTGACGCTAGCACGAATCTTTAAAAATAAGAGAATATTGGTTAATGGGTGTTCGAGGGGGACTTTTTGGAATAAAATAAAAAGGCTTCGACTAAATATGTATTAAAAAATATTTGAGGGACTTTTTCATAATTGATCCTTAAAAAAATCTTTTTAGAAAAGTAATACTTTTTTGTATTATCCCTCTTTTATATAAATACATGTTTTCTAAATAATTTTATAGAAGAAACTGTTTTCTTATAATTAAATTTTTATACATAAAAAATTAAATACTGTTTTTTGTATAATCACACATTTATGTAATTGTAAAAAAAAATATTACAAATAAAAGATTAATTATAAAACTGCTATTTCATAATCGTAAAAAAACTGTTTTGGTAACTGTTTTATAAAAAAGCTAAAACGATATTTTCTTTTTCATAAATATAAAAGAATAATTATAAAAAAAATGTTTTTATAAAAAATGTATTGTACTTTCTTTATATAAAAACAGTTTTTATAATTTTTATATATAAACTGTGTTTACTTTATAAATGAGAGAAAATAAGTAACTGAGATTCCCAAGTGAGAGAAGCTGCCAAGTAGAGAGAGAAAATGAGGTGCTTATGGTAAAGCCAAGTTTGACCATTCCAACTCTTACTTTGATCTCACAAGCCACCTGTATGGTAATTTAAACCATCCGTTCTTTACGCCCGCTTTTCCCACCCGTCTAAGAACCGCACTCCCTATATACCCAGCTACATAATATACATATCTATATACCCAGCTACATAATATATACACAATGTCCATTACTACTTTTATGAACAAAGAATCCCGTTATGAATAAAGAAACCCAGTCTACATGCCATCTCAACTTTATCCGTTTTCAAAAAACATTCGATGAGCGTGATGTAAGTGACCACATCAGGGATCAGGCCCTTCTCTCTCATCTCCATGAACCTCGTGTGCCCTTCATCGAGATCGCCATTTTTTCCCAAATAGTTAATTAAAGAGTTGTAAGATATAATATACGGCTTCCAATCACTACTCTCGACCTCTTCCAATATTTTAACAGCTTTGTTGACTCTTTCACCTCTACCAAATCGTGATATTGAGATATTGTATGTAAATATATTCGGTAAAGGACCTTCTTTTTTAAATTTTTTTGTAAAGTTCTTGAAGATGAAATGTTTGTTTCAATTTTCCAAGAGCAGTGAACACAGTATTGGACATTATTGTATCGATACATATACCCTTCTTGTGACTCTTACTCAGCAGATCCGAAGACTGCAAACCCATTATGTAAACCAAGTAAGTTTGTAAACCCATTATGTAAAAGGAAATCAAAAGAATACCTGTGAGAGTATAAATTTATACATTTTAAAAACTAAAACATTTTACAAACTTACAAAACCAAAAACCAAGTACAAACCCAGTCCATATAAACTTACAAAACCAAGTGCAAAACCCAATCTAGTCGCCCAAACTTAAAAAAGCCTATTCGTGTAAACTCAATTAACTGTTATGAATGATGAAACCTAGCCATAAACTCATAAACCCAGTTAAAAAATGAAGATTTTTAACAAACAATGAAGAGCAGAAACTCACCTCACCATGTGAACCCAGTTCAATGCTAATATTATGTAAACCCAGTTAACTGTTATGAACGATGAAACTCATCCATAAACCCATAAACATGTAAAAAAAATGAAGATTTTTTACAACTAATGAAGAGAAGAAACTCACCTCACCATGAGTAGCTGAAACGCACAGCAACTTCAGATCTATCTCTTGGGTTGTGAAGAAGATAATGTATAGTACATGGTTTGAAGTAAAGATATGGAGTAAGTCCTTACCTTAGGTTGTACCTCAGCCACTCTACAATTTGTGAGTCCCAATGTCAAATCTGTCCAAATGAGAAATCTGAACCATATATATTTCAATGATTATCAACCATTAGATTCAAATCCACCACATTCAAATCTCAACCATCAATTCTCAAATCTCAATTCCATCCTGTAGATGACATCATCTTTTCAGCTTATGACATACATAAGTTTCTTACTTTATTATATATATATATATATATATATATATATACTAGTGGAATACCCTGTAACACCCCACGATTTTGGAGACTGAGAAATTTAAATTTTTTGGGAAATAAAATTTAATTGAATTGGAGAATTTTAAATTTGGAATTGAGGTCCAAAAATAGAGAACATTTCAAAGTATTCCGGATGATGATTTTGAGTGTACCATCGATACCATAAGGGTCAAGATAGTCAAAATGACTGTCATTGAGTTTTATTTCGGTTCCGGATTGGAGTAAACGAGTCATTTAAGGTGTGTATTAACATTTAAAATTGGGTTTATTGTTTTAAGGGATTTAAAGGTTTACGGATGAAGCCTTCTCATCTGAGAAAGAGATAAATAAAAAAGAAGAGGGAAAAAGAAGAAGGAAAGAAGAAGAAAGGAAGAAAGAGAGGATGAAAAGCTTGGAGAATCCGGCTCAAACGCGACATCGAGGACGGTCCAATCTCTACAAAATCGAGGCAAGTGTTTAATCTTGCTATATAAGTTATTTGTGTATTTGATTTCATAATTTGTGGGTTAAAGAAATGGATTTTTGGGTATTAATATCAAAATCTAGATTTTTGGGTTTAATCTTGAAATCAATGTTTAAAAATGGGTTTAATGGAATAGAAATGGTTGGGATCCACTTTGGGTTGATTTATGGGCTTAAAATCATGATTTGATGAAGGTCTGGGGGTTAGAATAAAAAATTTAAGGTTTAAAATTCGTGGGTTCAATGAAGAAGAAGAACCCTTCAAAATCTGCAGGCCCGAATCGATTCGCCCCGTAAGCGAATCGATTCGGTTTAGGGAAATTGGTAGGTCGGCACTGACTGAATCGATTCAAACCCAACCCGAATTGATTCGGCCTATGCCAGAAACCCAGGTCTTTGGACCCGAATCGATTCACCTTGGAGGCCGAATCGATTCGTTAGGCCGAATCGATTCGGAATAGGGCCGAATCGATTTGGGAACAGGGCATTTTGAGGTATTTTCTCCATAGTGATTTCAAACCCTTTTTGGTTGGGTTTATTGATTTGGGGCTTTCTCTTAGGAAGTAATAGATATATTTTGGAGACTTATAGGGGGGTATCTCACTTAGTATGATAGTGGGGACTCCTTAGAATAATTGGAGAAGAATATATCCACGTACGTTGTGAAATTTCTAGGCCGACATTTAGGTCGAATCCTTACAAGGATAGGATATTGTTAAGATACAATTTGGGGCCAAATGGAAGAGAGTGGTTTCCTACCCTTAGAAATGATAAAATTTAAGGAATAACCCCGAGTGATCTTAGAGTAGGGGTTTCGCAAAAGTGATTGAGCCGTAGTCGGAACCGAGAGCAATGGGATTATATTACCAACTTGAGTAGGATGTGAAAAATCTAGTCGGAATAGATGTTGTTTATCGGTGTGTGATTTACAACAGGTAATTTCCCTAAGTAATGGGATTAATTGATGAAGGTAAGATTGAGCTTGAGGTTTATAGACTATTAGTTATGCATATGCCGATAGTCAAAAACATTTCAAGATTTCCTTATTGTGCTCTCGGATATTTATGGTATGTGTAGTGATGGTTTCCTACACTAAACTCTTGGTGATAATCCTAATGTTGGATATATATGTATAAATATATGCATATGATTTTGGGAGACTATTCATCATAGGAAAAATGATTGAATATGTTTCAAGTGAGGGATTGTATTCACATATCGAGGTAAATTAATTTAGTTTGTGGTGACGGCTTGTATATTGAGGATTATGTATACTTATAGCCGAGTTTATATATCTTATACATATGAATGAGAATTAGTTGAATATTTAGATATAACGATGTGTGATTTTATGTACATATATCTATATATAAATATGAATATATGGATATATTTATGTTGTGGACATACATGGTATGGATATTTAAACCGTATATGATGGTTTATGGATAGATCATATGTTGGGATCATATGGATGTTAGTATATTGTGCATGCCAACGATATACATACTTATGTGGTTAAGCATACCCCAATCATGCTATCATTGGGAATTTTCCGTGCAGAGGGTGAACATCCTGGCATATAGAACAGGGTGTGGATATTCCCCAGGTCATAGTCGTCCCGTGAGATATTATATGATTTATATTTTTGGGATGACACGTGGTGGGTATGTTTCGTCTCATTACCGGTTTGGAGCTATGACCGCTACCCGGGACGTCGTGTGTGTGAGTTATCACGAGGTGGGTGTCGTTGATCCCCACCAAGTGGTCCCCAGTTGCTACATGAGCCGGGCACTGGGAAGATGATAGCATGGTGCAGTTTTATTGGCGATATATATAGCCAAGTGTATTATGTGCATGTCCATTGTACATCAGATATCATATGTACACTTAGTCATGGGTATGGATGATGGTATATATATATATATCTATATAATAAAGGAGGAGGGATTTTTTGTCCTCCCCAACGAACGGTTGAGATCAAATATGATAAATTTGGTCTTTATCAACTAGCGATTGAGATTAACTCTTACAAATTTGCATCTAATGGTGTAAAATTGTGCCACGAGTGAGAATTACTTTTAGGGCCACAATAGTAATTTAATGCAAAAATCTATTTTCATCAAATTTGATAACTGTGCGTGGGTGGATTTGATAACTGTGCAAACCCTACCCACACGCAAGCTCCTCGAGACGCAAACCCATTCATCCATACACTGCAAAACCCCTTCTCACTCAACAACAAAAATCTGTCTATCTGTCTCTTCCTCCGACTAGACAGACATTTGGTTCTCACTCAACAACCTAAATCTTCCTCTCTCTCAACAACAACAAAATGCTTCTTCACCAACGATCTAAAGGAATGAACATCTCGGCTAAACATACATTTTTTCATTCTTCTCAGGTAATTTCAGAAACGGAGATAAAAAATCTTAGTATAAAAAATTTGTTTCATCTTTTTTTTTTCAGCTTTATAAACAATCGCCTCTTTATTTCAGCTTTTTTTTCCAGATCATTTTAAAGTGTTTGTTTGGGTATGTAGGTGAGCTGTTGGAGTTATTGGGTTTTGGGTTTCGTACTCTCACTTTTGGGTTTCGTTTTCCAACCGGATCTCCAAGGCCTGCTGTCGATTCAACATCAACCAGATCTCCAGTTTATGCTCATGTAAAGCAATAGCAGACGGCCATGCCTTCAACATAAATGTATTTCTATTTTCATTTTTAATTTCATCAACCAAAGATTTCACGGTGTTATTTGGTGTTGGGGTATAATAGCAAATGAGTCTCGATCTTTCTTTGAATTGTAAATGGGTCTCGATATTTGTTTGTTCTGGTAACAGGTACTGGGTCTCTGAAGGTGGAAGCGAGGTTCTCTCGTATTTCTTTCAAATTTCTCTCAGATTAAAAGGTTCTCTCACTCATATCTTTGTTTTTGGTAAAATGGTGAAATATTCTTTGTTTTTTTATCTTCCTGGTTATATTTTCAGAAGTGTGGAAGAGGAGGGGTGTGTACACTGCAACATTGATTCTAACACCAAACGAATTATAGTTTCGGGTTATGGGTTGTGGTTAGTTTTTGTGTTAGTTGTTGGGTTATTTCTATGGGTTGGAACTCCCTCTCGATCTCTCTTTCTCTAATCTTTGCTTGTGCGTGTGGTTGCATTTTGATATTATTTTGTATAACTGAGGGGTAGTTGAAAATACGCTCAGACACCTGCAATGTTAATGCCACGGCACTTTTGAAAATAAAGTTTGAAATATAAATATTTATTATGTAATTGTTGGAAAAAAGGAGAGTAAAGAAGTTGAGTATATTGAATTATTGATTTTTTTAACTTGATGAATTCTATATTCCTGTTGATGCTGTCTTTACTGATAAATCAATATTTGACAGTTTTAAATTGTTTAATATTGATGAATTTTTGCAAAATATCAAAATAAATCTTTTTGGAATATTTTTTTTAGCAATATACAAAAATGTGTAAACCTTCCTAAAAAAATTAAAATAAAAAAACATGTGTGCTTAAAAAAATCCGTATGATGTTCATTTTGCGTTGAAGGAAAACATATAGTGAACACATTAGTTTTGGAATTATGTACTTTATTTGGGATGTATTAGTGTTAAATAATAAAAAAAAATCGTGACGTGTTGCATTTAATTGGTTCGTGATCGTATTAGGAAAAAAAATGTGACAGAACACAAAATCTTATTACCACGGTTTAGAATTATAATTTTTATTATGAATTTGATTAATAATTATTTTGACATGAGTCCATTGATATGACTAACACGAGTCGTAATACAACGTTTAGTACTTTTTTAAATTAATCCGCATTACCCTCATTCTACATTTTGTTGGTTTTACATATAATTGCTTTTTGGGGTTTTACAAATATGAAATATTATTTGTTTTACATAAATTTGCGTTTTTTATTAATTTATTTGCAGAATCATCTTAAGATCTGGAAAATAGATTAATTTTGCCATCC
This sequence comes from Sambucus nigra, assembly GCA_949130495.1. Classification (NCBI taxonomy): domain Eukaryota; kingdom Viridiplantae; phylum Streptophyta; class Magnoliopsida; order Dipsacales; family Adoxaceae; genus Sambucus; species Sambucus nigra. The sequence continues at coordinate 31,864,340 of OX422218.1, read as the reverse complement.
TACACAAAATGAACATTACTCTACAAACAATGTTATTTATCCTAAAGTTATGTTATAATGCATGTCCAAAGTTTGTTGATTCCATAACTAATCCAGGAAGGTAAATTTAAATTTAAATTATTTATTTTACTTTATCCATAAGAACGTTAAATAATATCAACTTAGCTTCAAGTTATTGTTGTACTTTTATGGAATTGGAATTGCCACATTGAAGAATAAAAATAAGGACAAAAAAAAAGGACTGAAGTAAGAGGGACATGTTTGTGGTGGGGTGGGGGTCAGGATGGATGCAATTCATTATTTTGGGAGACGTTTCACACTTCATTACATTGTAATCAATTTTAAATATAACGCGTTGAAAGAAAAGTGACTTACGGTAGTGTGCGTGTTCTACAACCACAAATACTTAGGAGAAAATTTATCCCTTTGCCATAGGCACGGGTATGAGTCTGCTATAACGGCAAATACTCGGGAGAAAATTTTTCACCGTGCCATTGACCCGGGTATACCCGTATTAAATTCGTAACCATGTCATAAGCATATGATCAATATGCTAATCGTGCCATCAACATGACGAGTAAGTGTAGCATGAGATGACCAACAATATATATATTTGTACTATTGGCTACACTTTTAAAATACAAATTTGTCAAGGGAACAAATTTATCGTCGTGTCATCGGCATGAGTACAAAGTATCTTGAGAGAAAACTTATCGCCGTGCCATCGGCACGGGTACCCCCTAGTATATATATATATGGTTAGAATAAAATGTTTGTATATTTATTTATATATCCTATAGATGAAAGGATATAGAATCTTTGTGGAGTACATCTTAGATGATTATGATGTACTAGATTGATGGGGGTTGATGTATCGTATTTAAGGAATATTTCGGTTACATCATCCCAATGATATTATTGGAGATGTTAGTTGTAGTAGTAGTATAATATTGTATGTATGGAATTATGGATCTCCAGGATCGACATTGTCAAGGAGTAGTGTAACGGGGTGGTTCCTTGTTTGGATTTCACTTTGCGAGACACCCCACGCATGAAACGTAGTGCAATGTTGAGATTGGAGAAAAGTTTTGTCAAATAATTATGTGTGGCATTATGGATCTCTAGGATCGACATTGTCAAGGAGTAGTGTAACGGGGTGGTTCCTTGTTTTGATTTCGCTTTGCGAGACACCCCACGCATGAAACATAGTGCATTGTTGAGATTAGAGAGAAGTTCTGACAATAATTAGTTATGGCATAATGGATATCTAGGATCGATGTTGACAAGGAGTAGTGTAACGGGGTGGTTCCTTGTTTGGATTTGGCTTTGCGAGACACCCCACACACGAAACGCAGCGCAGCGTTGAAATCGGAGATAAGTTTTGTCAGTAATAAATGTTGTATGCCTATTATTTAGCAATTAAATTATATGTTTCAACCCAAATGTATATTGGGTAACTTATTAAATTTATAATTGGTTAAATTATAAATCGGAATCCATTAAGCCTAATAAGGCATATATGTTTGAAAATAAATACTTTAGTGTGTTTAGAAAGAGTGGATTCTTGGGTTATGATAGGAAGGTAGATCTCGTGGGTATAAGCTATGCCTATGGTAAGTTAGGTTGTCCTTATGGGTGGGGTAACTTAACTAAAATTTGAGGACGCGAATAGTTGCGCGCCTTCAGAAGAGAGGTGAGTTGGGGTTCCACGAGAGTGCGATTCCACTTTAATTATGAAATATGTGCACCGATATTTATTATGCATGGTTAACACACTTGCTAAATATTTTTCACACTCGGGCTCTGACCCATTTAGTTTTCTCTCCTGCTTGTATATATATATATATCTATAACTACAGGTGTCCTACCGCATGGATACCGGATGACCTTCTATCCAGACTCTTGGTAGCCGTGACAGGTGCGGATTTTTGCGGGACTTAGATTGTTGTCGCTTCTTACTTCTTCAAGAATCTAGGTAGGATCCATGTTGTATATCGGGAGTATACCCAGGGGATATTTATAAATGTGTATATTTATTTCATTTCTGTCATTATATTGGCTGTGACCCGACAGCTTATTCGGGTTTACTTCTTTGTAGTATATTCACTTGTAGTTATTTATTTCATTTTATTTTAGCATCTTATTTATCTTAGTTCTTCCATGCATCTTTCTCTCCTTTTTAGTAGTGTTATAGTGTTGGTTGTTGTCTGTTGCATATTTTTATTTAAATTTTAACATCTCGCTTATATGATATTGGGTAGTTAGTCCTATATTATATAGTACCGATAGTTGATGTTGAGACTGAGCCATCTGAGACTCTTGATTTAATATAGTACAGGGCTGGCCACCCGTTATTATTTTAGGCGGGGTGTTACAGATGGTATCAGAGCATCAGGTTCTAGAGTCTTTAGGATCTGTGCGAGTTCTCTGCGTTCCTCCGTTAACGTTCTTGATATAAAGCCTACAATTAGGATTGTTGTGTTCACTGCGTTGTTTTCTTCTGTGAATTATATTTACTTGATTGACGTTATGATAACTGTTGTTCTCGTTTTGTTTCAAACGTCGCCTAGATTATGTCGTCTAGGAAAGGACAAGATTAGAGATACAATACCCATAACAGGTTTTAGGTACGCTTTGATCGGGGGTATTTGTCTTTACCGATTCTGGCAGAGATATTCAGGAGATTTCTAGCAGTGGTTCAAGGTGATTTATCGGTGGTTGAGCAAGAAAGGGAAATTTACTCGAATGGAAAATCTTGGACTTAGCAAGGTAAGTCTGAAGAGAGGTATATAGTGTAATCTTTGGGAGGTTTAGATCTTAGTGGATTTATTTTGAGCAGAGAATTTAGCTCATGGTTGTGGTAGTTTTTAGAACTAGGTAGTGGTTAGAAGTGTTGTATTTGTTGAGGCCTTGTGTTCTAAACATAGGGTATTTATATGGCGTGTCGAAAGACTCGGGATTTGTTTATATTATATATTGTTACATAGGCCTTCGGGCAATATCTAAAATATGTAAACCTTTTACAAAACCTTTACCCTGGTTTAACTAATCTCAATCCCTGACCTAGCTACACAGTAGTGTATTGGGAGGGTTCCTTGTTTGGATTTCGCTTGCGAGACCTCCCCCGCACGAAGGTGGCTAGCGTAAGGAATTTAGGAGAGTGCAACCATTGGGAATTTTTTTTTTCAAACTTGTATATAGCTAATATATATTATTATAAATTATATTGGTGATAGTATATTGCGATTTGAGGCTAATGGAGCCTGATTATAATTCTACGAGTGGAAACTCGGGTACAGGGTGTATGGGCGCCCTGGGTAGCTAGTTGATTTTCTTAAATCTATATAGTTCGACGTGAGAACTAGTAACGATCGGTATAGTGATCCTAAGAGTTGATGTTAGGACTAGATGAGATCAAAGTCCTAGGCTTATCTTAAATTTCGCGGACGAAATTCTTATAAGGGGGGAAGAATGTAACACCCCACGATTTTGGAGACTGAGAAATTTAAAATTATTGGGAAACAAAATTTAATTAAATTGGAGAATTTTAAATTTGGAAATTTAGGTCCAAATATAGAGAACATTTCAAAGTATTCCGGATGACGATTTTGAGTGTACCATCGATCCCGAAAGGGTCATGATAGTCGAAATAACTGTTATTGAGTTTTATTTCGGTTCCGAAATATTTTTAAGTCATTTGACTTGAATTGGAGTGAACGAGTCATTTAAAGTGTGTACTAACATTTAAAATTGGGTTTATTGTTTTAAGGGATTTAATGGCTTATGGATGAAGCCTTCTCATTTGAGAAAGAGACAAATTGAAAAGAAGAGGGAAAAGAAGAAGGAAAGAAGAAGAAAGGAAGAGAGAGAGGAAGAAAAGCTTGGAGAATCCGGCCCTAACGTGACATCGAGGACGATCGAACCTCTACAAAATTGAGGCAAGTATTTAATCTTTCTAAATAAGTTATTTGTGTATTTGATTTCATAATTTGTGGATTAAAGAAATGGATTTTTGGGTATTAATTTCAAAACCTAGATTTTTGTGTTTAATCTTGAAGTCAATGTTTAAAAATGGGTTTAATGGAATAGAAATGATTGGGATCAACTTTGGGTTGATTTATGGGCTTAAAATCATGATTTGATGAAGGTTTGGTGGTTAGAATAAAAATTTTAGGGTTTAAAATTCGTGGGTTCATTGAAGCAGAAGAACCCTTCAAAATCTGCAGGCTCGAATCGATTCGCCCCTTAAGCGAATCGATTCGGTTTAGGGAAATTGGCAGGTCCGCATTGACCGAATCAATTCGGACCCAAGCCGAACTGATTCAGCTTGTGGCAGAAGCCTAGGTTTTTGGACCCGAATTGATTCGCCTTGGAGTACGAATCGATTCGCTAGGCCGAATCGATTCGAGAATAAGGCATTTTGGGTTATTTTCTCCATAGTGATTTCAAACCCTTTTTGGTTGGGTTTATTGATTTGGGGCTTTCTCTTAGGAAGTAATAGATATATTTTGGAGACTTATAGGGGGGTATATCACTTAGTATGATAGTGGGGACTCCTTGGAATAATTGGAGAAGAATATATCCACGTTCGTTGTGAAATTTCTAGGCCGACAATTTGGTCAAATCCTTACAAGGATAGGATATTGTTAAGATACAATTTGGGGACAAATGGAAGAGAGTGGTTGCCTACCCTTTGAAATGATAAAGTTTAAGGAATAAACCCGAGAGATCTAGCACTAGGGGTTTCACAAAAGTGATTGAACCGTAGTCAGAATCGAGAGCGATGGGATTATATTACCAACTAGAGTAGGATGTGAAAAATCTAGTTGGAATAGATGTTGTTTATCGGTGTGTGATTTACAACGGGTAATTTCCCTATGTAATGGGATTATTTGATGAAGGTAAGATTGAGCTTGAGGTTTATAGACTATTAGTTATGTGTATGCCGATAGTCAAAAAGATTTCTAGATTTCCTTATTGTGCTCTCGGATATTTATGGTATGTGAAGTGATGGTTTCCTACACTAAACTCTGGGTGATAACCCTAGTGTTGGATATATATGTATAAATATATACATATGATTTTGGGAGACTATTCATCATAGGAAAAATGATTGAATATGTTTCAAGTGAGGGATTGTATTCACATATCGAGGTAAATTAATTGAGTTTGTGGTGACGGCTTGTATATTGAGGATTATATATACTTATAGTCGAGTTTATATATCTTATACGCATGAACGAGAATTAGTTGAATATATAGATATAACGATGTGTGATTATATGTAAATATATCTATATATAAATATGAATATATGGATATATTTATGTTGTGGACATACATGGTATGGATATTTAAACCGTATATGAGGGTTTATGGATTGATCATATGATGGGAACATATGGATGTATGTATTTTGTGCATGCCAACGATATACATACTTATGTGGTTAAGCATACTTCGCTCATGCTGTCATTGGGAAGTTTTCGGGCAGAGGGTGAGCATCCTGGCATATAGAGCAGGGTGTGGATATTCCCCAGGTCATAGTCGTCCCGTGTGATATTATATAATTTATATTTTTGGGATGAGACGTGGTGGGTATGCTTCGTCTCATTTCTGGTTTGTAGGTATGGTCGCTTCCTGAGACGTCGTGTGTGTCAGTTATCACGAGGTGGGTGTCGTTGATCCCCACCAGGTGGTCCCCAGTTGCTACGTGAGCCGGGCTCTGGGAAGATGATTGCATGGTGCAGTTTTATCGGCGATATATATAGCCGGGTGTATTATTTGAATGTCCATTGTACATCAGATATGATATGTACACTTGGTCATGGGTATGGATGATGGTACATATATATATATGGTTAGAATAAAATGTCTGTATATTTATTTATAAATCCTATAGATGAAAGGATATAGAATCTTTGTGGAGTACATCCTAGATGATTATGATGTACTTGATTGATGGGGGTTGATGTATCGCATTTAAGGAATATTTCGGTTACATCATCCCATGGATATTATTGGAGATGTTAGTTGTAGTAGTAGTATAATATTGTATGTATGGAATTATGGATCTCCAGGATCGACATTGTCAAGGAGTAGTGTAACGGGGTGGTTCCTTGTTTGGATTTCGCTTTGCGAGACACCCCACGCATGAAACGTAGTGCAGTGTTGAGATTTGAGAAAAGTTTTGTCAAATAATTATGTGTGGCATTATGGATCTCTAGGATCGACATTTTCAAGGAGTAGTATAACGGGTTGGTTCCTTGTTTGGATTTCGCTTTGCGAGACACCCCACGCATGAAACATAGTGCAATATTGAGATTAGAGAGAAGTTATGTCAATAATTAGTTATGGCATAATGGATCTCCAGGATCGACGTTGACAAGGAGTAGTGTAACGGGGTGGTTCCTTACTTTGATTTCTCTTTGCGAGACACCCCACGCACGAAACGCAGCGCAACGTTGAAATCGGAGAGAAGTTTTGTCAGTAATAAATGTTGTATGCCTATTATTTAGCAATTAAATTATATGCTTCAACCCAAATGTATATTGGGTAACTTATTAAATTTATAATTGGTTAAATTATAAACCGGAATCCATTAAGCCTAATAAGGCATATATGTTTGAAAATAGATACTTAAGTGTGTTTGGAAAGAGTGGATTCTTGGGTTATGATAGGAAGGTAGATCTCGTGGGTATAAGCTATGCCTATGGTAAGTTAGGTTGTCCTTATGGGTGGGGTAACTTAACTAAAATTTGAGGACGCGAATAGGTGCGCTCCTTTAGATGAGAGGTGTGTTGGGGTTCCACGAGAGTGCGATTCCACTTTAATTATGAAATATGTGCACCGATATTTATAATACACGGTTAACACACTTGATAAATATTTTTCACACTCGGGCTCTGACCCGTTTATTTTTCTCTCCTGCTTGTATGTATATATCTATTACTACTGGTGTCCTACCGCATGGATGCCGGATGACTTTCTATCTAGAGTTTTGGGAACCGTGACAGGTTCAGACTGTTATGGGACTTAGATTGTAGTTGCTTCTTACTTCTTCAAGAATCTAGGTAGGATCCATGTTGTATATCGGGAGTATACCCAGGGGATATTTATAGATGTGTATATTTATTTCATTTCAGTCATTGTATTTGCTGTGACCCGACAGCTTATTCGGGTTTACTTCTTTGTAGTATATTCACTTGTAGTTATTAATTCACTTTATTTCAGCATCTTATTTATCTTAGTTCTTCCATGCATCTTTCTTTCCTTTTTAGTAGTGGTATAGTGTTGGTTGTTATGATATCAGGTAGTTAGTCCTATATTATATATTACCGACAGTTGGTGTTGAGACTGAGCCATCTGAGACTCTTGATTTAATATAGTATAGGGCTGGCCACCCGTTATTATTTTAGGTGGGGTGTCACAGATGGTATCAGAGCATCAGGTTCTAGAGTCTTTAGGATCTGTGTGAGTTTTTTGCGTTCTTCCGTTAACGTTCTTGATATAAAGCCCTACAATTAGGATTGTTTTGTTCACTGCGTTGTTTTATTCTGTGAAGTATATTCAATTGATTGACGTTCTGATAACTTTTGCTCTCGTTTCGTTTTAGACATCGACTAGATTATGTCATCTAGGAAAGGACTATATTAGAGATACAATACCTATAATAGGTTTTGGGTACGCTTTGATTGGGTGTATTTGTTTTTCCCAATTTCGGCAGAGATTTTGTGGAGATTTCTAGCAGTGGTTCAAGGTGATTTATAGTGGTTGAGCAAGAAAGGGAAATTTACTCGAATGGCAAATCTTTAGGAGGCTTAGAGCTTAGTTGATTTATTTTGATTGGAGAATTTGTTTCGTGGTTGTGCTAGTTTTGAGAACTAGGTACTGGTTAGAAGTGTTGTAGTTATTGAGGCCTTTTGTTCTAAAGATAATGTATTTGTTTGGCGTGTCGAAAGACGCGGGATTTGTTTATATTATATACTGTTACATAGGCCTTCGGGCAGTATCTAAAATATGGAAACCTTTTATAAAACCTTAACCTTGGTTCAACTAATCTCAATCCCCGACCTAGCTACACAGTAGTGTATTGGGAGGGTTCCTTGTTTGGATTTCGCTTGCGAGACCTCCCCCGCACGAAGGTGGCTAGCGTCAGGAATTGAGGAGAGTTCAACAATTAGGAATATTTTTTTTCAGACTTGTATATAGTTAATATATATTATTATAGATTATATTGGTGATAGTATATTGCGATTTAAGGCTAATGGATCCTGATTATAATTCTACAACCGAAAACTCGGGTACAGGGTGTATGGGCGCCCTGGGTAGCTAGTTGATTTTTTAAAATCTATAGAGTTCGACGTGAGAACTAGTAAGGATCGGTATAGTGATCCTAATAGTTGATGTTAGGGCTAGATGAGATCGAATTCTTAGGCTTATCTTAAATTTCGAGGGAGAAATTCTTGTAAGGGGGGACGAATGTAACACCCCATGATTTTGGAGACTGAGAAATTTAAAATTTTTGGGAAATAAAATATAATTGAATTGGAGAATTTTAAAATTGGAAATTGCGGTCCAAAAATAGAGAACATTTCAAAGTATTCCGGATGATGATTTTAAGTGTACCATCGAACCCGGAAGGGTCATGATATTCGAAATGACTATCATTGAGTTTTATTTCGGTTCAGGATTATTTTTAAGTCACTTGACTCGAATTGGAGTAAATGAGTCATTTAAAGTGTGTATTAACATTTAAAATTGGGTTTATTATTTTAAGGGATTTAAAGGCTTACGGATGAAGCCTTCTCATTTGAGAAAGAGAGAAATAGAAAAGAAGAGGGAAAAGGAGAAGGAAAGAAGAATAAAGGAAGAGAGAGAGGAAGAAAATTTTGGAAAATCCGGCCAAACGCGTCATCGAGGATGGTCCAACCTCTAAAAAATCGAGGCAAGTGTTTAATCTTGCTAAATAAGTTATTTGTGTATTTGATTTCATAATTTGTGGGTTAAGGAAATGGATTTTTGGGTATTAATATCAAAACCTAGATTTTTGGGTTTAATCTTGAGCTCAATGTTTAAAAATGGGTTTAATGGAATAGAAATGGTTGTGATCAACTTTGGGTTGATTTATGGGCTTAAAATCATGATTTGATGAAGGTTTTGGAGTTAGAATAAAAATTTTAGGGTTTAAAATTCGTGGGTTAATTGAAGAAGAAGAACCCTTCAAAATCTGCAGGCCCGAATCGATTCGCCCCTTAAGAGAATTGATTCGGTTTAGGGAAATTGGCAGGTCTGCATTGACCGAATCGATTCGGACCCAAGCCGACTCGATTCGACCAGTGGCAGAAGCCCAGGTCTTTTGACCCGAATCGATTCGCCTTGGAGGCCAAATCGATTCGCTAGGCTAGATCGATTCGGGAACAAGGCATTTTGAGGTATTTTCTCCATAGTGATTTCAAACCCTTTTTGGTTGCGTTTATTGATTTGGGGCTTTCTCTTAGGAAGTAATAGATATATTTCGGAGACTTATAGGGCGGTATCTCACTTAGTATGATAGTGGGGACTCCTTGGAATAATTAGAGAAGAATACATCCACGTTCGTTGTGAAATTTATAGGCCGACATTTAGATCAAATCCTTAAAAGGATAGGATATTGTTAAGATACAATTTGGGGCGAAATGGAAGAGAATGGCTGCCTACCCTTAGAAATGATAAAATTTAAGGAATAAACTCGGGAGATCTTAGACTAGGGGTTTCGCAAAAGTGATTGAACCGTAGTCGGAACCGAGAGCGATGGGATTATATTACCAACTAGATTAGGATGTGAAAAATCTAGTCGGAATTGATGTTGTTTATCGGTGTGTGATTTACAACTGGTAATTTCCCTATGTAATGGGATTATTTGATGAAGGTAAGATTGAGCTTGAGGTTTATAGACTATTAGTTATGTGTATGCCGATAGTCAAAAAGATTTCTAGATTTACATTTTGTGCTTTCGGAAATTGATGTATGTGTAGTGGTGGTTTCCAACACTAAACTCTGGGTGATAACCCTAATGTTGGATATATATGTATAAATATATACATATGATTTTGGGAGACTATTCATCATAGGAAAAATGATTAAATATGTTTCAAGTGAGGGATTGTATTCAAATATCGAGGTAAATTAATTGAGTTTGGGGTGACGGCTTATATATTGAGGATTATGTATACTTATAGCCGAGTTTATATATCTTTTACATATGAATGAGAATTAGTTGAATATATAGATATAACGATGTGTGATTATATGTACATATATCTATATATAAATATGAATATATGGATATATTTATGTTGTGGACATACATGGTATGGATATTTAAACCGTATATGATGGTTTATGGATTGATCATATGATGGGATCATATGGATGTTTGTATATTGTGCATGCGAACGATATACATACTTATGTGGTTAAGCATACCCCGCTCTTGCTATCATTGGGAAGTTTTCGCGCAGAGGGTGAGCATCCTGGCATATAGAGCAGGGTATGGATATTCACTAGGTCATAGTCGTCCCGTGTAATATTATATTATTTATATTTTTGGGATGAGACGTGGTGGGTATGTTTCGTCTCATTTCCGGTTTGGAGCTATGAACGCTTCCCGGGACGTTGTGTGTGTGATTTATCACGAGGTTGGTGTCGTTGATCCCCACCAGGTGGTCCCCAGTTGCTACGTGAGCCGGGCACTGGGAAGATGATAGCATGGTGCAGTTTTATCGGCGATATATATAGCCGGGTGTATTATGTGCATTTCAATTGTACATCACATATGATATGTACACTTGGTCATGGGTATGGATGATGGTATATATATATATATATATGGTTAGAATAAAATGTATGTACATATATTTATATATCCTATAGATGAAAGGATATAGAATCTTTGTGGAGTACATCTTGGATGATTATGATGTAATTGATTGATGGGGGTTGATGTATCGCATTTAAGGAATATTTCGGTTACATCATCCCAAGGATATTATTGGAGATGTTAGTTGTAGTAGTAGTATAATATTGTATGTATGGCATTATGGATCTCCAGGATCGACATTGTCAAGGAGTAGTGTAACGGGGTGGTTCCTTGTTTGGATTTCGCTTTGCGAGACACCCCACGCATGAAACATAGTGCAGTGTTGAGATTGGAGAAAAGTTTTGTCAAATAATTATGTGTGGCATTATGCATCTCCAGGATCGACATTGTCAAGGAGTAGTGTAACGGGGTGGTTCCTTGTTTGGATTTCGCTTTGCAAGACACCCCACGCATGAAACATAGTGCACTGTTGAGATTGGAGAGAAGTTATGTCAATAATTAGTTATGGCATAATGGATCTCCAGGATTGACATTTACAAGGAGTAGTGTAACGGGGTGGTTCCTTATTTGGATTTCCCTTTGCGAGACACCCCACGTACGAAACGCAGCGCAGTGTTGATATCAGAGAGAAGTTTTGTCAGTAATAAATATTGTATGCCTATTATTTAGCAATTAAATTATATGTTTCAACCTAAATTTATATTGGGTAACTTATTATATTTATAATTGATTAAATTATAAACCGGAATCCATTAAGCCTAATAAGTCATATATGTTTGAAAATAAATACTTAAGTGTGTTCAGAAAGAGTGGATTCTTGGGTTATGATAGGAAGATAGATCTCGTGGGTATAAGTTATGCCTATGGTAAGTTAGGTTGTCCTTATGGGTGGGGTAACTTAACTAAAATTTAAGGACGCGAATAGGTGCGCGCCTTTAGATGAGAGGTGAGTTGGGGTTCCACGAGAGTGCGGTTCCACTATAATTTATGAAATATGTGCACCGATATTTATTATGCACAGTTAGCACACTTTCTAAAAAAATTTCACACTCGGGCTCTGACCCGTTTACTTTTCTCTCCTGCTTGTATATATATACATCTATTACTACAGGTGTCCTTCCGCATGGATGCCGGATGACCTTTTATCCAGAGTCTTGGGAGCCATGAAAGGTGCGGACTATTATGGGACTTAGATTGTAGTCACTTCTTACTTCTTCAAGAATCTAGGTAGGATCCATGTTGTATATCGGGAGTATACCCAGGGGATATTTATAGATGTGTATATTTGTTTCATTTCAGTCATTGTATTGGAAGTGACCCGACAGCTTATTCGGGTTTACTTCTTTGTAGTATATTCACTTGTAGTTATTTATTTCATTTTATTTCAGCATCTTATTTATCTTAGTTCTGCCATGCTTCTTTATTTCTTTTTTTGTAGTGTTATAGTGTTGGTTGTTGTCTGTTGCATATTTTTATTTAAATTTTAACATCTCGCTTATATGATATCGGGTAGTTAGCCCTATATTATATAGTACCGACAGTTGGTGTTGAGACTGAGCCATCTGAGACTCCTGATTTAATATTGTATAGGGCTGGACACCCGTTATTATTTTAGGCGGGGTGTTACATACCCGTGCCTGAATGCACGAATAAAATTTTCCGAAGTATTGAATGTGTAAACAATTTAAGCAAAAAAAAAATTACAACATAAATGTGATTTTTTTTAATAAATTGGATATAAATTCCGTCGTTTGTAGAACTGTCAACCCTGGTAAGAAATAACAACAACACACAATAACAATAGTAATAATCTGTGTTGACCTCGCATAAACATCATAGCCATCAAATACAAATTTAAGTCACAATTTTTTTACCACACAAAAGTATAAACATTTTATAACTACACATCATCACTTGAGTCATTCCTTCCGAACAAAAGTCATACTTCTTTAGCCAAAGTTCGCACTACACGTGGGACGACGACATTGAAACAACTCAATAACACAAAAAAAATTATACGCGTAGAATAAAATCGAGTCTGTCATTGCTTAAACAAAATTACAAAACATCATTCTTCATTAAAAGATTGCCTGGTATGCACCACCACCAATTCGCCAGCTGTCGCTCATAATCAACGAAGTCGGCAGCAGAAAATCCTGACATTTGTGCAATAGATGATCGGATTAGAAGGGTGGAGATGGTACCGGGTGGAGATGGCTTACTTCCCCACGAACACTTTTGAGTGGTTTGGCGAAAAGAAACTGGGTAATACCCATCTGAATTGCCCGAGTTGCTTAAGAATGATTACTAATAAACCCTGACATTAAAGGAAACATAAAAAAATCAACCAAGCATGTCTCTGAATAAATCAAAAAGAAAAAGTCTCCAACATTTATGGACTCAACAGTTCTTATAGGAATCACAACGAACACAAAATCATATAAACAAACAGATATTAAAAGTGCTGCAATTAATTCTAAGAACAAACAAATATTAAAAGTGGCCAAAATAACATCATAACATGATAGTAAGAAACATAAATCCCTAATTGAAATAAGTTAAAACCACTTTACACTGTCTTTGATGTGATGAGTGGTGAAGATCTAATAACAACGAATCTTCCACTCAATCCTAATGTATTAAGAAACAGAATATGGGTTAGTCCCCTGAATCATTACTAATCAAAATGAACTTTTCGATCTCTTAAGAAATGGGAAAATCAAACATGAAAATTGAAGTCCCATGAATGAATAACAAAAACTCCTATATATATTTGGAGCGTATTTGCAAACCCGTTGTCTCAAAGAAATGAATTATATCTCAACTTCATTTCCTCACCTATAGTGGATGGTGTTCTATTTGTGGTGAATAGAACACCATCCCCTCCTGACACTAAGACAGATATTCAAATAGTAGGAAGATGCATTACATAAAAAAAAGTTGAAGTAAAGGCAAAAATTCAGAAATTAATTACCTAGTTTTACGATCCATGTGTTTCTTTTCTCTCTTTTAGGGTAGGTTGCGCCGGTGGAATGGGAAGATCATGGTGGGAGAGATAGATTTTCGTGGTCAAAACCATCTCTAGTATAGTAGAGTGTAGTTCAAGTGCGGAAATTTCCATAAAAACCTGGATTTTTTAGTTCACAAACTGGATATAAAATGCCAAGGAAAATAATTAAATGAACATATAAGAAAACATAGTGTAAAAATTGGAAGAACATGTGTATAAGTATTTCACTACCACAAGAAAAATTAGTATGTGAGCCTAAATAGAATGTTTAAAATGAAAATAAAACTAATAAAATTGAAAAAGGAGTTATTTAGGAATGGAGTCGGCAAACAAATCTTGGAGGAATGAATTATATCTCAACTTCGTTTCCTCACCTATAGCATCAAAAGCATTAGTACCTACAAAAGCAAAACTATATACATTTTTAATAGAATGAAAAGAATATGTACGGATATTTGAAATCCAAATATGAAGAGGGGTTTAACTCAAGCTAATCAAATAGATAAAACATCAAAATTAACTTGTTGATTCCACCTCAAAGCATGATTTGGAATAAATTTTGGAGCATGGGTTATTCAGAAGCACAACAACTTTATTGTTCCACATAAGAATCAATTATTCAACTGCTTAACAGTTGTGGTATAGGAGTCTTGAACAAAATATATGACTTCATTTCTACTATTGTGTCATTGTAGAACCCAAAACACTAGATTCACGGGGAGAGAGTCAGAGATAACATGACTAATTTGAGGGAGACCAAATACCTGATTATGAGTTGTTTGGTCGCAAGTTCGGTTATCTGCTCTAGAGTTCTGAATGAAGTTCCAATAGAGAGCTGGGTAGTTGTTTATCAAAATATCTTCTCTTATAATCATCAACCGGACTATCTGCTCTTATAATCATTTGGAGCAGATACTTCGATTGACAATTTAATCTTCAATAGAGTTTACAATGATTGAAGCAGGTACTTCGATTATCAAAATAACTTCTTTGATAATAATTAATTGAATCATTATTTTGACAGTTCAATCGAAGCATTTCATTCAATAACAGTCCATTTGTTGGCATTGTAGCAGGTCGTGAATAAAGAAGTCCACTTTATTACTGTTATATTATTCTACGGAACTGAACTACTGTACCTGCTATATGTTTTGTAACCTTCTATACCTTCTATTGAATATTGAACTATTTAACTGCTTCGATTGAACTTCTATACCTTCTATTGAACTACAATATAATAGAAAACATAATGATTCAATAGCAGTCTAATCGAATCATTATTTTGATTGTTTAATCGAATCAAAATTCTAAAAAGAATTAAAAATTAAACTCTATAGAAAGTACTTAAACCTAATAATTATCCAAAAAAATCTATACAAAAAACATAAACAAATCAACAGCTAACACAATGCCAGATAGATACGAAGAGTGAAATTTAGTTTAAAAAAGAGTTAGAAATTCAATAGCCAAAAACCGAGCATGGAAAAGTACTATCTCGATGACACGGTGGAAGTCATAAAGATGCTCCAAGGGATTTCAGCAGCAGCATCTCAGATTCCAAAGCCTACACAATTTCAGGTTTCATTTGAAGGCTCACTTTGATAATGTGTTGTTTGTTAAAAGGGACAGGGGCATCAAATCTAGAGTTAAAGAATAGGTTCCAAGTTAGATTGCATTTTTGAATAATCAGGTTAGGCTAAGTGTAGGTTCCAACTCAGGGGCATTGAATAAGAAATAACAAAAGAGTATATAGCATTTTCAAATTTACGAGACTTGGGAGTCGATCCTCTGATTTTGCAACCAAATGTAGAGATCTAACAACAAAATAAAATACTAATCCACCCAAATGTATTGATCTAATAGAAAACACACTCATTTTTCCTAACTTCCCCAACCCATTTTGGAAATCAAAAGTCCTATATTGAAAACTAATCAAATTGTTCCAAGATTGAAACTGTGACTATGTGTCTTTCAATCGATTTTTGAAATCAAAAGCCCTAAATTACAAAACCAAAATAAAAACCCAAAACCTTAATTCAATAAAAAAGAACAACAAATTTGAATGAAATCATATTAGGGTTTAGAATACCTAATTTCAATAAAAATAAACAAAAATAAAAAACTAAAAAACATCAGATAATGCAATATACCTCAATTTTTGTGGTGTCTCACAATTACTTGTAGACACCATAGGAGTGCTAGTATCTAAATCTGCATATAGGGAGTACATGGTGTGGTTTTGGTTACATATTTCGGCAAGGGCATTTATGGTGGTATTGACCACTTAAATACTAGTGGGGGTTTTATGATTCTTGAGACCAACTAAATTAATCTACCAGGTACATACTAAATTAATATACCACTTTCATAAGATTGGGGAACTTGAAATGTAGTCATAAAATCCATCATCAACAAATCTCTGAGAAGTAAACCTTCATCTGGCATCCATGCGCTAGGACACCTGTAATAGTATATATATGTCTAGAGGCAGGAGAGAAGAACAAACGGGTCAAATCTTAAATGTGAAAAATATTTAGCAAGTCTGTTAATCGTGCATAATAAATATCGATGCACTTATTGCATAACTAAAGTGGAATCGCACTCTCGTCAAACCCAAACTCACCTCTCATCTAACGACGCGGACCTATTCGCGTCCTGAGATTTTAGTTAAATTACCCCAATTATAAGGACAACCTAACTTAACATAGGACCCTCCTATTCCCACGAGATTTGCCTTCCAATCTTAACCCAAGAATCCACCCCTTTTCTAATCATACTTGATTATGTTTACAAACAATTATGCCATAATAGGCTTAATGGATTCCGGTTTATAATTTATTTAATTATAATTCTTGACACGTTACCCATTTATATTTTTGTTGAATCATAAGATATACTTTCTAATTAACATGCATACAAATTATTACTGACATACCTTCTCTCCAATCTCAACATTGTACTACGTTTTGTGCGTGGGGTGTCTCGCAAAGCGAAATACAAATAAGGAACCACCCCGTTACACTACTTCTTGACAACGTTGACCCTAGAGATCCATCATGCCACACATAAATATTTGACATAACTTTTCTCCTATATCGACACTTCACTACGTTTCTTCCGTGGGGTGTCTCCCAAAGCGAAATCCAAATAAGGAACCACTCCGTTACACTACTCCTTGGCAATGTCGATCCTAGAGATCCATAATGCCATGAATACCACATTATGCTACTTCTACTTAATTTAGGTTACAATATAAAAGAAACTTAAGATCTCCAATAACATCCTTGTGATGATGTAATCGAAATATGCCTTAAATGCGATACATCAACCCCCATCAATCTAGTACACCATAATCATCCAAGATGTACTCCACACAGATTCCATATCCTTTCATCTATAGGATATATAAATATATATATATATAGGCATTTTATTCTAACCATATATATATATATATACAATCATCCATACCCATGACCAAGTGTACATATCATATCTGATGTACAATGGACATGCACATAATACACCCAGCTATATATATCGTCGATAAAACTGCACCTTGATATCATCTTCCCAGTGCCCGGCTCACGTAGCAACTGGGGACCACCATAGTAGGGCTCAACGACACCCATCTCGTGGTAACTCACACACACAACGTCCCGGGAAGCGGTCATAGCTCCTAACCGTCAATGAGATGAAACATACCCTCCACGTCTCATCCCAAAACATATATATCACATAATAACACACTGGACGACTATGACCTGGGGAATATCCACACCCTGCTCTTTGAGCCAGGATGCTCACCCTCTACGCGCGCACCATCCCAATGATAGTATGAGCGGGGTATACTTAACACATAAATATATATATCGTTCACATGCTCAATATATACATATCCATATGATCCCTTCATATGATAAAACATTAAACCATCATATACGGTTTAGGTATTCACAACATGTGTATCCACAACATAAATATATATCCATATATTCATACCCATAAAGATATATATATACATATATTCACATATCCATATATCTATATTTACAAACTAATTCTCGTTCATTGGAATAGGATATATATGTACTCGGCTATAAGTATACATAATCCTCAATATACAAGCCGTCACCACAACTCATTTAATTTACCTCGATATATGAATACAATCCCTCACTTTAAGCATATTCATCCATTTTTCTAGGATGAATAGTCTCCCAAAACTACATACATATATCCAATATTAGGGTTATCACCCAAAGATTAGTGTAGGTAACAATCACTACACATTCCATAAATCTCCAAAAGGACATTCATGATTCCAATACTAGTTTCGAATATTGATGTATATATACATAACTAATAGTATATAAACCTCAACTTAGCCCAACCTTATTTCAAGTATTGGAATCCCAACGATTATTTCCACACAATCATATATAAACTATCTTTACTAGAATTATACTACCATGTATTCAAGTTGATAGTACGATCAAATCGTTCCCAATTTTGCCTAAGGTTCAATCATTCTCATGAACCCTTACTCCTATCGGATTACCAATTGTTCTTTAATTTAAACATTTCTAAGGATTCATGACCCCTCTCTCTCGTTAGTCCCCAATTATAACTTAACAGAATCCTATCGCTATAAAGATTCAACATGAATGTGGGCCTATAATTTCCCAACATATCATCACAACTCTCTCTAAGAGTTCTTAACCTCCCATCGTATCTAAACTTACTTTGGATTTATAATTAGGATTCTGTAATACCCCGTATTTTTGACTATATTTATTTTGGGATTAATTAATTAAATGCGTATTAATTGGAAATTAATCCGGGGTATTAGTACTAATATGATGCGATTTGGTATTTGTTTATGTACATATAAGATTATATATGTATTTGCTATTATGAAATTTGTCGTGAGATTTATAAACGGCATTTTAGAAATTTTGTTGAGACGCGTGGGACCGCCGCGTCACTCACGGTATAATATTTTGATAATAAAAGTGAATTTAAAAATCTATAATCCGTATGGTCGTTTTGAGTGTGCCAACGCGTCCGGAAGGGTCGAGATAGTCAGAAAACACTAGCCGGGGGTATAGTTTGGGTCCCTGGGTATTTTTAGGCCATACCGGTAACTTGAAGGGTATTTTAGTAATTTGATATTTTTGGGTAATTAAAAGTGACGAAAATTGAGAGTTGTAATCTGATAAGGAATTGACCCCAACCAACCCTTATTAACTCAACAAGCCACGGAGTTTTATTAAATTAGGTTTTCATAAGTTTCCCCAAAGCAAACCCTAGCCACCATAGCCTTTTGGAGAAGAAAGCTTGGAGAAGGAGAGAGAGAGAGAGGAAACTCTGCAGAAACTTCATCAAACCAACACCAAATCTGGAATCAAACCAAGGCAAGTGATTTAAATTACATTCCTTATGCAGTGAATGCTTTTTCCATGTTAGAAACCTTGTGAATCAATCTTATATAAGAGTTAAAAGAAAACCCATGAAATTGGAAGATTGTTATTAAATTTTGGGATAGGTTTGCATGTAGAACTCTTGTTTGAAGATTTAAATTCGGAGATTTCATATCTATGTGATGTTTTAACGGATTAAAATCTGGGAGATTATGAGGACAAGAACCTAGGGTTTATGTTCTTGAAGAAAATTGGGAATTACTGTAGAAATTGTGATTTAATGATGTTTAGAAGATATTAAACCCTTTAATGATGTTAGTATAGCCCTTAACATGTTTGAGGATGATTAGAGAACTCAATATATTGTTGGAACGAATTTTAGAAAAGGTTTGAGGAGTAAAAATGGTGAAAAAACGAATTGGGGAAAAATCTGGGCCGAAACTGGCCACTCGTTAGAAGCAGCCCCCAGGTCGTTCGAACGAGCTTGTTCGAACGAGCTTCTAACGAGTTGACCAGTCGTTATTAACGAGTAGGGACTTTCGTTCAATATCTCGTTCGAAAGAGATATCGTTAGAAGGGTCAGTTCGTTCGAACGAACTGGGATCTCGTTCGAACAGCCTCGTTCGAACGAGACTTCTAACGACCTGACAGTCCAAACTCGTTCGAAGCCTCATTCGAACGAGACTTCTAACGAGTTGACAGTTTGACCCTTTTTGGACTGTTTTGACTTTTGGACTTCCGGGAACTGGTTCAAGGGTAGAGTTAGCATCCCTTTGATGATATAGTGATTGATTTGGGACTTTTGGGTTATTGAGATGAGGAAATCATATACTAGAGTTATATTCATTGAACCATTTGGGTTGAGACGTGAGTGTCTACTACGATGTGAGGATGAATCATGGCGCGTATAATTACAAACCGGAATAGTATGAATTATGATAAGTATAAGCTAGTACGAGTATGCAATATGTACTACGATTAAAATACGGTATTACTAAGATGTGTGTTTACTTAGTATTAGTATATGGATTGTTTGTATGACATACCTACCATACTTGCTATCACGGGAGGTTGCGTTCGCTTAGGACCCTCTGATCCTTGTGTGCCTACGGGGGGGATATAGACTGGTACCTTGATGAACATAGGTCATAGAAAGACTTATTGTGATATTAATAAGTCCGCTGACCATGGGAGCGTAGGTATGTGCGTGACCCATGTGATGGTGACTGTGTTCGCCTCCACTATTTGTGATTTGTGTTATCTAAACTATTCCTGAGAGATTCGGAATATGTGTTCCTTATGTACGTGATGTACCGGGATGGATAGCAGAGTATGTGTGCACCGTAGCTTAGATTGCGGGGTGCCGGTATCGTATATTTATGATGTGAATAATATACACTATATTAATGGGAATCCTCATGTTAATGTTGTAAAAATATTACTGTATTGTTTCGAGATATATAATGAGTTAGCTGATAGTTATATCAATGGCATAGTTAGTAACTGAGTTTACGTTAAACCTCTATTAAATTACGAGCGTTGTTATGTTAAATTAACCGAGTAAAATGGGTAGAACCCTTGGTAGTCTAGCTAGTTACGTTGTCACTTAGCTAGTGGAAAGGGTAGTTATAGATGGGTACTTACGTTAGGAGTGCACAGTTAGACGAGAGGTGAGAATTTCATGCGAGTGTACGTCCTAACATGTACTTTGCATTTAATGTTTTAAATGTTTTTAAAGCACTTGCAGGTTTTTAAAATATAACTCCACATTCGGGCTCTGACCCGTTTGCTTTTCAAATCTCTTTTTCTTTGTAAAACCATTTTAGGTGCCCAGCCACAAGGACACCAAGCATAGGTACTCATTCAGGTGACGAGCTGTAGCTGTTTGTGGAAGCCACAGGGATTTGCTCATATACGCTTCTATCTTTTGGATTCCAGAGTCACTATCTATCAGTTGGAGGGCATGTTGCCCATCTCTATTTAGAGCATCTTTTACATTTCAGTTTTCAGACTTTAGCATGTAGTATTTCAGTTTCAGTTATTTATCTTCAGTATGGGATTGTAGTGAGGGGTTTCCTCCAGACGTTATTTATTTCTATTGTGATGGTTATTCATTTTACTTCAGTATGGTGAATGGTGTTATTTATTTCTTTACACTTGTTGCATGTTAATCAGACTTAAATTAAAATTTGGCAACTTGCTTTTTAAATACTAGGTGGTTAGTAATAATAAAATGTTTTCGACAGTGATGCTATTAACTGAGCCAACTTGGCATTTTGAATTAATTTTATAAAGGAGTAGCTACCCGGTATTTAATTAGTCGGGGTGTCACAGGTGGTATCAGAGCATCAGGTTCTAGTGTCCTTTAGGATCTGTACGGCTATTATGTTTCCGCTAAGTTTCTTTGATATAGAGCCCTATATTTTAGGACTGTTGTATTCTTTTTGTGTATGCTTCGTTCTTCAGCTATTTTAAGTTTATAAACCGTGAACTTATAAACTTCATTCTTATTTCAGATGCCTCCACGACGTGCACGACGAGTTCCCAGGAATGCAGTGCCCGAACCCCAGCCCGCTCCAGTTCAGGGCATGTTGAACACCGCTGAGGTTGCAGCTATAGTAGCTCAAGCGGTAAATGCCGCGATTGTCGTTATTCAGTAGGCACCACCACCGGCGCCGGTTGCCGCGCCAGTACAGGTTAATGCATTCCCGTCTGTTTGGGAGCGTGTACGTGACGCTTTTCAGAAAGCGCATCCGCCGGAGTTTGCAGGTAGCTCAGACGTGGTAGTCTCGAGCCAATGGAGGAAGGACATACAGAGGCATTTGAGGATGCATGAGTGCACTGACGTTCAGAAACAGGTGCTAGCTACTTTCAAGCTAGTGGGATCTGCACTACAGTGGTGGGAGTCTATCACCACCGCGGAGGAGAGGGATACCCTCACGATTCAGGAGTTCTGGGTGCGGTTCGATCACAAGTACTTCCCATCCGCAGTTCATACAGAGATGAGGAAGAAGCTGATGAGTTTGAAGCAAGAGGGCAAGACAGTGGCCGAGTATGAGTCCGAGTTCACTAACCTATTGAATATCGTTCCAGACGAGATTCCAACAGAGAAGAAGAAGATAGAGAAGTTCACTGATGGGTTGAATTGGAGGATCCGTCAGCATTTGCTAGGGAACCTCTCGTTGGCCACATATTCTGATGTGGTTAACGCTGCATTATTGCACTGTCGGGACCACCGTTTTCACATGGCCGAGGGGAAGCGGTCGGGGGAGTCTAGCCATCAGGGCCGGACTGGAGGACATGGTGCCAGCGGGGCACAATCGGGTCAGGGGCAGAGACAGACTGAGCAGGGTACCCAGCAGGGGGACAATAAGAGGTTCCGATCAGGGAACTACCGGCAGGGACAGGGAGGTTTTCGCCAGGGCCATCAGGGTCCAAACGGCCATCATGGCCAACACGGACATAATGGGTAGCAGTTTCATCAGGGCCAGCAGGGCCAAGGGAGGAATGGTAACGGCCACCAGGGCCGGGGACAGCAGGGGCAGAGGGGAGGGAACTTCCCAGGGAAGTGCTTTACTTGTGGCAAGACTGGCCATAAGAAGCAGGATTGTCCTGATAAGGGCAGGGCCCCACAGCAGCAGCAGCAGGGCGCTCGCCAGGAGCCACAGAGGCCTATGTTTCCCGCCGCTCTTCCTGCACCGCCACAGATGGAAGCTTTGCCACCCATTCCAGCAGTCCCAGCTCAGCAGGGGCAGCTACAGTATGGACGTGTCTACAACGTTCACCAGGATGCAGTTCCACAGGCACCGCCCGCGATCGAGGGTACGTTTCCTATCCATGGCACTATGGGTCGGGTGTTATTTGATACGGGTGCTACACACTGTTTTATTGCTACACACTTCGTGAAAGCTTTAGGATTATTAGCTACGGCAGAGAGCACAGTGACGTGTGTCGACTCACCATTAGGGAGTGGGTCACTTATTTTCTTTATATGCCGGGGAGTCGGGGTAGAGGTTGGTGGTTTGGTATTGCCTGCGGACATGTTAGTGTTAGACATGCATGTTCACGATGTGATCATCGGTATGGACTGGCTCGTATCATATAGGGCCATGATTGATTGCTTAAGCGGGAGCATTGTTTTTGCCATTCCGGGGCAGGAGATGTTTATAGTGGTGATGCCTCGCCCAGAGGGAGGATCGACCGCTCATCTGTATTACATAGAGGAGGATACCTCTAAGGAGGTTGTCATTCCTTTAGATTCGATCCCGGTTGTCAGGGAGTATTCGGATGTGTTTCAGGAGATACCAGGCTTACCACCAAGTTGAGAGATAGACTTCATTATTGATTTGCTACCGGGTACGAGACCTATAGCACGTGCACCGTACCGTATGGCTCCAGCTGAGATGCAAGAGCTACGGGATCAGATAGAGCAGCTGTTAGGGCAGGGCTTTATTCGCAGGAGTACCTCACCTTGGGGCGCTCCAGTTTTGTTTGTGAAGAAGAGGGATGGTTCACTGAGATTGTGTGTGGACTACCGAGAGTTGAATAAGGTCACGATACGGAATAAGTATCCGTTGCCTCGAATCGATGACTTATTCGACCAGTTGAGAGGAGCTTCTTTCTTCTCGAAGATTGACTTGAGGTCGAGATACCATCAGTTGCGTATCAGGGAGGAGGATGTCTCAAAGACTGCGTTCTTGTCAAGATATGGTTCTTATGAGTTTCGGATTATGCCTTTCGGCTTGACCAACGCTCCAGCAGTGTTTATGGACTTGATGAACAGGGTGTTCAGAGATTTCCTCGATCAGTTTGTCATTGTCTTCATTGATGACATTCTGGTCTACTCTCAGACAGAGGAGGAGCACGCCGAGCATTTGAGGCAAGTTTTGCAGACACTTCGTCAGAACGAGTTGTATGCAAAATACGAGAAGTGAGGGTTTTGGTTGAAGGAAGTCCAGTTCTTGGGTCACATTATTTCCGATCAGGGAATATCAGTTGAACCGGGAAAGGTATCAGCGGTGAGGGAGTGGGGACAGCCCACGACACCAATGGAGATTCGTAGTTTCTTGGGCTTAGCAGGATACTACAGGAGATTTATTCGGGGATTCTCGGAGATAGCAGGTCCTTTGACACATCTTACTCGTAAGGGTGTGCCATACATCTGGAGTGATGCCTGTCAGTTGGCATTCGATGAATTGAAGGATAAGTTGACCTCAGCACCTGTGTTAGCATTGCCGAGACCGGGAGTTGAGTATTTGGTTTACACCGACGCGTCTTTGCAAGGACTTGGAGGTGTATTGCAGCAGGAGAGACAGGCCATAGCTTATGCTTCCCGTAAGCTTAAGCCTCATGAGAATAATTACCCTACGCATGATTTGGAGTTGGCAGCGGTAGTATTTGCCTTACGAATTTGGAGACACTATCTTTTCGGGGAGAAGTTTCAGCTGTTCACAGACCACAAGTCACTACAGTATCTGTTCACGCAGAAGGAGCTGAATATGCTGCAGCGTAGGTGGCTTGAATTTGTGAAAGACTACCAGTTCGACATCCAGTACCACCCGGGTAAGGCTAACGTGGTAGCAGACGCGTTGAGCCGTAGGCCAGCAGATGAGGTGGCAGAGGTGTGGAAGGCAAAGTGGAAGGAATTGGGACACCAGGATGCAGTGGCCCGATCTTTCATGTCTGTGATGACCGTTACACCATAGATTGTTACGAAGGTAGTACGGGCACAGGCTAATGACTCGTTCTGTCAGGAACAGATAGTTCGATTACTTACAGAGGGAGCCGAGTCCTATACCGTTAGCTCAGACGGGGGATTGCGCTTCAATGGGAGATTGGTAATTCCGAAAGGGGAAGAATTGCGGCACGAAGTGATGGCAGAGTCGCACGGCTCAAGGTTTGCAGTACATCCCGGAGGGGACAAAATGTACCAAGACATGAGACGGCAGTATTGGTGGAGCGGTATGAAGAGAGATATCGCTGAGTTTGTCTCGAAATGCGCCACTTGTCAGCTCGTAAAAGTGGATCATCAGAGACCGGCAGGATTGCTACAGCCATTGGAGGTTCTGGTGTGGATGTGGGAGAGCATATCCATGGACTTTATCACAGGGTTGCCTACGTCGCAGAGGGGCCACGACTCCGTTTGGGTAATTGTGGATAGGTTGTCCAAGGTCGCTCACTTTTTACCCATTAGGACTGATTACACTGCGGGTCAGTATGCCCAACTCTTCATTTCAGAGATTGTGAGACTTCACGGTGTGCCCCTGAATATCGTGTCTGACAGAGACAAGATATTTGTTTCGAGGTTTTGGGAGAGTTTCCAGGAGGCCATGGGCACGGAATTGCGGTTGAGTACGGCTTATCATCCGCAGACCGATGGGCAGACAGAGCGCACCAATCAGATGTTGGAGGACATGCTACGCATGTGCATTATTGACTTCGAGGGTGGATGGGAGCAGTACCTTCCACTGGTGGAGTTTGCTTACAACAACTCCTATCAGTTCACGATTGGCATGGCTCCATTTGAGGCTTTGTACGGTAGGCCTTGTCGTTCCCCAGCATGTTGGTTGGAAGTGGGGGACAACAAACTGCTTGGGCCGGAAGTGATTCAGGATACTTCGGCAAGGATAGAGTTGATTCGGAGTCGCATACGGGTAGCTCAAGACAGGCAGAAGAGTTATGCTGATGCGAAGAGATTTTTCAGAGAGTTCCAAGTGGGGGACCAGGTTTTGCTCAGGGTATCTCCTATGAAGGGGATTATGCGTTTCGGAAAGAAGGGGAAGTTGGCACCGAGGTATGTGGGGCCGTTTCCTATTATTGAGCGAATCGGACCGGTTGCGTATAGACTCGGGTTACCGGAGCATTTGCATCGGATTCACGACGTGTTCCATATTTCCTCGCTGAGGAAATACCTTAGAAATAATTTGGCTCATTCTCACATTGCTGTGGAGGACATCGATCTCCATCCAGATAGCTCTTATGAGGAGGGGCCGATTGCTATTTTGGACCGAAGCGAGAGGAAACTGCGGTCAAAGATAGTCCCGTTAGTGCGTGTTCAGTGGCAACATCACAATGTCGAGGAGTCCACATGGGAGCGCGAGGATGAGATGCTCGAGCGTTATCCAGAGCTGTTTTTAGCAGGTACTGTCTAGTTTCGAAATTCGGGACGAAATTCAGTTATTAGGGGGGAAGTATGTAATACCCCGTATTTTTGACTATATTTATTTTGGGATTAATTAATTAAATGCGTATTAATTGGAAATTAATCCGGGGTATAAATACTAATATGATGCGATTTGGTATTTGTTTATGTACATATAAGATTATATATGTATTTGGTACTATGAAATTTGTCGTGAGATTTATATACGGCATTTTAGAAATTTTGTTGAGACGCGTGGGACCGCCGCGTCACTCACGGTATAATATTCTGATAATAAAAGTGAATTTAAAAATCTATAATCCGTATGGTTGTTTTGAGTGCGTCAACGCGTCCGGAAGGGTCGAGATAGTCAGAAAACACTAGCCGGGGGTATAGTTTGGGTCCCGGGGTATTTTTAGGCCATACCGGTAACTTAAAGGGTATTTTAGTAATTTGATATTTTTGGGTAATTAAAAGTGACGAAAATTGAGAGTTGTAATCTGATAAGGAATTGACCCCAACCAACCCTTATTAACCCAACAAGCCACGGAGGTTTATTAAATTAGGTTTTCATAAGTTTCCCCAAAGCAAACCCTAGCCACCATAGCCTTTTGGAGAAGAAAGCTTGGAGAAGGAGAGAGAGAGAGAGGAAACTCTGCAGAAACTTCATCAAACCAACACCAAATCCGGAATCAAACCAAGGCAAGTGATTTAAATTACATTCCTTATGCAGTGAATGCTTTTTCCATGTTAGAAACCTTGTGAATCAATCTTATATAAGAGTTAAAAGAAAACCCATGAAATTGGAAGATTGTTATTAAATTTTGGGATAGGTTTGCATGTAGAACTCTTGTTTGAAGATTTAAATTCAGAGATTTCATATCTATGTGATGTTTTAACGGATTAAAATCTGGGAGATTTTGAGGAGAAGAACCTAGGGTTTATGTTCTTGAAGAAAATTGGGAATTACTGTAGAAATTGTGATTTAATGATGTTTAGAAGATATTAAACCCTTTAATGATGTTAGTATAACCCTTAACATGTTTGAGGATGATTAGAGAACTCAATATATTGTTGGAATGAATTTTAGAAAAGGTTTGAGGAGTAAAAATGGTGAAAAAACGAATTGGGGAAAAATCTGGGCCGAAACTGGCCACTCGTTAGAAGCAGCCCCCAGGTCGTTCGAACGAGCTCGTTCGAACGAGCTTCTAACGAGTTGACCAGTCGTTATTAACGAGTAGGGACTTTCGTTCGATATCTTGTTCGAACGAGATATCGTTAGAAGGGTCAGTTCATTCGAACGAACTGGGATCTCGTTCGAACAACCTCGTTCGAACGAGACTTCTAACGACCTGACAGTCCAAACTCGTTCGAAGCTTCATTCGAACGAGACTTCTAACGAGTTGACAGTTTGAACCTTTTTGGATTGTTTTGACTTTTGGAGTTCCGGGAACTGGTTCAAGGGTAGAGTTAGCATCCCTTTGATGATATAGTGATGGATTTGGGACTTTTGGGTTATTGAGATGAGGAAATCCTATACTAGAGTTATATTCATTGAACCATTTGGGTTGAGACGTGAGTGTCTACTACGATGTGAGGATGAATCATGGCGCGTATAATTACAAACCGGAATAGTATGAATTATGATAAGTATAAGCTAGTACGAGTATGCAATATATACTACGATTAAAATATGGTATTACTAAGATGTGTGTTTACTTAGTATTAGTATATGGATTGTTTGTATGACATACCTACCATACTTGCTATCACGGGAGGTTGCGTTCGCTTAGGACCCTCTGATCCTTGTGTGCCTACGGGGGGGATATAGACTGGTACCTTGATGAACATAGGTCATAGAAAGACTTATTGTGATATTAATAAGTCCGCTGACCATGGGAGCGTAGGTATGTGCGTGACCCATGTGATGGTGACTGTGTTCGCCTCCACTATTTGTGATTTGTGTTATCTAAACTATTCCTGAGAGATTCGGAATATGTGTTCCTTATGTACGTGATGTACCGGGATGGATAGCAGAGTATGTGTGCACCGTAGCTTAGATTGCGGGGTGCCGGTATCGTATATTTATGATGTGAATAATATACACTATATTAATGGGAATCCTCATGTTAATGTTGTAAAAATATTACTGTATTGTTTCGAGATATATAATGAGTTAGCAGATAGTTATATCAATGGCATAGTTAGTAACTGAGTTTACGTTAAACCTCTATTAAATTAAGAGCGTTGTTATGTTAAATTAACCGAGTAAAATGGGTAGAACCCTTGGTAGTCTAGCTAGTTACGTTGTCACTTAGCTAGTGGAAAGGGTAGTTATAGATGGGTACTTACGTTAGGAGTGCACAGTTAGACGAGAGGTGAGAATGTCATGCGAGTGTACGTCCTAACATGTACTTTGCATTTAATGCTTTAAATGTTTTTAAAGCACTTGCAGGTTTTTAAAATATAACTCCACATTCGGGCTCTGACCCGTTTGCTTTTCAAATCTCTTTTTCTTTGTAAAACCATTTTAGGTGCCCAACCACAAGGACACCAAGCATAGGTACTCATTCAGGTGACGAGTTGTAGCTGTTTGTGGAAGCTACAGGGATTTGCTCATATACGCTTCTATCTTTTGGATTCCAGAGTCACTATCTATCAGTTGGAGGGCATGTTGCCCATCTCTATTTAGAGCATCTTTTACATTTCAGTTTTCAGACTTTAGCATGTAGTATTTCAGTTTCAGTTATTTATCTTCAGTATGGGATTATAGTGAGGGGTTTCCTCCAGACGTTATTTATTTCTATTGTGATGGTTATTCATTTTACTTCAGTATGGTGAATGGTGTTATTTATTTCTTTACACTTGTTGCATGTTAATCAGACTTAAATTAAAATTTGGCAACTTGCTTTTTAAATACTAGGTGGTTAGTAATAATAAAATGTTTTCGACAGTGATGCTATTAACTGAGCCAACTTGACATTTTGAATTAATTTTATAAAGGAGTAGCTACCCGGTATTTAATTAGTCGGGGTGTCACAGATTCTAAACCCCAATGAGGTTTCCCCGCAATCTCTACACACAACTCCAATACCTACACGGATATATTTCTCCCCAATTATTCCAAGGAGTCCCAAAATCACAATATGTGAGAACCTCATATATGTCTCCAAAAACATCTCTCTTACATCATGAGAGAAGGCTCCAAACCATTAAACCCAACCAAAAAAGGGTTGGAATTCACTATAGGGAAAAATTCCTCAAAATTGCCCATTTTTTGAATCGATTCGGCCCTTCTGAATCGATTCTGCCCCAGAAGAGAATTGATTCGACCCATCCGAATTGATTCGAACCAAGGGACCTGAGAGTCAGCTACATACCGAATTGATTCGCTAGGGCGAATCGATTCGGCCAGTTCAGAAAGCCACGAAAATGGCTAATTTCTCCAAAACTGAAAACTTCCAAAATTCATTTTATACCTCTTCCAGCACTTAATATTCAACCCCAACATATTTCCAAACATCAAAACTCATCCTATATCTAACCTCATCAATTTATATCCCTTAAACCCAATTATAATCTTCAATTTCAAGATTTAAACCAAAAATTAGGTGTTGATAAATATACCCAAAAATCAAAATCTTTTATCCACAAATTATGAAATGAAATACACAAATGACTTATTTGTCAAGATTAAACACTTGCCTCAATTTTGTAGAGGTTGGATCATCCTCGATGACGCGGTTGGGCCAGAAATCTCTAAGTTTTTCTTCCTCTCTCTCTTATTTTCTTCTTCTTTCCTCCTTCCTTTCTCTTTCTCTCTTTCTCTAAATGAGAAGGCTTGTCTCGTAAGCCTCTTAAATCCCTTAAAACAACAAACCCAGTTTTAAATGTTAATACATACTTTAAATGACTCGTTTACTCCTATTCGAGTAAAACTGACTTAAAAATATTTCAGAACCGATATAAAACCCAATGACAGTCATTTTGACTATCTCGACCCTTCCAGGATCGATCGTACGCTCGAAATCATCATCCGGAATAGTTTGAAATGTTCTCTTTTTTGGGCCTCAATTCCCAAAATTTAAAATTCTCCAATTTAATTAAATTTTATTTTCCCAAAAATTTAATTTCTCAGTCTCCAAAGTCACGGGTTGTTACATACTTCCCCCCTTACAAAATTTTTGCCCGTGAAATTTAAGATATGCCTAGGACACCAATCTCATCAAGTCCTTACATCAACCCTCAGGATCACAATACCGACCCTTTCTAGTTCTCACGTCGAACCCCATAAATTTTAAAACATATAACTACCCGGGGCGCCCATACACCCGTAACCCCACACGTAGAATTATAATCAGGCTCCATTAGACTCAAATCGTAATATACTCTCTGCAATATAATCTATAGCAACATACTAAATATATAAGAGTTTGAAAATTCATAAGGGTTGAACTCTTCTCAATTCCTAACGCTAGTTGCCTTCATGTGGGGGAGATCTCGCAACCGGAATCCAAACAAGGAATCCAAACAAGGTCTCATTAACTACAACACTCTAACCAATACCTAATTCTCAAAACGAGCACAACAATGAGCTAAATTCTCCGCTCAAAATAAATCCAGTAAGCTCTAAACCTCTCAACCATACTAATTCATTACATCACCCACAACATCATTTCAAGGCAAGTCCTTGAATCTCAACTCAGGGTCCTCTACTTCTTCCAGGATAATCATTATTCCTAAACCTATTTCTCCACAAGAGAAACATCTTCCTCAAAATCCTTCCTAACCATTTTGAAGGACGGAACGCGATTGCAACTACCGAAAACTCCCTCAGTCCTATGCAACGAACCTGAATCTCCAATTTCTTACTCCATCTTCCCAGAAGGCAATTCTCCTGATATTGGGACAACTCCACACACCACACGTCGGGAAAAGTCACCAACACTAGGTATCCTAACAAAGGTTGACGGGTTTCTCAATCTAAACCTCCCAAGGACTACACTACACACCTCTCCTCAGACTTACCTTACTAAGTCCAAGATTCGCCATTCAAGTAAATTCCCCTTTCTTACTCAATCACCGATAAAACACACTGAACCACTGCTAGAGTTCTCTTTCTTATTTCCACCTAAATCGAGGAAAACAATTTCCTCTAATCAAAGCGTACCCGAAATATGTTATGGGTATTGTATCTCTAATCTTATCCTTTCCTAGACGACATACTCTAGGTGACGTCTGAAACGAGAATAACTGTTATCAGAACGTCGATCAAGTGAATACACTTCACATAAGAAAATAAGCGCCGTGAACACAAAAGTCCTAATAGCAGTGTTTTATATCAAAAACGTTAACGGAAGAACGCAGAAAACCCACACAGATCCTAAAGACTCTAGAACCTGATGCTCTGATACCATATGTAACAACACGCTTAAAATAATAACGGGTGGCCAGCCCTATACTATATTAACTCAGGAGTCTCAGATGGCTTAGTCTCAACATCAACAATCAGTACAAAATAGTATGCGACTAACTACCCGATATAATATAGGCGAGATGTAAAAATTAAATAAAACACACCACTACCAATAAACCAACGCTATAGAACTACTAACAAAGAAAAGAAAGATGCAAACTAGAAATATGGTAAATAAAATGAATAACTATAAGTGAATATTCCATAAGGAAATAAACCCGAATAAGTTATCGGGTCACGGCCAATAGAATAACTGAAATGGAATAAATATAAACATGTATCTGAATATCCCCTGGGTACAGACCCGATATACAACATGAATCTTACCTAGATTTTTAAAGAAGTAGGAAACGACTATATTCTACATCTCGCAACAGTCCGCAAATGTCACGGCTCCCAAGACTCTGGATAGAAGGTCATCCGGCATCTATGCGGTAGGACACCTGTAATAGTATATATATATATATATATATATATATATATGTTGGAGAGAGAAACAAACGTGTCAGAGCCCGAGTGTGAAAAATATTTAGCAAGTGTTTTAACCATGCATAATAAATATCGATGCACTTATTTCATTATTAAAGTGGAATCGCACTCTCGTGAAACCCAAACTCACCTCTCATATAACGGCGCGCACCTATTCACATCCTGAGATTTTTGTTAAATTACCCCAATTATAAGGATAACCTAACTTAACATAGGACCCTCCTATTTCCACGAGATTTTCCTTCCTATCTTAACCGAAGAATCCACCCCTTTTCTAATAATACTTGATCATGTTCACAAACAATTATGCCATCATATACTTTATTTAATTATAATTCTTGATATGTTACCCATTTATATTTGGGTTGAATCATAAGATTTAATTTCTAATTAACATGCATACAATTATTATTAACATAACTTCTCTCCAATCTCAACAGGGTACTACGTTTTGTGCATGGGGTGTCTCGCAAAGCGAAATCCAAACAAGGAACCACGCCGTTACACTACTTCTTGACAACGTTGATCCTAGATATCCATCATGCCACACATAAATATTTGACATAACTTTTCTCCAATCTCGACACTTCACTATGTTTCGTCCGTGGGGTGTCTCGTAAAGCGAAATCAAAATAAGGAACCACTCTGTTACACTACTCCTTGGCAATGTCGATCCTAGAGATCCATAATGCCATGAATACCACATTATGCTACTACTACTTAATTTAGGTTATAATATAAAAGTAGCTTAAGATCTCCAATAACATCATTCGGATGATGTAACCGAAATATTCCTTAATTGCGATACATCAATCCCCATCAATCTAGTACACCATAATCATCCAAGATGTACTCCACACAAATTCCATATCCTTTCATCTATAGGATATATCAACATATATATATATATATATATATATATATATATATATACCATCATCCATACCCATGAGCAAGTGTACATATCATATCTAATGTACAATGGACATGCACATAATACAGCCAGCTATATATATCGCCAACAAAACTGCACCTTGCTATCATCTTCCCAGTGCTCGGCTCACGTAGCAACTGGGGACCACCATGGTGGGGTTCAACGACACCCATCTCGTGGTAACTCACACAAACAATGTCCTGGGAAGTGGTCATAGCTCCTAACCGGCAATGAGACGAAACATACCCACCACGTCTCATCCAAAAATATATATATCACATAATAACACACTGGATGATTATGACCTGGAGAACATCCACACCCTGCTCTTTGAGCCATGATGCTCACCCTCTACGCGCTCAACTTCCCAATGATAGCATGAGCGGGGTATGCTTAACACATAAATATATATATTGTTCACATGGACAATATATACATATCCATATGATCCCATCATATGATCAAACATTAAACCATCATATACGGTTTAGGTATTCACAACATCTGTATCCACAACATAAATATATATCCATATATTCATACCCATACAGATATATATACATATATTCACATATCCATATATCTATATATACAAACTAATTCTCGTTCATTGGAATATGATATATATGTACTCGACTATAAGTATACATAATCCTCAATATACAAGCCGTCGCCACAACTCATTTAATTTACCTCGATATGTGAATACAATCCCTCACTTTAGGCATATTCATCCATTTTCCTAGGATGAATAGTCTCCCAAAACTACATACATATATCCAACATTAGGGTTATCACCCAAAGATTAGTGTAGGTGACAATCACTACACATTCCATAAATCTCCAAAAGGACATTCATGACTCCAATACTAGTTTCGACTATTGATGTATATATACATAACTATTAGTATATAAACCTCAACTTAGACCAACCTTATTTCAAGTATTGGAATCCCAACGATTATTTCCACACAATCATATATAAACTATCCTGACTAGAATTATACAACCATGTATTCTAGTTGATTGTACGATACAATCGTTCCCAATTTTTCCTAAGGTTCAATCATTCTCATGAACCCTTACTCCTATCGCATTACCAATTGTTCTTTAATTTAAACATTTCTAAGGATTCATGACCCCTCTCCCTCGTTAGTCCCCAATTATAACTTAATAGAATCCTATCGCTATAAGGATTCAACATGAATGTGGGCCTATAATTTACCAACATATCATCGCAACTCTCTCTAAGAGTTCTTAACCTCCCATTGTATCTAAACTTACTTTGGATTTATAATTAGGATTCTCAACCCCAATGAGGTTTCCGCACAATCTCTACACACAACTCCAATACCTACGTGGATATATTTCTCCCCAATTATTCCAAGGATTCCCAAAATCATAATATGTGAGAAACCTCATATATGACCCCAAAAACATCTCTCTTACATCATGAGAGAAAGCTCCAAACCATTAAACCCAACCAAAAAGGGTTACAATTCACTATAGGGAAAAATTCCTCAACATGCCGTGTTTCCAAATGGATTCGGCCCCAAAAGTGAATTGATTCGGCCCATCCGAATCAATTCAGTCCAAGGGACCCGAGAGTCTGCTACCTACCGAATCGATTCTCTAGGGGCGAATCGATTAAGCCCTAAAGACCGGTGGCTTCTGCAACCTGGCGAATCGATTAGCTAGGGGAGAATCGATTCGGCCAGTTCAGAAAGCCACGAAAATGGCTAATTTCTCCAAAACTCAAAACTTCCAAAATTCATTTTATACCTCTTCCAACACTTAATATTAAACCCCAACATATTTCCAAACATTAAAACTCATCCTATATCTAACCTGATCAATTTATATCCCTTAAACCCAATTATAATCTTCCATTTCAAGATTTAAACCAAAAATTAGGTTTTGATAAATATACCAAAAAATCCAAATCTTTTATCCACAAATTATGAAATGAAATACAAAAATGACTTATTTAGAAAGATTAAATACTTGCCTCAATTTTGTAGAGGTTGGATCATCCTCGATGACGCGGTTGGGCCGAAAATCTAAAAGTTTTTCTTCCTCTCTCTCTTATTTTCTTCTTTTTTCCTTCTTCCTTTCTCTTTCTCTCTTTCTCTAAATGAGAAGGCTTGTCCTCTAAGCCTCTTAAATCCCTTAAAACAACAAACCCAGTTTTAAATGTTAATACATAATTTAAATGACTTGTTTACTCCAATTCGAGTCAAACTCACTTAAAAATATTTCGGAACCGAAATAAAACCCAATGACAGTCATTTTGACTATCTCGACCCTTCCGGGATCGATGGTACCCTCGAAATCAGCATCTGGAATACTTTGAAATGTTCTCTATTTTTGGGCCTCAATTCCCAAAATTTTAAATTCTCATATTTAATTAAATTTTATTTTCCCAAAAATTAGATTTCTCAGTCCCCAAAGTCACGGGTTGTTACATACTTCCCGCCTTACAAAATTTTCGCCCGAGAAATTTAAGATATGCCTAGTACCCCAATCTCATCATGTCCTTACATCAACCCTCATGATCACTATACCAACCCTTTCCAGTTCTCACGTCGAACCCCATAAATTTGAAAACAAATAACTACCCGGGGCGCCCATACACCCCGTACCCCCACTCGTAGAATTATAATCAGCCTCCATTAGCCTCAAATCGTAATATACTCTCTGCAATATAATCTATAGCAACATACTATATATATAAGAGTTTGAAAATTCCCAAGGGTTGAACTATTCTCAATTCCTGACGCAAGCTGCCTTCATGTGGGGGAGATCTCGAAAGCGGAATCCAAAAAAGGAACCCTCCCAATACACTACTGTGTAGCTAGGTCGGGGATTGAGATTAGTTGAACCAGGGTTAAGGTTTTATAAAAAGATTTTTATATTTTAGATATTGCCCTAAGGCCTATGTAATAATATGATATAAATAAATTCCGCGTCTTTCGACACGCCAAACAAACACCTCATGTTTAAAACAGAAGGTCTCATCAACTACAACACTCTAACCAATACTTAATCTCAGAACTAGCACAACTATGAGCTAAATTCTCCCCTCAAAATAAATCCACTAAGCTCTAAACGTCTCAACCATACTAATTCTTTACATCACCCACAACATCAGTTCAAGGCAAGTCCTTGAATCTCAACTCAGGGTCCTCTACTTCTTCCAGGATAATCATTATTCCTAAACCTATTTCTCCACAAGAGAAACATATTCCTCAAAATGCTTCCTAACCTTTTTGAAGGACGAAACGCGATTGCAACTACTGAAAACTCCCTCAGTCCTACGCAACGAACCTGAATCTCCAATTTCTTACTCCATCTTCCCAGAGGGCAATTCTCCTGATATTTGGACAACTCCACATGCCTCATGTCGGGAAAAGTCACCAACACTAGGTTTCCTAACAAAGGTTGACGGGTTTCTCAATCTAAGCCTCCCAAGGACTACATTACATACCTCTCCTCAGACTTACCTTACTAAGTCCAAGATTCGCCATTCAAGTAAATTCCCCTTTCTTACTCAATCACCGATAAAACACACTGAACCACTGCTAGAGTTCTCTTTCTTATTTCCACCTAAATCGAGGAAAACAATTTCCTGCAATCAAAGCGTACCCAAAATCTGTTATGGGTATTGTATCTCTAATATTATCCTTTCCTAGATGACATACTCTAGGTGACGTCTGAAATGAGAATAACTGTTATCAGAACGTCGATCAAGTGAATACACTTCACAGAAGAAAATAAGCGCAGTGAACACAACAGTCCTAATAGTAGGGTTTTATATCAAAAACGTTAACGGAAGACCGCAAAAAACCCGCACAAATCCTAAAGACTATAGAACCTGATGCTCTGATACCATCTGTAACAATCCGCTTAAAATAATAACGGGTGGCAACCCTATACTATATTAACTCAGGAGTCTCAGATGGCTCAGTCTCAACATCAACAGTCAGTCCAAAATAGTATGCGACTAACTACCCGATATAACATAAGCGAGATGTAAAAATTAAATAAAACACACCACTACCAACAAACCAACGCTATAGAACTATAAACAAAGAAAAGAAAGCTGCAAACTACAAATATGATAAATAAAATGAATAACTATAAGTGAATATTCCATAAGGAAATAAACCCGAATAAGTTGTCGGGTCATAGCAAATACAATAACTGAAACAGAATAAATATAAACATGTATCTAAATATCCCCTGGGTACAGACCCGATATAAAACATGAATCTTACCTAGATTTTTAAAGAAGTAGGAAGAGACTATATTCTACATCTCACAACAGTCCGCACCTGTCACGGCTCCCAAGACTCTGGAAAGAAGGTCATCCGGCATCCATGCAGTAGGACACCTGTAATTGTATATATATATATGTATATAGGCAGGAGAGAAAAACAAACGGGTCAGAGCCCGAGTGTGAAAAATATTTATCAAGTGTTTTACCCTCTCATAATAAATATCGATGCACTTATTTCATAATTAAAGTGGAATCGCCCTCTCATGAAACCCAAACTCACCTCTCATATAACGGTACGCACTTATTCGCGTCCTGAGATTTTTGTTAAATTACCCCAATTATAAGGACAACCTAACTTAACATAGGACCCTCCTATTCCTATGATATTTTCCTTCCTATCTTAACCCAAAAATCCACCCCTTTTCTAATCATACTTGATCATGTTTACAAACAATTATGCCATCATATGCTTAATGGATTCCGGTTTATAATTTATTTAATTATAATTTTTGATACGTTACCCATTTATATTTAGGTT
This sequence comes from Sambucus nigra, assembly GCA_949130495.1. NCBI lineage: Eukaryota > Viridiplantae > Streptophyta > Magnoliopsida > Dipsacales > Adoxaceae > Sambucus > Sambucus nigra. The sequence goes on along the minus strand of OX422218.1, from coordinate 31,826,189 downwards.
GAATCATAAGATTTCATTTCTAATTAACATGCATACAAATTATTATTAACATAACATCTCTCCAATCTGAACAGGGTACTACGTTTTGTTCATGGGGTGTCCCGCAAAGCGAAATCCAAACAAGGAACCAGCCCGTCACACTACTTCTTGAAAACGTTGATCCTAGAGATCCATCATGCCACACATAAATATTTGACACTTCACTATGTTTCGTCCGTGGGGTGTCTCGCAAAGCGAAATCCAAATAAAGAACCACGTCGTTACACTACTCCGTGGCAATGTCGATCCTAGAGATCCATAATGCCATGAATACCACATTATGCTACTACTACTTAATTTATGTTACAATATAAAAGCAGCTTAAGATCTCCAATAACATCCTTGGGATGATGTAAGCAAAATATTCCTTAAATGCGATACATCAACCCCCATCAATCTAGTACACCATAATCATCCAAGATGTACTCCACACAGATTCCATATCCTTTCATCTATAGGATATATAAATATATATATATATATATATATATATATATAGGCATTTTATTCTAACCATATATATATATATATATACCATCATCCATACCCATGAGCAAGTGTACATATCATATCTAATGTACAATGGACATGCACATAATACACCCAGCTATATATATTGCCAATAAAACTGCACCTTGCTATCATCTTCCCAGTGCCCGGCTCACGTAGCAACTGGGGACCACCATGGTGGGGCTCAACGACACCCATCTCGTGGTAACTCACACACACAACGTCCCGAGAAGCGGTCATAGCTCCTAACCGGCAATGAGACGAAACATACCCACCACGTCTCATCCCAAAATATATATATCACATAATAACACACTCGACGACTATGACCTGGGAATATCCACACCCTGCTCTTTGAGCCATGATGCTCACCCTCTACGCGCGCAACTTCCCAATGATATCATGAGCGGGGTATGCTTAACACATAAATATATATATCGTTCACATGCACAATATATACATATCCATATGATTCCATCATATGATCAAACATTAAACCATCATATACGGTTTAGGTATTCACAACATCTGTATCCACAACATAAATGTATATCCATATATTCATACCCATACAGATATATATACATATATTCACATATCCATATATCTATATATACAAACTAATTCACGTTCATTGGAATAAGATATATATGAACTCGGCTATAAGTATACATAATCCTCAATATACAAGTCGTCGCCACAACTCATTTAATTTACCTCGATATGTGAATACAATCCCTCACTTTAAGCATATTAATCCATTTTCCTAGGATGAATAGTCTCCCAAAACTACATACATATATCCAACATTAGGGTTATCACCCAAAGATTAGTGTAGGTGACAATCACTACACAATCCATAAATCTCCAAAAGGACATTCATGACTCCAATACTAGTTTCGACTATTGATGTATATATACATAACTATTAGTATATAAACCTGGACTTAGCCCAACCTTATTTCAAGTATTGGAATCCCAACGATTATTTCCACACAATCATATATAAACTATCCTGACTAGAATTATACGACCATGTATTCTAGTTGATAGTACGATCCAATCATTCCCAATTTTTCCTAAGGTTCAATCATTCTCATGAATCCTTACTCCTATCGCATTACCAATTGTTCTTTAATTTAAACATTTCTAAGGATTCATGCCCCTCTCTGTCGTTCGTCCCCAATTATAAATTAATAGAATCCTATCGCTATAAGGATTCAACATAAATGTGGGCCTATAATTTCCCAACATATCATCGCAACTCTCTCTAAGAGTTCTTAAACTCCCATCGTGTCTAAACTTACTTTGGATTTATAATTAGGATTCTCAACCCCAATGAGGTTTCCGCACAATCTCTACACACAACTCCAACACCTACATGGATATATTTGTCCCCAATTATTCCAAGGAGTCCCAAAATCATAATATGTGAGAAACCTCCTATATGTCACCAAAAACATCTCTCTTACATCATGAGAGTAGGATCCAAACAATTAAACCCAACCAAAAAGGGTTGGAATTCACTATAGGGAAAAATTCCTCAAAATGCCGTGCTTCCGAATCGATTCGGCCCCAAAAGTGAATCGATTCGGCCCATCCGAATCAATTCAATCCAAGGGACCTGAGAGTCTGCTACCTACCGAATCGATTCTCTACGTGCGAATCGATTCAGCCCTAAAGACATGTGGTTTCTGCAACCTGGAGAATCGATTAGCTAGGGGCGAATCGATTCGGCCAGTTCAGAAAGCCACGAAAATGGCCAATTTTTCCAAAACTCAAAACTTCCAAAATTCATTTTATACCTCTTCCAACACTTAATATTCAACCCCAACATATTTCCAAACATTAAAACTCATCCTATATCTAACCTCGTCAATTTATATCCCTTAAACCCAATTATAATCTTCCATTTCAAGATTTAAACCCAAAATTAGGTTTTGATAAATATACCCCAAAATCCAATTCTTTTATCAACAAATTATGAAATGAAATTCACAAATGACTTATTTAGAAAGATTAAACGCTTGCCTCGATTTTGTAGAGATTGGATCATCCTCGATGATGCGGTTGGGCCGGAAATCTACAAGTTTTTGTTCCTCTCTCTCTCATTTTCTTCTTTTTTCCTTCTTCCTTTCTCTTTCTCTCTTTCTCTAAATGAGAAGGCTTGTCCCGTAAGCCTCTTAAATCCCTTAAAACAACAAACCCAGTTTTAAATGTTAATACATACTTTAAATGACTCGTTTACTCTAATTTGAGTCAAACTGACTTAAAAATATTTCGGAACCGAAATAAAACCCAGTGACAGTCATTTTGACTATCTCGACCCTTCCGGGATCGATGGTACCCTAGAAATCAGCATCTGGAATTCTTTGAAATGTTCTCTATTTTTGGGCCTCAATTCCCAAATTTTTAAATTCTCCAATTTAATTAAATTTTATTTTCCCAAAAATTCAATTTCTCAGTCTCTAAAGTCACGGGTTGTTACATACTTCCCCCCTTACAAAAATTTTTCCCGCAAATTTTCGGATATGCCTAGGACCCCAATCTCATCAATTCTTTACATCAACCCTCAGGATCACTATACCGACCCTTTCTAGTTCAAACGGCGAACCCCATAAATTTCAAAACATATAACTACCCGGGGCGCCCATACACACCGTACCCCACTCATAGAATTATAATCAAGATCCATTAGACTCAAATCGTAATATACTCTCTGCAATATAATCTATAGCAACATACTAAATATATAAGATTTTGAAAATTCCCAAGGGTTGAACTCTTCTCAATTCCTGACGCTAGCTGCCTTCATGTGGGGGAGATCTCGCAAGAGGAATCCAAACAAGGAACCCTCCCAATACACTACGGTGTAGCTAGGTCGGGGATTGAGATTAGTTGAACCAGGGTTAAGGTTTTATAAAATGATTCTCATATTTTAGATATTGCCCCAAGGCCTGTGTAATAATATGATATAAATAAATTCCGCGTCTTTCGACGCGCCAAACAAACACCTTATGTATAAAACACAAGGTTTCATCAACTACAACACTCTAACCAATACCTAATTCTCAAAACTAGCACAACTATGAGCTAAATTCTCCGCTCAAAATAAATCCACTAAGCTCTAAGCCTCTCAACCATACTAATTCTTTACATCACCCACAACATCGTTTCAAGCCAAGTCCTTGAATCTCAACTCAGGGTCCTCTACTTCTTCCAGGATAATCATTATTCCTAAACCTATTTCTCCACAAGGGAAACATCTTGCTCAAAATCCTTCCTAACCATTTTGAAGGACGGAACGCGATTGCAACTATCGAAGACTCCCTCAGTCCTATGCAACGAACCTGAATCTCCAATTTCTTACTCCATCTTCCCAGATGGCAATTCTCCCGATATTGGGACAACTCCGCACACCTCACGTCGGGAAAAGACACCAACACTAGGTGTCCTAACAAAGGTTGAAGGGTTTCTCAATCTAAACCTCCCAAGGACTACACTACATACCTCTCCTCAAACTTACCTTACTAAGTCAAGGATTCGCCATTCGAGTAAATTCCCCTTTCTTACTCAATCACCGATAAAACACCCTAAACCACTGCTAGAGTTCTCTTTCTTATTTCCACCTAAATCGAGGAAAGCAATTTCCTCCAATCAAAGCGTTCCCAAAATCTATTATGGGTATTGTATCTCTATTCTTATCCTTTCTTAGACGACATACTCTAGGTGACATCTGAAACGAGAATAACTGTTATCAGAACGTCGATCAAGTGAATACACTTCACAGAAGAAAATAAGCGTAGTGAACACAATAGTCCTAATAGTAGGGTTTTATATCAAAAACAATAACGAAAGAACGCAGATAACCCGCACAGATCCTAAAGACTCTAGAACCTGATGCTCTGATACCATCTGTAACAATCTGCTTAAAATAATAACCGGTGGCCAGCCCTATACTATATTAACTCAGGAGTCTCAGATGGCTCAGTCTCAACATCAACAGTCAGTACAAAATAGTATGCGACTAACTACCCGATATAATATAAGCGAGATGTTAAAATTAAATAAAACACACCACTACCAACAAACCAACGCTATAGAACTACTAACAAAGAAAAAAAAGATGCATACTAGAAATATGATAAATAAAATTAATAACTATAAATGAATATACCATAAGTAAATAAACTCGAATAAGTTGTCGGGTCACAGCCAATACAATAACTGAAAAGGAATTAAAATAAACATGTATCTAAATATCCCCTAGGTGCAGACCCGATCTACAACATCAATCCTACCTAGATTTTTATAGAAGTAGGAAGCGACTATATTCTACATCCTGCAACAGTCCGCACCTGTCACCTCTCCCAAGACTCTGGATCGAAGGTCATCCGACATCCATGCGGTAGGAGACCTGTAAGAGTATATATATGTATATAGGCAGGAGATAAAAACAAACGGGTCAGATCCCGAGTGTGAAAAATATTTAGCAAGTGTTTTAACCGTACATAATAAATATCGATGCACTTATTTCATAATTAAAGTGGAATTGCACTCTCATGAAACCCTCACCTCTCATATAACGGCGCGCACCTATTCGCATCCTGAGATTTTAGTTAAATTACCCAAATTACAAGGGCAACCTAACTTAACATAGGACCCTCCTATTCCCAAGAGATTTGCCTTCCTATCTTAACCCAAGAATCCAACCCTTTTCTAATCATACTTGATCATGTTTACAAACAATTATGCCATAATAGGCTTAATGGATTCCGGTTTATAATTTATTTGATTATAATTCTTGATACGTTACCCATTTTTATTTGGGTTGAATTATAAGATTTACTTTCTAATTAACATGCATACAAATTATTATTGGCATAACTTCTCTCCAATCTCAACATTGTACTACGTTTTGTGCGTGGGGTGTCTCGCAAAGCGAAATCCAAACAAGGAACCACCCCGTTACACTACTTCTTGACAACGTTGACCCTAGAGATCCATCATGCCACACATAAATATTTGACAAAACTTTTCTCCATTATCGACACTTCACTACGTTTCATCCGTGGGGTGTCTCCCAAAGCAAAATCCAAATAAGGAACCACTCCGTTACACTACTCCTTGGCAATGTCGATCCTAGAGATCCATAATGCCATGAATACCACATTATGCTACTACTACTTAATTTAGGTTACAATATAAAAGAAACTTAAGATCTCAAATAACATCCTTGGGATGATGTAACCAAAATATTATTTAAATGCGATACATCAACCCCCATCAATCTAGTACACCATAATCATCTAAGATGTACTCCACACAGATTCCATATCCTTTCATCTATACGATATATAAATATATATATATATATATAGGCATTTTATTCTAACCATATATATATATATATATACCATCATCCATACCCATGACCAAGTGTACATATCATATCTGATGTGCAATGGACATGCACATAATACACCCAGCTATATATATCGTCGATAAAACTGCACCTTGCTATCATCTTCCCAGTGCCCGGCTCACGTAGCAACTGGGGACCACCATGGTGGGGCTCAACGACACCCATCTCGTAGTAACTCACACACAAAACATCCCGTGATGCGGTCATAGCTCCTAACCGGCAATGAGATGAAACATACCCACCACGTCTCATCCCAAAACATATATATCACATAATAACACACTGGACGACTATGACTTGGGGAATATCCACACCTTGCTCTTTGAGCCAGGATGTTCACCCTCTACGCGCGCAACTTCCCAATGATAGCATGAGAGGGGTATGCTTAACACATAAATATATATATATCGTTCACATGCACAATATATACATATCCATATGATCCCTTCATATGATAAAACATTAAACCATCATATACGGTTTTGGTATTCACAACATGTGTATCCACAACATAAATATATATCCATATATTCATTCCCATACAGATATATATATACACCAGTAAATGCCCGTGCCTGAAGGCACGGTTCAAACTTCGCAAAAAATATAACACATTCTTGCGACATGAATGGTATATGCACACCACGTGCCAAAATAATTTTGTTAGAAATTGATGCCAACCTAAGTAAGAATGATTTCTAAAAGGTAAAAAAAAATCCTTCTCACTATGTCCCATTAATTTTCCTAATTGTGTGAATAGTGTAGGTGGAGTGAGAGGGAGAGTTTTACATGAAAGAGGCCAATTAAGGGTGACAATTTTAGAAACCAACATGCTAAAAATACACAACAATATGAAATTGAAAAAAATTATATACAACATATTATGTTCATATGGTTCTAAAAAAATGGGATTATACATGAATATCAATCATTCACAATAAAAAATTCACGTGACAAAGTTAATAACCATCTTGGTTCAGCAATGATTGTACCAAGATAGTTTACACCCATCTTAGTACAGCTATTACCAAAAAAAAGTTATTCATTTAAAAAAATTCTTTTACAAATCTAACGTAGGAGGTGTCTTGTTTCCTTTAATGATATACAGGGGTGTATAATGTGAGAAAAACAAAAGAAATAAAAAGTAAACAAAGAAAACTATTCACATTCGAAAATAAGTATTAAAAAAAATATTTAGAGTCCCAAGTTTAATGAAAAGAGAGAATGGCAAACACTTATTACCTATAATATAGTGCATATACTGCCCTTAGTTGCGCCTGAACAACAACAAAACCATCCTTGAAATTACTTTTAAGCATTTTATCAACCCCCTCAGAGGTTAGTTTTTAACATGTAAGTTATGATCACCCATCATAAAATAAACACAAAAATATAAGTATTCCTCAATTGATGTGTGGATTTGTCATTGAATTATATGGAGAGTAATAAAATCAGTAGGATATATATCTCACATATAATTTTTGAAAAGTAATTGTTCAGATATATATTGAACCCAAAGGATAGTGAAAATTTAAGTTGTCAAACAGTTTGAAAATAACTGACACAAAAGTTAACGTTGTGTTTATTGAATTATAAACCATATTAGATTTATATATTAATTTGGTTGCAACTAAATAACACCATGATATAAAAAAAATTAATGAATTAAGAAATCCAAATACATTTATATGATGCAATTCAAATATATAGTGTACTCCGCAAAAATAATTTATTAGGACGCAATCTAGATACATCATTAAATTCAGATAACAACAAAATATCCCTCCTAGAAACAATCATCAAATGATATGAAAATTTTGTATGATTTACCATGTGTCTTGTGGGTGTTGAACAGCTATGCCTCTTTATGCTTTGATGAATATGAGTGAAGACCAAAGAGAACTCTACAAACCTATTACAAAATCTAAGTTGTTCTGACACCAACTTACCCCAAATACCACTCTTCTTTCTATCTCTCTCTCTCTCTCTCGACGTTTCCAACTGCATCAAGCTCAATATATCCTCTTGAAACCATGAAAATATGTGCATTTGGATTCAATTTTCTCACCGTTCTGAATAAAAGAAGTGAACAGAGAGAAAAAAACTCCTTAAAATCATGAAATTAATGTCGACCACCGATTGACTCCTCGGGACGCCATTTTGACCTGAAAATATTCAAATTTACAAACATGAAAAAAGGAATGTAACACCCAACTAAGAAACATAAAATTTATAGGTAACTCTTTAAGAATATGTTTGGGAACCTCAATTTTTCTAGAAAATATATAATAGGTAACATTAACCTAAATCTTAGCTTAGTTCTAAAATCAATCACCACTATGACAAATCTAGTGTCCCAAACTAAATATACCAAACAAATTCCAGAACCCCCAACTTTGAATCCCTTAAATCCCATCCCAAGATGTACGAATCTGAAGTTCAAAACCCTTAAACTCAACACGTAAATCAATTTTAAACCATTGAAAGCAGTAATAACCATCAACCCACACACTCCCAAACCAGTGTGAAGATAAATCCACACAAAATAATTATTCATGCTTTCTCATAGCAACTCCAAAATAGGGAGTATACAGGAAACACCCAACTCAAAAATCTCAACAAATTCTTTTAAACTAAAAAACCAACGTTACAAAAAAAACATTACCCAAACCCTTAAAGGTTCGCACACTAAAAAACCTAGAAGAGGTTATACTATGCTGGTGGTGAGAGAGAACATATAGTACCTGCTAATTCAAACTCTTCAAAACCCAAAATGCCATGGTGCTTGAAAGGAGAGGGTATGCGTGAGGTTTAAAGAGTGGAGAGAGAGCTTGGGTAGTGAGTGAATAAAGATAGACTAATTCAGGGATAAATGGTTTTTTGGGGTTGTGTGAACATATTTGGGATCCATAAATAATTTGAGATAGAAGTAAAAATTTGGGCGGGCCTAGATATTTGGGATCTGAAAATTTTGGGCGGGACACTAGAATTTGGGATTTCATCACAACCATTTATTTTTTTTCAAAGTAATCTGAGCCGTTATTGTGCTCCTACATTTTTTTATTTAAAAAAATATGCTATCTTATTATATGGATATATTCACATATCCATATATCTATATTTACAAACTAATTCTCGTTCATTGGAATAGGATATATATGTACTCGGCTATAAGTATACATAATCCTCAATATACAAGCCGTCGCCACAACTCATTTAATTTACCTCGATATGTGAATACAATCCCTCACTTTAAGCATATTCATCCATTTTTCTAAGATCAATAGTCTCCCAAAACTACATACATATATCCAACATTAGGGTTATCACCCAAAGTTTAGTGTAGGTAACAATCACTACACATTCCATAAATCTCCAAAAGGACATTCATGACTCCAATACTAGTTTCGAATATTGATGTATATATACATACCTAATAGTATATAAACCTCAACTTAGCCCAACCTTATTTCAAGTATTGGAATCCCAACGAAAATTTCCACACAATCATATATAAACTATCCTGACTAGAATTATACTACCATGTATTCTAGTTGATAGTACGATCCAATCGTTCCACATTTTGCCTAAGGTTCAATCATTCTCACGAACCCTTACTCCTATCGCATTACCAACTGTTCTTTAATTTTAACATTTCTAAGGATTCATGACCCATCTCTCTCGTTAGTCCCCAATTATAACTTAATAGAATCCTATCGCTATAAGGATTCAACATGAATGTGGGCCTATAATTTCCCAACATATCATCGCAACTCTCTCTAAGAGTTCTTAACCTCCCATCGTATCTAAAGTTACTTTGGATTTATAATTAGGATTCTCAACCCTAATGAGGTTTCCCCACAATATCTACACACAACTCCAATATCTACATGGATATATTTCTCCCCCATTATTCCAAGTAGTCCCAAAATCATAATATGTGAGAAACCTCCTATATGTATCCAAAAAAATCTCTCTTACATCATGAGAGAAGGATCCAAACCATTAAACCCAACCAAAAAGGGTTGGAATTCACTATAGGGAAAAATTCCTCAGAAGTGAATCGATTCAGCCCATCAGAATCAATTCAATCCATGGGACTTGAGAGTCTGCTACCTACCGAATTGATTCGCTTGGGGCGAATCGATTCATCCCTAAAGACCTATGGCTTCTGCAACCTGGCGAATCGATTCGCTAGGGGCGAATCGATTCGGCCAGTTCAGAAAGCCCCAAAAATGGATAATTTCTCCAAAACTCAAAACTTACAAAATTCATTTTATACCTCTTCCAACACTTAATATTCAACTCCAACATATTTCCAAACATTAAAACTCATCCTATATCAAACCTCTACAATTTATATCCCTTAAACCCAATTATAATCTTCAATTTCAAGATTTAATAAAAAATCCAATGCTTTTATATACAAATTATGAAATGAAATACACAAATGACTCATTTATCAAGATTAAACACTTGCCTTAATTTTGTAGAGGTTGGATCATCCTCGATGACGCGGATGGTCCGGAAATCTCCAAGTTTTTCTTCCTCTCTCTCTTCTTTTCTTCTTCTTTACTTCTTCCTTTATCTTTCTCTCTTTGTCTAATTGAGAAGGCTTGTCCCGTAAGCCTCTTAAATCCCTTAAAACAACAAACCCAGTTTTAAATGTTAATACATACTTTAAATGACTCGTTACTCCAATTCGAGTCAAACTGACTTAAAAACATTTCGGAATCGAAATAAAACCCAATGACAGTCATTTTTACTATCTCGACCCTCCCGAGATCGATGGTACCCTCGAAATCATCATCCAGAATACTTTGAAATGTTCTCTATTTTTGGGCCTCAATTCCCAAATTTTAAAATTCTCCAATTTAATTAAATTTTATTTTCCCAAAAATTTAATTTCTCAGTCTCCATAGTCACGGGTTGTTACACCCGCGTATCGTGTGGGTTTAGCCCTAATATATATATATATGCATATATATTGTGTAATATTTGAGGCGAAACATTGGGGTTTTACGTGTGACAATTTTAAATGGTGCCAGATTGAATCTAGGATTCATAGGAAGCTCACAATTCACTTACTAAAGTCTGCCTTCCATTGTGGGCCCATTCACCTTAATTCGAATACACTAGATTACACACCCAAACAACCCTTCTAATTAATTTTAGTTATTTACTATATCACAATCTCTAGTGCACACAAATACCCTATATTCCTCTTTATTCTTCTTGTAGTCTCACATATACCCTTTATCTATTGCTATTTCCTCCCATAACACAAACACCTTTCTAAAACCTCCTAATCCCAAAACCCTTGACCTCTGAATCAGTCAAACCATTGTGGTTGGAATTACCATCCCACCCCCTCCATCAAAGCTGAATAAAAAAAAATTGGTTCAAACTCCATTTTAACGTACCCAATTCTTTGTAGATACCAAACCCATCAAATCACATAATCTGGAGATTGGAACTAACCTTCTCAAATTTGCAAATATGTTATGATTCCTAATTTTACACTTTTTAAAAATATCGTATGATTCTTATGTGGATCAAATTTGATGTTTAGCTTTTTCATATGATATAGAGTTTTTTCTTTTCTTTCTTCTCCAAAGTACTATTTCTTATAGAAGCTCAAAGTTTTGGAATCTAATTTGATATTTTGGTTTTTTTTTCTATGACTTATATATTTTAAATCTCAATATGGTACAAGTTTTGAATATGTAACAAAGTTTTAGTTAGTTATGGGTAAATAATTCAATTATTTTAGGGTTGTAAAATTCATCATTTGTGTTTGTTGGTTATTAATTGATGTCAGTTGCTGAATTGTCGCTTGTTGTTTATTATTTGGAGGTAGTCATAATGCACCTATATTCTTATTCCAAATATTTTGCAAGACCATCTAATATAAGCCTCTATTTTACTAAGCGTCAATTTTAAAATTATGCCCTTTGACCATCTTTTATAAAATATATTCAATATATGAGTATTAGTTCATTTAGATTTATAAGCATTATCATATTGTGATTTTAAAATGCAAGGAATTGAGCATTCATTTTATCATTCTAATTTTGAACTTTAATAACATTAATTTAGTTACTTTGGTCATTTGGTAGGTTGTTAAAAAAACAATGAGAATTGAAGAAGGTGATGGAAGAAGAGAGCTACATCATTGGTAACCGTAGTATTTCCATGGAAATTTAATTTCATTTATCCTAAAAGTTCTAAATTCACTCTTTTTTATTGGGTTTCCATTTTTAGCACTAAATTTATTTATTCAATTCCAAGAATGGAAATTTTGTAGTTCGTATTTATATAATGCGGTTTGAATTTGTTTAATTTCATTTAGTGTTTTCAGGTTTGAATTTATTTCAGATATTATTGATGATATCTATGTTATATAATATATAATTTTATTTAATAGGATGTTGAACTAAGTGTGCGATGGTTTATTTAAAAGTAGTTCTTCTTACCTTCCCTGCTGGCATGTCGCCTCCTCTACACTACGACCATCGTCCAATGTATTTTTCGCTCCCCCACTCATGGTAATCTGTCACCATTCAAAACAATCAAATTTCTTTCATAGATTTGACTTTAATGTGCTTCTTTTGAAATTTCTTAAAGATTGTAATACCCCGTATTTTGTTATAAATAAATAATGAAATATTATTTTTGGAATTTAAAATAATTATGGAAATTGGACGTAAATTAAAAATTTATTTAAAAATGTTAGAGAAATTTTCTACTTAGTTATATTTATGCGTTACGAATTTTTTATGGGCATGAATATGGCATTTGTATATAATAAAGGAAAATACAAAATTTATGTGCGACACATAATAAAACTAACTATTATTGGCATAAATAATTTGGAACACATTTAGGGACACATATTGACTGGTTTAAATGATTTAGGCTTTTAAAAATATTCCAGGGTCAATAATATATAGGCTAGGGAAGTTTTCAGCCAATTAGATTATGTATTCGGGTCCATTGGGAGGCCAAAAGTTGGGCTTAGGGCGCAACTCTGGATTAAACACCTAATTAGAGGGTAAGTGGGGTAAACCACTCCCCCACTATCATTCTAGAAACCTAAAAATCACAGTTACGGGAATGAGAGGGAAAAACACCAAAGAAAGAAAAAAAGGGTAAGAACAAAGGAGGAACCCAAGAATAAAATCAAAGGACATTTCTTCCACCATTTTTAAGGAAAAAATTCCCTTGATTAATTTGTGTTACTCAAAATATTTCTTAATAAATGACATTTATTCTTTATTACTTTTATGGGATTTAGGCTTGATTTGTTTAATTTGATGATGAATAATGCATGTGGAGGCTTGAGAATAAGTGTAGAAATTGTCCCAGAAATTGGGTATCGAAATCTATACATTGATGTTAGATTTCCCTAAGTTTTTTATAGTTATTTAAGGATAATCGAACAACTAATGTAGGGGATGTTTTTGGTAAATTGTGGACTGAAATTTTGTTGATATGATGATAAATGATCCCTTACTATAAGTTAATTAATAGTCAAAGGTGGGAGAACATCCAAGAAGATTTAAGTCTTGCACACACATAAATTTTGGGGAGAATGATCTACTTTTATAATTTTTGAACTGGACAAACTACAAATGGGGAAGCAGAGAGAGGAAGAAGACAAGAGGTCTCTCGAACGACGTCGTGAGTCGTTCAAGCGACGTGTTGTGTGATTTGACATTTTGTTTCATTTTACCTTAGCCCGAATCCAATAAAATTTCAAACTTAATTTTTTAACAAGATTGTTGTTATGAGAATATTAAAAAGGCAACAGTAATGTGAATGTGGAAAAAGGGATTTATTGTGGGTTAACAAATTAATGGAGTAATGTTATACCCATACTTAAATTAATAATAATTTTGCCAAACACGATGTTTAAGTAATTATTTTTATGGAATGGAATTTTTATTTATTACATGATAAATTATTAACAATTGGAAAAATGTTGTGGGCTCTTATTGGATTTTTATGGTAATTATAGACATACGAGTGGATCGTCCAATCCGCTCAGGGGGTTCGCGCATTTGAACCGTGTACTACACGTTGGCATATGTTGGCTTGACGATGTGTAGGTCATATAGGTACTACGTGGAGGCGTCACCTGCGAGAGGTAGATGTTGGCGCTGACCATTCATGGGTCATCGCTCAGTAGGTGCCGTGTATAGGTGTCCTGCGTAGGGACCACCTCCAATTTATATTTATTTGTGTTGTGCACTTAGGATAAGGGATTCCTCCGGATTTGCCGATAGAGCACGAATTAAACACCAAAGGTAGATGTCATTATGTGTCAAATATTTGGAAGGACATATATGGTTAAATACCCCGACTTTAATGAAATGAATTTAACTGTCTAAGGATGTGGATAATAAATATTGTTCTTCACCCTATAGCGCATCCGAAATGCTTATGCCTTATACATGACACTTATGAGATTGGAATAAATGTAAGCTAACAATTAAATATAGGTATTAAATTTAAATAATTAATTATTGATATAATCATTCTCTAAATTTGAGATGACGTCACAATTCATTATTCATGACGTATTGGGGTGCGAATAATATCACACTTAGATGCGGCGTGAGGTGTTATACGTATGTGAGTGATGAAGAGAAAATATTTATTGTGCATTGAATGTATTTTTGCATCTTAAATTAATTAAGTTAATTGTCCCACACCTCGGGCTCTGACCCAAATTTAAATATTTTTCCCTAAGTGCCCCTAGACAAGGATAGCGGGTTTATGCTGTATAAGTCCTACAGTCTCTATTATGCCTCACTTTTCTGACTCTACTGTTCTGGCATAGGTGCTTATTCTGCCGTACTTATTTACTTATTTTGGAACTTTTGTAGGGGCATAAACCTGAGTATATTATTTAATGTCGGGTTAGAATTATATTACACTAGTTGGATGTTTGTTTATTCTTAACGGTCTGGTTCTATTTATTTATTATGAATTTATTCGTGACTTTTCATTCTCGAGCCTTAATTAATAATTATTTATATTCACATTTTTATTAAGGGTGGTATTAATTGAGAAGAAATCCCTATATTCGGCGTATTATGCCTGACCAACCTTTATGTGAGAAAATAAGAGTTGCTACAAAGATCTATTTTTATTTAATAAATTTTGGTACCACATAACTCATAAAATGATGTAATTATTATGTTTTAAAATGAAAAGGATTTTGAGCACTGCAGAATACTTTAATAATTGATGTTTCCTCTTATGTGATAGTGTTTGACAAGAGTTATCTCATTTTTTGTTATGTTGTTGTTATAGTCTTTGATTTTGAGTATTTCATTAAGCAATAAGTATTTTTTGTGCTTTTTCTATATGGTTTTGAATTCGTGTGTTTAATTTGGGCCCCTTATTTCAACACCATTGATTATCGGCGAAGTTTTTTATACATAGACAGACTTTAAGACTTTTGGGTCACAAATATTTTGTTTCATAATTTATTAGGGTTCTTATATTTTGTTTTATTCCATTTTTTGAGATAACAAGAGCATTACTTTTGGTGATTCATTAATTTTGAGTTGACATGTGTCTTTATAATTGTGATTGAAGTTCGAAATTATTTTCGGGGGTATTGAAAATTGACCCAACATTCAAAATTGCAGAATGTTTCAGAATAAGTAAAATTTACACATACTATAGGGTTAGTTCCATTTTATCTTCCAAGTTCTAAGATTCAATTTTTTCGGCTTCGTAAGCTTATGTTTTACCTAACGCAACAACACATGTTTAGCTTTTGGAATATGTGCAATTTTTACATTATAATGGTTATTTTATAAAGGAGATTGGTGTTAAACCTTAAGAGATGGCCTGTAAATCATAAAATATTATCAATGTTTAATTCAGGCCATATATGTGTATCTTCATGGTATAAATGACTTAATTAAAACATCATTATATAACTTCACAGTCTGCACATATTAGACATTAGTTAGCTACATCTATTTTTTTTAATTTTTCCTTTTAGACGTTTGAAATTTTTGAATTTTTTCCTGGTTTAAAACCTTAAGGTGCCCAAATTATTTGTCCGATTTACTTTTCATTTCCCATAGGCATTTACCAATTAATTTTATGACTCTGTCATGGACTATGCAAATGAAAAGAGATGAAGAGACTTTTTAACGAGTTAAAAAAAATCGTTAACTTACTAATTTAACTTTATACCACTATAAAGACATATTGTTATGTCTTTCTCATGTACTTTTCTTTCAATTTACGACTGAAAAATAATTCAACTACTAATTGTTATGTTTGTATTCCTAGGTTTGAATGTATACAATTTCACCAATATGCTTTTTTTATTATAGTATGTATAAAGTGTACTTCATATTTTGTTTTAGTTTGTGTTCCATGCATACATGTTTATAAGTCTACTTAATGTTTTGTACATTAATTTTTTAGTTTGTTGAATATGTGATTTAAGCCTTTTATAAACCAAAATAGGGTTGCATTCTAAGCAAGTGTAACACCTCGTATTTTTTTGGCATTTGTTAATTAATTAATTCGGTAAATTTTAAATTACCTATGTGTCGTAATTTAATAGAAATATTTATTATTTATATTATTTAATATTAATCTAGCGAGTCGATGATTAAAATGTATGGGATTTAAATTTACTAAGAGGATTGTAGTAATTTAATAATCTAGTATATGAATATTAACAGAATTGGGCTAACGAAGGAGGAGGAGAGAGCCCGTGGTCATTCGAACGACATGGGACTGGTTCGATCGACAACCTTTATCGTTCGAATGACATCCTGTTTCGTTCGAACGACGTGATTATTTCATCTGCCACTTCTTCTTTACCTTGTTTTGGTGCTTGATCGAGTAGGTGGGTTGCTATTTTGGTGATTTCCTTTGGTGGCTAAAGCCATGGGTTTTATCGTTTGGTGGCTAAAGTCCCAAGGGGGAAATTAAGTTTTCAATTGGCTGATTGAAGAACCTTAGATTAATAATTGTTCAAGACTTATTGGAAATAATTTTTAATAATAAATTTTGATTGTTTTATTTTTTGACCAAGTGAGTAAGTCTGAGTATATTAGTTGAGGGACGCTAAGGTAATAAATTAGTAAAATTTGAGTTGGGTTATTGACTCGTGTATAATTTGGGCTACTGTTATGGGTTTGGTGCACGGTATAAATGGAATTAAATTTAATGTTTATATATACGGTTGTGTTATAATATATATATATTGTGTGATCATAAATTCCCGTGACTAGATATTTGGTAAAAGAATAACCCCTCTAGTGTTATCGTATGAGGTTGCGCAATGTCGGTGAATCCCCTAGCTTGAGGAGTTGGGTGAGTATTGTTCTTAGTTCATCGCGCCCGTCTTTAGGGGTGAGACGTCTTAAGTATGATTCGATCTCATTTAATCAGGGAACTATAACCACCTCCACTTCGTTTATTTTATTTCACAGATTCAGTGAGCTAACCATGTTAGGGTGTCCAGGTGGATGACTATACCTAGATTGATAGCAATATAGATTACATCCAATGATGATTACAACATGTGAGTGAATGTTGTAACATGATGATATATATATTGCAAATAATTATATACGGGCAAAATACATAATGTGAATTGTATTCTTTATTATATAATTCGTGAAAATGTTATATGGACTCAAATGAAAATAATTATTTTTTAATTTAATGTGAAATACAACTCATAAGCCATATATTAAACATACTCGGGGTTAAAGTATGGTTATATGAAGGAACTATATAACAAGAACTAGTGACGGGGCAAATGACTAGGTGGGTTATACATAAAAATGGTAGGCGTTCACAATAATTGAGGGGGGAGTCGGTCCTCAAGAGAGTGAGACACTAGCTTATATATGATGAGAATTGAAGCATTTTAATTCACTGCAATTTAGTTCACTTGCTAAATATTTTTAAAACAATTTGGGTTCTAATCCATGCTCTAAGAAAATTCAAAACCTTTTAGTTGTTCGACCATAGGGGAACCAGTCCTGATCTTTTTCAAGAGTACGTCGTTGCGGTACACTTGGGTGATGTAGTAATTGCATTATACACTTCTCTTATTCACTCCTTGATTGTGATAGTATCTTAGTTGTAGTTTCATGCGTGTTGCTCATGGTAGATTTACATTTTTTTTGGATCAGCTTGTATAGGCTATACTTTCCATGTGTCGAATATATGTTGATTTGGTTGTTCTTAGTCGAGGTTTCTTTGGCTAACACTTTATTCAGATGCTTGTAATATGTTTAGACTCATTTATATTGTTATGGTTATGTTGTGTTTCTTGTTGTAATTATTGTTTGGTTACATCAAAAGATAAAACTTTCACACCGACTAAATTAATCATTAAGTGGTTAGTAATTAATTAGTTTGACAGTGATGCTAAGAATGAACCAGATGAAGATCTGGTCTAATTTTATAAAGGTCATATCAAATGGTGTTTAATTAGGTAGGGTGTCACATATGGTATTAGAGCATCAGGTTATACCATCTATAGGATATGTACGGCTTACTATGATTTAAGCATTGTGTTCTTTTGACATAAAGCCATATTATTAGGATTGTTGACTTATCTTTATGCATATGATATATCGAATTTATGATATGGAGTATTTTATTAACAATGAACTAGTACAACTTATTTTGAATTTCAAATGTCACCTAGTAGAGGGAGAGGTAGACTCCCGAGGGCAGCCTCCAGAGGCAGTGGGGGAGAGGATCATTAAGTGCCTGGCATCCTATAGCAACAGACCCCGTCGAGGTTTGTATCCACGTCATAGGTAGCGAATATTGTGGTATAGGCGATCAATGTCATCATGACATCCATGGTAGCACAACTTCCACATCCCCAGCAAAAGCAGCCAGTGGCTGAAGCAGTTCAAGCCTACCTGAAGCCGTCAGAGTGGTAGTGAGTTAGGGAGACCTTCCAGAAGGGACATCCCTCAGCATTTAATGGAAGTTTTGAGGTGATTTTAGCCTATCAGTGGAAGATAGATGAAGTGTCAGTTGCGCAACGTAAACTATAACGAGGTACATAGGTAGATGTTGGATACATTCAGGATGACTAGGGCATCCTTGCAGTGGTGGGAGTCAACGACCACTATTGAAGAGAAATATTCGATGAAAATCATTGATTTTTGGGTGCAGTTCGACCTCCAGTACTTTCCACTCGCAATTGACACCAAGATGGGGAGGAGATTCAGGGAGGTGACTTAGGGTGACCGTTTTATCGTGGAGTACTAGGAAGAGTTCACCTGTTTGGCTAATTTTGTGCCAAACGAGGTGAGGAATGAGGAAAGAAAGAACGCAAAATTTATTAATGGTTTGGCCTGGAGGATCAGGCAACATTTGATTGGGAACTTTGCTTTGGAGACATATTTATATATCGTTAATGCAACTTTATTACATTGCTAGTACCATCGCTTCCACTTGAAGGGGAGCAAGAGGGGAGGTGGGCCTTATCAGCCAGGCAAAGAAACTATAACTTCTACTAGCAGAGCATAGTGGACAGGCAACCACCAGGGGCAGGATACCCATTAGGGGAATACTGCTAAGAGATTTTGACTTGGAGCTAAGGGAGTTCGACAGGTCCAATTGGGCCCAAACATCAGTAGGAGGTTCCTTAGGGATGCCAGGGACAAGGGAACAATCGGGGGAGGCAATCTGGGATAACATTTGGGATAGCCTCGTCAGGGACATCATGAGGGAAACTTTCAGAGGCGTACTTTCCATTGCGGCCAGCCAGGCCATCTGAGGAGGGAATTTCCTTAGAGAGGTAGGGGTCAGTAGTAGGGTGCATCATAAGGACAGTAGGTACAAATGCCTCCAGCAGCATCAGCTCCACCAACTACATAACTGTAAGGGAAGCTACACTACAGGCATATGTATAACGTTCGGTATGTTTTGATTCCACTACCACCTCGGGCAATACTAGTAGTTAGGTGTACTTTTCTATTCATGGGCATGCGGGTAGGATTTTTTTTTATACTGTTGCATCGTATTCGTTCATAAGGACCAAATTTTCTAGAATCGTTGGGTTGTTAGAGTCAGTCGATGGTCTCCTTATGTGTGTAGAGTCACAAATGGGGGGTGGGTCACTAATACACTCGATCTATAAATGAGTATATATTGTGATTAGGAGACGAAGTTTAGCAGCAGACCTCTTAGTGTTAGATATGGAGGGATATGATGTTATCCTAGGCATGCATTGGTTAGCAGGGTATAAGGCGACGGTGGATAATTTTGAAAGAACCACATTGTTTTCCTTTTCTGGACAGGATATGTTTTTGGTGGCGAGGCCTCTTCCCAAGGGATGGTCGCACATTCATTTATATTACATTGAGGAGGAGACCTCACAAGGGGTTGTAATTCTAATAGACTCGATTCCAATCGTGAGGGACTTTATGGATATTTTGTTAGGCAAACCAGGGTTACCACCCAGTCGAGATAGTAAGTTCGTTATTGGTTTGACACCAGTTATGAGATCGATTTCCCTAGAACCATACCGTATATACCATTCAAAGATACATCAGTTGAGAGAGCAAATTCAGTAGCTTTTAGGCCAGGGTTTCATTCGGCGGAGCACATTGTCATGGGGTACTCCTGTGTTGTTTGTAAAGAAGGGTAATGGTTCACTTTTCTTTTTTGTTGTCTACAGGAGATGAATATGGTCACGGTACAGAATAAGTATCCATTGTCTATAATCGATGACATGCGTGATCAATTAAGAGGAGCGCAGTACTTCTCCAATATTGATTTGAGATTGAGGTATCATCAGTTGTGTATTTGAGACGAGGATGTTCCTAAGACCACTTTTCTATCATGTTATGGATGCAACGAGTTCAAGGTGATGTCGTTTCGGCTCATAAATGTGCCAGAAGTGTTCATGGATCTTATAAATTCGATTTTTAGAGAGTTCCTCGACCAGTTCGTTATCGTGTTCATAGATGACATTTTTATCAACTTGCGCACGGAGGAGGAGGATGCAGAGCATCTTCGTATGGTTTTGCAGACTTTATGGGATCACCAATTGTATGCCAAATACAATAAATATGGGTTTTGGCTATGGGAGGTGTAGTTTCTTGGCCATATTACTTCAGACCATAGTATTACTGTTGATCTGAGTAAGGTATCGGTGGTGAGGGAGTAGGGAAAACCCACAACACCGATCGATAGGTGTAGATTTTTAGGGTTGGTCGATTAATATCATTCTTCATTAAGGGGTATTCAAAGATTGCAGTGCCATTTACGAATTTGACTCATATGGTGGTGCCATTTTCATGGAGTGACGAGTGTCGGTTAGCTTATGATGAGTTAAAGGACAAGTTGACATCAGCACCCATACTTGATTTGCTTAGGAGAGGATTGGAGTATCAGGTCTATATGGATGCATATTTATAGGGACTTAGGGGTGTGTCACAGTAGGTGGGGAGGTCTATAGCTTATGTAACTCGGAAGCTTAAGACCCATTAAAGGAATTACCCCACTCACAACCTGGAGTTAGCAGCAGTTGATTTTGTTCTGAGGATATGGAGGCAAGATCTTCAAGGATAGCAGTTCACAATATTCATGGATCATAGGTCACTTTAGTATCTCTTCACACAGAAGGTTCTGAACATTAGACAGAGGCAGTGACTATAATTCTTGAAGGACTTTCAGTTTGATATTTCGTATCATCCTAGTAAGTCGAACGTTGTGACGTCCACATTGAGTCGATGACCTACGGAGGACTTGGCAGATCTCTAAAAAGCGAAGTGAAGTGAACCTCAACAAGATGATAAGGTCACCATGGCTTGTATGGCAGTCTTAGACATCATATTCGATACTGTCATGCGGGTGGTTAGAGCATAGGTGGAGGATCCATTTTTCCAAGAAAAGGGTGAAACAATTTGTAGCAGAGAGTGAAATGTCTTACTCTATTGGTTCAGAGGGAGGTCTACGTTTTAATGGGAGGCTGGTTGTGTTAGAAGATGAGGATTTTAGGCATGACATTTTAACCGAGTCCCATGGATCTAGATTCTTTGTACATCCTGGCAGGGATAATATGTACAAGGACATGATGAGGCAGTACAAGTATTCGAGGATGAAGTGAGAAATAATATATTTTGTCTGAAAGTGTTCCACATGTCCGCTTCTTTACGTGGACCACCAGAGGACTTCAGGAATGTTACAACCGCTTGAGATTATGGTAAGGAATTGGGAGATAATTTCTATGGATTTAACTATGGGGTTACCGACATCGCAGAGGGGTCACGATTCCATATGGGCGATAGTGGATCAGTTGACCAAGGTAACCCAATTTTTTCCAGTTCGCACAGATTTTGAGATGATGTAGTATACTTGGCGATTCATTGCGGAGAGAATTAAGTTTTACGAGGTGTTATTCTACATTTTGTTTGATAGAGACAAGATATTTCTATCCCAATTCTGGAAGAGTTTTTAGGAGGCTATGGGAACAGACTTGCGGTTGAGAATCGCTTATCACCATCAGACATATGGGCTGGCAGAGAGTGTAAATCAGATGCTAGAGGATATGCTGAGGATGTGCATTTTAGACTTTGAGGGTGGATGGGGACAATATCTTCCATTGGTAGTGTTTGTGTATAACCACTCGTACCAATTCACTATCGGCACGGCCCTATTTGTGACACTTTATCGAAGATCTTGTCGTTCACCAGCTTTAGAGGTAGGGGACTGCATGATATTGGGGCCAAAGATGATTCAAGAGATGTGCTCCAAGATTGAGTTGATTTGAGAACGTATTCTAATATCCTTGGACAACCAAACAAGCTATGCCAATGCCAATCTAAGACATGTGGAGTTAGAGGTCGAAGATTAGGTATTAATTTGGGTGTCTCCAATGAAAGTGGTGATGATGTTTAACAAGAAGGGCAAACTATCACTGAGGTATATGGGACCACTACCTATCATTGAGAGAATGGGGCCGGTAGCTTATAGACTGGGTTTGATAAAGCATCTTCATTGAATACACGACGTGTTCCACGTGGCATCACTAAAGAAACACCGAAGGAGCGAGAGGTCTTTTTGGCACGTTCCACTATAGGAGATTCATTTAGATCCAAACGTATCGTTTAAGGAGATACCTGCATCTATCCTCGATTATAGTTAGTGAAAGCTGCGGTCTAAGGTGGTACCAGTAGTTAGAGTTTAGTGGAGACATCATAGTGTTGACGAACCTACATGGGAGTGGGAGGATGACATACGAGAGCAGTATCCAGAGTTATTAACCACAATTATGACCTAATTTCGGGCACGAAATTCCCTTGTAGGGGGTGAAGTATATAACACCATATATTTTTTTGGCATTTTTTAATTAATTAATTTGATAAATTTTAAATTACTTCCGTGTCATAATTTAATTGAATTAATTATTATTTATATTATTTAAAAATTAATCTGATGAGTCGATGATTAATATTTGTGGGACTTAAATTTACTAAGAGTATGGTAATAATTTAATAAGTTAAGAGGTGAAAATTAACTTTTAGAAAAAAATATTCGGATGGAAGTTCTGAGTGTACGGTTAAGTTTAGATGGCTCTAAATGTTTGAAAATAGTTTTGGTGCGTAGTAAATGGTTAGTAAATACCCACATAATTGTGTTTGAACCCTTTTAATAAATCCCACGAGCATAAAAACAGATTGGCTTAATCAACCCTAATAGTGAGAGGGTGTGAGATCCGTACCTCATTTTATAAAACTTATTTTAGTGCAGAACAAACGAGGAAGAAATTAGAGTAATCTTGGAATCCTAAATCAAGAAGAAGTGTGAACATTATTCATCAAACTCATCATTTACAATAAGAGATTCAGACCCTACCAACCCTTCAACGCAAGTGATTAAACTTGCTTTTAAGTTAATTGTAGATTCCAGTTAATATCATAATAGGTGTAATAAGAACACATGATTTTTGGTGGATTTGATATCGAAATTTGGGTTTCTTTGAATTTAGATTTAAAATTTGTAGAGGATTTGGAAATATGACTTGTTAACCTCCAATCTATGTGAGGTGGAGGGTTTTTAATTGGTAGGTTTAGTGTGAATCTTAAATGGTTTAATGAGGTAAATCTAAACAGAAATTGGGTATTTAGTTCATTAATGGGTATTTAGTTCATTAATGGGTCGTTCGAACAACTTGGGTCTGGTTCGAGCGACATGTTTTATCATTCGAACGATAGGGTTATTTCAGCCGCTATTTCTTCCTTCCCTTATATTGGAGGCTTTGGTTTAGTGGCTACAATTATGGGTGTTTTAAGAACCTTAATGGTATATTTAGGGTGATTGTCCCAAGGGAGAAATTAAGGTTTAAATTAGGTGATTTGAGAACCTTAGATTAATAAATGTGCAAGACTTACTGAAAAGATTTTTGAATAATAAATTATGATGATTTAATTTTTTTGACAAAGTGAGCAAATCTAGGTAAATTCGTTGAGTGACACTGAGGTAGTAAATTAATTAATGGGCGCTTAATTGAATTTGAGTGGGGTTATTGACTCAGTTATAATTTGGGCTAGGGCTGCGGATTTGGTCCCTGGTATAAAATCAGCCACATCTTGGCCTTTTAAAGCAGTTCTTAGTTCATAAACAAAGTCATACTCCCCCAACTCCACATCCCAATACATCAGTGTTCCAGATTTCTTCGGTTTGTGCAAAGCCTGACTTAATGGTATATCAGTGTAAATCACTATAGTGTGGGCTTGAAAGTATGGCTTCATTCATCTACTAGTTTCAATTAAAGTTAGTGCCAATTTCTCAAGTCTGGGATATCTTACTTGTAATTGTCGTAACGCTTTGCTGGTGTAATAAACTGACTTTTGAACTCCATTTTCCTCCCTGATCAAAGCCAAGATAACTGCAGACTCATATACTGCCAGATATAGATACAACTCTTCTCTCATCACAGGTCGGGAAAGTAGTAGTGGTGCTCCCAGGTACTTCTTCAACTCCAAAAATTCCTTTTATCATCATCATTCCATTCAAATATTTTTCTGAGTACCTTGAATAATGGAAATCATTTGTCTATTGATCTTGACACAAACCTGTTGAGTGTTCCTACAAGCCCGGTTAGTCTTTGAACATCTTTTTTATAGGTCGGGGAGTACATTTTGACCAGAGCTTTAATCTTATCAGTATTGACTTTAATTACTCTTTGATTCACTATATACATGAGGAACATTCACTCTTGCATTCAAAAGATGCATTTGGTGGGGTTTAACTTCATTTGGTGCTTTTTCAATTGATCAAACGTCTGTCTGAGGTCGACAATATGATCAGTAACTTTTTTTCTTTTAGTGAGCATATCATCAACATACACCACCATATTCTTTCTTATCTTCTCCTCAAGTACTTTGTTCACCAGCCTCTGATAAGTAGTACGTGTATTTTTCAAACCAAACTTCATAACATTAACCAGTTGATCAATTTGTGGTAAAGGAAAGTGATCCTTCGGGCACACTTTGTTCAATTCAGTAAAATCCACACACATCTTTCACTCGTTCTTCTTCTTTTTGACCATAACTACATAAACCAACCAATCAAGGTACTTTACATCTTTAATAAAAAAAACTTTTTGAATATTCTCCACTTCTTGCTGTATAGCCTGGTTCTTCTTCGTGCTGAAAAATCTTCTTCGTTGCTTCACAAGTTTAACTTCCCTATTGACATTAAGTTTATGACACATAAAGTTTGGATATATGTCTGGCATATCTTCATGACCCCAAACGAATACATGTTTTTTTTGGCTTAAGAAAGCTGTCAACTCCAGCTTAAGAATTGGTTCGAACAATGCTCCTTTTTTAGTTGTTCCTTCTGGATCATTATCATCTAGAATAATGCTTTCTGTTACCTCCATCACTTGACCATTTACAAGTTCAAATTCAGACTTGTTGTTTGGTTCAGTTGTATCCACATGATAAGTAGTTAGTTTTTGTTTGGCCTCCAATATATCTCCTTCCTCGGTAGAGGAATAGTAACACTCCCGAGCTACTTTTTGGTCTCCTTTCACTACTCCTACGTCAAATTTGGTCTAGAATTTCAGGCTTTGATGAAAAGTTGAGGGTACAACCTCAAACTTTTTCAGACCCACCCTCCCCATGATCATATTATAAGTAGAATGACCATTTTTGTCCATTACAAAAAATATTACCTTCTCTGACCTGCTCGCCGACCAAGTGCCGATCAACACATCCAGCTTGATAGTTCCCAGTGGAACACCTTTTTATCTGAGAATCCAATGAGTGGCCTATGATTGGGCTTCAGTTAATTGAGCCTTAAACCCAAACTATCAAAACAAGGATAAAACATGATGTCTATCGAACTGCCATTGTCCAACAATGTTCTTGCCGCCAATACTTCTTTCATCCTGACTCTGATGACTAAAGGATCATCATGAGGATACAAAACACCTAATAAATCTTTTTTGGAAAATCCAATTATGATCTTATCCTTATTGACTTTTCTTGGTCGGTCCTCCTTGGTGAGGTTGATATGTTGAATATATGAACAAGCTTGAGCCTCATTGAGGTAAGCCTTCCTTTCAGCTGTGTGATCTCCTGCTCTAGAATCTCATCCTGTAATCATGTAACAATCAAATGATCCAAAACTGAGTGCGAATACCTCACGTTTCGATTGTCTAAGTTTCTAGGGATGGTCGGGATCATCTTCTGGATCATCACTGTCGTACCTCTTCTTGTCTTTCCTAGGTTTGACTGGCGATTTAGATCTCTATCGACCTCTTTCTCTATTTCTTTCTCCATTCTGCTTATCAAGAAATATGTCCAGGTTTCCTATTCGGATGAGTGCTTCTATCTCATTCTGGAGTGAAATGCATCGGTTGGTAGTTGACCATAATCTTTGTGAAATTCACAATACTTGGACTTATCCCTCTTATCAGCAGGCGACCTCAACTTTTCAGGCTAACTTAAATGATTGTTGTTCTTGATTTCCTCTAACACATGATGTATACCCACCATCAAAGTGTCATTGGTGAATTTTCTGAACTGATCAAGCCCTGCTTTTCCGTTCGAACTCCTATAATCATTATGATTTTTGTTATCTTTCTTATCTGACTTCCCTTTTTCTTTTACACCTGAATTCTTTTTAGCAGCCATAGCGTCCTCGGCGTTCATAATATTCGCTGCCTTGGCCATCAATTCTTTCATCGTCTCTGGTGGATCTTTTACCATAGTATAGTATAATTTATCAGGAAGAAAACCACTCATAAGAGCATTGATTGTTCTTTTTTCTTCATAATCAATCACTTACAGTTTCTCGTTGTTAAAGCGAATGATGTAATCCAAGGTACTTCTCCTTACTTCTGTCTTACACTAAGTAAATGAGCTACTCGCTTCACTGGTTTTTCTCTAAAGAAAAAATTACCAATGCAAAGCTCGACCAGTTATTGAAAATAAGAAATTTGCCATAAGGAAGGCTGTTTGAGCCGATTCAATGATTTGAGCATATCTAATGATTATTTCTAAAAACACCCTACATCTCATCTCATCTTATCAGGGACAACATAGATATAAACAACTGCTTGGTACTACTCTATATGGAGAACTGGATAGTTTTCCCATCATATTTGGGAGTGACTACTAGAGCTTTAAACTTAATCGGCGTATGGAAATTCACTATGGTTTGCACAAATGGGGACCCTTTAATAAAACTTTTTTAAAGGGTATTCTTATCTTTGGGCATTTCCCTGGAGTCCCAAATGATCGAAAGGAGAGGAACTATTTAGCCTTTCTAAGGCACTCAGTCTTTCTTGGATGAGAGATTGTCCATTAGTGGAATAAGTGACTATAAAAAAAGTGGTTGCTCGAGGTAGATATGAAGGATCCCTAGAAGTTCTGGAACGGTTGTGCCCAATACTCCTTGCTGTCCGGGGTGGCATATTCCTCTGATTATACTGTGCTGGCACTCCATCTTACAGAGTTTGGGCCAACTGTCATACAGTATCCTACATGGCCTCTTGATTCTTGGCCAGACTAGCCAAAATTCGTGTCAAATCATTATTGTTAGGAGGGGCAGAGGTATTAGGCGAAATAACCTCATTTCTCATGCTTGATTTTGGGATTTCAGCCATGGGTGATGAATGATGAATGAGTGAAAACGTTTAACAATACATTCCCACAGACGACACCAATCTGTTGATCCAAAAACCTAGATGAAGCCTAATTAATTGATCACATATAAATTAAGTAAGACAAAAAATAAAACACGAAAACTTTTTAAAGTGGTTCGGCTCAATGGAATAACTTACGTCCACAATTATGTATTGATCTCCTTGAATTATTTTTCGATCCTTTTCAATGTGGGTGATACCATGTATTTATAGCCCAAAAGGGGGGTCTTCATCGTTGTCATGTGAAAGGATGGAATGCCTTTACTTGGTAGACATTTTGATCAACACATAATATGGATTAATTATATGAACGATGTCGCTTCACATGCAATATAGGCTGTAGGACTACTGGCACTTGGTTGGCTGTAAAAAATGACTTCTCGGCTGTTGGTCGGGCCTCACAGTTGGTTGAGTAACTATGTTGGTCAGACTTCCTTATTGGTCATGGAATTATGTTGGTAGGGCTTCCTTGTTGGTCGGGATTTTCTATCATGCTAACTTGGAGTTGTGCCACATAGGATGACACATGCTGGTTTGTAATGGGTCCATCTGGGATGGTAAATTTTGGTATCAAAAGTCACTATCACTCGCAATGATGTAATTTGATTATTACTATTCAATTGGTGATTATTTACCATAAATATTAACAATTACCTCTCCTGATTAATATTTAAATAAACCCATAATAATTAATTCAATTAAATTATGACACACTAGTAATTTAAATTAGCCAAATTAATTAAATATATACTTCTAAAAAAATATGTGGTGTTACAGAAATTTGAACATTATATATAAAACAACTTAATTGAAAGTATAATGGTCATGCTCCTTTTCAAAAGTACTCTAAAAATTTATACTCGAATTCTGGTAATTGTTTATTAGATATAATGTATGACAATTCATAAACCTTTTGGATCCTAGAAATTTAAAGTCTACTGTCAGATGACCCTAAACCCACCACATGTAAATTCATAAACCTTTTGGATCAAAAGATCATAAATTCCATTAAAATTTCTGAACTTTGGACATCTATATAAACCTCTCAATTGTAATTATATGAATCAATCAATGTCTCATTCAGATTAAATGATAAAATTTTACACAAAACCATTAATTGGAGTTACAATTTTCGAAGATTAATATTCATCTTTAAGATATTAATGAGTCAATCCTTAAGATAAATATTTTTGGAGACCTAACTCATTTCCTCGTGACTTTGACATCATCAATAAGTCAAAATCATATCAAGCCATAAGATCACAATTAATCCCAATGTACACGAAATGTTAAAAAAAGATCAAAGGCGATAGTTTGAAAAAAAAATCCCAAGTAATTATAAGAACCTCCTAATATTATAAAATAATTTACCTTGAAAAATGGAAACTTGTTTTCGCATTTTAATAGCAATGTGAAGATTGGTTATGCAGATATCTCCAATAACAAATGCCTATTGAATGGTACTCTTATTTTTATTAAATTGAATATCTTTATGTTATTTTTTGAGGGCTTTAAACTAACAAAAAATATTTAACATGAATTAATTGAGAAAATTCACAAGGATATTTTTTTAAATTTTCACATAGTGTAGCTTTCTTTCCGCTTGTTCATTCTTTTTAGATTAGATCCATAGTCTCCAAATTCAGTAGTGAGGACCTATGAAGCAATGCTAATGTTAATATTTAAATGCAACACTAGTTAAAACTTGTATTAGGATTTAAAAAAACTGACATATGTTAGTATTTAAATGCATTGTTAAAGAGAAAACAGAAGTAGCTGTTTGTTTTGGTGTAGAGGTGGTATTTATACTGTGAAGATACAGGTTACCAAATGCCAATTCACGACTCTAATTGAGACATATGTCTTGTCACTTTAAACATATGGCTACGATAAAATATTCTCTTTCATCCTTTTAGTGAATGAAGACAAACGACCGTGTATAACAACTTCATTTTTTTATAAAAAATTAAATTATAGAAAACAAGCATATCCACTGTGTTTGCCTTCGGAATTTTCAAATGTCATCAGGATTGGATGAATGTTACCACAACTCCGGAAGTGGTATTTACTGTGAGGTTGGAGGTTACAAAATGCCAACTCCATTCCGGGATAATATAGTACATAGAAGGGCAATTCAATATTCACATTTAAAAAATAAATAAACAAAATTCTAGTGTTTGCCCCCATTTATTTTTGTAAACTAATTTAATTTTCAAAAATTGGCCTTTTACCTTTGACCTTCTATTTTTCAAAGATTCACATCGTATTACTCATAAGCAACAATTCAATGTTTTAACATTAATAATGCCCCTTTTTAATGCATAATAACGTAATTTGGGTTTTGTATCGGAGTATAACAAGGCCAAAGCCAGAATAAGTCAAAATTATATTTTAGACTTATTTCTCTCTTTGTGTGTGAATCCACAACTTAGAGAATATTAAAAAAATTATGAAATTAAGAACCATTATTTAAATTTGAAAATTATGGTTTTCAACAGTTATGTAAATATATTTTTTAAACAATTCATATGTTTTTCTAATTTTACATTAAATCTTTGGAGAACTCTAAAAATTTGAAAATGATTGTTGTGGAAAACTATTAAAATTACAAATTTTAATATGGTCCAAATTTTGAAATATATTTGATTTCAAATTTCCTTCATGTTTCAGAATAAAAAAATGGAGTATAATACAAGCATATGTTTCTTCCTGCCATATACGAGCACTATACCTTTGATGTAATCTAAAGAGGCTAATTTGCTTTGGGTGCCCTTTGTTCTTATTTAACACTGTTTGGGCGAGTAAGTTCTTACTATTAATGGTATGGTTCCATTTCTAATAGAATTTTTTTACAAATTTAAATTGATTGTTGATCTCTCTCTCTCTCTCTCTCTCTCTCTCTCTCTCTCTCTCTCTCTCTCTCTCTCTCTCTCTCTCTCTCTCTCTCTCTCTCTGTATGTGTGTGTCTATATATATATATATATATATATATATATATATATATATATATATATTCACTTATAAAATGGTACACACCATATTAAGTCTTAATATGAGACTATCCACATGCCACCCATTATAACACTATTAATTTTTTTATACTAGCATGCATGCCACGAGATGCGTGATCGAATTTAGCATTTTTTTGTTATTATGTCGTTTTCACAAAATATATTTCACGAAAAAATGAAGATAGAATTTTACATTAATATTAAAATTTATTTGATGTGACATATTTTATAAAAAAAAAGTACACAAATTGTTCAATAAGAATTCGAAAAAAAATTTGAAGTGTCAGGGTATTGGTAATTGTAACACATGTATACAAAAGATCAAAATAACCAACCAAAAAATATAATAACTCTGTAGTTGTATCTATACAATTTTTTCGGCGTTTACCATTTTAAATAGATTGACTTAGTGTGCTGAAGTTTGTGTATGAAATAAATAAATATAACAAACAAAACAAAAATAACTTTTCCCACCCATAATTATTCGATATTTGAAATCTTGGCGAAGAAAAAAATACAATTTTTTTTTTTAAATTACCCTTTAATTGTAGCAAAGATTGACAAATACAATTGTTGTTGGAACCCGTTAACCCAAAGCACTGCTAAGTTGAATAATTCACCACGCAACAACACTCAATTAAAATCCTAATAACCCATTTGATATAAAGATCAATTCAATTTCAAATCTTGCCTGTGTAATAAGAAACCCACATTTCATAACTTTGCATATTATTGAAAAAAGATTTAAAAAATCTTGAACAATATAGATAAAATATTTTTGAAGTTTTACTAATATTGAATAAAATATTTGAAAACAACAAAATGCAAAAAAAAAAAATCTACCCGAGCTTCATTAAAAAAAACAAAGAAAAAACATCCCCGCCACACACAAAAAAAAAATCCAATAGTAAAACTTTCAAAACGACGCCAAATTGCCCCTTAACATGAACTACGATAACTTTTTGCATAAAAATGCTTCAGGTGTCATCCACATGAAGATACTTTTGTCCAAATCAGTATAAAAGTTAAGAATAAAATAAAAACAACAAAAGTAATAGTTTAAAAAATATTTTAGAATCTAAAAACTATAGAAAGATATTTAAAACTTTTGAAAATTAGAGAAGATATTTTAAAATTTGGGACATATACCAAATAGTGTCGCAAATATTTTTTAATACACATTTCGTCCAAGGTTTTTTGTTTTGTTCCAAAAAGTTCCTCACCACATAAAGCCACTCAATGGGCGCTTGGAAGACTTTTTTGAACAAAAAAAAATGGTTCGGACTCAATTGTAACAACCCGCCTAATAAGATACCGGACGATCACTCCAATATTAAATTAAAACAGGAGTTTCATATGGATCATTTTTAGCATCACTGTCGAAAATCCAATTAATTACTAATATCCTATTAGGTGGCCGTTAAAAACTTTTATCTAACTACTCTTTTTAGCGCACAAATTAAAACATTCACAATTAAATGCGTAATGAACTGAAATGGAAAAGAAAGGAACTAAAATAACCGAACACTCGGTCCAAAATAATACAACCATATCGAATGCTGTACTGAAAGAATAAATAAATGCAATTGAGCCTTTGGCTCGAGTGCTTATACAATATCTCCTATCTAGAGTACAAGGAAAGAAACGTCTACCGATAACCTGCAAGCATCCACAGCTGCTGCAGCAGACGTCTGACTCGAAAGAGTTTCCATCCAGGCGTCCCTGTGTCTGGACACCTATATATATACAATATAGAGAAAGAAAGGAGAGTAGACAAACGGGTCAGGGCCCGAATGTTTAGAAAATATTTTGCAAGTGCATAAATGCTTTATTTAGAAAAATAGTTTTATCTCATATTTAAATTGGTATCGCACTCTCGTGAGATACCCCTCACCTCTCCTCTAACAGTGCACACCTAGCGCAGCCCTTAAACTTTCTAGTCAAGCTACCCTGCTAAACTAATCTAATACCCAACCACTATCTAACCTAGATAGTCAAACAAATGTACTAAGGGCCAAACTTCACTTTAATCTCGACGCTATGCCATGTTCGTGCGTGGGGTGTCTCGCGAAGCGAAATTCAAACAAGGAACCCCCCCGATACACTACTATGCAGCAAGGTCGATCTTTGAGATCCGCCAGTCCCTCAGTACAGAAAGATATATAATATATATATCATAACATATAATAATATAAGAGCACTAAGGATTAAACTTCTCCCCAGTCTCAACACAGTGCCATATTCGTGCGTGGGGTGTCTCGCAAAGCGAAATCCAAACAAGGAACCCCCCCGATACACTACTATGCGGCACGGTCGATCGTCGGGATTCATTAGACCCTCGGCACCCAATTTACACATATACATAGATCTATAATATACTTCCGGATAATATAAATATCCCCCGGACTGAGGATTACTTGATACATAAAGTATTTATAAATACTTATCCTTTTTATTTCAAAAACTTCCATTTCCCTTCTCATATCCCGGAAATGTATTTAAAACCCAATCCATTATCATGAATTGCTTTAATAAATCATATACCTTTTAAAAGCCAGTTTTATTATCATAAAAATGCTTTTGCTTATCAAAATATCCCATTTCCCTTTTTATACTCAGGAAATGTATTCAAAGACATTTTCATTATCATAAAAATGCTTTGATCAAAACATATGCTTCCACATCCCTTCTTCCATCCGGGAAGTGTTACCGAAGCCAATTTATATATAACCCATTTCCCTTCCTATATCCAGGAAATGTAATTAAAGCAAATCCATTATTATGAACTGCTTTAATAAACGCGTTCTAAGACCGCACGTCCGGATTTCTCCACTGTGTGCGCCCCTAAATGGCTATCATCTTCCAGGGCCTCCAAGACAACCTGGGATCCTATATCGAAACACGTCGGGAAGCGGCCATGAGCCTGCGTGGTAGCCAAGACCACACCCGGAATCTCCCTACCCCCGCAGAAAATATACAACCATAAGCGCTCCCATGGCCTAGGACTATATCCACCCTGCATCATTAGCCAGGGGGCTTCACCATACGAACGCAACTTCCCTTATGATAGCGATTTAGAGAGGTGTGTAATCCATATTTTATTAATTATGAAAAACATTTATTTTTCCATTTTGAAAATATTCATTTATGTGTTTTCAAAATCATTCCCATCATCATATATATACCTAAAACACACAGTATATACATATCCTATATATTCTTCCTAGAATATATATATAAACGGCCTTAGTGGCCTATAGCATCTAACGATGATAATAATCCCAAAGATTCCCTCCGAGAATCATAATCATGCATTGATAGTTGCATGATTCTAAATCCAAAGTATTTCTTACTTTGTTCAATACTAATTACCTCAATCATCTCTTAAAGGTTTATTTATCCTCAAAACTCTTATTTAGGAATCCCCATAAAAATCCCAAATGGTAATTCAACTCCCCATATTCTTAAAGGGAGAAAACTTAGAAATTCTGACCAAAGCGAATCGATTCGCCCCTTTAGCGAATCGATTCGGGTGGGCGAATCGATTCGGTTCCCAATCCGAATCGATTCGGAAAGTATTCTGCAAACAGGTCTGTAAATGGCGAATCGATTTGGTCTGTACCCGAATCGATTCGGCCCATTGCAGAAACCCAATTCCCCTTAGGCGAATCGATTCGGCCTGTACCCGAATCGATTCGGCCTGTTCGAGGGTCACAGTTTGGGCGATTTCTCAAACTCCAAAATACCCAAAAATCAATCCAAATTCATTTTCATGGTTTCTACTCTACACCAAAAATCATCCCAAACATCTACACAATAATTTCTAGCCTTTATTTTTCCAATTTCCGATTTGATTTCCGAGTTGGTACTTTTAACCCGGAGCTGTCATCTTGTAAAAATCATATAAAATCGTAGAAAAATCAGAAAAATACGCGGTCGGTGCCCACGCGACCGTATCGAAAAGATCTACAACTTTCGTGTTTTGGCCGAAAGCTAAATCAATTCTTTTCCTGGCCAAAAAGGCCCCTAAGGTGACGGGTTTACTATTCATCGTTTCTTCCGAGACGATTTCCTCCATTAAAGCTTCTCCCAATCTTTTGTCGCCTCACCCAACGTCCTACAACCTCAACCAACTACAAATACACTTATAACACGGGTTCTAAACATCCTAGAACCCGGAATCACCAATTAATTTGGATTAAAACCCTAGTTCCACAAAATTGAAATATTATTGGGGTTTAATTGTTTTAACTCCCAAAAACCCGTTTTATCCACGATAACCCACCCCAAAACCATTAGGGTTTGTTTATATCAAACTACGGTATGAGATATTTATGCAAAAAGATAAATAAAGCAAGTAAACACTTGCCTCGTGGATAAAATCCGACGACCCCGAGTCGAATCCCGCGGAGTTTGGCCGGAGTTCCTCCCTTTTCTCCTCCTTTCTCCTTTCTCTCTCTCTTCTCTCTCTTTCCTTTCTTTCTTTCTTCTTTTCTTTCCCTCTCTCCCTCTTTATATAAGAGAAAAGGGTTTTAAACCCTTAAAACCCAAAAACGACTCGTTTACCCAATTACGAGTTACTTTTACCTCTAAAAATATCCGAAACTCATTTCGACAATCGGACACTCTTTTCCGACTATCTCGGACATTCCGAGAATTATGGCGCAGTCCAAATTCCCATCCGAGGTATTTGACCGCAAATCACTATTCCAACCCAAAATAAATAAATGCGGGTTTTCTACTAAAAATCTTACCTCTTTTGTCGCAATACTCCACGGCGACATATAATTAAATTATTTCGACCTATATAGTCCCAAAATAATTTATAACATCCTTCGAAAATAATTAAATCCTCGAAAATCCCAAAAATCACTATTCCGAGAAATTCTCCAAATTGTCAATTTATATTTAATTAGGGAATTTAATTGTCTCTAAAAAGGACGGTTGTTACATCAATGTGTGTTAAAAAATATTTGAGGGACTTTTTGATAATTGATCGTTAAAATTTTGGAAATCATGAACACAAATATGACCTAATATAAAAAATAATTAAAAATTAAAAAATATTATATTTTCATAGAATTTAGAAAATAATTTAAAAATATTTCAAAATTTATAGATACGAAAACTTATAAAAAGGTTGACGGGTAATCTTAAAAACTTCTTAAAATCTTGAAAAATAGAAAAAAAATATTGAAAAATTCTTTTAAAAAATTTGGGAATAATATAAAATTATTTTGAAATTTGAAAATTACAAACAATTATGTACAAAAATATGGTAACTACTGAATTATTTTTAATAAGTTATGGAAATAATAAAAAAAACGTTTAGTAAGGTTGCATATCATTGAACAAAGATTTTAAAAATCTGGAACACAATAGGAAAAATATTTTATAAATCTTACTATTATTATATAAAACATTTGAAAATACTAAAATGCAAAAAATAAATTCCACCCAATAAAAGTTCTAACCTTGATTAAAAAAAACAATAAAAAAAGATTTAAAATATGTGGAAAAATAATGGAAAAATATTTTAGAAATCTTACTAATACTGAATAAATCAATTGAAAATAGTAAAATGTAAAATACAAATTCCAACCAAAAAAAGTTCTAACCTCGATTAAAAAACCACATAAAAACATCGTTTCACGGGTTATGTATGTTGTGTGAAAGACCAAAAATGTCTCTAAAATATGAGAGAATGAAATTTTGAACGAAATATATGGTTCACGG
The DNA here is from genome assembly GCA_949130495.1 of Sambucus nigra. Lineage (NCBI taxonomy): Eukaryota > Viridiplantae > Streptophyta > Magnoliopsida > Dipsacales > Adoxaceae > Sambucus > Sambucus nigra. The sequence continues at coordinate 31,789,282 of OX422218.1, read as the reverse complement.
GTTATATTAGAAAACATCTACTTGGAACAGTTTGATGAATTCTAAACATTCCTCTTTTCTTTTCTATTCCAAACAAAGAAGAAAAAATGGATGGTAAATTACCTTGGGCATGGAGAGCGGCATCTGACTCCTCAAGGAGGAGTCCATCTATTTCAGGAGGATGTATAAAAATGATTTGAGTTATGCAATGGCTTTGAGAGTCCTTTTGTAGACAGATATATAATCGAAAAAAAGTGATGCAATTGAATGTAAAGATATGCATTCCTCTTGTGACAATTCACCTTCTCAAATAGTTTAATGATCATGGCTATTCAGTTTTTCAAGGTAATTTAGTGACGTGGGTCATGACTAATGAGCATTAAATCCTTCTTAACGTATAAGCTTTCAAGTATCATTAATAGTGCGTCCACATGTCATAGCAAAAGAAGAAGACACAATGCCAGGCTATAGTTTTATATATTACTATAGATTTCCACGAGGTCTCCTCAAATTCTCTGCACTACCATTCATAGCAATCTTCGTCTATATGAATTATGACTTCATGTTACACACCCAAACAACTAATTGGTCTCTTCACTACACCCTCTTATCCCTTCAATTCCCCTTCTTTGTACTTTCTCTCTTAATTTTCACATATTTCATAAGTCCTTTCACTTATCCATCTATCTCTATATCTACCTTAGATCACTGTTACGACACATGAATTTCTGGACTTCTTGGAGCAGATACACTCAGCTAGTTAATTCGAGAGTTTATTAGTTGGGCTTAATTTCTATTTCTTTGATTTAACTCATCTTATTTGTATACTTACTGTATACGGATTCGCACCCAAAGCGATGCTTGTTTTTTTATACAATCATTTATTTATATATAAAAAAAAATATTTACCCTAGCCTTAACATTTTTTTGTTGAAATAGAAAAAAACCATAGCTGACATATTGTTTGCCCCGTCAAAAAGATGGTAATTTAATAATGATTATTTTTCATGATGACATGCCTGGTTTGCATGTTCTAAGAAATGAAAAATGGATCGCGGTTTGTCCCATTCGTAAAACCTTTTACAATAACACCGGTGATCAACTGCAAGTATGGGTTTTTATATTCTTGCCTTTTAACATTTAGTTTATGAGATGCCCAAAAATATGTAGTCCAAGGTTAGTTTGAGATTTTTTTTTCCATGTTTGTATAAAGGTACTCAGCAATGATCGTTACAAGAGTGTGCTCCATCGAGCCGTTGTGAACTGCCACAAAGAACGAATATCTATTCAAACATTTAACTTGTGACACCCCGCCCAATTAAATATCGGGTGATTAGTCCATTATAAAATTTAAAATAGAATGTTTGGTTGGTTCATTCTTAGCATCACATTCGAAAACTTAAATTCAATTAATTACCGAACATTTAATTAAGCTAGGTCAAAACATTTTTCCAATTAAACTTTAAACCAATTAATTTCAAAATACAGAACATGTATTTATAAACCATACACAAGACTTAAATGCTTACTGAATCAAATACTGAATAGATAAGACTGGATAAAATCTTCCAGTTTACAATTAGAAACCAAACAATAATAAATACTCAAACCAACTGAGAAGAACTACAAAGTAAACTGAGCACAACTCTGCTAATGAGGATGGGCAACACATTCCTTAACTGAGATAACTGAACTAGGAACTAAATGAAATGAGAGAAGCATCTAATCCAAAATAACTGGCAACTTCCACAACAGTTGCAGCTCGGCAACCATCCAAGTATCTAGAACCGGGGTCCCTGTGGCTGGGCACCTGTACTAAAACATATATATATAGAAAAAGCGAAAAGAGATCCAAGAAATGGGTCAGAGCACGATGTGTAAAAATATTTGTTTTAGAAAGTATTGAAAACTGCATTAAAGCAAGTATTATATGCATATTAGTTCGAACTCTCACATGAGATTCTCACCTCTCGACTAATGTGCACGCCTAACGTACATCTAACCTCACCAAGCCATCTGACACACTTTTACTAGGAAAAGACTTATCCTACTAGATATCCCTCATAGTAGTATTCCGTATTTGATCTCAATGTTTATCATTTTAATTAAGTGTTAACACACTAAAGTCAAGTATTCACTATTTACGTTACCGAAGATTTCACTATCTTAATAATCTAATATGTTCCCATTTTAGATATACCAAAATCATACATATACATATATATATATATATATATATATATATATCACTATTATATATATGTATTAACCCAATCTTAATAACCTACAATTATCAACACAAGTATATCTAAATAACCATCATTTTTATATATATACTAATACAACACCCCAAGGCTATACATGTAGTGCATTGCATACTCTGCTATCATGCCCCGGTACCTCTCGTACTCAAATAAAGACTATCGGTTAAGAAGTCTCCCACGAACCATATATACAAAACACACATAATGGAGGGGAACGTAGCTCACATACCTATGGGTCACGCACATACCTACACTCCCTTAGTCAGCAACTTACCAACTCACAAGTAAGTCTTCACAGTCCTATGTTACCAGATACAAGTCAAAATTCCCTCAGGATAAGACTGTCTCTACATCACCTCCCGTGATAGCAAGCAGCTAGGTATGTCATACACATAATACTAGCAAGTAATAGGTATTCACACAACCCATCCAATCAAACAGTATACACAACCAAGGGTCATTTTTCTTACATAGTATTCTTATCACTAAATACTATCAACATATTTTAAGTTATGATATTCCCTCTCTCGTATATTTCTAAGGACAATTTGTCACCCGAAAATCCTTAATACATCATAAGAAATCCCAAACGTAATCACAAACTTTTATTCTTCTAAGTTCCATATTATTATAATTAATATCGTAAGTATTTATCACTTTATACTCTGGATGCATTTACAATTACGATTATCTCTCTCCTAATCTCCATGGTAATCTCACCTTCACGAATATTTGAATCAAAAAACGAAAACAATTCCCAATAATTCTGCAGTATTTTGGGTTTATCAAACACTACTTTTTCTCACTCAAATCAACCATTTACAAACATAGGGGAAAAATAGGTAATCTCTTAAAAATAAGAAGTCTCACTCGAACTAGAAGGGATTTCGCTCGAACAACTTCAGCTTGGCGCTCGAATGACTTCGCGCGGCATCCCTATCTCGCTCAAAGACTTCGCGCGACCTGGGCTATTTCGTCTTCAACCTTAGAAAACTTCATTTTTCACCATCTTTCAACCCAAAAACCTCTAAAATATCATCCCAATCTCCAATCATTTGTTCCCAAATCGAATCCTAGCATTTGTAAATGATTTCTAACAACTTAGAATCTTTAAATCATCCCTAATCATTCATATAATTCAAAATCCCCAAATTTTATTGTCAAGAACACTAGTTCTTAAATTAATATGCATAACTTCAAATTATACTGAGATTTGTTCATGAATATCATCCAAATTTCATAGGCATCATCCTATCTATATATGGTATTCAAATCCTTATCAAATCAGCCCTAATTTATGATATAGTTTGTAAGGACACAAATTTACAATTGAGTCCATATGTAGTTTTGCCTCAATTCCGGACAAAAACATTTATTCATAGGAAAGTATGTAATTATAATACTCTCAAGCCTATGAAGTGTTTGTTGAAGTCGTAGCGGCAAAGAATATAAAGCTTCATCAAATGTGCTGGTTTGCATGCCCCGTTTCTACGTCATCAACTAAGGTTCCATGCTCCCAAGGTATGAATGCAATTATATTTATATAGGAGCTTGGAACAAAGTTTATTGGGTGTTAGGTTTTATAAAAACTGCATTTTGTTTTAAGAAAGAAATTATATAAAACTTTAAATTAAGTTCATAAAGTTTTCAGGGCCAAAATCGAATTTTTCAATCATTCTGGTCGTTCGTTAGATATGTCGTTCGAACGAGTTTTTTTTTTTGTTCGAACCAGATGTCGTTCGAATGAACCTGCCAACGAGTCTAAACTGGTCTGTCGTTCGAAATGTCGTTCGAACGAACTTGTTCGTTCTAACGAGGTTTCCAACGAGATTCTAACTAGGTCCATACTGGTGTGTCGTTAGAAGTCTCGTTCGAACGAGAGTTCGTTCGAACGAAATGTCGTTCGAACGAGCTGTCAGGAGGGAACAATTTTTGGCAGTTTTTGGCAGTTTTTCACCCACTTCACCACTTGGTTTTTAACCAACTTTTTCAGACTTTAATATCTGCGGGAATCACTTTTGATAATCCATCTTTTTCATATCATACAAACTCATAGAGAGTGTTTTGAGAGCAAAACTAAAAAGAGAAAAAGATCATGTTTTGAGTGAGATTTTCAAAGAGAAATTTACCTATCACTCTAGTTTTACACCCATACTGTTTATCCAAGTTCATCTATATACATATCATTTGCTTGGAGTTTGGCACCGGTTTATCTCTTCCGTTTCAAAGAGAAGTTTTGGTTTGCTTCTACATCCATCAAAGAAGAAGACGTTTTGTTGTGATTCTACCCACTTGGAGAAAGGCTCCTTGCTCGGGTGACGGTGACCATAGAAAGCCCCATCGGTGGATTCCGAGATCGCGGTGGAGTTCCGAGGTTGTCAACTAGGAAGAGGTGTCTACGAGAAGAAGCATCGAGGCTTGAGAGGGATCGAGTCTGTCGTTGTAAGTCTATCTGTCTTGTAATTGTAATTTCGTATCTAGTGGACTTGTGGCTAGGGCCGTCCGAGGTTTTTTCCCGTCTTGGGGTTTTCCTCGTACATCGCGGCGTAGTGTGATATTGTTTATTTTATCTTGCTTCAATAACGTAGAATGCATGCTTAGAATAATTCAAGATAAAATTCGGTTTAAATCATCACACTCACTTTAATTTGGACTTAAATTAAATATTCGGTAATGTTGTTTAATTCAAGTCATTTGCTAAAATTTGATTTCGCCTAACTTGCTAATATTCATAAATATGACTTAGGCAAATTCTAGGACTTGGATTAACTTATTTTAATTTGTTTTGAAGAAATTAAAATTTGGCTTTGTTTATTTGTGAACCATCATTCAACGCTTCCGCATCATTTATTGAATTTATATAAAAGGAAATCACTTTATGTTTTCAAATTGGTATCAGAGCCAAAGCGATAAATTATTTCGTTAACGATCTTTTAAATAATTTTTGGCTAAAATGGATTTTTCCCCATTTTCAAAATTTCCTATTTTCGATGGTTGAAACTACGCGTATTGGAAAGCGCGAATGAGATCGGCACTAAAATCTATCGACGAAAGAGTTTGGATGTCTGTTGTTAACGGGTGGTCCCCACCAACTTATTTAGTTGAAAATGAACGTGTTATCAAACCCGCCGATAGATGGACTGAAAATGAGTTTAAACTTGCTAATTTCAATTCCCGTGGTTTAAATGCTTTGTTTAGCGCTGTCACACTGGATGAATTCCGACGTATTATGACGTGTGAAACCGCTAAAGAAGCTTGGGATATTTTACAATTAACTCATGAAGGAACTAGTGTCGTTAAAGCTTCAAAACTCCAAAACGTCACCACTCAATTTGAAACTATCAAAATGAATGAAAAAGAAACGTTTGATGAATTTTATGCTAGACTTTCTGATATTGTTAATTCATCTTTTAACTTGGGAGAGAAAATACCTGACGACCGTGTTGTAAAGAAAATTTTAAGGTCCCTACCCGATAGATTTATTCCAAAGGTGACCGTTTTAAATTCTTTACCCACTTTAGCCTCAACGAAATTAGAAGATCTTGTAGGTGATTTACAAACCTATGAACTAGATATGTTTACCTCTAAAACTGAAAAGAAAATTGAAAAGGGCGTTGCTTTAAAAGCCCGAAAAGAGGTCAAACAAGTAGTAGAGAGCGATAGTGATAGTGACTCGGAAGACATGGCTTTATTTGCTCGTAAAATTAGAAAATTTCTATAAATTTAACAAAGATAAATTTAAAAATGATTTTAAGAAATTTGATACTTCTAAACATGATAAAAGCGAGAAGATTTCTAAAGCCGAGAAGATCCCTAAACCTAGCAATGACAATTTAGATAGGGACGAGTCTGATAAGTGTTTTGGTTGTGAAGGTTATGGCCATGGGGCTTATGAGTGCCCCACTAAACTAAGGAAAGATGGTAAGTGACCCATTTCATATAATGCAACCCTTAGTGATAGTGATAAGGAAGAGAAGCCCGATTCCCCCACTAAGACAAATTTTGTGGCTTTTATGGCTTGTCATGTAAGTGATAGTGACAAGTCATCGATTGATGAAACGATAGCACATGCCACTTCCAAGGTCATTGTACATGATTCTCTTATGTTTGATGATAGTGAGAGTGAAGAAGAAAGTGAGAGTGAAAATGAAGAAGAGGTTAATGTGAGTGAACTTCAAAATGCTTATCAAGAACTTTATAAAGAATCTATTAAATTGAAACGAGCTAATTTGAAGTTAGAAGCTAGTTTAAGAGAGAGTGTCAAGGTCATTGATGAAAATGTTTTAATACAAGACCTTAGGACACAAGTGATGACTCTTCAAGAGAAGCTTGAATATGTAGAAGGCGAAAGAGATAGCCTTAGGGGTTTAATGGAATCCTTGAAAAAGGAGCTTCTTGCTTCTGAAGAGAGAAATGTTTTACTAGAATCTAACATTTTAGAACTGGAAATTAAATTAAAAGATTCTAGTAATGTCAAATTTGATTTGGAATGTCGTTCACAAAAACTAGATAAAATTTTAGGAACGGTCCAAATTAAAAATGACACCTGTGGTTTAGGCTTCAATACTTGTAATGAATTTACTCATAATGCCCAAACTAATGTTTTAGGAGAATATACTAGGAATACCTTTAAAGATCACTCCTTAAGTAAATCTTTTCGACATATTCTCTCTTGTACACATTGTGGTCGAAAAGGTCATCTTAGGAAATTTTGTTTTGATCTTAAATGAATTCCTAGAAAATCCCAACGCAATGCATCAAATGTTTTTAATATTCTTATACCCCAAGATAATCATTCTTCATTAAGTTGGGTTAGGAAATCCGACTTGGTTGACTTGCAAAATAGGGTTGTTGATTCTCATTTACTTTCGCATGCTTCCTCACTTGCTAAATCTAAAGGATGAATGTGTTAGTATTTGCATACTTTAGCTTTTGTACTTCATGCTATATTCACATGCTAAATGTATGCTTGTTTAGTCATTCTCTAGTCATAGCCTTATTTCATATCCCATGCTAGCAATTATGACTTGTTTATCTTTTTGTATTATATTTTGTGTTTGAAGTAACTGAAAAATATAAAAAGATGTTTTATTTATCATTTGTGTTTTATTTATTTCATTTAAGCTTAATGAAAAATACAAATGATTTTTGTTTGTCCTTTTGAGTAAATATTTATTTTTGATGAAAAACGTTAAAAACTCAAAAAGATTTTATTTTGTGTGTGTTTTAGTTTGACACACTTTATGTGGCATATATTTGTGTTTGAATCCCATATTTTACGCTCCCACCTGGCTAGAACTTTTGGTTTAGATTTTTAATCCTTAAAATGTTCTTTACCATGCTTTATATGGAGTAGTTGGATCTTGTGTTGTTTAAATGGATTCTATTTTTATATGCCTCTATTCACACATGCACGAGCTCTTTTGAAATCTTAATGTCACATGTTATATTTGAGCTTTTTGAGGTGTTCTCCTACCAATCTAGTCATCTACATATCTATGACTTAGGAGGACTAGTGCATGTCAAAATCTGTTGCATGTGAGATTTGTGTAAAAATGAAAACAAGATAAATAAAAATGTGCACGGGGAAGGGCTCCGAAAGGATAAATTAAATCCTTTGCGATTGTAAGCCACTGTTTATTGGATCTAAAAGAAATATGTGATCCAAAGGCCTAAAAACAGAATATTTGGCATTAAAAAGAAAACTATTGCCAAGGCCTATGCTTGTTTGATATATTCATTCAAAAGCAAAAGAATATATATGTTTATTGAGGGAGAATTGGATGGTATATCAACGGTTTTCACAATGTCCGTTTATCCTAGTTGTCTTTAATGTCATGACTCTATTTGGTTTGTAGAATCATCATCATGCTAGGCTTGTATGCATTGTGTATGTTTGTTCATTGAGTTCAATCTTCATATTGTCACATGAGGTTATATTTAAATGTGATAAAGTTTGCACTCAAATGAGAACTCCGTGAATGTTTATTAAGTGTTTGGGTCTAAATTTAATTGTTGCTAGTTCACACCCCTACACTTACGTTTCCATATGACACATTTTTGCCATACGAGTGTGCAAACTTATTGTATTTTGTGTCATGTGTGTGTTTATATCTATCTATATATGCAAGTACTTATTGGTATATTTATAGTATATATATATATATGATATTTGTTTGTCTTTGCCTTGCTTTTATTGCCCATATGCTTTAATGTCTTAACACTTTATGCTTCAACGTGTTTATTAGTTCTTTATCCTTTGCCTATTCCTGAACAAAAAGGGGGAGAACGATGATAGGGGGAGCAATGGTATCTAATCCTATTATCTAATCCTATTATTAGGAGGGGAGAATTAATTTAGGGGGAATAATTTAATTAATTGCATTTTATATTTTGATATTACTTATGCATTTGATGAGTTTGCTTAAGTGTGCAGGTATTCTACTAAAGCGGCATTGTTTAATGGCAAAGCGTTTGATCCTTGGGTTGAGTCAAGTTTGGGCGGGTTATGTTTTGAGTCTAGTGAGCTTAACGGCCCTTTAGGAATTTTGTTTGGTTTTTGTCCCGGAATAGCCAAAGGGGGAGATTTGTAAGGACACAAATTTCCAATTGAGTCCATATGTAGTTTTTGCTCAATTCCGGACAAAAAAATTTATTCATAGGAAAGTATGTAATTATAATACTCTCAAGCCTATGAAGTGTTTGTTGAAGTCGTAGCGGCAAAGAATATAAAGCTTCATCAAATGTGCCGGTTTGCGTGCCTCGTTTCTACGTCATCAACTAAGGTTCCATGCTCCCAAGGTATGAATGCAATTATATTTATATAGGAGCTTGCAACAAAGTTTATTGGGTGTTAGGTTTTATAAAAATTGCGTTTTGTTTTAAGAAAGAAATTATATAAAACTTTAAATTATGTTCATAAAGCTTTCTGGGCCAAAATCGAATTTTTCAATCTTTCTGGTCGTTCGTTAGATATGTCGTTCGAACGAGTTTTTTTTTCATTCGAACCAGATGTCCTTCGAATTAACCTGCCAACGAGTCTAAACTGGTCTGTCGTTCGAAATGTCGTTCGAACGAACTTGTTCGTTCTAACGAGGTTTCCAACGAGATTCTAACGAAGTCCGTACTGGTGTGTCGTTAGAAGTCTCGTTCGAACGAGAGTTCGTTCGAACGAAATGTTGTTCGAACCAGCTGTCAGGCGGGAACAGTTTTTGGCAGTTTTTCACCCACTTCCCCACTTGGTTTTTAACCAACTTTTTCAGACTTTAATATATGCAGGAATCACTTTTGATAATCCAAAATTTTCATATCATACAAACTCATAGAGAGTGTTTTGAGAGAAAAACTAAAAAGAGAAAAAGATCATATTTTGAGTGAGATTTTCAAAGAGAAATATACCTATCACTCTAGTTTTACACCCATACTGTTTATCCAAGTTCATCTATGTACATATCATTTGCTTGGAGTTTGGCACCGGTTTATCTCTTCCGTTTCAAAGAGAAGTTTTGGTTTGCTGCTACATCCATCAAAGAAGAAGACGTTTTGTTGTGATTCTACCCACTTGGAGAAAGGCTCCTTGATCGGGTGACGGTGACCATAGAAAGCCCCATTGGTGGATTCCGAGATCGCGGTGGAGTTCCGAGGTTGTCAACTAGGAAGAGGTGTCTACGAGAAGAAGCATTGAGGCTTGAGAGGGATCGAGTCAGTCGTTGTAAGTCTATCTGTCTTGTAATTGTAATTTCGTATCTAGTGGACTTGTGGCAAGGGCCGTCCGACGTTTTTTCCCGTCTTGGGTTTTTCCTCGTACATCGCGGTGTAGTGTGATATTGTTTATTTTATCTTGCTCCAATAACGTAGAATGCATGCTTAGAATAATTCAAGATAAAATTCGGTTTAAATCATCACACTCACTTTAATTTGGACTTAAATTAAATATTCGGTAATGTTGTTTAATTCAAGTCATTAGCTAAAATTTGATTTCGCCTAACTTGCTAATATTCATAAATATGACTTAGGCAAATTCTAGGACTTGGATTAACTTATTTTAATTTGTTTTGGAGAAATTAAAATTTGGCTTTGTTTATTTGTGAACCATCATTCAACGCTTCCGCATCATTTATTGAATTTATATAAAAGGAAATTACTTTATGTTTTCAAATTGGTATCAGAGCCAAAGCGATAAATTATTTCGTTAACGATCTTTTAAATAATTTTTGGCTAAAATGGATTTTTCCCCATTTTCAAAATTTCCTATTTTCGATGGTTCAAACTACGCGTATTGGAAAGCGCGAATGAGATCGGCACTAAAATCTATCGACGAAAGAGTTTGGATGTCTGTTGTTAACGGGTGGTCCCCACCAACTTATTTAGTCGAAAATGAACGTGTTATCAAACCCGCCGATAGATGGACTGAAAATGAGTTTAAACTTGCTAATTTCAATTCCCGTGGTTTAAATGCTTTGTTTAGCACTGTCACACCGGATGAATTCCGACGTATTATGACGTGTGAAACCGCTAAAGAAGCTTGGGATATTTTACAATTAACTCATGAAGGAACTAGTGTCGTTAAATCTTCAAAACTCCAAAACCTCACCACTCAATTTGAAACTATCAAAATGAATGAAAAAGAAACGTTTGATGAATTTTATGCTAGACTTTCTGATATTGTTAATTCATCTTTTAACTTGGGAGAGAAAATACCTGACGACCGTGTTGTAAAGAAAATTTTAAGGTCCCTACCCGATATATTTATTCCAAAGGTGACCGTTTTAAATTCTTTACCCACTTTAGCCTCAACGAAATTAGAAGAGCTTGTAGGTGATTTACAAACCTATGAACTAGATATGTTTACCTCCAAAACGAAAAGAAAATTGAAAAGGGCGTTGCTTTAAAAGCCCGAAAAGAGGTCAAACAAGTAGTAGAGAGCGATAGTGATAGTGACTCGGAAGACATGGCTTTATTTGCTCGTAAATTTAGAAAATTTCTTAAATTTAACAAAGATAAATTTAAAAATGATTTTAAGAAATTTGATACTTCTAAACATGATAAAAGCGAGAAGATTTCTAAAGCCGAGAAGATCCCTAAACCTAGCAATGACAATTTAGATAGGGACGAGTCTGATAAGTGTTTTGGTTGTGAAGGTTATGGCCATAGGGCTTATGAGTGCCCCACTAAACTAAGGAAAGATGGTAAGCGACCCATTTCATATAATGCAACCCTTAGTGATAGTGATAAGGAAGAGAAGCCCGATTCCCCCACTAAGAAAAATTTTGTGGCTTTTATGGCTAGTCATGTGAGTGATAGTGACAACTCATCGATTGATGAAACGATAGCACATGCCACTTCCAAGGTCATTGTACATGATTCTATTATGTTTGATGATAGTGAGAGTGAAGAAGAAAGTGAGAGTGAAAATGAAGAAGAGGTTAATGTGAGTGAACTTCAAAATGCTTTTCAAGAACTTTATAAAGAATCTATTAAATTAAAAAGAGCTAATTTGAAGTTAGAAGCTAGTTTAAGAGAGAGTGTCAAGGTCATTGATGAAAATGTTTTAGTAGAAGACCTTAGGACACATGTGAGGACTCTTCAAGAGAAGCTAGAATATGTAGAAGGGGAAAGAGATAGCCTTAGGGGTTTAATGGAATCCTTGAAAAAGGAGCTTCTTGCTTTTGAATAGAGAAATGTTTTACTAGAATCTAACATTTTAGAATTGGAATTTAAATTAAAAGATTCTAGTAATGTCAAATTTGATTTGGAATGTCGTTCACAAAAACTAGACAAAATGTTAGGAACGGTCCAAATTAAAAATGACACATGTGGTTTAGGCTTCAATACTTGTAATGAATTTACTCACACTGCCCAAACCAATGTTTTAGGAGAATCTACTAGGAATACCTTTAAAGATCACTCCTTAAGTAAATCTTTTTGACATATTCTCTCTTGTACACATTGTGGTCGAGAAGGTCATCTTAGAAAATTTTGTTTTGATCTTAAACGAATTCCTAGAAAATCCCAACGCAATGCATCAAATGTTTTTAATATTCCTATACCCCAAGATAATCATTCTTCATTAATTTGGGTTAGGAAATCCGACTTGGTTGACTTGCAAAATAGGGTTGTTGATTCTCATTTACTTTCACATGCTTCCTCCCTTGCAAAATCTAAAGGATGAATGTGTTAGTATTTGCATACTTTAGCTTTTGTACTTCATGCTATATTCACATGCTAAATGTATACTTGTTTAGTCATTCTCTAGTCATAGCCTTATTTCATATCCCATGCTAGCGATTATGACTTGTTTATCTTTTTGTATTATATTTTGTGTTTGAAGTAACTGAAAAATACAAAAAGATGTTTTATTTATCATTTGTGTTTTATATATTTCATTTAAGCTTAATGAAAAATACAAATGATTTTTGTTTGTCCTTTTGAGTAAATATTTGTTTTTGATGAAAAATGTTAAAAACTCAAAAAGATTTTATTTTGTGTGTATTTTAGTTTGACACACTTTATGTGGTATATATTTGTGTTTGAATCCCATATTTTACGCTCCCACGTGGCTAGAACTTTTGGTTTAGATTTTCAATCCTTAAAATGTTCTTTACCATGCTTTATATGGAGTAGTTGGATCTTGTGTTGTTTAAATGGTTTCTATTTTTATATGCCTCTATTCACACATGCACGAGCTCTTTTGAAATCTTAATGTCACATGTTATATTTGAGATTTTTGAGGTGTTCTCCTACCAATCTAGTCATCTACATATCTGTGACCTAGGAGGACTACTGCATGTCAAAATCCGTTACATGTGAGATTTGTGTGAAAATGAAAACATGATAAATAAAAATGTGCACGGGGAAGGGCTCCGAATGGATAAATTAAATCCTTTGCGATTGTAAGCCACCGTTTATTGGATCTAAAAGAAATATGTGATCCAAAGGCCTAAAAACAGAATATTTGGCATTAAAAAGAAAACTATTACCAAGACCTATGTTTGTTTGATATATTCATTCAAAAGCAAAAGAATATATATGTTTATTGAGGGAGAATTGGATGGTATATCAACGGTTTGCACAATGTCCGTTTATCCTAGTTGTCTTTAATGTCATGACTCTATTCGGTTTGTAGAATCATCATCATGCTAGGCTTGTATGCATTGTGTATGTTTGTTCATTGAGTTCAATCTTCATATTCTCACATGAGGTTATATTTAAATGTGATAAAGTTTGCACTCAAATGAGAACTCTGTGAGTGTTTATTAAGTGTTTGGGTCTAAATTTAATTGTTGCTAGTTCACACCCCTACACTTACGTTTCCATATGACACATTTTTGCCATACGAGTGTGAAAACTTATTGTATTTTGTGTCATGTGTGTGTTTATATCTATCTATATATGCAAGTACTTATTGGTATATTTATAGTATATATATATATATATGCTATTTGTTTGTCTTTGCCTTGCTTTTATTGCCCATATGCTTTAATGTCTTAACACTTTAAGCTTCAACGTGTTTATTAGTTCTTTATCCTTTGCCTATTCCTGAACAAAAAGGTGGAGAATGATGATAGGGGGAGAAATGTTATCTAATCCTATTATTAGGAGGGGAGAATTAATTTAGGGGGAATAATTTAATTAATTGCATTTTATATTTTGATATTCCCTATGCATTTGATGAGTTTGCTTAAGTGTGCAGGTATTCTACTAAAGCGGCATTGTTTAATTGCAAAGCGTTTGATCCTTGGGTTGAGTCAAGTTTGGGTGGGTTATGTTTTGAGTCTAGTGAGCTTGACGGTCCTTTAGGATTTTTGTTTGGTTTTTGTCCCGGAATAGCCAAAGGGGGAGATTTGTAAGGACACAAATTTCCAATTGAGTCCATATGTAGTTTTGGCTCAATTCCGGACAAAAACATTTATTCATAGGAAAGTATGTAATTATAATACTCTCAAGCCTATGAAGTGTTTGTTGAAGTCGTAGCGGCAAAGAATATAAAGCTTCATCAAATGTGCCGGTTTGCGTGCCTCGTTTCTACGTCATCAACTAAGGTTCCATGATCCCAAGGTATGAATGCAATTATATTTATATAGGAGCTTGGAACAAAGTTTATTGGGTGTTAGGTTTTATAAAAACTACGTTTTGTTTTAAGAAAGAAATTATCTAAAACTTTAAATTAAGTTCACAAAGTTTTCTGGGCCAAAATCGAATTTTTCAATCTTTCTGGTCGTTCGTTAGATATGTCGTTCGAACGAGTTTTTTTTCGTTCGAACTAGATGTCGTTCGAACGAACCTGCCAACGAGTCTAAACTGGTCTGTCGTTCAAAATGTCGTTCGAACGAACTTGTTCGTTCTAACGAGGTTTCCAACGAGATTCTAACGAAGTCCATACTGGTGTGTCGTTAGAAGTCTCGTTCGAACGAGAGTTCGTTCGAACGAGCTGTCAGGCGGGAACAATTTTTGGCAGTTTTTCACCCACTTCCCCACTTGGTTTTTAACCAACTTTTTCAGACTTTAATATGTGCGGGAATCACTTTTGATAATCCATCTTTTTCATATCATACAAACTCATAGAGAGTGTTTTGAGAGCAAAACTAAAAAGAGAAAAATATCATGTTTTGAGTGAGATTTTCAAAGAGAAATTTACCTATCACTCTAGTTTTACACCCATACTGTTTATCCAAGTTTATCTATATACATATCATTTGCTTGGAGTTTGGCACCGGTTTATCTCTTCCGTTTCAAAGAGAAGTTTTGGTTTGCTTCTACATCCATCAAAGAAGAAGACGTTTTGTTGTGATTCTACCCACTTGGAGAAAGGCTCCTTGCTCGGATGACGGTGACCATAGAAAGCCCCATCGGTGGATTCCGAGATCGCGGTGGAGTTCCGAGGTTGTCAACTAGGAAGAGGTGTCTACGAGAAGAAGCATCGAGGCTTGAGAGGGATCGAGTCAGTCGTTGTAAGTCTATCTGTCTTGTAATTGTAATTCCGTATCTAGTGGACTTGTGGCTAGGGTCGTCCGAGGTTTTTTTCCCGTCTTGGGTTTTTCCTCGTACATCGCGGCGTAGTGTGATATTGTTTATTTTATCTTGCTTCAATAACGTAGAATGCATGCTTAGAATAATTCAAGATAAAATTCGATTTAAATCATCACACTCACTTTAATTTGGACTTAAATTAAATATTCGGTAATGTTGTTTAATTCAAGTCATTTGCTAAAATTTGATTTCGCCTAACTTGCTAATATTCATAAATATGACTTAGGCAAATTCTAGGACTTGGATTAACTTATTTTAATTTGTTTTGAACAAATTAAAATTTGGCTTTGTTTATTTGTGAACCATCATTCAACGCTTCCGCATCATTTATTGAATTTATATAAAAGGAAATTACTTTATGTTTTCATAGTTCTCCAATTTCACCAAAATTAACTTTCGTAATAAAGGTTTATTAACCTAGACTAACATGAACATAATTATCGCTAAAGAAAGCACGCAATAAACACTTGCCTCGATTTCGAAGGCCTGATTTGTTGATGTTGATGGTATGGGAGAGTTCCTCGCATTCCGATCTACACGATGGTGGTGGTGGTTGTGCAAGGTGGTGAACATAGCTTCTCCTCCTATGGAAGTTGCTCTCCCTCACCCACTGTGGCTCTATCTTGATTTTGGTTTAACCAAACCCTAATTTTCAGCAATTAGTTGGTATATTATTCCTCTAATTTTCATCCATTTAATTCTTACTAAACTCCAATTTACAAAACTACCCCTATCGGGTGCCGGCTTGGCCTAAAAATGTCCCAGAGTCCAAATATAATACCCGTTAGAGTTTTCGGACTGTTTCGACCCTTTCGAACTCAATGGCGGCCTCGAAGTGATCATACGAGTTACTTAAAAATAATTTACCTTTATATTCCACTTATATAGTCCTGACAAGACTCACACACGCGTTCCACCTAGATATATTAAGCTATCGTATTTCTCTATCACAACAAGTTATATAAAAATCGTCATTCCGTATTACATATTCTCAATATAATATTAATAATTACTAACTTCTCGTCATGCTAGTAAATATCCAATTTAAATCCGGATTAATAATTAATTCTCATATTTTAATTTAATTAATCCCACAATAATAATAAATCACGTAATTATTTATGTCTTCAAAAATACGGGGTATTACATACTTCCTCCCTAATAATGGAATTTCGTCCCGAAATTCAGAAAATAAGGCATTTATGGTAAGGAAAACTCTGGGTATTTACCTCACATCTCATGAATTTACGCAGTACCGCCCATACAGTACATTACCGAATACCCTTAATAATGAACACCTCACTGATTAATTACTCTTCACGCCTTACCATTTACGTTTCACCACTTAACTTATATATAGGTACTATCTGGCCTCCTACTACTGGCACTAGTAGGTTAATTGATCTTTAGATCTATACAAATTTGTGCTACCGACGATACATACTATAAATGTTAACCCATTTTTGCCATACTGCCTCCACAAAGGGCTATGGAACCTAAGTATGTACGCTACCGGCTCAAACTTAACAATAATAGGAAAAGATCCCACATCAGTCGGTACCAATTTTCTCATTCCAACATGCAACAATGCAACTTGCAACCATGTGTCCCTAAAATTCCTCTGGACCTAGTAGATTATTTTTCTCCCTTCTTCCCAATAAGCACCAGGATAAGAATGATTTCTATTTATACAGCGCGTCGAATGGAATTCTATCGATAATAAGTTGAGGGGAGTGGTCTTACACTAACTCCACGAGTGGAAGATATTACACCAAATCTTCCCCTAATTGGAAATACAACATACCTCGCATTGTGAAACTAAAACTTTCAGACTTACCGTCAGCCTACGAGTGTGTTAGGTCGAATATAATCACATCTTGATATTCAGAGCCCCCCAAAACTCCTCCCAATAATCGAGTCATAACTCTCTTGATTCTTTCGGACAAAACTCTATTTGTACCCCATATAATCTTACTATCCGAGGAATAACGGTTGGGGTTTACTGTTACACCTTACGATTTGTCCTAACTTGACATCACGTGAGCCACATTAATTATCCGACCCACTTTCACCCACATGGGGTCGTGATCCCATTGCGAAGTAATTAACTATGTAATTGTTCAAGGATTCACTCTCCCATTACTACCTAGGAATTACTATTGCTGAAGGAACTCCATTATTTTCTGATGGTCCACTTTCAATTGGAGCTCAGAAATGTCTTTCTTTTCTTAAGCCATCACTACTATGGCTTTATATCGACATGCATTTTATCTTTCTTATAACCACATCCATATCTATGGCTTAGGCGACAGTGTCATCGCTGCATGTGGTAAGTCCTTCCCCCTCTCTCTAAGTTTCAGATTCTTTTGAAACATATTCTCTCCATGTCCTATCAAGTAAGTCTTAACTTTTCTGAGTTAAACTTTATCGGATTCCTCCTATACCATACTCGTGGTAAATTCTGGGAATTAATGGTCCTAACTGCCCTAACCCATCAAATAGCTAAATCCCGAAGTCACACTCTTTTACATTCAGTTACCTCTTAAAATACGCGTTGTCTCACAATTATTCACTTAAGGAATAAAATTTATTATCCAAACATCTAGGGCTCCCATACACCTTATGCTTTGTGCATTGCAACACCACTGTACTAGACGTTTTATATAAATAACAAATGGTGCCCCACATACTTGGCATGACTATATGGTAAGTTCCTACTTAGTCACCCTACCTTTTCCACCTAATCATATCTTATGTTGTCCCACCGATCTTGTGTTGGTGTCAACGATTGATAACATTATAACATATTATTCTTATATGGATCTATCGGCCTCAATTTGTAATATAACCCTTATCTCGCGATTATAACTATGTATATGGGTAATCATTACGATACTAAATCCATGTACTAAAGGCAAACTTCTCCCACCTTTCAACGTTCGCTAAGTTTCATTCGTGAGATGTCTCGAAAGCGAAATCCAAACAAGGAACCCCCCGATACACTACTACCTAACGCTGCTGGTCGTTGGGATCCGTTAAGTCTTTAATCCACAACATATCACCCTGAATTCCCATCTACGAAAATAAAAGTCTACTCGTCCACTCTCATGTGACTATAGACAGTATACAGCGCAGAGATCTCACTATTACGAGTTATTAGCGCTATATAATTTACGAGTTGTAACTCTCCGCTCTATAATAATTCAACATACCCTGAATCACATCAGTAAAACATCCCTGCTCACCAGGATCAATATAGTAAGACAACATTCTCACTGAGGTCTACAATACAATACAACACAGGTGCAGGCTCAACCATCTTTCAGGTGATGCCTCGCCAAAACCATATATTTAAAATTTAAATTTTTAGTACAATAGTCTTATCACACAATTTACTACTGTTCAAACCCACGATAAATAGTAACCATGCAATCGAATCATAATATGCTCTATTATCATAATGCTCAAAGGAGAATAAATCGTTACATAATAGCATATACAAATTTCTCTTAGTGTCCACACTTGCTCCTCCACGTAGGTGGCACGAAAAATCTCCCTACCAAATTGTAGTCACCTACATAATAAGGCTGCTATCGTCAGCGTACCCACTAAACCGAATGTACACTCAAACCCTTAGTGTTAATTATTCACATATGTTGTGACACACCCACGTCAGTAGAACTCATCATTTGTTCACAAGGATAAAACAAAGCGTCATCAGTCTTGCATGATCATAGGGTACCCGCACACGCTTTTCGTGACCCATAATTATCTACAATCGTATACCTTTCGGATTCCACTAATTAGACTTTTCCATTCTTATTCCATTTTATGGCTTACCCGCCCAACATTGATATATTGGCCCCATACCTCTTCGCCTCAAATATGGCCTTACTGGCCTTCCCTTGATTTCCTGGGCCTCTTTGACCCCGAAATACGATATGCAACAGTTATTAAGGACTACACTGGTCCTGCCTACACCCACCACTCTCGGGTTATTAATTCATGGGTCCATTTCTCCTGATCCAATTTCTCTACTGGAAATTCTACTTCTCCAACAGGTATGGCTTACATGCACGATTTATTATTTCTGATACTATCAATTTCACTTCTCATATGAACACATTCCATACTGGTATCCCGTATCTCCACATACAGGGTAATTTCCTTTTCACTGGTCCTCCTGGACCTGTTGGGATGTCATTCTCTCGAACATGGTAGTCTTAACTCCTAGTTGCTATTTTCGTTGTTCCTTACGCGCTACAGGGCATATGGAACACATGATCGACCCGCTGGTTTTGACTGAAGACATCACCATTACGTTAAGATTTAATAATATCATTTAAATAGGTTTCCCCTCACTGGGTATAAGTTCTGGTGATATTTTACTAACACTATTTAATTCAACCTTGCCCTTCGGCTAGGTATCATAACTTGACTGGCTCCCTTTCTTCTGGGGTGTTGACATACTCTAGTAAACATATACTTTGATGATGTTGACACTATTCACCTTATTCACACCTCCATTCATGCTAGGGAATTCTACCCACATGTCCATTTTCAACTTACGAACCTTTTTTTTTCTTCCGTGACTTGTACTTCAGTCACGAAGTTAGCTTACCAAGTTAACTCATACTTTATGATCGGTCTCTACCCGACCTACTGGTGATAAGTTCTACATCTCTTCCATATTTCTGGCTGACCAAAAGATGATCAACTCGAACCCAATATCTCGGTGTGATTAACTATTTTTACTACTTGTTGTTTTTCTGAGCTAGAAAATTTCTTATAAATTTAAAATTTTGAGAGTCAATGCACTCTACTTTACATTATCGCCTTTGGATTAGCTTCTTCCATTGGCCCATCACGCTTAGATATTACTGTTGGTGACTTCTACCGCGATCACCATTCCCCGAATGCTTCACAACTCTTAATTATTTTCCTCCTCCTGCACTCCCGCTAACGGCCTTCGCTGGTCGTCCCCTGCTGCTCAGAGTACGGAGTCCAATCACTCTCGCATAGGAATTGACTTCACTAAACTAAATCACAGGAGAGAACAAATCGCATACACAGTGGAGTACAACAATCCTAGAATAAGGATCTACATCAAAGAATGTTAAGATCAAACGTAATAAGTTGTACAGATCCTCAACGACATTAGAACCTGATGGTCTGATACCATCTGTGACACCACGCCCAATTAAATATCAGGTGATCAGTCCTTTATAAAATTTAAAACCGAATGTTCGGTTGGCTCACTCTTAGCATCACTGTCGAAAACTTAAATCCAATTAATTACCTAACATTCAATTAAGCTAGTGTCAAAACATTTTTCCAATTAAACTTTAAACCAATTAATTTCAAAATTCGAAACATGTATTTATAAACCATACACAAGAATTAAATGCTAACTGAAACAAATACTGAATAGATAAGACTAGATTAAACCTTCCAGTTTACAATTACAAACCAAATCATAATAAATACTCAAACCAACTGAGAAGAACTACAATGTAAACTGAGCACAACTCTGCCAATGAGGATGGGCGACACATGCCCTAACTGAGATATTAGAAATAGGAACTGAATGAAATGAGAGAAGCATCTAATCCCAAATAACCCGTAACTTCCACAACAGCTACAGCTCGGCAAACCATTTAAGTATCTAGAACCGGTATCCCTGTGGCTGGGCACCTGTACTAATACATATATATATATAGCAAAATAGAAAAGAGATGCAAGAAAGGAGTCTGAGCCCGATGTGTAAAAATATTTATTTTAGCGAGTATTTAAAACAAAATTAAAGCAAGTATTATATGCATGTTAGTTATGTAAGGACATTTTTGTCCATGAGCATTTTATATGTCGTACGCCGTTACACCGTTGAGTAAATTCAAGCATCATACGCTCATCAACGGAATTAGAATATCAAAGGAAAAAAGGAATCAGGGAACAGACCGGACCGATCTGGCCCAGATAAAAGAACCGATTCGGTTCCTCCGGACCGATCCGCCTAAAGAGATCGGACCGATCCTACTGCTGAGGTGAGGCCAGTGTACCTCGGATCCATAGCGAACCTATGAAGCTAAAAAGCCGAACCGATCCGATGCCAACCGAATTGATCCGCCTTCAAAAAGGAACAGATCCAATGTCACCGGACCGATCCGCCTAAAGAGACCGGACCGATCCGACGAGGATAATTTCAAACAGATCGTGTTCAGATCATGTTCCGAATTTTAGGGCTCAAGTTCTCCTACTTAATCCCACTACGGGAAGTGGTTTTTCCAAGACATCTATACACGATATTCACAGTAGATAAAGCCCTAAGTATTCACCTATTGAGTACCAATACTCTAGGTATTTTGATTCACACAAAATCCATACATTTGTGAATCCTTTTGGTAACCCAGGAACGCAGTTTTGCAGTTCAACCCTTGTGGAGGAGACCGTTCTTCTTATCCATTGCAGCCCTACTGGAAAGGGATAATTCCAGCCGCGACTACAGAATCCGATACCTGAGGGTAATTCTTAGTCAACTTGTATTTTCATTGTAATCCGATTGTAAGCCGTTTTCCTACAAATTATAGTGAAAATAAATGGTTTTGCCCCTGAGGGGGATTTTTCCTTAATTGCATGTGTTTGAATGTTCTTACGTAGATTATCAATTTATTCAATCACATACTGCTGCATGTTTAGGGTTTGTTTGTGTTAAAAGGGTTTTATATATGATTTTATCATTTGAACGCGAGCACACACATTCTCAAATTGGTATCAGAGCGGGTTACTCTAAATTATCGAGTGATCTTGATTTTTAAAGTTTTTTTTCCTGATACAATTTGACTTCTCACATCTCAAATTGGTATCAGAGCAAGTTACGCTAATCTATCGCGTATTCCTTTTTCCGCAAAATTTTTCTAAGATATCAATTTTCTGAAAAAATTGATTTTTGAAAAAGTGCGTGTTCAAATGGAGAAATCATATTATAAAATGCCTATTTTTGACGGGACAAATTATGCTTATTGGAAAGCCCGTATGAGGTCGGCTTTAAAAGCCATTGATGAACGTGACATATCGAGTTTGAAGTGAGATAAACATATATACCATTTTATGAATAAACTCAATCTTTCAAAACTCCCCCATAATAAGATAATTCATTCTCCCCCTTTTTATGATGTCCCCAAATAGACAAATGAGAGAAATAAATCAAATAAGCAAGAGCGGGGTTCACATGGAAAATATCACACCATGAAGGAACACAAAGTAACCAAGTCAATGATAGCGTAAATGAAGTGGTGTGATCAAATTCGATAGGAAAATCAATGCATACAAACATGACATATGTGCACGATGAATATTGGATATTCCTAGCGAATGAACTCAAATGCTTCCTTTGGTGTAAACTAATGACAATATAAGATATTGACTCAATCAAATCAACAAATAAAAGCTCAAAATGATTTTCTCACCAATAACGTCCAAAATGATTTTATGATTTTTCAGGACTTTCAAGGAAGTGCAAACCCGTTTAAAGATTCTCCAACCAAACTCCCTCAGATATAATTTTGAATAGAGGCATTCTAAATTCTCAAACTTTGGAGAATTGATGGTGAAACCTAAATGGCCCATATTTGGCATGAATTGCTTTTTATCGCCTGTACATTTTTTCGGGCTCTTTTAACCTCTTAGGACCTCGGATATTAAAATTCCTCCATTTTTTAGGTCCTTTTTAACGGTGGCTTTTGTGCAAAGGATATATGATTACCTTTCGCATCCCCTCCCCGTTATACAAAAACACACAATCTCACCAAAACGGTTTTTACATGCATTCCAATCTTGTCAAGTTTTATCGGATATTGTACATTGTATAGACAGGATTGAGATGAAAACACGCAAGCCAACATGAGATAGATAAGTGCAATAATCAAATATAGCCGTGCATGTGTGCAATAAAGGATATAGGAGTCAAACATGTAGGAAGATATCACTAATTACATCTCAAAGTCTCCAACCAATGTAAAGCACATGGATGAAATGATGTAGCCTCTCAAATCTCTATCAAACAGTCACATGGAAATGTGGAATGAAGTTGTGACTTGGCTAACTTAAATGTTCATCCATAAAAGAAGCAAATGCAGAAAGCTTTTTGGATTTTTCAAAAATTTTATCAAAAAAAATCTTTTTGTGCTTTTTCTCAAAATTTTTCTTAAAGGAAAATCTTTTTGTATTTTTCAAAAGAAATATAAAAGCAACAAGAATAAAACAAAGCTGTACAACTAAGCAATGGTACATATAAAACAGACTAGCAATAGGAAGCATATGATATGAACATGAAGGAGCATCATATTCTAGACATAGACCAACCCCTCAGTCAACTGTACAAATCCCTAAAGATTTCCTAAGAATCTCAAATCTAAGGGCATCTAAAGGTTTCGTGAAAATATCGGCTAACTGACGGTCGGTGGGAACAAAACTCAGGGATACGACTTTCTCTTCAACTAACTGACGTATAAAGTGCTCACGTATCCTGATGTGTTTTGTGCGTGAATGCTGAACTGGATTGCGGGATATGTGTATCGCGCTCGTGTTATCATAGGAAATGGTCATGGTGTCCTGTGATATCCCATAATCCTCTAGAATTTGCTTCATCCACAAGAGTTGTGTGCAATAACTCCCGGCGGCTATGTACTCAGCCTCCGCAGTGGATAAAGAGATGGAATTTTGCTTCTTGCTCAGCCAGGAGACAAGAGCAGAACCAAAATAGAAACACCCACCAGAAGTGCTCCTACATCCATCTACATCCCCAGCCCAATCGGCATCTGAATAGGCGGACAGACGGTCATCGGTATCAAAGGAATACCAAATCCCGTATGAGAGAGTCCCACTTACGTATTTAATAATACATTTTAGAGCAAGTAAATGTGACTCTTTTGGGGATGCCTGATATCGCGCACAGACTCCAACACTAAAGGCGATGTCGGGACAACTGGCAGTCAAGTAGAGAAGACTACCTATCATACTCCGATATAAGGTTTGCTCTACGTCCTTGCCTGAAGTGTCCTTACTAAGCTTGGTAGTGGTACTCATAGGTGTACGGGCATGCTTAGCGGAGTCTAAACCAAATTTCTTCACTAGGTCTCTAGCATACTTGTATTGGGAGATGAACATCCCATCCTCTAGCTGACGAACCTGGAGACTAAGGAAGAATGTAAGCTCACCAACCATGCTTATTTCAAACTCACTTTTCATCTCCTCCTCAAAGTGATGAGCATGCTGGGAGCATGTGGATCCAAAGATTATGTCGTCCATATAGACCTGGGCAACCAAAATAGCACCGTCATCTCTTCTGACGAACAACGTCATATCTACTCCCCCTCTCTTGAAGCCACGAGTTAAGAGATAGGAAGTAAGCCTCTCGTACCAAGCACGGGGTGCTTGCTTCAAACGATACAAGGCTTTCCTAAGATAGTAGACGTGTTCTGGGTGCTGAGGGTCTTCAAACCCTTTTGGTTGTTCCACATAAACCTCCTCCTGTATAATGCCATTCAAAAAGGCACTCTTGACATCCATCTGATACACCTTGAAGTGCAGATGACATGCGATGGCGAGCAGAAGACGGACGGACTCAAGCCTCGCAACAGGAGCAAATGTCTCCCCACAGTCTACACCATCTATCTGTGTGTAGCCTTGAGCGACCAACCTAGCCTTATTTCTGATTATGGTACCATATTCATCCATTTTGTTCTTGAAAATCCACCGGGTACCTATCACATTAATCTCACTAGATCGGGGGACAAGTTCCCAGACATCATTCTTTTTAAACTGAAGCAACTCATCCTGCATAGCAGATATCCAGTGTTCGTCCTTGAGTGTTTCTTTATGGTTCTTGGGCTCGACTTTGGACGTGTAGCAAAGATGGCTAACAACGTTCTCTAGCTGAGCACGAGTCTTGACCCCTAGAGTGGGATCACCAACAATGGCAGAAGGGTCATGACTCTTGCGAACCCAAGCAGATGTGTCCCCTAATACATGAGTAGGGTCCACAGAGTGTGAGAGAGGAACAGGTAAATCACTGTCAGAACAATCCTCATCCTCACACTGAAGATTAGGATCAATAACCGTCGGAGGTTCGTCATCTTGCACGGTGACGTTTATTGATTCCATAATCTTAGAGCTCTTCAGGTTAAACACCCGGTACGCTCTACTATTCGATGAATATCCTAGAAATATTCCCTCGTCACTCCGGGAGTCGAACTTTCCTAATTGCTCTATATCCCATAGGATGTAGCATTTACTCCCAAACACACGGAAATATGCCAGGTTGGGCTTCTTGCTAGTCCACAACTCATAAGGAGTGTGAAGTGTGTGTGGACGCAGATACACCCTATTCACCGTGTGGCATGCAGTAGACACTGCCTCTGCCCAAAATCTCCTAGAAACTTTACGACCTAGAAGCATAGATCTAGCCATTTCTTGGATCGTTCTATTCTTTCTCTCAACAATCCCATTTTGCTGAGGAGTTCTCACAGCAAAAAACTCATGTTTGATCCCAAGGATATCACAGTACAAATCAACCTTTGCTTCCTTAAATTCAGTGCCATTGTCACTACGTATTCTGTTAATAGTGACACCGTGTTGATTTTGCAGGACACGGCACTTGGTCGTTAAAAATTCTACAGCATCGGATTTCTCTCTCAGAAAACCTACAATGGAGTACCTGGAGAAATCATCTACCATCACGAGGATGTACCTCTTACCACCTAGACTCTCAGTATGAGTGGGACCCATAAGATCCATGTGAATCAACTCCAGAACACGAGAGGTGGTAATGGAATGCAACTTCCTATGAGGACTACGAATTTGTTTTCCCAACTAACAGGGTCCACAAACGGTTGAAGTTGACTTTCCAAGAGATGGTAAGCCACGTAGTAGGTCCTTTTTAGATAAACGATTAAGATCTCTAACGTTCACGTGACCTATACGTTGGTGCCACAGATCCATAGGAGTGATCGTGGAGCTGTTGCAGACAAGTGAGGATGTGGGCTCAGTCCCATAGGAATTATCCTCGGTCCTCACCCCTTGCATCAAAAGTTTACCCGCTTGATTTTAGACTTTACACGCGTCCCGGTCAAACTTTACTGCAAAGTCAGTGTCGAACAACTGGCTAATGCTCAGAAGGTTTTCTTTCAAACCTTTGACGTACAAAACATTTTCTAGCTTAGGAAAACCGGGTAACTCGATAGTACCTCGTCCTATAATGCTAGACTTACTCCCATCTCCAAAGGTGACTCTGCCATCTTGATAATCCTCAAGAGTAGTAAAAAATGAGGCATCACCTGTCATGTGTCTGGAGCACCCACTATCAAAATACCACTGAGAGGTATTATGTGCTTTGAGAGCAACATGAACAACAAAAGCCTTTTTATCTTTCTTAGGTACCCAAGTCGAGATGACTTTTTGTTTGCCTTTGTTGTTGTTGATTTTAGCTGGAATGTGAGAAGCATTCACTAACGGCAAAGAGATCCGTCGGAATTCTTCCATTAAACTCTGAGTCGTGGCAGCTAAGAACTCAACTTGCTCTCTCAGACTAGAAAACTCATCAGTATGACGTGGTGGAGCAGTATTACGTCGTGTCCGACCCATGCTATAGCAAGTTTCCCTAAGGTGGCCTTTTCTTTTGCAATAAGTACAAAAGAGCACAGTCAAAGGCGGACCTTGGTTTGCTTTTCTTGGTCAAACTTTCCTTCGAGGTTTTTTTCGGTGACCATAAGGAGTTGTAGTAAATTCAGGAACTGGTCCAGGTGCAATTTGGGACGTGGAGGCACCATCATAAACAATTCCTTATCGATCACCAAAACCTAAAGTGGGGCCGAGGAGCATCTTTCCCATCTTCCCAGATCTGTCCTCGATTTGTACCTTGACTTCCCGTGCTTTCTCAAGATCATGAGTCAGCTGAGCAACAAGGGCTTCAAGTTTCTTTTGAGTCTCCACGGAGGAATGGAGCTGACTCGTAAGACTAGCCACTTGTTTAGTCAAGTCCCCTCTCTCTTTCTCTAAAACACTATCTCTCTCTCTAAACAAATTCACATTCTCGACCCATGTAGATTCTCTCTCTCTCAGGGCGGTGCAGGTGGAGAACTCTCTTTCTCTCGCTTTCTTTAAATCTTCCTCTAAGCAGGTGATCTTAAGAACTAACGCTTTGTTACGCTTTTCAGTTTTAAAGGACTCAGAATATAACTCAGCGTAGGCGCGTTGTATATCACTCTCTCTCTCACTTGTGTCATCCTCCCCCTCACTCACATCGATCTCACTGTCGAGGTGTCCCTGTGAAGCATCATCCTCAACATCGTGAGGAGAACTAGGAGTGCTCACTTGGCTGGCCATGAATGCGGTGAAGTTACACTCATGCGGTTACTCATCTCCAGAATCCACCGTCTCGACCTCACTGTCGTCACTAAGGGTAGCATTAAGAACAACTTTCCCTTTCTCTCTATTCAGACGATTGGCACACTCAAAAGCTCTATGACCCCTACCATCACACTCAAAACATCTCTCACTTTCTTTCAGAGGAGGATTTTTGGAAACTTTTTCATTTTTCTTTTCAAACTTATTTTTCTCAAATTTCTTTTTATCTTTAAAATTGGCATTTTTCTTAAATTTGAGTATCCTCTTGAAATTTTTTGCAAATAGAGCCAAATCATCTAAGTCAAAATCGCATTTAGAATCTAACGTGTCAGTATCTCTCTTTCTAGATGACTCTACCCTCTTTCTAGCTGACCCCTCACTCCTTCTCTCTTGGGCTTTAAGAGCAATTCCCTTATCTTTAGATTTAGCATTTTTAGAGAACATATCAATTTCATAAGTTTGCAAATCTCCTACAAGTTCTTCCAATTTTAGCGTTTTTAAATTACCCATAGAATTTAGCACACTGACTTTAGGGATAAAACGCTTACGCAAAGAACGAAGAATCTTTTTAACAACTCTAGCACTCGGAATATGTTCACCAAGATTAAAACTAGTATTCACAATGTCAGAAAGTCTAGCACAAAATTCATCAAAGCATTCAGAATCATGCATGGTGATTGTTTCAAATTGAGTTGTCAAGTTTTGCAACTTAGACTCTTTCACAGCATTAGTTCCTTCATGGGTGAGTTTTAAAACATCCCATGCCTCTTTTGACGTGGTACACGTCATTATGCGTTTGAACTCATCAGGTGTGATAGACCCAGAAATAGCACTTAGACCCTTAGAATTAAAAGATGACCATTTAATTTCTTCATCAAACCAAGAAATGTCAGGTTTCAAGTTGGTCACATTATCAACAGTCACGGTGGGAGGAGTCCACCCTCGTTCAACCAAAATCCAGACACGTTCATCAATGGCTTTTAAATCCGACCTCATACGGGCTTTCCAATAAGCATAATTTGTCTCGTCAAAAATAGGCATTTTATAATATGATTTCTCCATTTGAACACGCATTTTTTCAAAAATCAAATTTTTCAGAAAATTGATATCTTAGAAAAATTTTACGGAAAAAGGAATACGTGATAGATTAGCGTAACCTGCTCTGATACCAATTTGAGATGTGAGAAGTCAAATTGTATCAGATTATGGGGGAGTTTTGAAAGATTGCGTTTGTTCATAAAATGGTATATATGTTTATCTCACTTCAAACTCGATATGTCACGTGGTATTTTGTTTTTTCTCATGTGTGTAGGTACTACATGGATTATCATTGTATTGCACACCCTGATGAGAAAAGCGTTGAGATTCCTGAAGATTTGAAGATCAAATGATGCAGTCTTATTCACTTGTACTCTTTCAGTTTTGGGTTCATGGAAGGGTAGATTTGTATAGGCAATTTTTTATGATTGATAATTCGGATGTTTGTTTTTATGTATGTACCGGCATAGACATAGGGGGAGATTTGTAAGGACATTTTTGTCCATGAGCATTTTATATGTCGTACGCCGTTACACCGTTGAGTAAATTCAAGCATCATACGCTCATCAACGGAATCCGAATATCAAAGGCAAAAAGGAATCAGGGAACAGACCGGACAGATCCGGCCCAGATAAAAGAACCGATTCGGTTCCTCCGGACCGATCCGCCTAAAGAGACCGGACCGATCCGACTGCTGAGGTGAGGCCAGTGTACCCCGGATCCATAGCGAACCGATGAAGCTAAAAAGCCGAACCGATCCGATGCCAACCGGATTGATCCGCCTTCAAAAAGGAACCAATCCAATGTCACCGGACCGATCAGCCTAAAGAGACCGGACCCATCCGACGAGGATAATTTCAAACAGATCGTGTTCAGATCATGTTCCGAATTTTAGGGCTCAAGTTCTCCTACTTAATCCCACTACGGGAAGTGGTTTTTCCAAGACTTCTATACACGATATTCAGAGTAGAGAAAGCCCTAAGTATTTACCTATTGAGTACCAATACTCTAGGTATTTTGATTCACACAAAATCCATACATTTGTGAATCGTTTTGGTAACCCAGGAACACAGTTTTGCAGTTCAACCCTTGTGGAGGAGACCGTTCTTCTTCTCCATTGCAGCCCTACTGGAAAGGGATAATTCCAGCCACGACTACAGAATCCGATACCTGAGGGTAATTCTTAGTCAACTTGTATTTTCATTGTAAGCCGTTTTCTTACAAATTATAGTGAAAATAAATGGTTTTTGCCCCTGAGGGGGATTTTTCCTTAATTTGATGTGTTTGAATGTTCTTGCGTAGATTATGAATTTATTCAATCACATACTGCTGCATGTTTAGGGTTTGTTTGTGTTAAAAGGGTTTTATATATGATTTGATCATTTGAATGCGAGCACACACGTTCTCAAGTTAGAACTCTCACATGAGATTCTGAACTCTCGACTAATGTGTACGCCTAACGTACATCTAACCCCACATAGAGATCTGACACACTCTTACTAGGAAAACACATATCCTAGTACATATCCCTCATAGTAGTATTCCATATTTGATCTCAACATTTATCATTTTAATTAAGTGTTAACAAACTAAAGTCAAGTATTAACTATTTACGTTGCTAAAGATTTCACTATCTTAATAATCTGATATGTTCTCATTTTAGATATACCAAAAGCATATATATATATCTTTCACTATTATATATAAGCATTAACCCAATCTTAATAACCTACAGTTATCACATTATAAGTATAACACAAGTATATATAAATAACCACCACTATTTATATATATACTAATACAGCACCCCAAGGCTATACTTGTAGTTCATTGCATACTCTGTTATCATGTCCCGGTACCTCTCGTACACAAATAAGAACTATCGGTTCAGAATTCTCCCATGACCCATATATACATAACACACATAATGGAGGGGAACATAGCTCACATACCTATGGGTCATGCACATACCTACGCTCCCATAGTCAGTAACTTACCAACTCACAAGTAAGTCTTCACAGTCGTATATTCTGTGATACAAGTCAAAATCCCCTCAGGATAAGACTGTCTCGACACCACCTCCCGTGATTGCAAGCAGCTAGGTATGTCATACATATAATACTACAAAGTAATAGGTATTCACACAACCCATCCAATCAAACAGTATACACAACCAAGTGCCATTTTCCATACGTAGTATTCTTATAACTAAATACTATCAATGTATTTTAAGGATAATATGTCATCCGAAATCCTTAATACATAATCATAAGAAATCCCAAACGTAATCACTAACTATTGTTCTTCTAAGTTCCATATCATTAGAATAATATCGTAAGTATTTATCACTTAATACTCTCGACGCATTTAAAATTACAATTATCTCTATCTCATAATCTCCAAGGTAATTTCACCATCACGAATATTTGAATCAATACACCTAAACAACTCCCAATAATTCTACACTATTTTGGGTTCATCGAACACTACTTTTCCTCACTCAAATCAACCATTTACAAACATAGGGGCAAAATAGGTAATCTCTTAAAAATCAGAAATCTCACTCGAACTAGAAGGGATCTCGCTCGAATGACTTCAGCGTGTCGCTCGAACGACTTCGCGCGACAATCCTATCCCACGTAAACGACTTCACGCGACTTCGCGCGACCTAGGCTGTTTTGTCTTCAACCTTATACAACTTCATTTTTCACCATCTTTCAACCCGAAAACCTCTAAAATATTGTCCCAAACTCCTATCATTTGTTCCCAAATCGAATCCTAACATTTGTAAATGAATTCTAACAACCTAGAATCATTAAATCATCCCCAATCATTAATATAATTCGAAATCCCCAAATTTTTTCGTCAAGAACCTTAGTTCTTGAATTAATATTCAGATTTGTTCATGAATATCATCCAAATTTTGTAGGCATCATCCTATCTATATATGGTATTCAAATCCTTATCAAATCACCCCGAATTTATGATATAGTTCTCCAATTTCACCCAAATTAACTTTCACAACAATGGTTTATTAACCTAGACTAACATGAACATAATTATCGCTAAAGAAAGCAAGCAATAAACACTTGCCTTGATTTCGATGGTTTGATCCGTTGATGTTGCTGGTATGGGAGCGTCCCTCGCGTTTCTATCTGCACGATGGTGGTGGTGGTTGTGCAAGGTGGTAAACATAGCTTCTCCTCTTTTGGAAATTTCTCTCCCTCACCCACTGTGGCTCTCTCTTGATTTTTGTTTAACCTAAACCTAATTGTCACCTATTAGCTGATATATTATTCCTCTAATTTTCGTCCATTTAATTCCTCCTAAATTCCAAATTACAAAACTACCCATACCGGGTGCCGTCTTGGCCTAAATATGTCCCAAAGTCCAAATAAAATATCCGAGTAGAGTTTTCTGACTATCTCGACCATTCCAGGCTCAATGGCGCACTCGAAATGATCATACGAGTTACTTAAATATAATTTAACTTTATATTTCACTTAATTACTCATGACACGACTCACACTCGTGTTCCAACTTAATATATTAAACTGTCGTATTTCTCTATCACAACAAGTTATATAAAAATCGTCATTCCATATTACTGATTCTCTCAACAATATTAATAATTACTAACTTCTCGTCACGCTAGTAAATATCAAATTTAAATCTGGATTGATAATCAATTCTCACATTTTAATTTAATTAATCCCACAATAATAATAAATCACTTAATTATTTAAGTCTTCGAAAATTCGGGGTATTACATCACTGCCCACCCCCTGATGCGGTGATAGGCCCTCCCCAGAATTAGTATATGATGATCAACTTATAGTCTATATAAATTTTACCTACGGCGAATACTATCATAAATTTTGGAATAAAGGACTTGCAAGTTTCTACCCAAAGTTGCTTAAACATGTTCACTGCCTCTTTTTACTTAAATATTTTGTGCTACCAAGTTATCAATCTTGAACAATCGAATAATTTTAGGCCGACACACAAAATTGAAACATTTTACTACAACACACTGACGTGTCGCATCAACATTGATGTGTGTGCGGGATCAACTTTTGTTGGGCCCATGTAGAACCCAGACACATGCCCATATTTTTGCCATGTGTTGCACCAAATATCTCAATTCTATAATAACGCGTGAAAGTACCCTTAGCAAACACTATGTAACATTAACATCCGCTTGTATTTTTTCTCTCATACTAATGATAAACAACCTTTTGGATAATTTATTACCTTATCTGCTTCCATGTAAGGTGTATCTAATCTGACCTCTTCCATGTTTTAAATTAACAATTTTTTTAAAAAAAAGTGTCAAATTTAATCAACTTGACTTGGTCACGTTCATGATCATGACTTCTCCATTGAGATGTTTTCATTTTCATTATGTGCCAATAATGAGTTTAAAACTTAAATCCATCACCAACCCTTAAAATGAAAGATTAATAAGATTAAAGTAAAAAACATAGTGGAGACGAATTAGTTAAAGTTTTTAACAAGAGTGTCATTTTGTAATTGATATGTATGACAACTAAGTTAATGTAATTTTTTTATTGTTTGTAGCAAGCAGAAATTTGTACTTCACATGAGTTTTTCATAGCATGCAGTGTAAATGGCATATACTATTTTCTCCTTTTTTTATTAGCATTATCTTGTTTTTGAGCGAATGTGTTTTTTAATATTGACTTCTTAGCAAGCATGTTTGATTTATCGTTGTTTATGTCAATATTACTAATATATTTACTTTTTTAGTAAGGTAATATATATTTCATTATTTGTGATAATTACAATATATAATAAAATAATTAGTAAGAAAAAATAATAGAACACGGCTATGAGATGAAACTTTTCCTCATAGTGTTATTTGTATTATTTATGGTAAAGACCATAGGGTAGGCATACGCATGAAGATTGAAAAATAACATACGTGTAGGTATTAGATATTTTTATATAAGGTATAGGTATAATTTTTACAAAACGATTATGAGAATAATATGGTTCGCGCATCGTGCGGGATTATACCTGGAATATTATATAATGCTTTACAGACATTTATTTTTACTTTACACTTACCATGTCTTCGTGGACATTACTTAAAACCCATTTACATCCCCAAAAGGCATGTTTTTGATTTTTTTGTTTTTGTCTCTCTCTTTCTCATTATATGAGAGTTATTCATATTCCTCAAATGTATAATGACTCGATACAAATTAAGTCTTTTCATATTTTATTCTCAAGGTAAAACAAAACGTTTGTATACCAACCTAAGAATTAATACTTTTCAAATCTCCATCCCTTCCCCTAAAGTCCTTTCAAATAACTCTGAACCAAGAACCAACTCCTTGTCGGGTTTTTATATATTGCCTCCCAAATTTCAGATCTGGGTGTTTATACGAAATTATGAGATTCTCGTTACATGTCTAGAAAAAAATAATATTGTTCATTGACAGGCATATTGAAAATGGCATAGGTATGCCACCATATCCGATCACAAGAGGATCATGAAATCCCTTTGTATATTGATAATCACGAAAAAAAAAAGCGCTCAACTAACATAAAAATGTTCCGTATTTGTATTAAATATACTATTATTTTAGCTTCTTTTTTTTTCTTACCCGACTTTTCGTCCTATTTAAAATCTTTGCATTCTACTTCCATGGCAATTGAAGAATCACATTAAAGATGTACATAATAGTTTTTATTAAAATTTCAGTGCAAATACATTTTAAGCTTTAATATAACCCTAGAGATTATGTACCTATATTTTTTGGAATAATTATTCAATAAAGGTTATTTTATGTAAGTAACTTCACATACTACACATCCCTCGAGTTAGTATCATATTTGTCTTCACTTTTAATTTAATTATTTATGAGATAGTCTAGCCCGCGCATCACACGTGTTTACACCTAGTATATATAATATATATGTATATATATTATGTAACAATTGAGGCGGAACTTTGGGGGGTACATATGATGGTTTTAAATGGTGCCATATGGCACCTAAGATTCATAGGCAGCTCACAATTTACTTAAAAAAGTCTACACTCCATCATGGGCCCATTCATCTTAATTCCAATACACTAGATTATACACCCAAACAACCCTTCTAAATAATTTCGGTCATTTACTATGTCACAATCTGCATCGCACACAAATACCCTATATTCCTCTTTCTTCTTGTAGTCTCAGATATACTCTTTCTCTGTTGCTATTTCCCCCCATAACACAAACACCTTTCTAAAACCTGCTAATCCCAAAACCCTTGACCTCTGAATCAGCCAAACCATTGTGGTTGGAATTACCATCCCACCCTCTCCATCAAAACCAAATAAAAACAAGTTGGTTGAAACTCCTTTTTAACATACCCATTTATTTGTAGAGACCAACCCCATCAAATCCCATAATCCCATGACTAGAGATTGGAACTGACACTTTCAAATTTGCAAATATGTTATGATTCCTAATTTTAAAGTTTTTTAAAAATATCGTATGATTCTTATGTGGATAAAATTTGATGTTTAGATTTTTCATATGATAGAATTTTTTCTTTTCTTTCTCCTTCGAAGTACTATTTCTTATAGACGCTAAAACTTTTGGAATCTAATTTGATATTTTGTTTTTTTTCTATGACTTATATATTTTAAATCTCTATATGGTACAAGTCTTTAATATGTAAGAAAATTTTAGTTAGTTATGGATAAATAATTCAATTATTTAAGGGTTGTTAAATTCATCATTTATGTTAATTGCTATCTAGGGATTATCACCAAACATGATTGGAGATACATTTGCTTTTTTAGTGCATTTTGTGAGGTAGTCTAAATTTTCTAAAGATTTTTTGTGTGGGTTATTAATTGGTGTCGGTTGCTAAATTTGTATTTATAGTTGATTATTTGGATCTTATTGATGTACATATATCTATGTTATATAATATATTATTTTATTTAATAGGATGTTGAACTAAATGTGGGATGGTATATTTAAAAGTAATTCTTCTTACCTCCCCCTTATGGCATGTCGCTTCCTTTATACTACGACCACTGTCCAATGTATTTTTTGCTCCCCCACTCATGGTAATCCGTCACCATTCAAAACAACCAAATATTTTTCATGGATTTGACTTTTATGTGTTTCTTTTGAACTTCCTTGAAGATTGTAATACCCCGTATTTTCTTATAAATAAATATTGAAATATTATTTTTGGAATTAAAAATTATTTTGTGAAATTGGACATAAATTTTTTTTTATTTAAAAATGTCAGAGTTGAAATTTGCTACTTAGTTATATTTATGCGTGATTAATTTTTTATGTGCATGAATGTGACATTTGCATATAATAAAGGAAAATACAAAATTTATATACGACACGGATTAAAATTAGCTATTATTGACATAAATGATTTGGAACACATTCTGGGACTCATATGGGATAGTTTAGATCTTTTAGGCCTTTAAAAATGGTCTTGGTTCTATAATATATAGGTTAGGAAAGTTTTGAGCCAATTAGAATATGGATTTAGGTCCATTTGGGGGTGCAAAAGTTGGGCTTAGGGCCCAACTCAGGATTAAATACCTAATTAGAGGTTAAGTGGGATAAACCACTCCCCCACTATCATTCTAGAAACCTAAAAATCACAGTTAGGAGAAGGAAAGGGAAAAACACCAAAGAAAAAAAAAGTGGAAGAACAAAGGAGGAACTAGAGAATAAAATCAAAGGACATCTCTTCTACCATTTTTAAGCCAAGAATTCCCTTGATTAATTTGTGTTACTCAAAATATTTCTTCATAAATCACATTTATTCTTTGTTACTTTTATGGGATTTGGTTGGATTTGTCTAATTTGATGATGAATAATGCATGTTGAGGATTGAGAATAAGTGTAGAAATTGTCCCAAAAATTGGGTATCGAAATCTGTACATTGATGTTAGATTTCCTTAAGTTTTTTGTTGTTATTTAAGGATAATCGAATAAGTAATGTAGAGGATGTTTTTGGTAAATTCTGGACTGAATTTTTTTATATATTATGATAAATGATCCCATAGAGTCAATTAATAGTCAGAGGTTGGGAGATCATCCTAGACAACTTAAGTCTTGCACATACATAAATTTTTAGGAGAATGATATGGGTATAGAAATGTTCAACTGGACGAACTGCAAATGGGGAAGAGGAAAGAGAAAGAAGACAAGAGGTCTCTCAAACGACGTCATGAGCCGTTCGAGTGAAGTGTTGGGTGATTTCACATTTTGTTTCATTTTACCTTAGCCTGAATCCATTAAAACATTAAACTTCATCTCTTAACAATAATGCTGTTATGAGAATATTAAAAAGGGAATAGTAATGGGAATGGGAAAAAAGGGATTTATTGTGGGTTAAAAAATTAATGGAGTAATGTTGTACCCATACTTTAATTAATAATAATTACACTAAACTGGATGTTTAAGTAATTATTTTTATGGAATGGAATTTATAATTTATTATATGCTAAATTATTAACAATTGAAAAAATGTTGTGGAATCTTGTTGGATTTTTTTTGCTAATTTGAGTAATTACCCTCAATAATTATAGACATACCACTAGATCGTCCTACCGGTTCAGGGGGTTCGCGCGTTCGAATCGTGTACCACATGTCGGCACAGGTTGGATTGACAATGCTTAGGTCATATAGGTACTACGTGGAGACGTCACCTGCACGAGGTAGATGTTGGCGCTGACCCTTCTTGTGTCATCACTCGGTACGGGCCGTGTATAGGTGTCCTGCATAGTGACCGCCCTCGATTTATATTTGTTTTATTATGCGCTTAGGATAAGGGATTCCTCTGGACTTATCGATAGAGCACGAATTAGACACCAAAGGTAGATTCCGTTATGTGTCAAATATTTGGAAAGACATATATGAATAAATACCACGACTTTAATGAAATAAATTTAATTGTCTATGGATGTGAAAAATAAATATTCTTCTTGAACCTATAATGCATAATAAATGCTTATGCCTTATACATGACACTTATGAGATTGGAATAAATCTAAGCTAACAATTAAATGTAGGTATTACATTTAAATAATTAATTATTAATATAATCATTCTATAAATTTGAGATGATGTCATAATTCATTATTCATGACGTATTAAGGTGTGAATAATATCACACTTAGATGCGGCGTGAGGTTATATACGCATGTGAGTGACGAAGAGAGAATATTTATTGTGCATTGAATATATTTTTGAATCTTAGATTAATTAAGCTAATTATCGCACACCTCAGGCTCTGACAAAAAATTAAATATTTTTCCCCCATCTGCTCCTAGACGGAGATAGCTTGATTGTGCCGTATAAGTCATGTAGTCTCCATTATACCTCAGTTTTAAGACTCTTCGATTCTGGCATAGGTGCTTATTCTTCCATACTTATTTAGTTATTTGTGAACTTTTTTAAGGGTATAAGCCCGAGTGTTTTACTTAATGTTGGGTTAGACTTCTATTACTCTAGTTGGATATTTATTTATTCTTATTGGTCTGGTTTTATTTATTTATTGTGGATGTATTCGTCACTTTTCATCCTTGGGCCTTAAATAATAATTATTTATATTCACATTTTTGTTAAGGGTGGTATTAATTGACAAGCAAGCCCTACATTTGGCGTCTTGTGCCTAACCAACCTTTACGTGAGAAAATAGGAGTTGTTACAAATATCTATTTTTATTTAACAAATTGTGGTGCCTCATAACTAAAAAAAAAATGTAATTATTATCTTCTAAAATGAAAAAGAGTTTAAGCACTGCTGAAAATTTAAATAAATGATGTTTCCTCTTATGTTGTATTGTTTGGTAAGTGTTGTCTCATTTTTTGTTGTGTTGTTATTATAGTCTTTGATTTTGAGTATTTCAATATGTAATAACTATTTTTTGTGCTTTTTCTATTTTATTTTGAAATTTTGTGTTTAATTTG
The DNA here is from genome assembly GCA_949130495.1 of Sambucus nigra. NCBI lineage: Eukaryota > Viridiplantae > Streptophyta > Magnoliopsida > Dipsacales > Adoxaceae > Sambucus > Sambucus nigra. The sequence goes on along the minus strand of OX422218.1, from coordinate 31,750,597 downwards.
GGCCTCTTATTTCAACACCATTGATTATGGGCGGAGTTTTTTGCACATAGACAGAGTTTTAGACTTATGGGCACAAATATTTTTTTTATAATTTATTACCGTTCTTATATTTTTGTTTTAATCCATTATTTGAGATAACATGAGCATTAATTTTGGGTATTCTTTGATTCTGAGTTGACATGTGTCTTTATAATTGGGATTGAAGTTCTTAATTGTTTTCGAAAGTATTGAAAATTGACTTAACATTCAAAATTGCATAATGTTTCAGAATAAGTAAAATTTACATAGATTATAGGGTTAGTTCCAATTTATCTTCCAAGTTCTATGATTCAAATTTTCCATAACAACATTTGTTTAGCTTTTGGAATATGGGCATTCCTTACATTAGAATGGCTATTTTATAAAGGAGAATGGTGTTAAACATTAAGAGATGGCATGAAAATTATAAAGTAATATGAATATTTAATTTAGGCCATATATCCGTATCTTCACGGTATAAATGACTTAATTATAACATCGTTATATAAATTCACAGTCTGAACATATTTGATATCTTTAGGTTATATATATTGGTTAGATACCTCTAGTTTTTCAACTTTTCCTTTTAGATGTCTGAAATTTTTAACGTTTTGCCTTGTTTAAAACCTTAAGGTGCCTGAATTATTTGTCTGATTTTCTTTTCAGTTCCCATAGGCATTTACCAATTAATTTTATGACTCTGTCATGGACAATGCAAATGAAAGGAGATGAAGAGACTTTGTAACTAGTAAGAGAAAATCATTAACTTACAAATTTAACTTTATTCCACTATATATACATATTGTTATGTGTTTCTCATGTACTTTTCTTTCAATTTACTACCACTGAAAAATAAGTTCAACTACTAACTGTTATGTTTGTATTCCTAGGGTATAAATGTATATAATTTCAACAACATGCTATTTTTTTTATTTGACAGTATATATAAAATGTACTTGATCTTTTGTTTGAGTTTGTGTTCCATGCATATATGTTTATAGGGCTACTTAATTTTTTTTACATTAAATTTTTTTGTTTGTTAAATATGTGATTTAAGCCGTTTTTAAAACCAATATAGGGTTGCATGCGAAGCAGTTGTAACACATCGTATTTTTTTGGCATTTTTTAATTAATTAATTTGATAAAGTTTAAATTACTTGGGTGTCGTAATTTAATAGAAGTAATTATTATTTATATTAGTTAATATTAATCTAGTGAGTCGATGATTAAAATGTATAGGATTTAAATTTACTAAGAGGGTGGTATTAATTTAATAAGCTAGTAGGTGAATACTAATAGATTTGGGTTAACGAAGGAGGAGGTCAGAGCCCAAGGTCATTCGATTGACCTGGGACTAGTTCGAGCGACTCGAATGACATCCTGTTTCGTTCAAATGACGTGATTATTTCAGCCGCCACTTAATTTAATTAAATTTGAGGTCAAAAAATAGAGAACATTTCAAAATGTTCTGGATGATGATTTTGAGTGTACCATTGATCCCGGAAGGGTCAAGATAGTCCAAATGACTGTCATTGAGTTTTATTTCGGTTTCGGATTATTTTTAAGTGAGTTGACTCGAATTAGAGTAAACAAGTCATTTAAAGTGTGTATTAACATTTAAAATTGGGTTTATTATTTTAAGGGATTTAAAGGTTTATGGAGGAAGCCTTCTCATTTGAAAAAGAGATAAATAGAAAAGAAGAGGGAAAAGACGAAGGAAAGAAGAGGAAAGGAAGAGAGAGAGGAAGAAAAGCTTGGAGAATCCGACCCAAATGCGACATCGAGGATGGTCCAACCTCTACAAAATCAAGGCAATTGTTTAATCTTGCTAAATAAGTTATTTGTGTATTTGATTTCATAATTTGTGGGTTAAAGAATTGGATTTTTGGGTATTAATATCAAAACCTAGATTTTTGGGTTAAATCTTGAAATCAATGTTTAAAAATGGGTTTAATGGAATATAAATGGTTGGGATCAACTTTGGGTTGATTTATGGGCTTAAAATCATGATTTGATGAAGGTTTGGGGGTTAGAATAAAAAGTTTAGGGTTTAAAATTCGTGGGTTCATTGAAAAAGAAGAACCCTTCAAAATCTACAAGCCCGAATCGATTCGCCCCTAAGAGAATCGATTCGGTTTAGGGTAATTGGCGGGTCTGCATTGACCGAATCGATTCGAACCCAAGCCGAATCGATTCGTCCTGTGGCAGAAGCCCAGGTCTTTGGACCTGAATCGATTCGCCTTGGAGGCCGAATCGATTCGCTAGGCCGAATCGATTCAGGAACAGGGCATTTTGAGATATTTTCTCCATAGTGATTTCAAACCCTTTTTGGTTGGGTTTATTGATTTGGGGCTTTCTCTTAGGAAGTAATAGATATATTTTGGAGACTTATAGGGGGGTATCTCACTTAGAATGATAGTGGGGACTCCTTGGAATAATAGGTCGAATCCTTACAAGGATAGGATATAGTTAAGATACAATTTGGGGCCAAATGGAATAGAGTGGTTGCCTACCCTTAGAAATGATAAAATTTAAGGAATAAACCCGAGAGATCTTAGACTAGGGGTTTCGCAAAAGTGATTGAACCGTAGTCGGAACCGAGAGCGATGGAATTATATTTCCAACTAGAGTAGGATGTGAAAAATCTAGTCAGAATAGATGTTGTTTATCGGTCTGTGATTTACATCAGGTAATTTCCCTAAGTAATGGGATTATTTGATGAAGGTAAGATTGAGCTTAAGGTTTATAGACTATTAGTTATGTATATGCCGATAGTCAAAAAGATTTCTAGATTGCCTTATTGTGCTCTCGGATATTGATGGTATGTGTAGTGATGGTTTCCTGTACTAAACTCTAGGTGATAACCTTAATGTTGGATATATATGTATAAATATATACATATGATTTCGGGACTCTATTCATCATAGGAAAAATTATTGAATATGTTTCAAGTGAGGGATTGTATTCACATATCGAGGTAAATTAATTGAGTTTGTGGTGACGGCTTATATACTGAGGATTATTTATACTTATAGCCGATTTTATATATCTTATACATATGAACGAGAATTAGTTGAATATATAGATATAACAATGTGTGATTATATGTACATATATCTATATATAAATATGAATATATGGATATATTTATGTTGTGCACATACATGGTATGGATATTTAAACCGTATATGATGGTTTATGGATTGATCATATGATGGGATCATATGTATGTATGTATATTGTGCATGCGAACGATATACATACTTATGTGGTTAAGCATTCCCCGCTCATGATATAATTGGAAAGTTTTCGCACAGAGGGTGAGCATCCTGGCATATAGAGAAGGGTGTGGATATTCCCCAGGTCATAGTCGTCCCGTGTGATATTATATGATTTATATTTTTGGGATGAGACGTGGTGGGTATGTTTCGTCTCATTGCCGATTTGGAGCTATGACCTCTTCCCGAGATGTCGTGTGTGTGAGTTATCACGAGGTGGGTGTCATTGATCCCCACCAGGTGGTCCCCAGTTGCTACGTGAGCCGGGCACTAGGAAGATGATAGCATGGTGCAATTTTATCGGCGATATACATAGCTGGGTGTATTATGTTCATGTCCATTGTACATCAGATATGATATGTACACTTGGTCATGGGTATGGATGATGGTAAATATATATATGGTTAGAATAAAATGTCTGTATATATATTTATATTTCCTATAGATGAAAGGATATAGAATCTTTGTGGAGTACATCTTGGATGATTATGATGTACTTGATTGATGGGGGTTAATGTATCGCATTTAAGGAATATTTCGATTACATCATCCCAAGGATATTATTGGAGATGTTAGTTGTAGTAGTAGTATAATATTGTACGTATGGCATTATGGAACTCCAGGATCAACATTGGCAAGGAGTAGTGTAACGGGGTGGTTCCTTGTTTGGATTTTGCTTTGCGAGATGCCCCACGTATGAAACGTAGTGCAGTGTTGAGATTGGAGAAAAGTTTTGTCAAATAATTATGTGTGGCATTATGGATATCTAGGATCGACATTGTTAAGGAGTAGTGTAACGGGGTGGTTCCTTGTTTGGATTTCGCTTTGCGAGACACCCCACGCATGAAACATAGTGCATTGTTGAGATTAGAGAGAAGTTCTGTCAATAATTAGTTATGGCATAATGGATCTCCAGGATTGATGTTGATAAGGAGTAGTGTAACGGGGTGGTTCCATGTTTGGATTTCGCTTTGCGAGACACCGCACGCACGAAACGCAGCACAGCGTTGAAATCAGAGAGAAGTTTTGTCTGTAATAAATGTTGTATTCCTATTATTTAGAAATTAAATTGTATATTTCAACCCAAATGTATATTGGGTAACTTATTAAATTTATAATTGGTTAAATTATAAACCGGAATCCATTAAGCCTAATAAGGCATATATCTTTGAAAATAAATACTTAAGTGTGTTTAGAAAGAGTGGATTCTTGGGTTATGATAGGAAGGTAGATCTCGTGGGTATAAGCTATGCCTATGGTAAGTTAGGTTGTCCTTATGGGTGGGGTAACTTAACTAAAATTTGAGGATGCTAATAGGTGCGCGCCTTTAGATGAGAAGTGAGTTGGGGTTCCACGAGAGTGGGATTCCACTTTAATTATGAAATATGTGCACCGATATTTATTATGCACGGTTAACACACTTGCTAAATATTTTCACACTCGGGCTCTGACCCATTTACTTTTTTCTCCTGCTTGTATATATATATATCTATTACTACAGGTGTCCTACCACATGGATGCCGGATGACCTTTTATCCAGAGTCTTGGGAGCCGTGGCAGGTGCGGACTGTTGCGGGACTTAGATTGTAGTCGCTTCTTACTTCTTCAAGAATCTAGGTTGGATCCATGTTGTATATCGGGAGTATACCCAGGGGATATTTATAGATGTGTATATTTATTTCATTTCAGTCATTATATTGGCTGTGACCCGACAACTTATTCGGATTTACTTCTTTATAGTATATTCAGTTGTAGTTATTTATTTCATTTTGTTTCAGCATCTTATTTATCTTAGTTCTTCCATGCATCTTTCTTTCCTTTTTAGTAGTGTTACAGTGTTGGTTGTTGTCTGTTGCATATTTTTATTTAAATTTTAACATCTCTCTTATATGATATCGGGTAGTTAGTCCTATATTATATAGTACCGAAAGTTGGTGTTGAAACTGAGCCATCTGAGACTCCTGATTTATTATAGTATAGGGTTGGCCACCCGTTATTATTTTAGGCGGGGTGTTACATACCCGTGCCTGTAGGCAGGAATAAAATTTTCCGAAGTATTGAATGTGTAAACAATTTAAGTAAAAAAAATTACAACATAAATGTGATTTTTTTTAAAAAAAATTGGATATAATTTCCTTCGTTTGTAGAACTATCAACCCTGGTAAGAAATAACAACAATCCACAATAATAATAGTAATAATCTGTGTTGACCTCGTATAAACATCATAGACATCAAATACAAATTTAAGTCACAATTTTTTTACAAAACGAAAGTATAAACATTTTATAACTACACATCAGCACTTGAGTCGTTCCTTCCGAAAAAAAGTCATACTTCTTTAACCAAAGTTCGCACTAAACGTGGTACGACGACATTGAAACAACTCAATAACTCAAAAAAAATTATACACATAGAATACAATCGAGTCTGTCATTGCTTAAAGAAAATTACAAAACATCATTCTTCATTAAAAGATTTCCTGCTCTGCACCACCACCGATTCGCCAGCTGTCGCTCATAATCTTCCAAGTCGACAGCAGAAAATACTGACATTTGTGCAATAGATGGTAGGAGTAGAAGGGTGGAGAAGGCTTACTTCCCCACGAACACTTTTGAGTGGTTTGGCGAAAAGAAACTGGGTAATACCCATCTGAATTGCCCTAGTTGCTTAAGAATGATTACTAATAAACCCTGACATTTAATGAAACCTAAAAAAAATCAACCAAGCATGTCTCTGAATAAATCACAAAGAAAAAGTCTCCAACATTTATGGAATCAACAGTTCATATAGGAATCACAACGAACACAAAATCATATAAACAAACATATATTAAAAGTGCTGCAATTAATTCTAAGAACAAACAAATATTAAAAGTGGCCAAAATAACATTATAACATGATAGTAATAAACATAAATCCCTAATTGAAATAAGTTAAAACCACTTTACACTGTCTTTGATGTGATGAGTGGTGAAGATCTAATAACAAAGAATCTTCCATTCAATCCTAATGTATTAAGAAAGAGAATATGGGTTAGTCCCCTGAATCATTACTAATTAAAATGAACTTTTCGATCTCTTGAGAAATGGGAAAATCAAAAATGAAAATTGAAGTCCCATGAATGAATAACAAAAAATCCTATATATATTTGGAGCAAATTTGCAAACCCGATGTCTCAAAGAAAGGAATTGTATCCCAACTTCATTTCCTCACCTATAGTGGATGGTGGTCTATTGGTGGTGAATAGAACACCATCCCCTCCTGACACTAAGACAGAGATTCAAACAGTAGAATATGCATTACATATAAAAAGTTGAAGTAAAGGAAAAAATTAAGAAATTAATTACCTAGTTTTACGATCCATGTGTTGCTTTTCTCTCTTTTAGGGTAGGTTGTGCCGGTGGAATGGGAAGATCATGATGGGAGAGATAGATTTTCGTGGTCAAAACCATCTCTAGTAAAGTAGAGTGTAGTTCAAGTGCAGAAAATTCCATAAAAACATGGATTTTTTAGTTCACAAACTGGATATAAAATGCCAAGGAAAATAATTGAATGAACATATAAGAAAACTTAGTGTAAAAATAAGAAGAACATGTGTATAAATATTTCACTACCAGAAGAAAAATTAGTATGTGAGCCTAAATAGAATGTTTAAGATGGTAATAAAACTAATAAAATTGAAAAAGTAGTTATTTGGGAATGGATTCGGCAAACAAATCTTGGAGGAATGAATTATATCTCAACTTCGTTTCCTCACCTATAGCATCAAAAACATTAATACCTACAAAAGCAAAACTATACACATTTTTAATAGAATCAAAAGCATATGTATAGATATTTGAAATCCAAATATGAAGAGGGGGTGAACTCAAACTAATCAAACAGAGAACACATCAAAACTAACTTGTTGATTCCACCTCAAAGCATGATTTGGAACAAATTTTGGGGCATGGGTTATTCAGAAGCACAACAACTTTATTGATCCACTTAAGAATCAATTATTCAGCAGCTTAACAGTTGTGGTATAGGAGTCTTGAACAAAATATATGACTGCATTTCTACTATTGTGTCGCTGTAGAACCCAAAACACTCGATTCACGGGGAGAGAGTCAGAGATAACATGAATAATTTGAGGGAGACCAAATACCTGATTATGAGTTGTTTGGTCGCGAGTTCGGTTATCTGCTCTAGAGTTCAGAATGAAGTTCTAATAGAGAGATGGGTAGCTGTTTATCAAAATATCTTCACTTATAATCATTAATCGGACCATCTGCTCTTATAATCATTTTGAGCAGATACTTCGATTGTCAGTTTAATCTGCTCTAGAGTTTCGAATGATTTAAGTAGGTACTTCGATTGTCAAAATAACTTCTTTGATAATAATTAATTGAATCGTTATTTTGACAGTTCAATCAAAGCATTTCATTCAATAACAGTCCATTTGTTGGCATTCTAGAAGGTCGTGAATAAAGAAGTCCACTTTATTACTGTTATATTATTCTACTGAACTGAACTACTGTACCTGCTATATGTTTTGTAACCTTCTATACCTCCTATTGAATATTGAACTACTTAACTGCTTCGATTGAACTTATATACCTTCTATTGAACTACAATATAAAAGAAAACATAATGATTCAATAGTTGTCCAATCGAATCATTATTTTGATTGTTTAATCGAATCAAAATTCTAAAAAGAATTAAAAAGAAAACTCTATATAAAGTACTTAAACCTAATAATTATCCAGAAAAATCTATACAAAAAACATAAAAAAATAAATAGCTAACACAATGCCAGATAGATACGAAGAGTGAAATTTAGTTTAAAAAAGAGTTAGAAATCCAATAGCCAAAAACCGAGCATGGAAAAGTTCTATCTTGACGACACGGTGGAAGTCATAAAGATGCTCCAAGGGATTTCAGCAGCAGCATCTCCGATTCCAAAGCCTACACAATTTCAGGTTTCATTTGAAGGCTCACTTTGATAATGTGTTGTTTGTTAAAAGGGGCAGGGGCATCAAATCTAGAGTTAAAGCGTATGTTCCAAGTGATTTTTCATTTTTGAATAATTAGGTTAGGCCAAGTGTTGGTTCAAACTCAGGGGCCTTGAATATGAAATAACAAAAGAGTATATAGTATTTTCAAATGTACGAGACTTGGGAGTCGATCCTCTGATTTTGCAACCAAATGTAGAGATCTAACAACAAAATAAGACATTAATCCACCCAAATGTATAGATCTAACACAAAACACACTCATTTTTCCTAACTTCCCCAACCCATTTAGGAAATCAAAAGTCCAATTTTGAAAACTAATCAAATTGTTCCAATATTGAAACTCTGACAATGTGTCTTTCAATCGATTTTCAAAATCAAAAGCCCTAAATTACAAAACCAAAATAAAAACCCAAAACCTTATTGGAATAAAAAAGAACACCTAATTTGAATAAAATCATATTAGGGTTTAGAATACCTAATTTCAATAAAAATAAATATAAATAAAAAAACTAAAAAACATCAGATAATGCAATATACCTCAATTTTTGTTGTATCTCACAATTACTTGTAGGCACCACAGGACTGCTAGTATCTAAATATGCTTATAGGGAGTACAGGATGGGGTTTTGGTTACATATTTTGGCAAGGGCATTTATGGAAGTATTGAACACCTAAATACCAGTGGGGATTTTATGATTCTTGAGACCAACTAAATTAATCTACCAGGTACATACTAAATTAATATACCACTTTCATAAGATTGGGGAACTTGAAATGTAGTCATAAAATGCATCATCAACAAATCTCTGAGAAGTAAATCTTCAAGAATTGGAGTGGAGCATAGGATCGACATAGTAACTCAGAATCTAATCCAATAGACATTTGTGTCCTTTTTCTTAACTTCACACTTCTGTACATCCAAAAATTTAAGGCCTTAACCATTGGAAAGGGAAAACCCCAAAATGAGACGACTCATCTCATTAGAAAGATAAAAAAAGAAAAAAAATTATAAAAATCCCAAAACCAAAACAATTTAAAGTATATGGGGTTTTGTTTTTGCCACTTGTATATTACAAACAAATCGAGTTCCGATATAATGATGTAGCTTGAGCTCTTCGAGAACCCTTCTTTAGTGCATATGAGCACGTTCCTCCCCGCATACCTGGTTCTGTTACAGTATAGTGAGATATCACCTAATCAATTACCATCCGCGTGTTGCAATAATTAAAAAAAAAGTGCTATTGTGAATGAAGGCAGCCTTACATGGCACTCACTCATTGTAAGTACAAATGATCTTCACTTTTTCAACAGAAAATTCATTGTGAGAATGTTTGAATTGTATCTTGATAACCATAACTCAATTATGATCATATCATTGTATTAGTCTAGCTACACTCTAGTTATCAACTAATAATTCAAACTTGCTTGAGACCATACTTCAAGGACAATGACTCTAATTAGAATCAAAACATCCAATAACTTAATTGTAGTTGAACTAAATTAAATTAGCCATCTAATTGAAGAGAAATAATGAAAATGATAATGGTTTCATTCAACTCCTAAATACAAAAAATGACTGGTATATACAAAAGTATCAAAAATTGGAAATCGTTGCTTGGCCAATATGATTTTGTATGAAATCAAAGGATAAATTGTCGAGACTTTGAAACAAAAGAATGACTAACACTTGAATTAAAATATGAGAAAATGATTTAATAGTGTCGAAACATTACCAGGTTATGTTGATGGTAACATAGAGGAGAATATAGTCTATATCAATCAACGTGGAAACAACATTGAACAAAATCTTGGTCCGGTCCTTACAATAAATTTTAAAGGAAAGTAACCCTTCTCCAAATAAATCTGAACAAACACAGTTTGGGATTCACTTTAAAAATCACGGTCCGCAAACATCATTTGGTGAAGCCTTGTCTCTGAATGCGTAACCGCCAGGGAAATCGATTCATTATGTAAGATCAAAATCATTCGATGGCATGACAACACTGGAACAGACATATTAGGACTTCTATCTGATTTTTTTTTGTGGTTAAAGTGTGGACACACAATGGTGATCTAGCCAGAACCTAATACAAAGGAAAAAATGGATGAAAGAGATATTCATCAAGTTAAAAATTAAACATAAAAACACGCAAGAATTTATAAAGAGATATTCATCAAGTTAAAGAAATGTCTTTAACCACAAAAATTGGAACCTGCATAAGGATAATAAGGTGATCGATGGTGAAAGAAATGGATTGAATTTCATCTGCAATAACAGTGAATTTCAAAATCAATAGTGTGGTGACAAATATTATTCAACACAAATAGATAAGAGAAGCGCAATCACCAAACAAAATAAATAACGTAAATTCCAATCACATAACAGGAGATGTATGTGGTTCAGCAAGAATTCCTACATCCATGGTGGTACAGTCAGTATTATTTCTATTTACTCCGGGGAGTGTTTACAGAGAATACGTGCATGCCTCTTGCCCATGGCCTAGGGTTTGTTATATACATGTCTATCTTCGGGGAGTGGGGGTGTTGGACTCCCCCACGTCCATTGTCCTCTCCTAGAATATCTTTGTTCGAGATCTTAGGAAAGGACTAAGTCATAACTGAATTGAATTAAGGTGCGTCGGGCTTGGACTTTGGGCTGTTTTAATTAGGCTACTCGTCTGGGACCGTGATGCTAAATTCGGGTACCCACAATTGCCCCTAAATTTGGTGGGCTACGATTTGGGCTCAATAAATTTAAATCATTAGCCATAATGGCTCTCTGGCATATCATGCAACTCTTCCCAAAGTTTGAGGACTGAATTAGGTGGCAGTTGCCTCGGGTCTTTTGTACGATGATTAGCAACATTAAAAAAGTCTTTTTGGGCAACGTTTAATAGTTTCCATTTCAAACTGTTCAGTTTCCTTTCGTCTTTTGTGAACCTTAGCAATTTGTGCCTTCTTATCCAAGTCTTCATTTTCCTTGCTTTTGATCGCCCTTGTCTTTTGGACTTGTGTTCTTGCATTGTCGAAGTCAAGCTCTTATCTCATAAGTCTTCTTGGCTTTCACTCCGTGTTTTTTCTCTGTGCTTTTCTTTGAATTTATAGTTTTAGGGTTTACAAATGGAAAAGATAGGTAATAGATCAGTGTCTGAGTTTAGGAAGTTTTACAATATCCCAGAGTGGGTAAATATTGAGTGCGCCTCTCCCCCTAGAAATGTTAGATAGATAGAAGGTGCCCATTGGATTCACATATTGTTGCTTTCCCAAGGGGGGCTTACTTTTCCTCCAAATAATTTATTCTTGCATTTCTTTGGTTATTTCAACATTGTTCCTGCACAGTGCTCGCCCAATGCGTGGAAGATAATCAATGGTGTCTATAAAATAAATCAACTTTATGGCACCAAATTAGGGCTCATCGAAGTCTGCTTTTTCTATTCCTTTTCTCGAACTAGTTCTGGTGTCCTCTATCTCAAAGCCAGGAGTCCTGACAGGGTATTAGTAGTAAATCTACATGATTCCCATAAGGATTACTGGTAAGATGGATTTCTTGCTAGAAATTGGCAGTTCTCCCCCAGACTAAGGGGTCGAGGTCTAATAGGTTTATTATTCCCTTAAATGGGGAAGAGTATATAGGTAGTCTTTTCTTTGTTCTTTCAATTTCTTTATTAATGTGCGTCCTTTCTGACTCTTTCCTTTTTTTTCTTCAGCGAGGTCGAAGAACTTAGAGCCTGCCCTCAGCGAGGTTCGGCTCTCAGAGTTGGTTAAAGCTTGGAACATTAGGGAGCCCTTAGTTGACGATGAACATCCCCGGTCTATTGTTTTCCTTCTCGAGTACAAGAATATTGGGTCTATCTTTATCGCGAGGCCTGTGGATAGCATTCCTAAGTTTGACACTTCTGAAGAAGCTGCTGCCGATCCCATCTAGTTAGATAAGGAGGGGATAAGTTATGGGAGTGATATCAGAGGAGGTGCTAAAGGTGATTTTAGTGAGGAGAGCTCTAGTGGTGACAGTTCTTCCAGCTCAGAAGAGGCTTCTAAAGCCCAAGAACCTTCAAACACATCCAGCAGCTCCAGCAAGAAAATGGTTCCTCGAAGGAAAATTTTGATCCAAGAAGACGATGATGATGATCATGTTCTCCTCGGTTAGAGGTCGAAGAAGCAGAAGTCCAGCATTGGGGCTGTTGGTACTAGTTCCCGGTCTGCTGCTCAGGAGTAGGAGAGGAAGAGAAACGAAGAAGAGCAGGCGAGAGAGAGAGAGATAAAAAGGGAAGATAAGAGAAAGAAGGTTGAAGAGAAGAAGAGGATGGAAGAGAAGAGGAAAATGGAGAGGGAGAAGGAAAAAGATGAGGAGAGGATGAGAATGAAAGCGAGGACGAAGGCTGGGCAGGCCTTAGTGCCTGTGTTCGCACTGCCAGAGGGGTCCTTAGTTGCCATTTCCCCTCAGTTGGACCCTGTTCTGCTTGAGAGGGTAGTCCTCATGCAGATCGCCAAAGGGCGACGGGGTGCGATCAGTTACCCTTGAAAGCTAGTCAGAGGCTAGCCTTGGTAAGATCATTTATCTTTTCTAATTTTTGATAAATTATGATTATTTGTTTTTTCTAATATCTTCTTTCACTTGCAGTTTATGATCGACTTTTTCGTGCTCTATCGCTCTCGTGAAGAGCTGGTGGAGTAGTAAAATGCTGCCTTAAAAGTGAGGGGTTCAGAATTGAAGGCTACTGTGAATACCGTTGATGTTGCTCAAACATCTTCTGACCTAGCTCTTACTAATGCCAATCGAGAGAGGGAAGCAGCAGTTGAAGAACTAAATGAGTTGCGACAAGCTTATGACCTGGTGTGTTCAAGTAAGTTAGCTATTGTGGAGGAGAACGAGGTGCTGACCGAGCAGCTAAAGGAGAAAGGGTCTCAGGCAGCCACCGTTAAGGAGGAATCATATAACTCTGGGTGGGCTACTACATACGAAGATGTTGAGCTTCAGATAGGCTACATCAGTCGTCTAAACTTTAAGAAGGGCTGGAATAAGGCCCTCTTAGCAACTGGTGTGGATGTTGCCTCTCCTCTGTTCGAAGAGCATGACCCAAGCCTAAAGATAATTATGGATGAAGCCCCGGCCCCAGTCAGTAAAGGCATTGATCCTGCTTCCCACACAGTTCCTGTTGATGCCCCTCCTACTCAAGCGACAGAGGTTATCCTTACTAAGGGAGGTGCTTCTACTGCTGCTGACAAGGGGAAGCAGCCAACTTCTTCTGGGCAGCCTGAGGTTGCTAGCTAACTTTCCCTTAGGGTTACTCTTGTATTTTTTTTTGTAATTTTCCTTTTGATCCTTCAATGTACTCTGATCTTTTTTGTATTCATGAAATGATAAGGTTTTTCATTCCCTTAGTGTACTGAATTATCCATATTTCCTTGCTCTTTTATGGTTTGTAGTTGATTGATGTAGAAGAGTATATTCCTGCCACATCTCAACTTGGCAGGACCCTTGGTCTCAATGCGAGTCTTCAGGTTCCCCAAGCCTTGGTTAGGATTTGCAAATCCCTTAAATCAAGGAATCAGAAGTTTAAGGATTAGTTTGAGACTGTGGCCAAATTGAAGGATATGCTTCAAGAGATGGAAGAAGTTGGTGCCTCAGTCTAAAAAGAGGTAGATAATCTAAGAGAAAGGCTTCTAGATCCCTCTGAGATCAACCAGGTTGGAGAAATTCTTCAGTGCGAGATTGAGGCTTTGAGGAGGGAAGTCTCACGACTCAGGGAGCACGCGCTGAGCATTGATCCTCGGTACTACGAGGCTCTTCCTCATCATGAGCTAGAGCTGGATCAAGCAATGTTCCTCCAGTGCAGCAAGGTTCTACCCCATCGACAGTTCCGCAAGCTGACCCAAATTCAAGAAGACCAGTTAGGGGAATGGAAGAGCTCTGTGGTGATGTTCATCGAGCGTATGTGATTGCTGCTGGGCTTTAAAAGGACGTCACTCGGTTGAGGCATCTATTTAAAAAAGGACCTCGGCGAGTATAGGCCGATGGTTACGACCAGGGTTGACTAGAGGCTCTGATGAGGATGACAGAATTTTAAGAGCTCGCCTTCATCAGGGGGTGGTTGAGTGCCTTGAGGGAGATGCATGTCCCAAGGAACTCCATGCTCTGGTATCGTCATGAAATCTCTCCTTACACCCTGATGCCTAACCCCTTCCAGAGAGATGATCAGTGGATCCCTTTGATGCCATCCCTCAGTAGCTACTGTATTCAGATGCGAATGAAGTCGAGGAGGAGCAAGTCCCCCATCCTGACGATGGTCGAAGAGCTCCAGTGGATGATTATCTCGTTCATAGACCTCGACCTCATTAATATTTTGTCGGTAGTAACCCTGTATATATGATGTAATTTTGATGTTTTAGGAGAGCTCACCAACTAAACATTTATTGAATTTTTTGGAAATGTGATGAATTAATATAAAATTTATGTTTTGGGTGAATTTACCGACAAAACAAGTGTCTTATATTTTCCACATCTTTTTAGACGTTGCTCAATAATCGTGAGCCTCTCTTGGATGATTAGATTTGTAAGTTTGCATTATCAAGTAAGTGTCCCTCCAGTCCAGTATGCTAACGAGATACCATTCTGCCCCACATTACCTTTTAGGTTGTGTCATCTCACTCCCTTAGGCCTAAGTGTGGCAATTGGTAAGTACACACCTGGTGTTGGATGTTCTATCCGATTAGGATTTTATTCAACCAAACATTATTTGGTGACCAATTTTGACTTGGCCATATTGCCTAAGGATCTCCTGTTGGGCTTCATATATTTCCAAGGGCAATGCTAAGAGGTTTTTCATATTTCACAACGAAAACCTGAGGAGGGTGATTTCCCTGCTATAGTGTAATGATAAAAGTGCCTGTCACTTGGAAAGGGTGTGTGAGTTATAAAGTTCATATATTAGTTAACTAAGACTTCATAGAATGCAACTGCCAAACAACTTTTATTAATGATAAGAAAATGAACTTCCAATTTCATAACTAAAGAACAAAAGAAGAATCTAGAAATAGAATTTTTTGAGACTGGATGCATTCCATGCTCGGGGTATCTCTCTTCTTTCCAGTGTTTCTAAGTGATAGGATCCCTAGAGATCATCTCTTGTTATCTTAAATGGTCCTTCCTAGTTTGGCCCTAACTTGTCGTCTGATGGTTTTACTGCGCTTTCCAGGACTTTCCTTAGTACATAGCCCCAACTCAGAATGCCCTTGGATTGACCTTCTTATTATAGAGCCTTGCGAGTTGTTGTTGATAGCTCGCTAGCATAACTAGGGCTAGCTCTCGGCATTCATCGGCTAGGTGGAGCTCAGCGACTAATTCTGCATCATTATGGCCATGGTCGACAAGGGTGGACCTCATTGTTGGCAAGCCCGCTTCTAATGGGATGATTGATTCCATTCCATACATCAATGAGAATGGGGTTTCCCCCGTCGCTCGTCGTGGAGTAGTACGGTAGGCCCATAGAATATGCGATAGTTTATTTATCCATGCGCCTTTGTCTCACTTTAATCGTTTCCTTAATCCGTCGATCACCGTTTAGTTAGAAGCCTCGGCTTGGACATTTCTCTGAGGATAGGCCACCAAGCTAAAATGGTGTCTGATTCCATGCTCGTCACAGAAACTCTGAAAGGAGCCGCT
Source organism: Sambucus nigra (assembly GCA_949130495.1). Taxonomy (NCBI): domain Eukaryota; kingdom Viridiplantae; phylum Streptophyta; class Magnoliopsida; order Dipsacales; family Adoxaceae; genus Sambucus; species Sambucus nigra. The sequence continues at coordinate 31,734,641 of OX422218.1, read as the reverse complement.
CTCGAATTGCATTCCATTGTCAGTGATTATGGTCCTGGGGATGCAAAAATGGGTGATTATATTTTTCCATACGAATCTTATCATATCTGCATCTCGAATGTTTGCTAGGGGTTTCGCCTCGATCCATTTGGTGAAGTAGTCAGTTGCGACCAACAGATACTTGCGATTGCTGGTAGTGGTAGGAAGTGGTCCTACGATGTCCATTCCCTATTGGGCAAACGACCATGGGCTGGAAAGTGATTTTAGGTCGCTAGCAGGTTGCTGGACGATAGGAGCATGAAGTTGGCATTTCTCTCACTTGCGAACATACATCACAGAGTCTCTTTGCATATATGGCCACCAATAGCCTTCATTCATTACTCGGAAAGCCAAAGACCTTCCTCCAATATGGCTTCAACAAATTCCCTCGTGGAGTTCTTGTACAACTTGCTCAGCATCCCCCGGGTGATCACATTGAAGGTAGGGATCATAAAACGATCTCTTATATAGTTTTCCCTCAGGAGATAAGTGTAAGCGAGCAACTTTGACTCTTATCTGGTGAGCGGTCTTCTTATCGGTGGTAAGTGTGCCATCCTTCAAATAGTTCCTTAAAGGATCACTCCAACTGGGTGCTGATTCAATTTGGAGCACATGTTTCACGTTTGGCAGTTTATTGTCACGATTAATGCTCGGATGAGCGAGGATGTCGATGGGGATTTTTTTTTAATCAAAATTGATTGCCGAACTCAGGTCTGCTATTGCGTTAACATGGCTATTCTACTCTCTGGGAAACTGCAGGACACTTACTTCCTCGAAGGTGGCCATTAGCCTTTTTGCTAAGACGAGGTAGGATGCCATTCTTTCATCTTTTGCATTGCAGTCTCCACTTATCTTATTGGAGACTAATTGAGAATCGCCGAACACATGTAAATGCTTTTCCCCCAAGGTGTGTGCCTTTCGGAGGTCGGTTATTAAAGCCTCATATTCTTCTTTGTGATTGGAGGTTGCAAACCCAAGCCTGATTCCTTGTTCGAGGATTGTATCCATTAGAGTGATAAGGACAATGCCTATTCCTGCCCCATTTGAATTGGAGGCTCCATCAATAAACAATTTCCAGACTCCCACTATTGCGTGGTTCTCTCTTTGCTTCACTTGTTGAAGTTGGTCAAAGGGCAGCTCGCATGTGAATTCGACTATGAAATCCACAAGGACCTCCCCTTTAATTGCGTTTCTTGGTTGAAATTGGATATCAAATCATCCAACCTCGATTGACCATTTAGACAGTCTACCCGACAAATCTGTCTTCCTCAGGATTGCTTTGAGGGGGTGCGATGTAAGGACAATGATGGTGTGAGCTTCAAAGTAGTGCTTCAGCTTTCTTCAAGCCACTACTAGTACAAATGCGAGCTTCTCCAGCGGTAGGTACCACTCCTTGGCGTCTAATAAGGTCTTGCTCGCATAGTAAATGGGGTGTTGGATTCCCTCTTTTTTGCACATCAATGCAGAACTGACAGTGTGGTTGGAAACGACGAGGTATAAGTACAAGGAATCTATTTCTTGGGTGGGGTATGACGAGCAGTGGTGGCGAGCTAAGGTAAGCCTTGAGGTCGCCCAATGACCGCGAGTAATCTTGATTCCATTCTACTGCTTTGTTTCCCTTTAGGAGATGGAAGAACCGTTTGCACTTCTCAAAGGACTTTAAGATAAAATGTTTCAAGGGAGCGAGCATGCCGGTGAGCTTCTGTACGTCCCGAATTGTGCGAGGAGGTTGTAACTTATTTATTCCATCGATCTGGTCTGGATTAGCCTCGATGCCCCTCTTCCAAGTACCCAAGAAATTTTCCTGACTGGACACCGAAAGAACACTTACTTGCGTTAAGTTTCTTCGGTACTTCCTGAGGATTTTGAAGATCCTTGGTAGGTCTGAGAGGTGGTCTTCTTTCTTCTGGATTTTGATGATCATATCCTCGATATAAACCTCCATGGTGTTTCCCATCTGGTCTCTAAACATTTTGGTGACTAGCGGCTGGTAGGTTTCCCCAGCATTTTTGACCCCGAAGGGCATGACCTTGTAGCAGTATAACTTAACGGTGGTGATGAATGATGTCTTGTCCTGGTGTGGATCATACAGAGGGATCTGATGATAGCCCGAGTATGTGTCCAAAAAACTCATTCTCTCATGAGCTGCTGTGGCGTCCACTAATTGATCAATTTTCGGAAGAGGGAAACTGTCTTTAGGGCATGCCTTGTTAAGGTTAGTGAATTCGATGTAGACTCTCCATTTCCCATTGCTCTTTGGAACAACTACTGGGTTGGATAACCATTTAGGGAATTGAACTTCCCATATTGATCCTGGATCCAGAAGATTTTCAACTTCTTTTTCAACGGCTTTGGCCTTCTCGGGTGCAGTTCGTTGTGCCTTCTGCGTGATAGGTTTGAAAGTGGGGTCGACGTGCAGCCAATGACAAACCACACTGGGTCGATTCCAGATAGCTTGTATGGTTCCAACGCAAAAACATCTATGTTGCTTCTTAACAGAATCATCAATTCCTTCTTTTCTTAATTTGTCAGAGAAGCTCCGATTAAGAAAATCCTATCGTTGTTGCTGCCTCTAGCTGTAACTTCCTCCAGGTCCTCAATCACCCGTTCAGAGGGGAGGATCCTGTTCTCCTCCACTCCAGGTCTCCCGTACTTTAACTGATATTTTGATGGTATTAGACCTTCTTATTCCTCAACCTTCTCTCTGGGATTGTCGACCATCTTCTCTGGTCTTAGATGGATGGCTGCTATGAAGCACCTTCTTTCCATTTCTTTATTTCCATGGATCTCCATTACTCCTCACTCGGTCACATATTTGAGTTTGTGATTGCAGGTCGAGGAGACTGCCTTCATCGCGTGCAACCATTCTCTGTTGAGGTTGGCTTTGTATGGTGAGTCGATGTCAAGTACATGAAACTTAATCATTTTGGAGGCATTTCCTGCTCTTACTGGTAGTTCTATCTTTCTGAAGGGCATAGTTACTTTTCCAGCGAATGAAACTAAGGGGATGTGCCTTCCTTTAAGTCGGCGATGCTTAACTTCAATTTTCTGAATAAGTCGAGATACATTAATTCGAATGAGCTTCGTTGGTCGACGAGCAACTTTTCGACGTCATAGTTAGCTATCCTGAGAGTAATGATCAAAGCATCATGATGTGGGGTTCTCACTCCCACCAGATCTTCATCTGTGAATACAATGTGCTTACTATTGTCGACATCATCTGCTCACCGACGCTCTCCAGATTGTGTTTTTGCTGGATTTTCCATCCTCACTGTAAGCTATTTTACCTCCATTCGAGCAGAATTTCCTTAAATCTTCTTGACATCAGATGCCCCATGAATTACTGCGAACTCATGGCCAGCATCATCGTCGAGCACATTGTCAGGCCTTGCTTCTCCATTTTCAGCAATTTTCTCTACCTTCTTCTCCACAAATTAATTTAAATGCCCAGATTGGGCCAGCTCTTCGAGGTGGGACTTAAGACCCTTGCAATGCTCGGTCTTATGTCCTCCCTTTTATGAAAAGCACATCTCAGTGCGTTATTTCTCTTTGAGGGATCTCCTCCCATCTCTTTGGTCAAATTAATAGATGGCTCGTCTTTGATCTTTGTGAGAATCTTATAGATCGGTTCTCTGAAGACAATATTGACTGCCTAAAATGCCTTCGACACATCATTCTTGCCTCCGTTCTTAGAGCCATTCTTGCCCCCATTCTTTCCTCCTTTCTTCTGGTTCTCATTTTTGTCACTGCTTTTGGTAGCGAGCTTGGTTCGACCATTCTCTCCTATGCTGAGGCGAGTGACATCTTCTACCTTGGCGTATTTTTCAATGTGATCCATCAGGTCATCAATGGTCGTGGACTTTTTCTTTGTCATGGACTAGTACAGGAGGGAGAGCTGGGTAGCCCAATTTTGAAAGAGGCCATCACTACCTGCTCTGAGCAGTCCTCAAATTCATTGAATAACTCCCAGTACCTTTTCGTGTAGTCCCGGAGAGTCTCTCGGGGTGTCTTTTTCATTGTGAGTAAAGCATCCATCCTTTTGGGATGGGAGATACTAGTAATGAAGCAAGTTTCAAAGAGCTCGACCAGTGATTCGAAACTTCTAATAGACCTATGGGGGAGCCTTTCGAACCATTTTTACGCCACGTCATGCAAGCTCGAGGGAAAGATTCGGCACATCAGTGCATTTCGATGGCTCCAGAGGGTCATGGCTTTCCTGTACTGTCTAACGTGATCAATGGGATCATCTTTACCATCATAAATCTTGAATCTCAGATTAGAAAATTTCTTGGGGGCTTGCTCTTCTTCTATTTTCCTTGAGAAAGGGTATTTCATATGAGTTTGGAGTGCTTGCCTAGGGAGCTCTCGGGTTGATCTGGCACCGCGATGCGTAGGGTGTTGGTCCATCTCCCTTCGGACCAAATTTTGTATTTTCTCGTTGCTACGAGCTGGGCTCCAGTAATGGGGAGCTAGTCATAGTTTCTTGATCAGGTCATCCTCTAACTTGTTTCCCTTAACTTTATGGGTTTCGAGTCTGGGGCTCCTTCCTCGACTGCGAGACTTGCTTGCCTGAGGGCTAAGAGTGCGGTACGGACGTTTCTTGGTGCCACGATGGAGTTCTCTCTCCATTCTTTCTATCCTTCTTTTTAGGTGAGCATTCTCAGCCTTGTGCTTGTGAGAAGACTCCCTTTGCTTTTCGAGCCTCACCTCATATCCATCAATCAACCTGGAGATTTGTGTGGACCTCTCTGGTCCTTGCCTTTCTTCTGAGGCCATCCTTTCTAGGAAAGCGCTCTGATCTGAATGCCGAACTTTAGATCTGATCCTGCGAGGAATAGGCTGTTCCTGGATATCTCCTGCCTGAGGAGCATTACAACTGTGACCAGACATTTCAAACTTCTTTGTTAGTGTGGGCTTCTCAGGGATGATAAACGCTTCCCACAGACGTCGCTAATTGCGGTGACATATATTATTCAACACAAATAGATAAGAGAAGCGCAATCACCAAACAAAATAAATAACGTAAATGCCAATCACACAACAGGAGATGTACGTGGTTCAGCAAGAATGCCTACGTCCATGGTGGTGCAGTCAGTATTATTTCTATTTATTCCGGGGAGTGTTTACAGAGAATACAGTTAATGACTCTTGCCCTAGGCGTAGGGTTTGTTATAAACATGTCTATCTTCGGGGAGTGGGGGTTTTGGACTCCCCCACGCCCATTGTCCTCTCCTAGAATATCTCTATACGAGATCTTAGTAAAGGATAAAGTCATAACTGAATTAAATTAAGGTGCGTCGATCTTGGACTTTGGGCCGTTTTAATTAGGATACTCGTCCGAGCCAGTGATACCAAATCTGGGTGCCCACAAATAGTTCTATTAAATTCTTCTGTTCTATCACCTCCAATAATCCAAAATAGTAAGGAATGAGATGTTATTAGTTTTACACGCACTATTTGGCTTTATACTAATAGGCATATTGCTAATTCCCATGGCATTCGAAACTAAATAATAAATCATTTGGATTTAGAGGAAGAAGCATTGAAGTTAGAGTTGGAATTAGACCTTGCTATATCAGAACCTTCAGTTTCATTGCTTTTAGTCTTTAAAATCAATTGCAGTCAGGAACCAACTTCTTCTCAGTGAAATAAAATCCCCGAATCTGGACGCATAAATACGAAATCCCAAAATAGCAAAACAACTTGTTGATCATCTTTGAGAAAGAAAAAGGACAAACAGATGCGCCCAAAGACATATATAATCTATTACAAACATTGTGTTCCATATACTAATTATAAAAAATCAAAATATTATATACAAAGGCACATTTTGTATACAAACTAAACAATCCAAATACTATAAAAGGAATATGAGCAAATACATGTATTGGCTAATGTTTTAACTAAAATAGTTACACTACAATAATAATACCAAGGACCACCCAACCCAAAAAACAGTCTCTCCCGCATATATCAGCTATTATTGAATATGTTTCATTGATACTTAAATATTATATGTTAAAATCTAAAAACTAAAACTTTCAACTTCGTGAAACTTATTAGATCCATATGAATATCAAAATAACAAAATGCAAAACCACTAAAGTATACCTGAAATATACCTGAAAATCCACAAAATACATCATTATAAAGCATCAGAGATAGAGTTATACCTGAAAACTCGCCTGTGGGTGTGTTGGATGTTTGTTTCGTGTGTCCCCAACGCTATTTGGCTGGATTCATGAGACTACATAAAAAACCACCAAAATAAAATAAACTAAAAAAAGAATGATGAGTAGAAAAAGAGGGTACATGTCTTCGTCGGTAAGGAATAAATGTTGCAAATCCTTATTATGGTGAGTGAGAAGGTGGGAGCAGTTGAGATAAGAATCGAGAGACCGAGAGAGAGAGAGAGAGAGAGAGAGAGAGAACGAGTGTAGTGTTTGTGCATCTTTGTGTGTCGTGGGCCTTGAAAGATGATTGGAGGGTGTAATTTCCTATTTTAACCTTTCTTTTGAATTTTGAGTAAGAGGCAAAGGGAAATCTAAGTTGTAAAAAAAGGGGGAAAATAAATAATAAAGGGGCAAAAGAGGAAAATAGGGTCTTTTAATATCGACCCTTGGTTTCTTGCATTATTGGTTTAATCCTAGCCTCTACTTAGCTTATCGACTTATGGAATAGTGAAAAAATTATAATCCTTACTATTATATATATATATAATGTGTGATCATAAATACTCGTGACTAGATATTTAGTAAACGCAGACCCCCTCTAGTGTTATTGTAGGAGGTTGCACAATGTGGGTGAATCCCCTGGCTTGAGGAGTAGGGTGAGTATAGTCCCCAGGTCATAGCCTCCGTCTTAAGGGGTGAGACGTCTTGGGTTTGATATGATCTCATTTATGGAGGGAATTATAACCATCTCCACAGTGTTTATTTTGTTTCATTTATTTGGGGAGCTAACCGTGTCAGGGTGTCTGGGTGGATGACTATACCTAGATTGATAGCAATATATAGTACATCCGGTGAGTGCGTACTTGGGAGGATGGTTATATAATTATGACATGTGCGTGAATATTGTAATATATATATATATATATATATATATATATATAGAGAGAGAGAGAGAGAGAGAGAGAGGATAATTATATACGAGTAAAATACGTGATGTGAGTTGTATTCTTTATTATATAATTTGGGAAAATGTTATATGGACTCAAATGAAAATAATGATTTGTTTAGTAAATGTGAAATACAACTTAAAAATCATATATTAAACATACTTGGGTTAGAGTATGGTGACAGAAATGAACTATATAACAAGAACTAGAGACGAGGTAGATGACTAGGTGGGTTATACAAAAAAATTGTAGATGTGCATAATACTTGAGGGGTGAGTTGGTCCTCAAGAGAGTGCGACACTAGCTTAAATATGAAGAGCATTCAAGCATTTTAATTTACTGCAATTTAGTTCACTTGCTAAATATTTTCAAAATATTTTGGGTTCAAACCCATGATATAAAAAAAATTCAAAACCTTTCAGGTGACCGACCACAGTGTCGCCAATCTTGCTCTTTTACGAGAGTACGTAGTTGCAGTACACTTGGGTGATGTACGACTTGCATTACATGCTTCTCTTATTGACTCTTAGATGGTGATATCATCATAGTTGTACTTTCGGGAATGTTTCAAATGGTAGTTGGACAGTTTATTTCTGATCATCTTGTATTATCTATACTTTCCATGTTTCGGATGTATATTGGCTTGGTTGTTCTTAGTAGAGGTTTCTTCTGATAACAGTTTATTCAGATGCTTGTAATATGTTTAGACTCGTTTATATTATAATGGTTATGTTGTGTTTCTTCTTGTACTTATTGTTTGGTTACTTCGAAAGATAAAACTTCGGCATCAACTTAATTCATCATTTGGTGGTTAGTAATGAATAAGTTTGATAGTGATGCTCAGAATAAACCAGATGAAAATCTTGTTTAATTTGATCAAGGCCTGATCAACTGGTGTTTAATTATGCTGGGGGTCACAGATATCAGAGCATCAAGTTCAAATGTCCATAGGAAATGTACGGCTAACTATGATTTCAACGTTGTGTTCTTTTGCCATAAAGGCAGGTTATTAGGACCCATGGGTCCTATGGTTGAGGGATCTTGGGCTATTAGTGAGCCTCTCCCTTTCTGAATTTGGCGGCTGCCCTCGCGAGGCTACCTCTTCTTCTCCCGGGTGACCTTTGAAATTCAAAATAAGTTGTATTAGTTCACAGTTAATAAAATACTTATCTTTATGCTTATGATATATTGTACTTATGATATTGAGTATTTTATTAACTGTGAACTAATGTAGCTTTTTTTGAATTTCAAATGTTGCTCGGGAGAAGGAGAGGTAGCCTCGCGAGGGCAGCCGCCAGAGGTAGAGAGGTAGAGAGGGAGAGGCTCATCAAGAGCCCGAAATCCCAAAACCACAGGACCCACCGGGGTTTGACGTCATAAGTAGATGATATTATGGCCCAGGCGGTCAATGTCATCGTGACATTCATGGTAGCATAGTTTCCTTAGCCCCAGCCATAGAAACTAGTGGGTCTAGCAGTTCAAGCCCACCTGAGGTCGACGGAGTGGTAGTGAGTTAGGGAGGCCTCCCTGAAGGTCCATCCTTCGATGTTTGATAGTGATGCTGGCTACATTTAGGCTGACCAGGGCAGCCTTGTAGTGGTGGGAGTTGACAAACACTATTAGAGATACAGATTCATTGATTATCCTCGAGTTCTGGGTGCGATTAGACCTCTAATACTTTCCTCTTGTGATTGAGATCGAGATGAGGAGGATATTTAGGGAGGTGACTCACAGTGACCATTCTATCGCGGAGTATGAAGAAGACTTCACATATTTGGCTAATTTGGTGCCAGGAGAGGTGAGCAACTAGGAAAAAAATAAGGAAAAATATTATTGATGGATTGTCCATGAGGTTCCAGAAAATTTTGATTGGGAACCCTGCTTTTGAGATATATTTAGATGTCATCGATGCAGCTTTGTTACACTGCCTGGACCATCGCTTCCATTTAAAGGGGAGCAAGAGGGGAGGTGATCTTAGACAATAGGGAAAAGAAACAGGGACTGCAACTAGCAGAGCATAGTAGATATGCAACCACTAGGGGCAGGATACCCATTAGGGGATTAAGAGAGGGCCAGTTGGGCCCGAACATCAGCAAGAGGTTCCTTAGGTTCGCCAGGGCCAAGGGAACAACGGGGGAGGCCAGTCGGGCCAACATCTGGGACAACCTTGTTAGGTCCATCGTGAGGGAGACTTTAAGAGGTGTTATTTAGGTTGAGGCCAGATAGGCCATCTGAGGAGGAAATGCCCACAGAGAGGTAGGGGCTAGCAGTAGGATGCCCCGCAGGGATAGATGGTATTGATGCCTCCAGCTGTACCAGCTCCACCAACTCCACAACATCCAGGGAAGCTACACTACGGGCCTGTGTATAACATCCGGGATGTTCCGATTTCGCTACCACTTCGAGCAATGCCAGTAGTCAATCGTAAGTTTCCTATTAACGGGCATGCGGGTAGGATTTTTTTTTATACTGGTGCATCACATTCATTCATTAGGACCAAATTTATAGTCTTTTGGTTGTTAGAGTCAGTTGATGGTCTCCTTCTGTCTGTAGAGTCACCAATGGGGGGGTCACCAATACACTCGATCGATAGAGGAGTATATATAATGATTGGGAGACTGAGTTTAGCAGAAGACCTCTTAGTGTTAGATATGGAGGGATGTGATGTTATCCAAGGCATGGATTGGTTAGCAGGGTACAAGGTGACGGTGGATTGTTTTGAGAAAACCATAATGTTTTCCTTTTCAGGATAAGATATGTTTTTGGTGGCGAGGCCTCTTCCCGAGGGAGGGTTGTGCATTCATTTATATTACATTGAGGATGGGGCCTCACAGGGGGTGGTAATTCCAATAAACCTAATTCCAATCGTGAGGGACTTTGAGGATGTTTTTCGAGGCAAACATGGGTTAACACCCAATAGAGAGATTGAGTTAGTTATTGATTTAGCACTAGGTATGAGATTGATTTCCTGAGCACCTTACCATATGGACCCTTCAAACATACGTGAGTTGAGAGAACAGATTCAACAACTTTTAGGCCAGGGTTTCATTTGACGGAGCACATTATCGCGGGGTGCTCCTGCGTTGTTTGTAAAGAAGGTAAATGGTTCCCTGTGCTTATTTGTCTACTATAGGGAACTGAATGAGGTCACGATATGGTGTATGTAATCATTATCAATAATCGATGACCTTCTTGACAAGTTAAGAGGATCAGAGTACTTCTCCAATATTTATTTGAGATTGGTGTATCATCAGTTATGCATTTGGTAGGTGGACGTCCCTAAGACCACTTTTCTGTTATAGTATGGATGCTACGAGTTCAAGGTGATGCCCTTTGGGCTCATAAATATGCATTTAGTGTTCATGGATCTTATAAATAGGGCTTTTAAAGAGTTTATCAACCAGTTCGTCATCGTGTTCATAGATGACATTTTGGTTAACTCGCACACTGAAGAGGAGCATGCAGAGCATCTGCGTATGGTTCTGCGGACTTTACGGGATCACTAGTTATACGCCAAATGAAAGAAATGTGGGTTTTAGCTATGGGATGTGTAGTTTATTTAACATATTATTTCAGACCAGGGTATTATTATTGATCCGAGTAAGGTATCGATGGTGAGGGAGTAGGGACAACCCATGACACCGATCGATAGGTGTAGCTTTTTAGGGTTGGCTGAATATTATCGTTGCTTCATTAAGTGGTTTTCAAATATTTTAGGCCCATTAATGAATTGGACTCATAAGGGAGTTCCATTTGTATGGAGCGACGAGTGTTACTTAGCTTACGATGAGTTAAAAGACAAGTTGACGTCAACATCCTTACTTGCTTTGCCTAGGGGAGTATTGGAGTATCAGGTCTATACATATGCATCCTTATGGGGACTTGGGAGTGTGTCGCAGTAAGACGAGAAGTCTATAGCTTATGCATCTCGGAAGCTTAAGCCCCATGAGAGGAATTACCCCACTCACAACCTTGAGTTAGCAACGGTCATTTTTGCTTTGAGAATATGGAGGCAGTATCTTCAAGGAGAGTAGTTCTCGTTATTCACGGATCAAAGGTCACTTTAATACATCTTCCCACAAAAGTATCTGAACATGAGATAGAGGCAGTTGCTATTATTAGTGAAGGACTACTAATTTTATATTCCATATCATCCAAGTAAGGCCAACGTTGTTGCAGATGCGTTGAGCTGATGATCTATGCAGGACTTGGAAGATCTCACAAAAGTGAAGTGGAGTGAACCTCATCACGATGATGGGGTCACCAGGGATTGTATGACAGTCTTAGCAATCGCATCCCAGATTGTCATAAGGGAGGTGAGAGCATAGATAAAGGATCCATTTTGCTAACAAAGGGTGACACAATTACTAATAGTGGGTGCAAAGTCTTACTCTATCGGCTCAAAAGGAGGTCTATGTTTTAATGGGAAGTTAGTTGTGCCAGAAGATGAGGATTTGAGGCATGCCATTTTGATCGAGTCCGATGGCTCTAGATTATCGGTATATCCCGATGGGGATAAGATGTACTAGTCCATAAGGAGGTACTACTAGTGGTCAGGGATAAAGCGAGAAATAATAAAGTTTGTCTTAAAGTGTTCCACATGTCAGCTTGTTAAGGTATACCACCAGAGGCCTTAAGGGATGTTACAACCACTTGATATTCTGTTTTGGAAGTGGGAGAGAATTTTCATGGATTTCATTACGGGGTTGGAGACATCGTAGAGGGGTCATGATTCCATATGGGTGATTGTGGATCAGTAGACCAAGGTAACCCATTTCTTATCGGTTCGCACAGATTTTGAGATGATGTAGTATATGTGGATATTCATATCGGAGATAGTTAAATTTCAAGAGGTTATGGTCAACATTATGTCTAATAGAGACAAGATATTTGTATCGCACTTCTGGCAGAGTTACTAGGAGGCTATGGGAACAACAAACTTGCGATTAAGCACCGCTTATCACCCTAAAAAAATGGGATGGCAGAGAGTGCAAAATCAGATGCTAGATGATATAATGAGGATGTTCATTCTAGACTTTGGGGGAGGATGGGAACAATGTCTTCCATTGGTAGAGTTTGTGTATAACAACTTGTACCAATTATATATCGTCATGACCCCATTTGAGGCACTTTATGGGAGACCTTGTCATTCACCCATTTTAGAGGTAGGGGACTACAAGATATTAGGGCCAAAGATGATTTAAGAGATGTGTGCGAAGATGGAGTTAATTCGAGGATGTATTCAAATATCCTAGGACAGGCAAAAGAGTTATGCCGATGCCAATCAGAGACGTGTGGAGTTAGATGTCGGAGATCAGGTATTGGTTCGGGTGTCTCCCATGAAAGTGGTGATGAGGTTTGGCAAGAAGGGGAAAGTAGCACCAAGTAGTATGGGACCATTCCCTATCATTAAGAGAATGGAACCGGTAGCTTATGGACTGCGTTTAACAAATCATCTTTATCGTATACACGATGTGTTCCACGTGGCATCACTGAAGAAATACCGAAGGGGCGAGAGGTATTTTTGGCGCGTTACACTCAAGGAGATTCATCTAGATCCAAATGTCTCATATGAGGAGAGACCTATAGCTATCCTCAATTGCAGTGAGTGCAAGTTGCGGTCTAAGGTGGTTCCACTAGGTAGAGTTCAGTGGGGACATCATAGTGTTGAGGAGCCTACTTGGGAGCGGGAGGATGACATACGAGAGCAGTATCCAGAGTTATTCACCACAAGTTCGACCTAATTTCAGGCATGAAATTCCCTTGTAAGGGGTGAAGTATATAACACCATCTATTTTTTCGGCATTTTTTTATTAATTAATTCGATAAATTTTAAATTACTTATGTGTCGTAATTTAATTGAATTAATTATTACTTATATTATTTAAAAATTAATATGATGAGTCGATGATTAATATTTATGGGACATAAATTTATTAAGAGTACGATAATAATTTAAGAAGTTAATAGGTGAATATTAACTTTTAGAAAAATTATTCAGACTGCAGTTTTGAGTGTACGGTTGAGTTAGGATGGGACGAAAATTGAAAAATAGTGCCCGTGGGTAGTAAATGGGTCTTGGGGCATTTTTAGACATATTTGAGCCCACATAAGAGTGTTTGAGCCCTTTTAATAAAGACGACAAGCCTAAAAATGGATTGGCTTAATCAACCCTAATAGTGAGAGAGTGCGAGATTCGTAACTCAATTTATAAAACCTATTCAAGTGGAGGACAAAAGAGGAAGCAATTAGTGAATCTTAGAATCCTAAATTAAGAACAAGTGTTGGCATTCTTCATCAAACCCATCATCCATAACAAGAGATTTGGACCCTACAAACCCTTCAAGGCAAATGATTAAACTTGCTATTAAGTTAATTGCAAATTCCAATTAATATCAAAGTAAGTGTAGTAAGAACACATGATTTTGGGTTGATTTGATATCTAAATTTTGGTTTCAATGAATTTAGATTTAAAATCTGTAGAGGATTGGGAAATATAACATGTTAACCGCCAATCTATACGGGGTGGAGGGTCTTGAATTGGTAGGTTTAGTCTTAATCTTAAATGGTATTAATGAGGTAAATATGAACAGGTATTGGGTTTTTAGGTCATCAATGGCGGACTATTTTGGACTGACGAAGGGGGATGAGAGTGCCCAGGGTTGTTCGAACGACTTGGGTTTGGTTCAAGTGACATGCTTTTTCTTTTTAATGATGGGGTTATTTCATCCGCCATTTCTTCCTTCCCCTATTTTGGCGGCTTTGGTTTGGAGGCTACAACACAAATAACTATAAAAAAAATAAAATTTGGTTAGAATTTCCTTTGTTTATAGGACTATACATTATCTTTAAGAAAAAACATACTCTAACAAGAATAATAATAACAGTTCGTCTTGAGAAACATATAAAAAATATCATTTGTTTAACTCAATTTGTGCAAACAACAACAATACATCAATAAAAAAAATTAGTTTGCAATGCACAAAATTAATTACATATATACATTTTCACCCAAACCTCCAACCAATCAAATACTGTATTAACAAACTTAATGCAACGTATTTAATTTGTTTATCATAACCAATTCAAGTGAGTAACGTCAGGATAACTGAGAAAAAGTTGTTATCTCTGCAATTGCTTCAACGTGGAAAACATTTTAAAAGAAATTTATGAATTCAAGATTTATGTCAGAAGGATATTCAATCAAGTTAACTGCTACATTTTTTTTTGAAACCATGATTGACCCTTATTATATATCTCATACTGAGGTTTAGTCTAGTTGCCCGCTTCATTTTTAAACTTATCTTTGTCCCACTTCTGCATAACTTGTTTGAGCCTTTTTAGCTTAAAAACAAATTTGGAATGCTCTGGATAATAGAGAGACCCTAACAAAACAATAAATTCAAAAATAATATTATTTATTATGATATGATTTATTACCATTATCTGGTCTACATTTAACCAATTAGTGCAGTATCGTACCCTACCACCAATTTCCACTCGAAGGGCTACCCAAGTCATCTTCTCCCACATCTTTACTGAACTGGTGAGAATAAAAAATAATTTTTGCGTACACAAATTCAAAGTTCATCATCCAGAATATTGTATGGTGTCCTTTACAAATAATCAAATTTAGCATCACAAGACTTAAATTCTTCAAAACAAACAATTTTAATACATGAATATTGAAACATACTAACAACCTCTTCATGACAATTAAACTCATATATTCAGCGCTACTATGCATAGAGGATAATTAAGGTCTTTATTATTGCAAACTTCACCTAATATTGCAAGTAATAACTAAATATTATTGCAAACTTCACCTAATATTGCAAGTAATACATAAACTATGGAACTAAATTCAAGTTCCAATCATATTAGGGTGGTGGTGGGGTTGGGGATGACAAATAAATGGAATACTTCATGGATTTTTGTGAAAAAATAATTAGTTGAACACTATAAAAAACCATTTTGATGTTGACATCACTCGCTAGAAAAATAGTATGAAATGGAGATATATGATGTATATTTGGTTGATAACATAATTTATATATGTATAATCAAACATAGTACAGTAAAACTCATAAACTATGAAAATACATTACTGATCCGAGAACATGTCAAACATACTTGACTTTTCAACAACAAAAAAAACAACACTATGTCAAAATCTTGTCAAAACAAAATTTCAAAAAGAAACAACAATTTCAATACATAGTATTTTCTAGTATAAATATCATTATAATAGAAATGTTTATTTAAAATGGATATGAATATTTCAAGATTGGATCTTGTAACTTGAGTCAAAGATTCAAATCCTCGTTGAAGCCCTATGTTTACTTGTAGCATTTATATGAATTCATTTGAAATGAAGACAGGTTAAGTGAAATATTGTAGCAATATAAATTCAGCAGAATATAAAATTACAAAATTTCATTAGAAAATACGTATTAATTTCATTGGTATTTAAAAGGGAAAACAAAGTAAATAAGACTACTGCACGATATTAATGCTCCATTATAGTGTTTTTTTCCCGATGTGTAACCAAAGTTTCGAAGCAGAGCTAATGAACACTGACTAATAATGTAAAAAATCCTGATGATTACATAAGCATTTTACCAAACATTTGGAGGGATACTACAAAAATAACCAAAAACCAAGCATTACTAATTAACAATAGATAATTACATATAACAAATGATTTTATCGTAAGACATATTTTAGCAATTTAGAGGAAGAGGGGAAATACATATCCTGACCACTGTTCAGGGAAATATATAGTTAGATATAGAATGGAGGATATTTGTAATGCAAGAAGATGTTTGTGAAAGAAAACCAACGAAACGGTTAAAGATTGTTCACAAAATATTTTTCAAACACTTTACACACTATATATTTCAAAAACAGATTATACCTATAAAAACAAAATACAGATCATTGTAGTTAAAACTAAAAAATAGTTAGAATAAAATAGGTTCAATATTATATCTTTGAATATATACAAATAAACACAAAAAATAGTGATCCCTGATAAGTAATCTAATCGAACCATTACTTTTTCATTTCCCTAGTGATCCCTAATAGGTACAGATAGTGACTTACTATACTAGTTCAAAACAACTTCTAATATCAAAAAAAGGAATGTACCAAAAACAATTAGTGAAACTATCTAATTGATTAGGTTATGGGGAATGGATAAAAAATATGATGAAGAAGATGTAGAATCACACATACTTGTTTGTGTAAATAAACCAAAAAGTATTACCCACGAAGGTGTTGAATCTTTGAAACACAATGTTGAATTGACTTGTAATTCATAAGGAATATTGATGTTAAGAGCGATATGAAAAATTAATAAACTAATATCACTTGAATGTTACATACGCATTCCGTCCCTACTATTGATGCCTCTTCATTTCAGTCGTGCTACTCATCCTTACATAAATCCTTACTTGAATCTTGATTTTGTGAGGGGGAACAAATAGTGCACCTACATGTGAACAATATTTTATCTGCAAAATGCTAGAGAAAAAAAACTTATGCCCAGATTTATCTTCAAAACGAACAAAAATAAAACATAAATACGAAAATTCCATAGAAAATATCTTCAATAAACTATTTCTTAGAAGTCGTGTGTGTGTTTGAAAGATAGGGAGCGATTGAGAGCATAACATTGGTGGTGTTTGTGGATGAATACAACCCCTTTGTCGTGGAAAACTAAGCCTTCGTCGTTGAGAGGGAGAAGAACGAGGGTTTTGATTATTAGAGACTTTTGTATTGGAAGCTAGGTGAAGATCAAATGAAAGTAAAAACAGAGTGGGACTGTAATAAGGGTTAAAACATAGTTGCGTGACTTCTGATCTTGTCATGAGTTTCTTGCATTCATGAAGTAATGGTAGCCACTAGTTGTCTTAAGTCTTCATATCGTATTAAAGAAAAATTTATGCCTTATATTATAGATATGTCCTTATATAAATATGGAACATGAAGATATCTACCTTCAGTGTCAAGTTTGTACTCGATCGGTAAGTCTGGAGGAGTTCTTTACCAAATGGACATAAGAAAAACACATATAAGGACCCCACATTGTGTACTATTTCAATGTCCATATTGTCGACGATGACAATAGATCTGGCTATCCCATTAATCTTATCATAAGTAGTGCTACAGAACTTAATGCAAAAAAGAATGACCAACACTACCCCTAGCCCACATGTGCTAAAGTGTGCTACAGTTCGAAGACATATGAATCCTAACTAATAGGACATCACTGAATACGAGTATGACCACAAAAATTAATAATCACATATATGTAACAAACAATACGTATAGGTAATTTTCCCATTAACTATTGCAACTAGGTTTTCGAACTCTCTAGATAACACTCTTTTCTGAAGACTTAACACCCTAGTTAATTTTTAAATTCCCTATATAATGAATAACAATACAAAATTATTACACAATTCTTATTCCATAATTCTAAAAATAACGATATCAATGCATGATTTGAAATCAGTTATAAGCACAAATCCATGACATGGATTCTAGTAATAAAATTTCTTACTAAAACGATATTAATTTTGTGTTTGCCACTAACGTGTTTAATTCTCAAAACACAACCATTCTCCAATTATTCCAAAACATTCCTAGATTCAAATCCATTTGTTTTCAATCTACAAATTAACTTTTAACTGAGAATTAGTACTAGAAAGTATGCATACGAATCAATAATCAAATTAAAATTAATTTAGTAAGAATATTCGTGCCTTAAACTCATGATGTGAGCTTCCTATATTTAACCTTGCTCCCTACCATCTTTTCCAATCTTGGTAACTTCCTCCAAAGGGTTATGGCTGCTAGTTTAACTTTAATGTGGATGGAATATGTGTTTATGTTGTGTTATTAACTTAATTTAAACCTTAATCAAGTATATTCCAATAGCCCCCAATTTTGCACCCCCAAAGGATCTCAAAATAATACCCATATTGGACCAAAATCTCCCCTAAGGGTATACCTATACCTCAGGCCAAACTTAAGATGTTTGAAATGCCTTAATGAATCCCTAAATCACTCTGTAATGCACCTAAACAATGTATTCCAGAATTTACACATTTTATGTTATTTAATCTTGACATAATATTAATTCAATTAACACGCAATTTAACAATCTATTAATATACCCATTTGGCATAAATGAATCAAATAATCGTGCATATCACATTCAAGCATTTTATTTGTTTAAAATTTATCAGTTTAATATTCATAAAAACATGGGGTGCCATAGTAACATATTTCATAGTTATATAATTATTATTCCTCATTTTTATACATTCATGGAGCAAATAACAGTTCAGTGCTACTGGGTACATGTGCTTAAAACTAGACGAAAGTTTAGGTCATTACATGGTCAAAACCTTCACTACAATTTTGTTTTTTCTAAAGTATTTTGTAATACAGTAAGAGGTTAGGTCATATATGTCGAACTAATAAAAAAATTATGTTAAGTCCTTATTTTTCTTCTCGAGGTAAGCTTATTTTAAATGAGTTTAGAGATTTTGAAAAATTAACACTTTCAGTTGAACAATAATTGTTTAAAAAATTGTTTACGTGACCAAGATAATATTATCTGAATGTCAATTGGATTCGGTTTGTTGTATTTGTTCATTTGTTATTATTTATTTATTTATTATATGTTAAATATTAATATTGTGAATGTAAATTATTAAAAGATATTTGTTGTTTTCCATTCCTAATTGAAAAAACGTAGGCATTGATGTTGTCATATTAGTGTGTTGGATATCAAACATTGTATGTCTAATTTGCTCCACTCAAAAGTTAATTTTCGAAAAAGAAGATGGCATTTTCGGATGGGAGTTAGACCAATATTCAAGTAAATATATGGATTGTTACACACTATAAAGTTATTTTTTTGTTAAATGGATAGCATTAAAATTAGTATTTTGGTTCCATATCGATATAGGTGTAGAAAAAGAAAATACAAAGTTTTTTAGAATGCACCGGTTTTAGAGTTATGTTATGTATGTTATTGTAGAATTGCTCCTGCTATATAAGGTTTACTATACCATTGAGCATGAAAATTTGTTAACCTCTTCACAATTTAAGTATATGTTTCCTGAAATCAAGTACTCCATTCACTTGTGCAATTTGGACACTCTCAACCTTTGGTACTTTTGTCTTTAATAGAACACGTATGTACAAATATTTTTATGTTTACTTTTTGAATAGGTAGTGGGCATCTAGTGTGTTGATATGTTCCTCTTCAGCTATGTTTTTTGAATTGTATCGGGTTGGTGATATAAGAGTGAGAGATAGGCTTTATAGTCAGGGAGCACAACTTGAAGCGTATCACTACTATTATGATGCAATATTTATGAAGTTACATATTGTATGCATATTTGTACCCTTTTGGTTTCGGAAAGAACATTTATTTTTTCATTTACTTAGCTCATCAGAATGAGACTTTATCATTGTTTTTTTTCTATATAGGCTTTATACAAAGGTTTAATTTGTTTTTTTCAGATGTATTTATGAGTTTTGTTGAATTAGTTTTATTTTTCTAGTGCATAAATTATGTTATACTTTGTTTGTTTGGGCATTTTTCCTAAAACAAAACTGAAAGAAACCCCGCGTCTTGATTAATGTAAATGTTGCAGAAGGTGTGAAAGAGGGTAAAATTGATTGACATTCTTGGATATTTTTCATAATCTTAAGATTTTTTGGATCCTACTGATGGTTCACTTATTTGGGCTCCACCTAAAAATCTTTCAAAGTCTTTAACTCTTTTTTAGTAGGATTTTAGGTTTTAAGATCATTTCCCAGAGGTAAGTCTTTTTTTGTAAATAATGAGAACATTCATTTCTTTTTCAACATTTTTACTATTACCAATTGTCACCATTGTGCCATTTGTAAACATGTGAAGAGGGATGTGAAACACCAGTTGAGCAAGCAAGCTCACTATTTTAATTTACTACAAAAAAAGATATATGGCTTGGAAAATTCGTATGAGGGCATTATGGTGATATGTTTGGCGTTCATCTATCAAGAATGAATATAATTATAGTTCTTTATTTATTCTGAGTAATTCTACGGTCATCAGTAGTTATATGGGGTTTGTGCTAGATGTTATTATCTAAAGCTAATATATTGATTTATGTGTCTTAGCGAGTAATCACCAATAAATAAGCACTTAAAAATAAAGAGATTGTCGCTTTCATCATGCATATGTGCTGAATTTATTTATGAATGGAATATAAAATCTACTTGACTTTCCTAACTAATAACATGAGCAAAGCATATTGAACATGGGCAAAAAGCACGATAGTTTATTTAAGAGGATGGTGTAACAAAGGATGCAAACATGTAGGTTACCCAACTGCTAGTGCCAACAGTCAAAGGATATCGGGTATAAATGCAGTGGGCCTTGAGGAGACATTTGACGAAGAAGAGTCAGGATTATAAAGACCACTGAGGAGGGTATTCTGTGTTATAGAGAAGGGGTGACCAACTGTCGTAAATTCATCAACAAATATTTTTATTAATGGAGATATCAAGAGACATTCATGTCTTTTTGGTAGGGGTTATTGAGATCATGTGGATGTTTAAAATACGAGTGTTGGAAGGATATGGAAGTGGAGACCTAAAATGACCCAAAGTTCTTTAGAAGTTTAAGGTTCTAGTGCTATAGGTAACTGTTTTTGAAAGATAAGAAATGTCGATGCTCATAGAAACAAGGTACTTCCATTCCGAGAAATAAAATATGGGGTTTGGTTGAGGCTGACTTTGTCCTTCAATAATAATAGTTGATGGAGGAGCCATAGGTCTTATCCATGGATTATTTATTGCATTGAATATCCATTGGAATTATTTATGATCATATAGTTGGCTATGATTTTGACTTATTGATGATTTTGTTCATTTAATTTCTCCAATTTTCTTGACACTAGTGTTTGGAGAACAACTCGTAAAACCATTCACCTAACACCACCAGAGTAATGAAAACATGTTTGCGGTGGCATTCATATATTCCAACAGTAAAAAGTCATTGTAAAAGGGCATGATAATTAATTCTTTCGAGGCCCGATAATTTTTGCATCTATTGTGAATACACATCTCGAGATGTTTAAAGTATAGTCAAATGGATACTTAATTGGTTTAAAAAATTCACAAAACTCCTCTATCTTATTTCGTGTCAATGTGTTTATTGGTGGGGACTTGACAACTGACGCATTGGGATGCCGTTGTATGTGTATTTTTGCCCTCATGCCAGCGTCTTCAAAATCAAAATGTTGTTTCTTCGTGTCCTTTTCCTTCCAATCAGTGTTTAGTATATTTATAAGAAGACTATCACATATATTATCCTCTATGTATGTCATCTTTATGTTTTATTTGTCCTATTTCGTTTTACTTGGTCACGATGGTTTTTCTCATTGCTCAGATTCTTCCCATACTTCATACTTTATAACAAATGAAATTTATTGTATATTTTTCCCCAAGTAAGTCTAAGGACCGAGTTTGTTGCTTAAGAATACCATTAAATGCCATAATCCCTCGCCCGGATCAGTTCTAAGGCAAGTAGCCTGGATGGCCAATATAACCAACTTACTTTTTAAACATTGATATAATGATTCTTTCTTACATGGGGGACATGCAAGATAACCTTTTGAACTCTACTTGACATGTTATCATCTGCTCTAAACTCATTTACCGCACACATTATAACTGAATATATTGAAAACAAAAAATATTTTATGAGGGATCATAACTAAGTACACCACTTTCCCACAAATTATTCAACTACATAAATAATGGTTTCAAATAAACATTAATCTCTATCCTCGGGGCATGCGTCTCGAGAATAAGTAAAGACATCATGAAAAATGGATCCTTCATAAAGTTCCACAAATGCAAATTGTATGGCATCAATACTATAGGCCATATGTTATAAGAGGTACACATGTTTTCAAAAGGTTTAATCCACCAATGGCCAGGTCGAGCCTCACATTATGTGCCCCCCTGGAAAACATTGATCAAAGACCTTCCATTCATCAATATCGACTAGATGCCTCTATATCCTATCATCCACACACTTATTACTATGCCATCTTATGTACGCAGTTGCCTTCCTTAACATGAACAATCTCTACAACCACGATGTCAATAGGAAATAGTTTAAAACATTATTAGGAATCTTCTTAACATTACCACAATTAAGCTTATGTCTATACTCCTAACATATCGAACAATTTTCCAAACTATCATTATCCTAACAAATAATAGCACAATCATATAGACTTGCATTTTTGGTCTTCATCCCAAGCCCATTTATTGGCTTCATAAATTGACTATTAAACCAAATTATCTTCTGGTAACATTTCTAATAATACCCGCATCATCATGTCAACTGACTTATTGCTCCACTTACCCGTAACATTCAAAGGAAATAATTTAATCAAAATTTTTAATAATGTATACTTTCTACAACCTCCAATATTTTTCAATTTTCACACCTCTTCCCTTTCTGATGTTGTCAAATAATACGACACATATCAAATCCCCCTAATCACGGTGCATGTAACCCCCTTATAATAGTCTTCCACTAATTTTGGGAATGCGTAATCATCTTCATCTTCATTGTCTTTCGTTTCAGTATCCGTTTTTAGGAAACAGACTCCCCATGGTGCACCAAGTTCATATAACTTTCCATCATGTGTGTGCTAATAATGGTTATACTAGTCATTATAGTGCCATTCGACAATATCATTTTTCTCACATTAGCCATTGCTCTATCAACAAAAGACTTCCCGTTCACAATATAGCTCACATACTATGTGCTTACTTGCCATCAATCACTTGTGTAATTCCCCGTATTTCTGCATAGTTAAAAATTAAGAAGGAAAATACGTTTTAATTAAATTACGGGAGTAGATTAGTTTAATGTAATACATTTTAAATTATATTACGTGAGTAGAGTAATTTAATGTGATGTAATAATAATTATGATTATTAAGTGATTAATTAATCATTTTTCCAATTAGACATCTTTTAGAGTTAGACACTGATTAAAATGACGATTAAAATTTTCTAAGTGTGGATAGTAAAAAAATTGAAAGTTGATATGTACAGCCTACCGATTTATTTGGACGTACTTGAGTTTATCTCAACCGAGTGTCATGCGTAGACAAAATTGAAAGTGAGATGAGAAACATATTTTAAGAGACTCAAAAGATAATTTAGAGTCCACATGTGATTTCGAAAGGGTCGAATTAGTCAAAATAGTGTACCTGGGGTACTAGTTGAGTACCGGGTCATTTTTTAGCTAAACCGGGACCATACGAGGACATTTTGGTCTGTTTACACTTAAGGGTGAGGAGACCTACGAATTTTGGAACCCTAAATCAGATTATAAGAGTTGGAGGCTAGGTTTAGAGAAAAAAAAAATACACCATAGCCATTAGAGAGAAGAGAGAAACAATTCCTAAGGCAAAAGAAAGAAGTAGGAAGAATTCAAAGGACATTTTCACTACCAACTCTTTAGGAAGAAGTATTGAAGGATAAAGATCATCAATCATCAACAACAATCACTAAATCAGACCCTACTGAACTTTAGGCAAGTGGTTATTTGGAAAATAAATTGAGTTATAATACCCATATATAAGTTTTATGAAGAACATGATTTTTATGAGATTTTTGGAAGTAAACACTTGAATATGATGCATGTTTGTTTGGGATTGCATTTAGAACTTTTTAGATCTCCAAATAATCTGATATCTTAGAAGACTTGATGAATAATTCGAACTAAAAATCTGGGCTCATGGATGAAAATATGGAAAGATTGTATTTTTAGGGTTCTTGAATAATGGGAATATTTTTTGTTAATCTGGACGAAATTTGAAATGATCATGTTGTTTTAGATCTTTAGTAATCATCCCAGAGTATGTAGGAATGATTAGAAATCGTTAGTTACAACTGCGGTAAATTATCATGGGAGATGGATAAATAAAAATGGTGTAACCCGCATGAAGAAGATGATCTCGGTCTGTCACAGCTCGATCGATCGATCGACCCTTGAATGTCGATCGATCGAGAAGTCGATCGATCGACCATATCCCATGGATCGATCGATCCATGCTGCATTTTAGAGAATTTTGTGGTGAAATTTCTTTTCAATTACCGTCACCTAATGGGAACCTTAGTGATGCTATTCTACCTATTCAAGGACTTAATGAATACCAGTAGGGGGACCGTGAGATTTATTTCTAAATAATTGAGTGTAAAATTTGGAGAAATGTACCGACGGGAAGTAGCCGATTGAGTCGTGTATCGGGAATGCGATAATTTAATTACGAAGGGAGTGAGAGTCCGAAAATATACCAGTAGGTTAGAAATAGCTTAACTATTGAATTAAGGGATGGGTAACTAGGACCCTTAGAGTTGCGTGAATACTCGAATAAATGCGATAGTGAAATAAATCGTAAATTAATGAGTACGGTGAATATAAGTAAGAATATATTTCTTACGGGAATGATTCGATAGGTCGGGTCTGTACCTACTAATATTGTATGAATTTTTGGGTTAAGAGAATCATACCTAAATTAATTATGTTAGGGTCGATGTGATATTCCGAAGTAACATAAAGTTATTATATGTTTGGGGTCGATGTAAAATGCAGAACCAAACCTTAAAACTGGTGTCGTGATGAAAGTGCCCCGAACCAGAATATGTGTATATATATAGAGAGATAGTCGGGGTCGATGGATCATTCCGAACCAACTCTCACTTGGGGTCGATGAATCATTCCGAACCAAGAGTTCTTTATGTGTGTCAAAAGGATTTATTAGTGATAACTAATATTTAATACATGTTGTGTGATGAAATGTTTTCCATATGTATAATCTATTGAATTAAGATAGTAGATGATAATATGGATTGTTAATATCTTAGTAATAATTAATAAGTGTGAAGTAATTATTATAAGAATGAGGATAACAAGAAGTAAGTAAGCTATCTACGTTTATAGTATATGAGATATGGACTATTAAAATACTTTGAGTATGTTATGTGAGCTTAATGAAGAAGTACATTCCATGGGGTATTCTAGTCTAGTTGAATTGGGTAGTATAACTAAGTGAGCTAAGTACCATCGTTAGGCGTGCACTATTGAAGAGAGGTGAGGAAGCTAAAAAGAGTGTGCGAAGTCTTAATATGTGTAATCAATAACTCGTGATTGTGATAACTGCTTGCAAAATATTTTTTAAATGTTTTTGAGTACTAACTCTTGCTATTTAAATTTGTTTTCCAAAACCTTTTAGGTGCCCAGCCACAGGGACACCCAACATGATTTCATTCCAGGGATTTGGGAGTTGCAGAACGTGTGGATGTTATAGGGATTGTTTAGACGTTTCTCTCTTTCAGATCTAGTACAGGATTTCAATTTGAATACTCTCAGTTGGGACGTGTTGTCCAATCTTTACTTTTACAGTTATTATGAGTTTGGATTTTGAGTTAGTTTCTCTCGGTCGTGGTTTTCGACAAGACTTTATTTTATCCAGTTGGTTATGCGAATTGGTTTATTACTACTTGAATAGTATCATTCCGCATGAGTGTTTATTCTGTTTAAAGAAGATAAGATTTGGCACTGGCTTAATTTCACTTAGGTGGTTAGTAATTTAAAAAGCTTTCGTCGGTGATGCTAAGAATGAACTATTTAAGAAACTTGTTTTAAATTACGTTAAGGCTTGATCACCCAAGGATTAATTAGGCGGGGTATCACAACTTGTCAACCTGCTCTATAAAAACATATAAATAAAATTCATAACCACAAATGATCAAATTATTTTATACTTAGAATTTGTTTATATTCTTTTCCTTTTGAAAAAAAGAAAGAAATGTCTAAAACAAAGATTGTATTATGTTCCCTAAATAACAACAACCAAAAAATTAGTTACAATGCCACATGAATTTAAAAATTTAATAACAATACTCGATTAGTATTTATAATGCCAAATTAAGTTCATACTCATAACAAATCCACTCAATAAATAGCAACAATAAATCAATTCAATCATCAACTAAAAATATAGTTAAAATTAACAAAAAAAATACCAATTGATTTCAAGCTCTAGAATAACAATACCCAATTGATATATGTGATGTCAAAATATATCAAGCCCTAGAACATTCTTTCAAAAAGTAATAAAACATTTTTTAATTTTAAATAAATGCACTAATGCCGATTGGGTAGTGTTATTTTGGACAAAAGGAAACAAATTGAGGGGCACCGAAATAAATGGGGCAGGTAGTTCAAAACAAGGTAATATGGAGGGTCGTTAGATAGAGAAGTGTATAGTTTTGATTTATGTGTTTATATGGGTCTACCCACACGTACATGCACACACACACACACACACACACACATATATATACATTTCATATACTAAACTAGAAAATTGGTTTAATTCAATCCTTAAAATTTGGATTAATTTTGTTCAAATAATGAATAATTTTAACAAACATTATAATTGATCCTCTGATGTGCGTGTGTGAAGAACACTACATGTCCACATCTATATGCTTATATTTGTCTGTGTGTGTGTGTGTGAATGAGTCAGTGAGTGAGTGAGTGAGTGTGTGTGTGTGTGTGTGTGTGTGTGTGTGTGAGAGAGAGAGAGAGAGAGAGAGAGAAATGGAGAGAAACTTGATATTTTGGCGAGGGTCCTTCAGGAGGGAAGTAGAGAGAAGGAGTTAAAAAAGGATTAGTACAGAAAGGATTAAAATATTTTAATACAAAAAATAAATTAAAATATTTTTGTCATAAAAACTATTTTGTTCCTAAAGTTTACCATTTTTCAACAGCACCAGCATATGTCATAAAAAGTAATTTGACATTTGGAAACAAAATTGGATGTTGCCAAAATTTCAAACAGATTTTTTTGGCAACAAGAAGGATATTTTGTTGCACAACAATTACTTTACGCAAAAAAATGGATGATGTTGCTAATATTATTTTGAATCTTGCAATTTCCTCTTGTGAAACATTTCCTACGATTTAAAATAACTAAAATAGCGTATTTGAGTTTTTTTTTTACCATGAGTAATGTCATGGTGCAGAACTAACAACCTTTGAATTCAAATAAATAAATGAACACTAAAAAATATTTTAAATGACCACTGTCAAATATTTCAAACAAATCATGTTATTTTTTTTACCATCAGTATAGTATACAAAGCATATGAAAGAACGCAAAAAAATTAATAAAGTTCAATATAAATAAGGGTAAAAACACACAATGAAATATAAATAAACATGCCAAAAAAGGCACAACGAATGTACATGAAGGAGAAAACTATTGCATCCTTATAAAAATGTTATAGGAACTCTTAAAAAAGATTTGTATGCCTTCAATTGATCAAAACGCTACTCATGTGACAACGGATTTGAATATGATGTAATAGAGTGACGATATGAGAATCAAATACACGACCTTATATCAAATTTATATTTCAAATGAATTTTAATATTTGAGAACTAAAGTTACCCTAAATTTACGTTCTAGTTTGAACAAATCCAAATTTTTGTAGAAAAATAAAAATAAAAATAAAAATTTAATAATGCTTTGCATATAGTTAATTAGTATCGGGTGACTACCGGTAAGATTTAAATGGCTTGTACCATGGTCGGCTCAAGTACAAATGTGCTCAACTAGGCAAAATTATTTATCGCCTTCACAATTTCAATACAATAGTTATCAACAACGTTTGTTAATCTTGTCAAAGTCAACTTTGCTCAAGTTACATCACGTGATAGAATACAAGCAATTATGTTTATCCTGCCTACATACCAAAAGATGTTATGTAATATTCCGCCATTATTATGCTTTAACAAACTCATTATTATATTCGTCTTGGATTGGAAAAAAGTGTAACTACCTTACCTATAGAGGCACTCCACATGTCCTAGTAAACTCACTCTCTCTCTCTCATATCAACCAAGAAATTGCACTCAATCCCACATAATTAGGGATCTAAAATTATGATATAGAACGATAATCCATAATAACGTGGAGATAAGTTTGAGATATTGTAAGTCCCTTTCTTTATTCTTTATCTCTTATTTCTCTGTACTTATAAGAAATTGGCATGTTAATAGTGCTAATGTTACCTCTTGCCTCATATAGAGATACGTAATACTATTATCGATAACTGTCTCTAGAAAACACAGCGTGATTAAATTTTGATTCACAACATAACATGAGTTGATCCGGATACTATGAATCCCAATATGATCGTTCATATTGGCCAAAAGGAAACTCGCCTCTCATAACAATCGCTTACGATGATGAATAGTCTTTTTTCTTATGAAAGGCCATATATGTTGGAGGGAATGAGTAGAGGGACAACATTTGATTATCTAGGACCACGTAAAATGGGAGGGCAATGACACAGAGGGCTCAAAAGACTTGGAAAATGTAGAAAATATCCGATAAGGTGTATCACCAAGAGAACATAATGCTGGTCGAGTTTGGGATGATAGCCGACCAAAATCGAGCAGACTTCTAAGGAAGAGATCTCATTTGAACAACGATGTCGATCAAGAAATATCATAGAAGTTTAAATTTAGTAGCTACACCAACCGTGGGAGGGATAAATGTAATGACTAAAAGATCACTTGGAAAAGATAGCCAAACAAAAGAATCTTTTGCACATAGGTTTCATGAAATGATCTCGATTCACCCCATTAACTGTGATCTATCTGATTCATGCAATGTTCAAACCACTAATTATTTGTAACACCCCGCCTAATTAAATACCGGGTGGCCAGTCCCATACCAAAATTAAAATAGAACATACAGTTGGCTCATTCTTAGCATCACTGTCAAAAACATTTACAACTCACCCAATACCCAATTAAGCTGGTGTTGAAAACTTTCCAAATTTAAATTTCAACAAAACAATTTTTAGTTTAAGAATAACACTACACATTTTATTCTACAACACTGATAACCAATTAGATAACACAAAAGAATTTGAATGCAATTGGAATAAACATTCCCAAATAATATTAATCCATTACAGTAATCCCAACAATGTCAAATGTATTAAAAAGTCCTGAATACAATAGTATTTAACCCCGATAGAAAAAGATAACTGAATCCTTTGGGTGACATGCCCTAACTAAGAATACTATGAATCAAAAGATGAAAGGCATCTAAGCAAAAACTAGATTATGTACATGTTAGATCTAACTCTCACAAGTATTTAACAAGTGCAATACAGCATTTATTATGTACATGTTAGATCTAACTCTCACTTGCTATTCTCACCTCTCAACTAGAGTGCACACTTAACGTTTCCTATTGACCTCCTAGTTAATGGTTCCTCTTTTCTAGTCTTCATATTATAATTCCATTCCCATATCATAATCCCCGTATGTCCCATACCATACGTTCTATAATCATTTACATTTCTCCTTTATATGATTAGTTTCTCATTAACATGAATCATTACTATTAATATGAATCGTTTCTCATTAACATGAGTCATTACTCATTAATATGAATCGTTTCTCATTAACATGAGTTAAGATTTTCAATTCTATAAGCATAAACATTCATTAACATAATTCCATTATCTTTCTGTATTCACCGTTATCTACAATTATCACCATAGATAGATTTAACCAAAATATATATATCCATTCAGTCATTTAATCCATTATATATATATTCATATATAATACGGCACCCCGAGTCACAGCTGCGGTGCAATGCATTACTCTGCTATCATGTCCCATCATCGCAGGTCGCCGAATAGGGGACTAAAGGTTCGGTAAGATTCCACGAACCACAAACAACAACAAAATCATTGGAGGCAAACATAGTTCTCATACCCATGGGTCACGCACATACCTACATACCCATAGTCAGCGGACTTATCAACTCCCCGATAAGTCTTTCATAGACCTATGTTCTCGAGCGACAAATCAAAGATCCCATGGATTCATCAGGATATGACTGCCCTCACGCGCAAACCTCCCACCGATAGCAAGTAAGCTAGGTATGTCATACACATAAATCATCAATCAATCAAATAGGTATTATCATACCTATAACATAATATCAATAAGGTAATATCACTACCCTAAGATATTTCCTGATGATGCTTGGATTTAGCACCACCAGATAAGTGATAGTGAGCTCAAGCAGTAGCAGCCATGGCAGCCATAGAGATGAATAAGTATATGGAAGGGGATGAGTATAAGAGGAAATAATACAATGATGTATAGTGGTTTAGCCAATTTGGCCTACATCCACTGTGAGTGTGTGATCCACTAAGTATGGGCACTAATGGCCTTGGATACAATACACATAACCCTCTCTCTCTCTCTACTGTGTGTGTACAAGCAGAGTTTTAGCTAGGGCTACTGTTCATGGATCGATCCCCTGTAGGGTTGTAGGTGACAAGTATATATAGGTCTTAGGGGGTGTAGTGTACCCCCCAAGTAAGCATGGTGCATGTGAATGATGATCTAACCAATCCCCTGTTGACACTTGTAGATGCAAAATGATGACATAATATTCCCTCACGTGAGGGTGTGATTCGGTTATAACGGTCTGCCACGTGTCATATGAGCCTGACGCGCACTGTTCCACGCGTGTCCCAAACCACGCGCTGTCATGATGTCACCTTCGGCCTATGAGACGAGGCCGAGGACAAAGTTTCTTCCGGTAGTGAGTCTGGCTTGATTCTGGCCTCGTACTGTCGTACCCTCGTAGGGTCGTCCGGAGCCTGGGAAAGGGTCGGCCCCTCGTAGGGTCGTCTGGAGCCTGGTGGAGGGTCGGCCCCTCGTAGGGTCGGCTAGAGCCTGGTGGAGGGTCATCCCCTCGTAGGGTCGTATGGGCCTGGTGGAGGCCAGCTGGGGCCTGGTGAAGGGTCGGCCCCTCTTAGGGTCGTCCGTTATGGAGGCAATCCACATCTAAGCCGAGGATATAAACGGGTATATCAATCACCCCCCCGGCCCTTAGCCATAGGTGCTGCTGAGATGGCTGAGGGATAGTGTTTTAAATGAGATGCATGTATGATCAGTTAGATGAGTGATCCCTGGGCAGATACTCATTGCTGTTTCAGTTTCCAAGGCATGGTGGCTGCGCAGTGCACTTGGGGCCTTGTGCCCTAATTATACCTTTATTGGTAAATGGGTCCACTCATTACCAAAGTATTTAAGACATTTTCAAACTCTCTCTCTCCAGCTTCTTCTTCTTCGCGCCCAAGTCTATTCTCTCTCTAGAACCAGTAAGCTTTGCCACTTGTAGCCTTCGTTTCGTCAGGTCTCAGCAGCGTTACTCTCCCTTGTTATCAGGTATTCTCCTTCATTAAGAGCTTTCCTTTGTCTTCAATATTGTTTGTTTTTTAGGGCCATAGGGTTGCATTTTCTTCGAGTTGCCCCATAGCTTTTTTCGGTGTCCTCTCCGATCACTAGTTCTTGAATCGTTCTTGACAAAAACCTTTGAGTTCTTTGTTTAATACAAAAGTCAAACCTGGTCAATTCCCCACTTGTTTGTAGCTAAATTAGTCATGTCTAGTGTAATTTCTCTAAGTGTAGAGTCTTCCCTTTAATGCTTAGGAGGCTTTACAACTTAGTGTCTGAATTCCCATCTTTGAGAGAGAAACTCTTTACCGAGATCAGACGAATAGAGGAGGAGGAAGAGAGGAGACGAGGGGCCGACCCTAATTGGGTACGACCCATCTTTCCCATTCCTCTTGCCACCATAAGACCATCTGAACCATCTGAGTCTTGTGGGTCATCATCTCGTCCAGCCGAGACTCCCAAACCAAGTGAGATGGACGAGAGAGCATCCTCGCCAACTGGTGCTGGAACTTCTGGTAGGAGGGACACATCTGACCTTAGTCCAGGCCGAGAGGCCGAGGGTACGGTTCCCTCTGAGGCTGTCCCTGTGATAACCCTGTCCCCCAATGCCTTCCAAGTGGCTTTTCCTCAGGGTCCTCCTGCAGGTGATGAGGGGGAGAGATCTGAGGACGAGGATGAGGATACAGATGATGAGGTTGATACCTCCCACGCCTCGTCCTTTATCTCCTCTGTTAGGGATCGAGATCTCCTAATATGGAGGCATATTTATGGAGTGCCCTCCGGGGTGACTATGAGGGTTCCCTCTGAGGCTAAGAGGGTCTTCGATTGCCAAGAGGGAGAGGTTGCAGTCTACGAACAGATGTTCAAGGTTGGAGTCAGGCTCCCTCTGCACCCTGCCATTGCAGATATTCTGGTTGCCCTCGACGTTTCCCCCTCTTAACTTCCTCCCAACTCTTGGAGGACGATCTTGGGCTATATTTCCTTGTGGAAGAATGCCTTTACCGACGAGCCCTCGGCTGACCTATTTCTGGGCTGCTACAACATCACCTCCTCGTCCAAGCAGCCTGGATATTATCACCTGTGGGCAAGGAGGTCTGAGAAGAAACTCCCCCATGTGGCACAAACTTCCAACCATGATTGGAAGAAGAGGTTTTTCTTTATCTCCGGGGAGTGGGAGCCCGTTGCCGATGGTCCGAGGGTCCCCAGGAAGTGGTCTAACCCCTCCATGAAGGCCAGGTCAGACCCTGGACTTAGTTTGGAGGAGAAGGATATAGTAGACTATCTGAGAGGACGAGGGCGAGAGGGTGAGCTTGCAAAATTCGAAGACTTGATTACCCCTCGATTCCTTAAAGAAACTGGTCTGAGGGTCGGCCCTCTGACAGAACTATGTGAGTTATACTGAACATTTTCCCTTCTTTACTTATTTTTGAAGTGTTCTCTCTTTATCTCTGAACTTTTCTGACACGTCGTCCTCTTATCAGATCGTCCTGTAGGTACACCAGACTGTCTTTGGGAAATGACAGCTCCCAGCTTACTGTCTGGATTGGTAAAGAAGAAGGGGAAGGAGCCTCAGTAGGCTCCGAGGAAGACAAAGGCCGCTGGGCCGACAGTGGTGGAGCCGACCACTGACAGTAACAAAAGGAAGGAGGCTGAGGCCCCTGTTGAGCTTCGGCCTGATTCTCGGACGAGAGCAAGGGTCAAAGCCTCTGAGGGGACGACCTCTTCTTCCAGCATGGGGGCCTTCTGGTCTCAAAACCAGGCACACTTGAGGGCCGACCCCTCATCACTGATCACGAACTTAAGGGCTGCCAAGGCCTCGATGTTCTGTGCACCGTCGGCCTCTGACTTCGAGTTCTTAGCGAAGATGCCACCTGCTAAAGTGTACGACTATGGTCTGCACTCCCTTGCTCAGGTATTGGTCTTGACCCACCTCCTTAATTTCATTCTTTCACTAATAGTTCCCTCGGCCCCTCTTGATATCTGTTCATTTTTCGTGCAGTCTGTTTGTGCCCTTACCTCAGCCACCAAATGGATGGCCGAGAATCAGATGAAGTTCCATGAGGCCGAAAGGGCTATCCAGCATGAGGCTGAGTTGCAGACAGAGCTTGATATTGTGAATACTGAGCTTAATACAGCGAGGGCTGAGCTTGAGAGTGCTAGGACCGAGCATGCTAGGGTCCTAGATGAGCTGATGAGGCAGCACGATGCCGACCTGCAAGCCAAGGACTTGATCATCAAGGATATGGATGAGGCTTTACTGAACATGGAAGTCAAGCACAAGACTGATCTGGAAGCAGCCATCAAGAAAGCTGAGGCCGATGCTGTTGAGGCTTATAAGACTTCAGATGAATTTCAGGGCTTCGGCCTTGAGTATCTGGAAAGGGGGGTCAGGACGGCCTACCGATGGGTCGTCCTTAAATTCGGCGACGTCGTCTCCTCTGTTCGTCTTTCACTGGAGGGTGTTCAACTGGACGACCCCCTAATTGTCGAGGCCCTCAACCAAGTGGAGTCCCAAGTCCAAATTGAGGGGGTCGGTACATCTGAAGATCATCTAGTGCTGGTAACTGAGGAGACCACTCCCATTGATGTTGAGGCCCTGCCCTCTGATGTCATCCCATAGGGTGGCTGCCTGTAGCCCATACCCTTCAAGTGTATTTTTGTTCAATGGCTTTGTAAAACACTTGATATTTTATGTTTTATTAATACCATTGTCTCTTCCCTTCCATAATTGCTGTCTTCCATGTTTAATTCTTTTATGGTTTTCTCCTTGTTGATTTTCTCTGTTGATGCTACTAACCCCTCCCTCGTCTTTTTGAGGACCAATGTGGGGTCGTCCCCTCATATGGTCTCATCATAGTCGAGGATCATAATAACCCAAATGGTTTTTAAATAAAGTCCACCCTCGTCTTTTTTTAGAACAGTGGTGGGGTCGTCCCCTCCACTGGTCCTCATTATAGCCGAGGGTTCAAGTAACCAAATTAATGGTTTTAAATAAAATCTACCCTCGTCTTTTTTGAGAACAGTGGTGGGGTCGTCCCCTCCACTGGTCCTCATTATAGCCGAGGGTTCAACTTACCAACTTAATGGTTTAAAATGAAGTCTACCCTCGTATTTCTTGAGAACAGTGGTGGGGTCGTCCCCTCCACTGGTCCTCATTACAGCCGAGGATTCAACTTACCAACTTAATGGTTTTAAATAAAGTCTACCCTCGCCTTTTTTGATAACAGTTGTGGGGTCGTCCCCTCCACTGGTCCTCATTATAGCCGAGGGTTCAACTTACCAACTTAATGGTTTTAATGGAGTCTACCCTCGTCTTTTTTTAGAACAGTGGTGGGGTCGTCCCCTCCACTGGTCCTCATTATAGCCGAGGGTTCAACTTACCAACTTAATGGTTTTAATGGAGTCTACCCTTGTCTTTTTTTTTAGAACAGTGGTGGGGTCGTCCCCTTCACTGGTCCTCATTATAGCCGAGGGTTCGACTTACCAAATTAATGGTTTTTAATGTCTTCCCTCGTCTTTCTTGACGACAGTGGGGAGGTCGTCCCCTCCACTGGTCCCTATTATAGCCGAGGGATCAACTTTCCAGTTTAATGGATTTTTAAGTCTTCCCTCGTCTTTCTTGAGGACAGTGGTGGGGTCGTCCCCTCCACTGGTCCCCATTATAGCCGAGGGATCAACTTTCCAATTTTAATGGATTTTTAAGTCTTCCCTCGTCTTTCTTGAGGACAGTGGTGGGGTCGTCCCCTCCACTGGTCCCCATTATAGCCGAGGGATCAACTTTCCAATTTTAATGGATTTTAAAGTCTTCCCTCGTCTTTCTTGAGGACAGTGGTGGGGTCGTCCCCTCCACTGGTCCCCATTATAGCCGAGGGATCATCTTTAAAATTAATGGATTTCTGTAGATGTTTCCATGCGTGCTAGGACTGACAACAGGATGAGGGAAACACTGATATTTCTCATTAATTTTCCAAGTGTTCTGTTGGAGCCACTCTCGTTACAATTATGGTCTATCAAGACCTTATAACACTATTGGTAGTATTTCTTCAAATGATCTGCGTTCCAGGGGTTGGAAAAAGGTTCCCCTTCTATGTTTTCTAGTCTATAGGTCCTAGGGACAACTTCGTCGGTGACCCTATAGGGGCCGTGCCAATTAGGATGGAGTTTATTGGGTTTTTGCCAAGTCTTTTTCAGAATCAAGTCTCCTACTGCGATAGGCCTCTGTTTCACCCTCTGATTGTAAAACCTTGCAGTCCTCTGCTGGTAGGAACCCTGCCTTATCTCAGCATCCTCCCTTCTTTCCTCAATTAAGTCCAAGTCAAGTCTCCTCTCTTCCGTATTTCCCTGGGGGTCGTACATTTGGACCCTATGAGTGGGAAACTCGACTTCGGTGGGGATGACTGCTTCTGATCCATAAGCTAACATGAATGGGGTCTCCCCAGTAGAGGTCCTTACTGTCGTCCTGTACGCCCACAACACTGCATATAACTCCTCGACCCATCTTCCTTTTTCCTCCTCAAGCCTCTTCTTAATTCCATCTAGGATTGTCCTGTTCGTAACTTCGGTTTGCCCATTGGCCTGAGGTCGGCCTGGGGTGGAGAAAAATTGTTTGATACTTACCCTCTCATAATACTTCTGTAGAGAGGCATTCTTGAACTGGGTCCCGTTATCCGAGATGAGGGTGTTGGGTAGACCGTATCTGCATATCACATTCTTCCAGATGAACTGAAAGGTCTTCTGCTCTGTAATCGTGACCATTGGTTCGGCCTCTACCCACTTTGAAAAATAATCAATGGCTACGATGAGGAATCGATAGTTATTGATGGCCCTAGGCAAGGGTCCTACTAGGTCGATCCCCCACACTGCCAATGGCCATGGGGATGTAATGGAAGTAAGAGGCTGATGGGGCTGGTGAGGGATGGTGGCAAATCTTTGACATTTGTCGCACTTTTTTACGTTTGTCGCTGCGTCTTTCCCCAAGGTTGGCCACCAGTACCCCTGGGTGATTACCCTCTTCGCTAGGGATCTACCCCCTATGTGGCTTGAGCACGACCCTTCATGCACATCTTGTAAAATGGAAGGGACTTCTGAGGGATGCACACACCTAAGTAAGGGGAGCAGAAACCCCTTTTTGTATAAGGTGTCTCCAATGACAGTGAATTTTGCCGCCCTGTACCTCAGCTTCTTCCTTTCTTGCCTTGCTTTTGGAATCTCACCCTCTTTAATGTATCTGATCAGGGGGTTCATCCACGAAGCTTCTTGGGAAACACTTAGGCAATTGTTGGGTGTTCCCTCAGCGTCCTCAATAGTTGGCCGAAGCAAAATTTCTACTGGGACCGTCCTCCTGATGTCTGTTCTTGTTGCCGAGGCCAACCTAGCATAGGCATCAGCGCGGCCATTATCAAGCCTAGGTACCCTCCTTAATTTCACTTCTCTGAAGCCCTTAAGTAATGACCTCACCTTCTCGAGGTACCTAGACATCCTTTCGTCCTTAGCCTCGTAGGCTCCTAGTATCTGATTCACGACTAGCCTTGAATCACTATGGACCAAAATCTGGCCGACACTAAGAGACTTGGCCAAGGAGAGGCCTGCTACTAAGGCCTCATATTCAGCCTCATTGTTGGAGGCTTTGAAGTTGAACCTCAGGGCGTATTCGACGTTTGTGCCATCGGGTGCTGATAGTATCAGTCCAGCACCACTTCCTCTATCACAGGAGGACCCGTCAACGAAGAGGCTCCACAGAGTCTTTCCTTCAGAAAAATTTCCCTCAGAGAGGGACCCCTGTCTAAAGATGTATCTTCCCTCTTCGTTTTCAGTTACTTTCCTTCTAGCGGTGCTCGTCTCAGCCATATCTGCGGGTGTGTCTGCGGGTCTGTCTTCTGTATCCGTCTTCCCGAGGGTCTCACCCTCGGCCTCATCATCTTCCCAGGTGAACTCAGCCACGAAGTCTGCCAATGCCTGCCCCTTAATGGCCGTCCTAGGCTGATACACAATGTCAAACTCCCCCAGCTCTATAGCCCAGGCCATCAACCTTCCTGATTTTTATGGCTTGTGTAGGACCTGCCTAAGAGGAGAGTCGGTGAGGATGACCATTGTATGGGACTGAAAGTACGGCTTCATCTTCCTTGAGGCATGGATCAAGGCGTAGGCCAGCTTCTCCATCCTCGGGTATCTTTGCTCTGCCCCTTGGAGCGCCTTGCTGTTAAAATACACAGGCTTATGTATCCTATCTTCGTCTCTCACAATAGCTGCACTAATGGCCGACTCTGAGACGACGAGGTACACGTAGAGTTTTTCACCCTGCACAGGTCGTGACAGCAGCAAGGGAGACCCTAAGTATAACTTCAGGCCCCTGAAAGCCTCATCACACTCTTCATTCCACTCGAAGGCCTTCCTAAGGATCTTGAAGAATGGCAAACACTTATCTGTGGCTCTAGACACGAACCTGTTTAAGGCAGCAACTCTCCCTGTGAGTCTCTGCACGTCTTTAATGGACTTGGGGGTCTTCATCTCAACAAGGGCCTTTATCTTTCCAGGATTGGCCTTGATGCCTCTTTGGTTGACAATGAACCCCAGGAACTTCCCCGCTCCGACCCCGAAGACACATTTGGCCGGGTTAAGCTTCATCTGGTACTTGTCCATCGTATTAAAGGTCCTTTCCAGGTCTACCACATGATCATCCGCCTTCAGACTCTTAGTTAGCATGTTGTCCACGTAGACCTCCATAGACTTCCCAATTTGATCTTCAAACATTTTGTTTACGAGGCGCTGGTACGTTGCCCCTGCATTCTTTAGGCCAAAGGGCATGACCCTGTAGCAGTATGTCCCCTTGTCAGTGATGAAGGAGGTCCTCTCTGAGTCCTCAAGGTTCATGAAAATCTGGTTATACCCTGAGTAGGCATCCATGAAACTCATGAGCTCATGGCCTGCGGTAGCGTCTACCATCTGGTCGATGCGGGGGAGAGGGAAGCTGTCTTTGGGACAATGCTTGTTGAGGTCTGTGAAGTCCACGCACATTCTCCGCTTGCCATTGGCCTTTGGGATAATGACTGTGCATTGGACAGCCATTCAGGGTAGATGACCTCTCTAATAAATTCAGCGTCTTCAAACTTTTTGACCTCGTCCCTGATGACCTCATATTTTTCTCTGGAGTAAATTATCCTCTTCTGTTTTACCGGCTTCACTCCCTCTACCACATTGAGCTTGTGGCACATGACTTCAGGGTCAATCCCTGGCATATCTACATGACTCCAGGCGAAGACGCTTCGCCTTCTCCTCAACAGTTTAATGAGGTCTTCCTTGATGTCGGACTTCAGAGACTTGCCAACTTGGACGGTTTTTTCCGCATCATCCTCATCGAGGATGATGGATTCTACCTCTTCCGCAGCCTCTCCTTTTTTCAGCTTCGTTTCATCTCTGGGGTCTAGGGTATCAATGTTGTAAGTGGTCGTAACCCTCTTGTGTGCCTCCCTTTCTTCAGCGGAGTTGTATTAACACTCTCGCACTGTCGTCTGGTCTCCCTGAACTTCCCCTACCCCGTAAGGGGTAGGAAATTTGATCATCTGGTGGACCGTAGATGGCACGGCTTCAAACCCCTTGAGGGCCACACGCCCCAGTATGATGTTGTAGGCGGAGAACACCTGCTCGTCCATCACAAAGAAACTGACCTTCTTTGTGAGCCATCTCGGCCACTCGTCCCCGATCCTCACATCGGCCTCATATACCCCAAGGGGATGAACCTTTTCCCCACTGAACCCAATCAACGGATGATGGTAGGGGACAATTCTAGCACGGTCAAGACCCAAAGCTTTGAAGCATGGCCAAAACATCACATCTGCGGAGCTACCCCCATCTACCAATATCCTCGGCACCTCGCATCCGTGCACCCTTGTAGTGATCACGAGAGGGTCATCATGTGGGGCAAAGAGGCCTTTGAAGTCCATCCTTGAAAACCCTACTATCAGTGTGTCCATATCCACCTTCTTCCTCTTTTCTGACTTGACCTCCAGGGAGTTTGCGTGTACCGTCTTCGTCACTGCCTTAGCTTCAGCGACATGGGCCTTCCTGTCGGCGACTTCTGACCCTTCTCCTACCAGTCCCCCATATATCATTCCTACTCCAAACGAGATCATATTAAGCCTCTTGACGGGGCCCTGATCGTCTCTCGGCGGGAGGTCAGGGTGGTCATCATCATCGGAAGGGTCGTCACCTCTTTTTGGAGGACCTTCTCTGCATGCATCGACTCTCTTCTTTCTGGGCTCGTCCCCTGGCGCCTCTTGAAGGCGTCTCTGTCGACGTACTTTCTGAGCTTCCCTTCTTTCAGCATCTTCTCAATCTCATCTTTCAGAGCAAAGCATTTGTCTGTCATGTGACCGTGGTCTTGATGAAATTCACACCACAGGTTCTTATTTCTCTTTCCAGGTGCTGCCCTTAGCTTCTCAAGACACTTTAGGGATCGGTCACTCTTTATCTCATTGAGAATCTGTTCATAGCTGACCGTCAGAGGGGTGTAACCAGCGAACTTGTCGTCCGTGGACCTCTTCTTCCCCTCTTTGTTCTTCTTAGGGTACTTACCCCCACTAGTACCTCCCCTTTCGTCCTCATATTTTGCAGCCATCGCCTCTTCGGCGTTCATCACCTTTCCTGCTGTCGACAACAGCTCGGCCATCGTCCTCGGAGGGTCCTCAACAAGCTTCCATAACAACTTCACCTTTTGGAGTCCTCCAATCAGTGCTATCATAGCTATGCTCTCCTCATAGTCTTCCACCTCTAGCTTCTCCTTATTGAATCTGGCTATATAGTCCCTCAGACTCTCATTCTTCCCCTGCTTGACATAGAGCAGGTGGGTGGTCTTCTTCTATGGCCTCACCCCGAAGCATAAATTATGGATGAACAGGTCGGCCATCTGCTTAAAGTTTTCGATGGAATTTTTTGGAAGAGACGTGTACCAGACGTGCGCAGCCCCTGTCAAGGTGCCAGAGAAGGCACGACACCTCATCTCATCTGAGATAGAGTATATGTCTGCCGCCGACTGATACATCTCCACATGGTGGACGGGGTTGGTACTCCCGTCATACCTTGGGGTGACCATAGGTGGCTTGAATTTTGATGGCGTGGGGAAGTTGACTATCTTTGCCACAAAGGGTGAGCCTATGGTGTACCCCCTCTGAAGAGGGTCTCGGCTTTTCAGTATATCGCCAATCTTATCCTCTAGCCGCTGGACTGAATCATTCCAGGGCCTCACAGGGTCGGCCTGGCCAATGTTATCCCCTGCTGCCTCTCCGAGGTGGGCGGAGGGTTCTGCTGCAGCATGCCTGTGTCGGCTGTTTACTTCCCTTTGGCCATCATCTCATCCTCGGGGTCGGCCATCTGCTGCCTCCCTCCTGGATCTCGCAACACTTCTTGGTCTGGACAACTATTCTCGCAGGTCATTTACTGGGCCTAGCCTCTCAAAGGCCGACCCCCTGCTCAAGCGATCAAAAGCAGAGCCTCTTGGACGATCATCGGGGTTTGGTCTCCAACACTTCTCTCTACTGTCCTGGAGGGGTCGTACAGTATTGTTGGAGACCTCATAGGGTTCCCAGCATTCTACTGGGGCTTCCTTTCCCTCCAGATCGTCATACCTGTCCTCAGGGCAAGGGTTTCCTTGCCTCCCCAGGCATAAACGCCGGGGGTCAGCAATATCCCTACGCCGCTGAGTGGGTGGTAGGTCTTTGCGTGGTTCCTGGGGTGGTCCTCTGACCTCATGTTGTCGTGGAGCTGCTGCCGGAGTAATCATCTCAGGTGAGACCCCTGGTGGTCTCAGTATGTTCTGGCTTAGAGCTGTGAACTGCTCCTGCATCATCCGCTGGCTTGCTGCCAGAGACTTTAGGGCTGCCGCCACATCAGCCATCTCAGACTGGGGTGGCGGCTGACTGGAACTGGGTCTTCCCCCCTCATCCGGCAGGGGGATTGGTGGTGGTGGCATCTCAGGTGCCATGTGCTTGAGCTATGAAAAGTTGGACTGAAGAAAATACTGGTGAGCTTAAATACCTTAGTGGGTCTCTTTCAATGGTGAAACACCTCCTCTCAGGGGGAGTGTTGGTTCACCACCAGAGTGCCCAGTGAGGTCAAGCTGTACTTAGGGAAGAGATGTCTTCTCGAGTTTCCCATAGACGGCGCCAAACTGATGATGCTTGGATTTAGCACCACCAGATAAGTGATAGTGATCTCAAGCAGTAGCAGCCATGGCAGCCATAGAGATGAATAAGTATATGGAAGGGGATGAGTATAAGAGGAAATAAGACAATGATGTATAGTGGTTCAGCCAATTTGGCCTACATCCACTCTGAGTGTGTGATCCACTAAGTATGGGCACTAATGGCCTTGGATACAATGCACATAACCCTCTCTCTCTCTCTACTGTGTGTGTACAAGCAGAGTTTTAGCTAGGGCTACTGTTCATGGATCGATCCCCTGTAGGGTTGTAGGTGACAAGTATATACAGGTCTTGGGGGGTGTAGTGTACCCCCCAAGTAAGCATGGTGCATGTGAATGATGATCTAACCAATCCCCTGTTGACACCTGTAGATGCCAAATGATGACATAATATTCCCTCACGTGAGGGTGTGATTCGGTTATAACGGTCTGCCACGTGTCATATGAGCCCGACGCGCACTGTTCCACGCGTGTCCCAAACCACGCGCTATCTTGATGTCACCCTCGGCCTATGAGACGATGCCGAGGGCAAAGTTTCTTCCGGTAGTGAGTCTGGCTAGATTCTGGCCTCGTACTGTCGTACCCTCGTAGGGTCGTCCGGAGCCTGGGGAAGGGTCGGCCCCTCGTAGGGTCGTCTGGAGCCTGGTGGAGGGTCGGCCCCTCGTAAGGTCGGCTAGAGCCTGGTGGAGGGTCGGCCCCTCGTAGGGTCGTCTGGGCCTGGTGGAGGGTCGGCCCTTCTTATGGTCGTCCGTTGTGGAGGCAATCCTCATCTAAGCCGAGGATATAAACGGGTATATCATTTCCCATACGTAGCATTATATCTCTTTTAAATTCCACGTATTAAAATATCATATCATTACTTCATAATTTAATTATCCTCGCATCCTATAACATCTCTCCACTCCCGACGTCATTAAGGTTCATGCGCGGAGCGTCTCGCAAAGCGAAATATAAACAAGGAACCCCTC
The DNA here is from genome assembly GCA_949130495.1 of Sambucus nigra. Taxonomy (NCBI): domain Eukaryota; kingdom Viridiplantae; phylum Streptophyta; class Magnoliopsida; order Dipsacales; family Adoxaceae; genus Sambucus; species Sambucus nigra. Next base: position 31,691,953 of record OX422218.1, on the reverse strand, counting down.
CAATAATGTACTAATTAACTTTGTTGATAGAGGAGGTCCGACAACTTCAACTATGCGATCGGGATAACCTCATACCTCTTTCCACCAAATGTGTTCTAAACTCCCATCTCTATCCAGGAGACACACCACTATGCTCTTGTATTACACTCCGTCCCTGCGAAAACAATATTAAGCTTAAACTCAGTCCTTGATGTTCAAATTGTAACCCTAAGGCTACCCTCACTCAATACACAATATTTAAATAGGTTTTTCCTCAACATATATTCAGTAAGAATTCACTAATATCCTACTGGTCCATAACATCATTTCTCCCGAATTACTACGAGTTTAGTTCTCCTTTTAATTAAGGTTAAAATCGATAGTTTCAAATCTCGTATAAACACATCTTCTTTCACTTAGGATTAAACCCTCTTGTAAACTTAAGGATACCCAGGTGTTATATAAAATCACCCATACTGGTCCTATATTTAATCCTCATACATCTCCATTTAGAATTTAACAAATAAATCTAGCAACCGAAATTCTCTTTAACTTTAATCATCATAATTCTAATCAATTAAATCCCAATCAAATTAATTCAAATCTTAACTAGGCCTTACTGATCTTCTCTAAGTCCCATAATATCCAATTAATAATCACCGAAGATCTACAAAAGTTTTGGGATAAGAACCAACATTAAAAAGAAACGACATCATGAATTCTCATATTTTAAATACTCAGAAAAATCAGATCCAAAAATTATTCAAATCGTTAATCCGACTTCAGATTTGGATTCTACACGAAAAATTGAGTCAGGTATGTGTTTTGAGTTTTTCTTAAATCTCATCCAAATGCACTAGAAAAGGAGATCTAAACATTCCAAATTGTCTCTTCTCATTCCACTCGTTTTTGCCTCTTTTTCCAGAAAATTATCAACACTTTATCTTCAAGAACACAAAATGATTTTCAGAATTTCTTCCACAGATTGATGAATAATTTGTTGGATTACTAACTACCTACAACATGAGTTTAATTCCTATATATTTCATACTTCCAGAAATCCATTATTACTCCATTTTTATCTTCCAAACATGAAAAATCATCTATTTTCATAATTATTCTAACATGGACAATATACAAACTTAAATTGCAAATATCAAACACTTTACTCTAATAAAGATCTTATTCTTTGGGGTTGAATAACATAGGTGGTTCTCCCTTTTTCCGGCCACTTTCGGTGGTGGTTGGTGGTGGTGACCTTTGGTCTTTAGTTCTCCTCCTTTCCAAGCAAACTTCTTTTTCTTTCAAAGCAACCTTTCACTCTCTCTAAGAAGATGACGTTTCAATTTTTTGTAGAAGAGATGAATAAACCCACATTCAACTAATCTCCAAATACTTATAATAAGACAAAACCCTAAATCACTATTCATCCCCCTTGTAAAAATAACCAAAATGCCCTTTTGGGTTGTCTTTTCATTTCCAAATGACCCGAGACTCAAAATTAACATCCAAATAGACTTTTCTGACTATTTCGAACCTTTCGGACGCAACGACGCAGTCGAAATGACTATAAGGTCGATAGAAAATAAATTTCCATTTTAATTTAATAAACTAGCCCCGACACGTCCCATACCGCGTCTGACTAAAAATATAAATTACCGAATTTATATCATACAGTCATATCAATGACATCACATTCATATATTACCTAAATATCTTTAAGTAATATTCAAAATCATCAATTTTAATATCCACCGTCCGGATAAAACCCGAATGAATTAATTAATAATAAAATCCAATTAATCCATTAATTTAAAATATAACCCATTTTAAAAGTCATTTAAAATTACGGGGTATTACATACTTCCCCCCTTATAACAGAATTTCGTCCCGAAATTCAGGAATATTAGTCATACCGGTAAGGTCAACTCCGAGTATAAATCTCACATCGCAAGAAATCCAAGATGTACCGCCCATACAGTACATTAACAAAATCACTATCGATGTTATACACCAAGCCTCACCATATAGTTTCAACTGAATCAAATTTAGACTTTACCTAAGCTTCCCTATACCGTCCTCGTGACAAACTTTGGGAAAAATGATCCTCTGGTAGTGAACAAATAAATCCTGAAGTCTCAATTACTTACCTTTTTCACAATTAAGAAAAATACTACAATACAATCATCCAGGGCGCCCATACACCATCTCGTACCGCTTTCAATATTAAAATTTTCGCAAAGGTTATAAACTCGTTTCCCAAAGACCTAACTTATTTCGACTCCCAACGGTTATTAGTTTCATGCGTGGGGTGTCTCGAAAGCGAAATCCAAATAAGGAACCACCCCGATACACTACTTCCTAAAGTAGTCGGTCATCGAAACTCCTAAGATCCTTAGACAATAATATAAAATTTTGGTTTATATAAAAAGAAATATCAGGTTTATCGATTTAAAACAAAAATTTGGTTTTTTTTTATTTTTTTTTTTCGATTTCAAATAGAGTCTACGCATCTACTCTCTTATAGAAGACAAGATGCAGACATATGCTCTCATATACCACAAGTCAATGCATGCCGATAGTCTCATCACGCTCGGACATGCCCAAAGTAAGTAATCCCATGATAAAAATCAAACCCATGTGATAACAAGTAATATATAGGTGTCCCACACCCCTCAGTGAGTCTACGTAAATAACGATGCTATAGGCTAAGTTTAGCAACCCTTATAGCCCCCACAATATTAATCGCTACTAAAATCAATACGCCTCATAATTCCTTAGATAGGAAACATACCCTCATTTGCGGGTGGTGGTTATTGAATCCCACTATTATAACTTTTCTCCGACGAGTCAACAAAATTTTTACCCCAAATTTTCAGTTCTAGTTCACCACACTCCACTATATGTCCAAGCCTTTGAATATATTGCCTTCGCTAGGTAACACACAAAATTCCCGCATTTTAAGAACTTCTACTGATGACTCTCCTCAATTTTCCATAATAGGGATGACCTCGACTACGATCATCATACTCGAACATAATTCATAACCTCCTAAGTACGATCTCCACTATCCATCCAATGGCCCTCATCTGCCATACTTCTTTGTTCGATCACTACCGAACACAAATAAGATTCACTAATATATATGAAATCTTACCAAAGAGATCAACAATCCTAAACATAGGGCTCTACATCAAAGAACGCAAAGCTAAAAACACAGTAAGTCGTACAGACCCTAAAGGACACTAGAACCTGATGCTCTGATACCACCTGTAACACCCCGCCTAATTAAATACCGGGTGGCCAGTCCCATACCAAATTAAAATAGAATATACAGTTGGCTCATTCTTAGCATCACTGTCGAAAACATTTACAACTCACCCAATACCCAATTAAGCTGGTGTTGAAAACTTTCCAAATTTAAATTTCAACAAAACAATTTTTAGTTTAAGAATAACACTACACATTTTATTCTACAACACTGATAACCAATTAGATAACACAAAAGAATTTGAATGCAATTGGAATAAACATTCCCAAATAATATTAATCCATTACAGTAATTCCAACAATGTCAAATGTATTAAAAAGTCCCGAATACAATAGTATTTAACCCCGATAGAAAAAGATAACTGAATCCTTTGGGTGACATGCCCTAACTAAGAATACTATGAATCAAAAGATGAAAGGCGTCTAAGAAAAAACTCCATATCTCCATAGTTCAACATCATCCGCTAAGGCTGGCGTCCCTGTTGCTGGACACCTGATATAGAGATACAATAGAAGAGAAAATATGCAAGGAAACGGGTAAGAGCCCGAATGTGTAGATGATTTTTAAAACAACAAGTATTTAACAAGTGCAATAAAGAATTTATTATGTACATGTTAGATCCAACTCTCACTTGCTATTCTCACCTCTCAACTAGAGTGCACACTTAACGTTTCCTATTGACCTCCTAGTTAATGGTTCCTCTTTTCTAGTCTCCATATTATAATTCCATTCCCATATCATAATCCCCGTATGTCCCATACCATACGTTATATAATCATTTACATTTCTCCTTTATATGATTAGTTTCTCATTAACATGAATCATTACTCATTAACATGAATCGTTTCTCATTAACATGAGTCATTACTCATTAATATGAATCGTTTCTCATTAACATGAGTTAAGATTTTCAATTCTATAAGCATAAACATTCATTAACTTAATTCCATTATCTTTCTCTATTCACCGTTATCTACAATTATCACCATAGATAGATTTAACCAAAATATATATATCCATTCAATCATTTAATCCATTATATATATATATATTCATATATAATACGGCACCCCGAGTCACAGCTGCGGTGCAATGCATTACTCTGCTATCATGTCCCATCATCGCAGGTCGCCGAATAGGGGACTAAAGGTTCGGTAAGTTTCCACGAACCACAAACAACAACAAAATCATTGGAGGCTAACATAGTTCTCATACCCATGGGTCACGCACATACCTACGTACCCATAGTCAGCGGACTTATCAACTCCCCGATAAGTCTTTCATAGACCTATGTTCTCGAGTGACAAATCAAAGATCCCATGGATTCATCAGGATATGACTGCCCTCATGCGCAAACCTCCCACCGATAGCAAGTAAGCTAGGTATGTCATACACATAAATCATCAATCAATCAAATAGGTATTATCATACCTATAACATAATATCAATAAGGTAATATCACTACCCTAAGATATTTCCCATACGTAGAATTATATCTCTTTTAAATTCCACGTATTAAAATATCATATCTTTACTTCGTAATTTAATTATCCTCGCATCCTATAACATCTCTCGACTCCCGACGTCGTTAAGGTTCATGCGCGGAGCGTCTCGCAAAGCGAAATCCAAACAAGGAACCCCTCCAATACACTACTAATTAACTTTGTCGATCGAGGAGGTCCGACAACTTCAACTATGCGATCGGGATAACCTCATACCTCTTTCAACCAAATGTGTTCTAAACTCCCATCTCTATCCAGGAGACACACCACTACGCTCTTGTATTACACTCCGTCCTTGCGACAATAATATTGAGCTTAAACCTAGTTCTTGATGTTCAAATTGTAATCCTAAGGCTACCCTCACTCAATACACAATATTTAAATAGGTTTTTCCTCAACATATATTCAGTTAGAATTCACTAATATCCTACTGGTCCATAACATCATTTCTCCCGAATTACTACGAGTTTAGTTCTCCGTTTAATTAAGGTTAAAATCGATAGTTTCAAATCTCGCATAAACACATTTTCTTTCACTTAGGATTAAACCCTCTTGTAAACTTAACGATACCAAGGGGTTATATAAAATCACCCCTATTGGTCCTATATTTAATCCTCATACATCTCCATTTAGAATTTAACAAATGAATCTAGCAACCGAAATTCTCTTTAACTTTAATTATCATAATTCTAATCAATTAAATCCCAATCAAATTAATTCAAATCTTAACTAGGCCTTACCGATCTTCTCTAAGTCCCATAATATCCAATTAATAATCACCGAAGATCTACAAAAGTTTTGGGATAAGAACCAACATTAAAAACAAACGACATCATGAATTCTCATATTTTAAATACTCAGAAAAATCAGATCCAAAAATTATTCAAATCATCAATCTGACTTCAGATTTGGATTCTACACGAAAAATTGAGTCAGGTAAGTGTTTTGAGCTTTTCTTAAATCTCATCAAAATGCACTCGAAAAGGAGATCTAAACATTCCAAATTGGCTCTTCTCATTCCACTCGTTTTTGCCTCTTTTTCCAGAAAATTATCAACATTTTATCTTCAAGAACACAGAATGATTTTCAGAATTTCTTCCACAGATTGATGAATATTTTGTTGGATTATTAACTACCTCCAACATGAGTTTAATTCCTATATATTTCATACTTCCAGAAATCCATTATTACTCTATTTTTATCTTCCAAACATGAAAAATCATCTCTTTTCATAATTATTCTAACATGGACAATATACAAACTTAAATTGCAAATATAAAACACTTGCCTCTAATGAAGATCTGATCCTTTGGGGTTGAATAACATAGGTGGTTCTCCTTTTTTCCGGCCACTTTCGGTGGTGGTTGGTGGTGGTGACCTTTGGTCTTTAGTTCTCCTCCTTTCCAAGCAAACTTCTTTTTCTTTCCAAGCAACCTTCCACTCTCTCTAAGAAGATGACTTTTCAATTTTGTGTAGAAGAGATGAATAAACCCACATTCAACTAATCTCCAAATACTTATAATAAGACAAAACCCGAAATCACTATTCATCCCCCTTGAAAAAATAACCAAAATGCCCTTTTGGGTTGTCTTTTCATTTCCAAATGACCCGAGACTCAAAGTTAACATCCAAATAGACTTTTCTGACTATTTCGAACCTTCTGAACGCAACGACGCAGTCGAAATGACTATAAGGTCGATAGAAAATAAATTTCCTTTTTAATTTAATAAACTAGTCTCGACACGTCCCATACCGCGTCTGACTAAAAATATAAATTACCGAATTTATATCATACAGTCATATCAATGACATCACATTCATATATTACCTAAATATCTTTAAGTTATATTCAGAATCATACATTTTAATATCCACCGTCCGGATAAAATCCGAATGAATTAATTAATAATAAAATCCAATTAATCCATTAATTTAAAATATAACCCATTTTAAAAGTCATTTAAAATTACGGGGTATTACATTATTGCCCTAAGGCATTACGAAAAAATTGTCCCGCTGTTACATGTTCAACAATATCAATATATTGTTGACATATTGTGGATCCCCAATGAAATGTGTTACGAAGAATTTCAAGGTATGATCATCAGATCGGAACTAATCTGTTACAAAATTTTAATATGCGAATCGATATTGAATTTCAACAGTTACTCGACCTCTTTGTCAACCACTTTTCCTTTAGGGCTAATCCTGGTGAGAGAGTAGCTCGGCTAGTCAATGTCTAATGAATCTATTCATGAGTTTATCATATGTTTCAATAGTGAAAAGCTTAAAGTAGCATATTATGATGAAAGAATTATGATAATTTCTCTAATGAGTAGACTACTATATGTGAAGATATTTTCTGCATTATCTAAAGAGCCACCAAAAACTATGATGAACTCGTCTCTTTAATAGAGAAAACTATAAATGTCAAGGAGGCCATAGAAGCCAAATAATCTAGTCACGCAATCGCTAACATAAGAAAGGGTGAAAAAAAGGAAAAGAAACATAATAAAGTCGACAAGCCAATGTAGTACGACGAGTAAGTCCCCTTGATTATGGGCGTTCATCACATACCCGAGCAAATTCATAGTGACAAAGAGATAAGAGCGAGTATTTTGAATTCCATAAGGACCATCTCCCCAACACGAAAACTAACATATCCCCAAAGAACGAGATTGAAAGCTTGATAAGTTGGGTAAGTTATGAAGGTACATCGATAGAGGCGGCGAAGTTCATAATGGTGATGAACAGAAATTTGGGAGACGAGAAGAAACGTATAGGATATAACAATTCAGACGATGACCTGTACATTCCATAAAGATTAGAGGAACCTCTATTTGAGGTTAAAATGATATCTTTTAGATATAATTTTATTGCATGTGGAGATATTGGTGGTGGAGATGAACCCACATAGAAGAAATAATACCTCAACAAGGCAAAGTCTTGTGCTGATATCAGAAAGATCAACCTCACAGGTAGTGTGGATACCTTCCCAAGGAAGGTAAATAAAGATAAGATCATTCTTGGTTTTTCTAAAGATCATTTGTCGGTGTCCAGCATCCATATGATGATCCATTGGTCCTCATAATGATAATGCATGAGAGCGACGTAATAAGAATCCTGGTCGATAATGATATCTTAACTCATGTCTTGTTTTACAACTACTTTAATGGATCGTGGCTAAGAGATAGCATGGTGAAGCCCCATCATAATCCACTGATTGGTTTCTCCGTCGAGAAACTGTACCCTTTAGACATGGTCGAACAAGAAGTGGTGGACGACACTTACATGATATGAGGAATATAAATGATACATATTTCTCCAAACTAAATAGGAATGATCATTCAACATGTTACATCATATTCAGAAGAGTAGGGATAAATTATTCTGAGCCTATCCCCTCTATAGTTCCTCAATATTTGAAAATTCTCACTCATTATGGGGTCGATGTGGTTAAAGGTAATTAAGTAGAGGATAAAGAATGCTATTACATCTTGCCCGACTAAGAGTAGAAGAAGAAATTGATAATAACCTACCAAATCGAGATGTTAGATCGTTGAGATGAGGAAAATTTGATCAAAGAGAAGGTTGTTGATGCAATTAAGTTGACTGTTTTGGATGAGAAGCACCTATAGAATACCTTTAAAATCGACTAATCACTTGAACCCGACCTTACGGGAGATTTGATCAACTTTTCAAGGCAGAGTAAAAATGTGGTTTCCTTGAGTCATAAAGACATGACATGAATTAATCTACATTTTATTTTCCATGAGTTGAGAATAGTTAAAGGTTATAGGCTAGTCAAATAAAATGGACACGTCTTTTACTAAGAAAAGAACATGATCCTAGAAGAAGAGGTGAAAAATTGCCGAAGCAAAATTTTCTAGAGAACATCAAATATCCAGAACGGCCCTCTATATGTGATGATGTATATGAATAAAAATAAGAAATGGCGAATGTGTGTTATTTTTATTGACCTGAACAAAGCATGCCCAAAAGATCACTATCCATCGCCCAGGATTGACCAATTGGTCGATGCCACTTTGGGAAAAGAGTTGCTTGGATTTACAGATGCTTACTCAGAATACTACCAAATTAAGATGAAACTAAAAGATCGGGAAAAAAACCTCATTCCTCACTAGCCGGGGGTACCTACTACTACAATGTAAAGCCTTTTGTGCTTAAAAACACTGGAACAACATACCAAATATTGGTGAATAAAGTATTCAAAGATTAGATTGATAAGAATATGGTAATGTACGTTGATGACACGCATATGAATAGTAAAAATGTCATCGAATATATAAAATATTTGCAGCAGATCTTCGACTAAGTGGATAAACTCCAGATAAATCTCAAGTAGACGAAGTGTGTCTTTAGGGTAAAAGAGGAGATGCTCATAGGCTTCATAGTAAATAAAGGAAGAATGAAGGACAACCCCACAAGATTCGAGAAATGATCAATATGCAAACAACAACGAACAAGAAATAAGTTCAAAGACTTATAGGACGTGTGTTGGTATTAAATGAGTTTATTTGCAGTGCCATTGACAAATTCCTTACATCTTTTAAGGTGATACGAAAGACTTTTGAATGGAATGATGAGTGAGAAATGCATTCATCGAGTAGAAAGTGTATTTAGGTCAATCACCACTGCTTTCAAAACCAATATAAGGGTAGAAGTTTGATTTCTACTTGGTCGTATCTAAATCTGTGGTCAGTTTGTCTCTATATCGACAAGAAGATGGGATACAAAGGCTTCTGTAATATACTGGAAAATCATGCAGAGGAGTAGAAATATATTACCCTATGTTGGAGAAATTAACTTTGGCCATGATGGAAGCTTCTAAAATCATGGAGCCGTACTACTATCCCATATCACTAACGTCTATATAGTCATCCACCTATGCCAAGTCATTCAAAAACCTAAGAAATTAGGCTAACTAATTTCTTGGGTTATAGAATTAGAAGAATGAGAGCTTTAGAATAAACTAAGGATGGCAATGAAGGTCCATGCTATGGAAAATTTTAACGTTGGATTCACTTATGAGGAAAAACATAACGAGAATTTTTTTATAAAAAAATATCTCAGGAATAGTGGAAAATCAGAATTTTGTAAAACAAAGCACAACCCTAAATCATACTGTGCAGAATTCATCAAAAATATCTCATCGATTCAACCAGATAAACATATTTTTATAGGATATATCCAAACCATTAATTTGACTGACCAGATCAAGGATGTACTAGAGTCATCATATAACTAACAAAATGAATAACTTATTCAAACATGGAAATTTGACCCAAGGAAATTTTGAAGAGGAGTTCCCTATCTCAAAATTATGCATGGAGGGCTCACCCTTTACCACTTGTAGTGGATTGGGTCTAATTATTATAATAAAGGATAACATCAATATGGAGTGTGTCCAAATATTTTAATTTGATGCCTCCAATAACGAGACTAGATATGAAGAACTCATTGTTGAGTTTGTGCTGACATTATCCTTAGGCATTTAAGAGATATTAGAATATAGTGACTCTCAGCTATTAATAAATCAAGTTCTCATAATTTATGATGTGAGAGGGGAGTCTTCGTATAAATACATGTCCAAAATAAAGTGCTGGATAACAAAGTTCCATGGGGTTAGGATGATCAGAATCCCAAGGGCATAAAATGCTTGAGCAAACACTCTTGATCGAATATCATCATCTATAAGGATTATGGTACAAAGCATAGAGATATCAAGCATGGGTCATTCGAACTACTATCATTATCGTTAGAACGACTCATATGGTCATGCGAACTACCTGTCTTGCCCAAGAACTCTTCGTCTTCCCTTGGCGGTGTATTTCACCATTAACATTCAACTAAGTTCCTAACTCAAACCCATAATTAACCCCCAATGATTTATATGTTTTCCAATAGTTTTAAATTACTAAAATGGATCATTAGCCATAATTGATTTCTATTAATATCGACTAATCTATGAGTTGTGTATTTATGGGTTAACATTTGATCGCCTCCTCAAATACAATTTTGTTTATAGAGAGACTTTTTGCATATTTTGAAGTTCATTTCTTGAAAGTCCTCTAATAAAAAGTCTCATATACCTACAAAATATAATAACTAAACTGTAGTGGTAAGTGAGGTATCAATCCACATCAATGGAGTGAAACGAGAGGAAAACACATGTAATTCAAAATTTTATTGAAGATATTAATAATGTAAGACTACTAACTCTAACTAAATAAGACTACTACTAAATAAGATTACTAAATACAACTACTACAACTACTAAATAAGACTACTAGATAAGTCTACTACTAAATAGGACTGCTACGACTAAATAAGACTACTAAATCAAGGATGTAAATAAAAGTAAGTGAAGATATTAAGTAAATCTAACTAAATAGAAATTTAAAACATGAGATGGGCGAGGAAATAAATGGAGGACTAACAAGGGATAGGGTGACATCATATGTTCTAATTCATTAAAATTAACTAATTCATTAAAATTAATTATCCCAAGTTAGTATCAAAATCACAAATCAACTCTCGTAGCCAATCTAACTTTACTAATAACATTTTAGAAAATTAATTTTAACACTCCTACAACTCTTAAAATGTAGATCCAAACATCATCTAACAAATCACCCGCTAGGATCGATCGATTAAACTAGTTTAAATCATAAAAGTAAGCCTGTAGTTGAAATTAAATGAATAATTCCACACTTGAGAAACCCATATCTCTAGTTCGAATATAAAATGGGTATATTATATCTAGAATTTTGATTTTTTCTCGAAAATCATTTACTCTCTCTCGAGGCGTAAATTAAAATATAAGAGTGTACAATTAATCATCAAAGGGACATTTTAGTTAAATTAATTAATTTAATTTGGATTAACATCAAATAATGGGTCACCCCACCCCTTGAAAGGGGTTTTAGCCTAACATGAGATTAAACGTGATGAACAAATAGTCAAAGACTAATAAAATAAAATAGAAGAGAAGAGAACAATCAAACCCAATCTCTTGAAGTGAAATTGAACTCTAATTTCTTTGAAATCAAGAACCATCCATCCTGTATGACCATCCGACAATAATCAATTCAATATAATACTCAATTGAATTACTCACAATTTATCCTCACAAATCTCTAAAAATAAAAAAATATTTAAAAAATATTTCCCTAATCTACTCTAACCTAAAAATAAACTAACATGGTGTTTCGCTCTCTAAAATTTTCTATCTAAAAATATTCCCCCTTAGATGGTCTTCATCTTCTTTAAATAGTAGGCATGTAGTTAAGGGCAATTTTTGGAATTGGCATGAGTGTGCTTGGAAATGGTGAGAGGAGCATGGGGTGTGAGAGGATATAAAAATATGATTTGGTTATTAGGGAATTTTGGGAAGTGGGGTGAGAGGAGCTAGTTGGGGATAATATGGGTATTAGGGCTAAATGGGTTTTCAACGCATGTGGGTTATTGTTTTGTTTTATTTTGAATTGGATTTTGGTCTTGGCTTGGATTCTAGCAAGTGAAGAAAATCATGTTTGGCTTTGGAAGGTTTGAATGGAGAAATGGGTTTGGTGATATGGGTATAACAGGTAGATGCCGACATCGGGATGGACTCGGGTTTATAGCAGGTTCGAGGTGATTGGGTCTCGGGTTTCGTGGTCGTACTTGGTGTCGACAGGGGGGTTCCGAGTTAGGTCCGAATTTGGTGGTGTTACAACAGGTGGATGCCATGGTCGTGGTGTTCTCCGGAAATGTGGAGGTTACGTCGCCGGAAGGAGGTGGGGGTGTCTGGTTGGACGTCGCCAGCAAGGGGGTAAGGTATGGGTTTGTACAGGGGCAGTTTAGGGGTCACCACCGGGTTGGGTTTTGATAAATGTGCTAAGGAGTCGAATTGTAGAGGAGAGAGAGTGAAGTTTGAAGTTGAAATGGTTTGGGTAGATGTGGCTATTGTAGTGTGCTAGTATGGTTACGGAGTTTGTAGAGAGAGTGTGGGTGAAGGTTGAAGATGAAGTGGGTGGTATTTGGTGTGGTAAGGTGTTGGAGAAAAGGGTGTGGGTGAGTGAAGTGTTTGTGTGTATGCTAGGTGTGTGGTAATTAGGTGCGAGTGAGTGTGTTGTTTGGGTTAGGTAGGGTGTCGCATATGTGTGTGTGTTTAAATTGTGATCCATTAAAATAACACTATCTAAAAAAAACTAAAAAAATTAAGCTAAACTAAAAATAAAATAAAAAATGAAAATAATAAAATCTATTAAAACATAAAAATTAAATTCCTAATCCAATAAACTAATAAAGGACACAACTAAAAACAAAATAAAAATAGAATAAAACAATTAAGATAAAATAAATAAAAATAAACTAACTAAAAACATAAAGCAAATAAAAATAAAAGAAACTAAAGAACCAAATACTCGACACACAAAAATAAAACATAAAAAAATAAATCCTTTTAAAATAAATAAAAACTATTAGAAATAAAACTCAAATAATAAAAATAAAAACTACAAAAGAAGTAACAAATAAATTTAAACTCCTAAAAATATAAAATCTAGCGAACTAAAAATAAGGACTAAAATTAAAAACTAATAAAAATAAAAAATAAAACTAAATTAAATAGTTTCTAATAAAATAAAAGAAATAAAAGGGGACAAACCGAACGCACACGGAACTTGGTGATGGTTTTGAGACATGATAGAAAGGGTCTGGGCTAGGCTTAAGGTACACGGATCGGTTTAGCTCCATAAATCGAGCATTTTCCTTAAAATAAGTGTCAAACTTATGCAAATGGCAATCAAGCATGCATATTAAACATTTAGGCATATAAGACCCATTTGCCGAGAATTAGCAACTAAAATGCATCTATTCTAGGTATAAAATGTACACTTTTGGGTGTTTATCACACCACCACCAAACAAAGCGTTGATAGTCCTCGAGCAATGAGATAAAGATAAAGAAAGATAATAAACCAAAAGTGTACCACTTTCGCGGGCACTTGCGATTGCACTTAGCATGTGCAACATGCCTTTAAACCTATAGGTTTCCCTGTAGGACGAGTTGTGTCTCGTGAGGGTTTGCAGGGAATATACCCACAAAATTCTTTATTTGGAAATAAAAGTCAATCTCTTATTAGACATAGAATGATCGCACAATCCATCATAAGAGAAATAACTTCAGAAATACAAGCTAGAATGTGTAAAAAATTATCTAAGTAGATACTCAAGGCACATACTTCCTAGACCTCAATGTGTGTAGTGTGAATCAGTCAAAACGGGTCGAGTATCATCAGAGTAATTCCTAGATTGCCTTATCAGAATCAACGCTTCAACTTCAAATCTCACTGGATATTGCTCTCTCAAACGAACTCTCGAGATTAGGGTGAGTGTATCGCTCTTGTGTGTGAGGAGGTGAGTAAATTTAAACAAGGTCAAAAATCTCACACAGATAATAAAGAACGAACATTTTGAAAGAAAAATGATCTCATGAAAGTGAAATTGACCGAAGGTCCCCCGATTTTAAAATTTTAAATATTCTTAAAAAGGTAATTTCATTTGGGATACGAAAGCATAAAGGTGATGGTTCAACTTAAAAAAAAATCTTAACAATTTAAAATTAAACCGAGTGAAATTAACTCACAACACGCACACAATTAAAATTTCAGTTAAACCAAGTTAATTAATCCAAGTCCTAGAATTTGCCTAAGTCATTTATTAATATTTCCAAATTAGGCCAAACCAATTTTAACAATAGACTAGAATTAAATAAACAATGACCCAAATTTAATTAGCTCCCAGTGAAATTAAATGTGACAATTAAAACCATTTTTATCTTGAATTATCCCAAGCATGAGTTCTAAGTCATTATGCAAGATAAAAATAAATCAATCACACTACGCCGCGATGTATGAGGAAAAACCCAAAACAGGAAACAACCTCGGACGACCCTAACATCAAATCTACTAAGTATGGAATTACATTTACAAGACAGATGACTTACTTCCTCAACTCGAACCCTCTCAAGCCTTGATGCGTCTTATTATAACCACCTCTTCCTAGAGGATAACCATAGAGATCCACCGCGATCTTGGACACGCCAATCACACAATAGGTACACCATCAACCACACGTGGTGTCTTTTACCACATGAGAATGCCACAGCAAAACGAACTCTTCTTCTTTGAGGGATATAAAAGAAAACCCAAACTTCTCTTTAAACAAATATAGAGATAAACCGGTGCCAAAATGCTCCAAGCAAAGTATATGTATATATGAACTTGGAAGAAACAAATATGGGTGTAGCTAAGTGTTTAATGGATTTTTCTTTATAAAATAAACACTCAAAGTAATGAACTTTTTCTTGGAAGAAGCAACTCAATAAACTCTCTCTAGGAGTTAGTATGTTATGAAAAAGTTAAAGCATCAATAATGATTCCCGCACTTAGATATGCTGTGAAACAATAGTGGGGAAAAAAGCGGGGAACATGGATTAAAAACTGTCAAAAAAATTTCCCGCCTGACATCTCGTTCGAACGACATTTCGTTGAAACGAAATCTCGTCCGAACGAGACTTCTAACGAAGTTCCAGATTGAACTCGTTTGAAATCTCGTTGGATATCTCGTTCGAACATAAGATTCGTTCGAACGACATTTCAAAGACCTATACTGGGAACTCATTGGCAAACTCGTTCGAACGACATCTGGTTCGAATGAAAAACTCGTTCGAACGACATATCGAACAAACTTCCAGAAATTCATAAATTTTGATTTTAGCCCAGAAACTTTATATACTTTTATTTTAAAGTTTGATAAAATCTTTCTGAAATTAAAACAATAGTTTTAAATAACCTAATAACACCCAAATAAAACATGTTCCAAGCTCCTATACATATATAAATGCATTCATACCTTAAGAGCATGGAAATACTGTTGATGACGTACAAACGAGGCACATAAACCACGACTTTTGAGGAAGATTTAAACTCTTTGCCGCTATGTCTTCAACTAAACACATCATTGGCTTGAGTAGGTACACTTGAACACTATCCTACGAAAAAAACATTTTTGTCTGAAATTGAGCCAAAACTACAAAGGACTCAATTGGAAATTTGCGTCCTTACAAATCTCCCCCTTTGGCTATTCCGGGACAAAAACCAAACAAAAATCCGAAAGGCCCGTCAAGCTCTACTATACTAATAGAAAATCCCACCCAAAATAAAAATGCAATGCTTGACTCAAACAACCCAAAGGATCAAAAATCTTTGCCGTTGAAATTTGCCTCTTTATAAAATAATTCCTGCACACTTAGGCAAACACATTACACACATAGGTAATTTCAAAATAGTTAATGATAGTAAAGTTAACTACTCCCCCTAAATTAATTTTCTCCATTTATCAAGTATGATTAACTTAGAAAGACGTCTCCCCCTAAGATAAATCTCCCTTAAACTAAGATACGATAATAATAGGATTAGATTCCATTTCTCCCCCTATCATTCTCCCCCTTTTTGTTCAGGAATAGACAAGGGCTTAAAGAATCAAATGTTGACTTATCTCCCCCAAATAAAGCATATACACCCTCTAAATTAATCAAGGGATAAATAGAATGGGAAAGCAAGCTAAAACATATAATTGTGCATTTAGTGAAGACAACATTAATGCATATGGGCAACAAAATTATAACTAATCCAACAAATAAAATCATAGACCAAATAGGATGCAATAAAATGATACCAATATGATATATAAATTATTAAGCATAGGACATCAACAACAAATGCAATAAGATGGATACCAAGTATGAATTAAAGCATATATGGATTAGAAATCAAAGCAAAGATTAAACAAAAATATAAATTATGTATACATAAGTTGTAACTAACCGACGTAAGTACACATATATAGATATAAACACACAAATGACATACAAAAAATATAATAGGAGTCTTTCACACTCGTATGGCAAAAATGTGTCATATGGAAACGGAAGTGTTGGGGTGTGAACCAGTAACGATTAAATTTAGACCCAATAACTTAAAAACATGTTCACGGAGTTCTCATTTGATTGCAAACTTCATCACATTTGAATAAAACGTCATGTGACAATGTAGATTGAACTCATTGAACAAACATACACAATGCATACAAGCCTAGCATATTGATGATTCTACAAACCAATAGAGTCATGACATGAGATACGCAACTAGGATAAACGAACATCGTGAAAAACGTTGATATACAATCGAATCTCCCTCAATAAGCATTTATATTCATTTTGAATCAATATATCAATCAAACATAGGCCTTGGCAATTATTTTTCTTTTTAATGCCATAGTTTCTATTTTTAGGCCTTTGGACCACGCATTCCTTTTCGGTCCATTCAAAACGGTGGCTTACAATCGCAAAGGATCACTAAGTCCTTTCGGAGCCCTTCCCCGTGCACATTTATATTTATCATGTTTTTATTTTTCACAAAAATGTCACGTGCAACGGATTTTGGCATGCACTAGTCCTCCTAAGTCAAAAATATGTAGATGATAAGATTGGAAGGAGAACATCTCACATAGATCAAATATACATATGAAGTTAAAATTTCAAAAGAGCTTGTGCATGTGTGAATAGAGGCATATAAATATAGAATATATTTAAACAACACAAAATCCAACTACTCCATGTAACCATGGTAAAGAACATAATAAGGATTGATAATCTAAACCAAAAGTTCTACCCACATGGGAGCGCTAAAGGAGGGATTCAAACACACGTATATGCCACTTAAAGTGTGTCAAACCAAAATACACACAAAATAAAATCTTTTTGAGTTTTTGACATTTTTAACCAAAAATAAAAATATATACTCAGAAGACAAACAAAAATCATTTGAATTTTTTATTAAGCTTAAATTCCAATAGATCAAAACCCAAATGATAAACAAAAATCTTTTTGTATTTTTCAATTAATTCAAACGAAATGAAGAAATAAAATACAAAATATAAACAAAAATCATTATTCTAGTATGTGATTAAGCATGGGGCATAAACTAGAAAATGATTAAATAAGCATACATTTAGCATGTGAATAAAGCATGAAGTACAAACGCTAAAGTATGAAAACACTAACACATTCATCCTTTAGATTTTGAAAGGGAGGAAGCATGTGAATGTAAGTGAGAATCAAAAACCCTATTTTGCAAGGCAACCAAGTCGGATTTCCTAACCCAAATTAATGAAGAATGACTATCTTGGGGTGTAGGAATTTTAAATACATTGGTTTCTTTATGTTGGGATTTTCTTGGAATTTAAGATCAAAACAAAATTTCCTAAGATGACCTTTTCGACCACAATGTGTACAAGTAAAAACATGTCGAAAAGATTTACCTACAGCGTGATCTCTAAAAGCTTTCCTAGTAGATTCTCCTAAAACGTTGGTTTTGACTTTATGAGTATATTCATTACAAGTATTGAAGCCTAAACCATACATGTCATTTTTAATTTGGACCATTCCTAAGATTTTATTTAATTTTTCTGAACGACACTCCAAATCAAATTTGACATTACCAGAGTCTTTTAATTTATTTTGCAATTCTAAAATGTTAAACTCTAATAAAACATTTCTCTCTTCAAAAGCAAGAAGCTCCTTTTTCAAGGATTCCATTAAACCTCTAAGGCTATCTCTCTCGCCTTCTACATATCCAAGCTTCTCTCGAAGAGTCCTCTCACGTGTTCTAAGGTTTTTAACCAACATATTATTATCAATGACCTTGACACGCTATTTTAAACTAGCTTCTAACTTCAAATTATCTCTTTTTAATTTAATAGATTCTTTATAAAGTTCTTGAAAAGCATTTTGAAGTTCACTCACATTAACCTCTTCTTCATTTTCACTCACTCTTTCTTCTCCACTCTCACTATCATAAAAAACAAGGGAATCAAAAGACCCCGGAAGTGTCATGAGTTTGAGTATCTTCATGAGAAGATTTACTTTCGGTGCCCACATGACTAGCCATAAAAGCCACAAAATTTGGCTTAGTGGGGGAATCGGGTCCTTCTTTCTTATCACTATCACTAAGGGTCGCATTATATGAAATGGGTCGTTTACCCTCTTTCCTAAGTTTAGTGGGGCACTCAGACGCCCTTTGGCCATAACCTTCACAACCAAAACAAAGATTTGACTCGTCCCTATTTAATTGTTCATTGATAGGTTTAGGGGTCTTCTCGGCTTTGTCATACTTAGATGTTTCAAATTTCTTGAAATTATTTTTAAATTTATCTTTGTTAAATTTAAGAAATTTTTTAAATTTACGAGAAAACAAAGCCATGTTTTCCAAGTCACTATCACTCTCGCTCTCTAGTACGTGTTTGACCTCTTTTCGGGCTTTTAAAGCAACTCCCTTTTCAATTTTCTTTTCAGTTTTAGAGGGAAACATGTCTAGTTCATATGTTTGTAAATCACCTACAAGCTCTTCTAATTTCGTGGAGGCTAAAGTTGGTAAAGAATTTAAAACAGTCACTTTTGGAATAAATCTATCGGGACGGGACCTTAAAATTTTCTTTACAACCCGGTTGTCGGGTATTTTCTCTTCCAATTTAAAAGATGAATTGACAATATCAGAAAGTCTAGCATAAAATTCATCAAAAATTTCATTATCGTTCATTTTGATAGTTTCAAATTGAGTGGTGAGGGTTTGGAGTTTCGAAGCTTTAACGACATTTGTACCTTCGTGAGTGATTGTACAATATCCCAAGCTTCTTTAGCGGTCTCACACGTCATAATTAGTCAGAATTCATTCGGTGTGACCGCACTAAACAAGGCATTTAAACCACGGGAATTAAAGTTTGAAAGTCTAAATTCACCCTCACTCCATCTATTGGCCGGTTTGGGAACACGCTCATTATCTACTAACTAAGTAGGTGGGGACCACCCATTAACAACAGCCATCCAAACTCTCTTGTCGATAGATTTTAGTTCCGATTTCATACGCACTTTCCAATACGCATAATTAGAACCATCGAAAATAGGAAATTTTGAAAATGGGGAAAATTCCATTTTAGCCAAAAATTATTTAAAGGATCTTTAACGAAATAATTTATCGCTTGGGCTCTAATACCAATTTGAAATTGACCGAAGGGCCCCCGATTTTAAAATTTTAAATATTCTTAAAAAGGTAATTTCCTTTTTGGATGCGGAAGCGTGAAGGTGATGGTTCAACATATAACAAAATTTTAATTTCTTAAAAAATTAAAATTAAACTGAGTGAAATTAACTCACAACACACACACAATTAAAATTTCACTTAAACCAAGTTATTTAATCCAAGTCCTAGAATTTGCCTAAGTCATATTTATTAATATTTCAAAATTAGGCCAAACCAATTTTAACAATAGACTAGAATTAAATAAATAATTACCCAAATTTAATTATCGCCTAATTAAATTAAGTGTGACAATTAAAACCATTTTTATCTTGAATTATCCTAAGCATGAGTTCTAAGTCATTATGCAAGATAAAAATAAATCAATCACACTACGCCGCGATGTACAAGGAAAAACCCAAAACGGGAAACAACCTCGGACGGAACTGGCCTCAAATCCACTAAGTACGGAATTACATTTACAAGACAAATGACTTACTTCCTCAACTCGAACCCTCTCAAGCCTTGATGCGTCTTCTTGTAACCACCTCTTCCTAGTGGATAACCACGTGTGGTTGACGGTGTACCTATTGTCCAATTGGTGAGTCTCCAAGCAAAGTATATGTATATATGAACTTGTAAGAAACAAATATGGGTGTAACTAAGTGTTTAATGGATTTTTCTTTACAAAATAAACCCTCAAACTAATGAACTTTTTCTTGGAAGAAGCAACTCACCAAACTCTCTCTAGGAGTTAGTATGTTATGAAAAAGTTAAAACATCAAGAATGATTCCCGCACTTAGATATGTTGTGCAACGATAGTGGGGAAAGAAGCGGGGAACATGTGTTAAAAACTGTCAAAACCTGTTCCCACCTGAAATCTCGTTCGAACGACATTTCATTGAAATGAAATCTCGTTCGAATGAGACTTCTAACGAAGTTCCAGATTGAACTCGTTAGAAATCTCTTGGGATATCTCGTTCGAACATAAGGTTCGTTCGAATGACATTTCAAAGGCCTATACTGGGAACTCACTGGCAAACTAATTCGAACGACATCTGGTTCGAACGAAAAACTCGTTCGAACGACATATCGAACAAACTTCCAGAAATTCATAAATTTTGATTTTAGCCCAGAAACTTTATATAGTTTTATTTTAAGGTTTGATAAAATCTTTCTGAAATTAAAACAACATTTTTAAATAACCTAATAACACCGAAATAAAAAATGTTCCAAGATCCTATACATATATAGATGCATTCGTACCTTGGGATCATGGAACTACTGTTGATGACGTACAAACGAGGCACATAAACCACGACTTTTGATGAAGCTTTAAACTCTTTACCGCTACGTCTTCAAATAAACACGTCATAGGGTTGAGTAGGTACACTTGAACACTATCCTATGACAAAAAAGTTTTTGTCCGGAATTGAGCCAAAACTACAAAGGACTCAATTGGAAATTTGTGTCCTTACAGAAAGAATGCTAATTACTATCGTCAGAACGTCGAGTTATTCACCACGCTGACATTCATTTTCCCGAACACCTAATGGAAAAGATTGATTTTTATGGGTGTGGGTAAAATAAGATGGGAGGAGAAGTATGGGATGATGTAGGATGTGGATGAAAGAGGATGCGATAAGAGTTTTGTACAAATTAAGCACAAATGTCTTTATTACGTAAAAACTAACTTCAAACTTCCTTTTTCTTTTCTTTTCTCTCCCTTTTTTTTCTTTTCTTTTCTCTCCCTTTTTTTTCTTTTTATATTTTTACTATTTTTCAATTCTTTTTTTATACTCTCAACACTGAAGACATTTTTCATTTTCACTCACTATATTCCTAAAAAATGGAAGATGAGATGAACATAATAAATGGATAATGTGGGGAAATATGTGGGAATATGAAAGAATGTGGTAAATGGTAGGTATATGGATGAAAATCTAGTATTCGGGACAAATTTCAAGACTCGCATTTCTTACAACTTGAAAGTGATGTCTTTTTTAATGATCAAGACAAAATTTAATGTAGAATAATGAGATCATACAACAATTTAAGTGAGGACCCAAAGAAAGTAGAATCAACTTATGACTCAGAGATTACGTAAACCACTATGAAAGGGTGAAAGACCCAAATCTCATAAGCTAAAGTTTCCACTAGTGATCCTTAAGGTTTTCTTGTCAATTGTAATACTCTGCAACCATAAACCATATTGATGTTATAAGTGCATAAATTTTGTTGAGTCTAGAAATTCATAGTGCAACATGCCTTGTTACATATTACATAATCTATTTATTAAATGATAAATCCTCTAGCTTGATTCCTAGACATAAAAAGATGGATGATACGAAATTCACATCGATGAGTGAGATGAAAGAAACTGCACGAAATTTTACAAATCTGGTTAAAAAAAATCAAAAGAGGTATGATTTTGATCAAATTCCCCACCCTAAACAAAAAGGAACATCGTCCTCGATGTTAAGTAAAATTATTGTTAAAATTGAGAGCAGAAGGGAGGAAATATATTGGCAGAATCAACCGCTAATCAAATGGATATATGTAGCCAAGAAGAAACCTGAGAGAGTGATAAGAAAAAAAAATGAGTACAACTCTACAAAGCATGGTATAGCATTGGGTGATGTGAAACACCATCTCCAAACATGATGAGACGCATACGAGAAACAACGGGATTCATCCCGGTAGTGCTAAGTTTATTTTCTTCAGCCAAACCAAATCAATCTCACCCTAAAGATAGGATCAAGGAAAGTGTGGGGCGGCAGAAAACATGGGGTGATGAGAATCAACCCCAAATAAGACTGAAGCATCAGCCTTGTTGGATCAGAGCTAATAATGGTCAATGAACTTGTATGGAAAATCGCATCACATGATGCAAATCATCGGTGAACCATGGGTGGGTGGGAATTAGGGTATAGGGGTGAAAGGAAAAGGTAAAGGTGAAGTGGTATCAGTCACTGGCCTTATTGAGCCGGAAGGTGAGGGCAACAAGGCCTTATAAGCATGGTGCTTAAGTTGGTGAGGAAGGTAATATGGTTGGAAAATTAGAATAGGGTGGGGTTCATAGAAAGCACACAACCATTTTATAAATGGACGATGATAATGGTTGCGCCGTGACACGCCAGGGGGCTATTGAGGGAAAAAATCAACAACAAAAGAGAGTTGCAGACATGTGGTAAGAAGCCTTTGTGTCACGGAAGTGGATAGTAGCACCGCAAATACTCTCGTGAGTGGTGGAGGGTGGTTTTAGGTTAGGATATAAATATATGGTTGGGAACATTCAAGGTGTAATATCTATATCAAAACCAGATGATGGGACATAAGGGACAATGGGTTAGGTAAAGGGTGGGATAAAGGGTGAATCCGATGGAATAAATGGTGGATCGAGTGGGATAAATGGCGGAGGAATATGATCCAACTCAAGAGTAGGTGAAACACACTCCTCATGAGGCGTAGAGTGATCCTCAATAGCACTCCCAGGAGGAAGTGTGGAATCTAAATATCGAGGGTCAGCTTCTCCATAAGAATATCGTCGGTGAATGTGGTGGGTGGTTAAGACGAGGCACTAAGATCTAGGATAGAGGAATCACTAGAAATATTGGGCTCAAAGGGATCCATGCATTGTGGAACATGATCCATATCCACATAGTTAGAAACCATCTCGAATTCAATCTCGAGAAAATGGTGAGCACTCGTAGCCGGAGCTGAACGAGGATAAATTGGTTCCTCGGGAACACAAGGGTGAAACTCGACAGGTGTAGACTCGGGAAGTTTTTTGGATTGTCGTGCAAAGGAATGTGAACCACAATGATGGGTTCATGAGGATATGATGAGATTAGACTAGTCTCACAATCTTGAGATAAATCAACACAATTGTTAACTTGGGGCCCGGACCATGGAATATTCCCAACTTCGAGATTCTCGGGGGGATAGGGTTGGTCACACTCAAAGTCTGTGGCATAATACAACTCATCATCACTCTACGTGGGGGAAACAATGGGTTAACCAGGGATGAAATCCGACTCTTGATCACACTCAATTTCATTTAATCTTTGTTCAAGCCTTTGAAGAGCTTGATTTTGAATTTGAGTGGATTGCTCTTGCTCGAGTATGGGCTTTCGCAAGAGGCTTTCGAGAGTGGATGTGGATGGTGGTGGTGGTTGAGGTGGAGACCACACAATAGTATCATGATTGTAGTGTTAAGTTGGTCATACATGAGAGAAGCATCTCCGTGAGAGACAAAAGGCTGATAATCATTGGGTGCGTGGTGAGGGAACTGATCGGGAGGAGGTGCACAAATTTTCCATGGCGACTGTTGGAACATGTGAGGATCCTCAACATCGGGTTGGGATTTGTATTATTTAGAAGGGTGATCACGCCTCCACGAATAAATAGGATACTGACACAACTCAGGATTTGATACATCATGATATAAGATCGAGGTGGGTTCCGAAATAGTGTCATATGGATACACATGTTCCATGGTGGGTTAATTGGGATATGAAAAGTACGTTCACTCATGGGACAAGTGATTGGCATATAAACAATGGGTGCACGATAAAGTATTCCACACTTGACACTTGACACCGAGGGTGATGGAATATGAGGTGTGTCCATAGATAGTACCAGAATATCAATGATACTCGTGAGAGAGATGAGACCACTAAGTATATCACAAATAGGCGACTCGAGATAACTTTCACACGTATTGCGTGTCAGTGGAAAATGAACAAAGTAGTCCCGTAAGGGACGTTCTTCGGGCATGTAAGGAGAATTATTTTTTTGGAAAAATTTTTCAAAAGGAAACAAAATATTTTTGGACTTTTCTAAAAATGAAAGAAAGAAAATATTTTTGGATTTTCTAAAAAATAAAGGAAGAAAATGTTTTTGGATTTTTTTTTTAAATAAAGGAAAAAAATATTTTTGGATTTTTAAAAAATAAAGGAAGAAAATATTTTTGGATTTTTATCTAGAAGAAATGATGGGGAAAAATATTTAGACGTTTGATTTGAACGAACTAATTGAAACCGACAACTGAAAGAATGGAATTGGACGCACCCAAGTCAAGGAGAATTCCTAACTAGCACATAGCCAATTTTTATCTTCAAAATTTAGTGAAAGGGCATTCAAATTTTAATTAAGTCCGCGGGCAAGATAACATCATGGAATTTATCCCAGTGACCGCCTTTGCAGAAATTTTCTCCTAGTGGGCTACCTAGTTGATTGATTTTAAATTTAATGATGGCTAGGGTAGCACACAATCGGTAAGCGAGTGAGTCAGGTGATGAAATACCTTCTCATGAATTATCGGGTGTAGATCTTAGTAATTTAATTCATCATACCGTTCGAAACTAAATGCGAGAATCAAATCACACAAGAGCACGTAATCTCACACCAGAATTGACTCGCTAACAGAAGAGGCGCGAGAGTTTCGAATGTACCTCCCACGGTTTTTACACCGTGGGATGATAAAAAAATTGAGTTGACCGGGGAGAGATCACGCCTATCTCAGTTGACCCCAGGAGTCCTATCGAGCCAAGGTAGGGAGGCTTCTTTTCCTCGCCTTGGATGCCCTCTCTCTATAGAGCTACCGAGTCCTAGGAGCTACCTTGTCCAGTTTCCCTATCACACTTGTCTACTTTTCGTTACAAATTTAAATGAAAAATAATTTGGTGTCTCCAAGCACCGCAATAGAAGCCAAAAATACCAATGGATCACAAAATGGATCCTCTCGAGTGCTTTAAGCTCCAAAGATTCGCAACGACACCATTTGATAGAGATACTATTCGGTATTTTTCTATTCGTTTCATGAAAGTCCTCTAATAAAAAATCTCAAATACCTACAAAATATAATAACGTAAAATGTAGTGGTAAGTGAGGTATCAATTCACATCGATGGAGTGAAACGAGAGGAAAACGCATGTAATTCCAATTTTTTATTATCTCTTTTTGGATTTTTGCTTTTTCTAATTTTTTTATTCTTTCTCAATATGAAATCAATTTTTATGGTGAGGGTGATATAAGACTACTAAATCAAGGATGTAAATAAAAGTAAGTGAAGATATTAAGTAAATCTAACCAAATAAAAATCTAAAATACGAGATGGGTGAGGAAATTAAAGTGAAGACTAACAAGGGATAGGGAGACACCATATATTATACTTAATTAAAATTAATTAATTCATTAAATTAATTATCCCAATCTAGTATCAAAATCACAAATCAACTCTCGTTAGAAATGCAATTTTAGTAATGACATTTCAGAAAATTATTTTTAACACTCCTACAACTCTTGAAATGTAGATCAGAACATCATCTAATAAATCACCCATTAGGATCGATCGATTCAATTAGTTTAAATCATAAAAGTAAGAATAGATTTTAAATTAAAGGAATAATACCACACTTTATAGACCCCTATCTCTAGCTCGAATCTGAAATGGGTATTATACTTAGAATTTCGATTTTATCTCGAAAATCATATACCCTCTCTCGAGGCGTAAATTAAACTGTAGGGGTGCAAAATTAATCATCAAATGGACATTTAATTTAAATTAATTAAATAAATTAGGATTAACATCAAATAATAGGTCACCCCACCCCTTGAAAGGGGTTTTATCCTAACATGATATTATTCATGCTGAACAAATAACCAAAGGCTAATAAAATAAAATAGAAGAGCAGAGAACAATTAAACTCAATCTCTAAAAGTGAAATTGAACTCTAATTTCTTTGAAATCAAACGCCATCCATCCAATATGAGCATCCAATAATAATCAATTCAATATAATACAACAATTGAATTACTAACAATTTATCCTCACAAACATCTATGAATAAAAACTTTTTATGAAATATTTCCCTAATGTACCCTAACGTAAAAATAAACTAAAATCTTTTTTATCTTTAAAATTTTCTCCCTAAAAGTATTCCCCCTTAGATGGTCTTCATCTTCTTTAAATAATAGGCATGGAGTTAAGGGCAATTTTGGGAACTGACATGAGTGTTCATGGAAATGGTTATAGGAGAATGGGGTATGAGAGGATATAAAAATGTGATTTGGTTATAAAGGTATTTTGGGAAGTGGGATGGAAGGAGTTTCTTGGGGTTAATATGGGTATTGGGGCTAAATGGGTTTTTAACACAAGGGGGTTATAGTTTTGTTTTATTTTGATTTTGCTTTGGGTATTGTCTTGGTTTGTAGCAGGTGAAGAAAATAGTGTTTGGCTTTGGAAGGTTTGAATGGAGAAATGGGTTTGGTGAAATGGGTATAATAGGTTGATGTAAAAATCGGGTTGGACTCGAGTTTATAGTAGGTTTAAGGTAGTTGGGTTGCGGGTTTCGGGGACGGACGTGGTGTCGACAGGGGGGTTCCGAGTTAGGTCCAAATTAGGTGGTGTGACAACAGGTGGTTTCCATGGTTGTGGTCTTCTCCAGAGGTGTGAAGGTTACGTCGCCGGCAGGAGGTGTAGGAGAAAAGGGTGTGGGTGAGTGAGGTGTTTGTGGAAATTAGGTGTGAGCGAGTGTGTTGTTTGGGTGATGTAAGGTGTAGGATATGTGTGTGTGTGTTTAATTTGTGATCCCATTAAAATTACACTATCTAAAAAAACTTTAAAAAATCAAACTAAACTAAAAATAAAAATAAATAACGAAAATGATTAAATCTATTAAAAATTAAAAATGAAATTCCTAATCCTATAAACTAACAAAGGATGCAACTAAAAAAAAAATAAAAATTGAATAAAAAAACTAAGAGAAAATAAATAAAAATAATTCCTCGGCCTCGGCCTCATATTCAGTTCCTTCTGTGTGAAGAGATACTGAAGTGACTTGTGATCCGTGAATAGAGTAAACTGCTCTCCTAAAAGATAATGCCTCCATATCCTCAAAGAAAAAATGATCGCTGCTAACTCCAGGTCGTGAGTGGGTTAATTCCTCTCATGGATCTTTAGCTTCCAGGATGCATAAGTTATATCCATCTCCTCCTGATGTAGTGCACCCTCAAGTACCCATAAGGATGCTTCGGTGTAGACCCAATACTGCAGTCCTCCCCTCGGCATAGCAAGTATGGGTGGAGATATCAACTTGTCCTTTAGCTCATCGAAAGCTAACTTACAATGATCACTCCAAATAAAAGGTACACCCTTGCGAGTCAAATTCGTCAAAGGACCCGCGATCTTTGGAAATCCGTTAATTAATTGTCTGTAATAACCTGCCAATCTAAGAAAAACTACAAACCTCAGTATGTGTCGTGGGCTGCCCCCAATCCCTCACCGCCGACACCTTACTCAGATCAACATCAATACCCCGGTCTGACACCATATGACATAGAAATTGTACCTCCCGCAACCAAAATCCACACTTTTCAAATTTGGCATAAAGTTGGTGGTCTCGTAGCATCTGTAGAACACTATGCAGGTGCTCTGCGTGCTCCTCCTTGGTTCACAAGTATACCAAGATGTCATCAATGAACACAATAACAAATTGGTTAAGGTACTTTCTAAAAACCCTATTCACGAGATCCATGAACACTGTTTGCCTAATGGAGAGCCCGAATGGCATTACCCTAAACTTCTAGATTCCATACCGCGACAGGAAAGTGGCCTTAGAAACATCCTCCTCTCGGATACGTAGATGATGATACCCGGCCTCAAATCAATCTTTTAGAAGTGTGACGCCCCTCTCAACTAGTCCAATAAACCATCGATCCTAGGTAATGGATACTTGTTCCGTATCGTCACCTTGTTCAGTTCCCTATAGTCTACGCACCACCTAAGCGAACCATCTCAGTTCTTCACAAACAACACTGGTGACTCCATGGCGACGTGCTCCGCTGAATGAAACCCTGACCCGGGAGCTATTTAATCTTTTTTATCATCTCATTAATCTCTTAAGGGGCAATGCGGTAACGTGCTCGAGCAATCGCCCTCGTACTCGGTGCTAAATCAATAAAAAAACTCAATTTCCCTACTCGGGTAGAGTCATCGCCACTAGGAACATCACCAGTCCCGGAATGGAGAACACGATGTTTCTCCCAATGCAATCTACTATCGGCCGACAACCTGCCAACAAATCTTTACCTAAGATGACATCGTGCCCCTCCATATTTAACACTAAGAGGTTCGTCGCTAAACTCAGTCTCCAAATCAAAACTTCCACCACCCAACAAATCATGTGTATCAATGAGCCACTACCCACTGGGGACTCTACACACATCCAGAGACTACCCGCGGTTTTTAGAAAATTGGTTACTCTAGCAAATTTAGTTTTAATGAATGAATGCAATGATCTAGTAACAAAAAGTATTCTACCCACAAGCCCATGGATAGGAAATATACCCTCAACTGCTGGCGGCACCAGAGGTACTGGCAGAATGGGAACATCCTGGACGTTGTACACACCCCCATAGTTCATCTCCCCTTGCTACTGTGGGGCTGGTGCTGCTTGTGGAATCTGACCCTGCTGCTGGCCCCTAGATCTCTATGGGCACTCTCTCTTAAAATGTCCTTTTTGTCCATAAAAAAAAACACCTCTAACTATCTCGTTGTCATTGGCCCTGGTGAGGCTTGCCCTGTTGGCCACCTCCATTGTTCCCTTTCCCCTAACGGCCCTGAGGAACCTGCTTCTGCTGATCTGGGCTTTGTTGGCCCGGCCTAAGCCCCGGTCCTCCCGGTCGGAAACCTCCAGGATGAAATTTCTTACCCTGATTCCCTTACTGACTTAAGCGGCATTGATGACATCAGTGTATGTCACCAACAAGAGATTACCGATCAAATGCTGCTTGATTCTCCAAGCTAAGTCATCCATAAACCTTGACCTCTTCCGCTTCTCATCGCTCACCACGTTTGGTACAAAATTAGCCAAACAGGTGAACTCCTCCTCATAATAATCAACTGAGAGATCACCCTAAACCAACTCACTGAATTTCTTCCTTATCTCTGCCTCTACTACTGGTGGGAAGTATTTGTGGTCAAATCGCACCCAGAGTCATCATGTCCCTCTCTTCGATCGTGGTAATTGACTCCCACCACTGTAAAGCTTCCCCTAATAGAAGAAAGGTAGCAAGAATTTGTTTTTGCTCATTAGCACACTCAAGCATGCGTAGATGGTACATAATTTTCTTCTTCCAATCACAAGCTTCTACCATATCAGTACTACTCTAGAACTCGAGTGGGTGACCCTTATGAAAGGTCTCCCTAGCTCGCTGCCAAGAAGGTGGCCCTATTGGGGCTTGAATTACTGGTGCCACTGGAAAATGGGCTGCCATAGCCGTCATCATTGTCTCGGCTGCCTAAGCGACTATTACTACCACCTGAGTAGGGGATGTCATCCCGGGTGGGGGTGGGGGTGGGGGTGTCGATATATGTGGCTCCTGATGATCGTCCCTCAACTCATCCTTGGCCTTGGCACTCTCCGCTCGCTATCTCCTCGGTGGCATTTGAAAATATATCGAATTGTATAAGTACACAATTTATACAAAAATCTAATAGCAGATGTACGATATCTCAAAAGCGGAAAATGAATCAAAAGTCCTAATAATAGGGCTCTATAACAACCGAACGCTACGCTGAAATGTAGTAAGCCGTACAGATCCTAAGGACACTGTAACCTGATGCTCTAGTACCTTCTATTACACCCCGCTCAATGTAATACCAGGTGATCAGTCCTATATCTAATTAGACAAGAATCTAAAATGGATCATCCTTAGCATCACTGTCGAAATTTTATAAAATTACTAACCTCCTAGTATTCAAAGCTGATGTCAAATTTTAATCTTTATTAGTCAAGAAAAAAGAAATTACGGAAAATAAATTGAACAATCCATGACAATAGAAACCATCATCACAAATAATAAAACGCCATGCCGAATAAACCATCGGCTAAAACCCCATACAAATGTAAAGACATATAATAAAAATATCATTGTATCTAAAATGACTACTAAATAAAATTGTGATCAACATGATCAAGTATCTGATATAAAGCCCCTATTCTAAGAATAGAAGAGATAGAGGAACCTATTAAAACTTTATAACATCCACATATGCTGCAGCAGCGAAATCCCTGGAATGAATCAAGTCTGGCATCCCTGTGGCTGGACACCTAAAACGTTTTGAAAGTAGTTTATAGTAAGGGATAGAACCAGAAACATTTTGAAAACATTTACCAAATGATTAACTTGCAGTAATATAAAATGCATGCATGCGCTTCATGTTTAAGTTAGTGTTGCACTCCCTTGAGGAAATCCTCACCCCTCCTCTAATGTGCACACCTAACGTCACTTAATATATCCCCTAGTTCTCTGCTCCGTAACTAGATAATAGATATAACTATCTCTAACCACCCTGCTCTAACCGAGTATGCTTAAATATATGATTTATAAGTTATTACTAGCACTAACTTAATTAATCATTTTCCTTCTTAAATTTATTTAACTTTGATGCCCATTATACACATAATACAATTCACATCATGTATTAAATTACCCGCATATAATTATTTATCCCATTATATATGTATAACTATATTACAACATTCGTAAATATGTTTAATATAAATAATAGCCATCCTCCGGAGCAATAACTCACCAGATGTATTCTTTAAAGTGTTATCCCACTAGGTGTACTCGTTTAACATAGTTACCCCAAGTTAGAATTGCTAACTGACTTGGCCAAAAAATAAACATAATGGAGGCGGTCATATTCCTTCCATGAAAGTGAGATAAGCCCATCACCCATATAATGGACGATATGACATGGGGATATAGTCACCCTACTCCTCAAGCTAGGGGATTCACCCACTATGCGCAACCTCCCATTAATAGCACTAGAGTATAAATTTTAATAATATCTAGTCACTGATATTTATAAGCATACACACACACATACTATATATATATAAAGTCATTAAAAGTTACACCAAATTTGGACTGCTATATAAACCTCTCAATGCCAATTATATGAATCAATCAATGTCTCATTTAGTTTAAATGATAATATTTTACACCAAACCATTAATTGAAGTTACAATTTTCGAATATTAATATTCATCTTTAAGATATTAATTAATCAATCCTTAATATAAATATTTTCGGAAACCTAACACATTTCCTCATGACTATGACATCATCAATAAGTCAAAATCATATCCAACCATAAGATTAAAATTAATCCCAATGTACACAAAATGTTAAAAAAAGATAAAAGGCGATAGTTCAAAAAAAAATATCCCATGTAATTATAAGAACCTCCTAATATTATAAAATAATTTACCATGAAATATGGAAACTTGTTTTCCCAGTTTAATAGCAACGTGAAGATTGGTTATGCAGACATCTCTAATAAAAAGGTTAATGGCTATCTAACGCTACTCTTATTTTTATAAAATTGAATATTTCATGTTATTTGTTGAGGGCTTTAAAATAACAAAAAATATTTAACACGAAATGATTGAGAAAATTCATAGGGGTATTTTTTTAAAATTTTCACATAGCGTAGCTTTCTTTCCGCTTGTTCATTGTGTTTAGATTAAAGTTAGAGTCTCCAAATTCACTAGTGACGACCTATGAAGCAATTCTAATGTTAATATTTAAATGTAACACTAGTTAGCACTTGTATTAAGATTAAAAAAAACAATGACCTATTTCACCATCGTGTTTCCAACCCCAACTAGCCACCTTTAATCATGGTCACTAGTCGTTGGTAAGTTTTTTGAAAATGGAGGATTGAGGGTAAGGTAAGTGGTGGTTCCGCTATCTCTCACTCTCTTCTAGTCTGATTTTTTTTCAATTTCTGACATGGTGATGGTTTTTAAAACTAATCATCAATCTTTTCACGTTGCAATTTTTTTTAAATGAAAAATAGTGGTTGCTTGGTGCTTGTGGCGGTGGAAATATATTATTAATTAGATTGTGTTAATTCATTAAGACATATTTAATGTTTATTTAGTCATTTACAAAAATTTAATCGGCATTTTACCATGTTTGGTTAAACATTGGATGGAATCTTAATAGAACTGGGGAAAAGTGCAAAGACTCGAAACTACAATCGATAGTTGTCGTGTAAAAATTTATAGTGGCAACTGCAAACCTATAATTAGTCAAATTCGTATGGTTATGAGTTCTAAACATACAATGAGTTAATTTTTTTTACATCCATTAAATATAGAAGTGTTTAAACAACTACATATAATATTTACGTACTAAATCAAGCTTAGTTGATGTCACCATTTCGAAAACATTAAATATTAGCAACATAGATATAATATGCAATACTGCATTCATATTAGGTAATCATACAGAGGAACAAAGGAGATTCCCAAGGAAATACGCTTATTATTTAGAAAATCATAGGCGATTTTAGGTAGAGACCCATAATCCCATTGGGTTATTAGTAATATCTATAACAAGACATCTTATCATAGACAATAATTATTAAGCATTTGCAGTAGCCAAGAGTTGGCCCTCATGAGTCTTGAACATTTCCAAAATTTCTTTCTCCCCGTCCTTAAACTGCTCTTCAGTGATTTGGGCACCAGCTTTGTTATGAAAAGTGGTGGTGTTCTTGCAGAGAGATCCGCCGTTGGCCGAGGGTTCGATTTTTGTACGGATAGTAATTAACTCAAGTCCATCCAAAAATTACCGCAGACAGTTATGGTATGCGTGTAAGTGAAATTGTTCTTGTCTACTTCATTAGTGTGGAGCTTCATGCTTTTGAACACGTTGTCTGCATATTAGATGAATACAAAACATTGTCAATGCACTGTGTGTAAATAAGAAAGGATTATTTGTACTTTGAGATTCATTGGTTTTTCATATTTGTATTTCCTGTATACCATAGACTGTGACAACCCGCCTACTAAAATAATAGGTGGCCAGCCCAATACTCTAATAATCACAGGAATCATAGATGATCCATTCTCAGCATCACTGTCGATTAAAATAATAGTATGAGATAACCACCAATTATTTTAGAAAACGGACTGTCAAATTTAAAATTTAAAAAAATAAAATTAAAACACTTAGACAATCCCATTTGCAAATATCAAAAATCAATGGATAAAGAATGACAATATAATAAATATCACCGAATAAACACGGTGAACGGACCAATACAAATAATTACATCGAGTATTACATTTCAATATTTACAATATAATGAATGAGTGCAATACCTTGGGCAAAGCGCTCCCGAATAAATGCTGAACATAACAAGAGTGCAATAGAAAGAAGCGTCAAATACAAGTAACCTACAACATCTGCAATATACTGTAGCTCCATGACAACTGGAATGGAGATGTAAACACGGGTGTCCATGCGGTAGAGCACCTGTAACGGCAAAGAATATGCAGAAACAAAGAAATATAGGTACGAGTCAGGGCCAAGTTTGATATGATTACCATGTGACTAAAATGCATGACAGTTAAGTGTGTAATTCTCTCGCAGATAATAGTAATATTTCTAACCTCTCAATCTAGAAGCAACCTAGTGCAATAACATGATGATGCTCTAGTTAACCCAAGTACTAAGGGCTAACTTCTCCCTAGCCTCAACACTATGCCCTATTCGTGCGTGGGGTGTCTCGCAAAGCGAAATTCAAACAAGGAACCCCCGCCGTTACACTACTACTTAGGCAAGGTTGATTGTCGAGATCCATTGAATCCTTAGCACGAAATAATCAATAAATGTATGTGTGTGCATAAGTGTGGGAGGTCACATCTACAGCTACTCAAGGATTATAAAAATAAACCCATCCATCATCTAATGGCACAATTCCTAATTCCTCTTTAGGAACATACCTAAATGGTACAACATTTTATCAAATGTTTACCAAATTACTTTCATCATATACTATTTCATTTCGAATTTCTATTCCTTATCAGGAAATATAATCATAGTTTATATGCTCTTTGTGGCATTTTATCTCCATTACTTCCCAAAGGAAGGTTCCTAAACCTCGAACCTAAAAGAAAAGGGCTAAAACAAAACTAGAAAAATCTCACCTTTTCAGAAGGGGTCGATCGATCAACCCTTTGGCCGTCGATCGATCGATCCTGGTTGACAGCTTCTTCTCCGAGAAGCTGTTTCGGCCATTAACAAGCCATCCAAGCTTCTACCCGCTATTTCACCCAACCACAATAACCAATAATGCTACCCAATCATTTCTAAACATCATACAATTAATTATTTCACCTCAAATCAAATTAAAACACAAGATTAAGGGATTAAACACCAAAATCTACAAAAACCCATTTATGGTTTAAACCTCCCCAAAACTTAACTACACATGCAGATTTATCACATTAAATCAATATCTAGCAAGTAAGAAACTTGCCTCGAGGTTCGTAGTCTCGGATCACCTCCGGTAGCGACGGAATCCGGCCCAAATCTTCCATTTCTCCCAACTCTCTCTTCTCTCTCTCTCTCTCGCCTTTGGCTTCTCACACAAAAAAGAAGAAAAAGAAAGGGGGGTGGGGGACTTATACGGGTCTCAAAATATAAATCCCCACTTTTTAATTGTCAATACACCACTAAAATGACTCGTAACCACTTATTTGAGTCATAACCGCTTAAAAATCCCCGAATCTAAAAAATTACAACTGGGCACTTATTTCGACTATCTCGACTATTCTAAAAACAACCGCACCCCCTATTTTGGCATTCGGGAAAGTGTGAACAATTTTTACGTTCTAATTTCATTTTATTTCATTAATTATACCCAAATTTAAATATAGGTCATAACCGTCGTTTTACATCTAACGATGCAAAATATCACAATATAATGCTATTTACCTTCTCATAACGGTAAATAGACAAAACATACTAAATATTATCCCTAAGTCTCACGGGAAATAATATTTACTCCAACATCCCCTATTTTATAAAATTAGCCCATCAGGCAAAATAGTATAAAATAGTCGCTCAAAAACCTGGGTTGTTACATACTCCCCCCCTTAAAGGGGAATTTTTCCCTCAAAATTCAGGCGTAACCCATAACCATATAAAAGGTATACTATACTAAAAACCGTGATATCATACTAGCAAACCCCTCTGCAGTGCAGCGTCCCCATAGGACACAGACTAAGGTCATCACTATCGATCACAGTCCACCTCATCATGCTATTACATAGAACCAATTCGTTCCTGAGGAACTATCGATCCCACCCTTCTACTCAGGGATGAGATACCTACACAACCTCGGCAGAAATTGCCTTACTTTTCGAAACACATTACACCCTTACCAGGGAATAACAACTCTAACTTATAATCGCTCACCCCGACACTACTAACTCCTATTCGCATTGGCGTAGCCCTTAGAAGTCTACTGCTCAATGAGCCCAATCTTTAAAGAAATATTCCCGGACCACTCCCAGTCCAAGAAATATACTATTCACTGTTTCCATTCCAATGAACCAACAAGGCACACTGCCAACTATACTAGGCTACACACGACATCATGCTTATTAAAAACGATCCGAATTATTATACGGAAATTCGATCCATAAGAACTACTACTCCAATCCTTCCTTTAAATCAAACCCACCCATCCATTTACGGGTGGTAGGATATACCCTATATCCACACGGTTTCCATTTTTGGGAACTCTACAAGTACCATGACACGAATGTCTCATCTCGGTTCATCACCATTGCTAGGAACCGCGTACAGTTATATAACTCCACCACGAAGGGCTGGGCGTACTCCTCTACAATTAGTCCTCCCATTTCCAATGAGTAAATAGTGATTGGTCCAATGATCCACAGTTTTCTCAGCAAGAATCATGACTGTTTCATTATCGGCAATTCGATAAAAATGTCCATGGATATACCCATCTTTGTTCCACACTACTCTCTCCATAGTAGTAGGTGAAAGGGTCAATCATGGACTTGAATGCTCTTACAATAGATCCCCCTCGGTTTAACTCGCTCCATTGGCATTCCATGCCACGATTAAACTCTCAGATGGTTTCGTACTCGGCGCCTATATTACTCCCATTCGCATTGCCTTAGCGAAAGGGAATATCCTATCGATAGTCCTCCACGATTTTAAACTTGTTTCTCGGGAAAAACCCAAATTTCCTGCCCAGGAAGTAGTGCCTCTAATTCTTTAAGGCGAATACTAATGCTATGAAGTTTAAATCATGCGGGGGATAATACTTCTCACGAAGTTTTAAAAGTCTGAGACACATGAACAATATGTCCATGCTCCCGCATTTATACTTCCCGTTCCTGGCAGAGACTCGCTCATTAAATCCACTCTTGATCATAACAACACAAGTGCAGGAGAAAAAGTCAGCTCATACTTAAACTCCTCCAAAAATTAGGTTACCGACGTGACACTCTATCTAAGAAAGGACTCATCTCCTTTGGCCCAACATCCCTAACCTCTCGAGATCCTTTACTTCTCGTTTTAGGGATCGAATCCTACTTAGAGTTAACCCACAACCTATTGTGTTCAACTCCCAACCACCTTCCTAAAATAACGTCGCATGCCCTAAGGGCCTAGCATCCTTAGAATCCTAAGGTCGATCTATATTTTATCTAGTCTAGTCGTATAAGTATAATACTCAATACATCCCTAGTGTCCAAGACCTTTACCGACTTCCGACATTTGCTCGGTTTCATGCGTGGGATGTCTCGCCGAAGCGAAATCCAAATAAGGAACCCTCTCGTTACACTACTACCTCGCATTGCCGGTCGTCGAGAAGTAACGGTCGAAGACATATAATCGAGAACGATAAAATCCTAACTCGTAATTCTACTAATACATATTTACTTCTACGTCCTACCATAACAATCAGCTGGGGCATTTACTTTTTATAAGATGCCACAAATACTTTATCTCAAGATACACATATACCTCTATATAAATGGCCTTCTCATTA
This sequence comes from Sambucus nigra, assembly GCA_949130495.1. NCBI lineage: Eukaryota > Viridiplantae > Streptophyta > Magnoliopsida > Dipsacales > Adoxaceae > Sambucus > Sambucus nigra. Next base: position 31,654,162 of record OX422218.1, on the reverse strand, counting down.
AGGCACAACCATAAGTCTCTATCAGACTTTCGTAATCTTAGTCTTCCCCACATCGATCAGAGGAAAACTATCACAGTGCTCATATATCGCACATCAACTTAGCCCTTAATCACTCATATACGTGATTCTTGGCTAATCCTTTCCACCCAGCATCTCAACCAATAGAAAAAGAAAAGAAAGAACAGAAAAGAAAATGCACAACTCTCCACTCCCAACGTTGTTAAGGTTCATGCGTGGAGCGTCTCGCCGAAGCGAAATCCAAACAAGGAACCCCTCCACACAATTCCCTTAACTAGCTGGTCGTGGAGATAAGGCACATCATACACAAACAAAGCAAACAAAACAAGCAAACAATCAAGGAAAAAGAATAAAGCAAGACAAATAAATAATGAACAAAATAAAAATGAAAACTACCTACATGCCGTAAACCACCTCTATAAAATCTCGACCTGTATCCAGGAGAGATATTATAGAACAACTAGTTCTTCTCTAGAACTAGGAATAGGATAGCCTCGCGATTTATTCGCTTGCCATCACACCCACCAATCTAAGAATATCTATACTCGTATAATACATATAATACAAGTAGTACATACCACACATATCATCACTCGCACCATAACGAGTGAAAGAAAAATATAGAACTTCCCTATCATGGAAGCCATATAGATACAATACCACAAGCTCAATATACACACCCGAATCTAGGGTAAATACAATACCATTCCATCTTATCACCAGGGGCACACCCATCCTCAACTACAGTGGAAATTCCCGCCAATATACTTGCCAATCTCCTTGGCCACTACCAATGGTTCCAAGACACGTCATTCTAGTCTTATCCAAACCAAACTACTTCCATCAATATCCCAACTATGAGTCCCATCCTTGTCGGTTATCTTCAATCGACAAGATCAGAACGTGTAGTTCCCTTAACCTCTTCAGCAAGGAGGACATGCTACCAGCCTCCCCGGCCTTAGTTCCACGAGTCTTCCTCGGGTGGATGTCCACCAATGGGGTCTCATGAACACTACTACTCTAGAAGTGTTACCAACACTTACTTACGAGCCTATCATTTCCACTGAAAGGCCGTCTCTATTGGCAAAACATTCTGCCCCACCAACGAGAGGCGACTACCATTCCCGCCACTTCAACCTTACTCCAATGGGTGAAAGGTTTTCCTCAATTCATAATACCTGGGCACTTCTATACCCATCTCTCGGGCCTTATGTTCTCACCGAATGAGGTTACACTTCCTCTATCCAACCGAATTTCAACATGTGGTTCTTGTCAAGCACCTCTCCACTTCGAATTGACATTGCTTGGAATCTCAAGCATAGTACCACTCTCTACTTACAACGGTACTTGGGAAAACTATTTCCACTATTCTTAGTAGTCACGGTAGCAATATAAAATATATCTACAAAGGTATAGACCTCTAAAGCGGCCTGTATCCCTGACTGCAGCCTAAAGTTCTTAGTAATCCCATCCTATGATGCCTTCAGAACGTTCTTCCTCAACGCCCTTCATCTAACGACTTACAAGTCTCACACGAACGCACAGAAGATCTTCGGGGTTCTCAAAACATAGAAGGAGAACGAAATCTCATGAGAGAAATCAACGATCTTAATATTAGGGCTCTACATCAATTAGAGAGAAACGCAGAAGACGTAGAACATTCGCACAGATTCGTAAGGACTCTAGAACCTAATGCTCTGATACCACCTGTGACAACCTGCCTACTAAAATAATAGGTGGCCAGCCCAATACTCTAATAATCACAGGAATCATAGATGGTTCATTCTCAGCATCACTGTCGATTAAAATAATAGTATGAGATAACCACCAATCACTTTAGAAAACGGACTGTCAAATTTAAATTTTAAAAAAATAAAAGAAAAATCACTTTGACAATCCCATTTGCAAAAACGGTGGATATCAAAAATCAATGGATAAAGAATGACAATATAATAAATATCACCGAATAAGATGTCGGTGAACAGACCAATACAAATAATTACATCGAGTATTACATTTCAATATTTACAATATAATGAATGAGTGCAATACCTTGGGCAAAACGCGCCCGAATAAATACTGAACATAACTAGAGTGCAATAGAAAGAAACATCTAATACAAGTAACCTACAACATCCGCAATATACTGTAGCTCCATGACAACTGGAATGGAGATGTAAACACGGGTGTCCATGCGGTAGAGCACCTATAACGGCAAAGAATATGCAGAAACAAAGAAATATAGGTATGGGTCAGGGCCCGGTTTGATATGATTACCATGTGACTAAAATGCATGACAGTTAAGTGCGTAATTCTCTCGCAGATAACAGTAATATTTCTCACCTCTCAATCTAGAAGCAACCTAGCGCAATAACATGATGATGCTCTAGTTAACCCAAGTACTAAGGGCTAACTTCTCCCCAGTCTCAACACAATGCCCTATTCGTACGTGGGGTGTCTCGCAAAGCGAAATCCAAAAAAGGAACCCCCCCGATACACTACTACTTAGGCAAGGTTGATCGTCTAGATCCATTAGATCCTTAGCACGAAATAATCAATAAATGTATGTGTGTGCATAAGTGTGGGAGGTCACATCTACAGCTACTCAAGGATTATAAAAATAAACCCATCCATCATCTAATGGCACAATTCCTAATTCCTCTTTAGGAACATAGATAAATGGTACAACATTTTATCAAAAGTTTACCAAATTACTTTCATCATATACTATTTTATTTCGAAATTATATTCCTTATCAGGAAATATAATCATAGTTTCTATGCTCTTTGTGGCATTTTATCTCCATTACTTCCCAAAGGAAGGTTACTAAACCTCGAACCTAAAAGAAAAGGGCTAAAACAAAACTAGAAAAATCTCACCTTTTCAGAAGGGGTCGATCAATCAACCCTTTGGCCGTCGATCGATCAAAGGCTTCGATCGATCGATCCCCCAGGCTCGATCGATCGATCCTGGCGGACAGCTTCTTCTCCGATAAGTTGTTTCGGCCATTAACGAGCCATCCAAGCTTCTACCCGCTATTTCACCCAACCACAACAACCAATAATTCTACCCAATCATTTCTAAACATCATACAATTAATTATTTCACCTCAAATCAAATTAAAACACAAGATTAAGGGATTAAACACCAAAATCTACAAAAACCCGTTTATGGTTTAAACCTCCCCAAAACTTAACTACACATGTCGATTTATCACATTAAATCAATATCTAGGAAGTAAGAAACTTGCCTCGAGGTTCGTAGTCTCGGATCACCTCCGGTAGCGACGGAATCCGGCCCAAATCCTCCATTTCTCCCAACTCTCTCTTCTCTCTCTCATTTGGCTTCTCACACAAAAATGAAGAAAAAGAAAGGGGGGTGGGGGACTTATACGGGTCTCAAAACATAAATCCCCACTTTTTAATTGTCAATACACCACTAAAATGACTCGTAACCACTTATTTGAGTCATAACCGCTTAAAAATCCCCGAATCTCAAAAATTACAACTGGGCACTTATTTCGACTATCTCGACTATTCTAAAAACAACCGCACCCCCTATTTTGGCATTCGGGAAAGTGTGAACTATTTTTACGTTCTAATTTCATTTTATTTCATTAATTATACCCAAATTTAAATATAGGTCATAACCGTCGTTTTACATCTAACGATGCAAAATATCACAATATAATGCTATTTACCTTCTCATAACGGTAAATAGACAAAACATACTAAATATTATCCCTAAGTCTCATGAGAAATAATATTTACTCCAACATCCCCTATTTTATAAAATTAGCCCATCAGGCAAAATAGTATAAAATAGTCGCTCAAAAACCTGGGTTGTTACATACTCCCCCCCTTAACGGGGAATTTTTCCCTCAAAATTCAGGCATAACCCATAACCATATAAAAGGTATACTATACTAAAAAACGTGATATCATACTAGCAAATCCCTCTGCAGTGCAGCGTCCCCATAGGACACAGACTAAGGTCATCACTATCGATCTCAGTCCACATCATCATGCTATTACATAGAACCAATTCGTTCCTCAGGAACTATCGATCCCACCCTTCTACTAAGGGAGGAGATACCTACACAACCTCGGCACAAATTGCCTTACTTTTCGAAACACATTACACCCTTACCAGGGAATAACTACTCTAACTTATAATCGCTCACCCCGACACTACTAACTTCTATTCGCATTGGCGTAGCCCTTAGAAGTCTACTGCTTAATGAGCCCAATCTTTAAAGAAATATTCCCGGACCACTCCCAGTCCAAAAAATATACTATTCACTGTTTCCATTCCAATGAACCAACAAGGCACACTGTCAACTATACTAGGCTACACACGGCATCATGCTTATCAAAAACGATCCGAATTATTATACAGAAATTCGATCCTTAAGAACTACTACTCCAATCCTTCCTTTAAATCAAACCCACCCATCCATTTACGGGTGGTAGGATATACCCTATATCCACACGGTTCCCATTTTTGGGAACTCTACAAGTACCTTGACACGAATGTCTCATCTCGGTTCATCACCATTGCTAAGAACCGCGTACAGTTCTATAACTCCACCATGAAGGGCTGGGCGTACTCCTCTACAATTAGACCTCCCATTTCCATTGAGTAAACATCGATTGGTCCAATGATCCACAGTTTTCTCAACAAGAATCATGACTGTTTCATTATCGACAATTCGATAAAAATGTCTATGGATATACCCATCCTTGTTCCACACTACTCTCTACATAGTAGTAGGTGAAAGGGTCAATCATGGACTTGAATGCTCTTACAATAGATCCCCCTCGGTTTAACTCGCTCCATTGGCATTCCATGCCACGATTAAACTCTCAGATGGTTTCGTACTCGGCGCCTATAATACTCCCATTCGCATTGCCTTAGCGAAAGGTAATATCCTATCGATAGTCCTCCACGATTTTGAACTTGTTTCTCGGGAAAACCCCAAGTTTCCTTCCCAGGAAGTAGTGCCTCTAATTCTTTAAGGCGAACACTAACGCTATGAACTTTAAATCAAGCGGGGGATAATACTTCTCACGAAGTTTTAAAAGTGTGAGACACATGAACAATGAGTCCATCCTCCCGCATTTATACTTCCCGTTCCTGGCAGAGACTCGCTCGTTAAATCCACTCTTGATCATAACAACACAAGTGCAGGAGAAAAAGTCAGCTCATACTTAAACTCCTCCAAAAATTAGGTTACCGACGTGACACTCTATCTAAGAAAGGCCTCATCTCCTTTGGCCCAACATCCCTAACCTCTCGAGATCCTTTACTTCTCGTCTTAGGGATCGAATACTACTTAGAGTTAACCCAGAACCTATTGTGGTCAACTCCCAACCACCTTCCTAAAATAATGTCGCATGCCCTAAGGGCCTAGCGTCCTAAGAATCCTAAGGTCGATCTATATTTTATCTAGTCTAGTCGTATAAGTATAATACTCAATATATCCCTAGTGTCCAAGACCTTTCCCGACTTCCGACATTATCTCGGTTTCATTCGTGGGATGTCTCGCCGAAGAGAAATCCAAATAAGGAACCCTCCTGTTACACTACTGCCTCGCATTGTCGGTCGTCGAGATGTAACGGTCGAAGACATATAATCGAGAACGAAAAAATCCTAACTCGTAATTCTACTAATACATATTTACTTCTACGTCCTACCATAACAATCAGCTGGGGCATTTACTTTTTATAAGATGCCACAAATACTTTATCTCAAGATACACATATACCTCTATATAAATGGCCTTCTCATTAAGGCACAACCATAAGTCTCTATTGGACTTTCGTAATCTTAGTCTTCCCCACATCGATCAGAGGAAAACTATCATAGTGCTCATATATCGCACATCAACTTAGCCCTTAATCACTCATATACATGATTCTTGGCTAAACCTTTCAACCCAGCATCTCAACCAACAGAAAAAGAAAAGAAAGAACATAAAAGAAAATGCACATCTCTCCACTCCCAACGTTGTTAAGGTTCATGCGTGGAGCGTCTCGCCGAAGCGAAATCCAAACAATTAACCCCTCCACACAATTCCCTTAACTAGCTGGTCGTGGAGATAAGGCACATCATACACAAACAAAGCAAACAAAACAAGCAAACAATCAGGGAAAAAGAATAAAGCAAGACAAATAAATAATGAACAAAATAAAAATGAAAACTACCTACATGCCGTAAACCACCTCTATAAAATCTCGACCCGTATCCAGGAGAGATATTATAGAACAACTAGTTCTTCTCTAGAACTAGGAATAGGATAGCCTCGCGATTTATTCGCTTGCCATCACACCCACCAATCTAAGAATATCTATACTCGTATAATACATATAATACAAGTAGTACATACCACACATATCATCACTCGCACCATAACGAGTGAAAGAAAAATATAGAACTTCCCTATCATGGAAGCCATATAGATACAATACCACAAGCTCAATATACACACCTGAATCTAGGGTAAATACAATACTATTCCATCTTATCACCAGGGGCACACCCATCCTCAACTACAGTGGAAATTCCCGCCAATATACTTGCCAATCTCCTTGGCCATTACCAATGGTTCCAAGACACGTCATTCTAGTCTTATCCGAACCAAACTACTTCCATCAATATCCCGACTAGGAGTCCCATCCTTGTTGGTTATCTTCAATCGATAAGATCAGAATGTGTAGTTCCCTTAACCTCTTCAGCAAGGAGGATATGCTACCAGCCTCCCCGGCCTTAGTTCCATGAGTCTTACCCGGGTGGATGTCCACCAATGGGGTCTCATGAACACTACTACTCTAGAAGTGTTACCAACACTTACTTACAAGACTATCATTTACACTGAAAGGCCCTCTCTTTTGGCAAAACATTATGTCCCACCAACGAGAGGTGAGTACCATTCCCGCCACTTCAACCTAACTCCAATGGGTGAAAGGTTTTCCTCAATTAAGCATACCTGGGCACTTCTATACCCATCTCCAGGCCGAAACTCTTGGGCCTTACGTTCTCACCGAATGAGGTTACACATCCTCTATCCAACCGAATTTTAACATGTGGTCCTTGTCAAGGACCTCTCCACTTCGAATTGACATTGCTTGGAATCTCAAGCATAGTACCACTCTCTACCGACAACGGTACTTGGGAAAACTCTTTCCCCTGTACTTAGTAGTCACGATAGCAATATAGAATATATCTACAAAGGGAGAGACCTCTAAAGCGGCCCTTATCCCCAACTACAGCCTACAGTTCTTAGTAATCCCATCCTATGATGCCTTCACATTGGTCTTCCTCAATGCCCTTCATCTAACGACTTACAAGTCTCACACGAACGCACAGAAGATCTCCGAGGTTCTCACAACATAGCAAGAGAATGAAATCTCGAGAGAGAAATCAACGATCTTAATCTTAGGGCTCTACATCAATTAGAGAGAAACGCAGAAGACGTAGAACATTCGCACAGATTCCTAAGGACTCTAGAACCTAATGCTCTGATACCACCTGTGACAACCCGCCTACTAAAATAATAGGTGGCCAGCCCAATACTCTAATAATCACAGGAATCATAGATGGTCCATTCTCAGCATCACTGTCGATTAAAATAATAGTATGAGATAACCACCAATCATTTTAGAAAACGGGCTGTCAAATTTAAAATTTAAAAAAATAAAAGAAAAATCACTTTGACAATCCCATTTGCAAAAATAGTGGATATAAAAAATCAATGGATAAAGAATGACAATATAATAAATATCACCGAATAAGATGTCGGTGAACATACCAATACATATAATTAGATCGAGTATTACATTTCAATATTTACAATATAATGAATGAGTGCAATACCTTGGGCAAAACGCGCCCGAATAAATACTGAACACAACTAGAGTGCAATAGAAAGAAGCGTCTAATACAAGTAACCTACAACATCCGTAATATGTTGTAGCTCCATGACAACTGGAATGGAGATGTAAACACGGGGGTCCATGCGGTAGAGCACCTGTAATGGCAAAGAATATGCCGAAACAAAGAAATATAGGTATGGGTCAGGGCCCGGTTTGATATGATTACCATGTGACTAAAATGCATGACAGTTAAGTGCGTAATTCTCTCGCAAATAACTGTAATATTTCTCACCTCTCAATCTAGAAGCAACCTAGCGCAATAACATGATGATGCTCTAGTTAAACCAAGTACTAAGGGCTAACTTCTCCCCAGTCTCAACACTATGCCCTATTCGTGCGTGGGGTGTCTCGCAAAGCGAAATCCAAAAAAGGAACCCCCCGATACACTACTACTTAGGCAAGGTTGATCGTCGATATCCATTAGATCCTTAGCACGAAATAATCAATAAATGTATGTGTGTGCATAAGTGTGGGGGGTCACATCTACAGCTACTCAAGGATTATAAAAATAAACCCATCCATCATCTAATGGCACAATTCCTAATTCCTCTTTAGGAACATACATAAATGGTACAACATTTTATCAAATGTTTACCAAATTACTTTCATCATATACTATTTCATTTTGAAATTCTATTCCTTATGAGGAAATATAATCATAGTTTCTATGCTCTTTGTGGCATTTTATCTCCATTACTTCCCAAAGGAAGGTTCCTAAACCTCGAACCTAAAAGAAAAGGGCTAAAACAAAACTAGAAAAATCTCACCTTTTCATAAGCGATCGATCGATCAACCCTTTGGCTGTCGATCGATCGAAGGCTTCGATCGATCCCCCAGGCTCGATCGATCGATCCTGGCGAACATCTTCTTCTCTGGGAAGCTGTTTCGGCCATTAACGAGCCATCCAAGCTTCTACCCGCTATTTCACCCAACCACAACAACCAATAATGCTACCCAATCATTTCTAAATATCATACAATTAATTATTTCACCTCAAATCAAATTAAAACACAAGATTAAGGGATTAAACACCAAAATCTACAAAAACCCATTTATTGTTTAAACCTCCCCAAAACTAAACTACACATGCAGATTTATCACATTAAATCAATATCTAGCAAGTAAGAAACTTGCCTCGAGGTTCGTAGTCTCGGATCACCTTCGATAGCGACGGAATCCGGCCCAAATCTTCCATTTCTCCCCGTCCTTAAACTTCTCTTCAGTGATTTGGGCACCAACTTTGGTATGAAAAGTGGTGGTCTTCATGCAGACAGATCCGCCATTGGCCGAGGGTTCGAGTTTTGTACGGATAGTAATTGACTCAAGTCCATCCAAAAATTACCGCAGTCAGTTATGGTATGTGTGTAAGTGAAATTGTTCTTTTCTACTTCATTAGTGTGGAGCTTCATGCCTTTGAACACGTTGTATGCATATTAGATGAATACAAAACATTGTCATTGCACTGTGTGTAAATAAGAAAGGATTATTTGTACTTTGAGATTCATTATTTTTTCATATTTGTATTTCCTGTATAGCTTAGACTTTCACCTCAATTTTTTGAAATTATAACTAGTCAAATAACCGTGTTCAACCATTGGGATTCATAAATATTGAGTCTCACATGTAATGATTTACTTACGATCGTACCATGAAATTTCTTTGTTATTTGTTGCCTTGGGCGGTGGACAAAAATTTTTCGGTGAATTTAATTAACCAAAAATTCTTTGTTAATTAGAAAGTAAAACGACATGGTATGGTGTAAGTAACTATAAACAAATGACACCAAATTTTCACCTATTGAGAGTTAAGAGTGCAAATAGTAAAAAAAGTTGACTCCAAACAATAAATATAAAAAAACTATTGTGCCAGTAATTATTTAAAGAGAATATGTAAAGCGTAGGGATGAAAAATGGAAACAACCTTGATGAAAAGAATGGGGACTCTTAACTTTAGTGACTTTGGCGTTGAAAATTTTTTATGGTGGGATTGGGGAAGTGACCACGGTTCCATAAGTGGTGACACCCATTATGTTTGCCTTTAAAGTGTTGAAGAGAAAACAGAAGTGGATGTTTGTTTTGGTGTGAGGATTGGGAGAACTAGAGGTGGAATTTATATTGTGAGGATACCTAATGCCAATTCACGGCTCTAATCGAGACATATGTCTTGTCACTTTAAACATCAATTTGGTTTCAATTTCTATTGCTTCATTACATAATCTGACAATTTATCAAATGGATGATAAAATGGCTGTTTTGAATGGAGATCTTGAAGGAGAAATTTTTATGGATCAATCTGAGGGGTTTGTAGTCCAAGGCCTAGATCAAAAAGAGTGTAAACTTAAAAAAATCTTTCTATGGACTAAAACAACTCCAAAACATTGGAATGAAAAAATAGATCAAGTAATGATCTCTAATGGTTTTAACATTAATGAAGCGGATAAATGTATTTATAGCAAACTCAAGGATAACTCTGGTGTGATTATTTGCTTATATGTGGCTGATATGCTTAATTTTGGAACTGATATGGATGTAGTTAATAAAACTAAAAGTTTCCTTAATAAGAAATTCGATATGAAAGATTTGGATGTTGCTCATGTTATCCTTAGAATTAAAATCATTATAAATTCCAAAAGAATTATTTTAACCCGATCTCATTATGTAGAGAAAGTTCTTAGAAAATTTGAACAATTTAATTGTATTCCTGCTAAAGCACCTTATGACCCTAGTTGTCACTTAAGGAAACATTCGGGTCCTAGGGAATCATCATTAGAATATTCTAGAGTTATTGGTAGTCAAATGTATCTTATCAACCGAACTAGACTTGATATTGCATGTGATGTGGGTAGACTAAGTGGATACACTTGTTATCCTAATAATTAACATTGAATACTTTGATTAGAGTTTTAAGATATCTAAAATACACAATAAATTATGGTATTTATTATATTATATATCTTCTCCTAATTGACGGCTTTTGTGATGCTAATTGGATTTCTGATAATGATGAATGTAAGTTTACGAGTGGCTATGTTTTTGCCTTGGCAAGAGGCGCTATATCTTGGAAATCTACCAAGAAAACATGCATAGCTAGATCCACTTTGGAGTCAGAGTTCATAGCGTTGGATTAAGCAAGCGAAGAGGCGGAATGGTTAAGGATCTTCATATTAGATATTCATTTGTGGTTTAAACCAGTTCCATCCTTTTCCATTCACTATGACAGTCAAGCAGCGATCGCAAGAGCACATAATAACTCCTATAATGGAAAGTCTAGACATATCAGGAGGAGACACAATATGGTGAGACAACTATTGAAAGATGGAGTTATAGAAGTTGACTATGTCAAGTCAAAGGAAAACCTGACAGTTCGATTTACTAAAGGTCTGGCTAGAGAGCTAGTTTATCAAATATGGAGGGGAATAGGACTAAATCCTATTAATATCTAAATCACCAATTATGGCAACCCAACCCATATGACGGGAGATCCCAAGATATGGGTTCATTGAGATAACCAAGTAATACGAGTTATTTGTGGGGGTACAAATTTATGTTTTACTTAAAACCCATTCCTATTATGTAGTAGCACTATATCGATGGAGGATGAGATTTAATCTCTTAATGCTTTCTATAGCTGTTATTCAGTTGGGTGTGAGATACCGTACACTCTTGATAGAAGTACCTATATGAGTGTTGTAGTGGGGCCGCTTCCTATGAGAATTAAAGAAGGTTCTCTAGAGCACTCAAGAAACTTAGGCATGCTCCAGGCCGAAATGAGCATAACTGTGGGAACTCGATGATGATTTTTGGGAGTAACGTGTGTGTTTTATTGACTTGAGTTTATAATAATGGTGAAATAGTTCAACACATTAGTTCACTATCAATCGGTAGACTCAATAGATCAACGCAAAGAAAAGGTTCAAGTCGAATGACAACTTTGCCTTATACGTCACTCGTTATGATACGACAGAGTGTAGTTTTATTATATTTATTAATTTCATACATTCATTTGGGGGACTCTTGGGTATATTGTTATATATTTTTATTTTGAATGAAGTAAATAAGTTTGGGTAAGTGGCCTAGTGGTAAGTTTATGGTGTTTGGTGCTTGAGGACATGGGTTCAATCCCTAGGAGGGACACTAAACATTAAAAGTCTTTGATTGAGGCTTAGGGCTTCTCTTGATTGCCCAGAATTTTCACACTTTTATTATTTCGTTTTTAATTTTTGACTTAATCTCCTATTCTAAGTAAACTAGCCGTTAGTGGAGATATTAGTAGGTTAGTTGGCTAAAACCTCTACCCATGTTTTTTTACCAAATTATGTATATAACAAAGGCTACAGCTTTGAAAAAAAATGACTAAAAAATTCAATCTCTCTCACTTTCTCTGCAAAAATAATTTTGTTATTTTCTAGCATACAATTATGTTCGTCTTTTATGTTGGAGTGTTGAAGTATCCTGAGGGTTCAAAGATTTAACATAAAGAAGATGTTTAAATCTGATCGTTGAAACCTGGGAGGTGTATTATCACGAGGCTGAAAACTACAAATATCAGCGAGCAATTTCACCTTTAGGACTTTGTGTCCAACAAAAATCTCGATCAATACGTCTTTCTAATTTTATCTATTTTGAATTTTTTTTTATTTATTCTGCATATATTATTTCCAACCATCTAAAGTTGAAATTGGTTATTTTTGTACAATCTGCTATGGAAAATCCTAGCGCAAAATACTCTGAAAAACCTGAACTGTTTGATGGAAAGAATTTTAAGACATGGTAAATGAAACTGCAATTTTACCTAACAACTCTTAAGGTTGTTCACTTGATTGCATCTGATAGACCTCCTCTACCTAAAGAACAGGTTGTTTGGAAACAAATAGATTATATGTGTTGGAAGTATATTCTGAATTGTCTCTCCCTTGAAGTGTATAATGTTTATTAGTCATGTCGTACTACTAAAGAATTATGGAACACACTGGATAAATAATATGCAACTGAAGATACTGGGTCTAAATAATTAGGGGTTGGAAAAAATTTTAATTTTAAAATGAAAGATAATAAATCTGTTGTGTCGCAACTGGAAGAACTATAAATTATTATTCATGAAATTCTTACCAAGGATTATAGTATATGTGAGGGATTTCAAGTGTCGTCTACAATTGAAAAATTGTCACCTTCTTGGAAAGATTATAAAAACGATCTTAAGCATAAGAAAAAGGAGATGACACTAGAAGATTTAATAGTTCGTTTGAGAATTGAGGAAAACAATAGGAATGCAGAACTTAAGGAGAAAATTCTGAATTCGGTTCTAAGGCTAATTTGGTAGAGGGAAAATCAAATAGAAATAATAAACAAAACCAGTTTAAGCCTAACTATTCAAAAAATAAAAATTGACACCATAAACCAAATCAAAATTCGAGGTCCAACCATAAATTCAAATCTAATGATCAGAATAAAAATTCTAAACCTCAGTTTAAATCTAAACCTGCAGGTCAATGCTATGTATGTGGAAAACTATGTCATTACGCTAAAAATTGCAAGTTTAGGAAGAGTCAGAATGTTAATCCACAAGTCAATGTAAACAAGGAGGGTAACTTTTCTGCTGTGGAAAGCGAGGCAAAAATTGTGAGTAACGTGACAGACTGGTGGCTTGATTCTTGCGCTATCAAATATATTTGCAGCACGAGAGGTGCCTTCACTACCTTCACTGCTGTGGGTGAGGGTGAACGTATGTACATGGGAAACTCCTCTTCATCTCAGGTTGAGGACAAGAGAATCGTAGTTTAAACTTTTCTTCGGGAAATGTTCTCACATTAAAAGATGTTTTGTATGTCCACGAGGTTAGGAAAAAGGAGTCTGGTTTTGTCTTAGTTAAGAAGGGTTTTAAAATTGTTCTAGAGACTCATAAGGTAATTGTGACTAAGGGAGGTGCTTTTGTGGGGAAAGGTTATGTTCATGAGGGTCTTTCCAAAATAGATGTAACCGTGGATAATCATAATAAAACATCTACCTCTTTTGATTATTTGATTGACTCTTGTGATATGTGGCAATTTAGGTGTGGTCATGTAAATAAGGCATCTATTAAAAAATTAATGTTTTTTGGAAACATACAAAAATATGATATTTCTACCAACTCTAAATGTGAAATATATGTTGAACCAAAATATACTCAAAAAACATTTCCAGGTGTTGAAAGTAGTTCAACTGTTAGAAGTCTAATACATTTTGATCATTGTGATTTAAAAGGTTATGTGACTCGTGGTGGAAATAAATTTCTTGTTACTTTTATTGATTATTACTATCGTTATTGTTATATTTATCTCCTTACGAGTAAAGATGAGAGTTTCTCAAAATTTATTTCTTATAAATTAGAATTTGAAAAACAATTGGAAAAATCCATTAAAACATTAAGATCCGATTGGGGAGGAGAATACTCTAGTGATTTTGATAAATATTGTAAATAAAATGAGATATTTCATCAAGTTACTCCTCCTTATTCACCCTAATGTAATGGTGTGGCTGAAAGAAAAAAAATAGAACTTATAAGGATGTGGTAAATTCAATGTTAAGCACTTCGGGATTACCTTATAATATATGGGGTGAGGCACTTCTTACTGCTTCTTATATTCTTAATAAAATACCTTTTAAGAATAATGATAAAACTCCTTATGAATTATGGAAAAATAGAAAAACTTCTTATAAACACCTTAAAGTGTGAGGGTGTCTTGCTAAGGTTTCAATACCACCAACTAAGAGAAGTAAACTTGGCCCAAAGACAGTTGACTGTGTTTTTATAGGTTATGCTAAAAACTGTAATGCGTATAGGTTTCTTGTAATTGATTCTAAAACTCAATATATGGATAAAAACATTAGTTTTGAGTCAAGAGATGCTGAATTTTATGAGAACAAATTTCCTTTAAGTGAGAAGTGAGGGAACTAGTGATTTTTTTTCAGTGGGTCCTAGTGTTAGAAATGAATCTTCAGATTCAGAAGAAATTGAAATTAGAAAAAGTAAAAGACCTTGAATAACTACTTATTTTAGTCCTGAATTTTTAACATGCTTAACTGAAATGAACCCGTCAGTTTTAGTGAGGCAATGTCTTCACCCAATTCTATTTTTTGGAAAGAAGCCATAAATAGTGAATATGATTCTATTATTCCTAAAAACACTTAAGAGTTAGTTGACTTGCCTAACGGATATAAAACTATTGGATCCAAATGGATATTTAAAAATAAATTAAAAGCTTATGGTTCTACTAATAAATTTAAGGCAAGATTGGTAACTAAAGGCTATAGGCAAAAGGAGGGAATTGATTTCTTTGACACTTACTCTCCTGTTACTAGAATTACATCAATTAGGTTTCAATTGCTATTGCTTCATTACATAATCTGATAATTTACCAAATGGATGTTAAAATGGCTGTTTTGAATGGAGATCTTGAAGGAGAAATTTATATGGATCAATCTGAGGGGTTTGTAGTCCAAGGCCTAGATCAAAAAGAGTGTAAACTTAAAAAAATCTTTCTATGGACTAAAACAAGCTCCAAAATAATGGAATGAAAAAATTGATCAAGTAATGATCTCTAATGGTTGTAACATTAATGAAGCGGATAAATGTATTTATAGCAAACTCAAGGATAATTCTGGTGTGATTATTTGCTTATATGTGGCTGATATGCTTAATTTTGGAACTGATATGGATGTAGTTAATAAAACTAAAAGTTTCCTTAATAAGAAATTTGATATGAAAGATTTGGGTGTTGCTGATGTTATACTTAAAATAAAAATCGATATAAATTCCTAAAGAATTATTTTAACCCAATCTCATTATGTAGAGAAAGTTCTTAGAAAATTTGAACAATTTAATTGTATTCCTACAAAAGCACCTTATGACCCTAGTTGTCACTTAAGGAAACATTCGGGTCCTAGGGAATCATCATTAGAATATTCTAGAGTTATTGGTAGTCTAATGTATCTTATGAACGGAACTAGACTTGATATTGCATGTGATGTGGGTAGACTAAGTGGATACACTTGTTATCCTAATAATGAACATTGAATACTTTGATTAGAGTTTTGAGATATCTAAAATACACAATAAATTATGGTATTCATTATATTAGATATATTCTCCCAATTGAAGGCTTTTATGATGCTAATTGGATTTCTGATAATGATGAATGTAAGTATACGAGTGGCTATGTTTTTGCCTTGGCAAGAGGCGCTATATCTTGGAAATTTACCAAGAAAACATGCATAGCTAGATCCACTTTGGAGTCAGAGTTCATAGCATTGGATAAAGCAAGCGTGGAGGCAGAATGGTTAAGCAACTTCACATTAGATATTCATTTGTGGTTTAAACAAGTTCCATCCTTTTCCATTCAGTATGACAGTCAAGCAGCGATCGCAAGAGCACATAATAACTCCTATAATGGAAAGTCTAGACATATCACGAGGAGACACAATATGGTGGGACAACTATTGAAAGATGGAGTTATAGAAGTTGACTATGTCAAGTCAAAGGGAAACCTGACAGGTCGATTGACTAAAGGTCTAGCTAGAGAGCTAGTTTATCAAATATCGAGGGGAATGGGACTAAATCCTATTAATATCTAAATCACCTATTATGGCAACCCAACCCATATGACTGGAGATCCCAAGATATGGGTTCATTGAGATAACAAAGGAATACGAGTGATTTGTGGGGGTACAAATTTATGTTTTACTTAAAACCCATTCCTATTATGTAGTAGCTCTATATCGATGGAGGATGAGATTTAATCTCTTAATGCTTTCTATAGCTGTTATTCAGTTGGGTGTGAGATATAGTACACTCTTGATAGAAGTACTTATATGAGTGTTGTAGTGGGGCCGCTTCCTATGAGAATTAAAGATGGTTCTCTAGATCACTCAAGAAACTTAAGCATGCTCCAGGCCGAAATGAGCATGACTGTGGGAACTCGATGATGATTTTTGAGTGTAACGTGTGTGTTTTACTGATTTGAGTTTATAACAATGGTGAAACAGTTCAAGACATTAGTTTACTATCAATCGGTAAACTCAATAGATCAACACAAAGCAAAGGTTCAAGTCGAATGACAACTTTGCCTTATACATCACTCGTTATGATACTCCAGAGTGTCGTTTTATTATATTTATCAATTTCATTCATTCATTTGGGGGATTCTTGGGTATATTGTTATATATATTTATTTTGAATGAAGTAAATAAGTTGGGGTAAGTGGGCTGGTGGTAAGTTTATGGGGTTTGGTGCTCGAGGTCATGGGTTCAATCCCTAGGAGGGGCACTAAACATTAATAGTCTTTGATTTGGGCTTTGGGCTTCTCTTGAGTGCCCATAATTTTCACACTTTTATTAATTCGTTTTTAATTTTTGACTTAGTCTCCAATTCTATGTAAACTAGCCGTTAGTGGAGATATTAGTAGGTTAGTTGGCTAAAACCTCTACCCACGTTTTTTACCAAATTATGTATATAACAAAGGCTACAGCTTTGAAAAAAAAATGACTACAAAATTCAATCTCTCTCACTTTCTCTGCAAAAATAATTTTGTTATTTTCTGCAATACAATTATGTTCGTAATTTATCTTGGAGTGTTGAAGTGTCCTGAGGGTTCAAAGATTTAACATAAAGCTGATGTGTAAATCTGATCGTTGAATCCTGGGAGGTGTATGTTCACGAGGCTGACAACTACAAATATCAGCGAGCAATTTCATCTTTAGGACTTTGTGTCCAACACAAATCTTGATCAATACATCCTTCTAATTTTATATATTTTGAAATTGTTTTTTATTTGTTTATTCTGCATATATTATATCCAGCCATGTAAAGGTGAAATTGGTTGTTTTTCTACAATCTGCTATGGAAAATCCTAACGCAAAATACTCTGAATAACCTGAACTGTTTGATGGAAAGAATTTTAAGACACGGTAAATGAAACTGCAATTTTACCTAACAACTCTTAAGGACATTGACATGATTGCATCTGATAGACCTCCTCTACCTAAAGAACTGGTTGTTTGGAAACAAATAGATTATATGTGTTGGAATTATATTTTGAATTGTCTCTCCCTTGAAGTGTATGATGTTTATTGGTCATGTCGTACTACTAAAGAATTATGGAACACATTGGATAAATAATATGCAACTGAAGATACTGGGTCTAAAAAATTTGGGGTTGGAAAATTTTTGAATTTTAAAATGAAAGATAATAAATCTGTTGTGTCGCAACTAGAAGAACTATAAATTATTATTCATGAAATTCTTGCCAAGGATTATAGTATATGTGAAGGATTTCAAGTGTAGTCTACAATTGAAAAACTGTCACCTTCTTGGAAAGATTATAAAAACGGTCTTAAGCATAAGAAAAAGGAGATGACACTAGAAGATTTAATAGTTCGTTTGAGAATTGAGGAAAACAATAAGAATGCAGAACTTAAGGAGAAAAATTATGAATTCGGTTCTAAGGCTAATTTGGTATAGGAAAAATCAAATAGAAATAAAAAAAATAGAACTAGTTTAAGCCTAACTATTCAAATAATAAAAATCGGCACCATAAACCAAATCAAAATTCGAGGTCCAACCATAAATTCAAATCTAATGATCAGAATAAAAATTATGAACCTTAGTTTAAATGTAAACCTGCAGGTCAATGCTATGTATGTGGAAAACCAGGTCATTACGCTAAAGATTGCAAGTTTAGGAAGAGTCAGAATGTTAATCCACAAGTCAATGTAACCAAGGAGGGTAACTTTTCTGCTGTGGCAAGCGAGGCAAAAATTGTGAGTAACGTGATAGACTGGTGGCTTTATTCTTGCGCTACCAAACATATTTGCAGAACGAGAGGTGCCTTCACTACCTTCATTGCTGTGGGTGAGGGTGAACGTCTGTACATGGGAAACTCCTCTTCATCTAAGGTTGGAGACAAGAGAACCGTAGTTTAAACTTCACTTCGGGAAATGTTCCCACATTAAAAGATGTTTTGTATGTCCCCGAGGTTAGGAAAAAGGTGTCTGGTTTTGTCTTAGTTAAGAAGGGTTTTAAAATTGTTCTAGAGAGT
Source organism: Sambucus nigra (assembly GCA_949130495.1). Classification (NCBI taxonomy): domain Eukaryota; kingdom Viridiplantae; phylum Streptophyta; class Magnoliopsida; order Dipsacales; family Adoxaceae; genus Sambucus; species Sambucus nigra. The sequence goes on along the minus strand of OX422218.1, from coordinate 31,635,139 downwards.
GATAAGGTAATTGTGACTAAGGGAGGTGCTTTTGTGGGGAAAGGTTATGTTCATGAGGGTCTTTCCAAAATAAATGTAACCGTGGATAATCATAATAAAACATCTACCTCTTTTGATTATTTGATTGACTCTTGTGATATGTGGCAATTTAGGTGTGGTCATGTAAATAAGGCATCTATTAAAAAATTAATGTTTTTTGGAAACATACAAAAATATGATATTTATACCAACTCTAAATGTGAAATACATGTTGTACCAAAATATGCTCAAAAAACATTTCCAGGTGTTGAAAGTAGTTCAACTGTTAGAAGTCTAATACATTTTGATCATTGTGATTTAAAAGGTTATGTGACTCGTGGTGGAAATAAATTTCTTGTTACTTTTATTGATTATTACTATCGTTATTGTTATATTTATCTCCTTACGAGTAAAGATGAGAGTTTCTCAAAATTTATTTCTTATAAATTAGAATTTGAAAAACAATTGGAAAAATCCATTAAAACATTAAGATCCGATAGGGGAGGAGAATACTCTAGTGATTTTGATAAATATTATAAAGAAAATGGGATAATTCATCAAGTTACTCCTCCTTATTCACCCTAATGTAATGGTGTGGCTGAAAGAAAAAAATAGAACTTATAAGGATGTGGTAAATTCTATGTTAAGCACTTCGGGATTACCTTATAATATGTGGGGTGAGGCACTTCTTACTTCTTGTTACATTCTTAATAAAATACCTTTTAAGAATAATGATAAAACTCCTTATGAATTATGGAAAAATAGAAAAACTTCTTATAAACACCTTAAACTGTGAGGGTGTCTTGCTAAGGTTTCAATACCACCAACTAAGAGAACTAAACTTGGCCCAAAGACAGTTGATTGTATTTTTATAGGTTATGCTAAAAACTGTAATGCGTATAGGTTTCTTGTAATTGATTCTAAAACTCAATATATGGATAAAAACATTATTTTTGAGTCAAGAGATGCTGAATTTTATGAGAACAAATTTCCTTTAAGTGAGAAGTTAGGGAACTAGTGGTTTTGTTTCAATGGGTCCTAGTGTTAGAAATGAATCTTCAGATTCAAAAGAAATTGAAATTAGAAAAAGTAAAAGACCTTGAATAACTACTTATTTTGGTCCTGAATTTTTAACATGCTTAACTGAAATGAACCCGTCACTTTTAGTGAGGCAATGTCTTCACCCAATTCTACTTTTTGGAAAGAAGCTATAAATAGTGAATATGATTCTACTATTTCTAACAACACTTAAGAGTTAGTTGACTTGCCTAAAGGATATAAAACTATTGGATCCAAATGGATATTTAAAAAGAAGTTAAAAGCTGATGGTTCTACTGATAAATTTGAAGCAAGATTGGTAACTAAAGGCTATAGGCAAAAGGAGGGAATTGATTTCTTTAACACTTACTCTCCTGTTACTAGAATTACATCAATTAGGTTTCAATTGCTATTGCTTCGTTACATAATCTGATAATTTATCAAATGGATGTTAAAATGGTTGTTTTCAATGGGGATCTTGAAGGAGAAATTTATATGGATCAATCTGAGGGGTTTGTAGTCCAAGGCCTAGATCAAAAAGAGTGTAAACTTAAACAAATCTTTCTATGGACTAAAACAAGCTCCAAAACAATGGAATGAAAAAATTGATCAAGTAATGATCTCTAATGGTTTTAACATTAATGAAGCGGATAAATGTATTTATATCAAACTCTAGGATAATTCTGGTGTGATTATTTGCTTATATGTGGCTGATATGCTTAATTTTGGAACTGATATGGATGTAGTTAATAAAACTAAAAGTTTCCTTAATAAGAAATTTGATATGAAAGATTTGGGTGTTGCTGATGTTATACTTAGAATTAAAATTGTTATAAATTCCAAAAGAATTATTGTAACCCAATCTCATTTTGTTGAGAAAGTTCTTAGAAAATTTGAACAATTTAATTGTAATCCTGATAAAGCACCTATTGACCCTAGTTGTCACTTAAGGAAACATTCGGGTCCTAGTGAATCATCATTAGAATATTCTAGAGTTATTGGTAGTCTAATGTATCTTATGAACTGAACTAGACTTGATATTGCATCTAATGTGGGTAGACTAAGTGGATACACTTGTTATCCTAATAATGAACATTGAATACTTTTATTAGAGTTTTGAGATATCTAAAATACACATTAAATTATGGTATTCACTATATTAGATATCTTGTCCTAATTGAAGGCTTTTGTGATGCTAATTGGATTTCTGATAATGATGAATGTAAGTATACGAGTGGCTATGTTGTTGCCTTGGCAAGAGGCGCTATATCTTAGAAATCTACCAAGCAAACATGCATAGCTAGATCCACTTTGGAGTCAGAGTTCATAGCATTGGGTAAAGCAAGTTAAGAGGCGGAATGGTTAAGGAACTTCATATTAGATATTCATTTTTGGTTTAAACCAGTTCCATCCTTTTCCATTCACTATGACAGTCAAGCAACGATCGCAAGAGCACATAATAACTCCTATAATGGAAAGTCTAGACATATCAGTAGGAGACACAATATGGTGAGACAACTATTGAAAGATGGAGTTATCGAAGTTGACTATAGGTCGATTGACTAAAGGTCTAGCTAGAGAGATAGTTTATCAAATATCGAGGGGAATGGGACTAAATCCTATTAATATCAAAATCACCTATTAAGGCCACACAACCCATATGACTGGAGATCCCAACATATGGGTTCATTGAGATAACAAAGTAATACGAGTGATTTGTGGGGGTAGAAATTTATGTTTTACTTGAAACCCATTCCTATTATGTAGCTGCTCTATATCGATAGAGGATGAGATTTAATCTCTTAATGCTTTCTATAGCTGTTATTCAGTTGGGTGTGAGATACAGTACACTCTTGATAGAAGTACCTATATGAGTGTTGTAGTGGGGCCTCTTCCTATAAGAATTAAAGATGGTTCTCTAGAGCACTCAAGAAACTTAGGCATGCTCCAGGCCGAGATGAGCATAACTGTGGGAACTCGAGGATGATTTTTGGGAGTAACGTGTGTGTTTTATTGACTTGAGTTTATAACAATGGTGAAATAGTTCAAGACATCAGTTCACTATCAATCGGTAAACTCACTAGATCAACACAAAGCAAAGGTTCAAGTCGAATGACCACTTTGCCTTATACGTCACTCGTTATGATACTCCAGAGTGTCGTTTTATTATATTTATTAATTTCATTCATTCATTTGGGGGATTCTTGGGTATATTGTTATTTATATTTATTTTCAATGAAGTAAATAAGTTGGGGTAAGTGGCCTAGTGGTAAGTTTATGGGGTTTGGTGCTTGAGGTCATGGGTTCAATCCCTAGGAGGGACACTAAACATTAATAGTCTTTCATTTTTCCTTGGGGTCTTTGGGGCTTTGGGTTTCTCTTGAGTGCCCAAAATTTTTACCCTTTAATTAATTCATTTTTAATTTTTGACTTAGTCTCCTATTCTAAGTAAACTACCCATTAATGGAGATATTAGTGGGTTAGTTGGTTAAACCCTCTGCCCACATTTTTTACCAAATTATGTATATAACAAAGGCTACATCTTTCGATAAAAAAGATAGGAAAATTCAATCTCTCTTTTCTCAGCAAAAATAATTTTGCTATTTTCAACAATACACTTATGTTCGTCATTCATTTGGGAGTCCTGGAGTATCCCGAGAGTTGAAAGATTTAACATAATGCTGATGTTTAAATCTGATCATTGAATCTTGGGAGGTGTATGTTCACGAGGCTGACATGTATAAATATCAATGAGCAATTTTACCTTTAGGACTTTGTGTCCAACACAAACCTCAATCGATAAGTCCTTCTAATTTTATCTATTTCAAAATTGGATTTTTTTGTTTAATGTGCATATATTATTTCCAACATGGTATAAGAAATGGAAAATGGATCGCGGTTTATCCCATTCCTAAAACATTTCACAATGACATCGGTGATCAACTATAGGTATAGGTTTTTATCTTCATGCCTTTTAACAATTTGTTTATGGGATGACCAAAAATATGAAGTACAAGGTTAGTTTGATAAATTGTTTTTTGCCATGTTTATATAAAGGTACTCAACAATAACCGTTAGAAGAGTGTGATCCTTTGAGCTGTTTTGAACTTCCACAAAGAACGAATATATATTCCAACATTTCATTGTCCATCCCATGATGCTGTGATAGGTCGTCCCTAGAATTAGTACATGATGATCAACCTATATTCTATATAAATTTTACCAATGACAAATACCATCAGAAATTTTAGAATAGAAGACTTGCAAATTTCTACCCAAAGTTGCTTAGACATGTCGAGTGCCTCTTTTACTTAAATCTTTTGTGCTACCAACTTATCAATCTTGAACAATCGGATAATTTGAGGTCGACACACGAAATCAAGACATTTCAGTGCAATACAGTGATGTGTCGCATTAACATTGATTTGTGTGTGGGATCCACTTTTGTTATGCCTATGTCGAACCCAGACATCAGCCAATATGTTTGCGATGTGTTGCACCAAATATCTCAATTTTATAATTACGAGTGGAAGTACCCTTAGCAAACACTATGTAACATTAACATCCGCTTGCATTTTTTCTCTCATACTAATGATAAAAAACCTATTGGATAATTTATTACCTTATCGTCTTCCATGTAAGGTATGTCTAATCTGACCTCTTCCATGTTTTAAATTAACACTTTTAAAAAAAAGTGTCAAATTTAATCATCTTGAGTTAGTCACGTTCACGATCACGACTTCTCAACTGAGATGTTTTAATTTTCATTCTTTGCCAATAATTGATTTAAAACATAAGTCCATCACCAACCCTTAAAATGAGAGATTAGTAAGATTAAAGTGAAAAAAACATAGTGTAGATGAATTAGTTAAAGTTTTTAACAAGTGTGTCGTTTAATAATTGATATGTATGACAACTAAGTTAATGTAATTTTTCAATTTTTTTTATCTTTTTATTTTTTGCTGCAAGCTCCAATTTGTATGTGGTGTAAATTGCATATACTATTTTCTCATCTTTTTTTTATAAGCATTATCTTGTTTTTGAGTGAATTCGTTTTTTCATACTAACTTCTTAGCAAGCAAGTTTGATTTATCATTGTTTATGTCAATATTACCAATATTTTTACTTTTTTAGTAAGGTTATATTTATTTCATTCTTTGAGCTAATTACAATATATAATAAAATTCTTAATAAGAAATTAAAAAAATAGAACAAGGCTATGAGATTAAGCTTCTCCTTAGAGTGTTATTTGCATGATTTATGATAAAGAACATAGGGCATGCATACGTATGAAGATTGAAAAAATCATATGTGTAGGTATTAGATATTTTTATATAAGGTATATGTATGATTTTTACAAAACGATTATGAGAATAATATGGCCCGCGCATTGCGAAGGTTTATACCTGATAATGTATAAAATGCTTTACAAACATTTATTTTTACTTTATACTTAGCATGTCCACGTGGACATTACTTAAAACCCATTTACATCCCCAAAAGGCATGTTTTTCATTTATATGTTTCTCTCTCTATTTTTCTCATTATATCAGAGTTATTCATATTCCTCAAATGTATAATGAATCGATACAAATTAAGTCTTTCCGTATTTTATTCTGAAGGTAAAACAAAACCTTTGTATACCCACCCAAGATCTAAGACTTTTCAACTGTCCGTCCATGACCCCAAAGTCCTTTCAAATAACTATGAACCAAAAACCAACTCCTTGTCGAGTTTTCCTACATTGCCTCCCGGATTTCAGATCTGGTTGTTTATATGGAATTAACGAACTCTGGGTGCATGCCTAGAAAAATATAATATTTTTCATTGACTCCCGTATCGAAAATGGCATAGGTATGCCACCATATCTGATCAGGAGAGGATCGTGAAAACCCCGGTATATTGATAATCACGAAAAAAAGTGCTCAACTAATATAAAAATGTTCCTTGTTTATATTAAATATAATACTATTTAGCTTCCTTTTGTTTCTTACCCGACTTTTCATCCTCTTCAAAATCTTTGCATTCTACCTCCATGGTAGTTGAATAATCATATTAAAGATGTACATAATATTTTTATTAAAATTTCAATCTAAATACATTTTAAGCATTAATATAACCCTAGAGATTATGTAACTATATTTTTTGGAATAATTATTCAATAATGGTTATTTTATGTAAGTAACTTCACATAATTCACATCCCTTGAGTTAGTATCACATTTTTCTTCACCTTTAATTTAATTATTTATGAGATAGTCTTGCCCGCGTATCGTGTGGGTAAATATCGTGTGGGTTTACCCCAAATAAATAAATATATATATATATATATATATATATATATATATATATATATATATATATATATATATATATATATTGTGTAACAATGGAGGCTGAACATTCGGGCTTTACGTGTGACGGATTTAAATGGTGCCAGATTGAATCTAAAATTCATATGCAACTCATAATTCACTTACAAAAGTTTGCACTCCATCGTGGGCCCATTCACCTTAATTCTAATACACTAGATTACACACCCAAATAACCCTTCTAATTAATTTCAGTCATTTACTATGTCACAATCTCCAATGCACACAAATACCCTATATTCCTCTTTCTTCTTCTTGTAGTCTAACATATACCTTTTCTCTATTGCTATTTCCACCCATAACACAAACACCTTTCTAAAACTGTAACACCCCACGACCTTGGAGACTGAGAAATTTAATTTTGGGAAAATTAAATTTAATTAAATTGGAGAATTTTAAAATTTGGGAATTTAAGTCCAAAAATAGAGGACGTTTCAAAGTATTCCGGATGATATTTCTGAGGGTACTATCGATCCCGGAAGGGTCGAGATAGTCAAAATGACTGTCATTGGGTCTTATTTCGGCTCCGGAGTGTTTTTAAGTTGTTTTGACTTAAATTGGAGTCAACGAGTCATTTAAAGTGTGTATTAACATTTAAAAGTGGGTTTGTTGTTTTAAAGGATTTAAGGCTTACGGATGAAGCCTTCTCAAATTGAGAAAGAGAGAAAGAAAAAGGAAGAAAGAAAGGAGAAGGAAAAGAGGAGAGAGAGAGAGAAAAGCTTGGGATTTCCGGCCCAACCGCAACATCGAGGATGATCCAACCTCTACAAACCCGAGGCAAGTGTTTAATCTTGCTAAATAGCTATTTGTGTATTTCATTTCATAAATTGTGGGGTAAAGAAATGGTTTTTGGGTATTAATGTCAAACCTAGATTTTTAGGTTTAATCTTGAAATCAATGATTAAATTGAGTATTAATGACATAGAAATGGTTGGGATCAACTTTGGGTTGGTTAATGGGCTTAAAATCATGATTTGATGAAGGTTTGGGGGTTAGAATGAGAAATTTAGGGGTTTAAAACTCGTGGGTTTTGAAGATGCAGATGAAACCTTCAAAAATTGCAGGTCCGAATCGATTCGCCCCCTCTAGCGAATCGATTCGGTTTGGTAAAATTGGCAGGTCTACATTGACCGAATCGATTCGGACCCTAAGCCGAATCGATTCGGCCTATTGCAGAAGCCCAGGTCTTTGGACCCGAATCGATTCGCCTGGGAGGCCGAATCGATTCGCTAGTCCGAATCGATTCGGAATAGGGCCGAATCGATTCGGAAACAGGGCATTTTGAGGTATTTTCTCCATAGTGAATTCAAACCCTTTTTGGTTGGGCTTATTAATTTGGGGCCTTCTCTTATGATGTAAGAGATATGTTCTTGGAGACACATAAGGAGTTTCTCACACATTAGAGCTTTGGGGACTCCTTAGGGTAATTTGGGAGAAATGTATCCATATATGTATTTGGAGTTATGTATAGAGATTTTGGGGAAACCCTTTGGGATTAAGAATCCAAATTGTAGATTTAAAAGTAAGTGTAGATGTGATGTGAGGCTAAGAACTCTTATAGAGATCTTAGATTAGGGTATTCACAAAAGTGACCGAACCATAATCGAAATCGAGGGAAATGAGATTATTTGATGATTGAAAGAATGAGCTTGAGGTTGATAGACTATTAGTTATATGTATACCGATAGTCAAAATGATTACTAGATTCTTTAATGTACTCGGAGATATAGATGATATGTGTAGTGAAAGATTCCTACACAAACTTTTGGGTGATAGCCCAAATGTTGAATATATATAGGTATAGATATATACATATGGTTTTGGGAGACTATTCATCATAGGAAAATGATCGAATATGTTTCAAGTATGGGATTATGTTCACGTATCGAGGTAAATTAAAGGAATTGTGGTGACGGCGTGTATATTGAGGACTATGTATACTTATAGCCAGGTATATATATATATCTTATGCATATGAACGAGAATTAGTTTATCATATATAGATATAAGGATGTGTGTATATGTGTTGATATATATCCGCATGTATATAAATGTATGGATATATTTATGTTATGAACATACATGGTATGGATACTTAAACCGTATATGGTGGTTTATTATTTGATCCTATAATTGGATCATATGGATGTATATATATTGTGCATGTGAATAATACATATACTTATTTGGTTAAGCATACCCCGCTCATGCTATCATTGGGAAGTTGCGCGCGTAGAGGGTGAGCATCCTGGCATATAATGCAGGGTGTGGATATTCCCCAGGTCATAGTCGTCCCTTGTGATTATTATACATATAGATATATATTTTTGGGATGAGACGTGGTGGGTATGTTTCGTCTCATTGCCGGTTGGAACTATGACCGCTTCCCGGGACGTCGTGTGCGTGTGTTTACCACGAGATGGGTGTCGTTTAGTCCCACCATGGTGGCCCCAGTATTGCTACGTGAGTCGGGCGCTGGGAAGATGATAGCACTGATGCAGTTTATCGGCGATATATATAGCCGGGTATATTATGTGCATGGCCTTGTACATCATATGTAGTATGTACACTTGGCTATTGGATTGATGATGATATATATATACGGTTAGAAATCAAATACCTATATATATATATATATATATATATATATATATATATATTTATATATATCCTATAGATGAAAGGATATGGACTTTTATGAAGTACATCTTAGGTGATAATGGTGTACTAGACTGATGGGGGTTGATGTATCACACATAAGGTATTATTTCGGTTACATCATCCCAAGGATATTATTGGAGGTTCTTTTATTTTATCTTAATTGTTTTCTTTCTTTTCTTTTCTTTCTTTCTTTGTTTAGTAGTTATAGTTAGTAGTAAAGGTAGTATTATATAGTATGTTAAGGATTATGGATCTCTAGGATCGATATAGCCCAGGAGTAGTGTAACGAGGGGGTTCCTTGTTTGGATTTCGCTTTCCGAGACGCCTCAGGCACGAAACGCAGTGCCATGTCGAGAGTTGAGAGAAGTAATTCTATTTGTGGCATCTCGGATCTCTGGTCTTGACCTTGTCAGGAGTAGTGTAACGGGGCGGTTCCTTGTTTGGATTTCGCTTTGCGAGACTCCCCACGCACGAAACGTAGTACAATGTTGGGATTAGAGAGAAGTCTTGCCAATATTCCATGTGCATGTTATTTAGTATATTAATTCTTACGTTTTTAGCCTATATAGGTATATATATATATATATATATATATATATATATACATATGTGTATGTATAGGGGTAATGTTTTAGGAATTATGATAATTATAATTCATGAGATCATTAATCGGAATTCATTAAGCCTTTTATGGCATAACTGTTGTAGTCATAATCTAATAGGATTAGAAATGGGTGGATCCTTAGATTATGACGGGAGGGTAGCTCTCGTGGATATAGGCTAGGCCTGATAAGTTAGGTTATTCTAAAATTAATGGGGGTAATTTAACTAAAATTGAGGACGCGAATAGGTGCGCGCCTTTAGATGAGAGGTGAGTTGGGGTTCCACGAGAGTGCGGTCTCACTTTATTTATGATATTAAGTACACCGGTATTTATTATGCACGGTTAATACACTTGCTAAATATTTTACACATTCGGGGCTCTGACCCGTTTACTTCTCCCTCCTTCTTGTATATACATATATATTTCTACAGGTATCCTACCGCATGGATGTCGGATGACCTTCTATCCAGAGTCTTGGGAGCCGTGACAGGTGCGGACTGTTGCGGGATGTTTCTTGTAGTCGCTTCCTACTTCTTTAAAATTCTAGGTAGGATTCATGCTGTATATCGGGTTTGTACCCAAGGGATATTTATATATATGTTTATATTTATTCCATTCAGTTATTGTATTTGCTGTGATCCGACAGCTTATTCGGATCTACTTTTTGTAGTGCATTAAGTTGTATTTATTTGGTTCATTTTAATTATTATAGTTCTTTCCTGCATCTCTCATATTCATTAGTAGTTTTATAGTGTTGGGTTTTTGTATGTTGCAAGTTTTAAATTTTTATAACATCTCGCTTATATGATTTCGGGTAGTTAGTCCTATATTATATAGTACCGACAGTTGATGTTTAGACTGGACCATCTGAAATTCCTGATTTAATATAGTATAGGGCTGGCCACCCGTTATTATTTTAAGCGGGGTGTTACAGATGGTATCAGAGCATCAGGTTCTAGAGTCCTTAGGATCTGTGCGAGTTTCTGCATTCTTCCGTTAACGTTCTTGACATAAAGCCCTATAAATAGGACGGTTGTGTTCACTGCGTTGTTTTCTTCTGTGAAGTATATTCACTTGATTGGCGTTCTGATAACAGTTGCTCTTGTTTCGTTTCAGACGCCGCCTAGATTTTTGTCGTCTAGGAAAGAATAGGTTTAGAAGTACGGAACCCATAGCATATTTTGGGTACGCTTTGATCGGGGGTAGTTGTTTTTCCCGATTCTGGAGGAGATATTGAGGATATTTCTAGCAGTGGTTCGAGGTGATTTATCGGTAGTTGAGTAAGAAAGGAAATTTACTTGAATGGCGAATCTTGGTCTTGGTAAGGAAAGTCCGAGGTGAGGCATGTAGTGTAGTCCTTGGGAGGTTTAGATTGAGAATCTGTTAACCTTAGTTAGGAAACCTGGTTTTGGTGACTCTTACCGATGTGAGGTAGGTGGAGTTGTCCTAATATTGGGAGTATTGCCTTCTGGGAAGTGGGAGTAAGAAATTTGGAGACTCAGTTTCGTTGTGTAGGACTGAGGGAGTTTTTGGTTTTCGCCATCGTGTATATCCTTCAAAATGGTTAGGAAGGATTTTGAAGAAGATGTTTCTCTTGTGAAGAAATAGGCTTAGGGATAATGATTTTCCTGGAAGGAGTAGAGGGTCTTGAATTGAGATCCTTGGATGAGGTGAAACAATTAGATTATGGAAGTATAAGGTAGAATACCTTTCTTTGGGTTTAAGTCATACTTTGTGCGATACCGGGAACGTCGAGAGTTATAACATTGAATTCTGGAGGTGAGGAATCTTAAGGTTCGCTAAATAGTGGCTATAAGGTTATTGTCTTATGGGTAGGTAGGACATGTGATTATAGTGCGCCTAAGAAGGGAGACTTATATTGTGGGAAGACGTTAATGTAGGTAAAAGAGTTTTAGAGTTGTGAGATTTAAAGTTTACTAGGGGTATGTGAGCGGATAATTTAGCTCATAGTTGTGCTAGTTTTGAGAACTAGATATTGGTTAGAATATTGTATTTGTTGAGGCCTTGTGTCTTAAACATAAGGTGTTTGTTTGGCGTGTCGAAAGACGCGGAATATATTTATATTGCATTATTGTATAGGCCCTCGGGCAATATCTAAAATACGAAAAATCTTTTTCTAAAACCTTAACCCTGGTTCAACTAATCTCAATCCCCGACCTAGCTACACAGTAGTGTATTGGGAGGGTTCCTTGTTTGGATTTCGCTTGCGAGACCTCCCCCGCACGAAGGTGGCTAGCGTCAGGAATTGAGGAGAGTTCAACCAGTGGAAATTTTCAAACTTTTATATATATAGTATATTGTTATAGATTATGTTACCGAGGGTTATCTTACAATTTGAGGCTAATGGAGCCTGATTAGGATTTTTCGAGTAGAGACTCGGGTACGGGGTGTATGGGCTCCCTGGGTAGTAGTTGCTTTATAACTGTATGGTTAGGCATGAGAACTAGAAAGGATCGGCATGGTGATCTTCGGGATTGATGTAGGGACTAGATGATATTGAGGTCCTAGGCTCATCTTAAATTTCGCGGACGAAATTCTTGTAAGGGGGGGAGATTGTAACACCCCACGACCTTGGAGACTGAGAAATTTAATTTTGGGAAAATTAAATTTAATTAAATTGGAGAATTTTAAAATTTGGGAATTTAAGTCCAAAAATAGAGGACGTTTCAAAGTATTCCGGATGATATTTCTGAGGGTACCATCGATCCCGGAAGGGTCGAGATAGTCAAAATGACTGTCATTGGGTCTTATTTTGGCTCCGGAGTGTTTTTAAGTTGTTTTGACTTAAATTGGAGTCAACGAGTCATTTAAAGTGTGTATTAACATTTAAAACTGGGTTTGTTGTTTTAAAGGATTTAAGGCTTACGGATGAAGCCTTCTCAAATTGAGAAAGAGAGAAAGAAAAAGGAAGAAAGAAAGGAGAAGGAAAAGAGGAGAGAGAGGGAGAAAAGCTTGGGATTTCCGGCCCAACCGCAACATCGAGGATGATCCAACCTCTACAAACCCGAGGCAAGTGTTTAATCTTGCTAAATAGCTATTTGTGTATTTCATTTCATAAATTGTGGGGTAAAGAAATGGTTTTTGGGTATTAATGTCAAACCTAGATTTTTAGGTTTAATCTTGAAATCAATGATTAAATTGAGTATTAATGACATAGAAATGGTTGGGATCAACTTTGGGTTGGTTAATGGGCTTAAAATCATGATTTGATGAAGGTTTGGGGGTTAGAATGAGAAATTTAGGGGTTTAAAACTCGTGGGTTTTGAAGATGCAGATGAAACCTTCAAAAATTGCAGGTCCGAATCTATTCGCCCCCTCTAGCGAATCGATTCGGTTTGGTAAAATTGGCAGGTCTGCATTGACCGAATCGATTCGGACCCCAAGCCGAATCGATTCGGCCTATTGCAGAAGCCCAGGTCTTTGGACCCGAATCGATTCGCCTGGGAGGCCGAATCGATTCGCTAGTCCGAATCGATTCGGAATAGGGCCGAATCGATTCGGAAACAGGGCATTTTGAGGTATTTTCTCCATAGTGAATTCAAACCCTTTTTGGATGGGCTTATTAATTTGGGGCCTTCTCTTATGATGTAAGAGATATGTTCTTGGAGACACATAAGGAGTTTCTCACACATTAGAGTTTTGGGGACTCCTTAGGGTAATTTGGGAGAAATGTATCCATATATGTATTTGGAGTTATGTATAGAGATTTTGGGGAAACCCTTTGGGATTAAGAATCCTAATTGTAGATTTAAAAGTAAGTGTAGATGTGATGTGAGGCTAAGAACTCTTATAGAGATCTTAGACTAGGGTATTCACAAAAGTGACCAAACCATAATCGAAATTGAGGGAAATGAGATTATTTGATGATTGAAAGAATGAGCTTGAGGTTGATAGACTATTAGTTATATGTATACCGATAGTCAAAATGATTACAAGATTCTTTAATGTACTCGGAGATATAGATGATATGTGTAGTGAAAGATTCCTACACAAACTTTTGGGTGATAGCCCAAATGTTGAATATATATAGGTATAGATATATACATATGGTTTTGGGAGACTATTCATCATAGGAAAATGATCGAATATGTTTCAAGTATGGGATTATGTTCACGTATCGAGGTAAATTAAAGGAATTGTGGTGACGGCGTGTATATTGAGGACTATGTATACTTATAGCCAGGTATATATATATATATCTTATGCATATGAACGAGAATTAGTTTATCATATATAGATATAAGGATATGTGTATATGTGTTGATATATATCCGCATGTATATAAATGTATGGATATATTTATGTTATGAACATACATGGTATGGATACTTAAACCGTATATGGTGGTTTATTATTTGATCCTATAATTGGATCATATGGATGTATATATATTGTGCATGTGAATAATACATATACTTATTTGGTTAAGCATACCCCGCTCATGCTATCATTGGGAAGTTGCGCGCGTAGAGGGTGAGCATCCTGGCATATAATGCAGGGTGTGGATATTCCCTAGGTCATAGTCGTCCCTTGTGATTATTATACATATAGATATATATTTTTGGGATGAGACGTGGTGGGTATGTTTCGTCTCATTGCCGGTTGGAACTATGACCGCTTCCCGGGACGTCGTGTGCGTGTGTTTACCACGAGATGGGTGTCGTTTAGTCCCACCATGGTGGCCCCAGTATTGCTACGTGAGCCGGGCACTGGGAAGATGATAGCACTGATGCAGTTTATCGGCGATATATATAGCCGGGTATATTATGTGCATGGCCTTGTACATCATATGTAGTATGTACACTTGGCTATTGGATTGATGATGATATATATATACGGTTAGAAATCAAATACCTATATATATATATATATATATATATATTTATATATATCCTATAGATGAAAGGATATGGACTTTTATGAAGTACATCTTAGGTGATAATGGTGTACTAGACTGATGGGGGTTAATGTATCACACATAAGGTATTATTTCGGTTACATCATCCCAAGGATATTATTGGAGGTTCTTTTATTTTATCTTAATTTTTTTCTTTCTTTTCTTTTCTTTCTTTCTTTCTTTAGTAGTTATAATTAGTAGTAAAGGTAGTATTATATAGTATGTTAAGGATTATGGATCTCTAGGATCGACATAGCCCAGGAGTAGTGTAACGAGGGGGTTCCTTGTTTGGATTTCGCTTTGCGAGACGCCTCACGCACGAAACGCAGTGCCATGTCGAGAGTTGAGAGAAGTAATTCTATTTGTGGCATCTCGGATCTCTGGTCTTGACCTTGTCAGGAGTAGTGTAACGGGGCGGTTCCTTGTTTGGATTTCGCTTTGCGAGACTCCCCACGCACGAAACGTAGTACAATGTTGGGATTAGAGAGAAGTCTTGAAAATATTCCATGTGCATGTTATTTAGTATATTAATTCTTACGTTTTTAGCCTATATAGGTATATATATATATATATATATATATATATATATATACATATATATATATATATATACATATGTGTATGTATAGGGGTAATGTTTTAGGAATTATGATAATTATAATTCATGAGATCATTAATTGGAATTCATTAAGCCTTTTATGGCATAACTGTTGTAGTCATAATCTAATAGGATTAGAAATGGGTGGATCCTTAGATTATGACGGGAGGGTAGCTCTCGTGGATATAGGCTAGGCCTGATAAGTTAGGTTATTCTAAAATTAATGGGGGTAATTTAACTAAAATTGAGGACGCGAATAGGTGCGCGCCTTTAGATGAGAGGTGAGTTGGGGTTCCACGAGAGTGCGGTCTCACTTTATTTATGATATTAAGTACACCGGTATTTATTATGCACGGTTAATACACTTGCTAAATATTTTACACATTCGGGGCTCTGACCCATTTACTTCTCCCTCCTTCTTGTATATACATATATATTTCCACAGGTATCCTACCGCATGGATGCCGGATGACCTTCTATCGAGAGTCTTGGGAGCCGTGACAGGTGCGGACTGTTGCGGGATGTTTCTTGTAGTCGCTTCCTACTTCTTTAAAATTCTAGGTAGGATTCATGCTGTATATCGGGTTTGTACCCAAGGGATATTTATATATATGTTTATATTTATTCCATTCAGTTATTGTATTTGCTGTGATCCGACAGCTTATTCGGATCTACTTTTTGTAGTGCATTCGGTTGTATTTATTTGGTTCATTTTAATTATTATAGTTCTTTCCTGCATCTCTAATATTCATTAGTAGTTTTATAGTGTTGGGTTTTTGTATGTTGCAAGTTTTAAATTTTTATAACATCTCGCTTATATGATTTCGGGTAGTTAGTCCTATATTATATAGTACCGACAGTTAATGTTTAGACTGGACCATCTGAAATTCCTGATTTAATATAGTATAGGGCTGGCCACCCGTTATTATTTTAAGCGGGGTGTTACAGAACCTCATAATCCCAAAACCCTTGACCTCTTAATCAACCAAACCATTGTGGTTGGAATTACCATCACACCCCCTCCATCAAAACCAAATAAAAAAAATTGGTTGAAACTCCATTTTAACGTTCCCATTTCTTTGTTGAGACCAAACCCATCAAATGCCAAAATCCCATTACTGGAGATTGGAACTAACCTTTTCAAATTTGCAAATATGTTAAGATTCCTAATTTTACACTTTTTAAAAATATCGTATGATTTTTTATATGGATTAAATTTGATGTTAACTTTTTCATTTGATATTGAGTTTTTTCTTTTCTTTCTTCTCCGAAGTACTATTTCTTATAGAAGCTCAATGTTTTGGAATCTAATTTCATATTTTGGTTTTTTTTATTGACTTATATATTTTAAATCTCAATACGGTACAAGTTTTATATATGTAAGAAAATTTTAGTTAGTCATGGATAAATGATTCAATTATTTTAGGGTTGTTAAATTCATTTGTGTTTATTGCTATCTAGGTATTATCGGCAAACATGATTGGAGATACATTTGTTTATTTGGTGCATTTTGTGAGGTAGTCTAATTTTTCCAATTATTTTTTTGTGTTGGTTATTAATTGATGTCGGTTACTGAATTACCGCTTGTTGTTGATTAATTTGAGGTAGTCCTATATTCTTATTCCAAATATTTTGCAAGACCATATAATATAAGCCTCTGTTTTACTATGCTTCAATTTTAAAATTATGCCCTTTGACTATTTTTTATAAAGATATATTCAATATATGAGTAGTAGTTCATTTAGATTTAAAACCATTATCATATTATGATTTTAAAATTCAAGGAATTGAGCATTCATTTTACCGTTCTAATTTTTAACTTTAATAACATTAATGTAGTTACTTTTATCATTTCTTAGGTTGTTAAAAAAATAATGAGAATTAAAGAAGGTGATGGAAGAAGAGAGCTACATCATTGGTAACCGTAGTATTTCCATGGAAATTTAATTTCATTTATCCTAAGAGTTATAAATTCAATTTTTTTATTGGGTTTCCATTTTTTGTATGAAATTTATTTATTCAATTCCAAGAATGGAGATTTTGTAGTTCGTATTTACATCATACGGTTTGAATTTGTTTAATTTCATTTAGTGTTTTTAGGTCTGAATTTATTTCAGATCTTATTAATGTACATATATCGATGTTATATAATATATAATTTTATTTAATAGGATGTTGAACTAAATGTGGGATGGTTTATTTAAAATTAGTTCTTATAACCTTCCCTGCTCGCATGTCACCTCCTTCATACTACGACCATCGTCCAATGTAGTTTTTGCTCCCCCACTCATGGTAATCTGTCACCATTCAAAACAACCAATTTTTTTTCATGGATTTGACTTTTATGTTCTTATTTTGAAATTTCTTGACGATTGTAATACCCCGTATTTTCTTATAAATAAATAATGAAATATTTTTTTGGAATTAAAAAAAATCTGGGAAATTGGACGGAAATAAAAATTTTATTTAAAAATGTTAGAGTTGAAATTTTCTACATAGTTATATTTATGTGTTACTAATTTTTTATGTGAATGAATATGACATTTGTATATAATAAAGGAAAATACAAAATTTATGCGCGACACAGATTAAAACTAACTATTATTGACATAAATAATTTGGAACACATTTAGGAACTCATAAGGCCTGGTTTAAATTATTTAAGCTTTTAAAAATATTCCTGGGTCAATAGTATATAGGTTGGGAAAGTTATCAGCCAATTAGATTATGGATTTGGGTCCATTTGGGGGCCAAAAGTTGGGCTTAGGGCGCAACTCGAGATTAAACACCTAATTAGAGGTTAAGTGGGGTAAACCACTCCCCCACTATCATTCGAGAAACTTAAAAATCATAGTTACGGGGAGGAGAGTGAAAAAAACAAAAGAAAGAAATAAAGGGTAAGAACAAAGGAAGAACCAAAGAATAAAATCAAAGGACATCTCTTCTACCATTTTAAGGAAAAAATTCCATTGATTAATATGTGTTACTCAAAATATTTCTTAATAAATGACTTTTATTCTTTATTACTTTTATGGGATTTAGGTTTGATTTGTTTAATTTGATGATGAATAATGCATGTGGAGGATTGATAATAATTGTAGAAATTATCCCAGAAATTGGGTATCGAAATCTGTACATTGATGTTAGATTTCCCTAAGTTTTTTATTGTTATTTAAGGATAATCGAATAACATATGTAGAGGATGTTTTTGGTAAATTGTGGACGGAATTTTTATAGATATCATGATAAATGATTCCTTACTATAAGTCAATTAATAGTCAGAGGTGGGAGAACATCCAAGACGATTTAAGTCTTGCACATACATAAATTTTGGGGAGAACAATCTAGTTTTAGAAATCTTGAACTGGACGAACTGCAAATGGGGAAGCGGAGAGAGGAAGAAGACAAGAGGCCTCTCGAACGACGCATGAGTCATTCGAGCGACGTGTTGGGTGATTTGACATTTTGTTTCTTTTTAACTTAGCCTGAATCGCTTAAATTTTCACACTTCATTTGTTAACAAGAATGTTGTTATGAGAATATTAAAAGGGGAACAGTAATGTGAATGGGGAAAACGGATTTATTGTGGGTTAACAAATTAATGGAGTAATGTTGTACCCATACTTTAGTTAATAATAATTACACTAAGCTAGATGTTTAAGTAATTATATTTATGGAATGGAATTTATAATTTATTACATGATAAATTATTAACAGTTGGAAAAATGTTATGGACTCTTGTTGGATTTTTGTGGTAATTATAGAGTAATTACCTTCAATAATTATATACATACCAGTGGATCGTCCAATCCACTTGGGGGGTTCGTGGGTTTGAACCATGTACCACACGTCGGCACAGGTTGGCTGGAAGATGTGTATGCCATATAGGTACTACGTGGAGGCGTCACCTACGAGAGGTAGATGTTGGCGCTGACCATTCCTGGGTCACCGCTCAGTGGGTGTCGTGTATAGGTGTCCTACGTAGGGACCGCCTCCAATTTATATTTGTTTGTGTTGTGGGCTTAGGATAAGGGATTCCTCCGGATTTGCCGGTAGAGCACGAACTAGACACCAAAGGTAGATGCCATTATGTCTAAAATAATTGGAAGGACATATATGAATGAATACCCCGACTTTAATGAAATAAATTTAAATGTCTAAGGATGTGGATAATAAATATTCTTCTTGACCCTATAATGCATAATAAATGCTTATGCCTTATACATGACACTTATGAGATTGGAATAAATGTAAGCTAACAATTAAATGTAGGTATTACATTTAAATAATTAATTATTGATATAATCATTCTATAAATTTGGGATGACATCACAATTCATTATTCTTGACGTATTGGGGTGCAAATAATATCACACTTAGATGAGGCGTGAGGTGTTATACGTATGTGACTGACGAAGAGAGAATATTTATTATTCATTGAATGTACTTTTGCATCTTAAATTAATTAAGTTAATTGTCCCACACCTCGGGCTCTGACCCAAATTTAAATATTTTTTCCCCAAGTGCTACTAGACATGGATAGCGAGTTTGTGATGTATAAGTCCTGCAGTCTCGATTATGCCTCACTTTTCAGACTCTTTCATTCTGGCATAGGTGCTTATTCTGACGTACTTATTTACCGATTTTGGACGTTTTGTAGGGGCATAAGATCAAGTATTTTATTTTATGTCGGGTTAGAATTATATTACACTAGTTGAATATTTACTTATTCTTATCGGTCTGGTTCTATTTATTTATTGTTGATTTATTCGTGATTTTTCATCCTTGAGCCTTAATTAATAATTATTCATATTCACATTTTTGTTAAGGGTGGTATTAATTGAGAAGCAAGCCCTATATTCGGCGTATTGTGCCTGACCAACCATTACTTGAGAAAATAAGAGTTGTTACAAAGATCTATTTTTTTTTAATAAATTTTGGTACCTCATAACTCATAAAATAATGTAATTTAAAATGAAAAGGATTTTGATCACTGCTGAAAATTTTAATAAATGAAGTTTCATCTTTTGTGATAGTGTTTGATAAGATTTATCTCATTTTTTGTTATGTTGTTATTATAGTCTTTGATTTTGAGTATTTTAATATGTAATAAGTATTTTTTGTGCTTTTTCTATATGATTTTGAATTAGTGTGTTTAATTTGGGCCCCTTATTTTAACACCATTGATTATCGGCGAAGTTTTTTATACATAGATAGAGTTTAAGACTTCTGGGTCATAAATATTTTGTTTTATAAGTTATTAGCGTTCTTATACTTTGTTTTAATCCATTTTTTGAGATAAAATGAGCATTACTTTTGGTGATTCATTGATTCTGAGTTGAAATGTGTCTTTATAATTAGGATTGAAGTTCGTAATTATTTTTTGGGGTATTGAAAATTGACCCAACATTCAAAATTGCAGAATGTTTCAGAATAAGTAAAATTTACACATATTGTAGGGTTAGTTGTGACAACCCGCTTAATAAAATACCGGATGATCACTCCTATATCAAATTAAAATAGGAGTCACATATGGATCGTTCTTAGCATCACTATCGAAAACCCATTTAATTACTAATAACCTATTAGGTTGGCGTCAAAATTTTCATTAACTACTCTTTTTAGACAACTACTAAATTAAAACATTCACACAGTTTATGTAAATGAAACTGAAATGAATAAAATAATCGATCACTTGGTTCAAATATTATCATATCGAATGCCGCACAAAAAGGCGAAAAATAATAATAAAAATGTAGTTGGGTTACTAACCCGAATGTTTATACAGTACCTCCTATCTAGAGTACAAGAATATAAGTGTCTATCGAGAACCTGCACGCATCCACAGCTGCTGAAGTAGATGTTTGACTCGAAAGAAGTGTCATCCAGGCATCCCTGTGCCTGCACACCTCTCTCTCTCTCTCTCTCTCTCTCTCTCTCTCTCTCTCTCTCTCTATATATATATATATATATATATATATATATATATATATATATATATATATATATATATATATATATATATAGAGAGAGAGAGAGAGAGAGAGAACAAGAGAGGAAAATATTGAAACGGGTCAGAGCCTGAGTTGTGAAAATATTTTACAAGTGCATAAATGCTTTATTTTAAAAAAAATATGTTTTATATCATATTTTAATTCGTATCGCACTCCCATGAGATACCCCTCACCTCTCTTCTAACAGTGCACACCTAGCGCTTACCTCTCCGAGAAACTGTTTCGGCCATGAAAGCTTCTCCCAATCTTTTGTCTCCACACCCAACGTCCTACAACCTCAACCAACAATTAATCCACATATAATAAGGGTTCTAAATGTCCTAGAACCCGAAACCAACAATTAATTTTTGTTAATTTCTAAGTTTCTCCGATTAGAAAATTATAGGGTCTTATTTGTTTTAACTCTCAAAAACCCGTTTTATCCATGAAAACCCAACCCAAAATCTTTAGGGTTTGTTAATACGAAAATACGATATGAGATTTATGATCAAAATTATATAATGCAAGTAAACACTTGCCTCGTGGATAAAATCCAACAATCCCGAGTCGAATCCCGTCGAGGTCGGTCGGAATCTCCCCTTTTCTCCTCTTTTTCTATCCTCCTCTCTTTCTCTTCTATCTTTCCTTTCTCTTCTCACCCCCTTTCCCTCTTTATATAGGGAGAAAAAGGGTTTTAACCCATAAAACCCAAAAATGACTCGTTTAGCCAATTACGAGTTACTTTTACTTTAAAATTTCCATAAACTCAGTTTTGACAATCGGACACTCTTTTCCAACTATCCCAGCCCTTCAGAGACATGTCGCGCAGTCGAAATTTCCATCCGAGGTAGTTGACCGCAACTCACTATTTAACCCCACACGACTTAAGGTGGGGTTTCCAATTAAAATCTTACCTCTTGTCGCTTTACTCAACGACGACATATCATTAAAATACTTCAACATATCTACTTAACCTCAAAAGTACATATTTCACTCATCGACGATCCTCCAATCCTTAAAAATCCCAAAAATTACTATTCCAAAAATTTCTCTAAATTTTCCATTTATACCCAATTATGGAATTTAATTATTCCCAAAGGTACGGGTTGTTACATTAGTTCCATTTTATCTTCCAAGTTCTAAAAATCAATTTTTTCAGCTTCGTAATCTTATGTTTTACCTAACACAACAACAAAACTTTTGGAATATGTGCATTTATTACATTAGAACGGTTATTTTATAAAGGAGAATGGTGTTAAACTTTAAGTGATGGCCTGTAAATCATAAAATAATATCAATCTTTAATTAAGGCCATATATGTGTATCTTCACGGTATAAATGACTTAATTAGAACATCGTTATATAACTTCATAATCTGCACATATTGGATATCTTTAGGTTATATATATTAGTCAGCTACCTCAATTTTTTCAATTTTTCCTTTTAGATGTTTGAAAATTTTGAGTTTTTACCTGGTTTAAAACCTTAAGGTGCCCAAATTATCTGTCCGATTTACTTTTCATTTCCCATAGGCATTTACCAATTAATTTTATGACTCTGTCATGGACTGTGAAAATGAAAAGAGATGAAGAGACTTTGTAACGAGTTAAAGAAAATCATTAACTTACTAATTTAACTTTATAACATTATAAAGACATTTTGTTACGTGTTTCTCATGTACTTTTCTTTCTATTTACTACCATTAAAAAATAATTCAACTACTAACTGTTATGTTTGTATTCCTAGGTTTGAATGTGTACAATTTCACGAATATCCTTTTTTTTGTAACTTGATGGTATGTATAAAGTGTAATTCATATTTTGTTTTAGTTTTTGTTCCATGCATACATGTTTATAAGTCTACCTAATGTTTTTACATTAATTTTTTAGTTTGTTGAATTTGTGATTTAAGTCTTTTTTAAACCAAAATAGGATTGCATTCTAAGCAAGTGTAACACCTCAGATTTCTTTTGGCATTTATTAATTAATTAATTCGATAAATTTTAAATTACTTATGTGTCGTAATTTAATAGAACTAATTATTATTTATATTGTTTAATATTAATCTCGTGAGTCGATGATAAAATGTATGGGATTTAAATTTACTAAGGGGATGGTAGTAATTTAATAAGCTAATAGATGAATATTAACAGATTGTGCTAAAGAAGGAGGAGGAGAGATCCCATGGTCATTTGACTGACCTGGGACTGGTTCGAGCGACAACCTTTATCGTTGGAATGGCATCTTGTTTCGTTCGAACGATGTGATTATTTCATCTACCACTTCTTCCTTCCCTTGGTTTGGCACTGGCTCTAGTAAGTGAGTTACGATTTTGGGGATTTTGATTGGTGGATACAGTCATGGGTTTAATCGTGGGAAATATTAATGGTATAACTAGGTTGTTAGTCCCAAGTGGGAAATTATGTTTTAAATTGGCTGATTGAAGAACCTTAAATTAATAATTGTGCAAGACTTATTGGAAAGAATTTTTAGTAATAAATTGTGATTATTTTGTTTTTGGACCAAGTGAGAAAGTCTGAGTATATTAGTTTAGTGAAGCTAAGGTAATAAATTAATTAATGCACGATTAGTTATATTTGAGTCGGGTTATTGACTCGGGTATAATTTGGGCTAGTGCTTGGGTTTGGTGCACGGTATAAATGGGATTAAATTTAATGTTTATATATACGGTTGTGTTGTAATATATATATATATATATATATATATATATATATATATTGTGTGATCATAAATACCCGTGACTAGATATTTAGTAAAAGCATAACCCCTCTAGTGTTACCGTAGGTGGTTGTACAATGTGGTTGAATCCCCTGGCTTGATGAGTAGGGTGAGTATTGTCCCTAGGTCATAGCGTCCATCTTTAGGGGTGAGACGTCTTGGATATGATTCGATCTCATTTATGCAGGGAACTATAACCGTGTCCGCTGCGGTTATTTTATTTCACAAATTCAGGGAGCTAACCATTTCAAGGTGTCCAGGTGGATGACTATGCCTAGATTGATAGCAATATAGAATACATCCAGTGAGTTCGTACTTGGGAAAATGGTTATAAAATTTTGACATGTGCGTGAATGTTGTAATATGACATATATATATATATATATATATATATATTGTAGATAATTATATACGGGTAAAATGCATAATGTGAATTGTATTCTTTATTGTGTACGGGTAAAATACATTAAAGAATTGTATTCTTTAATGTGAATTATATACGGGTAAAATATATATATTGTGTGATCATAAATACACATGTGCGTGAATGTTGTAATATGACATATATATATATATATATATATATATATATATATATATATATATATTGCAGATAATTATATACGGGTAAAATACATAATGTGAATTGTATTCTTTATTATATAATTCATGAAAATGTTATATCGACTCGAATGAAAATAATCATTTGTTAAGTTAATGTGAAATACAACTAATAAATCATATATTAAACATACTCGGGGTTGGAGTATGGTGACAGGAAGGAACTATATAACAAGAACTAGTGACAAGGTAGATGACTAGGTGGGTTATACATAAAAATAATAGGCGTGCACAATAGTTGAGGGGTGAGTCGGTCCTCAAGAGAGTGAGACACTAGCTTATATATGAAGGGAATTCAAGCATTTTAATTCATTGCAATTTAGTTTACTTGCTAAATATTTTTAAAATATTTTTGGTTCTAATCCATGCTATAAGAAAATTGAAAACCTTTTAGTTGTTCGACCACAGGGGTGCCAGTCTTGATCTTTTTCGAGAGTACATAGTTGCGGTACACTTGGGTGATGTAGGACTTGCATTATATGCTTCTCTTATTCACTCATTGATAGTGATATTATCTTAGATTTATTTTCGAGCGTGTTGCTCATGGTAGAGTTACATTTTTTTCGGATCAACTTGTATTGGCTATACATTCCATGTGTCGAATATATGTTATGTTGGTTGTTCTTAGTCGAGGTTTCTTCGGCTAACACTTTATTCAGATGCTTGTAATATGTTTAGAATGATTTATATTGTTATGGTTATGTTTCTTGTTGTATTTATTGTTTGGTTACATTAAAAGATAAAATTTTCACACTAGCTAAATTTATCATGACGTGGTTAGTAATTAATCAATTCTACAGTGATGCTAAGAATTAACTAGATGAAAGTCGTATCTAATTTTACAAAGGTCGGATCAAATGGTGTTTAATTAGGCGGGGTGTCACATATGGTATCAGAGCATCAAGTTCTACCATCTATAGGATATGTACGGCTTACTATGATTTCAGCGTCGTGTTCTTTTGACATAAAACCATATTATTAGGATTGTTGACTTATTTTTATGCTTATGATATATCGTACTTATGATATGGGGTATTTTATTAATAGTGAACTAGTACAACTTATTTTTCATTTCAAATGTCACCTAGGAGAGGGAGAGGTAGACTCGCGAGGGCAGCCGCCATGGGTAGTGGGGGAGAGTCTCATTAAGAGATCGTGATCCTACAACAACAGACCTCATCGGGGTTTGTATCCACGTCATAAGTAGAGGATATTATGGCTCAGGCGGTCAATGTCATCATGACATCCATGGTAGCACAGCTTCCTCAGCCCCAGCCAAAGTAACCAGTGGCTCTAACAATTCAAGCCTAACTGAGGCCATCAGAGTGGCAGTGAGTTAGGGAGGCCTTCCAGAAGGGACATCCCCTAGAGTTTTATGGTTGTTCTTAGGTGATTTTAGCCTATCAGTGGAAGATAAATGCAGTGATAGTTGAGAAACTTAGACTACAATGAGGTTCAGAGGTAGATGCTTAATACATTCAGGATGACTAGGGCAGCCTTGCAGTGGTGGGAGTCGACGACCACTATTGAAGAGAAATATTTGATGACAATCACCGAGTTTTGGATGCAGTTCGACCTCCAGTACTTTCCTCTCACAATTTACACTGAGACGTGGAGGAGATTCAGGGAGGTGACTTAAGGTGACCGTTTTATCGCGAAGTGCTAGTATGAGCTCACCTGTTTGGCTAATTTTGTGCCAGACGAGGTGAGCAATGAGGAAAGAAAGAACACAAAATTTATTACTGGTTTGGCCTGGAGGATCAGGGAACATTTGATTGGGAGCCCTGCTTTGGACACATATTTAGATGTCGTTAATGCAGCTTTGTTACACTGTAAGGACCATCAATTCCCCTTGAAGGGGAGCAAGAGTGTAGGTGAGCCTAACCAGCTAGGCAAAACAATTATGACTGCTACTAGCAGAGCACAGTAGATAGGCAACCACCAGGGGTAGGATACCCGTTAGGGGAATCCTACTAAGAGATTTTGACCCAAAGATAAGGGAGTCCAGCAGGTCCAATTGGGCTCGAACATCAGCAGGAGGTTCCTTAGGGCTTCCAGGGACAAGGGAACAATCGGGGAAGCCATTCGGGATAACATTTCGGTATAGCCTCATCAGGGCCATCATGAGGGAGACTTTCAGAGGCATTCTTTCGATTGCGGCCAGCAAGACCATCTGAGGAGGGAATTCCCATTGAGAGGTAGGGGTCAGCAGTAGGGTGCCCCCATAGGGACAACAGGTACAGATACCTCCAGCAGCATCAACTCAACCAACTCCACAACTGCAGTGGAAGCTACACTACGGGCATATGTATATCGTTCGGGATGTTTTGATTTGACTACCACCTCGGGCAATGCTAGCAGTCAAGTGTACTTTTCTATTCACAAGCATGAGGATATGATTCTTTTTTATTCTGTTGCATTCATTAGGACTAAATTTTCGAAAGTCGTTCAGTTGTTAGAGTCAACCTATGGTCTCCTTATATGTGTAGAGTCACAAATGGGGGCTGGGTCACTCATACACTCGATCTAGATGAGTATATATTGTGATTAGGAGACTAAGTTTCACAGAAGACCTCTTAATGTTAGTTATGGAGGGATATGATGTTATCCTAGGAATGGATAAGTTAGCATGGTACAAGGCGATGGTGGATTATTTTGAGAGAACCACAGTGTTTTCCTTTTCAGGACAAGATATATTTTTGGTGGCGAGGCCTCTTCCTGAGGGAGGGTCGTGCATTCGTTTATATTACATTGAGGAGGAGACCTCATAGGGGTTGTAATTCTAATAGACTCGATTCTTATCATGAGGGACTTTGAGGATATTTTTTTAGGCAAACTAGGGTTACCAACCAGTCAAGAGATTGAGTTCGTTATTAATTTGACACCAGGTATGAGATCGATTGCCCTAGAACCTTGCAGTATGTACCGTTCAAAGATACATGAGTTAACCTTGCCCTAGAACCTTGTCATGGGGTACTCCTGTTTTTTTTGTAAAGAAGGGCAATGGTTCTCTTTTCTTATTTGTCATCTACAGGGAGATTAATAAGGTCATGACACAGAATAAGTATCCATTGTTGATAATCGATGACATGATTGATTAGTTAAGAGGAGCGCAGTGCTTTTCCAATATTAATTTGAGATTGGGGTATCATCATTTGTGTATTTGGGAGGAGGATGTCCCTAAGACCACTTTTATATCATGATATGGATGCAACAAGTTCAAGGTGATGTCGTTTGGGGTCATAAATGTGCCAGAAGTGTTCATGGATCTTATAAATACGGTTTTTAGAGAGTTCCTCAACTAGTTCGTCATCGTGTTCATAGATGACATTTTTGTCAACTCGTGCACGGAGGAGGAGGATGCGGAGCATCTTCGTATGGCTCTACGTACTCTATGGGATCATCAATTGTACGCCAAATACAAGAAATATGGGTTTTGTCTATGGGAGGTGCAGTTTATTGGCCATATTACTTCAGACCAGAGTATTACTGTTGATCTGAGTAAGGTACCGGTGGTGAGGGAGTAGGGAAAACCCACGACACCAATAGATAGGTGTATATTTTTAGGGATGGTTGATTATTATCGTTGCTTCATTAAGGGGTATTCAAAGATTGCAGTACCATTTACGAATTTGACTCATACGGGGGATCCATTTGCATGGAGTGACGAATGTGAGTTAGCTTATGATGAGTTAAAGGACAAGTTGACGTCAGCACCCATACTTTCTTTGCTTAGGGGAGGATTGGAGTATCATGTCTATACGGATGCATCCTTATAGGGACTTAGGGGTGTGTCGCCGTAGGTAAGTAGGTTGATAGCTTATGTAACTCGAAAGCTTAAGCCCCATGAAAGTAATTACCCCACTCATAACCTTGAGTTAATGGCAGTCATTTTTGTTTTGATGATATGGAGGCAAGATCTTCAAGGAGAACAGTTCACGTTGTTCACGGATCATAGGTCACTTTAGTATCTCTTAACTCAAAAGGTTTTGAAAATCAAATAGAAGTAGTGGTAATAATTCATGAAGCACTTTCAGTTTGATATTTTGTATCATCCTAGTAAGTCCAATGTAGTGGCAGGCTCATTAAGTGGACGACCTACGAAGGAATTAGAAGATCTCTAAAAAGCGAAGTGAAGTGAACCTCAACAAGATGATGAGGTCACCAGTGCTTGTATGGCAGTCTTAGCCATCACATTCGAGACTGTCATGCAGGTGGTTAGAGCATAGGTGTAGGATCCATTTTTCCAAGAAAAGGGTGAAATAATTACTAGCAGAGAGTGCAATGTCTTACTCTATCGATTCCGAGGGAGGTCTACTTTTCAATGGGAGATTGGTTGTGCTATAAGATGAGAATTTGAGGCATGCCATTTTAACCGAGTCCCATGGCTCTATATTTTTAGTACATCATGGCAGATATAATATGTACAAGGATATGAGGAGGCAGTACTGGTATTCGAGGATGAAACGAGAAATAACAGAGTTTATCTGAAAGTGTTCCACATGTCCTCTTGTTTATGTTGACCACCAGAGGACTTTAGGAATGTTACAACCGCTTGACGTTATGGTATGGAATTGGGAGAGCATTTCTATGGATTTCACTACGGGGTTTCCGACATCGCAGAGGGGTCACGATTCCATATGGATGATAGTGGATCGATTGACCAAGGTAACCCATTTCTTGTCAGTTTGCACAGATTTTGAGATGATGTAGTACACTTGGCTATTCATAGCGGAGATAATTAAGTTTCATGAGGTGCTATTCAACATTTTATTTGATAGAGATAAGATATTTCTATCCCACTTGTGGTAGAGTTTTGTGGAGGCTATGGGCACAAACTTGCAGTTGAGCACCGCTTATCACCATCAGACATATAGGCTATCAGAGAGTGTAAATCAGATGCTAGAGGATATGTTGAGGATGTGAATTTAAGAATTTGGGGGAGGATGGGGACAATATCTTCCATTGGTAGAGTTTGTGTATAACCACTCGTACCAACTCACAATCGACATGGCCCTTTTTGGGACACTTTGTGGGAGACCTTATTGTTCACCCGCTTTAGAGGTAGGGGACTACAAGATATTGGGGTCAAAGATGATTCAAGAGATATGTTCCAAGATAGAGTTGATTTGAGGCCGTATTCAAATATCCTCGGACAGCGAAAAGAGTTATGCCAATGCTAATTTGAGACATGTGGAGTTGGAGGTCGGAGATTAGGTATTGATTCGGGTGTCTCCCATGAAAGTGGTGATGAGGTTTAGAAAGAAGGGGAAACTATCACCGAGGTATGTGAGACCATTACCTATCATTGAGAGAGTGGGGCCGGTAGCTTATAGACTGGGTTTGATAAAGCATCTTCATTGAATACACGACATGTTCCATGTGGCATCACTAGAGAAATACCGAAGGAGCGAGAGGACTTTTTGGCACGTTCCACTCCAGGAGATTCATTTAGATCCAAACATCTCGTATAAGGAGAAACCTGCATCAATCCTCGATTGCAGTTAGTGAAATATGCGGTCTAAGGTGGTACCACTAGTTATAGTTCAGTGGGGACATCATAGTGTTGATGAGCCTACTTAGGAGTGGGAGGATGACATATGAGAGAAGAATCCAGAGTTATTCACCACAAGTACGACCGAATTTAGGGCACGAAACTCCTTTGTTAGGGGTGAAGTATGTAACACCATTTATTTTTTGGGCATTTTTTTAATTAATTAATTCGATAAATTTTAAATTACTTGTGTGTCGTATTTTAATTGAATTAATTATTATTTATATTATTTAAAAATTAATCTGATGAGTCGATGATTAATATTTGTGGGACTTAAATTCATTAAAAATATGGTAATAATTTAATAAGTTAAGAGGCAAAAGTTAACTTTCAGAAAAAATATTCAAATGGCAGTTCTGAGTGTACGATTGAGTTCAGATGGGTCTAAATATTTGAAAAATAGTTTTGGTGGGTAGTAAATGGGTAGTAAATACCCACATAAGAGTGTTTGAGCCCTTTTAATAAATCCCATGAGCATAAAAATAGATTGACTTAATCAACCCTGATAGTGAGAGGGTGTGAGATCCGTAACTCGTTTTATAAAACTTATTCAAGTGCAGGACAAATGAGGAAGAAATTAGATTAATCTTGGAACCTTAAATCACGAAGAAGTGTGAACATTTTTCATGAAACCCATCATCTAACACAAGAGATTCAGGCCCTACCAACCCTTCAACGCAAGTGATTAAACTTGATGTTACGTTAATTTTATATTCCAATTAATATCATAATAGGTGTAATAAGAACACGTGATTTTGGGTTGATTTGATATATAAATTTGGGGTTCATTAAATTTAGATTTAAAATATGTAGAGGATTTGGAAATATGACTTCTTAACCCCCAATCTATGTGGGGTGGAGTGTTTTTTATTTGTAGGTTTAGTGTGAATCTTAAATGGTTTAATGAGGTAAATATAAATATAAATTGGGTATTTAGGTCATCAATGGCAGGGAGTTTTGGACTGACGAAGGAGGATGAGAGAGCCAAGGGTCATTGTAACAACTTGGGTCCTGTTCGAGCGACATGCTTTTTCGTTATATGATGGGATTATTTCAACCGCCATTTCTTCCTTCCCTTATATTGGCGGCTTTTGTTTGCTGGCTACAATTATGGGTGATTTAAGAACCTTAATGGTATATTTAGGGTGATAGTCCCAATGGAGAAATTAAGGTTTAAATTGGGTGATTTGAGAACCTTAGATTAATAAATGTGCAAGACTTATTGAAAAGATTTTTGAATAATAAATTATGATGATTTAATTTTTTTGACCAAGTGAGCAAGTATGGGTAAATTAGTTGAGTGACACTGAGGTAATAAATTAATTAATGGGTGCTTAATTAAATTTTAGTGGGGGTATTAACTCGGTTATAATTTTGGCTAGGGCTGCGCGTTTGGTCCTTGGTATAAAATCATCCACATCTTGGCCTTTTAAAGAAGTTCTTAGTTCATACACAAGGTCGTACTCCCCCATCCCCACAGCCCAATACATCAGTCTTCTAGATTTCTTCGATTTGTGCAAAGTCTGACCTAATGGCATATCAGTGGAAATCACTATAGTGTGGGCTTGAAAGTATGGTTTCATTCATCTACTAGCTTCAATTAAAGCTAGTGCGAATTTCTCCAGTCTGGGATATCTTACTTCTGCTTCTCGAAACGCTTTGCTGGTGTAATAAACTGTCTTTTGACCTCCATTTTCCTCCCTGATCAAAGTCGAGATAACTCCAGACTCAAATACTGCTAGATATAGATACAACTCTTCTCCTATCATAGGTCGGGAAAGTAGTGGTAGTGCTCCCAGGTACTTCTTCAACTCTAAAAATGCCTTTTAACACTCATCGTTCCATTCAATGGTTTTTCTGAGTACCTTGAATAATGAAAAGCATTTGTTTGTTGCTCTTGACACAAACCCGGTTAGTCTTTGAACATCTTTTTTACAAGTCGAGGAGTACATTTCGATCAGAGCATTAATCTTATCTGGATTGACTTCAATTACTCTTTGATTCACTGTATACATGAGGAACATTCCCTCTTGCATTCCAAAGATGCATTTGGTGGGGTTTAACTTCATTTGGTTCTTTTCCAATTGATCAAACGTCTGGCTGAGGTAGACAATACGATCAATAACTTTTTTACTTTTAGTGATTATATCATCAACATACACCTCCATATTCTTTCTTATTTTCTCTTTAAATACTTCGTTCACCAGTCTCTGATAAGTAGCACTTGCATTTTTCAGACCGAACGTCATAAGATTATAATAATAAGTTCCTCGAGGAGTGATGAAGGAAGTACTTTCTTTATCCTATGGATTCATTTTCATCTAGTTATAACCAGAATATGCATCAATAAAACTTAGCAATTCATGTCGTGAAGTATCATCTACCATTCCATCAATTCATGACAAAGGAAAGTGATCCTTCGGGCACGCTTTGTTCAAGTCAGTAAAATCCACAAATATTTTTCAATCGTTGTTCTTCTTTTTTACCATAACTACATTGGCCAACCAATTAGGCTACTTGACATCTTCAATAAAAGAAACTTTTTGAAGATTCTCCACTTCTTCTTGTATAACCTGGTTCTTCTTCGTGCTGAAAACTCTTCTTCGTTGCTTCAGAAGTTTAACTTCCCTATCTACATTACGTTTATGACACATAAAGTTTGGATCTATACCTAGCATATCCTCATGACTCCAAACAAATACCTATTTTCTTTGCCTCAAGAAAGCTGTCAACTCCTTCTTAAGAACTGGTTCCAACAATGCTCTTTTTTGAGTTATTCGTTCTCACTTATCATCATCTAGAATAATGACTCGAAACATTACGTTTATCACTTGACCTTTTACAAGTTCAGATTCATCTCATCATTCTAAGGTTTCAACCTCAGACTTGTTGTTCGGTTCAGTGTTATCAACATGATAAGTGGCTATTTTTCGTTTGGCCTCCAACATATCTTTTTCCTCGGTAGAGAATCGTAAAACTCCCGAGCTACTTTCTGGTCTGCTTTCACTACTCCTACTCCAAAGTTGGTCTGGAATTTGAGGCTTTGATAAAAATTTAAGGGTACAACCTCAAAATTTTTCAGACCCACCCTCCACATGATCATATTATAAGAAGAATGAACATTTTTCTCCATTACAAAAAATCTTACCTTCTCT
Source organism: Sambucus nigra (assembly GCA_949130495.1). NCBI lineage: Eukaryota > Viridiplantae > Streptophyta > Magnoliopsida > Dipsacales > Adoxaceae > Sambucus > Sambucus nigra. The sequence goes on along the minus strand of OX422218.1, from coordinate 31,601,870 downwards.
GACCTTCTCATCGACCAAGTCCCGATCAACACATCCACCTTTATAGTTCCCAGTGGAAACACCTTTTCACCTGAGAATTTAATGAGTGGCCTGTGATAGGGCTTCCGTTAAACCCAAACTATCAAAACTAGGATAAAACATGATGTCTGCCAAACTGCAATTGTCCACCAATGTTCTTGCTGCCAATACTTCTTTCATCATGACTCTGATCACTATAGGATCGTCATGAGGATACAAAACTCCTGATAAATCATTTTTGTAAAATCCAATTGCGATCTTATCATTGTTGACTTTTCTTGATTGGTCCTCCTCGGCGAGGTTGATACGTTGAATACATGAGCAAGCTTGAGCCTCATTGAGGTAAGCCTTTCATTCCACTGTGTGATCTCCTGCTCTGGAATATCCTCCTGTAATCATGTAGCAATCAAATGAACCAAAACTGAGTGTGAATACCTCACATTCTGGTTGTCTTGGTTTCTTGGGATGGTCGAGATCATTTTCTGGATCATCATCGTGGTACCACTTCTTGTCTTCTTTAGGCTTAACTGGCGATTTAAATCTCTACCGACCTCTTCCTTCATTTCTTTCTCCATTCTTTCGATTAAGAAATATGTCCATCTTTCCTCTTCAGATGAGTGCTTCTATCTCATTCTGGAGGAAAATGCATTGGTTGGTGGTTGACTATGATCTTTATGAAATTATTAATACTTGGACTTGTCCCTCTTATCAGCAGGCGACCTCAACTTTTCAGGCCAACTAAAATCATTGGTGTGCTTGATTTCCTCCAACACATGATGTATATCCACTATCAAAGTGTAATTGGTGAATTTCTTGAGTTGATCAAGGCCTTCTTTTCCCTTCGAACTCCTACACTCATTATGATTTTTGTTATCTTTCTTATCTGACTCCCCTTCTTCTTTTGCACCTGAATTATTTTAGCAGCCATGGCTTCCTCGGCATTCATAATCTTTACTGCCTTGGCTATCAATTCTTTTATCATCTTTTGTGGATCTTTTGCCAGAGTATAGTATAATTTATCATGGAGCAAACCATTCATGAGAGCATTAATTGCTCTCTTTTCTCCATAATCAATCACTTACAGTTTCTCGTTGTTGAAACGAGTGACGCAATCCAAGGTAATTTCTCCTACCTTCTATCTTACACTGAGTAAATGAGCTACTAGCTTCACTGGTTTTGCTCTAAAGCAAAAATCACCAATCCATAGCTCGGCCAGTTGTTGAAAATAATAAATTCTCCATGAGGAAGGCTGTTGTACCAGATTTGAGCAGATCTAATGATTGTTTCTGAAAGCACCCTACATCTCATCTCATCAGGGACAACATAGATACAAATAGCTACTTGGTACTATTCTATATGGAGAACTGGATCAGTTTTTCCATCATATTTATGAGTGATTACTGGAGCTTTAAACTTGGTCGGTGTATGGAAATTCACGATGGTTTGCACAAAGAGAGACCTCTTAATAAAACTTTTTTGAAGGGTATTCTTAGCTTTGGGCATTTCCCTGGGGTCGTAAACGATCGAAGGTAGAGGACCTACTTAGCCTTCTAAGACACTCAGTCTTTCTGGGATGAAAGATTATCCATCAGTGGAATAAGTGACTACAACAAAAGAGGTTGCTCGAGGTAGATATGAAGGATCCCTAGATGTTCTGGAACGGTTGTGGCCAATACTCCTTGTTGGCCGCGGTGGCATATCCCTCTAATTAAACTGTGTCAGCACTCGAGCTTATAAAGTTTGGGTCAACTGTCATATAGTATCCTACATGGCCTCTTGACTCTTGGCCAGACTAGCCAAAATTCCTGTCAAATCATTATTGTTAGGAGGGGCAGAGGGATTAGGCGGAATAACCTCATTTGTAGTGCTTGATTCTGGGATTTGATCCATGGGTGATGAATGATGAATGAGTGAAAAAGTTTAACAATACGCTCCCATAAACGACGCCACTCTGTCGATACAAAAACCTAGATGAAGCCTAATTAATTGATCACATATAAATTAAGTAAGACAAAAAAGGCACATGAAAACTTTTTAAAGTGGTTCGGCTCAATGGAGTATCCTACACCCACTGTTATGTATTCATCTCCTTGAATTATTTTTCGATCCCTTGCAATGAGGGTGATACCATGTATTTATAGCCCAAAGTGGGATCTTCATCGTTCTCATGTGAAAGGATTTAATGCCTTTATTTTGTAGGCATTTAGATCAATTCATAATGTGGATTAATTATATGAACGATGCCGCTTCACAGGCAATACAGGCTGTAAGACTACTGGCACTTGGTTGGCTGTACAGAATGACTTCTCGGCTGTCGGGCCTCCCAGTGGGTTGGGTAACTATGTTGTTCAAACTTCCTTATTGGTCATGGAATTATGTTGGCCGGGGAATTATGTTGGTTGGGCTTCCTTGTTGGTCGGGCTTTTCTATCATGCTGACTTGGAGTTGTGCCCCATAGGATGACACATGCTGGTTTGTAATGGGTCCATCTCAGATGGTAAATTTTGGTATCAATAGTCACTATCACTCGCAATGATGTAATTTGATTATTACTATTCAATTGGTGATTATTTACCATAAATAATAGCCATTAACTCTCCTGGTTAATATTTAAATAAACTCCTAATAATTAATTCAATTAAATTATGACACACTAGTAATTTAAATTAGCCAAATTAATTAAATATATAATTCTAAAAAATATATATAAAAAACTTAATTTAAAGTATAATGGTCATGCTCATTTTCAAAAGTACTCTAAAAATTTATACTCGAATTCTGGTAATCGTTTATTAGATATAATGTATGACAATCCTTACAATGTGCTTTTACATTGAGCGGGGCTTTTAACTAGTATCTAGAAATTTAAAGTCTACTGTCGGATGACACTTAGCCCACCACATGTAAATTCAGAAACCTTTTTGATCAAAAGATCATAAATTCCCTTAAAATTTCTGAACTTTGGACATCTATATAAACCTCTCAATGCTAATTATATGAATCAATCAATGTCTCATTCAGATTAAATGATAATATTTTACCCAAAACCATTAATTGGAGTTACAATTTTCAAAAAATAATATTCATCTTTAAGATATTACTCAATCAATCCTTAAGATAAATATTTTTGGAGACCTAACTCATTTCCTCATGACTTTGGCATCATCAATAAGTCAAAATCATATCAAGACATAAGATCAGAATTAATTCCAATGTACAAGAAATGTTAAAAAAAGATAAATGGCGATAGTTTGAAAAAAATATCCCAAGTAATTATAAGAACCTCCTAATATTATAAAATAATTTTCCTTGAAAAATGGAAACTTGTTTTCGCAGTTTAATAGCAATGTGAAGATTGGTTATGCAGACATCTCCAATAACAAGGTTAATGCCTATCGAATGTTACTCTTATTTTTATTAAATTGAATATCTTGATGTTATTTTTTGAGGCCTTTAAAATAACAAAAAATATTTAACATGAAATAATTGAGAAAATACACAAGGATATTTTTTTAAATTTTCACATAGCGTAGCTTTCTTTCCTCTCGTTCATTGTTTTTAGATTAGATTTATAGTCTCCAAATTCACAAGTGAGGACCTATGAAGCAATGCTAATGTTAGTATTTAAATGCAACACTAGTTAACACTTGTACTAGGATTCAAAAAAACTGACATGTGTTACCATCGTGTTGCCAACCACAAGTAGCCACCTTTAATCATGGTCACTAGTTGTTGGTAAGTTTTTTGGCAATGGAGGATTGAGGGTAAGGTTAGTGGTGGTTCCGCTATCTCTCGCTATCTTCTAGTCTGAATTTTTTTCAATTTGGGACGTGGTGATGGTTTTTAAAACTAATCATCAATTTTATTCATGGCAAAAAAAAATTAAATGAAAAATAGTGGTTTTTTGTTGCAGGTGGCGGTGGAAAGATATTGTTAGTTAAAATGTGTTAATTCATTAAGATAAATATGTAATGTTTATTTAGTCATTTACAAAAATGTAAGTGGCATTTTACCCTGTTCCGCTAAACATTGGATGTAATCTTAATAAAACCGGGGAAAAGTGCAAAGACTCGAAACTTCAATCGATAGTCGTTGGGTAAAAATTTAGAGAGGCCACTGCAAACCTATAATTACTCAAATTCGTTTTGTTATGAGTTCTAAACATACAAAAAGTCAATATTTTTTTACATCCGTTAAATATAGAAGTGTTTAAACACCTACATATAATAATTACACACTAAATCAAGCTTATTTGATGCCACCATTTCGAACACATTAAATATTAGCAACATAGATATAATATGCAGTACTCCATTCATATTAGGTTATCATATACAACAACAAAGGCGATTCCGAAGGGGATACGCTTATTATTTAGAAAACCGTAGATGATTTTAGATAGAGACACATAATCCCATAGGTGTATTATTAATATCTATAACAAGACGACATCTAATCATAGATAATAATTATTAGGCATTTGCAGTAGCCAAGAGTTGGCCCTCATGAGACTTGAACATTTCCAACATTTCTTTCTCCCCATCCTTAAACTTATCTTCAGTTATTTGGGCAGCAGCTTTGGCATGGAAAGTGGTGGTGTTCTTGTAGACAGATCCGCCGATGGCCGAGGGTTCGAGTTTTGTACGGATAGTAATCGACTCAAGTCCATCCATAAACTTACCGTAGTCATTTATGGTATGAGTGTAAGTGAAATTGTTCTTGTCTATTTCATCAGTGTGGAGCTGCATGCCTTTGAACACGCTGTATGCATATTAGACGAATACTAAACATGGTGAAACCTTCATTGTTAATACACTCTGTGTAAATAGGAAAGGATTATTTGTACTTTGAGATTCATTGGGTTTTCATATTTTTATTTCTCGTATACCTTAGTTTATTTGTTATGTTTAATTTGACTTTCACCTTAATTTTTTGAAATTATAACCAGTCAAATAACTGCGTTCAACCATTGGGATTCCTAATTAATGAGTCTCACATGAAATGATTTCTTTGTTATTTGCTGCCTTGAGCGGTGAACCAAAATTTCTTCGTGAATTTAATTAACAAAAAATTATTTGTTAATTAAAAAGAAAAAAGACGTGTCATGGTGAAAATAACTATGCAGATTGCAAATAGTAAAAAAATTTGACCCCAAGCAACAATTATAAAAATTTATTTTGCGACTAATTATATAAAGAGAATATGTAAAGCATAGGGATGAAAACCGAAAAAACCTTGATGAAAAGCGTGGGGACTCTTAACCTCAGTGACCTCGGCGTTGAACAATTTTTATGGTGGGATTGGGGAAGTGACCACAATTTCATAAGTGGTGACACCCATTGTGTTTGCCTTTGTAGTGTTAAAGAGAAAACAAAAGTGGATGTTTTTTTTGCTGTGAGGATTGGGAGAACTAGAGCTGGTATTTATAGGGTGAGGATACAAGTTACCAAATGCCAATTCACGCCTCTAATTGAGACATATGGTTGTGATAAAATATTATGTTTCATACTTTTACTGAATGAAGACAAACGACCATGTATAACAACTTCATTTTTTTATAAAAAATTAAATTACAGAAAACGAGCATATCCACTGCGCTTGCCTTTGGAATTTTGAAATGTTATCACAACTCCGGAAGTTGTATTTATTGTGAGGTTGGAGGCTACAAAATGCCAAGTCTATTCTCGGATTCAATCATACATAGAAGGGAAATTCAATATTCACACTTAAAAAAACATAAAAAATATTTTTTCTTGTGTTAGCCCCCATTTATTTTTGTAGCCAAATTTATTTGTCAAAAATTGACCTTTTACCTTTGACGTGCAATTTTTCAAAGATTTACATAGTATTACTCATAAACAACAATCCAATGTTTCAAAATCAGCAATGCCCCTTTTTAATTCATAATAGCGTAATTTGGAGTTGGTATCCGAGTATAACAGCGCCAAATCCCAAAAAGGTGAAAATTATATTTTAGACTTATTTCTCTCATTTTGCTTGAATCCACAACTTAGAGAATATTAAAAATTCAATGAAATCATGAACCATTTTTTATATTTGGAAATTCATGTTCTCAAACGTTAAGTAAATTTATTTTTAAACAAATCATATGTTTTTCTAATTTTCCATAAAATCTTTTGAGAACTATAAACATTTAAAAATCATTGTTGTGGAAAACTATTAAAATTACAAATTTTAGTATGGTCCAAATTTTGAAATATATTTCCTTCCAAAATTTCTTTCCTGTTTGAGGAAAAAAAATGGAGTATAATACAATCATATTTTTGTTCCTGGCATATACGTGCACTATACCTTTGATATATTCTAAATAGGCTAAATGGTTTTGGGTGCCCTTTGTTCCTATTTATCACTGGTTGGGTGCCTAAATTCTTACTTTTAATGGTATGGTTACATTTCTAATAGAGTTTTTTACAAATTTACATTGATTATTGATCTTTTTACCCCCGCCCCCCCCCCCCCCCCCTGTAATGCCCCGACCCGGATTTAAAGGTCAATTAAGAATTAACCCGATCCAAATCATACGTTAATAGTGAAGTGCAATGAAACATCCTAATTAATGTTTCCAATCCATTCTTATTAGTATTTAACGTTAAACTTATTAGCACACAAGTCCGAATTACAATCACTAAGTGATATGACCCAAGGGAAGTGCTCCCAAGGCCAAGTAAACAGAGCTACTAATCGTAAATGCAGATAGTTACTTACTTGTATAGCGCTCTCAATGTACGGAATATCATACAACCTGCCACAACAAAAGAAGGGATGTGAGCCGAATGCTCAGTGGGAACATATACAAATGCAGTATAGAAACGAGCGGCAGAAAGAAGTACTCATACGCTACACTACATGCATGTGAAAATATGTATATTTCTACATATATACCTTTGAAAAATACATATGCCAGTGTATTTAACTGTTTATTTCAAAAACATATTTTAATACCATTTAACTTCCCTGACATTACAAAACAGTCATTTGCATTATCATGCTTAGGACTTATACGTGTTTTCCATTAACTCAAACAGTTTAAATAAACGGCATTTGTTTGGAAAACATTCTTCTTACTTTCAAGGAGATTTACTCCCTAATATTCATTAACTCACGCCAAAGTTACTTAACCATTTCAGGACTTCCATTCAACACAGACACATGCCGTGTTTAGAAAAATACTCTTTTCCATTGTAAACCTCATGTAAGACACGCTTATGTTTACTTTAATTCAACTGTTCTTAGATAGCTTAATTTCATTAAGTCACCTTATTAAACCATTCCATGTTGACACATGAATTTTAAGCATTTAATGCGTTATTCTAGCATTAGTAAATCAATGAATTAGTGCCATTCATTTATGCCTCTTTCATGAATATTCGATTCATTACTTAGCATTATTTCTCTTTGGGATCTGCCAACAAACATTCACGGACTTCGTGGCCTCACACCACCGGTCTCCGCCGCCATATACTACTGCAGTTGGTTTGGGGTCTTTCACCACTAGGGACGTCATGCCCTCCTTAATTATTTTCTCTCGCCATCATCCGACTATCATTATCTTGTCAATGTTTTCAACATTTTCACAGTTGTGCTTCAATTTTCATTCCTTTGGGACGAAGCCAAATTCTTGGACTTAACCGTCCATTTTCCCATTATACTTGAAAAATCATTACTTTTCTTTAAGTCCTTTGTTCACACACGTGTTAATATTACACAAAAATGATTCACATTTTAGGACTTAATTCAATTTCATCGTGCTTGGATAAAAACATGCACTTACATTTTTATTTCATAAAAATGTCCCTAGAGAATGGATGCGAGAAAAAACTTTCATTTCCATTCTCCCTTTTTTTTATTATTTATTTTTTTCATATTGTATTGAGTCTTATCGATTTACCCTTCTTTTCATCAAAACTCGCAACCTTATTCTTTTTCAAGTGTTATTCACTAAACACCCTTTTTGAGTTCCGTTCTCGACACGTAGGCATTTTCGTCATTAAAACACTTGTTTCACTTCTCACTTTATCAAATTTTACACATTTTGCATTTTAGCCTCTAAAATATATAAAATCATGCCTTTCACATATTAAAGTCACCGTACTTGATTTTGTGAGTTTAACACTAAAACTCCATTTTAACCAACATTTACACATTTGACACTTTATAATTTCAAACTTGGTGTCACACACTTTCATCATGATTAGTTGCATAAAAACCCATACTTAATCATTTCTTCCATACTTAGTCTACTATATTCTCATTATTTATATTTTTACCCAATGTTCTCAAAAAGACTACAGTTTTGTATATTTACGCTTTTAACCCCAAAACTTAGTTTAAAAAAACTAAATAGTACACTTTATAAATGAAAGTTTATTTGTGCACTTTATAATAATTTATCAACATAAACTCACTATACCAATCTAACAAAAAGGGTACACAAGCTTCAAATGTTCCTTTATCAAAGAAATCATTTATTCACCTTAAAACTTGAAATTTAAATATTTTACTCCATAAAATGTTGTGATTTGGGGCTGAAATTTATCTATTTTAAAAACCCATTAAACCCCTTGTTGTAAGTACCCATTTTCATAGAAAATAGTAATCATGATACTAATAAGTCTATTAGTACATTCAAACCTCATTATTATTTCATAAAAATACTCATCCTTACACAAAATACCAATAGTGTAACTAATAAACCCATGAATTGGTTTTAACCATTTTCTCACACAATTTACACCCAAATGGTGGAAAATACTATTCTGAAATTTTGTCAAATTCAAAACACATTTAAATCACTTCTTTGAAAACCCACTTGTCCAAGAAATCCTAGAAACCCACCCAATGAACTCCATGGATGCAAATCAAGACAAATCCTTCATATATTAAAACTAATATATGTAAATATCAATATGACATTATGATAAATAATAAACCTACACCAAGGTTAAAGAATCCCACCTCAAAATGTCCTTAAATAATGGTAGAGAAGGTGGGTGACTCCCCCACCTCCAAAGGTGGCCCTAAAGGGAGTCACAATAGTCCCCTCTTCAAGATCCCAATTAATCTTAAAGCTCTATGAATTAATCTTTCTTCTCCTATGATAAAATCCTTTTAAAATCACCTAACAAGACTTCCTTTGAGCTCCAAAAACTTATCTCAAAATCTCCTATGAACTGTCCCAACTTTGAGAGGTGTTTTAATGGAGTTTGGGGACCTCCAATGTGGTGTTTTGATGGTGGAATAGTGGTGGCAAAGGAGGACAACGAATTTGGAAGGAAGAACAACTCTTGCAAGAGCTAGAAGATGGAGATATAATCTGAAAATGTTTGAGAGTTTTGGCTCCAAGTATTTACCTCCCATTTATCTTACAATGGAAGCTTTCCACCCTTGACCAACAAACCCAAGGTTTTGAATGCCCCAATGGGTGTAATTTGGTTTCCCAAGATCTTTATAATATGTCTTGAAAGTGACTACACATACACCAAACATGTAATCCCCAAGATTCATTTCAAAAATGCCCCAAAACACCCACAAAAGTTGATTTGCGTCACTTTTGGTACAAGCCCAAAAAAACAATTGTTTTTTTTTTGAAAGTTTTAACTGAAGAATCATATTCCTTGCATTTTTTTGGCTAAAAAATCATATTTACAATAGTCGTTTGGTCTCCCGGATTGTCCTACACAAAGCGCGCAAGAATCGGGACCTCCGTACAAAAGTATTTTTTTTTCCGATTTTTCTCTTCATAATAATATTCCTTATATTTTTGTGAGTCAAAAAACACATTCACAATATTTTGTTGACCTCCCGAGACGTCCTAAATAATTTGCACAAGACTGGACTTTCGCTGTGTCGCGCGTCATAAGACAATTAGTACACATGGTTGCGTAACATTCGTTGCTTGTCCGAATCGCACGAAACTTAACCAACGTGCTTAAAATAATTATATAAACTCAAAATAAAACTCGTGTGATCCATGAAACATAAAACTATCTCGTTTAACCCATATTGCGATATTTTACTTTTCATACCATTTAAATGTGGCGTCGTATTAACCTTGTCCGTGTCGCATCCGTTCCTTGATATTTTTTCCTCAAACTTAATGGACATACTAGCCAATACTATTAGAGATTAAATATGCATTAATGCGATACATGAATTGTTGGATTTGTTTTTGGTTAAACCATTTACGTAATATGCCACCTTACGTATTACTTGACGTGTTACACTTCGATTATTTATTCCTCCAATTTTTTTTTGGAGAAAAAACTTCAAATAACGTTAAATACCTATTTTCTAGGGAGGGGTATTACATTCTTCCCTCCTTAGGAAATTTCGTCTCCGAAATTTGTTATCATCATGCTCATACATCATTCATCCAACAAATTAATTCCAATACTAGTTGTCTTTAACACTATAGTCTAACCAAAAGATTTCATACCATTAATCAGTTACAACTACGGTGGATCCTAAGATATTATTGTTAACTCCCAAGTATGCCTAACATGTCCATATAGACAATTCCTCAAAGTAACTAATAGTGAGCAAGTATCATCCTAACACCTAATGAACTCATTATCATGTATTATACAGAACATCGAGATTTACAAGCCTACGTTTCATCAAACGATTGAGTCTTGCCTAGCTTAGGTAGATACATCCTCAACATTAATAACTATTCACATTAAAAATTTCAAGACAGTAATTTAATCCCAATGGTCGATCCGACCGGTATCTCCTACGAGACTAAGCATTAGCCTAGAGTAACCCTAGCAATGACAACCCAAATACACACTAGAAACTACATTCTCAATTCGTAATTTCCATACAGGGTGCAACCCAAGCATTTAATGTTCCATCAAGTTCTAATATTTATATCTTAGAGTCGTGAACTCAAATCCATGATATACGTTATAATCAACTATACTGGTTAATTGACGACTGTACTAACCTAAAGATATTAAGTACCCATGCAAACTACATGTAACAAATCGCGACACCATGTGTACACTCCAACCAATTTAAAATAAAGGTGCTTCCGAAGAAGAGCGTACTCATGTACCGTGACACAACAGCCTCTAACCAGCTTATTCCGCACCACTACTGAGCTACGCAACGCTACACCTGACTACCAACCCATAATTGAAACAACTTTCCATTACTGAGATCAAAGAAGGCACAATAATATGCAATGGATCAGCCGGCTACCACGCCAGGATGAAACAATTGAATTCGGAGAACGAACCATGCTACGTGAAGTACGAACCACGTACACTTAATGTTTAAAATTTTCACTGACCCATACGTACGGTAAAGTATTAGCTTAGCGATGTGCCCTAGCTTGAATCATTAATCACGGCTACCCATTTTTAAAGACAACGACTTGGGGATCGATTCACTTGGGAAGCTAAAACGCTAGGCTTCCCTCCTTAAGACTGAGGTTACTCGTTATCCTTCATACCAAAGCGAAGTTACATTTCTCATTGCTTAACATTAGTTATTGACCTAATATACTCAAGTCTCCACAATTTCAACATGCGGGTGCTAACTTTCAAACCTCGAGATCTTTCTCATTTAGTGAAACATAATAATTACATAAATTCATCCTTAGGGATCATCGCTATAATTCTTGGCAGCGTCTTATATAATCCCAAATCATAACTATCGGACTAGTTACAACGTCAACTCGATTTTTTTTTAAGTATGACTCATGCCTAATACCCAATGATTTTCCTCACCAGTGTCATACTAATCCATACGGGTAGCACACACAAGTATTATAATTAAGCCTAACACTCGACTCCGAGTGTTATTTCTAAAACCATAGTGAACATCATTGTGTCATAAGTCTCCCGAGTGTAAAACCTAGCATGTATCAACCTATTCTTGATATTCTCCCCAAGTCATACAATAATGAAAGCTTATAAACAAAACCATGGCACTGACTCTAAGGTACCGCCACAAATAACATGACTAAATTGTATTACAATCACCGATAGCTTATGCATTCCTCAATATGATAACTTTTCCCAATGCTTCATGGAAGAGTCACCACGTCAATTGACTCCAATTAAACACACGTATCCTAGCCTGGGAGTTATCACGAAAAAAAATCCTTTCAAGTATAACACTTGAGCATGGCCGCTAAATTATTTTCTCAAAAGCCAAACACTAATCCCAATCACTACGTGTCATACCAGGCATAACTCTATATTCCTGGAGTGATAAGGGATTCCATAATATCAACGAGAGACGTCGACAGTACCGTACTACGTGGTACAACCTTAATTTCACCATTATTAGGGAAATCATATTACTTGCACTAACACTTCATTAGATTAACCTTAGTACATATATACAAGTAGCAATCATGAGTTCACCTTCTTATCCATAATGCTAACCCAAGATCAATGTCATTATATCCTATCATTTAACCTTTGTGATTATTCAGCCACGACAACTAACGTGCCTCACTACGTTGCCATCACACTCATTTTCCAGATCGCAAGTTATCATCATTATAAAACTTTTGGTAGGATACTAGGCATCAGGTACTACCTATAAAACTTTTAGGCCAATTCCTTTGATGACACAAAAGATCTTATTCCTCAATACCACCTCATTTTTCTAAGATCGTGATTTAAGATCATCATTTCTAACACTAAGTCCCAAGGACTATATGGATTTGTTCTTAAATCACTTGAAATCGTCAAGGTTATCTAAACCCAAAACATAATCAAGTTACTTAGTCATTCTGATTTCCATAGATGAAACTACAAGCATACCAGCTAAATTCAACTGAAATCATTAATTCTTGCTAATCATCGAACTTCCATGTGATGTACATCGCACAAGACTAAGGTGTTACCACATAATGGTTGAGAATTAAATAAAATTTAACTCACCAACCTCCAAAGTTAAACTCAACTAATCTTTCTAGCGACAATTTAGCTCACACTATTTGGTGCATTAACTTCTCATATTCTTTGTTACTATTAAAATCAACACACATTATATCTCTTATACAATGGAATTACGATGTTGGCGACATTAGCTTATGTTGACGCCTGTAATTACTAACATATTTATATAAAAAATGCAGAAGCGATTTATAACTATCAACCTGATCGTGTGCCACTTGACACCAACTTACTTGTCGTCCTAACCTCTATGACTTTATTAACGAGGATACAAACTGTCACCAAACTAGTATGACCGACCCAAACCAACATCGATGTTGAAAGATCCACTATCGACCTCACCACGTCACACCCGAAAGAAACATTGAACCTACAGCTCTGATACCAAGTTGTAACGCCCCGACCCGGATTTAAAGGTCAATTAAGGATTAACCAGATCCGAATCATACGTTAATAGTGAAGTGCAATGAAACATCCTAATTAATGTTTCTAATCCATTCTTATTAGTATTTAACGTTAAACTTATTAGCATGCAAGTCCGAATTACAATCACTAAGTGATATGACCCAAGGGAAGTGCTCCCAAGGCCAAGTAAACAGAGCTACTAATCGTAAATGCAGATATTTACTTACTTGTATAGCGCTCTCAAAGTACGAAATATCATACAAACTGCCGCAACAAAAGAAGGGATGTGAGCCGAATGCTCAGTGGGATCATATACAAATGCAGTATAGAAACGAGCGGCAGAAAGAAGTACTCACACGCTACACTACATGCATGCGAAAATATGTATTTTTCGACATATATACCTTTGAAAAATACATATGCCAATGTATTTAACTGTTTATTTCAAAAACATCTTTTAATACCATTTTACTTCCCTGACATTACAAAACAGTCATTTGCATTATCATGCTTAGGACTTATACGTGTTTTCCATTAACTCAAACAGTTTAAATAAACGGAATTTGTTTCGAAAACATTCTTCTTACTTTCAAGGAGATTTACTCCCTAATATTCATTAACTCACGCCAAAGTTACTTAACCATTTCAGGACTTCCATTCAAACCACACACATGCCGTGTTTAGAAAAATACTCTTTTCCATTGTAAACCTCATGTAAGACACGCTTATGTTTACTTTAATTCAACTGTTCTTAGATAGCTTAATTTCATTAAGTCGCCTTATTAAACCATTCCATGTTGACACATGAATTTTAAGCATTTAATGCGTTATTCTAGCATTAGTAAATCAATGAATTAGTTCCATTCATTTATGCCTCTTTCATGAATATTCGATTCATTACTTAGCATTATTTCTCTTTGGGATCTGCCAACAAACATTCACGGACTTCGTGGCCTCACACCACCGGTCTCCGCCGCCATATACTACTGCAGTTGGTTTGGGGTCTTTCACCACTAGGGACGTCATGCCCTCCTTAATTATTTTCTCTCGCCATCATCCGACTATCATTATCTTGTCAATGTTTTCAACATTTTCACAGCTGTGCTTCAATTTTCATTCCTTTGGGACGAAGCCAAAGACTTGGACTTAACCGTCCATTTTCCCATTATACTTGAAAAATCATTACTTCTCTTTAAGTCCTTTGTTCACACACGTGTTAATATTATACAAAAATGATTCACATTTTAGTACTTAATTCAATTTCATCGTGCTTGGATAAAAACATTCACTTATATTTTTATTTCATAAAAATGTCCCGCTTTAAGTAAGTTATCGATTTACCCTTCTTTTCATCAAAACTCGCAACCTTATTCTTTTTCAAGTGTTATTCACTAAAACACCCTTTTTGAGTTCCGTTCTCGACACGTAGGCATTTTCGTCATTAAAACACTTGTTTAACTTCTCACTTTATCAAATTTTACACATTTTGCATTTTAGCCTCTAAAATATATAAAATCATGCCTTTCACATATTAAAGTCACCGTACTTGATTTTGTGAGTTTAACACTAAAACTCCATTTTAACCAACATTTACACATTTGACACTTTATAATTTCAAACTTGGTGTCACACACTTTCATCATGATTAATTGCATAAAAACCCATACTTAATCATTTCTTCCATACTTAGTCTACTATATTCTCATTATTTATATTTTTACCCAAAGTTCTCAAAAAGACTACAGTTTTGCATATTTACGCTTTTTACCCCAAAACTTAGTTTAAAAAAACTAAATAGTACACTTTATAAATGAAAGTTTATTTGTGCACTTTATAATAATTTATCAACATAAACTCACTATACCAATCTAACAAAAAGGGTACACAAGCTTCAAATGTTCCTTTATCAAAGAAATCATTTATTCACCTTAAAACTTGAAATTTAAACATTTTACTCCATAAAATGTTGTGATTTGGGGCTGAAATTTATCTATTTTAAAAACCCATTAAACCCCTTGTTGTAAGTACCCATTTTCATAGAAAATAGTAATCATGATACTAATAAGTCTATTAGTACATTCAAACCTCATTATTATTTCATAAAAATACTCATCCTTACACAAAATACCAATAGTGTAACTAATAAACCCATGAATTGGTTTTAACCATTTTCTCACACAATTTACACCCAAATGGTGGAAAATACTATTCTGAAATTTTGTCAAATTCAAAACCCATTTAAATCACTTCTTTGAAAACCCACTTGTCCAAGAAATCATTGAAACCCACCCAATGAACTCCATGGATGCAAATCAACACAAATCCTTCATATATTAAAACTAATATATGTAAATATCAATATGACATTATGCTAAATAATAAACCTACACCAAGGTTAAAGAATCCCACCTCAAAATGTCCTTAAATAATGGTAGAGAAGGTGGGTGACTCCCCCACCTCCAAAGGTGTCCCTAAAGGGAGTCACAATAGTCCCCTCTTCAAGATCCCAATTAATCTTAAAGCTCTATGAACTAATCTTTCTTCTACTACGATAAAATCCTTTTAAAATCACCTAACAAGACTTCCTTTGAGCTCCAAAAACTTATCTCAAAATCTCCTATGAGCTGTCCCAACTTTGAGAGGTGTTTTAATGGAGTTTGGGGACCTCCAATGTGGTGTTTTGATGGTGGAATAGTGGTGGCAAAGGAGGACCACGAATTTGGAAGGAAGAACAACTCTTGCAAGAGCTAGAAGATGGAGATATAATCTGAAAATGTTTGAGAGTTTTGGCTCCAAGTATTTACCTCCCATTTATCTTACAATGGAAGCTTTCCACCCTTGACCAACAAACCCAAGGTTTTGAATGCCCCAATGGGTGTAATTTGGTTTCCCAAGATCTGTATAATATGTCTTGAAAGTGACTACACATACACCAAACATGTGATCCCCAAGATTCATTTCAAAAATGCCCCAAAACACCCACAAAAGTTGATTTGCGTCACTTTTGGTACAAGCCCAAAAAAACAATTCTTTTTTTTTTTAAATTTTTAACTGAAGAATCATATTCCTTGCATTTTTTTGGCTAAAAAATCATATTTACAATAGTCGTTTGGTCTCCCGGATTGTCCTACACAAGGAGCGCAAGAATCGGGACCTCCGTACAAAAGTTTTTTTTTTTCGATTTTTCTCTTCATAATAATATTCCTTATATTTTTGTGAGTCAAAAAACATATTCACAATATTTTGTTGACCTCCCGAGACGTCCTAAACAATTTGCACAAGACTGGACATTCGATGTGTCGCGCGTCATAAGACAATTAGTACACATGGTTACGTAACATTCGTTGCTTGCCCGAATCGCACGAAACTTAACCAAAGTGCTTAAAATAATTATATAAACTCAAAATAAAACTCGTGTGATCCATGAAACATAAAACTATCTCGTTTAACCCATATTGCGATATTTTGCTTTTCGTACCATTTAAATGTGGCGTCGTATTAACCTTGTCCGTGTCGCATCCGTTCCTTGATATTTTTTCCTCAAACTTAATGGACATACTAGCCAATA
Source organism: Sambucus nigra (assembly GCA_949130495.1). NCBI lineage: Eukaryota > Viridiplantae > Streptophyta > Magnoliopsida > Dipsacales > Adoxaceae > Sambucus > Sambucus nigra. The sequence goes on along the minus strand of OX422218.1, from coordinate 31,584,944 downwards.
CTATTAGAGATTAAATATGCATTAATGCAATACATGCATTGTTGGATTTGTTTTTGGTTAAACCATTTACGTAATATGCCACCTTACGTATTACTTGACGTGTTACACTTCGATTATTTATTCCTCCAATTTTTTTTGGAGAAAAAACTTCAAATAACGTTAAATACCTATTTTCTAGGGCGGGGTATTACATTCTTCCCTCCTTAGGAAATTTTGTCTCCGAAATTTGTTATCATCATGCTTATACATCATTCATCCAACAAATTAATTCCAATACTAGTTGCCTTTAACACTATAGTCTAACCAAAAGATTTCATACCATTAATCAGTTACAACTACGGTGGATCCTAAGATATTATTGTTAACTCCCAAGTATGCCTAACATGTCCATATAGACAATTCCTGAAAGTAACTAATAGTGAGCAAGTATCATCCTAACACCTAATGAACTCATTATCATGTATTATACAAAACATCGGGATTTACAAGCCTACGTTTCATCAAACGATTGAGTCTTGCCTAGCTTAGGTAGATACATCCTCAACATAACTATTCACATTAAAAGTTTCAAGACAGTAATTTAATCCCAATGGTCGATCCGACCGGTATCTCCTACGAGACTAAGCATTATCCTAGAGTAACCCTAGCTATGACAACCCAAATACACACTAGAAACTACATTCTCAATTCGTAATTTCCATACAGGGTGCAACCCTAGCATTTAATGTTCCATCAAGTTCTAATATTTATATCTTAGAGTCGTGAACTCAAATCCATGATATACGTTATAATCAACTATACTGGTTAATTGACGACTGTATTAACCTAAAGATATTAAGTACCCATGCAAACTACATGTAACTAATCGCGATACCATGCGTACACTCCAACCAATGTAAAATAAAGGTGCTTCCGAAGAAGAGCGTACTCATGTACCGTGACATAACAGCCTCTAACCAGCTTATTCCGCATCACTACTGAGCTACGCAACGCTACACCTGACTACCAACCCATAATTGAAACAACTTTCCATTACTGAGATCAAAGAAGGCACAATAATATGCAATGGATCAGGCGGCTACCACGCCAGGATGAAACAATTGAATTCGGAGAACGAACCATGCTACGTGAAGTACGAACCATGTACACTTAAAGTTTAAAATTTTCACTGACCCATACGTACGGTAAAGTATTAGCTTAGCGATGTGCCCTACCTTGAATCATTAATCACGGCTACCCATTTTTAAAGACAACGACTTGGGGATCGATTCACTTGGGAAGCTAAAACGCTAGGCTTCCCTTCTTAAGACTGAGGTTACTCGTTATCCTTCATACGAAAGCGAAGTTACATTTCTCATTGCTTAACATTAGTTATTGACCTAATATACTCAAGTCTCCACAATTTCAACATGCGGGTGCTAACTTTCAAACCTCGAGATCTTTCTCATTTAGTGAAACATAATAATTACATAAATTCATCCTTAGGGATCATCGCTATAATTCTTGGCAGCGTCTTATATAATCCCAAATCATAACTATCGGACTAGTTACAACGTCAACTCGATTTTTTTTTAAGTATGACTCATGCCTAATACCCAATGATTTTCCTCACTAGTGTCATACTAATCCATACGGGTAGCACACACAAGTATTATAATTAAGCCTAACACTCGACTCCGAGTGTTATTTCTAAAACCATAGTGAACATCATTGTGTCATAAGTCTCTCGAGTGTAAAACCTAGCATGTATCAACCTATTCTTGATATTCTCCCCAAGTTATACCATAATGAAAGCTTATAAACAAAACCATGGCACTGACTCTAAGGTACCGCCACAAATAACATGACTAAATTGTATTACAATCACCGATAGCTTATGCATTCCTCAATATGATAACTTTTCCCAATGCTTCATGGAAGAGTCACAACGTCAATTGACTCCAATTAAACACACGTATCCTAGCCTGGGAGTTATCACGAAAAGAAATCCTTTCAAGTATAACACTTGAGCATGGCTGCTAAATTATTTTCTCAAAGGCCAAACACTAATCCCAATCACTACGTGTCATACCAGTCATAACTCTATATTCCTGGAGTGATAAGGGATTCCATAATATCAACGAGAGACGTCGACAGTACCGTACTACGTGGTACAACCTTAATTTCACCATTATTAGGGAAATCATATTACTTGCACTAACACTTCATTAGATTAACCTTAGTACATATATACAAGTAGCAATCATGAGTTCACCTTCTTATCCATAATGCTAACCCAAGATCAAAGTCATTATATCCTATCATTTAACCTCTGTGATTATTCAGCCACGACAACTAACGTGCCTAACTACGTAGCCATCACACTCATTTTCCAGATCGCAAGTTATCATCATTATAAAACTTTTGGTAGGATACTAGGCATCAGGTACTACCTATAAAACTTTTAGGCCAATTCCTTTGATGACACAAAAGATCCTATTCCTCAATACCATCTCATTTTTCTAAGATCATGATTTAAGATCATCATTTCTAACACTAAGTTCCAAGGACTATATGGATTTGTTCTTAAATCACTTGAAATCGTCAAGGTTATCTAAACCCAAAACATAATCAAGTTACTTAGTCATTCTGATTTCCATAGATGAAACTACAAGCATACTAGCTAAATTCAACTGAAATCATTAAGTCTTGCTAATCATCGAACTTCCATGTGATGTACATCACACAAGACTAAGGTGTTACCACATAATGGTTGAGAATTAAATAAAATTTAACTCACCAACCTCCAAAGTTAAACTCAACTAATCTTTCTAGCGACAATTTAGCTCACACTATTTGGTGCATTAACTTCTCATATTCTTTGTTACTATTAAAATCAACACACATTATATCTCTTGTACAATGGAATTACGATGTTGGCGACATTAGCTTATGTTGACGCCTGTAATTACTAACATATTTATATAAAAAATGCGGAAGCGATTTATAACTATCAACCTGATCGTGTGCCACTTGGCACCAACTTACTTGTCGTCCTAACCTCTATGACTTTATTAACGAGGATACAAACTGTCACCAAACTAGTATGACCGACCCAAACCAACATCGGTGTTGAAAGATCCACTATCGACCTCACCACGTCACACCCGAAAGAAACATTGAACCTACAGCTCTGATACCAAGTTGTAACGCCCCGACCCGGATTTAAAGGTCAATTAAGGATTAACCAGATCCGAATCATACGTTAATAGTGAAGTGCAATGAAACATCCTAATTAATGTTTCTAATCCATTCTTATTAGTATTTAACGTTAAACTTATTAGCATGCAAGTCCGAATTACAATCACTAAGTGATATGACCCAAGGGAAGTGCTCCCAAGGCCAAGTAAACAGAGCTACTAATCGTAAATGCAGATATTTACTTACTTGTATAGCGCTCTCAAAGTACGGAATATCATACAAACTGCCGCAACAAAAGAAGGGATGTGAGCCGAATGCTCAGTGGGATCATATACAAATGCAGTATAGAAACGAGCGGCAGAAAGAAGTACTCACACGCTACACTACATGCATGCGAAAATATGTATTTTCGACATATATACCTTTGAAAAATACATATGCCAATGTATTTAACTGTTTATTTCAAAAACATCTTTTAATACCATTTTACTTCCCTGACATTACAAAACAGTCATTTGCATTATCATGCTTAGGACTTATACGTGTTTTCCATTAACTCAAACAGTTTAAATAAACGGAATTTGTTTGGAAAACATTCTTCTTACTTTCAAGGAGATTTACTCCCTAATATTCATTAACTCACGCCAAAGTTACTTAACCATTTCAGGACTTCCATTCAAACCACACACATGCCATGTTTAGAAAAATACTCTTTTCCATTATAAACCTCATGTAAGACACGCTTATGTTTACTTTAATTCAACTGTTCTTAGATAGCTTAATTTCATTAAGTCGCCTAATTAAACCATTCCATGTTGACACATGAATTTTAAGCATTTAATGCGTTATTCTAGCATTAGTAAATCAATGAATTAGTTCCATTCATTTATGCCTCTTTCATGAATATTCGATTCATTACTTAGCATTATTTCTCTTTGGGATCTGCCAACAAACATTCACGGACTTCGCGGCCTCACACCACCGGTCTTCGCCGCCATATACTACTGCAGTTGGTTTGGGGTCTTTCACCACTAGGGACGTCATGCCCTCCTTAATTATTTTCTATCGCCATCATCCTACTATCATTATCTTGTCAATGTTTTCAACAATTTCACAGTTGTGCTTCAATTTTCATTCCTTTGGGACGAAGCCAAAGACTTGGACTTAACCGTCCATTTTCCCATTATACTTGAAAAATCATTACTTCTCTTTAAGTCCTTTGTTCACACACGTGTTAATATTACACAAAGATGATTCACATTTTAGGACTTAATTCAATTTCATCGTGCTTGGATAAAAACATTCACATATATTTTTATTTCATAAAAATGTCCCGCTTTAAGTAAGTTATCGATTTACCCTTCTTTTCATCAAAACTCGCAACCATATTCTTTTTCAAGTCTTATTCACTAAAACACCCTTTTTGAGTTCCGTTCTCGACACGTAGGCATTTTCGTCATTAAAACACTTGTTTAACTTCTCACTTTATCAAATTTTACACATTTTGCATTTTAGCCTCTAAAATATATAAAATCATGCCTTTCACATATTAAAGTCACCGTACTTGATTTTGTGAGTTTAACACTAAAACTCCATTTTAACCAACATTTACACATTTGACACTTTATAATTTCAAACTTGGTGTCACACACTTTCATCATGATTAATTGCATAAAAACCCATACTTAATCATTTCTTCCATACTTAGTCTACTATATTCTCATTATTTATATTTTTACCCAAAGTTCTCAAAAAGACTACAGTTTTGCATATTTACGCTTTTAACCCCAAAACTTAGTTTAAAAAACTAAATAGTACACTTTATAAATGAAAGTGTATATGCGCACTTTATAATGATTTATCAACATAAACACACTATACCAATCTAACAGAAAGGGTACACAAGCTTCAAATGTTCCTTTATCAAAGAAATCATTTATTCACCTTAAAACTTGAAATTTAAACATTTTACTCCATAAAATGTTGTGATTTGGGGCTGAAATTTATCTATTTTAAAAACCCATTAAACCCCTTGTTATAAGTACCCATTTTTGTAGAAAATAGTAATCATGATACTAATAAGTCTATTAGTACATTCAAACCTCATTATTATTTCATAAAAATACTCATCCTTACACAAAATACCAATAGTGTAACTAATAAACCCATGAATTGGTTTTAACCATTTTCTCACACAATTTACACCCAAATGGTGGAAAATACTATTTTGAAATTTTGTCAAATTCGAAACCCATTTAAATCACTTCTTTGAAAACCCACTTGTCCAAGAAATCATAGAAACCCACCCAATGAACTCCATGGATGCAAATCAACACAAATCCTTCATATATTAAAACTAATATATGTAAATAGAAATATGACATTATGCTAAATAATAAACCTACACCAAGGTTAAAGAATCCCACCTCAAAATGTCCTTAAATAATGGTAGAGAAGGTGGGTGACTCCCCCACCTCCAAAGGTGGCCATAAAGGGAGTCACAATAGTCCCCTCTTCAAGATCCCAATTAATCTTAAAGCTCTATGAACTAATCTTTCTTCTACTATGATAAAATCCTTTTAAAATCACCTAACAAGACTTCCTTTGAGCTCCAAAAACTTATCTCAAAATCTCCTATGAGCTGTCCCAACTTTGAGAGGTGTTTTAATGGAGTTTGGGGACCTTCAATGTGGTGTTTTGATGGTGGAAAAGTGGTGGCAAAGGAGGACCACGAATTTGGAAGGAAGAACAACTCTTGCAAGAGCTAGAAGATGGAGATGTAATCTGAAAATGTTTGAGAGTTTTGGCTCCAAGTATTTACCTCCCATTTATCTTACAATGGAAGCTTTCCACCCTTGACCAACAAACCCAAGGTTTTGAATGCCCCAATGGGTGTAATTTGGTTTCCCAATATCTGTATAATATGTCTTGAAAGTGACTACACATACACCAAACATGTGATCCCCAAAATTCATTTGAAAAATGCCCCAAAACACCCACAAAAGTTGATTTGCGTCACTTTTGGTACAAGCCCAAAAAAAATTCTTTTTTTTTTTTTGAAAATTTTAACTGAAGAATCATATTCCTTGCATTTTTTTGGCTAAAAAATCATATTTACAATAGTCGTTTGGTCTCCCGGATTGCCCTATACAAGGTGCGCAAGAATCGGGACCTCCCTACAAAAGTATTTTTTTTTTCGATTTTTCTCTTCATAATAATATTCCTTATATTTTTCTGAGTCAAAAAACATATTCACAATATTTTTTTGACCTCCCGAGACGTCGTAAACAATTTTCATAAGACTGGACTTTCGCTGTGTCGCGCGTCATAAGACAATTAGTACACATGGTTGCGTAACATTCGTTGCTTGTCCGAATCGCACGAAACTTAACCAAAGTGCTTAAAATAATTATATAAACTCAAAATAAAACTCGTGTGAACCATGAAACATAAAACTATCTCGTTTAACCCATATTGCGATATTTTGCTTTTCGTACCATTTAAATGTGGCGTCGTATTAACCTTGTCCGTGTCGCATCCGTTCCTTGATATTTTTTCTCAAACGTAATGGACATACTAGCCAATACTATTAGAGATTAAATATGCATTAATGTGATACATGCATTGTTGGATTTTTTTTTTGTTTAAACCATTTACGTAATATGCCACCTTACGTATTACTTAACGTGTTACACTTTGATTATTTATTCCTCCAATTTTTTTTTGGAGAAAAAACTTCAAATAACGTTAAATACCTATTTTCTAGGGCGGGGTATTACACCCCCTCTCTTTCTCTTTGTGTATATATATATATACATATATATGCTAGAGAAATGCCCGTGCCTAAAGGCACGGTGAAAATTTTCAATGTGCTTAATCGTAAAACGACAAAAATTTCAAACATGTTTAATTACTAAACGATGAAACTTTAATTCCCCAACAAAACAAAGTGTAATATAAAAATAAACATGCCATTGTAGTTTTTTAACAACAACAAATCCAAAAAATTGCGTTGACTAAGACTTGTATTCATAGAATTTATTATAAAACCCAATATTGTGTACACGATTTAAAACATTTGACCATCATTTCTCCTATTTATAGGACTATCCACTTGTTTAAGAAACCAAAACAACTCAGCTATAGTAATAGTCCTTCCCGAACAAAATATAATCCAACAAAAGAATCATTATTAGCATCATTACCAACAAAATGATGATAAAATAATACTACCACGTCAATGAATTTTAAATCTAATAAAAAAACATTTATTATATTTTTCCATTATGTCGATGCTTGTGCTACACATTCCATGCGTTTTGCCTTGAACCTTGCCCCACCCATTTGTTTTTAGATCCACCATGATGCATTCAACTTTGCGTCAATCCTTGCAAATGTAACTCCATGACCACTTCCCCATAACAGTTACTGTAGTACAAAATTATGATTTAAATAACAGAAAAGTACAACGTTTCACGTGTCATGACTATTTACTTAACCCAAAATAAAAGGTTGAGTAGATACTTCCATTCTCTCAAGTGAACGCACAACAAAGTTGGAAAACACGGCTACTAGTCTTGTTCCCATCCTCCTAATCAGACGCTGCAATACATAGAACGTCATAGTTGAAATATTAAACGTCTTTTTATTTTCTTCAAAAGGAGACTTTGGTTATTTTTTCAATTCTTGCGTGAATGAAATTAATTCATTTTTTTTGTTTTGCTGTTATGTCTCATGAAATGAAATTAGCAACTTTTTTTTTGTTCAATACATCCAATAACGGAATAAAATCAGTTACAACACAATTGCTCATAAAACCACACCATGAAATTATAGATGCAATTGATAAATAAGAAAATGAAAATGAATTAGGGGTAGACTGTAACAATCCTCGCTTTTGGGAGCCCGTTTCATATTTATTTACTATGTTGAGTAGTTGCATATATAAATGCTGCATGTGGGTAAGTATTAATTTGATGAAATAAGTTAATATTACAAATAAGTTGCATGATACCATGTGTGTAAGTAGTTGTTACCATGTGGTGTTCTATTTTGTCATGAAAATTAATATGGCAATTTGAATTAAAATGGAACCAGAACTTAATTTGGCTTATAAAATCTCCAAATGATAATTTGGAGGGTGTAGTTAGTTCCGGGAGGTGCGAGACAGTCGAAATGTGTGCCATATTGTATTTTGAGATTTTGGGCACTTTTGACTGGTTTTGGCATATTGCGTATTAGAACTTAACTATTGCGGTATTTTTACTTAAAGGTGAGAGACCTTTTAACCTAAGCCACGTTTAGTCTTTCCCCCAAACCTTTCTTTCCTCTTATTTGCCCTAAGTGTTCTAGCCCTAAAAGTGAGAGAGAGAGTGGGAGAAATTGGAAGAAAAGAGAGAGATCTTGAAGATTGGTGGTTTGGTCTTGCATTCTTCTTCAACCAAGCTTGATATTGAAGCCCCAAGGCATGTTTTCTACTTGCTATTGTATAGTTTAAGATGAATAATTAGTATGGGTAGATATGTATAGTTTTGATGTTGTATAATTGTGGTTTTTGGTTGAATTTATGGGTATCAACATCTTTGGTAGAGATAGATTGTTGATTGAGGTAGAAAAATGTTGTTGGGAACATTTATGATCGTTTGGTATCATTAAATGTAGTTGGATGATTTTGGTTTGTTATTGATTTTGGGTTTAGAAGATATTAGGAAAAAGGGGTCTAGGTCTGCAATGGCCGGTCGACCGCGTATCTCAGACCGGTCGATCGGGCCTTCGGAGGAAGGCACACTGCTTTCTTTCAAAGGCATAAAAATAGGGCGCGGTCGACCGCGGTTCTACCACAGGTCGACCGGTCTATCCGAAATGAACTTTCTGCTTTCTTTCAAAAGCTAAACTTTGAGACGCGGTCGACCGCGATCTTGGGATCGGTCGACCGGTCCCCTGTTTTCTCAACCCATTTCCCTACCTTTTGTTTTTAGTCCTTTCTTTCCCCTAGGAACTTAGAACCCTTCTTGAATGAAGTAAACCTTGGATTTTAGAGTCCTAGTTGAGTTGGTTGTCACCCTAGTGTTGAATGGGTTCACTTGGGGTTAAGTTAGGGGGAAGGGTTGTCCTAAGTGATGTTAAGGCATCACTTTTCTTTGTGCATCCTAAAACATATGGATGGGAATTGTAGGCCCATACTTGGAGACTTTAGGGGTTTAAATTGAGATATATGAGACCTTATGATTGGGAAGTGAATATAATCCCTTGGAGATTTATTTGAGGCATAACCTAGGATGAGAAATGAACATCCTATGATAATGGTTTCAAACAAATGAAACATGTAAATGTAAATGAAAATGAAAAGTATGATTTTTATAGTAAATGTTAATTTACTTAAACACACCTCTCTAAATGCTATCATAAGGGAAGCTGGCGCATGAGGTGATGTTCGTTGACTAGTGAATGCACGGAGACTAGAGTCCTCGGCCATATGCGGGTTTATTATATGTATTTTTCTGCGCTAGTTAAGTAATTCCGGGTGTGGTTATGACTCGCTCGCAGGCATATGGCCACTTCCCAACGTGCGTTAGGTACCCTGGATGCCTTGTTTGATGGGCCCCTGGAAGATGATAGTCATTTAGGGGCGCGCCTAGTGGGGAAACTCGGAGGGGCGGTCTTAGAATCGTTATATGCATAAGAATATAGCTTTTCTAAATCTCAAGTGGGACTTGAGGGTTGTATAATTCAACTATATGATATTATGGCAATTACATTCTTGCTAAGGAATGGGAATTGGAATGAAATGAGAAAATAATGTTAGTATATTCCTGTTAAGGAACTGAAACTGGATTCAAGTGGAATTTGGGAAATACAAGCTTTTAATTTAGTTTTTAATTTAATTTTGCATAATTTCATCTTCTTGCATAGTCTCTTTTAATCATGTCATTTTCACTTGTGTTCTTATGATTCATGCTTAGGTTGTTAGAGTGTTGATTTCTATACCCATTTTTTGCTATTCATATCTAGTATGCTTTTTGTTCATCTGGGAACTATATATAAACCGGGTCCTGACCCGTTCTTTTTCTCTATGTTGTGCTTGTTATTGTATCCGCTCAGGTGCTCCTCCGCAAGGACGCCCGTGTTGATATTCCTACTTTTTTGCTTTTATGGTGCTGTATGAAATTTCGGATATTACAGGATGTTTTGTTCGACGCCGTCATTCTTTTGATATCTAGTCATGATCGGGTCTGTCACTCGGGCGAGTGGCCCAATCTTGTAATTGTATTATGAATGTAAAGCATAACATATAACTGTTGTGATTACTTTTGTGTAGCTGTGAACCGACAGCATATTCGGTTCTTCTCTTTGTATATAGTGGTTTTAGATGTACATTAATTATGTTTCTTTGAATTCCACTATTGTTCTAAAATGGGTTGTTTAAAGTGTTTTCTTAACTTAACTATTAATTGCATAAATTATTTTGGCAACCCGTTTTTTGAATTATTGGGTGGTTTTCTCGATTACTCTTACTATATTTGTGGTGCTGAGAATGATTTCCGTCCATGATTACCGTATATGTCGGAGTATCGGGCTAGCCACCCCTTATTTCGGAGTGCGGGTTGTCACAGATGGTATCAGAGCACTGGGTTCTAGAGTACTAGGATCTATGTGGACTTGTCACGATCTACCGTAGTGTTCTTTGATATAGAGCCTAATGATAAGACTGCTTTGCTGCTATAATTACGATCTTCTGTGAAATAGATTGTTATGAATTGTATTCTAACACTTTTGTCCCTTCATCGCAGATGCCGCCTAAGAGAGGTCGCCCTGCGAGACGCAATAGAGTTGTAGAAGAGGATGTTGGTCCTCCACTGCCCCAAGGAACTTTTAATGCTGTGGACGTAGCCAATATCGTGGCTCATGTAGTTAATGCTTCCACGATCGCAGTAACTCAACAGATGCCAACAGCTCAACAACAGGCACAGGATGCTCAAGCACCTACGGGACCTTCTCCGTGGGAAAGAGTAAGGGAGTCCTTCTTAAAGGGCCATCCCCCAGAGTTTGACGGAGGTTCCGATGTTGTTCGAGCAAATCAATGGAAGAAGGATATGCAACGCCATTTATGAATGGTGGACTGTAGTGAGGAGAAGAAGCAAGTCCTTGCTACTTTCAAGTTGGTTGGGGCATCATTACATTGGTGGGAGTCAATAACTATTCCAGAACAGAGGGATATGATGTCCATTACTGATTTCTGGGTCTTGTACGACCGAAAATATTTTCCTCCCGCGATTCAGAGGGAGATGAGGAGGAAACTTCAAGATCTAGTTCAGGGAGAACGATCGGTTGCCGAATACGAGGAGGAGTTTACCCGCCTAGCTAGTTTTGTGCCGGAAGAGGTAACCCCGGAGGAAAGGAAAGTCTCAAAATTCATGGGAGGCCTAAACTGGAGAATCCGGCAGCATTTGCTGGGTAATCCGGCTTTACAAACTTTTGGTGAAGTGATGAATGCTGCATTACTTCATTGTCAGGAGCATTGGTTGTTTATTCAGAATAGCAAGAAAGCTTCAGGAGTTGGGCAAGTAGGGAAGCCCGGGGTGAGTGGGAATGGATGAGGAGCCTTTCCCTCGTCCCAACCAGCGGGTAATAAGCAACGAGAAAGGGATCCCCAGCAAGGGGATGGATCGAAAAGGCAACGCTCTGGAGGGTTTAATGTTAGTGGAAATGCTAACAGGCAAGGTCAGGGTGTCGTGCCACAGCAAGCGGGTCGAGGTGGCCAGGGAGGTAGGGGCCAACGGGGCCAAGGTTTTGGGCAGTTCAGAAATAACAGAGGTCGAGGTCAGGAGAATATGGTGGGGAAATGTTTCCAATGTGGAGAAGCTGGTCACTTTAAGAGAGATTGTCCTCAGGTGATTGGGGGACAACCTCCACGAGTTCCTCAGCAGCCTTATGTGAAGTTCCCTCCACAAGCACCGAATCCAGTTGCCCCTTTGCAGCAGGGTCAACTACAGTATGGGAGAGTCTACCACATTCAGGATGCTATGCTTCCTCCTATTCAGCCAACGCCGCCAGCTATAGAGGGTAAGTTCCTTATTCAGGGACATATGGGTCGCGTTCTGTTTGATACGGGTGCGATGCATTCTTTTATTTCCAGAAGTTTTGCTCAGTCCACAGAGTTGATAAAATCTGCGAAAAGTACCTTTTCCAGTGTGGAGTCCTCTATGGGTGACGGTTCCCTTATTTTCTTTTTTTGTAAACATATAGGGATCACTCTTGGTAATTTGTGTTTTGCGGCCGACTTACTAGTCCTAGACATGGTCGGGTACGATGTTATTTTGGGCATGGATTGGCTTGTTAAGTATCATGCTATAGTAAATTGCTACGGGAAGAGTATAGTCTTCGCCGTTCCGGGACAAGATATGTTCCTGGTGGTTATGCCTCGTTTAGAGGGAGATTCTGGTACTTATTTATATTGTATTGCAGATGAGAATTCTCGGGATGTAGTTGTTCCCTTAGATTCTATTCCTGTTGTTCGAGACTTTGAGGACGTTTTCCGAGAGATACCGAGTTTGCCTCCTAGTAGAGAGATTGAGTTTGTTATTGACTTAGCGCCGGGAACTCGACCGATTGCGCGAACTCCTTATCGTATGGCTCCTGTGGAAATGAGGGAGATAAGAGATCAGATTCAACAGTTGTTGGAACAGGGGTTTATCAGGCGTAGCACATCGCCGTGGGGTGCTCCTGTGTTATTCGTGAAGAAAAGAGACGGTTCTCTCCGGTTGTGTGTTGACTATACAAAGTTGAACAAGGTCACCATCCAGAACAAATACCCTTTGCCTCGCATAGATGACTTGTTTGATCAGCTCAGGGGAGCGACCTACTTCTCTAAGATAGATTTGAGAACGGGGTATCACCAGTTGAGGATACGGGAGCAAGATGTATCCAAAACTGCTTTTCGAACGAGGTACGGGTCTTATGAGTTTTTGGTTATGCCTTTTGGGCTAACCAATGCCCCTGCAGTATTCATGGACCTTATGAATAGAGTATTTCGGGACTTCCTGGATCAATTTGTCACTGTGTTTATTGATGACATCCTTGTGTATTCTCAAACAAAAGATGACCATGCTACTCATTTGGGGTTGGTCCTGCAAAGGTTGAGGGATCACGAATTGTACGCTAAGTTTGAGAAGTGTGGTTTTTGGTTGTGGGAAGTGCAATTTTTGGGTCACATTGTTTCTTCGCAAGGTATATCGGTGGACCCAAGTAAAGTGGTTGCGGTGAGGGAGTGGGGTCAGCCCACGACGCCTACCGAGATACGCAGTTTTCTGGGTTTGGCGGGCTATTAGCGCTGATTTATTAAGGGATTTTCTAAGATTGCTAGTCCTTTGATAAATTTGACCCGGAAAGGGGTTAGATTTGTGTGGGATGACGCCTGTCAAGCTGCGTTCGATGAGCTTAAGGATAGATTGACTTCGGCTCCAGTCCTCGCTTTACCCAAGCCAGGGTTGGAATATTTAGTCTTCACCGATGCATCTCTACAGGGTTTGGGAGGTGTGCTTCAGGAGGAGCGACAAGCTATTGCATATGCTTCTAGAAAACTCAAGCCTCATGAAAGAAATTATACGGTGCATGACTTGGAATTAGCCGCCGTTGTCTTTGCCTTAAAGATTTGGAGGCACTATCTTCTCGGGGAGAAGTTTAGTCTTTTCACGGACCATAAGTCGTTGCAATATTTATTTTCTCAGAAAGATTTGAATATGCGGCAGTGGAGATGGTTGGAGTTCGTGAAAGATTACCAATTTGATATTCATTATCATCCGGGCAAGGCGAACGTGGTGGCGGATGCCCTGAGTAGGAAGCCCGGGGGAGAGCTAGCTGAGGTGTGGAAAGCTAAATGGAAGGAACTCAGTCATGAGGATGCGGTTGCTAGGGCGTTTATGTCCGTAATGACCGTTACTCCGACGATTGTGGCTAGGGTTGTGGAAGCCCAAGGCAGAGATAAAGAATGTCAAGGCCACATTCGCCAATTATTGACTGGGGGAGCGGAGTCCTACTCGGTAAGTTCTGAGGGTGGATTATGCTTTCATGGAAGGCTTATTGTTCCGGAGGATGGATATTTGCGACGGGCTGTGATGGCGGAATCTCACGGCTCTATATTTTCGGTACATCTGGGGAATGATAAAATGTATCAAGATATGCGCCGTCAATATTGGTGGTCGGGTATGAAACGAGATATTTCGAAGTTTGTATCTCGATGCACTACTTGTCAGTTAGTTAAAGTTGATGACCAGCTACCGGCAGGCCTGTTACAACCGTTGGAAATTCCTGTTTGGAAATGGGAGAGCATTTCAATGGATTTTATAACCGATTTGCCAACGTCACAAAAGGGTCACGATTCTATATGGGTTATTGTGGATCACTTGACCAAGTTGGAGCATTTCCTCCCCGTCCGTACTGATTATAATACCGCTCGTTACGCTCGATTGTTCATTGAAGAGATTGTTAGATTCCATGGGGTGCCCTTGAATATTGTTTCCGACAGAGACAAGATCTTTGTTTCCCACTTTTGGCAAAGTTTCCAAGAGGCCATGGGAACCGAGTTGAAGTTAAGTACTTCCTATCATCCTCAAACAGATGGCCAGACCGAAAGGGTTAACCAAATGTTGGAGGATATGCTTCGTATGTGCATGCTTGATTTCAAGGGTAGTTGGGAACAATAACTCCCTTTGGTTGAATTTTCTTATAATAACTCATACCAGTTCACTATTGGGATGGCGCCCTATGAAGCCTTGTATGGTAGGCCTTGTAGATCCCCCACGTGTTGGTTAGAAGTGGGAGATAACAAGTTTCTCGGGCCTGAAATGATTCGGGATACTTCTTCAAAAATTGAGCTTATTCGAGATCGTATTCGGATAGCCCAAGACAGACAAAAGAGCTATGCCGATGCGAGGAGAAGGCATGTGGAGTTAGAAGTTGGAGACCAAGTGTTGGTACGGGTGTCGCCTATGAAAGGCGTTAAGCGTTTCGAAAAGAAGGGGAAGCTTGCACCACGGTTCGTTGGGCCTTTTCCGGTACTTGCTAAAGTAGGCCCTGTGGCGTATCAAATTGCCCTACCGGAACCGTTGCAACAGATTCACAATGTTTTCCACATCTCCTCTTTAAAGAAGTATAAGAGGTGTGATGGTGCCCTTTGGCACATTCCTTTCGAGGATATAGAGTTACAACTCGATATTTCTTATGAAGAGCAACCCGTGGCCATTTTGGAGCATGGGGAACGTAGATTGTGATCTCATGTGGTTCCCTTGGTTAGAGTACAATGGAGTCATCACAGTGTCGATGAATCTACTTGGGAGCGTGAGGATGATATGCGGGAAAAGTATCCGCATCTTTTTATCCAAGATACGCTTGAATTTTGGGGGCAAAATTCCCTCATAAGGGGGGGAGTATGTAACAACCCTTGCTTTTGGGATCCCATTTTATATTTATTTACTATGTTGAGTAGTTGCATATATAAATTCTGCATGTGGGTAAGTATTAATTTGATGAAATAAGTTAATATTACAAATAAGTTGCATGATACCATATGTGTAAGTAGTTGTTAGCATGTGGTGTTCTATTTTGTCATGAAAATTAATATGGCAATTTGAATTAAAATGGAACCGGAACTTAATTAGGCTTATAAAATCTCCAAATGATAATTTGGAGGGTGTAGTTATTTCCGGGAGGTGCGATACAGTCGAAATGTGTGCCATATTGTATTTTGAGATTTTGGGCACTTTTGACTGGTTTTGGCATATTGCGTATTAGAACTTAACTATTGCGGTATTTTTACTTAAAGGTGAGAGACCTTTTAACCTAAGCCACGTTTAGTCTTTCCCCCAAACCTTTCTTTCCTCTTATTTGCCCTAAGTGTTCTAGCCCTAAAAGTGAGAGAGAGAGTGGGAGAAATTGGAAGAAAAGAGAGAGATCTTGAAGATTGGTGGTTTGTTCTTGCATTCTTCTTCAACCAAGCCTGATATTGAAGCCCCAAGGCATGTTTTCTACTTGCTATTATATAGTTTAAGATGAATAATTAGTATGGGTAGATATGTATAGTTTTGATGTTGTATAATTGTGGTTTTTGGTTGAATTTATGGGTATCAACATCTTTGGTAGAGATAGATTGTTGATTGAGGTAGAAAAATGTTGTTGGGAACATTTATGATCGTTTGGTATCATTAAATGTAGTTGGATGATTTTGGTTTGTTATTGATTTTGGGTTTAGAAGATATTAGGAAAAAGGGGTCTAGGTCTGCAATGGCCGGTCGACCGCGTATCTCAGACCGGTCGACCGGGCCTTCGGAGGAAGGCACACTGCTTTCTTTCAAAGGCATAAAAATAGGGCGCGGTCGACCGCGGTTCTGCCACAGGTCGACCGGTCCATTCGAAATGAACTTTCTCCTTTCTTTCAAAAGCTAAACTTTGAGATGCGGTCGACCGCGGTCTTGGGATCGGTCGACCGGTCCCCTGTTTTCTCAACCCATTTCCCTACCTTTTGTTTTTAGTCCTTTCTTTCACCTAGGAACTTAGGACTCTTCTTGAATGAAGTAAACCTTGGATTTTAGAGTCCTAGTTGAGTTGGTTGTCACCCTAGTGTTGAATGGGTTCACTTGGGGTTAAGTTAGGGGGAAGGGTTGTCCTAAGTGATGTCAAGGCATCGCTTTTCTTTGTGCATCCTAAAACATATGGATGGGAATTGTAGGCCCATACTTGGAGACTTTAGGGGCTTAAATTGAGATATATGAGACCTTATGATTGGGAAGTGAATATAATCCCTTGGAGATTTATTTGAGGCATAACCTAGGATGAGAAATGAACATCCTATGATAACGGTTTCAAACAAATGAAACATGTAAATGTAAATGAAAATGAAAAGTATGATTTTTATAGTAAATGTTAATTTACTTAAACACGCCTCTCTAAATGCTATCATAAGGGAAGCTGGCGCATGAGGTGATGTTCCTTGACTAGTGAATGCAGGGAGACTAGAGTCCTCGGCCATATGCGGGTTTATTATATGTATTTTTCTGCGCTAGTGAAGTAATTCCGGGTGTGGTTATGACTCACTCGCAGGTATATGGCCACTTCCCGACGTGCGTTAGGTACCCTGGCTTCCTTGTTTGATGGGCCCTTGGAAGATGATAATCATTTAGGGGCACGCCCAGTGGGGAAACTCGGAGGGGCAGTCTTAGAATCGTTATATGCATAAGAATATAGCTTTTCTAAATCTCAAGTGGGACTTGAGGGTTGTATAATTCCACTAAATGATATTATGACAATTACATTCTTGCTAAGGAATGGGAATTGGAATGAAATGAGAAAATAATGTTAGTATATTCCTGTTAAGGAACTGAAACTGGATTCAAGTGGAATTTGGGAAATACAAGCTTTTAATTTAGTTTTTAATTTAATTTTTCATAATTTCATCTTCTTGCATATTCTCTTTTAATCATGTCATTTTCACTTGTGTTCTTATGATTCATGCTTAGGTTGTTAGAGTGTTGATTTCTATACCCATGTTTTGCTATTCATATCTAGCATGCTTTTTGTTCATCTGGGAACTATATATAAACCGGGTCCTGACCCGTTCTTTTTCTCTATGTTGTGCTTGTTATTGTATCCTCTCAGGTGCTCCTCTGCAAGGACGCCCGTGTTGATATTCCTACTCTTTTGTTTTTAAGGTGGTGTATGAAATGGCGGATATTACCGGATGTTTTGTTAGACGCCGACATTCTTTTGATATCTAGTCATGATCGGGTCTGTCACTCGGGCAAGTGGACCAATCTTGTAATTGTATTATGAATGTAAAGCATAACATATAACTGTTGTGATTACTTTTGTGTAGCTTTGGACCGACAGCATATTCGGTTCTTCTCTTTGTATTGAATTCCACTATTGTTCTAAAATGGGTTGTTTAAATTGTTTTCTTAACTTAACTATTAATTGCATAAATTGTTTTGGCAACCCGTTTCCTGAATTATTGGGTGGTTTTCTCGATTACTCTTACTATATTTGTGGTGCTGAGAATGATTTCCATCCATGATTACCATATATGTCGGAGTATCGGGCTGGCCACCCCTTATTTCGGAGTGCGGGTTGTCACATAGACCTACTGGTACCGTGGGAGCGTGAAACACCGGGGGTGGAGCGTGAAAATGAATTGGGAGCCGAAAAGTAATTTTGGCATATGCATATGCATAAAATAATTTTATCTAACAAAATACCTGATTCTAAAAAGCAAATGGAAAAGGAAATAAAAGAAATAGAGTGATACCAATCATCATTTGTTGAGATACCAATCATCTTTATACATCATCATTGGTTGAGATACCAATTAGAAAGAAGGAAAAAATACAAATCATATATGAGAATTTATATACATACACGAAGAGAAGTAAAGAGTTAAACAATATTCCACCGGAAGTGGCCAAAAAGAACTCATTTGTTTGTCTCTAACTAAAGGTCAAAAATTGAAGTAACAACATAACAAAAGGTCACCATTTAATCTTCGACAAAATGGACTTTTTTATTGAAAAATAAAATCATCACATTTATAATCTACAACAATTTATTACGGTTAATATAGTCTTCAAATATTAGAATGCCACTATTAAATTATCAGCACTTGACAGTTTAGACATAACTACAAAAACAGAAACAAAACATTTAAGAGATGGATAAATACCATACTGAGAAGCACCAAAACACCACCTATACCATAAATTTAATCTAAAACAATAACCAAAATTTCTTAAAATTTCAATTCTATAAAAACCTAGGATGATAAGAAAGAAGATTACCTTTACACCAATATACTCCGAGAATTGTGGATAAATTTCAAAATTGCGACAAATTAACAAAATCCTGCGAAACAAATATTTCTACATAACAAATTGATATGTGCGAGTAAATATAAAGAAAACAAGCAGAAAATAATTACAGATAGTATAAACAGATTTTTTCAATTTACAGCTCAATTCACAATCCATCCAACAGTTGTCATGCAATAAAAAATTAAGGAAAAAAAATAAGTAAACATACATATAGGAAATGTGCCAAGCACTTAGGAGACCTACCATTAGTAGCCACATGAACATAATCATTTGTTTTATATTCTTACCTAGCAGAGCATGTCTTGAAACTAAAAAAAAATAACTTGACTATATTTATAAAATAACTAAAAAAAAAAAATTGAGTGAAAAAACTAATAAACCCCCTTTGATTTGATTGAGCGTGTTAGAAAAATATACAATGCGGGCATAGTGTAAATCTAAGTAATTTATAAATTCTTGGTTCGGAAAAATGTAACAAACAGATTGATAAGAGTCATAATAACAGTTATACCTCTTCTTAAGACATATAAAGGTATACCTATGTAAATAAACCCCCTTTGTTTTTTTACATAATCTTTTGTAATCTAAGAAATTTGTCAATCGCTTAAATTTGTAATAACAAAAGTAACATACACATTTGTCAAAAATCTTCAAATGTAACGAGTAGTACTAAGTTTTTGAACTCCGTAAAAAATGGTCAAACGTAATAGTTTTGTAAACAAAAAACAACAAAAAAAAAACATGAGATATGTGCGTGTTTGTGAGGAAGTTTGATTAGAAAAAAGGATGAGGGAGACGGGAGATTACCCGTGCGGTAACAAGTACTGCTAAGTTTTTGAACTCTGTGAAAAATCTTCAAACGTAATAGTTGTGTAAACGAAAAACAACAATAACAAAACATGAGATTTGTGCGCGTGTGTGTGGGGAACTTTGATTAAAAAAATAAATAAAAGGATGAGGGAGACGGGATATGACACACCCCAACCCAGTTACTTAAAATTAAGTTTGAAAGCCAAAGTGAGTCAAATCATAATTACCTTAATCAAACCATAAGCACGAGTATCATTTTTCAATTATTAACATGAAGCAACAAAACTAGAACCTTTCACAATTTTAAAGTAATTATGCTTATTCAAACTTGCTTAAAACATAAGTAGGCTTAAATTACCCTTTTTTCATTTGACCAAAAGGATAGTTTTATGCATCCTTTGATAACCCAACTCGACCTCCTAGATTTGGTAGTGACATCACGTTACCTAAAACACATAACCATAGTAACCGTGAGCAAAATTGCCAAATGAATGCATCACTACTAAACTATTCCATATAATTAAATGAAATAAATCATATTCATGTGGCAATTTATGTATACTTATCCGACCCATTCATAATTATGTATTACTTATCCGATTTATTCATAAAGAATTACCAATAATATACTTATCCGGATCATTCGTAACGAATGACTAATTATATCGGGACCATTTATAAAGACTGGCCAACTTATCTGAATCATGATTCATATATCCTGTCTGCAATAGACAACTCTCCGTCATTCCTAGTCGAGGAGTAACCCATTGTCTTTAATGGACAAATCTCCCTCATTCCGGGTCGAGGAGTAACTGTGACACCCCGCCCAATTAAATATAGGGTGATCAGTCCTCTACCAATTCAAAACAAGATATTCAGTTGGTTCATTCTTAGCATCACTGTCGAAAAACTTTTTAACATATTAATCACCTAAAATAAAATTAAACTAGGTGTCAAAACATTTCCATTTTAATAAAACAAAGTAAATCCATTTTCGTTCAATTTCAAAATATAAACCATTCACCACATATAGGAATATAAGTAAATACTGAACAAGAATCAAATACTGAACTAAATAAGACTAAGTAAAAACTCCCAGTTCAAAACTCCAAACCATAAACTAAACTGAATACAATAACTCTGATGAAAGAACTAGAAGTGGGAGACATAGGCATTAAATAAGAAGTCTAGATGAAACTGAATGGAAAGATAGATGCGTCTACTACAAGGACCTACAACTTCCACAACAGCTGCAGCACGTCAAGGAATCTAAATCTCTAAATCTGATACTCTTGTGGCTGAGCACCTGATATAATACATATATATAGAAAAGAGAGAAGAGATACAAGAAACGGGTCAGAGCCCGATGTGTAAAAATGATTTAGCAAGTATTTAAAATTGGTTCTTAAAACAAGCCTTATACGCATGTTAGTTATCGAACTCTCACATAAGTCTCTCACCTCTCGTCTATTATGCACGCCTAACGTACATCTAATCTCCACCTAGTTATACCTCCCAGTCTAGCTAGTGAGAAACCATACTAATACTAACTATGCTCACTAGTAGTATTCCCATATCTCCCACACAATACGCTATTCAGATAGTTTGTCTCACATACTAAGTTTCATTATTCACCGTTTGAATGGTTAATCTTTTATTCACTAAGATTATTTTACTTATGTTTTCATTTTATCTACTAGTCTCACAAAGTATAAAATTACCCAAGTACACTCATACATATATATAGTCTCATCATTCCTATATATATATACTAATCCTGCACTCTTAGCTTAAGACCACTTGGTGCAATGTAACGATTATTTTATATATACATATATATATATATATATATATATATGTTGTCACACCATCCCTGTACATATATATATACTAATCATGTACCCCCGGCTAAGACCCATTAGTGCACATATCCAAAAAATCATTCAACCCCGGGTTATAACCCATTAATGCACCTATCAATAATAATTCAGCACCCCCGGGTTATCATCCATTAGTGCAGCTAACAATAGAATCTTGCATCCTCGGGTAAGCACCCATTAATGCACCTATCAATACTAATCCAGCACCCCCGGGGTATCACCCATTAGTGCGCGTAATAATAGTCATTCTTGTACCCTTGGGTTATCACCCATTAGTACACTTATCAATAGCGTTTCTTCACACCCGAGTTATCACTCATTAGTGCTCTTAACTATAAGGTTCTTACACCCCTGGGTTATCACACATTAGTGCTCTTAACAATAATATCACATAATAGGCATACACACATCCTATTATAATTTATAGGTATTTCTATAACCTACATATATACTCCCCATACGTATTTTAACCTCATTACTACGTATAGTATAAATAATTAGATTACTATCTCTCTCATAATCTCCACGGTACATTCTCTCTATACCGAAATAATTAAAGTATTAATTCTCACATACTTTTCCAAAAATTCTTTCCTATTTAAATTGACTATTTGGTAGTTTCTCTCACTCCAATAAACCTATAAACTCCAAACTAGACACTAAGAAAATTCCCAAAAATTCACCCTGTCGTTTGAATTAGAATGACATTTCGTTCGAGCCAGAATGACATGTCGTTCAAACCACTTCCAATGTCGTTCGAATGACTTCCACATGTCGTTCGAACTACTTCGTGTGAGATCCCCATCTCGTTTGAACCACTTCGCGCGAGATCGTGCGAGATTGCACTGTATGTCTTCTTCACCAAATTTCAGTGTTTTTCACCTTTTTTTAACCTAAAAAGCTCTAAGATTCAACACCCAACATCTCATCATCAACACCCATCAACACCTAACAAGTTATAAATCATTCCTAACCTCCTAGGATCATTAATTTGTTATGAATCATCATAATGATATAAAATCCGCAATTCAATTCATATAAACCCTAGTTTCCAAATCTTCAATTAAAGAACCCAAATCAACCCAGATTTGTTCATCAATATATAATTCAATTTCATGATTAACCCTCTACATACATGAAGGAATATTAAAAACTAATTACCCCAACCTCTATTCATCATTTAATCTCCAATTTTCCACCCAATTAACATGTAAATCAGGGATTGAATTCACCTACACTAACATGAGTATGATTATTGCTAAAGAAAGCAAGTAATAAAAACTTGCCTCAAATATGATGGTCTGATCCATTGGTGATGTTGGTATATACGCGTTCCTCTGTTCTCGATCTACGCGTTGGTGGTCACGATTATGCAAGGGGAGGATAGATTGGACTTCTCTCTTAGAATTAGCTCTCCCTCACACTTCCTATAGCCGTTCTTAACTTCCTGTAACTTGTTAACCCTAATGGACTTTCCTTAGCTGATACAAAAGCTCTTAATGTTCGTCCATTAATTAAACCCAAAAATATAATTTACCATAATGCCCTCTCAGGACGCCAGTTAGGCATAAAATTTCTCCGGGACCCAAACTAAACACCCGGGTATACTATTTTGAGTATATCGACCCTCCCGGACTCAATGGTGCACTCAAAATGACCATACGAGTTACGAAAAATAAATTCTCTTTTTATTCCATTCAATTAGTCCCGACATGACTAACACGCGTGTCAGACTTAAATTACCAAACTACCGTATTTCTCACTTCCGATAATTTATCAAATATCATAATTCCATAATACACATCACACAGTAATATTCAATAATTCTCAACAATAAGTATTAACCCTTGGCACGCTAGTTAATAATTATTTTAATCCGGATTAATAACAAATTAATTTCTCACATTTTAATTTAATTAATCCAACAACAATAATAATCACATACTTATTCCCACAGTAATAATTAATCACATAATTATTTAAATCGTAAAAAATACGGGGTGTGACATGCTTCCCCCCTTACAACGGAATTTCATCTCGAAATTCGAAAAAAGTTTACCAGGTACAGACAATGCTGTAAAAATATTGCGCATCGCATCCCGACGCTCACAAGTAAGCTACTCCATACCACCCATGTAGTACGCTTTCGAATACCCTTAATAATCAACACTTCACATGTGTTTGCTTTAAAATCCAGGTTACCCTGTCATGTAGGCTCTTGCCCAAGCCTTTCTGCTTAAGTTTCACTAGTTCAACTTTATTTTAGATATTCACTATCTAGCCTTCGACTATTTTCACCTTAGTAGATCTATCCTCTTTTTATATACATACGAATTCATCTCGTGAAGCTCATACAAGTAAATTGGTTGTGCAATATATATTTCACACACAATATATATGATAATATCGATTCTTCCCCGACATTTGTAATCATAACTGGTCCCTCACCTTTAACTATTAAGTAGAACAAGAACAAAGTTCATCATGCCATACTTCTACTGGCACTCTCCCCGAATGTGAACTTATAGGAGTTAGTTGGACAAAACTCCACTAGTGTAAGGTAGTGCTCCCGTCTTCCTCTAAGATCTCAGGGTCCACATAAAATTTTCTCTCCCGCATCTGATTGGACCGCTTGACCTACCCATCCCTTTGTGGGTATTAGGTCGTACTCAATCGCATCTTACTGCTTATAATCTCACCATCTGAGCTACATGAGAAGATCCTTGGGGATACTCTTCCATTCTCAAGTGGAAGAAGCCCCTACTGGTTTCGAATTTTTCACCATTTTTCAATCTGTCAAGTGACCCACTGCAAGACTATCCTTGCAATATTAACCTACATCGTAACCCACCACCACTGTTGTTTGTATTCTGATACATTTTATACTCTCTTGAATAAGTTTCAATTTATCTTGAAACGTAAGTCTCTGACAAAAATTCATTAATAAGCTTCGGCGTACCCAACTACATGTTATCGAATTCACATGCTAATCATAATCCACTGCCTGATTAAATCCATTAGGGCGCCCATACACCCTATGCATCACGCATCATTACACAAAAGACATAAAATTTTCTTACCTCAATTCTTGCACACTCGGTAAGCTGATGTGGTTGGGGTACACTCTACCACCCCACTAGTCAAAACTTAATCAATCCTTCAATGGTATCATTGCTCTATTCCGAATAATACTAAGGCTAAGCGACTCTATTAGCCTTAAGTTATAAAAGAATTATTAACTCTCAATTATATTCCATTATAGGTACTATAACCAACATACAACACTTATGTACTATCGACCAAACTTCTCCCCAACTCCCGACATTCGCTAGTTTCATACGTGGGATGTCTCGCAAAGAGAAATCCGAACAAGGAACCCCCCCGATATTCTACTGTCTAACCTAGTCGGTTGTCGAGGTCCGTAAGGCCTTCAGTACCTACTATGTACTTTCCCACAATCTACGTATTGTGACATAAAAGTTTACTTGTCCACTCTCATGTCCCTAAAAATGTAACATGAAGCATGGCGCCCTCACTATCCCAAGTACTTGGCGCTATAAATATATAACAAGCTATATTTCGCCTCTCGATAAGAACACAATGTATTCTAAGTCTTAACAGACAAATAAAATCCTATGCTCGAGAATCACATATAATTAGACACTATACTCGTTGAGGTCTATAATACAATGAAAGTTTCATACATATACATATTTGGGCCCAACCCTATTTCAGGTGGCGCCGCCCAAAACTAAGATCACTCCTCCAGGAGTGTCCGACACGATAGTCATATC
Source organism: Sambucus nigra (assembly GCA_949130495.1). Taxonomy (NCBI): domain Eukaryota; kingdom Viridiplantae; phylum Streptophyta; class Magnoliopsida; order Dipsacales; family Adoxaceae; genus Sambucus; species Sambucus nigra. Next base: position 31,559,426 of record OX422218.1, on the reverse strand, counting down.
ACTACATTTTTACTATCATTTAACCATACGGTAATTAATCACTACACATTACCATAATAAACTCTACTAAAGATGACTCAATGCAGTAGTAAGTTATAACAACAAAATATATTCTTAGGGACCACCCGGTTTACTCACGGGCAATCATCAAAATTCCCTACTAACAACGAGAAATACATTTGTAACAAGACTGTTAAAACTAACGTTCCCACTAAACTCGACCCGCACGCGAAGTTTAGGGTTTCCAATTTACATAAAAGTTGTGGCACACCCATGTCACTGGAATCTATCCTTTACTCACAAGGCAGAAGCAAAACCTCGTCAGTCTCGCTAAATCACAGGGTCTCATCACGTGGCTGCGATCATGACCCATGAACATCTGCAATCGTCATACATCCTAGGATTTCATCCTATATTTGTCCTCTTTCATCATGGATAATTGATTCCATCATGTGGATTTCACACCCATTATGGAAACATTGGCCTGACTCTTTAGGCCTCAATTATAGCTTTACTGAACTCTCATTTACATGCCGGGCCTCGTCGACCCTGACATACTGTATGTTATTACTAACGAGGACACTACTGGTCCAGACTGAACCCATCACTTTCAGGTTATAAATTTCCCGGGCCTAATTCTCTTAAACCAAATTCTTTCGTTGCAAGTCTCGTTCCTCCAGTCGTTATGCCTAACTGGCACGGTTTACCATTTCTAATCTCTTCGGTATCACTTCTCAATTGTGGACACCTTCAATACTTGTAGTTCTACTTCCTACATGTAACAACCCGAGGCTTTGGAGACGATGATTTATTTATTTTGGGAGAAATAAATATTATTTTATTCAGAAATTAATTAAATTGGCAATTGAGGTCAAAATGTGAAGTCATTAGAAAGTTGTTTGGATGATAATTCTGAGGGTGCCATTGTTTTCGAAAGAGTGGAGATAGTCGAAATGATAGTAATTGGGGTCTATTTAGGTTCCGAAATAATTTAGCACCGTTTGACTCGAATTAAAGTTACCGGTTCATTTAAAGTGTGTATTATCATTTAAAGATGTGTATTTTGGGAGTTGGTCTTAAAAAAAAGCCTACGGGATATTTATTTCTCCAAAGAGAGAAAGAGAAATAGAAAGAAAGAAAGAGAAAAGAAGAAAAGGAAGGAGAAAAGAGAGAGAAAGAGGATTTTCCGCCATACACACGATCTCAAGGCGGATTCAGACCCTACGAACCCGAGGCAAGTGATTAAAATTGCTAAATAATTGTTGTGTACCATTTATTGCATGATTTGTGGATGAAATTTTTGGGTTTTAGGTTTAGTTTGTTAAAACCTAAATTTTGGGTTAAATCTTGGATTTGATATGTAGATATTTGATTTGATGATAGAAATTTGTTTAGATGTATTCTAGAATGAATATTAATGATATATATGTGATTGGGTTGAAGAGAAATGGAGAGAAAATGACAAATATAAATTTTGGGGTTTTTCGCTTACTAAAAAGTAGTCATTTTCGAGAGTTATGAAGGGCCGAATCGATTCGGCCTCCTACCAAATCGATTCGAAAATGCGCAGGTTCCCAGGTCTGAGTGACCGAATCGATTCAGACTCCAGCTAAATTGATTCGGCCTGAGACAGCTTACCAGGTCTGATGACCCGAATCGATTCACCTTCCTAGCCGAATTGATTCGCTGGGCTGAATTGATTCGTAATTGGCCCGAATCGATTCAAAAATAGGGATTTTTGGGTGAAAGTTTTAGGGAGATTTTTACTCCGTTTTGTTAGAGGTTATCATTTGGGAGCCTCTATAGGAGATATATGGAGTATGTTTTGGAGACTTTTAGTGAGTTTCCCTTATAAGAAATTATTGGAGTCATATAGACTTAATTTGAGGACTACCGATAAGAGATTTTTGTATTTCCTAAGTGGGGAAGCCCACTTTTATTGGACATTCTATTTAGAGAGGATAATTACATTCTTATGAAAGAATTAGAATAACTTAGAGATGCCGGATCTTAGGATACAATCCCAAATGGGATAACTGTAAAGGTTCATAAAATTAATTGAACGCTATTATGGATGGAAAATCATAAATGCTATTTGATGTGCATACGGATATAAAAGTATCCTTAATGATGATTAGTTTGAGAGATATCTCACATGATGAGAAATGTAAATAGCAGCGACATGAGAGATTCAAGCGAGAAATATTATAGTGTGTACTGAGTGGGGTAAATGTGTGAGAAATGACGAATAGTATATCTAGAAGGAAATATACTAATCAATGATATTAATTTGGTTGCACCTATGAGCGTATTATAAATATGAAAATGTTGTGACAGGTATACCTTATATGATGGTATATATTTATATAATGTGATGATGTATGTATACCTTATATGATGGTATATACATCTATAGTGAAGCATACCCCCTCCTTGCTATCATTAGGAAGTTGGGTGCGTTGAGGGTGAGCATCCTGGCTCAAAGAGCAGGGTGTGGATAGTCCTCAGGTCATAGTCGTCAATTGTGATTATTATGTGATATATATATATGCATTCTTTTAGGGGTAAGAAGTCGGGGGTATGTGACGTTCTCACTTTTCGATTAGGAACTAAGACCGCTTCTCGAACGTGGTGTGCGTGAGTTGATCCTAAGGTGGGTGTTGTTGAACACCACAAGGTGGCCCCAGTTTGCTACATGTATGGGCAACTAGAAGATGATAGCATGTGAGCCTGACTCCTCGAGTTATAGCTCGGTTGGATGGTTATTATTGTAGATGCTTATTCTTGGGTATCAAGGGCATAATTGACCTAAAGGACTAACATTTCCAGGACTAATGTATCGGGGGTTCCTTGTTTGGATTTCGCCTCGGCGAGACGTCCCACGCACAAACTCTAGTGTAATGTTGGAAATTGGGGAGAAGTTAGTCCTAAATGATCATAATTATATATATATCACCTATCACGACAATCGACAGTGCCAGAAGCAGTGTAACGGGGGGGTTCCTGTTTGGATTTTGCTTTGACGGGACATCCCACGCATGAAACGCCGTGTACTATTAAGAATTGGGATTATTAAAGAATTAAAATGGAATAATTTGGGTCACATGCATCATGTAGTGAGGGCCTAATGAACCTCGAGGATCAGTACGGTCAGAAGTAGTGTTACAGGGGGTTCCTTGTTTGGATTTCTCCTCGACGAGACGTCCCGCGCACGAAATGCAGTGCCGTATTGAGAATCGGGACAAGTTTTGTCCTTAGCTCTTGATGATAATAACTCATATAATTAATTATATGTTTACATGCCAATGAGGGCATAACTAGAATATATGAAATTCTAGTAAGAGAATGTGGATGTATTGTGATAATGTTGTTGTGAAGTTGGATATTCCACTTCATATGTTCAATAAATGAACAAACATAAGAAGAATTATGGCACCTATAAATTAAGTAATGTTATATAAGTGTAGATTTCGAGATAAGTTAGATAATCTTAATCGAACTTTATCGTTGTGATTTAGTTAGACTTATCTGCCTAATTAGAGTTGGTCACACTTTTGGAGACCACGCGCATTCGTTTAGTCGCGCGCTCTAGTTGAGAGGTGAGTTGGATTTTAAAAAAGAGTTCAATTCCACCTTATCATGTAATAACGCAATTATAATTATTATGGATTTTAATACACTTGCTATAAAATGTTTTTCAACTCGGGCTCTGCCCCGTTTATATTTTCTCCCTCCATGTATATATTGTATTACTTTAGGTGTTCCTCCGCAAGGACGCCATTGATGTTCATCCATCCAGTATTCGTGGAGCTGTAGCAGTAGCGGATTGCTGTGGCATTTAGCTTTAGTCGATTCCTATCTTTGTATATCTAGATTAGGATTCAGTTTATAGTTTGAGTTTAGACTCGAGTGTTGTATATTAACACTTTTATCTTTCAGTTCTAAGATTATTGTATTGTCTGTGACCCGACAGCTTATTCGGGTATTTCATTGTTGAGAATTTTTTTGTACATTGTATTATACTCTATCATATTATTGAAGGTTGCACTCATCACTCATCATAGTTAGATGTGTATTGTTGGTTGATATTGCATTATTGGTTTTGTTGTTGTTGTTAAATAAAAAAAAAGTTTTTTATGTTTTACAGTTCGCTTTTAATAGTTTTGGGTAGTTAGTCTTATATTATAGTGTATTGTCAGTTGATATTGAGACTGTGCCATCTGAGATACCTGATTTAATGTAGTATAGGGATGGCCACCCATTATTATTTTGCACGGGTTGTCACAGATGGTATCAGAGGATTAGGTTCTAGTGTCTTTAGGATCTGTGCGCGTCACTGCGATCTTCCGTAAACGTTCTTGATGTAGAGCCTTATTATTAAGAAGGTTGCATTCATACGTCCATATTTCTTCTGTGATTTGAAAACATTTGAAAGGCATTCTGATACAATTGTTCTTATTTCAGATGCCATCGAAGAGAAGTGATCCAGTTAGCGCAAATAAAGGGGATGTGGAACCCCAAATGCCTCAAAGGGACATGACTATAGATGAAGTTGCCAATGTTGTGACACAAGCGCTAACTGCTGCCGTTTCCATAATGGCGCACCAATCTTCTGTCCAAGCAGCCCAACCCCATTTAGGATTGTCATTATGGGAAAGAGTGAAGGAAGAATTTAGTAAGGGGCATCCTCCCGAGTTTGCAGGGGGAGTTGATGCAATGGCTGCAAGTCAATGGAAAAATAGTATGCAGAGGCACCTCCATATGGTTGAGTGTAGTGATGTGCAGAAGCAATTTTTAGCCACCTTTAAGTTATCGGGTGCAGCTCTTCAATGGTGGGAGTCCGTCACCACATCTGAACAGAGAGATACTTTACCTATAGTAGAATTTTGGGAACTTTTTTATCGAAGGTATTTCCCTTCTCCGACTCAGAATATGGAGATTTTTCAGGGTAATAGGACGGTGGCAGAATATGAAGAAGATTTTTCTAGATGGGCGAAATTAGTACCTAATGAGGTAACTACGGAAGAGAAACGTATATCGAAGTTTATTCGAGGTTTAGATTGGATAATTCGGCAACATTTATTAGAGAGTCCTAAGTTAGTGACTTTCATTGAGGTAGTGAATGCGACACTATTAAAGTGTCGTGAATATCATTTTCTTTCGTAAGAGAGTAAGAACTTTGGAGATTCGTGTTAATCAAGTAAGTTTGGCAATGAGAGTGCCAGTAATGCGAGTGAGCAGAAATGATTTGTGTGTAAGTGTTTCTTTTGTAAAGAAATAGGTCATAGAAAGGGAGATTGTCCTAAAAGAGGTAAAGGACCATGTTTTGATGAAGTTTTGGAAGTGCAACCCCTACAACAGATTCGAGGTCATTTTAGACAGGGGGACTTTGTTTGGGAGCCCATTGATGAGGAAGGACAATCGGACTAGAGATGAATGATGTAAGTTAATTTTCCTTTATGAATAGGATTATTATTGTATGAAGTTTTGATATATCGTATGGGAGATATTGATGAGAGGGTAGTGTTATGAACCTATTATGTATGTATTGACCCTAAGGGGGATTTTGAGAAAGTTAGGCTCTCATATTATTATCTTTCGATAGAATATATAATTTTGTAATATGCTCAAGAAGAGGTATGAACTTTGTGGTAAATGTAAGAATGGTTATGGTGTTTTAAGTAGCAATGATAAAGATACTTCTTTTTATATAGTAATGTTAAACTTATATAATTATTGTATTCCAGTTATGGATGAGCCTTATATATGGCAATATGTTGATATGATATGAGATATCATTACTGAAAAGAGTTTAAGGATTATAGACATATGGGACGCAGGAAAAGTTTAGCTCATAATTATGCTAATTTTTGTGACCTACATATTGTTACATATGACGATTTAAAAGACCTTGTGTGGGACATAAGGCACTTTATGTGAATATTGTAAGACATAAACCAAAATATTTTTCATAACTGTTTTTCAAAATAAAACTTTTTCGGCCTTTGGGCCATATCAAAATGATTTTTCCCCAAAATATTTTCAAACTCTAGTCCGGATTTAACAAACTCTCAATCCTCGACGTCGCTATCTAGGTAGTGTATTGGGAGGGTTCCTTGTTTGGATTTCTCTTTTGTGAGACGTCCCCCGCACGAAAGTGGCGAATGTCAGGAATTGAGAGGAGTTATTTCTTTGATACACTCAAAAAATTTCCTCTATTAAAATGCTAGTATACTTTATATACATGGAATGGTGGAATTTTGGAGGCAAATGAATACTCATTATGATTGGTACGAGCGATAGCTCAAATATAAATGGTGTATGGCCACCCTAGTTGTGGATATTGGTTTTATAAGACTCAAAAATCAACTTAAAATAAATTAAAAATACTTCGTCATGGGAAGTTAGAGATTTGGAGATAGGATTAGTGATGAGGGGTGTAGTAGAACCAGTTGAGCTTTGGAGAATTAGGCTTAGCTAAAATTTTGAGGACAAAATTTTTGTAAGTGGGGAAGTTTGTAACAACCCGAGGCTTTGGAGATAATAATTTATTTATTTTGGGAGAAATAAATTTTATTTTATTCGGAAATTAATTAAATTGGCAATTGAGGTCAAAATGTGAAGTCATTAGAAAGTTATTCGGATGATAATTGTGAGGGTGCCATTATTTTCGAAAGGGTCGAGATAGTCGAAATGACTGTACTTGGGCTCTATTTATGTTCTGTAATAATTTAGGACCGTTTGACTCGAATTAAAGTTACCGGGTCATTTAAAGTGTGTATTATCATTTAAGGATGTGTATTTTGGGAGTTGGGCTTAAAAAAAATCCTACGGGAGATTCATTTCTCCAAAGAGAGAAAGAGAAATAGAAAGAACGAAACAGAGAAGAAGAAAACGAAGGAGAAAAGAGAGAGAAAGAGGATTTTCCGGCATACATGCTATCTCAAGGCAGATTTAGACCCTACGAACCCGAGACAAGTGATTAAACTTGCTAAATAGTTGTTGTGTACCATTTATTGCATGATTTGTGGATGAAGTTTATGGGTTTTATGTTTAGTTTGTTAAAACTTAACTTTTGGGTAAAATCTTGGATTTGATATGTAGATCTTTGATTTAATGATAGAATTTTGTTTAGATGTATTCTAGGATGAATATTAATGATATATATGTGATTGGGTTGAAGATAAATGGAGAGAAAATGATAAATATAAATTTTGGGGTTTTTGGCTTACTAAAAAGTAGCCATTTTCGAGAGTCCTGAAGGGCCAAATCGATTCGGCCTCCTACCGAATCGATTCGAAAATGTGCAGGTGCCTAGGCCTGAGTGACCGAATAGATTCAGCCTCCAGCCGAATCGATTTTGCCTGAGACAGATTACCAGGTCTGATGACCCGAATTGATTCGCCTTCCTGGCCGAATCGATTCGCTGGGTCGAATCGATTCAGAATTGGCCCGAATCGAATGGGAAACAAGGCATTTTGGGGGAAAGTTTTCTAGGGAGATTTTTACTCCATTTTGTTCGAGGTTTTCATTTAGGAACCTCTATAGGAGATATATGGAGTATGTTTTGGATACTTTTAGTGATTTTCCCTTATAAGAAATTATTAGAATCATATAGACTTAATTGGAGGAGAACCGATTTGATATTTTGGTATTTCCTAAGTGGGGAGGCTCACTTTTATTGGAGATTCTATATGGAGAGGATAATTACATTCTTATGAAAGAATGAGAATAACTTAGAGATGACAGATCTTAGGATCCAATCCCAAATGGGATAACTTTAAAGGTTCATAAAATGAATTGAACCCTATTATGGATGGAAAATCATAAATGCTATTTGATGTGCATACGGACATATAAGTATCCTTAATGATGATTGGTTTGGGAGATATCTCAAACAATGAGAAATGTAAATAGAAGCGACATGGGAGATTCAAGCGAGAAATATTATAGTGTGTACTGAGTGGGGTAAATGTGTGAGAAATAACTAATAGTATATCAAGAGGGAAATATACTAATCAATGACATTTATTTGGTTGCGCCTATGAGCGTATTATAAATGTGAAAATGTTGGGACAGGTATACCTTATATGATGGTATATATTTATATAATGTGATGATGTATGTATACCTTATATGATGGTATATACATATATAGTAAAGTATACCCCATCCTTGCTATCATTGGGAAGTTGCGTGCGTTGAGGGTAAGCATCCTGGCTCAAAGAGCAGGGTGTGGATAGTCCCCAGATCATAGTCGCCCATTGTGATTATTATGTGATATATATATGCATTCTTTTGGGGGTGAGAAGTCGGAGGTATATGACGTTATCACTTGTCGGGTAGGAACTAAGACCGCTTCCCGGACGTGGTGTGCGTGAGTTTATCACGAGGTGGGTGTCGTTGAACCCCACTAGGTGGCCCCAGTTTGCTACGTGTATGGGCAACTGGAAGATGATAGCATGTGAGCCTACGTCCTCGATTTATAGCTCGGTTGGATGGTTATTATTGTTTGTGATTGTTCTCGGGTATCAAGGGCATATTGGACCTCAAGGACTAACATTGCCAGGACTAGTGTATCGGGGGGGTTCCTTTTTTGGATTTCGCCTCGGCGAGACGCCCCATGCACAATCCGTAGTGTAATGTTGGAAATTGGGTAGAAGTTAGTCCTAAATGCTCATAATTATATATATATCACCTATCCCGATAATAGACAGTGCCTGGAGTAGTGTAACGGGGGGGTTCCTTGTTTGGATTTCACTTCGACGAGACGTCCCACACATGAAAGACCATGTAATATTGAGAATTATGAATATTAATAAATTAAAATGGAATAATTTAGGTTACATGCTTCATGTAGTGAGGGCCTAATGAACCTCGAGGATCAGTATGGTCCGAAGTAGTGTAACGGGGTGTTCCTTATTTGGATTTCGCCTCGGCGAGACGTTCCACGCAAGAAACGAAGTGCCGTATTGAGAATCAGGAGAAGTTTTGTCCTTTACTCTTAATGCTAATAACTCATATAATTAATTATATGTTTACATGACAATGAGGGCATAACTAGAATATATGAAATTCTAGTAAGTGAATGTGGATGTATTGTGATAATGTTGTTGTGAAGTTGGATATGCAAACATAAAAAGAATTATGGCACTTATAAATAAAGTAATTTTATAGATTGAATTTTAGATAAGTGTAGATTTCGAGATAAGTTAGATAATCTTAATCGAACATTTATCGTTGGGATTTAGTTAGACTTATCTGCCTCATTAGAGTTGGGCCTACTTTTGGAGACCACGCGCATTCGTTCAGTCATGTGCTCTAGTTGAGAGGTGAGTTGGATTTTAAAGAAGAGTTCAATTCCACCTTATCATGTAATAATGCATTTATAATTATTATGCATTTTAATACACTTGCTATAAAAAGTTTTTCAACTCGGGCTCTGACTCGTTTATATTTTCTCCCTCCATGTATATATTGTATTACTTTAGGTGTTCTTCCGCAAGGACACCATTGATGTTCATCCATCCAGTATTCGTGGAGCTGTAGCAGTAGCAGACTTTTGCGGCATTTGGCTTTAGTCGATTCCTATCTTTGTATATCTAGATTAGGATTCATTTTATAGTTTGAGTTTAGACTCGAGTGTTGTAGATTAACACTTTTATCTTTCAGTTCTCAGATTATTGTATTGTTTGTGACCCGACAGCTTATTCGGGTATTTTATTGTTGAGAATTTTTTCGCACATTGTATTGTATCTTTCATATTATAGGATGTTGTACTCATCACTCATCATAGTTAGATGTGTATTGTTGGTTGATATTGCATTATTGGTTTTGTTGTTGTTAAATAAAAAAAAAGTTTGAAAGTTTTGACAATTCTCTTTTAATAGTTTTGGGTAGTTAGCCTTATATTATAGTGTATTGTCAGATGATGTTGAGACTGTTCCATCTGAAATACCTGATTTAATGTAGTATAGGGGTGGCCACCCGTTATTATTTTGAGCGGGTTGTCACACTTCACATAAGGAAAACTTCACGGACCATTTTCTCGTCACTTGTCCCAATGACCCTTTTGAGAATGTCCTTCTCTCGGACTGACAACCTCAACTCACTATTATTCTTCCAATGTCGCTTTGGCTATGCTAGCCCTTTGGAACTATGGTTGGCCTCTACAGCCTGATTGACTTCATTATCCTCTTGAAGTTAATCACTTAAAATCATCTAACCGAGTTCCCTATTGGGTATACTATCATATGGGGTTTCACTAACACCGTTAAATTCAGTTTTTTCTCTTCACTAGGTTCGTTAACCCTCTTTACTCCGTTCTCTTGGAAGGACTGCAATCACTAGCAACTGTATAACTTTGATGACATCAACATTAGTCATCCTAGATGGATTACTCTTCCAAACTAGTATTCTACTCACGGGTGCTTTATCAACTATTAACCCTTTGGATAATTTATGTCCCTCTACCAGGCACGAAGTTCATCATGCAATTCAACCTTTCTCTCACGATCGGTTTCTATCTTACCCATTGTGCTAAACATCAAAATTTCACTCACATTTTGTTACCATATTGAATGGAAGACCTCACGGTCAAATCGTACCTAAATTTCTCCTTAAATTTCAAACACACTTCTTCATATATGATGATTGCCTATAATCACTACATGATGCTCCTAAGAGCTATAGATTTTAACTCCAAATTCAATTCCGAGTGTCATCACACCCCACTCTAGACCATTGCCTTCGTATTTCCTACTTCCACTAGTCTATTACATTTTCTCGTTTTCTTCTCTGCATCTTCACCGATGGGTTTTCAAAATTGTCCCTTTGATTTTTCCTTTATCGAGTATGCTAGGTGCACCTGAATTCACTCCACCGTTATCTATGATTGCATCATGGGAACCCACAGTTCCCAAGTGATAATTTTTACTATCTCTTGATTAAGTAAACCTCATGGTGATTTTTGTCCCAATCACTCTTACCCGATTGCTCTATGTCTTCTGTTGAGCTTCTCCTCCTGCAGTTCTTCTTACGGCCCTCGCTGGTCATTCTAAAATGTTCGGTGTTCGGATCACACTGAATTTCCTATAATGAGTCACATCCATAATGATTCGTAGCAAGAGAACGTAAGTCGCATACGTAAGGGAACACATCAATTCTTTCATAAGGCTCTACATCAAAGAACGATACGCTGAAACATAATAAGCCGCACAGATCCTAAAAAGACACTAGAACCTGATGCTCTGATACCACCTATGACACCCTGCCCAATTAAATATAGGGTGATTAGTCCTCTACCAATTCAAAACAGGATATTCAGTTGGTTCATTCTTAGCATCACTCTCGAAAAACTTTTTAACATATTAATCACCTAAAATAAAATTAAGCTAGGTGTCAAAACATTTTCAATTTAATAAAACCGAGTAAATCCATTTTCATTAAATTTCAAAATATAAACCATTCACCACACATAGGAATGTAAATAAATACTGAATAAGAATCAAATACTGAACTAAATAAGACTGAGTAAAAACTCCCAGTTCAAAACTCCAAACCATCTGATGAAAGAACTAGAAGTGGGCGACATATGCCCTAAACAAGAAGTCTAGATGAAACTAAATGGAAAGATAGATGCGTCTACTACAAGGACCTACATCTTTCACAACAGCTGCAGCACGTCAAGTACTCTAAATCTCTAAATCTGATACTCCTGTGGCTGGGCACCTGATATAATACATATATATAGCAAAAGAGAGAAGAGATACAAGAAATGGGTCAGAGTCCGATGTGTAAGAATGATTTAGCAAGTATTTAAAATTGGTTCATAAAACAAGTCTTATACACATGTTAGCTATCGAGCTCTCACATGAGTCTCTCACCTTTCGTCCATTGTGCACGCCTAATGTACATCTAATCTCCCCCTAGTTATACCTCCTAGTCTAACTAGTCAGAAACCATACTAATACTAACTATGCTCACTAGTAGTATTCCCGTATCACCCATACAATGCGCTATTCAAATAGTTTGTCTCACATACTAAGTTTCATTATTCATCATTTGAATGGTTAATCTTTTATTCACTAAGATTATTTTACTTCTCGTTTTCATTTTATCTACTAGTCTCACAAATTAGAAAATTACCTAAGTACACTCATACATATATATAGTCACATCATTCCTATATATATATATATATATATATATATATATATATATATATATATATATATATATATATATATATATATATATATATATATATATACTGATCCTGCACTCTTAAGTTAAGACCGCTTGGTGCAATGTAACGATTATTATTATTATCAAGTCTACTAATTTCACATAGTAGTAATATTCAAAAGTCCGTATATATATACACACACACACTAGGGTATGCCCGTGCCTGAAGGCACGCTGATAGTTTTAAAAAGCATAAAGTCGTGTATAATATAAATAATAAATGTTTTTTATGTTAGAAGTGCACATTTTCAAAGTGTAGAATCGGGTAAATTTAAGTAAAACAATTTTTTACAACACAAATGCACAAATGTTTTATATGTTGGACCTCATATAAATATCAACCAATGTATCAATAAATAAATAAAATTTAGCCAAAGTTTCCTTCGTTTATAGTAATATCCACTGTGTTTAAGAAATAAAAAATACTTGCATTACTAATTCATGAATAATCAATTAAATCAATTCATGAAAAAATATGAACACGTCAATAAATAAATAAAATAACATAGCCAAAGTATTGAATCTTGAATAATTTAATGTGAAGGCACGACTAAAATTTCCAAAATACATAATTGCAAAACAGCGAGAATTTCGATCCCCAACAAAAATTTAATGTATTCATCTTTACTACATGGTTAAGTTCCACATGTAATATATCGTTAAAATCTCGAGTCTCCCATATATTATCACATTCCTAAATAAAAATAAACACTAAATGTAAGATGCATATAATCACCATAGTAAGCAGCCATATCTAACTATCATAGTATCCAATGGGAGTAAATTACCAAATGTATAATTAAAGAGCCAAACAATGATGTAAAATAACTATACCTCCAATATTGAAATTCAATCCACAAATCAAATTCACATCCCAGCCATTAAAGAACTAATGTACTGGACAAGACTTCAAATGGTTATATTATTACCATTAAAATGAAAATTACAGTACAAAAAATAGTATAAATCTTGTATAAACATGAGTATACTACATCATGGTAGGTGTCTTGATTCACTCTCTTTTTCAAGATGTGCAGTCTGAAATAACTAAAATATTATAGTGTGACACCCCACCTAATAAGATACCGGGCGATCACTCCAATATTACATTAAAACAGGAGTCTCATATGGATCATTGTTAGCATCACTGTCGAAAATCCATTTAATTACTAATAACCTATTAGGCCGGTGTCAAAATTTTAACTTTACTACTCTTCTTAACAACAATAAATAAAATATCCACACAGTTTTGCGGAAAAGAAACTGAAATGAAATCAAATAACCGAACACTCGGTAAAAATATACAACCACATAGAATGCTGAACTCAAAGAATAAATAAATGCAGTTGGACCATTGGCCCGAATGTTTATACAATACCTCTTATCTAGGTTACAAGAATGGAAGCGTCTACTGAAAGTCTTGCATGCATCCACAACTGCTGCAGCTGACGTTTGACTCGAAAGAAGTGCCATCCAGGCGTCCCTGTGTCTGGACACCTATATAATATATATATATATATATATATATATATAGAAAAAAAAGGAAAAGTAGATAAACGGGTCAGAGCCCGAGTTTTGAAAATATTTATCAAGTGCATAAATGCCTTATTATTTTGAAAAAGGTTTTATCTCATATTTAAGTTTGGTATCGCATTCCCATGAGATACCCCTCACCTCTCCTCTAACAGTGCACTCCTAGCGCATCCCTCTAAACATCCTAGTCTAGCTACCATGCTAAACTAGTCTATCACCCAACTACTATCTACCCTAGATAGTCCAAGCAAGATACTAAGGGCTAAACTTCACCCCAGTCTCAACGCTATGCCATGTTCGTGCGTGGGGTGTCTCGCAAAGCGAAATCCAAACAAGGAACCCCCCCTATACACTACTATGCGGCAAGGTCGATCGTCGAGATCCGCCAGTCCCTCAGTACAGAATATATATATATATCTATATATATTTACATCATATAATAAATATCAATATAAGAGAACTAAGGATGAAACTTCTCCCTAGTCTCAACACATTGCCATATTCGTGCGTGGGGTGTCTCGCAAAGCAAAATCCAAACAAGGAACCCCCCCGATACACTTCTATGCGGCAAGGTCGATTATCGGGATCCATTAGACCCTCGGTACTCGATTCAGCCATATGTACATAATCATATTTTACCATAACCATCCGGATCTATCTCCCGGACTGAGAGTTCATATATCAAGTATTTATCAATACTTTCATTTTTTTCTTAAAACTTTCCATTTCCCTTTTTATACTCAGGAAATGTAAATATAAAAGCCAATTCATTATCATGAATTGCTTTAACAAATCATATACTTTTAAAAGCCAATTTTATTATCATAAAAATGCTTTTCCTTTATATGTCATCCCATTTCCCTTTTTATACTCAGGAAATGTACCCCAAAGCCATTTCCATTATCATGAAAATACTTTGATCAAATCATGCTTCCACATCCCTTCTTCCATCCGGGAGTGTTACCGTAGCCAAACCTTTATCCCATTTCCCTTTTTATACTCAGGAAATGTAAATTAAAGCCAATTTATTATCATAAATTGCTTTAATAAAACTAAGACCGCCCCTCCGGGTTTCCCCACTGGACGGGCCCCTAAATGGCTATCATCTTCCAGGGCCTATCTATACAAGACAACCTGGGAACCTACCAACGTTCGGAAGCGGCCATATTGCCTGCGGGAACGTTAGGACCACAACCAGAATCCCATAACCAGCGCAAAAAACAAATAACCGCCCATATGGCCTAGGGACTATATCCAACCTGCTCAATAGCCAGGAAGGCTTCACCACAACGCGCGCAACTTCCCTTATGATAACGATTTAGGGAGGTGTGTAACCATAATTTATCAATTATGAAAATCATTTACCTTTTTCCCATTTTGAAAATATTCATATATATATATATATATATATTTTCAAAATCATTTATCCCAATTTATATATATATACATTAATCACATAGTATATACATATACCATATATTCCTTCTAGAATATATAAAAATGGCCATATTTGCCAAACCATCGATCGATGACCAATAATCCCAAAGATTCTCTCAAAGAATCATAATCAGGCATTCATATATGCATGATACTAAACCCAAAGTATTTTCTTACTTTAATGACTAATACATACTTAAATCCCATCTACGGATTCATTTGGATATCTCCAATTGTACTAATTCACTCTAAGTGAATATACACATACATAGTTTCCCAATTCCTCAAGTCCTTTAGGACATAACCCTCCATAATACTCTAATTTGGAAGGCCCTTAAACATTAAACTCAAAAAGGAGAAATAATCCTAATCTCCAAAATCTTGGGCTGAAAATAGGGCACCGGTCGACCGGTCCTAGACCCCCGGTCGACCGCGGGTTGTAAATAAGCCTACGAAACAAAGCAGTAGGCCCTTTCTCCTTGACGTGGTCGACCGGTCACACCAGGTCACCCAAAATTAAATCCTCAATTCCCTTATCCAACAACCCAAATTCATTTTCGGGGTTTCTAAACTACCCCAAAAATTATCCCGAACATCTACGCAATTAATTCTAGCCGTAATTTTTCCAATTCCCGATTTGATTTTCGAGTTGATGATTTTAACCCGGAGCTGCCATCTTGTAAAAATCATATCAAATCGTAAAAAAATCAAAAAAATACGCGGTTGGCGCCCACGCGACCATATCGAAAAGTTCTACAACTTTCGTGTTTTGGCCGAAAGCTAAATCAATTCTTTTCCTAGACAAATAGGCCCCCTAAATTGATGGGTTACTATTCATCATCTTCTCCGAGACGATTTCGCCATTAAAGCTTCTCCCAAGCTTTTGTCGCCTCACCCAACGTCCTACAACCTCAAACAACTACAAATACACATATATTAAGGGTTCTAAACATCATAGAACCCAAAACCACCAATTAATTTAGGTTAAAACCTAAGTTCCACAAAGCATTACTATTTTTAGCATAACCTATAAAAACACAATCAACAGTCTTTGGGCCAAGTTTAGTTCTCTTAGGTACTAGTATTGAAACGTTAGAAAGACACCCCCACACTTTAAGGTGTTTATAAGAAGTTTTTCTATTTTTCCACATTTCACAAGGAGTTTTGTCATTTTTCTTAAAAGGTATTTTATTAAGAATATAACAAGCAGTAAGAAGTGCCTTACCCCACATATTGTAAGGTAATCCCGAAGTTCTTAACATAGAATTTACCATATCCTTAAGAGTTCTGTTTTTTCTTTCAGCTACACCATTAGATTGGGGTGAATAAGGAGGAGTAACTTGATGAATTATTCCATTTTCTTTACAATATTTATCAAGATCACCGGTGTATTCTCCTCCCCTGTCTGATCTTAATGTTTTAATGGATTTCTCCAATTGTTTTTCAACTTCTAATTTATAAGAAATAAATTTTGAGAAACACTCATCTTTACTCGTAAGGAGATAAATATAACAATAATGAGAGTAATCATCAATAAAAGTAACAAAATATTTATTTCCACCACGTGTTACATAACCATTTAAATCACAAAGATCAGAATGTATTAAACTTAAAACAGTTGAACTTCTTTCGACAATTGGAAAAGGTTTTTTAGCATATTTTGATTCAACACATATTTCACATTTAGAGTTGGTAGAAATATCAGATTTTGGTATGTTTCCCAAAAACATTAATTTTTTAATGGATGCCTTATTTACATGACCAAGTCTAAAATGCCACATATCACAAAGAGGCAAACAAATAAGCAGAAGAAGTAGATGTTTTATTATTATCATCCACGATTACATTTAGTTTGAAAAGACCCTCATGAACATAACCTTTCCCCACAAAAGCACCTCCCTTAGTCACAACTACCTTATCACTCTCTAGAACAATTTTAGATCCCTTCTTAACTAAGACAACACCGGACACCAGATTCTTCCTAACCTCAGGGACATACAAAACATCTTTCAATGTGAGAACATTTTTCGAAGTGACCTTTAAAACTACGGTTCCCTTGCCCTCAACCTTAGACGAAGAGGAGTTTCCCATGTACATACATTCATCCCCACCCATAGCAGTGAAGGTAGTGAAGGCACCTCTCGTGCCGCAAATATGTTTGGTGGCGCCAGAATCAAGCCACCAGTCTGTCATGCTACTCACAATGTTTGCCTCGGTCACAACAGCCGAAAAGTTACCCTCCTCGGTTACATTTGCTTGAGGCTTCACATCTTGACTCTTCCTAAACTTGCAATCTTTAGCGTAATGACCTGGTTTTCCACATACATAGCATTGACCTGCAGGTTTAGATTTAAAC
Organism: Sambucus nigra; assembly: GCA_949130495.1. Taxonomy (NCBI): domain Eukaryota; kingdom Viridiplantae; phylum Streptophyta; class Magnoliopsida; order Dipsacales; family Adoxaceae; genus Sambucus; species Sambucus nigra. The sequence goes on along the minus strand of OX422218.1, from coordinate 31,541,854 downwards.
TGAGGTTTAGAATTTTTATTCTTATCGTTAGGTTTGAATTTATGGTTGGACCTCGAATTCTGGTTTGGTTTATGGTGCCCATTTTTCTGGTTTGAATGGTTAGGCTTGGACTGGTTCTGGTTTTAGTTTCCATTTGATTTTTCCTCTACCAAATTAGCCTTAGAACTGAATTCAGAATTTTTCTCCCTAAGTTCTGCATTCCTATTATCTTCCTCAATTCTCAAACGAACTATCAAATCTTCTAGTGACATTTCCTTTTTCTTATGTTTCATACCGTTTTTGTAGTCTTTCCAAGACGGTGGAAGTTTTTCAATTATAGTTGAAACCTGAAAACTCTCACATATACTATAACCCTCGGCCAGAATTTCATGAATAATAATTTGTAGTTCTTCCAGTTGCGACACAACAGATTTATTATTTTCCATTTTAAAATCCAAAAATTTTCCAACCACAAATTTTGTAGACCCAGCATCTTCAGTTGCATATTTTTTGTTCAGTAAGTTTCATAATTCTTTAGCAGTATGACATGACTAGTAAACATCATACAGTTCAAGGCAGAGACAATTCAGAATATAATTCCTACACATAAAATCTCTTTGTTTCCAAACAACTAGTTCTTCAGGTACAGAAGGTCTATCAGATGCAATAACGTCAACGACCTTAAGAGTTGTTAGGTAAAATTGCAGTTTCATTTGTCATCTCTTAAATTTCTTTCCATCAAAAAATTTAGGTTTTTCAGAGTATTTTGCATTAGGATTTTCCATAGCAAGTTGTAGAATAACAGCGAATTTCACCTTTAGATTATTGGAAATAGTAATTGCAGAATAAACGAAATAACCCAAACTCGAAATAGATAAAATTAGAAGGACTTATCGATCGAGGTTTGTGTTGAACACAAAGTCCTAAAGGTGAAATTGCTCGCTGATATTTGTAGCTGTCAGCCTCGTGAACATACACCTCCCGGGATTCAACGATCAGATTTAAACACCAGCTTTGTGTTAAATCTTCGAACTCTCAGGATACTCCAGCACCCAAAAAATTAAAGAAAAGTAGAAAGTAGCAAAATTATTTTTGCAGAAAAACGTGAGAGAGATTCATTTGTTCTGTGTTGTTTCCTCAAAGCTGTAGCCTTTGTTTTATGCAGAATTTTGGTAAAAAATGTGGGTAGTGGTTTTAGCCAACTAACCCGCTAATATCTCCACTAACAGCTATATTGGAAGAAACAGTCAAAGACTTAAAACGGTTTAAAATTAAAACGATTTTGAAAAAATTTAATGCACATTAGTAATCCCCAAGAGCCCAAGGCTCAATCTTTGACCCTTAATAATTATGGCGCTCCCTAGGGATTTGAACCCATGACCTCATGCACACATCCCCACTAACTTACCACTTGGACACTCCCACTAACTTATTACTTCATTCAAAATAAATATATATACTAATATACATACCCAACAACTGTAACCAAGGATTCTAGTCAGCAGCTACCTGTTGGTCGGTTGAGATTTCTGATTGAAAATTGCATCCAAGAAGTTGCCAAAAAATATATTCAAACGAAAACTGTCACCGAAGATTCAAATCAGGTGGGTCAAAATGAGAATGGGAGTATCCCAACAAACCCGGATGTGAGAGAAAACGTTGTGATTGAGTTTGTTGAAAACTTTAAAACTGCAGCATAATTAGGTGGAACAGATTTCCAACAAGAAAGTTTATTTGTCAATGGTAATCCTCGATAAGAGGTTGTTGAAAAAAATCTACCTAAGTCCTTTAAATTCGATCAAGTGGATAGTTTCAATCATCAATCAAATGAGAAGTCAACTAATGTTGTTGGCCCCCCTCATCCAAATAATACGGCATGCTCAAACATTATCGTCTCTCCTCTGACTCGTGCTCTAACAAGCAAAAAACATATTGAGGATACGGGCCCCACTAAAATAAAAGACACTACTCTTGCTTTACGTTATCCTGATACCTAATGTAGTAGGCTGGCTAATTCAATTTCAAGTGTTAAAAGCACTACCAATGGACTGCAGACATCTCCATTTGTTGTGGGGATTCCTGATATTTCGATGTTCTTTAATAATATGGAGCATGATGGAAATAATAAGGACACTAATTTTTCTGATCAAACCTTTGTACCGGATCTACAAAATCAAATTTCTTCAGGGGATGTAGATTGTTGGAATGTTTATTCCGAAATTGACATGCCTCCTCTTGAAGACCTTTCAAATTATAATGATGATTCAGTGCGGGTTAAAGATGATCGCACCATCATGGATGTTGGCAAATCAAAAAGCTATATTCAACATTTAATCACACATGATACCATTGTGTTAATTGGAGATAAATTATTTTTGCGCAATCAAGTTATTGAGTCTTCATCTTCCAATGAAGACAATATAAGTGAAGAAGACATACCTCCTTTAGTGAATGTTGTCACAAGTGGAGAGGTTACCCAAGATAACCCAAGTAGTGTTCAAATACATGACGATCGTGACATTGATTTATACGTAAAAATCCCCAATACTGTCTCAATTGGAGAAAACTCTACCTCGAATCATGACAAATGGCACACCGTCCGCCGAAAAACGCGTTCAAGATGTCGTACGTCCTAAATTTATTTTCAAGGTTTCATTTAATTTTTGCATTCTTTCATACTATTTTGTTTTATGAGTTTTCAATTTCGTTTGTGTACACCACCGATGAAGGGCTTCTCTCCATCTCTAACCTAATAAAGACTTATTTTATTAAAATAAAATAGCGAGGACGCGTGAGTCGTCCATTTGCTAAGGAATATATCCTTAGCCTTCACCTCCAACGTAGTTCCCTTCACCCCACACATATCCATCATCCCAATTTCCATAGAAAATCTTGAAACGTTATCCTTTTTATTTGTTCCTACTCTCCTTATATATTCCTCACATATTCTATCTTTTTTTTATCGCTTTCTAGTCTCTCCCATTGAAACTGAAAAATTGTAATGTAAGTACTATTGGGTGATTAAATCTCTTAAAAATGCCTTTTTAATATATTAAAAATATAGTCTAAATATTTCGTTCGCACTTGACTCACCTGCCCCCCACCAGACATACATATACTCTACATACATAATCCAAATTAATAACCAAAAAATATTTTCTTCAATTTATTTAGTCTTCCCTCCAAAACTTCACTCAATAGGGCCTCGGGCTCCCTTTTTCCCCTGTGACTTGGGTTGATCCATTCAATTAGGAGTCATAAACTGATTTAGCATAACGTTGTGGTAAACTTTGAAAACAGTTTAATTTGACACGATTTTTTTCATTATGCCATGAAATAATATTGAATTCAGAAATATTAGTAACAATTTTAAAAAATACTAGTCAATGCGGAAGATAAACCATTTTGTACAGTCCTCTTAAGCGTTGTTTCGTTCGGGTAGAAATATATTTATCTTCGGTGAAAAGTAAAATTGTGAAATAATTTCTCACATAAGTGGGATTATAATTTTCTCATTGTTTTTTAAAATTTGTACAATTGTAGGGCCCTGCATTTATTGAAAGATAAATTATAAGTTTAAAATAAAACATTTGTGTACAATTGAAGGCTTAAATTGACAATACAGGAAGCAAAAGAAAAAAAAAATCCAAATTTGCAATTCATTTATTTTAAGGATAGATTTAATGACGGTCGAGATAAAGACTTTATTAATTGTCTTTGAATCAACACATTTTATGTAGATGGCCATTTATTAAGTATGGCCAGAATTCTTTCATGTACTGCCTTCAACGTGAATTGTTGCTTTTCATGACATATGTCTGAAACAAAATTTATTATATATGCTGGGAATTATTTTCTAATAATTAATATGTATATTAAAAAAGATTAATCTCGTAACATATGCTATTCACCTCAGACAAAAATGAGAGAGAGAGAGAGAGAGAGTTATATTTCACACGGATTTGGTGTAAGTAATCTCCATAATGTAAAGATCATTTGTAAAAAAATACATCAATTCAATTTGGAAGATGGTGAGACAATGAAGACAAGTTTTAATGGTAAAAAAATCACCTATTCATAAAATTTTCAAATCACCCACTACCAAGTGGTATTTTTTTATGACAATATTCTTCCGAACATGTATACCAAATTTGTTTGACAAATACTATTAATTACTCTTTCTTGAAAATGACTATGTTCGTCTGTACATTTTTAATAGATTTGTTGAATAGCCCTTCGCTTTGTGTGTGTGTGTGTGTGTGTGTGTGTGTGTGTGTGTGTGTGTGTGTGTGTGTGTGTGCAGAGAGAGAGAGAGAGAGAGAGAGAGGGGGAGGGACTTGATGTCTTCAACTATTTTAACATACATTCAGAAAAACATTACTTTAATATATGATAGTTTGTATAAATCTTTTGAAGTTTGTTTCATTTTATATATTTTCTTGATTTAAAATTTATAAATGCTTGATCGTGTGTAGATGTGCAACGATTTCAGAAGAAAGTACGTATTTAATCAATGGGTTTATTATGATATAGTCTAAAATTTCAATTAAATAGCGTTAAAAAGTATCTTTTGCTGCTTGTTTTTTTTGTGAGCACATAAGGTTACATAAAAAATAATTCTATGAAAAGTATAATTTATAAAGGAATTAGTCATTACATCAATTTCATGCACACCGTCACTTATTTTATGAAAATCGACACCCGTGCTTGACAATTGTTCTGAGAAAAACATTACACTTGTTTCAAGCAAATACAATCCTAGTCAATGCTTAATAGAAGCTTGTTTGTACAATTTCAGTGTTATGACTATTTAAAATCAAGTCAATAGTAATTGAGTTTTTGTTAGTAACGAAAAGACGCCTGCAGAATATATAGATTTGAATTAGCCAAAGGTGTAAAACATGTTTGGTCGAACTCATTATATGATTTTTGCTTCATTTTAGAGTTCGCACGATAACCAACACAAATTTGCAGTGAAGAGAATGTAGTCCCTCATATTTCCATTTTTACTTCAATCATAATATAAGACAAGGGACGCACAAAGGAGAGAATAAGGATAAGCACTAGGGTGGATTAGAATTCATTAGGACACTATTACTGAAGAGAATAAGGATATTACTTCAATCATAATATACTACCAGCTTGGAACAAGTATCCCAGTAAATATATGAATAGGGTTAAAGTGCTAGAAGTGATAACATCTAACTTTGTGTCTGAGCACAAAGTATACAGAAATCAATAACGAATACTTTAAAAAGATACTCAATGAGTGGTATCATCAGATGGATGACGCGAACGTATCTCTTTATAATTAAAAGAAGAAGAAAAAAGGCAACCTTCTTATCCCAAGTACGAATATTTTATTTCTTACTTTTAGTATTTTAACTTCTTCCGTACCTTTTCATCATAGTTTTGGGTTCTTATTTACCGCATGTGGTTGCCACTCTCTCTTCAGACCAATGTAGAAAATAAATAATCCTTACTTATTATCCCAATTAGAAATAACGCTTTAAATATAACTTTGACTTAATATATTTTTTGTACTCGTTTTATAAACACTAAAAATATATTTAAAATTTAATTTGAAATATGACAAAAATTTAATTTAACTTAAAAAAGATAAACCTAAATAAGTAAAACCTTGCATGCTTGTAGGTGTGCGCTAGGTCGTAATGTAATTAATTTATTTGTCATTAGTTTATGATATATTATTATATAAGAGACTTTTAAATTGGAACCACTTAGCGTTAAGAAAATAAATCTCGATGAAAAATTTATATGTTTATTTTTAGTAAAAATGTGCATCATCGTATTCTCTAATTTTTATTATGATATATTAGAATTAAAAAATCATAGTATCTAAATTCATTTTGAAAATGAATGGGATGAGTGAAGAAAAACTAGTGTACAATGTTTACAAATCAAAGAATATTTACTTTGATTCCATTTCTTAAAATTAAATGTTAATATCTTGTTTTATATTCGGATCTATTAAAAATAAATCAATACAATACTAAACCTAGAAATTCATCTAGTTTAATTATTTTAATAAAAATAAGGATAAAAGGCAATTGTTAAAACCAATAAACGTACTGTTTTGACCGCTATGCATTCCCTAGCTAATGTAAAAAAACATGTAACAACTGTCACTTTACACGTAAAAGACATGATAGGTTAAAGATGGGACTTGTCTAATGATATATATCATTCTTACCATCAAAACACCAAATGCTATTTTTGACTTAAAGCATACACGCACAATAAAACAATATGAAGTAATATATGATAATAAATAAGTTTCAACTCTCATAAGTTAAAAAACCATCAATCCTAAATGTAACTAAAAAATAAATTACTGGACTAAAAAAATCTTAGACTTATGCCCATACAATCTCCGAAAGAATAAAAAAACCTGACTGAAATAGAGAGTAGTAACTTATGCTAGAATAAAATGAATTGAATCCACTACTAATCAAATGCAACTGCAAGTCCAATGCGTTGATCCTCTCTCGGAAAACTTGGAAGGAAAAACATTTTATAATTTGGCCCAGCGTCCTAAAATTATAAGAATTAAATTACAAAATTAATATATAATTATATAGTAAATTCACATTACATACCGCCCATGAGCACTTGGATGAATTCGTTTAGTATCTTTTAAAAATATTCGCTGTTGATTTTTGTATACCTTGTGCTCAGCCAAAGTAAAATTCCCAAAGCAAGATGTTATAACTTTAACTCCATTCATATCTTTAGTTGGATACTTGTTTCAAGCTGGTAGTATTCTTTTTCATAATAAATTCTATGGTATACATCTCTCCTTACAATTTAAAGAAGAAAAAATGCTACATTTTTTTCTCAATGACGAATATTTATTTCTTACTTTTAGTTTCTTTTACAGCATGTGGTTGCTACTATATCCTTACACAAACATCGAAAATAAAAAATCCTAACGTACTATCACAATTACAAATAACGCTTTAAATAAGAATGAATTGTTTTCTCCTAAATTATCTAATCAACATTTTAACTTGCACCACCTCTTTCGTAATTATAAATGTTACGAAATTTTAGATGTAAGCAATAGATTGTTATTTTGATATGTGGTATATGTTAATACAAATTATGGTATTTTCTAGCTCAAACTCATGTACGCCGTTTCTACATATACATCGTTCTTTGGTATAATTCTAATTGTATTGTAACCGAGCTCAACACCATTTTAACTTCCATCACCATCTTCTGCTTTTTTTTTTTAAATGGCATAGTTTTTATGCATACAACGAATGGATAATTAACTTTGAATATAGTCTCATACATATCTAGGGTAAATTCTTCTGAAACTCATACAAGTCGTGCAAAAATCTTATATTTTATTACTCTTTAAAATAATTATGACTTAGTAATTTTTTAGGACTCATTCTATAATTATTAAACATATATTGAAAATTTAATCTCAATTATGAGGAAAAATTAATTTAAATTAAAAAAATTAAACCAAAATAATTAAAATCTTGCACGTTTATAGATGCACGTGAGTCATAAGTGAATAAAATTTATTCACCATTATTTTAACGTATTTTATTATAAAAGAGAGATGTAAATTTGAACCACATGGCGTTGAGAAAATACATTCCGTCCCCTTAGGCATTTTTTATTGAATCATTTACTTATTACAAAAAAAGAAAATACATTTCCATAAATAAATCATATATTTATTTTTCACAAATATGGGCCTTATAGTATTATCTATTTTTTATTATGATATTTTAGATCTTCAAGAAGCATAATATCTGAATTCATTTTAATAATGAATGGGATGACCGAGGAAAAACTAGTATACCAAGTTTAGAAATCTAGGAAATTTCAGTGTTATTCCATTCCTTAAAATTAAAACGTTAAAATTTTGTTTTATATTTTGGAAATGTTAAAATTAAACTGATACAATACGAAACCTATTATTTGATATGGTTTAATTATTTTAATAAAGATATGTATAAAATATCATGTGTAGCTAACATATTCTTCTTGCGTTGTAGCTGACTGATTCTTCTGGTTTATTGTTATATTTCTAACATTCTCCCTCAAACATAGAGTGTGTGGTTGACATACACCAAGCTTGGAACATAAACCAGAGAAGTGAGGATTAGGAAGACCTTTAGTGAAGATATCAGTAAGTTGTCTAGTGGAAGGAACAAATTGAGTAACTAGAGCTCCTTGAGCTACCTTTTCACGAACGAAATGAAAATCTAATTCCACATGTTTGGTCCTGGATTGATTGTCATGTATAGAGCACTTAGATTGTCACATAGAAGAAGCGGAGTAATTGAAAGAGAGAAGGCGATGTCCTTTAGAAGGTATTGAAGCCATTGGAGTTCTGATGTTGCATAAGCTAGAGCTCGATATTCTGCTTCACAACTAGAGCGAGACACAGTCGATTGTTTCTTTGAGGCCCATGAGATGCAATTTGACCGAAGAAAAATGCAATAGCCTAAAGTTGAACGTCTAATCAATGGACATCCATCCCAATCAGCATCTAGGAAGCTATATAACGTGGAGCTTAATTATGATAGAATTCGGAGACCATTATTAGTTGTTCCTTTAACGTAGCGAAGGATCTGTTTAAGTGCTTGAAAATGGACTAGTTGTGGCTCATGCATAAATTGGCACACACTATTGACAGCGTAAGTGAGGTCAGGTCTAGTAAGTGTGAGATATTGGAGAGCACCGACAATCGAACGGAATTGAGTAGGAGTCAAGGAGTAGGTGTTTTTACATTCCTTCATCAGAGCAATGGATTTCGATTCAGTAACTAACGGTGTAATGGCAGCCTTGGAGCAGTCCATAGATACGTGTTTAAGTAATTTTTCTGCATAGGTTTCATGTGTAAGAAACAACCCACCATTAAAAGATTTAACTCGAATACCACAAAAATAATGTAAGGGTCCCAAATCCTTTATAGAGAAAGCAGTTCCAAGTTGTGTAATAAAATGATTCATGTGATGCAAATTGTTACTTGTGAGGATTATGTCATCCACATAAACTAAAAGAAGAATAGTCACATACTTGTGATTAAAAATAAAGAGAGATGAGTCTGCTTTGCTACATATAAAATTATGTTGAAGTAAATATGAACTGAATTTATCAAACCATGCTCGTGGAGCTTGTTTTAATCAATAAATAGATTTATGAAGTAAACAAGCATGATGAGGAAAGTTAGAATCAACAAAACTAGGAGGTTGTTTCATATAAACTGTTTCCTTGAGAGTTCGATGAAGGAAAGCATTTTTAACATCTAATTGATGGAGAGTCCAATTCTTCATGACTGCTACTGACAGTATGGTCTGAATAGTTGCATGTTTTACCACCGGACTGAATGTATCAACGTAGTCAACGTCTTCAATTTGTCGGAAACCTTGAGCTACTAAGCGTGCTTTGTATCGATCAAGAGTTCCATCAGCATTTTTCTTTGTTTTGAAAACCCACTTTGATCCAATAACATGGATGGTAGGATGATGAGGAATGAGTGTCCAGGTCTGATTTTAATGAAGATCTTATAATTCATCATTCATAGCTTTTACTCACTGTGGTTTTGTAAGGGCTTCGGATAAACAACTTGGTTCAAATAATGTTTCATTTGAGCTGGCAATTGTAATATGGGCATGTGGTTGTAACTTTGTTTGGTCATGGGTTTTCATATGAGGTATATTGGTGTGAGGTGGCTGTTTGATAGGTAATTCAACAACTAAATCTATATCTTGTATATCTTGGAGACTTGTTGGAGACAGTGAGATAGGAGATAGCATTCTCTTAGAGTCATCTATAATATCTTGCGTGTTCCGGCTTTGGAGAGCATATGTAAATGGGTTAGGTGTTGAGATTTTGGTAGAGGAAATGGAATGAGATCTGTTGGAATAGCCAAGTGGGCTGATGGGAAGACTTTCGATTTCGTCAGTCTCATTGTAGCTGACTGAGATGTCGGGATAAGCAGCCATGTTCGAAACAGGGACGGGCATGTTGGGATAAGCAACCTTTTTTGAAATATTATCCTTGTAAACAGTTGCCTCAGCTTGTTGTGTGGTCTCAGCTACAAACAAGTCCGGTATACTACCTTATCCTTTTAAATTATGATGTTGAGGTGACAAGTTAGGTTCAGTAGGTAGCTCAGGTTGATGTGAGTTGAGAGAGGTTTGATTACTATTTTGCTCTAAAGTGGGTACTTCTTCAGCAAACTCATTTTTTTTTTACAAAAGAAACTCTTCAAAAGTGGTTAGTACTGTGGGTTCAATCCTTGTAACATTTAATTTTGATGGATCCGCAAACGGGAAAAATTCTTCATCAAATACCACATGTCGTGATATATAAACTCTTCTAGTTGAGGGGTGATAATACCTAAAACCTATATGCAGATTGCTATAGCCAATAAAAACACAAGGGTGAGTTTTTGGCTCAAATTTATGACTTATTTTTTTCCTTAAATAAGGAAAACACCTGCATCCAAAAATCTTTAGAGATTCATAATTAGGATGAGTACCATATAGTTTAAAAATTGGAGTTTCCATGCTCAAAACCTTGGAGGGAAGTCTATTTATAAAAAATACAGCAGCCATGAAGGCTTCAACCCAAAGAAAAATTGGTAGTTTTGCATGAAATAATAAGGTAAGACCTCTTTCTAAAATATGCCTATGTTTTCTTTCTGCCACTCCATTTTGTTCTGGTGTATGAGGACAAGAAATATGTCTTAGTATGCCCAACTTTTTAAAAATATTTAAAAATTCAGTCTTATTAAATTCACCCCCACCATCACATTGAAACACTTTGATTTTATGATTGAATGAAGTTTCAATCATGCTTTGAAATTTAATAAACACTTGATAAAATTGTGATTTTTTCTTTAGAGGATAGAACCAAGTAAACCTTGTGCATTCACCAATAAAGACTACATAATACCTCATATTTTTATTTGAAGAAATTGGTGCAGGTCCCCAAAGGTCACAATGTATTTACTCAAAAGGAACATTGCATATCTCATCATTTTCCTGAAAAGGAAGCCTACAACTTTTTCTTAATTGATAACTTACACAAATAGAGTTTGCTTATTCCAATGACTCACATCTAAGTTTCCTAACTTATCTAAGACATGAATAAAGTTATAATTTGGGTATCCAGGTCTTTGATGCCATATATGGTCTGGTGCTCTTCCTGATTTTGTGGCACTAAGAGCTTGAATCCCTTCATTCCTTTCAAAAGCATACATCCCATCTTTCTTACTCCCTCTTGCTAGTACTTGCTTGGTTGTCTTGTCCTTAACAACAAAACCAAAGTTAGTAAATTCTATTTCACAATCATTTTCTTGTGTGAGTTGACGTACTGAAATCAAATTTTTATGTAATTTTGGAACAACAAGAGTATTTTTGAGTTTCTGTTTTGGACTTATTTCCTTTTGTCCAGCGTAGGTAATATCAAGTCGTGAACCATTTCCTACAATAACTTTATCAGTGCCATAATAAGGTTTTAATTTTGAAAGCATACCTGTATTGTTTACCATATGAGATGTTGCACCTGAGTCTACGTACAAATGTTCTTCTTGTTGGTCTTGAAAATTTGAAGTTGCATAGGTCTGGTGCATTTTTTTCGGGCTTTGAAATGAGTGGTCCCATCGCTAGTAGCAGGTGATAGCTAAATGATTTATTCTTCAACAAATTTGGCATGCTTCTTCTTTTTTTGTCTTTGATTCGGTTCCCATTTGCTCATTTTTAGGTGAGATGTGTTGCTGCATAGCTTGAAATTGTGGAGATGGAGCACGAAATTGGGCTCTTGGTGTTGGGTAACTTCCAGGCCGAAATCCTCTACCGCTCGAGCTAAATTGAAATTTTTTATATGTTCCTCTTCCTCTAGGTGGGAAGCCCCTGGTTCTTCCTTGAAAAGACTGTCTCTGAGCTTGGTAAGCGATGGTATGATTTGTAGAGTAAACTTCTTTATCCTCCCTTATTTCAAAACCCCTAAGAGAGGTTATCAAGCTTACAAGAGTGGGATAAGGAGGCTTTCCAATCATCACTATTCTAAAAGTTGTATAATTCTTTCCCAATCCTTTTTAAAAAATTATGACTTTTATATCTTCATCTAAAGGTTTGTGAATGGAAGCAAGGTCATCACAAATTCCTTTAAATGTCTTGGCATATTCATCAATGGTTTTACCTTCAAGTTTGATACTTTAGAGTTGCTCCTTCAGTTGAAATTCCTTTTCCTTTATAGCTTGAAGATAATTTTCTTCAAGGCAAAGCCAAATGTCTTTTGTTGTCTTGCATCCAATGGTTAAGTACACACATTCTTCTGTAATTGTGGTTGAAATCCAACTTTTAAGGAGTAAGTCTTTTTTTGCAAAGCCTTCTAATTTTTCAGAATCTTTGTAGATCAAATCATCCACTTTTATAGTTTGCATTAGTTGCAACGTTTGATTTCTCCATATGAGATAGTTTGTGGGCTTGAGTTTGATAGTGGAAATCATTATCAATTGGTGCAAAGAGTTGACAGACAAAGAGAGACCTGAGTTTGAGTTTGAGGTTGTCATTTTCTAAAAAACTTGTTGCTCTGATACCATGAAAGATTTTTTAACAACTCTAAACTCAAAAATAGGTCTATAACTTTTTCCTTACTTGTATTCAATAATAGTTGCCTATTTATACTACATCTACATACATATAAATGTCGCCAAGCAAGAGATATCAGAAATAGAAGGCAACAGATATCAGAACGCTACAACTTTTAAGCCCAGAAAATAGGAACTAAAATTTGACTAATATCAGGTGTAGCAAACGTATTCTTCCTGCTTTGTAGCTGACTGATTCTTCTGGGTTTTTGCTATATTTCTAACATTAAAAACTACTGCTAAAAGCAATAAACATACAGTTTACATTATACCAACTAATTCTAGACACCAAAACAATTTGGACAACGTATATTGCAGGGAACTAAATGGATTGGATTAACTATCTAATGTAAACAACACTCAACAACACATTAATGGTTCGATGATATATTTTTTTAGTGTATAACAATTACATTATTAACGTTAAACAATTCAATTGTTTACAAGATTTGATATCCTGAATTTTAATTGACTATATTATTGTTTAATGTGATTAATTATTACTTGTACGGGTTAGTAATAATAAATTAGAATAATTTAGATGATATTTAAATTATTCTCGTGCTATGATTTTTTTGTTATGTCTGTTTGAAAATATTTCATTAATCGTAATAATTATGAGATTGCAGACTATGTGTACCCGGCACATAATTGAGTGAATTATTTATTGACAATGTGAAGTATTACCTTGTGTTATGGGTAATATCGTTTGGACATTCGTTTATGTATTTTTACCGCTTTAAATTGGGCTCAGGGGATAGTTATACCCTTATGACAGTTTCAGATCAATTTGGATAGTACTTTGTGCTCACTTGGGAGCCCTAAATTAGTCATTTAATGAAGGTGCATGAATTTAAGTTTGTAAGTGGCATGGTCTCAGACAGGGAGACCCATTATCCCTTTTCCTATTTATCATTGATATGGAGGCATTTAGTAGGATGGTGGGGAGGGTGGTTGATAAGAAGCTTTTTGCGTATGTATCGTTGTAATGCAAAATCCCCTCTCAAAATTTTCTTGAGTACCCACAAAACTTGTCTAAAAATAACTCGTATTGCGGTAAGTACGAGTATCAATCCAACTTCCAAGGTGAAACAATTAATGTGAAAACGTGCAATTCCAAATTTTTTATGAAAATATTTTTTTTGTTTGTTTTTAAAAGCAATTTGACGGGAAAAATTGACTAATTAAATGCTAAAATTATAAAATGGCTAAATACTGAAAAAAGTGGGCAACCGAGTGTGAAATAATGTGACAAGGCCAAGAGATGGGATTACACTGCATTTTCAATTATTTTAATTTCTCAATTTATTAATTTGAAATATTTTGAGATAATATAAAATCGATAATTTAACTCTCGGTAAAATTATAAATTTAATAAAATCTTTTTCAGAAAATTAATTTAAGAATGTCACACAATGAAAAATTAGGACTTATACTATTTTCAGGAAAATTACCCGATAGGATCAATTTAACGAAAACAATACCAATTCTCAAATTTCAACACTAAATTAATATTCAAATATTGGAAGAACATATCTCTACTTCGATTACTAAACTCAAACATTAATTTGTTCAATTAATTTACCAACTCTCGTTACATAAATTAATTGGTGACAGTTAAAATTAATTTACCTAGAAATATAAAATTAAAGAAACCAAGTAATTAAACTAACATCATACGCAGTGTGTCCCACCCCTTGAACGGGGTGTTTAGCCAAACATTCTTATGTGTGCATAAATAACAATAGATAATATGTCAAGAAGGAAATAAATTGAAAAGAGAATGTAGAAATACAATACGCATTTTTTTTCCAATTTTGTCTTGAAATGTGCCTTGACATGAGTCCAACTTTTTCACACTTTTCAGCATTTGATTACAAAAAAGAAGAGTAGAAACTAAACCTAAAAATTATCCTAAAGCTAAACTAATTTTTTTTGTATTTTTCTGGACTTTTTTATGGCCCCAAACTGTACATAATATACACTCTATTTCTCTCTCTCTATGTCTCTTCTTTTTTTTATCTGATGAGCCCCCCTTCTTTTATGAGATGCCCCTTTTTCTTTATATCCCACGACTAGTTTGGATGGAGAGATATTGTAGGTATTTCCTTTATCCGCAAGTCAAAGAGACATGTGGATTTAGGATAAAGATTGTTCCTATTTTTATGGGATCTGGCAAGTGGATTGGATATAGGGTGACGTCGTTTTTTTATTCGAAATGGGTTCAGGTTTGAGGTCGGCTGGAATCGGATGTCGCGGGTCAGCTGGGCGGGCTCCGGGTTTGGGAAGGTCCGAGTATGGTCGCCAAGTTGGTTCCGGCGAGATGGTGGTTGGGCGCGATTATATTCGCCGGAGAGGAATGTGGGTTTGGGTTTGATGATGGATGAAATGAGTTTTGGGAAATGGGTATGGATGGAGGTGGATTGGAGTTGTTTTTTGTGTTTGTAGGTGGTGTGAGGGGTGAGAGAGGAAATAAATTATGATAATGGTGAAATGGGTTTTGATGGAGGTAGGAGAGAGAATCGTAGAGTTGTGTTAGGGAAGATGATGAATAGTGATTGTTTGTGTGGGTGTAGGGTAGTAAGGTGCGAGGGTGAGGGGTTGTTTTGTGTGTATATGAGTGTATGGAAGTAGGATATATGGGTATGCTTAAGTTTGGAGTTATTTAGTGTGTGTGTAATTTGTACCCCTAAAAAATGACACAATATATATATATATATATATATATATATATATATATATAACTAACAAAACTAAAAATCTAAAAATAAAATACTATTCTAAAAGTAAAATTAAATAAAGACTCAAATAAAAAATCAAATTAAAAAGAAATTAAAAATAAAAATCTATTAAACGAAAAACTAAAATCCTAAAAATGGAAAATCTAGAAAAAAATAAATGAAATCCTAAAAACTAATCCTAATAAAATAAAATAAAGATTAAAAATTAAAAACTAAAAAGTCAAAAGTCAAAATCAAAATAAAGAAATAGAAAAATAGAAAATAAATCCTAGAAAATTTTAAATAAATCTAAAATAAGTCCTAAAAATAAAATGACTAAAAATAAAAATCTAAAAAAATAATAAAGGTACAAACTCAACACACACGGGCTCGGAGAATGGTCTAGGCTTGGTGTAGGCTTAGTTTTGGGTTACGGGACTGTTTCGGGGCATCGGATCAAATCAGGCAAGCTCAGAATGGACTTCTCACTTTACGGTCTCTTTGGATTTCTTCGATGCACGCTTTTGACTGCTTTTGAGTTGCAATTGTACTTATTAACATTGTTTAATACTGCAGTTGCGTATTGACCTGCAAAAGAATAAAATACTACATAAGGCCAATTTTAATTAAAATGAGTGACGAAAATGCGTATATTCGGGGCATAAAATATACACTTTTGGGTGCTTATCACAACACCCCAAACAGAACATTGCTAGTTCTCGAGCAAAAATTAGAGAGAAAACATACATAAGTAACCAAAGGTGTGCCACTTTCGTAGGCACTAGCGATTGCACTTAGCATGTGTAACAAGACGTTAAACCTATAGGTTTCCCTACAGGACGAGTGGTGTCTCGTGAGGGTTTGCAGTGAATATACCCACAAAAGTCAAAACTTATTTGAATGCAGTTTTTGATTTGATGATGAAATGCTATACAACCCAACTTAAAAGGACGTAAAGGAACACCGTATTCAACTATCAAAGTGAGGTATAAAAATTACTTATTACCAAAAGCATAATCCTTCCTAAAACTCAGCATGTTAGTGTGAAGTAATCTTAAGTATCATTAGAGTAATTTTAAGATCGCCTTGATATAATCGACATTTTGACTTCAATTCTCACTGGAAATATCTCTCTGAATCGAACTCTCTGAGAATTGGGTAAGTGTATCTCTCTAGTGTGTTAGGAGGTGAGTAAATGTAAGCAAGTTCAAACGTCTCACACACTTAATAGAAAATGACGAATACATGAAAGATAATATGATCTCATGAAGGAATGCTAACCATTATGCCGAGAATGTCGAGTTATTCACCATATAATCTTCTCGTTTTCCCGAACACGTTATCAAGGGTGAAAATGTGGTTTATGAATGGTATGAGGGGATAATGAAATGAAGAAGGTGAATGATAGGATTTTTGAGAGGAGTGAAACACACTTTGACTGACTATTGTCCTCATTATTTGAATTTATGATCTCACGCTTTCTTTTTCTTCTTTTCTATTTTTATTTTCTTTCTTCGATTTTTTTTTTAAATTTTTTGATTGTATTACGATACATTTTTCTTTTCATAGCACAAATGAAGATAATTTAAAGGTAAAATTTCAAACACTCTTTTCCTCAAAAATGATGGCAATGATGGATGGTATATGAGACATATGGATAAGGGTAATATGGAAAATGATAATGGGTGAATGATAATTTGATAGGGAAAATGGTAAGTTTATAGCAAAATCGGTTTAGTGCTCGGGACAAACTACAAGATACATGTTTCTTACAACTCGAAAGTAATGTCATTCTCAATGATTAAGACAAATTTGAAAAAACAATGAGATCATGCAACGACTAAATGTAGTACCCAAAGAAAGTTAAGTCAACTTGTGACCCGGAGATACGTAAAAACCCTCAAAAAGGTGAAAAGCTCAAATCTCACGGGAATAAGTCGCCACTAGTGATCTTTTAAGGCTTTATTGATAATATATTTACTTTTCAACTTTTGATTGTAAACGTGATAATGTAAAATTGCCGAGTTTAGGATTTCATAGTGCAAGTATGCTTTTAGAGATATTAATTAATTTATTTGTAAAAAAGTGTAATTTTTGGGTTAAAAACAGGTATTCTGAGATTTCTAAAAGAGGGATGATAGACAATTCTTGTCATAAAAATTATTTTTAACTGCACAATTTTTTTTTAAATCGCTTATTTTTAAAAAAATTTCAAAAGAGGTACCATTTTGATAAATTTTCCACCTCCAAACAAAAGAGAGCATCGTCTTCGATGTTTAAAACCATATATAAAAATAAAATCACAAGGGAGGAAAGATATTACCATAATGAACGTCTAATGAAATTGTACCGCATGATGGAATATAGATGAAACCTGAAGAACAGATGCGACATAAAAACGTACAAGTCTATAAAACATGTGAAAAGCATTGGGTGGTGTGAAACACCACCCCCAAACAGGATAAGACTCATACTCAGAAATAACGAACAACGGGATGCCTTTCGGTAGCGCTAAGTTTAACGTCTTCATCCTGACCGAACCATTATCACCTTAAAGATAAGAGCTGTGAAAGTGCGGGGCGGCAAAAAAATTGGGTGATAAAAATCACCCCCAAACAAGACTGAAGCATCAGTCTTACTGGATAAAGGAGAAAATAGGTCAATGCACTTGTAGGGAGAAGTGCAACATGAGATGCAAATCATCGGTGGACCATAGTGGGTGGGTATTAGGGTAAGGAGAAGATGGGCAAGGGTGAACAGACACCGATCATGGGCCTGATTGATCATAAAGGTGAGGGCAACAAGGGCCCTATAAGAATGGTGCTCTAATTAGTGAAGGGGTGGGCCTCGTAGAAGGTGCACGACTGTTCTATAAATGGACGATGATAATAGTCAACTTGGGTTTCGGACCATGGAGTGGTCTCAATGTTGAGATTCTCATTAAGATAGGGTTTGTTACACTCAAAATCCATGGAACAAGACGACACATCCTCATCCCACAGAAGTATAATAATGGGTCGACTTGGGGTGGAATCTGTCTCGTTCGCACACTCAAAATCATATATCGTTGTTCAAGCCTTTGAAGTGATTCAGTATGAGATTGGAGAGTGTGGGTGAACTTTTGTAAGAGGCGTTCGAGAGCGGATGTGCAAGGTGGTGGTGAAGTGTCAGTGGGTGGTGGTGGTGGGTGAGGTGGACACAACTCGCTAGAAACACTAGGATGTGGAGAATATACATATGAAGTGTGTGGATCAGGGTCAAGTGTAGCACTCACGGGAGAAGCATCGCCGTGAGGGACATAAGTGTGATCATCATAAGGAGCATATGAAGGGGACTGATAGGTATGAGGTGCAGAAGGTGGTGATGACGACTGTTGGAACTCATAAGGATCCACAACATGGCGTTGGGATTCATATTGCATGGAAGGATGATCAGGCCTCCATGAATTGCTCGGGTACTCATACCCCTCGACATTAGATATGTCGTGACAATACGTCGAGGGTGGGTCCAAAACAGTGTCATAAGGATACATATGTTCGAAGGTGGATTCAGATGGAGAGAATATAAATGGACACTTATGGGACAAGTGATCGCTAAGAAAGCATTGTATGCATAGCGAAGCATGTGATGGGTTGACACTCGTCACTGGAGGCGGTGGAAGATGAGATGTGTGCATGGATGACACAGGAGTATCAACGGTGTACGTTGGAGAGTTAAAGCCCTATATTAATGAATCAAGGGTCGATTCGGGCTTATCATCAAACAAACATTGAGAGAATGTGAAATGGCCAAAGTATTCCCGTAAAGGACATTCTTTGGCCATGACAAGAAGAATATTTTTTGGTTTTTAAATATTTTTCAAAAGAAAAGAAAATCTTTTTATGATTTCTGAAAATAAGAAAAGGAAAATCTTTTTGGTATTTTAAATATGAAAAAAAGGAAAATATTTTTGATATTTTTCAGAAAAAGGAAAAAATTGGACTCTTGATTTGGTTGAACTAACTAAAAGAGACTACCTAAAGAATTGAATTGGACACACATGAGTCAAGAAAAAATCCTAACGAGCACGTAGCCAATTATTATCTTTAAAATTAGTGAGAGGGATAGTCAAATGTTAATTAAGTCCGCGGGCGACGAAAATCACGGAATTTATCTTTGTGATGGCCTCGTGTAAAAGTGTCTTCCTACGGGGCTAGCTTGTTGATTGATTTTAAATTTATTGACAGCTAGGGTAGCACACAATGGATAAGTGAGTGAGTCGGGTGATGAAATCCATTCTCGTTTCAATGACTGGGTTCAGGTCTTAGGTAAATTAATTCATCAAACCATTCAATTTAAGTGCGATACATAAATTAAAAGTACACAGGAGCAATTAATCGCACAAAAAATGAACTCGCTGACAGGAGATTCGTGAGGGATAAAGAAATGTACCTTCAACAGTTTTTACACACGTGGGGTGAAGACCGAGTTGAGTCGACCGGGGGGAAGCTCGCCTAACTTCAGTCGTCGCCGGGAGACCTACCGACCCAAAGTAGAGAGGCTTCAAAAATCCTCGCCGTTGGATGCCCTCTCTCTACCTTGTCCAATTTCCCTTTTGACTTGTTTTTTTTTTAATTTTTAATGAATAATTATTACAAAAAATCGGTGTCAAAATGCACCCCAAATAAATATAAAGATTCAATAATCCTATACAACAAGTCTAAGGAGGAGGGAGGAGGAATAATAATTACAAAAAAAATAAAATTACAAGTCTTCAATTTCACTTCCAGGCCAAAAAAGCGGTTCGACAGGAAATTTTGATGCTTAAGGGTTTTTAGAAGAGAAGTTATTGTCTTGCTAGTCGATGCTGGTTATGTAAGGAGGATGAGGAGAAGACTAATCACCTTCTCCTCCACTTTAAGGTGATGAGAGGTTTGTGGGATATTTTTCTTGCCCTCACTACGATCGCTTGGGCTTTTCCTGTGTCTGTGAGGGTGCTCTTAGAGGGGTGGAGACCCCCGCAGGGGTGGCGGGGTGATAAGCTAGTGTGGTATTTAGTTCCTCACTGCATTTTATTGATGATTTGGAAGGAGAGGAATGCAAGATTCTTTGATATCATCGAGACTGCTCCTTCGAGGCTCCGTTACCTATTTTTGAGCACTCTTCTTAGATAGTATAAAGAGAGTTTTTTCATCACCTCTCAAGATTTTCTTGAGCTCGTCGAGGAGCTTCACACAGTTTTATAGTGGGGTGTAATGTTTACGGGGCCATGTATGCTTTTTTCCCTTTTAGTTAGGTTGTCTCTTTGTATACTTCTTGTATGCGGGTTCGCTCCCTTAGTGATGGTTTTATAATATCATTTATTTATAATAAAAAAAGAGTCACTAATTACCATTTATTATAAGGAGAAGGGAATCTAGAAGGCGTGGGTCCTTGGAAGAAGCGAGTCAAAGTCCAAAAAAGCAAACCATAAGGAATCAAGCCTAAATCCCGTGTTCTTTGATTTTTCATGCAAGAGAATCTTCCAATCCCCATTATAAATCTAAAAATGATTTATAATATGTGATTTTCCTCTTTTAAATCCGAGTTTTGATGCATGTTAAAGGATTAGCTTGATTTAGTTTGATTACACAAATGATTTCTATTAATTAGGGATGAAATTAATCTGTCTTTCAATGAATAGTTGTATCTTGGTGATTTAAAATATGGAATTGTGTATGAGAACGAAATTTTGGATTTATGATTTTGGGTCAGATTTTATTTTAGAATTATCCCACCTAGTTTATCAAGAGATCAAATTTGGTTAGTATTGAGGATAGTTATATAGGTTAAAGATATTACCTTTGTGTTATTGTATTCACATTTAGTTTAAGGATTGGGTCATAATGGTTCAACACAAACCTAGATTTTCT
Organism: Sambucus nigra; assembly: GCA_949130495.1. Lineage (NCBI taxonomy): Eukaryota > Viridiplantae > Streptophyta > Magnoliopsida > Dipsacales > Adoxaceae > Sambucus > Sambucus nigra. The sequence goes on along the minus strand of OX422218.1, from coordinate 31,520,615 downwards.
ACCAGATGCTAATCGATTCGACACTGGGGATGAATCGATTCGGCCCTGTTGCACTAGGGTCGAGTTGGGTAATGGATTTTTTAATTGTCCCAAATTGATTCGAGTATATGAGTGGCTATCAATGTGAGAGTCGATTGGAAAAATATTAAAGTTAGGTTTATTAGTGTATAAACCAAAAGACACATTATGTATCTTTAATTACGGTTAGAAGAGTAGTCGGTACTTTAATTGTTATTTCTACCTGACATTGGGGATTGGATCAGATTAATTGGACAAGACAGATAATGCTATCCTAAGGTCATGTTTACGCATTGATATTTGCAGATTAACTAGTTAAAGTTATTGAAGATAAATTCCTCTATTGATAGATTATAAACCCATTGATTAATTTAGTGATTATATGAGGGAACATATATGTACGTTATGAGAGATTGTGAATATATATAGAAAGATGTTTGTACGCATAGTTTCAATACAAAATAAACAATGAGTAAAACTTAAAAGGGCGATCTGTTAATAAACCTAATAATGTAACGAATAATTTAATGTTTAAGGATTTAGATGACTTGGGGCACGCTTGAGTTTATACGATATCCTACTCATTTATATAGTTTGAGTTGGGTTTGAAAGATAGTAAACCTAATTGAGATGAGGATCCAACGATATGGGGATTTATATGTTTGGGTACACCAGGGTATTTTATATATATATATATATATATTGTGTGTGTGTGGATTTGGACATACCTTTGAACACTTATGGTGAATCTATTAATTTGGGGTTCAGTTTGATATTATACCGTGTACCATGCGCCAACCGAGATGTGGTGTAATACCTCATATTTTTGCGGACTATATTAATTATTTATTAGGTTAGAATAAAATAATAAATGGGACTAATTATTACAGGTGTGTCTTAGCAATAATAATTTGATATAACTTGGATGCTAATGAAATATTGCTTGCATAATGATTTTTTATATGTGTGTTAGTCATAATTAATTTGTGTTATTATTATATAATTGTGGGCTATGTGTATGCGTAGAATAATTAAGTATGTCATTTTAATGATGACGTGAGTTGTGGATAGTATCATTTAGACTGGACTTTGAGGTCACACAAATACCCATGTATGTATCTTTATCAATGAAAACTGGTCCTGGATGGTAGGTATAGCATTAGGGGAAATATTGGGCTATTATGGGTAGCATTCTGGGCTCTTTTAACGGTCCAAAATTAGTCCTCACTAAGAGATGAGGAACTAAAGTTTTAAGAAGGAGTTATACGACTTTATTTAAGTATTTTTCATCCACCAAGCCTAACCGTGGAGGCCGTAAACACTAGGGAGAACTTAATCAAACTTGTAGAGGAGAAAGCAAGGTGAATTCAAGAGGGATTCTTCAATTTTTTGAATTTAGGGAAGAAGTTTCTTAAAATATCTTTAATAACATGTTTCTTAACATATAAGCGTACTTTCTTATATGACTTTAGGTTTGTAGTTTTATTACAGATTGATTGACATGATGATTTAAGATTGGGACTGATTGTGATTCTTACCAATGAAAATTATGTTATAATTCATGTTTATGTTTGTAAAAACTTTTCAATCAAAATCATGTTTAATGAATTTTGATATGAAAGATATTAGATATTGGTAAATTTTCCTTGAGAAATTTTTGGCCAATATTATTACTGATTGAAATCATGTTGAAAACCCTTAGTTATGATCAGAAATCATTACGATACTTACCCATAGATGTTATTTTTAGGTTTTTGTATGATGACAATTTGATTGCAAACCTTAGTGGAACTTTGATGGAGGTTTTTAGTGTGACACACCGCTTAATAAATACCAGGTGATCAGTCCTATACCAAACTAAACAGGAATCTCATCTTGTTCATTCTTAGCATCACCGTAAAAAACCTTTTTTATTACGAATCACCTAGTCTTAAATTAAGTTGATGTTAAATTTTATCTTATGAGTTAAAGTAAACTCAACCAAAAGGAAACCAAATTAACTATTACGAGAAAGAAACTAATAATGCCACAAAATAAGTAAAAGTGTTTATCGAGCAACATCGACTAAAAGAAATCCACAAAGTGCAAGTATAAAGGAATACCAATAAATGTCAAGACTGAATATAAAAGTACAAATCCAATAGTACAACTGAAAAAGTTCATATCTAAAGATAGAATGAGACAATGGTCTCAAAAAATATCCCACAGCAATCCACATAAGTTGCAGCTGCGCACCCTATTGGAAGGATCAGGTCTGGCGTCCCTGTGGTAGGACACCAAAAATATTTTTGAAAATATTTTATAGCAAGGGTTAGAACCCAAAAAAATTGTAAATATTTAGCAATTGGATTTAAATGCAAGAAATTAAAATGCAAAAGCTCTTCATGTTTAAGTTAGAACCGCGCACTCCCTTGAGTACACGTCACCCCTGAACTAACGTGCAGGCCTAAGGAATTCTACATAATATACCTATCCACTCTCCTCGTAACTAGCCTTCTCCAAAATATTATACTAATTTCCCCACTATTACACCCCAAGTGAATATAGTACATTTCTATGAGTTATTATTCACATTAATTTTTCATAAGTAATCATTTCTCATTTTAAATCACATATCATTCCCACAAGTTATATTATCTATACGTTTCACACCATGCATATATATATTAATTCCCGTCTATAATTATGCACTATATATTCGTATCATATCTCAACATTCACACACATGTCGGATATAAATGCTATCACCAAATGCATAGGAGGCGACCATTGTTCCTCCTGAAAGTGTCCGCTCCATACCGTAACGGTCCCACCCTTATATACGGACACTATGGCCTGGAAAATATACTCACCTTGCATTCACTAGCCATGGGACTCACCCATATCACGCAACCTCCTATGATAACATTAACATTGGTATGGCTTTACTATTTATATTATTCACACAAATATATATATATAGATATATATATATATATAAATTTAGGCTACAGAAGTATTATGCCCATACCCAAGCCTAAAACATTTAAGTCTATGGTCTGACTTCATTTAGATTAATTACATACTAATTAATTCTCATTATTTTGGTGTAACCCTTTCCAGTATACTCGGACTATCTATCTCTCGGCCCAAAATTCAATAGTTTCAATATGCCCTTCAATTTCATGCATTCAAGTCTAATCAATTAAACAACAAGATTAAAATATGTTAAATCATGAACTTACATCTCCAATTTCACGCAATCAAGTCAAATTAATTTCAAGGTTAGGTATTCCCAAATTAAACCATAATTCAATACTCAATTTCCTAGTTTAGTTCGGGCAGGAACTGCAAATCTACAACACAACATATCTGAATCTAGGAATTAAAAAAATCTAGCAGAAATCACAAGTGGTTCAAATGAAGAGACCCGTCGTTCAAATGACAGTGGATCTCATTTGAACGAAATACCAGGTCGTTCAACTGACCTTTGTATTTCTCTTTCTCTCTCTTCTGCTAAAAACCCAGTACACCGTTAATAAGTTTTCAACCTTTACTCTGAATAGATTTTTGTATCAAACGTCCCCAGATTCATCCTACATTCATTCTTTTGTTGTAAGAAATCTAGCACTAACAATTTCATTAATTCAATCATCAATTTCACCAATTCTCAAAACCCGTACAGATTTATAAGTCCCATTAAAAGGAAATCCCCAATTTTCTGAAGAACAAACCTTAAAATTTAATTGAATTCCACCTCTTTTAATATGGAAAGATAAATGCAATTTAATAATCATAATTAAACCACTTGCCTCAAAATGAAGATCTAAGACTTTGAATGAAGGTGTTAAATTGCAATTGAAATAATCTCTCCAAGATTCGCAAGTTCCTTTTCTCTTTGCCTCTCCATTTAAGCTTTGTCCATTTTTAGTCCTTTAATGTGATTTAATGTTCTCTAACCCTTACACATTTGTGGTTAAAAAACTTATTCACGTTTTTGGGTCGATGGGCCTTATAAAAGCAGTTCATACTCTCTATATGGAGCTCAAATATGACTAATTAGGCACCAACACCTAATATATGAATATAATCACTCATTTAGGGCTATTTTGACCGTACCGGACTCAACTGCATGCTTAAAATCGCCAACCGGAATAAATTTAGAAAATTAACTCTCACGCGTTAGCTTATTTAAATATATTCACTTTTAAATATTCCCATTAATTAATTCTCATTAATTTACGACACCATTGCATTACTAATTACCAGATTAATTGCTTTAAAATAATAACCCAGAATTTACGAAGAGTTACATACTTTCTCCCTTACAAGGGAATTCCGTCCCTGAAATTCGAATGTACTTGCAATAAATAGCTCTGGATAGTGTTCCAGCATATTGTCCTCACGCTCCCAAGTGGACTCGTCGGCATTATGATGACCCCACTGAACCCGTACAAGCAGTACTACTTTTGATTGTATCTTGTGCTCACTGCGATCTGAGATTGCTATTAGCCTCTCCTCGTAAGAAATATCGGGCTTCAAAACTATCTCCTAAAGAGGGACATGCCAAAACGGCTTTGGAGTACTCTTACATTTCTTCAACAATGCAATATAAAATACATCGTGGATACGCTGAAGACGATTCAATAAACCCAAAAAGTATGATATCGATCCAACTCTCTCATTAATGAGGAAAGGGGAGCCGCCCACATACCTTGGCGCTAACTTCCCTTTTTACTAAATCTCATCACCCCTTTCGTAGGGGATACCTGCACTAATACCTGATCCCCAATATCTAACTCTACATGATCCCGCTTCGCATCTGCCTAGCTCTTTTTTTGATATTGTACTATATAGATAAACCCCCAAATTAACTCAATCTTAGGGAACGTATCCTGAATCATCTCCACCCCCAAAACTTTGTTGTCCCCCACCTCTAACCAACAAGCTGGTGAGCGACAAGGCTTACCATATAATGCTTCAAATGGGGCCATGGCTATAGTAAATTGGTACGAGTTGTTATACGTGAACTCCACTAAAGGACGGTATTCCTCCCAACCTCCCCCAAAACCAAGATGCACATCCGTAGCATATCTTCAAGCGTTTGATTCACCCTCTCCATTTTCCCATCCGTCTGGTGGTGTTAGGTGATACTCCACCTCTACTCGGTGCCCATAGCCTCCGGGAGGCTCTGCTAAAAATGGGACACAAAAATCTTGTCCCTATCGAACACTATATTGATTGGGACTCTATGCCATTTGACTATCTACACGATGAATAGTCTCATTTATTGCAAAGTCTCAAAATTCGTACAGACTAGCAAAAAGTGGGCCACCTTGGTCAAAGGGCCCACTATGGCCCTATAGAATCGTGCTACCTATGTGAAACAGGTAACCCCGTAACGAATTACATAGAGATACACTCCCACTTACACACAAGGATATCAAGTGGCTACATCATCCCTGATGGTTTTTGGTGATCTACCTTCACAAGATAACACGTGGCACACTTCGAGATGAACTCCATAATGTCTTGTTTCATCCCTGTCTACCTGTATTGCCTTCTCATGTCTTGGTATATTTTTTCCTCTTCGGGATATACAACAAACTTGGAGCTATGAGCCTCTATCAACACGACGTGTCTCAAATATTTGTCCTCTGGCACGACTAACTGCCCATTAAAATGTAGCCCACCCTCGGAGCTAATAGAGTAGGAATCTGCACCCTCTGCTAGAAAGTGCTTCACCCTGTCCTGGCACAAAGGATCATCCGCCTGAGCCCGCACCACTCGCATAACAATCTTGGGTGCGAGTGATAAAACCATTATACATTCCCTGTTGATCTCATCGTCGTGCCTAAGTTTGTTCCACTTCGCCTTCCGAACTGTCGCTAAATCTTCATTGGGCTAGCGGATGAACGCATGTGAAACTACGTTGGCCTTATAAGGAGGATATGAAATATCAAACTAATAATCCTTCACGAACTCCAACCACCTCTTTTTCCTCATGTTCAATTCCTTTTGAGTAAACAAATATTGGAGTGATTTATGGTCTGTGTAAAAGGTGAACCTCTCCCCTAAAAGGTAATGCCTCCAAATCTATAAGGCAAAGATAACATCGACCAACTCTAAATTAAGATTGGGGTATTTCCTCAGTTGTTGTTGAATTTTCTGCCAAACAACCTGAAGACCATGAGTCTTTTATTCCTCCAGCTCAGTAGACTGAGAAACTCCAGCCTGCAGCCCCTTCTTTTGAGCTGAGCAAGAATGTTAAGAGTGATAGGGAGAAGTTGTAATGTTGTTTGACATTTTTCTCTTTTACTTTTGTTGTTTCTTTTCCCTATGTTTTTATTGTACTTAAACTTTTATATCAATAAAATAACCTTTTATTGCTCATTTCTATCTCTTGTTCATTATACCCGTTCTCTATTCTTGTTGTTAATTGGTGATTATTTTCTCTTGCTAGTTTCTTGCATAGATTGGACAAATCTCTTCCCAGGATACCGAGCCATTGAGGAAATGCAATACTTTTGTCAAAGCTGGTTATGTGGACTTTTTCGATGAAGAAGTTACTCAGTTGCTTGGTGATGATGCTTTAGAGCAAGTTAGAGAATCCTACAAATATTTTAAGTACTTACTTGATCGGGTGGTAGAAAATAATGTTGCCTATTATGAAATGATAGAAGAACTTCACGAACAATATAAGGAATTCAATGCACTGCTTCATTAGAGCTATGTGGAGAAGTATCAAGTTTGAGTGAAGGTCGGGGCTTTAATAAGTTTGTCTCCATTTATAATAAGAATAAAGCTTTACTTAAGCTTGAAATTGAAGAAACTATGACCATTGCCAAACTTCAGAAGAGGATAATAGTAATTTGAGGAATGAATTGAATCTTTTGAAGTCTTCCTCTAGAGATATTGTTACTACTACTGATGAAGGTCATTCCTTTTTTAGAGGCTGAAAATGCCACCATGAGAGATGAATTGGAGGCCTTGAAAAGCATTAAGTTCGCTTCTTCTTCCCGCGCTAGAAATAGTGTTGTCCGAGGAACTATAGAGCAGCTTAGGATCAACAGGTCTGGCAACCAAGCTGCACAGCTAAAAGTAAAGGACAGAGTTATTACAAAGATGTCTCAAAAGCTGTACACTTTATCTGAGAAATTATCTACCCAATCTTTTCAATTGGAAACTAAGGATGGAGTGTTGAAGAAACTGTAGTCACAAGTTGATAGATTAACCTTCCAATTCCATAAGCGATCTAGAGAATTTTGGATGGGTGGTTATAATGAAGATTTGGGATATTATGATGATAGACTCCAACAGACCTAAAAATAATCCTACAAATGGGGTTGGATTAAGGCTTTAACTGTGCTAAAGGTGGATGTGAATAATACTATATGGGATTAGTATGATACATGCTTACTACAGCTTGACAATCCTCCATTTAAGTTTGATGTCAATTGGGTACGTGTTCATCGTGTTCCCCAATGTTTGATTTCCAAATACTTGAGGGATTGCAAACTATATGACGAGCTTGAGATCGTTCGTCCTCCTCATTTGCTTAATCGTCCTAGTAGAAGCAATACCAGGATGCTTTGGGATTTTAATTTCATTAACTCTCCTTTTACGTTGGATGATCCTCCAACTGCTATGGATCTTATTTCTCAAGATGAAGGAAAGCGTCGTGTAGAATAAATTTTGGTATTTTGTTTCTCCATATTTGAGCAAAAATATGTAATCATTTAAATTTAATGAAAATTTTATTTTGTGAATGGATTAACTTTTAGTTAATCTTTTAATGTCCGTGAATGTTTTTCTAGTCTTTGACTATGAATGGATCAACTATTTTAGTTAATATCCATTTTTTCACTTGTTCTATTGATATTCTTAGGATTATCCTAAGTTTTATACCAATTATCGATATTTCACCTTAGTTCTACTAGTGTACTTGAATTTTATGGTAAGTACACTAGTTACCTTGGTTCCCAGTCGTAAGTGGAACATTTTCCCATCTTTTAGCCCAATTTAGATGAACATTTGTCATCCGGAACTTCATTAATAAAGAATCTGGGACTTACGATTTTTGCATTGCATGATTTTATAAGTTTGATACCGACCAACTTTATTGGTGGTTTTTGTTGATGCCGACCAACTTTGTTGGTGGTTTTTGTTGATGCAGACCAACTTTGTTGGTGTCTTAATAAAGTTGCCGACCAACTTTGTTGGTGGCCTTAGTGGATGCCGACCACCTTTGTTGGTGGTGTTTGTTGATGCCGACCAACTTTGTTGGAGTCTTCATAATTAAAACTACTGTCACAATATTACAAGTGCATAACATGACTACTCCGAAAAAGAAAACAAAAAAAGAACAATTTTCCAGAAAGTCATGCTCTCATTAATATTAAAATGAACTGAGTGCAATACAACTATGTGTACTGATAGTACTTGTTCAAGTGCTCTGCATTCCATGGGTTCTTGAAGTATTTTCCTTCCAACGCCTCAATCGTATATGTGCCTTGTCGGATAACTACAGTAACACGATAAGGCCAATGCCAATTGGCTACTATCTTATTATTCTTCTGAATAACCTTCTTCAAAATATACTATCCCTCCTTTAAGTTGCTCGGCATGACCCTCTTATTGTAGAAATGTCCAGTCATTTGTTGATAGGCTATATTCCTTAAAGCTTCATGTTCATGGACTTCTTCCAGCATGTCTAAATCCAACCTTCGCTTTAAATCGCTAACTGGGGTATTGAAGTTAAGAATTCTGTGCATAGGCAAATGTAGCTCCAGAGGGATGACGACTTCTGTACCAAATGCCAATAGATAGGGAGTTTCTCCAGTAGCTCTTCTGGAAGTTGTTTGATAGGCCCACATGACTGAATGCAATTCATTAATCCAATTTCTCTTCGCATCTTCTAAACTTTTCTTCAGCCCGTTCATCAAACTTCTATTAGTTACCTCTATTTGTCCATTACTTTGAGAATGGACAGGAGGAGGGTGGATTTTTTATACATTGGATTGGGTACAATAAGCAGCGAATTCTTTATTATTAAACTGTGTACCATAATCAGTTATAAAGGCATAAGGTAAACCATACCTATATATAATGCTTTTTCAGATGATCTTGTAAACCATTTCATAACACATATCAATCAATGGTTCAGCTTCCACCCATTTTGTAAAATAATCAACAGCTACAACGAGGTACTTTAACCTTCCTCAGGTGGTTGGCAGGGGCCTGACCAAGTAAATTTCCCACATGGCAAAAGGCCAGGGTGAAGTGATTAGTGTTACAAGGGCGTGTGGATCCTTACGTATACTGGAAAACCTCCGACACTTGTCACATTTCTTATAAAAATTCACACATTATTCTTGTATGGTTGGCCCGTAGTTTCCTTGCGTATGTATTCTTTGTAGAAATGTTCTTCCTGCTACATGGGACCCATATGATCCTTCATGGTCCTCTTAAATTAAACCATTTACCTCAGTTGGATGCACACATCGCTATAGCCTAGAAGTTAATCATCTTCTATATAACACATCACATTCTATCACATACCTTGCAGCTTTCTATTTCAGCCTCTTAGCTTCAAGTAGATCTGGTGCAAGGATCCCATCGTCAATATATGCTTTTATGGGGTCCATTCAAGATAGCCCCATATCAACTGCAATAAATTTGACCATCAAATCTTTATTAATTCTCCTACTAACACGAAGCTCGATAGGAATAGTTCTTTATATCTCCATTCTGCTTGCTGAAGGTAATCGAGCAAGTGCATATGCTCAGGCATTATCCAATCTTGGAATCCTAACCATTTGAACTTCTAGCAAGGTGGTAATTACTTCCAAAGTTTTGATTAAATATCTGGTCATCGGTTCTCATTTTGTTGCATATAAACTCAACATTCGATTTAAAACTAACTGGGAATCACTATACACCAAAACTTGCTCGGCGTTTAATGATTTAGCTAGATTTAGACCGACAAGCACATCTTCATACTCTGCTTTATTATTCAAGGTTTAAAATTGGAAACGTAGAGTGTACTCTATGTCTAGCTCATTTGGGTTATTGAGATTTATTCTAACTCCACATTCGGTTGCACAAAATAACCGGTCGACGTACATACTCCATATGGGGATATTCATGTCAGACACTTGGTTTGTTGGAGTTCCTTGATGGAAGATTTTATCATTCTCCTACTCATACTTCTTCTTCATCTCCTCTACTCCACTGGATGTTTCTGGTTAGTATTTTTCTACAGTTTCCCTAGTTTGGAATTGGTCGAGCGTATCTGCAGATAAGTGAATTCTGTAATAAAATATGCCACAACATGGCCTTTTAATGCAGTCATTGGTTCATACATAAGGTCATACTCCCCCAACTCCACAACCATTACATCAGTCTTCCAGATTTCTCCAACTTGTGCAAAGCCTGCCTCAATGGCATATCAGTGTAAATCACTATGGTGAGGGCTTAAAAGTATGGGTTCATTTGTCTACTAGCTTCAATTAAAGCTAGTGCCAATTTCTTCAGTCTTGTATATCTTACTTCTACTCCTTAGAAAGCTTTGTTGGTGTAACAAATTGGCTTTTGAACTCCATTTTCCTCCTTGATCAAAGTCGATCTAACTGCAAACTCAGATACTGTCAGATATATATATATCTCCTTTCTCCCATCATTAGTCAGTAAAGTAGTGGTGGTGCTCCCAGGTACTTGTTCAACTCCAGGAAAGACTTTACACTTTCATCATTCCATTAAAAGGTTTTTCTGAGTACCTTGAAGAGTGACAAGCATTTATCAGTTGCTCTTAACACAAACATGTTGAGTGCTGCTACACGCCAGGTTAGTCTTTGAACATCTTTTTTACAGGTTAAGGACTTCATTTTGATCAAATCTTTAATATTATTTTCATTAGCTTCAATTCATCTTTGATTCACTATATACCTAAGGAACATTCCCTCCTATACCCCAAAGACTTATTTGGTGGGGCTTAACTTCATTTGGTGCTTTTTTAATTGATCAAATGCCTTTCTGAGGTCGGCAATATGATCAGCAATTTTTTTTCTTTTAGTGAGCATATCATCAATATACACCTCCATATTCTTTCCTATCTGCTCTTGAAATACTTTGTTCACGAGTCTCTGATAAGTAGCACCTGCATTTTTTAGACTAAACGGCATAACATTATAGCAATAAGTTTCGCACGAAGTGATGAAGGAAGTACTTTATTCATCCTCTTGATTTATTTTGATCTGGTTCTAGCCAGGATATGAATCCATGAAACTCATCAATTCATGCGATGAAGTAGCATCTACCAGTTGATCAATTCGTGGTAAAGGAAAGTGATCCTTTGGGCACGCTTTGTTCAAGTCAGTAAAATCAACACGCATCCTCCACTTGTTGTTCTTCTGTTTTACCATAACTACATTAGCCAACCAATCAGGGTACTTAACATCTTCAATAAAAGAAACTTTTTAAAACTTCTCCACTTCTTCCTGTATAGCCTGGTTCTTCTCCGGGCTGAAAAATCTTCTTCGTTGCTTCACTAGTTTGCTTCCCTATTGACATTAAGTTCGTGACATATAAATTTTGGATCTATGCCTGGCATATCCTAATGACTCCTACAGAATACATGTTTTCTTTACCTCAAGAAAGCTGTTAACTCCTTATTAGGAACTAGTTCCAACAATGCTACTATTTGAGTTGTTCGTTATGTCTTATCATCATCTAAAATAATTCTTTTTATTACCTCCATCACCTAACCTTTTATAAGTTCAGATTCATCTCATCGGTCTAAGGTTTTAACCTCAGACTCGCAGTTCGGCTCAATTGTATCCACTTGATAAGTGGTTGTTTTTTGTTTAGCCTCCAACATATCTTCTTCCTTTGAAGAGTAATAGTAGCACTCCCGAGCTACTTTCTGGTCTCCTTTAACTACTCCTACTCCAAAGTTGGTCAGAAATTTCAAGCTTTGATGAACAGTTGAGGGTACAACTTCAAACTTTTTCAGACCTACCCTCCCCATGATCATAGTATAAGCAGAATGTATATTTTTGTCCATTACAAAAAATCTTACCTTCTCTGACCTGCTCACTAACCAAGTCCCGATCAACACATCCATCTTGATTATTCCTAGTGGAAACACCTTTTCACCTGAGAATCCAATGAGTGTCCTGTGATAGGGCTCCAGTTGATTGGCATTTAAACCCAAACTATCAAAAGAAGTATAGAACATGATGTCCTCCGAACTTCCATTGTACACCAATGTTCTTGCTACCAATACTTCTTTCATCCTAACTCTGATCACTAAAGTATCGTCATGAGGATAAAAAACTCCTAATAAATCATTTTTGGAAAAGCCAGTTATGATCTTATCCTTTTTGACTCTTTTTTTTCTGTCCTCCTCGATGAGGTTGATACGTTGAATATGGGAAAAAGCTTGACCCTCATTGAGGTAAACCTTCCTTTCAGGTGTGTGATCTCCTTCTTCGGCATCTCCTCCTATAATCATGTAACAATTAAAAGATCAAAAACTGAGTGTGAATACCTCACATTCCTGTTGTTTAGGTTTCTTGGGGAAGTCGGGATCGTCTTTTATATCATCATCGTGGTTCCTCTTCTTATCTTCCCTAGGCTTGACTGGCGATTTATATCTCTACCAACCTCTTCCTTCATTTCTACCACCATTTTACCGATCAACAAATATGTTCATCTTTCTTCTTTAGATGAGTGCTTATATCTCATTCTGAAGGCAAATGCATCGGTTGATAGTATTACCATGATCTTTGTGAAATTCATAATACTTGAACTTATCCCTCTTATCAGCAGGCAACCTTAACTTTTCAAGCCAACTCAAATCATTGTTGTGCTTAATTTCCTCGAACAAATGATGTATATCCACCATCAAAGGAGTGTAATTAGTGAACTTCCGGAGCCGATATATGTCTTCCTTTCCTTTCGAACTCATGCGCTCATTATGATTCTTATTCTCCTTTTTATATGACTTCCCTTCTTCTTTTGCTTCCGTTTTTGCGCCTAAATTATTTTTACCAGCCATAGCTTCGTCAGCGTTCATAATCTTTATTGCCTTGGACATCAATTTTGTCATCGTCTATGGTCAATCTTTTTCCAGAGTATAGTATAATTTAGCAGGGAATATACCAGTCATGAGAGTAGTGATTACTGTCTTTTCTTCATAATCAATTACTTCCAGTTTCTCATTATTGAAACAAGTGAGTGTTTTTTTTCCATCAATTATATCATCGTCGAGAAACACTCATGCAATCCCTGGTAATTTCTCCATCCTTCTGTCTTACAATGAGTAAATGAGCTACTCGCTTCACTGGTTTTACTCCATAGAAAAAATTACCAATGAATAGCTCGGCTAGTTGTTCAAAATAAGAAATATGCCCCCGAGGAAGACTGTTGTCCCAGATTGGAGCAGATCAAATGATTGTTCTTAAAAATTCCCTACATCTCATCTCATCAAAAACATCATAGATATCAACAGCTGCTTGGTACTGCTCTATCTGGCGAACTGGATTAGTTTCCCCATCATATTTGGGAGTGACTACCAGAGCTTTAAATTAGTCGGCGTATGGAAATTCACGATGATTTACACAAAGGGGGACCTCTTAATAAAACTTATTTGAAGGGGATTCTTAGCTTTGTCCATTTCACCTAATATGTCTTTCAAACGTTGAATGGAACCCTGCCAAACATCACTGCTAATGCCATAGATTGCAGCTCTTTTGTGCTGACCTCCAGATCTTGCTGAACTTTCTTCATGTGCACCTTCTCTCTAACTAGACCTTTCAGATCGTCAGGTATTTAATCTATATTAGGTTAAACCTTCACTTAGATCACTTGGTTGTTGAGTATTTCTCGACGCAACCCTCATGGCATTTCCCTGATGTCCTAAATAATCGAAAGGAGAGGCCTTACTTAGCCTTTCTAAGGTACTCAGTCTTTCTGGGATGAGAGATTATCTATCAGTGGAATTGGTGACCATAACATAAGAGGTTGCTTTAGGTAGATATGAAGGATCCCTATAAGTTCTGCAATGGCTATGCCAAATACTCCTTGTTGGGGACGGTGGCATATTCATGTGATTAGATTGTGCCGGCACTCCAGCTTACAGAGTTTGGCCCAACCGCCATATAGTATCCTGCATGGCCTCTTGACCCTTGGCCATGATAGCTAAAATTCTTGTCATATTGATGCCACTCAGAATGTATCTCTAATATGCGTTCATTCTAGGCTCAAGTGCAAGCATATCGCGTTAGTAATAAACCCGATAAGTTGGGATCGTATCCATAGGGAAAAAGGACAATGGAGTTGTGACGACCGAAAAAGACGAACGAACCCTAACTCTGACTCTAAAGAAAAAGAAAATGATTTAATTTTGAGGATCGATTACAACTAAATGCAATAATGGACTGATGAGAAAACGCAACTAGACTAATTTACCTAAAATATGAATGAAAACTGGTGTAAAAATTTTGACTAACTGATAAGAAAAATAGGATGGGCAGACAATCCCCCAACCCTAGTGAATCGCATCTATAATACTAATCATGAATTTAACTGATTAAATTGACCCGAAATTTAGTACTCCCAAACATTACGTATACGAGGTTCAAGCCCGCGTCATACTTAATCTGAGGACGAGTAAATCGGTATCGCGATAGTAACATTTGAATTGTATTCTAAATCATCAGGGTTACCCAGGGGCAAACGAGATATAAAGACATACAATTTTTATGTTCCTACGCAATACGGTCGTATTCAATCACTAAATTCAGAGGATTAATGTTATACGCTTACAATTAACACATCAGGATGGGTTCATGTATCCCGGCCTTAGAAAATCTAGCCTAACATGATGAAAGTGATGAAAACAGTGTTTAATGTGCAAGAGTTCATGATTAGAAGAAATAACTTACTAAAGTCACCCAAACAATAATCGCAGCAATGAATAAAACTGGTAATCACACAATTCTGAATAAATCTTCAATCCTTGAATTAAACAGGAAATTGTATCTAATCTAGGTTTTTTGGAAAGAAATGGAAAACTAACTATTATCCTCCCTCCAAATTCGTCCTAATAACAATAATAAATCGGGTTTTTATACCGTCCATGAATTTAGGAATTTCAGCTGCACTATGACTCTTCTTTGAAACAGACAAGATTTACAAAGCTCGAAGGCCGGACCGGTCTACTTTCAAGGCGGATCGGTTCTTTTATTTTGGGGTGGACCGATCCGAGGGCGAATCGGTTCTTTTATTTTCTCCTTCTTTTGTTTGCTTGTGGTCCGGGGTCTACTGGAGTTTAGCAAAGCGGACCGGTCCGGGGTAGGGGTGAATCGGTCCGACTATTTGACTTTTTGGCACAACTTTGACTGCTCACATCTTTTGTTCCGAGATTCCGATTGAGGTTCCATTTCTTCGTATGTGCTTGTGAATATGATCTCTTCAACTTCTCTTTAGGTACCTCATCCGAATTTTGGGTGGAAATTAAGCTTTTACCCTTTTGACTTTCCTTCTCTCTTCCTTGATTCTTCCGTGTTCCTTCTTCCGTTTCTTGACATCAAATACCTGTAAAATCAATATGAAATACTAGAAACTCGGTGTACTTATTAGGATCAGTCAGTATCAAGATTATGAGATAAAGTCAGCTCAATTACATTATTCTAGGTGCTAAAAGTGACTAAATCAAGGGATAAATTAGGAAGAATTTATGCCTAATCAAACCCACCTAACTTAGAACTTTGCCCGTCCTGAGCAATGTAAAAGAATCCTAGCCAGGCTTAATTCTTGAAAACATTTTATTGTGATAGAATAGATTTTTTGCGGGCAAGTGGTTGAATTTAGCGTATGCAACAAGCCTTTAAACCTCTAGGTTACCCTAGTAGGACGAGTTGTGTCTCTTGAGGGTTTGCAGTGAATATACCCACAAAATTCGACTCAAGGAAAAAATCAAAATATGCAAAAATAGTATAACTCAAACTTTCCCAGAAAATAGTCATCATCAAGTCATATTTACAAGTCTCAAATCATAGTGCGTGTGTGCGAAGCCGAAAATATAAACGCCAATTTCCACCGATTGATCATTACGTTACTTCTCCGAAAATTTGTTTTGATTTCAATTCCTCACGGAATGCTCTCACAAATGAATCTCTCGGATTATGGCTATTCTCTCGGTATGCGTGATATAAAGAGTAAATGCAATGGATGCAAAGTCACGCATACAATTAGAAAGACGGAAATATATATGGTGAAAGGATCTCATCAACGGACTACGGTTTTACAAATGGGAACATTTCTTCTTTTTCGCGCATTCAATCTCTTTTATTATGTTTTAGTGTATTAGCTCTCCACAATGTAACCAATTTCGTAAGTTAGACTCGGTTAGGACTTTTTCGGGTTATAAGGTATATGGGGTAAAATGACAATGGTAGGGAGGTTGGAATTGGAAAAGTCATTTATGATGTCCATTTTATGCTTTTTCTGGGCTATTGCTCATTTTTTTTCCTTATGTTTTTCACTTCTTTTCTTTTATTGCTATTTTTGTTGAGCATATCTATTTTCTTGCCCATTTTTATGCACTTTTCGAACTTAAATTATGAATTTTTCCATTTTTCACAACTCCGGGATATTTGGGTTTTTTTGGGTTGTCAAATGAAAGGAAAATTTTATTCGGCTCAATTTGGGTTGCAAAAGGGGTGATTTTTCACGACTTTTTATGGCCAATATTTTTGGGTGACAAACGATGGCCTACTTCATTGTCCAAAATGTCAATTGCGTTACTATATGCGTTTCGAGATGAATTTATGTTTAGAGTTCACTTTGGCACATTTTTCAAAGAAATATTAACACGGATTGATTTAAAAACTCGCAAAAAGTGATAGGCTCGAATCTCACCGAGTTTGTTAACCTCCACAATTATTCGTTAAGTCGTCAATTTTCGCTCAATTTCCATCTTTGGTCAATTTCGATTGTGTATGTTGAATTTTTCCAACTTGAGACTTCAATCCGACTTTTAATGATATTTTTGAAAATTTTAATTCCAATTTTTATTTATTTTGAACAAAAATTTTTTGGATTTTTCAAAATTTTATGATTTTTTTTTTAAATTTCTGGGCATTTTGAAAATTTGTGAAGTTTTAGACATACGCACTTGTGACCCCTCCTAACTTAGACTTTTGCATTGTCCTCAAGCAAAAAGGACTAAAATCTAAATAAGGCAAACTAATAAGTGCAATAAATAAAACAAACAAATGAAGAAAATGCAGTTTTTATTACAATAGGACTGTGTTACATGTGCAGGGAAAAACATACAAATGTAAACAGGAAAAACACTAGAAAAACTGCGGGAACCACAACAAGCTTTACTGAGGCGGGCGATGAGAAGAACCGGGCGCGTCGGGGCCATAGGGGTTATGGTAATAAGAGGGAAGTGGCTCATTAGGATCCCCTATGCGGCGATAGATGTCCGCTTGGAAGCGGAGAACGATGCTCATGTCGCGCTCGTAGTGGTCTGAAGTTTGTTTCAAGTGCCGACATGCGGGCTGATAGGTCGGTTCCTACCCACTCAAAATCTAGGTCGTCCTCCTCGTCCGCCGACTCCTTGTTCGGTCCGATATCCCCCATCTAGACGTCCTCACCGACTGCCCCTTCATCTTCCTCGCTCTCGCATGAGGCAGCCTCTTCTTCACTATCACCTCCCCGCCTAGCCCGGAGGACAGCCAACTGTTTGGCGCTCTTGGTGCGGGTCCCTTATCCAAAAGGATCGGGGAGGAGTGTATGATCGATCGGCGCCGCTATGCCAGCATCCTTAAGGATGGAAGTTATCAATCGGGCATAGGGAAGTGGGGTGGTGCCCTTCTCATCCAAGGACGCGTTAATGATATCTATATATAAGGTTCGGCCCAAATGGATGGAGGTGTGGGGGTCTAAGAGGTGATACGTCAAGGTGGCTTGCCGGGGCCGCATTGCGGAGTCGTTGGATGTTTGTAAAATGTTAGCACACACAATCTGAAATATGAGGCGCGACTTCTCATTGAGGCGTCCAACGGCGACGGTTTGCCCCGTCCAAGCCACGATCGGTGCAATGCGGGCCATGATAATTTCCTTTTCAATCGGAGGGACGTTCCTTGGATAGGTGAAATCTTGAACGTTCAGAACATCGTACTCGACCAACTTAGTCGTGAGACGGGCCAAGGAAAATGGGATGACATTCCCATCCACGTAAGCTTCGGCCTCTAATTGGCCCGTCCGGACGAGGGTGCCATAAAATGAGCGGACTTTGGTTGCCCAAACCGCTTCGTAGGGTTGGTTGAGCAATCAGCACCAGCCCCGAGCCATGAATAGGGAGGTGACGGAGTTGGGCAGCCCTTCCCATTGGACAGTGTGCTCCATATGGAGTTTGTAGCCCAAACAAAAAAATTGAGTGCACCATCGCTCCTCTTGGCAGGAGCGGAACTCGCCGTGCCCAGAGGGTTGGATCTCGGTAGAGTCATATTTGGTGGGGGTAACGCGGGGGGCCATGGAAACTAGAAGAATGTTTGCTAGGAAAGATTAGAGAGGGATAAGAGAGGATTTGTGGTCGTGGTGTGAAGAGGAAGGGATGGATTAAGGTGTATTTATAGTGGAAGGGGTGAGGGGAGGGGTTGGAGTTAGAGGGAAAGGGTTTGGAGGGAAGAGGGGGTGGATTTGGGAGGGAAAGGTTGGGGTTGGGAGGAGGGAAAACGGATTGGAGGGAATGAATGGGATTGGGGGGAAAGGGGGGTGAATCTTGGGAACGGGAGAAAACAAACCTGCAGAAAGCGAGCCGGTCCGGGGTAGGGGACGATCGGTCCAGGTTTTTTACTTTTCAAACATTCGCCAGGCGGACCGGTTCCTTTTAAAATTAAAGGAACCGGTCCGGGGGCAGATCGGTCCGGCCTTAAAAGGAACCGATCAGGCCCCAGGGCTTTTGGGCTGGAATTTTCCCGATCTTGGTTTCGATCTCTCTTCTCTAAAAATTATCACTTTCACACCATACTCTCTACCAATCTAGACTAAAACCCTCTTGATTTCGCTGGTCAACTCCCTTTAACTCGAAATTCCCGAAACACACGACTACTTTTCCCAAACGAAACCTAGTCCTAACGACGTACACACACACAACTCTCACAACACACACGACTCTCACCCTATACGCGTCGGGGGTGCGACGACGTTGCTGGAATAGCTCACTCTACCCCGTACACGGGGTCCGATAACCAGATGGTGTCGACTTCTTCCGCACACGCCTCTAGATATGGATTTAGGCACTGTCCATTCAGTTTGAATGTATTTCCCCATTTTAAATCATCTAATTCCACAGCTCCATGGGGGAAAACATTCTTCATAACGAACGGGCCAGACCATCGTGACCACAACTTGCCCGGAAAGAGATGAAGTCGAGAGTTGTAGAGAAAAATATTTTGCGTGGGAATAAACTCATTTCGTTGAATGATACTATCATGAGCTAGTTTCATCCTTTCTTTTGAGATTTTGGCATTCTCATATGCATCATTGCGTAATTCTTATAACTCATTCAATTGAAGCTTGCGGGCTTCACCGGCCTTGTCCATGGCATAATTCAATTGCTAAATCGCCCAATACGCCTTGTGTTCAAGCTCAACGGGAAGATGGAAAGGTTTTCCATACACAAAGCGGAAAAGGGACATGCCTAGTTGGTTCCTATATGAGGTACGATAGGCCCATAACGAATCGTTCAATCTAAGGGACCAATCTTTCCGGGTAGGATTGACTGGCTTTTTAAGAATATTCTTGATTTCCCGATTTGCTAGTTCGGCCTGCCTATTCGTTTGTGGGTGATAAGTCGTTCCAACCTTGTGAACGACACCATACTTTCTCATGAGCTTCACGAATGGCCTATTGCAAAAGTGCATGTCATTATCACTAATTATCGCTTTCGGTGCACCGAAGCGGGAAAGTATGTGTTCCTACAGGAATTCTATCACCACCTTGTTGTCATTTGTCTTGGTAGCTATAGCTTCCACCCATTTAGAAATGTAGTCTACCGTGAAAAGGATGAATAGGAAACCAAAGTACGGGGGGAAAGGGCCCATGAAGTCAATGCCCCAACAGTCGAATATCTCTTTAATAATGAGTATAGGGGTAAGAGGCATCATGTCTCGTCGGGTAATGGCCCCCATCCGTTGGCACCTATTGCAAGATTTGCAAGCAGCGTTCACATCCTGGAATATTGTGGGCCAATTGAGGCCGCATTACCAAATTTTTGCGGCCATCTTTTTCATCGAAAAGTGGCCTCCACAAGCTTCTGAATGACAAAATTGGATGACTTTCGGGATATCGTCATTCGGTAAGCATCGTCGGATGATTTGGTCGGTGCAATATTTAAAAAGGAACTTATCATCATAAATGAACATGCGCGACCAAGTAATAAACCTCTTCTTATCTTGCGGTGTCCAATCGGATGGGACGGCTGCCGTGACAAGGTACTTCACTACATCCGCAAACCAGGGCAAAGAAGAGGTAGCAAAAAGTTATCCATTCGGAAAGTATTCGTCTATGGGTACGGGATAACTAGGTACGTCGGACGAAAGCCGAGATAAGTCGTCGGCAACGACGTTTTCTACTCCTTTCTTATCTTTGATGGAGAGATTGAACTCTTGTAAGAGTAGGATCCACCTTATGAGGCGCGGCTTGGAATCTTTTTTCGCAAGTAGATATTTTAAGGCCGCGTGGTCGGTGAAGCAAGTAATGGGAGAACCAATGAGATATTACCGGAATTTATCAAGGGCAAAGACTATCGCTAGAAACTCCTTCTCCGTGGTAGAGTAATTTAGTTGAGGTCCGGTAAGGGTCCGGATAGCATAGTAGATGACATGAGATTGCTTATCTTTCTTAGGCCCAAAACATCCCCGATTGCACAATTTCTCGCATCACACGTAAGTTCGAATGGTAGGGACCAATCCGGAAGTTGCATAATCGGAGCGGACACAAGCATGTTTTTCAATTTTTCAAAAGAGCTTTGGCATACTTCCTTCCACTCGAATGGGGTGTCCTTCATGAGTAGGTTACTTAAGGGCCTAGCGATGGCGCTAAAGTCCTTGATGAACCTTCGATAAAACCCCACGTGGCCCAAGAATAAGCGCACGTCTTTCAGCGATTTTGGTGGGGGAAGATCAGCTATGACATCTATCTTTGCCCTATCAACCTCTATTCCCTTGGATGATACTATGTGGCGAAGAACTATTCCCTCGGTGACCATGAAATGGCATTTCTCCCAATTTAGCACTAAGTTTTTTTCCACACACTGGGCGAGTACTTTTTCCAGCTTTTCCAAATAATGATCGAAAGAGGTGCCAAAAATGCTGAAATCGTCCATATACACTTCGAGTCCTCTCTCGACCATATCGCTAAATAAGCTCAACATGCACCTTTGAAAGGTCGCGGGTGCATTACACAAGCTAAATGGCATACATTTGTAGGCAAACGTACCAAAAGGGCAAGTGAAGGTAGTATTCTCCTGGTCAAGTACATCTACCTTAATTTGGTTATATCCGGAATAACCATCAATGAAGCAATAGTAAGGGTGTCCCGCTACTCTCTCAAGCATTTGATCAATAAATGGCAAGGGGAAATGGTCTTTTCTAGTTCCCGCATTGAGTTTCTGGTAATCAATGCAAACGCGCCACCCGGTGGTGGTACGTTGGGGAACTAGCTCTCCCTTGGCATTCTTAATCACAGTCATACCCGACTTCTTCGAGACGACTTGAATGGGGCTCACCCACTTGCTATCCGAGATTGGGTAGATAATCCCGGCATCCAATAATTTGATAATCTCGGTTCTCATAACTTCTTTCATGTTGGGATTTAGTCTTCTTTGCATTTCTCTAGAGGGCTTGAAATCCTCTTAAAGATGGATCTTGTGAGTGCAAATCAATGGACTTATCCCCTTTAAATCAGTGATGCACCAACCAAAAGCACTCTCGTGCTTCCTCAGAATTTTTAACAGTTTACCCTCCTGCCCATCGTCCAAGCTAGAGGAGACAACAACATGAAATGTCTCATCTTCTCCTAGGTATGCATATTTAATATGGGAGGGGAGTTTCTTTAATTCGAGGGTTAGAAATTTGTCGCTGGAGGGAACCATGCGTGTATCCCTCGGAGGTAACTCCTCGAATCTAGAAACCCAATTAACATCTCTCGCGTACTCGTCCGACGCACTCTCATCGAGTAACTCACTCAACTCCCCAACCTTCCTCTCGAAGTCGGTGTACGTCCCCTCACACTCATATATCGCCGCTAAACAGGACTCTAAAGCGTCTCCACAATAATTCTCCTCAAAATACTCTTCTACTATCTCATCTATGAGACTCACCGCGTGAAAATCATCTTCCTCCCCCCGTATGTTGGGCTATGTGGAAGATGTTGGTTTCCAAGGTCATGTTCCCAAAGGTGAGTTGAATTCGCCTATTCCGAGTATTGATGATTGCATTAGCTGTAGCTAAGAATGGATGCCCAAGGATGATTGGAACATAATTGCTCGAGTTGAAGGAGGGCTTCGTGTCCAAAATGACAAAATCTACCGGGAAGTAGAAAGTGTCAACTTGGATGATCACGTCCTCGACTATGCCTCGTGGAATCTTCACTGTTTGATCCGCTAATTGGAGAGTGACCTTTATGGGCTTGAGGTCGCCCAAATAAAGTTGCCTATAGATGGAGTAAGGGAGGATATTTACGCTTGCTCCCAAGTCAAGTAAGGCTTTTTCGATGTTATTCTCTCCAATGATGCATGATATGGTGGGTGCACCGGGATCTTTGAATTTAGGTGGGAGTTCATTTAGTAGAATGGAGCTCAAGTTTTGTTCTAAAAAGACGTTCTTCTTTACCTTCATCTTTCTCTTCACCATCAACAAGTCTTTGATGACTTTAGCATAAGCTGGAATTTGCTTAATAGCATCAATAAAAGGTAAATTCAATTTTACTTGCTTAAGCACTTCTAGAACATCTTCACGTGGGTTTCCTTTTTGGGAGGGAATCAAACTTTGAGGAAACGGTGCCGCGGAGGGTGGTTTCACTACCACCTCTGGCTCACTAGCATCTTCCTTATCACTCTCATTCAAGGGGACATCTTCGGCCTCTTTCGTGCCGGGTGAAATCTCCTTGTCTTTTATCGTGTCGTGTGGGGGAGGTGATAAATCCACAACTCTCCCACTATGAAGAGTGGTCACAGCTTTACATTGCTCCTGTTGTTCAGTAGAGGTGGAGCTAACACTTGTTTGACCTTGGGGAGGTCTTTGGCCTTCGGCAGGAAACTTGCCCTTCTCTTGGACACTCATCGAGGATTGTATCTTTGACAGACTTACATTTATGTCACCAATCAGACGATCATATTTGGCATTGGTTGAGGTCTGGCTTGCGATGAATTGATTCATGGTATCCTCGAGAGTTCTCCGCTGTGGCGGAATATACGCTCCTTGAGGTGGTGGTGCTTGCACATGTCCTTGCATGTCTGGAGTTTTTTGAAAGTGTTGTCGTGGAGGAGGAGAAACATGTGAAGGAGGGTTCATTGCGGCATGTTGTTGCCCATAGCTAAAATCGGGATGGTTTTTCCATGAAGGGTTATATGAATTCCCCTGCGGGGCACCAAAATTCCCTTTAAACCCTCCTATACCACTAACTTGCTCCTGAAGCATAACATTGTAGGCGGGTATCATCGGGCATTCCTCAGTTGAATGTCCCGCCTCACAAATCGCACACACCTTCTCGACGGGGTTTCGCATGGATCCATCTGGTCCTTTTCCATAGATCTCGCATAGGTCTCGAAATCATTTCTCAAGAGTCTCCAATCGACTACCCGTCATAGAGTTCTTGTCTACGTGGAATAGGTCGGATGCTGACAGAGTGGTGGTCACTTGGCGATTTCGATTTTGAGCATTAGGATCAGATGTATCCCAGGATTGGGTAGTCTCGGCGACATACCTCAGGTGAAGCTCACCATCGTGAGCATCTAAATAGACAAACGGACCACTTCCTATGGTTTCAACAAGTTGTTTGAAGTAAAGATTCAACCCATTATAGATAAAATCCATGATGGGGGCATGAAGTAACTAACTCGTTGAAATGTTCATAACATCGATGGAATGGCTCATTTTCAGCTTGTCTGAACGCTTGAATTTGAGCCTTTATGGAGATTGTTCGATGTGGTGGGAATAATTTCTTGAGAAATATCGATTGCAACTCGTTCCAAGATGGAATCGATCTTGGAGGTAAAGACCATAGCCAGGTCTTAGCTTTATCTTTGAGCGAGAAAGGGAAAAGTTGGAGGCGGATTACCTCTTGTGTGAAGGTTTGATCATTGAGAGTATCACACACATCCTCAAATTCCCTAATATGGAGGTATGGCTTTTCAGAATCCATACCGTGGTAATGGGGTAGCATCTGGATCATCCCATTTTTTAAACGGAATTGCCCGGTATTATACGGGAGTATAATGCATCCCGGAGTGACAGTGCGCTCGGGATATAAGAATTCTCTCATCGGGCGGTATGGGGGTTCTTCCTCACTGGCGAGTGCACTGCCGTGTTGTGACATCTCTTCCTCACTTATTGACTCGGTGCTCTCACTAGGTGTGCTCGGAGTTTGTCCTAAGAAGGAAAACAGAGTGTTATTGGAGATTGTGTGCGACGGTGTGGGAGGTTTGATCCAGAACTGTGGGGCGTTTGGAGTGTGGGGACTATCGGGATTATACTCAACAATTGGATTTTCGTGAATGTTGGTTGGAGTATTATGGGGTGTGGGAGTGGTTTCAGAATTTTGCATTAAAGCTTAGGAGAGATGATGATTGTGAATCTTTTTGTGTTTTTTAAATTTTTTTATGTTTTCGAATTTTTTTGAAATTTTTTGGTCAAAGTTTTGGATTGACTCAATCTAATCCTAAGTCTACCTAATTCCTCGGCAATGGCGCCAAAAACTTAATGCGACTCAGAATGTATCTCTAATGTGCGTTCACTCTAGGCTCAAGTGCAAGCCTGTCGCGTTAATATTAAACACGGTAAGTCGAGATCGTATCCACAGGGAAAAAGGACAACGGAGTTGTGACGACCGGAAAAGATGAACGAACCCTAACTCTGACTCTAAAGAAAAAGAAAATGATTTGATTTTGAGGATCGATTACAACTAAATTCAATTATGGAATGATGAGAAAATGCAACTAGACTAATTTACCTAAAATGTGAATGAAAACTGATTTAAAACTTTTGACTAACTGATAAGAAAAATGGGACGGGAATACAATCCCCAAACCCTAGTGAATCGCACCTATAATACTAATCATGAATTTAACTAATTAAATTGACCCGGAATTTAGTACTCCAAAGCATTACGTATACGATATTCAAGCCCGCGTCATACTTAATCTGAGGACGAGTAAATCAGTATCGCGATAGTAACATTTGAATTGTATTCTAAATCATCACGGTTACCCAGGGGCAAACGAGATATAAAGGCCTACAATTGTTATGTTCCTATGCAATACGGTCGTATTCAATCACTAAATTCAGAGGATTAATGTTATACGCTTACAATTAACACATCAGGTTGGGTTCATGTATCCCAGCCTTAGAAAATCTAGCCTAACATGATGAAAGTGATGAAAACAGTGTTTAATGTGCAAGAGTTCATGATTAATCTAAGGAAAATTTATGAAATAACGTAGAATAGACTCAAAAAGAAGAAATAACTTACTAAAGTCACCCAAACTATAATCACAGCAATGAATAAAACTAGTAATCACACAATTCTGAATAAATCTTCAATCCTTGAATTAAATAGGAAATTGTATCTAATCTAGGGTTTTTGGAAAGAAAAGGAAAACTAACTATTATCCTCCCTCCAAATCCTTCCTAATAACAATAATAAATAGGGTTTTTATACCGTCCATGAATTTAGGAATTTCAGCTGCACTAGGACTCTTCTTTGAAACAGAGAAGATTTGCAAATCTCGAAGGCCGTACCGGTCTTTTTTCAAGGCGGATTGGTTCTTTTATTTTGGGGCAGACCGGTCCGAGGGCGGACCGATTCTTTTATTTTTGCCTTCTTCGATTTGCTTGTGGTCCGGGGTCTATTGGAGTTTGGCAAAGCGGACCGGTCCGGGGTAGGGGCGGACCGGACCGGCTATTTGAGTTTTTGGCAAAACTTTGACTGCTCACATCTTTTGTTCCGGAAGTCTGATCGAGGTGTTGTTTCTTCATATGTGCTTGTGAATAAGATCTTTTCAACTTCTCTTTAGGTACCTCATCCGAATTCCGGATGGAAATTATGCTTTTGCCCTTTTGACTTTCCTTCTCTCTTCCTTGCTTCTTCCGTGTTCCTTCTTCCGTTTCTTGACATCAAATACCTATAAAATCACTACGAAAAATCAGAAACTCGGTGTACTCATTAGGATCAGTCAGTAGCAAGATTATGAGATAAAGTCAACTTAATTACGTTGTTCGAGGTGAAAAAAGTGATTAAATCAAGGGAAAAATTAGGAAGATTTTATGCCTAATCACATATCATTATTATTAGGACGGGTAGAGGGATTAGGCAAAATAACCTCATTTCTAGTGCTTGATTTTGGGATTTTATCCATAAGTGATGAATGATGATTGAGTGAAAACGTTTCGCAATACGTTCCAATAGATAGTGCCCAAAACTAGACTAAGCCTAATTAATTGATCACGAATAAATTAAATAAAACAAACAAGACGCAAGAAAACTTTTTAAAGTGGTTCGGCTCAATGGAATAGCCTACATCCACTATTATGTATTGATTGCCTTGAATTATTTTCCAATCCATTGCAATGAGGGTGATACCTTCAATTTATAGCCCAAAAGGGAGGTCTTCATCGTTGTCATGTGAAAGGATGTAATGCCTTTATTTGTTAGGCATTGACATCAATACATAATGTGGATTAATTATATGAACGTTGTCGCTTCACAAGCAATACAAGCTGTAAGACTGCTGGTGCTTGATTGGCTGTACAGAATGACTTTTCGGCTGTTGGTCAGGCCTCCCAGTTGGTCGGGTAACTATGTTGGTCGAGCTTCCTTTTTGGTCGGGGAATTATGTTGGGAGGGATTCCTTGTTGGTCGGGATTTTCTATCATGTTGACTTGGAGTTGTGCGACATAGAATAACACATCATGGCTGTAATGAGTCTATGTAAGATGGTAAATTTTTGTATCAATAGTGACTATCACTCGCTATGACATAATTTGATTATTACTATTCACTTAGTGACTATTTAGAATAAATATTAGCCATTAACTCTCCTGAATAATATTTAAATAAACTCACAATAATTAATTCAATTAAATTACGACACACTAATAATTTAAGTTAGCCAAATTAATTAAATATATAATGCTAAAAAAATATGGGGTGTTATAGAAATTTGAACATTATACATAAGACAATTTAATTGAAAGTATAATAGTCATGCTCATTTTCAAAAGTACACTAAAAATTTATACTCGAATTTCGATAATTGTTTATTAGATATAGAGTATGAAAATCCTTACAATGTGCGTGTGCAATGCGTGGGGCTTTTAACTAGAAATTTAAAGTCTACTGTCGGATGACATTAAGCCCACCACATGTAAATTCAGAAAACTTTTGGATCAAAAGATCTTAAATTCCCTTAAAAATCTAAACTTTGGACATCTATATAAACCTCTCAATGCCAATCATTTGAATCAATTAATGTCTCATTAAGATTAAATGACAATATTATACACAAAACCATTAATTGAAGTAACAATTTTAGAAGATTAATATTCATCTTTAAGATATTAATTAATCAATCCTTAAGATAAATATTTTCGAAGACCTAACCCATTTCCTCATGACTTTGACATCATCAATATGTCAAAATCATATCAAACCATAAGATCCGAATTTATCCCAATGTACACACAATGTTAAAAAATGATAAAAGGGGATAGTTCAAAAAAAGATATCCCAAGTAATTATAACAATCTCCTAATATTACAAAATAATTTACCTTGAAAAATTGAAACTTGTTTTCCCAGTTTAATAGCAACGTGAAGATTGGTTATGCAGACATCTCTAATAACAAGGTTAATGCCTATCGAACACTACTCTTATTTTTATTAAATTGAATATCTTGATGTTATTTTTTGACGACTTTAAAATAATAAAAAATATTTAACACGAAATAATTGAGAAAATTCATAAGGATATTTTTTAAAATTTTCACATAGCGTAGCTTTCTTTCGGTTTGCCCATTGTTTTCAGATTAAATTTATAGTCTCCAAATTCACTAGTGAGGACCTATGAAGCAATGCTAATGTTAATATTTAAATGTAACCCTCGTTAACACTTGTATTAGGATTCAAAAAAACTGAGATATGTCACCATCGTGCTGTAAACCCCTACTAGCCACCTTTAATCAGGGTCACTAGTTGTTGGTAAGTTTTTTGGCAATGGAATATTGAGGGAAAGGTAAGTGGTGGTTCCGCTCTCTCTCGCTCTCTTTTAGTCTGAATTTTGATCAATTTGTGACGTGGTGATGGTTTTTAAAACTAATCATCAATTTTATTCATGGATTTTTTTTTTAAATGAAAAATATTAGCAACATAGATATAATATGCAATACTCCATTCAAATTAGGTAATCATATACAACAACAAAGGCGATTCCCAAGGGAATACCTTATTATTTAGAAAATCGTAAACCATTTTAGATAGAGACACATAATCCCATAGGCTTATTATTAATATCTATAACAAGACGACATCTTATCATAGATAATAATTATTAGGCATTTGCAGTAGCCAAGAGTTGGCCCTCATGAGACTTGAACATTTCCAACATTTCTTTCTCCCCATCCTTAAACTACTCTTCAGTGATTTGGGCACCAGCTTTGGTATGGAAAGTGGTGGTGTTCTTGCAGACAGATCCGTCGTTGGCCGAGGGTTCGAGTTTTGTACGGATAGTAATCGACTCAAGTCCATCCATAAACTTACCACAGTCTGTTATGGTATGAGTGTAAGTGAAATTGTTCTTGTCTACATCAGTGTGGAGCTTCATGCCTTTGAACACGCTGTCTGCATATTAGAATGCACTGTGTGTAAATAAGAAAGGATTATTTGTACTTTGAGATTCATTGATTTTTCATATTTGTATTTCTTGTATACCTTAGACTTTCAAAATTTTTTGAAATTATAACTAGTCAAATAACCGCGTTCAACCATTGGGATTCATAAATATTGAGTCTCACATTTAATGATTTTCTTACGATCATACCACGAAAAATTTCCAACATTTCTTCTTTGTTATTTGCTGCCTTGAGCGGTGGACAAAAATTTCTCGGTGAATTTTTAACAAAAAATTCTGATAATTAAAAAGTAAAAAGACGTTGTATGGTGTAAATAACTATAAACAAATGACACCAAATGTCCACCTATTGAGAGTTCAGAGTGCAAATAGTAAAAAAAGTTGACCCCAAACAACAAATATAAAAAAACTATTGTGCCAGTAATTATATAAAGCGAATATGTAAAGCGTAGGGATGAAAAGAATGGGGACTCTTAACATCAGTGACTCCGACGTTGAACAATTTTTCTAGTGGGACTGGGGAATTGACCACGGTTTCATAAGTGGTGACACCCATTGTGCTTGCCTTTGCAGTGTTAAAGAGAAAACAGAAGTAGATGTTGGTTTTGGTGTGAGGATTGGGAGAACTAGAGGTGGTATTTATACTGTGAGGATACAGGTTACCAAATGCCATTTCACGGCTCTAATTGAGACATATGTCTTGTCACTTTAAACATATGGCTGTGATAAAATATTCTCTTTCATCCTTTTAGTGAATGACGACAAACGACCGTGTATAACAACTTCAATTTTTTATAAAAAAATTAAATTATAGAAAACAAGCATATCCACTGCGTTTGCCTTTGGAATTTTCAAATGTCATCAGGATTGGATGAATGTTATCACAACTCCGGAAGTGGTATTTACTGTGAGGTTGGAGGTTACAAAATGCCAAGTCCATTCCCCGATAATATAATACATAGAAGGGCAATTCAATATTCACATTTAAAAAATAAATAAACAAAATTCTAGTGTTTGCCCCCATTTATTTTTGTAAACTAATTTAATTTTCAAAAATTGGCCTTTTACCTTTGACCTTCTATTTTTCGAAGGTTTACATCGTATTACTCATAACCAACAATTCAAAGTTTTAAAATTAATAACAGGGCCAAAGCCCAAAAAAGTCAAAAATATTATTTTAGACATATTTCTCTCTTTATCCGTGAGTCCACAACTTAGAGAATATTAAAAATTCAATGAAATCAAGAACCATTTTTTAATTTTAAAAATTATGGTTTTCAACAGTTATGTAAATATATTTTTTAAACAATTCATATGTTTTTATAATTTTACATTAAATCTTTGGAGAACTCTAAAAATTTGAAAATGATTGCTGTGGAGAACTATTAAAACTACAAATTTTAATATGGCCCAAAATTTGAAATATATTTGCTTGCAAATTTCCTTCTTGTTTCAGCATAAAAAATGGATTATAATACAATCATATGTTTGTTCCTGGCATATACGAGCACTATACGGTTGATGTAATCTAAATAGGCTAATTGCCTTTGGGTGCCCTTTTTTTTATATTTCCAAGAGGATTCTTCAAATTCTCTGCACTACCGTTCATTGCAATATTCGTCTATATGAATTATGAATTCATGTTACACTCCCAAACCGCTAATGGGTCTCTTCACTACACCCTCTTATCCCTCCAATTCCCTTCCTTTGCACTTTCTTTCTTCATTTCCACATATTTCATGTCCTTTCACCTATCCATCTATGTCTATATCTACCCTAGCCTTAACCTTTTTTGTTGCAACAGGAAAGACAGCTGACATATGGTTTGCCTCGTTACAAAGATGGTAATTTAATAACGATTCTTCTTCATGATGGCGTGCTTGGTCTACATGTGTTTGGTATATCGGTATATATATTTATTAGCATAAAGGTCACGCGATGCGTGAAGAAATTTAGGAAAGCTTTATTTTTTTGTTATTATGTTTTTTTCACATAATATATTTCATGAATGAAAGGAGATAGAATTTTAAATTAATATAGCGTATCGGCCACGCGATGCATGGCAAAATAATTTATAAATGATTATTTTTTAATATATTTAGTAGGTAGATAATATATTTTTGTAGTGAAATGAGAATAATATAGGTATTTAGAAAGAGTAAAAAAAATGTATGACAATATTATATTAACTTAAAATATGAGTAGAATGTTGGTAGCAGACAATAAATTTTAAGTATGAGATGAGAATTAATATAATCATTTAAAATAAGTAAATTTATTTATCTAATAACTGAAAAAATTATATGTTACCTTCAAAGTGAGAGCTCCAGAAATTGCGGGAAGTCAAGAGTATCCTTGGCTGCCTCAGCAGCCCCATGCGCCTTGACCATCATCTGCAAACCTGTTTGCACACCAATACATATACAAAGCATAATTCGTGTAAAACAAAAAAAGAAAACAATCAATCAAGCATGAACTTACACCTCACACCCATTTTTTAAGCAGTGGTGCCGTGGAAATGAAATGGATTCAATTACATGCACTTCTATGCACGTAAAATATTTCACTTGTCGATCATTTAAAAATAAAAGGTCATTTGTACTTTAACGGTTATAGCTAGTTAAAATACAAATTAATATTTCTTGGAGACCACCCTTTTGTTAAAACCAACGAAAGTAATTATACAGATGTGTGCACCGAATTAATACATGGAGTCTTTTCATTTCTAAAAAAAGAGTTAATCGAGGCAACATAAACTGGAACTCCCAACATAAACTGTATACATAATAAATTACGAAAAACTCAATTCTTAAACCATGATTTACAATAAAAATATCCTTAAATCATATGAAAAGGTATGAGTCATTGGGATCTAACGTATGGCGAAAAAATGAAACCAAATTTCATATTTGTTGACATAAAGGTGCAACCAACATTCAACAATTAAAATCATTAGGAAAAAAAATCAACGCTAACAACCTACTTCCAAAAAAATAAAATAAAATGAAATGCGCATCCAAACTCTAGAGAACAATATAAAAAAACACCAACAACATTTCTAAAGTATGAACGTAAATAATAGATTATTATTAGATGGTATTTCACACCATTTGATGTAATAGCTTCTAACACCAAAATCTCCCATTTTGACACCCGAAAAACGGGTAAATGTATAGCAACTGTATATAATAAAGCTTTCAAATTCATAAATTTTAATAGCCTCACCTAAATATATAATTTAAGGGTTTGAAACTCGATGAATTGCTTCCATTCCACTTCCTTCCAAAAAAATATGACATAATTTAAAATCATCAAATACAAAAATAGATGAATATGTTTTTACGGGTTCTATGTTTTAACGGGCTAGGAGCACACGATCTTCGTGTGATGTCATTTTTCTTTGCTTGTTGTTTGAATTTATTAATAATAAAAATCTACAATTTCATAATATATAGCAATTTTACATTAGCAGTTTTCGTTAGTGGTTAATGGTGACTAAAAGAGAATAATAATAAAAGAGAAGAGAAAGTGTTGGATTATATTACCTCTAAAATGATAACAGTCTTCCAAGATACCACCTACTCCAATACAACCAATTCAAAATAGAAGAAATGGAAAATAAAGATATGAGTTGGAGAAACAAAATAAAGAGAATAAAATACTGTATTTTATTTTACTAGGCCAACTGTCCTTTATTTTATTGAGTCGTGTTCCACCGTAGAGATTTGACATCAACTCCTAAGTTTGTGTTTTAATCATCAGGAAGGGAATCTAATAGATGTGTGTGTGTGTGGGGGGGGGGGGGGGGGGGGATGAATTAGATGTATATTTGTAAGTACATGAATGTATGCATATTTATAAGTACATAAATATAAATAGTTAGATGGGTTGGAAATTGTGGAGCAGCGTAATCCGTGAAAGAGGGAGAAACAAATATTGACTTCTCAAGTAAACCTTTATTACATACTGCCACGTGTCAGCCTCATAAGATTTGGGCCTTTATTACTTCCACATGTCAACCTCACACGATTTGGTTCTACAATTGTTATATAGTTATATAGATTTTGAATGAACTAAATAAGTTGGGGTAAGTGGCCTAATGGTAAGTTTATGAGATTTGGTGCTTGAGGTCATGAGTTCAATCCCTAAGGGGACACTAAATATTAATAGTCTTTGATTGGGCTTTTGGGGCTTTGGGCCCAAAATTTTTACCTTTTTATTAATTCGTTTTTAATTTTTGACTTAGTCTCCTATTCTATGTAAACTAGCCTTTAGTGGAGATATTAGTGGCTTAGTTGGTTAAAACCTCTACCCACGTTTTTTACCAAATTATGTATATATCAAAGCCTACAGCTTTGAAAAAAAAATGACAGAAAAATTCAATCTCTCTCACTTTCTCTGCAAAAATAATTTTGCTATTTTCTATATTACAATTATGTTCGTCATTTATTTTAAAGTGTTGGAGTATCCTGAGAGTTCAAATATTTAACATAAAGCTGATGTTTAAATCTGATCATCGAATCCTGGGAGGTGTATGTTCACGAGGCTGACAGCTACAAATCTCAGCAAGCAATTTTACCTTTAGGACTTTGTGTCCAATGCAAACCTTGATCAATAAGTCCTTCTAATTTTATCTATTTCAAAATTGTTTTTATTTATTTATTCTTCATATATTATTTCCAGCAATCTAAAGGTGAAATTGGTTGTTATTCTACAATCTGCTATGGAAAATCCTAATGCAAAATACTCTGAAAAACCTGAACTGTTTGATGGAAAGAATTTTAAGACATGAAAAATGAAACTGCAATTTTACCTAACAACTCTTAAGGTCATTGACGTTATTGCATCTGATAGACCTTCTGTACCTGAAGAACTAGTTGTTTCGAAACAAATAGATTATATGTGTAGGAATTATATTATGAATTGTCTATGCCTGAAGTGTATGATGTTTATTGGTCATGTCCTACTGCAAAAGAATTATGGAACATACTAGATAAATCATATGCAACTGAAGATACTGGGTCTAAAAAAATTGTGGTTGACAAATTTTTGGATTTGAAAATGGAAGATAATAAATTTGTTGTGTCGCAACTGGAAGAACTATAAATTATTATTCATGAAATTCTTGCCAAGGATTATAGTATATGTCAGGGATTTTAAGTGCCATCTATAATTGAAAAACTGTCACCTTCTCGAAAAGATTATAAAAACGGTCTTAAGCATAAGAAAAAGGAGATGACACTAGAAGATTTGATAGTTCGTTTGAGAATGGAGGAAGACAATAGGAATGAAAAACTTAAGGAGAAAAATTTTGAATTCGGTTCTAAGGCTAATTTGGTAGAGGGAAAATCAAATAGAAACCAAAAACAGAACTAGTTTAAGCCTAACCATTCAAACTAGAAAAATGGGCACCATAAACCAAACCAGAATTCGTGGTCCAACCATAAATTCAAATCCAATGATCAGAATAAAAATTCTAAACCTCAGTTTAAATCTAAACCTGTAGGTCAATGCTATATATATGGAAAACTAGGTCATTACGCTAAAGATTGCAAGTTTAGGAAGAGTCAAAATGTGAAGCCACAAGCAAATGTAACCGAGGAGGGTAACTTTTCTACTGTGGTAATTGAGGCAAACATTGTGAGTAACATGACAGACGGGTGGATTGATTCTGGCACTACCGAATATATTTGCGGCACGAGAGATGCCTTCACTCCCTTCACTACTGTTGGTGAAGGTGAATGACTGTACATGGGAAACTCCTCTTCGTCTGAGGTTGAGGGCAAGGGAATCATTGTTTTAAACTACACTTTGGGAAACGTTATCACATTGAAAGATGTTTTGTATGTCATCGATGTTAGGAAGAAGGTGTCCGATTTTGTCTTAGTTGAGAAGGGTTTTAAAATTATTCTAGAGAATGATAAGATAATTGTGTCTAAGGGAGGTGATTTTGTGGGGAAAGGTTATGTTCATGAGGGTCTTTTCAAACTAAATGTAACCGTGGATGATAATAATAAAACATCTATTTCTTCTACTTATTTGATTAACTCTTGTGATATATAGCATTTTAGACTTGGTCATGTAAATAAGGCATCTATTAAAAAATAAATATTTTTGTGAAACATAATAAAATATGATATTTCTACCAACTGTAAATGTGAAATATATGTTGAATCAAAATATGCTAAAAAACCTTTTTCAGGTGTCGAAAGAAGTTCAACTGTTAAAATTTTAATACATTATAATCTTTGTGATTTAAAAGGTTATGTGACACGTGGTGGAAATAAATATGTTGTTACTTTTATTGATGATTACTCTCGTTATTGTTATATTTATCTCCTTACGAGTAAAGATGAGTGTTTCTCAAAATTTATTTCTTATAAATTAGAAGCTGAAAAAGAATTGGAAAAATCCATTAAAACATTAAGATCTGATAGGGGAGGAGAATACAACAGTGATCTTGATAAATATTGTAAAGAAAATGGGATAATTCATCAAATTACTCCTCCTTATTCACCCCAATCTAATGGCGTGGCTGAAAGAAAAAATAGAACTCCTAAGGATATGGTAAATTCTATGTGAAGCACTTCGGGATTACCTTATAATATGTGGGGTGAGGCACTTCCTATTGCTTGTTATATTCTTAATAAAATACCATTTAAGAATAATGATAAAACTCCTTATGAAATGTGAAAAAATAGAAAACCTTCTTATAAACACCTTAAAGTGTGGGGGTGTCTTGCTAAGGTTTCAATACCACTAACTAAGAGAACTAAACTTGTCCCAAAGACAGTTGATTGTGTTTTTATAGGTTATGCTAAAAACTGTAATGCATATATGTTTCTTGTAATTGATTCTAAAACTCAATATATGGATAAAAACACAATTTTGGAGTCAAGAGATGCTGAATTTTATGAGAACAAAATTCCTTTTAAAGTGAGAAGTGAGGGAACTAGTCGTTCTCTTCCAGTGGGTCCTAGTGTTAGAAATGAATCTTATGATTCCGAAGAAACAGAAATTAGAAAAAGTAAAAGACATAGAATAATTACTTATTTTGGTCCTGAATTTTTAACATACTTAACTAAAAATGAACCCGTCACTTTTAGTGAGGCAATGTCCTCACCAGATTCTATTTTTTGGAAAGAAGCTATAAATAGTGAATATGATTCTATTATTTCTAACAACACTTGGGAGTTAGTTGACTTGCCTAAAGGATGTAAAACTATTGGATTCAAATGGATATTTAAAAAGAAATTAAAAGCTGATGGCTCTACTGATAAATTTAAGGCAAGATTAGTATCTAAAGGTTGTAGGCAAAAGGAGGGAATTGATTTCTTTGACACTTACTCTCCTGTTACTATAATAACCTCTATTAGGCTTTAATTGTTATTGTTTCATTACATAATCTGATAATTCATCAAATGGATGTTAAAACGACTTTTTCGAATGGAGATCTTGATGAAGAAATTTATATGGATCAACCTGAGGAGTTTGTAGTCCAATGACTAAAACAAGCTCCTAAACAATGGCATGAAAAAATTGATGAAGTAATAATCTCTAATGGTTTTGACATTAATGAAGCGGATAAATGTATTTATAGGCAAACTCAAGGATAATTCTAGTGTGGTTATTTTCTTATATGTGGATGATATGCTTATTTTTGGAACTGATATGGATGTAGTTAATAAAACTAAAAGTTTCCTTAATCAGAAATTTGATATGAAAGATTTGGGTGTTGCTGATGTTATACTTAGAATTGAAATCGTTAAAAATTTTGAAGGAATTGTTTTAACCCAATCTCATTATGTAGAGAAAGTTCTTAGAAAATTTGAAATATTTTATTATATTCCTGCTAAAACACCTTATGACCCTAGTTGTCACATAAGGAATTATTCGGATCTTAGTGTATCACCTTTAGAATATTCTAGAGTTATTGGTAGTCTAATGTATCTTATGAACTGCACTAGACCTGATATTGCATATGATGTGGGTAGACTAAGTAGATACACTTGTTATCCTAATAATGAACATTGGGATGCTTTGATTAGAGTTTAGAGATTTCAAAAATACACAATAAATGATGGTATTCATTATATTAGATATCATGTCGTAATTGAAGGCTTTTGTGATGCTAATTGGATTTCTGATAATGATGAATGTAAGTATACGAGTGGCTATGTTTTTGCCTTGGCAGGAGGGGCTATATCTTTGAAATCTACCAAGAAAACATGCATATATAGATCCACTATGGAGTCAGAGTTCATAGCATTGGATAAAGAAAGGGAAGAGGCTGAATGGTTAAGGAACGTCATATTAGATATTCATTTGTGGTTTAAACTAGTTCTAGCCTTTTCCATTCAATGTGACAGTCAAGCAGTGATCGCAAGAGCACATAATAACTCCTACAACGGAAAGTCTAGACATATAAAGTTGAGACACAACACGGTCAGACAACTATTGAAAGATGGAGTTATACCAGTTGACTATGTCCAGTCAAAGGAAAACTTGGCAGATCCATTGACTAAAGGTCTAGCTAGAGAGCTAGTTTATCAAATATCGAGGGGAGTGGGACTAAAGCCTATTAATATCTAAATAACCTATAATGGAAGCCCAACCCATATGACTGGAGATCCCAAGATGTGTGTTCAATGGGATAACAAATTAATACGAGTGATTTGTGGGGGTACAAATTTAAGTTTTACTTAAAACCCAAGCCTATTATGTAGTACCTCTGTATCGATGGAGGATAAGATTTAATCTCGTAATGCTTTTTATAGCTGTTATTCAGTTGGGTGTGAGATACAATACACTCTTGATAGAAGAACCTATATGAGTGTGGTAGTGGCGCCGCTTCTTGTGAGAATTAATGATGGTTCTCTAGAGCATTAAAGAAACCTTGGCATACTCCAGGCCGAAACAAGCACAACTGTGGGAACTCGATGATGATTTTTGGGAGTCACGTGTGTGTTATATTGACTTAAGTTTACAACAACGGTGAAATAGTTCAAGACATTAGTTCACTATCAACCGGTAAACTCAATAGATCAACGCAAAGCAAATGTTCAAGTCGAATGACACCTTTTCCTTATACGTCACTCCTTATGATACTCTACAGTGTCGTTTTATATTATTTATTTATTTATTTCATTCATGTTGGGGATTGTTGCGTATATTGGTATATATTTTTATTTTTAATGAAGCAAATAAGTTGGGGTAAGTGGCCTAGTGGTAAGTTTATTGGGTTTGGTACTTGAGGACATGGGTTCAATCCGTAGGAGGGACACTAAACATTAATAGTCTTTGATTGTTCCTTGGGCCTTAGGGTCTTTGGGGCTTTGGGGTTCTCTTGAGTGCCCAGAATTTTTACCATTTAATTAATTCAATTTTAATTTTTGACTTAGTCTCCTATTCTAAGTAAACTACCCGTTACCGGAGATATTAGTGGGTTAGTTGGCTAAAACTTCTACCCACATTTTTTACCAAATTATGTATATAACAAAGGCTACAGCTTTGAAAAAAAATGACAGAAAAACTCAATCTCTCTCACTTTCTCTACAAAAATAATTTTGTTATTTTCTACAATACAATTATGTTCGTCATTTAATTTAGAGTGTTGGAGTATCCTGAGAGTTCAAATATTTAACATAAAGCTGATGTTTAAATCTGATCATTGAATCCTGAGAGGTGTTAGTTCACGAGGCTGACAACTACAAATATCAGCGAGCAATTTCACCTTTAGGACTTTGTGTCCAACACAAACCTCGATCGATAAGTCCTTCTAATTTTATCTATTTTGAAATTGGGTTTTTTCGTTTAATCTGCATATATTATTTCCAACAACATGTTCTAAGAAATGGAAAATGGATTGCGGTCTGTCCCATTCCTAAAACCTTTCGCAATAACACCAGTGATCAACTGCAAGTACATATTTTTCTATTCATGACTTTTAACAATTTGTTTATGACATGACCAAAAATATGAAGTACAAGGTTAGTTTGATAAATTGTTTTGTGCCATGTTTGTATAAAAGTACTCAACAATAATCGTTATAAGAGTGTGCTCCTTCGAGCTGTTGTAAACTGCCATAAAGAATGAATATTTATTCCAACATTTCAATGCCCATCCCCTGATGCTATGATAGTCCCTCCCTAGAATTAATACGTGATGAATAACCTTTATTCTATATAAATTTTACCGGCGAAAAATACCATCAGAAATTTTGGAATAGAAGACTTGCAAGTTTCTACTCAAAGTTGCTTAGACATGTCCAGTGCCTCTTTTACTTAAATATTTTGTGCTACCAAGTTATCAATCTTGAACAATCGGACAAATTTAGGCCGACACACGAACTGAAAACAATTTAGTGCAACAAAGTGACGCGACTCAGAAAGTGCCTCTAATGTGCAATCTCTCTAGGCTCAAGTGCAAGCTTGTCGCGTTAGTAATAAACCCGGTAAGTCGGGATCATATCCACAGGGAAATAAGACAACAGAGTTGTAACGACGTTGGACAGATGAAGGAATCCTAAATCTGATTCTAAAGGAAAAGGAAAAGGTAATTGGATTGTGAAATGGCTACAACTGTATGCAATTTTGAAAATGTTTAGCTATTGAACTAAAGTATGAATGGAATGAAATTATTCTAAATTACCTAAAATACTGATGATGAATAAACTAAAACTTGAACTATATGATGAAAAATAGGACGGGAATACAATCCCTCAAACCTAATGTATTAATGGTGTAAAACTAATCGTAAATTTAAGTGATTAATTAGACCCAGAATTTAGTATTCCCAAGCATTACGTATATGAGGTTCAAGCCCGCACCACACTTAATCAGAGGACGAGTAAATCGGTATTGCAATAGTTACACTTGAATTGCATTCTAAAGCATCCTGGTTACCCGGAAGCATACGAGATCCAAAGATCTATAATTGTCGCATTTCTATGCAATACGGTCATAAATAATCCATTAAATTTAGAGGATTAATTTTATACACATGCAACTACCACATCAGGTTGAGTTCATATATCCCGACCTTAAAAAATCTAGCCTACCATGATGAAAGTAATGAAAACGATTGTTGAGCTGCATGAAATCATGATTAAACTAAGGGAGAATTGAAGAATGATGTAGAAGGAAGATTCGAAAGAAGAAAGTAATCAGCTATTTTACCAAAGCACTGAAAGCATCAACTAAAATTACTTGTAATCACATAAATCTGAACAAACTTCAATATTGAAATTAAAACTACAATCAATCTTCAAATTAGGGTTTTTGTAGCAACTTTCTCTCTCTAACTACCTCTAAAAGTTAACTAAGAAAAAAGAAAAACTATATGAAATCTTGTCGTCCTTAGAATGATAATAATTCAGGTTTTAATACCCTACAAGGCTCCAAGATTTTTAGCTTCACGAGGACTCTCCATTGGAGGAAGAGTAAAAAACCAAAATTCTATAGTCGGACCGGTCTGGTCCTCCTTCGATTCAGTTCGGCTCGGATCCGAATCGATTCTTTTTATTTCTGGATAGATTGATCCGTTACGGATCGTTTCATTTATTTTCCTTCTTCTCCATCCAGTCTTCGATCCGAGGTTCACTTGAAGTTTGCATTTCGGATCGATCTGATTATTGTTTGTCTTTTTCTTCTATCTTTGACTACTCATAACCTTCACACCGGGACTCCGATTGAGGTGCCATTTCTTCCAGTGTTCTTGTAAACTTGATATCTTTAACTTTTCTTTAGGTGACTCATCTGAATTCCAGGTAAAAATTACAACTTTGATCTTTTGATTTTCCTTCTTTTCTTTCTTGATTCTTGTTGTTTCTTTCTTTCTTTATTGACATCAAATACCTGTAAAATGAGCACGAAATACCTGAAACTCGCGATACTCATTGGAATAAGTTAGTACCAAGATTATGAGATAAAATCAAAATGATTACATTGTTCGAGGTGCTAAAAGTAATTAAATTAAAGGGATAAATTTGGAAGAATTTATGCCTAATAAAATCCCCCTAAGTTTGAACTTTGCGTGTCCCGACCAATGTAAAAGAATCCTAGCAAGGCTCAGCTCTTGAAAATTCATTTTATTGGGATAGAATACCTTTTTTGCGGGCAGGAGATTGCATTTAGCATATGCAACAAGCCTTTAAACCACTAGGTTACCCTAGTAGGATGAGTTGTGTCTCATGAGGGTTTGTAGAGAATATACCCACAAAATTCGACTCAAATAAACTTCAAAATACCTAAAAATTATATGATTCAAACTTTCCTAGAAAATAATCATCAAGTCATGTTCAAGAGTCTGAAATCATAGTGCGTGTGTGCGAAGCCGGAAAATTTAACTGCGAATTTTCACCGATTGACCATTGCGTCACTCATCCAAAAATTCGTTTTGATTTCAAAATCTCACGGGATGCTCTCACAAACGAATCACTCAGAATGTGGCTATTCTCTCGGTGTGCATGATATAAAGAGTAAATATAATGGACGCAAAGTCACGCACACAAGAAGAAAGATGAAACTTTTTGGGTGATTGGATCTCATCAACGGAATACGGTTTGAAAAAATGGAACATTGCCTCTTACACATATATTTAATCTCTTTTTTTATCTTTTCGTGTCTTAGCGCTCCACGCGGTAACCAATTTTGCAATTTGGACTTGGTTAGGACTTTTTCGGGTTTTAAGGTATATTGGGTAAAATGAAAATGGTAGGGAAGG
The DNA here is from genome assembly GCA_949130495.1 of Sambucus nigra. Taxonomy (NCBI): domain Eukaryota; kingdom Viridiplantae; phylum Streptophyta; class Magnoliopsida; order Dipsacales; family Adoxaceae; genus Sambucus; species Sambucus nigra. Next base: position 31,478,750 of record OX422218.1, on the reverse strand, counting down.
TTGGAATTGGAAAATTCATTTATGATGTCCATTTGTGCTTTTTCCGGGCTATTTCTCATTTTCTCTTCTTTTACTCTATTTTTGTTTCTATTTTTCACTTCTTTTCTTTTCTTCTTATTTTTGTTGAACATATCTATTTTTTTCTTGCTCCTTTTTATGCACTTTTCGGACTTTATTTGATAAATATTCGATTTTCACAATTCTCGGCTTTTTGGATTTTTTGGGTTTTGCAAACGAAAGGAAAAATTTATTCGGCTCCATTTGGTTTACAAAAGGGAAAATTTTTTGCTACTTTTTTGGGCCAATATTTTTGGGTATCAAACGATGGCCTACTTCATTGCCCGAATTACTTATTAATTTCCATATGCGTTTAAAGATGAATTTAATTTAGAGATTTGTAGTGCACTTTTCGAGGCAATATCACACACATTATCCATAACCATAAAAAAGAAAGGCTTGAGATCCTCGATGACTTTTTAGGCGCTAAAAAGAACTTTGAGTTAACAATTAACTCGGATTTATTTATAATTTTCTTAAAGATGAAAGGCTCGAATCTCACCGGGTTTGTTTATCTCCACACTTTTCGTTAAGTCGCCTACGTTCCCTCAATTTCCATCTTTGGTCAATTTCGACTTTGTCTATTTTGAATTTCACAACTTGAGACTTTAAACCCACTTTTAATGATATTTTCGAAAAAATTGAATTCCAATTTTTATTTATTTTGAACAAAAATATTTTTGGCTTTTTCAAAATTTTATGATTTTTTTGAAACTTCTGGGCATTTTTGAAAATTAGTGAAGTTTTAGAAATACTTACTAATCACCCCCCCTAACTTAGACTTTTGCATTGTCCTCAACCAAAAGGACGAAAAGCTAAACAAGGCAAAAATAAGAAGTGCGATAATTAAAGCAAAAAATGGAGAAAATACTGATTTTTATATAACATGATTGTGGTTCAATAACAGTAAAGAGCATACAACCATGTGATGAAATTAAACACTATAAACATCCACAAACCAACAAAGCTTCACTAGGGCGATGGGTGGGAAGAGTTGGGCACGTCGGGGCCACAAGGGTCATGAAGTAAGATGGCAATGGCTCGTTGGGATCCCCTTGGCGTATGTACAAGTTCGCTTGGAAACGAAGCATCATACTTGTATCGTGTTGGTAGTCGGTCATAAAGTTACTGAATTTTGTCTCGAGGGCCGAGATTCTATACGTGAGATTGCCACTTGCCCATTCGAAATCTGGGTCATCTTCTTGTTCGGCCGACTCTTCCCTAACACCCACTTCTCCCATCTCCACATCGTCACTTGCCACTTCTTCTTCCTCACTCGAGGCATCATCGGCGTCGTCATCACTTCCACGCCTTGCCCTAATGATGGCCAATTGTTTGGTGCTCTGAGTATGAGTTCCCTGTCCAAAGGGACCGGGGAGGCGAGTACGGTCTAGCATAGCAAAAAAGCCTGCGTATTTGAGAATGGAGGTAATTAGGCATGCATATGGAAGTGGTGTTGAACCTCTCTCATCCATAGATGCAACGATAATGTCAGCGTAGAGGGTGCCAGCCAGGTTAACTAAAGTGTTGGGATCGAAGAGGTGGTATGTCAATGTGGCTTGACAGGGATGCATGGAAGAATCATTGGACGTTTGCAGAATATTATCACACACAATTTGGAATGTGAGGCGTGTTATCTCGTTAAGTCAGCCAAGAGGGAAAGTCTCTCCCCTCCATGCAACGCCGGGGGCAATTCGTTCCATAATTAGGTACTTGGCTACCAGCGGGACATTAGTGGGGTATGTGTAGTCTTGAGGGTTCGAAACATCATATTCTCCAAACTTGGCATTGACAATGGCCAAAGAGAAGGGAATGACGGTACCATCGACATAGGCTTGAGACTCGAATTGACCTGTACGAATAAGGGTCCCATATAAAGAGCGTACCTCGATGGCCCAAATCGCTTCGTATGGTTGATTAAAGAAATGCCACCAACCCCTAGGCATGAAGTGGGCGGTGACGGAATTGGGTAGCACTGTCCATTTGACGGCTCGCTCCATATGGAGTTTGTGATTCGAACAAAAGAAACGGTTGATTCAACGCTCTTCTTCGCGGGAACAGAATTCACCATGGCCGGAGGGTAATATTTCAGTGGAGTCATATTTGACGGAGGCAGGTCTTTGGGACATTATGTCAAGGAGAGGTTGCTGGAAAAATAGGTAGAGAGAAGAGGGGAGTGATGCAGTTGAAGGTGTGGGTGAAAATGGAGGATTTTGGTGTGTATTTATAGGTGAGGAGTGTGGGAAGGGATTGGAATTGGAGGGAAAGGAATGGATTGGGGAGAAAGGGGTGTACCTAAGGAAAGAGGAAAAACTGTAGAAAATCCGACCGATCCGTCTATGCCACGATCGGACTGATCTGGTCCTTTTAATTTTTGAGTTTCTTAGATACCGGACCGATCTGGCTATAAAAGAAATGAGCTGATCCCATCCGGACCGGTCCGGCTCAAATATTAAAGAACCGATCTGGTTCTTGAATTCAGTAGGACTTCTACCCCTAACTTAACTGCGATCGTTCTTCTCTGAAAATTATCGACTCTCAGCACTGCTTCCTATTAATTTCGACTCAACACCCTCTCGATACCTAGATCAACGCAACTTGACTCATTTTCCCAAAATATGTGAATGCTCTCACCTTATTGTGTCCTAATCCTAAGAATTCTCACTATTATACAAAAAAATCATCCCATACGTGTCAGGGGTGCGACGACCTCTCTTTTTCAGCTCATTCGGCCCCGTAAACTAGGTCTGACAACCAAACGGTGTCGACTTCTTCCACACACGCCTCTAGATATGGCTTTAGGCGTTGTCCATTTACTTTGAATTTATTTCCCCCTTTTCAATTGTCTAACTCAATAGCTCCGTGATGGAATACATTCTTTACAACGAATGTGCCAAACCATCGTGATCGCAACTTTCCCGGAAATAGATGAAGCCGAGAGTTATAGAGAAAAACTTTTTGTCTATGAAGAAACTCTTTACGGCGAATGATGTTATTGCGAGCGAGTTTCATCCTTTCTTTGGAATTTTTTGCGTTCTCGTACCCATCATTGCGTAACTCTTCTAACTCATTTAATTAAAGCTTGCGACCTTCACCAACCTTATCCATGGCATAGTTCAACTCCTTAATTTCCCAATACGCCTTGTGCTCTAATTCCATGGGAAGATGACAAGGTTTGCCATACACAAAGTGGAAAGGGGACATCCCGAGTGGATTTTTGTATGCGGTACGATAGGTCCATAGTGAATCGTTCAATCTAAGTGACCAATATTTTCGGGTAGGAATGATGATCTTTTCAAGAATGTTCTTGATTTAACGATTCTCTAGATCGGCTTGCCCATTCGTTTGTGGGTGATAAGTCGTTCCAACCTTGTGAACGACGCCATACTTTCTCATGAGCTTCTTGACTGGCCTATTGCAAAAGTGCGTGCCATTATCACTAATTATCGCTTTCGGAGCACCAAAGCGGAAAAGTATGTATTCCTGTAGGAAATTAATCACCACTCTTTTGTCATTTGTCTTAGTAGCTATAGCTTCCACCCATTTGGAAACGTAGTCGACCGCAACAAAGATGTATAGGAAACCAAAGTACTGGGGGAAAGGGTCTATGAAGTCAATACCCCAGCAATCAAAAATCTCAATAAAGAGTATCGGGGTTAATGGCATCATGTCTCGTCATGTAATAGCTCCCATCCTTTGGAACCTATTATAAGATTTACAAGCACTGTTCAAATCTTGAAATATTGTGGGCCAATAAAGGCCACATTGAAGAATTTTATCTGCCGTCTTTTTCATCGAAAAGTGGCCTCCATAAGCTTCTGAATGACAAAATTGGATGACTTTCGGTATCTTGTCATTCGGTACATATCGTCGGATGATTTTTTCGGCGCAATATTTAAATAAGAAATGATCGTCATAGAAAAACATACGCGATCAAGTAATAAACCTCTTATTATCTTGCGGTGTCCAATCGGGAGGGGCGGCTCCCGTGACAATGTAGTTCACTATATCCGCAAACCTGGGCAAAGAAGAGGTAGCAAAGAGTTCTCATCTGGAAAGTATTCGTCTATGGGTATTGGATCACCAGGTACGTCGGGCGAAAGCCGTGATAAGTGGTCGGCAAAGACATTCTCTACTCCTTTCTTTACATTAATGGAGAGATTAAACTCTTATAAGAGTAGGATCCATCTTATGAGGCGCGGTTTTGCATCCTTCTTCGCAAATAGGTATTTCAATTCCACGTGGTCGGTGAAGCAAGTGATGGGAGAACCAATAAGGTTGGACCAAAGTTTGTCAAGAGCAAAGACTGAAGCTAGTAACTCCTTCTCTGTGGTGGAGTAATTGAGTTGTGGTCCGGAAAGAGTCCAGCTAGCATAGTATATGACGTGACCTGTTTGTCTTTTCTTTGGCCCAAAATAGTCCCTATCGCATAATCGCTAGCATCACACATGAGTTCGAATGGTAAAGACCAATACAGAACTTGCATGACGGGAGCGGACACAAGCATGGTTTTTTAGTTTTTCAAAAGAGCTATGGCATGCTTTCGTCCAATCAAATGGGGTTTCCTTCATGAGTAGGTTGCTTAAGGGTCTAGAGATGGAACTAAAGTCCTTAATGAACCTTCGATAAAACCCCGTGTGTCCCAAGAAGGAGCGCACGTCTTTGAGCAATTTAGGTGGGGGTAGATCGACTATGACATCTATATTAGCTCTATCAACTTCTATCCCCTTAGATGAAACTATGTGGCCAAGAACTATTCCCTCAGTGACCATGAAATGGCATTTCTCCCAATTCAGCACTAAGTTCTTTTCCACACCTCGGGCAAGTACTTTTTCCAGCTTTGGTAGACAAAGATCGAAAGAGGTGCCAAAAATGTTGAAATCGTCCATGAACAATTCAAGTCCTCTCTCGACCATGTCACTGAATAGACTCAACACGCACCTTTGAAAGGTCGCAAGTGTATTACACAAGCCAAATGGAATATGTTTGTAGGGAAACATACCAAAGCGACAAGTAAAGGTCGTTTTCTCTTGGTCATGTACATCTACCTCAATTTGGTTATATCCAGAATAACCATTAAGGAAGCAATAGTAAGGGTGTCCCGCTACTCTCTCAAGCATCCGATCAATATATGTCAAGGTGAAATGGTCTTTCCTAGTTCCTACATTAAGTTTTCGGTAATCAATGCAAACGCACCACCCGGTGGTGGTACGTTGGGTCACTAGCTCTACTTTAGCATTCTCAATCACTACCATGCCCGACTTCTTCGGGACAACTTGAACACGTCTCACCCACTTGCTATTCGAGATTGGGTAGATAATCCCGGCATCCAATAACTGGATAATTTTGGTTCTCACCACTTCTTTCATATTGGGATTTAGCCTTCTTTTCATTTCTCTTGAAGGCTTGGCATCCTCTTTGAGATGGATCTTGTGAGTGCAAATTAAAGGACTTATCCCTTTCAAATCAGTAATGCACCAAACAAAAGCATTTTAGTGCCTCCTCATAATTTTTAACAGTTTACCCTCCTGCTCATCGTCTAGGTTAGAGGAGACAACCACAGGAAATGTCTCATCCTCTCCTAGGTATGCATATTTAATATGGGAGGGTAGTTTCTTCAATTTGAGGGTTGGAAATTTATCACTGGAGGGAACCATGCGTGTATCCCTCGGTGGTAACTCCTCGAATCTAGAAACCTAACATACATCTCTCACATCTTCGTCTGGCGCTCTCTCATCAAGTAGCTCTCTGAACTCCTCAACCTCCCTCTCAAATTTGGTGTATGTACTCGCACTCTCGTGGCTCTACACTAAATAGGACCCTAGGTCATCTCCATAATAATTTTCCTCAAAGTACTCCTCTAAGATCGTGTCTATGATTCTCATCACGTGAAGATCATCTTCTTCCCCCGTATGTTGGGCTATATGGAAGATGTTAGTCTCTAAGGTCATGTTCGCAAAAGTTAATTACATTTGTCCATTCCGAGTGTTGATAATAGCGTTACCCGTAGCTAAGAATGGACGCCCAAAAATTATGGGAACATGATTGCTCTAAGTGAAGGAGGGCTCCGTGTCCCAAATGACAAAGTCTACCGAGAAGTATAAAGTGTCAACTTGGACGATCACGTCCTCAATTACACCTCGTGGGATCTTCGTTGTTCGATCCGCTAATTGGAGAGTGATCCTTGTGGGCTTAAGGTCTCCCAGATCAGGTTTCCTATAAATGGCGTAAGGGAGGATATTGACACTTGCTACCAAGTCAAGTAAGGCTTTTTCAATTTTATTTTCTCAAATGATACGGGAAATGGTGGGTGCACCGGGATCTTTGAATTTAGACGGGAGTTCATTAAGTAGAATGGAGATCACGTTCTAAGCTAGAAAGACATTTTTCTTTACCTTCATTTTCCTCTTCATTGTTAGCAAGTCTTTGATGACTTTTGCATAAGATGGAATTTACTTAATGGCATCGAGGGAAGGTAAATTTAGATTTACTTGCTTTAGCACGCCTATCACTACATCATAGGGGTTTCCTTTCTGGGAAGTAATCCACCTTTGAGGAAATGTGCCGCGTTGGGTGGCTTCACTACTACCTCGGGCTCACTAGTGTCTTCTTTATCTCTCTCTTTCTAGGGGACATCTTCGACCTCTTTTGTGCCAGACGAAATTCCTTGTCTTTGGTTGCGTTGTGTGGGGTAGGTGATAAATCAACGACTCTCCCACTATGAAGAGTGGTCACAGCTTGACATTGCTCCTAATGTTTAGTAGAGGTGGAGCTAACACTAGTTTTACCTTGGGGAGGTCTTTGGCCCTGGGTAGGAAACATTCCATTCTCTTGGGAACTCAACGATGATAAGACGATCATATCTAGCATTGGCTGCAGTCTGGTTATTAACAAATTGGTTCATCGTATCCTCGAGAGTTCTCTGCGGTGGAGTGACATATGTTCCTTAAGGTGGTGGTGCTTGCACATGGCCTTTCATGTGTGGATCTTGTTAAAAGTGCGGTGGTGGAGGAGGGGAAACATGTGAATTAGGATCCATCACAGCATGTTGTTGCCCATAGCTAAAACTAGGTTGGTTTTTCCATGAAGGGTTGTAATAATTCCCGTGCGGTGCACCGAAATTGCCCTTGAATCCTCCTATATCACTGACTTTCTCCTGCAGCATTACTTTGTAGGAGGGTATAGTCGGGCATTCCTCAGTTGAATGATCCACCTCACAAATCGCACACACCTTTCCAACGGGGTTCGGGATAGATCCAATTGGTCCTCTTCCACATACCTCAAGTAGATTTCGCATTCCTTTCTCAAGTACATCTAGTATACTCTCCGTCATATAATTCTTTTCTACGTGAAATAGGCCGGATGCCGATGGAGTGGTGGTCACTTGGCAATTTCAATTTTGAACATTAGGGTCAGATATATCCGAGGATTGGGTAGTCTCAACGACATACCTCAGATGCAGCTCAACATCGTGGGCATTCAAGTCTATAAATGGACCACTACCCATGGTTTCAACGAGTTTCTTGGAATTAAGGTTCATCCCATTATAGAGGAAGGAATTGATTTACGGTGTATCAAATCCATGATTGGGGCACGAAGTAATTAACTCATTGAAATGCTCATAACATCGATGAAATGACTCATTTTCCAATTGTCGAAAATCTTGAATTTGAGCCTTGATGGAGATCGTTCGATGTGTGGGAAACAATTTCTTGAGAAATTTAGATTGCAACTCATTCCAGGATGAAATCGAGCTTGGAGGTGAAGATCATAGCCAGGTCTTAGCCTTATCTTTTCGCTAGAATGGGAAGACTTTGAGGCGGATCACCTCTTGTGTCCAAGTTTGATCATTGAGAGTTTAATACACATCCTCAAATTCCCTAATGTGGAGATATGGCTTTCTAGATTCCATCCTATGGTAGTGGGGGAGCATTTGGATCATCCCATTTTAAACCTAAATTGCCCTGCATTATACGGGAGTATAATGCATCCCGAAGTGACAGTACGCTCGGGATACAAGATTTCCGTCAAAGGGAGGTATGGGGCCTCTTCCTCACCGGCGGCTGCACTACTGTGTTGCGACATATCCCTCTCTCTTAACGACTCGGTGTCCTAATTTGGTATGCTCGGGGCATGCTCTAAAGTGTGTCCTAAGAGGGAAAACAAAGTGTTATTTGAGATTGAGTGTGACGGTGTGGGAGGTGGAACCCGAAATTGTGGATCGTTAGGATTGTGAGGGCTATCAGGGTCGTACTGTCCTATCGTGTTTTCGTGAATGCAGATTGGAGTATTATGGGGTATGGGAGTGAGTTCAAAATTTTTCATTAACATCTTATAAGAGATGATGATGAATCTTTTTGTTCTTTTTCAAATTTTTATATGTTTTCGAATTTTTGGTCAAATTTTGAGATTGACTTGATATAATCCTAAGTCTACCTAGCTCCCCGGCAACGTCGCCAAAAACTTAACGCAACTCAAAAAGTGTATGTAATGTGCATTCTCTCTAGGCTCAAGTCCAAGCTTGTCGCCTTAGTAATAAACCCGGTAAGTGGGGATCGTATCCATATGTAAATAGGACAACAGAGTTGTAACGACGTTGGACAGACAAAGGTATCCTAACTCTTACTCAAAAGGAAAAGGAAAAGGTGATTGGATTGTGAAATGGCTACAACTATATACAATTTTGGAAATATTTAGCTATTGAACTAAAGTATGAATGGAATGGAATTATTCTAAATTACCTAAAATACTGATGATGAATAAACTAAAACTTGAACTATATGATGAAGAAAAAGGACGGGAATACAATCCCTCAACCCTAGTGTATTGATGGTATAAAACTAATCGTAAATTTAAGTGATTAATTAGACCCATAATTTAGTACTCCTAAGCATTACGTATATGAGGTTCAAGCCCGCACCATACTTAATCAGAGGACGAGTAAATCGGTATTACGATAGTAACACTCGAATTTCATTCTAAAGCATCCCGATTACCCAATAGGAAATGAGATCCAAAGATCTACAATTATCGCGTTTCTATGCAATACGGTCATAAATAATCCATTAAATTTAGAGGATTAATTTTATACACATGCAACTACTACATTAGGTTGAGTTCATGCATCCTGACCTTCAAAAATCTAGCCTAACATGATGAAAGTAATGAAAACGATTATTGAGCTGCAGGAAATCATGATTAAACTAAGGGAGAATTGAAGAATGATGTAGAAGGAAGATTAGGAAGAAGAAAGTAATCAACTACGTTACTAAAGCACTGGAAGCATCTGTTAAAATTACTTGTAATCACAGAAATTTGAACAAACTTCAATCTTGAAATTAAAACTTCAATGAATCTTCAAATTAGGGTTTTTGTAGCAACTTTCTCTCTCTAACTACCTCTAAAAGTTAACTAAGAAAAAAGGAAAATTATATGAATTTTCTTCGTCCTTAGAATGATAATAATTTGGGTTTAAATACCCTACAAGGCTCCAAGCGTTTTAGCTTCACCAGGACTCTCCATTGGAGGAAGAGTAAAAAACCAAAATTCGATAGTCGAACCGGTCCGATCCTCCTTCAGTTCAGTTCGGTTGGGATCCGGATCGGTTCTTTTTATTTCTGGTCAGATCAATTCGCTATGGATATGTTCGTTTATTTTCCTCCAGCTTCGATCCTTATTCGGTCCGGGGTTCACTAGAAGTTTGCATTTCGGATCGGCCCGATCCGGATCGGTCCGATTATTCTTTGACTTTTTCTTTTATCTTTGACTGCTCATAACTTTGACACCGGGACTCCGATTGAGGTGTCGTTTCTTCCAGTGTTCTTGTAAACTTGATATCTTCAACTTTTCTTAGGTGCCTCATCCGAATTACAGGTAAAAATTATAACTTTACCCTTTTGACTTTCCTTATTTTCTTTCTCGATTCATCCGATTTCTTTCTTTCTTTATTGACATCAAATACATGTAAAATGAGTACAAAATACCAGAAAGTCGGGGTAATCATTGGAATAAGTCAGTAGGAAGATTATAAGATAAAATAAAAAGAATATTACGTTGTTCGAGGTGCTACAAGTAACTAAATTAAAGGCATAAATTTGGAAGAATTTATGCCTAATCATGTCGCATCAACATTGATTAATGTGTGGGATCCACTTTTGTTGGGCCTATGTTGAACCCAGACACAAGCCAATATGTTTGCGATGTGTTGAACCAAATATATCAATTTTATAATTACGCGTGGAAGTACCCTTTCCAAACACTATGTAACATTAACATCCGCTTGTATTTTTTCTCTCATGCTAATGATAAACAACCTATTGGATAATTTATTACCTTATCTTCTTCCATGTAAGGTATGTCTAGTCTGACCTCTTCCATGCTTTAAATTAACAGTTTAAAAAAAAAGGTGTCAAATTTAATCAACTTGAGTTACTAACGTTCACGATCATGACATCTCAACTGAGATGTTTTAATTTTCATTCTTTATCAATAATGAGTTTAAAACATAAGTCCATCGCCAACCCTTAAAATGAGAGATTAATAAGATTAAAGTGAAAAAGCATAGTGTGGATGAATTAGTTAAAATTTTTAACAATTGTGCCATTTAATAATTTAATTGTATGACTACTAAGTTAATGTAATTTTTTCATTTTTTTATCTTTTTATTTTTTGCTGCAAGCTCAAATTTGTACTTCACATGAGTTTTACATAGCTTGTGGTGTAAATTGAATATACTATTTTCTCCTTTTTTTTATAAGCACTAGCTTGTTTTTGAGTGAATGTGTTTTTTCATACTGACTTCTTAGCAAGCATGTTTGATTTATCATGGTTTATGTCAATATTACCAATATTTTTACTTTTTTAGTAAGGTAATATTTATTTCATTCTTTGAGCTAATTAGAATATATAATAAAATTCTTAGTAAGAAATAAAAAAAATAGAGCAAGGCTATGAGATTAAAATTTCTTTAGAGTGTTCTTTTTACAGTTTAGGATAAAGACCATAGGGCAGGCATAGGTTTGAAGATTGAAAAAACCATATGTGTATGTATTAGATATTTTTATTAGAGTTATATGTATGATTTTTACAAAACGATTATGAGAATAATATGGCCCGCGCATTGCGAAGGTTTATACCCAATAATATTATAAAATGCTTTACAAACATTTATTTTTACTTTACACTTAGCATGTCCACGTGGACTTTACTTAAAACCCATTTACAGCCCCAAAGTCATGTTTTTCATTTCTATGTTTCTCTCTCTCCTTTTCTCATTATATGAGAGTTATTCATATTCCGCAAATGTCTAATGACGCGATACAAATTAACTCTTTCCGTATTTTATTCTCAAGGTAAAACAAAACGTTTGTATACCCACCGAGGAACTAAGACTATTCAACTGTCCTTCCATGCCCCCAAAGTCCTTTCAAATAACTATGAACCAAAAACTAACTCATTGTCGAGTTTTTCTTCATTGCCTCCCGAATTTCAGGTCTGGGTGTTTATACGGAATTAACGGATTTTGGTGGCGTGCCTAGGAAAAGATTATATTTTTCATTGACTCGTATATCGAAAATGGCGTAGGTATGCCACCATATTCGATCAGCAGAGGATCGTAAAAACCCCTGGTATATTGATAATCACGAAAAAAATGCTCAACTAACATAAAAATGTTCGTTGTTTATATTAAATCTAATACTATTTACCTTCTTTTTGTTTCTTACCCGGCATTTCATCCTCTTCAAAATCTTTGCATTCTACTTCCATGGCAGTTGAAGAATCATATTAACGATATACATAATATTTTTTTATTAAAATTTCAATCTAAATACCTTTTAAGCTTTAATATAACCCCAGAGATTATGTAACTATACTTTTTGGAATAACTATTCAATAATGGTTATTTTATGTCAGCAACTTAACATACTACACATCCCTTGAGTTAGTATCACATTTTTCTTCACTTTTAATTAATTCATTATTTTATGAGATAGTCTTGCCCGCGTATCGTGTGGGTTTACCCATAATATATATATATATATATATATATATATATATATATTGTGTAACAATTGAGGCGGAACATTGGGGCTTTATGTGTGACGGTTTTAAATGGTGGCAGATGGAATGTTAGATTCATAGGCAGCTCACAATTCACTTACAAAAGTCTGCACTCCATCGTGGGTCCATTAACCTTAATTCGAATACACTAGATTACACACCCCAACAACCCTTCTAATTAATTTAAGTCATTTACTATGTCACAATCTCCAATGCACACAAATACCCTATATTCCTCTTTTTTCTTCTTGTACTCTCACATATACCCTTTATCTATTGCTATTTCCCCCCATAACACAAACACCTTTCTAAAACATCCTAATCCCAAAACCCTTAACCTCTTAATCATCCAAACCATTGTGGTTGGAATTACCTACCCACCCCCTCCATCAAAACCAAATAAAAAAAATTGGTTGAAACCCCATTTTAACGTTCCCATTTCTTTGTAGAGACCAAACCCATCAAATCCCATAATCACATGACTAGAGATTGGAACTAACCTTTTCAAATTTGTAAATATGTTATGATTCCTAATTTTACACTTTTTAAAAATATCGTATGATTCTTATGTGGATCAAATTTGATGTTTAGCTTTTTCATATGATATAGAGTTTTTTTCTTTTCATTCTTCTCCGAAGTACTATTTCTTATAGAAGCTCAAAGTTTTGGAATCTAATTTGATATTTTGGTTTTTTTCTATGACTTATATATTTTAAATCTCAATATGGTACAAGTTTTGAATATGTAAGAAAATTTTAGTTAGTTATGGATAAATAATTTAATTATTTTAGGGTTGTTAAATTCATCATTTGGTTTATTGCTATCTAGGGATTGTCGGCATACATGATTGGAGATACATTTGTTTATTTGGTACATTTTGTGAGGTAGTCTAATTTTTCCAATGATTTTTTTGTGTTGGTTATTAATTCATTTCGGTTGTTGAATTACCGCTTGTTGTTGATTATTTGGAGGTAGTCCTAATGCACCTATATTCTTATTCCAAATATTTTGCAAGACCATCTAATATAAGCTTCTATTTTACAATTTTTCAATTTTAAAAGTATGCCCTTTGACTATTTTTTATAAAGATATATTCAATATATGAGTATTAGTTCATTTAGATTTACAAGCATTATCATATTGTGATTTTAAAATTCAAGGAATTGAGCATTCATTTTACCGTTCTAATTTTGAACTTTAATAACATTAATTTAGTTACTTTTGTCATTTGGTAGGTTGTTAAAAAAATAATGAGAATTGAAGAAGGTTATGGAAGAAGAGAGCTACATCATTGGTAACCGTAGTATTTCCATGGAAATTTTCTTTCATTTATCCTAAAAGTTCTAAATTCACTCTTTTTTATTGGGTTTCCATTTTGAGTATAAAATTTATTAATTCAATTCCTAGAATGGAAATTTTGTAGTTCGTAATTATATAATGCGATTTGAATTTTTTTAATTTCATTTAGTGTTTTTAGGTTTGAATTTATTTCAGATCTTATTGATGTACATATATCTACGTTATATAATATATAATTTTAATTAATAGGATGTTGAACTAAATGTGGGATGGTTTATTTAAAAGTATTTATTCTTATCTTCCCTGCTGGCATGTCGTCTCCTCCATACTACGACCATCGTCCAATGTATTTTTTGCTCCCCCACTCCTGGTAATCTATCACCATTCAAAACAACAAAATTTCTTTCATGGATTTGACTTTTATGTGCTTCTTTTGTAATTTCTTGAAGATTGTAGTACCCTGTAATTTTCTTATAAATAAATAATGAAATGTTATTTTTGGAATTAAAAAAAATTCGAAAATTGGACGTAAATAAAAATTTTATTTAAAAATGTTAGAGTTGAAATTTTCTACTTAGTTATATTTATACGTTACTAATTTTTTATGTGCATGAATATGACATTTGTATATAATAAAGGAAAATACAAACTTTATGTGTGACATAGATTAAAACTAACTATTACTGAGATAAATAATTTGGAACATATTTAGGGACTCATATGGACTGGTTTAAATCATTTAGGCTTTTAAAAATATTCCTGGGTCAATAATATATAGGTTGGGGAAGTTTTCAGCCAATTAGATTATGGATTCGGGTCCATTTGGGGGCCAAAAGTTGGGCTTAGGGCGCAACTCGAGATTAAACACCAAATTAGAGGTTAAGTGGGGTAAACCACTCCCCCACTATCATTCTCGAAACCTAAAAATCACAATTACAAGAAGGAGAGGGAAAAACACCAAAGAAAGAAAAAAAGGGTAAGAACAAAGGAGGAACCAAAGAATAAAATCAAAGGACATCTCTTCTACCATTTTTAAGGCAAAAATTCCCTTGATTAATTTGTGTTACTCAAAATATTTCTTAATAAATTTCATTTTTTCTTTATTAATTTTATGGGATTTAGGTTTGATTTGTTTAATTTTATGATGAATAATGCATGTGGAGGATTGAGAATAAGTGTAGAAATCATCCTAGAAATTGGGTATCTAAATCTATACAGTGATGTTAGATTTCCCTAAGAATAACTCTGGATATTTCTCACGCATGTTTGCCTCACACTCCCAAGTGGATTCCTCCACATTATGATGCTCCCACTGGACCCCTACAAGTGGGACTAATTTCGACCTAAAATCTCCTTTCACTATGGTCTAAAATAGCCAATGGCCTCTCCTCGTAAGAGCTATTGAGCTGTAAGTCAATCTCCTCAATCGCGATGTGGATGTGGGCCATGTCAGCCCGAAGGTATCATCTCAATGACGATATGTGGAATACATCGTGAATTCGGTATAAATGCTCTAGCAGTCCCAATCTGTATGCTACTGACCCAATCCTTTCGATAATGGGAAATGGTCCCACGTACCTTGGGGCCAGTTTTCGTTTATTTCCAAACCTCATCATTCCTTTCATAGGAGATACACATAGTAATACTTGGTCCCCCACATTGAATTCTCGTAAAAAACCATTTTGCATCGTCGTAGCTTTTCCCCCTCTCTGGGCTACCCGGATGCAACTCCTGATAAGCTCAATCCTAGCTGAGGTTTCCGGAATCAGTTCTATCCTTGGAAATTTTTGTCCCCCACCTATATCCAACAAGTCCTTCCATACAATGCCTCAAATGTAGCCATGCCAATCGTGAACTGATAGGAGTTATTATAAGCAAACTCCACCAGTGGAAGATGTGGCCCCCATCCTCCTCCAAAATCAAGGACACACATGCGTAGCATATCTTCAAACATCTGATTGGTACGCTCGGTTTGTCCATCCATTTGTGAGTGATAAGCTAAACTCAACATCAACTATGTGACGATGGCCTCTTGAAAGCTCTCCAAGAAGGCGACACGAAAATCTTGTCTCTATCTGACACAATATCCAGGGGCACCCCATGTAGTCTAACAATCACATTAATGAACAACTGATCATATTGGCCCATGGTATAGTCTGTCCGTACTGGAAGAAAATGAGTCACCTTATTTAAACGGTCCACGATCACCCAGATGGAGTCGTGACCCTGCTATGATGTAGGCAGCGTAGTAATAAAGTCCATGGAAATACTCTCCCACTTCCACATAGGTATCTCCAAAGCCTGAAGCAACCTCGATGGTCTCTAGTGGTCTACCTTTACCATCTGGCAAGTAGAACACTTGGACACGAACTCAGCAATGTCCTTCTTCATCCCACTCCACTAGTACTGTTGCCTCATATCCTGGTACATCTTATCTCCCCCCGGATGCACCGCAAATCTGGACCCCTGTGACTGTGTCATTACTGCACGACATAATTCTATTCCTTCTGGGACCACTAATATCCCATTAAACCTGAAACCTCCATCGTAACCGATTGAATAAGACTCAGCACCCACAGCTAAAAGCCATACAATCTGCTCCTGGTAAAATGAGTCTGATGTTTGTGCCTGTATTATCCTCATAACAATCTCGAGTGTCACTGTCATGAAAGATATGAAGGAATGGGATACCGTGTCCCGGTGACCCAACTCTTTCCACTTTGCTCTCAAGACGTCCCCTACGTCGTCTACCGGTCTATGGATCAACGCATCAGCAACCATGTTAGCCTTCCCCGGATGGTACTGTATGTCGAATTGATAGTCTTTCACAAACTCTAACCACCTGCGCTGACACATATTAAGCTCTCGCTGAGTGAACAGGTACTGCAGTGACTTGTGGTTTGTGAACAAGCGAAACTTCTCCCCTAGTAGATAATGTCTCCATATCCTCAAAGCAAAGACGACCGTTGCTAACTCTAGGTCGTGAGTGGGGTAATTTCTCTCGTGCGGCTTAAGTTTGCGGGAGGCAAAAGCTATAGCCTTCTCCTCCTGCTGAAGTACATCCCCTAAGTCCCAGTAAGGAGTCGTCGGTGTAAACTAGATACTCCACTCCCGACTTGGGTAAAGCAAGAACTGGTGCCGAAGTCAGCTTATCTTTTAGCTCATCGAAGGCCAATTGACAAGCATCGTCCCAAACATATGGTACCCCCTTGCGAGTCAGGTTCGTCAATGGACCTGCTATTTTGGAGAACCCTCGGATGAATCTCCTGTAGTATACGGCTAACCCCAAGAAACTACGCACTTCCATCGGTGTCGTGGGTTATCCCCACTCCCTCACTGCTGACACTTTACTCGGGTCAACCGCTATCACCAATTCAGATAGAACATGCTCCAAAAACTGCACCTCTCGTAACCTGAATCCGCACTTCACGTACTTAGCATATAACTGATGTTCTCATAGAGTTTGAAGAACCTACCTCAAGTGCTCAGCATTCTCTTCCTCAATGTGTGAATATATGTGTGAATATATCAGGATGTCATCTATGAAGATGATGACAAGCTGATCCAAGAAATCTCTGAATACTAAGTTCATAAAGTCCATGAATACGAATGGAGAATTTGTGAGTCCAAATGGCATCACTCTGAACTCATAGGACCCATATCTCGTCAAGAAAGCAGTCTTCGAAACATCATGCTCACTAATCAGTAGCTGATGGTATCCTGACCTCAAATCTATCTTCGAAAAGAAAGTTTCTCCCCTCAACTGGTCGAACAAATCATCGATTCGAGGCAACAAATATTTGTTCCGTATCGTGACCTTGTTCATCTCCTGGTAGTCCACGCATCGCCCCAAGGTGAGGTACTCCTATAAATGAAGCCCTGACCTAACAACTGCTCTATCTGATCTCATAACTCCTTCATTTCCACTCGAGCCATACGGTACGGAGCGCGTGTTATCGGTCGAGTATCCGATAACAAGTCTATGACGAAATCTATCTCTCGACTGGGGGTAAGATTGGTATCTCCTGAAATACATTATAAAACTCACAAATAACTGGGATCGAGTTTAAGGGAATCACGACCTCCTTAGAGGTATCCTCATCTATGTAATAAAAATGAGCGGTAGAGCCTCCCTCTAGGCTAGGCACCACCGCTACAAACATCTCCTGCCCCGGAATGGCAAAGATAATACTCCCATCGAAACAATCTATCATGTCTCTTTAGGCGGTGAACCAATCCATGTTAATAATAACATCGTTCTCATGCATATCTAAGACTAACATGTCTGCTAGCGAAATCAAGCTACCAATCTCTACTCCCACGCCCCAGCATATAAATGAAATTAATGACCCATTCCCCAGTGGTGAGTCTACACATGTCACAGTGCTCTCTGTTGTGGTTAATAATCCTAAGGCCTTCGCAAAGTGAGTAGGTATAAAATAGTATGTCTCCCCAGTAATAAATAAAACCCGACCCATAGTACCATGGATAGGAAACGTACCCTCAATCGCGGGTGGTGCCTGAGGAGCTACTGCCTGGTGGACGTTATAAACACATCCGTACTCCAATTGCCCCTGCTGGGATGGATGGTAGAGCTGGTGCCTGAGTCAGTGCTGGGAGTGTGGCTGGAAAAAGTGGCCTCTGTGGCTCATTACGGGAACCTTGCTACTGTGGGGACCTATCTCCCTCTGGACAATCCCGGCGCCTATGGCCATTTTTACCACACCCGAAACATCAGCCCCAGAAATTTCCTCTTCTCTGTCCCTGCTGATTACACCCCTGCTAGCCCTGCTAAAAACGTTGTTGGCCCTGATGCTGACCCTACAAATGACGGTGTTAGCCCTGTTGGCCCTGCTGATTAGACTGGCCCTGCTAGCCCTGTCTAAATCTCCCAAATCCCTTGCTGGAGTCACTTGATCAAAACCGCTTGGCAGGGTCCCCCTGATGGGAACTCTGCTCATTATGACGAGTCTACCCCTGAGATGCTGGTGCTCCACCAGTACTACTGCCCCCTGTCCTGCCCTGTTGGCTGGACTTTCCTACTCGTTTGCTTCCCTGCAGATGGAAGCGGTGATCTTGGTAGTGTAATAAAGAATCATTGACTACATCCATGTAGGTACTCAGTGACAGATTGCCTATGAGTTACTAACAGACCCTTCCGGCCAACCCGTCCACAAACAACAGTATCTTCTTCACCTCAGTGGGTGCCTCATCTGGCACTATAGTGAGAAGTCTAGTGAACTCCTCCTCGTACTCAGCAACAGTCGTATTCTCCTATTTTAGATTCAGTAACTTTCGCCTCAACTTAGTTTGCACGGCGGATGGAAAGTATTTGCGGTCAAACCGCGGCCAAAATGATTGAATAGTGATAATGTCCCTCTCCTCTAAGGTGGTGGTGGATTCCCACCACTGCAAAGTGGACCCCACTAGCTTGAAGGAAGTCAACAGCTATTTCTGCACATCCATGCACTCGTAGATGCGCAGATGCCTCTGGATATCTCTCTTCCATTGACTGGCTATAATGATATCTGAACTAACCGCGAACTCTGGGGGATGCGCCTTCTGGAAGGCATCCCTAACCCCCTCCCACGCAGACGGAAGCTGTGTTGGTACTTGTGCCACTTCCTAAACCTGGGGTGGATCCTGCTGCACTACCGCTAATGTCTCATTCATCGCCTGAGTAACGATAGCGGCTACCTCAGTTGCGTCCATCGTTCCCTGAGCCGGAGCTGCGAGATGCTTGGCTTGGGAACATCTATCCTTGGGTGTGCATCTCGGAGGAATCTCAAATGATAAGTTTATTAGTCTACAATTATGAACAAATCTCGAATAGATGAAGACGTAAGTGTGAATGCAAGAATACAACAATCCTAAAAATAAGGCTCTATATCAAGGACGCTAAGCTGAAAGAGAAATAAGCCATACAGATCCTAAAGGTCATTAGAACCTAATGCTCTGATACCACTCGTGACACCCCGCCTAATTAAATACCGGGTGATCAGTCCTTTATTAAATAATAACCAAGGTGAACGGTTGGTTCATTCTTAGCATCAGTTTCGCAAAATAACTTTTCAAATTAAACACCCTAAATAATTAAGCTAAGTGTTAAAACCATTTAAAAAATTATTTCCATATTTAATTTAAGCACAATAATAATAAAAAAAAACTTTCATAATTCATAGTTTAAGAGTCACATGATAACTAGACTGGAAAAGATCATCCAAGCAATTTAAGCATTCAAACAACAAAGTCCAACTTTAAAACTTCAATGGAAAAATATCCTGACAGTAACAATTCCAAAGTAAAAATACTGAAAGTAAATGAATCATAATCTCTGACAAAACCAACTGAATAAGGAAAAAGGGCGACACATACCCAACTAGATAAAACAGAACTACGAGTGGAATCAATAATGAGGTCATCTAAGCAAAAGGCCTGCAACTCCCACCTAAGCTGCAACACGTTCCCTCCAAAGAATCCTAAGCATGATGCCCCTATGGCTGGGCACCTATAATATATCCATATATATATACAAGAGATAAGAAATAACAGGAAACGGGTCAGAGCCCGATTGTAAAACAGTTTAAAATTTTAGATTAGCAAGGATTTAAAATGATTATCGGCTAATGCAACAATCATATTAGTAAGCGGCACTCTCTTGAGAAATTCTCACCTCTCTTTTAATATGCACACCTACCACACTATTAATCCCCACAAGTTAAGCTTATCTTAAATTCCTTATAAGGTTTCATGCCGACCATTACTAGGGCTAGGATAATCAATTTTTTAGAGTAAAGTTTTCATAAGAACTTCATTTCATTAAAAAGTCTTTCAGTGTTGTCTCAAACCTTTCAAACACTTATATTAAAATCGAGATATTTATTCATTACTTAACTACTTTTAGTCACAGTAGAAAGTTCCAAATTTTAAGTCTATATATATGTTAATCACTCATATAATATATATATACTATCGGCACCCCACATAAAATTTTGGTGCTGGCATAATCAGCTATCAAGTCCCCATATCACTCGTACAAAGGGAAATACTAGTTCGAAATCACTCTTGAACTGTATTAACACAAAACACATAAAAATTGAGGCGAAGCATAGTTCTAAGTCACTAAGAGGTCAGCACATACCCTCATTTCTCTTTGGACCGTCTGACTATCGATCAGATAGCCTATACCAAGGATTTCTTTGTTCTAGGGTAGAAGTCAATATCCCCCATAAAGGTCCCATCGAGATAAGACTGTCCTGGCGTGGTAACCTCAGTGATAGTAAGTAGCGCGGGAATGATTATTACATGTTTATAATATATGCACAAACACAATCATACATATGTATACTACCATTCCCATTTCTAAATTAGGTACACCCACGACCCAGACTTATGATATTCGTTCTTAGTACACATTACTAGATTATCCCGTATAACGGCTCGTCTCTTTTATTCTTATTTGTGAGATTATTCCAAACTTAATTCGTACCACTCGTAGTATCTGATCTCCCTAAGTATAATTTTAGTAGGTACTCTCTTATTTTACGACGTAACTTCCGTACGAGTCTCACTTCTTTAGACACATGTTCCCATTATTCCTTAAGTATAAATCACTCCCTGTTAACACTAATTTCGTCAAGTACATTAAATGCTCCATTTTTGCAAAGTCCTGTTGGTCCTCTTTATGTCCCAATATGTTCTAACAATAATGTTCAAAGGTTACCACTCAGTTTAATCGAAATAAACTATTTAAAAGAGGAATATGAATTTTTCAGGAGGGGTCGATCGATCGATGGAAGTGGGTCGATCGATCGATTATCGATCAAGAAGTTATGGAAAAAGTGCAGAAATACCTGTTCGAAACTCGTCCAAATCATCACTTTTGACTCCCAAACTCCCAAAAAATGATACTATAAGTGTTATGTACCCAAATAAATAATATTCTACGTAAGACATATGAGTTTTCATCAAGTATAACGAATTAAAAGGGCAAAATCAATATAAATCTCAAGAACCCTAATATTTTCTTTAACTTAGATCTTCCCATTATTTTTCCAGATTTTCTACTCCTAACTCAATGCAAATTCGTGGTTGAACCTCTACATATAAAATAGATTTCCAAAATATGATTTTCACCTCTACAACATGTAAATTCTAGTCTCCAATATATGATTTCTTTCACGAAAACTAGTTCTAATCAACGCTAAACTAATATAATTGAAGAATTAACTAAAATAAAGAAAGATAGATACTTGCCTGGAAATCTTTGTTTCTGATTTGTGGAAGAAATTGGTGTGGTTGTGATCCTCATCACGTGATCTAAAATTTGACGGTGACGGCGGTGCAAACGGTGGAGTTCTTGGCCTAGAACTCCTTGGAAAGCTTTTCCTCTTCCTCTCCAATGGTTGTCCCTGATTTTTGGTTATGCTAACCCTAGAAGACAACCCTTACCATCTGATATAATCTTAGAAAATTAGCGGGTTTCCATGCCCAAAAATACAAAATATCTAAAACGTCCTCCCGAGATGTTAATTAGGCCTAAAAACGTCCCGAGACCCAAATTAAACCATCGAGTACATTATTTTGACTATCTCAACCCTTCCGAACACATTGACGCACTAAAAGTGACCATACAGGTGACTTATAATTTATTCACTTTTAATAATTCGAATGTAATCCCGACAAGACATAGGCGCGTCCCGATAAAATTTTCAGCATTATCAAATTAGATTTTCGTGATAATTTTACTAAATTTAACTACACATCTTACTTGACCCATAAAGTAATTTACAACAAAATTCCAATAATTACTAATTCTCATCACGGTAGTAAATATTTAAATGATTTTTGGATTAATATTAAATTAATATCTCTTATTAAATTTAATAAATCCCCAAATTTAAAATTCATAAAAATACGGGGTATTACAAGCTTCCCCCTAATAACGGAATTTCATCTCGAAATTAAAAAAATAAGGTAAACCTAGTATGAATAACACTGAAAAAGTAGTGGTCGTGCTCCCAAGTACTTCTTCAACTCCAAAAATGCTTTTTAATATTCATCGTTCCATTCAAAGGTTTTTCTGAGTACCTTGAATAATGGAAAGCAATTGCCTGTTGCTCTTGACACAAACCTGTTGAGTGCTCCTACATGCCCGCTTAGTCTTTGAACATCTTTTTTACAGGTCGGGGTGTACATTTTGATATGAGCTTTAATCTTATCTGTATTGACTTCAATTACTCTTTGATTCACTATATACCTGAGGAACATTTCCTCCTGCATTCCAAAGATGCATTTGGTGGGGTTTAACTTCATTTGGTGCTTTTTCAATTGATCAAACGTCTGCTGAGGTTGACAATATGATTAGTAACTTTTTTGCTTTTAGTGAACATATCATCAACATACACCTCCATATTCTTTCTTATCTGCTCTTCAAATACTTTGTTCACTAGTCTCTAATAAGTACCACCTCCATTTTTCTGAACAAATGTCATAACATTATAATAATAAGTTCCTCGAGGAGTGATGAAGGAAGTAATTTCTTTATCCTCTGGATTCATTTCTATCTGGTTATAACCAAAATATGCATCCATGAAACTTAGTAATTCATGACGTGAAGTAGCATCTACCAGTTGATCAATTCGTGGTAAAGGAAAGTGATTCTTCGAGCACTCTTTGTTCAAGTCAGTAAAATCCACACACATCTTTCACTCATTGCTCTTCTTTATTACCATAACTACATTGGCCAACCAACTAGGGTACTTTACATCTTCAATAAAAGAAACCTTTTGAAGATTCTCCACTTCTTCCTGTATAGCCTGCTTCTTCTCCATGATGAA
Organism: Sambucus nigra; assembly: GCA_949130495.1. Lineage (NCBI taxonomy): Eukaryota > Viridiplantae > Streptophyta > Magnoliopsida > Dipsacales > Adoxaceae > Sambucus > Sambucus nigra. The sequence goes on along the minus strand of OX422218.1, from coordinate 31,455,495 downwards.
AACTCTTGTTTGTTGCTTAACAAGTTTGACTTCCCTATTGACATTATGTTTATGACATAAAAAGTTTGGATCTATGCCTGGCATATCTTCATGACTCCAAACGAATACCTGTTTTCTTTGCCTCAAGAAAGCTATCAACTCCTGCTTAAGAACTGGTTCCAACAATGCTCCTTTTTGAGTTGTTCGTTCTGGCTTATCATCATCTAGAATAATGCTTTCTATTACCTCCATTACTTGACCTTTTACAAGTTCAGATTCATCTCGTCGTTCTAAGGTTTCAACCTCATACTCGCTGTTTGGCGCAGTTGTATCAACATGATAAGTGGTTATTTTTTGTTTGGCCTCCAAAATATCTTCTTCCTCGGCAGAGAAATAGTAGCACTCCTGAGCTACTTCTGGTCTCCTTTCACGACTCATACTCCAAAGATGGTCTAGAATTTCAGGCTTTGATGAAAAGTTTAGGGTACAACCTCGAACTTTTTCTGACCCACCCTCCCCATGATCATATTATAAGCAAAATGAACATTTTTGTCCATTATAAAAAATATTACCTTCTCTGACCTGCTCACCGACCAAGTCCCGGTCAACACATCCAGATTGATAGTTCTAAATGGAAACACCTTTTGACCTGAGAATCCAATGAGTGGCTTGTGATAGGGCTTTAGTTGATTGAGAATTAAATCCAAACTATCAAAACAAGGATAAAACACGATGTCTGCCGAACTGCCATTGTCCACCAATGTTCTTGCTGCCAATACTTCTTTCATCCTGACTCTAATCACTGAAGGATCATCACGAGGATACAAAACTCCTAATAAATCATTTTTGGAAAATCCAATTACGTTCTTATCCCTGTTTACTTTTCTTGGTCGGTCCTCCTCGACGAGGTGGATAAGTTGAATATATTAACAAGCTTGAGCCTCATTGAGGTAAGACTTCCTTTCAGCTATGTGATCTCCTGCTCTGGAATCTCCTCATGTAATCATGTAACAATCAAATGATCCAAAACTAAGTGTGAATACCTCACGTTCCGGTTGTCTTAGTTTTTGGGAAGGTCGGGATCGTCTTCTGGATCATCACCGTGGTACCTCTTCTTATCTTTCCTACGCTTGATTGGCGATTTAGATCTCTACCAACCACTTCCTTCGTTTCCTTCTCCATTCTGCCGATCAAGAAATCTGTCCAGCTTTCCTCTTCGGATGGGTGCTTCTATCTTATTCTAGAAGGAAATGCATCGGTTGGTAGTTGACCATGATCTTTGTGAAATTCACGATATTTGGACTTATCCCTCTTATCAGTAGGCGACCTACACTTTTTAGGCCAACTCAGATCATTGTTGTTCTTGATTTCCTCCAACACATGATGTATATCCACCATCAAAGTGTAATTGGTGAATTTCCTGAGCTGATCAAGGCCTTCTTTTCCCTTTGAATTCCTACGCTCACTATGATTTTTGTTATATTTCTTATCTGACTTCCCTTCTGTTTTTGCGCCTCAATTATTTGTAGCAACCATAACTTCCTCGGCATTCATAATCTTCGCTGCCTTGGCCATCAATTCTTTCATCGTCTTTATTAGATCATTTGCCAGAGTATAATATAATTTATCAGGGAGTAAAACACTCATGAGAGCATTGATTGCTCTCTTTTCTTCATAATCAATCACTTACGGTTTCTCGTTGTTGAAATGAGTGATGTAATCCAAGGTACTTTCTCCGTCCTTCTATCTTTCACTAAGTAAATGAGCTACTCGCTTCACTAGTTTTGCTCTAAAGCAAAAATTACCAATGCATAGCTCGGCCAGTTGTTGAAAATAAGAAATTTGCCATGAGGAAGGTATTGTACCAGATTTGAGCAGATCCAATGATTGTTTCTGAAAACATCCTACATGTCATCTCATCAGGGATAACATAGATATCAACAGTGGCTTTGTACTACTCTATATGGAGAACTGGATCAGTTTTCCCATCATATTTGAGAGTGACTACTGGAGCTGTAAAATTGGTCGACGTATGGAAATTCCCGATGGTTTGCACAAAGGGGTACCCCTTAATAAAACTTTTTTGAAGGGTATTCTTAGCTTTGGGCATTTCCCTGGGGTCCCAAATGATCAAAAGGAGAGGACTTACTTAGCTTTTCTAAGACACTCAGTCTTTCTGGGATGAGAGATTGTCCATCAGTGGAATAAGTGACTATAACAAAAGAGGTTTCTCGAGGTAGATATCAAGGATCCGTAGAAGTTTTTGAACAATTGTGTCCAATACTCCTTGTTGGCCATGGTGGCATATTCCTCTGATTAGACTATGCTGACCTTCTAGCTTACAGAGTTTGGGCCAACTGTCATATAGTATCCTGCATGGCCTCTTGACTCTTAGGGAGACTAACCAAAATTCTTGTCAAATTATTATTATTAGGAGGGACAGAGGGATTAGGCGGAATAACCTAATTTCTAGTGCTTGATCCTGGGATTTCATCCGTGGTGATGAATGATGAATGAGTGAAAACTTTTAACAATACGTTCCCATAAATGACGCCAATTTGTTGATCCAAAAACCTAGACGAAGCCTAATTAATTGATCACATATAAATTAAGTAAAACAAACAAGACACGAAAACTTTTTAAAGTGGTTCAGCTAAATGGAATAGCCTACATCCACGGTTATGTATTTATCTCCTTGAATTATTTTTCGATCCCTTGCAATGAGGGTGATACCATGTATTTATAGCCCAAAACTGGGGTCTTCATCGTTGTCATGTGAAAAGATGGAATGCCATTATTTGGTAGGCATTTAGATCAATATATAATATGGATTAATTATATGAACGGTGTCGCTTCACAGGCAGTACAGGCTGTAAGACTACCGGCGCTTGGTTGGCTGTACAAAATGACTTCTCGGCTATTGGTCAGGCCTCCCAGTTGGTTGGGTAACTATGTTGGTCAGACTTCCTTATTGGTCATGGAATTATGTTGGTCGGGCTTCCTTGTTGGTTGGGCTTCCTTGTTGGCCGGGCGTTTCTATCATGCTGACTAGGAGTTGTCCCACATAGGATGACACATGCTGGTTTGTAATGGGTCCATCTCGGATGGTAAATTTATGTATCAACAGCCCCTATCACTCGCAATGATGTAATTTGATTATTACTATTCAATTGGTGATTATTCACCATAAATATTAGCCATTAACTCTCTTGATTAATATTTAAATAAACTCATAATAATTAATTCAATTAAATTACGACACACTAGTAATTTAAATTAGCCAAATTAATTAAATATATAATACTAAAAAAATATGTGGTGTTACAGAAATTTGAACATTATATATAAAACAACTTAATTGAAAGTATAATGGTCATGCTCATTTTCAAAAGTACTCTAAAAATTTATACTCGAATCTGGTAATTGTTTATTAGATATAACGTATGACAATTCTTACAATGTGCCCGTACATTGCGTGGGGCTTTTAACTACTATCTACAAATTTAAACTCTACTGTCAGATGACACTAAGCCTACCCCTTGTAAATTCGAAAACCTTGTGGATCAAAAGATCATAAATTCCCTTAAAATTTCTGAACTTTGGACATCTATATAAACCTCTCAATGCTAATTATACGAATCAATCAATGTCTCATCCAGATTAAATGATAATATTTTACACAAAACCATTAATTGGAGTTACAATTTTCGAAGATTAATATTCATCTTTAAGATATTAATCATTCAATCCTTAAGATCAATATTTTCGGAGACCTAACTCATTTCCTCATGACGTTGACATCATCAATAAGTCAAAATCATATCAATCCATAAGATCATAATTAATCCCAATGTACACGAAATGTTAAAAAAAAGATAAAAGGTGATAGTTTGAAAAAAATATCCCAAGTAATTTTAAGAACCTCCTAATATTATAAAATAATTTACCTTGAAAAATGGAAATTTGTTTTCTTAGTTTAATAGCAACGTGAAGATTGGTTATGCAGACATCTCCAATAAGAAGGTTAATGCCAATCGAATGCTACTCTTATTTTTATTAAATTGAATATCTTTATGTTATTTTTTTGGGACTTTAAAACAACAAAAAATATTTAACACAAAATAATTGAGAAAATTCACAAGGATATTTTTTTTTTAATTTTCACACAGCGTAGCTTTATTTCCGCTTGTTCGTTGTTTTTAGATTAGATTTATAGTCTCCAAATTCACTAGTGAGGACCTATGAAGCAATGCTAATGTTAGTATTTAAATGCAACACTAGTTAACACTTGTATTAGGATTCAAAAAAACTGACCTATGTCACCATCCTGTTGCCAACCACAACTAGCCACCTTTAATCATGGTCACTAGTTGTTGGTAAGTTTTTTGGCAATGGAGGATTGAGGGTAAGGTAAGTGGTGGTTCCGCTATCTCTCTCTCTTCTAGTCTGAATTTTTTTCAATTTGTGACGTGGTGATGGTTTTTAAAACTATTCATCAATTTTATTCATGGCAACAAAATTTTAAATGAAAAATAGTGGTTTTTTGTTGCACGTGGCGGTGGAAAGATATTGTTTGTTAAATTGTGTTAATTCATTAAGACAAATATTTAATGTTTATTTAGTCATTTACAAAAATTTAACTGGCATTTTACCCTGTTCCGCTAAACATTGGATGTAATCTTAATAAAACCGGGGAAAAGTGCAAAGACTTGACACTACAATCGATAGTTGTTGGGTAAAAATTTAGAGAGGTCACTGCAAACCTATAATTACTCAAATTCGTTTGGTTATGAGCTCTAAACATACAATAAGTCAATAATTTTTTACAGCCGCTAAATATAGAAGTGTTTAAACAACTACATATAATATTTACATACTAAATCAAGCTTATTTGATGCCACCATTTCGAAAACATTAAATATTAGCCACATAGATATAATATGCAGTACTCCATTCATATTAGGTTGTCATATACAACAACAAAGGCGATTCCGAAGGGAATACACTTATTATTTAGAAAATCGTAGACGATTTTAGATAGATACACATAATCCCATAGGTTTATTATTAATATCTATAATTAGACGACATCTTATCATAGATAATAATTATTAGGCATTTGCACTAGCCAAGAGTTGACCCTCATGAGACTTGAACATTTCCAACATTTCTTTCTCCCCATCCTTGAACTGCTCTTCAGTGATTTGGGCACCAGTTTTGGTATGGAAAGTGGTGGTGTTCTTGCAGACAGATCCGCCGTTGGCCGAGGGTTCGAGTTTTGTACGGATAGTAATCGACTCAAGTCCATCCATAAACTTACCGCAGTCAGTTATGGTATGAGTGTAAGTGAAATTGTTCTTGTCTATTTCATCAGTGTGGAGCTTCATGCCTTTTAACACGCTGTCTGCATATTAGATGAATACTAAACATTGTTAAACCTTCATTGTCAGTACACTCTGCGCAAATAAGAAAGGACACAATTTTCTTTGTTATTTGCTACCTTGAGCTGTGGACAAAAATTTCATCGTTAATTTAATTAACAAAACTTTCTTTCTTAATTTAAAAGTAAAAAGACGTTGTATGGTGGAAATAACTATAAACAAATGCCACCAAATGTCCACCTATTGAGGGTTCAGAGTGCATATAGTAAAAAAATTGACCCCAAACAACAATTATAAAAAACTGTTGTGCCATAAATTAAATAAAGCCAATATGTAAATCGTAGGGATGAAAAACGAAAACAACCTTGATGAAAAGCATGTGGACTCTTAACATCAGTAACTCCGGCGTTGAACAATTTTTCTGGTGGGATTGGGGAAGTGACCACGGTTTCATAAGTGGTGACACCCATTGTGTTTGCCTTTGCAGTGTTGTAGAGAAGACAGAAGTGGATGGTGGTTTTGGTGTGAGGATTGGGAGAACTAGAGGTGGTATTTATAGGGTGAGGATACAGGTTTCCAGATGCCAATCCACGGCTCTAATTGAGACATGTCTTGTCACTTTAAACATATGGCTGTGATAAAATATTCTCTTTGCTCCTTTTAGTGAATGAAGACAAACGACCGTGTATAACAACTTCATTTTTTTATAAAAAATTAAATTATAGAAAACAAGCATATCCACTGCGTTTGCCTTTGAATTTTCAAATGTCATCAGGATTGGATAAATGTTACCACAACTCCGGAAGTGGTATTTTATGCACTATTACTTTAATTGACTTTCGGTGCCCTTTGTTCAGCTTTATCACTGTTTTGGTGACTAAGTTTTTTTTTTCACTTATAAAATGGTACGCACGGTATTAATTTTGGCTTAATATGTGCCTATCCACGTGCCACCATTTAAAATACTATTCAAATAATCTGCACTACCGTTCATAATAATCTTCGTCTATATGAATTATGAATTCATGTAACACTCCCAAACAGCTAATGGGTCTCTTTACTACACCCTCTTATCCCTCCAATTCCCCTCATTTGCACTTTCTCTCTTCATTTCCACATATTTCATACGTCCTTTCACCTATACATCTGTCTCTATATCTACCCTAGCCTTAACCTTATTTTGTTGCAACAGGAAAAAACTAGAGCTGACATATTGTTTTGTCTGCCTCGTCCCAAAGATGGTAATTTAATAACGATTCTTCTTCAACATCACGTGTCAGGTCTGCAAGTTCTAAGAAATGGAAAATCTATCGCCGTCTATCCCATTCCCAAAACCTTTATAATTAGAGTAATAGTCCATAAAATCTCTACAAAAAGCAATTGAATAAAATCTCCACAAAAAGTAGTGCTATTGGTGCCCTCGCGGAACCTCATACCACAAGGTATTGTTTAATAGGTAGGTGAGAGAATAAGTGAAATCCACGTCAGATTTTGTAGAGGTTTTTGTGGAGATTTTTGTACTCATATCATTATTCTTATCATTAACATCAGTGATCAAATGAAGGTATGAGTTTTATGAGATGCCATGTTTGTATAAAGGTACTCAGCAACGATCGTTACAAGAGTGTGTTCCATCGAGTTGTTATGAACTGCCACAATGAACGAATATGTATTGCATCATTTTCCTGTCCATCCCATGATATTGTGATAGGCCCTGCCCTAGAATTAGTATATGATGATCACCCTATAGTCTATAGCAATTTTACTTACGACGAATAGTTTGAGAAATTTTGGAATATAGGATTTGCTAGTTGCTAGCTAGAGTTGCTTAGACATGTCACTGCCTCTTTTACTCAATATAACCCCAAAGATTATGTAACGATATTTTTTGGAATAATTATTCATTTGTGTTTATTGCTATCTAGGGATGACCGCCAAACAAGATTGGAGATACATTTGTTTATTTGGAGTATTTTGTGAGGTAGTCTAATTTTTCTAATGATTTTTTTGTGTTGGTTATTAATTGGTGTCACTTGCTAAATTAGTGCTTATTGTTGATTGTTTGGAGGTAGTCCCTAATGCACCTATATTCCTTTTTCAAGCATTTTGCATGCCCATCTAATACAAACCTCTATTTTACTATGCTTCAAATTTAAAATCATGCCTTTTGTTTAACTAGACTACTTTATATAAAGATAAGTTCAATATATGATTGTTAGTTCATTTATATTTATAAGCACTATCTGATTGTGATTTTAAAATTCAAGCAATTAAGGATTCGTTTTACCGTTCTAATTTTAAACTTTAACAACATTAATTTAGTTCCTTGTGTCATTTGGTAGGTTGTTAAAAAATTAATGAGAATTGAAGAAGATTATGGAAGAAGGGAGTTGCATCATTGGTAACCGTAGTATTTCCATGGAAATTTAATTCCATTTATCCTAAAATTTAAGAATTCACTCATTTTTATTGGGTTTGCATTTTTTGTACGAAATTTATTTATTATAATCCAAGAACGGAAAATTTGTAGTTTGTATTTGTATAATGTGGTTTGAACCTATTGAATTTCATTTAGTGTTTTGAGGTTTGAATCTGTTATTGATCTTATTGATGTACAGATATCTATGTTCTATAATATACGATTTTATTTGATAGGATGTTGAACTAAATGTGGGATGGTTTATTTTAAAGTAGTTCTTCTTACCTTCACTGCTGCCATGTCACTTCCGCCATACTACGACCACCGTCCGATGTAGTTTTCGTTCCCCCACTCATGGTAATATGTCACCATTCAAAACAACCAAATTTCTTCCATGGAATTGGCTTTTATGTGTTTCTTTTCAACTTCCTTGAAGATTGAAATACCTAATATTTTTTAAAAATAAATAATAAAATATTATTATTAGAACGGAAAATTAATTTGGGATATTGGACTTAAGTAAATTTTTTATTTAAAAATGTAACTGTTCAAATTTGCTACATAGTTATATATATGCGTGATAAATTTTTTATGTACATGAATATGACATTTCCATATAATAAAGGAAAATATATTATTTATGTAAGACAAATTAAAAGTAACTATTATTGACATAAATAATTTGTAACACATTTATAGACACATATGGGCTGGTTTTGGTCATTTAGGCCTTTAAAAATAGTATGTGTCAATAATATATAGGTTGGGAAAGTTTTGAGCCAATTAGATTATACTTTCGGGTCCATTTAGGGGGGCCCAAAAGTTGGGCTTAGAGCCCAACTCGGGATTAAACACCTAATTAGAGGTTAGTTGGCGTAAACCACTCCCCCACTATCATTCCACAAACCTAAAAATCACGGTTACGAGAAGGAGAGGGAAAAACACCGAAGAAAGAAAAAAAAGGGGAAGGACAAAGGACGAACCAAAGAATAAAATCAAAGGACATCTATTCTACCATTTTTTAGGCAAGAATTCTCTTGATTGATTTGTGTTACTCAAAATATTTCTTAATACATCACATTATTCTTTGTAAAATTTATGGGATTAAGTTGGATATGTTTAATTTGATTATGAATATTGCATATGGAGGATTGAGATTAGTGTAAAAATTGTCCCAGAAATTGGGTATCGAAATGTGTACGTTCATGTTAGATTTTCCTAAATTTTTTACAGTTATTTAAGGATAATTTAATAACTAACGTAGAGGATGTTTTTGGTAAATTATGGATTGAAATTTTGTTGATATCATGATAAATGATCACTTACTGTAAGTCAATTAATAGTCGAAGGTTGGGTGAACATCGAGGATGATTTAAGTCTTGTACCTCCAAAATTTTTTGGGTAGAATTTAGGAGTTAAAATTGGATTCTGCGTATATATATATATATATATATATATATATGGTTTGGGATTCGAATAAACGATCTGGGTTTAGAAATCTTGACAAGCTGTAAATGGGGAGGCGGATAGAGGAAGAAGATAAGAGGTATCTCAAACGACGTCGTGAGTCGTTGGAACGACATTTTAGGTAATTTGACATTTCATTTCTTTTTACCTAAGCTTGAATTCATTAAAACTTTAAACTTCGACTATTAACATGAATGATGTTATGAGAAGATTAAGAAGGGAATAGTACTGTGATGGGGAAAAGGGGATTTATTGTGGGTTAACAAATTAATGGAGTAATGTTATACCATATGCCAATTAATAATAATTACACTAAACTGGACGTTTATGTAATTTTTGTTATGGAATGAAATTTATAATTTATTATATGATAAATTATTAGCAATTCGAAAAATTTTATGTTCTCGTGTTGGATTTTTATGGTGATTATAGAGTAATTACCATTAATAATTATAGACATACAAGTGGATCGTCCTATCGGCTCAGGGGTTCGCACGTTCGAACCATCTACCACACGTCCACTCAAGTTGGCTTGACGATGTGTAGGCCATATATGTACTACATGGAGGCGTCACCTACGAGAGGTAGATGTTAGCTCTGATCGTTCCTGTGTTACCGCTCGGTATGAGCCGTGTATATGTGTCCTATGTGGGGACCACCCCTAATTTATGTTTGTTTGTGTTGTTCGCTTAGGATAAGGGATTCCTCTGGACTTGCCGATGGAGCACGGATTAGACACCAAAGGTAGATGCCCTTGTTTGTCAAATATATTGAAGCACATATATGAATAAATACCCGGACTTTAATGAAATAAATTTAATTGTCTAAGGATGTGGACAATAAATATTCTACTTGCCCCTATAATTATTATTCCTTATTTTTATACGCACGTGACTGAGGAGGGGGGAACAATTATTCTTCCGTATTTTTTTACATTCATGGAGCAAATAGCTATTCAGTGCTACTTGGTACATGTGGTTAAAACTAGACGAAACTTTAGGTGATTATATAGTCAAAACCTTCACTACAATTTTAGTTTTCTTCGAAGTATTTTGTAATATACTTTGAGTTTAGGTCATATATGTCTAAGTAATAAACATATTATGTTAAGTCCTTACTTTTCTTATCGTGATAACATTATTTAAATGAGTTTGGAGATTTTGAAAAATTAAGACTTTTAGTTGAACACTAATTGTTTAAAAAAATGCTCATGTGACCAAGATAATATTATCTTAATATCGATTGGATTCGATTTGTTGTATTTATTCATTTCTTATTATTTATTTATTTATTTTGTGTGCAATATTAATGTTGTGAATGTAAATTATTAAAAGATTTGTTGTTTTCCATCCCTAATTGAAATAACGTGGGCATTAATGTTGTGATATTAGTGTGTTGGATATCAAACATTGTATGTATAATATGTTCCACTGAAAACGTAATTTTGGAAAAAGAAGATGGCATTTTCGAATGGGAGTTAGACCAGTATGCAAGTAAATATATGGATTTTTACATACTATAAAGTCATTTTTTTTGTTAACTCGTTAGCATTAAAATTACGATTTTGGTTCCATCTCGATATAGGTGTAGAAAAAGGAAATACAATGATTTTTCGAATGCACCTTTTGTAGAGTTATGTTATGTATGTTATATTAGAATTGCTCCTCCTATATGAGCTTTATTATGCATTTGAGTATGAAAATTTGTTAACCTCTTCACAATTTAAGTTTATGTTTCTTGACATCAAACACTCCATTCATTTGTGCAATTTGGACAAACTCAACCTTTGGTACTTTGGTCTTTAATATAACACGTATGTACTTTGATCATACATATATAGTGTGTTGATTTGTTCCTCTTCAGTTTTGCTTTTCTAAATGTATCGGGTTGGTGGTATAAGAGTGAGAGATAGGCTTTAAGGCCGGGGAGCACAACTTGAAGCTTATCACTACTATTGTGATGCAATATTTATGAAGTTACTTATTGTATGCATATTTGTACCCTTTTCGTTTAGGAAAGAACATTTATTTTTTCATCTAGTCAGCTCATGAGAATGGGACTTTATCATTGTTTATGTTCTATATAGGCTTTATACCAAGGTTAAATTAGTTTTTTTTTCACATGTGTTTATGAGTGTTAATGAATTAGTTTTGTTTTTCTAGTGTATAAATTATGTTATACTTTGCAAGTTTGCGTATTTTTCCTAAAATAAAACTGAAAGAAACCTAACTTCATTATTAATGTAAATATTGCGGAAGGTGTTGGAGAGGATAAAATTGATCGACATTCTTGGATATTATTGATGATCTTAAAATTTCTTGGACCCTACTATTGGTTCAATTCTGTGGGATCCACTTAAACATATTTCAAAGTCTTGAACTATTTTTTTAGTAGGATTTTAGATTTCACGATCATTTCCCAGAGGTAAGTCTTTTTAGGTAAATAATGAGAACATTGATTTCTTCTTCAAAATTTTTATTATTAGCAATTGTCACCATTGTGCCATTGTCAAACATATGAAGAGGGATGTGAGACACCAGTAGACAAAGCAAGCTCACTATTCAAATTTACAATAGAAAAAAGATCTATGGGGGAATTATGGTGATATGTTTGGCGTTCGTCTATCAAGAATAAATAAAATTATAGTTGCATATTTTTTATGAGTAATTCTACAATTATCGGTAGTTGGTATCGAGTATGAACTATATGTTATTGTCTAAAATTGATATATGAATTTATGTGTCCTAGCCAGTATTTACCAATAATAAACACTTAAAATTAAAGAGATTGCCACTTTCATCGTGCATATGTGCTGAATTTATTTATAAATTGAACATAAAATCTACTAGACATTCCTAACTAATAAGATGAGAAAAGCATCTTGAATATTGAAATGAGCACGATAGTTTATTTAAGTGGATGATGTAACAAAGAGTGCAAACATGTATCTTACCCAAATTTTAGTGACAATAGTCAAAGGATATCGGGTATAAATGCAGAGGGCCTTGAGGAAGAATTGGATGAAGAAGAGTCAGGATAGTAAAGATAACTTTTGCTCCGACCACTGAGGAGGGTATTCTATGTTCTGAGATCTTATACAAGAAAATAATGCGGGTGAATGTCGTAGAAAATATTATTGTCACGTCAATTTTTGAATAGATAATAAAGTCTTAATAACGGTAGGGACGTGAAGAACATTAGATAAACAAAAATTTGAATTTGGATTTGTGAGAGTACAACAATAAATATGAGAAATTGGAAGAGCATTACCATTGCCTACATGAAGTTGATATGAGCCATAATATTCTTTCATACAATGAAGACTAATAAGGTCAAGAGTAATGTAGTGGATGGAACATTTATTGGGGAACCAGTTGTACTATGGAGGAGTGATGGTCATTTGGGCAGTAGGTGGGCTGAAATGAACATATCAATGTATGCATGTCATAGCGATGTGATTGGCCCCATGAAAGATTTAACGAAAGGGACAATAATCAGATGAGAATTACAAAATCACCTTTTTTAAAAGATTTAAGACCACGGCCACAGTTTGAATGATTGTGACCTTGATTTGATGAGGATCTATGAGAGGTGGGACTAAATTTATTGAGATGGGCAGATGCCAAAAAAAATTGGGGAGGAGGTTAGGTAAAGAAATGCCATGAAATCAACATGAAGGAACTCTTGACATAAAAGAAGTGTGTGTTATTCGGGGAATGGTACAGGATACACATAGGGATAACGTCTGGTAATAATGTCCTTGAATTCAACTCGATGTCGGATGAAAATGTGGACATTTAAATCTGTTGTAGAGAAGGGGAGACCAACTGTCACAAATTCATTGGCGAAGAATTTTCTTAATGGAGAAATCAAGAGACAAACATGTCTTGTTGGGAGAGTTTGTTGAGATCATATGGATGTTTAGAATACGAGTGTTGGAGGGAGATGCAAGTGGAGACTTATAATGAACCAAAGTTCTTAAGAAGTTTAAGGGCATACTGCGATAGGTATAACGTTTTTTGAAAGATAATAAATGAGGGTCCTCATAGGAACCAGGTACTGGCATTCCAAGAAATTAAATACGGGGTTTGGTTGAGGATCAGTTTGTCCTTCAATAATAATAGTTGATGGAGGAGCCGAATTAGATCAGTTAATGAAGCCAAAGGTCTTATCCATGGATGTAGGGGAGGACTTGTGTTTTCCAGAAAACTTAAATGTTGAATCTTAATTTATTTAGAGAAAGTTATGAGAGGTTGCGAGAGAACAATGGGGGTTGAGATGGTAGGTGAGGTATTGCTGGTTTAGTGTCGTAGTGCTGAAGACTTGACAGAAAAAATAATGGGATGATAGATCAGATTGGCTCTAATTCAATTATAGGACACATCTAAGTTACTGGACAGAACATAAGTAAGGCATATGTTTTTGGTAAAGAATTACTCTTTCTATTAATATTTTAATGAGAGCCAAGTACATATATATATACACTAGTTTGTAAGTCCCACGCGATGCGCGGGCGCTTTATAATTATTATTTTGCAACACCAAGCTTTCAATATTGTAGAATATATAAAAAAATATAAATAAGGGTCATAAAATATAACCAACAAATTTAATACAGAAAATATTTTTTTTTATCCAAGATGGAACATTAACACTGATGATATGGTCATAGCTCAATTACAAATAAAACAAAAAAAAGTAGATGTAATCAGGGTAAATGTTCCATACTGAATAAAAAAAATAATTGTCCCTCTCTCTCTTTCTCTCTCTCTCTCTCTTTCTATCTATCTATCTATATATATATATATATAGTTCACGAACATTTCTCTCTACAGTTAAGCGTTCTCTCCGCGAATAAGAAACAGTAAGAAATGGGAAAATAAACCCTAACCGTCGCCCAAGGTTTGATAGGCCGTCCGACCACGCACGCCCCAAATCAACACTACAAACTACCTTCTACGATGTCCAACCATACCCATGAACCTTCCATCTCCCTCCCCTTGCTTCTCCCACCACCTGAATACCGAATACCATACCCATGGGACCTAGTACAAAGCCGATCTTACCGGCAGGTGTATCCACCCAACATCACAAAACTTTCCCATTTAGCTCTGTGTTGCTGCCCTCGTATATGGAAAAATTGATTAACTTCCCTCCCACGAATCCGGCTGCGACCGGGTCTGAATTTAATCGAACCCACGCTTAATCCCAATCCGACATAGCTCCATGTCTATTCCCTTATTGGGATACAAATCCATCTGTTGATGATTACGACTCGGAGTAAGAAACCTCGAATGATGAAATGAATCTCGACGGTATTCCTACCGTGACCATTTGAATCAGGAACTTCAAATCTTCAGAAAAAAATTGCGATCGTCCCAGATCATAAAATTTTTGGGTAAGTTTTTATCTTTCCAAAGACATGCATGTCGTCTATCATGCTTGTGGAAACTACATAATGGAATTTTTATCACGGATTTGGGAAATAAAATTTTCATTGTTAAATTTTCTTCCCAAAAAGATTAAACCTCTATAATTTCTGCCAATGCATGTTTTCTAGAGGATCATGATCTATCGATTCAAAGATGGAAAAATAATTTGCGCCCGTCTACGACGACTATTAAACATATGAGTTTATGGTTTCAAATTCGCAAATTGCCCGTGGAATATTATTATCTGAAAATTCTGCATTGTATCGCTGTATCCTTGGGAAAACCACTCGAGATTGATATCCATATTGAGTCAGTGGGACGGGCTTGGTACGCACGAGATTTGTTTCTCATGTGGGATTATCGGTCATAATCTTCACAATTGTCCTCATAAGAAATTTACCACTGCCCCTACTTCTGACTCACTTCCACTAGAGCCACAATGATTTATTGTTTCATGGCGTCCTCCCCACTATCGGGCTTATACTTCGAGGACTAATCCATAACAAATTCTATACATTCTCCTGGACGCTTTGACCTAACTATTCTAATACCTGACAATGATTTGCCTGACCCACATCCCAATAAGCAACGTATTTGGAAACCAAAACATGAAGTGATGTCACCCACTTCTCAGGGACACGATGAGTTCATTAGCAACAATGAGGAGAGAACCCTATCAACCCCTATGGTTCACCTCCGCTCCAATAGTGCAGGAATATCGGAATGTATCATACAACATCTGACTCCCTCATCCATCATGATATCCCAAGCGATTCAAGACTCCACCACGTGTATCCCACCATCTCTTATTCAGGAACCATGACCATCTATTTGTGAAGGATTTATTTTCCCTGATCCATCAGCCTCTCCTTATGTTTCTGCTTTAACCCCTGTCGTCGTACCTACTTCTCCTCAGACCTTACCTCCACAGGAACAACAAACCAGAGTACTTAACCACCAAGATAAACAAATAAAAAACACCCCACCCCTATGACCTAGTAACCTCACCTCCCTTACCACCAGGATTTGAATTTTCTGCCCCACGGTCTCCCACATCCTCTGGTCAATAGCTTCCAAAGTGCCCTAACTGGCAGGGGCCACACTCAACAACCAAATCAGCAGTGCCCACCTAAAAGAGACAGGATTAGTCAACAAGGGCCATGCGCCTTACTACTCTATCCTCTCTTCTCCACACTAAATTCCTCTCACCCCCAAATCCTAAGAACACACGTACCTTTCGCAACCACACAACTTAGGGTCCAGTTGACCAAAAACTAATTATTAATTTAAATTCTTCACATTCACCCCTCCCCAAATGACGAATATTGTCTGCTCAACCCCATCTCCCTAAACAAATTTGAATAGAGCAATCGGGGTGCAATTGGAGGAGAACTCACCCATATCTGCACCTCATAAAGAATGTACTTTGGAATGCTATAGGGAACGCTAGGCAAAATTTTTATACAGAGATCAGGACACTTGTTCGTTCACATGAGGCTCACATATTGGTTATCCTGGACACTCGAATGGATTCTTAAAGATCCATTTGTGAGATTCGTCGTCTACCTTACCACAATCATGTCGTCTCTTCGGCTATAAGTCAATCAGGTGGGATTTGGGTGCTCTGGGCTGACTAACATTGTCATTTCCAGTCACTTCATTCAAATGTTCCTTGAACAAGACCCTGTGGTGGATCCTTCTGAGTTTACTGGTGTTTACATGCCACGCCATCCTGATGACCAAACTCAGGTATGGAACTCCCTTCAACACATCCCCACTTTTTTCCAACATCGTTGGCTTCTTTTGGGAGATTTTAATGATATTTTAGGTCAACATGAAAAATGGGGGGTGAGGGGTGGGGGTGTCCTTTTCAATCCATGCGTGAACGACATCTTAAGGATTTTATGCACGCATGCAATATTTAACATCGAGGGTTTACTGGGCCTACTTTCACCTGGAAAACTAATAGTGTTCTTAATCACCATGTTAGAGAGAAACTTGACCAGGTACTTGGTAATGAGCGTGTCATGTCCTTGTATACATCTACCCAAATTTCATATCTTCCAAATGCTGGGTCTGATCATTGTTTGTTACTATTAGACACTCAACCTTCTCTCTCCACACCTCCAACGCGATTTATTTCCTTCCCTGAGTGGGAATTATATGTTTCTATTAGTAATATCTTACGCTACCACTGGAATCTTTCGAATTAGGGATCCCATGCTTTTTCCTTTTTGTGTAAGGCTCAGTCCGTTGGTAGGGATGCTCGACGTTGGAAGAAAACTATTTTTAGGAATATGCCTCATTCTATATTTGCACTAAAACAAGAGCTTCATAACCCTAGAATGCGTATTAACACTAATCTGGATCCTGTTTTGGTCTCCCGTGAGGCCCACTTACAATCTCATCTTATGCACTATACGACTTTAGAATGCTAGTACTGGTGAAATACGAATAAGAATAAGTGGCTTCTAGATGGGGACCAAAATACTAAATATTTCCATGTCTTGGTCATGCAACATCGACGTAATAATTGGATTCCTGCTATTTTCCACTAGGACATGGGATGGCATACTAGTGTCCAGGATATTCATTGCCAATTCCAGCACTTCTACGAGATAATTTTTAATGCCACCAACCCCCTTTTCTGCCTTCTGATGATAATTTTGTTCGTGTTAACTCTAATGACGTTGCTCATTTTTTGGCACGTAGCACGCTTATCGAAATTTAGCAAAACATGTGTAAGATGGGGAGGAATTAGAGTCCGGGAGCCGATGGGTTGACCTACGAATTTTTCAAAAACCATTGGGATATTGTGCGACCGTCAGCCCTTAATTTAGATAAAGCTCTTTTCACAGCTGGTCGACTCCTTCATGCCATTAATAAGACCCTTCTAATCTTTATCCTAAAAGTTCCGCACCCTACTAGAGTTAAGCATTTTCGACCTATCAGTCTATGTAATGTTATTTGTAATCATTTTTCTACGATCATGGTTGCTTTCATGAGACCCATCCTTCAATATCTTGTGTCTCCTTATCAAAATCCATTTATTCCCAACCGTCATATCTACGATAATATCCTCATCACCCATGAGATTTTACATACCATGCATAAATCTAAATCTATAAAAGGTAGTTGTTCCATTAAACTTCATCTCTTTAAAGACTACGATAAAATGGAATGGTCATTTATCCAATGGGTTATCGAAAGCCATTGGTTTCCACACGTTTGGATTGGATACCTTATGGAATGTATTTCTTCTACGTTTATCACTACTCTCATTAATGGACATATGGGTACCACTTTTTCTCCAACTCGAGGACTCCGCCAAGGGGGTCCCCTCTCACCTTTCTTATTTATATTGGTATTATACATCCTACTACGGTGTGTGGAGTCATCCTGTAATCTAAAACATATAAGGCCTCTCACACCCTCACAAGGTCCCCCCTATTCCTGGGGTTACTTTTACTAACGCTTGCATTTTTTTCCTCCAAACTACTCCAGCTTCTGTGACTCACTTACATCATATATTAACTACATTTGGACGTATTTCGGGTCAGGTCGTTAACAAGGATAAATCTACCATTACTTTCGACCCTTCTACTCCTCATGCCATTAAACAAGCTACTTTACGCACTACAAGAAAATTGAGTATTTGGGACGGTAAAAAACCGTCCTTAAAAGTACAAAAACCGTCCCTAAAGAGTATTAGGGACGGTTTTTGCAATGGCAAAAATCCGTCCCTTATACTAGGCGTCCTAAATATTTTAGGGACGAATTTTACCGTCCTAAATTTTAATTCATGAACACTCTGCATTTGACATTAGGGACGGATTTTACCATCCCAAATAGTGTTCCCGCGAAAAAATCCCCGCTCCCGCCAATAGTATTAGGGCCGGATAAACCGTCCCTAATACTACTGAGATTCTGGCAACCCAATTAGGGACGGTAAAAACCGTCCCTAAAGGTAATTTCAGTTGATGCAAAAATGAGTATTAGGGACGGTAAAAATAGTCCCAAAAGGTATTCTCAATTAATACAAATAAGTATTAGGGATGATTTCTAACCGTCCCAATTAATAAATAAAAAATTATCATAAATAGTTATATTATTATATGTTTTATGTTGCAATAATAATTGACGTCTAATATGCATTATAAATCAAATCATCCCATCAAAAACACAATATATCGACCACATTCATTGAAGCACGTATCTAATAACAATTTCTTCCAATCAACTACGTTCAAGTCGAAATATTTAAATGAGTACAAAATCATACTAATTAATAAGATATACAACTGTCAAAAAAATATCATCCCTAAATTAAGATGATAAATATGGTTGTCACGCTTCAAAAACTTCTCTTGGTCTCGCATATAGTAGACACTCAAAATCCCGTCTCTTCAACTTCTTGTGCACAACCTACAATTAATAAATAATCATTTTGTCAAAATAATATTATAGTAAAATAAAATATCCAAATATATTAGTTAATCGTACCACCAACTTTTTACAAATTTTAAAAAAAATTGGCAAAATATCCTTTGTTTATACATGAAAACCAACCTTTTTAATCAATAAAAAACCCGCACAGCTATAAGAATCTCGCATCTCCTCCTGCTGCCCTAGCTGCTCTCTCTCCCCCGAGCGGCATCTTGAATGAGAGTCGAATCGTATGAGTTCACCCTCAAATACAATTTGGCTGAAGAACGTAAACGTGCATACGTATGAGAATACAACAATCCTATCATAAGGCTATATATCAAAGATTGCTAAGCTGAAACGTGAAAATCCGCACAGATCCTAAGGACACTAGAACCTGATGCTCTGATACCATCTGTGACACCCCGCCTAATAAAATACCGGGTGATCAGTCCTATACCAAATTAAAACAGGAATCCCAGTTGGTTCATCCTTAGCATCACTGTCGAAAACTTTTTAAAACTTACTAACCACCTAGTATTCCAAAAGCTAGTGCCAATTTTTAACTTTTTAATTAACAAAACAGTGCATGCGAAAGTAAATCTAAATCAATCACACCACTGAATAAAAATCAAATGAATAATTAATTAAACAACTTTCCGAATAAACCATCGGCCCCCAACGTAAAATAATACAATCCAACACCTGAATAATTACAACTGAAACTGTACTGAAAAGTCTGGGTAACAAGCCCTAAATAAAACTGAACTGAGAGAAGATTCCTACTCTAGGAATGAATGAATAAATGATGCGTCTAATCCAAACTCCTACTAGCATCCACATATGCAGCAGCTCCGTGTCCCTGGAATAGAATATCAATCCTGGCGTCCCTGTGGCTGGACACCTAAAAGGTTTTTGAAAATAGTTTTATAGCAAGGGGTTAGAACCCAAAACATTTTTGAAAACATTTAGCAAGTGAATTAACTGTAGTAATTTAAAATGCATGAATGCGCTTCATATTAAAGTTAGTGTCGCACTCTCTTGTGGACATTCTCACCCCTCCACTAATGTGCACACCTAACGGTTACCTTAACCCCACCTAGTTGTACTACCCCGTCCAACTAGTCCTGGTGTAACCTCCTCTTGCCATACTACTCTAACCAGAGTATTAACTGTTCATGAATTATAAGTCATCTCACTAATTAACTTATTAAATTCCTTCTTAATTAATAGCCTATAACCATTACACAAGTTATATAATTTAAATACATCACACACTGTATTATTCCCACAAATGGTTACCTTAATAAATTTCTCATTAATTAACAACATGTAACTGTAACCCGAGTTATATAAAATAAATACATCACACACTGCATTATTACCTACATAAAATATTTACTACCATATTATATGTATCTTACTAAAACATCCACACATATATAATACGTGTATCCATCCTTCCGAGTATACCCTCAACGGATGATTCCCTCTAAAGTGCTATCCCCCCAGGTGTATTCACATAACCTAGTTACCCAAGTTGGAATCGCTCACCAACCTGGCCTAAAACATAAACGAAGTGGAGGCGGTCATATTCCTTCCCTGAAAGTGAGATAAGCCCCTCACCAATATAACGGACGCTATGACCTGGGGATATACTCGCCCTACTCCTCAATCTAGGGGATTCACCCACATCGCGCAACCTCCCTTGATAGCACTAGAGTATATAAATAAATAAATATCTAGTCACTGATATTTAATTAGCACACAAAATGTATACACATATATATATACTATCGCTACACCGTATATATATAAACTTAGCCCCGGCTTTACCGTGTACTCACAACCCGTAACACTAGCCTGTAAATATCCTGAGTCTCTCGCCCGACTCAACTAAATAAGTTATCTCCCTTATTATATTATTATTATTATTATCCCGAGTCTGTGGTCCGACTCTAATTTAATTAATTCACACATTAATTAATATAATACTTTCCCCGAGTCTATGGTCCGACTCTGTGTTAATTAATTTACACACTTAATTAATTAATACCAATCCAAGTCTATGGTCCGACTTTCATTTAATTAATTTCACTCAATTAATTTCTACAATGCTAGCCCGAGTCTATACCTCGACTCTTAGTTAATTTAATATAATCTAAATTAACTTATTACCTCCCCGAATCTACCATCCGACTCTAATTAAATTAATTAACTCACCAATTAATTTAATACCTTTCCGAGTCTACAATCCGACTCTAATTAAATTAATTTACCCACCAATTAATTTAATACCTTCCCGAGTCTACAATCCGACTCTAATTAAATTAATTAACCCACCTATTAATTTAATACCTTCCCGAGTCTACAATCCGACTCAAATTAAATTAATTAACTCACCTATTAATTTAATACCTTCCCGAGTCTACCATCCGACTCTAATTAAATTAATTAACTCACTTATTAATTTAAATGTTAATCCGAGTCTGTGCCTCGACTCTACTTTAATTAATTTACCCACTAATGAATTAAATGCTTGGTGTCGCCCAACCATTATAACCGGACTCGCTCACTTGGCCCATAACTTAATATTTCCCGAAATTTAATGCCTATGAGTTTTATCCCACAAAACTCTTCCCGTAAGATTCACATCTTTACTTGACTTTTGAATTTCTTAACACCATCTTCTCAAGGTCCTGTGTATTAAGTTGTATTTAATTATCGCTAATTAACCCACCTTAAATGTCCCCAAAATAATTAAGGTTAAACAATTGAAGTAAGCGGCACTGCCAAAAATCCTCCTTAGTCGATCGATCGACTCCCCAGGGTCGATCGATCGATGGAGCAGTTCATCTTCTCCACCGATCTGTTTCTGCCATAGTCGAATTTCCAAGGCCTTATCCCTCTGATTTTCAACCTTAACTCATTATTTTTAACCAATCAATTACTCCCAAAACATGTCCCAATCATCTACAACTGTTTTAGCATGCTCTATTCATACCATATCTCACTATTTCTAAAATGGGTTTTCTCCGGTTAATTTCCATCAATTCATCTCAATTTTGTTCATAACTCCTACTGGATTTCACATTCCAATCAGACATTCATTTCCAGAATTATAAAACACAACTAATTCTCACTTTAAATCTCATTCAATTATCCTATTAACCCAAAATCCCATTTTTGTACCCATTTATCCCCAAAACGAATTTTAGTATACACATCACTAAAATATGAATTGGATATCACAGTTTAGGAGTAAAAACAGTTAACCACTTGCCTGGAATTACTCGTAGGGTCTGATCCGTTGTCGACATCCCTTAATTTGGCTCCAAAATGCCCAAATTAGCTTTTGATTGTTTTCCCCCAATCTTCCTCTCAAACCCTAGGTTATAATAATGTTGGCTGCCCATTTTCCTTTTCTTAGGTTTAGGTTTAAAAACACCAATCCCGTTTTTAGCCTAATGGGCTAAATTAAAATAGCCCAAATCACCCCGTGCGGGCCCGGCTATGCCCAAAAATACCCCGAGACCCAATCGCTACCCCCGGGTACTCTTTTCTGATTATCTCGACCCATCCGGACTCAATCGCGCACTCAGAATCGCCATCCGAATTAATTTATAAAAATCCTTACCTCACCCCCAATTTAGTATATACCGACTCCCGGCTAAGATAATCGCATACCCCGTCATTACTACCCAAAATGACGCAATTAAATTATTACTATTCACTTAGTAAATAAGTTTACCTAAATATTAACCATTCACTCCCCGATTAATATTTAAACATATATTGCCATAATTAATTCAATTAAAATTACAACCCACAAGTAATATAAAATTCTCGAATTAATTAAATATTAAATGCACAAAAATACGGGGTGTTACAGTGACTCTTACGAAACCGTTTTAAGGATGTTTTACATTTTCACCCTTCGATGGAATGTTTTTATGCATAAGTTTATTTTTTTGCAAATTTATGTCGTACACTCCAACTGGGAGCCTCAGGACTACGCCGTCTGTTCTTACGAGTCACATTGGTCCCGTGCGAGGTGTTCGTGGCTCTTACGGTACCGTTTTAAGGTTGTTTTACATTTTCACAATTCGATGGCATGTTTTTATGCTTAAGGCTTATTTTTTGCAACTTTACGTCGTACACTCAAACCGGGAGTCCCGTGCCTACGCGATCGATTCATACGAGTCACATTGGTCCACTGCGAGGTGTTCGTGACTTTTACGGGACCATTTTATGGTTGTTTTACGATTTCACCCTTCGATGGCATGTTTTTATGCTAAAGTTTATTTTTTACAAATTTACGTCGTACACTCAAACCGGGAGTCCCGTACCTACTCGATCGGTTCCTACGAGTCACATTGGTCCCGTCCGAGGTGTTCGTGACACTTACGAGACTGTTTTGGGTTTATTTTACGTTTTAACGCTTTGATGACATGTTTTAATGCTTTAAGTCTATTTTTTACAAATTTACGTCGTACACTCAAACCGGGAGTCCCTTGCCTACGCGATCGGTTCATACAAGTCACATTGATCCCATACGAGGTGTTCGTGACTCTTACGGGACCGCTTTAAGGCTGTTTTACGTTTTCACCCTTCGATGGTATGTTTTTATGCATAAGTTTATTTTTTTGCAAATTTGCGTCATACACTCCAACCGGGAGCCTCGGGACTACGCCGTCTGTTATTATGAGTCACATTGGTCCCGTGCGAGGTGTTCGTGGCTTTTTCGGGACCGTTTTAAGGCTGTTTTATGTTTTCAAAATTAGATGGCATGTTTTTATTCTTAAGGCTAATTTTTTGCAACTTTACGTCGTACACTCAAACCGGGAGTCCCGTGCCTACGCGGTCGGTTCCTACGAGTCACATTGGTCCTGTGTGAGGTGTTCGTGACTCTTACGGGTCCGTTTTGGGTTTGTTTTACGTTTTAACCCTTCGATGACATGTTTTTATGCTTTAAGTCTATTTTTTGAAAATTTACGTCGTACACTCCAATCGGGAGTCCCGTGCTTACGCGATCGGTTCCGACGAGTCACATTGGTCCCGTGCGAGGTGTTCAAGACTCTTACGGGACCGTTTTAAGGATGTTTTACGTTTTCACCATTCGATGGCTTGTTTTTATGCTTAAGTTTATTTTTTTGCAAATTTACGTCGTACACTCCAACCGGGAGCCTCGAGACTACGCTGTTTTTTCTTACGAGTCACATTGGTCCCGTGCGAGTGTTCGTGACTCTCACGGGACTGTTTTAAGGCTGTTTTACATTTTCACCTTTCGATGGCATGTTTTTATGCTCAAGTATAATTTTTTGCAACTTTACGTCGTACACTCAAACCAGGAGCCTCGGGACTACACCGTTTGTTCTTACGAGTCACATTGGTCCCGTGCGAGGTGTTCGTGACATTTATGGGACCGTTTTAAGGTTGTTTTACGTTTTCACCCTTCAATGGCATGTTTTTATGCTTAAGTCTAATTTTTTGCAACATTACGACGTACACTCAAACCGGGAGCCCCATGACTACACCGTTTGTTCTTACGAGTCACATTTGTCCCGTGCGAGGTGTTCGTGACTCTTACGGGACCATTTTAAGGATGTTGTACATTTTAACCCTTCGATGACATGTTTTTATGCTTTAAGTCTATTTTTTGCAAATTTACATCCTACACTCAAACCGGGATCCCGTGACTACGCGGTCGGTTCCTACGAGTCACATTGGTCACGTGCGAGGTGTTCGTGACTCTTACGGGATGGTTTTGTGGTTGTTTTACATATTCACCCATGGATGGCATGTTTTTATGCTTATGTACGCTCCCCCCCCCCTCCCCCCCACGCACACATAGGAAGTGACAAGAAACAAATGTGCCAATTTTCTTTGTACAATTTAGTATTCCTATCCAAAATAATTTCTTTCTGATAATTGGATAATGATGAGAAATGAGAATACCTGTTCCCTACAGCTGAACATTGGAAGTACTCGGGGAATCATCTGGTGGTATTGGGAATCCACTCTTGAATCTCTTCACGATGACAAGTCTCTCCCTCCTCAATCCTCTTTTGCAACCTTTCGATCTTGCTCTCGTAAAAGTGAGAAGGCATGGACCTTACAGATGGCGGTCGAATACCAACTCCCCTACATAATGCACATCCATGTCCATCATGACCAATGACATCCTCAAAGATTTTATCTCTCACTTTCGGGTCATTCTGTTGTTCTTCTTCTATCGCATTCAACTGTCTTTGTATACTTTCCTACAAATTAAGAACAGAGTTTTAAACAGTGTGCAATAAGATAAAACATTTATTGCAATATTTTTTACATTAGGTAACAAGGATGGACATTAAAATATAATACCTCTATACCAGTCGCTCCATCCTCCATATTATACGTCTTATTCTTCAACCTTCGAGTGTCTCTATACACACTAAGCTTGTCGATAGGCAAGTCGGCTTTTTTCATCTATTATTCTTTAAGTAAGATAAGAAAAAAAACATATTACGTTCATAATAGTAATGATGAAATTCAACATTATCGTCCTCAAACTACAAGCATAAAAGAATATGTAAGGAATATAAAATATGATGTTAACCTTTTCTACAACTTGAGGAATTGAGGTCCTCCCAATCCAAGGGTGGGCACAAAGGTTTACCCTATTTTCGGTATTTTTGGCCGCCACTAGCTATATAAAGAGTTAAATCATGTTACAATTTTGATAGATATAAACAATCAACAAAAATAAATAGAAAGTAATTCTACATATGTCATACCATGGTTTCTTTTTCACCCCACTAAGACACTAATTTAGGCCATATATCGGAATCAACTTTGAGAGGTACATTTTCAAGTCGATCTGTGTCATTGTCATATGCCTCATAGTAGTCCTTTTTTATACGATACTTAAAGCGCCTCCAAGCATTGTCCATCATTTGAAAACAAATTGGCTTAAATCCTTCTGGGGCATATGTATTGCGCTACAAACAAAAGAATATAAATAAATTATAAATAGATCATTTGATTGACGTACTAACTGAGCATTTTAAAATATTCAAATTTATATGCGCAATGATAGACAAGTACCGTCACACTATCCCAAACTATATCGAGATTTTCCTTCAATACACTTCTCCAATCGTCCACATCCAAAGGAAATAACCATCCTTGTCTAGCGAAATATCCCAACTGACTCGCAAGCTTCTTCCCGTTGGGTTCGATTGGCTGGCAGTCGTTATTCCACCAAATTATCAACTTTTGACCATTATCCCATTCTTTCCATAGTTTCAAAAACCCTCTACATTTCACACTAGTAGCGGGACCATTTTGAGTTGGTAATGGTGTACCCTCAGCACTACCTGATAAAAATTCAAAAGAAAATATGACATGAATAATTATAAAAGTAAAATATTTGTAGCAGAATTTTACAATTATCTACTATATAGGTAGACACATACCTCCACCCATATTATCTGAGGGTTGGCATATCATTGGCTGAGATGACTCTGGTTGAGACCGATGTGATCCTATAGACGTCTGAGCACATGGGGGGGGGGGGGTCATTTCTACTTGAGAATCCGATGACCCTCCTACTCCAACGGAATGATAAGGGTTTTTACTTGGCATGATAGATCTGTATAAAAAACCATATATGTCAAAATAAATATGAATAAACGTTATACATGAAACACAAAATGAAAACTTATAATACATCGTATTTCCTTTGATAGTATGCATTTTCAATACCTTTCTATTTCTTCCAAAAAATCTGCCAAATCCCTCATATTGAGCCAACCACATTTTATCCTTTTAATAATAGATGAAATTTCCCAAGTGGGTAGAAGCGTACTCAAAATCGCATGCACGAGAACAATTAATTTAGGACAAAAGCCTCTCCTCTTTAAAATGTTGTATATTCTTTCTTTGTTATGCATATGATCTGGCACATTTAAATTTGGGCTCATTTTATGTTGCTCAAATTCTATCCACGTTCTTCCTCCCCTAGTAGCTCTACTAATTTCTCTCCACGTGTTGGATTATTCTTTTGAAATATCTTTTCTTTTGATTGATCCGAACATGGTGGTAGCGTCTAGAGTATTTTTTCAAACAAATACTGCACTGATATTTGTTTCCCACATTTTTGCAAGTAACGACGTAATTCAATTTTACGGAATCCATACAAAGTAATTGGAGTGCCCTCTTTAAAAGATGAATGTTCAAATTGTTCTAATGCATTCTTAATAATATCATTAAAATTTATAGAAGACCGCATTGTTTCCTGTCACAATATCAAAAAACATTTAAGCACATCATTTATAACATAACCGTTAATATTAAAAAATAAAAGGCAACACACGTGTATACGAGAACAAAGATTTAATAAAACATCCATTTCAATCATCATTTTGTAATTCTGATATGTTCTCACTAACGTAATACGAGGGTAAAAAAGTTCAAGCATTTCAACCACCATCCCTTCATTCCTCAATAACTTCATCCCTTTCTTCCTCCGTGCCATCGTCATCATCAAGAACGGTTGTGTCAATTATGGAGCCATCTATCCCTTGCCTCGTCCAAGATACATTTTGATCTTGATCTAGTTGTTGCATGCTAAATGGCTCAACTTCATGGACATCTAAGTCTTCATTAGATAAATATCCATCAAATTTGTCTATTGGTGTCATCGAAACAACAACATACTAGTCTGATTCTAACGGGTCTTCCACATACCAAACTTGTTTTGCTTGAGATTCTAGGATAAAAGGTTCATCACCAACTCGGTTATCTTTGTATAACAAATAGTTGAAGTTAACGAGCGTAAAGTTAAATTCATCTAATTTTTTACCCATACGGTTATCGATCCAATCGCATTTGAATAAGACAAATTTCATGCCGTTAAGGTAACGAATCTCAATGATGTTTGTAACCTGTCCATAGAAAGTAACATCCCCTAAAAGAGGATTTTTGTCTCTACGGCTAGAATAACTCATCGGTTCAGCTTTTAGAACCAAACCACTATTTTTAGTTTTTCTACGTTGATCAACTGCCTTTGTCTGAAATCAAAAACCACGAACAATATAAGAGTGGAATCTAAAAGCATCCTTTAGAGGGCCTAAAGACAAACTCCTAATTTCATCGGGTAGTTGGGCGTTATTTGTCAAACTGTGCACCTGATATTTTCCCAACAAAAAAGGTAATCAAAATTTTATATAGCAAATTTACTAGAGCACTATTAAGATTAACAAGGAATAAACCGACTTACATGATTCTTAAACCAAGTGCTGATTTTTTTTTTTATGAAGGCGTTGAATATGGTGCTGTGAAAGTTGAGGATACTCTTTTGAATGTTCCACAAGATGTTTTCTATAAAAATGCACACATGTCAATTTCGTAATGAATGTATCAAAACCTACAAGTAACAAAGTTGTGCAAGTTGTTAAGGCAAAAACCTAACTTACTCGATGAACGGTGCCACTGAATCAGTGTTGAAAAGCACATAACGATGAGCTTGAACCAATGTTTCTTCATCAAGCTGAATTTGAACTTTTTTCCCAACAGCGCGACCAGAGTCATTACCTTTGTCATTTGTTCTAATAGGTCGACTAGACTTGGTTTCCATGTTATCACCCAAATACCTCAAGCAAAAGGTCATGCACTCTTCTAAAAGGACAGACTTAGCAATTGAGGCATCAGGATGAGCACGATTTCGCCCATAGAGTTTCAATGTGTGAAGATACCTTTCCATTGGATACATCCAACGATAAAGCACTGACCCGACAATTAATAGTTCATCAGTCAAATGCATGGGCAAATGTTCCATCACATAAAAAAATCCTGGAGGGAATATCTTCTTTAGACTGCATAAAGTAAGAGCCATACGGTCTTCAAATTTCTCCAAGTCAGCTAAAGTATTTACACTTGAGCATAGTATCGTAAAGAAATTACTTAATTCAATTAAAGCTTTGACAACATGCTTTGGCAATACCCTACGTACAACTATCGGGAGTAGTTGTTGCATTAGAATGTGATTGTCATGACTCTTAAGTCCCCAAATGCTTCTCTCTTGAGGGTGCACACATCGTGAAATATTCGAAGAATAACCATCTGGAACTTTGAGATTCAACAACACTTTCAAGAATATATCTTTCTCTTTGTTGGTCATCCTAAAATCTGCTGGGGCCACATACTGTTGATTTGCTCCTCGTGGTTGAGGATGTAGCACGCGCCTAATAATCATCTCTTTGAGGTCTTTGCGAGCATTTAAATTATCCTTTGTTTTCCATTTGATGCCCAACAATGTAAAAAGAATATTGTCACCAAAATTCTTCTCAATATGCATGACATCAAAATTTTGGCGAATCAAATTATGCTCCTAATATTGCAATTAAAAAAAGATACTTTTCTTATTCCAATTCAGTCTTTTTTTTGGAATATTACCTTTAGTTTTTTTTGCAAGCTCAATTTCCTTTTGGTCTCTTATCATTCTTTTCAGCACGTCTTATTTCTTATATTCAGTTACAGCGCCAAGCTCATTTAATTGTTGCAGAACTTGTGATCCAGTTAGTTTCAATGGTGGTGGCCTCATATCAACCTTGCCATTAAATGTAACTTTTTCTTTCCTAAATTTATGTCGCATTGGTAAGAATCGATGATGACCCCAATAAAAGTACTTACGACCGTTATTCAATCGTATAGCTTGATGGTCCTTATTGCAACAAGGACAAGCAAATTCAGCTTTTGTGCTCCATCCTGATAACATGGCATATCCAGGAAAATCTCTAATTGTCCATAACAACGCCGTATGTAACTGAAAAAACTGTTTCACTGATTCATCATAAGTACGTAACCCATTAGCCCATAACTCTTTCAACTCATCAATTAGTGATTGTAAATATACATCAATTTTATCACCGGGCCCTTTTGGTCCGTCAATAAGAACAGACAAAATTAAGTGGGGTTATTTCATGCACAACCATGGGGGAAAGTTTAATATCATTAGCACAATAGGCCAAGTACTGTGAGCAATGCTCATATTACCAAACAAATTGAATCCATCAGTTGCTAGTGCAAGTCTAACATTGCATCAATAACTCGCAAAAGATGGATTTCTATCATCAAATGTCTTCCATGCAATGGAGTCAGCAGGATGCCTCAACACGCCATCATCGATTCGTTCATCAGCATGCCATTTCATTAGTGGAGCAGTATGCGATGACCAATACAATTGTTGTAATCTCAATTTCAAAGGAAAATACCTTACCTTTTTCGCTGCTACTTTTGTACCCTCACCACTATCAAATTCATTTTTGAACCTAGGTTCCCCACAAATTTTGCATTTCTCAACATTCTCCCTCTCATTTCGAAATAACATTCAACTCTTAGGACATGTATCCCCCGTTTCATACTTAAATCCTAAATCTTTTGTCAATTTATTAGCTTGATAAAAGGATTTTGGAATCTTGGCTTTCGGGAACACCTTCTGCAAGAATAACATCAACATCGTAAAAGAACTATTTGTCCATCCATTTAGTTGTTTCAATTGAAATAATTCAACAACAAAAGACAACTCGTTAATGTCCTTAGGACAATTCTTATACAACTCACTTTGTTCCTCTTTTAAAAGTCTAAAATATTCCGAGAGGTCTGCGTCGGGCACGTCATGATATTCGATGTTAGGTTCTTCATCATTGCCCATATTTTCCTCTCTACATGGAATCCCCCTTCCTTCTTGAACCATTGCAATCATGCTTGCCCCCGAGTTCAAATCAGCTAATACATCATCAACAACTATACCATCGCTCCAACTATTTACGTTGATATTAAAATCACCAAATGATTCCCCATGATAAATCCAATTCTTGTAACTCTTTTCAAAACCATACATCTCTATGTGATTCCTCACAGTTTGTGAGTTATAGTAGACACGATTAACACAAGTACTACATGGGCATTTGATGCTAGAAGTAAGAATATCCTTATTTCAACATGCAAAATCAATAAAGATTTGAACTCCATCGGCATACGCCTTTGTGGTTCTATCTCCTCCGATCCAACTCTTATCCAAATTGATCTTATTGAACCCCTATTACAAATTGAAAAAAAGATTTATAAATATATACAAAATTTCATTTGAATATCATTTGTTCGTGTCAATGTTCTAATAGTGTTCGTATTAATGTTATAAACATGAATTCCTAATTAAACATGGATGGAGTACAAAGCAACAATAAACTGGAAAAAAATGAAATCCTCCGTTCTCCTTTGGAACATGGGATTTAGAAAATTATAAAAACTATAAATTTTGTAGCTAGAATCTGTTTGACATTTTCGGATTTGGACGGGATCCGATAGTCAGACACGGATCAGTACATTGGCAACCGAATCCGAATTTGTTAACAATCCGGTAGTCCGATCCGGTAATCCAATCTGATTTTTGTTTTTTACTTTTTAAATCTGGTTTGCTATAAATAATTAAAAATTTGTTTTAAACTTATTGATGTTAAATGCATAAAAATCCCTAACTAGTATGTTAAAATATGTAAAGAGATCACTAAACAAAACTGTAAAAAATGCCTAAACTACTATGATAACAATCTAAAGAAATCCCTAACAAATGTCTAAACAAATCAATACAGATAATGTATATGTGTGTGTGTCTATATATATATATATATATATATATATATATATATATATATATATATATATATATATATATATATATATATATATATATATATTGCAAAAGGGATTAATACCTGTGCGCAGGGGAGAGGCGGAGGCAAAGGGGGAGAGGAGGAGGCGAAGGGGTGGAGCGGGGGTAAGGCAGGGGAGAGGCGGAGCCTCAGGATCTGACCAGGGTGAGAGGCAGAGGGTTAGGGATGCGCAGTGGAGGGTAGGGAGCAGCGGCGGAGGGTTAGGGATGCGTAGCACGGAGGCGAAGGTGGTAGGGAGCAGCGGCGGCGGGCAGAGGAGCGGAGTGAGCGAGAGAGAGCGTGAGAGCACACAGAGAGAGTGGGAGTCCAAAACATAGAGTTGGGCCAATTTTTGGAATAAGTGGAAGAAAATTAGGGAAAACATTAAAAGGGTCGGATGTAACCGTCCCTTTTGCCCAAAATAGTGGGGGAAAATAAAAAATAATTTATTCCAAAAGAGACAGATTTTAAAACCGTCTTTTTTGGTATCTTAAAAGGGACGGTTAAAACAATCCGTCCCAAATACTCATTTGGAAAAAATAAAAATTAATTTTTATTAACTGGGAAGGAATTTAAAACCGTCCCTTTTGCTATATCAAAAGGGACGGAATTTACAAACCGTCCCTTTTGATATAGCAAAAGGGACGGTTTTAAATTCCGTCCCATAAAATAACATGGGAAAAATTAGCGCTATAAAATCGTATATGCTTTAAGGGACGGTTTTAATTATCGTCCTTTTTGAGAAATACCAAAAGGGACGGTTTTTTAAAAACCGTCCCTTTTGTTACTATAAAAAAGGACGGTAATTAAAATCGTCCCTTCTGGTATAGTATTAGGGACAAAAGGACACGGCCGTCCCTAATAGTCCCGTCCCTAATATTCATTTTTCTTGTAGTGATGCCAACTGGGAATTCATGGGTCTTATGGACCGGATAAATATCTTAGATTACCTCTTATTATGGGTATGGTTACACGCCAAATCTTCTGATCTTACGAAAACTCTCAACAGACGGTTACATGTCCGGTATAATAATCTCTTATCCCATGCTGGTCGCACCACTTTAATCAATGCAGTGTGTACTCCACTTCCATATTATTATGTGTCTTCATATCCTATTCCACCTCACATCCTTACTATGTTATCCAATAAAATTAAATCGTTTTTGTAGAATACTTCCAAAGTTTCCCATAAAATGGCTACAGTACCCTCGGATACGATCACCCTTCCCAAACAACTTGGTAGTTTGGGCATACAAAATTTACACTCGTTAAATAAAGCCTATATGATAAAACTTCTTTGGAAGCTTTTTACTGAGCCATGCAACCTTTGGAGTAAAACTATGACACATAAATATTTTCCTGGTATGCATTTGTTGGCAGCTAATATTAAGGCCAGAGGCTCGTGGTTCTGGAGAAAAGTCTCCCCTTTAATCCCTTCATTAGCCGCTGGAATTAAATGGTGACTTGGTTCGGCTTCTATTTCAATTGGAAATCACATTTGGATCCCGCAAAATTGTTTCAATAACATCTACCCACATATTCCTCCTCATATTTTAGATGCCTCCCTTAACACTTTCATCTCACATGGGCTGTGGTAAGTTCTGGCTTTAGTGAAGTGGATGCCGTTGAATGTTATTAAACATATTCATGCCCTATATGTCCCATCCCAAATATCGTCGGATGTTCTGTATTGGTGTCCTAGTCCCGATGATACTTTTACTCTTAAATCAGCCTATCATTGGCTTCAATGCCAACTATATGCCCAAAACCTTCCCGCACTTCCTTCGAGGTATTTATTAAAAAGTTCTTTGCCTCTTAAACTTTAATTTTTCACGTGGTTTCTAAGTCATAGGGCCTTACCAACGACGGACCTACTTATTCGTTACCATAACGTACCGCATCCGCTGTGCAGTGTTTGCAAATCGGATGACTGCAACACTTATATTTACTAAGACTGCCCTGCATTTTTCCAACTCCGATAATCACTACATTTTCTTGACTTTAGTCCTACAACTATCTTTTCTCATCTCTCTCATATACTGTCCATAACTCGGGTCGCAGTCAACCAACTCCAACCTTTTTTCCTTCTTTGCCTCTTCTTGTTCACCCGCAATGAGGCAATTTTTTGACATACACCCATGACTTTGGCTTCTTTCAAGTCCACCTTATCTCATCGCATCCGAAAATATTACCAGGTGCGTTAATTAGTACGACCTCATATATCCCCCCTCCTTTTCTTTTCCTATTGCTTGGTCAACACCAACGCCTTCATTCTTCAAGTGTAATACGGATAGGGAAATATCACATACTACGGGTCATGCTACAATTAGTGGGATTATTCAAAATTCTCAAGGGGAGTTTTTCTATGCTTTCTCTAAACATCTAGGGTTTTAATCCATAGTCCCAGTGGATATTTGGGACATAAATGGGGTATCAACCTTGCCTTTGCTCAAGGTATTCCTTGCATCGAGTTAGAAACCAATAGTCAAATCGTCTTCCATATAATTCACAGGAACAATGCCCATAAAAACGATCTTGTTGATAAAGTTTACCACTTTTGAATAGCACCAATACGTCATCAAAAGTAATTTGACATTTGGAAACATAATTAGATGTTGCCAAAATTTCAAATTTATTATTTTGATAACAAGAAGTATATTTTGTTACAGAATAATTACTTTAGGTAAAAAAATGAGTGATTTTGCTAATATTGATTCGAATCTTTCAATTTCCTCTAGCGAAACACGTCATGCGATTTAAAATAACAAAAATAGCATATATGAGTTTTTTTCCCATGACTAATGTTATGGTGCAGAAGAAATAACCTTTCAATTCAAATAAATAAATGAACAATAACAAATATTTTAAATGAACATTGTCATATATTTTAAACAAATCATGTTATTTTTTTTACCATTCTTATAGTATAAAAAACATATTAAAGAACACGAAAAATTGAAAAAATACAATAGAAGTAGGGTAAAAACACACAATGAAATATAAATAAACATGCCAAAATGGCACAAAGACTGGATATGAAGGACACAACTATTACATACATACAAAAATTATATAGGAACTCCAAAAAAAGGTTTTTATGCCTTCAATTGATCAAAATCCTACTCATGTGACAACGGATTTGGATATGATGTAATAGAGTGACGATATGAGAATCAAATACGCAACCCTATTTCAAATTTAAATTTCAATTAAATTATATATTTGAGAACTAAAGTTGCCCTAAATTTACGTTATAGTTTGAATAGATCCAATATTTTTACAGAAAACTAAAACTAAAAATAAAAATCTAATAATGCTTTTCTTATATGTGACTATAACTAGTATCGGGTGACTACTGGATAAGATTTAAATGGCTTGTACCATGGGGTAGGCCCTACCATGCTACAATTATGTATTAATTTTCCTCTGTTTTAGACTAAATATAGGATACATTATTAGCTTCTCATGAGGTACTACATGTACTTTCTTTGGACAAAGAATTACCTCGACTATGGGCAATATGGTCAGCTCGAGTATAAATGTGCTCAGCTGGAAAAAATTATTTATCGTCTTCACACTATCAACATGGTAGTTATCAACAACGTTTGTTAATCCTGTTAAAAGCCGACCTTGCTCAAGTTAGATCACATGATGAAATACAATAAGTTATGTTTATCCCACTGCATACATAAAGAAGTTATGTAATATTCCACCTTTGTTATGATCTAACAAACTCATCATTTTATGCCTCCTGGATTGGAGAAAGGTGTAACTACCTTACCAATAAAGGCACTCCACATGTCCTAGTGAACCAAATATCTCTCTCTCTCTCTCTCTCTCTCTCTCTCTCATAACAACGTAGAAATTTCACCTAATCCCACATAATAAGGGATCTATAATTATTATATAGAATGATAATCCATAAAAATGTGGAGATAACTTTGAGATATTTTAATCATTCATTTCGTTGTTAATGCCCACTGAGATACATTCTATCAATACTACATATGTGGATGTAAGCACCGCATAAGCCCGCACGATGTAAGACCCCAGATTTATTCTTTATCTCTCAATTCTCGCTAGTCATCAGAAATTGGCATGTTAATAGTGATTATGTTACCTCTTGCCTTGTATACAAATATGTAATACATTTATTGATAACTTTCTCTAGAAAACCCAGGGAGATTAAATTTGGATTCACAACATAACATGAGTTAATATAGATACTATAAATCCCAAGATGATCGTTCATAGCAACCAAAAGCAAACTCGCCTCTCAGAATAATTGCTTACGATGGTGAAAAGTATTTTTCTAATGACATGACATGTGTGTTGGAGAGAATGAGTTGAGGGTCAATGTTTGATTATCTAGGAGCACATAAAATTGGACGACAATGATGCACAGGGCACAAAGAAGATGGAAAATGTATAAAAGATTCGGTAATGTCTATCACTAAGAGAACATAATGCTGGTCGAGTTTGGGATAATGGTTCGCCAAAACTGAGTAGACTTTTAAGTAAAGAGATCTTGTTTAAAAGATGATGTCGATCAAGAAATATCATAGGAGTTTAAGTTGAGTAGGAAGACCAACCCTGGACGGGATTAATATAATGACTAGAAGATCATTTAGAAGAGATATCCATAATAAAATCTTTTGCACATAGGTTTCGTGAAGGGATATCGATTCATCCCATTAATTGTGATCTATCTAATTCATGCGACATTCAAGCCACTAATTATTTACCCATGGTGTGATGAAAAAATTAACCCAATGCTACATGTGCAATAATATCAATCTATCGCTGACAAATACTGGATCTCCGATGAAATGTGTTTTGACAAGCATTTCCAGGTATGATCACCGAATAGCAACTAATCTGTAATAATATTTTACGATACAGATAGATATTAAATTTCAAGAGATAGCCGACCTCTTTGTGAACCATTTTTTCTTTAGGGCTAAGCCTGGTAAGAGAGTGGCTCGACTGCTCAATGTCTAATGAATTTATTCTTGAGTTTATCATGTGTTTCAATAGTGAAAAGCTTAAAGTAGCCTATTATTATGAAAGAACTAAGATAATTGCTCCAATGAGTAGACTAGTACCTAGGAAGATGTATTAAACATTAGCTA
The DNA here is from genome assembly GCA_949130495.1 of Sambucus nigra. Lineage (NCBI taxonomy): Eukaryota > Viridiplantae > Streptophyta > Magnoliopsida > Dipsacales > Adoxaceae > Sambucus > Sambucus nigra. The sequence continues at coordinate 31,418,563 of OX422218.1, read as the reverse complement.
AAGAGGCACCGAAAACTATGATGAACTTGTCGCTTTAGTAGAGAAAATTATAAAAGTCAAGGAGGCCAGCCAAAGAATCTAGTCACTTAATTGCTAAGATAAGAAAGTGTGTAAAAAAGGAAAAGAAACATAAAAAAATTCGACAAGACAAAGTAGTGTGACGAGTACACCCCCTTGATTATGGGCGTTCATCATATACCCGAGAAAATTTGTAATGATAAAGACCTGAGATGGTCACGGAAGCTAAAAGACCCCCAAATGCCAAAGAGATAAGCGAGAGTATTTTGAATACTGTAAGGACCATGGCCCCAATGCGAAAAATAACATATCCCCAAAGAAAGAAATTGAAAGTTTGACGAGTTGAGGAAGTTATCAAGGTACGTCGATAGAGGCAACCAAGTTCATCATGGTGACGAGCTGAAATTAGGGAGACGAGAAGAAAATTAAGAGATATAACAATTCATATGATGACCTGTACATTCAACAAAGATTAATGGAACCTCTATATGAGGTTAAAATGATATCTTTTAGATATAATTTTATTGCATGTATAGATGTTGGTGGTGGAGATGAACCCGCATAGAGGAAATAATACCTCAACAAGGTAAAGGCTTGTGCTCGTATCAGAAAGATCAACGTCACAGGTAGCATAGATACATGACCAAGGAAGGTAAATAAAGATAAAAAAGTTGTTGGTTTTCCTAAACATGATTTGTCTGGTGTCCTACATCCATATGATTATCCGTTAGTTCTCATAATGATAATGCATGAGAGAAAAGTAAAATAAATCCTAGTACATAATGATAGCTCATATCATGTCTTATTTTACAACTGCTTTAATGGATTATGGCTCTGAAATAGCCAAAAGAATCCCCATCATAATCTAGTGATTGGTTTCTCCGTCGAGAAACCGTACCATTTAGGCATGGTCGAACAAGAAGTTGTGGTCGACACCTGCTTGATATGATGAATAAAAATGATACATACTTATCTGTCCTAAATAAGAATTTTCATTCGGCATGTAACATCATATTCGGCAGAGTAGGGATAAATAAGTTTAAGACTATCCCCTATATAGTTACTTAATGTTAAAGTTCCCACTCATTATGGTGTCGATCTGGTTAAAGGGAATTAAGTAGAGGATAAAGATTATTATTACATCTTGCCCGATTAGGAGGATAATAAGAAACTGACAATAACCTACTAGATCGAGATAATAGATCTTTCAGACAAGGAAAATTTAATAAAAGAGAAGGTTGTTGATGAAATTCAGTCGATTCTTTTGGGCGAGAAGCACCTAGAGAAGACCATTAAAATCGAATCATCACTTGAACCCGACCATAAGGGAAATTTGATCGACATTTCGAGGTAGAGTGAAAATGTGGTTTCCTTGAGTCATGAAGACATAACATGAATTGATCTAGATTTTATTTGTCATGACTTGAGAATAGTCAAAGTTGCTAGGCTAGTTAAACAAAATGTACTTGTTTACTACTAAGATAGGAACATGGTCGTGCAAGAAGAGGTGCAAAATTATGGAAGGAGAATTTTTTGGAGAACATCAAATATCAAGAATGGCTTAATAATGTAATGATATATCGGAATAAAAATATGAAATGGTGAATGTGTGTTAATTTTAATGACCTGGACAAAGCGTGCCCAAAAGATAACTATATATGGCTCGGGATTGACCAATTGGTCGATGTCACTTTGGTAAATGAGTTTCTTTGATTTATGGATGCCTACTCAGCATACTTCCAAATTAAGATGAAACTAGAAGATCGGGAAAAGAACCTCATTCCTCACTAGCCGAGGTACCTACTACTACAATGTAAAGCCTTTTGTTCATTAAAACACTGGAATAGCATATTAAAGATAATAGAATAAATTATGCGAAGATTAGATCGGTAAGAATATGGTAATGTATGTTGATGAGACGCTTATGAATAGTAAAAATGTCATCGAATATATAAAATATTTGCAGTAGAACTTTGACTAGGTGGATAAGCAAAAGATAAATCTCAAGTAGACATAGTGTGTCTTCAGGGTAAAAGTGGAGATGCGCACGAGCTTCATAGTAAATAAAGGAGGAATCAAAGACAACTCCACAAGATTGGAGCGATGATTAATATGCAAACCACAATTAAGAAGCAAGAAGTTCAAAGACTTATAGGACGTATGGTGATATTAAATAAGTTTTTTTCCAGTGCCATTGACAAATTCCTTATATCTTGTAAGGTGCTACCAAAGACTTTTGAATGGAATGACGAGTACAAATTGCATTCCTCGAGTGGAAAGTGTATTTAAATCAAGCACCACTACTTTCAACACTAATTAAAGAATATAAGCTTTATTTTTACTTGGTTATATCTAACTATGTGGTCAGTTTGTCTCTAGATCGACAAGAAGGAGGGGTACAAAGGCTTGGGTAATATACTAGCAAATCGTACAAGGGATAAGATATTCATTACCCTATGATGGAGAAATTACCTCCGGCTTTGATTGAAGCTTTTAAAACGATGGATCCGTACTTCTTTCCTATACCATTTTCGTCTATATAGTCATCCACATATTCCAAGTCATTCCAAAACCTAAGAAATTAGGCAGACTAGTGGCTTGGGTTATAGAATTAGGACAATGTGACATTTAGTATGAACTAAGGATGGCATGAAGGCCCATGCTATGGAAAATTTTAAAGTTGGATTGACTTTTGAGGAGAGACGTATCGAGAATGTTTTTACAAAAAAATATCTCAGCAATAGTGGAAAAGTAGACTTTTGTAAAACCAAGCTCATCTCGGAATCTTATTTAGTAGAATTCATCAAAAGATATCTCATCGGTTCAACCAGATAATCATACTTTTGCAAGAGATATCCAAACCCTTAATTTGACTCACTAGATCACAGATGTCAGAGCCTTTGTCTAAATAACAAAATTTTCCCGTGACTTATTGAAAGTGAATACGTTATTCAAACATAGAAATATACCTAAGGAGATTTTGAAGAGGAGTTTCCTAGATCAAAATTATTCCTGGACGGGTCATCATTTACCACTTGTAGTATTACAACACCAGATAACATCAATATGGAGTGTGTCCATATACCCAAGGTTCTAATGATTACAACACCAAATAACATCAATATGGAGTGTGCCCATATATTCTAATTTGATGCCTCCAATAACGAGATTGAATATGAAGCAATCATTGTTGGGTTTGGCCTGGCATCATCCTTAAGCTTTGAATAAATATAGGCATACAATGACTCTTAGCTATTAATAAACAGAGTGCTTAGAATTTATGATGTGATAGGGGAGTCTATGTAGAAATAGAATTCGGAAACAAAGTGTAGGATAACAAAGTTCCAAGGGGTCAGGATTATCCGAATCCGAGGGGAAGAAAATGCATGAGCAAACACACTTGCTCGAATAGCATCCGCTACAAGGATTATGGTACAAAGCAATGAGATATCAACCATGGGTCGTTCAAACAACTTTCACTATCATTAGAATGACTCATTTGGTCATTCAAATGACCCGTCTTCCCCAATAACTTTTCTTCTTCCCCTGGTGGTGTTTTTCACCATTAACATTCATCCAAGTTCCTAACTCCAACACATAATTAACCCCGAATGATTTATACATTTTCCAATAGTTTTAAATTACTAAAATGCATCATTAGCCATTATAAGTTGTGTATTTTAAGGTTAACATTTGATCGTTCCCTCAAATACGATTTTTTTATTTAAGTTAACAACATTGATTGCTAGTTCATGCATATAAATTTAATTCTCACACTTTTGAATCATGATACAACCTTAATTAGACCCGTAATCTACATAGATTTGTCCAAATTTATAAACCCTCATTTATTTCATGTGGTAAGCCACCCAAAACTAATTTCCATTACACCCACCATTATATGAATTGAAAACGACAATTTATATGAAAAAAAGTTAATCACTTGCCTATACTTATTCGTTCGGTCTGATTTCCTTTGTGGTAGACGATAATTTGACGAAGAACACACCCGATTGTTCTTGATTTTCCTATCAAAAGCTTCCCCTATTTCTACCTATTTTCTTATCTACAGATCTATTTTTCTTTTTTTTTTGAGTTATGTCAGCGACAAACTCTCTAATTTAGGTTTTATATTATAAATCCCAAAATTATGTTTATGGGCCAAATTAATGTGATATGCCTAAAAATGCCTCGAGACCCATTCACTACCCCTGAGTACTCTTTTTCGTCTCAGCCCATCCAGAATCATCCGTGCACTCAGAATTGTCACCCGAGTTACTTTACTAAAAAATCCTATCTCAACCTCAATATATTCGATACGGGACTACCGATTAAGATAAAATAATACTACGTCACTACCACTGGCTATGACCTAATTTGATAATTACTATTCACTTAGTGATTATTTACCATACATATTAACCATTAACTCTCCTGATTAATATTTTAATAAACTCATAATAATTAATTCAATTCAATTACGACACACTACTAATTTAATTTAGCCAAATTAATTAAATATATAATACTACAAAAATACAAGGTGTAACAGAAATTTGAACATTATATTTAAAACAACTTAACTGAAAGTATAATAGTCATGATCTTCTTCAAAAGTACTCTAAAAATTTATACCCGAATTCATGTAATCGTTTATTAGATATAGTGTATGACAACCCGTACAATCTCCTTGTGCATCGCGCAAGGCATTTAACTAGTATCTAGAAAATTAAAGTCTACTGTCGGATGACACTAAGCCCACCACATGTAAATTTAGAATACTTATGGATCAAAAGATAATAAATTACCTTAAATGTTCTAAACTTTTGACTACTATATAAACCTCTCAATGCCAATTATATGAATCAATCAATGTCTCAATCAGATTAAATGATAACATTTTACACCAAACAATTAATTGATGTTACAATTTTAGAAGATTAATGTTCATCTTTGAGATATTAATCAATCAACACTTAAAATAAATATGTTGGGAAACCTAAATCCTTTCCTCATGACTTTGATGTCATCAATAAGTCAAATTCATATCAAACTATAAGATCAGAATAAATCCTAATCAACATGAAATGTTAAAAAAAAAGATAAAAGGCGATAGTTCGAAAAAAATGTGCCAAGTAATTAAAATAACCTCCTAATATTATAAAATAATTTACCTTAAAAAATGGAAAATTGTTTTCCAAGTATAATAGCAACGTGAAGATTACTTATGCAGACATCTTTACTAACAAGGTTAATTCATATTGAACGCTGCTCTTATTTTTATAAAACCGAATATCTTGATGTTATTTGTTGAGGGCTTTAAAATAACAAAAAACTTTTAACACGAAATTATTGAGAAAATTCATAGGGATATTGTTTAAAATTTTAACGTAGCATAGCTTTCTTTCCGCGTGTTCATTGTTTTTAAACGCAAGTTATAGTCTCCAAATTCACTAGTGAGGACCTATGAACCAGTGCCAATGTTAATATTTAAATGTAACAGTAGTTAACACTTTTATTAGGATTCAAAATACAATGTCCTATGTCACCATCGTGTTGCCAACCCTAGCTAGCAACCTTTAATCGTAGTCACTAGTTGTTTGTATGTTTTTTTGGCAATTGAGGACTGAGGGTAAGGTAAGTCATGGCCTCACTATCTCTCGCTCTCTTCTAGTCTGATTTTTTTTTCAATTTGTGACGTGGTGATGGTTTTTGGTGGTGGTGAGAGGATATTTTTAAGACTAATCATCAATTTTATTCGTAGAAGATTCTTTTTAAATGAAAAACAATGGTTCCTTGGTGCTAGTGGCAGTGGAAAGATATTGTTAATTAAATTGTATTAATTTGTTAACAAAAATATTTAATGTTTATTTAGTCATTTACAAAAATATAACCTGCATTTTACCCAGTTCCATTAAACATTGGATGGAATCTTAATAAAACTGGGGAAAAGGGTAAAGACTCGAAACTACAATCGATAGTCATTGGATAAAAAAGTTAGAGGGGCGACTGCAAACCTTGAATTAGTCAAATTCATTTGGTTATGCGTTCGGAACATACGATAAGTTAATATTTTTTAACATCCGTTAAATATAGAACTTTTTAAACAACTACATATAATATTTACCCACTAAATCAAGCTTAATTGATGCCACCATTTCAAAAACCTTAAATATTAGCAACATAAATATAAAATGCAATACTCCATTCATATTAGGTAATCATACACAAGAACAAAGGAGATTCCCAAGGAAATACGCTTATTATTTAGAAAATCGTAGATGATTTTCGATAGACACACATAATCCCCTAGGATTAATTTTTAATATCTGTCACAAGACGACATCTTATCATAGAAAATATTATTAGGGATTTGCAGTAGCCAAGAGTTGTCCCTCAAGAGTCTTGCACAATTCCAACATTTTTTTCTCCCTATCCTTAAACTACTCTTGAGTGATTTGGGCACCAACTTTGGTTTGGAATGTGGTGGTGTTCTTGCAGATAGATCCACCGTTGGCCGACAGATCGACTCAAGTCCATCCATAACATACCACGAAATTTCTTTGTTATTTTCTGCCTTGAGCTGTGGAAAAACATTTCATCATTAATTTAATTAACAAAAAAATCTTTGTTAATTTAAAAGTAAAAAGATGCGTTTAAAAAAACTATTGTGCCACAAATGTCCACCTATTGAGAGTGCAGAGTGCAAATAGTAAAAAAAATTGACCCCAAACAACAATTATAAAAAAAATTATTGTTCCAGTAATTATATAAAGCGAATATGTAAACCATAGGGACGAAATGAAAAGCATGGGGACTCTTAACATCAGTGACTCCGACGTTGAACAATTTTTCTGTTGGGATTGGGGAAGTGACTACAGTTTCAAAAGTGGTGACAACCATTGTGTTTGCCTTCGCGGTGTTAAAGAGAAAACAAAAGTGGATGTTTTTTTGGTGGGAGGATTGGGAGAACCAGAGGTGGTATTTATACTGTGAGAACTAGAGGTGGTAGTCTCTCTCCCTCTCTCTCTCTCTATGTGAGTGTGTGTGTGTGTGTGTATAAATAAATAAATAAATAAATATTAACACACAATACATATAGTTAATTATCCCATTAATTATCGCAACTAGGTTTTGTCACTCTCCAGATAACATTATTTGTTGAACAATTGACACCCTAGTTAATTTATAAATTCCCCAAATAATGAATAGTGATACATAATTATTTTTAAACTAAATATGCACTCACTTAGATAATCTGCCACATACTCTCTAGAGTTCGTAAAAATTCACTGAACGTTCCTATGGTCTAACCCTTACCTAAACCCCTAAGCTAAATCGATATCTATTGGAGGCGAATGGAGTTGCCTTCGAGGGAAAATCGATTCAAATTCTCACATTTGCTCAAATCTGCTCTCGTCTCCCTATATGGGTTTCATTCCTAAACATCCAAATTCATTTCTAAGGTTTTTCCCACTTCCATTTCATAAAATATATTCCTATTATAGTCAATAAAATATGATTACATCGGTATCTACCTGATCTATTACAGTCACAGTCCATAATTTCAAGAATTTAGATCTAAAAGCATTTTAAGTTATTTAACCCAATCAAGAACATAATCTTTATTTCATAATTCTAAAAATAATGATATCAGTACGTGATTTGAAATAAATTATGAGCACAAATCCATCACATGGATTCTAGAAATAAATTTCTCACGAAAACGATGTTAATTCCGAGTTTGCCACTAACATGTTTAATTCACAAAACACGGTTGTTTCAGATTATTCCCAAAGAGTCCTAGAATTAAATCCATTCATTTTCAATCTTCAAAATATATTTTAACTCATAACTAGTACTAGAAATTATGGACACAAAACAATAATCAAATTATAATTATTTTAACAGGAAAATTCTTGCCTTAAACTCATGAGGTGAGCTTCCTCTCTTGAACCTTGATCCTCCCTTCTTTTCCAACCTTGGTAACTTCCACCAAAGGGTTATCGCTGCGAGTTTAACTCTAATGTGGACCGAATATGAGTTTAGGTTGGGTTATTAATCTAATTTAAACCTTAATCATGTATCTTCCTCTAGCCCCCAATTTTGCACCGCCAAACATGGTCGAAATAATACCCAGATTGGTCCAAAATCTCGCCTTAGGGTATACCTAGAACCTAGGCCAAACTTAAGATGTTTAAAATGGCCCAAATGAGTCCAAAAATCACTCCACAACGCATCGAAACAATGTCTTCCGGAATTAACACATTTTATTTTATTTGATCACGACATAATATTAATTCAAATAACAAGTAATTTAATTATCTATTAATATACAAATTTGGCGTAAAATGAATCAAGTAATTATGCATATCACATTCAAGCATTTTATTCATGAAATTCATTTATTTAAAATTTTACCAGTTTAATTATTATAACAAAACACGGGGGGTCATAGTAATATATTTCACAGCTATATAATTTATTATTCCATATTTCTATAGGTTCATGGAGCAAATAGCAGTTCAATGCGACTGGGTACATGTGCTGAAAACTAGACAAAAATTTATGCTATTACATTGTCAAAACCTTCATTACAATTTTGTTCACCTTTGAAGTATTTTGGAATATACTTTGAGTTTAGGTCATATTTGTCGAATTAATAAACTAAATATGTTAGGTCCTTATTTTTCTTCTGGAGGTAAGGTTATTTTAAATGAGTTTAGAGATTTTGAATAATTAACACTTTCAGTTAAACACTACTTGTTTAAAAAAAATATTCATATGACCAAGATAATATTATCTTATTGTCGATTGGATTCGGTTTGTTGTATTTGTTAATTTCTTATTATTTATTCAGTTATTATGGGTGCAATATTAATGTTTTGAATGTAAATTATCGTAAGAGATTTGTTGCTTTCCATTGTTAATATAAATAACTCAAGCATTAATGTTGTGATATTAGTGTGTTGGATATCAAACATTGTATGTCTAATATGTTCCACTCAACGGTAAATTTTGGAAATAGAAGATGGCATAATCTGATGGGAGTAACACTGATATTCAAGTAAATAAATGGATTTCTACACACCATGAAGTGTTTTTTTTGTTATTTGGTTAGCATTAAGTTTGGTATTTGGTTCCATCTCGATATAGGTGTAGAAAATGAAAATACAAAATTTTTTAGATTACACCATTTTTAGAGATAGAAAATGAAAATACAAAATTTTTTAGAGATATGTTATGTATGTTATGTTATGTATCTTATAGTTGAATTCCCCCTGCTATATAAGGTTTGTTATACCCTTGAGCAAGAAAATTTGTTAACCTCTTTACAATTTAAGTTATGCTTCTGGAAATAAAATACTTCATTCACTTGTGAAATTGTACTAACCCATCCTTTGGTACTTTGGGGTTTAATATAATACATGTGTACAAATTTTTTTATGTTTACTTTGTGAACAGGTAGTGGGTATCTAGTGTGTTGATATGCTCCTCTTTAGTTGTGCTTTTCAAAATGTATCGGGTTGGTGATATAAAAGTGAGAGATAAGCTTTGAGGTCGGGAACACAACTTGAAGCTATCACTACTATTGTGATGCAATATTTATGAAGTCACTTATTGTATGCATTTTTGTACCATATTTTTAAGAAAGAACTTTAATTATTATTATTAGTTTTTTTTTATAACCCAGCACCTCCACTCTCGTGTGCAAGCGAAACAGGGGGGACATTTCGAATCACCACCTCACACACGAGCCCCGCTTAAATACTGACAAACCTGTTAGGAATTGGACCTAAAGACATACGGATAACCCGCACCACCTAGAGCCCGCCCCTACCACAGGCTAGGTAACCGCTGGGGGGATCGAACTCGTGACCTATGGCCAACCAAGCAAAACCCTTACCACTGGACCAAGCCAGGGTGGTTGAACTTTAATTTTTTCATATACTCAGCTCATCGGAATGAGGCTTTGTCATTGTGTTTGTTATATATAGGCTTTATACCAAGGTTATATTAGGTTTTTTTCATATGTGTTTTGAGTTTTGTTGAATTAGTTTTGTTTTTAAGTGTATAAATTATTTAATAGTTTGCTTGTTTGAATATTTTTCCTAAAACGAAACTGAAAGAAACCCCACTTAATTTTTAATGTAAATGATGCAAATGTTATTGGAGAGGGTAAAAATTATTGATTGACATTCTTGGATATTATTCATGATCTTAAAATTTCTTGGATCCTACTAATGCTACAATTATTTGTGCACCACTTAAACATCATTCAAGGTCTTTAACTATTTTTTTTGTCAGATTTTAGGTTTTTAGATCTTTTCCCAAAGGTAAGTCTTTTTAGGTAAATAACGAAACGTTCATTGCTTCTTCAACATTTTTATTTTTAACACTTGTTACCAATGTGCCATTTGCAAACATGTGAGGAGGGATGTGAAACACTAGTTGATCAAGCAAGCTCACTACTTTACTTTACTACTACAAAAAAAAAGATGTATGGTTTGGAAAATTCCTATGAGGGCATTATGATGATATGTTTGGCGTTCATCTATACATAATAAATATAATTATAGTTGTGTATTCTTTTATGAGTAATTCCACAATTATAGGTCGTTGGTATCGAGTATGTACCAGATGTTATTTTCTAAAACTGGCATATGGATTTATGTGTCTTAGCCATTAATCAAGAATAATAAAAACTTTAAAATAAAGAGATTGTCACTATCATTGTGCATATGTGCTGAATTTATTTATAAATGGAATAAAAAGTACTAGACTTTCCTAACTGATAAAATGAGCAAAGCATCTTGAACGTTGAAAAAAAGCAAGATAGTTTATTTAAGCGGATGATGTAACAAAGAATGCGAACATGTAGGTTACCCAACTGTTAGTGCCAGTAGTAAAAGGATATCGGGTATAAATGCATAGGGCCTTGATAAAAGCACTGGATTAAGAAGAGTCGGGACTAATAACTGAGAGTAATTTACCATAATAAACTACATTTTGATTCTCATGTAAACAACTGAGTACAATACTACAATTTATAATACATTGACAGAGGTGATGCATAACTGCTCATAACTTCCAACTAGCTTTAGACGTGCAGTAGACTAAGTTAACTGTCATGAGAATAGGAGTAGTGGGTATGTGGAGTTATCCACTGATAGCAGCGGTTGAGGTTAATACTCCCCCGCAAGTGGATGGTGAGGGTGTTTGAACCATTAACTTGTCACATAGGAACCGAAACGTGGAGGATGCAGGCCCATTGTAAAGATATCTGTTAGGTAATCGTCAGTTTTCCATTTCTTGAATTTGCACGAGACAAGATTCGAATGCAAGTGAATAGCTTAACCATTAGTTGATTTGCGATCGTCAAGAGGACAGTATGTGAAGGCCATGAATACTCGGGCCGTGAATAAGAGGGTGTTGGGTGAGACGATCCATTACCAATAAGAATAGTGTCACTGGGACGATATTTAAGACGACCCATTATCATTATGAAGGCGATAGAGTACGCAAAATTGGGTGCCGACTTAACACCTCAACTTGAAATTTCTACCCATTTTTGCAGTGATCTGCATCCTCACTGATGAAGTAGACTAGGCAAGGCGCATTAAGTTAGACAATATAATGGCCATTGTTGAAGGTATATATGGGATTGAGTGAAGAAAGAGAATGAATGGGTGAGGTAGATGTAGTAGAGGGTTCATGAGTGGGAATAGTAGGCTCAGTTGTGTGAGATAATTTTCACTGTCTCAAATGATAGGATGCGTGAAATTATGTCCAAAATGACTATAAGCACAACCATGCTTGTGATATAGACTAAAGTAGTAAGGGTGGCAAGACTAAAAATAAGAGAAAATTGGAGGTAAGAGATTAAAAGTATTTGTTGTTGTGGTTGAGAACCAAGGGGGGTGGAGTTTTGATACGGGTTGAAGGCTGAAAAGATAGTGAAGAGAATGAAAACAACATGAAGCATAAGGAAAAGAGAGAGTGTTTTGGTTTTTGAGAGAGAAAAGTGTTTTGAGGTCTCATATTAGAGTGGAACCATCTGTTTTCCAATGGAGATGGGTTTTGTTGTCCAGTTTGAGAGAGACAAAGTAAGTGGAGTTTGAGAAGAACCATGGAAAAAAAAAGATACCCCAATTTTATTTTATTTTCCTCACACTCGAGAAGAACCCATAAAAAAAGATGCAATTTTTTTTTTATTTGTCAATCGCAAATGATGCCACTGAGAGAACTCAGTCTCACGGCACTGGCAAGCAACATAGTGGGAAGAGAAAATTTTGAGCGAGGGAGAAAGAATAATTAGAGAGAGATTGAAAATAAAAAATCTAAGACTAAACAACTAGAGAAGGTTAAGCAATGCCATTTTGTGTTTGTGAAATGAGAAGGATAATGAATGGTGGATCATTTATCGCAGAAAACTGCTTCAAGAGAGGTGGTTAAAGGAGCTGTTTTTTTTTTTTTAGATTAAGAAATCTTCTCAGCATGTGGATAGTTTGTGGAAAAAAAAAAACAAAAACAAAAACAAAAAACATCACTGGTAGGTGCCATAGAATGGCCCGGAGAATAAGGTGAAACAATGGCGAACAACAGAAAGAAAATCGTCACAAATCCGATAAAGGCCCTAAAGGTGTACTGTGATTTTATCATTAAAAAAATGTTTCGACAAACAGGAACCCAAAATGGTCCCCGGTAGAGACAGCAAGAAACCCAAATGAAGAAAAGTAGATAGAGAAAGAGATGATGTGGTGTTGGGAGGATCATAAGAATATGCAAAAAAAAAATCTGGTTTGCTTGGTATTGATTCAGAGTAGTGGTGAGTCGAGGTTGTGAGATTGATAAGTGGTGGGGGGAAGAAAATTCAGTGGTGAAAATTAGAGTGATTGCAGAAGAATGGGAAAGAAAGAAAAAAAAGTCAGTGTTGGCCATTGGCTCTGATACCATAATAACTGAGAGTAATTTTGACAACAATATTTTGTATTTCTTGTCTCATTTCTGTACAGTGCATACACGATTATATATAGAGCTTCCTAAGTATGATAACTGCTATAGCAGTTATTGATGGCCGTGATGTTATAACGGTAAAGACCATGGCAAATTTGACACCTTGTTTGGTAGTTGGATTGGTAATTGTTATAACGACCACGACCGCGACCACGGCCACGACCACGACCACGAGAGTAAGTAGGGTATGAGTTGGATGATGGATGGGAGTTAGGTGAGGAGGGGATGCGAGTGGTGGTATGGTGGGCGGTGGGAGTGTGAGAGGGGGTGGTTGAGGTAATATTGAGAGAGGAGAGGGAATCAGCATGAATGAATTCATGGCTAAGAAGAAGGGAATGTAGTTCGGAGAAGGTTACCGGAGTGGAGCGGGTAGTTAGGGTGGTTACTAGGTCCTTGAATTCAGATCGAAGGCCTTTGAAGATGTGGATGTTAAACTCAGCATGAGAAAGTGGGTGACCAGCAGCACTTAATTCATCAGACAACGCTTTTGCCTTTTGAAGAATAATTGAGATAGAGTCATCGCCTTGTTGAAGGCGATGGAGTTGAAGATGGAGGTTGAGAATACGTGTTTCGGAAGGAAAGGCAAGTGCTTCCGCAAGTGTTTTCCAGATTTCATGTGTGGTCTGTAAGCCAACTATAAGGGATATCATGTCATTATCCATGGACGAGACAAGTAGGCTGATGATGAGCTTGTCTTGCTGTTTCCATAACGCAGCAGCAGATTCATCGGCAGGGCATGTATAACTGCCGTCAACAAACCGTAATAAATTCTGTCCACTTAGGAACGGTTCAATTTGAGTTAACCAGTGTAGATAATTTTTGTCATTTAATCTGATGTGGACATGGTGGGAGGGAAGACTGAAGGCTAAGTTTGTAGAAGGAGAAGAAAGAGCACTGGTTGTAGAAGAGGTAGTCATTGGAGAGGGAGAATGGGGAGAGTTGGTGGGAAAAAAAAATTATATGACTATATGTTTACAGTCCCGTGCTCTGATACCATAATAGCTGAGAGTAATTTTGACAACAATATTTTGTATTTCTTGTCTCATTTCTGTACAGTGCATACACGATTATATATAGAGTTTCCTTAGTATGATAACTGCTATAGCAGTTATTGATGGCCGTGATGTTATAACTGCTATAGCAGTTATATTCCCACGGTTTCATAACTGCTGGAGCATAACTATGTGGACGTGTGTGGCTGCTGAACGTGGGAAGAACTGCTCTAGTCTGAGTTGGTTAACAGGGACAGTAGAGACCACATTTACTCGGACCACTAAGGAGGTTATTCTGTGTTTAGAGTTCTTTTACAAGAAAATAAAACGGATGAATGTCATAGAAAATATTATTGTCATGTAAACTGTTGAGTATATATTAACGTCTTAATAATGGCATAGACATGAATGACATTAGAAAAGCTAAAATTTGGATTTGGAGTTGTGAGAGTAGAACACTAAATATGGGAAGTTGGAAGACCATTACCATTCCCTACATGAAGCTGATCAGAGCCATAATACTCTTGCATCAAATGAATGCTAACATGGTCAGGAGTAATGTAGTGATTAGAACCAGTGGCGGAGTCAGGATTGGGAGTTAGTGAGTGCGAAACATGTGTGGCGTATCCCGGGGGTTGGGGGGCGGGAGTCCCCGATGCGATTTTTTTTAGTTATTTTAACTATATTGGGCATAAATCTAGTACTAAAGAAAATTAAAAAACAAACATGCATTAATATTCATTTTCAACAAAAAAAACATGCATTAAAACCATTATCAAAATATCATATGATAATTATTACAACCATGCTTTAACAATTTTCCAACAATTTTATACACTAATTTTTGCCAACAATTTCAGGATATGTTATGCACCAATAAATAAGAATGGTTTAACAATTTTAGAATATGCTTTAACAATTTTTCAACAATTTTATACACCAATTTTTCCAACATTTTTTTCAATTTTTCGAAAAATTTCAGAATATGTTATACACCAAAAAATAAGAATGCTTTAACAATTTCAGAATATGCTTTAACAATTTTCCAACAATTTTATATACCAATTTTTGCCAACAATTTTAGAATATGTTATATACCAATAAATAAGAATGCTTTAACAATTTCAAAATATTCTTAAACAATTTTTCAACAATTTAATACACCAATTTTTCCAACAATTTCAGAATATGTTATACACCAATAAATAAGAATGCTTTAACAATTTCAAAATTTTCTTTAACAATTTTTCAACAATTTTATACACCAATAAATATAATAACATTAAGAGTGCTTTAACAAATAAATTAACAACAAATAAACTAACAAAAAAAGTGAACACATAACAACACATCTTGATTTTCCGGACAGGGAGGGGCTGGCGGAAGGGGGTTTAAGTGTTTTGGGTTAAGTGGTGTAAGGTTGAACACTTAGAGTTAAGTTAAACAATTTCAGAAGTGAGTTATTTGTTTTGGAAGGGAATGAAGAAGGAAGTAAATTTTAGGGTCGGCTGTTGTTTTGTGTGGGTATAGAGTTAAGTTTCCAAAATTACGATTTTTAACCTCAACATTTAAGTTATTACACATAAGTATATATATATATATGCCCTCTCCTGTAAGGACTCCTTATGGTGCAGACTCCGGTACATACCATTTTTTTAAAATAGTAAAAAGAATAATTTTTCGATGAAACTTCATGGATATGATCTCCATGGTAGAAAAATCATCTGCAATTTTTTTCATCAAAAAATCCAATAAAAAAACCATTGAGATGAAGAGATATGTAAAAAATTTGTCTAAATATGCATTTCCAACCGTCAAAATGTTGGCGATCATCTCACCCCCTTTTTGATTGAATTTTTTGATGAAACTTCATGGATATGATCTCGATAGTGAGGAGATCATATCCATGAAGTTTCATAAAAAAATTAATCAATAAAGTGGCTGGCGCCAACCCAACATTTCAACGATTGAAAATGCATATTTATTCTATTTTTTTACATATCACCTCATCTCAACATTTTTTTTTTCGAATTTTTCGATGAAAAAAATTGGAGATGATCTTCTCACCATGAAGATCATATCAATGAACTTTCATCAAATAATTAATTTTTTTACTATTTTAAAAAAATGGTATGTACCGGGATCTGCACCATAAGGAATCCTTACAGGAGACTTTCTGTATATATATATATATATATACACACACCAGTTTTACTGTGGCGAAGTGATGGACATTTGGTCCGTAGGTGGGATGAACCGAATATAAGAATGTATGCATGTCATAGCGATGCGATTGGTTCCATGACAGATTTAAACAAAAGAACGATAATCAAACGAGAATAAAAAATCACCATTTTTAAAAGAGTTAAGACCACGACCATAGTTTGAATGATTGCGACCTTGGTTTGATAAGGATGTATGAGAGGTGGGACTACATTTATTGAGATGGGCCAAAAAATGGGGGGTGGAGGTTAGGTGAAGAGATGTCATGAATTCAACATGAAGGAACTTGTGACTTAAAAGAAGGCTGTGTTATTTGGAGAATGATATGGGGTCTGCACAAGGATAAAGTTTGCTAACAATGTCCTTGAATTCAACTCGAAGTCCTATGAAAATGTGAACATTTAAACATGATGTAGAGAAGGGGCGACTGACTGCCGCAAATTCATCGGAAAAGATTATTCTTAATGGAGAAATCTAGAGACAAACATGCCTTTTTGGGAGAGGTTGTTGAGATCATATGGATGTTTAGAATACGAGTGTTTGAGTGAGATGCTATTGGAGACTTAAAAGGACCCAAATTTCTTTAGAAGTTTGAGGGCCTATTGCGATAGGTAAAGCCTTTTTTGAAAGAGAACAAATGAGGGTGGTCATAAGAACTAGGTACTGGCATTCCTAAAAATAAAATACGGGGGTCGGTTGAGGTTGAGTTTTTCCTTCAATAATAATAGTTGATGGAGGAGACAAATTATATCTATTAATGAAGCCAGAGGTCCTATCCACAGATGTAAGGGGAGGACTTGTGTTTTCCAAAATAGTAAAATCTTGAATACTAATTTAATTAGAGAAAGTTATGAGAGGTTGTGAGAGAACAATATGGGTTGAGATGGTAGGTGACATATTGTTGGTTTACTGTCGTAGTGTTGAAAACATGAGAAAAAAATAATGAGATGATAGATCAGATTGGCTCTAATTCCATAAAAGAACACAACTAAGTTACTGAACAGAACATAAGTAAGGCATATGTTATTGGTAAAGAATTACTCTTTGTATTTACACTTTAATGAGAGGCAAGTACATATATTTATACTACACATTAGATGTCTAGTTTGTTATAATAGCCCATTAAAATTTTAATTCAACTATACATCATATAAGTAAATAGGTTATGTTATTTGAAACAATATAATATTACATTGAATTTACATGGGTATTATTTATGATCATATGGTTGGCTATGATATTGACTTATTGATGATTTTGTTCATCTAATCTGTCCAAATTGTTTCAGACTAGTGTTTTGGAGCACAACTCAAAAAACCATTCACCTAACACCACCAGAGTAATGAAAATATGTTTGCTATGGTATTCACATCTCGAGATGTTTACCTATTATGAATACACAGGGTATTGATTATAATCAAAGCTTTCAAGGCCCAATAATTTTCCACCTATTGTGACTACACATCTCGAGATGTTTACAGCATAGTCAGGTTCATACTTAATTAATTTAGAAAATTCATAGAAATCCTCTCTTTTTTTCGGTGTCAATGTGTTTATTAGTGAGGACTTGACAAATGATGCATTAGGATGCCTTTGTATGTGTAGTTCTCCCCTCATGCCCGTGTTTTCAAAATCAAGATGTTTTTTATAAGAAGACCATCACATATATTTTGCTCTATGTACGTCATATCTCTGTTTTATTTGTCAAGTTGAGTTTTACTTGGTCGCGATGGTTTTTCTTATTGCTAGGATGCTTCCCATACCTCATACTTGATTATAAATAAAATCTATTGTATATGGGTTTCCCCTAGTAAGTCGAAGGACACAGTTTTTTGCTTAAGCATACCATTAAATGCCTTAGTCGATCGCCCAGAGTAGTTCTAAGTTAGGTAGCATGGATGCCCAATATAACCAAGTTACTTTTTAAACATTGATATAATGTTTCTTCATTACATGGGGGACAAGCAAGATAACCTTTTGAACTCTACCTTGACAAGTTACCATCTGCTATAAACTCGTTTATCATATGCATTATAATTGGATATATTGCAAAAAAAAAAAAAATTCTCTGAGTGACAATAACTAAGTATACCACTTTCCCACAACTCAATCAACTCGCAAACCAATAGTTTCGTATAAACATCATTCTCCCTCCTCGGGGTATGCGTCATGGGAATAAGTAAAGACATCATGAAAATTGGATCCTTCATGAAGTTCCACGGCTGCAAATCGTATGGCATCATTACCGTAGGCCACATGCTATAAGAGGTAATCATGTTTCCAAAAAGGTTCAATCCATCAATGGCTAGGCCGACCCTTACATTATGTGGCCCCCTGGAAAACATCGATCGAAGCCCTTCAAAACATTAACTTGATTGACTAGATCAAATCATCAAAAGATATCTCATCGGTTAAACTAGACAAGCATACACTTGCAGGAGATATCCAAACCATTAACTTGACTTACTAGATCACGGATGCACCATAGTCATCATCGAAATAACAAAAAAATTCCTAAGACTTATAAAAAATATATAAGTTATTCAAATATGGAAATTTGACCCAATGTGATTTTGTAGAGGAGTTCCGTATCTCAAAATTATTCGTTGATGGCTCATCCTTTACCACTTGTAGTGAATCGGGTCTAATGATTAAAATACTAGATAACATCGATATGGAGTGTGTCTGTGTATTGTAATTTGATGCCTCCAATAATGAGACAGGATATGAAGGAGTCGTTGTTCGATTTGGGCTGGTATCATCCTTGGGCGTTGAAGAGATATTGGCATACAGTGATTCTCAGTTATTAAAAAATCAACTGCTCATAATTTATGACGTGAGAGGGGAGTCTACATAGAAATACATATCCAAAACAAAGTTTTGGGTAGTAATGTTTCATGGGGCCAGGATGATTCGAATACCAAGTGCAAAAAATGCCTGAGCAAACACACTTTCTCGAATAACATCGACTACATGGATTACGGTAAAAAGCAGCGAGATATCAACCTTGGGTCGTTCGAACAACTTTCACTGTTGTTAGAATGACTCCTCTAGTCGTTCAAACGACCTATCTTTCCCAACCACTTTTCGTCCTCCCCCGCCGGTGTTTTTCACCATTAGCATTCATCAAGTTTCTAACTCCAACCCATAATTAACCTCCAATGATTTATACATTTCCATTAGTTTTAAAATACTAAAATGCATCATTAGCTATAATTGATTTCAAATAAAATCAACTAATCTACAAGTTGTGTTTTTACGGGTTAACATTTGATCGTTTACTCAAATACAATTTTTTTGATTCAAGGGAACAACATTGATTCCTAGTTCATGAAGATAAATTTAAGTCTCCCACTTTTGAGTCATGACACAACCTTAATCAGAGCCCTAATCTACATAGATTTGCCCAAATTTTAAAATCACCCATTTTTTTATGTGGTAACCCACCCAAAACTAATTTCCATTACACCCACCATGATATGAATTGAAAACAAGTTAACCACTTGGTTGTACTTATTCATTGGGTCTGATTTCCATTGGGGTAGTGATGATTTGATAAAGAACACACTCGAATCTTCTTGATTTGCCTATCAAAAGCTTCCCTTATTTCTCCCTATTTTCTTATCTGCTGGTCTATTTTTTCTTTCACTTGTGTCTGCCACAAACGCTCTAATTTAGGTTTTTTATTGTAAATTCTGAAATTAAGCTTATGGGCCAAATAAAAATGATCAAAACAACCACGTGTGATCCCGGGGATTCGTAAAAATTCTCCAAGACCCATTTACTACCCCCAAATACCCTTTTTCAATTATCTCGGCCCATCCGGAATTATCCATGCACTTAGAATTGTCATCCGAGTTATTTTACTAAAAAATCCTATCTCGACTTCAATATAGTCGATACCCGACTCCCGATTAAAATAAAATAATACTACGTCTCTATCACTTGCTATGACGTAATTTGATTATAACTATTCACTTTGTGATTATTTACCATTAATATTAACCATTAACTCTCCTGATTAATATTTAAATAAACTAATAATAATTAATTCAATTAAAATATGACACACTAGTAATTTAAATTAGTCGAATTAATGAAATATATAATGCTAAAAAAATACGGGGTGTTACAGAAATTTGAGCATTATATATAAAACAACTTAATTGAAAGTATAATAGTCATTCTCATTTTCAAAAGTGCTCTAAAAATTTATAATCAAATTCCGGTAGGCGTTCATTAGATATAATGTATGACAATCCTTACAATGTGCCTATGCATGATTTTAACTGGTATCTTGAAATTTAAAGTCTACTGTCGGATGACACTAAGCCCACCACATGTAAATTCAGAAACCTTCTCGATCAAAAGATCATGAATTCCCTTAAAAGTTCAGACCTTTGGACTACTATATAAACCTCTCAATGCCAATTATATGAATTAATCAATGCCTCGTTCAGATGAAATGATAATATTTTACTCCCAAGCACTAATTGAAGTTACAATTTTTGAAGATTAATATTCATCTTGAAGATATTATTCAATTAATCCTTAAGATAAATATTTTAGGAAATCTAACTCCTTTCCTCAGGACTTTGAAATCATCAATAAGTTAAAATGATATCAAACCATAAGATCATAATTAATCCAAATGTACACGAAATGTTAAAAAAATAAAATAAAAGTCGATAGTTCGAGAAAAATATCCAATGTAATTATAAGAACCTCATAATATTATAAAATAATTTACCTTGAAAATTGGAAACATCTTTTCCCAGTATAATAGCAATGTGAAGATTTCTTATGAAGACATATCTAATGACAAGGTTAATGCATATCGAACGCTACTCGTAAGGATGTTTTTTAAAATTTTCACATAGCATAGCTTTCTTTCCACTTGTTCATTATTTTTAGATGAAATTTTTAGTCTCCAAATTCACTACTGAGGACCTATGACGCAATACTAATGTTAATATTTAAATCTAACACTCGTTAACACTTTTATTAGGATTCAAAATACAATGACCTATGTCACCATCGTGTTGCCAACCCCAACTAGCCACCTTTAATCAAAGTCAGTAGTTGTTTATAAGTTTTCGGCAATGGAGGGTTGGAGGAAAGGTAAGTGGTGGTCCCGCTATCTGTTGCTCTCTTCTAGTCTGAATTGTTTTTAGTTTATGATGTATTGATGGTTTTTGGTTATGGTGAAAGGATTTTTTTAAAACAAATCATCAATTTTATTCTTGGCAGATTTTTTTAAATATGAAAACTAGTGGTTGCTTGGTGCTGGTGGCAGTGGAAAGATATTGTTATTTAAATTGTGTGAATTTATTTAGAAAAAATATTTAATGTTTATTTAGTCATTTACAAAAATTTAACTGGCATTTTTCCCTGTTCCGTTAAACATTGGATGGAATCTTATTAAAACATGGGAAAAGTGCAAAGACTCGAAACTACAATCGATAGTCGTTGGGTAAAAAAGTTAGAGAGGCGACAACAAACCTAGAGTTACTCAATTTCGTTTGGTTACGAGTTCTTAACATACAATAACTAAATATTTTTTTACATCCGTTAAATATAGAAGTGTTTAAACAACTACATATAATATTTACACACTTAATCAAGCGTAATTGATGCCACCATTTCGAAAACATTAAATATTAGCAACATAAATATTAAATGCAATACTCCATTCATATTAGGTAATCATATACAAGAACAAAGGCGATTCCCATGGAAATACGCTTATTATTTAGAAAATCGTAGACGATTTTATATAGAGACACATAATCCCATAGGCTTATTATTAATATCTATAACAAGATGACATCTTATCATATATAATAATTACTACGCATTTGCAGTTGCCAAGAGTTGGCCCTCAAGAGTCTTGAACATTTCTAGCATTTCTTTTTCCCCATTGTTAAACTTCTCTTCGGTGATTTGGGCACAAACTTTGGTATGGAAAGTAGTGGTGTTCTTGGAGACAGATCCGTCGTTGGTCGAGGGTTCTAGTTTTGCATGGATACCGATCGACTGAAGTCCATCCATAAACTTACCACATTCAGTTATGGTATGAGTGTAAGTGAAATTCTTCTTGTCTACTTCATCAATGTGGAGCTTCATGCCTTTGAACACGTTGCCTGCATATTAGATGAATACTAAACATTGATAAACCTTCATTCTCAATACACTCTGTGTAAATAAGAAAGGATTATTTGTACTTTCAGTCTCAATGGGTTTTCATATTTGTATTTCTAGTATACCTTAGTTTATTTGGTATGTTTAATTATACTTTCACCTCATGTTTTTGAGATTATAACTAGTCTAATAAACGCGTTCAACTATTGGGATTCATAAATATTGAGTCCCACATGTAATGATTTAGTTACCACCATACCCACGAAATTTATTTGTTAGTTGTTGCCTTGAGCGGGGGACAAAAATTTCATCGTTAATTTAATTAACAGGAATTTATTTGTTAATTAAAAAGTAAAAAGATGTGGTATGGTGGAAATAACTATAAACAAATGACACCAAATGTCCACCTATTTAGTATTCAGAGTGCAAATAGTAAAAAATCATGACCCCAAACAACAATTTAAATAAAGAGAATATATAAAGAATACGGATGAAAAACGAAAACAACCTTGATGAAAAACATGGGACTCTTAACATCAGTCACTCCGGCGTTGAACAATTTTTATGGTGTGATTGGGGAAGTGACAACGGTGTCATAAGTGGTGACACCCATTGTGTTTGCCTTTGCGATGTTGTAGAGAAGACATAACTGGATGGCTGTTTTGGTGTGAGGATTGGGAGAACCTGTGGTGGTATTTATAGTGTGAGGATACAGGTTACCAAATGCCAATTCATGGATCTAATTAAGGCGTATGTCCTATCACTTTAAACATATGACTGCAATAAAATATTATCTTTCATCCTTTTAGTGAATGAAGACAAACTACCGTGCATAACAACTTCATATTTTCATAAAAAATTAAATTATAGAAAACAAGCATATCTAGTGCGTTTGACTTTGGACTTTCGAAATGATATCAGGATTGGATGAGTGTTATCATGTAATACCCCGTAATTTTATTGATTTTTATTTAATGGATTAATAGAATTAAATGAGAATTAATTTGGAAATTTACCTGGAGGTAAATACTAGCGAGACGTGAGTTGGTATTTGATTATGATGTTAAAATAAAGTATTACAGAGAATATATGGTAATATATGAATATTGAAAATGTTAAAAATGTCACGAGACAGAAATATGACAATTTGGGAAATTTAGTTACGACGCGCGTGTCAGTTGCATCAGGCATGAAATTTATATGATAAAAAAAGTAAATTTGTATTTTTATCAACCAAATGGTAATTTTGAGTGCGCCAACGTGTCCGGAAGGGTCGAAATAGTCAGAAAACACTAGCCGGGAGTTTAGTTTGGGTCCCGGGGCATTTTTAGGCCAAACCGGCAACCCAGAAGGGTATTTTGGTAATTTTAAAAATTAAGGGATTAAAACCCACGAATTTTAGAGGTAATTTAGATATTATTAAAAGGGACACTAAGGCCATTATCATCCAAAAGTGAGAGAGTGGGATACGAAGGTTTTTGAGAGAAGTTAGAAGAGAGGTTAAAGGAGGATCTAAACCAAACCATCTCCCCACCATCATTTTGAAAGGAATTTGTGACCGAAAAGAATAAAGAACCAGCCTTGATCGTCGACAACGAATCAGAACATCGAATTTAAGGTAAGTGATTTGATGTTATTAATTTCATTGAATATTTCCACCATGTTTAGTGTAAAAAACAGTTTTTGCCTTGAAAGTTTTGATGAAAACCAATGGGATTATTGTGAAACTTATGATTTTGGGATAGGAATTGCATGTAGAATACTTATGGACGAATTCAATAGACAAAACATAACTTTTGATGATTTGAAAACGGATTAATAAGGAGACTTTGTAGTCAATTAAATTATGGGTTCATCTTCATAGGGTTTGGGGCAATAATTGGGGTTTTATGATTATTGCATGTTGATTAGTAAGGTTTGACCCCCAAAATATGTGATGGAGTGACCTAGGGTGACGTAGAATAGTTTCAAAATATTAAAACATAATTGGGATGATCTTAGTACGGATTTAGAGAAGAGAAAAATGACGAAAAATGTAATGGGAAAAATTATGGGCATTCCCTGCCATCTCGCTAGAAGACCAACCCAGGTTGTCCGAACGACCTCGTTCGAACGAGATTCTAATGAGATGCCATTGTCGCTTCTAACGAGATGCCAGTGTCGCTTATAACGAGTTCATAGTTCATTCGAAGCCATTCATTCGAACGACACTAGTTCGAACGACCTCGTTCGAACGAGATTTCTGGGACTTCTAACGAGTTCACAGAATGGTCTTTTTAGGCCTGATTTTGGTTTTGAGTTTTCCGTAGGCTTATTTTATTGAGTATGATCCTTCCCTTGTGATTAGTGGGTATAGTTGTGATATTGGAGTACGTTGAGAATAAAAAAAAACTTGGAATTATATAATAAACCGGGTGACTTCTACGGGTTAGGTTGGATGTACTTGAATTTGTGACGTGAGAAGAGTTGACAACTTTAATGTTTATTATTCGGGGACTTGTAAATGTGAAACATTTAAAGACGGTATAGGAATATGACATATGCCTCTATTAATATTATAAGATATAGAGGATGTGTGAATGCTTAGTATATGTGTTTATCTGTGTATAACATACCTACCATACTTGCTATCACGAGAGGTCGGCGTTCGATCAAGACCATCTAATATTTGTGTGCCTATGGGGGGATTTAGATTGGTACCTCGTGAACATAGGTCAGAAAATGGCTTATTGGGGAGTTAATAAATCAGCTGATCATAGGAGTGTAGGTATGTGCATGACCCATGTGATGTGAGTTATGTTCGCCTCCATTGTGTGTCATTTTTACTTATTGAGACGATTCCTGAGTGATTTGGAATACGCGATCCTAATGTACGTGATGTACCAGGATTTGATAGCAGAGTATGTGTGCACCGCATCTTAGTCTCTAGGTGCCAGTATTGTATATTTATGATAGGATTGATGTACTGATAATTGTAATGAACTGTTGTTATAAATGTAAGTGTGAATGATCGTAACATTTTTCGTTGAGTTAAAGATGGAACATTTTAGTACGTATTATGATAAATTTTGAGAAATAAAAAGTAAAACTTTCTATTTATATTAAGATGTCGAGAATTCAACCTCAATAGTTTACCGAAATTAGGTGGTGAATTAGAGTAGTTAGATAGTGAAATGACTAGAACGGATACGGGTAGATTAGCCGTGCACTATTAGTTGAGAGGTGAGGAACTCATGTGAGCGCATGCACTATCATGTATTTTGTATTCATTGTTTAATGATATTAAACACTTGCTGTATTTTAAACTATTTTCACACTCGGGCTCTGAGCCGTTTGCTTTCAAATCTATTTTCTTGTAAAAAAACCTTTCAGGTGCCCCGCCACAAGGACACTAGGCTTAGGAGTTCCATTTAAGTGACGTGTTGTAGCTGCTGTGGAAGTTACATGACCTCGATTTTAGACGCCTCCACATTCTACCTTGATTCTATGTCAAACTTATTTATTTGTAGGGCATGTCACCCCCTTTTCTTAGAGACAATTTACTTATTTAGTTTTAAATCAGTTTTGGATGTAACTAATTAATGATTCAAGCTTTGTATTTGGTTTATGTCAGTATTCGGATTGTTGTGAGGTGTTTTCCTCCATATTCATTTTATTATATTGTTTTATATTACAACTATATTGTGGTTGTGGTACCAATATTTCATAATTTAATTTGGTTGTATGTCAATCTAATTCCGTTAAATTTGACAACTCACTTTTTAAATATTCGGTGGTATCAGAGCATCAGGTTCTAGTGTCCTTTAGGATATGTGCGGCTTATTATGCTTCCAACGTAGCTTTATTTGATATAGAGCCCTATGTTTAGTATTGTTGATTTCTTTGGTAAGATTTCGTTCTCCTGCTATGATGTATATGATAGTGAATCGTATCGCAATCGAATGTGTTCATGCACCGAACAATGTAGTATGTCAGGCGAAGACAGTTGGGTGAACAGTAGGAGCCAAAGATCAGTTGAGGTTATTAGACTTACTTAAAGAAGGATGATCGTAGTTGAAGTCACCGATATTATAGCACGGAAGTCTTGGACCGTATAGATCGCTAAGGCGCGACTTGTGACTTCCAGGTACAACTATAGTAGGAGTGAGGTCAAATTCGACTCATCTAACCAGGTTGGAATGGGAGAGAAAGAGTTAGGTGAAACTTTAAAGAGAACCAACTGTAGTAATACTCGAAAGGCGGAGATGGGCTGTGCTAGCCAAACGAACGTAATATATCCAAAGGCTTAGACATATGTCGGGGTATGAACAATTGATAGTGAAAAATTTGGGAAATTTTTCTTGACCGGTAAGGGTGGAGATTCAATGGTGAGAAACAATCGTCACACTTAAAAGTGGAATGTAATGTCGAGGGAAGGCGTACACATATGGTTTGACCATAAGATCGTTAACCTGATGTTCAGGGTGGAAAGGCGAAGGTTGTTCTGAACTCACACAAGAGGGCCGGACAGAGGTCACTTTGTGAGAAGAAATTTAATTATTTAGCGAACCTTACACCGGGAGAAGTAGGTGAAAAGGAGAAGAGGATATTAAGGGAGAAATTACATTAAAAAAATAAAATTTGTTAACTCTTCTGGGGAATTCGGCTTGGATGGACAATTACAGATGATAATAATGTCGCGTAGTGTTAATTTGGAGGTAAACTTTTCCTTGGGTGTGGGAGATACAAGAATCGAGGATTTTTATAGAGTAAGACTGGGAAAATGGTGTTGGAGAAGAACCACGAGGGGAAGACTCAACGGGGAAGCCGTTAAAATAATTCAAATAGCTGAATTATTATCGAGAGATGGTGATTTCAGTAAGAGATGTGGAAATTAGTAGCGTGTTCCTTAGGTTCGTTAAACTAAGGGAATAATGGAGGTAGTCATCAGAGCCTAGACTACCAACGTCCGAGAGAAGGAACACCTTAACATGGATAGTGTGACCGAAGATAAGGGGAGTATGTGTAGAGGTATTTTGTGGGGAGTGTAACCAGTGCGTTATCGATGTTTCCCGATGCAAGTGTAGGGATAAAGGTATTGTTCCTGACAAGGGCAACAGTTATTGAAATATTCAGTTTGGTACGAACAGGTGTGTTAAGTCTAGGAACCATTTGAGCAGCCAGGACGATTGTCAGGATAAAAGTATGAGATTTATCCTGAGATGATGTTGCATGTTGTTTGTGATATGGACGAGTTGCTATAATTGTTATTGTTGTTATTTTTTCTTGAGATTCGTGTTTAGTGAGTATCGACAATTTTATTATTTATGCAAATATGTTCCCTGATAGTATGGAGTTACCTTTATTGTCATCCGCGGAGGATGAATAGGTATATTGATAGCGGTATTTACTTTATCGAATTTTCTCATTTTAGTGTTGTGTTATACGAGTAAGATATATGCTAATTAGGGTTTTAAATATGATTATACGGGTAGTGTGCTGGTATTGCAAATTTATTGGGGTTACTACCTTGGGGTAGAAAGTTTCATTCTGGCGAGGCCCCATTTGTGAGAGGGCTGGATTCGCAATTGTACTTTTGTATATATATATATATATATATATACATATATATATTGTTGTGATTTCAAAAAGGTATAATGATCTCGGATATTTAATCCCAGTATGTGTAGGGATTTAGTTGATATGATTCGTATGTAATTGGTTTACTAGTCAACGAAAAGGTTTAATTAATTATTATTAATTAACGCTCAGGATGTAGTAATAAGTGGAGTGCATTTTTTTATCGCCCTTTAGAGATCTGGGAGTTTATACTCATAGTTGTGTGCCGGGGACGGGATTTTGAGAGCGCCGATTAAATTTGCATGTTGTATATGGAATGTGATTTCCATCAATGTCAGGAAAAAGTGTCTTTCGAAAAGAGTTCATTGTTTAAGTGTCATTGAGGAAGAAGATGTATCTTTGTTGTTAATAGACGGGAATATAGGGATACATGTTATGGATTGAGGGCTTAACAAATCCCGATGACCGAAAATGTTAGGTAGTAGTGTATCGGGAGGGTTCCTTATTTGGATTACGCTTTGCGAGACATCCCACACATGAAACTTAGCGTAAGGTTGGTAGTAGGGAGATGTTTGACCATTCGTCCATAATTTGGAGTACCTCGATAGTTACGAAACTAGGTAGTTATAACTGGGAGTTAAAAAGGTAAATTATGATATTAGGCCAGTAGAGCCAGTGGTGTGGTGAATAAGTACTGAAAAGTTTTGTTTTATTTTGGGCGGTTGAAGGACGCATTGAGGTTATTAAGGATTTAGGATTTCAAATTCAGAGGTGATTGAGAACGCCCAAGTGGTATAGCCGCGTTGAAAATGCAGCGACAATAAAGAGTTTGGAATAGGTATGAAGCGTGTATAGGGTTTAAAACCGTATGGTTGGCCTATAAGGAGTGTAGACATCTTGGATCATTAATGCGATAATCGCCGAAGAAGAGATATAGAGATGAGTGAGATTTATACTTGTGAGACTATTATGACAAAAGGGGGACGATAATCATTGTACTCATGTGCGATGAGTAACACATCCGAACTTGGTGGAAAGGCAGTGGAAAGTATTTAACAAATATGTATTCCTTGAGGAGACAAACATTTAACTATTATGGACAATTTGGAGCGGAGGTCCACCCAATCGAATGTTAAGGATGGCTTACGCGTAAATAGAGTGACGATGTTGATAAGGTATGAGAGTCCAGATGTGCATAACGTGATGAAAAGTGCACGGGTAGTAACTTTTGTTGTATGCTAAGAGAGGAAGAGGGTTAGTAAGTATCACTTAACAGGAAAAAGTACATGTGAAAGTCGGCATTAAAAGTGGTGTAGTAAGTAGTAGACCGGTTGGGGTAAGATGATCAACCAGATAATTTTGTATCAAGCCAATGATTCCAGAGATGCAAGAGCTAAGCTTGTAAATTTCCTTGAGGGATCGCCAATTTAGGATAATTAATGAGTTCCTTCGAATATGTGGGACAAGTGGTCCATAAGGAGAGAAATTGTTATATCCTTGGGTGATTTACACTATTAGATAGTGAACAAGTCGGTACGTGGTCCTACGCAATATTATTCATAATTAAGAGGAGATCCTTGAAATCCACCTTCAACGGGGGGTAGTAATAAGTAGTGGAAATATGTTTCATTTGAAGAAGGTTGTATCACCTATAGCCCGAGGTGTAGGCGCAAGGTGATTGACGACTGGTGGATTGTATAAAAGAAATTTTGGATTCATTGAGGTATTTTCATTTCCGAATCGGGTAAAACTAGTAAGTGTGGTACATTGTGATAATGGGGAGAGGATATTATCAAATGGTAGAGTTGGGTGAACACACCCGTATCTATTTTATAGTGGACAAGGTGCTTACAATTGTTTTGTGAAACACCACCCGGCTAAAGAAGTTTTCCCATGTGTAAAAGTCACAACGTCGGGAACTGAGATTCAAAGAAGGGGCAAGAGTAGTCAGATGTGCTATTGATTTCTTCCAGGATAGGAGTTTGGAGTGTTGCTAAACGCGGGAGTTAATGCGTAGTGAGGTACGTACTCAAAATAATATTAAAATAACGTGGCTGAAGATGTATAGTATATTTTTATTTGAATTTTTTTAATAAGATCACAACGTGAAGTGCATTCATTGAAGTGTATTCTGATAAAGTATCAAGTCTGTAAATAAGCTTGTTGTGAAACGAGGGCTTTAGTGAATGGGCCTTTCATTATATTTTTGTTTTGAGTACTGGAGGATACCTAAATTTTTTCCAGGTATGCCTTACTTTCCGAATTTCCAGACAAAATTATGTTATTTGGGGGGAAGTATGTAATACCCCGTAATTTTATTGATTTTTATTTAATGCATTAATTGAATTAAATGAGAATTAATTTGGAAATTTATCCGGAGGTAAATACCAGCGAGATGTGAGTTGGTATTTGATTATGATGTTAAAATAAAGTATTACTGAGAATATATGGTAATATATGAATATTGAAAATGTTAAAATTGTCACGAGACAGAAATATGACAATTTCTGAAATTTAGTTGGGACGCGCGTGTTAGTTGCATCAGGGATGAAATTTCTTTGATAAAAAAAGTAAATTTGTATTTTTATCAACCAAATGGTCATTTTGAGTACGCCAACGTGTTCGGAAGGGTTGAAATAGTCAGAAAACGCTAGCCGGGAGTTTAGTTTGGGTCCCGGGGCATTTTTAGGCCAAACCGGCAACCCATAAGGGTATTTTGGTAATTTTAAAGATTAAGGGATTAAAACCCACGAATTTAAGTGGTAATTTAGATATTATTAAAAGGGCCACTAAGGCCATTATCATCCAAAAGTGAGAGAGTGGGCTACGGAGGTTTTTGAGAGAAGTTAGAGGAGAGGTTAAAGGAGGACCTAAACCAAACCATCTCCCCACCATCATTTTGAAAGGAATTTGTGATCGAAAAGAATAAAGAACCAGGCTTGATCGTCAACAACGAATCAGAACATCGGATTTAAGGGAAGTGATTTGATGTTATTAATTTCATTGAATATTTCCTCCATGTTTAGTGTAAAAACAGTTTTTGCCTTGAAAGTTTTGATGCAAACCAATGGGATTACTGTGAAACTTATGATTTTGGGATATGAATTGCATGTAGAATACTTATGGACGAATTCAATACACCAAAATATAACTTTTGGTGATTTGAAAATGGATTAATAAGGAAACTTTGTAGTCAATTAAATTTTGGGTTCATGTTCATAGGGTTTGGGGAAATAGTTGGGGTTTTATGATTATTTCATGTTGATTAGTAAGGTTTGACCCCAAAAATATGTGAAGGAGTGACCTAGGGCGACGTAGAATAGTTTAAAAATATTAAAACCTAATTGTGATGATCTTAGGACGTATTTAGAGAAGAGAAAAATGATGAAAAAATAATGGGAAAAATTCTGGGCGTGCCCTGCCATCTCGTTAGAAGACCAACCCAGGTCGTCCAAACGACTTCGTTCGAATGGGCTTCTAACGAGATGCCAGTATCGCTTCTAACGAGTTCAGAGATCGTTCGAAGCCATTCGTTTGAACGACACTCGTTCGAACGACCTCGTTCGAACGAGATTTCTGGGACTTCTAACGAGTTCACATAATTGTCTTTTTAGGCCAGATTTTTGTTTTGAGTTTTCCGTAGGCTTATTTTATTGAGTATCATCCTTACCTTGTGATTAGTGGGTATAGTTTTTATATTGGAGTACGTTGAGAATAAAAAAAATATTTGGAATTATATAATAGACCGGGTGGCTTCTACGGGTTAGGTTGTAAGTACTTGAATTTGCGACGTGAGAAGAGTTGAGAACTTTAGTGTATATTATTCGGGCACTTGTAAAGGTGAAACATTTAATGATGGTATATGAATATGACATATGCCTCTATTAATATTATAAGATATAGAAGATGTGTGAATGCTTAGTATATGTGTTTATCTGTGTTTAACATACCTACCTAACTTGCTATCAAGAGAGGTCGGCGTTCGATGAAGACCATCTAATCTTTGTCTGCCTACGGGGGATTTAGATTGGTACCACAAGAACATAGGTCAGAGAATGGATTTTTGGGGAGTTAATAAGTCAGTTGATCATGGGAGTGTAGGTATGTGCGTGACCCATGTGATGTGAGTTATGTTCGCCTCCATTGTGTGTGATTATTACTTATTGAGACGGTTCTTGAGTAACTTGGAATACGTGATCCTAATGTACGTGATGTACCGGGATTTAATAGCAGAGTGTATGTGCACCGCAGCTTAGTCTCGAGGTGCCAGTGTTGTATATTTATGATGAGATTAATATATTTATAATTGTAATGAACTGTTGTTATAAATGTAAGTGTGAATGATCGTAACATTTTTAGTAGAGTTAAAGATGGAGCATTTTAGTAAGTATTACGATAAATTCTGAGAAATAAAAAAGTAAAACTTTCTATTTATATTAAGATGTTGAGAATTGAACCTCAATAGTTTACCGAAATTAGGTGGTGAATTGGACTAATTAGATAGTGAAATGACTTGAACAGGTACGTTAGGCGTGCACTATTAGTTGAGAGGTGATGAACTCATGTGAGCGCAAACACTATCATGTATTTTGTATTCACTGTTTAATGATATTAAACACTTGCTATATTTTAAGCTGTTTTCACTCTGGGGCTCTGACCCCTTTGCTTTCAAATATATTTTCTTGTAAAAAAACCTTTCAGGTGCCCCGCCACAAGGACACCAGGCTTAGGAGTTCCATTCCAGTGACGTGCTGTATCTGCTGTGGCAGTTACAGGACCTCGATTTTAGATGCCTCCACTTTCTACCTTGATTCTATTTCAGGCTTATTTATCTGTAGGGCATGTCACCCCCTTTTCTTAGAGAGAATTTACTTATTCAGTTTTGGATGTTACTAATTAATGATTCAGGCTTTGTATTAGGTTTATGTCAGTATTCAGATTATTGTGAGGAGTTTTCCTCCATATTCAGTTTATTATATTGTTTTATATTGCGACTGTATTGTGGTTGTGGTACCAATATTTCATAATTTAATTTGGTTGTATGTCAATATAATTCAGTTAAAATTGACAACTCACTTTTTAAATATTAGGTTGCTAGTAATTGTTAAAATGTTTTTCGACAGGGATGCTATGAATTGAACCAACTTGATAGTTTGTATTAAATTGAATAAAGGAGTATCTACCCGATATTTAATTAGTCGGGGTGTCACATATCACAACTCCGAAAGTGGTATTTACTGTGTGGAATTTTGAAATGTTATCCGGATTGGATGAGTCCAATCCCGGATTCAATCATACAAAGAAGAGCAATTCAATATTCACATTTGAAAAATAAAAAAAAAATGTTTTTTTCTTGTGTTTGCCCCCATTTATTTTTGTAACCTAATTTAATTTTTAAAAATTTATCTTTTACCTTTGACCTTCTATTTTTCAAAGATTTACATAGTATTACTCATAGCCGACAATTCAATGTTTCAAAATAAACAATGCCCCTTTTTAATGCATAATAACGCAATTGGGGTTTGGTATCTGATTATATTTTTCACTTATTTCTCTCTTTGCGCGTGAATCCAGATGTTATGGAAATTCACGAACCATTTTTTTAATTTTAAAATTACGGTTTTCAAATGTTATTTAAATTCATTTTTTAAACAATTCATATTTTTTTCTAATTTTCCATAAAATCTTTGGGGAACTCTAAAAATTTGAAAATCATTGTTGTGGAAAACCATTAAAATTACAAATTTTAATATGGCCCAAATTTTGAAATATATTTTCTGTCAAAATTTCCTTCCTGTTACAGAATAAAAAATGGAGTATAATACAATCATATTTTTGTTCCTGGCATATACGAGAACTACACCTTTGATGTAATCTAAATAGGGTAATTGGCTTTGGGTGCCCTTCGTTCCTATTTATCATGGGTTGGGTGCCTAAATTCGTACTATTACTGGTCTAGTTCCATTTGTAATAGATTTTTTTACAAATTTACATTGATTATTGATCTTTTTACCTCTGTGTGTGTGTGTGTGTGTGTGTGTATTGTAGGCCCAAATCGTATGAGGCTGACACGTGACAGTAATAAAGGCGTGCTAAATGAATTTCTATTTCCACTATTTTTCTTAGAGATTCCAAATTCCTACGCACTCAACTGTTAGACTTATCATGTTCCCTCTTCCAATGAATTGAGGTTCCCAACATTAAATCTTTATTTATTTTTCTTGCTATAAGAGGTGTTGAGTTTTATTATGCATATGAAGGTAAATAGTTTGGGATGTATTATAGGAATTTCATGTGTGATGCATTTGTTTTATTCTCTATGATCTTTAAGGGATTTTTCTTACTCACTACTAATTTTGTTAGCTTCAAAATATTAAACTTCTAAAGTTATTTTAATCATTGCCAAAATTAGAGGCTTACGAGCATGTACCTCGCACGATGCGCGGGAGTAGATTTATAGTACGACATTTTTCAAAAGGAGCAATAAAATTTCAATATACTCGCAAAAAATAATTATTTCATTATCTTTATTTGTCGTTTGACTATCAACTTGTCAAATTTTCATTTCTAGAAAAAATGTAAGAACAAGAAGGATAATTGTCATTTACCAATCCCAAAGTCGTGCACATCACTTAACACTAATGTCAATCGCCAAACGTTATTCTCATCAACCATATTTTAGCAATAGGTAAACTAAATAATAAAATATATAAACAGCCCATAAAAAGTTCACAAATCACAATCTCTTACATTGAAATAATATCAATTAACCAATCTCGTCTACCTCTTATATTTAGCACACATACCAACCTTCCAATCATAACAAAATAGGAAAGTTAAAAATAAAACAAAATTCAAAAATGTAATTAATTAGAATTGGATAAGATTTCATACACTTTGCCATTCTATAATTAAGATAAAAATTATCTGAAATTTCAGGTCTATAACATATAAACCTTCATAATCAAATAATATCATGTAAATTAATTGCCACTAAAACATCCCTAAAATATATTGAATTTTAAAACGACCCTATAAAATTTTGTCTGTGTAGAATTAAACGATAGGTTTTGAATTTTTTTTTGTTGAATGAGTTTTTTTGTGCGCATCATTCTTTTGTTGTTACGCAATGATATGTATTTTTTAATGATATATTAATAACGGGACTGAGTCCAAGAAAATAGACTTGAAAAACAAGTCGGGAGAGACCGGCTGCAAACTAGCCGTAACACACTACCCAATAACAAAACCTCAAGTACAGATTAAAAACCATACCGAAACAAAATGGCTAAAGAGCACCAAACATATTTCAGCCCTGTTGATACGGAACCCAAATCTCTTCTCTCACTTTCAAACCTAGCCAGAATACTCCATCACCCTACATCATCAACAAAAAAAACATTCAGTCTTACCCCAAGGATGTATACTTTTTTTTCAATACAAATGAAAAAAAAATATTTCGTATCAATCCAAAGTCGATAACTTTTTCATCACCGCTATAGCTAAGAGTCAGGCTAAGATTTCTCATCACACAGATTACAAAGTCAAAAAATATAGTATGTTATTGACCGTTTTTCAATACAAATGCAACGAAAATATTGGGTACCAATCCACCAAGGGTTTCATTGTCCACAAATGGATGCTCGGTAATATTCACATTAGGATCATCAACCTTTTCTATTACTAAACAATTGAGTAAGCCCCCCCCCTCCCCCCCCCCCCCCCCCGCGCTAAACCTCCTATTGTTTCGTATTCACCGCCTTTACAACCCTCCCTCTAAAGAAGCCTCCCTTATGCCCTCAACCTCAACGCCGCAAGCATATATACTACATAAAACTTCACAAACAATAAAAAAATTGATTACAAGAAAAAATACCAGGTGATCTCCTATACTGTACCCAACCTTTGAGTTCGTCCGATGAATACAATACCCGGCCGATCATAACACTCTGATAAATCTTTTCAGGCAACGAGAAGTTCAAGTGATTCGTAGCAGATCTATAGTATCTAGGTCGGAGATGGTTCTTGTGACAACCCGTTCACCAAAATAAGGGGTGGCCAGCCCAATACTCCAATATATCGGAATCATAGATGGAATCATTCTTAGCATCACAATAAAAATATAGAGTATCCAGGATAACCACCCAATTTTTCAGAAAACGGGTTGCCAAAAACTTTGATTTGAAAGTAAATAAATGAAAACAAACAACCCAATTCCTGAAAGATAAGGGAAACCCCAAGACTTATATAAATAATACAACAAGAATACAATAAAAAGGACCGAATATGATACCGGTCACCAACTGAAACTCCAATAATACACAAGTTCAATAAGTTACTTATTACATTTCAGTAGTCATTTACAAAAGCTTGGGAACCTCGCCCGAATAAAAGACTTGATCTTAACTAGAATACAAAAATGAAAACTTCTATACCAATTGTGACCCGTAATACCCGCAATGCATCACGGCTCGCCGAGGACATCGAAATAGGAATTCAAATCAGGCATCCCTGCGGAGGAGTACCTGAGCAGAGACAAGATGCATATGCAACAAGAAGTGTAAATGGGCCAGGGCCCGGTTCTATATGATTACCAGATGAATAAAGAGTATGACAGTTATGAATATCATTATGCTAGGAAGAATAAAGTCTATCTACACAATTCTAAAACATAGGTTAAGACAGTAAAGAAAAGCATGAGTTTAAATTAACTAAGCAGGAAAAAGTAAAGATGAACATAAATAAGACTTCTATCATATACCCCGATTCATGTCATAGTTTATTCCTCAACAGGAAAATAAATCTATAACTATAAGCTTTTATGGCTTTTATCTCAATTTTAAGCTCTTTGTGGCTTTTATTAATTACATGCCCGTCCTGGCATTACCATTCCTTAGCAGGAATATAATCACCATTTAATGCTCTTTATGGCAAGAATCATACATCAAGTCCCACTTGATTTAGAATGATTATATTCATATGCATACAACGATTCTAAGACCGCCCCTTCGAGTTTCACCACTGGGCGCGCCCCTAAATGACCATCATCTTCCAGGGCCTATCTAGACAAGACAACCTGGGCTCATAACGCAACGTCGGGAAGCGGCCATATGCATGCGGGAAAGTCAGGACCACACCTGGAATCCCCTAACCAGCGCAGAAAACATATAAAACCCCGCATATGGCCTAGGACTATATCCACCCTGCATTCACTAGCCAGGGGGCATCACCAAGCGCGCGAACATCCCTTATGATGTCATTTAGAGAGGTGTGTTTAACCAAATTACCATTTTATGTTAATGATTAAGTAAATTATCATTTACCATCATTTCCGTAACCTATTTCATTTGAGCAAATGCATGTTTTATACTCAATTCGATTCGCATTTTAGCAAATGTATATTCCAACTATCCGAGACCATAATCATTTACATTATGTAAATATTTACCCTTTTTAAATCCGGAGCCGTACACATTTACATTGACATTTGACCTCAAGGAATAAATAGACTTTCAATTATTCTCCCAAGATTCGTTGATAGATATAATAAACCATCAGGAATAACATAGCTCCAATGAGGTTCTATGGTCTCCCAAACATAATAATGCATTCCCTAGTTAGAGGAATCAACTAAAAGAAAGAATGCCCTATCATCAAAAGGCCTAACCCCAGAAAACCCCGCCTAAACCATCTCTAGACTAGGGTAGTAACCCAACTCATTAAGAACTCTAGGACTCTAAGTTTACTTCATGCAAGAAGGTTCCTAAGTCCCTATGAAAAGAAAAGATTTAAAGAAATGAAAATAAGATTTTAAGAAGAAAACAGGGGACCGGTCGATCGGTCCCAAGAACGCGGTCGACCGCGTATCAAGTTTGGCCTAAGAAGAAAATACAGAAGGCTCAGGTGGGAGAGTCCGGTTGACCGGTCCGGGAACCGCGGTCGACCGCTCTCAAAATTTATGCCTTTGTAGGAAAGCAGTAAGCCTCCTGTAAAAGCCCGGTCGACAGGTCCTGGGACAGCGATCGACCGGTCGTAGCAGACCTAGGGTTCTTCCAAAAGCTAAACCCAAAGCTCAAAATCCCAATCATTTTACACACAACCAACCACTTAACTACCTCAAGATTATCCTACATGATTTGTAACCATTAAAACTCACCCTTTTATCATCAAAACTAATATTAGGGTTTAAATCCCATAAATCTCCATTTTTGATTCATGAATACAAATACACAACTATCATACAAATAATTCATCTTAGATCACATATTAGCAAGTAGAAAACTTGCCTTAGGGTTACAAATTCAGATTTCCTTGAGTAGCAGCAACAATCCATCTCCAATCTTCATTCTCTCTCTTCTTTCTCCACTTTTCTCCCAAGCTCTCTTTCTCTCCTTTTCTCTCTAAGTGTAAGACATAAATAAAGGAAATTAGGGGATTTTAGAAGACTTAAATCGTTGCTTAGGTTAAAATTCCAACTTAAATGATTAATACCACATTAAAATGACTCCCAAATACGCGTTTAAGCTAAAACCAGGTAAAAGTGCCCGAAACACAAAAATACAATATGGCACTTATTTTGACTGTCTCGCACCATCCGAGACTAACTACACCCTCTAAACTGGCATCCGGAAATTTTATAAATTATTTTTTGAGTTCCAATTTCATTTGAACTACCGTGTCATTTATATACATGGCACTATAAACATTCAACCTGATGATATTTAATTTCACCTACAGTAAATATGCATCAAAATAGTAAATATTAACTTCAAATTCATTAAATTAATATCTACTCCAATCCCCACATTTTATATAATTACCTTATGCGGTAAAATTTGTATAAAATGAGCCTTCCAGAATCGAGGGTTGTTACAGTTCTAAAAATTTTTCTAGCCGATCATGGGTAGCTGTGGGCATTTTGAAAAATCCCAAGTCGGGGTGAATAATTGAGAATATCCAAAATCTTGTTCTTAGTAGCTGTAGGTGCTTTGCAATCTTCTGTTGGGATAATTTTCTCGATTTGATTTTCGACGATCTTGATAGAGGTTTTTGTGATCTTTGGTGTTTGGGTTTGAAAGTGATGAGTTTGGAAGCTTGTAGGTTTAAATAGGGGGTAAGAGGAGATGGAGATGGAGAGTCAAGAGTATTTTTTTAAAGTTTCGTAGGTTGGCTTGTAAATTTTGTATATGTCTAATGAGGGCCTTCTTTACTCAACAAAAGTAGCAATAATGGGGGAGGAATACCTCTAATATTACTAAAATAGAGTTATAATATAGATTAATATTTGTTGAAAATCTATCTGATATTATTATACCTAAGCTTATTTTAATGTAATTTTTTTATTGGTATCAGGAAACTATAAGAAAACAAGTGGCTAGCCTCTATCTCTAGACCGTAACTCTTGAAATTCCAATTCTCGAGAGTTCCATGTAAGTTCTATACTTATAGAAGAACAATCTTAAAATGTATTTTATGGATCAACTTTCAATGCTGGAAAATTAGATACCCTTTAAAGAAAAAAGTCAGGGGTAATAACAAACTCTATTTTGTTTTAGGTTTATCTGAATTCTGTACAAACCATCTTTGTATGTGTACATATTTTTTATGAAGTCTAATGATGGTGTATATATCAATATCCATCACTTGCGTATGATCCATACTTATTTTCTTCGCAAGGTGATCACTTCAATTTTGATGAATAGTCATTTACACTTTTTGGTGCATTCTTTAGACTAACCAATATCACAAAGATTTTTTTACCATTTACATTGGTTCTTTTCTCTGGTTGAGGTAATCCTTTTATTTTTTTCATGCATATCGGTGCATTGTTGAGAATTTTTTTTTTAAAAAAAGAAAGAATTTTTAGCTTCTGATTGGGTATATGATGGAGTTTAATGGGTATATGATGGGGTTTGATGGGTACTGATCACCTTTGAGAAATGAGCTTTTTTTATATTTATTTTTGTGTGTTTTTTTATAAAAATTTTTAGCTTTTGTTTAGGGTGATATATGTTGGAGTATAATATTGATCGCCTTTGAGAAAATATTTTTTTAATAAGAACTTTTAGCTTCTAACTCGGTATGTGAAAGGATTTAATAGATATTTATCCCTTTTCAGAAAAGGGCTTTTGTCATACTAGTTGTGACCACGTGCGTTGCACGTGTGAGCGAATCTGAATATTCAACGTGAAGATATAAGTGAGAAATACATTATAAGTAGAAAAATTCATAGTAAGAGCAAAAATCGCACCAATTCTGTTATACAGACAGATGCATAACCTAATTACAGTTATCAAAAGAGACATCATAAGCCTATGAAAGCAAAAATTGAAATATTACTAAGATTTGTAAATTCGATATTATCCATGATATGAAAACATCGATTTACTCAAGATGGTAATACAATACAACTGAACAATTGAAAACCAATTTATCTCCCAACACAACCCAAAAATCTTAAATTAGAAATTAGAAGAAAAAGAATTAGGGTTGGAAAATTATATGGGTAATTATAATAACCTATTCCCCATGATCAGATTATTTTTAATATCATTTCAATAAAAATCAAATCTATTAATACCTATAGTTCCACTATTCAAAGAATAACCTTCATGACATCACAATTTATGAACACAAACAAAACTAAGGTTCGATAATGCCTTGATAGAAAAAAATGTGAAAAGAATATAAGAGGTTGTTATTTTGTTTTTAAATGCGACTGATAAAAATGATTCGTTGATCCAGTGTCTTTTGGTTTGAAAGTGAAAGCATTATGCATGTCATGGATTTTATTTCAGAACCTGAGTGAGTCAATAAGTATTCCATGAACAGTAACTATCTGGACAATTGGTCCCTCGGGCTCATAGTTCCACTCGTTTCCAACAAAACTCCCATAACGATGAATTTTTATGCATCCTTCAAACTTTATATTATGTTCCCGCACTGTTCATACAATGGTTTATCAATTATTATATTATAAGCCTTATCAACCTTATGACATAAGGTCCAAGAAACAATCTAAAATATACATGTACCATTTGTTTCTACGCATCTTATAGTTTCCTTTCATATTTTTTTCTTTCTACTAGTGTATTAGAGAGAATCATAGTTATAAAAGTGAAAAAACCCATGAGTTTTAAAGACTAATTTTATAATGAAATTAAAAAAATTTAATAATCCAATCACATGTTGATTTGACCTAGTTAAATCTTATCTCCAATAAACCGGTATCAATGGATATGCAAGGATCCATATCTCTGGCTAAATTATGTGACAAACAATTTGGTTTCCAAGAAGATGACCATCAATTAACTCAGACCCCCAGTTTGTTTGAAAAATAACTATGTCATTGAATCCATTCAATATGACCCAATAATCAGATTATGAAACGATCCAAACCACTGTATCAGAAATGTAATCCAGGGACATAACTCACCTTCGCTTATTTATATACATCGTGTATTGACTAAGAATTGAAATATTTTGAATATAAATGTGTTCAACATTGTGCAGCCATCTAATTCATTGAATGAAGATCAAAAGTTAATATGAAACACATCCGATCCAACCCAAATGTGCTTTTATATTTGCTTACCCAGGAAATTAAATGACAAGCATCGAATGAATGAATATTCATCCCAATAAAAGTTACCATTAATTTGGTTGTGACTAAATTCAACACCAACCAAATCAAAGCCCATAATCCCATGATTGGCCATTGGAACTAAGATATTGAAATTTGCATGTATATTATGATTCCTAATTTTAAAGTTTTTTTAAAATATGGTATGATTCTTGAGTGGATCAAATTTGATGTTTTGCATTTTCATTTGATATAGAGTTTTTTCTTTTCTTTTTTCGCTAAAGTACTATTTCTTATAGAATCTCAAACTTTTGGAATCTAATTTGATAGTTTTGTTATTTTGCTACGACTTATATATTGTAAATCTCAATATGGTACACGTTTTGAATATGTAAGAAAATTAAAGTTAGTTACATATAAATAATTCAATTATTTTAGGGTTGTTAAATTCACATTTGTGTTTATTTCTATCTAGGGATTATTACCGAACATGATTGGAGATACATTTGTTAATTTGGTGCATTTTGTGAGGTAGTCTAATTTTTCTAATGATTTTTTTGTGTTGATTATTAATTGGTGTCG
The DNA here is from genome assembly GCA_949130495.1 of Sambucus nigra. NCBI lineage: Eukaryota > Viridiplantae > Streptophyta > Magnoliopsida > Dipsacales > Adoxaceae > Sambucus > Sambucus nigra. The sequence goes on along the minus strand of OX422218.1, from coordinate 31,376,449 downwards.
GTTGCTGAATTGGTGATAATTGTTGATTATTTGGAGGAAGTCCCTAATGCACCTATATTCTTTTTGCAAATATTTTGCAAGACCATCTAATACAAGCCTCTATTTTACTATGCTTCAATTTTAAAGTTATTCCTTTAGTTTAACTTGACTATTTTTCATAAAGATATATTCAATATATGATTGTTAGTTCATTTAGATATATAAGAATTATCTGATTGTGATTTTAAAATTCAAGCAAGTGAGCATTCATTTTACCATTCCAATTTTGAATTTTAATAACATTAATTTAGTTCCTTTTGTAACCATAGTATTTCCATGGATTTTTAATTTATTTTACCCTAAAAGGTCAGAATTCACTCATTTTTTTTGGGTTTCCATTTTCAGTTTAAAATTTATTTATTCAATTCCAAGAACGGAAATGTTGTAGTTCATATTTATATGTTGCGGCTTGAATGTATTTAATTTCATTTAGTGTTTCGAGGTTTGAATCTATTTCTAATCTTATTTCGGTACAGATACCTATGTTCTATAATATATGATTTTATTTGATAGTATATTAAAATAAATGTGGGATGGTTTATTTAAATGTAGTTCTTTTTACCTTCCATGCTAGCATGTCGCTTCCGCATACAACGACCACCGTCCAATGTAGTTTTTGTTCCCCCACTCATGGTAATATGCCACCATTCAAAATAACCAAATTTCTATGATGGATTTGGCTTTTATGTGTTTCTTTTGAATTTCTTTGGAGATTATAATATCAACTATTTTCTTATAAATAAATAATGAAATATTATTTTTGGAATAAAAATTAATTTGGGAAATTCGACCTAAATAAATTTTTTATTTAAAAATGTCACAGTTGAAATTTTCTACTTAGTTATATTTATGCGTGATTAATTTTTTATGTGCGTGAATATGACATTTGCATATTGACATAAATTTATGTACGACACAGATTAAAAGTAACTACTATTGACATAAAAAATTTGGAACACATAAAGGAACACATATAGGGTGATTTAGATCATTTAGACCTTTAAACATAGTCCTGGGTCAATAATATATAGGTTGGGGAAGTTTGGAGCCAATTAGATTATGGATTCGGGTCCATTTGGGGGTCCAAGAGTTGGGCTTAGTGCCCAACTCGGGATTAAACAACTAATTAGAGGTTATGTGGGGTAAACTACTCATCCACTATCATTCCACGCACCTAAAAATCATATTTAGGGGAAGGAGAGGGAAAAACACTCGAGAAAGAAAAAAAAAGGAAGAACAAAGGAGGAACCAAAGAAGAAAATCAAAGGACAGCTCTTTTACCATTTTTAACGCAATAATTCTCTTGATTAATTTGTGTTACTTAGAATATATTGTATTACATTTCATTTATTATTTGTTAAATTTATGGGATTAGGTTAGATTTGTTTAATGATGATGAATAATGCATGTAGAGGATTGAGATTAAGTGTAGAAATTGTCCAATAAATTAGGTATTGAAATTTGTACGTTGATGTTAGATTTACAGTAGTTTTTTTTATAATAAGTTAAAGATAATTGAATAACTAATGTAGAGGATGTTTTTGGATTGAAAATTTGTAGATATCATGATAAACGACCCCTTACTGTAAGTTAATTAATATTCATAGGTTGGGAGAACATCCAAGATGATTTAAGTCTTGCAAATACATAATTTTGGCATCAAATTTAGGTGTTAAAATTGGGTTCTGCACACACACAGAGACACACAAACATATAATATATATATAACCTGGTGGCTGAGATTATATCTTACGATGTGTCTAACGAATGACTAAGATTACTCCAATCTTTTTTCCAGTATTACTACAATGGATACAATAATTGTGGTGTGATGAAATTAGTGCACAAGGTTCGAGGTCTTTTGAGTTGAACACATTGGGAGAACCAATGCTCTCTCTCTCTCTCTATCTATCTCTCTCTCTCTCTCTCTTATTGTTCTCCTAATTAATTTTCATTCTCACGAGATTGCATTTTGTGACTTGGAGGTTTTAATCATTGATTTGTTTTGTTTTGGGTTTTGGGTTCATACAAACAAATACAACAACCTCATGAAATATTGAGATTGGTGGTTTGGATTTTGCATTTTGCGACTTGCAGGTTTTGGTTTTGCGTTTTGTGACTTGCAGGTTTTATTCAAGACGATTCTCCACGTCCATACAATGGTAGAATTTACAGTTTCATTTTTTTTTAATTATAATCTCTTTGAACACCTGTTATAGCATATTTAGAGATGGATGTCACCGGAGGCTATTTAACGATGCAGGATAAATGATGTCGTTGAAGGCTATTTAGCAATTGATGATAAATGGGACCACGTAGCCAAAAAATGTTAGGTTAGAGGTGGATAACTGGGCGTTTAGGGTTACAGTGTGGGTGGAAGATTCAGCGAGGTTTTGGTTTGTGGGGGAAGAAGCCGGAGGTAGGGGGAGGGACATCGGAGAGTCAGGGGGACCAGTACTACGCCAGAGTTATGTTGTTGATTTGAGTGGGTGAGTTGAAAAAGGAGGAAATGGGCCAGTCAAAGAACAACATATTTTTGCCATGGGTGTTTCCATCATATACCCCTTCGTTTCAGAGGGTCACTTAGGGTTTTTCAGTTTGGTGAGAAAGATTACTGCTCATTTCTTACCCTTCTTATTTTGGTGCCTTAAAATTTGCGATTCATGACATCCTCTTAAAAATGCAGGAGCAATTTCCATGTACACATTTTTATATCTCATCCTAAATACTCTTAATCGCATAAAGTTATTTTTCTTACATTTTCCAATATATTTTATGAAGATAACTGTAACAACCCTCTCTTGTGAGAACTTGTTTTATATTTATTTACTATGTGAAGTAATTATATATAAAATGTTGTAATGTGGAGTAAGTATTAATTTAATGAAGAAAAGTTAATATTTACTAAAATGTTGCATATTTACCTTATGTGTGGGTGAATATCACTATGTGGTGTTTTATTGTGTCATAAGATTTAAAAAGACATTTTAGTTTAAAATGAAACCGAAACTTAAAATGAGTTATAAAATTTCCAAATGATAATTTGGAGGGTGTAGTTAGTTCCAGGAGGTGCGAGATAGTCAAAATGTGTGCCATATTGTATTTTGAGGTTTTGGGCACTTTTGACTGGTTTTGGTATATTGCTTATTGAGAATCATTTTAATGTGGTATTAACCACTTATGTTGGGAGACTTTAGAGTAATGTCCTGATTTAGTCTTGCTAAGACTTTTATTTCTCTTAAGCCTAATTGTTAACGTAGAGTGAGAGAGAGATGAAGAGAACTTATGGAGAAAGAGATAAATTGAAGATTTGGAGCTTGATCTTGCATTCATCTTTCTCAAATCTGAGATTGAAACCCAAGGCAAGTTTTCTACTTGCTATTATGTGATTTAAGATGGATATTTAGTATGATAGTTGTGTATTGATTTTGGGTTGATAAAGTTATTGTTTTTATTGGATTTATGGGTTTTGAATCTTTGGAAGAGATTTGGATATTTATTGGTGTACATTAATGTTGTTGTATACATTAATGATCATTTGGTTGAAATAAATGAGATTAGTTTGGGTAGTTTGGAGTTGGGGGAAATCTTTGGAGTCCAAGACTCCATAGCCAAACTTGGTAAATTCGCAGGGGCGAATCGATTCGGCCCATGGGCGAATCAATTCGCTTAGGATCAGTTTCCAGGTCTGGGTACCCGAATCGATTCGGGTTAAGGTCCGAATCAATTCGGCATTTGCAGGAAGTTGGGTTCATCTTTTGAACCGATTCGCTTTTTGGGCGAATCGATTCGGACCCTGCAGTTTTGAGTTGATTTTTCCAACTCAATTTTTATTCTTTTTCTTTAGGCTTAGGACCTAGGAACTTTCTTTAATGAAGTAAACTTAGAGTCCTAGAGTCTTAGTTGAGTTTGGTCTCCACCGTAGATTCGAATTGGTTCATCTGGGGTTTATTCCAGGGGTGCTTAAAGTGATGTTCAGGCATTACTTTTCTTTTTACAACTTATTAGGAGTTTAGGAGTTAAAAGCCCATACTTGGAGACTTTAGGAGCTCATTGGAGGTATATAAAACCTTGGGACTTGGAGAATCATTATGATCACTTGGAGATTAATTCGGGACTTAAAACGTGATGAATATTAATGATAATATTCAATGATTATGGTTTCATATATAATGAAACAAATATGATTAATGGAAAAGAAAATGAGATTTAAATTGGTAAATGTTCATTTACTTAAACACACCTCTCTAAATGCTATCATAAGGGAAGCTTGCGTATGAGTTGATGTCCCCTAGCTAGTGAATGTAGGGAGACTATAGTCCTCGGCCATATGCGGGGTTGTTATATGTTTTATTCTGCGCTAGTGAGGTAATTTCGGGTGTGGTTATGACTCAGTCGCAGGCATATGGCCACTTCCGGACGTGCGTTAGGTACTCAGGTTGTCTTGTTTGATGGGCCCGAGAAGATGATAGTTATTTAGGGGCGCGCCCAGTGGGGAAACTCGGAGGGGCAGTCTTAGAATCGTTATATGTATAAGTCTATGACTATTCGAAATCAAGTGGGACTTGAGATATGTAAAATTCCATAAGAAAATATGATGGTATTATTTTCCTGCTAAGGAATGGAAATTGGAATGAAGTGGTAAATAATGATGGAGTCTTTTAAATTTAAGATGTCTAATTATATTCTCTTGCATGGTTTAATGAAAGACATAATCAATTAAACTGTTTTATTATGCTTAAAATCATGTTGTTAGATTATTATCTTCATTAATCATGTTTAACTGTTCACACCTATTATGCTTGTTATTCATCTGGGAATCATATAAAAACCAGGCCTTCACCCGTTCATTTTCCTTGTTGTGTATGTAAGTTGTATCCGTACAGGTGCTCCGCCACAAGGATGCCGGTGTTGATTATTCCTATTCCCTGCTTTTGAGGAGCTGTAATATTTTACGGGTATTAGAGGATATGTTGTTAGACGCTTTCTTCTTTTGGTTTCTAGCTATGATCGGGTCTTCCACTCGGGCGAGTGGCCCAAACCTTTATAATTGTTTAATGGATGCATTATGTAACCTATTAAACTATTGTAATACATTGTATGTATTTGTTGACCGACAGCATATTCGGTCCTCTTCTTGTATATTCGTTATGGATGTATTATAAATGTTATCTTATAATTCCACTATCTTTCAGAATGGGCTGTTTAAAATATTTTCCTAACTTGATCTTTAATAAAATTAAAATTTTTGGCAACCCATTTTATGAATTATTGGGTGGTTTTCCCGTATACTCTTTCATATTGATGTTGATGCTGAGAATGATTTCCATCCATGATTTCGTTATGTTCAAGTATCGGGCTGGCCACCCCTTATTTCGGATCTCGGGTTTTCACAGATGGTATCAGAACATCAGGTTCTGGAGTCTTTAGGATCTATGCAGACTTGTTATGTTCTACCGTAGCGTTCTTTGATATAGAGCCTAATGCTAGGACTACTTTGTTTCTTACATTTGCGATCTTATGCAATATATATTGTTTTGAATAGTATTCTAACTCTATTGTTCATTCATCTCAGATGCCACCTAAGAGAGGTCTCCCAGCGAGATGTAATAGAGTTGTAGAAGATGATGTTGTTCCTCCTCCATCAGAAAGAACAATTATTGCTACTGATATAGAAAAAATTATGGCTCAAGCGGTCAATGATGTTATGACCGTAGTGGCTCAACAAATGCCACAAGCTCAACAACGAGCACAGGATGGCCAAGCTCCTATGGGACCTTCTCCGTGGGTAGAGAGTTAGAGAGTCCTTTTTAAAGGGCCATCCCCCAGAATTTGACGGAGGTTCTGACGTTATTCGAGCACACCAATGGAAGAAATATATGCAACGGCATCTAAGAATGGTGGATTGTAGTGAGGAGAAAAAACAAATCCTTGCTACTTTCAAACTTTTTCGGGCCGCATTGCACTAGTGGGAATCGTTGACTACACCAGAATAGAGGGATACCATGACAATTACCAATTTTTGAATATTTTTTGACCAAAAGTACTTTCCTCCTGCAATTCAAATGGAGATGAGAATGAGGCTCCAGGATGTGGTACAGGGAGAGCAGTCTGTTGCCAAATACGAAGAGGAGTTCACCCGGTTGGCAAGTTTTTTATCAAATAAGGTGACTCCGAATGAAAGGAAGGTTTCAAAGTTTATGAGAGGTTTGAACTGGAGAATCCGACAACATTTGCTGGGTAATCCAGCTTTGCAAACTTTTGGTTAGGTAATGAATGCAGCATTGCTCCATTGCCAAGAACATCGGTGGTACATGCAGAGTAGCAAGAGAGATACCGTAGTGGAGCAAACAGGAAAGCCTGGAGGCAGTGGGCATGGAGGAGGAGTTTTTTCTCGTCCCAAACTTCGGGTAATAAGCAACGAGAAAGGGATCCCCAGTAGGGGGCGTGCCAAAAAGACAACGCTTTGATGGGTTTAATTCTGGTGGCAATAATAATCATCCCGGTCAGGGTACCCCGCAACAACAAACAAGCCGGGGTGGTCAAGGAGGTAGAGGCCATCAGGGCCAAGGTGTTAACCAGTTTAGAAACAACCGGGGCCGTGTTCTGGAGAATATGTTAGGAAACTGATTCCAATGTGGGGAGGCGGGTCATTAAAAGAAGTAGTTCCCTCAGTTGATTGGGGGCCAACCTCCTAGAGTCCCTCAGCGGCCTTATGTTGAGTTTTTACCACAGACACCAAATCCGGTTGTCTCTTCGCAGCAGGGTCAACTACAGTATGGGAGAGTTAATCATATGCAGGATGCTATGCATCCTCCTGCTCCACCAGCACCGCGAGTGATTGAGGGTAAGTTCATTATTCAGGGGCACATGTGTCGCGTTTTGTTTGATACGGGTGCGACGCTTTCATTTATTTCTATAAGTTTTGCTCAGTCGACAGAGTTGATAAAATCTGCAGAGAGCACTTTCACTAGCGTCGAATCCTCTATGGGTGATGGTTCACTCATTTTCCTTGTTTGTAAACATATTGGAATTTCTCTTGGTAATGTTTGCTTTGAGGAAGATTTACTCGTCCTAGATATGGTCGGGTATGATGTGATTTTGGGCATGGATTGGCTTGTCAAGTATCATGCTATAGTTAATTGTTACGGAAAGAGTATAGTCTTTGCCATTCTGGGATAAGAAATGTTCTTGGTGGTTATGCCTCGTTTAGAAGGAGGTACTAGTACTTATCTGTATTGTATTGCGAAAGAGACTTCTCGGGATGTAGTTGTTCCCTTGGATTCTATTACAGTTGTTAGAGATTTTATTGATGTTTTTCGAGAAATACCGGGTTTGCCTCCGAGTCGGGAGATTGAGTTTGTGATTGATTTAGCGCTCGAGACAAGACCGATTGCGAGATCTCCGTATCGTATGGCTCCCACTGAGATGAGGGAGTTAAGAGATCAAATTCAGCAGTTATTGGAGCAGGGATTCATTAGGCGTAGTACGTCCCCATGGGGTGCTCCGGTGTTGTGTGTGAAGAAAAGGGACGGTTCTCTCCGATTATATGTTGACTATAGATAATTGAACAAGGTCACCATCCAGAATAAATACCCTTTGCCTCGTATCGATGATTTATTTGATCAACTTAGGGGAGCGTCATACTTCTCTAAGATTGATTTGAGGACGGGGTATCACCAGTTGAGGATACGGGAACAAGATGTATCCAAGCCCACTTTTCTGACGAGGTATGGGTCGTATGAATTTTTGGTTATGCCTTTTGTGTTAACCAATGCCCCCGCCGTATTTATGGATCTCATGAATAGAGTATTTCGTGACTTTTAGGACCAATTTGTTATTGTATTCATCGATGACATCCTTGTGTATTCTCGAACGGAATCAGACCATGCTACTCATTTAAGGGTGGTCCAACAAAGGTTGAGGGATTACCAATTGTATGCTATGTTCGAGAAGTGTGGTTTTTGGTTACGAGAAGTGCAATTTCTGGGTCATATTGTGACTTCGCAGGGCATTTCGGTGGATCCGAACAAGGTGGTTGCGGTGAGGGAGTGGGGACAGCCCATAACACCTATCGAAATTCGTAGTTTTCTTGGTTTGGAAGGTTACTACCGTCGATTTATCAAGAGTTTCTCAAAAATTGCTTGCCCCTTGATAAACTTAACCCATAAAGGGGTGAGGTTTGTTTGGGATAATCTTGTCAGGCCGCTGTTGACGAGCTCAAAGATAGATTGACTTCTGCTCCAGTCCTTGCATTGCCAAAGCCGGGGTTGGAATACCTAGTCTTCACCGATGCATCTCTACAAGGATTAGGAGGTGTACTTCAACAGGACCGACGGAATATTGCATATGCTTCCCGCAAGCTAAAGCCCCATGAAAGAAATTATCCGGTGCATGACTTAGAACTGGCTGCAGTTGTCTTTGCCTTGAAGATATGGAGGCATTATCCCCTAGGGGAGAAATTTAGTCTTTTCACGGACCATAAGTCCTTGCAATATTTATTTTCACAGAAAGATTTGAATATGCGACAGCGTCGATGGTTGGAGTTTGTGAAAGGCTATCAATTTGACATCCACTATCATCCGGGAAAAGCAAATGTGATAGCGGATGCTTTGAGTAGAAAGCCCGTAGGAAAGTTAACTGATGTATGGAAAGATAAATGGAAAGAGCTCAGTCACGAGGATGTGGTTCCTAGGGCGTTCATATCAGTAATGACCGTTATGCCTAGAATTTTAGCAAGGGTTGTAGAGGCCCAAGGAAGAGGTGAGGGTTGTCAGGACCATATACATCGATTATTGTCTGAGGGAGCGGAATCCTACTCGATAAGTTCAGAGGGTGGACTACGCTTCTATGGAAGACTCATTGTCCTTGATGAATGGGATTTGAGAAGGGCGGTGATGGTAGAATCTCATGGTTCTAAATTTACGGTACGTCCTGGTGGGGACAAGATGTATCGAGACATGCACCGTCAGTATTGGTGGTCGGACATGAAGCGTAATATTTCTGAGTTTGTATCCCAATGCACTACTTGTCAATTGGTCAAGATAGATCATCAGCAATCGACAGGGATGTTGTAACCGTTGGAGATTCCGGTATGGAAATGGGAGACCATATCGATGGACTTTATTATAGGCTTACCAAGGTAAGAGAGTGGTTGTGACTCTATTTGGGTGATTGTCGACCGTTTGACTAAGTCGGTACATTTCCTACCCATGCGTACCGATTATGACACTACTCGCTATGCCCAATTATTCATCGCGGACATTGTCAGACTCCATGGGGTGCCTTTAAATATAGTTTTCGATCGCGACAAGATTTTCGTTTCCCACTTTTGGCAAAGTTTCCAAGAGGCTATGGGGACCGAATTGAAGTTAAGAACTTCTTATCATCCTCAAACAGATGCCCAGACTGAACGTGTAAACCAAATGTTAGAGGATATATGTACATGCTTGATTTTAAAGGTGGCTGGGAACAATATCTCCCTTTGGTCGAGTTTGCTTATAACAACTCGTACCAATTTACTATTGGAATGGTGCCTTATGAAGCACTCTATGGTCGGCCTTTTAGATCACCCACGTGTTGGTTAGATATGGGGGATAATAAATTCCTTGGACCTGAAATGATCCAAGATACTTCTTCTAAGATCGAACTCATTCGGAATCACATTCGAATAGCTCAAGATCGCACAAAGAGTTATGCCGATGCAAATTGGAGGCACATGGAATTCGAGATTGGGGACCAAGTTTTGGTGCGAGTGTCACCAATGAAGGGTATCAAGCGTTTCGAAAAGAAAGGGAAGCTTGCGCTGCATTTTTTTGGACCTTTTCCCGTTATTGCTAAGGTGGGTCCAGTGGCGTATCAACTTGCCTTACCGGAACCTTTGCAACAAATTAATGATGTGTTTCATGTCTCTTCTTTGAATAAGTATAAAAGGTGCGATGGTGCCCTTAGGCATATCCTTTTTGAGGATATTGCCTTGAAACCCGACATTTCATATGAAGAACAATGCGTTGCTATTTTAGATCATGGGGAGCGTAGGTTGAGGTCTCGAGTGGTGCCCTTGGTGCGAGTCCAATGGAGTCATTACAACGCTAAGGAATCAACATGGGAATGTGAGGATGATATGCGGGAAAAGTATCCGCATCTCTTTATTCATGGTACGCCATAATTTTGGGGGAAAAATTCCCTCATAAGGGGGGGAGTATGTAACAACCCTCGCTTGTGAGACCCCATTTTATATTTATTTACTATGTGAAGTAATTATATATAAAATGTTGGAATGGGGAGTAAGTGTTAATTTAATGAAGAAAAGTTAATATTTACTAAAATGTTGCATATTTACCTTATGTGTGGGTGAATATCACCATGTTGTGTTTCATTGTGTCATAAGATTTAAAATAATATTTTAGTTTAAAAGTTAACCGAAACATAAAATGAGTTATAAAATTTTCAAATGATAATTTGGAGGGTGTCGTTAGTTCCGGGTGGTGCGAGATAGTCAAAATGTGTACCATATTGTATTTTGAGGTTTTGGGCACTTTTGACTTGTTTTGGTATATTGCGTATTGGGAATCATTTTAATGTGGTATTAACCACTTAAGTTAGGAGACTTTAGACTAATGTCCCAATTTAGTCTTCCTAAGCCTTTTATTTCTCTTAAGCCCAATTGTTAACCTAGAGTGAGAGAGAGAAGAAGAGAACTTGTGGAGAAAAAGAGAGATTGAAGATTTGGAGCTTGATCTTGCATTGATCTTCCTCAAATCTGAGATTGAAACCCCAAGGAAAGTTTTCTACTTGCTATTATGTGATTTAAGATGGATAATTAGTGTGATAGTTGTGTATTGATTTTGGTTTGATAAAGTTATGGTTTTTATTGGATTTTTGGGTTTTAAATATTTGGAAGAGATTTGGATATTTATTGGTGTATATTAATGTTGTTGGATACATTAATGATCATTTGGTAGAAATAAATGAGATTAGTTTGGGTAGTTTGGAGTTTGGGGAAATCTTTGGAGTCCAAGACTCCATAGCCAAACTTGGCAAATTCGCAGGGGCGAATCGATTCGGCCCCTGGGAAAATCGATTCTCTTAGGATCAGTTTCCAGGTCAGGGTACCCGAATTGATTCGGGTTAAGGGCCGAATTGATTCAGCATTTGCAAAAATTTGGGTTCATCTTTCGAACCTATTCGCTTTTTGGGCGAATCGATTCGACCCTAGTGTGAATCGATTCGGACCCTGCAATTTTGAGTTTATTTTCCCATCTCAATTTTTATTCTTTTTCTTTAGGATTAGGACCTAGGAACCTTCTTGAATGAAGTAAACTTAGAGTCCTAGAGTCTTAGTTGAGTTTGGTCTCCACCCTAGATTAGAATTGGTTCATTTGGGGTTTATTCCAGGGGTTCTTAAAGTGATGTTCAGGCATTACTTTTCTTTTTTCAACTTATTAGGAGTTTAGGAGTTAAAAGCCCATACTTGGATACTTTAGGGGCTCATTGGAGGTATATAAAACCTTGGGACTTGGAGAATCCTTATGATCACTTGGAGATTAATTCGGGACTTAAAACGTGATGAATATTAATGATAATATTCAATTATTATGGTTTCAGATATAATGAAACAAATATGATTAATGGAAAAGAAAATGAGATTTAAATTGGTAAATGTTCATTTACATAACACACCTCTATAAATGCTATCATAAGGGAAGCTTGCGCATGAGGTGATGTCCCCTGGCTAGTGAATGCATGGAAACTATAGTCCTCGTCCATATGCGGGGTTGTTATATGTTTTATTCTGCGCTAGTGAGGTAATTCCGGGTGTGGTTATGACTCAGTCGCAGGCATATGGCCACTTACCGACGTGCTTTAGGTACCCAGGTTGTCTTATTTGATGGGCCCTGGAAGATAATAGTCATTTAGGGGCGCGCCCAGTGGGGAAACTCGGAGGGTAGATCTTAGAATCGTTATATGTATAAGAATATGACTATTCGAAATCAAGTAGGACTTGAGATATGTAAAATTCCATAAGAAAATATGATGGTATTATATTCTTGCTAAGGAATGGAAATTGGGATGAAATGGTAAATAATGATGGAGGATTTTAAATCTACGATGTCTAATTACATTCTCTTGCATGGTTTAATGAAAGACATAATCAATTAAAATGTTTTATTATGCTTAGAATCATGTTGTTAGATTCTTATCTTCATTAATCATTTTTAACTGTTCACACCTATTATGCTTCTTATTCATCTGGGAATCATATAAAAACCGGGCCTTGGCCCGCTCATTTTCCTTTTTGTGTATGTAAATTGTATTCGCCGAGGTGATCCTACGCAAGGACGCCCGTGTTGATTATTCTTATTCCCTGCTTTTGAGGTGCTGTAAGATTTTGCGGATATTACAGGATATGTTGTTAAACACTTTCTTCTTTTGGTTTCTAGCTATGATCGGGTCTTCCACTCGAGCGTGTGGCCCAAACCTTTGTAATTGTTTAATGGATTCATTATGTAACCTATTAAACTTTTGTAATACCTTGTATGTATTTGTTGACCGACATCATATTCAGTCCTCTTTTTGTATATTCGTTAGGGGTGTATTATAAATGTTATCTTGGAATTCCACTATCTTTCAGAATGGGTTGTTTAAATTATTTTCTTAACTTAATCTTTAGTAAAACTAAAAATTTTGGCAACCCGTTTTCTGAATTATTATGTGGTTTTCCTGTATACTCTTCATATTGATGTTGATGGTGAGAATGATTTCCCTCCGTGATTTCGTTATGTTGGAGTATCGGGCTGGCCACCCCTTATTTTGCGGATCTCGGGTTGTCAGAATAGCAAAAGGAACTGAACTTGAGTTTTGATCCACATCAAATGTGATAAATAGTCCTTTTACTACTTTGTGAGAAAAGTAGTGTTATGACCCAAGCACACGGACTATATCCGAGGTCAATTATTTATTCAATTATATATGAATTATACTAAAGTAGATTGCAGTTTTCACATTTTCGTTTACCATCAAACTCATCAATTTATTTTCTTGATAATCACATTAATTTTTAGATATATGTGATCTAAACATGTTAGTAAATGCTTGAACTATTGTTTTCCTTCAATCTATCATGTTGATTATATTTTTGTTGTCCCAACTTACTTTCCCTTATATTTGTATCAAATTCAATATATGGTAGTATTTCATCTTAAATTAGAAGAAATTATGTTTCTTATTTTTGTATCTAAATTTAGTTTAACAATTATGAAATGTATTAGAAACAAAAGTGAAAGACATGTGCATTGTACAAGCTTACTTTTCCTTATTTATTTTTGTTAATGTTAAATGAGTTTTAATTATATTTCCTCTTTTAAATTTATCTGTTTTGCATTTTCCAGTATATGGAGTTGCAAATTTCAAATTGAGCGCACTACTCGAGGATATATATATATATATTAAAATATCTCAAAGGTCTAAACTAAATATACGCATAACAAAAAAATAATCTCAAGGTTTTCATTTGCCCCTAGGGCATAAATAGCCAAATTGAAGAAATCAAATGTGATGGACAACTCAAGAGGATCGGGGACCAATAAATCCCAAAGCAGTGATGGGCATTTCCCAAGAAATCTTTTAGACAAATCTCCACTAACAAAAAAACTTGGCTTAAGTAAAAAGAAGCGTTCAAAAAGTGTAAGGTTGATTATGGGATGCCATCTCATTCTGAAAAAAAAGAACATGTGTGGGTCCCATAATTTTTACGTCAGAAAAATCAGGCCAAGGCAGTCAACTAATGAAACTTTCTATAAAAGATGTGCAGTGCCCTAGGTTAGGAATGAGAGAACCTTGATTCGTGGGATCTTAAAACATTTGTAATAAAAATTAACAAAGGGGGTGTTATCAGCACATCATGTACTTATAAAAAAAAACTATGATCGAGACTTGACATGCGAGCAGTTCTATGAATAAATAGAGCGTAGAGTCCTATTAAAAAAGATTTGAAAATTTTGTTTTAGGAGGATCGCAACCAAAAACAAACTTTTAAAAGATAATTTTTAAAACAAAACACATATAAATATATATTATATAACGAAAAATTAATAACATGTGGATAGGGTGATAATAATAAAAATAATAATAATAATAATAAAAATAATAATAATAATAATAATAATAATATTAATAATAATAATAATAATAATAATAATAATAATAATAATAATAATAATAATAATAATAATAATAACATATACATAATCAATATTGACATAAACGATATAATGTGTATATTATTAATGACACTCAAAGTGTACTTTATACAAATGAAACAATATATATGTAACCACATACTTGAGAGCAAATTTATTATTATGCCATTGGCATGGGCATGAGTGTCCTAAAATCATAAATATTAGGTTGCAAATTTATCCCCGCGCCATCGGTACAACTACACCCGTGTGTGTGTGTGTATATATATATATATATATTGGGATTCGAATGAACGATCTGGGTTTAGAAATTGTGACAACCCGCCTACTAAAATAATAGGTGGGCAGCCCAGTACTCTAATAATCAGAGGAATCATAGATGGTCCATTCTCAGCATCACTGTCGATTAAAAAAATAGTACGAGATAACTACCAATCATTTTAGAAAAGGGACTATCAAATTTAAAATTTTGTAAGTAAGAGAAAAACACTTAGACAATCCCATTTGCAAAAATGGTGGATATAAAAAATCAACGAATAAAGAATGACAATATAATATATAATCATCGAATAAGCTATCGGTGAACATACCAATACAAATGGTTACATCGAGTATTCAAATTAAATTATTAAAATATAATAAATGAAATGCAAAGCGTGGGCAACACGCCCGAATAAATAAACTGAACATAACTAGAGTACAATGGAAAGAAGCATCTAATACAAATAACCTATAACATCCGCAATATGTCGTAGCTCCGTGACAACAGGAATGTAAATGTAAATACGGGTGTCTATGCGGTAGAGCACCTGTACGGCAAGGAGTGTGTGCAAAAACAAAGAAATATGGACAGGTCAGGGCCCGGCTTGATATGATTCCCATGTGACTAAAATGCATGACAGTTATGTGCGTAATTCTCTCGTAATTAACAATAATATATCTCACCTCTCAATCTAAAAGCACAACCTAGCGTAATATCAATGAAATTATCTAGTTAGCCCAAGTACTAAGGACTAACTTCTCCCCATTCTCAACACTTCGCCCTATTCGTGCGTGGGGTGTCTCGCGAAGTGAAATCCAAACAAGGAACCCCCCCGATACACTACTACTAGGGAAGGTGGATCGTCGACATCCATTAGACCCTCAGCACGTAATTAATATATATATATATATATGTTTGGGAAAACACATCTACAGCTACTCAAGGAAACATAAATAAACCCATTCACCATCTAAAAACATAATTCCTAATTCCTCTTTAGGAATATATATAAATGGTAAAACAATTTATCAAATGTTTACCAAGTCACTTCCATAATTCTGCATTCACCATTCATATTTCTTTCTTAAAGAATATATATATATATATATAAATGGAAATTCATTTTATCAAATGTTTACCAATTAATCTCATTTCAAAACTTTCTTTACCAATCTTATTTCCTTTCTTCCATCCAGGAAAAATACATTTTTAAAGCAAGTTTTATTATCATAAAAATGCTTTAACCTTTTCATATCATATCATCCATTTTCCTTAGTCCATCCGAAAAATGTATTTAACAACCCATTTCCCTTCTTCCATCCGGGAAATGTAAATTAAATACATTTCATTATCATAAAATGCTTTAATAACCAATAATGTCCCACATTATTGAACATAGTTATATATCATATTTATATAACGCAATCTAAGACCGCCCATCCGGGTTTCCCCACTGTGCGCGCCCCTAAATGGCTATCATCTTCCAGGGCCTCTCATCAAGACAACCTGGGATCATATCGAAACGTCGGGAAGCGGCCATATGCTTGCGGGATAGTCATGACCACACCTAGAATCACCTAACCAATGCAGAAACATATACAATAAATGCTCATATGGCCTAGGTATATATCTACCCTGCATTCACTAGCCAGGGGGCTTCCCCACACGCGCGAACATCCCTTAAGATAGCGATTTAGAGAAGTGTGTATCCATATTTAACATTTATGAAAATCATTTTTCTTTTCATTTGAAAACATCCATTTTTACATTCTCAAAATCATTTTTTACTTATTCATTTAGTACCAAGTTTTAGAATATGCATTTCATTCTTATTAAGTCATATTTTATTAATGACCTAAGACCCAAAGTGCCATTATCCTCAAACTAGCCTCCAAGAATTCATATAATTTCATAATCCATCAAAGTGAGTCTCCCTTAAGGAGTGTCTCCCAAGAGTCTTAACATTAACATTTTATCTCCAATTTATTTTTAGGTTAACTTCCTATATTATTCGGACATTAACCTACACAAACTAGCCCTCGGGTAAACCCAATTATCCCATCTTAGCCTAGGACATTAGTCTACCCAAAACCACCCTCTAGGATTCCCCATTACTTCCCAAAGGAAGGTTACCTAACCTCGAACCTAAAAGAAAAGGGATAAAACAGAACTAGAGAAATCCCAACTTTTTAGAAGGGGTCGATTGATCGACCCTTAGCCGTCCATCGATCCCCCAACTTGATCCAATCGATCCTGGCGGACAGCTTCTTCCCAGAGAAGTTGTTTCGACCATTAACAAAATCCACAAAAACCCATTTATGGTTTAAATCTCCAAAAACCTAACTATACATACAATTTATCACATAAATCAACATCTATAAAGTAAGAAACTTGCTTCGAGTTTGTAGTCTCGGATCCTCCTTCGGTAGCTACAGATTTCAGCCCAAATCTCCATTTCTCTCTTTTCTCCATTTCTCCCAACTCTCTCTCTTCTCTCTCTTTCTCTCTCTCTCTTGGCATCTCAAAAAACAATGAGAAAATAAAAGGGGTGGGGGACTTAAACAGGTCATAAAACATAAATTCCCCTCTTTTAATTGCTAATATACCATTAAAATGACTCGTAATCCCATAATTGAGTCATAACACCCCAAAAGTGCCTGAAACTGAAAAACACAACGTGGCCCTTCTTTCGACTATCTCGACTATTCTAAAAACAACCACACCCCGTATTTTGTCATTCAAAATATCGTGAATTACTTTTGTGTTCCAATTCATTTTATTTCATTAGTTATACTAAAATATATATATATATAGGTCATAATAGTCTCATAACATATAACGACGCAATAAAACCCAATATAATGCTATTTACCTTCTTATACGGTAAATAGACAAAACATAGTAAATATTATCCCTAAATCTCACGAGAAATAATATTTACTCCAACTTTCCCTATTTTATAGAATTAGCCCATCGGGCAAAATAATATAAAATAATAGCTCAAAAGCCTGGGTTGTTACATACTCCCCCCCTTTGAAGGGAATTTTTCTCTCAAAATTCAGGCATACCGTATAACCATATAAAGGTATA
The DNA here is from genome assembly GCA_949130495.1 of Sambucus nigra. Taxonomy (NCBI): domain Eukaryota; kingdom Viridiplantae; phylum Streptophyta; class Magnoliopsida; order Dipsacales; family Adoxaceae; genus Sambucus; species Sambucus nigra. The sequence continues at coordinate 31,358,857 of OX422218.1, read as the reverse complement.
CTATACTAAACTATCATTTTATTATTCTTAGAAAACCCCTCGGCACTGCGGCGTCCCCATCGGACTAGAACTAAGGTCATCACTATTCGATCTCATTCTACCTTTTCCGTGCTCTAACATAGCACCAAATTGTTCCTCATGAACTATCGATCCTACCCTTCTATAATGAAAGGAGATACCTACATATCTCGACATAATTTTCCTTTCTTCCGGAAATCACATCATACCCTTAGCAGGGAATAACTACACTAACACTACATCACTCAACCCCAACACTACTTACTTCTATTCGCATTGGTGTGGCCCTCAAAAGTATGCGGCTCAATGAGCCCACTCATTAATGAAATATTCTCGGACCACTCCAAGCCCAAGGAATATATTGTCCGCTGGTTCCATCCAACGAACAGGCAAATTACTCAGCCGACTACAATAGGCAACACTCATGGCACCATACTTATAGAGAATGATCCGAACTATTATACGGAAATTCGATCTAGAAGAGCTACTACTCCCATCCTTCCTCATTCCACCCCTAGTCTCTTATTACTAGTAGGTGAATTGGTCAATCACATACATGAACGCTCTTACTATAGCATCCCCTCGGTGAAGCTCGTTCTACTTGGCATCCCATTCCTCACTAATCTCTCCAATGGGTTTTCTCCTCGGCGCATCTACTACTCCCATTTGCATTTCCTTAGCGAAAGGGAATATCCAATTGATAGTCCTTTATGAACTCTAACATGATGCTAGCGAAAAGACAAATTTCCTGCCCAGGAAGTAGTGCCTCTGTTTCCTTAAGGCAAATACTACCACTACGAACTCTACATCAAGCGGGGAATAATACTTCCTATTCCTGGCAAAGACTCGTTCGTTAAATCCATTCTCGATCATAACAAAACGAGTGCAGGAGTAAAAGTTAGCTCATACTTCAACTCTTCGAAAGATAGGTTACTAACGTAATGCTTTATCTAAGAAAGGCCCCACCTCCTATGGACTAACCTTTCGAATCCCTCGAGATCCCATACTTCTTCGTTCTAGGGACCCAATCTTACTTAGAGTAAACCCACAAACCTATTATGTTCAACTCCCCACCGCCTTCCTAAAAAAATGTCACATGCCCTAAGGGCCTTACGTCCTAATAATCCTAAAGTCGATCTACATCCTAATCAAGTCCTATAAATATTATACTAATTATATCCCTAGTGTCCAAGACCTTTACCGACTTCTGACATTCGCTCGGTTTCATGCGTGGGACGTCTCATCGAGGGGAAATCCAAATAAGGAACCCTCCCGTTACACTACTACTTCGCATCGTCGGTCATCGGGAAGTAACGGTCTAAGACACATGATCAGGACTGCTAAAATCCTAACTCGTAAGAATACAAATGAACTTTTACTTTTAAGTCCTACCATATCAATCAACTGATTTTTTTTTACTAATCTGGCATTTACTTTCTTTAAGATGCCACAAATGCTTGATCCTAGTATACACATCTTTATAAATGGACTTCTCATTAAGGCATAACCATAAGTATCTATTCAACTTTCTTATCTTAGTCTTCCCCACATCGATCAGAGGAAAAACTATCAAAGTGCTCATATATCGCACCTCAATATAGCCCTTAATCACTCAATTACGTGATTCTCGGCCAAACCTTCCAACCCATCACTCAACCAACAGAAAGAAAGAAAAGAAAGAAAAAGAAAATAATTACAGCATCTCTACACTTCCAACTTCGTTAAGGTTCACGCATGGAGCGTCTCGCAAAAGCAAAATCCAGACAAAGAACCCATCCAATGCATTACTATTTAACTTGGTTGGTCGTGGAGATAAGGCAACATCATACACAAGCAAGGCAAACAAACAATCAAACAAAACAAACATGGAAAACAAAATAAGTAATGAAAATCTCTTACCTACCTCAATAAATCTCAATCAAGTCTCAACCTGTATCCATGAGAGATATTATAGAACAACTAGCTCTTCTCTAGAACTAGAAATAGGATAGACTCACGATTTATTCGCTTTCTATCGCACCAATCATACTAAGAATAACTCAACTCGTATATTACATATAATACAAGTAGCTCATACCACACATATCATCACTCACCTCATAATGTGCAAAATAAAAATATAGAACTTCCCTATCATGGAACCCTATAGGTACTTTACATAATAATATCGACACTACCACAATCTCGATATACACCCGAATCTAAGGTTAATACCATACTACTCCATCTTATCATAAGGAAATGCTCCACCCTCAACTACGATGGAAATTCCAACCAACATACTTGCCAATCTCTGGCCACTACTATTGGTTCCTAGACACGTTATTCTAGTCCCCTCTGAATCAAACTACTTCGTTCTCTAGCTACTCTAGCGATTACTCGCGTAGTTCCATTAACTTCTTCAACAAAGAGAACATTCTACTAGCCTCCCCGGCCTTAGCTCAATGAGTCTTCCTCGGGTGGATGTCCACCGATGGGGCCTCATGAACACTACTTCTCTATAAGTGTTAGCAACACTTACTCATGAGCCTATAATTATACTGAAGGGATCTCTCGCTTCCATATAACATACTTATTTCGGTGCACCATTTCCTTAACCATAACACCCTTTATTGACTATCGATCTCTAATCGAACCTTGCGTTGACACTTGAGAATATACTTTCTCATCATTCCTGACATCTCAGAGAAACTCGGTGTTGAAAATATCTAATAGGTTTCTCTATGGGCAAAACTTCCCACTCCACCAAACCATGGCTAATACCATTCTGCCATTTCAACCTTACTCCAACGGGTGAAAGATTTTCCTCCGATCTTCGTACCTGGGCACTTCTATACACCTTTCTAAGCCCAGACTCCTGGGCCTAATATTCTCACCAAATGAGATGACACTTCCTTGCATCCGACCGAACTTCAACATGTGGTCCTCGTCAAGCACACCTCAACTTCAAAGTAACGTCGCTTGGAGTCCCAAGCTTAGCACCACTCGCTACTGGCAGCGGTACTTGGAAAACTATACCTACTGTACTTAGTAGTCACGGTAGAAATATAAGATAATTCTACAAAGGGAGTGACCTCTAAAGAGGCCCTCATCCCTGACTACAGCTTACAATCATAGTCATCCCATCTCATGACGCTTTCACAATGGCCTCCCTTGATGCCATTTCACCGTACTACTTACGAGTCTCCACACGAACGCACAAAAGATTCTTGGGGTTCTCATATCATAGCAGGATAACGAAATCTCACCAGAGAAATAAACGATCTTAATCCTAAGGCTCTACATCAAATCAGAAGTAACGCTGAAAGCGAAATACATCCGCACAGATTCCTAAGGACTTTGGAACCCAATGCTCTGATACCATCTGTGACAACCCGCTTACTAAAATAATAGGTGGCCAACCCAATACTCTAATAATCACAGGAATCATAGATATTCCATTCTCAGCATCATTGTTGATAAAAATAATAGTACGAGATAACCACCAATCATTTTAGAAAACGGACTGTCAAATTTAAAATTATGTAAGTGAAAGAAAAACACTTAGACAATCCCATTTGCAAAAATGGTGGATATAAAAAATCAACGAATAAAGAATGACAATATAATAAATAATCACCGAATAAGCTGTCGGTGAACATACGAATACAAATTGTTACACCGAGTATTACAATTTAGTTTTTACAATATAATAAATGAAATGCAAAGCGTGGGCAACACGCCCGAATAAATAAACTGAACATAACTAGAGTACAATGGAAAGAAGCGTTTAATACAAATAACCTACAACATCTGCAATATGCCGTAGCTCCATGACAACTAGAATGGAAATGTAAATACGGGTTTCCATGCGGTAGAGCACGTGTACAGTAGGGAGTGGGTGAAAAAACAAAGGAATATGGATGGGTCAAGGCCCGGTTCGATATGATTCCCATGTGACTAAAATGCATGACAGTTAAGTGCTTAATTCTCTCTCAATTAATAATAATATATCTCACCTCTCAATCTAAAACCATAACCTAGCGTAATATCAATGAAATGATATTGTTAGCCCAAGTACTAAGGAATAACTTCTCCCCATTCTCAACACTACGCCCTATTCGTGCGTGGGGTGTCTCACGAAGCGAAATCCAAAGAAGGAACCCCCCGATACAGTACTACTAGGCAAGGTTGATCGTCGAGATCCATTAGACCCTCATCACATAATTAATATATATATATATATATATATATATATATATATATGTTTGGGAAAACACATCTACAGCTACTCAAGGAAACAAAAATAAACCCATTCACCATCTAAAAGGACAATTCCTAATTCTTCTTTAGGATTATATATAAATGGTAAAACATTTTATCAAATGTTTACCAAGTCACTTCCATAATTCTGCATTTACCATTCCTATTTCTTTCTTAAGGAATATATATATATATATATATATATGGTAATTCATTTTATCAAATGTTTACCAATTAATCTCATTTCAAAACTTTTTTTACCAATTTTATTTCCTTTCTTCCATCCAGGAAAAATACATTTTTAAAGCAAGTTTTATTATCATAAAAATGCTTTAACCTTTTCATATCATATCATCCATTTTCCTTCTTCCATCCGGAAAATGCATTTAACAACCCATTTCCCTTCTTCCATCCGAGAAATGGAAATTAAAGCCATTTAATTATCATAAAATGCTTTGAAAACCAATAATGTCCCACATTACTGAACATAGTTATATATCATATCTATATAACGCAATTTAAGACCATCCATCCGGGTTTCCCCACTGTGCACGCCCCTTAATGGCTATCATCTTCCAGGGCCTATCATCAAGACAACACATGATCCTATCGAAACGTCGGGAAGCTGCCATATGCCCGCAGGATAGTCATGACCACGCCCAGAATCACCTAACCAGTACAGAAACATATACAATAAACTCTCATATGGCCTAGGGATATATCCACCATGCAGTCACTAGCCAGGAGGCTTCACCACACGCGCGAACTTCCCTTAAGATAGCGATTTAGTGAGGTGTGTATACATATTTTAACATTTATGAAAATCATTTTTCTTTTCATTTAAAAACATCCATTTTTACATTCTCAAAATCACTTTGTACTAATTCGTTTAGTACCAAGTTTTAGAATATGCATTTCATTCTTATTAAGTCATATTTTATTAATGACCTAGGACCCAAAGTGCCATTATCCTCAAACTAGCCTCCAAGAGTTCATATAATTTCATAAACCATCAAAGTGAGTCTCCCTTAAGGAGTGTCTCCCAAGAGTCTCAACATTAACATTTTATCTCCAATTTATTTTTAGGTTAACTTCCTATATCATTCGGACATTAACCTACACAAACTAGCCCTCGGGTAAACCCAATTATCCCATCTTAGACTAGGACATTAGTCTACCGAAAACAACCCTCTAGGACTCCCCATTACTTCCCAAAGAAAGGTTCCTAACCCTCGAACATAAAAGAAAAGGTCTAAAACAAAACTAGAAAAATCTCAACTTTTTTGAAGGGGTCGATCGATCGACCTTTGGCCGTCGATCGATCGAAGGCTTCGATCCATCGATCCCCCAGGCTCGATCGATCGATCCTGGAGGACAACTTCTTCCCCGAGAAGCTATTTCGGCCATTAACAAAACCTCCAAGCTTTTATTCAGTATTTTACCCAACAATAACAACAATAATTACTACCCAATCACTTCTACACAATGAATAACAAATAATTTATCTTCAAATCTGATCAAAACTTAGATTTAAGGGTTTAATCAACAAAATCCACAAAAACCCATTTATGGTTTAAATCTCCAAAAACCTAACTATACATGCAATTTATCATATTAAATCAACATCTAGGAATTAAGAAACTTGCCTTGAGTTCGTAGTCTCGGATCCTCCTCCGTTAGCATCGGATTTCAGCCCAAATCTCCATTTTTCTCTCTTTTCTCCATTTCTCCCAATTCTCTCTTCTCTCTTTCTCTCTCTCTCTTGGCTTCTCACATAAGAATGAGAAAATAAAAGGGGTGGTGGACTTAAACGGCTCATAAAACATAAATGCCCCTCTTTTAATTGCTAATACACCATTAAAATGACTCGTAACCCCATAATTGAGTCATATCACCCCAAAAGTGCCCGAAACTCAAAAACACAATGTGGCACTTATTTCGACTATCTCGACTATTCTAAAAACAACTGAACCCCCTATTTTGGCATTCGAAACATTGTGAACTAATTTTGTGTTCCAATTCATTTTATTTAATTAATTATACTCCAATATATATATAGATCATAACCGTCGTATAACATATAACGACGCAATAAAACACAATATAATGCTATTTACCTTATTATATGGTAAATAGACAAAACATAGTAAATATTATCCCTAAATCTCACGGGAAATAATATTTACTCCAACTTCCCCTATTTTATAAAATTAGCCCATCGGGCAAATGACATAAAACAGTAGCTCAAAAGCCTGGGTTGTTACAGAAATCTTGAACTGGACGAACTATAAATGGGGAAACGGAGAGAGGACGAAAAAAGAGGTCTCTCAAATGATGTCGTTAGTCGTTCGAGCCACGTGTTGGGTGATTTGACATTTCATTTCTTTTTACCTTAGCATGAATTCATTAAAACTTTAAACTTCGACTGCTAACATGAATGCTATTATGAGAAGATTAAAAAGGGAATAGTAATGTGAATGGGGAAAAAGGGATTTATTGTGGGTTAACAAATTAATGGAGTAATGTTATACCCATACTTTAATTAATTTATTTTTCATATGTGTTTTGAGTTTTGTTGAATTAGTTTTGTTTTTAAGTGCATAAATTATTTAATAATTTGGTGGTTTGGATAGTTTTCCTAAAACGAAACTGAAAGAAAACCGACTTCATTTGATTAATGTAAATGTTGCAAATGGTACTGGAGAGGGTAAAAAATATTGATTGACATTCTTGGATATTATACATGATCTTAAAATTTCTTGGATCCTACTAATGGTACCATTATTTGTGTACCATGTAAACATCATTCCAGGTCTTTAACTATTTTTTTTGTCCGATTTCGGTTTTAAGATCATTTCCCAAAGGTAAGTCTTTTTAGGTAAATAATGAAACATTCATTGCTTTTTCAAGATTTTTATTTTTAACAATTGTTACCAATGTGCCATTTGCAAACATATGAGGAGGAATGTGAAACACCAGTTGAGAAAGCAATCTCACTTTAATTTACTACCAAGAAAAGATGTATGGTTTGGAAAATTCCTATGAGGGAATTATGGTGATATGTTTAGTGTTCATCTATACATAATAAATTTAATTATATTTGTATTTTTTTTTATGAGTAATTCCCCAATTATTGGTCGTTGGTATCGAGTACGTACTTGATGTTTTTTTTTTAAAACTGGCATATGGATTTATTTGTCTTAGCCATTAATCACCAATAATAAACACTTTAAAATATAGAGATTGTCACTATCATCATGCATATGTGCTGAATTTATTTATAAATGGAACATAAAATACTAGAATTTGCTAAATGATAAGATGAGAAAAGCATCTTGAACGTTGAAAAAAAGCATGATAGTTTATTTAAGCGGATGATGTAATAAAGAGTGAGAACATGTTGGTTACCCAACTATTAGTGCCAGTAGTTAAAGGATACGGGTATAAATGTAGAGTGCCTTGATAAAGAACTAGATTAAGAAGAGTCGGGAAAGTAGAGACCACCTTTACTCCGACCACTGAGGAGGTTATTCTGTATTCTGAGATCTTTTACAAGAAAATAATGCTGATGAATCTCATAGAAGATATTATTGTCACGTAAACTATTGAATCTGTAATAAAGTCTATAAAATGGCAGAGACGTGAAGGACATTAGATAAACAAAATTTTGGGCATGGAGTTGTGAGAGTAGAAAACTAAATATCAGAAGTTGAATGACCATTACCATTGCCTACATGAAGTTTATCCGAGCCATAATATTCTTGCATACAATATATTCTAACATGATCATGAGTAATGCAGTGGTTAGAACATATATGGGGGAAACAGTTTTACTATGCTGAAGTGATGGCCATTTGGTTCGTAGGAGGGCTGAACAAAATATAACAATGTATTCATGTCATATCGATGTGATTAGTTCCATGATAGATTTAAAGAAAAGAACAATAATCAGACGAGAATAAAAAATCACCGTTTTTAAAAGAGTTAAGACCAAGACCACAGTTTGAATGATTACGGCCTTGATTATATAAGGATGTATGAGAGGTGGGACTACATTTATTGAGATGGGCAAAAAAATGGGGGGAGCAGGTTTGGTGAAGGGATGTCATGAAATCAACATGAAGGAACTTGTAACTTAAATGAAGGTCGTGTTATTCAGAGAATGAAACTGGGCCTGCACAAGGATATAGATTAGTAACAATGTCCATGAATTCAACTTGAAGTCCTATGAAAATGTATACATTTAAAATTGATATAGATAAGGGGCGGCCAACTCCTCCAAATTCATCGACAAAGATTTTTTTTAATGGAGAAATCAAGAGACAGACATGTCTTTTTGGAAGAGGTTGTTGCTATCATATAGATGCTCAGAATACGAGTGTTTGAGGGAGATGCAAGTGGAGATGTAAAAGGACCCAAAGTTCTTTTGAAGTTTGAGGACATACTGCGACCGGTAAAACCTTTTTTGAAAGATAAGAAATGAGGGTGGTCATAAGAACTAGGTACTGGCATTCCGAGAGAAAAAATACGGGGTTCGGTTGAGCCTGACTTTGTCCTTTAATAATAATAATTGATGGAGGAACCGAATTATATTTGTTAATGAAACCAGTGGTCTTATCCACATATGTAAGGGTAGGACTTGTGTTTTCCAAAAAAGTAAAATCTTCAACCTTAATTTAAATAGATAAAGTGATGAGAGGTTGCGAGAGAACAATATGGGTTGAAATGGGAGGTGAGGTATTGTTGGTTTAATGACGTAGTGTTGAAGACATGAGAGAAAAATAATGAGATGATATATAAGATTAGCTCTAATTCCATAATAGAACACAACTATGTTATTGAACAAAACATAAGTAATGAATATATTCTTGGTAAAGAATTACTCTTTGTATTTAAATTTTAATGCGAGCAAAGTACATATATTTATACTACACATTAGATGTCTAGGTTGCTACAATAGCCCATTAAAATTTTAATTTAACTATACATTATAAAAGCAAATAGGTTATGTTATTTGACACGATATAATATTACATTGAATTTACATTGGGATTATTTATGATCATATGGTTGGCTATGATTTTGACTTATTGATGATTTTGTTCATCTAATTTTTCCAAATTTCTTCACACTAGTGTTTTGGAGCACAACTCAAAAAACCATTCACCTAACACCACCAAGGATATGAAAATATGTTTGCGATGGTATTCACATCTCGAGATGTTTACCTATTATGAATACAAGGGGTACTGATGGTAATCAATGTTTTCAAGGCCTAATAATTTTCTACCTATTGCGACTACACATCTAGAGATGTTTACGGCATAGTCATATGGATACTTAATTAATTTAGAAAATTCACAGAAATCCTCTCTTTTATTTGTTGTCAATGTGTTTATTGATGGGGAGTTGAAAAATGATGCTTTGGGATGCCTTTGTATGTGTAGTTCTCCACTCATGCCCGCATTTATAAAATCAAGATGTTCTTTCTTCGTGCCCTTGTTCTTTCAATCAATGTTTAGTATATTTATAAGTAGACTATGACATATATTGTCCTTTATGTACGTCATATCTATCTTTTATTTGTCCAATTTAGGTTTACTTGGTCGCGGTGGTTTTTCTTATTGCTCGGATGCTTCCCACACTTCATACTTGATAACCAATGAAATTTATTGTATATTTATTTCCGCTAGTATGTCTAAGGATTAAGTTTGTTTCATAAGCATACCATTTAATGCCTTACTCCCTTGACCACAGTAGTTCTAAGGTAGGTATCCGAAATGCCTAATATAACCAACTTATCTTTTAAACATTGATATAATGTTTCTTCATTACATGGGGGACAAGAAAGATAACATTTTGAACTCTACCTTGACAAGTTACCATCACCTATAAACTCGTTTATCGTACGCATTACAACTGAATATATTAAAAAAAATCTCTGAGCGATAATAACTAAGTACATCACTTTCTCATAACTCAATCAACTCGCAACCAAATGGTTTCATATAAACATCAATCTCTCTCCTCGGGGCATGCGTCATGGGAAGAAGTAAAGACATCAAGAAAATTGGATCCTTCATGAAGTTCCATGGTTGTAAATCGTATGGCATCAGTGCCGTAATCCCCATGCTATAAGAGGTACTCATGTTTCCAAAAAGGTTTAATCCATCAATGACTAGGACGAACCTCACATTATGTGGCCCCTAGAAGACATCAATCGAAGCCCTTCAAACCATTAACTTAATTGACTAGATCAAATTATCAAAAGACATCTCATCGGTTAAACTAGACAAACATACTTTTGCAAGAGATATCCAAACCATTAACTTGACTGACTAAATCACGGATGTACTAGAGTCATCGTCTAAATAACAAAATTTTCCTATGACTTATAGAAACTGAATAAGCTATTCAAACATGGAAATTTGACCCAAAGAGAATTTGAAGAGGAGTTCTCTATCTAAAAATTATTTGTTGATGGCTCGTCCTTTACCACCTGTAGTGGTTCGGGTATAATGATTACAATACCATATAACGTCAATATGGAGTGTGTCCATATATCCTAATTTGATGCCTCCAATAATGAGACATGATATCAAGCAGTCATTGTTGGGTTTGGGATGGCATCAACCTTAGGCGTCGAAGAGATATTGACATATAGTGACTCTCAGTTATTAATAAATCAACTGCTCATAATTTATGATGTGAGAGGGGAGTCTATGTAAAAATACATATCCAAAACAAAGTCTTGGATAGTAAAGTTCCATGTGGTCAGGATGCTTAGAATCCTAAGGGCGAAAAATACCTGAGCGAACTCACTTGCTCGAATACCATCCGCAACACGGATTATGGTACAAAGTAGCGAGATATCAACCTCGGGTTGTTCGAACTACTTTCACTATTGTTGGAACAACTCCTATGGTCGTTCAAACGACCTTTTTTGCCCAATAAATCTTCGTCCTCCCCCAGCAGTGTTTTTCTACATTAAGATTCATCCAAGTTCCTAACTCCAACCTATAATTAACCCCCAATCATTTATACATTTTCCAATAGTTTTGAAATACTAAAATGCATCATTAACCATAATTGATTTCCAATAATATCGACTAATCTACAAGTTGTTTATTTACGGGTTAACATTTTATCATTTCCTCAAATACGATTTTGTGATTCAAGGGAACAACATTTATTGCTAGTTCATGCATATAAATTTAAGTCTCGCACTTTTGAATCATGACACAACCTCAATCAGACCCCTAATCTACATAGATTTGTCCAAATTTATAAACACCCTTTTTTTCATGTGGGAACCCACCCAAAACTAATTTTCATTACACACACCAGGATATGAATTGAAAATAGCAATTTAAATGAAAACAAGTTAACCACTTGCCTGTACTTATCCGTTGGGCCTGATTTCCTTTGGGGTAGCGATGATATGATAAAGAACAAACTCGAATCTTCTTGATTTGCCTATAAAAAGCTTCCCATATTTCTCCCTATTTTCTTATCGGCAGGTCTATTTTTTTTTTAGTTGTGTCTGCCACAAACTCTCTAATTTTGGTTTTGTATTGTAAATTTCGAAATTAAGCTTATGGGCCAAATTAAAATGATCCAGACACCCCCGTGTCAGCCCGAGTATGCCTAAAAATTCTTCAAGACCCATTTACTAGCCTAAAATACCCTTTTTCAATTATCTCGGCCCATCTGAAATCATCCGTGCACTCAGAATTTTCATCTGAGTTAATTTACTAAACAATCCTATCTCAACCTCACTATAGTCGATACCCGACTCCTACTTAAAATAAAATAATACTACGTCAGTATTACTTGATATGACGTAATTTGATTATTACTATTGACTTAGTGATTATTTACCATAAATATTAATAATTAACTCTCATGATTAATATTTAAATAATCTTATAATAATTAATTCAATTAAATTACGTCACACTAATAATTTAAATTAGGTGAATTAATTAAATATATAATGCTAAAAAAATATGGGGTGTTACAGAAATTTGAGCATTATATATAAAACAACTTAATTGAATGTATAATACTCATTCTCATTTTCAAAAGTACTCTAAAAATTTATACTCGAATTCCTGTAGTCGTTTATTAGATTTAATGTATGACAATCCTTATAACGTGCCTATGCATCGCGAGGGGATTTTACCTGGTATCTAAAAATTTAAAGTCCACTATCGGATGACACTAGTCCCACCACATCTAAATTAAGAAACCTTCTGGATCAAAAGATCATAAATTCTCTTAAAAGTTCTGAACTTTGGACTACTATATAAACCTATCAATGCCAATTATATGAATCGACCAATGTCTCTTTCAGATTGAATGATAATATTTGACACCAAACCATTAATTGAAGTTACAATTTTGAAATTAATATTCATCTTGAAGATATTAATCAATCAATACTTAAGATAAATATTTTGGGAAACCTAACTCGTTTCCTTAGGACTTTGAAATAATCAATATGTGAAAATCATATCAAACCATAAGATATAATTAATCCCAATGTACACGAAATGTTAGAAAAAAAGGAAAAAGGCGGTATTTCGAAAAAAATATCACAGGTAATTATAAGAACCTCCTAATATTATAAAATAATTTACCTTGAAAAATGGAAACTTTTTTCCCAGTTTAATAACAACGTGAAGATTGCTTATGCATTCATTTCTAATAACAAGGTTAATGCCAATCGAATGCTATTATTATTTTTTTAAAAATGAATACCTTGATGTTATTTTTTGAGGGCTTTAAAATAACAAAAAAGATTTAAAATGAAATTATTGAGAAAATTCATAAGGATATTTAAAAAAAAATCACATAGCGTAGCTTTCTTTACGTGTTCATTCTTTTTAAATCAAATTTATAGTTTCCAAATTCATTAGTGAGGACCTAAAAAACAATTCTAATGTTACCATTTAAATGTAACACTAGGTACACTTTTATTAGGATTCAAAATACAATGACCAATGTCACCATCGTGTTGCCAACCCCAATTAGCCACCTTTAGTCATAGTCACTAGTTGTTTGTATGTTTTTCGGTAATGGAGGATTGAGGGTAAGGTAAGTATTGGTCCCGCTATCTCTCGCTCTCTTATAGTCTACATTTTAAATGAAAAATAGTGGTTGCTTGGTGCTGGTGGCAGTGGAAAGATATTGTTAATTAAATTATGTCAATTTATTAAGAAAAAATATTTAATGTTTATTTAGTCATTTACAAAAATTTAACCGGCATTTTACCCTGCTCCGTCAAACATTCGATGGAATCTTAATAGAACTACGGAAAATTACAAAGACTCTAAACTACAATCGATAGTCGTTGGGTAAAAAAGTAAAAGAGGCGACTGCAAACCTAGAATTACTCAAATTCATTTGGTTATGAGTTCTAAACATACAATAACTCAATATTTTTTTACATCCAATAAATTTAGAAGTGTTTAGACAACTACATATAATATTTACACACTAAATCAAGCATAATTGTTGCCACCATTTCGAAAACATTAAATATATGCAACATAAATATAAACTGCAATACTCCCTTCATATTCGGTAATCATATACAAGAACAAAAGCGATTCCTAAGAAAATATGCTTATTTTTTAGAAAATCATAGACGATTTTAGATAGAGATACATAACCCCATAGGCTTATTATTAATATCTATAACAAGACGACATCTTATCATAGATAATATTTTTTAGGCATTTATAGTTGCCAAAAGTTATCCCTCAAGAGTCTTGAATATTTCCTGCATTTCTTTCTCCCCATCCTTAAACTGCTCTTCAGTGATTTGGGCACCAATTTTGGTATCGAAAGTGGCGGTGTTCTTACAGACAGATCCACTATTTGTCGAGGGTTCGAGTTTTTCTCGGATACTGATCGACTTAATTCCATCCATAAACTTACCACAGTTAGTTGTGGTATGAGTGTATGTGAAATTGTTCATGTAAACTTCATCAATTATGAGCTTCATGCCTTTGAACAAGCTATCTTCATATTAGTTCAATACTGAACATGGTTAAACCTTCATTGTCAATACACTCTGTGTAAATAAGAAAGGATTATTTGGACTTTGAGACTCAATGGGTTTTCGTATTTGTATTTTTGGTAAACGATAGTTTATTTGGGATGTTTATTTAGACTTTCACCTCAATCTTTTGAGATTATGAGTAGTCAAATAACCATGATCAGCCGTTGGGATTAATAAATATTGACTCCCACATGTAATTATTTAGGTACGACTGTACCCACGAAATTTCTTTGTTATTTTTGCCTTGAGTGGAGGACAAAAATTTCATCGTTAATATAATTAACAAGAATTTCTTTGTTAATTAAAAAGTAAAAGGATGAGTATAGTGGAAATAACTATAAACAAATGACACCAAATGTCTACCTATTGAGAGTTTAGAGTGTAAATAATAAAAAAATGTTACCCCAAACAACAATTATAAAAAACTATTGTGCCACAAATTAAATGAAGCGAATATATAAAACATAGGGATGAAAAATTAAAACTACCTTGATAAAAAGCATGGGGACTATTAACATCAGTCACTGCAACGTTGAACAATTTTTCTGGTGGGATTGGGGAAGTGACCACGGTTTCATAAGTGGTGACACCCATTGTGTTTTCCTTTGCAGTGTTGAAAAGAAAACATAAGTGGATGTTTGTTTTGGTGTGAGGATTGGGAGAAATAGAGGTGGTATTTATAGTGTTAGGATACAGGTTACCAAATGCCAATTCACGTATCTAATTAAGACACATGTCCTATCACTTTCAACATATGGATGTGATAAAATATTCTCTTTCATTTTTTCATAAAAAAATAAATTATAGAAAACGGGCATATCCACTACGTTTGCCTTTGGAATTTTGAAATGTTATCACGATTGGGAGTTGGAGGAGGCAGAGGAGTTCTTTGAGCGGTTTCATTTGGCGCCTAATCCATCCTTGGGGGCTGATAGTCTGAGTTGGTTGCTCTCTCAAGATGGTCGGTTCTCGGTTAAGAATTATTATAATATGATTATAATATGATTAGAGGTTGTGGGCGGTTCTCCGTTCCTTGGAAGAAAATTTGGAAGAGTCATGCGCCCCCAAAGGTTAGCTTCTTTATGTGGATGGTGGCAAGACATGCCATTTTAACTCTTGAGGGTTTTCACAAAAGAGGGAGGAGGTTGGCCAATAGATGTTGGCTATGCAAAAGGGATGAAGCGACTAGCAATCACCTTCTTATTCACTGCCAGGTGACTCGAGACCTTTGGGATTTGTTCCTCTCGTTAGGTAAGATTGTGTGGATTATGCTTCGGGCGGTGAGTGACATGTTGATGGCTTGGAGGCATCCTAGGGGTTGGATTGGTCCGAGGGGAGTGTGGAAGTTGGTCCCTCATTTTATCTTTTAGACTATGTGTCAGGAGAGGAATCAAAGATTCTTTGATGGGGTTGAGTTAGATCCTTCTCGTATTCGGCCTACATTCTTACTATCAATGTTTTAGTTCCATTTGTAATAGGATATTTTTTCAAATTTACGTTGATTATTGATCTTTTTACCTCTCTCTCTCTCTCTCTCTATATATATATATATATATATATATATATATATATACACACACACACACACACTAGCGAATAATCGTGCCTGAATGCACGATGAAAATTTTCAAAGTACGTAATCGTGAAATAATGGAAATTTCGAAAGTACATAATCGCAAAACAACAAAATATCATTCCTCAATATATATAAGTGCATAAATGTGACATGTAACTTAACTTTTTTACCCCGTACATCTAATGGTTGACATTGGTGTGATGAAGTTGTCAATGAATGTTTCTCAACTCTTCAACATTCATGTATAGGTATTCCTCGAGCCTTAAGGCACGATTCAAACTTTGCAAAAAATATAACACATTCTTGCAACATGTATGATATAATCACACCATATGCCAAAAATTGTTTGCACCCGTGATTTTCGCTCTTTTAAAAAACTTTGCAATGCGACATATGGTATTATTCATCTCACACCTTTGTAATACTACATATGAACATATATGTGTGGCACATCACTTAAACTAATTACTTGACCAAAATACAAAAGTATTAAAATCGAAAAAGAAAATACATGTGTGGCACATCACCGATTTTGTATAATGAGTATCATTTTGAGGGTCCGTGTAGCAATTGTCTATGAATATACCCAGACAACGTTGAAATCATAACCACCTAATTCAATCTTATCCATATTATAAATTGAACCATGTTTTTTTTAAACTCCTTAACTTTCATAACTATTTTTTAGACTCCTCCAAATATCATGCAATATGAGAACCCTGCTTGAAAATTTAGGTAATCCACCACACCGAGTTCAAGAAATTTAAAACGTTTATAGATTTTTTTTAAAATCTACCAAAAATTTAGGTGCCAGATGTAGTTGGTTCAATGAGAACTTGCACTTTTTCTTGTAGCATGTTCTCTTTGAAACCATGGAAAACAAAAAGAAAAAACTCTGAAATAGTTTATGGCATTTACAAAAAAGTGCACCACAAAATAGATATGTATGTTCGTGAACAAATAGGCACCATAAACAATTACATCATTTGCCAAATGCGTAGGTACAATAAAAAATCTTATATTTCAAGTCTTGATTTTAAAAACTCAAAAGTAATTTGTAATACGATGCATTAAAACAGAAACTGAAAAAAAAGACATATTGGTTTAGTGAACTTCTTTCAAGGTAATAAAAAATATTACCCATTAAGCTAAAGGATATTAATAGCCACTTGATCCATGTACATCTATGTATTCGCACATAAAAAATACTAACACAAATAACACCCTCCTTTTGTTAGAAGCCCTCATCTTTTATGTATAGTTAAAATTTGAGATCCTTCCAAACTGTATTGAAAAGGGAATATAAAAAACTCCCAACATTCAAAATAAAATTAAAATTAAAAAAGAAAACATTCAAAAATTACAAACACACAAACCCAACATTTTTTCTTTTGTCAAAATATAAACCCAATAGTTAAAACCCGGTTTCTACGCTCTTAAACCGTCCCAAACATTCAAAACAAAATTCCAAACACATAAAAGATTCTCTTGTTCATTTTTTTTGGTAAATAGTGAAATATCCTATTCGTTGTTAACTTCAACTTTACCTTCAAAGTGGTTTGAAGGGCGGGTTCGGAGTTGCCCATTCTCGTCCTCTGCCCTCTCCAGCCTTCTGCCATCTCCTACGCCAAAAACCTAATGTACGACATTCAACACCAAGATGATCATCCAGTAGAGGGTTTGAAATCCCTATTTTAGAAACCCATTTCAAACTTAGAGACTTTAGTTACAAATCAATGGGAAAATAATATTAAATGCAAAAACATACTCACTGACCTCAAGCATCTAAACCGAGAAGATCACAGTGGCTTATTTTTTCTTGGATATACACCAAATAAAAAGAGGATAATGAAATAGAATCTCTGGGTAAAATATAAAGACACAAACATTAATGAGGTTTGAGATCTACCGGCGTGCCTCGCACATGGAAAAGCACCACCATCATTTCACCTTCTTCAACCACCAACATCTCATACATTTACTGAGTTTTTTTTCCAACGGGTTTGATTGAGTCATGGGGTGCATCCACCTGATTTCATTTCCCTAAGCACAGACCGGGTTGTGGCTTCTGCCACCGCCTCTACCATTGCGGAAGTCACTTTCGAATTTGTTTAAATCTTCTTAGTAGTAGTTGATAAATGAGTGAAGATAGGGTGAGAGAAAGAAGAGGAGAGAAGTGAGAGACTCAGATTAAGACAAGTAGATAGTGAGATTTGTTCATAGATGTGGCTAAGTGGGCGGTGTTTTGTTAACTTTGGCAGGCGCGAAAGTTTTGAAATAACGTAAGATTTTGAGCGGAAATGATCGAATATTGCATCTCAAACATTTGAGCGGGATAACAAAATCTTATTTTTCATCACAACCCTTTATTTTTTTCATGAAAATTCCAACCGTTATTGTGCGTTGACATTTTTAGAATTCAAAAACCATTCCATATTATATATATATATATATATATATATAAACGGTATTAATTTTTGCATAATACGAGCCTATCCAAATGCCACCCTTTATAATGGTATTAATTTTTATTGATATTTCCAAGAGGACTTTTCAAATTCTCTGCAATATCGTTCATATCAATCTTCGTCTATATAAATTATAAAAACAAGGTCGATTCTTGTCACACTCCCAAACAACGAATGGATCTTTTCTTTACTCTCTCTTATCCCTCCAATTCCCCTGCTATGCACTTTCTCTCTTCGTTTTCAATTATTTCATATGTCCTTTCACCTATCCATCTATCTCTATATCTTTCCTAGCCTTAACCTTTTTTGTACACTCTTGATCCTAAGGTCCCGTTTGGTTTTCCTAGTTAAAAAGATGCTAATTTAGTAAGGCTTCTTCTTCAACATGACGTGCCAGGTATACAAGTTATAAGAAATGGAAAATGGATCGGTTTCTGTCCCATTCCTTTTAACAATTAATTCGTGAAGTACAATGTTAGTCTAGTAAATTTTTTTATGTCATGTTTGTATAAAGGTACTCAACAACGATCGTTATAAGAGTGTGCTCCATCGAGCTATTATGAACTGCCATAATGAACGAATATATATTCCATCATTTTACTGTCCATCCCTTGTTACTGTGATAGGCCCTGCCCTAGAATTGGTATATGATGATCAGCCTATACTCTATATAAATTTTACTTAACGGTGAATACTGTGAGAAATTTTGGAATAGAGGACCTGCAAGTTGCTAGCTAGAGTTGCTTAGACATGTTCAGTGCCTCTTTTACTTAATATAACCCCAAATATTATGTAACTATAGTTTTTGGAATAATTATTCAATAATGGTTATTTTATGTAAGCAACTTCACATACTACACATCCGTCGACTTAGTATCATATTTTTCTCCAATTTTACATTAATTATTTATAGAATAAATTTGCTCGTGCATCGCGTTGGTTTACACCTAGTGTGTGTCTGTGTGTGTGTATATATATATATATATATATATATATATATATATATATATATATAGATTGTGTAACGAGTGAGGTAGACCGTTGGGGGTTTACATCTGATTGTTTTAAATGGTGCCACATGCAAGCCAAGATTCATTGGTATCTCACAATTCACTTAAAAAAGTCTGCGCTGCAGCATGGGCCAATTGACATTAATTCGATTATAGTAGATTATACGCCCAAACAACCGTTCACATTAATTTCAGTCCTTTATTATGTCACAATCTCCACGGCAAATAAACATCATTCTAAAACCTCCCAATCCCAAAACCCTTGACATCTGCATCTGACAAACCATTGTGGTTGGAATTACCATCCAACCCCTCAATCGAAACCAAATCAAAAAAAAATTGGTTGAAACTTCATTTTAACTTACACAATTCTTTGTAGAGACCAATCCCATCAAAGCCCATAATCCCATGATCGACCATTGGAACCAAGATATTGAAATTTGTAAATATATTATTATTCCTAATTTTAAAGTTTTTTAAAAATATGGTATGATTGTTATGTGGATCAAATTTGATGTTTTGCTTAATCATTTGATATAAAGTTTTTTCTTTTCTTTTTCCTCCGAAGTACTATTTCTTATAGAAGCTCAAACTTTTGAATCTAATTTGATAGTTTGGTTTTTTTGCTACGACTTATATATTTTAAATCTCAATATGGTACAAGTTCTGAATAAGTAAGAAAATTTAAGTTAGTTATGGATAAATAATTCAATTATTTTTAGGTTGTTAAATTCATCACTTGTGTTTATTGCTATCAAGGGATTATCACCAAACATGATTGGAGATACATTTGTTTATTTGGTGCACTTTGTGAGGTAGTCTAATTTTTCTAATGAATTTTTTGTGTGGGTTAGTAATTGGTGTCGGTTGCTTAATTGTTGCTTATTGGTAATTATTTGGAGGTAGTCCCTAATGCCCATATATTCTTTTTCCAAATATTTTACAAGACCATCTAATACAAGCCTCTATTTTACTATGCTTCAATTTTAAAATTATGCCTTTAGTTTAACTTGAATATTTTTTATAAAGATATATTCAATATATGATTGTTAGTTCATTTAGAATTTTAAGCATTATCTGATTGTGATTTTAAAATTCAAGCAATTGAGCATTCGTTTTACCATTATAATTTTAAACTTTAGTGACATTAATTTAGTTCCTTTTGTCATTTGGTTGGTTGTTAAAAAAAAGGAGAATTGATGAAGGTGATGGTATAAGAGCGCTGCATCATTAGTAACCGTAGTATTTCCATTGGAATTTTATTTCAGTTAGCCTAAAAGTTCACAATTCACTCATTTTTATTGGGTTTCCATTTTTAGTATGAAATTTATTTATTCAATTCCAAGAACGGAAATGTTGTTGTTCATATTTATATAATGCGGTTTGAATCTATTTAATTTCATTTAGTGTTTCGAGGTTTGAATATGTTTCAGATCTTATTTTGTATAGATACCAATGTTCTCTAATATATGATTTTATTTGATAGGATGTTAAACTAATTGTGGTATGGCTTATTTAAAAGTAGTTCTTTTTACCTTCCCTACTGGCATGTCGCTTCCGCCATAGTACGACCACCGTCCAATGTAGTTTTTGTTCCCCCACTCATGGTAATCTGTCACCATTAAAAACAACAAAATTTCTTTCATGGATTTGTCTTTTATGTGTTTGTTTTGAATTTACTTGAATATTATAATACCCTGTATTTTCTCATAAATAAAAGGAAATATTATTTTCAGAATAAAAAATTAATTAGTGAAATTAGACCTAAATAAATTTTTTATTTAAAATTGACACGGTTGAAATTTGGTACTTAGTTATATTTATGCGTGATTAATTTTTCATGTGCATGAATATGACATTTGCATATTGAGAGAAATTTATGTGCGACACAGATTAAAAGTAATTATTATTGGCATAAAAAATTTGTAACACATTAAGGAACACATATTGGCTGGTTTAGATCATTTAGGCCTTTAAAAATAGTCCTGGGTCAATAGTATATAGGTTCATATAGTTTTGAGCCAATTAGATTATGGATTCGAGTCCATTTGGGGGTCCAAACATTGGGCTTAGGGCCCAAGTCGGGATTAAACACCTAATTAGAGGTTAAGTGGGGTAAACCACTCTCCCACTATCATTCCACAAACCTAAAAACCACAGTTACGAGAAGGAGAGGGAAAAACACTGAAGAAAGAAATAAAGGGGAAGAACAAAGGAGGAACCAAAGAAAAAAAATCAAAGGACATCTCTTCTACAATTTAAGGCAAGAATTCTCTTGATTAATTTTTGTTGCTCAAAATATTTCTTAATACATCCCATTTATTCTTTGTTAAATTTATGTGATTAGGTGGAATTTGTATAATTTGATGATGAACAATGCGTGTACATGATTGAGATTAAGTGTATAAATTGTCCCACAAATTGGGTATCGAAATCTGTACATTGATGTTAGATTTCCTAATGTTTTTTATAGCTGTTTAAGGATAATTGAATAACTAATAAAGATGATGTTTTTGGTAAATTATGGGCTGAAATTTTGCAGTTATCATGATAAATGATCCCTTACCGTAAGTCAATTAATAGTCAGTGGTTGGGAGAACCTCCAAGACGATTTAAGTCTTGCACATACATAAATTTCTGGGTCGAGGGTCAAATTTAGGAGTTAAATTGGTTTTTCACACACTCACTCTCTCTCTCTCTCTCACACACACACACAGACGGACACACACACACACACACATATATATATATATATATAATACTTTTTTTTGGTCTTTGAATGAATGATCTGGGTTTAGAATCTTGAACTGGACGAACTGTAAATGGGGAAGCGGAGAGAGGAAAAAGACAAGAGGTCTCTCAAACGACGTCGTGAGTCGTTCCAGCGATGTGTCGGGTGATTTGACATTTTGTTTCTTTTTACCTTAGCCTGACTCCATTAAAACATTAAACTTCAACTATTAACATGAATGTTGTTATGACTAGATTAAAAAGGGAATAGTAATGTGAATGGGGAAAAAGGGATTTATTGCGGGTGAACAAATTAATGGAGTAATGTTTTACCCATACTTTAATTAATAATAATTACACTTAACTGGATGGTTAAGTAATTATTTTTATGGAATGGAATTTATAATTTATTATATGATAAATTATTAACAATTGGAAAAATGTTGTGGACTATTATTGGATTTTTATGGTAATTATATTGTAATTACCTTCGATAATCATAGACATACTAGTGGATCACCCTATTCGCTCGGGGTTTCGCACATTCTAACCATGTACCACAAGTCGGCACTGGTAGGCTTGACGATGTATAGGTCATATAGGTTCTACGTAGAGGCGTCACTTATGAGAGGTAGATGTTAGCGCTGACCGTTCTTGTGTCACCGCTCGGTAGGGGCCGTGTATAGGTGTCCTGCGTAAGGACAACCCCCAATTGATTTTTTATGTTCTATGCACTTAGGATAGGGGATTCCTCCATATTTGCATATAGAGCATGGATTAGACCCCAAAGGAAGATGTCACTGTGTGTCAAATATATGGTAGGACATATATGAATAAATACATGGATTTTAATAAAATAAATTTAGTTGTCTAAGGATGTGGAAAATAAATATTATTCTGGACCCTATAATGCATAATATATGTTTATGCCTCATACATGACACTTATGAGATTGGAATAAATGTAAGATGGCAATTAAATGGATGAATTACATTTAAATAAATAATTATTGATATAATCATTCGATAAATTTGAGATGATGTCAAAATTCATTATTCATGATGTATTGGGGTGTGAATAATATCACACTTGGATGAGGGGTGAGGTATTATACACATGTGAGTGACAAGTGCATCGAATATATTTTTGCATCATAAATTAATTAAGTTAATTCTGGCCCAAATTAATTAAGTAATTATCTAACCTAAATTTAAATGTTTTTCCCGCAGGTACTCCTAGATAGGGATAATTGTATTGTACTGTATAAGTCCTATAGTCTCCATTGTGCCTCAGTTTTCAGACTCTTCGATTCTAGCACATGTGCATATTCTGTCATACATATTTATTTATTTTGGCAACCTTTGTAAGGGCATAAGAACGATTCTTTTACTTTATGTTGGGTTAGACTTATATTACTCTTGTCCGATATTTATTTATTCTTGGTGGTCTGGTTCTATTTATTTATTGTGGATGTATTCGTGAATTTTCATGCTTGGCCATAATTAATAATTATTTATATTTATATTTCTTTTACGGATGGTATTAATTTACAAGCAAGCCCTATTTTCGGCATATTGTGCCTGTCAAAACCTTTACGTGAGAAAAAAGGGGTTGTTACAAACATCTAATTTTTTTAATAAATTTTTGTACCTCACAACTCATAAAATAATGTAATTATTATGTTTTTATAACGAAAATCAGTTTGAGCAGTGCTGAAAATTTAAATAAATGATGTTTACTCTTATGTGGTAATGTCTAATAAAAGTTGTCTCAGTTTTTGTTATGCTGTTATTATAGTCTCTCAGTTTGATTATTTCAATATGTAATAATTATTTTTTGTGCTTTTTCTATATGATTTTGAAATCGTCTATTTGATTTGGTCCCCCTGATTCAACTCATTTGAGTATCAGCGAAGTTTTTTATGCATAGAATTTTTTTTAGACTTCTAGGGCATAAATAAGTTTTTGTTACAATTTATTTGCGTTATTATATTTTGTTATAATCCATTTTTTGACATAACATGAGCATTAGTTTATGCTGAGTTGACATGTGTTTTTATAACATGAGCATTAGTTTGACCCAACATTCAAAATTGCATAATGTTTCAAAATAAGTAAAATTTACACAGATTATAGGGTTAGTTCCATTTTATCTTCCAAGTTCTACGATTAAAATATTACAGCTTCATAAGCTTATGTTTTACCTAACACAACAACACTTTTTTAGCTTTTGGAATTTGTGAATTTCTTACACTATAATGGATATTTTATAAAGGGGAATGGTGTTAAACATTAAGAGATGGCACGTAAATCATAAAATAATAGAAATGTTTAATTGAGGCCATATATCTGTGTAGAATCGCTACAACGAAAATATCGTGACATCTCAAATAAATTCCAATTTTAATTATTCCTAAATTTTAGTTAAACCCTAAAACATGCATCTAGATGATTTATCCAATAAAATAAAGCATGTAGTATAAAAAAAAACAATTTCAGGAAAAATCCCCCAAAGCGGCAAAACCTTTTTATTTTCACTTTAATTTGTAAAGAACGGTTACACGGGTAACAATGAAAATAAGAGCGACATTCGAAATATGCTCAGGCATCGGTATTGATGTCTCGGCTGAAATCTTCTGCAGGAACTCCAGGTCGTCAGCAATGAAGAAGAGAAACGTCTTCTCCACAAGTTCGTCGACTAGAACTTTCCCTTTCCAGGAGGGCAGCAATGAAGAAGAGAGTGGATTCTCCATAAGTATGAACAAAAGCAAAGAAGTGCTCTTGGGTTTCAAAAGGATTCAAAAAAGTATGAGAATGATGTGTGAATCAAAACATGAGTTTTGGGACTAAAAAAATATGTAGACTTGAGCTAATAGAACTCTCAAAATCGTCTCTCCAAGTCTTGAAAAATAACTCCCCCGAAGTTGGCTTATATAAGGAAAACCAATAGAGTTTTAAGTTATTCGAACTCTTTCCAGTGCCAGGTACCTCGAACCGGTTCGCCCTTCGGTTTGCGAAACTTCGCAGCGTTTTGGGGCAAAAACACACATCATTCTCCATAAGGATTTTCTCACAATTTTCTCCAATTTTAAAGGGCCATAACTTCTTCACCGTAGCTCAGATTGAGGTGCCGTTTATTCCAATATCTTCGAGGTGTCGAGATTTTCAACTTTCTAGTTGACCGAACCTCTTGACGGTGGCTGTAAATTACCAAAATGCCATTAAACTTTCCTATGTTGCCTTCTTTCATTGTTTTGACTTCTATTGCGTACCACTTGCATAACTCCCTAAAATCATTGAACGTGAAGTCATTGAGGCAGATGTGGAACACTTAATGGAGATGTTGAATGCTCGATTCCCAGAATTCGGATAGAGGCCGTCATGTGAGATCGTGAAGTGACGTGCCTTTTGTAGCGGCATACGACATACACAAATGTAAGATATCGGACATGAGAAAATTGTCCTTACAAATCTCCCCCTATGTCTATGCCGATAAAAAATAAAAAATACGAATTATTATCATTCAATTGACCTATACAAATCTACCCTCCTATGAACCTAAAAATGGAAAGATACAAATGAATAAGTCTTCATCGTTTGTTCTTCAAATCTTTTCTCATCAGGGTGTGCAACATATGATCATCAATGTATTACCTACACACATGAGATAAACTAAATACCAAGTGACACAACGAGTTTGAAATGAGATAAACACAGATACCAATGTATAAGAAAAGCATAAGTCAAATCTCAAAAACTCCCCCAACATTCAAAATCCCCCATAAAATGATAATTCTTTCTCCACCTTTTTATTATGTCCCCAAATAGACAAATGAGAAGAATAAATCAAACAACCAAAGTCAGGGGTGTCACCGTATTCAAAACAAGGCATCAACCAAATGGTAAACGTGCTCTTACAAAGAGATACTAAAAAAATCTTCACAAACTATTTATGATTTTTTAAATTATTTCAAACAAAAATAAGATACCAAAAAAAATCACACCATTGATTTTAACTCAGACACCAAGTCCTGGAAACGGAATGTATGGGTGTGAACACATTCGATAGAAAAATCAATGCATACAAATAGGACATATGTGCACGATGAGTATCAAATACTCCTAACGAATAAACTCAGCATCTTCCTTAGGTGTAAAAAGATGGAAATGTGAGACACTAACTCAATCAAATCAAGAAATCAAAGCTCAAAATGATTTCCACACAAATAACGTCCAAAACGATTTAATGCTTTTTCAGGACTTTCAAGGAAGTTCAAACTCCGTCAGATTTATATTTTGAATAGAGGTGATCTAAATTCTCAAACTTTGGAGAATTGATGGTGAAACCTAAATGGCCCATATTTGGCATGAATTTCTTTTTATTGCCTTTAAATTTTTTGGACTCTTTTAAACCTCTTTGGACCTCGGATAATAAAATTCCTCAATTTTTTAGGTTCGATTTAATGGTGGCTTAATCGCAAAGGCTAGATAATTACCTTTCGTAGCCCTTGACCGTTTTAAAATAAAACATAATCTCACAAAACGATTTTTTACATGCATTCCAATCTTGTCAAGTGTTATCTCATATGGTTCGTTGTACATACATAATTGAGATGGAAACACTCAAGCCAATATGTGATAAGAAAGTACAATAATCAAATAAAATCGTGCATGTGTGCAATAAAGAAGATAAGGAGCCAAACTTGTAGAAATATATCACTTATCACATCTCGAAGACTCCAAAGAATGTAAATCATATGGATGCAATGATGTAGCATCTCAAATCAATACCAAACAGTCACATGGATAAATGAAATAAAATTTGTGACTCAGCTATCATAAATGCTTATCCATAAATGGTGCAAACAAAATACAAAAAGCTTTTTGGATTTTCTATAAATTTATTAAAATAAAATCTTTTTGTATTTTTCAAAAAATTTCAAACAGGAAAAAAAATATAACTACAAAATGATACAACCAGCAGTAGGTATATAATATCGATATGAGCAACATCCTATGCTAGCAAAACAGTAATCACATAAGAGAATCCATAATGAAAGCAGATGTGATAAACGGGAAATGCAGTGGTATCAATTAAGCATGGATACCAAGAATAACTATATATAAACTAACCAAAAGAAATCCATCAGTACCAAAAACATAAGCATATGAACATCGAGTACTGAAATGTGTAGGGAAGCAAAAAAAGAATTTCCAGACAAGTCACTCAAATGACTTAGCTCTGTCGCTCGAATGATAAGGGCATGTCGCGAGATGCGACTTCGCGCGAGACAGAGCTGTCGCTCAAACAACATATAGATATCACTTGAACAAGAAAACCAAACTTCCCAGAATGCTCAGTAAATCATACAGTTTTGTCGAGTGCAAAAAATTCTTGAAAACAGTTCCTGTAAGGGGCAAACAGATCCAAAACAGTGCTAAAACAAGAGTGAAACACACAAATGCAACAAATAAATCAATGTGCACTACGTGAAAGTGAGTCATAACACTAGAAGAATATAACATGATGCATAGCTAGTGTATGACCAACATCCAACACAATCAACTAAAAGATTTCACATGGGGTGAATCACGTGCAAGCAAACGAGAGTTGTGAAAGAAAGACCATATGCCTCTAAATCTGATTTTCTAACCCAAATAGATTTGTAATGACACGTGGGAGGTTTTGGTAATCGAATTTATTCTTTTATTAACCTTCCTAGGTACATTTAAAAGCTTGTCACAAAAGCGCCTAAGATGAACTTGATTACCGCAATGTGTGCAAGTGTAAATCTGGCTAGGTGTGTTACCTAAAGGTGGCCCTCTCCTCAAATTTCTCGGTTGCTCTCTCCAAATTTTCCTAGGTGGGTCTCAGCTAATTATCGTATGAGGTTTTCTCACAATGTTCCTAGGAGGCTCTTTCCTAACAAACTTTGGTTCCTTTTTCTTAACAATCCTAGGAGGCTCTCTCACACGTGTGGTAATGGGTGCAACATATTTTTAAATACCAATCCCACCCCTATCCTTTTTGATCTTGACGGTGCCTAAAATCTAATCAAGTTTTTCCCACCTAGACTCCAAATAAAATTTCATCTTACTTGAATCTTTCAATTTTACCTCAAGTTCACCTATCCTAGATTCAAGTACACGTCTAGAATCCTCAAACTCTAAAAGATCATTTTTCATTGTCTCCATCAACCCTCTAAGGCTATCTCTCTCAGCCTCGACATACTCAAGGTTTTCTTTAAAAAAATTCTCATGTTCCCTAAGTTCTTCAAATAAAAAATCATTATTTTTTAAGGCACACTCTTTCAATTTCATAATTTCTTTCTTCTTTTTCAAATATTCAACATAAAGTTCAGTGAATGCAGTTTGCAAATCACGCTCATCTACACTTTCATCCTCACTCCCATGACCCTCACTATCATCACTAATCACATGGGTGGGAAGCTCTCGCCTAGAAGAATGAAAGACATCTTCTTCCGAATCACTATCGCTAAGGGTAAAAACATGAGAAACCGATTTATTCAAACTTTTCTTTAAATTTGTGGTACACTCATCTAATGTGTGACCAACACCCTCACAAAAAGGACACCTCTCAGATTCATTTTCAACAGAAGATTTGAAACAAGAGTTCGGACGTATTTTCCAATTAATTTTTTCAAAAATTTGACAACAAAGATCATCAAAACCACCAAAAGCCATTTTTGTGAAAAATCAGGATCAAAACTCAATAACTTAGTGCAACAGGCTATGATACCAATTTGTAAACGTGAGTAGAAATTTTTTATCAGAAAGTAAATCCTCGAAATAGAAGGATCACGCAATAACTTAGCGTAACCCGCGCTGATACCAATTTGTAGAATCGCTGCAGTGGGAATATTTCGACATCTCAAATAAAATCTAATTTTAATTATTCCCATATTTTAGTTAAACCCTAAAACATTCATCTAGATGATCTATCCAATAAAATAAAGCATGATGGATAAAACAAACTATTTCCTGAAAAATCCACCAAAGGGGCAAAACCTTTTTATTTTCACTATAATTTGTAAATAACGGTTACGCAGATTACAATGAAAATAAGAGAGACAAATGAAATAACATCAGGCGTCAGTTTCAATATCTCAACTAAAATCTCCCATAGGAACTCCAGGCAGATTCTCCACAAGTTCGTCGGCTGGAACTTTCCCTTTCCAAGAGGGCAGCAATGAAGAAGAGAGCAGCTTCTCCATAAGTATGAACAAAAGCAAAGCAGTGTTCTTTTGTTTCAAAAGGATTCAAAAAAGTATGAGAATGATGTGTGAATCAAAACATGAGTTTTGGGACTAAAAAAATATGAATAAAAAGCTAATAGAACTGTCAAAATCGTCTTACCAACTCTTGAAAAATAACTCCCCCGAGGTTGGATTTTATAAGGAAAACAAAAAGAGTTTCAAGTCATTGAGACTGTTGCCAGCGTCATGTTCCTCGAACTGGTTTGCCTTGTACCTCAAACCGGTTCACGCCCCGAACCGGGTCGCCCTTCGATTCGTAAAACTCGCTGGGTTTTGGGGCTAAATCACACAACATTCTCCATAAGGATTTTCTCAAAATTTTCTCCAATTTCAAAGGGCCATAACTTCTTCGCCGTAGCTCAGATTGAGATGCTGTTTCTTCTAGTATCCTCGTGGCGTCGAGCTTTTAAACTTTCTAGTTGATCGGACCTCCGAAAGGTGGTTATAAAATTACCAAAATTACGTTAAACTTTACTATCTCTCCTTCTTTCATTGTTTTGACTTCTCTTGCGTACCACTTGCGTAAACTCCGTAAAATCGTGGAACTTGAAGTCATTGAGGTTGATGTGGAACACTTGATGGAGATGCTGAATGCTTTATTCTCGAAATTCTAATAGAGTCCTTCATGTGAGATCGTGAGGTGACATGCCTTTTGTAGCCGCGTACGACATACACAAATGTAAGATATCGAGCATGAGAAAAATGTCCTTACAATTTGTATCTTCACGATATAAATGACTTAATTACAACATAATTGTATAACTTCACAGTGTGGACATATTGGATATCTTTAGTCTACATATATTTGTTAGTTACCTCTATTTTTTCAATTTTTCCTTTTACATGTCTGGAATTTTTTAGTTTTTGCCTGGTTTAAGACCTTAAGGCGCCCAAATTATTAGTCTAATTTACTTTTCATTTCTCGTAGTCATTTATCTATTAATTTTACGACTCCGTCGTGGACTATGCAAATGAAAGGAGATGAAGAGGCTTTTTAATGAGTTCAAGAAAATCATTAACATACTAATTTAACTTTATGCCCATATAAAGACATTGTTACGTGTTTCTCATGTACTTTTCTTTCAATTTACTGTCATCTAAACATTTTTTCAACTACCAACGGTTATGTTTGTCTTCCTAGGGTATGAATGTATACAATTTAACCATTATACTATTTTTTATATTTGATAGTATGTATAAAGTGTACTTGATATTTTGTTTGAGTTTGTGTTCCATGCATATATGTTTATAAGGCTGCTAGCTTTTTTTTACATTAATTTTTTAGTTTGTTGAATATGTGATTTAAGACTTTGTTTTAAACCAAAATAGGGTTGCATGCTAAGCAAGTGTAACACCTCGTATTTTTCAGGAATTGGTTAAATAATAAATTCGATAAATTTTAATAACTCGCGTGTCTTAATTTAATAGAAGTAACAATTATTTGTATTAATTAAATATTAATCTAGTGAGTCAACGATTAATATTTATGCTATTTAAATTTACTAAGAGGATGATAATATTTTAATAAGCTTGTAGGTGAATATTAACAGATTTGGGCTGACGTGGCAGGAGGAGAGATCCCAGGGCCATTCGAACGACCTGGGACGAGTTCGAGCAACAAACTTTGTCGTTCGAATGACATGTTGTTTCCTTCTGTGACAACCCTTCCTTTTAAATCTAATTAGGTTAGCTACGCCCAATTAAATTAAAGCGGAGCTTCAATATGTTGGCATTAGAAACAAAATTTAAATAAATCTAGTAAAGTAAACATGTACACTCTCATATGAGTAACCAAATCATAGAATGACAACTATAACAAGTGAAACCAGCTCATAACTATTAACTGCAATAATCCATCAGTAATCTCAAACTGAAAAATATAAAATGCCAATACATTCGGCCCAACACAAAATGGGAAAGATAATACAACAATTATCTAAAAAACCAAGTAAAAACAACGTGATATTAACCTCTGATACCACTCTCAAGAAAAGGGAAACAACCGACATAAATTAAAATAGAATAACTCCACAGCTACAAGAATCATAAGATTGATATGATCTCATCAAGATCCATAGTCTATTGTCCATCGGGACGAGGGCCTGTCATATATTATATGTGACAACCCACACTCCGAAATAAGGGGTGGACAGCCCGATACTCCGACATATATGGTAATCATGGACGTAAATCATTCTCAGCACCACGGATATAGTAAGAGTAACCGAGAAAACCACCCAATAATTCAGAAAACGGGTTGTCAAAACGATTTATGCAATTTAAAAGTTAAGTTAAGAAGAAAAATTTAAACAACCCATTCTAGAACGATAGTGGAATTCCAAGAACATAATTAATATACATCTAAAACCACAATATACAAAGATAAGAACCGAATATGCTGTCGGTCCACAGCTACACAAAAGTAATCACAACAGTTAGATGTTATGCTATACATTCATTATACAATAACAAGATTGGACCACTCGCCCGAGTGACAGACCCGATCATAACTTGATATCAAAAGAATGACGTTGTCTAACAAAAACATCCTGTAATATCCGCAATTTCATAAAGCTCCTTAAAAGCAAAAGAGTAGGAATATCAACACGGGCGTCCTTGCGGAGGAGCACCTGGGCGGATACAATAACAAGCACAACATGGAGAAAAATGAACGGGTCAGGACCCGGTTTATATATAGTTGCCATATGAACAAAAAGCATGCTAGATATGAATAGCAAAACATGGGTATAGAAATCAACACTCTAACAACCTAAGCATGAATCATAAGAAAACAAGTGAAAATGACATGATTAAAAGAGACTATGCATGAAGATGAAATTATGCAAAATTAAATTAAAACTAAATTGAAAGCTTGTATTCCCCAAATTCCACTTTAATCCAGTTTCAGTTCCTTAACAGGAATATACTAACATTATCTTCTTATTTCATTCCAATTCCCATTCCTTAGCAGGAATGTAATTGTCATAATATCTTTTAGTGGAATTATACAACCCTCGAGTCCCACTTGAGTTTTAGAAAAGCTATATTCTTATACATATAACGATTCTAAGACCGCCCCTCCAAGTTTCCCCACTGGGCGCGCCCCTAAATTACTATCATCTTCCAGTGGCCCATCAAAAAAGGCATCCTTGGTACCTAACGCACGTCGGGAAGTGGCCATATGCCTGCGAGTGAGTCATAACCACACCCGGAATTACTTCACTAGCGCAGAAAAATACATATAATAAATCCGCATATGGCCGAGGACTATAGTCTCCCTGCATTCACTAGTCAAGGAATATCACCTCATGCACGATCTTCCCTTATGATAGCATTTAGAGAGGTGTGTTTAAGTAAATTAGCATTTACTATAAAAACCATACTTTTCATTTCATTTACAATTACATGTTTCATTTGTTTGAAACCGTTATCATAGGATAGTTCATTTCTCATCCTAGGTTATGCCTCGAATAAATCTCCAAGGGATCATATTCACTTCCCAAACATAAGGTTTTATATATCTCAATTTAAGACCCTAAAGTCTCCAAGTATGGTCCTACAATTCCCATTCTTATTTATAGGATGCACCAAGAAAAGTGATGCCTTAACATCAACAAGGACAACCCTTCCCCCTAACTTAACCCCAAGTGAACCCATTTAACACTAGGGTGACAACCAACTCAACTAGGACTCTAAAAGCCAATTTACTTCATTCAAGAAGAGTCCTAAGTTCCTAGGGAAAGAAAAGGATTAAAAACAAAAGTGGGAAGTTGGGTAAGAAAATAGGGGACCGGTCGACCGATCCCAAGACCGCGGTAGACCGCGTCTCAAAGTTTAGTTTTTGAAAGAAAGCAGAATGTTCATTTCGGATGGACCAATCGACCTATGGTAGAACCGCGGTCCATCGCGCCCTTATATCATGCCTTTGAAAGAAGGCAGCGTGCCCTCCTCCAAAGGCCCGGTCGACCGGTCTGAGATACACGGTCGACCAGCCATAGCAGACCTAGACCTATCTCTCCTAATATCTTCTAAACCCAAAATTTATAACCAACCCAAAATCATCCAACTACATTTAATGATACCAAAAGATCATAAATGCTCCCAACAACATTTTTCTACCTCAATCAACTATCTATCTCTACCAAAGATGTTGATACCCATAAATCCAACCAAAAACCACAATTATACATCATCAAAACTATACATATCTACCCATACTAATTATTCATCTTAAACCATATAATAGCAAGTAGAAAACTTGTCTTGGGGCTTCAATATCAGGCATGGTTGAAGAAGAAAGCAAGATCAAACCAAAAATCTTCAAGATTTCTCTCTTTCTCTCCAATCTTCCACTTTCACTCTCTCTCACTCTAGGGCTAGAACACTTAGTGAAATTAAGAGGAAATAAAAGGCTTGGGGAAAGACTAAAACGTGTCTTAAGATTAAAAGTCTCCAACCTTTAAGTAATAATACCGCAATAGTTAATTTCTAATACGCAATATGCCAAAACCAGTCAAAAGTGCCCAAAATCCCAAAATACAACATGGCACACATTTTGACAGTCTCGCACATCCCGGAACCAACTAAACCCTCCAAATTATCATTTGGAGATCTTATAAGCCATTTCAAGTTCCGGTTCCATTTTAATTCAAATTGCAATTTGAATTTTCATGACAAAGTAGAACACCACATGGTAACAACTACTTACACACATGGTATCATGCAACTTATTAGTAAATATTAACTTATTTCATCAAATTAGTACTTACCCACATGCAACATTTATATATGCAACTACTCAACATAGTAAATAATTATAAAATGGGCTCCCAAAAGCGAGGGTTGTTACATACTCCCCCCCTTATGAGGGAATTTTGCCCCCAAAATTCAAGCATACCTTGGATAAGGAGATGCGGATACTTTTCCCGCATATCATCCTCACGCTCCCAAGTAGATTCATCGACACTGTGATGACTCCATTGTACTCTAACCAAGGGCACCACACGAGATCTCAATCTACATTCCCCATGATCCAAAATGGCCACGGGTTGCTCTTCATAAGAAATATCGGGTTATAACTCTATATCCTCGAAGGGAATGTGCCAAAGGGCACCATCACACCTCTTATACTTCTTCAAAGAGGAGATGTGGAAAACATTGTGAATCTGTTGCAACGGTTCTAGTAGGGCAATTTGATATGCCACGGGGCCTACTTTAGCAAGTAAAGGAAATGGCCCAACGAAACGTGGTGCAAGCTTCCCCTTCTTTCCGAAATGCTTAACGCCTTTCATAGGCAACAACCGAACCAATACTTGGTCTCCAACTTCCAATTCCACATGCCTTCTCCCCGCATCGGCATAGCTCTTTTGTCTATCTTGGGCTATCCGAATACGATCTCAAATAAGCACGATCTTTGAAGAAGTATCCCGAATCATTTCAGGTCCGAGAAACTTGTTATCTCCCACTTCTAACCAACATGTGGGGGATCTACAAGTCCTACCATATAAGGATTCATAAGGCTCCATCCCAATAGTGAACTGGTATGAGTTATTATAAGAAAATTCAACCAAAGGGAGGTATTGTTCCCAACTACCCTTGAAATCAAGCATGCGCATACGAAGCATATCCTCCAACATTTGGTTAACCCTTTCAGTATGGCCATCTGTTTGATGATGATAGGAAGTACTTAACTTCAATTGGGTTCACATGGCCTCTTGGAAACTTTTCCAAAAGTGGGAAACAAAGATCTTGTCTCTGTCGGAAATAATATTCAAGGGCACACCATGCAATCGAACAATATCTTCAATGAACAATCGAGCGTAACGAGCGGTATTATAATCAGTACAGATGGGAAGGAAGTGCGTCGACTTTGTTAAGCGATCCACGATAACCCAAATAGAATCGTGACCCTTTTGTGACATTGGCAAACCGGTGATACAATCCATTGAAATGCTCTCCCATTTCTATACAGGAATTTCCAACGGTTGAAACAAACCTGCCGGTAGCAGATGGTCAACCTTAACTAACTAACAAGTAGTGCATCGAGATACAAATTCCGAAATATCTCATTTCATACCCGGCCACCAATATTGATGGCGCATATCTTGATACATTTTATCATTTCCCGGATGTACTGAAAATTTAGAGCCGTGAGATTCCGCCATCACAGCCCGTCGTAAATCTCCATCCTCCGGGACAATAAGCCTTCCATGAAAGAGTAATCCACCCTCAGAACATACCGAGTAGGACTCTGCTCCCCCAGTCAATAACTGGCGAAGGTGGTCTTGACATTCTTTATCTCTGCCTTGGGCTTCCACAACCCTTGCCACAATCGTCGGAGTAACGGTCATCACGGACATAAACGCCCTAGCAACCGCATCCTCATGACTGAGTTCCTTCCATTTAGCTTTCCACACATCAGCTAACTCTCCCTCGGGTTTCCTACTCAGGGCATCCCTGACCACGTTCGCTTTGCCCGGATGATAATGAATATCAAATTGGTAATCTTTCACGAACTCCAACCATCTCCGCTGCCGCATATTCAAATCTTTCTGAGAAAATAAATATTGCAATGACTTATGGTTCATAAAAAGACTAAACTTCTCCCCGAGAAGATAGTGCCTCCAAATCTTTAAGGCAAAGACAACGGCGGCTAATTCCAAGTCATGCTCCGGATAATTTCTTTCATGAGGCTTGAGTTTTCTAGAAGCATATGCAATAGCTTGTCGCTCCTGCTGAAGCACACCACCCAAACCCTGTAGAGATGCATCGGTGAAGACTAAATATTCCAACCCTGGCTTAGGTAAAGCGAGGACTGGAGCCGAAGTCAATATATCTTTAAGCTCATCAAACGCATCTTGACAGGCGTCATCCCACACAAATCTAACCCCTTTCCGGGTTAAATTTATCAAAGGACTAACAATTTTAGAAAATCACTTGATAAATCGACGGTAATAACCCGCCAATCCCAGAAAACTGCGTATCTCGGTAGGCGTCGTGGGCTGACCCCACTCCCTTACCGCAACAACTTTACTTGGGTCCACCGATATACCTTGCGAAGTAATAACGTGACCCAAAAATTGCACTTCCCGCAACCAAAAACCACACTTCTCAAACTTAGCGTACAATTGGTGATTCGTTAACCTTTGCAGGACCAACCCCAAATGAGTGGCATGATCATCTTCCGTTTGAGAATACACAAGGATGTCATCAATAAACACGATAACAAATTGGTCCCGGAAGTCCCGAAATACCCTATTCATAAGATCCATGAATACCGCAGGGGCATTGGTTGGCCTAAAAGGCATAACTAAAATCTCATAAGACCCGTACCTCGTCAGAAAAGCAGTTTTGGATACATCTTGCTCCCGTATCCTCAACTGGTGATACCTCGTTCTCAAATCTATCTTAGAGAAGTAGGTCGCTCCCCTAAGCTGATCAAACAAGTAATCTATGCGAGGCAAAGGGTATTTATTCCGGATGGTGACCTTATTCAACTCTCTATAGTCAACACACAACCGGAGAGAACCATCTCTTTTCTTCACGAATAACACAGGAGCACCCCACGGTGATGTGCTACGCCTGATAAACCCCTGTTCCAACAACTGCTGAATCTGATCTCATAGCTCCCTTATTTCCATAGGAGCCATACGATAAGGAATTCGCGCAATCGGTCGAGTTCCCGGCATTAAGTATATCACAAATTCAATCTCACGACTAGGAGGCAAACCCGGTATCTCCCGGAAAACGTCTTCAAAATCTCGAACAACAGGAATAGAATCTAGGGGAGCAACTACATCCTGAGAATTCTCATCCGCAATACAATATAAATAAGTACTAGAATCTCCCTCTAAACGAAGCAGAACTACTAGGAACATATCTTGTCCCGGAACGACGAAGACTATAGTCTTCCCGTAACAATTAACTATAGCATGATACTTAACAAGCCAATCCATGCCCAAAATAACATCATACCCGACCATGTCTAGGACGAGTAAGTCGGCCTCAAAACACAAATTACCAAGAGTGATCCCTATATGTTTACAAACAAAAAAAAATAAGGGATCTATCACCCATAGAGGACTCCACACTGGAAAATGTACTTTCCACAGATTTTATCAACTCTGTGGACTGAGCAAAACTTCTGGAAATAAAAGAATGTGTCGCACCCGTATCAAACAGTAGGCGACCCAAGTGTCCCTGAATAAGGAACTTACCCTCTATAGCTGGCGGCGCTGGCTGAATAGGAGGAAGCATAGCATCCTGAATGTGGTAGACTCTCCCATACTGTAGTTGGACCTGCTGCAGAGGGACAACTGGATTCGGTGTTTGTGGAGGGAACTGCACATAAGGCTGTTGAGGAACTCGTGGAGGTTGTCCCCCAATCACCTAAGGACAATCTCTCATAAAGTGACTAGCTTCTCCACATTGGAAACATTTCCCCACCATATTCTCCTGACCTCGACCTTTGTTATTTCTGAACTTCCTGAAACCTTGGCCCGGTTGGCCCCTACCTCCCTGGCCACCTCGACCCGCTTGCTGTGGTACGGCATCCTGACCTTGCCTGTTAGCATTTTCACTAACATTAAACCCGCCAGAGCGTTGTCTTTTCGACCCATCCCCTTGCTGGGGCTCCCTTTCTCGTTGCTTATTACCCGCAGGTTGGGATGAAGGAAAGGCTCCTCCTCCATTCCCACTCACCCCGGGCTTCCCTACTTGCCCCATTCCTGAAGCTTTCTTGCTATTCTGAATAAACAACCGATGCTCCTGACAATGAAGTAATGCCGCATTCATCACTTCACCAAAAGTTTGTAAAGCCGGATTACCCTGCAAGTGCTGCCGGATTCTCCAGTTTAGACCTCCCATGAATTTTGAGACTTTCCTTTCCTCCGGGGTTACCTCTTCCGGCACAAAACTAGCTAGTCGGGTAAACTCCTCCTCATATTTGGCAATCGATCGTTCTCCCTGAACTAGATCTTGAAGTTTCCTCCTCATCTCCCTCTGAATCGCGGGAGGAAAATATTTCCGGTCGTACAAGACCCAGAAATCAATAATGGACATGGTATCCCTCTGTTGTGGCGTAGTCATCGACTCCCACCAATGTAACGCTGCCCCAACCAACTTGAAAGTAGCAAGGACTTGCTTCTTCTCCTCACTACAGTCCACCATTCGTAAATGGTGTTGCATATCCTTCTTCCATTGATTTGCTCGAACAACATCAGAACCTCCGTCAAACTCTGGGGGATGGCCCTTTAAAAAGGACTCCCTTACTATTTTCCACGGAGAAGGTCTTGTAGGCGCTGGAGCATCCTGTGCCCGTTGTTGAGATGTTAGCATCTGTTGAGCTACTGCGGTCATGGCAGCATTAACTGCATGAGCCACAATATTGGCTACGTCCGCAGCATTAAAAGTTCCTTGGGGCGGTGGAGGACCAACATCCTCTTATACAACTCTATTGCGTCTCGCAGGGAGACCTCTCTTAGGAGGCATCTGCGATGAAGAGACAATAGTGTTAGAATAAAATTCACAATAATCTATTTCACAGAAGATCGCAATTATAAGCAGCAAATAAGTCTTATCATTAGGCTCTATATCAAAGAACTCTACGGTAGATCGTGACAAGTCCACATAGATCCTAGTACTCTACAACCCAGTGCTCTGATACCATCTGTGACAACCCGCACTCCGAAATAAGGGGTGGCCAGCCCGATACTCCGACATATACGGTAATCATGGACGGAAATCATTCTCAGCACCACGGATATAGTAAGAGCAACCGAGAAAACCACCCAATAATTCAGAAAACGGTTTGTCAAAACGATTTATGCAATTTAAAAGTTATGTTAAGAAGAACAATTTAAACAACCCATTCTAGAACGATAGTTGAATTCCAAGAACATAATTAATATACATCTAAAACCACAATATACAAAGATAAGAACCGAATATGCTGTCGGTCCACAGCTACACAAAAGTAATCACAACAGTTAGATGTTATGCTATACATTCATTATACAATTACAAGATTGGGCCACTCGCCCGGGTGACAGACCCGATCATACCTAGATATCAAAATAATGACGGCATCTAACAAAAACTTCCTGTAATATCCGCAATTTCATAAAGCTCCTTAAAAGCAAACGAGTAGGAATATCAACACGGGCGTCCTTGCGGAGGAGCACCTGGGCGGATACAATAACAAGCAAAACATGGAGAAAAATGAATGGGTCAGGACCCAATTTATAAATACTTCCCAGATGAACAAAAAGCATGCTAGATATGAATGGAAAAACATGGGTATAGAAATCAACACTCTAACAACCTAAGCATGAATCATAAGAAAACAAGTGAAAATGACATGATTAAAAGAGACTATGCATGAAGATGAAATTATGAAAAATTAAATTAAAACTAAATTGAAAGCTTGTATTCCCCAAATTCCACTTTAATCCAGTTTCAGTTCCTTAACAGGAATATACTAACATTATCTTCTTATTTCATTCCAATTCCCATTCCTTAGCAGGAATGTAATTGTCATAATATCATTTAGTGGAATTATACAACCCTTAAGTCCCACTTGAGTTTTAGAAAAGCTATATTCTTATACATATAACGATTCTAAGACCGCCCCTCCGAGTTTCCCCACTGGGTGCACCCGTAAATGACTATCATCTTCCAGGGGCCCATCAAACAAGGCAGCCTGGGTACCTAACCCACGTCGGGAAGTGGCCATATGCATGCGGGTGAGTCATAACCACACCCGGAATTACTTCACTAGCGCAGAAAAATACATATAATAAATCCGCATATGGCTGAGGACTATAGTCTCCCTACATTCACTAGTCAAGGAACATCACCTCATGCGCGAGCTTCCCTTATGATAGCATTTAGAGAGGTGTGTTTAAGTAAATTAGCATTTACTATAAAACCATACTTTTCATTTCATTTACAATTACATGTTTCATTTGTTTGAAACCGTTATCATAGGATAGTTCATTTCTCATCCTAGGTTATGCCTCGAATAAATCTCCACGGGATCATATTCACTTCCCAAACATAAGGTTTTATATATCTCAATTTAAGCCCCTAAAGTCTCCAAGTATGGGCCTACAATTCCCATCCATATTTGTAGGATGCACCAAGAAAAGTGATGCCTTAACATCACCTTGGACAACCCTTCCACCTAACTTAACCCCAAGTGAACCCATTCAACACTAGGGTGACAACCAACTCAACTAGGACTCTAAAATCCAAGGTTTACTTCATTCAAGAAGAGTCCTAAGTTCCTAGGGAAAGAAAAGGATTAAAAACAAAAGTGGGAAGTTGGGTAAGAAAATAGGGGACCGGTCGACCGATCCCAAGACCGTGGTCGACCGCGTCTCAAAGTATAGTTTTTGAAAGATAGCAGAAAGTTAATTTCGGATGGACCGATCGACCTGTGGTAGAACCGCGGTCGACTGCGCCCTTATATCATGCCTTTGAAAGAAAGCAGCGTGCCCTCCTCCGAAGGCCCGGTCGACCGGTCTGAGATATACGGTCGACCGACCATAGCAGACCTAGACCTATCTCTCCTAATATCTTCTAAACCCAAAATTAATAACCAACCCAAAATCATCCAAATACATTTAATGATACTAAAAGATCATAAATGCTCCCAACAACATTTTTCTACCTCAATCAACAATCTATCTCTACCAAAGATGTTGATACCCATAAATCCAACCAAAAACCACAATTATACAACATCAAAACTATACATATCTACCCATACTAATTATTCATCTTAAACCATAAAATAACTAATAGAAAACATGCCTTGGGGCTTCAATATCAGGCTTGGTTGAAGAAGAAAGCAAGATCAAACCACAAATATTCAAGATTTCTCTCTT
Organism: Sambucus nigra; assembly: GCA_949130495.1. Classification (NCBI taxonomy): domain Eukaryota; kingdom Viridiplantae; phylum Streptophyta; class Magnoliopsida; order Dipsacales; family Adoxaceae; genus Sambucus; species Sambucus nigra. The sequence continues at coordinate 31,317,580 of OX422218.1, read as the reverse complement.
TCTGTCCAATCTTCCACTCTCACTCTCTCTCAGTCTAGGGCTAGAACACTTTGGGCAATTAAGAGGAAATGAAAGGCTTGGGGAAAGACTAAAACGTGGCTTAAGATTAAAAGTCTCCAACCTTTAAGTAATAATACCGCAATAGTTAATTTCTAATACGCAATATGCCAAAACCAGTCAAAAGTGCCCAAAATCCCAAAATACAATATGGCACACATTTTGACAGTCTCGCACCTCCCAGAACCAACTACACCCTCCAAATTATCATTTGGAGATCTTATAAGCCATTTCAAGTTTCGGTTCCATTTTAATTCAAATTGCCATTTTAATTTTCATGACAAAGTAGAACACCACATGGTAACAACTACTTACACACATGGTATCATGCAACTTATTAGTAAATATTAACTTATTTCATCAAATTAATACTTACCCACATGCAACATTTATATATGCAACTACTCAACATAGTAAATAATTATAAAATGGGCTCCAAAAAGCGAGGGTTGTTACATTATATATATAGGACAAGAGCAAGAAGCAAGAAGCAAGATAGACGAATGTCAAAGCAAGAAAATAAGCTATAAGATTATAAGATGTACTTATAATGAAAGCACAATAGTCATTACTCGTCTCCAGTAATTAAGTTGTTAAATTACCCAACCAATGTTCCTATGTCGTGACTACCCAACCCAAGGTCGAGTAACGTGTAGTCTCATATCATATAATGACTAATAATAATTAATCTCATTTTAGTATTTAACGTATCAAAATATTTCCTTCAAGTATAATATCAAATGCATCGATTCAGGATATGATTTTAAGACACAAGCATAATATCTCACACAACAAGTCATATCGGGTCACTATCGTTACCCGAGGGAACAAGTCATAACACTAGGACTACAAATGAATACTCCCCAATATTACGTGGCAATGGCAATCATACTAAGTCCTAAATCACATGGCATTTCAAGGTCTTTCTATCCGACCCGCATTACAATCATGTGTCCGATTTCGGTGGTTTATCTTCGACACGGCACTCGAGCGGAACCTAACCAGATCAATCACCCAAAATCGCATTCAACATGTGCCTACGTCGACCGGAGGACTAGTCTAGTGTCTACTCGACAATATACATGTAAAACAATTTCACGCTTATGTATATATACAATCATGTCTAGTCTCTTACTCGAGCTATACAATATTCATTATTTATAATATAACATAATTTACATCATCAATTTACCAATTCAACATCAAATCATTTTATGGTTATATATCCCTAATAACCATAAGTATGTGATCAAGTTAGGATATTAGGCACAACACTACAATTATCTTACTAAACACATGAAAAATATTATCACTCTTATTTCAACAACATGCTGTCCAGAATTTAAAACGCAGATTCCAGGCTCTTCCGATCCATTTTTGGAAATACTTAAAACTTCAAAGTTGTTCGCAACGTGATTTTCTGTAATGAAGCGCGAGCACGTTCCCATAGCCTGCATAAAATTGACCCGAAGCTAATATATAATATTCCCCCTATTTTCGGCAACTTTCTGCCCAGAATTTTAAAACGCCGATTTGCGGCTTTTTCGATCCGTTTTTGGAAAAACCTAAAACTACACGATTGTTCGGAACGTGATTTTATACAAGGAATCGCGGGTACACTACCGTAGCCAGCATAAAATAGACCCGAAACTAACATATACAGTTTGGACCTATTCACGATAACTTTCTGCGCAAAATTTTTAAACGCCCATTTTAGACTTTTCTGATCCGTTTTCGGAAAAAATTAAAACTACAAAGTTGTTCGGAATATAATTTTCTGTCGAGAAACGTGAACGAAACATCCATTTTCAGAACGAAAACAACTAAAAACAGTTTTTAATATGACGATTTACAAGTTCATAGATTTCTGAAATTTAAGAGGTTGTCAACAATTCAATCCCTATAATGATGTTATTGCATTTGAATCTACATGGAGGGTGATCCTAATACATTGCATATCATTTTTAACATCAATATCATATTAATTTAGGGATCCAAATACATGTTAATGTGAAATTTCATTATAGATACATAATATACAAATATAGGCTATTAACTTGCCTTGGATTGTATGAAGAAGTTGAATCCTCTTAAAATCCTCATAGCTTTTTTCTCTTCTTACTCTCTCTCTCTCTCTCTCTCTCTCTCTCTACCAAACCCTAGCCCCCATTTGTGAAATGATAAAATGAATACTTCTTCTCTTCTTTTCTATTTATACCTACGGTTCATTTATTTACAAAAATGCCATTACCCCCAATTTTAACCCTCTCGGTCCTTTTACGCATTAATTCGGTTCTAATATTTAAGTCGCACATTCGTATCTCAATAAATTCATTTTAACTTTTCATTTCCAAACATTTAGAATATATATACTGACATAGTTTTATTTCCAAACATTGTGAATATATATACTGACATAGTTTTTTTTTCCAATTTCAATTCAGTCAAAAATTCGGGGTATTACATTCTCCCCCTCTACGAACCGGATTTCATCCTCGAAATTCAAATTAAAACAAATTAATTCAAGTCAAGTAAGATAGTTTAACACGTACCTTCCATGAAGAGATATGGTGACTAATTCGCAAGTCATCCTCTCTCTTCCAAGTGGCCTCAGACTCATCATGATTACACCACATAACACGTACAAGAGGAATAACTTTTAACCTCTACTGCTCCTCACGACGATCTCGGATCCTGACCGACCTCTCCTCATAGGTCCCATCGGGCTGCAGCTCTACCCAATCTAACTCTATGTGTAGGTGTGAGTCCTCGGGACGTAAGAACTACCTCAATAAGGATACATGAAAAATATCGTGTACCCACTGGAGCTGGTCGGGTAGGCCTAAACGGTAGGCAACTAACCCCACCCTACCTAACATTGTTAATGAACCCACGTATGACGGTGAAAGCTTTCCTTTGGCACCAACGCAAAAAACACCTCTTATAGGTGAGACCCTCAACAATACTTGGTCCCCAACGACAAACTCTAACTTCCTCCGTCTTATGTCAGCATAAGTCTTCTGACGATCTTGCGCGGTCTTCATCCATGCATGAATCGCGTCAACCTTTTTCGAGGTCTCCCTAATAATATCCGAACCCAACATCCGGTGCTCTCCAAACTCCAACCAACATGTAGGGGATCGACATGGCCTGACTTATGAAGCCTCGTATCGTTCCATGCCAATAGTCTGCTAATAACTATTATTGTATGCAAGCTCCACCAGTGGTAAATATGTATCCCAACCACCTTTGAAGTCCAACACACAAACTCGTAACATGTCCTCCAAAATTTGGTTTACCCGCTCCGTCTGACGATCAAACTAAGGGTGGAACGAAGTACTCAAACCCAACTGAACTCCCATCGCCTCTTGAAGACCGCCCTAAAAGTGCGAGATGAAGGCACTTCTATGGTCGGACAAGATATCACGCGGTACCACATGCAACTTCACAATATTATTAATAAACACCATGGTGTACTATATTGCCAAATAATCTGTCCTAACAGAAAGGAAATGAGCCACCTTTGTTATTCTGTCGACGATGGCCAATATCAAATCATGACCGCGCTGCGATCTTGGTAACCCAACAATGAAATTCGTGGACATACTTTCCCATTTCTAATTGTAAAATCCAACTCTGACATGAAGCCTAAAATAACTGAACTACTAAGTTGATCCTGAAATCAATACCCCCAAATCCCGACTCGCTAAGTTTCACGCGTGGAGTGTCTCGCAAGTGAAATCAAAACAAGGAACCCCTCTGATACACTACTGTCAGCTTGTCGAGATAAGGAATTTGTCAAATCAAGACCCCTAGTGATACAAGAATCATCCAACTCCAAAAACCACTTATCTCTGGACTCAATGGTTCATCACACAACAAATAATCCAACTTCACCTATTCAATACATATGTCACTATTCATCAATCATGCCTCGATGATTAACTCAGAATCGACTAAGAGATGATACTGAAAGCTCAAAAGACAATTCTACTTCGAGTTTTCAATAACACTTACCTTGCACTTAAATTTATGGCGAGTCAACCTATATGGCAACCCTTATTATCAATTAATGTTATACATTTGCATAAGCATACGACTTCTCTGCACTTACAAATATTATTCCATCTTTCCATGTCTGCACTTAGGTAAATAATATCAGCATGGTTCAAACTCTCTCGAACAAGACAACACCGACAAAGTTGCATTCTGGGCGGTCAACGATCCCTCACCCAAAGGTTTCGAACTAACCTAAGATGCAATGTTCCCCTTGCCTAACTTCTCATGGTTTGGTCTATCTAACCCAAGGTGACAAACCCTCGCTAGATTCAACTTACCGCTCTTTTGTTAAAAACACGTAAGGACCTATCCGACATGATTTTCCTTTGACTGTGAGTATATTATAATTTTCTCACCGAACAAGAAATGAACTTGGTTCTTCAAACCACGAATAAGGCTTGTACATTTTCCAAGCAATGAGGTAAGACAAAAAATCACCACTTATCTTACCAAATCATAATATAAGATTTGGCACACTCACCATCCGAATACTCATCTTCCAGCACACCAATGCTACCTGATCTTTATGAAGAATGATGTGCTATCCAACATGTCAAAGGTCGTAAATATAAGGTAGCGGGACCTTCATTTACTGTGACCCCAATTAACACTCAGTAATCCACACATAACTGAAGTAATAGTGAAATATGTTATGAACCCATTCGCGAGTGTTTGCCCAAGCATACACACCCTCCTTACAAAGCTTCTCAACAATGGTCAAAACACTCTCTTGTTGTCCCCCTACAGTGGAGGTTATGACAACCATTTCAATGAAGGGTCCGACATTTAGAATCCCAAACTGTCTCAATCCTTGCCATGAATGACGACACTCAATTGGTAACACTATCATCAGTCAACCAAAAACTGACCAAGCTACACGCGACTCTACCATTATCAAAAGACCATCATGGTGTGACTATACACTATTATAGATGTCACCATAATCGAACATCTCACACTTGGTTTTGGAACGCATCTTTAATCACACACGGTCTTAGTAAACATCATGTCACTAACTACTCACTCGTTCTCTAATTCACATGAATACATAACGAGGGACAAAATATAGCCACATTCCCATATCTGATGGATTCAAAATCAAGCACAACCATTATCATGGTGCAACAAATTAGTACCCCCAATCATCGGGTGATAACATAAAATTGAACGTGTGTTTGGGCCTCATGATGTTCATCCCCAACTCAAGCGATCACACTCGCATCAAATGAAACGCCTATTGAACACTCCCTCGTGATGTTCTCACTCGATAACTCGTCCCTCGAGATTCTCTACTCACCATAGGGTTCACAACTGGTAGCTCCAGCTTAAGTCCATCCCTTAGCACACCTAGATTCACGTCCCGATCTCAATAACTTTTAACAAATATATTGATGTTACAAAACAAGGTAACCACATCTTATCAAACACCCATTCTAATCTAGGGCTTTATGAAAATAATTAACTCCAATCATTACCAAATATAGAAAGAAGACTCCATCGATAATTCTGGACTTCTCCAATGTCAATCCTCGTATGACCTTGCGATATGGACTTCGTCATCCCTAGTTCCATGGCCAAGACATCGCATCATTACTGGTACGTTCTCACGAGCTTGTTTGGGATAACTCACCGAAACATTCCACTCTGAACATGTGAGTACCCAACTCGCTAACATATCTTGTACATGACCGAACACACCTAATCGGCCTTAAGTTGATACTATTATGGTTTTTATCAGATCAAAACACTATGGAACCACTGTGTCACCCCAATACGACATCTATCACTTGTGTGGACAACGTGTAGGTTTACATGCCTACCAAACTTCCCTGATACCAACACAATATTTCAAGGATAATCACTTATCCATTCCAGATTTAGACTCATGAATCTCCCACTGAACATCATCAAATGGATGAATCTAGTTCATGCTTTTCATAACTATGATAACACTCTTGCATACACAAAAATTAGAGCCCTCAGGTCATCCTTTGATGGTGTGTGACATACATCGATTTGGAGTAGTCCTCTCTCAAATCACAACCCTTACTTTACATGTTCATGAGTAATAATAAGCTCTTATTATCACAAGACTTACTTCGTTAACCATTCACTTATTAACACGTCATCGAATGCCTCAATAGTCTGTCCATTACAGGTGGAGCGTGATAATTTCTTCTCAGGAAAATGTCACAACAACAACTGGACCACATCATTTTGAGGTGTGCCATATCTAAAGCTCTACCTTTCCACATTGGAAACAACTTCAGACAACTCCACACGCAAGTGGAACCAATAACTCAGTGGTACTATAGGGTGGGCTATAAATTATACCCACTTCTTTACAACCATAAGAGCGACGATATTCAAAGTTGATAATGCACAACAAATATACGGGTGTTTCCTCCCCCTAAAGCACCTAATGTCAGCTCAATCATTGAGTTCAACATCGGTTTTCTCACCTGCTGGTGGGAAATGAAACTATGATAGTTGCACATGAATTGCGGTCTCTTAAAATTCTTGGACCCTATGCCCTCTTAAAGTCCACGTCTCATGAAATCACCATCTTAAAATATAGTAAGTTAACGCGTATCCTCAAAAAATTATTCAAGTGGAGCACTAGTCATAATTACAACAAGTACCCACAGATGGACCTCACGCATACTATCATGTGGTCGATTGAAGATTGACCTCATGTGTGGGACGTCTCACGAATGAAATCCAAACAAGGAACCCTCCTTAAACATGAGGCCATCTGCGAATCCCCCATCGAAATCATAGCGTGAAGATCTTCCAAGTCATCGAATACAAGAACTAATCGTAAGGCTCTATGTATCAAGGACACGATGCGCAGAAAACGTAACAGACGCCCTCAGATCCATAAAGGCTCTAAAACCGTGCTCTGATACCAACTGTGACAACCCTGCTTTTTAAATCTGATTAGGTTAGCTACGCCCAATTAAATTATAGTGGAGCTTCAATATGTTGGCATTAGAAGCCAAATTTAAATAAATGCAGTAAAGAAAACATGTACACTCTCATATGTGTAACCAAATCATATAATGACAACTATAACAAGTGAAACCAACTCATAACTATTAACTACAATAATCCATCAGTAATCTCAAACTAAAAAATAAAAAATGACAATATATGCGGCCCAACACAAAATGGGAAAGAATAATACAATAATTCTCTCAAATACCAAGTAAAAACAATGTGATATTAATCTCTGACACCACCCTCAAGAAAAGGGAAACAAGCGACAAAAATTAAAATAGAATACTCCACAGCTAGAGGAATCTTAAGATTGATATGATCTCATAAAGCTCCATAGTCTATTGTCCATCAGGACGAGGACCTCTATTATATATATAGGAGAGGAGCAAGAAGAAAGAAGTGAGATAGACGAACGTCAAAGCAAAAAAACAAGATATAAGATTATAAGAAGTACTTATAATGAAAGCAGACTAGTCATTACTCGTCTCCAGTAATTAAGTTGTTCAATTATCCAACCAATGTTCCTATGTCGTGAGTACAAATCCTAAACTCGAGTAACGTATAGTCTCATATCGTATCATGATTAATCATTATTAATCTCATTTCAATATTTAACGTATCAAAATATTTCCTTCAATTATAATATCAAATTCATCGATTCAAGATATTATTTTAAGACACAAGCATAATATCTCACACAACAAGTCATATCGGGTCACTATCATTACCCGGGGGAACAAGTCATAACACTAGGCCTACACACGAATACTCCCCAATATTACGTGGCAAGGGCAATCGTACTTAGTCCTAAATCACATGCTATTTCAAGGTCTTTCTATTCGACCCGCATTACAATCATGTGTTCAGTTCCGGTGGTTTATCTCCGACACGACACTCGAGCGTAACCTTACCGAATCAATCATAAAAAAATGCATTCAACATGTGCCAACGTCTACCAGAGGACTAGTCTAGTTTGTACTCGACAATATACATGTAAAACAATTTCACACTTATGTATATATACAATCATGTCAAGTCACTTACTCGAGTTATACAATAGTCATTACTTATAATATAACATAATTTACACCATTAATTTTCTAATTCAACATCAAATCATTTCATGGTTATATATCCCTAATAACCATAAGTATGTGATCAAGTTAGGATATTAGGCACAACACCACAATTATCTCACTAACAACATGAAAAATATTATCACTCTTATTTCAACAACATGCTGCCCAAAATTTAAAACGCAGATTCGAGGCTCTTCCGATCCGTTTTTGGGAAAACTTAAAACTACAAAGTTGTTCGGAACATTATTTTCTATAAGGACACTTGAGCACGCTACCGTAGCTTGCTTTAAACAAACCCGGAACTAACAAATACAGTTCGGACCTGTTCAAGACAACTTTCTGTGCAGAATTTTAAAACGCCAATTTGAGACTTTATCGATCCGTTTTCGGAAAAACATAAAACTACAAGGTCGTTCGGAATATAATTTTCAGTCAGGCAGCTTGGACAAAACATCCATTTTTGGAACCAAAACATCTCAAAATAGTTTTTAATATGGCGATTTAAAAGTTCAAAGATTTCTCAAATTCAAGAGGTTGTTGAACAATTCAATCCCCATAATGATGTTATTGCATTTGAATCTACATGGAGGGTGATTCTAATACATTGCATATCATTTTTAACATCAATATCATATTAATTTAGGGATCCAAATACATGTTCATGTGAAATTTCATTATAGATACATAATATACACATAGGTTATTAACTTGCCTTGGATTGTATGGAGAAGTTGAATCCTCTTAAAATCCTCTTAGCTTTCTTCTCTTCTTACTCTCTCTCTCTCTCTCTCTCTCTCTCTCTCTCTCTCTACAAAACCCTTGCCCCCATTTTTGAAATGATAAAATGAAGACTTATTCTCTTATTTTCTATTTATACCTAGGGTTAGTTTATTAACAAAAATTCCATTGCCCCCAATTTTAACCCCCTCGATCCTTTTACGCATTAATTCGCGTCTAATATTAAAGTCGCACATTCGTATCTCAATAAATTCATTTTAACTTTTTATTTCCAAACATTTCAAATATATATACTGACATAGTTTTATTTCTAAACATTTCGAATATATATACTGACATATTTTTTTTTCAATTCAATAAAAAATGCCGGGTATTACACTTTCGAACGACGTGTTTATTTTAGCCACCACTTATTCCTTCCCATGTTTTGGCGCTAGTAGGTGGGTTACTGTTTTGCGGCTTTGGTTGGGTTGCTATAGTCATGGGTTTAATAGTGGGAGATATTAATGGGATATTTAGGGTGATAGTCCCAAGGGGAAAATTAAGGTTTCAATTGGGTGATTTAAGAAGCTTAAATTAACAATTGTGCAAGACTAATTGAAAATAATTTTCAATAATAAATTATGATTATTTTATTTTTTGACAAAGTGAACAAGTCGGGGTATATTAGTTGAGTGACACCAAGGTAATAAATTAATTAATGCGTGAATAATTAAATTTGAGTCGGGTTATTGACTCGTGTATAATTTGGGCTACTGCTACGGGTTTGGTGAACGATATAGATGGGATTAAATTTAATATGTATATATATGGTAGTGTGATACAATATATATATATATATATATATATATATATATATATATATATATATATATATTGTGTGTGTGTGATCATAAATGTCCTGGACTAGATATTTAGTAAAATCCTACACCCTCTAGTGTTATCATAGGAGTTTGCGCAAAGTGGGAGAATCCCCTGGCTTGAGTAGAAGGGTGAGTATAGTCCCCAGGTCACAGAGTTTGTATTTAGGGGTAAGACGTCTTGGTTATGACTCGATCTCATTTCTTGAGGGATCTATAACCGTCTGCACTGCGTTTATTTTGTTTCACTAATTCGGGGAGCTAATCGTGTCAGGGTGTCCAGCTGTATGATTATACCTAGATTGATAGTAATATAGAGTATATCCAGTGAGTGCATACTTGGGAGGATGGTTATATAATTATGGCATGTACGTGAATATTGTAATATGATGATATGTATATAAATATAGTATGATAATTATATATGGGTAAAAAACATGATGTGAATTGTATTCTTTATTATATAATTTGGGAAAATTTTATATGGACTCAAATGAAAATAAAAATGATTTCTTAAGTTAATGTATTATACAACTCATAAATCTTATATTAAACATACTCGGGTTAGAGTAGGGCGACAGGAAGGAACTATATAATAAGAACTACAGACGGGGTAGATGACTAGGTGGGTTATATAAACGAATGGTAGGCATTCACATTAGTTGAAGGGTGAGTCGGTCCTCAAGAGAGTCCGACACTATCTTAAATATGAAGAACATTCACGCATTTTAATTTACTGAAATTTAATTTACTTGTTAATATATTCAAATTATTTTGGGTTCTTGCTATAAAAAATTTTAAAATATTTTTCGTGTCCGACCATAGTGGTGCCGATCTTGATCTTTTTCCAGAGTATGTAGTTGTGGTACACATGGGTGATGTAGTAAATCCATTAGATGCTTCTCTTATTCAGTCCTAGATAATGATTGTATCTTAGTTGTACTTTCGATCATGTTTCTCATGGGAGCTGTACATTTTATTTTGGATCAGCGTGTATTGACTATACTTTCCATGTGTTGGATATATGTTGGTTTGGTTGTTCTTAGTCGAGGTTTATTCGACTAAGATTTTATTCAGATGCTTGTAATATGTTTAGATTCATTTATATTGCGATGGTTATTTTGTGTTTATTGTTGTATTCATTTTTTGGTCACTTCAAAAGATAAATTTGTGACACCAGCTTAATTAATTATTAGGTGGTTAGTAATTAACAAGTTTGACCGTGACGCTAAGAATGAACAAGATGGAAATCCTTTTTAATTTGATAAAGGCCTGATCAATCGATGATTAATTAAGGGGGGTGTCAAAGATGGTATAAGAGCATTATGTTCTACCGTCCATAGGATATGGATGGCTTAATATGAATGCAACGTTATGTTCTTTTGATATAAAGTCGTATTATTAGAATTGTTCACTTATCTTTATGATTATGAGATATCACACTTATCATATTAAATATTGTATTAATAGTGAACTTAGACAACTTTTTTTTCAATTTTAGATGTCGCTCGGGAGAGGGAGAGGTAGACCCATGAGGGTAGTCACTAGAGGCAGAGTGGGAGATGCTCATCAGGAGCTGAAGATCCCACAACCACAAGCCCCATCGGGGTTTGTATCCTCGTCACAAGTAACTGATATTATGACCAAGGTAGTCAATACCATCACGATAGCCATGGCATCATAGTTTCCTTATCCCTAGCCGTAGCAGCCAGTGGATCTAGTAGTTCAAGCCCACTCGAGGCCATAGGAGTGGCAGTGAGTTAAGGAGGCCTTCTAGAAGGGACATCCCCCGAGTTTTAGGGCAACTCAGAGTTGATTTTAGCCTATAGGTTGATGATAGCTTCCCCACCACTTACGCATGTTCGACTGCACTGAGGTCCAAAGACAAATGTTGGCTACATTTAGGATGACTGGGGCAGCCTTGGAGTGGTGGGAGTCATTGACCACTATTACAGAGAAACACTTAATGAGAATCACCGAGTTCTGGGAGTGGTTCAACTGCCAGTACTTTTGTCCTGCGGTTGAGATCGAGATGAGGAGGATATTCAGGAAGGTGATTCAAGGTGACCGTTCTGTGGCGGAGTACACAGAGGAGTTCAACCCTTTGGCTAAGTTGGTTCCAAACGAGTTGAGCAAGAAGGAAAAATATGTTGATGGTTTAACCTGGAGAATCAGACAACATTTGATTGGGAACCCCGCTTTGGAGACATATTCAGATGTCATCAATGCAATTTTATTACACTTCTAGGACCATCTCTTCCACTTGATGGGGAGCAAGAAGGGAGGTGAGCCTAGCTATCATGGAAAAGTAACTGGGAGTTCTACTAGTAGAGCACAATAGACAGGTAACCACCGAGGGAAAGACACCCATCAGGAGTGTCATGCTAAGAGATTTTGAATAGGATGTAAGGGATTCAGGTAAGGCTATCAGGCTCAAAATCATTAGTAGGAGGTTCCTGAAGGCCGTCAGGCCCAAGGGAACAATGGCGGAGGCTAGTCGGGCTAACATTTGTGACAAACTTGGCAGGTCCAGCATTAGAGAGACTTTCAGAGGCGTTGTTTCAGTTGTGGAAAACTAGCCCATCTAAAGAGGGAGTGCCCACAGAGAGCCAACGACCAGTAGCAGGGTTCCCCGCTGGGACATCAGGTAAAGATGCCTCTAGTTGCACCATCTCCACCAACCTCACAACAGCCAGGGCAGTTACACTATCATCATGTGTATAACGTCTGGGATGTTTTGATTCCACTACCACCTTAGGTGCTGCCAGCAGTCAAGGGTAAGTTTCCTATTCATGGGCATGCGAGTAAGATTCTTTTTTAAAATTATGTATCCTAATAATTCCTTGGGACCAGATTTTCTAGGGTCCTTGGGTTATTAGGGCCAGCTGATGGTCTCCTTATGTGTTTAGAGTCACCAATGGGGGAGGTGGGTCACTAATACACTAGATATATACGGGCGTAGAAACTCTGATTGGGAGACGAAGTTGAGCACCATACCTCTTAGTGTTAGATATGGAGGAATATGATGTTATCCTAGGTGACAACGAATTGTTTTGAGAGAACCATAGTGTTTTATATTCTAGGAAAAAAGATGTTTCTGGGGTGAGGCCTCTTCCCGAAGGAGGTTTGCAGAGTCATTTATATTAAATTGAGGAGGAGACCTCATAGGAGGTCGTAATTCCAATATACTCTATTCCAATCATGAGTGACTTTAAGGATGTTTTTCTGGGTATACCAGGTTTACCAGCCAGTCAAGATATTGAGTTCGTTATTGATTTAGCACCAGGTATGAGACCAATTTCTCGAATAGCTTACTGCATGGACCGTTTAGAGATGGGTGAAGTGAGAGAACAAATTTAATATCTTTCAGGAAACAATTTCATTTGGGGGAGCACATTATCGTGGGTTGCTCCTATGTTGTTTATGAAGAAGGGTGATGGTTCGCTCCGATTATGTGTCCACTATAGGGAGCTGAATAAGGTCATGATACGAAAAAAGTATCAGTTGTTGAGAATCGATGACTTATTTGATCAGTTAAGAGGATCAAAGCACTTCTCCAATATTTATTTGAGATCGGTGCATCATCAGTTGTGTATTTGGGAGGAGGACATCGCTAAGATGACTTTTCTGTCACAGTATGGATGCTACGAGTTCAAGGTGATGCCGTTTGGGCTCATAAATGTGCCAATAGTGTTCATGTGCCTTATGAATAGGGTTTTCAAAGAGTTCCTTGACCAGTTTATCATCGTGCTCATAGATGACCTTTTGGTCTACTCGCGCATGGAGGAGGAGCATGCAGAGCATCTGCGTATGGTTTCGCAGACTTTATGAGATCACCACGTGTACACCAAATTGTAGAAATGTGGATTTTGGCTACGTGATGTGAAGTTTCTTGGCCACATTATTTCAAACCAGGTTATTGATGTTAATCCAAGTAAGGTATCGATGGTGAGGGTGTAGGGACAACCCGCGACATCAACCGATATTCATAGCTTTTTAGGGTTGGAAAAATATTATCATCGCTTCTTTAAGAGGTATTCAAAGATTGCAGTCCCATTAACGAATTTGACTCACAAGGGGGGGGGGGATTGTATGGAGCAACCGATGTCAATTAGCTTACGATGAGCTAATGGACAAGTTGACATCAGCACCCGTAGTTACTTTGCCTAGGGGAGGATTGGAGTATCACGTCTCTACGGATGCATCATTACAAGGACCTGGGGATGTGTTGAAGCAGGAGGAGGGGACTATAGCTTGTGCATCTTGAAATATTCATCCCCATGAGAGGAATTACCCCACCCATGACCTTAAGTTGGCAGCTGTCATTTTTCCTTGGAGGATACTGAGTCATAATCTTTTAGGATAGCAGTTCACATTATTCACGAATCACAAGTCATTTCAGTAGCTATTCACATAGACGTATACAAACATGAGACAGAGGCAGTGACTACCTGTTTGATATTCAATATTATTCTAGTAAGGCCAATGTGGTGGAAAACACATTGAGATGACGACTTACGAAGGAGTTAGCAGAAGTCTGGAAAGCGAAATGGCGTGAACCTCATCACTATGATGAGGTCTCCAACGCTTATATGGCGATTTTATTAATTACACCCAAGGTTGTCATGCGGGTTGTGAGAGCACAGGCGAAGGATCCGTTTTGCGAAGAAATGGTGAAACAATTAGTAGTAGAGGGTACAAAGTCTTACTATATCGGCTCAGCATGTATTGGCTATACTTTCCATGTGTCGGATATATGTTGGTTTGTTTGTTCTTCATCGAGGTTTATTCGGCTAACACTTTATTTAGACGCTTATAATATTTTTAGACTCATTTATATTGTGATGGCTATGTTGGGTTTCTTGTTGTACTTATTATTTGGTTAATTGAAAAGATAGAATTTTGACACTGGCTTAATTAATAATTAGGTGGTTAGTAATTAATAAGTTCGACAGTGATTCTAAGACTAAACCAGATTGAATTCCAGTTTAATCTGATAAAGGCCTTATCACCCGGTGTTTAATTAGGCAAGGTGTCACAACAAGGCTAGTTGAAAATGAGTAAAACTAGCAATTAATGTCATCTAATGTGGGTTAATTATCTGTTTTTAACATGCATACATAAAGTAACAGTCATAACAACCTTTTTTATCATGACGATTTCTTTGGATTCCTTCCTTCGTCTTAAATATGATTATTATCCACTAATTTTTTACATTTTTCTTTCTCTAACAATTTTTTCGTCTTACCTTGATGTGGTTTATCTTTTTTTTCTTTTATGATTTTATTCTAATTAAAAAAAAACAGATTTATGGCAGTTTAAATAATTGTTTGGGCATTTTTATGCTCAATTTACTCAAATTTTGTTTCTGTCAATTTCCCAATTTTTAATGAATGTGTCAATCATGGAACTTACTGTCATGTCGATGGCTCGATATATACTATTATAATTAATATATTTATCTTCCTGCGTGTTTGTTTTATGTCTTATGTTATGTTCATGTTTCAGTTTTATTAAGAGATAAAACTTTTATACGGTGTAAATTTGGAAGTAAATTGTAATATTAGGAGCCAAGTTATCTTTACATCGTTATTTGTTTATTGGAATTGTGTATTAGCAAGTGTGTGAGCGTGCACAAATTATTCACACCACCCCTCGAAGTAGAAGTTTGTAGGATGATAGTTATCGGTGTTCTTCCATCATTTATTACTGTTATTTTCATAAGATAAATTGGAAAAATAATGCGACGTGTTATCATCAACGCATATTCGCCAAACTGAAAACTATTAGCTTTGTGTATTATTTAGTTATAATAGGTAAAGGTTAGTTAATGCTTCTTTTCATCTTCATGTATAAATTCTTTTTTGTTCAACATATTTACGTATGGTTATTTTTTATCTTCCACACTAGATTTTTATTTTCAGGTATCGTGCAAATAACAAAGGTACATAAGTTAAGATGGTATGTACGTTTCTTGGATAACCTAAGGTTAGTATTGGCTCTCTTTCTTATCTTTTATTACTTATTCAAACATGATTTTCTAAGCAAAAGACTTGAAGCCTTATGTATTGGATATAAACATAAAATAATGTTGTTTGTTGTTTGGATACAAGTAAATGAATAAATTTTAAACATTTCGAATGATGTTTGTAATGATTTCAGTCGTTGTTGGCTCGAACGGATGAATTGCATTTCTTAGCTGACCAATGTTTTAACTGGTTTATTTTTTTGGAACTTCGCATTTCATTTTGTACAGTGTTACATATGACTTTATCCCCACTAAATGCGCTTGGAAGCATGAATATATATTTCGAATTTCATAACTATTGTTCGTGTGTGGGAAGATAATTGTGAAGTGAATGATTGTTTATGAAATAAAAATTTCATCTATAAAGCCCATCAATGCTCAATTGTATGATCTTTGATGAAATTATTCAGATGACATTATGTGGGCTTGTAGCTTTGAATGTGCCATAATAAAGCCAAAATTGAGTTTACTTTCTTATATACTAAATTTTGGACATGCTTTTCTCGATCATAGTAAATTTTTAGGTGATACATATGTGTGCTCCTCCATACACCTTCCCCGCCTCAACACGCATGTATATGCATTCTATGTAAATATTAAGAGTCCAAATTTTGATGTAAATAAAATAGTAAAAGTACTTTTCTAGAATAATCAGATAATTTTTTTTATTTTTGTAATAGGTTAGTTGTTAAATAAAGTAGTTGTTTTTCTGGCTCAGTTTTGATGAACAAGAAGGACATTTTTATAGTGGGTGAGTTTCCTTTTGTATCGAGTAAAGAAGACGTTGGTTATGGGCGCAAGATGTTTTTTTGTTAAGGGGAGACAACCAATGGTTGGTCTCGTGTATTAGGTAAACTTCCTTTAAGGAGGGGAAGTTCTTTCTTATGAGAACTTGTACGAGTAGGAAGGTTATTGCTTACTATTGTGAAAATGGCAAAGAAGTATCTTTCAAAAGAGTGGTTAGGAAAAACTTTTTGAGAGTTCATATGAAAATTATATAGTTAGCTAAGGGTAGGAGGTGGGCCATGTTAGTTGAGATGTTTAGAAGGATGGAGTTTGTGGTGGAATTCATGCAACCTGTGAATGGAAAAAATGTGAGTTTGAGGAAGGAAATAGAAGGCATGACGTATTTGCAAGCAACCTATCCTTTCACATCAATAAACGTAGTGGAAGACTCCACTCATATGACCTATCTTATTATGGTGGATTACTTGTGCCTCTCTCGGGTATTGTTTTTCCAAAGTACGTTTGTGGCTGGGTGGGAAGGCCTCATGAATCTTCTGTGGTGAAAGAAAACAGTGGGCTTTGTCTTGATGGAAATTGATCGGTGGTGTAAAAATAAGGTATCTACACTATGCCCTTTTATTGTTTGTGTTTGATTCAACTAATGAGGTGGGTAGAGTTTTGGGTGAGAAAAGGTGGTTGTACAAAGGTGAAATGGTCTGTCTACAGAGGTGGCACCATTTATTGGGTTTTTTCCAACCCAAAAGACATGGAAACATATGGATTATGGTGGTGGGACTACCTCTACAACTGTGGGTAGAGGAAATGTTTAAAGCTATATGGAACAAGTGTGGTGGGTACATCAAGGTCGGTAATGCCACGATATTAGGGGAGGATATCCAATGGGCTAGGATCCTGAGTCGAGGTAAGTATGAGATTCCAGTGATGTTGAAAATTGGCACTGGAGGTTGGGTATTCGATTTACTGGTGTGGAAGGAATTGAAGAAGTGTCTTTATCGGGGTGATAGTATTCTTAGCGACAGGGAGTTACCTGTATACATGGGAAGTCATACGTTTGAGAGTTTAAACATAGTGAAGGCTAGCCCAAAAGCTATGATGGTCTCCTTTAGTGGAGTTAGTTGTCTCTCAAATGTTAGAATTTTCAAAGGGGTATGAATTCAAAAGTGATGACGAAAGTAGTTTTTATTAAACATGTGGACATCCAGGATATTGTTTCTTTTAATCACGCCATACGTGTGTCACGAAGAGTTCTAGATGAGGGTTCGTTCACTGAAAGGGGATAGAGGATCCAGAAAGGAACAGTGATGCCTACTATTAAGAAGCATGTAGCTTTTTCATCGGGGGGAGGGACTTACCGGAAAGGAGGAGAGGCTATTAGTAGTCTGGTCGGAGTTGGTTTATGAGGAGATTATGATGTTGACGGTGGCCAGGTAGCATAATTGTAGGAAGAGGAAATTCGATTGGAAGATTTGGATGGTGGGTTTTCTATCCAAGGTGGTGAGGTGACTTGGGAGCAGAATAATAATGTTGTCACTCTTGATAGGTTGGTAGCTTCTGTACCAGGTTTTGAGGTAAATGTTAGAGTGGATGAGGTTGGTCCACTTATTTTATCCACTTTCTACCCAGTGTGGTGGAGGGACGCATGTCGGGGACATCAAAGAAATAGGCTTATTGAATTGTGGGTGTACTAGGAAATTCATTTCATTAGTTACCTATGGCATGGAAAATAGTCTCATACCTGTCAACGACGGTCCCATTTTTCCACTCAACACAATTACGATTCGGTCAGTGTTAGTGGAAGTTAATTTCGTTGTTAATGGGAAGATTAGTGTTGACAAAAGAATGTATTGTTTAATTAAAAGTGATATGACTTTGGGTAGCTTGATCCGTGGGGTTGAGGACACGTCTGTGACTTTGACTAGAGGGGG
Source organism: Sambucus nigra (assembly GCA_949130495.1). Taxonomy (NCBI): domain Eukaryota; kingdom Viridiplantae; phylum Streptophyta; class Magnoliopsida; order Dipsacales; family Adoxaceae; genus Sambucus; species Sambucus nigra. The sequence goes on along the minus strand of OX422218.1, from coordinate 31,299,087 downwards.
GGGGGGGGGGCTGGATAGTGCTAAAAAAGACTCATTAAGTTATTTTAAGTTCTGTTTAAAAGCTTAAATGAGTTCCGAACCACTTTTCAAGAGACTCTTATAAAAATCTTGATTAATACACAAGATATGTTAAAAAACCAGTTTGTTAGAACACAATATTCAAGATTTTGGAAATATGTTTTTAGTTTAAACCTAAGTCTCTGTAGCAGATTGTAGCAATGGAAAATAAAGCACCACACACAAGAGTAAAAGATTTTTTACGTCGTAAAACCTCACCCAAATTAGGGAAACATCCACGGATGTATCTACACCTCAAAACAAAAATCCACTAAAACAATTTAAAGGTTACAAGCATTCAACGAGATACAAACATAAAACAAACGTATTCTATGTACAAAAATATACCTACAGTCCTCGATTATTTTCTGACTTCTTTAAGGCTCCGATATTGTCATCTCTGTTCTTTATCATGGCTCCTTTACTTCTTTATCTTTATGTTGACTCAAATGGCTAGAATCTCTCAACCAACAACACTATTAAGTGAAGATAGGTGATTGTTTTGTCATGTTGTGCCTAAATCAGTTCCATGCACTCACACATACTTAATTACAAACAATACCAACGAATTAAAAAACTTCTAAGTATGAAACCTCTTTTTCACACTAATGAAATTAGGTTTAGAGTTTTTTCTCAGAAAGATTTCAGATCTAAAGATCTTTATAATCTTTGAAATAGAGATTTTATACAAATTATTTATATACAAAAATTTAGAACTAAAAAATTTGCCAGATCTAAAATATAAAAGTCTTTGTTTTAGGTTCGTGAGAAATAGATAACTATTGGACAAGTAATATTAGAAAAGTTACAAATTATATCCAACATAAGATAATAATTTCTTAATAAAGTAATAAAAAACTACGATCTAAGTGGTTGTTTCACTGAAATAGATCTTCAATTATCTAAAATCAGAAACGTGATCTACTTCTTGTGAGGATGTTGAGTGAGGGACTTAGACCTAAGAGGATCTAAAAACTAAACCAGAAACCCTAACTCTTAAAACTATTTTTTGGAGAAAATTTGTTAAAGTTTCGTTTGTGCTTTGTAATTTTTCTCTCTTTTATTTTTCTTCTCCCTTCTCTCTCTTTTTTTCTCTCTAAAACCCTCAACCTTTCAAAGATTTAAATTGTGAAGACAAATGCTCCTATTTATACTAGCGATGAAAGGGTCTGGAAGCCTAAGGGAAATCAGGGGTTTAGATTAAATCGATTGGTTGAACTCTTAATCTTACAACTATCAATGCACCACACAAGCTAGCATTTTGATTGGTTCTTTTTAATATCATGGAGATCGAATAATATAACAAATGATCGAACGGTAAAGATTCAAACTCTCATCTCAGACATATAATAAATACAAATCCATTCATCTACAAGCCAACACATATACGATTATTAGCCACCGAAGGAAACACACGTTTTGTATCTTTTAAAAATATCATTTGCACCCACAAATGTCTCTAGCGCTTTTGGATTCTACCCAAGGCATTTTTTAGGAAGTTTTAATATATGAAAATTAAACCCAAACCTTTAAAACCCTAAACTTAATTCTTTAAAAAATGGTTTTTAAATGTTTAAAAATTCCAAATAAAGGTAGAAAATTCATTTTAATCCAAATTGACATGCACACCTCATATATGAAATGTAATATGCAAAATGTGCAATCATAGAATGTGTTATATGTTGGGACCAACGTAAGTCATATGGGACCAACATAAGTCGTATAGGTATTGGAGGGAAAAATCCCTGGTGTGGGACCAACGTAAGTCATACATGTTACCTCGTATGGGACCAACGTAAGTCGTTGGAACTGACCGAGTTATCAAAAGACCCCAGGTGTGAGAGCACAACTATAATTTGAGAATAACTTCACTCACACTTAAAAACATGGCGCTGGAGGGCAAAATCCTAAAACCAACAAGGTGGCCCCATGAGTGGCACCAACAACTCGTACAAGACCAATGTAACTCATAGGAACTGATCGTATGGTTATAGGAACCCAAGTTTGAGAGCAAGACTATAATTTGAGAATATATGAACTTATTCCTGAAAACATGGTGTTGGATGGTGAAACCACAAAACACCCCCCAAACTGCCCCCTAAGTGGTGCCAACACCTTGAAATGGACCAATGTAATCCATAGGAACTAACCGCAGGGTCACATGACCCATAATTTTTATAGATTGGTGAAAATTTAAGAATATCTTCACTTATGCTCGAAAAGATAGCATTGGAGGGAAAACACCGTACCACAAGTAAAATAGCCTAATGACAGGCACCACACCTGGAACGGCAACAATGTAACGCGTAAGATCATACTGTATGGTCAGGCGACCCTCGATTTGAGATCATAGTGTTAATTTGAGAATATTTTTACTTAGTCTTCAAAACACGGTCTTGGAGGGTAAAATCCTGAACACCCCCCTAACGGCCCCTTGAGTGGTGCCAAGAGCTCGCACGGTACCAATATAACTCATAGGAAATGACCGCATGGTCACGAAACCCCCGATTTAAGATCACGGTAATAATTTGAGAAGATATACACTCAACCTCGAAAACATGACTTTGGAGGGCAAAACCCAAAAATAGGCCCTAAACTGCACCGTGAGCGGCACCAACAAATCGAATGGTACGATTGTGACTCATAAGAATTGACCCCAATTCACGAGTCGTCCAAATTGAGAGAAGAATAATTATTTGAGAATATATGCACTCATTCTTTAAAATATGGCATTGTAGGGTGAAACCATAAAACAACCCCCAAATGGCCCCGTGAGTAAGGCCAACACCTCGCATGAAACCAATGTAATTTGTAGGAACTGATCGTGTGGTCACGAGAACCTCAATTTCAAGGCATCGTGATAATTTAAGAATATCTGCACTAAAGCTTGAAAATATGGCATTGTAGGGAGAAACCATGAAACAACGCCTAAATGGCCCCGTGAGTAGGGCCAACACCTCGCGCGAAACCAATGTAATTCATAGGAATTTATCGCGTTGTCACGAGAACCTCGATTTTAAGGTAGGGCGATAATTTGAGAATATTTTGACTTAGGCCTGAAAACATGGTGTTTGTGAGTGAAACCCCAAAACACCCCCTAAATGACCCCGTGAGCAGCGTCAACACCTCGCCCGGGACCAATGAAACTCGTAGGAACTAACTATGTGGTCACCGGATCCCCGGTTTAAGAGTAAGATGATAATTTTAGAATATATGCACTTAGCCTTGAAAACATGGCGTTGGAGGTCGAAACCCCAAAACACTCCTCAAATGGCCTCGTGTGCGATGCTAACACCTCGCACAGGACTACTGTAACTCGTAGGAACTGACGACGTGTTCATGGGACCCCCAGTTTGAGAGAACGTCAATAATTATAGAATATCTTCTTTAAAATTTGGCGTTAGAGGGAAAAACCCCGAAACACGCACCAAGTGGCCCCATGGGTGGCACTAACTCCTCTCACGGGACCAATGTAACTTGTAGGAACTGACCATTTGGTGACATGATTTCTCGGTTTGAGGAAACAATGATAACTGAAGAATATCTACACTCAGGCTTAAAAACATGACGTTGGTGGGCAAAACCCAAAACACTCCCCATATAGCCCCATAAGCGGTGCCAACATGTCACACGTGACCAATGTAACTCAAAGGAACTAACTGCATGGCTAACTGGCACCGAGTTTGAGAGCACAGTGATAATTTGAGAATATCTGCACTCAAGCTTAAAAGCATGGCGTTTGGTCACGACACCCCAAAACAACCCCAAAACAGCCCCGTGGGAGGAGTACCAATACCTCGCAAGGGATTAATGTAACTCATACACCGCAGGTTACAGGATCCTCATTTTAATAGCACAACAATAATTTGAGAATATCTGCACTTAGGCCTAAAAACATGGAGATAGAGGGAGAAGACCCAAAACACCCCCAGACAACCCCATGATCACCATTGGTACCTCGCACGGGACCAAGGTAACTCATTGGAACTAATCGTGTGGTCACGGGACCCTTGGTTAAAGAGCACGGTGATAATGTGAGAATATATAAACTTAGTCTTGAAAACATAGTGTTAGAAAGTGAAGCCCCAAAACACCCCCAAAAGTGCCAACACCACCCACTGTACCAATGAAACTCATAACAACTACTGCATGGTCAAGGGACCAATGGTTTAAGAGATGGGTGATAAGTTTTGAATATTTGATGTTTGACTTGAAAATATGGCATTAGAGGTTAAAACCCCGAAACACCCCTATATACCATGCAAACACCTCACACGGGACTAGTGTAACTCATAGGAACTGATCGCGTGGTCATGGGACCATCGATTTGAGAGCATGATGATAATTTAAGAATATCTACATTCAAGATTGGAAACGTGGCATTGAGGCCAAAACTCGAAACACACCCTAAATGGCCTCCTAAGCAAGCCAACACCTCTTATGTGATCATAATAACTGATCGAGTGGTCATAGGACCCCCAATGTGAGAGCACAATGCTAATTGATAATGTCTTCACTTGGGCTTAAAACATAGTGTTGGAGGGAAAAATCTCTAAACCCCCCAAGAAGCCCTGTGAGTGGCACCAACACCCTTCATAGGACCAATGTAACTCGTAGGAACTGACCATGTGGTCACGGGACCCCCAATTTGAGAGAACGACTCTAATTTGGGAATTTTTTTACTTAGGATTGAACACATGGGGTTGGATGGTGATACCCCAAAATAACCCAAAACTACCCCCTAAGCGATGCCAACACCTTTCAATGGACCACAATAATCTGTAGGAACTAACCGCGTGGTCATGGGAACCACTATTTTAGAGCATGGTGAATATTTGATAATATATGCACTTAGGCATGAAAAAATTGTGTTGGTGGAAAACACCCTAAAACACCTATAAAATAGCTCAATGAGAGGTGCCACATCTCGCACGGGACCAATGTAAGTTGTAGAAACTGGCTGGATGGTCACGGGACCCCCGGTTTGATAGGATGACGATGATTTCAGAATATTTTCACTTCATATTGAAATCATGGCCTTCGAGGGCAAAATCAAAAAACACCCCCCAAACGTGCCTCTGAGTGGTGTGAATACCTCGCTCCGGACGAATGTAACTCGTATGAACTAACCTCATGGACATAGGTCCCCCAGTTTGAGAGCACTGATATGACATATACAGTACCTTACCACATAATGTGTACAATGGGAAAGTGCTGGGGACTTGATGCCACGACCTATAGTTTAAAAGATGCAGCTTTATAAAATGCTAAACTGGAAACTGCCGCAGTACCTCAAACAGAAGGTGCTACAACTCCATGATAAACGCACGACCCCTAGTCACTACAGGGCACAACCCCTACTTACTACAGGGAGGGGCCTAGTCTTATGATATTAATTGGTCGTACCCCTTTCATCCACCAGCATCTACACCACCTATAAATAGAGGACTACACCTCGACGTAGGGGGAATCCTCATTTGATATCGAAGCTCATTCTCTCTCACCAACACTTAACTCAAAGCTGGTTACTCTCCCTACACCACGAGTCATGGCTTTGGGATGACTCACCAGCGTCGCAGCCATTTCTCTAGTACACCAGAATCCTCATGAATATCATGTATTCTCCTATATTCTTGCACGTGTACGCCATTTTAGGCTTGACTATATTGTACTGTGCAACACATGTAATGATAATGGAGAAACACATTAGACGTAGGACTATTTTAGAGGCTGAACCTCTCTATATTGCGTGTCTTCTCTCCCTTTTTATTAGTTTCATCTATTGATTATGCTTTACTCTTCATTTGCTAGTACGACGGTGATAATTGGAAGATTTCTCGTATCATTAATTTGGCATCGTCTGTGGGAACGAGGTATTTCAATCTTGGTTCTCTATATTTTGAGTTCTTAGACAACTTATTTTATTCATGGGGATCATTTGGGTCATCATCTCATCAGTAAATTATGGTTATTGGACTCTATTTTATATTTACACCCTTAAAAGGATATGTTATGTATTCAGATCTGCTATTCGGTCTTCATTTTATGATGTCAGATCCATTTTACATACCCCTGGGATATTTTTTTTCTAGATAATGCTGAAATGCGTGATGGGATTTAGCCCCATAAGATGAGTGATTAGGGAAGGATTACATTTACTCCCTTTTTTGTTGTTCTTCACCAAATATATAGGGTTTATCATTGGAACTGTGCCGTTTGTGAACCATGAGGGTATTCTCTCAGTAATAAAACCTAGTAGGTATGCTCTTCACCTATTGTGGGAGAAAAAAATCAGTTTCTAGATTTAAATCTTGGGATTGTTCCCTTCGCTACTTAAAAGGGGATGCAACCTAACAATTCAACTGCCACTTTTATCGTGGCCCCTACTAGTGTGGTTCTATTACAACAACTCCAAATCATTAGGGAAATACCACGAAAGTACACCTATGTGCCTTACTAGCCGTGACCTTATTAGTAATAACATGCAATAGTTCAAATGTTGCATCCCAAATTCCTACTTAGTTAATTAAATATTTTTGTGATTGATCACTTCTATTAGTTTTGTCTTAGATTATATAAACTTTGTAAAGACTAACAAAGAAGAAAATTGAAGGAGAATCCAGCCAGAGCAAAGAAGTTAAATATGAGATTTTGCAATTGTATAATCACCTCAACCGTCTCTATGACAGTCATGCTTCACTCCAGACCCAAGTCAATTATTTAACTCAAAGGGTCCTCATGCATGAGGCCACAACCTCATCCAATATGGGTGTGCTACCTATGGACATTGCTGCCACAACCCTTATAGTTCGAGCCGTGGAAGCAACCATCAGAAGATAGAAAAGGAAATCAGAGAAGGTAAAAGGGAGATCTAAATCCTACACACCATTTGGCCTTCCAAATTGAGCACATCCTTGAATGAATAAAGGAAGATAAGCTTCTCAGGTGGCCAGAGAAGCTGAGGGCTCCAACTCACAAAAGGGACAAAGCCAAGTGGGGAAAATTCCACCAGGATCATGGCCACGACACACTGCAGTGCTATGCTCTAAAAGATAAAATTGAGAGGCTCGTTATGACACCCCGACTAATTAAATACCGGGTACCTACTCCTTTATTGAATCAATACAAAATGCCAAGTTGGTTCAGCTAATAGCATCACTGTCGAAAACATTTTAATGATTACTAACCACCTAGTATCTAAAAATTAAGTTGCCAAATTTTAAATTAAGTCTGATTAACATACAGTAAAGAGAATAATGGAAGAACAACATAATCCATTCACCATAACGAAGTAATGAAATAACCAATAAATAATAATAAGTCTAGAGGAAAACTCCTCACAACAATCCCACAACTGAAAATAATATGACAAGTCTGAATCCTGAATTAATTACATGCCAGAAGTCTGAATAACTGAAATAAATGAAATGTCTCTAAAAGAAATGGGCGACATGCCCTACAACTGATAAATGCTGAATATAGAGTCAAGATAGATGAAGCGTCTACAAGAAAAGTTTTGTAACTTCCACAAACAGCTACAGCTCGTCACCTGAATGAGGATCCTAAGCATGGTGTCCTTGTGGCTGGGCACCTAAAATGGTTTTTACAAAAATAGATTTGAAAGCAAATGGGTCAGAGCCCGAAAGTGGAAATCATTTTAAAAACAACAAGTGTTTTAATAACATTAAAACATTAAATGCAAAATACATGTTAGGACGTGCACTCACATGAAATTCTCACCTCTCGACTACATGTGCACTCCTAACGTACCGTACCCATCTAAATGACATACATATCTAACAAAATCGTAATAAGTTCTACCCCTTACTACTCGATTCCCATATTACATTCTAGCGTTATCAATTAAATAGAGGCTTTACTTAAACTCAGATTCTCAATTAGTAATACAATTCACTATCGGTTAACCCGTTATGTTTTCTCAAAACATTACCATAACTATATTCACAATACCAACATGAAAGTTCCCATTAATTAAATGTATATTGTTCACGTCATAAATATACAATACAAGCACCCCGAGACTGAGCTGCGGTGCGCACATACTCTGCTATCCATCCCGATACATCACGTACATAAGGATCACGCATTCCGAATCTCTCAGGAATCATTCTCAGATAACAAAAATCACAAACAATGGAGGCGAACACAGTCACATCACATGGGTCACGCACATACCTACGCTCCCACGATCAGCAGACTTATTAACATCACAATAAGTCCTTCTCTGACCTATATTCATCGAGGTACCAATCTAAATCTGGACAACACAAGGATTAGAGGGCCCTAAGCGAATGTAAACCTACCGTGATAGCAAGTATGGTAGGTATGTCATACACATAAAATCAATACATATACTAAGTATGCACACATCTTAGTAATCACCATAATTTATTTTTGGTACACTTATCATTCTCGTACCGACATATAATGCTACACAATTTATATGTTCCCGGTTAATATAATTATTTACGCCGTCAGTAGTTCTCGCATCGTAATAGACACTCACGTCCTAATTCATAATTTCCCTTAGGTTCAAACAACACTTCAAGGTTTTACTCCTCATTATATCCCAAATATCCCAAATATATCAATTAATCCACAAGGAAGTGTTATCTCTACATATAAACAAGGTTATGGGACACTCGCGATCAAAACAGGCTAAGAAGCCCAAACTGTCAGCTCGTTAGAAGTCTCGTTCGAATGAGGTTGTTAGAACGAGAGTTCGTTCGAACGAAGTGGGCTTTCTAACGAGATCTCGTTCGAATGAAGTCATCGAACGAACATCACCCTCGTTCGAAGTCAAAGGTCAACTCGTTAGAAGCTCGTTCGAACGAGCTCGTTCGAACGACCTGGGTAGGTCTTCTAACGAGTGGCCAGATTCGAGCCCAGATTTTCCCTATCTCATTTTTCCAACATTTCTTCACCTCTAATCTCATTTAAACATCAATCCAACAATTTTACCTGGGTTTTAATCATTCCTAAACATACTTAGGTCATATATTAACGTTTATATAGAGCCAATTCTTCCTAAACATCATTGAATCATCAAATCCCTCCATTTATTCCCAAATCACATGAACATGAACCCTAAAATATTAAAATCACCAACGGGCATAATTAAATCCGTTTTTGTTATGAACAAGGTGTATTTCCATCAGAATAATCCTCCTAACACAATTCTACATGCAATCCTTTCATCAAAATATAAAGTTCTAATTCCACTTAATGGGTTTTTATCAAACTCTCAAGAACAATACAAATTTTGTCAATTTCCTACGCATGGAAGAAACATTCTTTGTAATAAATGAAATTAAACCACTTGCCTTATGTGTATCTCTGATTTTGATGTCGAATTGATGAACGATTCTCTCTCTTTCTGCAGAATTCTCCTATCTCTCTCTCTCTCTCTCTCTCTCTCTCTCTCTCTCTCTCTCTCTCTCTACTAGTCTTCTTCTCAAAGGTGACAATGGTGGCTAGGGTTTTGCCTTAGGAACTTTTTGGTACTAATTTCAATAACCTCCATAGCCCAATATGTTATTAGTGAGTTTAGTGAGTAATTGCCAAATCAAATATTAATTCCTAATTTTCATTGGTTTTAATTCCCAAAAATCCAAAATTACCAAACTACCCTTATACGTTGCCAGTATGACCTAAAAATGCTCCGGGACCCAAACTAAACCCCCGGCTAGTGTTTTCTGACTATTTCGACCCTTCCGGACGTGTTGGCACACTCAAAACGACCATACGATTAATAGAAATAAAATTCACTTTTTAATTTAAAATAAAAAATATTCCTGACGCGACTGTCACACGCGTCTCAACAAAATTTCCAAATTGCCGTATTTCAATCTCACGACAAGTTTCATAGTTCAATATTCATATATAGCCATATATATACTCATTAAAATCAAATACCAACTCGCATCTCGCTAGTATTTTAATCCGGATTAATTTCCAATTAATACACATTTAATTTAATTAATCCCAAAATAAATATCTCAAAAATACGGGGTATTACACTCGTAAGGCAAGGGATACTGTAGAAGTTCCTCAAGGATGCCCAAGGGATGCAACCTAGCTAGACAAGCCATAATCCTCTTTTTATTCCCATACTTATATTTTTTCAATTTCTTATTCTTAGTGAAATATTTCCAATAGTTCCGTGTTAACTTTGTATTGAAATAGCAAAGTCTTATATATATATATATATATATATATATATGATTTAAATTTCACTTTATGGTGCCATATTTTGATTTCTCGATTCCATTAAATGATATCTTATGAAAGACTCTTTGCCTTAAATAGATTCTGAGACAAGACAATATGTCATATCAGGAATAATAATATCTAAATGGGCCCATAATGCCTGATTGTTTGACAGAAAATCATAATTGAAAATGGAGAAAGCAGCTATTGAGAGAAGCTATCTAAATTGGTATGCAACATAACTCATAAGGTCTTACAGCGCCCATTCCTAGCTTTCAGGATGCGTCATTAACCTAGGATATTACTCCCCCGGAAAACATCAATAACTTAGTGGATAAATGCAGAACATCATTGAATTTTTGATCTCACATTAGCTTGGGGAAACATCATAATATCTAGCCCGGGAACGCTTGGATATAACCCACAGGGGCCGAATACTTAATTGCCTGCAAATAATCCTATTGTAGCCTGGGAAGGCTTGATACATATACAAACATAGCTTGGTGAAGCTTTGCAATACCTATGACGAGGGGGTCCTGATAATAACCCAATCGAAGCGACTAATGGAAAGCCATGAATGTTAATTGAAGCGGTAAAAGGATGCGGTGTAGCTGTCATCATGAAGTATGACAAAGCTATAGAAATTGAAGGGCCTCACCTCAGCGTGCTGTCATCAATTTTGTCAAGGGTCTAAAAGTCACTATATCCCTAATAATGTGGTCGCGGCCACTAAGGAGTCCACTCAATAATTTAGCAGATGCATCAGATAGAAAGAGTGGACATTTTTGTATTGCTAAAATGCCACGGCTGGGGTGCAAACCAGCCGCAACCTCAGGAAAAATGTAACAGGGCGTGACCTATTCTGATGAACCATCTTTAAAGGGAAGTGCGGTGGTCCAAAGACTTAATTAACAGGTTTTGGCAAGGGAATTATTCCCCAATATCCTCTACATAAGAATAAAAACAAAATCTACTACTAAAGGGTGTATAAGTTATCATTCTACACAATTCAATATAGGTTCCATGGCCCTGTTCAAGAAAATAACATTTATACTAGGTTGCTGAGGCCTTTTGCACTTTTACACTAAAGAATTTTTACGGCTATGCTTTTAGTTTTGAGCAATCAAACATCTATACAAACATGAAGGAGTATTAAAAACCATTGCAAGTATTGAAGCATATGAAGAGAAAAGGGGGAAAAATTAGAATGATCAAAGGCTAAAGCATTGGAAAAAGATTAAAATGTCAAGTTATACAGACATGGAAAATGTTACACAAGACGACGCAGCCTTGATAACAAAATTCATAATGTTTAAAAAACCACAAATCAATGTATATGTCGACAAAAATGTGAAATTAAAGGACGCAACCCATGTTGAGAGAATTTTAAGAGGCAACATAATCTTCTACATCGCCTTCCTCTCCTTTCGCGATCGTTGTTTTCTCCTCATGAGTTGTCGCAGCCTCTACCTCCGCCCTTAGACCAACCCTCTCTTCGCATACAACCATTATTTTTGCTATGTGGGCACCATACTCAACATCTCACAAGCTCTAAGACTTGATTGTGGCCCCGTCATCTGGGAAGTTCTTTTCTACCCTATATCTTAGATCTTTGTAGTCGCGAATATAAGATCTATTATTAATAAGGAAGAAGTCTAGGGAGACTTTATATATCTCAAGGGAGACGTCAATGTCCAATTGGAGGGCTGCGACATGATCTTCATCTTTTGTCTTGAAGACTGCGACATGGTCACCATCCATCTTCTTAATTACCACGACATGATTTTCCCCCATCTTTTTTAGATCCGCGGTATAAGCCTCGGCATCATTAAAAACCTTTATCTCTAATAAATCATACATCTTTTGAAGGAGTCCAAGCTTGGAATTAGAGATCTCAGCGGCCTTGGAGGCTTCCGCAGTCTGAGCTCGGGTAGCCTTGATAGCCTCCATGGCCTGCTTAAAATTCTCCTCAGCTTCCTCCTTGGCTTTGACAGCGACTTCAAGGTTCATCTGAGCCACTTGGAGTTTCGTGACATAAGAGTTCTTTCCAACTTCAAAAGATTCATTACTTTCCTTCACCAAATCATCTATGTGAACACCCTTCGCAGCCTCCTTAAGTCTATAGGGACCCTCGTACTTTAATTTTTGGGTCGCCACAGCTTTCGAAGCCTGAAAATGTTTTGAGAATTAGAAAATAAAGCAGAAACTACAGAGAATATTAGAAAAATTGAATTACTTACCCTCATGAGATTGTGAAGGTCATAAGACTCCACATAATTGTGATCCTCATCCACCAACCTATCTAGGTTGGCTCCATCCCCCGCATTGCTTATCTTGTGGATAGCACGGGCAGTTGTGTCCCAAGAAGACTGAGGATCTGGCCTATGCAGTTGTGGATGAGAACGTCTGCTTTGTGGAGGAGTCACATATGCATTGACAATAATTGTAGAGGGGGCCTGAAGGTAATCCTAGGATTAGGGATAATACACCAATTAGCAACAGTGTTCTGAGGATAAGATTAGCGTGGCATCTTGGTGAGGCAGCTCAGCGTGGCAACTCAAGCGTGGCATCTTGGTGAAGCAACTCAAGCATACCAGCTTGGGGAGGCAGCTCAGCGTGGCAACTCAAGCGTGGCATCTTGGTGAGGTAGCTCAGCGTGGCAACTCAAGAGTAGCATCTTGGGGAGGCAACTCAAGCGTGGCAGCTTGGCGTGGAAACTTGTACTTTAGCTTATTGTTACTTTAACATATTATAGCTTTGTTTATATTGACTACGAGTTGGAATGACTATAATGTTGTAACGAGAATAATGAATGGGTGTGAGGTCGAACGGTACTCGCGAGAGACCAGGCTTGGCAGGGCCTGTGAGAGCTTTCATGCTCTATCGAACAACCTCACCGTGGGAACTTTAGACGGACTTGGTTTGGAGGATTGAGAAGTCGGGCACCGTTGGGGCTTGTCCTGACCATCTTAGATACACCTGGTAAAACACCAAAGGACCCTGACCGTGGAACCTTAAGCGGAGCAACTTAGAGTTCCATCGGGCATTGAGTTATGGACCAAACAACCCTCTACTTAAATGTTACATCTACTATGGGTGATGTAACTAGCCTTCTAAACAATGTCAGACATGCACTTGAGTAAACCACCGTGGTATTTGGGGCTTTCAGACAGTGGGTGAGCCACCTCTGCGACAACAACCCCCTGACACACAGTGGTTAGGCAAAAGGCATGTCTTGGCATTTAATGTTTATGACGTAGGAGACAACTAGTGCATCAGGAATTTAATGTTGTGACATAAAGTATGAGGGATGTCTTTCATAGTCTTTAATGACTGAGTTGCCTCGGGGGTGGTGTGGGGGGATATTTAAGGACCCCAACCACCTTTGAGGGGAGGATGATTTTTTGAGAGTTCAAAAGTTATTACTAGAGATACATCAGAGAGAGAGAGACTTATTGCAAACTAGAGGGTTTATCCACTCACCATTGTCATTTATTACGAAGCTTTTAATACATAACAGAGATCCTTGAGAGTTTTAGTATGTTTGCCTGCCTACCAAGGTGTATCTAGGGTGCTTACTTCTCTCTCCCTCTAGCTAAGTTATTTCTGAAGTTCTTTATTATATTGTGAGTTATACACGAGAGATTTGTGAGTATAAGATGGGTTCCATACATTCCAAACTGCTCTTTGTGTCTTGTGGCTAAATCACTAGTGTTTTTCTAACTAACCTTGTCATCACCATACTCAAAAGGGGTTACGCCTCCATCATATCTAAACTACCCTCTTACATTTGGCGACTCTGGTGGGGAGGCATTCTTTTAGGGAAGGAGTACGGCGCAAGAAAACGTTAATCGAAGGCTCAACTTTGATGATATCCAACACAGTGAAGAGCAAGCAGTGGTAGAATTGGAGGCTTTAAGGAGCGGAGCTCCTCGAATAGAAGTGACCCCAGTTCAGACAACAACGGGCGCTCAAGGAGTGACGCAGGCTTCCACGAGCGCTGGGCTGGGACCTGCCCAGATGACCCTCCTCATGAGCAAGTTCTATGAGTTTTTGCAAACTCCTGCAGCTTCAACGGTGGTGGGAGGACTTGAGGCCAATTCCTTCGTAACACCAGGGGCAGCTCCAACGGTTCCACCGGGCGCAGGTACAACGAGAGCAGCCCCGGCAAGCATACCTTTCGTCGTGAATCCGACAATAGGAATCTTCGGAGTATCAACGGCGCCAGCCGTAACGATGGCTCCAACTATAACGATCATTCAGCCCACACCCCCATTGGTCGTTGCCCCATCGCCCATGGAGGAAATGAGGAGAGAAATGCAAAAGGAGATGTTAAAGTTTGTGTAGGCTTCCTCACAGTCTATAGGCGAGGTAGCTTCAGTCTATGATGACTTTAGGACACCTTATCCTCAGGAATACAACGATGAGCCTTACCCGAGGGATTATATTCCTCCCATCTTTGAAAAATACACAAGGAAGTGTGGGAATCCGAAAGAGCACATTAAACGTTTTATTGAGCACCTAGGGGCGCATTGCAACAACAAGAAACTCAGGTTGCGGGAGTTTTCCAAATCCCTAACCGATAAAGCATACACGTGGTATTCTCATTTGGCCCCTAAAAGTGTTTCCACGTGGGAAGAGATGCATGTGCTATTTGTCCAAAAGTTCTTTCTAGCAGATGATGAATTCACTCTGACCTAACTAAGGAGAGAGAAGCAACGACCAGGAGAAGACGTGGTGGCATACGTTCGGAGGTTCAGGGAAAGGTCTCTGGACGTGAGAGAGGAGGCCAAGGAATCCAAACTATTACAAATCTGTGCCAAAGGACTACTCCCGGAGTACATCAGCCATCTTATTAATGAGACGCGCGAGGGAACTTTTTCGGCGTTCTTAAAATCTGCAAGGAACATCTCATTGGTCGTACGACCAAACCCGGTGGCGGTGCCTATGATATTCAGACAGCCGATACAACCTGGGGGAGGAAGGCCTCTACCCCCACGGGTGGGATACACCGAAGGAACATATGGGGGTAAGGCGGTGAAGAAGGACAACAAAAGGATGTTTGGAAGGGATAGAGAAGACCCACCACCGTTACCATGCACGATAGATGAGGCAGTGAGTTGTTATAATGCCATGGTCCAAGGTGGAACGGTCTACCTTCCAAAAGGCGTTCCTTCGGAGGAACCCGACGACGCAACGAAGGCGGATCCCAGGTATTGTTAGGTTCATCGAAAGATCCAGCACCCGACAGAGAGCTGCTTCACACTAAGAAGAATCATTGACAAGTACATGAAGGAGGGGACGCTGCAGATCCCCCCACAGAACGTTAACAACAACCCACTTCCAGCGCATGGGGCCAACTTGGTGATGGCCTACGATGATGAGGCGGAAGGAGAAGGAAGAAGGTCAATAATGAAGCAAAGGGAATTCGAAGAAACCCTGGAATATTGCACCACAGGAATGGCTAACGTAGTTTTAGCCTACGATGAAGCAAGCGCTAGAGATGTGGAAGACGTATACAACGTTGAGGTCGAGGAAATGGAGGCAGTCATTGAATACAACGCAGTTTCAAAATCCCCAAAATTCGCTTGGTTCTTCGATCAAGTGGGGATACCAAAGGAGAGCAGACTGGAAATAACTCAGGCGATCAAGTGGTTCCCTCGTTGAAGTGGAGGGGACCAATGGAGAGGCTGGTAAAAAAGTTCCTATCAGAGGTGACCTTCAGCAATGCAGATAGGGCTGTAAGGTTCCCTCATAATAGGCCCTTGTATGTGACAGCCAGTATCAACGGGGTTAGTTTCGCAAGAACGCTTATGGATGGGGGTGCTTCCATCAACATTATGCCTATCAACTCCTTCCACGCAGCTGATATCCCAGAAAAAAGGTTGGTCCCCATGCCTCTCGTAATCTCAGGGTATGACAACCAATCTTCCAAATCCATTGGGTATGTGAATGTGGGGATTGTAATGGGAAATTTGAGTTCCCACATCAAGTTCCATGTAATAGAAAGTGAAACTTCCTATCATTTACTAATAGGAAGAGTGTGGATGCACAATCAAGGTTTAGTTCTTTCAACTTATCATCAATGCGCCAAGGCGAATGTCAAAAGGAACAGAAGTGACCATTAGGGCTACAAAAAAGCCTTTTGCTATCGAGGAAGCTCACTTTGTAGATGCGGCCTTTTATACGGAGTTGGAAGAGGATGCTCGAGTCCTAACGAGAAGAATGGAGGGAGCATGGATTCCCTTGATCAAAGACAGAATGGGGCCTCTGAACGAGCAAAGTAAAGAAGCCACGGGTAATGAAGGGGTAAGGACCAAAGAAACCCATCAGGTGATCCCTCGACCTCAAAGTACCACAAGGAAGCTCAAAAACAAAGTAAGGCTTGGAGTGGATCCTATGGAGCATGAGGCCCAACGGCAAAGCGTGCTGAGTCGCTTTTCAGGGGGAAGGATCGCTGAGGCTTCGAGGGAAAGGAAGAGGAAGGCCGTGGCAACAGCTACCAATAGGCAATGCAAGAAGGTGGTCACTGAAGAGTGGAAGGTGGTATACCGTTTATAACGATGTGAGCGGGCAGCCGAAGAGACCGAGGATGGGGCTGACCCGTTATATGAGTGTTTCTTGGTGGATCAGCAGGGACAGTGTATGGTGATAGATAACTCCAACATACAGGAGTTCATGGAGGAGGTCGCCGAAGAACCAGACTACATGGAAAATCAACCAAGGCCCAGGCACAAGAGTTGGAGCAGTTGAACTTAGCAGGAGAAGGGGAAGACCCAAGGCCCATATTCATCGCGAAGGATATCGCTAAGGAGAAGCGAGAACCCCTGGTTGGGCTAATCCGGGAGTTCATAGATGTCTTTGCATGGAAGTATACCGAAATGGAAGGGCTAGATGAGGCAGTGAGCTGCCATAAGCTAAACGTGATAACTTCAGCCATCCCAGTGAAACAGGCAACAAGGACTTATAAACCTGAGTTGGACTTGAAGATTAAGGAAGAGGTTCAGCGTTTATTGGCAGCAGGATTCATCAAACCAATCCAACATCCCCAGTGGCTATCTAGCATTGTGCAAGTAGGGAAGAAGGATAAGAGTCAAATAAGGATCTGTGTGGATTTTAGAGATCTGAATAGGGCTTGCACCAAAGATGAGTTCCCTCTACCCTCTATTGATAGCCTGATAGATGCCATGGCTGGGCATGAGATGTATAGCTTCATGGATGGGTACATAGGGTACAACCAAATCAAGATGGACCCCGCGGACGGGGAGAAAATGACATTCAGAACCCCGTTGGGCAATTTCATGTACAAAGTAATGCCGTTTGGACTTAAGAACGCGGGAGCTACTTATTAAAGAACAATGATGGCCATTTTTCACAATTTCTTCCACAAATTTGTAGAATTCTATGTGGACGATTTGGTCATCAAATCGAAGAAGGAGGAGTCCCACCTAAATGACTTAAAGAAGGTGTTTACTCGATGTAGGAAGTATAAATTAAGGATGAACCCATTGAAGTGCGTCTTTGGAGTAACATGCGGGAAGTTTCTAGGCTTTGTGGTTGATCGACAAGGGGTGCAGATGGACCAGGATAAATAACGTGCGATCTTAGAAATGCCGTGCCCAGGAACGGCGAAGGAGCTAAAAAGTTTCCTCGGTAAAGTCTCCTACCTCAGAAGATTTGTACCAGGATTGGCGGAGGTAACACACCCGTTGATGCAGCTGCTGCGAAAAAACACAAAGTTCAGATGGAAAAAGGACCACCAGGAGTCTCTCGATGAGTTGAAGAAGCTGCTCGTTTCACCACAAATCATGGTTCCTCCACAGGCAGGAGTACCGTTGCAGCTGTACCTCACCTCAACTACAAGGTTCGTTGGAGCTTTACTGGCATAAGAGATTGACGGGCAAGAACGACCGGTGTATTACCTCAGCAGGATCATACATGGGCCAGAGATTAGATATAGCAGCCTAGAAAGGAATTGTTTGGCCTTAGTCTTTGTAGCACAAAAACTTAGACATTATATGTTGTCTTTTACAATTCACATTGTAAGTAGATGTGATCCTATTAAGTATTTGTTGGCTAGAACTATCTTGATTGGCAGGGCAGCTAGGTGGTTCCTTATTCTCTCCGAATATGATTTAAAGTGTGTGATTCCTCGTGCCATCAAGAGCCACGCGTATGCTGATCTGTTGGCAATCTTTCCATCAGGAACGTTTGAACCACCTAAAAAAGACATTCCGGGAGATGACTTGCAAGCCAACTATCTGGATGCAACCGATGAGGAATGGACAATGCAGTTTGATGGGTCTTCGGCAGAGAAAAAAGGAGGGGCAGGGGTCATCCTTTCAAAAGGAACGGAGGAGATTTGCCTTTCCTACAAACTAGATTTCCCTTGCTCCAATAACGAAGCAGAATACGAAGCGTTGGTGCTAGGGTTGCTGGAGGCTCTTCGAAGGGGAATTCGTTCTCTCTGCATCAAGGGTGACTCGAACTTAGTAATTCAGCAAGTTAACGGAGAATATGCGTTGAAGCACATGAGTTTGGCACCGTACATAACGATCATTCAAAGGCTCCTCAGCCAGTTCCACTGGACCAAAATCAGAAGACATCCCAGAACGATGAACCGTCATCCAGACGCTTATGCCACTATTGCTCGAAAGATGGTCATGAGGAGCGATACGACTATCATTACGATCCAACGAAGAACAGCTCCTTCGGTAGTGCGGTCAATACTACCGATGGCGGGAGACGCGGATTGGAGAGGAGAGATCAGGAAGCAACTGGAATCTGGAGAAGGAGCTATGGGACTAAGAGAGTTAGCCCAATACTTTACAACCCAGGGAAATCTTTACTACAGAAATGCAGGTGGATGGTTATCGAGATGCATTGGGCCAGAGGAAGCAGAGCGGTGGTTGAAGAAAACACATGAGGAGCATTGCAAAACAACTGAGATACCTCTCTATAGAAGAATTCAAAGAGGGGGATATTTTTGGCCTAGAATGAAATAGGATGCGACAGAACTACAACGGAATTGTGATAAGTGTCAGCTATTTTTCGAAGCGGTTGAGTGCCTTTTCATAGAAGACCAAACAGACTGGAGGCAGCCCTATATCGACTTTATTCAAGATGGAACTGTCCCAACGGAGAAAGTGGATGCGATGGGACTGAAGCGAAGGGCCCCAAGGTTCTATATGCAAGAGGGGCAGCTTTATCGAAGGGGGTACTTTAACAAGACATTATGTTACATCACGAAAGAAGAGGCAACTGAGGTCCTCAATCAAGCCCATGACCCAACTCACATAAGAGGGTCCAAGTTATATGATCAGCTGATGACGTTGGGATATTATTGGCCAATGATGGAGAAAGACTCTGCCGAATTTGTTCAAAAATTCAAAGCTTTCCAACTTCATGGAAATATGATCCATGCCCCATCGGTGGACTTACATTCTCTGGCAACGCCTTAACCTTTCCACACTTGGGCGTTCGACCTCGTGGGGGCGATACACCCTTCGTCGAGGGGCAAGATATGGATACTGGCAGCAATGGAATGTTTTACAAAATGGGCTGAAGCAATACCACTCAGAAGGGAAACAACTGGGGTAGTGAGTAACTTCATCAGAGAGTATATCATTTGCCGTTTTGGGATCCCAGAGGTTATTCTCTCAGATAATGGGACTCCCTTTGTCAACTCAGAAGTAACGATGCTTACAGATAAGTACTCCATCGTTCATCACACTTCAACGGTGGCATACCCGAAGGGGAACGGTCAGGACGAAGCAACTAACAAAACTCTGGTTAATATCCTGGCTAAAATAATGGAAGACTTTCCAGGATCGTGGGATGACAAGATACCAGCAGCGTTGTGGGCCTATCGAACGACGAAGAGGAAGCCCACAGGGTACACTCCATTCTCCCTTGTCTACGG
Source organism: Sambucus nigra (assembly GCA_949130495.1). Classification (NCBI taxonomy): domain Eukaryota; kingdom Viridiplantae; phylum Streptophyta; class Magnoliopsida; order Dipsacales; family Adoxaceae; genus Sambucus; species Sambucus nigra. The sequence continues at coordinate 31,278,878 of OX422218.1, read as the reverse complement.
GGCTGAGGCAATCCTTCCAGTGGAGATGGAGGTTCCCTCTGTTCGATACGCCTTGCGAAGTAGCATGCTCCCTCAGAACAGGCATGTGCAGCTGGAGGCATTGGATGAACACAGAGACAACGCAATGCAGCATTTTCAAATGTATACAAGGCAGCTCTCTAGGGCATATGACAACCTGGTAAGACCAAGGAGGTTTGTAGAGGGAGATCTCGTTTTGAAAGCAACGGTGAAACACATTAGGGGACTTCCTCTGCCAAAATTCGTAGCCAATTGGGAGGGACCTTTCGTCGTGAAGGAAGCTCATGATTCAGGTTAATTTCTAAGTTGGAGGAAGATAAGCCATTCAAAATTAATAATAAATGGTTGAAAGTCTATCATGTGTAAACAATTAAGTTTGTACCATCGATGTATCTAGTCTTTGATTATGAATATACAAGTTTTACTGATGACGTGAAGTATAGACAATTATATGAAAGCAGTCATAACTCAAAGATAAAACTGGAAAATATACATTCTTTCATTCAATAAACAAGAGAGCATTACAAAAAAAATTGGGAACTATTGCCCAAGAATTACATAAATGGACGAAAAAGGAAAATATATACAAGAGTTTGCTACCCTAAGAGGAACCATAGGTCCGAGGAAGATAAAAAATCCCCAGGAAGGCCCGAAGAAGCTGACGCAAAGGAGCTTTGAGCGTTGACAGCAACCTCTAGCCTGGTTTGCACCTGTGCGCGTTCAATAAGAAGTCTCTCCCGTTTTAGCTTGGCCAAATACAGAGCCTCTTTGGCATTCTTTATTTCTTCATCCGCTGATTCCAAAAGAGGTGCCAGCTCAGCTAACTTAACTTCCTCAGCCCGTTGGTCCTCCTGGTGCTTCCTCAACAGTTCCCTCTGGCCGATCAGCTGCTGACTCTTCAAAGTTTTCAAATGCCCTATAAGCCAGTCGAAACGGAAACCGTCACGACCCAATTCCTTCAGAAAACCCAGAAACTGATTAATGAGGGCTCGGGTAACACTGTAAGTTGGAGTATTGGCAATCTCAGTAACAATGATCGCTATGCCTTGCAGTCGATGACTCATCACGGGAATATTGGACCGTAGGCAGTCCACGGTGAAGGTCTCGGGGTGATGGTTCACCAACTGCTCAATCACCAAGCGATGGCTCACAGGCATTTAGGGAGAATTGTGAAGCACCATTAGGCAAAAGGCAGGAGGAGTTAAGTTAGGGAGAGGCAATTCGCACCCAGATTCACTTTCTGCCTCAACACTAGTCGTGGAACCTTGGTCAGCATGGTCAGATTCTTCCGAAACAGCAGGTTCCTGACGTGGTGTGCCCATAAGTGAAAGAGCTGGTGAGGAATCCTCCCAAGCAACCTGAGAAGAGATATAAAAAACAGTGAGATTATAGTGTTTTCATTGTTATGTCACCGTTATAAGGTGGAGATTTTATAAAAATCTTAACAAGTGTTTTCGTTGTTAAGTCACCGTTATAAGGTGGAGATTATATAAAAATCTTAAAAAGTGTTTTCATTGTTAAGTCACCGTTATAAGGTGGAGATTATATAAAAATCTTAACAAGCATTTTCGTTGTTAAGTCACCGTTATAAGGTGGAGATTATATAAAAATCTTAACAAGTGTTTTCGTTGTTAAGTCACCGTTATAAGGTGGAGATTATATAAAAATCTTAACAAGTGTTTTCATTGTTAAGTCACCGTTATAAGGTGGAGATTATATAAAAAAATCTTAACAAATGTTTTCGTTGTTAAGTCACCGTTATAAGAAGGAGTTTATGCAGAGAATTAAGAAACTACCTGAATCACAACAGGGGCTGGAATGGGAGTCATCACGGAGGTTAAAGTGGCAGGAACCGTTGGGAGGGGACTTGTTACCTCATCAACCTCAACGGGGTCTCTGTCCTCCGAAACCTCAACCATCGGCATAGTTCCCTCACCCACATAAGGTACCAAGGCAAGAGCAAGGGGTTCATTGGGAATAGATGAGGGTGGTGAAAGATCAGGAGAAAGCTGCAATATAAAAGACAATGTTAGTAAAGAGGAACAAATACAGAAAAAGGGCGAAATGTATCCAAGAATAACTTACCTCAGTCAGAACGTTGAAAAGGGGCACTGTGGTCAGAGTTCTCGCCAGCACCGTCGGACGAAGAATGTTTGCTAGCAGCGAGGATACTTCGACCTAGGGCAACCAACATCCTAAACTCAGCACACAGAATGGGGTGAAAGAGAAGGAATGCCAGATCAGACAAATTAAATATGAAATAATTACCTCAGGGTCACCAGAGGGGACTGGAGTAGTCAGTGAACCAGAGGGGACTGGAGTAGTCATCTCAGATTGTGTTGTCTCTGGTGGCGAAGAGACAACCATGGGCTCTATAACCTCACCCTCCACAACTGCCTCCCTCGCCCGTCGTAAGATTGAATGAAGGGCGTAAGTAAGCCCGGTCATTGGCGAATGGGGTGGGGTAGTATCGGATGAGATGGCCCCACAGCGACCGCCCACGAAACGGCTAATGGGGGAACTTGGGGGGCTAGGAGAACGAGGCCCCATTTCTTTAAGTACCTGCACCAAAGTAGTTAAGAACAATATATATAAGAAAATCCGGCTTTCTCTAACCAAAGAGGAAAAGAGAACAAGATAAGTGTACATACCTCAGATTGGGAAGAAGAATGAGAAGCTTGCACCGTGGGAGCTTGTCTCCTCGGCCTTGTCACATCAGTGCCAGTGGCTTGAGGAATCTTCGAACTTTTCCTCCTCCTTGCAGGTGGCTCAGTGGGATCAACGACGATCGTGGGGAAGGCAATCGAAGGAGGAACGATGACAGCGCACCATTGAAACTCTGCATTCACCCGATCTACCTCAGCCTGCACCTCCCTCCTTAACCTCTCGGCCCTTTCAGGAGACATGGGAGGAGGAACGGAGGCTATGGGAAGGGCTCCCAGAGGAGTCTGGGATTTGGACTTTTTTTTTTTCGTGGAGGCCACCCCACTCTTGGCCTTCTTGGTCGATGGCTACGAAGACCCTTCATAAGTAGTAGCTCCAGTCGATGGAGCAGTCTTCCTGGATACCCCAGCACTTTTCGCTTTGGGTAGGGTAGTAGGAGTCATGGGGAATAACGGAGGAAGCTCTTCGGAAGGCCTCTTAGGGGTTTTGCTTAGAGGGAACTCAATCCCCAGAATGAAGTTGCCTTTGAGTCCCAGCTCCAACGCAGAAAAAGAAAGAACTGGAGTGTACACAGGCTCGCGATCTATGAACTCAGCAATGTTATCTAGTTGTTTCGGCCAGAACTTCGTGGCAAATAGACTGGTCACATTCCCTTGCCTCTTGTTGGAGGGAATGGTGACTCACCCTGCCATTGATTCACTTATCCCCCACGCAACAGTGGAGGAAAATAAGGAACATGCCTCGCTAAAGCTAACCTTTGGGTTTGAGGATTGGAAAACTGAGCGAGGAGCCCCCTGATCAAACCCAAATTGACGACTACACCGATTGGGGTTATAATGTTCGCTGGAATATCCCCACTCGGTGTAGGAAATCAGATACCCCAGAGAAAGGAGAAGCACCACGGCTAACTGATGATCTTCAATGTCTACCCCCACCTGAACCACCCTGGATTCGTGCCAGAAGAAATCACAAGTATGAACAAAGGCGTCCTCTCCGTAAGGCCTCATAACAAAGTCCTCAAAACGATCAATTGAGGCAATAAGCTCTTTTCGATTCTGCCTCTTGCGATAAATATAAGAGCGTGGGGGCATAATGGTTTCCCCAGAAGGAGGACGGTTGGCCTTGGCCGCTACAACAGGAAAGCACACGTAAAGAAAGCTGGTTAGAAGGACGTTGTTAGCAAAATTGGCCAGGTTATAACGGCCAAGTGATCGTTCCATGTCGAACAATGTTCTGTCAAGCCAGGTGTAGAGGGACCCTAGAGCAATTACAACTAAAGGAAGTTTGATGCCCCGGGCCAAACGAAGGGATATGTTGATAAGGTCCCTTTGGGGCTGATCATTTGGTTTTCCCGTCAAAAGAAAACGGGAAAGAATCACAAGGATGTAAGCAGGGAGATCTAACAAAGTACCTTGGCCAGGGGCATCCGTTGAAGTTGAAGAACTACCTTCACTAGAACCCTTGAAGAAATAGCTAATCAGCGGAGTGAAGGTAGCTTTGTTTGAAGAACCGATGCAACTTCGGCATATTCGGTCCAACGCCAAACTGTCAGCAGTCTCTTGGGCGTCGAGAGGCTCATCGGTATAAGGCTCATGACCTCTTGCTTCGAGCCCCAGAAGCTCGCAGACATCTTCTAGGGTTATCGTAAACTCGCCCCACGCAGCAATGAATGTGTGAGTCATCATGTTCCAACGATAAACAAGAATGGGGAGAGCAACATTATTTTTGGAGAGAGTAAACTCACCAAACCATTTGTCCCGTTGAAGGCCAATCTTGCTCAAAATATCACCATGGGAACTCACCATGTGAGAGTTCCAAGCAGCAAAATCGGCAGGAGAACCCTCTGGTGCTTCGAAGTCAATTTGGGACCATTGGAAGTCCCCTCGCTCCAGACGAAACCGGAGAGTCCCCTCTGGAGGAAGAAAGCCCCACTTCGAGGGTTCTTCGTCCTCGTCACCCAGCACTAAGGTCTCAAACTTGCATTCAAAGTTGACAGTCTTGCAAGCAGCAGCAAAGCTATCATCTTCGCTAAAAATGGGAGAGCGACGATAAAACCTTAACTGTTCACGACAGACAGCGTCCAAAGCAGAAGCACCAGTAGTGGTGGTAACAACAGTAGCATGCGGCGCACTGGTTGAAGAGATGGTGGGGTAACTTTGAGACGCCATGACAGAGTGTTAGAGCAAACAAAAAACAACCTTGAGTAAGAGGAGCCTGAGCACGACAATGGCGGAGAGCAACCACAGGAGGTGGTGTAGAAGATGAGATCAAGAACAGGACGTCACAAGCTTGAACAACAATGGAGGTTTCAGACGCTCAACAATGGAAGCTCTCTCTCTCTCTCTAAAAGCTAAGGAAATTTGAAGAAGGTAGTGGCAAAGTAAGAAAAAGAAAGGTTTTAAGTGTTAGGGAGATTTGGCCGTTTAATTTTTAAAGTTCGTCATTTAAGTTTCCCACCATTGCACGTGTGTGGCCGCCTGCAATCATTTCAAATGTACACGTGGCACTTCGGGAAGTGTTCTGACATGGAAAAGACAACGCTACGCCATTTAATGAAGTAACACCTGGGGAACTGCCATCAATTAATGAAGTGACACCTAGGGAACAGCCACCGATACCTTCCTAAGCAAGATTGAGTTTTGGGCGCCAAGATTTTCTCTGACATATCCAATAAACCCCCAACAAAGAAGGCGTCCCAACGGTTCAAAAAAGCCATGATGTCCCCTCGACAGAAGCTCAAACGTTGTTTAGTTATAAATCAGTTACATCGGGGAGAATTTTTTTCTTTTTCGAACATTACTGGGAGAATATTAGCAGGTCCTTTGGGAGAATTTCAGATATTCAAGCTGGAACGGTTGAGGCTCAGCATTAAAAAAAAAAGCAGCAGGCCAGACAGAAAAGGTTCATCGGATTAAGAAGTTTTCGTGGAGGCACTTCTTGTTCCCGCAACAAATCCCTCCACGAAGGGGCAAATGTAGAGGGGGCCTGAAGGTAATCCTGGGATTAGGGATAATCCACCAATTAGCAACAGTGTTCTGAGGATAAGATCAGCGTGGCAACTCAAGTGTGGCATCTTGGTGAGGCAGCTCAGCGTGGCAACTCAAGCGTGGCATCTTGGAGAGGCAACTCAAGCATGGCAGCTTGGGGAGGCAGCTCAGCATGGCAACTCAAGCGTGGCATCTTGGTGAGGTAGCTCAGCGTGGCAACTCAAGAGTAGCATCTTGGGGAGGCAACTCAAGCGTGGCAGCTTGGCGTGGCAACTCGTACTTTAGCTTATTGTTACTTTGCCATATTATAGCTTTGTTTATATTGATTACGAGTTGTAATTACTGTAATGTTGTAACGAGAATAATGAATGGGTGTGAGGTCGAACGGTACTCGCGAGAGACCAAGCTTGGCAGGGCCTGTGAGAGCTTTCATGCTCTATCGAACAACCTCACCGTGGGAACTTTAGACGGACTTGGTTTGGAGGATTGAGAAGTGGGGCACCGTTGGGGCTTGTCCTGACCATCTTAGATACACCTGGTAAAACACCAAAGGACCCTTGCCGTGGAACCTTAAGCGGAGCAGCTTAGAGTTCCATCGGGAATTGAGTTATGACCCAAACAACCCTCTACTTAAATGTCACATCTACTATGGGTGATGTAACTAGCCTTCTAAACAATGTCAGACATGCACTTGAGTAAACCACCGTGGTATTTGGGGCTGTCAGACAGTTGGTGAGCCACCTCTACGACAACAACCCCCTGACACACAGTGGTTAGGCAAAAGGCATGTCTTGGCATTTAATGTTTATGACGTAGGAGACAACTAGTGCATCAGGCATTTAATGTTGTGACATAAAGTATGAGGGATGTCTTTCATAGTCTTTAATGACTGAGTTGCCTCGGGGGTGGTGTGGGGGGCTATTTAAGGACCCCAACCACCTTTGAGGGGAGGATGATTTTTTGAGAGTTCAAAAGTTATTACTAGAGATACATCAGAGAGAGAGAGAATTATTGCAAACTAGAGGGTTTATCCACTCACCATTGTCATTTATTACGAAGCTTTTAATACATAACAGAGATCCTTGAGAGTTTTAGTATGTTTGCCTGCCTACCAAGGTGTATCTAGGGTGCTTACTTCTCTCTCCCTCTAGCTAAGTTATTTTTGAAGTTCTTTATTATATTGTGAGTTATACACGAGAGATTTGTGAGTATAAGATGGGTTCCATACATTCCAAACTGCTCTTTGTGTCTTGTGGCTAAATCACTAGTGTTTTTCTAACTAACCTTGTCATCACCATACTCAAAAGGGGTTACGCCTCCATCTTATCTAAACTACCCTCTTACAATAATTATTAATGGAGGGGGAGGAGAATTTCTCTCATGAAATTCGAAGAGCAGCGGACATTTTGGTTAGGGAGTGATGACATTGGACCTGCCGAGACAAGATTAGCCCCAATATCATCATCAAGAATTCCCTCAGGCCTCTCATGATAGGACAACTTCTTAAGTTGGAGTGAGGGCACGGCATCCCCATTGGTTGGGTCCGCAACAAGATTTTGGGGATTGACAAGGTCAACTTGGCCACTGGGGGTGACTGCTACAGGATCCATAGACTTGGTCATTTTCCTCTTCCTCTGTCTAGTAGTCTTATTGAGGAAAACCACGTCCTCGTCCTTCTCAGCAGGCTGAGCTTCTAACTAAGACCTATCAGTCTCCTCACCAGTGAAAAAATAAAGCAAAGTCAATATCCAAAGTTGAATACAATTGTCGTGGAATCAAAAAATCAAATAATAGCATTACCTTCATCACCCATCTCTTTGGGAATAGTTTTATTGGCTAAGTGGACCGCTTAAAAAATGGAGATCGAGGTTACAGGTGTGCTGAACTTCTTCTCCTTAGTGGGGAGTACCGCGGCCTTGCCCACTCTCTTCTCTTACCGCTTACGTAGCTGCAAATTATCAAGAGCTGTAGAAAAATACAATGGTTAGTACAAAGGAAAATTGTGGTGAATAATATGCAACTATAAAGAGGGGGCGCATCTATAATTGAAAAAGTATCATGTTTGGAGGGACACCCCCATTGTCGCGGCATCCTAAAGGTTCTCTACCACTCACTCTCTTTAGGGTGGATCTCACACCCTTCTTCAGAAATGTAAAACTATTTTCCCTTCCAGTTCTTTATAGTGGTAGGCCTCCCAGAGTAAAGAGTCTCATCACTGCCGCAGACAAAAAAGTAATAGTACCCCCCAAACTTCATAGAATTTTCCTTGGACCAGTAGAAGTGGAAAAACTTCACGGGAGTAATGTCTCTCTTGAATTTATTCTCCTATAGTACAATAGATGCAAGAATGGCCCTCCAAACACTGAAATCAAATTGGTCTAGGGCTAACCTCATTGTTTCGAAAATTATCCTAATGTGAATAGGAACAGGAAGCCGTAACCCATATGTGAAAGTGTGGAGGGGGAAGCGAACCCCATCGTCGGTAAGTGCCGTGCATGGACTCTATTTTGTGGCAGGTGGTGAGCAGATCAAACCCTCAAGGTACTCGAAGGCCTAAGGTACCTAATCAACCCATTATTGTGTCATAATGCTGCGGATACCAAGTGCAGTAAGAGGTCTCTAAGCCCTCCCAGATGTGCTAGCTGGTATATGCCTAACCTCAGTGGCCTGCCCTACCGCAACATTCTCATTTATGTCCGTTGGCCTCTTCCTTCATGATCCCGAAATTTGAGTTTGAATCTAGCACTAAAAATTTAGGGCAATCTCTGAACTGGCATGTACCAACTGTCCTTAAAGGACGCAATGAAGGAAGCTCGGGAGGAGAGGGTCTAAAATGTTTGTTCCAAAAGCCTCTCCGAAATTCGTTTAGGTCAAAGTTCATATGGTTGCAACAGTATCTGAAAAGCAGAGAGTCCGCAGTTAGGTTCCACAGTAAACATGGTCCTAAGGCCTCTTATGGTCCGCGATAAGTTTAGTGATATATCAAGTTGAGGATGAACCTGAAATATTAGTCCGAATTGGATAAGTATAGTAAGTGTTGGCTTCTAAGGCCCTAGAAGTTAGTTGTCGTCACGGCAGATTGTTTTATGGAGAAGGATGTATGTTATCTTCTTACATGCCGTAGTCATTAAAATATGGACAATGCATGGGCTAAATGCTGAGTACTCTTTTCTGAGAACCTAAAGATCCTAAGTTACTTTCGGCCGCAACCAGATATCTACATGTCGCAGCCTATACTTTCTGCATGTCGTAACATTATGTTTAATGCATGTCGCAGCAACATTTTCTATGCTACAGATGTGATACATCAATATTTAAAGGTTGCATTGATTCCGGAAAACCCTAAATTACTAAAGGGATTTTTTCTCTTCGTGGCTACTTACTCAAAACAGGTTAGTATTTAGTCTGGGTAAACTCAAAGATCAAAAGCCCTTGTATTCGAAGAGTCCTTCTCAAGAACATTAAGAACGTAATGGGAAGTTCAGAAACCCTAAAGTAAAACCAAAACCAACAAACTTAACAAAAAAATTCATTGAAGATTAATTAAGACAAATCCAAACAAATATTTAAATTCAAATGGGCTCGATTAGTTGGGAAATTGGTAGAAACAAATATAGCAAATATAATTCAGAAAAATCATTCAGTTACAAAAATACAATTTTGAAAAGCAGCAAACATGATTACAATTAAACAAAACATATTAAAGTAAGTTCATTTCAAGCTTGGGTGATTCACAAAGGAAGAAATTAAGAAATTCAGACGTCTAGTTGATGAATCGAGAATTATGAACTGAGAAAGCTATTAAAGAGGTTGTTAACTGAAAACACTACATGGGAATCGAGAATCCAACGATGTTCAGCCTCAAAAAACGTTGATTCTCCTCAGAACCACCACACACAACTTTTGAAAGTAGCCAAAAACATCAAGAAGATGAATAAACAGGGGTTGGTTCAAGATGTGCTCTCAAAGATCTGGGAAACATAATGAAGTCCACAACTGTTTCTATTTAAATAAGAGGGCACAAAAAGATGAAATGACTCCTTCGAAATAATGTGGCAGCATTAGAAGACTTGATTACTCAACCGTAACCCCAATCATAATCTATTGGCACTACGACACTGGGGCTTATTGATATGACAAATACAGTACCTTGCAACGAAATGTTTATAGTTGGAAAGTGTTGAGGACTTTCTATCGTGACCTATAACTTAGAGGATGCGGCCTTATAACATGCTTCTCTAGAAACTGCTAAAGCCCCCCGTACACAGGGTGCGACACCTTCGTGCTAAAGGCGCGACCCCTACTCATAACCGGGCACATCCCACACTAACTACAGAGAGCGAACTGTTCTTATGATATTAACTGGACGCACCCCCTTTCATCCACCAGCATCTACACCACCTATAAAGAGAGTACTACACCTCTAGATAGGGGGATTCCTCATTCAAGATCTAATCTCATTCTCTTACACCGCAACCGGGCATAAATTTGGGGCGACTCTCCGGCATCGCAGCCATCGCTCTATTACACCGAAATCCTCATTACTATCATGTATTTTCCTTTATTCTCGCATGTGTACGCCACTTTAGGCTTGACTATATTGTACTATGCAACACATATAATGAGAATGCAGCAACACGGTTGACGTAGGCCTAGTTTAGAAGCTGAACCACACTATATTGCGTGTCTTCTCTCTCTTTTTACTAGTTTCAACTATTTATTATGCTTTACTCTTGATTTGTTGGTGAGATAGAGACAAATGGATGATTTCTCATATCATCAAGCACGATGATTATTTAAGAATATTTGCACTTATCTTGAAAACATGGCATTGGAGGGCGAAACACCAAAACACCTTGCACGGGACTAATGCAACTCGTAGGAACTGATTGTCTGGTCATGAGACCCCGGGTCTAAGAGAACAATGATGATTTTAGAATATCTACACTTAGGCTTGAAAACATGGGGTTGGAGGCCGAAACCCCAAAACACACCATTAACGACCCCGTGAGCTGCGACAACCCCTCGAACGGGACTAATGTGACTATTTGGAACTGAGCATGTGGTCACAGGACCCCCGGTTTGAGAGCATGATTAAAATTTGAGAATATTAGCACTTAGGCATGGCTTTAAAAGGCGAAATTCAGAAACAACCCCCAAACTTCCCCGTGAGCGGCGAAAACACCTCGCACGGAACCAATGCAACTTGTAGGAATTGATCTCATGGTCACGGGACACTCGATTTTAGAGCCCGACCATAGTTTGAAAATATCTTTACTTAGGATAAAAAAATATGTCTTTGGAGGGAAAAACCACGAAACACACCCCAAATGGCACCGTTAACGGAGCTAACTCCTTTCACGGGACCAAGTAAACTCACAGAAACTAACCGCACTCTTTACGGGCCCCCATTTTTAGAGCATAATCATATTTTGAGAGCATCTGCACTTAGCCTTGAAAATATGGGGTTGGAGTGAGAAAACCTAAAACACACCAAAATGACCCCGTGAGCGCCACCACACCTCTCATGAGAGCAATGTAACTCATACGAACTGACCGCTTGGTCACGGAAGTCTCTATTTTAGAGCATTGCAAAAATTTGAGAATATTATAACATAGGCTTGAAAACATGGCGTTTGAAGGAAAAATCATGAAACACAGGCCAAAAGGGCACCATAAGGGGTGCCAAGATCTCGCACGGGACAAATGTACCTCATAGGAACTAGCCGCATAGTGATTGTAGTCCAGTTTCTGAGAAAGATGATAAATTGAGAATATTTGAACTTAGGCTTGAAAACCTAGCATTGGAGTGCAAAACCTCCGAACTTCCTCAAAATGGCCCACCTCGGCGGCACCAACACCGCGCACTGGACCAATGTAACTCATAGGAACATACCGCATGGTCACTGCACTCTTGATTTGAGTTCACACTGATATTTGATAATATCTTCACTTAGGCTTCAAACCATGGCGTTGGAGGTCAAAACCCAGAAACTCCGCCCAAATGGCCCCATGAGCAGCTACAACACCTCTCACAAGACCAATGTAACTCATAGGTACTGATTGGGTGGTCATAGGACCCCAAGTTTTAAAAAAATAACTATAATTAAAAAATATATATACACTTAGGCCTGAAAACATGGCATTGGAGAGAGAAACACCGAAACACCCCCAAATGGCCCCGTGAATAGTGTCAATACCTCACACCGGACCATTGTAACTCATAGGAACTGAACGCAGGTTCACGGGTCACCCGACTTGAGAGGATGTATATAGTTTGAGATTGTCTACATATAGGCTTCAATACATGGAATTGGAGGATAAAACCCTAAAACACCACCCAAACTGCCTCGTTAGTGGCGCCAACACCTTGCACGGGACTAATGTAACTCGCAAGAATAGAGTGTGTGGTCATGGGACTCTCGATTTGAGAGCATGATCATAATTTTAGAATATTTATACTTGGGGTTGAAAACATAGCGTTGGAGGGAAAAAACCCAAAAAAATCCCCAAACGGACCCGAGAGCGGAGCCTACACCTCTCACAAGGTCAATGTAACTCATAGGACTTGGAGGGAAAAACCCACAAACACCCCCTAACAGCCCTGTGAGAGGCGCCACACCTTGCAAGAGACCAATGTAAGTCATAGGAACCGAACATGTGATCATAGGACCCCCAATTTGAGTACAATGATAATTTAAGAATATATGTACTTAGGCATGAAAACATCCATTGGAGGGAGAAATCCCAAAACCCCACCCAAATAGCGCCGTGAGTGGCACTAACACCTCACATGGGATCGATGTAACTCGAAGGAACTCACTGCATGGTAATGGGAATCCCGCTTTGAATGCATGGATATAATTCGATAATATCTTCACTTAGTCTTGAAAGCATGGCGGTGGAGGGTAAAACCTAAAACACGCCCCAAACAACACTGAGTGGTGCAAACACCTCGCACGGGACCGATGTAACTTGTAGAAACTGATCGCGTGGTCACGGGACCCCTGGTTTTATAGAACAACAATAATTTGAGAAAATTTTCACTTAGGCTCGAAAACATGGCATTGCAGGGCCAAACATCGAAACACCCCCAAACGGTCCCGTGAGCACTGCCAACACCTCGCACTGGACAAATGTAATTCATAGGAACTGACCACGTCGTCATGGTACCCCCAGTTTGTGGGTAGAATGATAATTTGAGAATATTTTCCCATAGGGTTGAAAACATGGCCTTGGAGGGATAAATACTGAAACACCCCGTAAATGGCCCCGTGAGTGGTGCCAACACCTCACACGAGATATTGTAACTCGTAGGAACATACCACATGGTCACATGACCTTCGATTTGAGAGAATGCCATAATTTGAGAATAGCTGCACTTGGGCTTGAAAACATTGAGTTGGAGGGAAACACCCTGAAACACCACCTAAACGGACATGTGAGCGGTACCTACACCTCACATGGGACCAATGTAACTTGTTAAAACTGGCCGCATGGTCAGGGGCCACTCATTTGAGAGCAAAGGGATACATAGAAATATTATACACTTAGGGTTAAAAATATGGCGTTTGAGGGAAAAAACCCGACACACCCCCAATTCCCCCCATGAGAGGAGTCAAACCTTGTACGGGACCAGTGTTACTTGTTTGAACTGACTACGTGGTCATATGACCACCTTTATGAGAGTGCAATGATAATATCTGCTTAAGATTAAAAATATGGCACTGGTGGGCAAAATACCAAAGCCTCGTCAAACGACCGCATGAATGGAACCAACACCATGCCTGGGACCACTGGTTTCAAGGCACAAAGATAAATTGAGAATATTTATGCTTAGTCTTGAAAACATGACGTGGGAGTATGAGACACCAAAACTCACCATAAATAGCTCTGTAAATAGCGCCAACACCTTTCAAGGAACCAATGTAACTTGTAGGAACTGACCGCATGGTCACCTGACCCCTTCTTTGAGAGCATGGCTATTATTAGAGAATATATGCACTTAGGCTTCAAAATAAGGCGTTGGAGGGTTAAATAGTGAAACACCACCCCAATGTCCGCTTGAACAGGGGAAACACTTTGCAAGGAACCAATGTAGCTCAGTGGAAACTGATGGAATGATCACGAGACCCCCGGTTTGATAGCATGACAATAATTTGAGATTATGTACACTTTGGCTTGAAAACATGGTGTTGGAGAGGGAAACCTAGAAACACAAATTAAATATCCCCGTGGGAGGTGCCATACCTCCCATGTGATCAAACAAACTCATAGGAATTGATCGCGTATTCACGGCCCCCCGATTTTAGAGCACAATAATAATTTGAGAAAATTTGCACTTAGGGTTAAAAACATGGCCTTGAGGGAGAAATCCCAAAAAACCTGTTGAAATGGGTCCATGAGTGGCTCTAACACCTCACATGGGACCAATCACAGGTCCCAGAGTTTGAGAGAATGACGATAATATGAGAATATCTTCCCTTAGTCTTAAAATTATGGAGCTGGTGGGCAAAACCTTGAAACACCCTCCAAATTGCCCCGTATGTGTCTCCAACACCAAGCATGGGACCAAAGTAACTTGTATGTTCTAACCGTGTGATCAAAGGAACCCTTATTTGAGAGCACAACTAATGTTTCAGGATATTTTAACTTATGTTTAAAAACATAGCACTGGAGGGTGAGACCTCGAAACACCCCTCAAACTACCCCGTGAGCCACGCTACCATCTCGGACGGGACCAGTGTAACTTGTAGGAATGAACCGTATGATCACAAAACCCTAGATTTGAGACCATGAACATAGTTTGAAAATATCTCCACTTAGGTTGAAAAACATGGCTTTAGAGGGAAAAACCTCAAAACACCAAACAAACGGCCGTCTGAGCGGCACCAACACCTCGTACGAGATAAAATACAAGTCGTAGGAACTTACACTATGATCATAGGAACACCGACTTGAGATCCTGGTTATAATTATAGAATATCAGTAGTTAGGCTTGAAAACATAGCATGTGTGGGTGAAACCCCGAAACACCACCAAATTGTCCCTGAGTAGTACTCACATCTCGCACGGGACCACAATATCTCGTAGGAACTGACACAAATCAAGGGATACCTAGTTTGAGAGCACGGTGATAGTTTAAGAATATCTACACGCATTCTTGAAAGAATATGTTGGAGGGTGACACCCCAAAATTCCCCCACAAACGGACCCATCAGTGATGATAACACCTCGCATGGGAGCAATGTAGCTCATTGGAATTGACAGCAGGTGACGGGACCGTCGATTTGAGAGTATGAAGATAAGTTGAGAATATCTTCACTCAGGTGTGAAAACATGGTATTGGAGGGAAAAACCTTAAAACACCCCAAAAATGACCCCATGAGTTGCGCCAACACCTCACATGGGACCAATGTAACTTGTAGGAACTCACTACATGGTCACGGGACCCTCAATATTAGCTCATGGAGATAATTTTAGAATATTTGCACTTAGGGTTGAAAACATGGTATTGGATAGAAAAATCACAAATGTAACTAATGTAACTCGTAGGAACTGATCGCGGGGTCACGGGACCCATAGTTTAATAGAACATCGATAATTTTAGAATATCTGCACTTAGGCATGAAAATATGGCGTTGGAGGTAAAAACCGAGAAACACACCATCAACAGCCCCGAGTGCGACGCCAACACCTCGCACGGGACTAGTGCAACTCATAGGAACTAACGACATGGTCAACGGACCCCCGATTTGAGAGCACGATGATAATTAGGGAATTTATGCATTTATGATTAAAAACATGGCATTGGAGGGTGAAACCTCGAAACAACCACCAAACGGCCTTGTGCGCTGTGCGAAGAACTCACACAAGACCAATCTAGCTCATAAAATTTGATCAAGTCATCACGGGAGCATAATGAATATTATGAGAATATCTCAGTTATTATTAAAAACATGGAAATGGCATGTCAAATCACAAAACACCCCCTATACGACATCGTGAGCGGCACCAACACCTCGCATGTGACCAAGGCAACTCGTAGGAACTGATCGTATGGTCATGGTAACCTCAATTTGAGCTCATGATAATAATTAGAGAATGTATGCACTGAATCATAAAAACGAGGCTTTAGAAGGTGAAACCCGAAAGCACCACCCAAACAGGCCCATGAGCGGTGCCAACCCCTTTCATGGGACCAATGTAATGCGTAAGAACTCACCACGTGGTCAGGTGATGCTCGATTTTAGAGTGGAGAAATAATATGAGAATATCTTCACTCAGGCGTGAAAAATGTGGCATTGAGGGCAAAACACCGAAACACCCCCCAAATGGACTCGTGAGTGGTGCCAACTGGTAATGGGACCTTACATGGGACTAATGTAACTCATAGGAATTAAGCATCTGGTAATGGGACCCCCCATTTTTAAGACATGAGTATAATTTGAGATTATCAATATTAGTCTTGAAAACATGGCATTGGAGGGAAAAATCCTAAAACACCCACCGAACAACCCCGTGAGAGGCACCATACTTTGCACGAGCCCAATGTAACTCTTAAAAACTAATCGCGTGGTCATGGGAACCCCAATTTGAAACCAAAGTCATATTTTGAGAATATGTGCACTTAGTCTTGGAGACATGGCATTGAATGGTGAAAACCCAAAACACGCTCCAAACAACCACATAACTGGCGACAAGACCTCGCATGGGACCAATGTAACTCGTAGGAACATGTCACATTATCACGGTACCCCTAGTTCCAGAGCACGGTTGTAACTTCAAAATATCTAGACTTATTCTTGAAAACATGGCTTCGGAGGGCCAAACACCGAAACACCCCACAAAAGGCCCCGTCAATGGTGCCAACAACTTGCACAGGACCGTGCAACACTTAGGAACTAACCACGTGAACATGGGCCCCTAGTTTTGAGAGCACGATGACAAATTGGAAACACCCTCCAAATAGCCCTGTGAGAGGCACCACACATCGTACATGATCAATGTAACTTCTAGGAACTGACCGCGTGGTCACAACACCGCCGATTTGAGGGCATGATGATAATTTGAAAACATGGCCTTTAAAGGAGAAATCCTGAAACACCACTCAAACGGCCCCATGAATAGTGACAATATATCACACGGGACTAATGTAACTCGTAGGAAATAAATGCGTGGTCACGAGACCCCCGATTTGAGAGAAGGACTATAATTTTAGAATATTTGCACTTAGGTTTGAAAACATAGCATTGGAGGGTGAGACCTCTAAACACCCCTCAAACTTCCCCGTGAGCGACGTTAACACCTCGTACACGACTAATGTAACTCTTAGGAACTAACCACATGGTTATAGGTTCCCCAATTTGAAATCCTAAAGATAATTTGAGAATATATGGAGTTAGTCTTGAAAACATGGCGTTGGATGGTGACACCTCAAAACACCCACCAAACAGCCCCGTTAGTGGCGCCAACACGACACACGGGACCATTGTAACTTGTAGAAAATAACAGCGTGGTCATAGGACCCATGGTTTTAGAGCACGTCTATAATTTTAAAATATCTGAAATTTGTTTTGAAAACATGGTGTTGAAGGGCAAAACAATAAGACACGTCATAAACAACCCTGTGAGTGCTGCCAACAACTTGCATAGGACCAATGTAACTCGACGGAACTGACCATGTGGTCACTTAAACGTAGGTTTGAGATCATGACTACATTTTGAGAATATCATCACTTAGGCATGAAAACTTGGCGTTAGAGGGTAAAAATAAAAAATAACCCCCAATCTTCCCTTTGAGCATTACCAACACCTCACCCGAGAACAATGACACTCGTAGGAACTGACCGTGCGGTCACGAAACCCTAAGTTTCATAGCACAACCATAGTTTGAAAATATCTGAACTTAGGGTTGAAAGCATTGTGTTGGGGGGGAGGGGGGAAACGCTAAAATCCCCAACAAACTGCCCCGTGAGTGGTGCCAACACCTCGTACGAGACCAATGTAACTCGCAGGAACTGACCGCCTGGTCAACAGACCATCAGTTTGAGAACACAGTGATAATTTGAGTGTATCTTCACATAGGTTTGAAAACATGGTATTGGAGTACAAAACCCCAAAATACCTCCAAACAACCCTGTGAGCACTACCACGCCTCACATGGAACCAATGTAACTTGCAGGAACTGATTGTGTTGTCACAAGACCCTCGACATGAGAGCAAAACTATAATTTGATAAGATGTAAACTTAGGCTTGAAAATAAGGATTTGGCCCCAAATCATTGACCAAACGCCCCCTGAGTGGTGCTAACACCTTATAAGGGACAAAAGTAACTCGTAGTAACTGACTGTGTGGTCATGAGACCGACAGTTTGAGAGCATAGTGATAATTTGAGAATATCTATAAGTAGGCTTGAAAACACCACAATGGAGGGCAAAAGCCCGAAACACCACAAAATTAGCCAAATGATAGGCGCTACACCTCGCACGGGACCAATGTAACTCGTACGAACTAACTGGATGGCCACGGGACCCCTGATTTTCTAACACAACGATAATTTGAGAATATTGTCACTTCGGATTGAAAACGTGGCCTTGGTGGGACAAATCCCAAAACACCCTCGAAAAGGCCCCATGAGTGGTGCCAACACCTCGCTAAGGAGCAATGTTACTCGTAGGAAGTAATCATGTGGGCATAGGACCCCTATTTTTAGAGCATGGCTATAATTTTAGAATATCTACACTGAGGTTTGAAAATATGGGGTTGGAGGGAGAAACGACCAAAACACACCATAAATGGCCCAGTGAGCGGTGCTAACGTCTCACACGGGACCAGTGTAACTTATAGGAACTGATCGTGTGGTCATAGGACCCACGATTTGAGAGCACAAACATAATTTGACAATATCAGCAATTAGTCATGAAAACTTGGCATTAGAGGTTGATACCCAAAAACACACAACAAACTTCCCCGCAAGCGATGCCAACACCTCGTACAAGACCAATGTAACTCGTCAGAACTGATCACGCAGTCATGGGACCCTCGACTTGAGATCATAACTATAGTTTGAAAGTATTCACACTTACGCTTAAAAACTTGGTGTTGGAGGGAAAAATGACGAAACACCCTTAAACGTCCCCGTGAGGGACACTAACACCTCGCACAGGACAATTGTAACTCGTAAGAACTTATCACGTGGTTAGGGGACCCCGATTTGAGATCACATGTATACTTTGAGAATGTCTAAACTTAGGCCTGAAAATTACGCATTGGATGGTGACACCCTGAAATACCGCCCAAACAGCCCCTGAGCGATGTCAACACATTTTCAGGGACAAATGTAACCCGTAAGATCATGCCTATAATTTTAGAATATCAAAACTCCGACCTGAAACCAATGTGTTGGATGGTGAAACCCCGAAACACCCCCACAAACGGCCCCTGAGCGACGCCAACACCTTTCAAGGGACTAATGTAACTCGTAGGAACTAATTGTATGGTCACATTACCCATTGTCTGAGAGCATGGTGATCATTTGAGATATCAACAATTAATCTTGAAAACACGGCGTTGGAGGTAAAATGCTCAAAAGACCCCTATAATAGCCAAATGAGGTGCCATACCTCGTACGTGTCCAACATAACTCGTACGAACTGACTGGATGGTCACGGGACCCCCGATTTGATAGCATAGCAATAATTTGAGAATATTTTAAATTCATCTTAAGAACATGGCTTTGGATGGAAAAATCCCGACGCACCCTCCAAAAGGCCCCATGAGTGGCGCTAACACCTCGCTAAGGACGAATGTAACTCGTAGGAACCAAACGTGTGGTCTTAGGACCCCTATTTTCAGATCATGATTATAATTTTAAAATATATGCACTTAGGCTTGAAAATATGGCATTGGAGGGAAAAACAATCAAAACACACCAGAAATGGCCCCGTGAGCGACACCAACATCGCACACGGGACCAATGTAACTGCTAGGAACTAATCGGGTGGTCACCGGGCCCCCGGTTTGAGATCACAATTATACTTTGAGAATATTTTCACTTAGGCATGAAAACAAGGCCTTAGAGGGCAGAGCCTGAAAACACCCACCAAACAGCCCCGCGAGTAATGCAAACACCTCACAGGGGACCAATGTAACTAGTAGGAACTAACTTCATAGGCACGTGATCCTTGGTTTTAGAGAACAACTATATTTTGAAAATATACACACATAGGCTTAAAAACATGGCGTTGGAGGGCAAAATCACAATAAACTTCCTAAACGGCAATGTGAGATTCATTAACACCTCGTATGGGTCCAATGTAACTCATAGGAACTGACCGTGTGATCACGAGATCCTCGATTTGAGAGCATGGATATAATTTGAGAATATCAAAACTTAGGCATGAAAATAAGGTTTCAAATGGCGAAACCCCTAAAAATGCCCAAATAGCCCCACGAATGACACGAACACCTTTTTAGGGACCAATGTAACACGTAGTAACTGATCGTGTGGTCATGGGACCCCTAGCTTGAGATCAAGGTGATAATTTGAGAATATCTGCAATTAGGATTGAAAGCACAAGGTTAGAGGGAAAAAGACATAAACACACCACAAACGATCCTGTGAGTAACACTAACACCTCGCACGGGACAAATGTTACTCATAGGAACTGATCATGTGGTCATGGGACCCCCAGTTTGGGAGCATGTATTTAACTTTAGAACATTTAAAAAAGGCTTAAAAATAAGGAGTGGGATGGAGAGACACCGAAACATAGCCTAAATGCCCCCCCAAGCGACGCCAACACCTTTCCAAGGATAGATGTAACTTGTTGTAAGTGACCATGTAGTCACGGGACCCTTGGTTTAGGATCCCATCGATAATTTTAGAATATCTAAACTCCGACTTGAAACCAAGGTGTTGTATCGTCAAACCCTAAAACACCCCTGAGCGTCGCCAACACTTTGCAAGGGACTAATATAACTCGTAGGAATGAATCGGGTGGTAATATGACGCCCGGTTTGAGAAATGTCTATACTTCGAGAATATTTTCACTTTGGCATGAAAACATGGCCTTAGAGGGCGAAACCTAAAAGACCCACCAAACTGCCCCGGGAGCTATGCCAACACCTCGCACGGGACCATTGTAACACTCATAGGAACTGAATCCATGGTAATGGGATCCTTGGTATTAGAGGACAACCATTATTTTAACATTTACCCACATGGGCTTAAAAACATTACATTGGGGAAATATCACAAAACACCACCTAAACGGCAATGTGAGATGCACTAATGCCTCACATAGGTCCAATATAACTCGTACGAACTGACAGTGTGGTCACAGAACACCTAGGTTGAGAACACTGATATCAAAACATAGGTTGAAAATAAGGTGTTAGACGGGGAAACACTAACCCCCCGGACGGCTCCCTGAGCAACGCCAACACCTTACGTGGGGCCAATGTAACTCGTAGTAGCTAACAGTTTAGTCACAGGATCCTTGGTCTCAGGGAACATATATAATTTTAAAATATCTCAACTTAGGCTTGATAATAAGTCGTTGGATGGTGAAACCCCAAAACACCCCTCAAACGGCCCCCTAGGTTGTGCTAAAAACATACAAGGAACCGATGTAACACGTAGGAACTGACCATATGGTCACGGGACCCCCAGTTTGAGAGCATGCTGATAATTTGAGAATATCTACAATTAGGCTAAAAACCACGGCATTGGAGGGAAAAAGCCCTAAACATAACCGAACTAGCCAATTGAGAGGTGCCACACGTCAGATGTGACTAGTGTATGTCATATGAACTGTCTCGATGGACACAGGACCCCCAGTTTGATAACACGACAATAATTAGATAATATTTTCACTTTAGCTAAAAAAATGGCTTAGGAGGGAAAAATTTAGAAAGCCCCATCAAACGGCGCTATGAGTGGCGCTAACACCTCGCTCAAGACCAATGTAACTCGTAGGAACAAAGCGCATGGTCATTGGTCACCCCATTTTTAGAGAACGGTGATAGTTTGAGAATATCTGCACTCAGGCTTCAAAACATGGTGTTGGAGGGTGAAAAAACCAAAACACTGAATAAATGGACCCGTGAGGAGCGCTAACATCTCACACGGGACCAATGTAAATCGTATAAACTGACCATATGGTCATAGGACCCCTCGTTTAAGATCAGGACTATAATTTGAGAATTCATGCACTTAAGCAAGAAAACAAGCTATTGGAGGGTAAAATCATGAAACACCCACAAACGGCCCTGTGCGCGCACTATCACCTCGTGCAGGACCAATGTAACTCTTAATAACTGACCATATGGTCATAGGACCCCCTATTTGAGAGCCTATCCATAGTTTGACAATATCTAAACCTATGTTTAAAAATAAGTCGTTGGATCGTGAAACCTGAAAACACCCCCAAACGGCCCCCAGAGCAGCACTAACACCTTGCCAGGGAACAATGTAACTCGTAGTAACTGACCGTGTGGTCACGGACCCCCAGTTTGAGAGTATGGTGATAATTTGAGAATATCTATAGTTAGCCAGGAAAACACAATTGTTGGATGGAAAAAGCTCGAAACACTCCCAAAATAGCCAAATGAGACGTGCCACACCTCGCACGGGACTAATGTAACACTTACAAACTGGCTTCTTGGTCACGCGATCCCCAGCTTGATAGGACAAAAATAATTTGAGAAGATTTCACTTCGTCTTGAAAACATGGCCTTGGAGGGAAAAATTTCGAAACACCCCCAAAAGACCCCATTTGTGGCGCGAACACCTCAATATGGACCAATGTAACTAGGAGGAACTAACCGCATGGTCATAGGTCCCCCAATTTGAGAGCATGGTGATAATTTGAGAATATCTTTACTTAGTCTTGAAAACATGATGTTGGAGGGAGAAACCCCAAAACACCCCGATTCATGGTACCACCACATCGCACGACACCAATGTAACTTGTTGGAACTGATAGCGTGGTCACAGGACCCATGGTTTTATAGAACAACTACAATTATAGAATATATGCACTTAGGCTTAAAAATAAGTCCTTGGAGGGAAAAACAACATAGATGCAACGTAAACAACCCCATGAGAGGCACAAACATCTCGTACAGGACCAATGTAACTCATAGGAACTGATCATGTGTTCAAAGGAACCCCGATTTGAGAGAACAAATATAATTTGATAATGTCTACATTTAGGCATGAAAACATGGAGATAGCAAGTGAAACTCGAAAACACGCCAAAACACCCCAGTGAGTGATACCAACATTTCACACGGGACAAATGTAACTCGTAGGAACTGAACATGTGGACATAGGACTCTTGGTTTGATACCACGACAATAGTTTGTATATCCTTACTTGGGCTTAAAAACATGGCATTAGAGGGAAAATCGTGAAACACACCCCAAATGGTCCCATGAATTGTATTAACACCTCGCATAGGACTAATGTAACTTGTAGGAACTGACCGTGCAGACACAGGACCACGGTTTGAGAGCCTGACTCTAATTTGAGAATATATAAAGTTAGGCTTGAAAATAAGGAGTTGGATGGTAAACCTCTAAACAACCCCCAAATGGGGCCCTGAGCGCCGCCAACACCTTTCAAGGTACTAATGTTACTCATAGCAACTGATCGTGAAGTCATGGGACCCTATGTTTGAGAGCATGGTGATAATTTGAGATATTTGTAATTAGGATTGAAAATGTGGTGCTGGGGGGAAAATCCCTAAACACTCCCAAAATAGCCAAATGATCAGTGCCACACCTGGCACGGGACTAGAGTAACTCGTACCAAGTGACTGGATGGTCATAGGACCCCCGGTTTGATATCACGACGATATTTTAAGAATATTTTCACTTTGTCTGGAAAACATGACCTTGGAGGGGAAATCCCAAAACACACCCCCAAAAGGCCCCTTGAGTGGCACCAACACCTCGTTGAGGGCCAATATGACTCGCAAGAACTAACCGCATGGTCATAGGTCCACCAATTTGAGAGAATGATGATAATTTGAGAAAATCTTCACTTAGTCTTGAAAAGATGGTGTTGGAGAGTGAATCCCCCAAATAGCCCCTTTAGTAATTGCGTGGTCAAAGGACCCCTAGTTTTAGAGCATGAGTATAATTTAATAATATGTGCACTTAGGCTTGAAAACATGGCGCTGGAGGGAAAAACACTGAAACGCAACATAAAAGGCCCCATGAGTTATGCCAACACCACGTACGAGACCAATATAACTTGTTGGAACTGATCGTGTGTTCAACAGAACCCCGGTTTTAGAGCACAACTATAATTTGAGAATATCTTCACTTAGGCATGAAAACATGGTGATATAAAGTTAAACCCGAAAACACTCCCAAACCATCCCGTGAGCGGCGCCAACACCTCGCAGGGGACCAATTGTAACTTATAAGAACTGACCATGCGATCAGGGGGCCCTCGGTTTGGTAGCATGACCATAGTTTGAAAATATCTACACTTGGTCTTGAAAACATGGCATTGGAGGGAAAGACCTCGGAACAACCCCCAAATAGCCTCGCAAGTGGCGCTAGCACCTTGCTCGGGACCAATGTAATCCGTAGTAACTAATCACATGGTCATAGGTCCCCTACTTTGAGAGCGTGGTGATAATTTGATAATATGTTCACTTTGTCAAGAAAACATGGCATTGGACGGTGAAACCCCAAAACACCCTCCAAACAGCCCCGTTAGTGGCGCCAACACCTCGCATGGGACCAATGTAAAACGTAGGAACTAATCACGTGGTCACAGGACCACACATTTTAGATCATGGCTATAATTTCATAATATATGCCCTTACAGTTGAAAACATGCATTAGAGAGAGACACAACCAATATAGACCATAAACGGCCCCATGAGAGGCACCAACAGCTCACACGGAACCAATATAACTCGTAAGCACTGAGCAGGTGGTCAACGAACCCCCAGTTTGAGACCGTCGTGATAATTTGAGAATACATGCACTTAGGTTTGAAAACTTGGCATTGGTGGGCAAAACGCCTAAACACCCCCAAATGAACCCTTGAGTGCCACCACACTTAACACGTGACCAATGTAACTCGTAGGAACTAACCGTGATGTAACGGAACTCTCAATTTGAGAGCACTACGATAATTTGAGAATATCCTCACATAAGCTTAAAAACATGGACTTAAAAAGAAAAATCATGAAACACCCCTAAAACCGGATCGTGAGCAGCAATAGCACATTACACAAGACCACAACGGGCTCGTGAGAGGTGATCACACCTCGCATGGGACTAATGCAACTCGTAGGAACTAATGTGGTGGTAACGGGGCCCTCATTTTGAGATCATGGATATAATTTGAGATTATCTAAACTGAGGTTTAAAAATAAGGAGTTGGATGGTGAAACCCTGAAGCACACCCTAAATCTCCCCTAAGCATCACCAACATCTTGCACGAGACCAATGTAACTCATAGGAGCAGACCGTGTGTTCCCAAGAACCCCGGTTTGAGAGCATAACTATAATTTTAGAATATTTGCACATAGGCATGAAAACATGGTGATAGCAACTGAAACCTAAAAACACCCACAAACTACCCCGTGAAAGACACCAACACTTTGCACGGGACCAATGTAACTTGTAGGAACTGACCTCTTGGACACAGGACCCTCGGTTTGATAACACGACCATAGTTTGTATATCATCATTTGGGATTAAAAACATGGCATTTTAAGGAAAAATAATAAAACACCCCCAAACATCCCCGTGAGTGGCATTAACACCTCCTACAGGACTAATGTAACTCGTAGGAACTGACCGTGTGGTCACAGGACCCCCGATTTGAGAGGTCAACTCTAATTTGGGAATATCTAAACTTAGGCTTGAAAATAAGGCATTGGATGGTAAAACCTCGAAACCCCCCAAACGATTCCTTGAGCACCGCCAACACCTTGCAAGGTAACAATGTTACTCATAGCAACTGACCATGAGGTCATGGGACCCTAAGATTTAGAGCATTGTGATAATTTAAGAATATCTACAATTAGGCTTGAAAACATGGTGATGGAGGATAACAACTCTACACACTACTAAAATAGCCAAATGAGCGGCGCCACACCTCGCATGGGACTAATGTTATTCGTATGAATTGACTGGATGGTCATGGGACCCCTGATTTGATATCACGGTGATAATTTAAGAATATTTTCACTTTGTCTTCAAAATATGGCCTTGTAGAGGAAAATCCTGAAACACCCTCCAAAAGGCCCCTTGAGTGGCTCCAATACCCCACCGAGGACCAATGTGACTCGTAGGAACGAACTGCATGGTCATAGGTCCAGTAGTTTGACAGAATAATGATAATTTGAGAATATCTACACTTTGTCTTTAAAACATGGTGTTGGAGAGTGAAACCCTCAAACAACCCCATTACTAGTGCCAACCCCTCGTACGGGACAAATGTAAGTCTATGAAATAACTTTGTGGTCATAGGACCCCTAGTTTTAGAGCACGAGTATAATTTTAGAATATCTTCACTTAGGCTTCAAAACATGGGATTCGTGGGATAACACCGAAACACACCATAAAGGATCCCATTTGCAGTGCTAACACCTAGTACGAGACCTATTTAACTTTTTGGAACAGACCATGTGGTCACATGACCCATAATTTTAAAGCATGATAGTAATTTGAGAATATTTAAATTAGGCATGAAAACATGGCGTTAGAGGGGGAAACTTGGAAGCACCCCCCAAACTGCCCCGTGACCGGCGCCAACACCTCGCATCGGACCAACATAACTTATAATAAGTGACCATGTGGTAATGGGACCTTCTTTTTGGGAGCACGACCATAGTTTGAAAATGTCTTCATTTGGGCTTAGAAACTTGGCATTAGAAGGCAAGACCCTAAAACGCTCCCCAATAGGCCTCGCGAGTTGCGCTAGCACCTCACCCGGGACCAATGTAACTCGTAGTAACTAATTGCATGGTCATAGGTCCCCCGGTTAGAGAGCATGGCGACTATTTAATAATATCTTCACTTATTCTAGAAAACATGGCATTGGAGAGTGAAACCCGAAAACACGACCCCAAACAGCACCATTAGTGGCGCCAACTCCTTGCATGGGACCAATGTAACTCGTAAGAACTAATCGCGTGGTCGCAACACCCCAAGTCTTATAGAATGGATATAATTTTTGAATATATTACCTTAGGCTTGAAAACATGCACTGGAGAGCGACACAACCAAAACACACCCAAAAAGGCCCCGTGAGAGGCGCTAACACCTCGTACGGGACCAATATAACTCGGAGGAACTGAGAAGGTGGGTAACGAACCCATATTTTGATAGTGAATTGATAATTTGATAATAATTGCACATAGGATTGAAAACATAGCATTAGTGGGAAAAACCTCGAAACACCCCCAAACGAAGCCATGAGTTCCACCACTCCTAAAACGTGACCAATGTAACTCATAGGAACTGACCGCGTGGTCACGAAACTCTCAATTTGAGAGCACTATTATAATTTGATAATATCATTAGATAGACTTTAAAACATGGAGTTAGAAGGAAAATTCATGAAACACCCCCAAACGGGCTCATGAGCAGCACTAACACATTGCATGGGACCAAAACGGGTCCGTGAGAGGTGAACACACCTCGCATTTGACTAATGCAACTCGTACGAACTAATACGGTGGTAACAGGACCCTAATTTTGATATCATGGCTATAATTTAAGTGTATCTAAACTGAGGTTTGAAAACACGGAGATTGATGGTGAAACCCCAAAACACCCCCTAAACCACCCCCTGAGCAGCACCAACACCTTGCAAGGGACCAATGTAACTCAAAGGAGCTGACTGTGTGTAAATGGGACCCCCAGTTTAAGAGGTTGATGTTGATGTTGATTTGAGAATATAACTTAAACTTGAAAACACGATGATAGAGGCTGAAATCCAAAACCATCACCAAAATAGCCCAATGAGAGGCGCTACACCTCGCAATGGACCAATGTTACTCGTAGGAACTGAATACATGGTCATGGGACCCCCGGTTTGATAGCATGACAATAATTTTAGAATATATGAACTTAGGATTCACAAAATGGTGTTAGAGGGAGAAATTACCAAAACACACCATAAACAGACCCATGAACGGTGCCAACACCTCGGCCGACACCAATGTAACTCGTAGGGGCATATCGAGTGGTCATAGGACCCCCGATTTGAGAGAATGACTATTTTTTACAATATCTTCACATAGGTTTGGAAACATGGTGTTAGACAATGAAACCTGAAAACACTGCCCGAAAACCCCTGTGAGCTGTGCCAACACCTCACACGGGTCCAATGTAACTCGTAGGAAGTGATCGCACGATCGCGGGACCCTAGATTTGGGATCAAGGTAAATATTTCAAAGTATCTACAATTAGGCTTGAAAACATGGCGTTAGGGGGTAAAACCGTGAAACACCCACCAAATGGCCCCGTGAGTGTTGCCAATACCTCCCACGGGACCAACATAACTCGTACGAACTAACTGTATGGTCAATGGACTTCGAATTTGAGAGCATAAAGATAATTTGAGAATATCTAAACTTTGGGTTGAAAAATTGGAGATGGAGGGTGAAATAACCAAAACACACCATAAAATGGAGTGTTCACGGAACCCTCGATTCGAGATCACTGCCATAGTTTGACAATATTTGCACTTACGCTTGAAAACATGATGTTGGAGGGAAAAACCCCGAAACACCCATCAAATGGCCCCATCAGTGTTGACCACACCATTAAATATTTTTTTGCTCAAATTCAAGGTAACCGGCCTACGACAACCATTGTTCTTATTTATCAAAGAACATATTCTTCTATATGCAACCATTTCGGTTCTATATGTATGTGAAATTTTTCTTCCAAACTTATTTCTGAAATTATAAACCATAGATTATTAGTAATTCTTCCTTTCATTATTAACCCTATGATAAAGGATGCACAAAGGGAAAAACATTGTAGATAATGTCTTACTTGCTCATGAAATCCCAAATGGTTTGGGGAAATGATGGTACTAATGTGTTTATCACAATTGGTATGGAGAAAGCCTATGCTAAATTATTATGGTTCTTCATCATTTACGTTCTTCGAACATTTGAATCTAGTAATACATTAATTTATATAATATTGAGCCTAATATCTTAGAACCTTTTATTAATTATTGGAAATAGAAGAACTCGTTGCTCCGCATATCTTGTGTTGCCCATATATCATGTATGCCTATTATATTTAACCAAACTCAATGATCTACTCATCAGTAATGTTCTTTAAAATAATGGAATCCATATTTCACACACAAAGACCTTAGGGAACAAAGGTATTATTAATATTTCAAAATATCCATGAAAAATCGAAATTACCCTACAAGTCCTGAAAATGAAGAATTTATAACTTATCCCTTGAAAGTATCAAAACCTATTACACACCAATTGTAATCCTTTGAAAATAAATGCCTAAATTCAGACTTCCCCATAATTATTGTAGTTTAAACCCACACAATATCTTAAAAGTATGCAAAACCTTGAAATCAAGTACCAAAATAACTAAGGATCCATTGTAATTTGTAAGCTTTGCACCAACACATCCAACAACCCTGGACCCATTGGAATCCATAAGAGCAGTTTGCACACGTGGAAATAAATGAAAAATATTAAATGAAATGTCAACCTCGAGTAAAATATAAGTCATCAGTTACCACACTAAAACTCACATAAGGAACATATAATAGGTTTTTATAGTTCACATATATATACAATGTTATTTATCATATAAAGTAATTGCTAGTTCTAACTGGTTCCTTTTACTTTTTTCCAAACGTAATGGAAAAATTAAGAAGTATGAGAGAAGTTGTGGAGTAACGGAGGAGAATTGTGAATATAAACAAAATGTATTCAATTTTTTTTGGAAATGGCTATAGACAACACATTCTAGGACACCCTAAGTCTCTCTTTCGGCCCCTAGCACCTCCCTGTTTCACTACATACCCTAGGTCATACTCCGAGTATCGATCTAGAGGCCACCAGCCACCCCCGGGTTCTTTTTTACCAAGGTCAACTCTTCAACTCAAACGATACTAAATGACTCACCAAAGGTCACAAAATACAATTTCCAACAGTCCACCCCATGCACAATTTTGACATATGGTATGGAGGAATGATTCATTTTACTCCAAGGGGTCACCAGGCGCTTTCGACCCCTATTAACCAAAGTCAAGTTTCTGAACTGAGAAAAGCTCGCTGGAATGTCGAAATACCTATCGTAAACTTTACAATGGTCTGCACGATTCTGACTTAACGTTTGGAAAAACGATTCGTTTTCGTGCGACGATTTCGCATACAGAGGATCGATGTGTGCATTCGAGCCACATTTGACACCAAGCCAAATCCCAGACCCGAGAGTGTTCCAAGGAACGCTTAAACGTATCTGAATTATCTTTCTAATGGTATGCCCCATTCGCTATTTGAATCAATGAATTGCATTAAAAACCGTTCTAGAAAAAAAAATTTGTCCAAGACTGTCAATTGGCAAGTTTATTTGCCTGCTAATCGTTATTGAATCTAGGATTACCTATCGATCAGTAGGTTTGGGACCATGCCGATATGAACTACCACTGACTCTATAAATAAAGATCACGAGATCACTTCCAAAGCACACCTCACATCCATCGTCATCAGTGATCTTAGGAACATTCTCATATAATCAATGAAGTTCCCTCATTTGAAATTCCATTCAATCGTACATTCCCATCCTTTTCACACCCAATTTGACTAAATCCCAATCTCTCTCATCCAACATTCATCTCAACATTGAAGGGAGTTCAACCAAGATCAAAACCAAACTTGAATGCTTTAAAAAGGTCTGAATCCCTCTCTGTCTTTTTAAATTTCTTATTTTTTCATTAATTACATAAACTCATAATCTAGTTTTCACCTTAGTTCATGAACATTAACATCTCACATGTTTATTAGTTATAATGCACATACTTTGTTTTCTATAAAAAGGCCCAAAAGAAACAAGGAAAGGGTTAAACCTATTAATTCCAAGGGGATTATCCATCACACCTTTTCAAAACAAAAAACACATTTTGTACACTCACACATATAAAAAAATCCCGATCGAATCAATGGGATAAACCCCACCCCTATGTTATATGCGATCTACGTGGAATTCGATGCCTTGATAGGAAACATAAGCATTCCGGATTGAAACCAAAACTCAAGTCCAATTTTTCAATTTCGTAATTTTCCAATTTTCTAATTTTCTAATTCTCTAATTTTCCATATTTCCCAATTTTCTCACAATTTTCTCTAATTCACCGTTTATGTATATATTAAATTCTATCATTATTATATTTTCATCCTTTGAAGCTCTTAATCCAAGACATGCTATCGTTTCATCATAATGATCAATTTCGTGATGAACGCATAAATCGTATTTTGTATATATTATTTTGGGAACATTCCTATGGATGACCTCACTCTATCTTTTCTATTATATGAGTTGGGAGATTCCAATCTCCATTATATATACACGCACACACGCTTCACAGAGAAATCAAGGAAATCAATAACACAAGCCCATGAGGGATCAAATGGGCGGGATGGGTGCCTAACACCTTCCCATTTCGTAACTTAGCCCCCAAGCCCTTCGAACTATTATCTTTGTAAGCATCAAATTGTCTTCAATGTCGCTCTCTCGAGGCGGCGACATTTTATTTTATCTTTTTGTGAAAAATAGGTTGGCAACTCCATCTCTTTATATTCATCCCACATGGAAGACAGCCGAAGATTTTCTAGGATCAGAGAGGGCGCGAGACCTTTTTCACCCTTCCTTCCCCCACACCTTTACGAGAAGAGAATGGGAGGATAGAGACATTGGGGATGGCACAATGGAGACTCCATTGGGGGATTCATTTTCATTAGAAGTTCAGACTCTATTTCCTGGGTGTTATTATTTTCTTCTTGTGTGCATATGCACCTATCTGTATGTTCCCCTTTTCTCCTCTATTATTTCTTGCCCATTTTTAACTCATGTTTATACCACTTGTCACTCACATACTTGTAAATACTCTACATGTTCACTTTACACTACATAAACCTAGGATCACTTAAATCCACATGTTTCACACACCACATAGAATATCCATGCGTAGGTGTCAGTAATGTACACCTCCACTTATCATAATTGTATATATCCATGCTCACTCACAACTGTCACACACCACTTTTAGTTGATTCATGCTTAGGTTTACTACGACAAACTCAAATATAGATATCCACTTTTAGTGTAATCTTTATGCTCTCTGTTAGATTTACGTTTTACACTTATATATTTTCACCCATTAATATGATGCTCATCATGCCAAATGAAGATACTCTCTCCATAATATGCTAATAAAAAACATGTTTTTGCACACTACATCGCCAAAGAGCATGGCTATCGACAAAATTTTGTACCGTAACTGGGGGTCACTTTTATGATGGGAACTGGTTCGTCCGGTCACAGTTAGCCTAAGAGATATGACTCTCACCTTCTGTTGTCCAAGTTCCTTCGACATATATTAATGATTTCCCTCGCATCGTACTGCCTGACCAGTGTCATAACGGGAGGTATATCACAAGGACACATTTACGTATGTCATTTATATCGAATTCTCTCTCACATGTACTAATCCCAAGAGGTATAGTGCGAGGAAATTCATGTAGACTCATGTATATCAAATGGGTTTTCCACATGTACCAACTTTTCTCAAAAGTAGGACGTATATCATGGAATCCATGCCAAAGGGAGGAACACTTCCAATTAAACCAACGACTTCATACCCTCATATATGTATCAAACCTAGGGCACTCATATTTAGTTTGCCGATTTGTTCTCGAAACTCTTTCGAAATGACATGTCGTTATGTCGACCAAATTATTGCGCATTTTTTTTAAAACACGACCCTGCCTATGAGCCTGGTAAATAGACCCACCGTATTTTTCCATATTTTTCAAACCCAATAGCCCCACGCTTGAATCTCGTCCGACAATTGTTTTTGCATTTATGTAAACCTAATACAAATGAGAACTTAATAAACATAATAATAATCATGTTGGTATCCTTTTTTCCCATTTTTCCCTCTTTTATAAAAAAAACAAAAGCCTTTTTTCTTTCCTTATACCCAAACAAAATTACCCTCTTTTACCTGAAAACATTTTCCCCTTATCTTTTGCCAAAAAAATGTCACAAACATTTTTCTTATTTTTCAAAAACAACAGTCTTCCGTGGAATCGCCCCTACTCCATGTACAGAATTCACCTTCATCTACTTTCCATGGAGAGCACATACCAAGTGCCGAATGTGTAGATAAAATTGATGACAGTCCTAACCTAACTCACTCACAAGATTGGAAACCTTCAAACTAAGGTTCATGAGCTGCAATTATAGTGGATACCTATTCCTACAGATCCCGACGTCCTTTTCCCTCGTTCTATGGGTCCTCCCGCACTCGAGCTTCTTTGGGTCCCCTAGGGATATTTGCACGCTCCACGTACCTCTTGTGTTAATGGGTCACTGCCAATCCATCTCCCGTTGAAAAATCTCGCCCAGCCAGGAGCAAACCTACCCATGACTGTTGATCCGAAGGAGGAAGAGTTGAATAAGGTAAAGGAGCATATCAAGATTTAGACCAAGTAATAATTTCTATGAATTAATTGAATCACACCCACATGTCTCAATATCTTAAATCAAGGATGCCGAAAAAAATCAAGATTCCTGACATGAAGAAGTTCGGGGGTAATGGACCCCTAATCGTTCATCATAGAAGTTACAATCAATCCATGACTTTCCTAGGTGCCTCCTAGGAAATAATGTCCCAAATGTTGAAACAAACTTTCAAGGAAATTCCTCTCTCCTGGTTCTTATCTCTCGAGGAGTCCAGGATCTGCAGTTGGGAGGATGTTTCCCACGAAATCATATCAGAGTTAGAAGTCACCTGCTGTGATTTAATGTTGCTAAAAAATATCATGGGGAATAAGTTAGTAACTTCATAACAAGGTGAGAAAATAACCACCATGACTAATCGTCCTTATAAAGAGGAGCAAATTAGTATTATGAAGAAGAATTTCTTACCCTAGGTATAAACGATGATGGGAGGTTAATACTGCCCTCACTTATAATCCCTTTGAGAAGTAGGAGTATATATCAAATAAAGACTTGCCAAGATATAAGTGTAATCGAATAAAGGCTTCAAACGGTTAGTCCTATAAAGTATGAGAAGTCAGCCAACCTATAAATTATGAGAAGCAAACCAATACTGCAATTATAACCATCAATAACATCTCTGTCTACCACTTCATGGGGACCAGAAAGCCTCCCTAACTCGGTTAAGAAGGAATACATCGATCAACATGCTCCCCTATTCGATGTTTACCAGGAAATTTTAAGTTGAAACCTTATCAAGTCACTGGATCCTCGCCATAATCGAACCCACTTCCAAAAAATTTCAAACAAAATCCCCATTGTGAATTTTACCAAACTATAGACCATACCACCGATTAGTGTTTTTGCCTCCAAAATGTAATCCAAGGTCTGATTGACTAGGATATCATCGGCCCACCAGATAATCCTAAACCAAACACTACCCACAATGTACTCCCAAGTGGTACAAATACCATCTTCATAGAAAAAGACCCAAAAAATGATCCATCTACCTAGATTGTACCCAATAAATCACCCATCAAACTCATATATTCTCCTACATCCTACCACTTTCACCCATCAGGCTCTGTCACTCCTTATTGAGGCATGCATTGATGTTCTACCCAATCTTGATGAAAAGATATGGAATTATCAACAGTGATGAACCATCTTTTCTAGTTGAGACTGAAATTGCCCTCCAAGATGACCAGTGACTGGCAATGATTTTTGTACACTTTACTTGGATGATAAAAAAATAGGACCATGAGTTAGACAATTGGGTGGTATGTACTAGAGAAGTTAGTATATGTGATGTGGTCCAGATCATGGCAGACCTATTCCCACACACCGGTGATATTTGTAGTATATTCGAGCTACTTGATGCTTTGAAGTTACAAGGATATATTTACAATACATGCCCATCAAATGAGAAGATCTATACGAAGAGTCCAATGAGGTTTTAGAGTGTGTTGACTTTTCATGAAAGGATGATGGCATTGAACTAAATGGGGGGATGAATTTGATGATTTAAATGACGAGCGAAATCAAGAAACGACTACGCCAATAGTTAGGATATGTGGAATGATCTTTTTTTCTGGAGTTGCTAGGGAAAATCAACGAGGTGGATGAATAACTCAAGCTAAATATGTAAATGGGGTTTCTATTTTCCCCCTTTTATATATACCATGTGACATGGTCAGGGAGTTATTACCACGTTCCAAACCCGTAATCATCAGCGATTGACATGGCAAGAATTGTTGATAATCTCCCTATGATGGAAATGGCCCCCATGGAGAGGAAGATCCTCAAGCAGTTGAAGAAGAACCAAGATAACATAACTTTGTGGGGACTCTTTATGTGTTTGTAGCATCACTGGAATGCCTTGATCAAGAAACTTACCGGGTCCATAATCACTTATTCCACCACGCCAAAAGAATCAATAAATTTTTTCGAATCTCGAACCTCAACTAGAATGCTTTCTTTTTCTGAAGAAGAAATCCCTAAGATTGGGCCAACTAGTAACTATGCTCTCAATATCTCTGTCGAAGTCTGTGACACCCCACCTAATAAAATATGGGGTGATTAGTCTTTTATCAAATTAAATAGGAATCTTATATGCTTCATTCTTATCATCAGTATCGAAAACTTTTTAAAACATACTAACCACCTAGTATTCAAAAGACATGATGCCGAATTTTATCTTTTTATTTCACCTCTTTAACAATGTGTTAAAGAATATATAATTAACCATCACACAATGACTAAATCAATCAATACTAAAATAGAATAAAGGTAATCCTTCCTAAGAGAACCACCGATTACAAATCAAATAACAAAAATGAACCACAAGAGTAATAAATCGAGTACAACATTTGACTGAAACAAAATTGAACAATTAGGGAGAATACCCAAATGGAATACTGACTGCATCCTACTCTCGGAATGAAATGATAGAAGAAACTAACTCAAAGTCCTACAACATCCACATGTATCGTACCTACGTAACCCTAGAATAGAACAATATTGGCGTCCCTGTGGCTAGACACCTAAAAGGTTTTGAAAATATTTTATACCAAGGGCTAGAACCCAAAAGATTTGAAAATATTTAGGAAGTGAATTTAGTTGCAGTAATTAAAATGCATAAATGCTCTTCGTATTTAAGTTAGTGCCACACACTGTCTTCAGGACTCCTCACCCTTCGACTAATGTGCACTCCTAACGTCCCTATACATGACCCATCTACATATTTACCCCTTAACTAGCCCTGTCATATATATATATATATATATAAAATAAGGAGTAAGGGTGTTTGCACTGTTCAATAAAAAAATAAGACATTTAAGGGTTGAGATTGATGCCAACAAGGCACTAGATGGAGGGTTGAGATTGAATAATCTCTATCGAATCTCTGATCTATCAAAAAGATCACTACTAAAGATTACAGAAGAAGGACATTTCACGGGTCTCAAAAAATAGATTACAGTTCACGTCTGACATACGCTTGCCGCCTAACTCTAAGAAAACAAAGAATACACGCATCCTAGCCGAAATGGGTTGGCACCGTCCATACGCTAACTGAGATATAGGAGTCCAGATTTAGCCACCAACGCACCAATTGGAGGGTAAGATCAAACTTGAGAAAAGTAAAGGGGATGAGGTTGTGTGGCTGAAAATCTTTGGGTAGGGCCTTCCACCACATTTTTACTTTAATTTGAAAATTCAGATACCTACCCTGTGCGACACCCATCAAATCTTGCCATCCATCTCTCCAATCTCACCAAACCCATTATAACAGTCCACCCCAAATATCTTAAATTCGGAGCAACTCAATTACCCTCTCAACTTTGTAAATCCTCTCTAACACATATTTTCACTCTCCTCATCATCTCCATGGCCGGAACAAATGGTGTCCATAGAAAAAGTGACAATGGTATTTTCTTCAGTTAATGACAAAGTTCAGAGAAAATTATGGTATCCTCAAATCATTCAAATACGGTGTTAAAGGATCAAGGTTCAAAATAATGTTCCATGAGTTTTCTTTATTTGTTTGTTAGTTTTGGCTCATGTTTTTTATTCCTATTATATGTTTCGAGATCCAACTTTTATTTAGGTATGTATCATATTTTTATGGATGTAAGAAATATAGGGTGAGATAAGTTAAAGATGAGATGATCTTTTACGATAGCAATACTTACTAATCTTCTAAGCTCGAATTTTCTCTGAGCATATCTTTCTATATCATGTCCCATTTTTACTAGCATCACTCTCACTCACTTTGGTTTTTTGATTTTGGTTTCAAAATAAGATCTCACACCCTTGATTCATAATCTGGGATTTTGGAAAAGGATCTTCAAAACATGTTTGTGTTTTAAAAATAATGACTTTGCATCAAACTCAGTTCATGGATTTCGGTTCTTATATTCGACATATTTAATTATTTATCATTCTTTGGTGTTTTAATTATTTTTTTCCTTACAGATCTAACATGATTTTTTTAATTCGGTAAAACATTTGTATCTTGATATTGGGATACATATTGCCTTAGTACTATTTTAATTGTGTTTTCTCTTTCTATTTTTTCCCTTTTCCCTCATATATTGACATTTGTGGAATCAACTCTGAAATAAATGGCCTTTAAAGCTTAAGAGTCCATGTTTGGGAAACACAAATCGAGATTGTTTATTTCTTTGGTTTTTGTTGTTCTGGAAACAAAATGTTAAGTTTATTTCTTTTATTTTTGCTATTCTGGAAACAAAAATCGAGGTTGTTCTTAAATTACAAATATTAGTTCAAAACCATGTATACCCATCTCTCTCAAATTTGTAACAAAGTTTCACAATGGGTTTTGGGTTCAAATTTTGGGTCTCTAAAGGAGTTTCCAAATAATTAAACCGGGCATACCCATTTCATTAGTAGTTTTAACTTTATTTGCATTCTGAAATTCTCATAATTTTTGTTAGGATGATTTTATTTGGTTAATTATTACAATAAATATGACTAATTTTGTCTTATTTTCTCAGTGGGCTAATAGGTGTCCCTATTAAGCAGAACAATTATGGTTTCTTCATTTTCCCCCTTTCTTTAGTTTCTCTCTGGAAATTTTTTATGTGGATTATTATTTTTTTGGGGTTCTTGATTTAAAAAAAAAATCCATTTTGTTATTTACTCTCTTTGGGATCTTATTGCTACTGTGATTGTCTTCCATGACAAGATGAATGGCGTAAAGGTAATTGCAATGCTAATGGCTATTTTGGGGTTAGCCACTTATAATTATCAGAACTATCTTGATGAATTAAAGGTAAAGCAATTAAAGAATTTTGCTACTGGGACACTGTTTGGGGTGGATTGGGTTTGGTTCCCAGTTCGATCCCTGGCAGTGTCAAAATAATGCTTGGCCAGCGGAAGC
The DNA here is from genome assembly GCA_949130495.1 of Sambucus nigra. Classification (NCBI taxonomy): domain Eukaryota; kingdom Viridiplantae; phylum Streptophyta; class Magnoliopsida; order Dipsacales; family Adoxaceae; genus Sambucus; species Sambucus nigra. The sequence goes on along the minus strand of OX422218.1, from coordinate 31,240,549 downwards.
CACGAACCGCGAGCGGGGATTAGTCGAGGTGCGCGTAAAGCTAGCCCGGACACCCCGTGGTATAAACCAAAAAAAAAAAATTAGAGAATTTTGCTAATGATGCTCATAATCATTCTTAATGTTGACGACTGTGTGAAGAATGCACAGAAACTTACTATTTAGCATTATCAATTTTTTATTTTTTTTAAGGGAAATTCTTTGTGTCCGAAATAATTTTTTCAAATCATCCCTTAAATAGTATTAAGTGTTATGTTTTATGATACAATTCCCGTCAAGATACAATTCATTAATGGGGAGATTTGGGGAATTTATTTGGTATTCATAACACCACTCTTTTTTTAATTGATTTAGATATTCCCTATATAACCGTAGCATACAGATTTTTGACAGTTGAATTAATTGCTTTTTGTCAAAAGAAATACTTTATTTGGGAACTACTAAATATTATCTTTTCTTTTTCCCTAATATTCTTAATTGTGTAATAGAAGATTATTTTTAAGGGATATTTAAGTAGAGTTTTAAAAATAATTTTGAAATGTTCCGATTATAAAACCTGATGTTCTGGGGAGCTTGATTTTCTTTTTTCTGAAATGTAGGATTTTGCAAAAAAAAAGTGTCGGAGGCGTGCTGGAGGGAGTGTGGTGTTTTAGTGTTTCTTTTGTATATTGATGATATATTTGTTAAATTTAGGGACATTCTAATATGGAGACACTCGAAATTTTAAGACAATGACAAAAATATCCTTATGATTTGTATGTTATTGTTTTAACAATTCATTATTTAAAAATAAAATATATTACAAAGATCTAATTTTCTTTTTCATATCTACTTAAAACTCAATATGACCATTGGGTCGTGTTCGTGTTTGGCAAACACGTGCTACAGTTATTTTTTTTCTGTAATCATGAATCATATAAAACTTCACGTTCACTCTAGGTTCAAAAACTTGACGCGACTTAAAATTTGTCTTAAAAAGTTCATTCACTCTAGGTTCAAGTGCAAACCTATCGCTCAAGTAATAACTCGGTAAGTCGGGATCGAATCCACAGGGAAGGAAAATGTCAAATAGTAATCAGGAAAATTATTAAATCTGAAAATTATTTCTTAAAATAAACAAAAAGATGATTAATGATTTTGGATGATTTCTAGCGAAATAAAATTTTTCTTAACAAAAGCAAACTGGAAATTTTAATGAAAAACAGACTAAAAATTGTAGGAAAAACTTTTAATCAAATGGGAGAAAATAGGGTAGAATACAATCCCTCAATCCTTAGCAAATTATCAATGAGAATACTAGATTTGTAAATTAAAATAATTTATTAGATCCAGCCATTATAACTTCTAAGCATTACATATATGAGGGAACTCGCCCGTACAATATGAAATCAAAAATAGGTATAAAGCAGTGAATGATAAATTATACTAGAAAAGCTTTCTTAAATATCCCAAGTACCTAGGGCAAGAGAGATTAAAAGATTGACAGTTTTTGTATAATTTTCTTTCACGATTCAATCAACATTTTAATTTAACCTCTATTTTCTACATAGATAATCTGCCTTGTATTGAGTTCATGTACCCCAACCCTTGGGAAATTTAGCTACTCATGATTGGATTGAAGAACAAATTCATACTCAGAATTATGGAACTACAAGACATGGGAAATAAATTTGCAAATAATACAGTAAAAGAGAAAAGAATGATATTACTTGAATTCAGCAGCAGGAAAGTAAATGAAATTAAAATCCAGATAACTTCTCCTTAATCAGTAGTACAAACAAAGGTTCTTATGAAAGAAATTTAAACTTCTGAATGGTTCTCTCAAAAACTAACTCTAAAATTCTTTAGCTAATTTGTAATCTAACAACTTGCTACAATTCTCTCTCTACTCACTTGGTTGGTCTCTCTCTTCAAATGATATAGGGCACTAGCTTTTATAACACCAAGTATCGAAATTGATAGCCAATAATGCTTTTTGGTACGTTTTTCCAAGAGTTGCTATGTTTTAATTGAACAATTAATTGTCAGCATTTCACACGACCAGACCGATCCGGCTCAACCTCAGATCGGTCTGGATATACCGGATCGGTTCTTTTCTTTTTACCGGATCGGTCTGGGCCTAGTCGGATAGGTCCGAATTATTTCTTCCATCGGTTCGTCATCAATCCGGGGTCTACTGGACTTTGTCAATTCGAATGGATCCGGATCCAAACCGGATTGGTCCGAAATTCTTCTAGTTTGACTTTTTCCTTAAAACTTTAACGGACCATATCTTTTGATCTAGAACTCCGATTTGAATGTCGTTTATTCCTATGCTCTTGTGAACTCATGCTCTTCAACTTCAATTTTGACGTTGCTTCTGAATTATGAATGGAATTTACACTTTGGCTCTTTTACATTTCTTCTAGGTTTCCTCTTTTCTTTTCTTGCATTCCATTCCTGAAATCTTTATCACAAATACACAAAAACTAGGGAATTTTGTTAGAAACGAACAATAGAGTGATATGGACTAAAAATGATTCAATTACCTTGTTCGAGATAAAAAAATCACTAACTTAAGGGGCTAAATTCGGAAGAATTTACGCTTGGTCAAATCCCCCTAACTTAGGACTTTGCACGTCCCGAGCAATGTATCTGAATCTAACCAAAATTCAACTCTTGAAAATTCCTTTATTAAAATAAAGTTCCACTTTCACAGGCACGCGATTGCATTGCGCATATGCAACAAGCCTTTAAACCCCTAGGTTACCCTAGTAGGACGAGTTTTGTCTCGGGAGGGTTTGTAGTGAATACACCCACAAAATTGTTTATTGACCCAAAAAAATATCAAAATACTTAAAAAATTTATACAATTTAAACTCTTCGAAAAAATAATCACCATAAATTCACATTCAACTGTCTCAAACCATAGTGTGTGTGTGCAAAGCCAAAAATTAAACCTCAAATTTCCACCGATTAAGCATTACGTTACTTTCCGAAAATTCATTTTGATTCAAATTCTTACGGATGCACTCACAAACGAATCACTCGGATTGTGGATATTTTCTCTCGGTATGCATGATATAAAGAGTAAATATAATGGACACAAATTCATGCATACAAAATTGAAAAGAAAGAAATATATAGTGAAAAGATCTCATCATCGGAATACGGTTATTAGGAAATGGGAACATCACTTCTAGTTCACACCATTTAATCTCTCATATTATATTTTCATGTCTTAGCTCTCCATGCGGTAATTAATTTCTCCATTCGGACTCGGTTAGTACTTTTTGGGTTAAAAGGTGTAAAAGGTATAAATGGGAATGATCGAAACGTTCGGAATTGGAAAATTTCCTTATGACGTCCATTAGTGCTTTTTCGGGCATTTGCTCATTTATCTCTTTCTTTCTTTCTTTTTTTTTCAATTTTAATTTTTTTGTTCTTGCCCCTTTTTATTGCACAATTTGGACTTACTTGATGAATTTTCTCCATTTTCACAATTCCGGGCTATTTGGGTTTTTCGGGTTATCAAACGAAAGGGAAATATTATATTAGGCTCAAATTGTGTTGCAAAGGGATAATTTTGTTTTTCACAACTTTTTTTGGTAAATATTTTTGGGTAACAAAAGAGGGCATACTTCATTGTCCAAATTGCTAATCACATTACCATATGCATCTCGAGATGAATTAAGTTTAGAGATATATTTAGCATGAATTTCGAGATAACATTTCACACATTTCCCATAACCGATCAAAACAAAGGATTGAGATCATCAACGACTTATTTAAAACGCTGAAAAGAACTTTGAGTTAATCATAAACTCGGATTGATTTAAAAACTCAAAAAAATTGAAAAGCTCGAAATCTCGCCGGGTTGGACTAATCTCCACACTTATTCGTAAAGTCGTCAATTTTCTTTCAATTTCCATCCTTGGTCAATTTTGGCTTAGTGCAATTGAGATTTAATAATTTGAGACTTTAAATTGAATAAAGGTGACATTTTTGAAAATTTTAAATTCCAATTTTTATTTATTTTGAACAAAAATAATTTTTTTTTTTTAAGGGAAGTTTTATACATACGCACCTGTCATCCCCCCTAACGTAAGGAGTTGCATTGTCCTCAATCAAAGGATAAGAGAGATAAAGAAGATAACATAAAGAGCGCGAGAAATAAAAAAAGCCAAGATGATACGAAAACTGTAGATTACAAACTCTGACACCACTGTGGAGACAAAAAGAAAAGGAAAACAAAAACAAACATAGCTAAGGGGAAGATGGGCAGCCTAAGGGGCGGGTGGGGGATGGGAAGCACTGGGAGATGTAGGATCATTGGGATTATAATATTAAGGAGGAAGAGGGGGCTCGGGTCCTAACTGAAGGCGGTATAGGGCAGCCTGCATACCCAGGACCAAACTGATGTCAATCTCGTAGGAGGACACATACTCATCAAAACGCGTTTCAAGAGAGAGAAAGCGGTCAGTCAAGCCCGTACCAACCGGAACATAATCTGGATCAGTCGTCTCATCATATTCTTCCTCGTCACCTTCCCCCATCTCAACATCCTCCTCGTCGCTCTCTTCGTCACTCGAATCGCCACCGCGTCGTGCACGGACTAGCTGAATTTTCCGCTCACTTCGAGTGCGGGACTCTTGACCTAAAGGCTTAGGCCAGTTGATAAGATCTTGAGGTGGTGCAATCCCAGCATCCCGAAGCATGGATGTAATGAGTCGACCATAAGGAAGAGGAGCGCATCCCTTTTTATCATAAGCCACAAAAAGGATACCGGTGTAAAATGTTCGGGCCAAGTTGATCACGGTCGTCGGGTCGAACAGATTATACATCATAGTGGCTTGGCTCGGCCTCATCGCCGAATCATTGGATGTTTGCAAGATATTGGCACAAATGATGTGAAAGGTGAAGTGTGCCTTGTCGGATAAGAGACCAACGGGAAAAGTCTCGGTATTCCAAACCGCACCGAGTTGGATCCTCGAGATACAAACTTCTTTGGGAAGAATGGGATCAGGACCCGGATAATCAAACTGGGCCGTAGTGATCACACCAAAAGACTCTAGTTTTCGTTCCACAAGGTCAATTGAGAATGGGATAGGGATGGAATCCACATAGGCTTGGGATTCAAATTCAGCGGTACGAACAAGAGATCCGTAAAACTGTCGCACTTCATTCTCCCAAACTGCATCATAAGGTTCATTGAAGAAACGACACCAGCCCCGGGACAGGAAAAGGGCTGTGACAGAATTGGGCATTTGATCCCACAACACTTGACGTTCGATATGAATTTTTCAGGTAGGGCTGAAAAACTTACGACACCAATTTGCTTCGCGGCGGGAACGGTACTCTCCATGTCCATCGGGAAGGACTTCAATGGAGGTATATTTCTGGGGAGCAGCCATTAGTAGTGAGAAAGGAGATAGTAATGAAGATAGAGGAGAGAAGGTAGGTGTAGGTGTGAAGAAAATGGGTAGGGTAATGGATGTATTTATAGGAAGGAATGAGGAAAATGGAGGGAATGAAGGGGGACGAATTTTTTTAAAGGTAATGAAGGGATTGGGTGAAGTGAAAAGGTGGGGATTGAAGAGGTGGATTGAAGGGGTGTGAACCTAGGGATTTATAATTCTGCTGAAACCCCCCGATCCGGGTTTGGGACCGGACCGATCCGCCTAACCGGATCGGTTCTTTTAATTCAGCCGGACCGATCCGGTCTGCTGATTTTCCTGAATTTTATCCTCTCACCTCTTTTTCATCATACAAAATCAAATTCTCCATTCCAAAGATGATTTTTCAATCGCTCACACTTCAAACTATCCTCAATGCTTATCTAAAACTACAATTCCTAATTCCTAAAACTCATATGTACAACAATCACCCCATATATGTCGGGGGTGCGACGACCTCACCTCTTTTTGTTCAATCAATCCCCATAAATGGGGTCCGACAGCCAGATTGTGTCGGCTTCCTTCACAATTGCTTCCAAATAGGGCTTGAGACGATGCCCATTAACATTAAATGTGTTTCCCCCTTTCTCATTTATGAGTTCTACAACTCCATGGGGAAATACCCCTTTCACAATGAATGGACCTGACCATCTTGACCGCAATTTTTTGGGAAATAAGTGCAACCTCGAGTTGTACAGAAGTACTTTTTATCCCTAATGAAATTCTTTCTTACGAATGATTCCGTCATGATCTTCTTTCATTCGGTCCTTGGATATTTTAGCACTTTCATACGTATCATTGTGTATTTCTTCCAACTCATTCAACTGAAGTTTACGTGTTTCACCGGCTTTATCCATACTGAAGTTCACCCTTTTGATAGCCCAATAGGCTTTGTTTTCGATTTCTACCGGAAGATGACAAGGTTTTCCATACACAAATTGAAATGGGGACATCCCAAGGGGATTATTGTATGCGGTTCTATATGCCCAGAGTGCATCATTCAATCTGAGAGACCAATCTTTCCTACTAGGATCGACTGTCTTTTCCAAGATATTTTTAATTTCCCGATTAGCAAGCTCAGCTTGGCCATTCGATTGAGGGTGATAAGTTGTTCCAACTTTACGGACAATTCCATACTTCTGCATTAGTTTCTCCATAGGCCTATTGCAAAACTGAGTCCCATTATCACTGATTATGGCCTTAGGCATAGCAAAACGAGAAAGTATATTTTCTTGAATGAATTTTATCACAACTTTGCTATCATTCGTCCTTGTAGCTATCGCCTCGACCCATTTTGAGACGTAATCTACAGCGACGAGGATGTATAGAAAACCAAAAGAAGGTGGAAATGGGCCCATGAAGTCAATACCCGAACAATAAAACAACTCCAATACTAAAATTGGGGTTAATGGCATCATGTCACGGCACGTAATAGCTCCCATTCTTTGGCATCTATCGCAAGATTTACAAAAAGAATTCACATCCCGGAAGATTGTTGGCCAATAGAGACCACTTTGAAGGATTTTCGCAGAAGTTTTATTTTTAGAAAAATGACCTCCACATGCTTCCGTATGACAAAATCGAATTACCCCTTGAAGTTCTTCATCGGGTACACATCTCCGGATGATTTGGTCAGCACAATACTTAAATAAATAGGGATCATCATAAAAGAACATGCGTGACAAAGTAATGAACTTCCTTCTCTCTTGCAGAGTCCAACTAGATGGAACGATTCCAGTGACAAGATAATTAACTATATCCGCAAACCAAGGGAGAGAAGAAGTAGAAAATAAATTTTCATCCGGGAAATACTCGTCTATGGGAATGGGATCAATAGGCACGTCGGACGAGAGGCGTGATAAATGGCCCGCGATGACGTTTTCTACTCCTTTCTTATCTTGAATCGAGAGATTAAATTCTTGTAGGAGTAGGATCCACCTGATTAGTCGGGGTTTGGCATCTTTTTTACTCATGAGATATTTAAGTGCCGAATGATCAGTGAAGCATATGATAGGTGACCCAACAATGTACGAGCGAAATTTATCGAGAGCAAAAAACGACTGCTAGTAACTCTTTCTCTATAGTAGAGTAGTTAAGCTGAGGTCCAGATAATGTTCTACAGGCATAGTAAATAACATGAGCTTTCTTGTCTTTCCTCTGTCCAAGAACAACCCCAATAGCGTAATCACTTGCATCACACATAAGCTCAAATGGTAGTGACCAATCCGGAGCTTGCATGATAGGTGCGGAAACAAGCATGCTTTTAAGTTTATCAAAAGCTTATTGACATGCTTTATTCCACTCAAATGGAGTGTCTTTCATGAGAAGATTACTCAAAAGTCTAGCGATGGCGCTAAAGTCTTTGATAAACCTCCTATAAAATCTAGCATGGCCTAGAAAGGACCTCACATCTTTAAGTGATTTTGGCGAGGGTAACTCAGCTATTACTTCAATTTTGGCTACTCAATTCCCCTAGATGAGACTATGTGGCCTAAAACTCCACCCTCGGTAACCATAAAATGACATTTTTCTCAATTGAGGACTAAGTCTTTTTCCACACATCGGAATAGAACTCTTTCAAGATTAGCTAAACATTGGTCAAAAGATGGACCAAAAACGCTGAAATCGTACATGAACACCTCAAAACATTTTTCAATCATGTCGCTAAAGAGACTTAACATGCACCTTTGAAAAGTAGCTGGCGCATTACATAACCCAAATGGCATACGTTTATAGGCAAACGTACCAAACAGACATGTAAAAGTCGTCTTTTTTTTATCAAGTACATCCACTTCACTCTGATTATATCCGGAAAACCTATCTAGGAAACAATAATAAGGATGGCCCGCAACTCGTTCAATAACTTGATCGATGAACGGTAAGGGAAAATGATCTTTTCTGGTTTCGGCATTGAGCTTTCGGTAGTCAATGCAAACACGCCACCCGGTGGTGGTGCGTTGAGGTATTAATTCTCCCTTAGCATTTTCAACCACTGTCATTCCTGATTTTTTTGTAATGACTTGAATTGGGCTCACCCATTTACTATCTGAAATGGGATAGATAATTCCAGCATCTAACAATTTGATGATTTCCGCTCTTACTACATCTTTCATGGTTGGGTTTAAACGCCTTTGCATCTCACGCGAGGGCTTAACTTCTTCCTCAAGATGGATTTTATGAGTACAAATCAATGGACTTATACATTTCAAATCTGATATAGTCCAACCAAAAGCACTTCTATGGTTTCGCAACACATTCAACAACATACCATCTTGCCCTTTTTCTAGACGGGAAGACACAACAACAGAAAATGTATCATTCTCTCCTAGAAAGGCATATTTGAAATGTGAGGGTAGTTTCCTCAACTCAAGACTAGGAAATCTATTTTCAGAGGGACTCATGGTTGTCTCCCTCGGAGGTAATTCTTCATACCTAGAAATCCAGTCAACATCTCTCAAACTCTCAAAACTCTCTTCATCTTGTAACAAATTTTTCAACTCTTCCATCTCACGCTCAAACTCAGTATAAGAACTCTTTTCCTCACCACTTTGCACTAAACACACTTCCAAAGCATATCCTCTTATGATTTTCTCAATATTCACATCCACTACCTCTTCAATAAGATCAACCTCAAGAATTTCATCCTCATCACCCATTTGGTTAGCGACATTAAAAATATTGGTCTCGAGAGTCATGTTTCCAAATGTGAGTTGCATTTGGCCATTCTGTGTATTGATCAAAGCATTAGCAGTAGCTAAGAAGTGACGACCCAATAATATTGGAACATGATTTCTCGTATGGGGTACAGGCTCAGTGTCCCAAATGACAAAATGAACAGGAAAGTAGAACGTGTCCACTTGAACAATCACGTCTTCTACAACCCCACAAGGCACTTTCACTGTTCTATCCGCTAACTGTAGAGTGATTCGGTAGGTTTTAAATCACCTAAGTCAAGTTGCTTATAGATGGAGTATGGAAGGATGTTTACACTCGCACCTAAATCAAGTAATGCTTTTTCCACTCTTTTTTCTCCTATGATGCATGAAATTGTAGGTGCACCGGGATCTTTGAATTTTGGTGGAAGATCATTGAGAAGCACCGAGCTCACATTTTGTGCCAAGAAAACATTTTTCTTTACCTTAAGCCGTCTTTTGACAGTCAAAAGATCTTTGATAACGTTAGCATATGCTGGAATTTTTTGAATAGCATCAAGGAATGACAAATTCAATTTTACTTGCTTCAACACATCCAACACCTCGGTACGTGAAGACCCTTTCTTGGGTGGTTCTAAGCGTTGAGGAAATGGAGCAGCAATAGGCAACTTCACTTCAATTTCAGGTCAAACATCCTTATCTTTCAATTCCTTTTCTAAGGGAGGTTCTTCGGACTCTAAAGTTTCAGATTCCTTAGAAATTTCGGGGTCAACCCCATCATCTTTCACCTTTGAAAGTTTAGGTGCTAGATCAATTACGAGGCCACTTCGAAGAGTAGTAACATCTTGACATTGTTCTTGAAAATCCGATTATGTGGAGCCAACCGTGGCTTGACCTTGAAGAAGAGGTCTTTGGCCTTGGGCTGGAAGTTTACCTTTCTCTTGAGTATTCATCGCAGCTTGCAACCTAGAGATACTAGTTTGCAATTCAACGAACATTCGATCATATTTAGCATTACTCTCTTTTTGATATTGGAAGAATTGATTGAAATTATCTTCAAGAGATCTCCTAGGTGGAGCTACATAAAGACTAGGAGGTGGTACTTGCATAGAATTTGGCATTGGAGGAGCCACTTGCTGATATTGAGGAGGTGGTGGTAGATTCATTTATGGGTTAGGAACCATCCCACCTTGAGGTTGTCCATAACTATACCCTGGATTCCTCCACGACTTATTATATGCATTCCCTTACTATGCATTATAATTTCCTCGAAAACCCCCTATTGCCTCAACCTCTTTAGTATACATTGCTTTGTATGCGGGAATGGTAGGACATCCTTTGGTAGAATGACCCGCATTACAAATGGCACACACTTTCTCCTTTCCAGCTTGTACGGATCCAGACACATCTCTCAATCGCACTTCAAGCATATATCTGAAATTCTTCTCTAATTGGTTAAATTTTCGATCCAACAAAGTGTCCTTGTCCAAGTGAAAAATACCAGATGCAACAGGAAAGTTGGACACTTGTCGATTTCTATTTTGACTATTGGGATCAGAAAAATCCCATGCTTGGGTAGTCTCAGCTATATATTTCAAATGAGCTTCAGCATCGCTCGAATTTAACTCCCAAAAAGGTCTTTCACACATGGTTTGGACAAGTTGTTTCGACGCTAATGTAAGACCTTGATGGAAAAAAGAAATTAAATGATGCTTTTCAAAACCGTGATGTGGGCACGCACTAACTAACTCCTGAAATCTCTCCCAACATTTATCAAAAGCCTCATTCTCATTTTGTCGAAAAGCTTGAATTTGGGATTTAACAGAATTATTTTTATGTTGTGGAAATTTTTTTGATATAAACTTGTTTTGCACATCTCTCAAAGATAACACAGAATTTAGGGGTAGAGACCATAACCAAGTTTTAGCTTTATCCTTTAAGGAAAAAGGGAAGAGCTTCAACCGGACTATATCTTGTGGACAAGCTTGGTCTCCAAAAGTCTCACATGTATCTTCGAACTCTCGAATATGGAGATATGGATTTTAAGAATCCATCCCATGAAATGTAGGAAGGATTTGGATCATGCCAGTCCGAAAATGGAACTGACCGGCATTATACGGGAGTAAAATGCAACCAGGGTAACAGTTCGCTCTGGAAATAACAAATCTTTCATAGGAAGATAGGGTATCTCATCCTCTCCATCACCAACACCAACACTACCATGATCCAACATATCGATACCAAAAGGTTCAGAATTCTCACTCCGGGTTTGACTCAATGTACGACTAGTGATGGAATTATTAGGTGAAGGAGGTGGAACCCAAAAAGGAATAGACTTAGAATTTTCAGAACTTGCTTCGGCTATAGGATTTTCGTGAACTTGGGTGAGGGATGAATTCAGCATAAGCACATAAGAGATGATATGAAAAAAAAAAATATATATATATATATATATATATATATATATTTTTTATAGAAATCACTTGTAGATACAAATAACTTTCTTGAAAATTTAACAATTTTTCATTCCCGGCAACGGCGCCAAAAACATGATTAGACTTAAAATTGGTCTTAAAAAGTGCGTTCACTCTAGGTTCAAGTGCAAACCTATTGCTCAAGTAATAACCCGGTAAGTCGGGATCAATCCACAGGGAAGGAAAATGTCAAATAGTAATCAAGAAAATTATTAAATCTGAAAATGATTTCTTAAAAGAAACAAAAAGATGATTAATGATTTTGGAAGATTTCTAGCGAAATAAAACTTTTCTTAACAAAAGAAAACTTGAAATTTTAATGAAAAACAGACTAAAAATTGGAGGAAAAACTTTTAATCAAATGGGAGAAAACAGGGTAGAATACAATCCCTCAATCCTTAGCAAATTATCAATGAGAATACTAGATTTGTAAATTAAAATAATTGATTAGATCCAGCCTTTATAACTTCTAAGCATTACATATATGAGGGAACTAGCCCGCACAATATGAAATCAAAAATAGGTATAAAGCGGTGAATGATAAAGTATACTAGCAAAGCTTTCTTAAATATCCCAAGTACCTAGGGCAAGAGAGATTAAAAGATTGACAGTTTTTGTATAATTTTCTTTCACGATTCACTCAACATTTTAATTTAACCTCTATTTTCTACATAGATAATCTGCCTTGGAATGAGTTCATGTACCCCAACCCTTGGGAAATTTAGCTACTCATGATTGGATTGAAGAACAAATTCATACTCAGAATTACGGAACTACAAGACATGGGAAATAAATTTTCAAATAATACAGTAAAAGAGAATAGAATGATATTACATGAATTCAGTAGCAGGAAAGTAAATGAAATTGAAATCCAGATAACTTCTCCTTAATCAGCATTACAAACTAAGGTTCATATGAAAGAAATTTAAACTTTTGAATGGTTCTCTCAAAAACTAACTCTAAAATTCTTTAGCTAATTTGTAATCTAACAACTTGCTACAATTCTCTCTCTACTCACTTGGTTGGTCTCTCTCTTCAAATGATATAGGGCCCTAGCTTTTATAACACCAAGTATCGAAATTGATAGCCAATAATGCTTTTTGGTACATTTTTCCAAGAGTTGCGCTGTTTTAATTGAACAATTAATTGTCAGCATTTCACACGACTGGACCGGTCCGGCTCAACCTCGGATCGGTCTGGATATACCGGATCGGTTCTTTTCTTTTTACCGGATCGGTCTGGGCCTAGTCGGATGGGTCCGAATTTTTTCTTCCATTGGTTCGTCATCAATCCGGGGTCTACTGGACTTTGTCAATTTGGATGGATCTGGATCCGAACCGGATTGGTCCGAAATTCTTCTAGTTTGAGTTTTTCCTTGAAACTTTGACTAACCATATCTTTTGATCTAGAACTCCGATTTGAATGTCGTTTCTACCTATGCTCTTGTGAACTCATGCTCTTAAACTTCAATTTGACGTTGATTCCGTATTCTGAATGGAATTTACACTTTGGCCCTTTTACATTTCTTCTAGGTTTCTTTTTTTGCTTTCTTGCATTCCATTCCTGAAATCTTTATCACAATTACACAAAAACTAGGGAATTTTGTTAGAAACGAACAATAGAGTGATATGGACTAAAAATCATTCAATTACCTTGTTTGAGATATTAAAATCACTAACTTAAGGGGCTAAATTCGGAAGAATTTACGCTTGGTCAACATTCTAATATGGAGACACTCCAAATTTTAAGACAATGACAAAAATATCCTTATGATTTGTATGTTATTGTTTTAACAATTCATTATTTAAAAAGAAAAGATATTACAAAGATCTAATTTTCTTTTTCATATCTACTTAAAACACAATATGACCATTGGGTCGTGTTCGTGTTTGGTAAACAAGTGCTACAGTTATTTTTTTCTGTAATCGTGAATCATATAAAACGTGACATGACAATAAATCGTATTTTTTTAACATGAGTACATACCAATTAAAACGCAACTAAAAGAAAAAAAAAATTTGTTAACTTAACAAGAATACGTGCAAATATATTGCGACATGACTCGATTCAAGAATGCGACACGATGCGAAATCTTTTTTTTATATAACATGAATACGTTTTAATTAAAATGCAATTTTGCATTTTTTTTAAAATTCAAGAATCATATATTTATTTTTTAAAACAAAAAAATGCCTTGGTGAATTGTTTTTTTAAAATCTTTTTTATCTAAGCACAATCGAGTTAAAATGCGACATGATATAAAATTACACGAAAGTTTATTTTTTTACCTATCAAAAACACAGTTCAAGTTAAAGAGACACGAGATGATACAAAATATAATTTTAATTTTTTAACAAAAATACAAATACGATCAAATTAAAATGCGACACAATAAAAAAAAATTACGAAATAAAAAATATGACCAAGTAAAAGCGACGCAACATGATTTTTTTTCAAACACAAATAATAATTTTTTTTACCAAATACGAACACCATTTTTTTTACCGAGCACAAACACAAACACGATCGAAGTAAAACATAAACACCACACCTTCATTAGATCGTGTTTTTGTTTGGTAAAAAAATAAAAAATCATGTCGTCTTGCTTTTACTTTGCCGTATTGATAAAAAAAGATTCCGTATTCTGTCGCATTTTAATTGTGTTTGTATTTGGTAAAAAAATTACCAAAATATTCTTATTTTTGTTTGAAAAAAAAATCCAGTTGTATTGCTTTTACTTGGCCATATTTGTGTTTTGTGAAAAAAAATATTTTGTATTGTATCGAATTTTTATTCGACCGTGTTTCTATTTTTGTAAATAAATTAAAATAATTTTTTGTCTCTCTTTTATTTGGATTGTGTTCGTGTTAGGTAAAAAAAAATATTTCGTGTTCGTTTATGATAAAAAAGAATTGTATTTTGTCACTTTTATTTGAGTTGTGTTTTTGTTGGAAAGAAAATAAGATTTCGTGTTGTGTCGCATTTTAACTGAATCGTGTCATATTTAGTAAAAAAAATAAGTAAGTACTAAAGTATAAATCAATTAATGATTAATTTGTTAATAATTGTTATTTAAAGTTAAAAAAATTATTTGCTTAAATTGTATTTAATTATTAAATGGGATTTGATGTAAAGGTAAAAAATAAAGGATAAAAGGATAAAGGATAATATTGTCCATTGATAAAAAATTGGAGTGTATGAAGAATTTTTAGAGTGTTTTTAGTTGTACCCAAAATTTATTGTCAATTCAAAACGGCATAAAGCATGGGGGCACATGGTTCGATGCTACTTTTTCGATCATATCATTTGGATGACCTAATGTAAAGTTTGTACTATTGCTTTGTAAATACATGCATATCGGACAGACATCATATCAGATCTATGACTACATCATCATCGCTCTAACTTATTACATTAAGTCCCATCAAACCCATTTCTATAACACCTACCCCTCACACACCACCAAAAGAACCCATTTTACCTACTCTTGAAAAACGTGGGCTATAACAAAAATACAAGGGGGATGCATTAAGTAAAAACCTCCAAATAATTAAGCTGTTATATATACTATTTATATGATTTTCTTTCCACTGCTGATTAGTCGTATCTATTAATGCAACATAGGCACGATCCAAATAAAAGTGGCACGATACCATAGGACATGAAATAATATTTTTTACCTATCTCGAATCACCCAAGTAAAAGCGACAAAACAAAAAAAAAATTACAAAAAATGAATGCGATCAAAATAAAAATGACATTACATGAGATATATTTTTTTACCTATTTCGAACACGATCCAAGCAAAATCGCACATCACAAAATATTTTTTTAAATAAAAAACGAATCCGATGACAGAACACAACATCACTTGAAATAGTTTTTTTGCCGAACACTAAAAATACCTAAGTAAAAGGGGAAGAACACTATATGTTTTTTCCAAAACCAAAAGTGAAACCGACGAAAGTAACAATGATAGGAAACGACATGATTTTTTTATTTTTTTTACTGATCAGGAAAACTAATTCAGTAAAAACGACATATAATATAATTATTTTAAACAAAAAATGAATATAACCAAAATAAAAATGATATGACATGACATCAAATATTTGTTTTTTTACTAACCACTAATACTACCCAAGTGAAAGTGGCAACCTACAATGTTTTCATAATGGAAAATGATCCCGACCAAAGTAAAAATGGCGCGATACGACATGAAATATTTTTTTTATCTATAACGAACGCTATCCAAGTAAAAGTGACACAACGCAAAAAACAATTTAGATGAATTTTGGCGTTTGAATATTGTTGGATTGGTTATTGCCCCTTAAGCAAAGTGGATAGTCCAATAAACAAAGAAAATTATGTCTATTTCTTTTTTCAAATTGACACTTTGTTTATTTGAGGTACAATGTGAATTCGATTGATGAATATTGTATATTTCATGTTATATGTGAATTTATTTGATGAATTTAAACTATTTGAATGTTGTTGGACTATTTATTATTTGTTAAGCAGGGTGCATATTTCTATAAATTAAGGATATTAAGGAGATTTTTTTGCAATTACGCTTTGTTTTGTTGGGGAACGAAATGTTTGCTGCTGTGGAGTTGCATATTTAGGAAACTTTTGTCATTTCGCGATCACGTATTTTGGAAATTTTCATCGTGCCTTCAGGCACGGGCATTCCGCTAGTATATATATATATATATATATATATATATATATATATATATATATATCCGACTCATCCCACTACACTATCCCGAGTGAGTTTAGGATATGAGTTATAAGTTCTTAATCACACTAACTTATTTAAATCATTTCTCATTTGATATCATATAACAATCTCACAAGTTATATTATTAATACAATTCTCGTCATGTATTTACCTGTATATAAATGTTCCATATATACGTAATATAATACTACAACATTCATACATATATATCGTAGATATAGCACCATCCTCACTTGTAGGCACTCATTGGTTGTTCTCTAAATGCTATCACAACCGTAGATGAGGCCTCCATAGCTCCCCGTCGAAAAGTGACTGTCCCATACCATAAGACCTCCCCCTAATAACACACACTATGACCTGGAGATTATAGTCTCTCTACATTTTCTATCCAGTTCATTCACCCACATTTCACAACCTCCTATGAAAGCATTCGAATCGGTATGCTTTATTATAAATATTATACACACAAATATTTATAAATCATATATATATGCTACACATCACCTCATATATATATATATATATATATATATATATATTAAAATCAAGCTACCCGTGTACAAATATCTGTAACACAAGCCTAACATTTCCAAGTCTATCTATCGACATGGTATTTAAATAATTTCACGTAATTATTTATTTATTACTCAAGTTGTATCAACCAACTAAATTACCCAGACCTGTACCATCTGCCTGAAATCTCATCATGTAGAACTTATTGTTCAATCCCTAATATTATGCTTAAGACATTTTTATATTCGAATTTTCCTTGATTCATTATATAACCCTATAGTAAATTAACTCAAATAAGTCCATGCCTAAAGGCTAGTAGTACTAGTCCAAATTTCACCCGAGTCCATATCCCAACTCAATTGATTTCATCACATATTAATTAATTATGTTCGCATCGCTCAACCAATACACCCGGACTCACTTGCTCGACCTGAAAATTAACAACCCCAATTTTATCATACGATTTCTATCAAATATGTTTCCCCACTTAAAATGAAATGTTAAAAATTACAAAAATTAAACCTTAGATTTCTTTTTGGTTTTATCATGTATTAATCCATGGGTAATATCTACAATTGAAACCCTAAATTATAACCCACAATTCAGATTTACCCAAAACAGGAACCCTTTTACCTAAAAAGAACAATTAGGTTTGAATCAGGGGAGGGAAGAAATCTGTGAGAATCATTTAGGTTGTTCAAGTGACCATCCATGTTGTTCTAACAACACTGGTTCTCGTTTGAATGAGACACCAGGTCGTTAACGACCCTAGTGTTCTCTCTCCTCTTTTGTTTCCCAGAAAACTAGTCCCCCATTAAAGCTTTAAAATCTTCGATTTTAGACAAATTATACCCCCAAAACCTTCCAAGATTCATCCTAAATCACACATTTTATTTACTCAATCTAACTACATCATATACACAAACTGGGGAATCAAAATACACATAATCTTATAATCCCTATAGATTCTTATATCACAATCATGAAATCTCAAAATTCAAATGTTGAACTAACCCTAACATATCAATCAAGTCACACATTCTACAATATGAATTGAAAAAATGCAATTAATCAAATGCAAGTTAGACAACTTACCTTAGGGGTTGTAGAATGAGATCCTTTGATGAAGATGATGGGTTGATTTAAGGGACTCCTCAATTATTCTTGGTTTAATCTCAAAAAATATCCTCTAGTTTCTCTCCTCTTTAGCTCTCCTTAATTTGGTCTTTAAGAAATAAATTAAGGTCCCCTTACCCTCTCACAATTATGGGTATTAACTTAAATTCCATTTTTTGGGCACACTTGCCTTCTAAAAAGGGCCAAAGCACTTATTTGGGAGCTCAAATATTTCTAGAAAAGTTCAGAAACCCATATTATACCTACGGACACTCATTTCCAACTATTTCGACCCATTCGGACATAACCGTGCACTCCGAGTTGCCATCCAAATTAATCTATAACATTCTCCTAACTTTTGACCTCAAAATATCAACAAAATAGTTCAAATAATTAATCCTCAACTGGATAAATTAATAAATTCCTAAAATTTAAAATTTCCTAAATCATGAATTTAATTCGTCCGAATAAAGAAATTACTTTTCTCCAAAAACATTATTTAATTAAAGGTCCTTGAATTTATGGGGTGTTACATACTTATCCCCTCACCATGACATTTCGTCCTCGAAATTCGGATAAGTCTAGTACCCCCAGTCTCAACTAGATCCGTAATAACTTACTCCTAGATTTTTTACATAGAGATCTTAAGCGAATAGGATTAGTCCGAACGCACATACATCTTGCACCCGTGCTTATCCGCACGAAATAAAAACTATTTCTTTTACGAACTCTGAAACCACAACATAACTTCAATCCTATAGTTATAACATTCCAAGTACCCTCCTCTCTGCCTAAAAGGACACATATCCACTCTTATGCCAAAAAGGAAATCATACACAACCACTACCTTACTATAAACAGTTTCTTTATGAGAAAATAAAACCCATACTATATCTCCCCGCTAGACATAACTCAACACAACCTGAATCACCTCAGAAATGTTCCCGCTCCCCGGGATTTAACTTGACAATATTAAAAATTTAATATGAAAAACATTTAACATGCATAACCGTATATATACATAGACCCTATTTCAGGTAAAACCTAGCAATGATAATTCATACCCTGGTACCGTGAACACCCACTCGTACCATGACTATCCACTGTAACCCCAAACTATTTCTACACAGTTAAAATAAGGAAAAGCATCCACGCCACTCCAATAATTATCAGAAGTATAAATCGCTCGTATAATGAAACCTTCCTCTTTGGGAACCTTCCAGTATCTTGTGGTTAACATCATATAATCCGCTATGCCACGGTACTTAAATATATACACTATGGATATTTTATCCAACACATCCACTAATATCTATTTCACTTGTGTATCCTAGTGGTAACAAATCATAAGTCGTGACACACTCAATTTCACTTCCAAACACACCCACGCTCAACGTTTCATAATTCGTGGAACATCTTATTCCCATTACTCCAAGATGTACCTAAAATTATCGCCTTTGCATCTCCTCCTCTAATATTCTAAGTAGCTACACTGTAGAGACTCTGTCTCATCCCAGGGTGCCCATACACCTTATATATCGTGCATATTTACAAAAACCTCTGATCATCACATACGTACCCATATTTATCAAAAGTTTCGTATTTTAGACGTGGCTATAACCTCAAGATGTTTTCGATGAACTTACAAACAAATATTAAATTCTTCTCGATATTAACAAACCTTTCAACTTCAAGTGCAAAACTTCATAGGGTTTCTTTCACAACACTTCTTGGATCGATTCGTCCTATCCTTTAGTGTCTCTCTGATCAATGTATTTCCTCCACACGTTCACCAATTAAATCTGATGAACTTGAATCTAATGATGCCTTCCCACTTCTGGAATTTTAAGGAGGGTTATGCATATAACACTTCGCAGCAATGCCAAAAAGAAGTTTTTCAAATGCACTATTCCTCAGGATTGTCTATCCTTGACTTTTACAGAATTCAAAGCAGATTATCGATACTCTCAAACCTTGCCCCTATACTCACAAGTGTAATAATGGACTCCCATGTCTCAAAAGGAGTATCATTTTCCTTCGCTCGCACTATTACTAAGCCCTTAGCACTAAATATAAAAAATAAGCTAAATCTATGCGCTCCACGATAACCCAACATACCTTGAATCTCTTCAGTAATAGTCATTGTGGAGCGGGATCCAATATAACTAGATAACTATACTCTCTGAAGAATACTTCACAAAAATATCATTGCAAGGTCAACCCTCTTTCAGATGGGACATCATAAAAATTTACATCGTTCACTGGAAAAATGAACACGATAGCCTTGCTATAACCACCCACCGTTACGAACCCGTTCATACCCAAGATAAAACCATACCTAGAATATCACCTCCCAAAGGAGCTAGTCCTCAAGAAATACATCATCTCAATGTACTCACCTATTAACAATACCTTTACTATGTCAATTTCTCATGCGAAACTAGTTCTAATAAATTACCATGACCCTCTTGCATCATAAAAAATAGACCCCAACCATCTCAGAATAAAACTTGTATGTTCAGTTTCCCATACCACTAGCAGCTCAATGGTTATTAGAAATAACACCCTCTCACTAATAAAACCAAAAAAATTTCCAATAGATTCTCCTACTCGGCATCTATCTCCAATCTCCTGACTCACTGGGCACAAAATCCATCCATGTGTTTCCACCCTCTTACACATAACACACCTCTCTGTGTCATCCCCCTTTCTCTGGCCCCACCAGCCATGACGAAGTTGTCTTTTTCATAGATCTAGTAGTCTTCACCTTGATCGTTGCCCCAAATGTCCCTTTGTATCCTCTAATCCAATAGACTTGTTGGTGGCCTTGGCGTCCCTAACTGAACCCACCGTCACTTCGTAGAAATTCTATTGATATCAATCATTAATTTGGGTCCCCTACTGGTATCCCTTCTTTTGGTACCTTACTAGCACAAAATCTAGTCTCACTCTTCTGATTATTTCTCCACTTCCTTTGTTACCCTCTCTTGAAAGCGTTAACGCTATTGTAAATGTGGAACCTTGACGACAACGGCACCATTCATCTTAGCCATATATTCTATAAACACTTTTATATTCTAACCACGGGTCTAACACCAACCTATAAATCCTCTTTGATTCTTCGTATCCCTTTAATCGGTTACAAAGTTTGATAATTATATCAACATTCCTTACCATCCGACCATTGTCTGTTCCTTTTGGAAAATTACTGAAATATCCCTTGCCTCCTTAATTAACCTCTAGTGAGAGGATTCATAGAAATCCTCACCCCAAATTCCTCTTTATTCACGTTATCTCCCCATGAATGTGGTAACTGGCTCCCATCACCACATATTGCTTCTAAGAGTAAACTTCTTTACCTAAAATTTTGACGTGAGTGTCACTACACTACCACCACATGTGGTCACAATTGAATGTTATACCTCCATTGGTAAATCACCCTTTTGCACCTCCCCCAAATTCTTAAGGATTTTTCTTTTGAAACAAATATCATATTTGACCCTCGTCCCTTGTTGTCTACACTTGGATTTTTAGTTTATCACCACCGTCCTTCATGACAGTCCTTGGGGAAACTATTGTGCCTTAGCAATTGCTCCAACTTCAATTGTTTCAACAAAAAACATGGTGACTCCTATCGCATCACTATTCCCCGAATAGGCCATGGCTTCTTCGAAGTCCTCCCTCATGTAATCCTTATAACATCCCATGCTTATCATTCTATAATGTTCGTTCAACCACTCTTAACCAAAACTGTGTTTGAATCACATGAACTATACCCTATAGTAGGAGAACGTAAGTCACATTCTTGAAGGAATATAAAAATCCTATAATAAAGATCGACATCATAGAACGCTACGCTGAAACGTGAAAAGTCGTGCATATCCTAAGGACACTAGAACTGATCACCCAACAAGAATCTCATATGGTTCATTAATAGCATCATTATCGAAAACTTTTTAAAACTTACTAACCACCTAGTATTCAAAATACATGGTGCCATGTTTTATCTTTTTATTTAACCTCTCTAACTACATGCGAAAGAATATATAATTAACCATCACACATTCACTTAATCAAACAATACTAAATGAATATAATAATCACCGGCTATAAATCAAATAAAAAAAATGAACCACAAGAGTATTAAACTAAGTAAAACATCAGACTAAAACAACATGGAACAACTAGGGCGACATGTCCAAATGGAAAACTGACGTGACTAAGTCAAAGTTCTGTAACATCCACATGTGTCCCACCTGGGTAACCCTGGAATAGAACAATACTCGCGTCCCTTTGGATGGACACCTAAAAGGTTTTGAAATATTTACTAGCAATGGTTAAAGACAAAACATTTGGAAATATTTAGCAAGTGAAGTTAATTGAAGTAATTAAACGGTATGAATGCTCTTCATATTTAAGTTAGTGTCGCACACTCTATTGAGGAGACCTCACCCCTCGACTAGTGTGCACGCCTAATGTACCTATACATGACCCATCTAGCTATCTACCCGGTAACTTTCTTTGTCACACACACACACACACACATACATATATATATATATATATATTAATCACACAAACTAATTTAAATCATTTATTATTTGATATCATATAACAATCTCAAAAATTATAATATTAATACAATTCTCTTCATGTATTTACCCGTATATAAATGTGCCATATATACATAATATCATACTACAACACTCACAAATATATGTCGTAGATATAGAACCATCCTTCCGCATAGGCACTCATCGGGTGTTCTCTAAATGTTATCACAACTACATAGGAGGCAACCACAGTCCCCCCGAGAAAGTGACCATAACATTCAATTAGGGCTCACCCTTAATAACAGACACTATGACCTGGGGATTATACTTTCCCTACATTCTCTAGCCTGGGGATTCACCCACATCGCACAACCTCCAAAGATAGCATTTGAACTGGTACGCCTTATTATAAAAATTGTACACAAAAATATTTATAAATCATATATATATATATATATACTACACATTACCACATATATATATTAAAACCAGGCTACCCGTGTACAAATATCTATAACACTAGCCTAACATTTTCAAGTCTATCTAACGAATTGATATTTAAATAATTTCACACAATTATTTATTTATTATTACAGTTTTGTCACCCCACTAAATTACCCGAACTTGTACCGTCAGCCTAATATCTCATCATGTAGACAATATTCCTCAATTCCACATATGACGCGTAACACCCTTTTTATATTCAATATTTCCTTAACTCATTATTTAAGCCTATAATAAAGGTACTCATCCAAATCCGTGCCAAAATGCTTGTAGTACTAGTCCAAATTCCACCCAAGTCCATATCCCAAATCAGTTGAATTAATGATTTTTTAATTAGATATATTGGCCTCATTCAACCAATACACCCGGACTCACTCGCTCGACTCGAAAATCAACATCCTCAAATTTATCATACAATTTCTATCAAGTAAGTTTTCCCATGTAAAGTGCAGGGTTCAAAATTACACAAATTAAACCTTAGATCTCCTTTTGGTTTTATCTTATACTAATCCATCGTTAATGTCTACAATTCCAACCCTAAATTATAACCCCCAATTTATATTATCCAAAATAGGAAACCTTTTACCCAAAATTAACAATTAGGTCTGAATCAGGGATGGCAAGAAATCTGTGAGAATCAATCAAGTCCTTCAAGTGACCAACCATGTCGTTTGAATGACACTGGTTGTCATTTGAATGAGACACCAGGTCGTTAGCAACCCTGGTGTTCTCTCTCCTCTATCATGTGCCGAGAAAACCAATCCCCCATTAAAGCTTTAAAACCTTTGATTATGCTCAAATTATACCCCCAGAACCTTCCAAGAATCATCCTAAATCCACCCACTTTATTTACCCAATCTAACTACATCATATACATAAATTAGGGAATCCACATATTCTTGTCATCTATACATATTTTTAAATCACAAACACGAAAT
This sequence comes from Sambucus nigra, assembly GCA_949130495.1. NCBI lineage: Eukaryota > Viridiplantae > Streptophyta > Magnoliopsida > Dipsacales > Adoxaceae > Sambucus > Sambucus nigra. The sequence goes on along the minus strand of OX422218.1, from coordinate 31,216,622 downwards.
CCCCAAATTCAAATGTTGAATTAACCTTAGATAATTATCAATTTACACCTTCAATAGTATGAATAGGAAAAATGAAATTAATCAAATGCAAGTTAGACCAACTGCTTTATTGTTTGTCGAATCAGATCCTTTAATGAAGATAATGGGTTGATCCAAGGGTCTCATCTCTTGTTCTTGGTTTAATCACATGAAATCTCTTATAGTTTCTCTCCTCCTTGGCTCTTTTTAATTTGGGATTCTAAAATTGAATTAACGTCCCCTCACACTCTCACAATTAGGGTTATTAACTTAAATCCCCTTTTTTTTGTCTCACGGGCCTTCTAAAAAGGGCCCAAACACTTATTTCGGAGATCAAATGTGTCTAGAAAAGTCTTCGAACCCATATTATACCTATGGACACTAATTTCAAACTATTTCAACCCATCCATACTTAACCTTGCACTCTGAATTGGCATTCGAAATAATCTATAACATTCTGCAAATTTTTTACCTCAAAATACGACAACAAATAGTCCAAATAATTAATCCTTAATTCGCAAAATTAATAAATTCCTCGAATTTAAAATTTCCCAAATCATAAATTTAGTTCCTCCAAATGAAGTAAATTCTTTTTCGCCCAAAATATTATTTAATTAAAGTTCCTTGAATTTACGGAGTGTTAGAAAGTTATGGAATAAACTGCCACACTTTCTCTTATCGATAATGGAAGAGCTCTTAATGCCTGCCCATTGAGGATCTGCAGTTTATTGGGATGAAAGCTGACAGACATTGCTCCAACCGTTATCATCGTACGCACTTATGATAAGACTCCTCGATAAGTTATGGGATCCATAAAACATACAATTGGGATGGGAACTATAAATCCTATTGATAAATTCCAAGTCATCGACATCCCGATTTATTTTAATTTATTTGTTGGATACCATGTCTCTATAGTAATAATGGCTTTTCTTCTTCCCTTCATCAGAAACTAATGTTCTTCTCAAATGGGAAGGGCATCCCCATCTCGGGCAAAGAAAATAATACAGAGAATGCAGGCACCCATAATCTAGTACTTGCGATATAACATGGGGCAAATGATATGCTTTTCTCATGCTTTCGAGTTAAACAACTTCTACTTCTAGTATGAGATGATTTCAAATATAAGGTTGGTCCCAAGCGTAGCCCTCATGGATACATTAATTTGGTACAGATGTTCAAAAACATAGACTTCATGCCCAGACTGATGATGGGACAATGACAACAGGGGATACTTGAACCCATAGTGTTGAAGAAACATTTTCCTCATTGTGACTTGGGCTATTACCCATTAGAAGAAGAACTCAGATTGTTACGCTAACCTTGACTGAAGAGAAGGCTAGAAAGTGCCAAGGCTATCTTAAGAGGTTACTTGAATGGAAGGTTCGTCAAAGAGGGTGAATATTTACCCTTCTCTGGCTTTCGAAAACAATGGTATGGCCATATATACAAAAAGATGAAACCTATAATGGATATCTTTTTGCAAGACAATTATTCATGGCACGAAATTTCCGAGCATCATGTGTTCATTGGGAAGACCATATCTGATACCGAATATTCTGAGGGAAATGACTCCAAGGATTCATTCAACTTGGAGACAGTGAGGTTGACACTTTGCATGATCCATTCAATCACTAAATCATTGGATCTATCCCAACTGATAAATTTGTTGATGCACCTCTTCTTAATCGGCATATTGTACCTATTACTTCTACTAATATTCAACCCAATTTTGATGCTTATCCCTTTTTTCAACTTGTTCTTCCTCATTATTCTGATGTAATTGAGACCTCCTTCAATGAGGTTCTTAATTCCATATTTACTAAGAATGAAATAAATGAAGATTTTGAGTACCTTGTTGTGACTTACATTAATTGTATTGATGATAATGATTTTGCAAATGAACAATTCTTAACTAATATTAATAATGTTGATAAAAAAACATAACCTAATTTAATTTAATGAAGATGAAATTGTTGTTATTAATCTCGGTTCTAGTATCCAACTGCGCGAGATTAAGATAGGGGCCACCTTTGACGAGCATGAGCACGCGTAACTCGAAGAATTATTATGGAATTTGGGGATATTTTTGCATGGTCCTACAATAACAAGCCCTACATTTATAACAAGATCACTCAACACGAGATTCCAACTCTCCCAGAATGCAAACTGGTTAAACAAAAATTGGGAAAGCTCCACATCGAATGGTCACTCAAGGTTAAGGAAGAAGTGGTCAAACTGTTGAACATGTGTTTCATTCGTGTGATGGAATATCCCCCATGTCTAGCCAACATCATACCCATGCAAAAATTAGGAGGGAAGGTTTACATGTGCGTTGACGATCGAGACTCGAATAAGGTCACTCCAAAGGATGAGTACCCACTACACAATATCGATATGAATGTGGACAACACAACTAGCCACATTCTTAAGTCATTCATCGATGGTTTCATCAGATATAACAAGATCAAGATGTACCCAAATGATATAACAAGATTAAGGACATCACCCCTTAGGGAAACATTTTTTACACTGTTATGCCATTTGGTCTAAAAAATATAAGGTTTATTCACTAGAGGACCGCCACAACCATCTTGCATGAGCTGATACACAAAGAAGTCGAGGACTATGTGGATGATTTGATGATCAAGTCTATGACCATAGAAGGTCATGTTCTCGCTCTCCAAAAATTCTTCTAGTGACTACAACAATATCATATGCCACTTAACACATATAAACGTTTCTTCGATGTTAACAAAGGAAACCTCTTATGATTCATAAATGGTGAGAAAGGGATAAAAGCAGATGAAATCCATACTCAAAATTCCACCATACTAAATGGATAATGAAATTCTGGTATTCCTTGGAAAATTATAGTATATTGATCGATACATCAGCCAATTGATTAGTATCTGTGTGCCCATCTTCAAACTTCTCCTAAACGATTCTACCAAGGTTTTGACTGAAGCTTGCCAAGAAGCCTTTGACCGAATCAAGAAAAACCTAACTCTACCTTCGGTACTCATTCCACCACAGCACGTCTTCCCTTATTCCTATACCTGACTGTAACGAATAATAAAGTTGGCTCATTGCTTGCCAAATACCTTGAAGAATATCAAAAAGAGAGATCCATTTACTATTCCAATCCCAAGTTGTCCGGGAACAAAGTTAACTACACTACCTTTGGAAAAGCATCTGTCGCTTGTGACACCCCACCTAATTAAACATCGGGTGATCAAGCCTTTATTAAATTAAAACAAGTTTCTCATATTGTTCTTTCTTAGCATCACTGTCGAAAACTTTTTAATTACTAACCACCTCGGCGAAATTATACGGGTGCTAAATTTTATCGTTCATTAACAAAAAAAATGTACCATGCGAGAAGCTAAATAAAACATTCACAGTATACTAGAGTTTAATCCAACACAATATATATGAATGAAAGAGTTGTCGATAAACCATCAACTAAAAGTTCAAAACCACAATCCACAATACTCAAAAGAACTCAATAACTATACAACATCAATGGAAAACGTGTCCATATATGGAATATAAAATAAGATCCTACACTAGAACCGAAAGGTAGAACCGTCTAATCAAGATCGTCCCAGTAACCAGAGTGTAACAACTCCTAGTCCCTAGAATGAAATCCTGAAGTCTGGCATCCTTGTGCCTGGATACCTAAAAGGTTTTTGAAAACTATTTTATAGAAAGAGTTAGTACACAAAACGTTTTTAAAAAAATTTGCAAGCATTAATCAGAATAAAATTCAGTTATTGATTACACATGTTCACGTACACTCCCTCTTGAGTTCTCCTCACCTCTCATCTATAATGCATGCCTAACATTGTATACTTAGTCTATTGTAGCTAAAATTACCCAACCTATTTACACTATTATAAAAATCTCAACTTATCTGCATGTCTAAGTTCTTGTACCGCCCATACACTACTAAGTTTCATTAACACCTCTAACATTGTTAATAAATTTCCAAGTAATATTTCACATATGTTAGTTTCTGATTTGAAAGTTAAGTCTGACCACGTAATATTATTCCATAGTTGCTCACTATCTAATATTATGTTTTTCCCATTAATCTTTCTCCGCTTAAGTTAACAGTTAGATGTATTCATTTCATCTAATTATCTACTACTTTATCCTTAGTAGATTACTCATATAGTATATATTTCACACCCAATATAGACTATATGGTTAATTGGGCCGGTCTAATCATCGACTCTTTTTATCCTAATTTATTTATCTTTTAGATATATGCACATCATATATTCACGTACCATTCTAATCAAGAAGATTATTTATATCTTATATATTTCACACATAATATATATTAGAAGGTGTATTGGCCCGGTCTAATCATCAACTCTAATTCTCATATAATTTACATTGGCCCGGTCTAATCCTCGACTCCAAATGTAAATGAAATATTATAATGTTGACTTGGTCTATTCCTTGGCTCCAATATCATATAGGCACTATAGGTATTCACGCAACCTATGTACAAAATTTGTAGGTATACACACAACAAAATTCTTCATACTTCTATGTAATATTTTGTAGGTATTCACTGTACATGTTTGCTTTACGAATTTATTTCACTGTCATATTTATTCGAGTATTCTCTGTACTATTTATTTGTTCGGACTCATACATCGATCACCAATTTTTTTAGTATAGTATAGGTATTAACCCAACCTACATATTACTATGCATCAACAGGTTTTCACTCAACCCGATAATACACATTAATACATAGTATATATCTCTCACATATTTGTTGCTCTATTTTCCTTACGATATATCTTACTATCGTATATATATGATTATTGACACAACTCTAAGGGTCCTAGTCATACCTTGTTATATCATTTCAGTAGTTACCCAGAAAAATTTAAATTCTCTCATGCTTTTCCGTAATTATATTCTTGTCATGTTGAGTAAGAATACGTAGCAATCAAGTCTATGAATCTCCACTTTAATTCTCTCACAAAATTAAAGTCCAACACTCATACATAGACCTACTTCCATATCATTATTCCCGAAATATATTTCATCAAGTTCCCAAACACCTCCTCGATAAAATCATAGGCATTTGAGGCTTAAAAAGAAAATTCCCACATTTTCTGGCGCCGGAAACGAATCATACATTTTCTAGCAGATTAAACACCCGCTAGTAAAATTTCGATTTCCCCCTCTATAGAACTTCGATTAACCTTATTCCAAGTTCATTGGAAAGCTAAGACATAGATATTTCCATACATTTGTGATTCACACTTTAATTCAAAGTACAATTAAAATCGTACATGTTTCATGTCACATCAAAATTCTGGTAGAATACTATGCTGTCAGATCAAACACCCTGTAGTAACATGTCGATTACTCCCTCTACAGAACTCTGATTAACCTAATTATAAGTTCATTGGATCACTAAGAGATAGACTTTTCCAGGCATGTATGGTTAACACTCTAATTCAATGTACAATTCAAATGGCATACATTTAAAGTTACATAAAAAATTATGGAAGATTGACATCCTGTGTTCATCATTTAAAACCTAAGTCATTCAAGATTCATGTTATTCAACCAATAACTCAAAAAGATTCCGTGTTAATCATGAAATATATCCAAATTTAATTTTTATGTTAACATAGGGATTCATTCTACATGCAATCCTACCCAAACATGTGATCAATTCATACATTTAATTCAAGGTTTTCTAATGGAATAAACCAATTCTTAAAACTCCCTGCACATGGGTACTATAAATTGAATTTTATTTGAAATAAACCCTTGCCTCATAGTTTTTAGGTGATTTGATCTTCCTCTTTGTATGTTGAATGAAATTCGAAATTCCTTCTTGATTTCTTCCTCCATTTCTCTCTTCTCTTTGTTCTTGTTTCTTCTCTTAGTTCTCTCATCTCTTTCTCTCTCTTAGGTTAGAGAATTGGGGATTAGTTTTTCCCCTCACGTATTAAATCCCGAAATTGGAGAGCTATCCCAAGTGTAAAATGACTCGTGTACCCAATTGTGAGTCTCGACTAGTCTAAAATCTCCCAAAACCCGAACACTACACTAGAATACTTAATTTTCACTATTTTGACCCATTCTAGATCATTCGTGACCTCTAAATGGTCTACACGCGACTCCTAGTTAGATAAAATAAAATAGGCACATATCATTCGCTATGCCGTATATAAAAAAAACCACCATTATTTACTATTCATGCATATAGTAAATCTCATAACATAATATTAATCAGTATTTATCTCTCGATTAATATTTAATAATCACTTTTATTATCTAATCACATTAAATTACATCACACATGTAATTTAAGTAAGATGTATTTATTGAATTAATTTCTGAATTAATTAAATCATAAATTAGTAGAAATACGGGGTATTACATACTTCCCCCCTTACAAAGGAATATCGTCCTCGAAATTAGGATAAGGCGAATGCTAAAACTTAGGATTTTTAAAATCACGACATCCACTAGTACCCAAATCCAAATCATAATAACATAGGTTTACTCCACTATCACCCACTAGTGGTACTCACCTATCAAAAGGTTAATCACTGTAGCTTACATTTTTAACAAACTTTCTCAATTCAGTACATACCGATATGCTCTATTAGTCATATGATCAGAATACTGGCTCTATCGTCTCCATACTAGGAAAAGGCCGCACATCCCTATGCACCAATTCCCCTTACTCACCACATATAAAAACTCCCTTCATAGGAGGAACCATGATAACTTCTGACCACTCATGTCAAAACTTGGAACTTCGGTTCACGGTGGCGTACCTCTTACGACATTGAAAATTCACCCGAAATAGTTTATGGTTCCCTCCACTCTTAACAATGGACGCCAAATCATGATCAGTCCAAAAATCTAGTATAAACTGGTATAAGCTCTTACACACACTCTACCAACGATAATTTGTCCCCGCGATTACCCTATATGGGACCACACGCAGTACTCATATAAGAAACCACCTATCGTTTAACCCTCGACCTTTAGGTGCTACCATATGCCAAAAACAAAGCTCTAACCCCATTGCTTCTTGATAATCCCCATAAGAGGTGTGATTGGAGGATCTCATCACGAATCATAACAATATTGGGAGGCACCTTGCACTGGTGAAATGCTTATTTACATAGAGAGAATAACAATAACTTTATCTCCGCTAATCCATTCCTTACACTCGGAGGAATTCTTGCCCCAGTCATGATGTTGGCATTCCATCAATGCATTTTATCACTCTACCTACCTATCCCATCACTAGAAGCGTAGGCTTGTTATCAAAATATGGTTGATCATCTCGAGCCAACCTTTTTCCATCTTTTACTGGTTCATCCAGAGACAGACTCACCATGTCTCACCTCTCACCAATTTCCACTTATAATATCTCAGATTTAAGTTGTGCTTTATATTCCTCTTCTTCCCCCAGGGTATACCAACACTCACAACCCATTCACTTTTCGCGACATGCACACTTCTTGGGTCTTCTTGCCTTATAGTAATCAATATTCTATGTTCGTGCAAGACACTCTCATTATATGATTGATCAAAGCTCCGTTATACTTTCCACAACAATTGGTACTCGTCTTTCAACCTATTTATAGTCTGCTATATCTCTTATCACATATGTACTTGGATCATCGTCCTTCTCACACGATGTTCAAGCCATCATCCCATTACAGCTTAATTGGTAACTAACCCATAGGTATAATTTACATGCATTAATTTCCATGCCCCTCTATCTCAGATGATTTATAAACCAACTAACTAGGGCACCCATACACCCTATAACTCTTGCATATCTAAAGAACCATTAGAAATGTCACACAATTTTCTTAATATTTACCTCACGTTCTCGATTGAGTTATAGCGCATGTGTCTTCTCAATCATCCCATAAAATATAATTTAATTTCTCTTTAGATTTTCCTAACCTTCGACTCATGGTGAGAAGAACGGTGTAGTGGTTTTTCCCAGCACTACTCGCTCTACTTGCCTTACACCATATTATAACTCATAGCTCAAAGTGTTTCCTCGACACATTTGAGAATTTATATTCAAAATTGATGGACTGGCATCCATCAACGTCCCCTACTCCCGAATTTTATAAAAGTTCATGTGAATTTCATCTCGCATCATCACCTAAACAAGGAACTATCCCCAATGATTTATCACTTAGTATTAGTGGTGATTGAGTTCCATATGCCTCAAACAAACAATCGGGACACTCAAATGTTACCCCCAATCATATACTTATAAATCCCAACTCCCGTATCTTTAAAAAAGTTAAATAACACTGTGCTATCGCTATCACTAGGCATTAGCGCTAATCACAATAATAAGCTTTATCTACCCGCTCGATAATAGACCCAATATTCCTTGAATCCTATCACAATGTCCCTACGCAGCGGGATGAACTACAAAGAGACATCTATGCTCTCCAAAGTATCCACCATATTATAATATAAATGCGAGGTCGACCTTCTTTCTGGTGAGGCCTCGTAAAACAACACATCCTACCCTCGAACATGAAACACGATGACCTTACTATCACCGCACTCTATCGTTCCACCTATATCTCTAATTAGTCAATACCCATGGTAATATTATACTCATATGACACCTCACTAGAAAGAGTAATTCCAACATCCATATACTCCCCGTGCCTGCACTAACCCCCCTGCGATTAGTACTAAAGAGAGTCTCGTTATTTAAAGGCAACCATATACACATTATACTGCTATCAACGATATACCCACTAAACTCGTCTCACACGCGAATCTAGTGCTATTAGAATATTGTGACTTGCTCTTATCACATACAACTTATCCTGCTGCCTCAAGGATAAGCTCATAATTCCAATTGTTAATAATGTTTGTGGCTCAAATGGTTATTAGTCATAACACCCTCATCCCAGTCGAACCAAAATTTATATAAATCATTGTCCGAGGTGGCCTAACACTCTTGTCCCCTAACATTAGGTGGACTAGTTCACAGATGTTTCCATACTCTTTAAAGGTAAGATACCTGTCCGTGTCATTCCCATTCCTCTATCCGTACTGGGTATTACATGACGGTTCTACTCATAGACTTGGTAGTCTTCACCTAGGCTGCTACCTTTGGTGGCTATTTCCGAGATGTTTATATTAACTCTTTGGGAAAAAAAAATTGAGAGTTCAAACACAACAAGACTTCAAGTTTTGATGTTCCAAACATCTTTTTGATTCACAAATCATTTCTTTATCAATTGTGTAAATCTCCAAACCCTCAATGGATCGTCTTACTCATCTGCAGTGACTTTGTGGAGAAGTTGTCTCTTTTTTATTATTGAACATCCGAAGTTGTTGCGGGATATTCCAGTGGACGACAATGGAGTCGACACCTGGGGGTATTTCGTATGTCACTTTTGTTTTCATTGTAATTTGTACAAACCATTATGTACAAATTAAAGTGAAAATAAAAGATTTTGCTCCTTTGGGGATTTTTCCTCATTTATGTGTTTGTTTGTGATTCAATATACTTGCATGATTAAATTATCTCCAACCACACATATATTCAGTTTAATTAAATAATTTCTTTATATGAACATAAGCGCACTCTCAATTATAGATAAGCTTTATCAGTAGAAGGTACTATGCCCAACCTCCCCTAAAATCAAGTATGCACTTCGTCAACCTCAACATCTCATTAACTCTCTAAATCTATCAATCTATCTGCATGTGGTAAGTCGTACTCAACCTTTACTTAGTAGAAATATCCTCTTAGAAATTCTACCAAAAATGGTTCACAATGATCTTGTCCAGTTCAGACACATTTTTTTATTGTTCCCCGATGTAGCCTCACTATCTCGGCTATAAAATTCTTGGCATCTTGTCTGGTCGTATAATCTGTGCGAACTGCAAAAAAGTGAGTCATCTTGGTCAAGCAATCCATAATGAAAAATATGAATTTTAATCCCTTTATAATGTCCATAGCCCCATAATTAAGTCCATTGATATTCTATCTCATTCGAAACTAGATTCTTCAATGGCTGGAAAATCCCAACTACTCTCTAGTGGTCTACCAACACTAACTCAGAGGTGGTCTCATGTAATTTGTCCCTATTCCCACCATGTTCTCCACCTCTTGCTTGTTCCATAAGTTGTGCCACAGCACATAATATTCTTCCCACATCATCAATAGGTTGTTGTTGCACCTCTGGTTCATCCACTTCAATAGGTCTATGTCCTTGCTGACTATTAGGTACATAGGATGCCTCACCCTCTGCTCTATCATGCGGCTCGTGTGGATCCATCACTCACTGGAATATAATTAACTTAAACAAAATATAATAGCAGCAGTTTAATATTAACATTGTTAGTCAAAATCCAGATGCATAACAAACTCACTTTCTAGTGTCCACTGCCAATCTAGACCCTCACACCCTATCCAGAACCTAATGACCACACTCTGATACCAAGTTGTCGCGCCTCGAATTAATTTTGTTAAACTCATCCTTTAATTTAGAGATAAATTGCCTTAAACAATGCTTTAATTTAAATCTCTGAGGAAAATAGCATAAGATTTTTTTTCTTCCAAAAGTATGTGTAGATGAAAACATAATTGCCTTTACTTATAACTTATAACTACTACATAACTTTACATAACCAATATCCTTAGTTTAATAATTACACAAAAGTAATCTTGATATTTAAACCATAGAAAATATCCGTCACTCCCCTGTTTTAAGGTCCTAACTTGGCAATGAACTCCAATTTATAAGCATACCTGAAACAAAACATTACAGGAGTGTAAGCTATAAAGGATTAGTGAATGACCACATGCCACACATATAACCAATTTGAATAACCATTTTTATTTTTTTTTCTAATGCTATAACCCAACAGGAATTGTGAAACTCTCACAAGCCTGGACCCGCCACAGTCCAATTAACCCACCACAGTAATTAGGGACCACCACATCCCTTTATTAGGCCCGAGTACACAAACCTTTAAGTTGTATTAACAGGACCACCACATCCCGTAGTACCCACCACAGTCCTTAACATTAGATAAAGGAATCACTAGTCCATATCATCATATAACGTCGCTTAACATTTTTAATCATATGCATATGTTTCATAAATACAACATTACTCCCATAAAAATTTTCACACATGTGTTTAACTACACATTTCCATATGAAATTATAAGCATTTATATTTCATAAGTAAGGTCACTCACCTTGGATTTAGTGCTAAGATTAATACCAACTACTTCCTTGGTATGGTAGTATTAGCTGCTTCCCCACCTAACAAGTCAATGTCGTTAGTATTTGAATACACCGATTAACATCAAACCCAGTAACACATCACATAATTTGGTCATTCAGAAATAACTAAGGAGTAATTACATATGACACTTCACATTTATATAACACTCAATTAATTAGGGTTCTAACAAAATTTACAGAATTTAATTACGAATTTGCTAGACAAAGTTATGCCCATTTTATTACATCCTTTTTCCAACTCGTTTCTCAAGAAAAACAACAACACAACTTCAACTTCCTGGAATTCTCATAATTTTTGTACCACATAACTTTTCATGATATTTCACCCAATATTAGTAAAGACATTGAATAATACAAATTTAATGTCTCATAATTTCTAGGGCTCATTTTCTATGTCGAGCAAAACGTCAAACACTTGGTATGCATTCTTGTTCCTTTAGGGAAGATTTTAAACCACGACTTCAAACTATCACCAAGGGTTCATTCCTTTGTATTTTTACATAATTTTCGGATATTTTATACATGTATGAGTGTATTTTACCCTCCAAATTGAATCACTCAATTCCAATAAGTATTCCATGATTTATACCATTTTTAGCATAACTAGGTCAAAATACAACATTAAGGCATAACTTAACAATTTTAAGCATACATAACCTTGACCTTGAGTATAATTCATGAAAACATATAATAATCATGTTTTAGCAGAAATATACATCATAATCATGGATTTTCTAAATCAAAATTCTTTACAAAAAGATGATGTAAATTTAGGACTGTAAAGTATGCATTTACGATCATAGCTTCGGTTCTAACCTATGTTCTTAACCCATCCTTGTTCCAACACAATTCAGCAATATGGGTATCATTAAAATATATATCCAAATCAGAAATAAAAACATGACAAGTATATAACTCATCCATGTGACAAACTTTAATAAAGATGTAATTACCTCACGAGAATTCCTCGATTTATGGTGAATTTTCAAAGAAATTCTTCCTTAACTTTGTTTTTCTCTCTCCATAAGCATATTTTTCTCAAGCTTGTAATATAAATTGAAAAGGATGATAAGTTCTGCCTTATAAGCTTAAAAACGTGGCTATGTGACCACTTTAAGGTGGTATTACACGATTCGTTGGGCAAGGGGTCCAATAGGACAATTCCGTTAATGACAGATTTGTCCTGCCTCGTAAAATCACCATAACTCACTATTTCGGGCCCCGATTTACTCTCACTTTGTGCCTATGAGTATATAACTTAAACATATACAACTTTCATGTTTTGTGTTTTCCCAAAATCATAAAACTAGTACACCTAATTTGGGCTCGAACAGAAGAGTAATTATTTACTCAGAATTTCATAACTTTCACATTTGGCGAGCAAGCATCGCCACTTTCGCACCAATACTCTAGCTTAATTTGTATAAACATAATGATGCATTTAGAAACATATTTTCATGATGCTTTTAGCCACACAACCAATTTATAACTTATAACTCATAACTTGTACTTAGTCGTCTAATTAACCTTACTAATCGTGTTTTAGGGCCTTACAATTCTACCCCTCTTATAAAAATTTCGTCCTCGAAATTTAACGCATAAGAAACTTACCAAACAATTGATGATATTTCTTCTTCATGTTATCCTCCCCTTCCCAGGTGGCATACTCCACATTCTAACTTCTCCACATCACCTTAACTAGTGAAATGGTTTTACTACGTAACACTTGCTCCTTTCGATCTCTAATAGCAATTGGTTCCTCCACGTAGGTTAGGCCCTCTTGAAGATCTATCGGTTGTGAAGTAAATACATGTGAAGGATCAGACACATACTTACGTAACATTGATATATGAAAAACATCGTGTATCCGGGAAAATTCTGGTGGTAACGCCAATTTATAAGCTACAGCTCCAACCCGTTTCATTATCTCATAAGGGCCAATGTACCTGGGACTTAACTTTCCCTTCTTCCCGAATCTCATAACCCCTCTCTAAGGAGAAACACGTAGGAATACTCGATCACCTTCCTCAAATTTCAATTCTTTCCTTCGGTTGTCTGCATAACTTTTATGTCTGCTTTGCGCCACCTTCAAGTGATTATGGATAAGATTTATCTTTTCAGTAGTCTGCTGTACGATTTCTGGCCCAAGTAGTTTTCGTTCTCCTACTTCAGTCCAACACACTGGAGTTCTGCATTTTCTCCCATACAAAGCTTTATAAGGAGCCATCTCAATACTCGAATGATAGCTATTATTATAAGCAAACTCTATTAGTGGCAAGTGTTCATCCCAAATCCCCTTGAACTCCAACACACAGATTCGTAACATGTCTTCAAATGTTTGGATCATTCTTTCTGACTGCCCATCAGTTTGAGGATGAAAGTTGTACAAAATTTCAATTTAGTCCTGAAAGCTTCTTGTAAACTAGGCCAAAAGTGAGAAGTGAACTTAGGATCTCGATCAGAAGTAATAGAAACAGGTGCACCATGCAATCTGATAATCTCATCCACATATAATTTGGCATATCTATCCATGGAGTAAGTAGTTTTAACAGGAAGAAAATGTGCAGACTTAGTCAACCTATCAACGACAACCCAAATAGAATCAAACCCTCGTGATGATTTTGGTAAACCTATAACAAAATCTGTACTAACATGCTCCAATTTCCACTCATGAATAGGTAAGGGTTGTAGTAAACCACTTGGCTTCTGATGCTCCACCTTCACCTGTTGGCAAACTAGATATCTAGCAATTCTGCAATGTCGTGTTTCATTCCCGGCCACTAATAACATTGTTTCAAATCTATATACAGTTTCGTGCTCCCTGGATGCATAGCATATAAAGAACAATGCGCTTCCTCTAAAATTGTTCTTCTTAAATCAGGCACATTAGGTACACACAAACGGTCTCCGTACATAACAATGTCATCATCCTGAATAGAAAATTCATTTGCTTTACCCTTTTTCATATTATCTCTAACTTTCTCCAATTCTGCATCTCCGGCCTGTGCTTGTTTTATCCAGTCTATCAACGTGGGTCTAACATTTAAATCTGCCACTATTCCATACGACTCATTCAAAGTTAATTCCACCCCCATTAAAGCTAACTCTCTCAGCAGGTCAACTCGAATACAATAAATGCAAGATACTATGCCTAGAGATTTTCTACTCAAAGCATCTGCAACAACATTAGCTTTACCCGGATGGTGATGTATCGTGCAATCATAATCTTTTATAAGTTCCATCCACCTTCTTTGCCTCAAGTTCAAGTCTTTTTGTGTAAACAAGTATTTTAAGCTTTGATGGTCAGTAAAAATTTCACAACTAAAACCATATAAGTAGTGTCTCCAGATTTTTAATGCAAAAACTACTGCAGCCAACTCAAGATCGTGTGTAGGGTAGTTGCCTTCATGCATCTTTAACTGTCGAGAAGCAAAATAAATTACCTTTCCATGTTGCATTAACACACAACCGAGTCCTTGATACGAGGCATCACTATAAATAACTAAACCTTCTGTACCCATTGGGATAGTCAATACTGGAGCTGATGTCAACTTACCCTTTAAACTTTCAAAGCTTTTATCACAATCGCCACTCCACATAAACTTGTTCTCCTTTCTGGTAAGCTTAGTTAATGGCAATGCAATAGAAGAAAACCCCGGTATAAACCTCCTGTAATAGCCCGCCAATCCCAAAAAGCTACGCACCTCTGTCACACTAGTTGGTCTTTCCCAATTCATTACTGCTTCAACCTTTTTGGTATCTACACAAATACCATCAGCAGAAATAACATGCCCCAAAAATACTACCTTGTCTAGCCAAAATTTACATTTAGAAAATTTAGCATACAACTGCTTCTCTCGCAAGGTCTGTAAAATAATACGCAGGTGGTATTCATGCTCATCCTTACTACGAGAATATATCAAAATATCATCGATGAAGACAATAACAAAAGAATCCACATATGGGTGAAATATACGGTTCATCAAATCCATGAATACGGCCGGTGCATTTGTTAACCCAAATGGCATGACAAGAAATTCATAATGTCCATACTTGGAATGAAAAGTAGTTTTAGAAATGTCACAAGCTCTTACTTTCAATTGATGATATCCGGATTTGAGATCAATCTTAGAAAACACTTTGACTCCTTGCAACTGATCGAACAAGTCATCAATGCGGGGTAGTGGGGATTTGTTACGGATAGTCACCCTATTCAATTGACGATAATCGATGCACAGTCTCATGGTTCCATCCTTCTTCTTCACAAACAATATTGGGGCTCCCCACGGTGATACACTAGGCCTTATAAAACCACGATCTAACAAATCTTGCAACTGTATCTTTAGCTATTTTAATTCTGCAGGGGCCATATGATATCGTGCAATAGATATTGCTACAGTTCCTGGTACCAACTCAATCGAAAATTCCACCTCACGGTCTGGTGCTAACCCTGGGAGTTCTTCTGGGAAGACATCTGCAAACTCATTAACTATTGGTATATCTGATAATTTTCCAGCCTCTTGTCATATGTCCACCACATGGGCAAGATAACCCTCACATCCTTTCCTTAGCAGTTCATAACATTTTGTAGCAGAAATCAAACAAGTTGGAGTGACATTTCATTCCCCAATAAATCGAAATTCAGGTTCGGTAACTGAAACACTACCTCCTTTTTAAAGCAATCCAAACATACATGATATGAGGCTAACCAATCCATACCCAGTATCACATCAAAGTCACGCATATCGAGAGGTAATAAGTCAACTAGTAATTCTTTTTCACCCACTCGTACCACACACTCCTTATATACCCTCTCAATAAAAACCAACCCCCCCACTGGAGTAACAATAGCTAAACCGGAATCTAATAATGATAATGGTTTATTAAGATGCAACAGATAAAGCAAAGACACAAAAGAATGTGTAGAACCAGGATCTATCAACACATAAGCATCTTTATCACCAATAGGAAGTGTACATGTCACTACGTTAGGCATAGCTTGTGCATCTTGTTACGTCAGTGCAAACACTCTGCCTTGGCCTTGGTTTTGAGACACGCCTCCTCTACCTCCCATGTGTACTTTTGCTGTAGAAATCCTATCTCCTACTGTCACACTCCCAACTGAAGTTGTAGCTCCCATCGCTGGATAATTCTTTCGTAAGTGCCCCGGTTGATGACAATGGAAACATAAAGGTATCGTCTCAGCTATTGTACACTCCCAAGACATGTGCCCTTGACAACCACATCTATAACAAAATATGGCCCTTGATCCCATCACAGATGCATTTTCTGACCGATTCATCCAAGTCCTTCCACCTCGAGCTTGAAATCTTCCACGTGCATTTCTATTATTTTTAAACTCTTGGCCCTTAGGCACTCCTCGTGCTACACTCTGAGTTGAGGTTCCCGCCTCCCATCCATATGATCTTATACTATCATGTCTAGCTTTATTCGAGTGTTCAAATTGCATTTCTTTTATTGACTTTTCTGACACCATGGCCCTATCCACCAAGTCCACATAATCTGTTATCTTCATATTAGCAACCATGCTTTTTATATCTACACTCAGCCCGGTTTGAAACCGATCACATTTACTTTCTTCCGTCCTCACCAAGTCAGGTGCAAATCTAGATAAGGATATAAATAAAGCTTCATACTCAGCCACTGTTCGATTCCCCTATTTCAACGTGATAAATTCTTCCTCTTTCTCCTTCCTATAAAGCCTTGGGAAATACTTTTCAAAGAACAATTTCACAAACCTCTCCCATGTAATTCGTGGAGGATTTATTGGCACCACTCCCCCCATTGTAGTAAGTAACCTTTCTGTTGCATCCCACCATAACTTTGCATCAGCCTCTAACCTAAAGGTTGTTAATAAAACCTTTTGTTCATCTCTCACTTCCATCACCTTGAATATTGTTTCCATCTTTCTAACCCACCCCTCTGCCACTAACGGATCCGTGGTCCCAGTAAATGCAGGCGGATTTAAATTCATGAACCTCTCATGTAATTTGTCCCTATTCCCACCATGTTCTCCACCTCTTGCTTGTTCCATAAGTCGTGCCACAACACGTAATATTCTTCCCACGTCATCAATAAGTTGTTGTTGCACCTCTGGTTCATCCACTTCAATAGGTCTATGTCCTTGCTGACTATTAGGTACATAGGATGCCTCACCCTCTGCTCTATCATGCGGCTCGTGTGGAACCATCACTCACTGGAATATAATTAAATTAAACAAAATATAATAGCAGCAGTTTAATATTAACATCGTTAGTCAAAATCCAGATGCATAACAAACTCACTTTCTAGTGTCCACTGCCAATCTAGACCCTCACACCCTATCCAGAACCTAATGAACACACTCTGATACCATGTTGTCGCGCCTCGAATTATTTTTGTTAAACTCATCCTTTAATTTAGACATAAATTGCCTTAAACAATGCTTTAATTTAAATCTCTGAGGAAAATAGCATAAGATTTTTTTTTTTCCAAAAGTATGTGTAGATGAAAACAAAACTGCCTTTACTTATAACTTATAAGTACTACATAACTTTACATAGCCAAGATCCTTAGTTTAATAATTACACAAATGTAATCTTGATATTTAAACCATACTAAATATCCGTCACTCCCCCGTTTTAAGGTCCTAACTTGGCAGTGAACTCCAATTTATAAGCATACCTGAAACAAAACATTACAGGAGTGTAAGCTATAAAGGCTTAGTGAATGACCACATACCACACATATAACCAATTTGAATAACCATTTTTATTTTTTTTCTAATGATATAACCCAGCAGGAATTGTGAAACTCTCGCAAGCCTGGACCCGCCACAGTCCAATTAACCCACCACAGTAATTAGGGACCACCACATCCCTTTATTAGGCCCGAGTACACAAACCTTTAAGTTGGATTAACAGGACCACCACATCCAGTAGGACCCACCACAGTCCTTAACATTAGATAAAGGAATCACAAGTCCATATCATCATATAACGTCGCTTAACATTTTTAATCATATGCATATGTTTCATAAATACAACATTACTCCCATAAACATTTCACACATGTGTTTAACTACACATTTCAATATGAAATTATAAGCATTTATATTTCATAAGTAAGGTCACTCACCTTGGATTTAGTTCTAAGATTAATACCAACTACTTCCTTGGTATGGTAGTATTAGCTGCTTCCCCACCTAACAAGTCAATGTCATTAGTATTTGAATACACCGATTAACATCAAACCCAGTAACACATCACATAATTTGTTCAATCAGAAATAACTAAGGAGTAATTACATATGACACTTCACATTTATATAACACCCAATTAATTAGGGTTCTAACACAATTTACAGAATTTAATTACGAATTTGCTAGACAAAGTTATGCCCATTTTATTACAGCCTTTTTCCAAATCGTTTCTCAAGAAAAACAACAACACAACTTCAACTTCCTGGAATTCTCATAATTTTTTTCAACATAACTTTTCATGATATTCCACCCAATATCAGTAAACAAATTGAATAATACAAATTTAATGTTTCATAATTTCTAGGGCTCATTTTCTATGTCGAACAAAATGTCAAACACTTGGTATGCATTATTGCTCCTTTAGGGCAGATTTTAAACCACGACTTCAAACTATCACCAAGGGTTCATTCCTTGGTATTTTTACAAAATTTTCGGATATGTTATACATGTATGAGTTTATTTTGCCCTCCAACTTTAATCACTCAATTCCAATAAGTATTCCACGATTTATACCATTTTTAGCATAACTAGGTCAAAATACAACATTAAGGTATAACTTAACAATTTTAAGCATACATAACCTTGACCTTGAGTATAATTCATGGAAACATATAATAAACACGTTTTCGCAAAAATATACACCATAATCATGGATTTTCTAAATCAAAATGCTTTACGAAAAGATGATGTAAATTTAGGACTTTAAAGTAAGCATTTACGATCCTAGCTTTGGTTCTAACCTATGTTCTTAACCCATCCTTGTTCCAACACAATTCAGCAATATGGGTATCATTAAAATATATATCCAAATCAGAAATAAAAACATGCCAAGTATATAACTCATCCGTGTGACAAACTTTAATAAAGATGTAATTACCTCACGAGAATTCCTCGATTTATGCTGAATTTTCAAAGAAATTCTTCCTTAACTTATTTTTCTCTCTCCATAAGCATATTTTTCTCAAGATTGAAATAGGAAATGAAAAGGATGATAAGTTATGCCTTTTAAGCTTAAAAACGTTGTTATGTGACCACTTTAAGGTGGTATTACGCGATTCGTTGGGCAAGGGGTCCAATAGGACAATTCCGTTAATGAAAGATTTGTCCTGCCTCGTAAAATCACCATAACTCACTATTTCGGGCCCCGATTTACTCTCACTTTGTGTCTATGAGTATATAACTTAAACATATACAACTTTCATGTTTTGTGTTTTCCCAAAATCATAAAACTAGTACACCTAATTTGGGCTCGAACAGAAGAGTAATTATGTACTCAGAATTTCATAACTTTCACATTTGGCGACCAAACATCGCCACTTTCGCACCAATACTCTAGCTTAATTTTTATAAACATAATGATGCATTTAGAAACATATTTTCATGATGCATTTAGCCACATAACCAATTTATAACTTATAACTCATAACTTTTACTTAATCGTATAATTAACCTTACTAATCGTGTTTTAGGGCCTTACAGTTTGTCTTAAAATTAATTAATATTCTTGCTGAATAAAATTTTGTTCATTAATTTGTAATATCTGTTTAATCTATAGGCAATGCTTGTAGACAACTAAATGAAAGGGGGAGAAGAAATGATCTAGAAGTGAGGAAATATATTTTTAGGTATGTGGAAATACAAGGGGCGCATGGATATAAAGGTTGTAGGTATTAGGCTAACATATCAAAGACATATATTGACTAAGTAATAATGCATCTTTATCATTATGAGATTCAAAACACTTCATATAATGTATCCAAGGAGACATTTTTCTTATTACACAAGTATTTTACTTTAAAACATATTTTTTTCTATATATGTATGTGATTGAGTATTAGGTAGGATACATGTAACGAGACTTTTTTTCCCTTAGGATATATAGTATATATTTTAATATTTTTTGGCAAGAAAATTCTAGATTTTCAAACTACTTGTTTATCGTGTTTGTTATTGTTGTAGTTGTTTTTGAGTTAATTCTTATGTTTAAACATGTTGGTTTTTATGAATAAATAAGAAAGACTCTCCCTTTTTAAAAAAATATTAGGTGTTCTTAAAAGTAATTACTATGAAGAGTTACATATTTGATAATTTTTTAAAGATTGTGATCTATAGGAACTATTATAAAAAATGGTTCTTTCTATTTAGGGTAATTGACACTAAATAAATCTTATCGTAGGTTGATACCTTTTGTGGATCAGGCAAGTCATTGAAGTCATGTTGTTGAAGGTCGTATGCTTCCAGAGTTAGATCCTTTTATTTTCAGAGTAGATGTGGTTTTATTCATTTTTTTTAATGAGACGAGTGAAGTTGTCTATAGAGATTTAGGATGGAGGACATGATGTTGGAATTGTTGATTGTGTAGATAGATTTTACATATATGAACTTAATTTTAATTCAATGCAAAATTGAATGCTATATATGTTGAAATGGGAGGTCAAATATGTCATATATAGCTTTTAAGAGGTTTTGTTTATAATTGTATAAAATATATTTTGGAATGGATGAAATTCTAATTTTAGTGCCAAAATTATTAAAGACTGAGTCTTTGTCATCCCTGAAGAATCCAACAATTTAGGACCTTTTAAGACGACTAAGTCACCATATCAAAAAACCCTTTTGGGAATGATCTTTTTTTCTCACAAAAAGGTTTAAAATATGTTTTTTCATCATCTAAGAAGGGTCGTATAAACGATGACCTTTAGAGATGATTATTTCCTATCTCAAAAAGCCTTTTGAGACGGCTATAGCCATCATTCAAATATTTTAAATGGGGGTCGAATATGATCCCCCTTAGCGATCGCAAATGGCACCCCAAAAGGCTTTTGAAACAGCTAAAGTACGTTTCGAAATGGCTCGAGCACCGTCATGAACATAACTTTTTTTTAGAGGATTTAATTATCTCTAAATCACTTGGAATGAAGAGGTGTTATTTTGAAATCTTATTATGGTATATATTATGATTACCTACATACGGTGTCTGAGATCTAAGAAGCTCTAGAGTCAGCTCAGGTAATTTGACATTAATTGAATGTAACCAACATCTACTCAATTCTTTGGTTGTCATACATAACTTATGTGTTATTCTATCGGGACTATAAATTCAACCATGTGTTTGGTTTCGCTAGTGGAACAAACATTTAAGTCTATTAATCGGGATAAACTATCCATTATATCTCATGGACACACATTCTTTTGAGTTATGATCTCGGACATACTTACTCAACTATCACCCAATGGGTAGGGAACATTTAGCCAGATATAATAAAATATCGTACCATTGCACTCAATGTGATTTTTATAAAGGCATTTAAATCTTATAATTATAGGCATTAATAATACATGCACTCTTTAAAAATGGTGTGAGCTTACCTCAGTCTAATCAAGATAGCCTGTAGGCTTAAATGTCATGAGTGATTCTCTTCAATATATTCCTGGGATTTATTGATCAGAATCGTATATTGAACTATCATAAAAGTTCTAAAACAATCATCAAGGTTCCAATAGTTTGAGGTAACTTACTAGGATTGTGTTAGAACCATTCTGATACTATGTCAACTCCAGATATAGGTTATGAAATGTTCAATAGTATTGGATCCTAAATTCCGATCTCCTTCGATCAAGTCAAACCCAACAAACCAAAATTCCTCCTAATTATAGGTGATTTACATTTATAGGAAATAATATTAATAATAGAATGAATGTATAGAATTATCCTAAAGAAGATTCTTATTTCAAAATTACCTAACAAAGCTTTTACCAAAAGAATTTACCAGTAATAATATCCTTTTTAACTATCATATGTGTTATCTAACCCTCAGACATATTCCTATAGTTTGAGATAAAGCACAAAGATTGAACACGCAACTTTATTGATAGGATATCAACTCCCCTCTAGGTCGTAAACTATTTAGTGGAACTAAAATCAAAATTTCTATCTCATATGATCAAGCCAAACCTAACCCAATTAACTAACATATATACAATATATTTACGAAAAATATATGAGGTTCTCATAAACAATTCTATTATTTAAAAATTAACTACATCACCATAACAAAAAAGTAAACATACTATATGGGTTTAATAATAAAACCCAAACATCCTTGAATCCTTCCCCCCAATATCCTTAAATAACCGATCTCGAATTATATTATTAATTAAACTGTCCATCTTTATCTTGCTTTTTAACATCAATTTGATGATAATAGCTTTCTTACTTGGTGGGAGACAATAATGTCCCCATTTTGGTATAAATGAATCATTTCCACTTAGGGTACAACAATATTGTGATGTTAACGTAGTACTTAAAGTAAGGTTTCTTACACACCAACTATTTATATGACTAACTATCTTTTTAAATGGATACATAAACTCAGTTTAAGGGTTATGAATATATATATATATATATATATATATATATATATATATATATATATATATATATATATATATATAGGATTTTAAGTAATGAAAAATGCAGGGAGGGACATAAAAAAATTAGAGAGATTGTATATTTTCGAAATATATGCCATTTTTTACAGAAAGCCACAAAAAAGTGACACAAAAATTCAATTTGAGTAACATAGTCTTTAAAACAAATTGACACAATAGTTCGAATATTAATTTTCCGAAAAATAATGCAAAAAGTTCGAAAAAAAATAATTACTGTAAAGAAAAAATGGCACAATTAATTTTTAAAACTAATTTTTGATAAGCACATTTTATATGAAAGTAAATGAAAAAGTAAAATAAAATGAGGCCTAGAAATAAACCACAAGGCACATGTTTATGACCCACTAATCATGGATCCCAAATGGGGCAAAGGTTGGACGGGCGGTCAATGGTGATAGTTATCACGTGTTGATTTTGGTCCAAAGCCTAAGCCATGTGCAGTGTAGGTCCCCTCTCCTTTAAACGATTGGGATTTCATGACGGAAATTATGCCTTAAGGCCAAATCATGGGTGGACATACTATCCCCTTTTATTTGAATCTTTCTACATAAGACTAATAAACATTCCCAAACTAGAAAATCATTCACCCGCATAAAATGGCATACTTTAAGGTCAATTTCTCATTCACCACTTTTTGGTTTTATACATGGGAATATACCATGTTAATATCCTTGCAGATAAAAACACATTGTTTCGTGGAGCAACATTAGATTTTTTGTGAATACCACTTCTATTTGGGCCAAAAGTTAACTCATTTCCTGTTAAAGAACCCATTATTTTATATCAAATAAAAGACTAATGTCGAATTTTCAATTTAGTTACTAAAAATTACATCATAATGGATGAATACATATTTAAGGATCATGTTTTGATAGAAATATTTAACTTAATAAATTAAAAGAGTACACTTTAGTTCACCATTAGCTAATTGGTTATTGGCGGCGTACATGCTACGTGGTATTGGACCCACCTTTATATTGGGATCATGAATTTGGCGCTGCCTATTTTTAACCTCATTAATTGTCCGTTATTTTGGAGATAACATATGAGGAAAATGATATTCCTAGCGGTTGCAAACATAATGCACTAAAATAAGTGTTAAATTAGAGAAAGTACAAATTAAAATGTTTAAAATTAGTAAAAGAACAAATTCAAAAATAACCATATATATAAGACCATGATACTTTGTTAATTGTTAGTGTTAAGAGAATATTTTATTTTGTTATTATTTATTATATTTGTCTTCTATTTAAATAGCTCGCGATCATGATTTAATAATGGAAACTTATTGATGAGTTAAATATTAAATTTTAGAAAACGACTTTCTCCCTAAAATGGGTGACAGTTTTGGTGTATGTTGTAAGTACTCGAGAAGTTAGGAATTTATTTTTAAAATAATTAAAACTACCTGATTTTTCACACGAGGATACCAAGATATCTTATTATTTTCACTTTTTTAAGATCTTTTCTAGATTTCGTGCACCACACAAAAAAAATTATAGCTCTTATGTTTGTTTTTCTGTGTGTATGTGTATATATATTATCAATAATTTAATTTATTTTACCACTATTTTTATAAAAGATGAAAATATTTAGAACATCACGTACCGAATATAATCTATCAAACAACTCAACCCTAACATGTTATGTGATGATGATCAAAATTTTGAACAGTTGAATTGCACTGATACACCCAAATTTTCATTTCAAGAACTATATGGTTTATTTGTTTCGATTATTGTTTTATATGATGTCCATACTATGCAACTCATTTATAAAAAGTTTGATAAAAAAAATGTAGTTTAAACCTTTACGTGTTCTTCACGTATGTTTAGTAAGGTATGTTACAGATCTCTATTAAGAATATTAAGGAGGAATATTAAGGAGACATTTGAGTTCAAAGAATAAGTCTTCCACTTGTGATATTTATATCAACATCCTCATATTCTTTTAGAGCAGTTACTTGCATTCCGGGATTGTAGTTATTCTGATTTCAACTAGTTTGTGTATAAGCATATCCGACTATAACTTTTCTAAAAAAAAATCTATAATAAATTTTCATCTTCCTCAAAATTCAATATGGTATCAGAGCATATGTTATATGGCATTCGATTACTCATCTCCTTATGGCTACTCATCATGAACATATTACAACATCTAATTGAAATATGTTATGCTAAATTGAAAATAACAAATTAATTAATATGGAGTGTAAGGATATAATATTATAAATGTTTGGGGTAGAATCTAGGAATTTTCAGTTTTCTCCTAGATCACAATTTGAATGTCTGATACCGCTACATTGGGGATATCAACACGATAAAACTCGGCGGCCTTTATCCAAATTCAGTGCATCCATTATCTTCACGTGCATCATGCTACATGCGACGTGCTGCTCAGCTCATTCACACTAATCCACTACGCTTTATCGGTAAAATGTTTTATTAGAGTTTTAAATATTTGCATAAATATTTGGGAAATTATTTGAAAATTATTTTTGAAGTGTGGATTAATTTTTTTCTAAAGGTAGAATTTTTTCTAAGTGTAAAAGCGAAGTGCCTTGAACGACGAGCTCGCTCAAACGAATTTGAATGTCGTTCGCGTGAGATAGGCATGTCATGTGATCGTGTTCGAACGACATCTGTCCTTAACTCAATAAACATGGCTATGTCGTTCGAAAGAGCCACCACCTCGATTTTCGTATAATTACTTGTTCTCCTTCTACACGATTTTTAAGTCCAATCTCAAAATTCTGCGAAAACAGTCCGGAATAAGACTTCAACTTTTTAAGGTTTTCTAAACCTTTTTTATTCACAAAACCATTCCCATATATGTGTGTGAATACTTAAACCTTCAAGAGGATCTTGTATTCATCTGGAGAAATTTGTGAGGAAGTCGTTCTCTTCTTCATTATTTCCCTACTGAAAAGGGATAGTTCCATCCGATGACATCAGAATCGACACCTAAGGGTATTTATTTGTCACATATTTTCATTGTAATCTGTGTAAGTCATTTTCTTAGAAAATTATAGTGAAAATAAAAGGTTTAGCCCCTTTGGGGGGATTTTTCCTCATTCGTGTGTATTTGAATGTTCTTGCTTGATTTTATCATCATCAATCACACGTAGAGGCATGTTTAGGACGTAATTGATAAAAACTAAGTTTAATTAAATAACTTCCTTATTTGAACGCAAGCGCACTCTTCTCAAATTGGTATAAGAGCCAGTTACACAACTTTACCGAGTAATTTTCGGCAAAACTTTTCAACGATATTAATTTTCTGAGAAAATTGATTTTTGAAAACGAGTGTGTTCATAATGGAGAAGTTATATAATAAAATGCCAGTTTTTATGGGACAAACTATGCATACTGGAAAGCCCACATGAGATCTGCATTAAAAGCCATTGATGAACGTGGGTGGACACCTCCCTCCATCACTCAAGAAAACGGGACCAATTTAAAACCTGTTACTTCATGAACTGAAGAAGAGCTTAAATGGTCATCTTCTAATTCTAAGGGTTTAAGTGCTATTTTTGGGTCTGTCACACCTGACGAGTTCAAACGCAAAATGACGTGCACCACGTCAAAAGAGGCATGGGATGTTTTGCAACTTACCCATGAAGGAACTAATACTGTGAAATAGTCTAAACTGCAAAATTTAACAACTAAATTTGAAACAATCACCATGCTTGAATCTGAATGTTTTGCCGAATTTTATGCTAGACTATCTGATATTATTAACACTAGCTTTAATATTGGTGAACACAGTCCTAATGCTAGAGTTGTTAAAAAGATTCATAGATCACTGACAAAGTGTTTTATCCCTAAAGTCACTGTGTTAAATTCTATGGATAATTTAAATACGCTCATATTGGAGGAACTTGTAGGAGACTTATAAACGTATGAAATTGATATTTTTCCTAAATTTGTCAAGTCTGAAGATAAGGGAATTGCACTTAATTCCCATGAGTGAAAGAGTGAGGGGTCGGCAAGAAAGAGGGGAGAGTCATCTAGAAAAAGAGAGACAGATGCGTCTGATTCTGAGTGTGATTTTCACCTAGATGATTTGGCCCTATTTGCTAAAAATTTCAAGAGAATTCTCAAATTCAAGAGAAATGGTAATTTTAAAGATAAAAAGAAGTTTGAGAAAAGATAAGTTTGAAAACAAAAATGAAAAATATTTTAAATATCCTCATAATAAAGAATGTGAGAGATGATTTGAGTGATACGGTAGGGGTCATAGAGCTTTTATGTGTGCTACTAGGCTGAATAGAGAAAAGGGCAAAGCGGTCCTTAATGCTACCCTTAGTGACGACAGTGAGGTCGAGTTAGTGGATTTTGGAGATGAGTCACGGCATGAGTGTAACTTCACCGCATTCATGGCTACTCACATGAGTTCTTGTAGTTCTCCTCATGATGATTAGGATGTTTCTTCATAGGGACACCCCGACAGTGAGATAGATGTGAGTGAGGGGGAGACTGACACAAGTGAGAGGTAGGGTGATCTTCAACGTGCCTACGTCGAGCTTTATTCTGAGTCATTTAAAATTAAAACGCGTAACAAAGCATTAGTTCTTAGGATCACCGCTTTAGAGGAAGATTTAAGAAAAGCGAGAGAGAGAGAGTGCTCCACCTGCACTACCTTAAGAGAGAGAAAGTCTCCCTGTGTTGAGAAAGAGAGTTCATTTAGAGAGAGAGAGAGAGAGAGTTATTTTGAGAAAGATAGAGGGGACTTGACTAAACAAGTAGCTAGTCTTACGAGTGAGCTCCATTCTTCCGTGGAGAATCGAAAGAAACTTGAAGCCCTTGTAGCCCATCTTACTCATGATCTGGAGAGAGCACAGGAAGTCAAGGTACAAACCGAAGACAGATTTGGGAAGATGGGAAAGATGTTTCTCGGCCCCGCTTTAGGTTTTGCTGATAGGCAGGGAATAGGTTATGATTGTGCCTCCATGTCCCAAATTTCACCTGGATCAGTTCTTGAGTTTACTAAGACTCCTTATGGCCATCGTCAAAAACCTCGAAGGAGAGTTCGACCAAGAAAAGGAAACCAAGGTCCGCCTTTTATTGTGTTCTT
Source organism: Sambucus nigra (assembly GCA_949130495.1). Lineage (NCBI taxonomy): Eukaryota > Viridiplantae > Streptophyta > Magnoliopsida > Dipsacales > Adoxaceae > Sambucus > Sambucus nigra. The sequence continues at coordinate 31,188,501 of OX422218.1, read as the reverse complement.
TTGTACATATTGTGAAAGAAAAGGAAACCATAGGAAGTTTTACTATAGTATTTGTCGGACACAACGTACTACTGCTCCACCATAGCATACTGATGATTTTACCAGTCTGAAAGAGAGAGTTGAGATTTTAGCTGCCACATCACAGAGTTTGATGGAGGAATTCCAATGGTTGTTTTTACCGTCAGTGAATGCTTCTCACATTCCAGTTAAAACAAAAAAAAATAAAGGTAAACAAAAGGTCACAACTTTTTGCGTACCTAAGAAAGATAAAAAGGCCTTTTTTATTCATGTCGCTCTCAAAACACATAATACCTCACAGTGGTATTTTGATAGTGGGTGCTCCAAACATATGACAGGTGATGCCTCATATTTTACTTACCTTGAGGACTATAAGGATGGTAGAGTCACATTTGGAGATGGGATCAGGTCTAGTATTGTAGGACGAGGTATTGTAGAGTTACCAGGATTTCCTATGCTAGAAAATGTTTTGTACGTCAAAGGTTTGAAAGCAAACCTTCTTAACATTAGCCAGCTCTGTGACGCTGCCTTTGTCGTAAAGTTTGACCGGGACACTTATAATGTATATAATCAAGCCGGTAAACTTTTAGTGCAAGGGGTGAGGAGAGAGGATAATTGCTACGGGACTGAGCCCATGTCCTTACTTGTCTGCAACAGAGCCACGATCACTCCTAAGGTTCTGTTCCACCAACATCTAGGTCATGTGAACGTTAGAGATTTAACTCGTTTAACTAAAAAGGACCTAGTACGTGGCTTACCATCACTTGTAAAGCTAACTTCAACGGTTTGTGGACCCTTTCAGTTGGGAAAACAAATTTGTAGCCCCCATAGGAAGTTGCATTCCATTACCACCTATTGTGTACTTAATCTTTTTCGCATGGATCTTATGGGTCCTACTCGCACTGAGAGTCTAGGTGGTTAGAGGTATATCCTCGTGATGGTCGATGATTTCTCAAGATACTCGATTGTAGGTTTTTTAAGGGATAAATCTGATGCTGTGGAGTTTTTATCGACCAAGTTCTGTGTCCTGTAATATCAACACGGAGTCACTATTAATAGGATACCTAGTGACAACGGCACTGAATTAAAAGAAGCAAAGGTAGATCTTTACTGTGATAGCATTGGGATCAAACATGAGTTTTCTGCTGTGAAGACTCCTCAGCAAAATGGGATTGGTGAGAGAAAGAATAGGATGATCCAGGAAATGGCTAGATCTATACTTCTAGCTCATAAGGTTTCTAGGAGATTTTTGGCAGAGGTAGTGTCTACTGCATGCCACACAGTGAATAGGGTTTACCTGCGTCCACTCACACATAAGACGCCTTATGAATTGTGGACTCGCAATAAATCCAACGTTGCATATTTATTTTTTTTGGGGAGTAAATGCTACATCCTACGGGATAAAGAGAAATTAGGAAAATTTGACTCCCGAAGCGATGAGGGAATACTGTTAGGCTATTCATCGAATAGTAGAGCGTGCCGGGTTTTTAACCTACAGAGCTCTAAGGTTATGAAGTCAATAAACATCACCGTTAAAGATGATGAACCTTCAGCGTTTATTGATTCCATCCTTCAGTGTGAGGATGAGGATGTTTCTGGAAGTACTTTACTTGTACCTCACCCACACTCTGTGGACCCTACTCCTATGCTTGGGGACACACCTGCTTGGGTTCACAAGAGTCATGACCCTTCTGCCAATATTGGTGATCCCACTCTAGGGGTTAAGACTCGTGCTCAGCTAGAGAACATTATTAGCAATTTTTGCTACACATCCAAAGTCGAGACCATGAATCACAAAGAATCACTCAAGGATGAACACTGGATATCTTCTATGCGGGATGAGTTGCTTCAGTTTAAAAAGAATAATGTCTGGGAACTTTTCCCCCTACCTAGTGAGACTAATGTGATAGGTACCAGATGGATTTTCAAGAATTAAATGGATAAAAATGGTACCATAATAAGAAATAAGGCTAGGTTGGTCGCTCAACGCTACACACAGATAGACGGTGTAGACTTTGATGAGGCATTTGCTCCTATTGTGAGGCTTCAGTCCGTACGCTTATTACTCGCCATCGCATGTCATCTGCGCTTCAAGTTATATTAGATGGATGTCTAGAGGGCCCTTCTAAATGGCATTATACATGAGGATGTTTACGTGAAACAACCAAAAGGGTTTTAAGACCCTAAGCACCTGGGGCACGTCTACTATCTTAGGAAAGCCTTGTATTGTTTGAAGCAAGCATCCCGTCCTTGGTATGAGAGTCTTACATCCTATCTCTTAGCCCGTTGCTTCAAGAAAGGGGGAGTTGATATGACGTTGTTCGTCAGGAGAGATGATGGTGCTATTTTAGTTGCCCAGGTCTATGTGGACGTCATAGTATTTGGATCCACATGCTCCCAACATGCTCATCACTTTGACGAGGAGATGAAAAGTAAGTTTGAAATGAGCATGGTTGGTGAGATTAATTTCTTCTTTGGTCTCCAGGTTCGTGAGGTAGAGGATTGGATGCTCATTTCCCCATCTATGTATGCTAGAAAATTAGTGAATAAATTTCGGATAGACTCCACTAAGCATGCACGCACACCTATGAGTACCAGCACCAAGATTAGTAAGGACACTTCAGGCAAGGACGTAGAGCAAACCTTGTATCAAAGTATGATAGGTAGTCTTCTCTACTTGACAGCCAGTCATCCCGACATAGCCTTTAGTGTTGGAGTCTGTGCACGATATCAGCATCCCTAAAAGAGTCACATTTACCTCCTCTAAAACGTATTATTAAATATGTGAGTGGGGCTCTCTCATATGGTATTTGGTATTCCTTTGATATCGATGATCGTTTATCCGCCTATTCGGATGCCGATTGGGCCAGGGTTATAGATGGTTGTAGGAGCACTTCTGGTGGGTATTTTTATTTTGGTTCTACTCTTGTCTCCTGGCTGAGCAAGAAGAAAAATTCCTACTATTTGTCCACTACGGAGGCTGAGTACATCGTCACTGGGAGTTTTTTCACACAACTTTTGTGGATGAAGCAAATGTTGAAGGATTATGGGATCTCACAGGACACCATGACTATTTCCTGTGATAACACGAGTGCGATAAACATATCCCGTAACCCATTCCAACATTCGTGCACAAAGCACATCAGGATACATGAGCACTTTATACGTCACTTAGTTGAGGAGAAAGTCGTATCCCTGAGTTTCGTACCCACGGACTATCAGTTAGCCGATATTTTCACAAAACCTTTAGATGCCCTTAGATTTGAGAGTCTTAGGAAGTCTTTGGGGATTTTCACAGTTGACTGAGGGGTTGGTCTGTGTCTAGGATGCGATGCTTTTTTTCATGTTCATATCATATGCTTCCTATTGCTAGTTTGTTTTATATGTATTATTGCCTTGTTGTAAGGATTTATTTATTTTTAAATACAAAAAGATTTTTATATTTTATTTTGCAGCTTTTATGGATGAGCATTAAAGATAGCCGAGTCACAATTTCATTCCATTTATCCATCTAACTGTTAGATAGAGATTTGAGATGCTACATTATTTCATCGATGTGCTTCACATTGATTGGAGTCTTTGAGATGTGATTAGTGATATCTTCCTACATGTTTGACTCCTATCTCCTTTATTCCACACAATCATGTTTTTTTATAATTGTACTTGTCTATCACATATTGGCTTGAGTGTTTCCATCTCAATTTTGTCTATACAACTAACCATATGCGATAAAACTTGACAAGATTGGAATGCATGTAGAAACCATTTTGGTGAGACTGTGTGTTTATTTGAAAATGGGGAAGGGCTGCGAAAGGTTCATTTGGCCTTTGCGGTTCTAAGACACCGTTAAAAAGGACATAATAATTGAAAAATTTTATTATCTGAGGTCAAAAGAGGTTAAAAGAGCCCGAAAAAAATTTAAAGCCAATAAAAAGCAATATATGCCAAAGATGAGCCAATAGGTTTCACCATCAATTCTCCAATGTTTTAGAATTTAGAAAACCTCTATTAAAAATATATATTTGAGGGAGTTTGGTTGGAGAATATCAATGGGTTTGCACTTCCTTGAAAGTCCTGAAAAAGCATGAAATAGTTTTTGACGTTATTGGTGTGGAAATCACTTTGAGCTTTGATTTGTTAATTTAATTGAGTCAATGTCTCATATTACCACCTTTTACACCAAATGAAGATTTTGAGTTCATTCGTCAGGAGTATCCGATATTCATCGTGCACATATGTCATGTTTATAAGCTTTGATTTTCCTACTGAATTTGATCACACCCCTACATTTACGCTACCATCGACTTGGTTGTTTTTATATTCTTTGATGGTGTGATTCTTTGTTGTATATTATGTGTGAAAAATTTCGAAAAACAAAAAAATTCATTTTACTCCCGTGTGTCATTCTCCATGTTCATTCGTTTATATTTCTCATATCTGCCTATTTGGGGATATCATAAAAAGGGGGAGAATTGTTTTTGTGTTTGGTTGATTTATGAATGATTTGGTTAAGCTTAATTGATCATCATTTTTTGCATTTCATTATATCTCAAAATGTTGCTTTCCATTGGTATTTTCTTTATCTCATGTGTGTAGGCACAACATTGATAAATATGGTATTGCACACCCTGATGAGAAAAGCGTTGCAAGTGTCTGAAGAGCTGAAGATTTGGAAGACATGTCATTTTGTATTCTCAGTTTGAGAGTTTAATGGGGATATTATCTTGTATGTCATTTGATTGCATAATTTAAATTTTTTATATATGTACCGACATAAACATTGGGGAAGATTTGTACGGACATAATTTATAAATGTCTGGGGTAGAATCTTGGAATTTTCTATTTTCTGCTAGATCATAGTTTGTATGTATGATACTCCTACATTCGGCACGTCAACACGATCAACCTCGATGGCCTTTATCTGAATTCAATGCATCCATTATCTTCACGTGCATCATGTTACATGTGACGTGCTGCTCAACTCATTCCCACTACTCGACTACGCTTTATCGGTAAAATGTTTTCTTGGAGCTTTAAATATTTGGTAAATTATTTGAAAATTATTTTTGAAGTCTTGATTAAATTTTTATATAAAGAAGAATTTTTTCTAAATGTAGAAGTGAAGTGCCTTGAACGACGAGCGACATGGCTATCTCTTTCCAACGAGCCACCGCCTTAATTTTCGTATAAATACATGTTCTCCTTCTACATAATTTTTAAGTCTTTCTGCAATATCAAAATTCTATGAAAACAGTTCAGAATAAGACATCATGTTTTTAAGGTTTTCTAAACCTTTTTTATTCACAAAACCATTACCATATAAGTGGGTGAATCTTTAAACCTTCAAGAGGATCTTTTACTCATATGGAGTAATTTGTGAGGAAGCCGTTATTTTCTTCATTGCTGCGTTACTAGAAAGGGATAGTTCCAGCCGACAATATCAGAACCGACACCCGAGGGTATTTCTGTGTCACATATATTCATTGTAATTCATGTAAGCCATTTTCCATCATTCGTTTGTGTTTGAATGTTCTTGCTTGATGCATGTTTAGGACTTAATTGATAAAAACTAAGTTTAATTAAATAACTTCCTTATGTGAATGCAAACGCACTCTTCTGAAATTTGTATCAGAGCTAGTTACATAACTTTACCGTGTAATTTTTCGCAAAACTTTTCTACGATATCAATTTTCTGAAAAAATTGATTTTCGAAAACGAGTGTGTTCATGATGGAGAAGTTATATAATAAAATGCCAGTTTTTTATGGGACAAACTATGCATACAGGAAAGCTCACATGAGATATGCATTAAGAGCCATTGATGAACGTGTCTGGATTTTGGTTGAAAGAGGGTGGACACCTCCCTCCGTCACTCATGAAAACGGGACCAATTTAAAACCTGTTACTACCTGGACTGAAGAAGAGTTTAAATGGTCATCTTTTAATTCTAAGGGTTTAAGTGCTATTTATGGGTCTCTCCCACCTAATGAGTTCAAACGCATAATGATGTGCACCACGTCAAAAGAGACATGGGATGTTTTGTAACTTACCCATGAAGGAACTAATGCTGTGAAACAGTCTAAACAGCAAAATTTAACAACTTAATTTGAAATAATCACCATGCTTGAATCTCAATGTTTTAATGAATTTTATGCTAGACTATCTGATATTGTTAACACTAGCTTTAATCTTGGGGAACACATTCCTAATGCTAGAGTTGTTAAAAAGATTCTTAGATCACTGCCTAAGCATTTTTTTCCCTAAAGTCATTGTGTTAAATTCTATGGGTAATTTAAATACGCTCAAAATGGAGGAACTTGTAGGAGACTTGCAAACGTATGAAATTGATATGTTTCCTAAATTTTTCAAGTCTAAAGATAAGGGAATTGAACTTAATGCCCAGGAGAGAAGAGTGAGGGGTCGGTAAGAAAGATGGGAGAGTCATCTAGAAAAAGAGAGACAGATTTGTCTGATTCTGAGTGTGATTTTGACTAAGATGATTTGGCCCTATTTGCTTAAAATTTCAAGAGAATTCTCAAATTCAAGAAAAATGGTAATTTTAAAGACAAAAAGAAGTTTGAGAAAAATAAGTATGAAAAGAAAAATGAAAAAGATTTTAAATATCCTCATAGGAAAGAAAGTGATAGATTCTTTGAGTGTGGCGGTATGGGTCATAGAGCTTTTATGTGTGCTATTAGTCTGAACACAAAAAAGGGCAATGTTGTCCTTAAGTCTACCCTTAGTGACGACAGTGACGTCGAGTGGATGGATTCTAGAGATGATTCACCGCATGAGTGTAACTTCACCGCATTCATGGCTAGTCATTTGATTACATCTAGTGCTCCTCACGATGATGAGGATGTTGCTTCATAGGGGCACCTCGACAGTGAGATCGATGTGAGATAGGGGGAGGATGACACAAGTGAGAGCGAGGGTGATCTTCAATGTGCCTACGCCGAACTTTATTCTAAGTCATTTAAAACTAAAAAGCATAACAAAACATTAGTTCTTAGGATCACTGCTTTAGAGGAAGATTTTAGAAAAGCGAGAGAGAGAGAGTTTTCCACCTGCACTACCTTAAGAGAGAGAGAGTCTGCCTATGTTGAGAGACAGAGTTTGTTTAGAGAGAGATAGTTGTTTTCAGAAAGAGAGAGGGGACTTGACTAAACAAGTGGCTAGTCTTGCAAGTGAGCTCCATTGTTCCATGGAGAATCATAAGAAACTTGAAGCCCTTGTAGCCCATCTTACTCATGATCTGGAGAGAGAAAGGGAAGTCAAGGTACAAATCGAGGACATATATGGGAACATGGGAAAGATGCTCTTCGGCCCCGATTCAGGTCTTGGTGATAGGCAGGGAATAGGTTATTATGGTACCTCCACATTCCAAATTTCACCTTGACCAACTCCTGAGTTTACTACGACTCCTTATGGCCATCGTCAAAAACCTAGATGGAGAGTTCGATCAAGAAAACCAAACCAAGGTCCTCCTTTTACTGTGTTCTTTTGTACACATTGCACAAGAAAAGTCCACCTCATGGAGTTTTGCTATAGTATGGGTCGGACAAAATGTACTACTGCTCCATCATTGCATACTGATGATTTTACCAGTCTGAGAGAGCGAGTTGAGTTTTAGCTGCCACACCACAGTGTTTGATAGAGGAATTCCGATGAATGTCTTTACCGTTAATGAATGCTTCTCACATTTGGGCTAAAACCAACAACAATAGAGGTAAACAAAATGTCACCACTTCTTGGGTACCTAATAAAGATAAAAAGGCCTTTGTTGTTCATGTCGCTCTCAAAGCACATAATACCTCACAGTGGTATTTCGGTAGTGGGTGCTCCAGACATATGACAGGTGATGCCTCATGTTTTACTTAGCTTGAAGACTATAAGGATGGTAGAGTCACCTTTAGAGATGGGAGAAACTCTAGCATTATATGACGAGGTACTGTAGAGTTACCAGGATTTCCTAAGATAGAAAATGTTATGTACGTCAAAGGTTTGAAAGAAAACCTTCTCACCACTATCCAACTGTGCGACGTTGACTTTGCCGTAAACTTTAATCTGGACGCTTGTAATGTATATAATCAAGATGGTAAACTTTTAGTGTGAAGGGTGAGGATAGAGGATAATTGCTACGGGACTGAGCCCATGTCCTCACTTGTCTACAATAACGCCACGATCAATCCTATGGATTTGTGGCACCAATGTCTCGGTCATGTGAACGATAGAGATTTCACTCATTTAGCTAAAAAGGACCTATTACGTGGCTTACCATCACTTGGAAAGCCAACTTCAACTGTTTGTGGACCCTGTCAGTTGGGAAAATAAATTTGTGGCCCCCATAGGAAGTTGCATTCCATTACCACCTCTCGTGTACTTGAGCTTATTCACATGGATCTTATGTGTCCTACTCGCACTGAGAGTCTAGGTGGTAAGAGGTATATCCTCATGATGGTGGATGATTTCTCCTGAGACTCGATTGTAGGTTTTCGGAGGGAGAAATCCGATGCTGTGGAGTTTTTAACGACCAAGTGTCGTGCCCTAAAAAATCAACACGGAGTCAATATTAACAGGATACGTAGTGACAACGGCCCTGAATTCAAGGAAGAAAAAGTAGATCTTTATTGTGATAGCATTGGGATCAAACATGAGTTTTCTGCTGTGAAGACTCCTCGAAAAAATGGGATTGTTAAGAGAAAGAATAGGACAATCCAAGAAATGGCTAGATCTATACTCCTAGGTCGTAAGGTTTCTAGGAGAATTTGGGCAGAGGCAGTGTTTACGGCATGCCACATGGTGAATAGGGTTTAGCTGCATCCACTCACACTTAAGACGCCTTATGAATTATGGATTGGAAAGCAACTCAACCATGAATATTTTCCTGTTCTTTGAAGTAAATGCTACATCCTACGGGATAGAGATCAATTAGGAAAATTTGACTCCCGAAGCAACGAGGGAATACTGTTAGGCTATTCATCGAATAGTAGAGTGTACCTGGTTTTTAACCAGAAGAGCGCTAAGGTTATGGAGTTAGTAAATGTCACCGTGAAAGATGACGAACCTTTAACATTTATTGATTATAGCCTTCAGTGTGAGGATGAGGATGTTTCTGGCAGTACTTTACTTGTAACTCACCCACACTCTGTGGACCCTACTCCTGTGCTAGGGGACACACCTACTTGGGTTCGCAAGAGTCATGACCCTTCTTCCATTGTTAGTGATCCCACTCTCGGGGTTAAGACTTGTACTCACCTATAGAACGTTGTTAGCCATTTTTTCTATACATCCAAAGTCGAGCCCAAGAATCACAAATAAGCACCCAAGGATGAACACTGGATATCTCCTATGCAGGATGAGTTGCTTTAGTTTAAAAAGAATAATTTCTGGGAACTTTTCCCTCGACCTAGTGAGACTAATATGATAGGTACCAGATGGATTTTAAAGAATTAAAATGATGAAAATTGTACCATAATCAGAAACTAGGGTAGGTTGGTCGCTCAATGCTGCACACAGATAGAAGGTGTAGACTTTGGGGATATATTTGCGCCTATTGTGAGGATTAAGTCCATCCGCTTACTACTCGCATTCGCATGTCATCTGCGATTCAAGTTATATCAGATGGATATCAAGAGTGCCTTTCTAAATGGCATTCTCCAGGAGGAGGTTTATGTGGAACAACCAAACGGGTTGGAAGACCCTAAGCACCTGGAGCACGTCTACTATTAGAGGAAAGCCTTCTATGGTTTAAAGAAAGAAAACCGTGCCTGGTGCGAGAGGCTTACTTCCTATATCTTAGTGCGTGGCTTCAAGAGAGGGGGAGTTAATATGACGTTCGTTAGGATATATGACAGTGAAATTTTGGTTGCCCAGGTTTATGTGGACGACATAGTCTTTAGATCCATGTGCTCCCAACTTGCTCATCACTTTGAGGAGGAGATGAAAAGTGAGTTTGAAATGAGAAGGGATGGTGAGCTTACTTTCTTCCTTGGTCTCCAGGTTCGTCAACTAGAGGATGGGATGTTCATCTCCCAATTTAAGTATGCTAGAGACTTAGTGAAGAAATTTCGGTTAGACTCTCCAAAGCATGCGCGTACACCTATGAGTACACCTATGAGTACGTGACTTAAAATGTGTCTCAGAAATGCGTTCAATCTAGGCTCAAGTGCAAGCCTGTCGCTCAAGTAATAATCCGACAAGTCGGGTATCGATCCTCAGCAAAAAAGGACAACGAAGTTGTGAAGACGAGAAAAAATGGAGGAATCCTAACTTTGACTCTAAAAGGAAAGGGAAAATGATTTGGTTTTGGGAATTGATTACAACTAAATGCAAGTATGAAATTATAAAAAGATGCAATTATATTAAATTACCTAGAATGATAATGGAAGATGATTTTAAAACTTTTGAACTAAGTGATGAGAAAAATAGGACAGGAATACAATCCCCCAACCCTAGTGAAATGCAGTTATAATATTAATTAGGAATTTAACTGATTAACTTTGACCCAAAATTTTGTACTCCCAAGCATTACGTATACGAGGTTCAAGCCCGCGTCATACTTAATCTGAGGATGAGTAAATCGGTTTTACGATAGTAACACTCGAATTGCATTCTAAATCCTCATGGTTACCCAGAGGCAAACGAGATATAAAGACCTACAATTGTTATGTTGCTATGCAATACGGTCGTAATCAATCACTAAATTCTGAGGATTAATGTTATAAACGTGCAATTAACACATCAGGTTGGGTTCATGTATATCGACCTTAGAAAATGTAGCCTAACATGCTGAAGTTAATCAAAACAATGTTAAATGTGCAGGAATTCATGATTAATCTAAAGAAAACTTCTGAATTGATGTAGAATAGAATTGAAAAGAGGGAATTACTCACTAATTTTTACCAAAGCAGTAACAACAACAATGAATAAAACTCGTAATCAAATAAAGTCTGAATAAATCTTTAATCTTGGAATTAAAATTGGAACTTGTATGTAAACTAGGGTTACTGGAAAAAGAGAGGAAAATTCCATAAAATTCTCCCTAATTTTTCGTCCAAATAATAATAAGAAAACGGGTTTTTATACCCTCCAAAAATTTAGGAATTTCAACTGCACTAGGACTCTGTTAGGAGAATATTAGATTTGCAAATATAGATACCCGGGCCGGTCCGGGCCTTAGGTAGACCGGTCTGCCTCTAAAGCGGATCGGTTCTTTTTATTTTGGGGCGGGCCGGTCCAAGGGCGTACCGATTCTGCTCAACTTTGACTGCTCATATCTTTAGTTTTAGGACTCCAATTGAGGTGCCGTTTCTTCCTATGTTCTCATGAATGTGATATCTTAACCTTCTCTTTAGGTACCTCATCCGAATTCCAGGTGAAAATTATGCTTTTGCCCTTTTGACTTTCCTTCTTTTCTTTCTTGATTCCTCCGGTTTCCTTCTTTCATTTCTTGATAGCAAATACCTGGAAAATCACTACGAAATACAAGAAACTCGGTGTTCTCGTTTGCATTAGTCATTAGTAAGATTATGAGATAAAGTCAACTCGATTACTTTGTTCAAGGTGCTAAAAGTAACTAAATAAAGGGATAAATTATGAAGAAGTTATGCCTAATCAAACCCCCCTAACATAGAACTTTGCACGTCCCGAGCAATGTAAAAGAATCCTAGCACGGCTTAACTCTTGAAAACATTTTATTAGGATAGATTACCCTTTTTGCGGGCGAGCGATTGCATGCGTATGCAACAAGGCTTTAAACCCCTAGGTCACCCGAGTAGGACGAGTTGTGTCTCGTGAGGGTTTGCAGAAAATATACCCACAAAATTCGACTCAAATAAAATTCAAAATACGCAAAAATTATGCAATTCAAACTTTTCTAGAAAATAGTCATCATCAATTCATATGTACAAGTATCAAACCGTAGTGTGTGTGTGCGAAGCCAGAAATATAACTGCCAATTTCCACCGATTGATCATTAAGTTACTTATCCGAAAATTCTCTTTGATTTCTAATTCTCACGGAATGCTCTCTCAAACGAATCACTCGGAATGTGGCTCTTCTCTTGGTATGCGTGATATAAAGAGTAAATGTAATAGATGAAAAACCATGCATACAATTAGAAAAGACAGAAATTTCATGGTGAAAGGATCTCATCAATGGATTACGGTTTTCAAATCGGGAACATTGCCTCTTATTTGCCCACTTAATCTCTCTTATTATGTTTTGGTGTATTAGCACTCCACGCTGTAACCAATTTCGCAATTTAGACTCGATTAGGACTTTATCGGGTTTTAGGGTATATTGGGTAAAATTGAGAAAGGTTAAGAATTTCAGAATTGGGAAACTTTCTTATGATGTCCATTAGTGCTTTTCCGGGCTTTTGCTCTTTTTTTTTCTCTATTTTTTTCTATTTTTCACTTCTTTTCTTTTCTTGCTATTTTTGTTGAGCATATCTATTTTTTTCTTGTCCCTTTATATGCACTTTTTGGACTTAGATTAATATTCCATTTTCGCAATTCCGGGCTATTTGGGTTTTTCGGGTTATAAAACGAAAGGGACAATTTATTCGGATCAATTTGGGTTGCAAAAGGGGTGATTTTTCACGACTTTTTATGGCCAATATTTTTGGGTGAAAAATGAGGGCCTACTTCATTGTCCAAAATACCAATTGCATTACCATATGCGTTTCGAGATGAATTTAAGTTTAGAGATTATGTTTGGCACGTTTTTCAAAGCAATATCACACACGTTTTTCATAATTCATAAAAAAGAAAGGGTTGAGTTCCTCGATGACTATTTAGGCCCTGAAAAGAACTTTGAGTTAACAATTAACTCGGATAGATTTAAAACTCAAAAAGATCGATAGGCTCGAAATCTCACTCATTTTTGTTAATCTCCACACTTATTCGTTAAGTCGTCAATTTTTGCTCAATTTCCATCTTTAGTCAATTTCGGCTTTGTGTATGTTGAATTTTTACAACTTGAGACTTTAAACCGACTTTTAATTATATTTTTGAAAAATTTGGAACTCCAATTTTTATATATTTTGAACAAAAATATTTTTGGATTTTTCAAAATTTTATGTTTTTTTGGAAATTTCTGGGCATTTTTGAAAATTTCTGAAGTTTTTAGAAATACGCACTTGTGACCCCCCCTCACTTAGACTTTTTCATTGTCCTCAAGCAAAAACGACTAAAATCTAAATAAGGAAGAATAATAAGTGCGATAAATAAAACAAACTAATGTAGAAAATGCAGTTTTTATTACAAACAAGACTGTGGTATCATTACAAGGAAAAGCATACAAACTGTGAACAGAAAAAACAAATAAAAAGCTGCCAGAACCACATAAAGCTTCACCGGGGCGGGGGATGGGAGGAACCGAGCGCGTCGGGGCCATAGGGGTAATGGTAATAGGATGGCAGTGGCTCATTAGGATCCCCTTGGCGTCGATAGATGTCCGCTTCGAAGCGGAGAACTATGCTCATGTCCCGACAGTAATCGGTCAAAAAGTTATCGAAGTTCATTTCAAGTGAAGACATTCGGTTTGAGAGGTCGATTCCCGCCCACTCAAAATCTGGATCGTCCTCCTCGTCCGGACCGATATCCCCAATCTCAACATCCTCACTGGCTGCCTCTTGTTCCTCTTCGCTCTCGCTTGAGGCAGCCTCTTCTTCACTATCACCACCCCGCCTAGCTCATAGGATAGCTAGTTGTTCGGTGCTCTTGGTGCAGGTCCCTTGTCCAAAAGGACCGGAAATGCGAGTATGATTGATCGGCGCCACTATGACATCATCGTTAAGGATGGAAGTGATCAACTGGGCATAGGGAAGTGGGGTGGTACCCTTCTCATTCAAGGAGGCATTGATGATATCGACGTATAAAGTTCAGGCCAAATGCATGGAAGTGTGTGGGTCAAAGAGGTGATAGGTCAAAGTGGCTTGTCGGGGCCTCATGGTAGAATCGTTTGACATTTGTAATATGTTGGCGCACACAAACTGAAATGTGAGGCGCGCCTTCTCGTTAAGGCATCCAACGGCGACGGTTTGCCCCATCCAAGACACATTCAGTGCAATGCGGGCAATGATAATATCCTTGTCGACCGGGGGGACATTTCGTGGATAGGTGAATTCTTGAACGTCCGGGACGTCATACTCGGCCAACTTGGCCATGACACGACCCAAAGAAAAAGGGATGACATTCCCATCCACGTAATCTTGGGCCTCGAATTAACCCGTCTTTACTAGGGTGCTATAAAAGGAGCAGACTTTAGTTGCCCAAACCGCTTCGTAGGGTTCGTTGAGGAATCGGCACCAACCCCGAGCCATGAATAGGGCAGTGACGGTGTTGGGCAGCTCGTCCCATTGGATAGTGCGCTCCATATGGAGTTTGCTGTCCAAACGGAAGAATTGATGGCACCATCGCTCCTCTTTGTGGGAGCGAAACTCGCCACGACCAGAGGGTTAGATGTCGTTGGAGTCATACTTGGCGGGGGCGACGCGTTGAGCCATGGAAACAAGAGGGATTTTTTCTTCAAAAAATAGGGAGGGAGAAGAGAGGATTTGGTGGAAGATGTAGAGGAAAAGGGAGGGTCTGAGTTTGTATTTATAGGTGAAAGGGTGAGTGGAGGGGTTGGAATTGGTGGGAAATGGTTGGGAGGGAAAAGGGTGTGAATTTGGGAGGAAAAGGTTAGGGTTGGGAGTTGGGAAAATGGATTGGAGGGATGGAAGAGGATTGGGGGGAAGGGGTATGAATCTTGGGAAGGGGATAAAAATAGACCTGCAGAAGGCGAACCGGTCCGGGGTAGGGGCGGACCAGGTCGGGTACTTTAATATTCAGAAATCGACTAGCGGACCAGCCCTTTTGAAAATTAAAGGAATCAGTCCGGGGGCGGACCGGTCCGCCCTTAAATTTAAGGAACCGGTCCAACCCAGGGTTTTTGGGCTGGATTTTGCCCGAACTCAATTTTGATCTCTCTTCTCTGAAAATTTTAACTTTCACAACATATTCCCTATCAATCTGAATTAAAACCGTCTGGATTTCGCTGGTCAATTCCCTTTGACTTGATACTCCAAAAACATATGAATGCTTTTCCCGAATGAAACCTAGTCCTATCGATGCTCACTACACACACGACTCTCACAACACACATGACTCTCACCCCATACACGTCAGGGGTGCGATGACCTCACTGTAACAACTCACTCTATCCCGTAAATGGGGTCCGACAACCAGCCGGTGTCGACTTCTTCCACACACGCCTCTAGATATGGATTTAGGCATTGTCCATTCACTTTTAATGTATTTCCCCCTTTTAAATCGTCTAATTCAACAGCTACATGGGGGAAAACATTCTTCACTACGATCAGGCCAGGCCATCATGACCGCAATTTGCAGGAAAGAGATGAAGATGAGAGTTGTAAAGATGTATTGTTTGCTGGAGATGAAACCATTTGCGTCAAATGATGCTATCATGAGCGAGTTTCATCCTTTCTTTGGAAATTTTAGCATTTTCATACGCATCATAGCATATCTCTTCTAACTCTTTGATTTGAAGCTTGGGGGCTTCACCGGCCTTATCCATGGCATGATTCTATTGCTTTATCACCCAATACGCTTTATATTCTAGCTCCATGGGAATATGGAAAGGTGTTCCATACACAAAGCGAAAAGGGGACATGCGGAGTTGATTCTTATATGTTGTACGAAAGGCCCATAGGGAATCGTTCAATGTAAGTTACCAATCTTTCCGAGTAGGATTGACGGTCTTTTTAAGAATATTCTTGATTTCCCCATTATCTAGTTCGGCCTGCTCATTCGTTTGTGGGTGATAAGTCGTTCAAACCTTGTGAACGACGCCATACTTTCTCATGAGCTTCGCGAATGGCCTATTGCAAAAGTGCATGCCATTATCACTAATTATCGCCTTCGGAGCACCGAAGCAGGAAAGTATGGGTTCCTGCAGGAACATTATCACCACTTTGTTGTCATTCGTCTTGGTAGCTATAACCTCCACCCATTTAGAAATGTAGTCTAACACGACAAGGATGTATAGGAAATCGAAGGAAGGGGGGAAGGTACCTATGAAGTCAATATCCTGACAGTCGAAGATCTCAATGATGAGTATGCGGGTAAGAGGCATCATGTCTCATCGAGTAATGGCTCCCATCCGTTAACACCTATTGCAAGATTTGTAAGCATCATTTGTATCTCGGAATATCATGGGTCAATAGAGTCCGCATTGTATAATTTTAGCGGCTATCTTTTTCATCAAAAAGTGGCCTCCACAAGCTTCTGAATGACAAAACTGGATGACTTTTGGGATCTCGTCATCCGGTACACATCGTTGGATGATTTGGTCAGCGCAATATTTGAAAAGGAAGGGATCATCGTAAAAGAACATGCGCGACCAAGTAATAAACCTCTTCTTATCTTGCGGTGTCCAATCGGGAGGGACGGCTCCCGTGACAAGGTAATTCACTATATCCGCAAACTAGGGTAAAGGAGAGGTGGAAAAAAGTTGCTCATCTAGAAACAATTCGTCTATGGGTACGGGATCACTAGGTACATCGGATGAAAGCCGTGATAGGTTGTTGGCAACGACCTTTTCTACTCCTTTTTATCTTTGACGGAGATATTGAACTCTTGTAGGAGTAGGATCCACCTTATGAGGTGCGACTTGGCATCTTTCTTTGCAAGAAGGTATTTTAATGTCGCGTGCTTGATGAAACAAATAATAGGAGAACCGATGAGATATGACCGGAATTTATCATGGGCAAAAACTACAGCTAGCAACTCTTTATCCGTGGTAGAGTAGTTGACTTGAGGTCCGGTAAGGGTCCGACTAGGGTAGTAGATGACATGAATTTTCTTATCTTTTCTTTGGCCCAAAACATCCCCGTTCGCATAATCGCTTGCATCACACATAAGTTGGAATGGTAAGGACCAATCCGAAACTTGCATGATGGGAGCGGACATAAGCATGGTTTTCAGTTTTTCAAAAGAGCTTTGGCATGCATCCGTCCACTCAAAGGGGGTGTCATTCATGAGTAAGTTGCTTAAGGGTCTAGCGATGACACTAAAGTCCTTAATGAACCTTCGATAAAACCCTGTGTGTCCCAAGAAGGAGCGCACATCCTTAATCAATTTTGGTGGGGGAAGATCAGCTATGACATCGATGTTGGCTTTATCAACATCTATCCCTTTGGATGATACTATGTGGCCAAGAACTATTCCGTCGGTGACCATGAAATGTCATTTCTCCCAATTCAGCACTAAGTTCTTTTCCACACATCGGGAAAGTACTTTTTCCAGTTTTTCTAGACAAAGGTCAAAAGAGGTGCCAAAAACACTGAAATCGTCCATGAACACTTCGAGTCCTCTTTCAACCATGTCACTAAATAAGCTCAACATGCACCTTTGAAAGGTCGTGGGTCAATTACACAAACTAAATGGCATACATTTGTAGGCAAATGCTAGTCAAGTATATCAACCTCAATTTGGTTATATCCGGAATAACCATCAAGGAAGCAATAGTAAGGATGGCCCACTACTTTTTCAAGAATTTGATCAATAAATGGCAAGGGTAAATGGTCTTTCCTAGTTCCCGAATTGAGTTTCTAGTAATCAATGCAAACGCGCCACCCGGTGGTGGTACGTTGGGGAACCAACTCTCCCTTAGGATTCTCGATCACTGTCAAGCTCGACTTTTTCAGGACGACTTGAATGGGGCTCACCCACTTGCTATCCGAGATTGGGTAGATAATCCCAGCATGCAATAACTTGATAATCTCTATTCTCAAACCTTCTTTCATGTTGGGATTTTGTCTTCTTTGCACATCTCTAGAGGGCTTCACATCCTATTAGAGATGGATATTGTGAGTACAAATCAAAGGACTTATCCCCTTTAAATCAGCGATGCACGAACCAAAAGCACTTTGGTACTTCCTCAAAATTTTCAACAATTTACCCTCCTGCTCTTCGTCTAGGCTAGAGGAGAAAACAACAGGAAATGTATCATCCTCTCCTAGGTATGCATATTTAATATGGGAGGGGAGTTTCTTTAATTCAAGGGTTGGAAATTTATCACTTGAGGGAACCATGCGTGTATCCCTCGGAGGTAACTCCTCAAATCTACAAACCCAATTAACATCTCTCGCGTCCTTGTCCGACGCACTCTCATCTAGTAACTACCTCAACTACCTAACCTCCCTCTCGAAATAGGTGTACGTCCCCTCTCTCTCATGTCTCGTCGCTAAACAGGACTCTAAAGCATCACCATAATAATTCTCCTCAAACTAGTCCTCTACTATCTCATCTGTGAGTCTCACTGCGTGAAGTTCATCTTCCTCCCCTGTATGTTGGGCTATGTGGAAGATGTTGGTTTCCAAACTCATGTTCCCAAAGGTGAGTTGCATTCGCCCATTCCTAGTATTAATGATTGCGTTAGCCGTAGCTAAGAAGGGGCACCCAAGGATGATGGGTACATGGTTTCTCGAGTTGAAGGAGGTCTCCGTGTCTTAAATGATAAAATCTACTAGGAAGTAGAAAGTGTCAATTTGGACGATCACGTCCTCGACTATGCCTCTTGGGATCTTCATGGTTCGATCCGAAAATTAGAGAGTGACCTTTGTGGGCTTGAGGTCTGCTAAATCAAGTTGCCTATAAATGGAGTAAGGGAGTATGTTCACGCTTGCTCCCAAGTCAAGTAAAGCTTTTTTGATTTGGTTTTCTCCAATGATGCAGGAAATTGTGGGTGCACCGGGATCTTTGAATTTAGGCGGGGGATGATTTAGTAGAATGGAGCTCACGTTCTGGTCTAGAAAGACATTCTTCTTTACCTTCATCTTTCTCTTTATTGTCAACAAGTCTTTGATGACTTTAGCATAAGCTGGAATTTGCTTAATGGCATCGAGGAAAGTTAAATTCAGCTTTACTTGCTTTAGCACTTCTAGCACGTCCTCACGTGGGTTTCCTTTATGGGAGGGAATCAACCTTTGGGGAAACGGGGCCGCAGAGGGTGGTTTCACTACTACCTCAGGCTCACTAGCGTCTTATTTATCACTCTCATTTAAGGGGACATCTTCGGCCTCTTTCGTGCCGGGAAAAATCTCCTTGTCTTGCGTTGTGTCGTGTGGAGGAGATGATAAATCAACGACTCTCCCACTACGAACAGGTGTCACAGCTTGACATTGCTCCTGATGTTCAGTGGAGGTGGAGCTAACACTAGTTTAACCTCGGGGAGGTCTTTGGCCTCGGTCAGGAAACTTTCCCTTCTCTTGGACACTCAGCGAGGATTGTATCTTTGACAGACTTATATTTATGTCACCAATCAGATGATCATATTTGGCATTGGTTGCAGTCTGGCGTGCGATGAATTGATTCATGGTATCCTCGAGAGTTCTCCGCGGTGGCGGGATATAAGATCCTTGAGGTGGTGGTGCTTGCACATGTCCTTGCATGTGTGGAGCTTGTTGAAAGTGTTGTGGTGGAGGAGGGGCAACATGTGAAGGAGGGTTCATTGCGGCATGTTGTTGCCCATATCTAAAATCGGGACTATTTTTCCATGAAGGGTGGTATGAATTCCCGTGCGGTGCACCGAAATTACCTTTTATTCCTCCTATACCACTAACTTGCTCCTGAAGCATTACTTTATAGGATGGTATAGTCGGGCATTCCTCACTTGAATGTCCTGCCTCACATATTGCACACACCTTCTGGACGGGGTTTGGTATCGATCCAGCTGGTCCTTTTCCATATATCTCGTATAGGTCCCAAAATCCTTTCTCAAGGGTCTCCAATCGACTATATGTCATAGATTTCTTATCTACGTGGAATAGGCTGGACGCCGACGAAGTGGTGGTCACTTGATGATTTTAATTTTAAGCATTAGGATCAGATGTATCCCAGGATTGGGTAGTCTCGGTGACGTACCTCAGGTGAAGCTCAGCATCATGGGCATCTAAATCGACAAACGGACCACTTCCCTTGGTTTCAACAAGTTGCTTGGAGTTAAGATCCATCCCATTATAGAGAAAAGAGATGATTTACATTGAATCAAATCCATGATGGGGGCATGAAGTAATTACCTCATTGAAACGTTCATAACATCGATGAAATGGCTCATTTTCAGATTGTCTGGATGCTTGAATTTGAGCCTTTACATAGATTGTTCGATGTGTTGGGAAGAACTTCTTGAGAAATCTCGATTGCAACTCGTTCCATGATGGAATCGAGCTCGTAGGTAAAGACCATACCCATGTCTTAGCTTTATTTTGAGCGAGAAATGGAAGAGTTTGAGGTGGATCACCTCTTGTGTGCAGGTTTGATCATTGAGAGTATCGCACACATCCTCAAATTCCCTAATATTGAGGTATGGCTTTTCAAAATCTATACCACAATAATGAGGTAGCATCTAGATTATCCCATTTTGGAAACGGAATTGCCCAACATTATATGGGAGTATAATGCATCTCAGAGAGACAGTCCTCTCGGGATATAAGAATTCTCTCAGCGGGCGGTATGGGGGCTCTTCCTCACCGGCAGCTGCACTACCGTGTTACGACATCTCCCTCTCTCCTAATGACTCGGTGCTCTCACTTGGTGTGCTCGAGGTGTACTCGGGGGTGTGTCCTAAGAAGGAAAATGGAGTGTTGTATGAGATTGAGCGTGACAATGTGGGAGGTGGGATCCAAAACTGTGGGGCGTTTAGAGTGTGAGGGCTATCGGGGTTATACTCAACGAGTGGATTTTCGTGAATGCTGGTTGGAGTATTATGGGGTGTGGAAGTGAGTTCAAAATTTTGCATTAATGGCTTGTGAGAGATGATGGTGAATTTTTTTGTGCTTTTTGAATTTTTTTATATGTTTTTGGAGATTTTTGGTCAAAGCTTTGGATTGACTCGATTTAACCCTAAGTCTACCTAATTCCCCATCAATGGCACCAAAAACTTGATGCGACTAAAATGTATCTCAGAAATGCATTCACTCTAGGCTCAAGTGCAATCCTATCGCTCAAGTAATAATCCGACAAGTCGGGAATCGATCCTCAGGGAAAAAGGACAACGAAGTTGTGACGACGGGAAAAAACGAAGGAATCCTAACTTTGACTCTAAAAGGAAAGGGAAAATGATTTCGTTTTGGGAATTGATTGCAACTAAATTCAAGAATGAAATTATAAGAAGATGCAATTATATTAAATTACCTTGAATGATAATGGAAAATGATTTTAAAACATTTGAACTAAGTGATGAGAAAAACAGGACGGGAATACAATCCCCCAACCCTAGTGAATTGAGGTTATAATATTAATCATGAATTTAACTAATTAACTTTGACCCGAAGTTTAGTACTCCCAAGCCTTTCGTATATGAGGTTCAAGCCCATGTCATACTTAATATGAGGACGAGTCAATAAGTATCACGATAGTAACACTCGAATTGCATTCTAAATCATCACGGTTACCCAGAGGCAAACAAGATATAGAAATCTACTATTGTTATGTTTCTATGTAATACAGTCGTAATCAATCACTAAATTAAGAGGATTAATGTTATACACATGCAATTAACACATCAGGATGGGTTCATTTATCCCGTCCATAAAAAATCTGGCCTAACTTGCTGAAGTTAATGAAAACAATGTTTAATGTGAAGGAATTCATGATTAATCTAAAGAAAACTTCTGAATTGATGTAGAATAGAATTGAAAAGAGCGAATTACTCACTAATTTTTACCAAAGTAGTAACAACAGCAACGAATAAAACTGGTAATCAAATAAAATCTGAATAAAGCTTCAATCTTGGAATTAAAACTGGATATTGTATCTAAACTAGGGTTTCTAGAAAAAAGGAGGAAAATTCCACGAAATTCTCCCTAATTCTCCGTCCAAATAATAATAAGAAAACGGGTTTTATACCCTCCAAGAATTCAGGAATTTCAGTTCCACTAGGACTCTTTTAGGAGAAGATCAGATTTGGAAATCTCGATACCCGGACCGGTCGGGGCCTTAGGCGGACCGGTCTGCATCTAAAGAGGATCGGTTCTTTTTATTTTGGGGCGGACCGGTCCAAGGGCATATCGATTCTTTTAATTTCTGCCTTCTTTGGTTTGCTTTCAATCCGAGGTCTATTGTAGTTTGCACAGCGGATCGGTCCGGGGTAGGAGCGGACCGGTCTGCCTATTTGACTTTTCTACTCAACTTTTACTACTCATATCTTTTGTTCCGGGACTTTGATTGAGGTGTCGTTTCTTCCTATGTGCTCATGAATGTGATATCTTCAACTTCTCTTTAGGTACCTCATCTGAATTCTAGGTGAAAATTACACTTTTTCCCTTTTGGCTTTCCTTCTTTTCTTTCTTTATTCATCCGATTTCCTTCTTTCATTTCTTGACATCAAATACCTGTAAAATAACTACGAAATACTAAAAACTCGGTGTTCTCATTATGATTAGTCAATAGCAAGATTATGAGATAAAGTCAACTCGAATACGTTGTTAGAGGTGCTAAAAGTAACTAAATCCAGGGATAAATTAGGAAGAATTTATGCCTAATCACTTAGTAAGGACACTTCAAGCAAGGACATAGAGAAAACCTTGTATCAGAGTATGATAGGTAGTATTTTCTACTTGAGTGCCAGTCGTCTCGACAAAGCCTTTAGTGTTAGAGTTTGTACGCAATATCAGGCATCCCCGAAAGAGTCATATTTACTTGCTCTAAAACATATTATTAAATACGTGAGTGGGAATCTCTCATATGGTATTTGGTATTCCTTTGAAACCGATGATCGCTTGTCCGCCTATTCAGATTCCGATTGGGCCATGGATGTAGATGGTTGTAGGAGCACTTCTGGTGGGTGTTTCAATTTTGGTTATGCTTTTGTCTCCTGGCTGAGCAAGAAGAAAAATTCCATATCTTTGTCCACCGCGGAGGCTGAGTACATCACAGCCTAGAGTTGTTGGACGCAACTCTTGTGGATGAAGCAAATATTGGAGGATTATGGGATTTCACATGACACCATGACTATTTCCCGTGGTAACACGAGTGCAATACACATATCCCATAACCCAATCCAACATTCGTGCACAAAGCACATCAGGATACGCGAGCACTTCATACGTCAGTTAGTTGAGGAGAAAGTCGTATCACTGAGTTTCGTACCCACTGACTGTCAGTTAGACAATATTTTCACGAAACCTTTACATGCCCTTAGATTTGAGAGTGTTTGGAAGTCTCTGGGGATTTGCACAGTTGACTCAGTGGCTGGTCTGTGTCTAGGATAGGATGCTTTTTTTCATGTTCATATCATATGCTTCCTATTTCTAGTTTGTTTTATATGTATTATTTCCTTATTGTACAGGTATTTATTTATTTTTAAATCCAAAAATATTTTTGTATTTTATTTTGCACCTTTTATGGATGAGCATTTAAGATAGCCGAGTCACAATTTCATTCCATTTATCCATGTGACTATTACATAGAGATTTGAGACGCTGCATCATTTCATCGATGTGCTTTACATTGATTGGAGTCTTTGAGATGTGATTAGTGATATCTTCCTACATGTTTGACTCCTATCTCCTTTATTGCACACATGAATGGATTTATTTGATTATTGTACTTGTCTATCACATATTCGCTTGAGTGTTTCCATCTCAATTTTGTCTATACAACTAACAGTATGTGATAAAACTTGATAAGATTGGAATGCATGTAAAAACCGTTTTGATGAGACTTTGTGTTTATTTGAAAATGGGGAAGGGCTACAAATGGTTCATTTGGCCTTTGCAATTCTAAGCCACCGTTAAAAAGGACCTAAAAAATTGAGGAGCTTTATTATCCGGGGTCCAAAGACGTTAAAAGAGATCGAAAAAAATTAAAGGAAATAAAAAGCAATATATGCCAAATATGGGCCAATTGGTTTCACCATCAATTCTTGAAAGTTTGAGAATTTAGAAATCCTCTATTCAAAATATATATATCTGAGGGAGTTTGGTTGGAGAATATCAATGGGTTTGCACTTCCTTGAAAGTTTTAAAAAAGCATGAAATCGTTTTGGTCGTTATTGGTGTGGAAATCACTTTGAGGTTGGATTTGTTCATTTGATTGAGTCAATGTCTCATATTACCACCTTTTTACACCAAACGAAGATTTTGAGTTCATTCGTTAGGAGTATCCGATATTCATCGTGCACATATGTCATGTTTTTATGCATTGATTTTCCTATCGAATTTTATTACACCCCTACATTTACGCTATCATCGACTTTGTTGTTTTTGTGTCCTTTCATGGTGTGATTCTTTGTTGTATATTAAGTGTGAAGAATTTTGAAAAATACAAAAATACCAGTTTATTCCCGTGTGTCATTCTCCATGTTCATTCATTTATGTTTCCCACATCTTTCTATTTGTGGATATCATAAAAAGGGGGAGAAGAGTTATGGGGGAGAATTGTTTTGGTGTTTGGATGTTTTATGAATGATTTGATTAAGCTTAATTGATCATAAATTTTTGCATATCATTATATTTAAAACTGTTGCTTGTCACATGTATTTGTTTTATCTCATGTGTGTAGGTACAATATTGTTCATTATTGGATTACACACCCTAATGAGAAAAGCTTTGGAAGTGTCTTGTGACACCCCGACTAATTAAATACTGGGTAGCTACTCCTTTATTAAATCAATACAAAATGCCAAGTTGGTTCAGTTAATAGCATCACTGTCTAAAACATTTTAATAATTACTAACCACCTAGTATATAAAAAGTAAGTTGCTAAATTTTAATTTAAATCTGATTAACATGCAATAAAAGAATCATGGAAGAACAACATAATCCATTCACCATAATGATGTAATGAAATAACCAACAAATAAATATAAGTCCGGAGGAAAACTCCTCACAACAATCCCACGAATGAAATAATAACGTAATTCTGAATCCTGAATTAATTACATGCCCGAAATCAGAATAACTGAAATAAATGAAAAGCCTCTAAAAGAAATGGGCGACATGCCCTACAACTGATAAATACTGAATATGGAGTCAAGATAGATGAAGCGTCTACAAGCAAAGTCCTGTAACTTCCACAAACAGCTACAGCTCATCACCTGAATGAGAATCCTAAGCATGTTGTCCTTGTGGCTGGGCACCTAAAATGCTTTTTACAAAAATAGATTTGAAAGCAAATGGGTCAGAGCCCGAAAGTGGAAATCATTTTTAAAAACAGCAAGTGTTTTAATAACATTAAAACATTAAATGCAAAATACATGTTAGGACGCGCACTCACATGAAATTCTCACCTCTCGACTACATCTGCACTCATAACCTACCTTACCCATCTAAATGACTAACATATCTAACCAAACCGTAATAAGTTCTACCCCTTACTACTCGATTCCCATAATACATTCTAGCGTTATCAAATAAATAGAGGCTTTACTTAAACTCAGATTCTCAATTTGTAATACATTTCACTATCGGTTAACCCGTTATGTTTTCTCAAAACAATACCATAATTTTATTCACAATATTAACATGAAAGTTCCCATTAATTAAACGTATATTATTCTCGTCATAAATATACAATAGAATACAAGAACCCCGAGAACTAGCTGCGGTGCACACATACTCTGCTATCCATCCCGGTACATCACGTACATAAGGATTACGCATTCCGAATCTCTCAGGAATAGTTCAGATAACAACATCACAAATAATGGAGGCGAACACAGTCACATCACATGGGTCACGCACATACCTGCGCTCCCACGATCAGTAGACTTATTAACATCCCAATAAGTCCTTCTCTGACCTATGTTCATCGAGGTAACCAGTCTAAATTCGGGCAACACAAGTATTAGAGGGCCCTAAGCGAACGCAAACCTCTCGTGATAGCAAGTATGGTAGGTATGTCATACACATAAAATCAATACATATACTAAGTATGCACACATCTTAGTAATCACCATAATATATTGGTGGTACACTTCTCAATCTCGTACCGACATATAATGCTACACAATTTATATGTTCCCGATTAATATAGTAATTTAGGCCGTCAATATTTCTCGCATCGTAATAGACACTCACGTCCTACTTCATAATTTCCCTTAGGTTCAAACTACATTTCAAGGTTTGACTCCTCCTTATATCCAAAACATCCCATATATATCAATTAAATCATCAAGGGAAGGTTATTTCTACATATACACAAGGTTACTGGACACTCGGGATCAAAACAGGCTAAAAACCCTAAACTGTCAACTCGTTAGAAGTCTCGTTCGAAAGAGGTTATTCGAACGAGAGTTCATTCGAACGAACTGGGCCTTATAACGAGATCTCGTTCGAACGAAAGTCTTCGAAAGAACATCCCTCTCGTTAGAACCCAAACTGTCAACTCGTTAGAAGCTCGTTCGAACGAGCTCGTTCGAACGACCTGGGCAGGTCTTCTAACGAGTGGCCAGATTCGAGCCCAGAAATTTCTAATCTCGTTTTTCCAACTTTCTTCACTCCTAATCCCTCATAAAAATCGTTCCAACATCAATTTAAGGTTCCTAATTCATACTAAACCTTCATGGATCATAACTAAACGTTTATATAGGGCCAATACAACTTAATCATCATCAAATCATCAAATCCCTTCATTTATCCCCCAAATTACATGAACATGAACCCTAAAATTTATAAATCATCAATGAGCCTAATAAATCCGTTTTTGTTTCATCCAAATTATAATATCATTAGAATAATCATCAAAATACAAATCTACATGCGATTCCTCATCAAAAATGTAATTTTCACTTCCAATTAAAATGGGTTTTTCATTAATTCCCAAGAACAATAAGGTTTTATCAATTCCTACACATGGAAGAAGCATTCTCTGAAATTTGGAATTAAACCACTTGCCTTAATAGAATCTCTGATTTTGATGTCAGATTGATGGAGTATTCTCTTTCTCTCTCTGCAGAATTCCTCTATCTCTCTCAACAAGCTTTTCTTCTCCAAGGTCAATGGTGGCTAGGGCTTGTGCTTTAGGAACTCTTTGGAACAATTTCAATAACCTCTATAGTCTATTGGTTATTATTGGGCTTAGTGGGTTATTGCCAAATCAGAGATTAATTCCCAATTTTCTTAGGTTTTAATTCCCAAAAATCCAAAATTACCAAACTACCCTTATACATTGCCGGTATGGCCTAAAAATGCCCCGGGACCCAAACTAAACCCCCGGCTAGTGTTTTCTGACTATTTCGACCCTTCCGGACGTGTTGGCGCCCTCAAAACGACCATACAGTTAATAGAAATAAAATTCACTTTTTAATTATCATAATTATATACCATGACGCGACTGTCATATGCGTCTCAACAAGATTTTCAAATTGCCGTATTTCAATCTCACGACAAATTTCATAATTCAATATTCATATATAATCATATATGCACATTATAATCAAATAACAACTCGCATCTCGCTAGTATTTTAATCCGGATTAATTTCCAATTAATTACGCATTTAATCCAATTAATCCCATAAATAAATATCACAAAAATACGGGGAATTACATACTTCCCCCCTAATAACTGAATTTCATCCCGAAATTCGGAACTAGAAAGTACCTGGTAAGAACAACTCTGGATAATGTTCGCACATCTCATCCTCGTGCTCCCATGTGGACTCCTCGACATTATGATGTCGCCAATGAACACGCACTAACGGAACTATCTTTGACCGCAGTTTCCGCTCACTTCGGTCCAAAATAGCAATCGGTCCCTCCTCATAAGAGCTATCCGACTGGAGATCGATGTCCTCCAAAGCAATGTGAGAATGATCCAAATCGTCTCTAAGATATTTCCTTAGCGAGGAAATATGAAACACATTGTGAATCCGATGCAAATGCTCCGGTAATCCAAGTCTATACGCAACCGGTCCAATCCGCTCAATAATAGGAAATGGCCCCACATATCTCGGTGCCAACTTCCCTTTCTTCCCGAAACGCATAATCCCCTTCATAGGAGATACTCTGAGAAAAACCTGGTCCCCCACTTGGAACTCCCTTAAGAACCTCTTCGCATCTGTATAGCTCTTCTGCCGATCCCGAGCTGCCCGAATGCGACTCCGAATCAATTTTATCCTCGCCGAAGTATCCTGAAGCACTTCCGACCCAAGTAGTTTGTTGTCCCCCACCTCCAACCAACATGGTGGGGAACGACAAGGTCTACCGTACAACGCCTCAAATGGAGCCATGCCAATGGTGAATTGGTAGGAGTTGTTGTAAGCAAACTCCACCAGTGGAAGATACTGCTCCCATCCACCCCCAAAATCAATGATACTCATACGTAACATGTCCTCCAACATCTTGTTTGTACGCTCGGTTTGCCCATCGGTCTGCGGGTTATACGCCGTACTCAATCGATATTCCGTGCCCATGGCCTCCTGAAAACTCTCCCAAAACCGTGAAATAAATATCTTGTCTCGGTCAGACACGATATTTAAGGGCACACCGTGAAGTCTCACTATCTCAGAAATAAAGAGCTGGGCATACTGTCCCGTAGTGTAGTATGTCCTTACGGGTAGAAAATGAGTGACTTTGGACAACCTGTCCACAATTACCCAAATGGAGTCGTGACCTCTCTGTGACGTAGGCAACCCCGTGATAAAGTCCATGGAGATGCTCTCCCACATCCACATCGAGATCTCTAATGGCTGTAGCAGTCCTGTCGGTCTCTGATCATCCACTTTTACTAGCTGACAAGTGGCGCATTTTGAAACAAACACGGCAATATCTCTCTTCATCCCGCTCCACAAATACTGACGTCTCATATCTTGGTACATTTTGTCCCCTCCGGGATGTATCGCGAACCGTGAGCCATGCGACTCTGCCATCACCTCGTGCCGCAATTCCTCCCCTTCCGGAAATACCAATCTCCCATTGAAGCGTAATCCCCCGTCTGAGCTAATGGTATAGGACTCGGCTCCCTCTGCTAATAATCGAACTATCTGCTCCTGACAGAACGAGTCATTTGCCTGTGCCCTTACTACCTTCGTGATAATCTGCAGTGTAACGGTCATCACAGACATGAACGATCGGGCCACTGCATCCTGCTGTCCCAATTCCTTCCACTTGGCCTTCCACACCTCTGCCACTTCATCTGCTGGCCTACGGCTCAACGCGTCAGCTACCACGTTAGCCTTCCCAGGATGATACTGGATATCAAACTGATAGTCCTTCATAAATTCAAGCCACCTCCGTTGCCGCATATTCAGATCCTTCTGCGTGAATAGGTACTGTAGGGACTTTTGGTCCGTGAACAATCGAAACTTTTCCCCCAAAAGGTAATGTCTCCATATCCGAAGGGCAAATACAACTGCCGCCAACTCCAAGTCATAAGTGGGGTAATTCTTATCATGAGGCTTTAGCTTACGGGATGCATAAGCGATGGCCTGACTCTCCTGCTGCGATACACCTCCAAGTCCTTGTAAGGACGCATCTGTGTAGACTAGATACTCAACTCTCGATCTCGACAATGCTAACACTGGTGCTGAGGTCAACTTATCCTTCAACTCATCAAATTCCAACTGACAGGCATCACTCCAGATGAATGGCACACCTTTACGAGTCAGATGTGTCAAAGGACCTGCTATCTTCAAAAATCCCCGAATGAACCTCCTGTAGTATCCTGCTAGACCCAAGAAACTACGGATCTCCGTTGGTGTCGTGGGCTTTCCCCACTCCCTCACTACGGATACCTTCCCCTGATCAACATATATTCCCCGGTCGGAAATAATATGTCCCAAAAACTGGACCTCCTTCAGCCAAAACCCGCATTTCTCATATTTTGCATACAGCTCATTCTGACGTAGTGTCTACAAAACTTGTCTCAAATGCTCGGCGTGCTCCTCCTCTGTCTGGGAGTAAACAAGAATATCATCGATGAAGACAATGACAAACTGACCTAGGAAATCCCTGAACACCCTATTCATCAAGTCAATAAACACGGCTGGAGCAGTGGTCAAACTAAAAGGCATAACCCGAAACTCATAAGAACTATATCTCGATAAGAATGCAGTCTTCGAGACATCCTCCTCCCTAATACGCAACTGATGGTATCCCGATCGCAAATCAATCTTCGAGAAGAAAGAAGATCCTCTCAACTAGTCGAATAGGTCATCGATTCGTGGCAATGGATACTTATTCCGTATCGTGACCTTATTCAACTATCGGTAGTCCACACACAATCTTAGTGAACCATCTCTCTTCTTTACGAACAACACAGGGGCACCCCACGGTGAAGTACTCCTCCGAATAAACCCCTATCCCAACAACTGCTCAATCTGATCCCGTAACTCCCTCATCTCAGCTGGAACCATACGGTACGATGCGCGTGCTATAGGTCTCGTATCTGGTAATAATTCTATGATAAAGTCTATCTCTCGACTGGGGGGTAGGCCCGGTATCTCCTGAAACACATCTGAATACTCCCTGACAACTGGGATCGAATCTAAAGGAATCACAACCTCCTTAGAGGTATCCTCCTCTAAGTAATACAAATGAGTGGTCGAGCCTCCCTCTGGGCGAGGCATCGCCACTACAAACATCTCTTGCCCCGGAATGGCAAAAACAATGCTCCCACCGAAGCAATCAATCATGGCTCTATAATCAGGGAGCCAATCCATACCGATAATCACATCGTGCACATGCATATCTAATACCAACATATCTGCAGGTAATACCACACTACCAATCTCTACCCCCACTCCCCGGCATATAAAGAAAATAACTGACCCACTCCCCAATGTTGAGTCTACACACGTCACTGTTCTCTTTGCCTTGGCTAACAACCCTAAGGCTTTCGCAAAATGTGTAGCTATAAAATAGTGTGTTGCCCCCGTATCAAACAAAACCCGACCCATAGTACCATGGATAGGAAACATACCCTCAATCGCGGGTGGTGCCTGCGGAGCTGCTGCCTGGTGGACGTTATAGACACATCCATACTGTAATTGTCCCTGCTGCACAGGAACTGCTGGAATGGCTGGAAGAGCTGGTACCTGGGCTGGAGCTGGGAGGGCTGGTGGAAAAAGTGGCCTCTGTGGCTCATGTCGAGCACCCTGCTGCAGCTGCGGGGCCCTGCCCCTATCAGGACAGTCCTGATGTTTATGTCTAGTCTTGCCACAAACGAAACACTTCCCCGGGAAGTTCCCCCCTCTCTGTCCCTGCTGTCCCCGGCCCTGGTGGCCGTTACCGTTCCTCCACTGGCCCTGTTGGCCCTGCTGAAACTGTTATTGACCATTCTGACCCTGCTGGTTCTGATGGCCGTTTGGACCCTGATGGCCCTGTCGGAAACCTCCCTATCCGTGCCTAAAATTTCCAGACCTGAACCTCTTGTTATCCCCCTACTGGGAACCCTGGTCAACCTGTCTCTGCCCCTGAATAGAATGTGCCCCACTGGAACCATTTCCCCGAGTCCTGCTCGGATGGTTGGACTCTCCTGACCTCTTGCCTTCAGTCATGTGAAAGCGATGATCCTGACAGTGTAACAGTGCAGCGTTAACCACATCAGAATAAATGGCTAACGAGAGGTTCCCTAACAAGTGCTGACGAATCCTCCAAGTCAACCCGTCCGTAAATTTTTGTATCTTTTTCTCCTTTGTTGGTATTTCATCTGGAACAATATTCAACAGATCAGTGAATTCGGCCTCATACTCGGCCACAGTCTTACCCTCCTACTTGAGGCTCATCAACTTCCTCCTCATTTTCGTGTGAACAGCTGACGGAAAGTACTTGCGGTCGAACCGTACCCAGAACTCCCGAATAGTGAGAGTGTCTCTCTCCTCCACGGTGGTGATAGACTCCCACCACTACAGTGCAGACCCCACTAGCTTAAAGGTAGCTAGTATCTACTTCTGAACCTCAGTGCACTCGTACATCCTCAAGTGCCGCTGAATATTCTTCCTCCACTGACTCGAAACTACCACATCGGAGCTACCTGTGAACTCCAGAGGGTGGGCTTTTTGAAAAGAATCATGTACACGTTCCCAAGCAGACGGGAATGCATGGGCCTGAACCGGCGCGGGTACTGGCGCCTGAGGTGGTGCCTGCTGAACTACTGCTAGTGCGGCATTTTCCGCCTGGGCCACAATGGCTGCAAGCTCGGCGGCATTCATCGTGCCCTGAACTGGTGCGGGCTGTGGTTCTGGCGTTGCATTCCTGGGAAACCGTTGTGCACGTCGTGGAGGCATCTGAAATAAGAATGAATTTTATAAGTTCATAGTTATAAACTTAAAATAGCTGAATAACATAGCATATACAAAATAATACAACAGTCCTAAAACATAGGGCTCTACATCAAAGAAAGCTCAGCGGAAACATAATAAGCTGTACATATCCTAATGGACACTAGAACCTGATGCTCTGATACCACCTGTGACACCCCGACTAATTAAATACCTGGTAGCTACTCCTTTATTAAATCAATACAAAATGCCAAGTTGGTTCAGTTAATAGCATCACTGTCGAAAACATTTTAATAATTACTAACCACCTAGTATATAAAAAGTAAGTTGCCAAATTTTAATTTAAATCTGATTAACATGCAATAAAAGAAAAATGGAAGAACAACATAATCCATTCACCATAATGAATTAATGAAATAACCAACAAATAAATATAAGTCCGGAGGAAAACTCCTCACAACAATCCCACGAATGAAATAATAACGTAATTCTGAATTCTGAATTAATTACATGCCCGAACTTTGAATAACTGAAATAAATGAAAAGCCTCTAAAAGAAATGGGTGACATGCCCTACAACTGATAAATACTGAATATGGAGTCAAGATAGATGAAGCGTCTATAAGCAAAGTCCTGTAACTTCCACAAACAGCTACAGCTCGTCACCTGAATGAGAATCCTAAGTATGGTGTCCTTGTGGCTGGGCATCTAAAATGGTTTTTACAAAAATAGATTTGAAAGCAAATGGGTCGGAGCCCGAAAATGGAAATCATTTTTAAAAACAGCAAGTGTTTTAATAACATTAAAACATTAAATGCAAAATACATGTTAGGATGCGCACTCACATGAAATTCTCACCTCTCGACTACATGTGCACTCCTAACGTAC
The DNA here is from genome assembly GCA_949130495.1 of Sambucus nigra. Lineage (NCBI taxonomy): Eukaryota > Viridiplantae > Streptophyta > Magnoliopsida > Dipsacales > Adoxaceae > Sambucus > Sambucus nigra. Next base: position 31,155,366 of record OX422218.1, on the reverse strand, counting down.
CTTACCCATCTAAATGACAAACATATCTAACCAAACCATAATAAGTTCTACCCCTTACTACTCGATTCCCATAATACATTCTAGCGTTATGAAATAAATAGAGGGCTTTACTTAAACTCAGATTCTCAATTTGTAATACGTTTCACTATAGGCTTATAGATACAGTTTCATCTGTTGTAAGGCTTTGATGATGGCTAAAGCAAGCTTCTCGAAGCATGGGTATGGGATTTTATCTCCTCAAAAGGCCTTACTAGTGTAATAAACTAGCCGACTTTGATGTTACCCGATATAAGTATAATTTATCCCTTATGAAAGTTTGGGAGAGAAATAGTGGGGATCCAAAATATTTCTTTAACTCCAGCAAGCCATTTTCACATTCTGCATTTCAGCTAATAATCTTTCTTGACACTTTAAAGAAGGGTAAGCCTTTATCAGTGGATTGAGAAAAAAAAATTATTAAGTGTTGCTACTCTTCTCGAACTCCTTGAACGTAGTCAATTTCATGTCAATCAATAATTTGATCATGTTTGAATTCTTCTCAATGCCTCTTTAATTTACTATATATCCTAAGAACATTCTTTCTTGTACGTCGAACATGCATTTGTGGGATTGAGATTCATCTTGCGTTTCTCTAGTTGATGAAATTTTTGTCCCATATCGATAATGTAATAAACGGCATTCTTTCTTTTGGTGATCATGTCATCCACTAACACCTCCATATTTTTCAATTTGTTCCTCAAAACCTTATTCACTAACCTTTGGTATGTTGATCCATTATTTTTTAGACAAAAGGGTAAAAAATTAAGTCTTCTTCTCCTCTAGCTTCGTCTTGATTTGGTTATATCCTGAGTAGACATTCATGAAACTGAGCAAGTCATGCTCGGTTGTGCCTTCAACAAACACATCAATTCTAGGCAAAGAAAAGTGATCTCTTGGACAGGCTTTGTTGAGATATGTAAAATCAACACACATGTACCATTTATTGTTTCTCTTTGTCACTATCACGACGTTAGACAGCCAATCGGGGTATTTTACATCGTCAATGAACTTTGCTTTCTGTATTTTGTACACCTTTTCTTGGATATACATTATCTTCTCGGGACTAAACACGTGCCTTTTTTTCTTAATCAGGTTAGCATCTCTAAAGATATTTAACTTGGGGCATATTAATAATGGTCCGATCCTAGTCATAACATCAATGCTTCAGGAAAATACACTTTTTGCTCTTCAATGAATTTTATTAATTCCTATTTTAGAGTTTTCTCAAGAGATGAGCTAATTTGCATATCCCAAGCATATCCTGGGCAATTGTCATCTTGAATTATCATTTCTATTGCTTCTACAACTGAGCCATTAATAAAATCATCCCCCTCGCGGGGATATAAGTTCCCAAACTAGTAGGTGGTGGTATGGATCTTTATTTCTTCCTTGTCAGCTAATGTATATTACCATTTCAAAGATTCAACTTGATTTCTCATGATAATTCCTACCCCTTAATGGGTTGATAAATTCTAGGAGTTGTGGATAGCAGATTATGCTTCTTTAAGCATCTTCAAGTCGACCTTACCAAGGATCATTTCATTAGCTGACAGTACATTCTTTTTCAAAGATAAAGAAATGAATCCTTTTAGTTTAAATATGTTTCCATGTGTCAATAAGAACTTTTAACTTGAAAAAAATCCCTTTGGTTTAGAATGATAATCTCTTTTTACTTAGAAGCCTATTAGGGTCCTTTTATAGGACTCAAATTTACAGTCGCGCAATCATAGTTCTTTGAAGCAGTCATAAAACATGACATCGATTGAGGTAACAATGTAAAGTGAAATTCTTGACACTTTTTCCTCATGTACTCATATAATGATGACCGGAGGATCCTCACGGGTATATATCACTCAGATAGATTGTTCCTAGAGATACCTATCAGCATTTAATCTTTATTCACTTTTCTTAGACGACCATCAACTTCATCAGACAGGTTGATTTGTCGAATATATGAACATCCATTATCTTAATTCAAGTATCCGTTTCTTCTAACTATTTCATTGTCGTGACTGGCATCTACTTATGTAACAAAATTAGAACCAAACTATTTGATCTTTACCTCATGTTTAGGCTCTAGGGGTTTCTCTGGAAGGTTTGGATCATCCTTTGAGATGTTGCCTCTACTTATTTTATTCTTTTCCCTTCCTTTCTAAGGATATCCTAATTATCTCTTGGGGTATCTTTCCTTTGTCATGTGAATGAACTGGTAAATGTTTCCATGTTGGATCATACTTTTCGTCTCATTCTTTAGGGTTATACAATTGTCAGTAGTATGCCCATGGTCTTAATGAAACTCACAATCCTTCGAGATATCTCTAGTGTTAGGGATAGATTTTTATTTTCTTGGACATTTACTTATTTACTCACCCATATCTCTTCTACTATGTGATTTACAACCATGAGGGCGGTATATTCATCATATTTCTTATTATTTTCAACCTTTTTATCCTTTTAGTCCTTTTTTTAGAGTTCTTTTGGTCATTGGCCTTTGAACTAGGGGCTTATTTTGCAGCCATGTCCTCCTCAGCATTCATGATCTTGCGTCTTTAGCCATTAACTAAGTCATTGTCTCAGGTGGGGGGGGGGGTCAATTTTAAGATCATAATAAACCTTCTCAGGGAGCAAAATGCTCATCATTGAAATGATAGTTGTCTTTTCTTCACAATCTACCACTTCCAATTTTTCATTGTTAAAATGACTAATATATTCGTGAATAGTTTCCACTATTTCCTAAACAACACTTACAAAATTAGACACCTTTTTGATAGAATTGTCTCCTAAGAAATAATTATTGATGAATTTCTAGGTAAGTTGTTGGAAGTTAGTGTTTTCCCCATAAGGAAATTGGTAAGAAAATATGTGCCCACAGAGTATTAGTGCTTGAAAATTCTTGACAACACATTTCATTTAGAACTGAGTAGATATATGGTGTAGCCTGATTTTGCTCTACATGAAGGACATGATAAGTTTTCCCATTACATTACTATGGCCTGGAGAACGCCATGGTAACTGAAACAAAGGGTGATCCCTTCTCATGTTTACTCTCCAAATGTTTTTTAAATTTGGGCAAATCTCACAAGCGATCTTCTAGCAGCTATATGATTCTTTGGATTAGTTTTAAAGGAGTTAGTTTTAAATAATTTATCGTTGATTTACGCTGAGCTCTCTTACATGGAAATCATCTCTACACGCGTGGATCCTTGATAATTGGTTTTTGACTACTTACAATCTTCTCGTAGGTATTGAGATCTTGATATCACCTTATGATTATGGCCCCTTTTTTCTTAGGGACCTATATGCTCAAAATCGAAGCCCCTACTTATTCTATTCATGGTGCTTAACCATTCTTGATAGAGGGAAAGTCCATCATAGTAGTCTGTGGATCTGAGGGAGGAGGTCGCACCAAGGCGGTAAGGCGTATTATATGAGAATTTGGAATACCTAGATCCAATTACTTATTTTCTTGGAACTAGATGAGGAATCTCCTTTCTAGATAACGGGGAAGAAGCATGTATGGATTGGAGCATTTGAGTAAGCTACATTACTTTTTCTTGCATTTATTTGTGTCTCGTTGTGATGTTGAGTAGGATTCTTAAAAGTCTCCTACTATAGGAGGGACAGGAGGACCGAAGGCATTTCCTCCGGAAAGTCTTCCTTCTGGGATGTTTGTCATACTTTTGGATTAAGAATTCAAAGAGAATCGGCAGGAAACAATAGTGACTTGTCGATTTCCCATAGGTAACGCCAATATTTTGATGTATAAATTTGGGTTTCGTATTTTTGGAATGATCTTAGCCCAAGTTACCAAATTTATTATCACAGATAAATATGTTTGTGATTAATGAATGAAAGATGTGTGCAGAGATATAAACATTTTAAGTTGTTCAGCCAAAAAATGGTACCAACAACTATGTGATGATGTCACTATATGTTTAGGGTTTTTTACTAATCTCTTAGTAACTATTTTTTAGGATTATAATGAAGTAGTTTCTCCCCCAACTAAGAGAAGTAGTAGTCCTTTTATAGTAGCTGGAAGTCAAAATAATGGAATTTAGTTGTATATTAGGCATTTACATGTTTATGCAATAATATACAAGTGCATATTTATTCACGTGCATGTGAGTGGTGTCTGTTGAATATCCCATATGTGTCTAGTCACACCACTAATGGTTAATCATTTCATTATGTTCAACTAGACGGTGGACCATGAGATATCTGAGTCGGCTAGGTTTGTCTGGTATTTGAGGATTCGAGGGTAATGTTGATACGTTTCGCTATTTTAATGGTCCACTTAGCTTAATTATTCAAGGATACAACACTAACTAAGCTTCATGAATGGGATGTCTCACAAGACATATCCAAACAAGAAACCCTCTAAATACACTTTTACCTATTTCAATCGGTAATCAATATTCGTTGACCCATGACCGAACATGAAATAATGCAATAACCACACAAATCTCAACTTGTGAAAATTCCAACAAAAGGATCGCTCCTTTTGAGGATGATACTAAAACACTTAATTTAATTGATCAAATAATGCTAAATATATCATGATTTCCCCAAATATCCCATTGGACACCCTCTGCTCAACCTTAAATTCAGTAAAAGATTTTAACCACTCTTAAACTTGTGAACATTTAACAATCCATGTAAGGGTCTTCACTCGCGAGTTTCCCTTCTATGTCATAATGCTAACATCATATGTGACCACAAAAAAAATCATGTAATGGATGTTGTCCCTCACCATACAATTCTCAAAATAACCAAAATGATTCAAATAGAAATGATTTTCATCAAGCATATCATTACATACTAAGATAAATCCATCATCGGTAACCTTTCCTCATAGCCATCCTATAAAATATGCCTTTACTAGCATATACACCATATTTGTAATCTAAACACGAATATTACCACCAATAGATACACCCATGTCTTATGTTAAAATCATCACCATCATCATCACATTAACAATAAAAATCCACTGTGAGGTATTGTGAATGCTAAGAATAATGAACATAATGCACAAGGGATTTAAACCCATCGACCATCTAACATTATCCTAACTAAAAAATTAGTAATAACAACCTATGGGAAACTCACATGAGCACCACTATCCAAAGGGAAGGACTTACACATAATCTAACCATAAGCGATAAATCTCATAATCATTTTCATAAGTCATGACACCTCTCAACGCCAACACCATATCCTAGTGAATACAAACACCACCTCATAAATTGCGTCAACATTGAATCCACATATAGAAATATAACTCTAGGAAAAACAATTTTAACCAAATAAGGTATATTAGTATACAAAATATAGATATTACGAATATCTTGCTTAATTGTATCCATAACTTAACAACTGCGTCAATAGTCAACCTAAAATACCCACAATGTTGCACCCACTCTCACTGTGGCACTACTACATATTAAGGACAAAATTTCCAATTCAGTCCCTTGTATATTTTTTAATCATAGATAGATTCTTTATTATCAAGATCTCAGAGTTTATTGAAGACATTGTGGACATGTTTTAAAGATAAATTATGCCGAGATTTTATTAGTACATGTCTCACATCTTCATTGCATTCCGAGATCACTTGGGTATGAATGAGAAATGTTAATGAGACTTTAAATTTTTTTAAGGATGTTATTTTATTAAAGAAGTGTTTTTGAAAGAGTCTTAAAAATTTTAAATTCGTTTATTCTGAGATGAGGATGGTTTAGAGTTGTGTACAACACAAACTCACGTTTTTAGTGGTTCAAACTACTTTGAATGTCATTCAAACGAGATCACTATGTCATTAGAGAAACATGTGTATTTCGTTGGACCGATAAGCTTATCTCCTTCCAATGATACGCCGACTTAACTTTTCTATTTAAGGCATTTTACTCTCAGAATTTGGTAAGAGTGGAGGCCAAAAAATTGGTATACATACACTACCTTTTCTGCAAAGGTTTTCTAAGGTTTTCAAAGACTAAAAACATCCTCAAAGTTTCAAAGATTCGAGCATTCATTCATATATGCATTAGTGATCTTTATTTTGAACCATCGTGGTTTTGTTATACACATTGAACACCAGTGGGGTTTGAGGTGAAGAAGCGAAGGAATTCGAGATTTAAATCCGTAGACATTTCCCAGCTACATCGGTGGACAGTGAGGCATTGATGGATGCGTGTCCTGTGGACAGATATCACGGAAGCATATTCACATGGAAACTTTGGTGGTGTGGTTGAATATTAAGGGAATCTTCAATACTTTTTGGGATCGATTCATTGAGTAAGTCAATCTTTGTACATTGTAATACCACATCATAGTGATTGTCTGGCTTGGGGCGTCTGAGTTTTTTTCCCCTAGTGGTTTCCTCATAATCCGGCGTCGACTTTTGTAAGATTATTTTATTTTACTTGCTTTAATCACTAGATGAATGTTTAGGATTAATCAAGATAAAATTTGGTTAAGTTATAATTTGTTCACATACTTGGTGCGATTTAAAATTTTGAAAAAGATTATTCAAAAAGTATGTTTTTTGTCATCCTTAAAAGACGCTTGAATGAAAAAGCGGCCTACAAATTGGTATCAAAGCTAGAAACAATTTTTTGTGTGTGTTTATCCATTGTGTTTTTAAAGGAAAATTTCCTAAATTTTGAAAGTTTTCTTGCTCCTATTTTTTATTGCACAAATCATGCTTATTGGAAAATAAGAATGAGAAGCTCTTTGAAATTAATAGATTATCGTGTGTGTTTAGCAGTCAAATGGGATGGACTCTATTGGTTACATCATAGGGTGAGGCTACTACACTAAAACCCGTTGAGTTATGGACTGAAGCCGAACATAAACTTACACTTGACAACTCTAATGGTCTTCGTGTTATTTCCTCACATGTCACACTAGAAGAGTACAATAGAATCATATAGTGTCAAACTTTAAAATAGGCTTGGGATACACTTGCACTTAGTCACGGGGGCACCCGCACAGTTAGGTAATCTAAACTTTAAAATCTCACTACGCTGTTTGACACGATTAAGATTTAAGAGAGTGAGTCATTTCATGAGTTTTACCTTGGTTTCCAAGATTGTCACCTCAACGTTTAACTTTGGAGAAAAGATACTCGACATCCATGTCATAAAGAAAACTTTAAGATCTTTGCTGAGTAGGTTTGATGCAAAATTGACCGTTTTGAACTCCTTAGGTAAGCTTGAATCGACAAAACTTGAAGATATTTTAGTTAACCTACAAACCTATGAACAATATATGTTTACCTCCAAGCAAGTTCTAAAGAAAGAAAGGTCATTAATTTTAAAGTTAGGAAGGGGGAGATTAAAGTTTCGAATGACGATTCCGATATTTAGGATGTAGCCTTGCTGGCAAAGAAGCTCAAGAAATTTCTTAAGTTTCAAAAGTAATCGAAAGACACCAAAAAATTGAGAAATTAAGGAACAACAAGGTATATTAGACCCCTCAAGAGAAGAGTGAGAAAGTTAAGAGGGATTAGGGGATAGGTGTGTGGCGTGTGAGGGTTATGGTCATAAGGTTGTCAAGTGTCCCACTAGACTTAATAAGGATGGTAAGAAACTGATAGCATACAATGCCACCATAAGTGATAGTGAACTGGAAGAGCGAGAGAGTTCTCCCACTGAGCGTAAATTTGTATCATTCATGGCATGTCACGTGAGCGATGATGATAAATCTTCCCATGGATATTTTCATGTGAAAGAATCTTCCGAGGCCGTTGAGTTTAAATTCCAAGCGGGTGAGGGTCAAGAGTGTGTGGATAAGTAGATCGATGTAGGAGAATTGCAGGTTGCCTTTTGAGAGTATGAAGAACCAGTCAAAGTAAAAAATGCAAACTTAAAATTGCAAGCAAGGTTGAATGAGCATACCAAGGATAATAAAGCTACTTTGAATGAGGATCTTAGAGCATGGGAGAAGACACTTAGAGAGAATCTAGAGTATGTTGAAAAGGATGGAGATATTCTGCATGGTTTGATTGAGACTTTAAACAAAAAGGTGTTTGATTTTGAGCAGTCTATACATTTGCATGAGTCTAGGATTAGTGAGTTAGATGAAATATGGAGAGACTTGAGTATGGTGAATTTTGATTTTGAATATAAGTTGTAAAAGTTTTATAGAATGTTAAGCTCCGTCCAAATCAACGAAAATAGGTTTGGTATAGGCTATGATGATCACATTGTTCCCAGTCACAGAGTCAAAACCAATCGTGTGAGGGATCCAACTAGGAACTTGAGGGGAGATCAACAGTTTGGTAATCATTCCCTTGGTGTTTACACTTGTTCCCATTGCAGTAGGAAAGGTCACCTTAGATGTTTTTTCCATGACCTTAGCAAGAGCCTAGAAAGTTTAAACATAGTGTCCCGTCGGATCCGAAAACCCGTTTTGTTAGGTATACACCTGTGCGGGTTAGGAAATTAGTATTAGAGGTGCTAAATGCTTCGTTAGTTGATTCTCACATTCTTGCACATGATACATCGCATGCTATTTTTTATGGATAGTTTCTTGCACGATATGTTTGTCATAGGCTTATATTAGCATCGTGATTTACATATTTCTAGTGTTATGACATGTGTATCTTTTGTATTATATATTTCTCAGTTATTCAGTCTTATTTGAAAAAATAAAAAAAAATTTTAAGTTTTAAATATTCATGAGAACAATACAAAAATATTTTATTTTTAGGTCAAATTTTTTTTAAGAAAAGAACAAAAATATTTTCTACTTATTATTTGTGTCATGAGTGTCTTATGTTTGATGTGGCATATTGGTGTTATTGGACCCCCATCATTTCATTTATCCAGGTGGTTAGGACATTTGGTCATAAGTATTGATGCATTGAATGATCTTAACAATTGTATTATGGGTATGTTTCGAAGTTGATATGCATTTGAATTCCACTTTGTGTTAATCCCATCCTTGCACTTATGCACGAGTTTATATGAATGTTTGACATCTCAGAGATATTTGAGTTTGATGAGATGTTCTTATCTTAATTTTTCATGTATGAATAAGTAGACTTAGGAGGAGGTGGGCATGTAATAACCGTTACTGTTAGGATTATAATTGCATATATGGAAAGTAATGAGTGGTCACGGGAAAGGGCTACGAGAGTATAAAATTAATAAGTCATGAAATACACCGTTTAAACGAGCCAAAAAGAAAAAAAAAGAAATAAAATGTATCACATGCCAAAAGGAGGGCCAATATGATTTATCTAAGTTGAAAAAATTAAACATCAAAAGAACTTGAAAAAGAAAATATATATATTGGAGGGAATTTGGATGGAAAAATTTAAACGGGTTTGCACCACAAATCCTAGTATTCAAAGATTTCATCGTGACACTATTGTGTCTCAGAATCGTCAAAATTTTGGATTTGTGTGCATATAGAATGTTTAGTTCATTTTGCTCACATATATTAATTGTCACATATGTGGCTAAAATGAAGATTGTTGACATATTTCTATTAATTAGATCTCTTGAATATTTCAATGTATTAGAGTTATGATTCATTTGTTGTAATTCACAACCATTCACACAATTTCCATATTTGAGCACATTGAATCTATGTTGGAATGAAACTCACATTGTTATGACATGTTTTATGTTTTATGTTTTGAGTCATTTTTGATGTTATTTGCTCTCTCCTATTAACGTTTTTAGGAAAAAAATTCACTCGACGAATTTTTATTATTTTTAACACTGGAAATGAGAATTTTGTGTGTCGTTCAAACGACAATCAGACTTCATTCGAGCGATAACCTAATGTCACGTGAAGTTGTATTGACACGAGGTTAAAGAGACACATTTTTTTATGTGTCGATTTTGCCAACTCTGATCGTGAGAAGGTCGTGAGATGAGTTGCTTCGAGCGCGACTGCTTTGTATTTTTATTGCTCGCTTGATGTGATGGTTTGAGCGACTTGCATATGTCATTCTAACGACAAGGCTAAGTCGTTTGAGCAACCTACTGAAGAATTTTTTTTTCTTACAATTTTGTATATGATGGATTCATATGATGATATTTTTTAGTTGGGGTAATTGTGTGCAGTTTAATGCAGCATATCATATTGATGCATGATGGTTTTTACTGCATTATTTGTTTAATCACATACGCTTATGTTGGTGATTGAATTCATGTGATTACTGTTTGCTAGCTACGGATTTGATATCGTTTGATCATTTTTAGCTGGTTGCATTTGTTTATCTGGAGATTCTTCACTACTTATCACGTGCTAGATTTGTTGATTTGTTTATCTTTTCACCGATTATCTATTCTAGAGAAAAAGAGGGAGAGATGTATGTGATGTAGGGGGAGTTGTTTGATGAACATATATGTTTGTTGCATTACACATGGGTATCATCTTTCTGATCATATGCTTTCATAATTATATTGTGTAGTTTACACATACTGGTATCTTGGATTACATATTGGTATCATAACTTTCCACACATGTTTAACAAGTAATTTGAATATGATTTTACGTATTATTATTTGTATTTTATTACTATCAAATTGTTTTATATCATTTTTACCCACATACTTCACTGTGTATTTGTCTATTTCATATGTGTAGGTATTCTTAAGAGATTTGAGATATCAAGTATACATCACACTCAGATATCTCATGGTTGCTAGCCCATCTTTTACTAGAATTGTCGTATATTTTTTATTTTAGGTTTTATGTAATGGGATTTTGGTGTCTTACGGTTTGACGGATCGGCTTAGGAATTTCACTATTTTTCTTTTGTCCCAAAATAGTCAAAGGGGGGATTTGTGAGGAAACATTTACCAATTGACATCCTTGTATGTTTTTTACTTATTCCCGAAACAAAACTTATTTTTGAGTCACTGATAGATTTTTATTTATCACGATCCCACTTAGTCTATGACATAGAGTTGACTGAATATGTTGCAGCCAAGCTTCAAAGGTTGATAATGCTGAGATTTTATTAGTGCACGTTTCACATCTTCATTGCATTCCAAGATCACCTAGGTATGAATGTGCAATGTTAATGAGACTCAGAAAATGTTTAAGGATGTTATTGTATTAAAGAAATGTTTTTAAAATATTTTTCAAAGAGTTTTAAAAGTTTAAATGTCATTTATTCTGAGATAAGGATGGTTTATAACTGTGTAAACACAAAATCGCGTTTTCAGTTGTTCAAACATCTTTGAATGTCGTTCAATAGAGGTCACTATGTCGTTCGACACGTGTATTTCATTCGAGCAACGGGCTTGTCTAATTCAAATGATGCGCCGACTTAACTTTTCTATCTAAGGTTTGTTTCTCCTAGAATTTCGTAAGTGTGTAGTCCATAAAATCAGTTTACATACAATACATTTTCTGCACAAATTTTCTAAGGTTTTCAAGGACTATAAACATCCTTAGATTTTTTGAATACCTGATCTTTTATTCAGATATGAAATAGTGATCATTGTTTTGCACCATAGTGGTTATGTTCTATACTTTGTTTTGCACAATCATTGGGTTTTGCAGTGAAGAAGCAAAGGAGTTTATGTTCGGAACACCTAGACATTTACAAGCAACATGGGTGGACACCGAGGCATTTGTGTACGCGTGTGTTGTGGACAACTATCACGAAAGGATATTCGCATGGGCACTATGGAGGGTTGGTTTTATATCCATAGAAGCTTAAAGAGTTTTGGGGCTCGTGTCATTGAGTAAGTCAGTCTTTGTACTTTGTAATACCAGATCATAGTGATTTTCTAGCCTGGATTGTCTGAGGTTATCTCCCTTAGTGGTTTCCTCGTACCTCTGGAATAAACTTTTGTGAGATAATATTATTTTACTTGCTTTAATCAATATATGCGTGTTTAGGATTAATCAAGATAAAATTTAGTTAAGTTAAAATTGGTTCACATACTTGTTGCGCATTAAAATTTGGAAAATGTTTTTAAAAAAGAAAGTTGGTTTTTGTCATCCTTCAAACACACTCAAAGAAATAGGGGCCTACATACTTAAATCGTGCCAAGCACACCACTATAACTACATTTACAGTAGTAATGCCCACTATATAGAAATTTCCAAACCTCAATCGAACCATCCTTTATCTTACACTACAATATCTAGAATCCACATTCGGGCACTTGCTACACGGATGGCAATAAATCACACATCATAAAAATAAGAATTAAAATTTATCTTAGGATCCTTCTCTCTCGACTGAACCATAATTAAAAAACATCCACTTTAGTTTCCCCCATTTATCTCTAATTGGTGTACACTCAATGTTATATATGAAATTACAATCCTCAATCGAAACATGTTGTCTCTTTGATCCTCTTGGAACTTACTTCTTCAACTTACACATCCATATAATACATGGTTTTAGTGGAGAGATAACTCCAACCTCATTCAAAATCTCCAATCCATTCATCTCAACTCTGACCAACATGAAAATAAATACTCTCCACTCTAATTTACACTCACCAAGCTCCACTACTAATTATTTCTATCTAACTTCAAACTCATCATCCATAATTAAGCAGTCACCCTACTCATAGCTCCAATCACTCTCACATTATCAGAACTAAAAAACGGTTTGGCAACAAATACTAACCTTACTATTTAATGGTAATTGCCCACACATAAGTTTGTCATAAAAATCCTTATATTCTGCTAAACACGATAATTCATTGCCATCATTCTTAGGTGCACAAAATATATTAAGGACAAAATACGAGCCTAAATTTCCATCATAATACATATTACCATTAGTAGAACCCAAAAATTCAATAGGCTTCTTAAAAATTCAAATTCCATAATATGTCCAAAAATGGACTCAACCTCAAACACATGGCCTAAATTATGCCCGTAAAAGCCTCTAAATTTCAATTTTATAACTAAATACGATAATTTATCATAATCGTCCTCACAATGGTGGTAAGCCATTTTGTCCAACTACTCGTTCTATAATTTCCAGCTAACTCCCAATTGTATGTATTCTCATTATTTTCTAAACTCAAATAATCCTCAAGTCTTAACAATACTCAATGACCATGAACAATGTATACACACATTATCACAACACCTGAGTACAAAACCATTGAGATGCTACAAGACGTCAAAGAATTCGAAGCAAAAAACAAAATGGACACAAAACTGATGCTAAGGACACTACAACTCGGATGCTCAGATACTTAGCATAACACCAATGATTTTCCAAGCCCAGGTGATCAGTCTAGATGCGAAACACCAGGAATGTTAAAACAATTTACGTCATTCTCATCCTCATCGATAAACAAAAATAAAATAATTAAAATATTTCGACAATAAAACTCAACAAAAGATTACAAAAAGGATCATTAAACTACAATAAATGAATCCACTAAATAAAATCTCTTATTACAATTTCTTCAATAGAATTAAATTGAGTAAACATATTATTATACTTGTAATTTTGGTCCTAATGGTGTCCTCTCTGTCACTCTAATTTAAGGGTGCATCCTCGGCCTCTTTCATGCCGGTAAAAGCATCCTCTTCTTTAGGTGCATATTTTAGGGGATGTGATGAATCAACGAGTCTACCACTACGTAGAGTGGGAATGGCTTGACATTGCTCTTGATGATAATGGGACGTAGATCTAACATTACGTTAACCTTGGGGAGGACTTCAACCATGGCCGTGAAACTTTCCATTCTCTTAGACAATTAAGGTGGCTTGCACTTTCGACATATTCGGATTTAGTTTGTCAATCATTTGGACATTTTGAGCATTGGTTATTGATTGAGATTTTATAAATTGGAGCAAAGTATCCTAGATATCTTATCATGGTTGGGTGACATAAGGCGTGGGAGGTAGTGATTGCATTTGTCGGGCATTTAGGAAACGCATCAGTGGTTGTTGAGTAGGGGCAACGTGTGAATTAGGGTTCAATATAGTATGTTTTTTCCTATAAATAAAACCCTGATGGTTCCTACATGAAGGGTTGTAAGAATTCCCATGAGGGGCATTAAGATTACCTTTAAATGCTCCTACCGCTTTCACCTACTCTTGAAGCATGACTTTGTAGGAGGGTATCATTGGGTATTCCTTCGTTCAATGACCTCCCTCGCACATTTTTCACACCTTCTCTCTCAATGCTCGAGTGGATTCGGTTATTTCTTTTGTCCGTGCTTCAATTATGTCATCCAATCTTTTAGCAATTTGGTTTATTTGGAGTTTCAATTCAGCTTCTTTGTCTAATTGATAGAGTCAAAATGCAGAAGGAGTTATGGGCATTTATTGAGCAAGGGGTTGGGCATTAGGGTAGGATGTGTCCTATTCTTGCATAGTCTCAGCGACATACTTAAGGTGGGCATCTCCATCATTTTCATCTCGCCAAAGAATTATCCCTCGCAAAAGGTCTCAACCAGTTGTTTTGATGTTGTACTTACCCTATTATGGAAGAAAGAGATGAGTCGATACTTCTCAAAATCATTATGTGGGCATGTGTTGACTAACTCGTTGAAGTGCTCCAACATCGAGCAAACGACTTGTTTTCGTGTTGTTTAAACGTTTGAATTTGAGTTTTAATGGAATTAATTTCATGTTGGGTGAATAATTTTAATGGAAACTTGTCTCTCATAGCCCTCCATGATCCAATTAAGTTCATTGACAAAGACCATAATTTAGTCTTGTCTTTATCCTTCAAAGAGAAAGAAAAAATTTAGGGTGAATGACATCTTCAGTGCATGTTTTATCGCTAAATTTTTCACACACCTCTTCAAACTCGTCGATGTGGAGGTGTGGTTTTTGCAAATCCCTACCATGGAACAAGGGGAGGATTTGAATCATCCCATTATTAAAATATAAATCCCCCAAATTATAAGAGAGTACAATGCATCCCAAAATCACAATTCACTTGGGATATGGGAGGTCTCTTATGGAGTGATATGGCATCTTATGTTCACCAGTACCATGACTAGCATAGTCAGACATCATACTCTCTACAATTAAATCAATGCATTCAATCGATATCCTAGAAGTGTGACTCATGATGGAGTTGGGCAGTGTAGGAGGTGGAATCCAAAACTGAGGAGTGTTATAGGTGTGGGGACTATCAGGATCGTACTCAACGATAAGATTTTCATGAATTCTGGTAGGAGTAGGTTGAGGATTTTACATGTAAGGATTTGAAAGATTATATTTTTTTTTTTGTTTTTGTCTTTTTGTATTTCTTAATTTTTTTGGATTTTTGATTTTATGATTTTTTTTTAGCTTTTTTTAGAATTATAGTCAAAATTTTGATTAATTCGACCTAACCTAAATGTTTACCTAGTCCCTGGCCACAACACCAAAAACATGACCCGACTTTAAAAGTGTCTCTAGGGTGTTCTTATATCGGATGAATTGTAAGCCGATCACCCGAGAAATAATCCGATAAAAGCAGGTATCGAACAGAGGGATGAAAGATGAAGAGTCGTAACGACAAATAGGGAAGATGTTTAACCTCATAGTCGACTCTTGAAAAAATGAAAAAAATTATAGATTTCATATCGATTAACTAACTAAAACAAGAAAATTAATCTAACGACTTTACTATGCATGCAATAAGAATGAAGTTGTTTTAAACTTTATGAGAAAATGATATTTGGATACACTCTCTCGCACCGTCGGCCTAGGTTCAAAAACTATACTAATAATTCGAAGAAAACATTAAATCTTTCAAACAGTTAAATATATGTGGATTTAACTCTGCACAATAATTAATCAATAATAAATCTAACTTGAATTATTAAATTATCGACATGATTACAATAGTCTTAATTATGTTTAATTATTAACTTGAATTATTTATAATGCGTGTTTCGACAAAATATAAAACTGGAGTAGTGTGATGGTTCACAAACAAACGAATTACCAAATTTTAATTTTCTTAAACAAATTAAAATTAAACTGAGCGAAATTAAATTAATGCATTAAAATCATTTTCACTTAAACCAGGTTAACTACACATTACCCAAATTAAACATGTAGAGATTCAATGAAACCAATTTTTAATCTTTTACCTAAGCATGTATTCTAGGTGATTTTGCAAAAGATAAAATAAACAATTAATCAACTACGCCGCGATGTACGAGGAAAAACCCAAGACGGGAAACAACCTCGGACGGCCCTAGCCACAAATCCACTAAGTACGGAATTTACAAATACAAGATAGAAAGGCTTACAACACCCGACTTGATCCCTCTCAAGCCCCGAAGATTCTTCTTGTAGATACCTCTTCCTAGAGGATAACCACGGAGCTCCACCGCGGTCTCGAAATCCACCGATCAGACTTTTTTGGTCAACGTCACCCGAGCAAGGAGCCTTTCTCCAAGTGGGTAATGCTGCAACAACATCTTCTTCTTTCTTTATGGGATGTATAATAAAACCTGAAACTTCTCTTTGAACGGAAGAGATGAACCCGGTCCCAATCTCGAAGCAAGATATATAAATATGGGAACTTGGAAGAAACTAATTTGGTTGTAAACTAGAGTGGTGTATATTTTTCTCTTTGATAAAAACTCACTCAAAACATGATCTTTTTCCCTCTTTGATTTTACTCTCAAAACACTCTCTAGGAGTTAGTAAGATATGAAAAAGATTCGATTTTAAAAGTGATTCCCGCACATAGTTATGCTGTGAAAAGTTGGTTAAGAAATAAGTGGGGAAGTGGGTGAAAAACTGCTTAAAACTGCCAAAAACTCTTCCCGCCTGGCGTCTCGTTCGAACGACATTCTCGTTCGAACTAGTTTTCTAATGAAGTTTAAGTATGAACTCGTTAGAAACTCGTTGGAAATCTCGTTAGAACGACAATCTTGTTCGAACGACATTTCGAACAAAGTTACAGTATGCCTTAATGGGAAGTCGTTGGCAATCTCGTTCGAACGACATCTGGTCGAACGACAATCTCGTTCGAACGACATATTAAACGAGCTTCCAGAAATTTTAGCCCAGAAAACTTTATAAACTTATTTTAAAGTTTTAATTAATTCTTTCTGAAAATAAAACACAGTTTTAATTAAACCTAACACCCGATTAAACTTGTTCCAAGCTCTTATATATATAATATTGCATTCATACCTTGGGAGCATGGAACCATAGTTGATGATGTAGAAACGAGGAACGGAAACAGGCATATTGATGAAGATTTATACACTTTACCACTACGTTTTCAACAAACTCTTCATAGGCTTGAGAATATTACAATTAAATACAATCCTATGTATAAATATTTTTTTGCGAAATTGAGCCAAAATATATATGGACTCAATTGGACATTTGTGTCCTTACAAATCTCCCCCTTTGGCTATTCCAGGACAAAAACCAAAGAAAAATCATAAATAGCCGTCAAGCTCACTAGTCTCAAAACATAACCCACCCAAACTTGACTCAACCCAAGGATCAAACGCTTTGCCATTGAAAGATGCCGCTTTAGAAGAATTTGCCATTGAAAGATGCCGCTTTAGAAGAATTCCTGCACACTTAAGCAAACTCATCAAATTCATAGGGAATATCAAAGTATTTAAATCAATGAAAATAAATACTCCCCCAAAATTAATTCTCCCCTTTTATCAAAATGATCAACTCAAGAAGTTAGCTACTCCCCCTATGTTAAATCTGCTAAACGTAGATAAGATTATAATAGGATAAGATACCATATTTCTCCCCCTATCAAATTCTCCACCTTTTTGTTTAGGAATAGGCAAAGGATAAAGAGCAAATATAAAAGCATGTTGAAGCTTAAAGTGATAAGACATGAAAGCATAAGGGCAACAAAAGCATAACTAATCCAAAATAGATATCAAAACGAAATTATAAGCATAGAAGGACTTGAAAGCAAGGCAAAGGCAAACCAAAATATCATATATATATATATATATATATATATATATATATATGCTAGAAATATATCAAGAATTCACACGCACATATATATGGATATAAACACACAAATGACACACACAAAATATAATAGGAGTCTTTCACACTTGTATCGCAAAAATGTGTCATATGGAAACGTAAGTGTTGGGGTGTGAACTAGTAACGATTAAATTTAGACCCAATCACTTAAAACATGTTCACGGAGTTCTCCATTGATTGAAAACTTCATCACATTTGAATATAACCTCATGTGACAATAAAAATTGAACTCAATGAACAAACATACACAATGCATACAAGCCTAGCATATTGATGATTCTACAACCAATGGAGTCATGACATGAGATACGCAACTAGGATAAACGGACATTGTCCAAACCGTTGATATACCATCCAATATCCCTCAATAATCATTTATATTAATTTTGACTGAATATATCAATCAAACATAGGGCTTGGCAATTTGTTTTTCATTTTAATGTCATATTTTCTGTTTTTAGGCCTTTGGACCACGTATTTCTTTTAGGTCCATTCAAAACGGTGGCTTACAATCGCAATGGAGCACTTAGTCCTTTCGGAGACCTTCCCCGTGCACATTTATATTTATAATGTTTTCATTTTTCACACAAATCTCACGTGCAACGGATTTTGACATGCACTAGTCCTCCTAAGTCACAAATATGTTGATGACAAGATTGGAAGGAGAACAACTCACATAACTGAAATATACATATGAAGTTAAAAATTCAAAGGAGCTCGTGCATATGTGAATAGAGTCATATAAAAATAGAATCCATTTAAACAACACAAAATCCAACTACTCCATGTAATCATGGTAAAGAACATAATAAGGATTGATAATCTACACCAAAAGTTCTAGCCACATGAGAGCGTTAAAGGAGGGATTCAAACACAAGTATATGCCACATAAAGTGTGTCAAACCAAAATACACACAAAATACAATATTTTTGAGTTCTTGACATTTATTACCAAAAATAAAATTATATACTCAAAAGACAAACCAAAATCGTTCGAATTTTTCTTTAAGCTTAAATTATCAAGAGGGAAAAAATTCAAATCATAAACAAAAATCATTATTCTAGCATGTGATATGATACAAAGTAAGGACTAGAAATTGATTAAGCAAGCATACATTTAGCATGTGAGTATAGAATAAAGTACAAAAGCTAAAGTATGCACGCAGTAAGACATCCATCCTTTTGGATTTAGTAAGGGAGGAAGCATGTGAAAGTAAATGAGAATCAAAAACCCTATTTTGCAAGGCAACCAAGTCTGATTTCCTAACCCAAATTAATGAAGAATAACTATCTTGGGGTGTAGGAATTTGAAATAGATTGGTTGCTTTACGTTGGGATTTTCTAAGAATTCGTTTAAGATCAAAACAAAATTTCCTAAGATGACCTTTTCAACCACAATGTGTATAAATGAAGACATGTCGAAAAGATTTACTTACGGAGTGATCTCTAAAAGTTTTCCTAGTAGATTCTCCAAAAACTTTGGTTTTGGCTTTATAAATAGATTCATTACAAGTATTGAAGCCTAAACAATAAGTGTCGTTTTAAATTTGGACCGTTTCTAATATTTTTTCTAATTTTTCTGAACAACACTCCAAATAAAATTGGACATTACTAGAGTCTTTTAATTTATTTTGCAATTTTGAAATGATATACTCTAATAAAACATTTCTCTCTTCAAAAGCAATAAGCTCCTTTTTCAGGGATTCCATTAAACCCCTAAGGCTATCACTCTCGCCTTCTATATATTCAAGCTCCTCTAGAAGAGTCCTCTCACGTGTCTTAAGGTCTTCTACCAACATGCTATCATTAATGACCTTGACCCGCTCCTTTAAACTAGCTTCTAACTTCAAATTAGCTCTTTTCAATTTAATAAATTCTTTATAAATTTCTTGAAAAGCATCTTGAAGTTCACTCACATTAACCTCTTCTTCATTTTCACTCTCTCTTTCTTCTCCACTCTTATTATCATCAAAAATAAGAGAATCATAAACAATGACCTTGGAAGTGTCATGCGTTAACTTTTCATCAATCGATGAGTTCTCACTATCACTCACATGACTAGCCATAAAAGCCACAAAATTAGGCTTAGTGGGGGGATCAGGTCCCTCTTCCTTATCTCTATCACTAAGGGTCGCATTATATGCAATGGGTCGTTTACCCTCTTTCCTTAGTTTAGTGGGGCACTCAGAAGCCCTATGGCCATAACCCTCACAACCAAAACACCTATTAGACTCGTCCCTATTTAGTTGTTCATTAATAGGTTTAGGGATCTTCTCGACTTTTTCGTGCTTAGAAGTTTCAAACTTCTTAAAATCATTTTTAAATTTAACTTTGTTAAATTTAAGAAATTTTCTAAATTTACGAGCAAACAAAGCCATGTCTTTCGAGTCACTATCACTCTCGCTCTCTACTACTTGTTTGACCTCTTTTGGGGCTTTTAAAGCAACGCACTTTTCAATTTTCTTTTCAGTTTTAGAGGGAAACATATCTAGTTCAAAGGTTTGTAAATAACCTACAAGCTCCTATAATTTCGTAGAGGCTAAAGATGGTAAAGAATTTAAAACGGTCACTTTTGGAATAAATATATCGGGTAGGGACCTTAAAATTTTCTTTACAACTCACTTGTCGGGTATTTTCTCTCCCAAATTAAAAGGCAAATTGACAATATCGGAAAGTCTGTCATAAAATTCATCAAAAGTTTCATTCTCGTTCATTTTGATAGTTTCAAATTGAGTGGTGAAGTTTTGGATTTTCGAAGCTTTAACGACTCTAGTTCTTTCATGAGTTAGCTGTAAAATATCCCAAGCTTCTTTAGCAGTTTCACACGTCATAATACGT
The DNA here is from genome assembly GCA_949130495.1 of Sambucus nigra. Lineage (NCBI taxonomy): Eukaryota > Viridiplantae > Streptophyta > Magnoliopsida > Dipsacales > Adoxaceae > Sambucus > Sambucus nigra. Next base: position 31,134,549 of record OX422218.1, on the reverse strand, counting down.
CGGAATTCATACGGTGTGACAGCGCTAAACAATGCCTTCAAACCACGGGAATTAAAATTAGAAAGTTTAAACTCATTTTCAGTCGATCTATCGGCCGGTTTGGGAACACATTCATTTTTAACTAAATGAGTTGGTGGAGACCACCCGTTAACTACAGAGATCCAAAACCTTTAATCGATAGATTTAAGTACCGATTTCATTCGCGCTTTCCAATACGCGTAATTAGAACCATCAAAAATAGGAAATTTAGAAAAAGGGGAAAATTCCATTTGAGCCAAAAATATTTAAAGGATCTTTAGGAAATAATTTATCGCTTTGACTCTGATACCAATTTGAAGGAGGATAAGCCCCCAAATTTTAATTTTCTCAATTAAAATATTATTTCCTTTTATATATATATCAAGATGCGGAAGCGTAAAGAAGTGTGATGGTTCACAAACAAACGAATTACCAAATTTTAATTTTCTTAAACAAATTAAAATTAAACCGAGTGAAATTAAATTAATGCATTAAAATCATTTTCACTTAAACCAAGTTAACTACACATTACCCAAATTAAACACGTAGAGATTAAATGAAACCAATTTTTAATCTTTTACCTATGCATGTGTTCTAGGTGATTTTGCAAAAGATAAAATAAATAATTAATCCACTACGCCGGGATGTACGAGGAAAAACCAAAGACGGGAAACAACCTCGGACGGCCCTAGCCACAAATCCTTTAAGTACGGAATTTAAAAATATAAGACAGAAAGGCTTACAACACACGACTCGATCCCTCTCAAGCCCTGATACTTCTTCTTATAGATACCTCTTCCTAGCGGTTAACCACGGAGCTCCATCGCGATATCGGAATCCACCGATCGGACTTTCTTTGGTCACCGTCACCCGAGCAAGGAGACTTTCTCCAAGTGGGTAATGCTGCAACAACCTCTTCTTATTTCTTTATGGGATGTAGAAGAAAACTCGAAACTTCTCTTTGAATGGAAGAGATAAACCCGGTGCCAATCTCCAAGCAAGATATATCAATATGGGAACTTGGAAGAAACTAATTTGGGTGTAAACTAGAGTGGTGTATATTTTTCTCTTTGATAAAAACTCACTCAAAACATGATCTTTTTCCCTCTTTGATTTTACTCTCAAAACACTCTCTATGAGTTAGTAAGATATGAAAAACATTTGATTTTAAAAGTGATTCCCGCACATAGTTATGCTGTGAAAAGTTGGTTAAGAAATAAGTGGGGAAGTGGGTGAAAAACTGCCAAAAACTGTTCCCGCCTGGCGTCTCGTTCGAACGACATTTCGTTCGAACGACATTCTCGTTCCAATGAGTCTTCCAACGAAGTTCCAGTATGAACTCGTTAGAAACTCGTTGGAAATCTCGTTAGAAAGAAAATGTCGTTCGAACGACATTTCAAACGAAGTTCCAGTATGCCTTAATGGGAAGTCGTTGGCAATCTCGTTCGAACGACATCTGGTTCGAACGACAATCTCATTCGAACGACATATTGAACGAGCTTCCAGAAACTTTGGAATATTCGATTTTAGCCCAGAAAACATTATAAACTTATTTTAAAGTTTTAATTAATTCTTTCTAAAAATAAAACATACTTTTAATTAAACCTAACACCCTATTAAACTTGTTCCAAGCTCCTATATATATAATATTGCATTCATACCTTGGGAGAATGGAACCATACTTGATGACGTAGAAACGAGGCACGCAAACCGGGATATTGATGAAGTTTTTTTCACTTTGCCGCTACGTTTTCAACAAACTCTTCTTAGGCTTGAGAATATTACAATTAAATACAATCCTATGTATACATGTTTTTATCCAGAATTGAGCCAAAACTATATATGGACTCAATTGGAATTTTGTGTCCTTACAAAAACCTTCAAAATTATCTCTATAATATTATTGAATTTTATACCCAAAGCGTTACCTAGGTAGGGTTCATGTACCCCAACCCTCTACAAATCTAGCCGAACATGGTGCAAATATAGTTAAAGATGATATCTATGTTGCATGAAATCGTTACTATGTAAAAATTTCAATCAAACATGTGCAGAAGACTTCTAGAAAGGAATTAATCAATCATAAACCCAAAACATGAGAAAAAAATAAAAGGAATAGTGAAACTATACTTCTATTGATGAAAATCACAAGAAATAAAGTAGAAGATGATTAATTGTTGAAGAATATTACTCTTAGGGTTATTTCCTTCAAGATCCTCTAAAAAATATCTAAAAACTAAAGCCCTTCTTCTTCCATCAGAATAGAATAAATCCCCCACGTTTCTATGAAATAAATTTCAAAATTTCTTCATGCCGAACCGGTTCAATTTCTTTCTTTTCTGTGAGCGAACCAGTTTGGTATGAAAATTTTCCAAACCGGTTATGTTTCTTATCCATTAGTTTGGTTTTCTTTTCATGTGGGTAGAACCGGTTCGCCTTATTTACCAAACTGGTTCGATTTTCTAAGATTCTCTTACTTTTTTCTTTGATTTGTTCTCAACTTTGAGTCTTCTTGTCTTTTCAACCCGGACATGGAGTTGGGTGTCATTTATTCCTACACGCTTGTGAACCCATAGTATTTGACCTTTCTTTAGGATCCTGAACCGAATTCTGTGTCCTTACAAAAACCTTCAAAATTATCTCTATAATATTATTGAATTTTATACCCAAAGCGTTACCTAGGTAGGGTTCATGTACCCCAACCCTCTACAAATCTAGCCGAACATGGTGCAACTATAGTTAAAGATGATATCTATGTTGCATGAAATCGTTACTATGTAAAAATTTCAATCAAACATGTGCAGAAGACTGCTAGAAAGGAATTAATCAATCATAAACCCAAAACATGAGAAAAAAATAAAAGGAATAGTGAAACTATACTTCTATTGATGAAAAACACAAGAAATAAAGTAGAAGATGATTAATTGTTGAAGAATATTACTCTTAGGGTTATTTCCTTCAAGATCCTCTAAAAAATATCTAAAAACTAAAGCCCTTCTTCTTCCATCAGAATAGAATAAATCCCCCACGTTTCTATGAAATAAATTTCAAAATTTCTTCATGCCGAACCGGTTCAATTTCTTTCTTTTCGGTGAGCGAACCAGTTTGGTATGAAAATTTTCCAAACCGGTTATGTTTCTTATCCATTAGTTTGGTTTTCTTTTCATGTGGGTAGAACCGGTTCTCCTTATTTACCAAACTGGTTCGATTTTCTAAGATTCTCTTACTTTAATCTTTGATTTGTTCTCAACTTTGAGTCTTCATATCTTTTCAACCCGGACATGGAGTTGGGTGTCATTTATTCCTACACGCTTGGGAACCCATAGTATTTGACCTTTCTTTAGGATCCTGAACCGAATTCTGGTTGTACAATTACTTTTCTACCAACGAATTTTATTATTTTCTTTCTTTCTTGATTCTAGTTTCTCTCCTATTTTAATGTGCATTAAGTACGTCTAAAATGTAAGAAAAATACATTAAACTAGATGCAATAGATAGAAGACGTCAGTACCAATGATATAAGATAAACCCACTTAAAGTACACCACATGGGGTTATGAAATACTCTAAATTACGTGAATAAATACGAAGAATATATGCCTAATCAGGTAGAAGGGATTTAAATTTGTTTAGAAAGCTTAAGTCACCACCCAACAGGAGAGGTAAATCAAAATATTGTGATTTTCACAGAGATCCTAGGCACTCCTAATAGGTGAAGGTTTCTTTTGGTTGTCGTTTCATTGTTGGAGGAAATATTGGTGGAGGAGATGACATTGTCGAGAGAAGGGCTTATCTAAATGAAGCCAAATCTTGTCCTTCTATCATATAGATTAACATGTCCTAATGCACTGATGGTCATCCTATTAAGGTCAACAAGGATAGATTGGTGATAGGTTTCTCCAAGAATGATCTTAACGGAGTTTTTTACACCCATGAGGACCAACTGGTAATGACTTGTAGGGTTTATCATGGCCGATTAATAAGAATCATAGTAAACAATGGGAACTCAGTATATGTCATGTTCTATCACTGTTTCCTTAACCTAAGGCTACGAGACCATAAATCCTTGGGGACAAGCATGCTTTATGTATGGGTCAAAAGCTAGCCAGTGAGTATAAATGAGAGCATTTGCTTTTTGGTGTTGTTTAAAAATGTTCTTTCAGCCTGTAATATAATTCTCGATAGAGAGGCCACAAAGCACTTAGAGGCTATACCCTCTACATTACATCAGTGTATGAAATTTCCTAGTAATTATGGAGTCAGCGTGGTAAATGGCAACCAGATGGAATGTAGGTAATGATATTAGTTTTACACCTCTCGTGACAAACAAAAAGTTTAGAAGAGTACTACCACCTACTAGATTGACTCCTTGAATGATCGAGAAGAAGTATATTTGGTCAAAGGACAAGTTATGGAGGTGATATAAACTATTGTGGTTGATGATGATAAGCTAGAAAGGAAAATTCAATTTTTCTCAAGAATGACACCTTCCCTAAAACAGGAATTGATTTGCATTCTTTAGATAAAGAAAGAATGTGTCCGTAGGAGGGTTGTGTGACTGGGGTCTGGTAAGGTGCCGAATCGGGTGAGGCGTACCCACTTCAATGAACTATATCTTAATGGTTCTCAAGAACTTCAGGAGCAGTTTCTGGTAAAATGTTCTCCTTTTGGTAAAAATTAACCTCAAGTTGGAACTCACTAACTACAAGAAGATGAACTTCACAACAGCAATAGAAACTTTTCACAAGAGTATCTCTTAAGAATGATGTTTTTTAGTGAGAAGTGAAAGAATAAAGCATTTAGCACTAGAGAGAGAGCTAGGAGAGAAATACTATAAGATTCTAGTGAGATTTTGATAGAGTAACAGTATGACTGGAGTTATTATTGTTACTTGACCTTGCCCAGGGGTCCTTTTTGTACTTGGGCTTTAGGGTCGAGATGAAACTTTTAGGCACCGAAATTGAGAGGTTTGGCTAGGTAAAAAGTATAAAATGTACCATTTGTCCCTACCTGTGTGCAGTCGCTTGTCCCCTTTGACAGGTGCAAGCTAGTGTGAGCCAAAGCCAAAAAGAAAATATGTTTCGAAATGGAAACAAAATATTTGATTTTCAAAATATTATTTAAAAAGGTAACTCATGGTACAAACTTTGTAAACTTGAGGGCATGGGCCTACAGGACCACCTCCTCTAAAACTATTTCCCTTGAGAGGGAGGGGGCCCCCTTTTCTAAAATAATTTTTACAAGAAAAGTTCATTTGTGGTGAGAAACCTCTGGGTTTCTCATTTCAGTTGGTGTGAACAGTGTAAAATCCAATGGTCTTCCTACTAGTATTCTCTCAATCCTAAAGTGTTAAGTGGTTGAGATCGATTAACAAACCTTATTCTGTAGCTTCCACGCCAAAACCCTCAAGAGATCCTAACTTGCTTATTTGAGCCTTGTCTGCTCAACTATGCTGCATGTACAAGAAAATAAGTGTTATTACTTTTATTCTTTACAATAATTAATTTTCATGGTGAGTGGTTGCTCATATTAGCCCCCCTCCCCCTCATCTAGACATGTTTTTCTCTCTGGGTCACTACTTTAAACCCTCTCAATGTAGGATAAGGACTTTTTTTTAACAATTGATGGGGGAATACTTTACTATGGACTTTTTTGAAGGGGAGGTTCCTAAGGGTCGCTTGCCCCAAAATTTTCTGGAAGTTAAGGGGGAGTTTCTTGAGGGTCCCTGGCGCCAAAACATTTGGAAGTGGAGGGGGAGGGCCTTGAGGGTCCCTCGCCCTAAAATTTTCTAGAAGTTGAGGGGGAGTGACTCGAGGGTCCCTTGCCCCATGATTTTCTAGAAAATTGAGGGAGAGGGACTTGAGGGTCCCTTACCCCTAAATTTACTAAAAGTTGAGGTGGAGGGACTTGAGGGTCCCTCGCCCTAAAAGAATCTAGAAGTTGAGGGGGGTCCTTGAGGGTCCCTCGCCCAAGATTTCCTAGCAGTTTGGGGGAAGGCCTCCTAGGTCCCTCTACTTCAGACTTAATGGGCAGGCTTGAAACACCTTTTTTCAGTGTTCACTTGGAACCATGAGAAAATGCCATCAATTGATCCTAATTTCATTTGCCATGAGCTCAATATCTACAAAGATTTAAATCTCATCACGCAGAAATGTAGAGTATTCAATACCAATAATAACATTGCAATTTAGGAGTAAGTGGAAAAGTTATAGAGAGCCAAATTTATATAAGACGTCAAGTATCCCATTTGGTTGGCTAATGTTGTGATGGTCAAAAAGAAGAATGACAAGTGGAACTTCTTCATAGATTTCACCAATCTCAATAAGGCAGACCCAAAGGATCATTTTCCCTTGCCAAGGATTGATCAGTTGGTAGATGCAACTGCAGGTCATGAATTACTTAGTTTTTGTGGATTCTTATTCTGGTTATAACAAGATTAAAATGAAGATAGAATACAAAAAGAGCACTTCCTTTATCACTAGCAGATGAACATATTTTTATAATGTTATGGCCCTTGGGCTGAATAATGTCATTACGACATATCAAAGGATGGTGAATAAAGTATTTGAAGAGAAAATAGTCAATAACACGAAGGTGTATATAGATGATATGTTCACTAAGAAAAAAGTTGATATCGACCACATAAAAAACATGCCTCAGACATTTGACTAGTTGGAGAAGCACTAGATAAAGCTCAACCCAAACATATCCACATTTGAGGTACAAGAAGGAATATTTTTAAGATATATTGTGTACCAGAGGTCAATCAAGGCCAGTCCTAAGAAGATAAATGGTTTAGTGGAGATGAAATCCCCAATATATAAGAAGGACAAGCAAAACATTGACTAGAATAGTGGCAGCTCTAAAAGATTTTATGTCACAAGCCACATACAAATGTATTTCATTCTTCAAGGTGCTCAAAAAACCATTGAGTGGAATGACGAATGCGAGAAATATTTTCTAGACATGAAGGAGTATTTAAGGTCTCCATCATTTCTCTCCCAACCCGATTTGGGAAAAAAGTTGTATCTATAGTTTGGATGTTTCAAAGTCAACTATTGCTCATCTTTGATCCGATCAGGAGGAGTAGTTCAGAAGCCGGTGTACTACACCAACAAAGCATTTTGAGGAGTAAAAATCAGGAATCCACGCTTAGAGAAGTTGACACTTTCACTTATTGAAGCCTCTAAGAGAATGAGACTATATTTCTATGCCCACTCTATTATGGTATACGCCGACTTACCTCATTGACAAACTTCGCAGAAACAGGAAAAGTTAGGAATGATGTCTTGGGTAGTTAAACGTGGGAAATATGAAATTGTGTATGAACTAAGGACTGCATTAAAAGGGCAGGCAGTTACAGACTTTATTATAGAATTTACATCTGCTAAGGTGACCAATATTACAATTTTCCCTCTCGAGTGTGGTTTTTCAAAAGTGAGGTCATATCAAAGGCAAACTTAGATTATCACTGACAAACGAAAATCATTGGTTTCCTAAGAAAGAGCTCAATAATTCGATGAAAAAAGCAAGAAGATATTCATGCATGGAGTGGTGTCAAAGGAAGAATTTAATAATGACATTCTAGTTTGGAAAGTATATGTGGTTGGATCTTCATGTGCCACTCAGAGTGGAGAATGAATTATCATCAACACTCCAAATGACTTGGACATGGAGTATTCATTGTGATTTTAGTTCCAGTCTTCTAATAACGAGGTTGAGTATGAGGCCTTATTTGCAGGCTCGGAACTCGAGTTACCACTAGGTGTGGAGCAAGTGATAGCACAAAGTGATTCTCAGCTCATTATTGATCAGATTCTTCTGATATACGAAGTTAGAGGATAAATTGTTGCAAGATATTTTAACAAATCTATGGATGTTATCTCTTTATTTATTGTAGTTATGATGATATAGATTCCTGTAATGGAAAATGCAAAAGAATATTCCTTTCCTTGGCTGGCCTCAGAAACTCAAATTGAACTCCACCGAACCATTCCACCAGAGATCCCCCCATATGGAAGCAATCAACATAATATATGTATATAATTAGGACATTATTTATGGATCCTATCAACGACAACAATAATAAATGATTGCTACCATCTGACCAAAAAGAAGCAACTAATTATGTTCAGTTAAAAGGCCTGACACACCCCAACTCAGTTACTTATAATTAAGTTTGAAAGTCAAAGTGAGTCAAACCATGATTAATTTAACCAAACCATAAACAAGAGTTTTAATTTCAGAGTCATCATTGTAAATCCATATATCTGAAAACCTTTTTACAACCTCAGAGTAGTCACATTTGTACAAACTTCCTTGAAGGAAAATTTAACTTAATTACATCATTTACATTTACACAAAATCATAGTTTCTCCCATTTCGGGCTAACCCAAATCGACCTCCTAGATTTGGCAGTGACATCGTATTACCTGAAAAATGTGAACATAGGAACCATGAGAAAAAATAGGCTAGTGAATGCATCACTACTAAACTACTGTATGAATTTAAATGCAATAAATCATGTCCATCTACTTATGTATTAAATTATCCAGCTCATTCATAATGAATGACCAACTTTTCCGAATCATGATTCACATGCCCTGTCTAAATAGACAATTCTCACCCATTCCAGGTCGAGGAGTAACCCCTTGTCATTAATAGACAAATCTCCCCCACTCCTGGTCGAGGAGTAACCTTCATTTCAGTAAACCGAAATGAACAATTTCATATTCATTTTATTATGATCATACCAACAACACGATACAAATATCTCTTTCCAGTGAGTACACTCACCTTAGTTGACAACTACGTATTCATGTTTCCTTCTAGTGGAGATGAACTGGGTTGATTATACCTTATGCATGTCAATCCAACTAGATCAGTACTGAACCTCAATCACAAATATTATTCAAACATAATTATGTAACTTTCCATGACTATACATTAACAATATAATTCCAATTAAGTCACATTCTATAAAACATAGGTAAAGACAAAACAATGATATACATGTTGATAAAGTTACAGACATTCAACCTTGGAAATACCTTATGAGGAATTTAAAACCAAAGTCAAGTAAACATGAAATTATATTCCTCAATGTATATACACATGAAACATGTACTCAAAGTACCCTTTGTAAGGACGAAATACAAACATTCATTCAAGGGGTATCCAGTATGGCCTGAAATTATTGTCTTACATACTTAATCATCCTATATTCCTAAATTGTATAAATACAGGAGTCCAACCTTATCAATATGAAAACATATATGAATATAATTTGCAATAAAAGTGACGGTGTAATTTTTCAAGCTTCCTAGAGCAAGTTATGACCATTTCTTTACAACACAAGAAATCTTCCCTACAAGCTCCTCTATCATTCCTTCAACTTCCAAGAATTTTCATAATTTTTCTCCAACATAACATTCCATTATTTTCAACCCATTTTCTATACACATAATTAGTAGCACAGAATTAAAGTTTCATAATTGTTTGACATCATTGGCTATCTCAAAAGCATGACTAAACTCAGGGCATACCGAAATGAAGTATAAAAATAGAAACCATGTACCAACTTGAAATCATCATTACGGCCTAACCACAAGGAAATAAATTCTAATTTTCAGATATATTATCAATATATAAGTCTTATTTCATATCCAATTGGAATTTATCAATTCTAGTAAGTACACAAAGAGATATGCAAATTTGAATACAAGGTGTTTCAGTACAAAGCAATTTTTAAGGGTTTATGCATTCAACTTAACTTAAACTTGCATATATTCATACATATGCACCCAAGCATGATAGGTCAATAAAAAATCAAGTATTTATATCATATAAATCATAAATATATGAAAAATAACAAGATTTGAAATTAGGATTACCTTCGGGACGTTTACGTAATTTCTACGGATTTTTCTACACTTTTTTTCTCCTGACTTTTATTCCTAAACTTCTACCTTCTCTTTCCTTAAACATAAAACCCTTTCATGGCTGATTTTCCCTGAAGGATAAGTCTATTTCAAGGGTATAAGGTAGGCCAAGTCTGCCTCCCAAGCCAACCAATCATATTAAACCATTTGGTTTAATAAAAGACAAAATACCACTTAAGGGGAATGGACAACTTTGCCCTTTGTTCGTAATTTTGGTATAACTCTTTACTCGGGCATCCATTTGATGATGCGTTTATTGTGTTACAACCCTAACTCAGATGTCTACAACTATCTAGTTTTCACCTCAAGTCATTTATAACGTTATAAAGGTCAAAACTAGTCTCTAATAGGAACCTTTCCACCAAAAACAACAAAATTTGTGTTTGTAAGTAATTCGACCTTTCATGATTTATGAAAGTAGGATTATAATAAACATAATCACTTAACATTAGATATACTAGTATCACATTATTCATATCACATAAGATAAGCATGATTTAAATATAATTCATCATAATTATATTCGAGTTGTCACAACTTCCCCCCCTTAGAAAATTTCATCCCCGAAATTTAATATGAAGGTCACTTACCAAACAAATGGGATACTGTTTCCTCATGCTATCCTCCATTTCCCAAGTTTCTTCTTTAACTCCATGGCTCATCCACATAACCTTAACTAAGGGAATAACTTTATATCTCAATACTTGCTCCTTATGATCAATAATTTCCATTGGTTCCTCGATGTACGACAAGTCTTCCTTCAGTTCAATTGGTTGAGTTTTCAACTGATGAGATGGATCCGCCAAATACTTATGAAGCATCGATACGTGAAACACATCATGTAACCGAGACAACTCTGAAGGCAATGCAAATCTATATGCCAGGGCCCCAATTCTTTCCAACACCTCATATGGTCCAATGTATCTTGGACTTAGTTTCCCATTTTTCCCAAATCTCATAACACCTTTCCATGGTGAAATACGCAGGAATACAAAATCTCCCTTCTGAAATTCCAATGGATTCTTCCTCTTATCTACATAAAATTTCTTCCTGCTTTGCGCTATCTTTATCCGTTCCCGAATCATTTTGATCTTTTTAGTTGTCATATCTATCAATTCAGGACCCAAAATTTTCCTTTCACCCATTTCATCCTAACACAAAGGCATTCTACATCTCCTCCCATATAAAGCTTCATAAGGAGCCATACTAATAGTCGACTGATAACTATTATTATATGAAAATTCCATCAATGGCAAATGATCATCCCAACTACCTTTGAAGTCAAATACACAAGATCGTAACATGTCTTCTAATATTTGAATCGTCCTTTCTAATTGCCCATCAGTTTGTGGATGAATTGCAGTGCTGAACTTCAAACTTGTGCCCATGGCATTCTAGAGATGAGGCCAAAACTTGGAAGTGAATGTTGGATCTCTATCTGATACTATTGACACTAGTGCCCCATGTAAACAAATAATCTCATCAACGTATATACATGCATACTTGTCAACATTGCAGGAGGTCTTAACTGGGAGAAAATGAGCTGACTTCATCAGTCGGTCTACAATCACCCAAATAGAATCATGCCCCTCTGGTGACGGGGGTAATCCTGTAACAAAGTCCATCGTTATATGCTCCCACTTCCATTCCGGAATAGGCAATGACTGTAATAATCCTGCCGGCTTCTGATGCTCCGCCTTTACTTGCTGGCACACTAAACATTTAGCTACGAACTCTGCAATCTCAAGTTTCATATTATTCCACCAGTAATACTCTTTCGAATCTCTGTACATTTTGGTACCTCCCGAATGCAAAGAGTAAATTGAACTATATGCCTCTTCTAATATATCTTTCTTTAAGGGTGGATCATTAGGTACACAAATCCTATTTTCATAACACAACAATTCATCATTGTTAATTTCAAAGTCACTCTCTTTACCATCCGGGACATCTTGTTTCTTCTTCTCAAGGAATGGATCACTGGTCTACAGATTTCGTATGCGCTCAGCCAATAAAGGTCTCACTATGACATGTGCTAATAATCCTCCACTTTTTGAAAACTTCAATTTAATCCCCATCGATGCCAAGTCAAGAATATTTACAATACGGGCACACTTTATGCAACCAAGCATCCCTGATGATTTTCGACTCAAAGCATTTGCTACTACATTGGCCTTCCCAGGATGATGATGAATGGTACAGTCATAGTTTTTAATCATCTCTATCCAACGCCTTTGTCTTAAATTCAGTTCTTTCTGTGTAAACAAGTATTTCAAACTTTGATGATCTGTAAACATCTCACAAGTTTCCCAATGCAAGTAATGTCTCCACAGCTTTAAAGAAAAAATAATGTCCGCTAGCTCCAAGTCATGTGTAGGGTAATTTCATTCATGCGTCTTAAATTGTCTGGAAGCATATGCTATTACCTTCCCATTCTGCATAAGAACACATCCTAACCCCTGAAATGAAGCGTCTGTATAGATCACAAAAGACTCATTCCCACATGGAATAGTAAGTATAGTGGCTGAAACCAACCGATTCTTTAATTCTTTAAAACTCCTCTCACATTCTTCATCCCATACAAACTTCACTTCTTTATGAGTCAACTTTGTCAGTGGTAATGCTATTGCTGACAATCCCTTAATGAATCAACGATAGTAACCTACCAATCCTAGGAAACTCCTAATTTCTGTCACATTCTTAGGACTTTCCCATTCAACAATTTCTTCCACTTTCTTTGGTACAACATAAATCCCATTTCTCGAGACCATGTGCCCTAAAAACACAATTTCATTCAACCAAAACTCACACTTGCTGAATTTAGCAAACAATTTCTTCTCTCTCAAAATTTGCAATGCAAGTCTCAAATGCTTCTCATGTTCCTCCATGCTACGCGAGTAAATCAAAACATCATCTATGAATACAATCACAAATGAATCAATGAAAGGGTGGAATACCTGATTCATCAAATCCATAAAAACTGCTGGAGCATTGGTTAATCCAAAAGGCATCACCAAAAACTCATAGTGCCCATATCGAGTCCGAAAAGTTGTTTTGGAAATATCACTATCCTTCACTTTCAGTTGGTGATAACCTAATGTCAAATCAATCTTCGAAAATACTGTGTCCCCCTATAATTGGTCAAAAAAGTCATCGATACGAGGTAGAGGGTACTTATTTCTAATGTTCACCTTATTCAACTGCCGATAATCAATACATAATCGCATTGTCCCATCTTTCTTTTTCACAAATAACACTGGTGCTCCCCATGGCGAAACACTAGGCCGAATGAAACATCTTCTTATCAGATCTTGTAATTGCACTTTTAATTCTTTCAACTCCGCTGGTGCCATTCTATATGGAGCAAGAGAAATTGGACCAGTATCTGGAACTAATTCAATAGAAAACTCTACTTCCCTATCGGGTGGCAATCCTGGCAATTCTTTTAGGAAGACATCAGAAAACTCTCTAACCACTGGTATATCTTCAACTTTAAGTGATTCCTTACTAACATCAACCACAAACGCTAAATACCCTGTACAACCCTTACTCAATAACTTTCTGCTCTTTATTGCTGAGATAAGACAATTAGGGACAACATTCCTTTCTCCTATAAATTGGAACTCGGGTTCACCAGGGAAATGAAATGTAACTTCTTTGCGAAAACAAGCAATGGAAGCATGGTATGATGATAACCAATCCATCCCCAATATAATATCAAAATCTTGAATGGCCAACGGTATCAAATTATCATAGAAATCTCGCTCACCCATTCGTAAGACACAATCTTTACAAACATGCTCAACTAGAATTACACTTTCCATTGGGGTATAAATATATTAGGCACAATTGAGGAATGAACATGGTCTACCAAAATATGAAACAATATGTAATGCCACAAATGAATGCGTAGATCCAGGATCAACGAGTGCATATAGATCTTTGTTCGCAATAGAGAGTTTACCTGTAACCACTTCAGGTGTAGCATGGGCATCTCGCAGAGTCATAGCAAACACTCTTCCTCCTTCCTTCGATCCTCTTTCTTATCATGTAACTCTTCCCCTGGTGGCACTTCCTGGAGAGGATCCTTTATGAGGCCCCACACTACTGACTGAAACTGCTCTTGATAGTATAGGGCAATTCTTTCTCAGATGGCTCTTCTGATGACAGTTGAAACATTCTATACTCTGTAACTTTGGGCAATTTCTTTTTATATGGCCTGATGTACCACAAAAGAAACAAACGTTCGAATCTCCTTGTGCTGAAGCTCCTGAGCCTCTTCCACTACTAGCCTCACCCCTCTGCGAACTACCTCCCATACCTCTACCATGCTGAAGTTTCTGCCCTCCAAGTCTTGAATATTCTGTATCACTACCTTTTTGATAACTTTGATTGAATCTGCTTATTTTTACACCTCGTTCTCGATTCCTTCTTTCTTCATTCACGTCATTTTCTATACGCAGGGATTTATTCACCAAGGCTAAATAATTAACCGTCTCTAAAGCCGATAGCCTTGATTTAATAACTAACTCTAGTCCATCGAGAAATCGGCTACACATATCTTCCTCATTTCGTATAAACCTCGAAGAAAAATGAGATAAGGCTGTAAGTTTAGCTTCATATTCTCTAACTGTCATACTCCCCTGATTCAACATGAAATATTCCTTCTCCTTTTGTTTTTGATACATTGGGGGAAAATATTTGTCATACAAGGCATTAAAGAAAGCATCCCATGAGATCACATTCCCGCCTCCTGGAGTAATCAACAAATGTTTCATGGCATCCCACCAGTACTTAACTTCTCCTTTCAGTATATATGCCGCCAAGGTTACCTGTTGATTTTCAGGCATCCTCATTACCCTAAAGATAAGTTCAATTTCTTTAACCCATACTTCTGCCTATGCTGGATCAACTGCTCCTTCAAATGAGGGTGGGTTCATCTTAATAAATTTCTCATGTGAAGTACTTCTTTCTTCCCGGTGTATCACCTCCTCATCCCTAGACAAGGCTTGTGCCTCTAGTTGCCTGGTTTGTTGTTCTTCCATCTGAGCCATAAATCTAGCTTGTTGCTCTGCCATTAGCGTCATAGCACGTGCTATTTTTTGCATATCTGTCAGTTGTTCTGGCTCGGGTTCCACATTTATCTGAACAGGTTTCTCAACCTCCGCTTCTACTGGAATATTTGAAGGAATATTCCCTTGTTCCATTCTCTTATATCTGAAATGAATCAGAGATATAACAACATGAAGATCTACAAATCTTTCCTAACATAATCGTTAGTATCAAATAAAATTTATTTCTAACATTCACTGCCAAATCTAGATACTTCTCACTCCAGAACCTCTAAAACCTAGGCTCTGATACCAAAAGCTGACACACCCCAACTCAGTTACATATAATTAAGTTTGAAAGTCAAAGTGCTTCAAACCATGATTAATTTAACCAAACCATAAACAAGAGTTTTAATTTCAGAGTCATCATTGTAAATCCAAATATCTGAAATCCTTTTTACAACCTCAGAGTAGTCACACTTGTACAAACTTTCTTGAAGGAAAATTTAACTTAATTACATCATTTACATTTACACAAAATCATAGTTTCTCCCATTCCTGGCCAACCTAACCCGACCTCCTAGATTTGGCAGTGACATCGTATTACCTAAAAAATGTGAACATAGGAACCATGAGCAAAAAATAGCCCAGTGAATGCATCAGTACTAAACTAATGCATGAATTTAAATGCAATAAATCATGTCCATATACTTATGTCTTAACTTATCCATCTCATTCATAATGAATGACCAACTTTTTCGAATCATGATTCACATACCCTATCTAAATAGACAATTCTCCCCCATTCCTGGTCGAGGAGTAACCCCTTGTCATTAATAGACAAATCTCTCCCATTCCTGGTCGAGGAGTAACCTCTCATTTCGGTAAACTAAAATGAAAAATTTTATATTCATTTTATTATGATCATACCAACAACACGATACAAATATCTCTTTCCAGTGAGTACACTCACCTTGGTTGACAACTACATATTCAGGTTTCCTTCTGGTGGAGATGAACTGGGTTGATTAGACCTTACGCCTGTCAATCCAACTAGATCAGTACTGAACCTCAATAACAATTATTATTCAAACATAATTATGTAACTTTCCATGACTATACATCAACAATATAATTCCAATTAAGTCACATTCCATGAAACATAGGTAAAGGCAAAACAATGATATACATGTTGATAAAGTTACGGACATTCAACCGTAGGAAATACCTTATGAGGAATTATAACCAAAGTCAAGTAAACATGAAATTATACTCCTCAATGTATATACACATGAAACATGTACTCAAAGTACCCTTTGTAAGGACGAAATACAAACATTCATTCAAGGGGTATCCAGTATGGCCTGAAATTATTGTCTTACATACTTAATCATCCTATATTCCTAAATTGTATAAATACAGGGGTCCAACCTTATCAATATGAAAACATATATGAATATACTTTCCAATACAAGTGACAGTGTAATTTTTCAAGCTTCCTAGAGCAAGTTATGACCATTTCTTTACAACACAAGAAATCTGCCCTACAAGCTCCCCTATTGTTCCTTCAACTTCAAAGAATTTTCCGAATTTTTCACCAACATAACATTCCATTATTTTCAACCCATTTTCATTACACATACTGAGTAGCACAAAATTAAAGTTTCATAATTGTTTGACTTCATTTGCTATCTCAAAAGCATGACTAAACTTTGGGCATACCAAAATGAAGTATAAAAACAGATACCATGTACCAACTTCAAATCATCATTACGGCCTAACCACAAGGAGATAAATTCTAATTTTCAGATATATTATGAATATATAAGTCTAATTTCATATCCAATTGTAATTTATCAATTCCAGTAAGCACACAGAGAGATATGCAAGTTTGAAGACAAGGGGTTTCAATACAAAACAATTTTTAAGGGTTATCCATCCAACTTAACTTAAACTTGCATATATTCATACATATGCACCCAAGCATGAAAGTTAAATAAACAAATCAAGGATTTATATCATATAAATCATAAATATATGAAAAATAACAAGATTTTCAATTAGGATTACCTTCGGGACGTTTACGTAATTTGTACGGATTTTTCTACACTTTTTTTCCTCACTTTTCTTCCTAAACTTCTACCTTCTCTTTCCTTAAGCTTAAAACCATTTCATGGCTGATTTTGGCTGAAGGATAAGTCTATTTAAAGGGTATAAGGTCGTCCAAATCGTCCTCCCAAGCCAACCAATTAGATTAAACCATTTGGTTTAATAAAAAACAAAATACCACTTAAAGGAAATGGACAACTTGCCCTTTGTTAGTAATTTTGGTATAACTCTTTACTCGGAAATCCATTTGATGATCCGTTTGTTTTGTTACAACCCTAACTCACATGTCTACAACTATATTGTTTTCACCTCAAGTCATTTATAATGTTATAAAGGTCAAAACTAGTCTCTAACAGGAACCTTTCCACCGAAAACAACAAAATTTGTGTTTGTAAATAATTCGACCTTTCATGATTTATGAAAGTAGGATTATAATAAACATAATCACTTAACATTAGATATACTAATATCACATTATTCATATCACATAATATAAGCATGATTTAAATATAGTTCATCATAATTATATTCGGGTTGTCACAAGGCCTTTTGTACAGAAGGAGATACGGTTTCTCCTTACTTCGTTGTGTTCATATAGTCGAACTACAAGACTTGATCAAAGAAGTGAATCAAGTATCATGTCGAGATCATATAACCAGTATATCATTAGCACAAAGAATACCCATGCAAGGCTATTACTAGCAAACTATGTAGGTAGATTGTGTTTCTTTTGCCAAGAAGTGTGATAAGGGCCCAAAATTCTATACTACCCATGAAAGGCCACGGGCTGCCTTAACTCTCGTCACTTATCCCTCGCTATTTTATATTTGGGGAATAAAATTGTTCGATCCACTATATAACACCAAGGGAAGGTTCAAGTATTTGGCTATAGCAATAGAAAACTTTACCAAATGGGTGGAGAGTTAGGCTTTGGTTGATATTCCTTATCACAGGGTTTTTCGATTTACATGGAGGAAAATCATAATTCAATATGGGATGCCCTATGCTTTTACCATCGACCATGTACCCAATTTGATAGTGATGATTTTGAGTAATATTACATCCAATTTAGGATTCAAAAGCTTCATTCAGCACATGGGCACGACAATGAAATGGTAAGATAAAAATTACTAACAAAACTTTTCTT
Source organism: Sambucus nigra (assembly GCA_949130495.1). Taxonomy (NCBI): domain Eukaryota; kingdom Viridiplantae; phylum Streptophyta; class Magnoliopsida; order Dipsacales; family Adoxaceae; genus Sambucus; species Sambucus nigra. The sequence continues at coordinate 31,116,284 of OX422218.1, read as the reverse complement.
GATGGGTTGAAAAAAAGGTTGGATATTGGCGAATGTAACTAGATTAATGAGCTTCACGGTGTCCTTTGGTCTTATAGGACTACGTCGAGAATATCAATTAGGGAGACTCCATACATGCTCTCTTTTGGCATTGGGGCGGTGGTACAAGATGGAATACATCTGCCGACTCATATATTATTGAATTTTGACTCCCTCAAAATTGATCTCATGAGGTGACTAGGTCTAGACACAATTGATTAAGTCATCTGGGATGTTTCAATATGAATTATTACTTATCAAGAAATGATCGGTAGGTTCTACAACTTGAGGTTCAAACCGACAAACTTGAATTAGGGAGATCATTTTCTTAAGAATGTGATCTAGAAGGGAAACAAGTTGGAGAAAAATTTGCATGTTCCATACTATATCTCGATAGTTATCCGACCTGGAACAAATCGCTTGGAAAAACTAAAGGGAGACGAATTTAAGAATCCCAAGAATGCCGATCACATTTGTAACTATTATCAGTAATTTTGACTTAATGTCATCAGTCATTCTATTTAATGAAGTTTCAAGTTTTGATAAATTTTTATGTTTTTTTTCGGAGTATGGTGATATGCATCCACCAATGAAAAAAGTTTTAAACTTCAAATTTTTCCAACTTTAAACAACATTTATATTTGAAGTCTCTCTAATTCAAACTTTTCCAACTTAAAAATGTTTAGTTTGGAAATATTTTTAAATTTCATTTAAGATTTCATGATTGACAAGTCAAGAACAAGATGTTAGTAAATCTTCACGTATAAGCATGGGAAGTTTTTCCTGACTGGGTTAAACACATGAATAGTTGTAGATTCCTAAAAGACTTGGTAGCCAATGATTACTAATGAAAACATTTTCTAAAGGACGTATGTTGCAGCTCAGTCGGTCAAGAAGATGTGGGGGGGAGAACATTTTCATCCTCTCCTTGAAGATCATAATCTCTAATATATTTTCTAATAAGGGTTTGAGGAATGGAATTGCTTAGAATCCAATTAACATAAATTTTTAAGGGTGTATCGGGATAATCTAATATTCTTGGATCACGCTGGTGACATAATTCATTACCTTTGGGTATCTTAAAGATACCCAACAAGTTCAACCAACCCCATATATACCATGTCGACCAAGCTTGATCCATGTATTTATCTAGATAAGTTAACGCTTCATCATACCCATCCATCCATACATCCCTAGGTTGCTTTTAGAATTTGAAAATTAGCCATCCCAACCTGTCTTGGAGTTTATTAATGGCCTTATTATTCTCCTGTAGTGGAGCATCTTGGTCACCTCAAGTTTTCTTAGTTCTCTCTTCATCTACTATCGGTCGAGCAACCATGACATGCCTAAAATATTAGCCAGATTTGTTTTTTCTTTTTTGCAAAGCTTCTTGTTCCTCCAGAAGTCTGGCATTTTCCATCTCTAATAATGAGACACACTTATTTGGCCATATGTCTCCTGCCTTTTACAAGATATCAAGCTTATTCCTCCGAGTGTTTTTTTGGTTTTCCAGGAGTGCAGCAATCTCCCAAGTAGTTTAGTTTCTTTATTTTGGACAATTTCTTTCTTATTCAAAGTAGAAGTGGTATCCTACACCTTCTTTCCAAATCCCTATCCTCACTCAAGGCATTGTATTTAGATTTATAGTGAGAATGAATCATCGCTGGAAAAAGATTATGATCATCCTGCTGCTACTCAATCATTTCATAGTGTGTAGTGTTTTTCTCCATAGCAGTATCAAGAATACAATAAAGATGAATATTGGAATATTTCATTTGTTCGGAAGCCTCTGATTCGAGAAACCCCGCCAATTGTTCTTCAATGAAAGATACAGAACTTTCTTAAATAAGTCTTTTGCATTACCTCAATAGCTCAAATTCAGCAAAAACTATCCTATTTTTCTGGGCATCAAACTAGAAAGTACAAGAATAACTATAGAAGTTTGACCAAGGAAGAAAAGGACTAATGATCAAACAAGCAAACAACAACGATGATGAATTGGAAATATTGAATAAAATTGTTCCATCTCATTGATAAGTCAAATATTAGGGATACGATTCCATTTAAGGGGAAAAGAAGAAGAAATGGAAAATACGTAAAAGAAAAAGAAAAAACTAGATAAAAGGAAATAAATATTCTCCTTTCCCTTGTCCTTGTCTTGATAGGCAGTTGACTTAGGAGGATGTAGGTCGATAGTATCCACAAACACCACGGAAGATTATCCAAAACTCTTATCATCATCAAAGTCCTCATCCAAGTTAGTAAGAGTTCTTGGATCATGTATCTGAAATAGTTTAATGTCTGTATGGGTGCCGATCTCCTTTAGGGCATCTGATCATTTCTGTTTATAAAGTATGTAACTGTGGTGACAATTATTATGCAACGCAAATAGATAAGAGAAATGCAATCACCAAGTAAGAATAAGGAATGCAAAATGACAATCACATAACAAAGGATGTACGTGGTTCAGCAAAGATGCCTACGTCCACGGTGGTGCAGTTGGTATTATTTATGTGTTCTTCGAACAGTGATTACAGAGAATACAATGTGTCCTTTACCCCAGACCTAGGGTTTGTTATATACATGTTCATCCTAGTGAGTGGGGGTGTGTGACTTCTCCATGTTTCCCATCTCCACTTAGAGTGCCCCTTAATGGGAACGTTGGAAGAGACTAAATAATAATCGGTTTAAGGTATAAGGGGCCTGGACTTTGGGCTTCTAAAATTGGGCTACTCGTCCAGGTCTGTTATGCTTAACTTCAATGAGCTACCATGGTCAACGAGCTTCCTTCGTCGGATGAGCCTCCTTGGTTAACGAGCAACTTGTCGACGTCAAAGTTAGCTATCTTGAGGGTAATGATCAAAGCATCATGATGTGGGGTTCTCACTCCCACCAGATCTTCATCTGTGAAAATAATATGCTTATTATAGTTGACGTCATCTGCTCGCCGATGCTTTTCTTGACTGTGACTTTGCTGGATCGATCTGAAAAGCTTGCATCACCGCTGTAAGTTTCTTCATCTCCATTCGAGATGAATTTCCCTGGATCTGTCTGGCATCAGAGGCCCCATGAATTACGGCAAACTGATGTCCAGTATCATCGTCGAGCGCATTATCGGGTCTCGCCTCTCTATTGGCAGCAGCTTTCTCTGCCTTCTTCTCCATGAATTTGTTCAAATGCCTGGATTGGGCTAGCTCTTCGAGGTGGGACTTAAGAGCTTTTCAATGCTCAGTCTTATATCCTCCATTTTTATGAAAAGCGCATCTCAACGCATTATTCCTCTTCGAGGGATCTCCTCCCATCTTCTTGGGCCACTTGATGAATGGATCGTCTGTATTTTTTGTGAGAATTTTATAAATTGGTTCTTTGAAGACGGTGTTGACCACTTGAAATGCTTTCGATGCGTCATTGTTGCCTCCGTTTTTGGAGCCGTTTTTGCCCCTCATTTTTTCCTCCTTTCTTCTGGTTCTCTGTTTTGTCACTGCCCTCGGTAGTGAGTTTATCTCCACCGTTTTCACCTATACTGAGGCGGGTGACATCTTCCACCTTAGCGTACTTTTCGATGCGAGCCATTAGGTCGTTAATAGTCATAGCCTCCTTTTTTGTCAGGGACTAGTATAGAAGGGAAGAGTTGGGTAGCCCAATTTTAAAAAAGTCCACTGCCACTTGCTCCCAACAATCCTCGACCTCGTTGAATAACTCCCAGTACCTCTTCACATAGTCGCGGAGGGTTTCTTGAGGCGTTTTCTTCATTGTCAGCAAAGCATCCATCCATTTGGGATGGGAGCTACTAGTAATGAATCGGACCGTAAAGAGCTTGGCCAGGGATTCAAAACTCCTGATGGACCGGTAGGGGAGCCTTTTGAACCGTTTTTGCACCACGTCATGCAGGCTCGAGGGGAAAATTTTACACATTAGTGCGTCCCGGTGGTTCCATAAGGCCATGGCCTGTCGGTACTACCTGACGTGATCAATGGGATCATTCTTAACATCATAAATTTTGAACCTTGGAATGGCAAAATTCTTGGGGGCTTCTTCTTCTTCAATTTCCCTCGAGAAAGGTAATTTCATCTGGGTTTTAAGAGCTCGCCTAGAGAGTTCTCGGGTCGATCCGATACCGTGATGGGTAGGATGCTAGTCCATCTCCCTTCGGACCAGACTTCATATGTTCACGTTGCTACGAGTAGGTCTCTGGTAACGGCGAGCTTTTCGCAGCTGCTCGCATAGGTCATCCTCTGACTTATCTCCCTCAAATTTTTGGGATCCTCGCCTAGGGCTCCTTCCTCTACCGAGAGACTTGCTCGCCTGAGGGCTAGGAGTGCGATACGGACGTCTCCTGGTATCATGAATGAGCTCTTTCTCCAGTATCTCTAATATACTTTTCAGGCGAGTATTCTCATACTCGTGTCTGCGAGAAGACTCCCTGTGCTCATGGAGCCTTGCCTCGTACGCATTAGTCAGTATGTATATCTGTGTGGACCTTCCTGGTCCTTGGATTTCTTCTGAGGCTGGACTTTCTAAGTGAGCCCTCGGATCTGAACGTCGAATTTCAGATCCAATCCTGTGAGGAACAGGTAGTTCTTGAATATCCCCTGCCTGGGGAGCATTGCTACTGTGACCGGACATTTTAAACTCCTTATTTGATGTGGGCTTTCTTAGGGAAGATAAATGTTCCCACAGACGGAGCCAATTCTGGTGACAATTATTATGCAACACAAATAGATAAGAGAAATGCAAACACCAAGTAAGAATAAGGAATGTAAAATGACAATCACGCAACAAAGGATGTATGTGGTTCAGCAAAGATGCCTACATCCATGGTGGTGCAGTAAGTATTATTTATGTGTTCTTCGAAGAGTGATTACAGAGAATACAATGTGTCATTTGCCCCGTACCTAGGGTTTGTTATATACACGTTCGTCCTAGTGATTGGGGGTATGGGACTCCTCCTTTTTTCCCATCTCCTCTTACAGTGCCCCTTAATGGGAACGTGGGAAGAGACTAAATGATAATCGGTTTAAGGTATAAGGGGCCTGGACTTTGGGCCGCTATAATTGGGCTACTCGTCCAGGCCCATTATTCTAATTTTGGGTTCCTATAGTAACATTATACATTATGAGTGTAATAATCTATAGTGAAGAGAAGAAGTGGAGAAATTATCGACGCCATATTTTGGCTAGCCCTCTCCACCAGTCGGGTTCTAGAAATAGGGGATTTCATTAATCTATGTGTTGAGTACCATCTTTTATGAAACCCCTATCCAGTCCAGGGTTTACCTCATAGAGTCATATTCAATTCTTTCTTTCTCGATAGAGGATTTGTTGCCCAAATCTTGCTGATAGTTAGATGTTTATTCAACCTCTTGAAATGACGTTCAATAACTCGGGCTTCTTGAGTAGCGAGTATTTAAGTCCTTTTCTCAGTAACCTAAGGCCACTTATGAATACCAGTACTCTTTCTAGAAGGATAGGTAGGAGATCGAGATTCAGCCAACACATTTCGGATAATTCTTTTCACTATTTCTATAGTAGGTGAATTGGGGATGCTGGTGATGTTAAAGGACTCGATGGAATAATAAGTTACTCCTTATGTAATATCAATTCCATTCAACTCAGTAGCAGAAGAAATGTACACTAGTTCCTCATCCAAGTTAATGGGTGATTAAGGAAAAATAATTGTAGGTTCAGCAACAAAGGAAGTGATAGCACTCTTGTATTCTAACAGGATATAAGATTCTCGGGGATTCTCCTCTCCTACTCTTTGATGAATAGACCACAAATAATTGAGAGTTTTAAATTTTAACCTTACATTTCTTCGAGCATTTCTTTTTGCTTTCCTCTACACAAAAAAAAAGACAAATCAGTTACTTGACACAACATCAAACTGCTAACACACAGGGACAAAACTAGAAAAAGAAATGCATGATCTATGCAATTCTCGTCCTGGGAGGATTTGGGTCCAGTATATATTACCCCCTCAGGAAGGGGGCATATTGCCAATTCTACACTAAAATAGATAAATCCTTTTAGTCTTTGTTAGAATTCGGAAAATTTGCAAGGAATGCCCTGTTAGCCTGCCCAATCTTCATGTAGTAAGTATTATCACCAATGGTTCCCCACTTGAAGAAGAACATCAATTTTGGAATTCCAATGCGAGTTCCATGGACTTCATTTTATCAATTCACTCTATTTATACCCCACCATGTATCGGGGCTATTCTTATTGGAACAACATCAAAATCCTAAAAAAAGCTCAAGAAAAAGTGGGTTTAGGTGAAAGGCGATTCCACACTCAAAAATGAACAAATGGGAGTCCCGTGACCCTCATCCAAGGAATACACATATATAGGGAAACTTGCAATATCTAAACCTATCCAACTTGGAATATTTCTTTTTGCCTAAACTTTTCTAAGGAACATTCATCTGTGATGTACACCATGATTGAAAGATAGAATAATCAAAAAAGCAAAATGGAGATCTTACAGAGAATGAAAAGTGACGAAAAATAGCAAGCAGCAAAAGCGGAGAAGAAGAACTTGAGAATAAAGGAAAAAAATACAACCTTAGAGAGTTTAAGGTATTTAAAAATGGATGGAAACAACAATACTTTTATAGGTTACCTTGAAAGTGTGAAATAAATGATTATCTAAATGAACGATTGAACTATAGAGGGCTCCGCACTTCTTAACATCAAAAAAATACCAACGTACACTTTTGCGGATCATTAAAGTTCAGATTATTTACAAAAATACCATTAGCATAAATATTGACGAAAAAATTTAAAGGTCCAGGAATTCGGCAGATGGCCAACTTTCATACATGACACATGGCAAAATTCTGAACAAATGCTCTATACGTTCTATCAATCATCAAACATGGAGCACTAGGGGCTTTTGTTGTATGTAAAAATTACACTCCTACATGGACCAATGGCAAGTAGACATGTGTCCTCCGACATGGCTACAAAACTATATTTGTAAGATTTGGAAAAACTAAGTCGGCTAGCATGCCGACCCACAACAAGAATGTAAGCCATCAATAATAGCAAAGGTTATTCGAGTGTAAGGGTGACCAACACTAATATCAAGAGTCTTCTTTATTGTATATATATTTACATTACTGGAAATATAATGGCATTCCATCTATTGGGTTCCTAATCAGTATAAATGCATGATCTCCCTTAGTTTAAAGGGACGATTAAATTGACCATAAACACACCCCATGCTGAGCTATTGTAATCATCTAAAATAATATCCATAGTGGACGTAGACAATTAATCACTATTAGATTAAACAAAACTACCATGGAATGATACTAATAGCTTAATTAGGATTTAACCCCAGAGCACACACAAGTATTTTTATTAACATATTCTTACTCTCATAAAAGTAATTATTTATTTGTTTTAATATCTTGTACTTCAATGAACAATTGAACAAGAAGCTATAAGCGCTAATTAATAATTCGGTATCTCGATGAAAGGATGCAACTCGCCACACGTATGTGATCAAAGTCAGAAAACTAACCCCGATGATGCTAACCCCATAGGATAAAATTAATGTGCATAATGTATGGTTACATGTCATTGGGTATGTTAACAATTATCTACTTTATTAAACTGTATCAATTGTTTCATAATGCACACACACACACACACACACACACACATACACACACACACACAGATATATATCTATATAATAAGGAGTAGAATAGTTACACTATTTCATAACTTGATAAGCTAAGTAGGGGTTGTGATCAAGCCACCAATGCAAGAAATTAAGGGTTGAGATTGATTTATTCCCTTTTACTCTTTTGCCCCTTCAATTTTGGGTTTCCCCCTTTTTTGGTTCACTACTAATTAATTTATCTCTCTTACTTTAATTCAAACTAAGGGCTAAATTAGGAAGTGTATCAATAGATTTCATCTCATCTTTGGTTCCCCCTCTTTCCACCCCTGTTTTTCTCTCCCTCTTTCTCTCGGCTCATATTTGGTTCCCAGTTCTCCATCTCCATCATCAGGTAAACTTTTCATTTTTGAATCTTTGAATCATAGGATGTTGATTTAATAGTTTATCCCTACATCTCAATCCAGTTAGACCTACATCTTAATCGTTTTAGCCCTAGGTTTTTTCAGTTAGAGTTCTCTTATACATCATAAGCTTTGATACGTGATATGCTATGCTACACATTGATACACACCATATTTTTTGTTTGTAGCTCTATACAGCTCACTAGATTGAAAAATCACCCCAAATCCTTTCACACACAAAGATCTGAAGACTTTAATCCCTTTTTGGTTTTCTTTTTCAATCTCCCTTTTGGTAAGAATTATTGGGGCAGAAATTGGTAAGTTAATGTTTTTTGGTTTTGTGTTTAACAAAAGTTTATCAATGGAATGCCTTTTTTTTTTGGTTTTGATTTTTTTGATACACAAATGTTTAGGGCTTAGGGCAGAACTTGGTAAATGTTTTAGATCCCAATGTTTTTTAAGGTGATAGATCTATAAATGTTTTGATTAAACTTTATGTTGAAAACTAATGCAATTTGCATCTTATTATTTGATTATGCGTAGCATTTGATAGGTAGGGAGGTCAAAGAAGAGAAAATGTATGATATTAGGGTTTATAGAGGTTTCCATTTCATATTTTAAAGCACACAAATGGTTCAAAATCTGTTTCTTTGATGAATATATGATATTAGTTTTTTTGCATTATTACGGTATGTTGGAGTTTCTTCTACTCAACTTCATGAATTGATTATGGATTTTTGTTTTTTTATAGAGGTATGTTGTATTGTCAATAACATAACAGAGTAAGCGACAATGGAAAGTAAGTTTCAGGGTCATTTTTTTTATTTGATTAGGTGTTTCGCATCATTTATTTGTAGATATTTCCTAACTAATTTGTACTTAATTGGGCTTTCAAAATGGGGTGTTTTAAAATCCATTCAATGATCATTTTTTTTTATTAAATGGTTGGGGTTTCTTCTATTTGTGGGGGTGACATTAATATCTTCGACATATCTATCTTTGTTGTTTAACATATATATCTTTGTTTTTTAATAGATAACAAAATTACTTTTTTGCCATGTTGGATAATATTTTTGTGTTTATTTGACATAGAAAATCCTCTTCCAAACCTTTTTGTTATGTTTTTCATATGAAACTACATACAAGTTTGTTGTTCAACTTTAATTAGTGAATATGAACATTCACGTGTTTGGACTGAAATCTCCTTAAAATGAAAAGGATATGTAACTTTATAAGTTATTCTTTTTTAATTAACATAATAAGTTTTATAATTTTGATATGGAAAACAAGCATCCATTATAATGTGCTTTGGGAGATACTAAATTCAATGTCATTGAAAAGATATAATGTCATTTTGGGTGAATTGTGTATTTGATCATATATATTATATATTTGGTTTAAGTTTTTATCTGTTTACTTGCGATTGTCTATAGTGAATATTTGTTTCAGGATATTAGTAATCTAATATAACTGATAGTGAATAACAACCGAATCACGAGGTGAGATTATGGTTGAAGATAACTTTAATATCTTGAATGTTTTTTTTCACCATTCTTTTTCGCATTTCATTATCTTTCTATGTTTTAATTTTGTGTTTATATTATCACTAACATTATTTTTCCCTTTATTTGGCAGGTGCGATAATCAGTAGTACACTACAATTGATATGCATGTTTGGATAGAAAATGAAGGTATAAACTTCTACCTACATTTTCTAAATTTAATAAGAATAAAAGCATGGGTCTTTCTTATTATTGTTACAAAGAAACGAGTAGTTCCCCCTCAACATTCGTGTTTTTTGTTCTCTTCTTTTATTTGTTTACTTATGCCTACATTTATACTTATATTTATTTACTTCTTTTAATTTGTTTTACTTCAGGTTAATAAAGGTGTGCAGGTTTTATAATTATATTATAATGGTTTCAATCCTAATTTAATTATTATTGGTAGTTTAGTATCTTAGATGTGTTTCAAAGGAATTAATTCCTTTATTAATATCCTCAATATTGTTGGTAGTCGGGATTCGTTAGAAGGGATTCACAAGTTAAAAGGTCCTACAGACAATTGTGTTTTATTTCTTTCAACCACAATCAACATTTGGCTATTGGAGATTGGTTTGGAGGAAGGTAATCAGTAGTTTTTGTTTTACAATTTTTTTTATTTTTTAATTTTGATCCTAACAAGTTAGTTTTCATTGCCATTATTTTGCAGGATTCATCCCTTTTGTTGGATTTCTCTATGGCCTGGTCTAATTTAGAATTGGTGAGGCATTTATGGCCCCCCATCTTTCAATAAATGATTCTTCGATCAATGGTGTTTTGTTTGTCTTTTAATTTTAGTAAAATTTATTTTTTGTTTTGAGTTTTTAGGTTCGTGGGAACCGTCCACTCTAGCTTTGAATTTTTTCTTTATGAGTAATAAAATTAAATGCTTTCTGATCCATTTTATCCATGTCCATTATTTTTAGGGAAAAAAATTGGTGGCTGAGCTTGAGAAGTATAAGTAGGTTATAAGGACCCTCTACGAGGTGAACAGTATTGGTCTCCTTTAGTCAGCAATTGAGTTCAACCCGTACATGCTTATGTTTCATAGTTGCAGATTGTTTCTGCTCTTATTTTTTATTATCCATAGTTTTTATATTTTAGGTAAAGTACTCTTTCTTATTTATCTTGGTATTTGAATTACATTTGAAATTTGTAAGTTTTATTATCCCCTCAATAAAAATGGACAATACTTGGTAGTCAAATATGAACAACAGGGTACTCTTTCTTCATGTTATTTTTAACATCTCATTTTGGGTTCTGATTCTACTTATAGTTTCGTGCAGGTGTATATTGGGATTTTTAAATTACCCGTTCACCGGTGTGCGTAGTACGTTAATATGGATGCACAAAAAAATTAGAAGAAGGTGTTGTTGTAAAGACAATGTTGTTGTACAGAAGGTGCCATGAAGCCGAGGGCTATTGAGACCTCCCTGTTCCTCGAGAAGCTAAAGAAGAAGGTCTATGAGGTTCTTTTCATGGTTGTTGCGATTAACGAGAACGCTGTGGGTCAATTGAAGGAATTCAAGGGTCATATGCACTGTGCGATTGACGAGTATACTGTGAGTCATATGCATTTTTTGCCTCAATGCTTTGATGTGTTTTGACACTTGCAAGACATGGAAATGTTCTTCAAAATGATATTTCATTACGCATACTCTATGTCACTCCAAATGAAATAGTTTACGAGGTGTCAAGACCGTCATTTATACCTTTCTGGGTAGTTACAAATATTTTAAAGCATGTACCTTTGTCTCTGATCATTGTTGTTATCATTGATCAAGGCTGCTTGCAGTCGGTGTATGGAATTCATACCTTTTGAGTTGATAGTATACCACAAGGAAAAAGTACAGTCGGTGTAGGTTCAAGGTGTTTATAACCATGGGATTATTAGGAAGGTCATTGTATCTGAAGCGTCAAAGCTAATACAAGATGTTGGTATAAGTTGGAGACCTACTATTGATAGTATTGAAGGGGAAAGTATGCCTCACATGGAATATTTAACTAAGTGTCCAACTATATTGATATCACCATCCAAAATTTAGAAGGGGATTAGGTCCCCACGTCATGCTTCAGTGGAGAATAGAACAGAGGTGTAGTATCTGCGGATTTGTTACTACATAAACTGGAAGAAGTTAATAAATCAGTAAAGAATATTGAGGTGCTTATAGAGAAGTCTCATGCTATCCCCAAAAGTAGGTAGCATAAATTATATACAAGAGAATTTCAAAACTTCGTCATTTGCGTTGATATTTAGGTTACAGAACACAAGTACATGCATGTCATTCGGGTTGCGATTTAGGTTTCAGAACACTAGTAATCCCTTTGACCCATTGAAAATCCCCCCCCCCCCCGCTCGCACACATGGTTATCATATGAAAAAAGGAGGAAAAAGGCTGTTGTAAGTTGCTAAAGCGATGAAGGATCATTATTGTCCGAGTGGCTTCACTGATGTACCTTATGCTTAGATCTAACAACACATTGACGCACATATATTGTATTTACATTCCGCTCGGATCCCAACTCTTCATATAATAACTATGCATGCTTATGCCATGTTTTTAGAATTTTTTGTGTATAACGTAATGATTACCCATATGCTCGATAATTTTTGACAAAATTATCGCCAAAATCGGTGGTAATATGTTTTTAGAGTTCTATTTTTTTGACAGGCACAATAAATATTTTGTTTTTTTGCAAATGCTATAATTATAAGGTAATATTCTAGGCTAGATATGTTTAATGGGATCATGGTCGAGCGAGTACTCTTCTTGATCCGTTGGGAATAGGAATTTGATCGATTGCCATAAAGCCATAAGCTGGCATGTTGGCTGACTAAGAATAGTACATATGAAAGGGATCCAAATCATTCCTCAAACTCGAGAAGTCAGAGGTATTGTATTGTTCCTTTAGATATGAAATTTGAGTTCCATAGCTTTTGGCATTTGAATTCGATAGATTATTTGCATTTTCAGTTAATGCAAACTCGCTTGAATTTTTCACTCACATGTTTTTCAGTACCAGTTTATTCATCTACACACTAGGTTAAAGGCACACTAAGCGGAGTATAAAGGTAGAAATATGAATCTGCTGATCACGTGAAATAATTTTTTAAATCCTTATGGTGATCATTTGCACACTATGATATATTATATGTTTGTCACCTGTTTGTAAAAAACTATATGCTATATGTTTGGCATCCATCTTTTTTATCTATGTAGGTTTTTGTTTAATTACTTTTGGACAATTAGTGCGCTTCTCACCATTATTACTTTCACATTGATTCTCTAATATATTTAATTTATGCTGAGTGTAATATGGTTCATGATTTTGCTTGCTTTGGAATTGCATAAAAGGTATGAGATGGCATTCTAATTGGTGTATTCAATGGTTGAATTGTATATTTTATGATCTTTTGTGTTAATTATTCATTAATTAGTATGCAATCATCCTTATGACACGAGTACATACATTTCAATCACTTTTGTTGAATTTTAGAATTTGAAGATTCAGATGACTAGGAAGGAACAATGTTCATGTTAGGCGTGATAACAATATTGGTTGTGGCAACCACACCCAAACTTCATTGGTATACACCGGATGGGTGTGTCTAATAATATCAATTGGTCTTCTTTATTCTAATTTTACTCATAAAGTTTTCTCTGATGATACCACAAATGTTCTATTTACGGTTCTATAATTATACCAAATCGACCCCTAACTAATGACAAACACGATGAAAAATGACCACAACTCATGGTATTCTTTGGTCCTTTACAACTATTTACCACCAAAAAAGTGGTTTGTGATGTTTCTATAACTTTTAATCTATTTAGTCTAAAGTTATGGAATGGATTGGATGTTTTCTAAAGTTTGGATAATTCATATATTTTATTTCCTGATGATGAGAATGTTAATTATTGTTCATAATGGTGAGTTTCCTTTGATCACGGGTAAAAAAAATGATCCCTAATTAAAACTTCAGTTGTCTCTTCTCTCTCTGTGATTGTATATCTCTCTCATAAAATTTAAGGTTTTTTCGTCAAAAGCATTAAAAAAAAGCATTAATCTTGAGAGTAATTTGGGGATTTTATTATTTATATTATTTGACCTTTGGTTCTTTCCTCCGAGTGTTAATTTGATTATACATTTGGTGTGCAGACTATTTGGTTGATAAAAGCCTACTATTTGTTTCAATGTTGTGTTTGGATCAACGTTTATTCACCCCACACGTTTTCATATTTGAAAAAAACTCATGTATGTTGGCTGTTCTAAAATATGCATTACGATGTAATTGTTTCCCATTTTTATTGTGTGTTTGTTTTTCTTGCAGATTTGAACTCATTACCTTAGGGTAGGGGTGTACAAAAAAATCGACCGAACCGAAAATCGAACCGAACCGGCCCGAATCGAACCGAAATCGGCGGTTTTTTTAGCCCGGTTCGGTTTGCGGTTTAAGGATTTAAAAAACCGACAATATCGGTTCGGTTGTCGGTTTAGATAAAGAAAAAACCGATTCGAACCGAACCGAACCGACATCAATATTATATATTAAAAAACCCTTAAATATCTTTTATTTTTATATCCAAAAACCATTAACCAACCTCCAAAACCGACCAAAATCGAAAACCGACCTACAAAAAACCGATCAAAACTGAAAATCGGTTAAAACCGAATCGAAACCGATCCGAACCGAAACCGATGTGAATCGAAACCAGCGGTTTTTTTCATCGTCGGTTCGTTTTCGGTCTGATTTTTTCTAAAACCGAACCGATCGGTTCGGTCTGAATTGCGGTCCAAAACCGAACCGAACCGACCCGTGCACACCCCTACCTTAGGGAGACTAATATAAGATTTTAAACAACATTATCATTTGTCTTAGGCATTGCTTTTGAAATATAAGGCTTTGTCAATCTTTCTCAACTATTACAAACCTTTAGTCTAAGGTTTCTAATGTGGGTGTCTGGAAAGTTTGAAGAACTTATTTTGTGTTTATTGTTTAATTGTATTTGTTCTAACAATACAATTTCTTATTTTTTCAATTTTATGATAGTTGAAAATTTTAGTTCCCCTTAAAATTTGGTATGCTTTTGTCTTGTGCGTGAGCTATATCATGTGTGCATGCTAGGTGTGGTTAATGCTAGATCACAAGATATTTTTAGTTACGAATGCATACAACCTTAACAAATTCACTAACCAATCCCCATGTCATTGTCTCTGTAGATTTAAGAAGTTCACTTCATCGTTGTGAGTATGTAAACTTCAAGTTTTATAATCTTTAATTACCAACATACTTTTGTTCGTATATATTCATATTATTTGTGCTCTGTTTTTCTTGCTCTAATTAATTATGTTTTATGAGTTTTTGTGCATATATAATGGGCTTCATTATCTGGTGATTATCTGATTTTTGGTGATTATCTGAGTTCTGGTGATTATATAATTTGCCTCATTACGAGAGTTTTGGTGATTTATGAGTTTTCATTCTTATGAGTTTTGGTGATTATATAATTGCTTCATTAATTTTTACTGTAGAAGATTATTTTTATGAATAATGTACGTTAAGAGCTTTATATCTAATTGAGTGATATGTTTATGCCCTCTCATTTTGTGTTTGTATTCGAGTTTGCGGTCATCGACTTACCAGGGATCCTGCTGACTATGTGGACATGTTGTACTTAACATGTTTGTAAGCAATTTCTTGACATATTGTAATAAACATGTTTGTAAGCAGTTTATTCCCTTACAACCTCATAGCATTACTCATCCATTAAATAAGTTATTTTATGTTCCTACTTTACCAATTCGGAGTCATCTATAAGTTATAACATTCTACTTTACCAGTCCTATGATTTAATTATGGCTGCTCTGCTATAAGTGATAATAGATTTTCTCTGGTCTGCTACAAAGGGGACATGTTTGAGTTTCATTTAAGATTTTTTTACAATAATCAAATTAGTTCATTAATTCTTTTGATAACTTCATTTTGTCAGAATTTTCCCTTTATTATACACTTTTGCTTCTTTAGACCCTCCCCAAAAGGCCATAAATGATAATGAAAAAAAAATCAAAGACTTCATTTGGGGATCATCTGAAGGAGTTCCTAAACGTCCTTCGGCCAAAGAGGATGTCATTTGTTTGTCCATAAATGGAGGTGGCATGGGAGTCGGAAGTACAAGAGATTGGGTTGATGCCTACAGTATGAAAATTTGGTGAAATTTCAGAGATAATAAATCCATGGGGGCCTGCTTTATGAATCTTAAATACTGTAGACTAAAACATCCTTGCCAAACAACTTTGATGATTGGATCCAATACAAGGAAAAAGGTTGTTGAAAATTTTCTAGGAGGCTGAGGAAAACATTTCTGGCTTATTAGCAAAGGAGGTGCCGACTTTTATTGGGACAACTGGACCGGGGAAGGTCATATTGCTCTACATGATGCGATGCAAATGAGGAGAAAATATTTATCTTTCAACATAACCAAATTTTCAATTTTTTCTAAGCTTGGATGGGAGTTGGAATTGGCTCAAACATCAGCAGGTAGTTCCCCATTCCACAGTGTTCTTTATAGCTGGTATAAAAAGGAAGAATGTAGAAATTGATAATGATATAAACTATGCCCCTAGTGAATCGGGGAAATTCAGTCTTTCCTATGCTTGTAATGAAGTGAGGCAGACTCATGTGATAGCCTGGACTTATAAATTTTAGTGGCATCCTATGAATCCCTTTCAAATCTCAATTTTCTCTTGGATATTAATTAGAGACATTCTTCGTTTAGTAGTGTGTATAGGTAGGTCAATGGTTTTGTTTTTCTCACATTTTTAATTAGACAAAGAATCTTTATGCAAATTGATACTTGATTATATTTGCTTAGTTTCAGCCTTGAAAAACATGGTCCGAGGGAGACGGGGAAGACGAGAGGAGAAGGTGAGGTCTACGGATTAAAAGCAAGTAGATTGAGGAAGCAGGATCGGTGTGGTCTCTCAATGCCACGGTTATTATGCAATGCCATAAGGAGGAATAACACTTTACCAGGGCTACTTTAAGTACACTATATATTTCACAATTTGATCAAACAGTGAATTAGTGAATCTGAAGTAACTCAGTCCTGAGATGAATAGCATGCTCACTGATATTTT
Source organism: Sambucus nigra (assembly GCA_949130495.1). Lineage (NCBI taxonomy): Eukaryota > Viridiplantae > Streptophyta > Magnoliopsida > Dipsacales > Adoxaceae > Sambucus > Sambucus nigra. The sequence continues at coordinate 31,099,555 of OX422218.1, read as the reverse complement.
TTCTAACCATTTCTTTTGACCTACTGTATTGACCATTTATCTTCTGTTCACCAGCTCTCAATGATCAAGTCAAATTACTACCTTAAGGGGCCACTATACTTCAATACAATATCAGTTCACTACCTCTCGATTCAAATTATAAATTTCTCCACTCGCTCAATAAGGTAAGGTATATTTCTCCACTCCACAAAAAGCAATAAAACTCTATATGTACCGACCTGCATTTAGGGGTTTTCTAGATGTTTTTGTAGTTTAGATGGCTGCGTATCTCCGTGGTCAGTTACTGTGGAAGTGGAAACTCGAGTTTGAAAATCGAGATTGCTTGACGATATTTACACTCATCGAATCCATGAAAATTGAGGTTTCATTCTCTCTACAATATATAGAATTGAGTTGTTAATGTTTAAATCCTCAAGCTGTTAGAAGGTAACATTAATTCTTTGATAGTAATTACTTTGTAATAGGAACATGTTTATGACATTTGAGGACATAAAAGGAAAACTCTGGACTGCATGAAATACTATGATAATTCTTTGACACTACCTAAAAGGAAAACAATGGACTTTGTAATAGGAACAATATTTTTTTGACAAAATTATTTGGTTACATGCCTTTTGATTATATGGTTACATGCCTCTTTTGGTTTTTAGGAGCATCATTTATGTTACAATATCTTCTCCACATGTTGTACATTTCATATATGGTCACGGACCTCCGTTTCAACTACCATTCTCTAATAAATTCACAACTTTATTGGCAAGGACAGAGATATTCTATTTTGTGGTCGTTTGCGTTGTCTTCTATTTTTATATAGGGACGATGGGAATAATATAGCTGCAGAGTTTTATAAAAAAATATAATTTTAATCCCCCGAGTAATATTCTATATTTTTATGTTTTTCTCCGGTTAAATGATATCAGTAGGACATTAGATTGGCAATAGCAGATATACATACCTGCTTAGATATAGCAGAAGTAGTGATACCTGCTTAGAATTACTAAGTGATGGATACCTGCTTAGATTTACTACTATGTAAATGATGGGTAGTAGTGATTTATAGTTGCTTAGAGAGTAATACCTTCTTAGATTTACTTAGTGATGGATACCTGCTTAGATTTACTACTTCTGCTCATAACTGATGCATAACTAATTCATAATCCATTATAATTTGGATGCACATATATTCATCTTTGATACACATGTCATGTCATGCTCATTTTGTTGGGATGTTGAATTAAGGCAATGCATAAATTATTAAATATTGCTTTATTTTATTTTTGATGGATTACAAGTATGATTGTTTTGTTTTTCTATCTATTTGTTCCAATTTCTATTTCTTCATCTCTTTGGTGATTACATATTATGTTCTTTTTCATTTTCCAAGTACAAGTTTTATGTTTATATTTTGTTTTGGGGTTTAAGATATCTTAATGTATACTCTATCTATTTCTAAACAAGTTTTTTTTGGGTAGATTACAGTTAGTGTGGTTAGTGCTTCCTTGAAGATTGTGATTCCAACCCTCGAGTTTCAGCACCACTGTTTATCTATGCCAAGTCAAAGCTTCTCGCTTCTATATTTCACTCAGGTATACTATTTATCTCTCTCTCTCCAAGGCTTTAATCCATAACAAACTCTACCTCAAGTTATGTTTTATCTCCCACAAGTACCTCTTTTTGCTTAGATTTATTCCATAAAAAACTCTACCTCAGTTTTTTCATCTTCATTTCTTTAAAATATATGTTGATAGGTGTTGCTATGATTTTGTATTGGGACTTAACTGATCGATTCTTCTTACTTTGGAGGTGGAGCTGATGCTCCCATACATAGAGCTTCTGCTCCATAACTCTAAACTGCCTACCGGTTAGTTTTATCTATTTAGGATTTGCTGTTTCATTTTCAAAATTTGTTTAGAGCTGGAAGGGTTGACCACCACCGGCCATAGTCCCGAAAATATTCGTTCTCACATAAATTTTGGTTTTTTCTTTAGTTTATTCGTGTACTTTTGTTTAAGATTGGTTAAGTTTTAATCAATTGTATTGTTTCTTTCCATTAAATTTGTTGGCCTCACTTTACAACTTTACAATCACAGTGTTTGATATATTGTTAAATTGACATGTCACATACAAGTTCATATATGTTCTTTTAACTTCACTACGAAGTGTTCTGAGCTCAATCGATTATGTCTAATAGGCGATGTACTGATACTGTTGAAGAATTTGGGTAAATTTCACCACTAAGGCTTATATACAGAATTCCAACACTAAGGTTTCAAGAGTTTGGGTAAATTTTTTTCCATGTAACTTTATATGCGTGTTATTTATTATAGTGTTTTCCAAGAAATGCCCATCTTTAGTTTCCTATTTCAGTAACTATTCATTAGTTGTAGTTTCCCAATACATTATCAATTATGTTTTCAATCTCTAAATTCCCCCTAATCCATATTACACATGGTTGAAGAAGATACTAAAATAATTGAGCACTCTAATTTATCTCCTCAGCCACAGACTTACTAGAAAATAATGAACTTTCGTTCTATGAAAGTTTAGTTGTTTCTGACTCGGAAGATGTTGAAGGAATGGTTATTACTTTCTTTGAAGAATTTTAATTATTAACCAAGGATTTTAGTATTGTTCTAGATAAAAGAAAGTTGAAAAAAGAGGTTGTTATGCATAAAGAGAAACAACAAACATTCTAATAATTTTTCTATAGAGAGTAAAGATTTGTAAGTTTCATAATCTTTCTTTTGTTGCATTGCTAGAACCGAAGTTGGATATTGAAAAATTGGAAGACCATAGAAAAACCCTTCAATTTGATGGTTGTGGGGAAAATAGTAATAGCAAATAGTAACTTCAATTTGGTCAATAGACTAACATTTCTATTCTAAGAACATAGACTAATTGTTAGTCTATGCAAATAGTGTCTATTTGCATAGTGACCAAAATGTTCTTAGACTAGAAATGTTCTTAGAATTAACAACAACACTTTTAATATCCGTTTGTTTATATGATTTCGTGCTTGCTATGATTCCTATATGAACTATTGAGTCCACAAATGTGGACATTCATGAAGATATTGAAGTTGTGTGATGACGTTAATAATTTACCACCCAAGGGGGTTAATTGATTCTAGGATTTGTTCTTTTTTGAAACTAACTTTAATTTTAATGACATTTGATAGGTGCTACACTGATGTAACACGGGAGCTTTCTCAATTGTTAGGAGAATAAGGGCTAGGGTGAGAGATGAAGATGCACACCATATTTTTTGTTTGTAGCTCTATACAGCTCACTAGATTGAAAAATCACCACAAATCCTTACACACACAAAGATCTGAAGACTTTAATCCCTTTTTGGTTTTCTTTTTCAATCTCCCTTTTGGTAAGAATTATTGGGGCAGAAATTGGTAAGTTAATGTTTTTTGGTTTTGTGTTTAACAAAAGTTTATCAATGGAATGCCTTTTTTTTTTGGTTTTGAGTTTTTTGATACACAAATGTTTAGGGCTTAGGGCAGAACTTGGTAAATGTTTTAGATCCCAATGTTTTTTAAGGTGATAGATCTATAAATCTTTTGATTAAACTTTATGTTGAAAACTAATGCAATTTGCATCTTATTATTTGATTATGCGTAGCATTTGATAGGTAGGGAGGTCAAAGAAGAGAAAATGTATGATATTAGGGTTTATAGAGGTTTCCATTTCATATTTTAAAGCACACAAATGGTTCAAAATCTGTTTCTTTGATGAATATATGATATTAGTTTTTTTGCATTATTACGGTATGTTGGAGTTTCTTCTACTCAACTTAATGAATTGATTATGGATTTTTGTTTTTTTATAGAGGTATGTTGTATTGTCAATAACATAACAGAGTAAGCGACAATGGAAAGTAAGTTTCAGGGTCATTTTTTTTATTTGATTAGGTGTTTCGCATCATTTATTTGTAGATATTTCCTAACTAATTTCTACTTAATTGGGCTTTCAAAATGGGGTGTTTTAAAATCCATTCAATGATCAATTTTTTTTATTAAATGGTTGGGGTTTCTTCTATTTGTGGGGGTGACATTAATATCTTCGACATATCTATCTTTGTTGTTTAACATATATATCTTTGTTTTTTAATAGATAACAAAATTACTTTTTTGCCATGTTGGATAATATTTTTGTGTTTATTTGACATAGAAAATCCTCTTCCAAACCTTTTTGTTATGTTTTTCATATGAAACTACATACAAGTTTGTTGTTCAACTTTAATTAGTGAATATGAACATTCACGTGTTTGGACTGAAATCTCCTTAAAATGAAAAGGATATGTAACTTTATAAGTTATTCTTTCTTAATTAACATAATAAGTTTTATAATTTTGATATGGAAAACAAGCATCCATTATAATGTGCTTTGGGAGATACTAAATTCAATGTCATTGAAAAGATATAATGTCATTTTGGGTGAATTGTGTATTTGATCATATATATTATATATTTGGTTTAAGTTTTTATCTGTTTACTTGCGATTGTCTATAGTGAATATTTGTTTCAGGATATTAGTAATCTAATATAACTGATAGTGAATAACAACCGAATCACGAGGTGAGATTATGGTTGAAGATAACTTTTACATCTTGAATGTTTTTTTTCACCATTCTTTTTCGCATTTCATTATCTTTCTATGTTTTAATTTTGTGTTTATATTATCACTAACATTATTTTTCCCTTTATTTGGCAGGTGCGATATTCAGTAGTACACTACAATTGATATGCATGTTTGGATAGAAAATGAAGGTATAAACTTCTACCTACATTTTCTAAATTTAATAAGAATAAAAGCATGTGTCTTTCTTATTATTGTTACAAAGAAACGAGTAGTTCCCCGTCAACATTCGTGTTTTTTGTTCTCTTCTTTTATTTGTTTACTTATGCCTACATTTATACTTATATTTATTTACTTCTTTTAATTTGTTTTGCTTCAGGTTAATAAAGTTGTGCAGGTTTTATAATTATATTATAATGGTTTCAATCCTAATTTAATTATTATTGGTAGTTTAATATCTTAGATGTGTTTCAAAGGAATTAATTCCTTTATTAATATCCTCAATATTGTTGGTAGTCGGGATTCGTTAGAATGGATTCACAAGTTAAAAGGTCCTACAGACAATTGTGTTTTGTTTCTTTCAACCACAATCAACATTTGGCTATTGGAGATTGGTTTGGAGGAAGGTAATCAGTAGTTTTTGTTTTACAATTTTTTTTATTTTTTAATTTTGATCCTAACAAGTTAGTTTTCATTGTCATTATTTTGCAGGATTCATCCCTTTTGTTGGATTTCTCTATGGCCTGATCTAATTTAGAATTGGTGAGGAATTTATGGCCCCCCATCTTTCAATAAATGATTCTTCGATCAATGGTGTTTTGTTTGTCTTTTAATTTTAGTAAAATTTATTTTTTGTTTTGAGTTTTTAGGTTCGTGGGACCCGTCCACTCTAGCTTTAAATTTTTTCTTTATGAGTAATAAAATTAAATGCTTTCTGATCCATTTTATCCATGTCCATTATTTTTAGGGAAAAAAATTGGTGGCTGAGCTTGAGAAGTATAAGTAGGTTATAAGGACCCTCTACGAGGTGAACAGTATTGGTCTCCTTTAGTCAGCAATTGAGTTCAACCCGTACATGCCTATGTTTCATCGTTGCAGATTGTTTCTGCTCTTATTTTTTATTATCCATAGTTTTTATATTTTAGGTAAAGTACTCTTTCTTATTTATCTTGGTATTTGAATTACATTTGAAATTTGTAAGTTTTATTATCCCCTCGATAAAAATGGACAATACTTGGTAGTCAAATATGAACAACAGGGTACTCTTTCTTCATGTTATTTTTAACATCTCATTTTGGGTTCTGATTCTACTTATAGTTTCGTGCAGGTGTATATTGGGATTTTTAAATTACCCGTTCACCGGTGTGCGTAGTACGTTAATATGGATGCACAAAAAAATTAGAAGAAGGTGTTGTTGTAAAGACAATGTTGTTGTACAGAAGGTGCCATGAAGCCGAGGGCTATTGAGACCTCCCTGTTCCTCGAGAAGCTAAAGAAGAAGGTCTATGAGGTTCTTTTCATGGTTGTTGCGATTAACGAGAACGATGTGGGTCAATTGAAGGAATTCAAGGGTCATATGCACTGTGCGATTGACGAGTATACTGTGAGTCATATGCATTTTTTGCCTCAATGCTTTGATGTGTTTTGACACTTGCAAGACATGGAAATGTTCTTCAAAATGATATTTCATTACGCATACTCTATGTCACTCCAAATGAAATAGTTTACGAGGTGTCAAGACCGTCATTTATACCTTTCTGGGGAGTTACAAATATTTTAAAGCATGTACCTTTGTCTCTGATCATTGTTGTTATCATTGATCAAGGCTGCTTGCAGTCGGTGTATGGAATTCATACCTTTTGAGTTGATAGTATACCACAAGGAAAAAGTACAGTCGGTGTAGGTTCAAGGTGTTTATAACCATGGGATTATTAGGAAGGTCATTGTATCTGAAGCGTCAAAGCTAATACAAGATGTTGGTATAAGTTGGAGACCTACTATTCATAGTATTGAAGGGGAAAGTATGCCTCACATGGAATATTTAACTAAGTGTCCAACTATATTGATATCACCATCCAAAATTTAGAAGGGGATTGGGTCCCCACGTCATGCTTCAGTGGAAAATAGAACAGAGGTGTAGTATCTACGGATTTGTTACTACATAAACTGGAAGAAGTTAATAAATCAGTAAAGAATATTGAGGTGCTTATAGAGAAGTCTCAAGCTATCCCCAAAAGCAGCTAGCAGAAATTATATACAAGGGAATTTCAAAACTTCGTCATTTGCGTTGATATTTAGGTTACAGAACACAAGTACATGCATGTCATTCGGGTTGCGATTTAGGTTTCAGAACACTAGTAATCCCTTTGACCCATTGAAAATCCCCCCCCCCCCCCCCCCCCCCCGCTCGCACACATGGTTATCATATGAAAAAAGAGGAAAAAGGCTGCTGTAAGTTGCTAAAGCGATGAAGGATCATTATTGTCCGAGTGGCTTCACTGATGTACCTTATGCTTAGATCTAACAACACATTGACGCACATATATTGTATTTACATTCCGCTCGGATCCCAGCTCTTCATATAATAACTATGCATGCTTATGCCATGTTTTTAGAATTTTTTGTGTATAACGTAATGATTACCCATATGCTCGATAATTTTTGACAAAATTATCGCCAAAATAGGTGGTAATATGTTTTTAGAGTTCTATTTTTTTGACAGGCACAATAAATATTTTGTTTTTTTGCAAATGCTATAATTATAAGGTAATATTCTAGGCTAGATATGTTTAATGGGATCATGGTCGAGCGAGTACTCTTCTTGATCCGTTGGGAATAGGAATTTGATCGATTGCCATAAAGCCATAAGCTGGCATGTTGGCTGACTAAGAATAGTACATATGAAAGGGATCCAAATCATTCCTCAAACTCGAGAAGTCAGAGGTATTGTATTGTTCCTTTAGATATGAAATTTGAGTTCCATAGCTTTTGGCATTTGAATTCGATAGATTATTTGCATTTTCAGTTAATGCAAACTCGCTTGAATTTTTCACTCACATGTTTTTCAGTACCAGTTTATTCATCTACACACTAGGTTAAAGGCACACTAAGCGGAGTATAAAGGTAGAAATATGAATCTGCTGATCACGTGAAATAATTTTTTAAATCCTTATGGTGATCATTTGCACACTATGATATATTATATGTTTGTCACCTGTTTGTAAAAAACTATATGCTATATGTTTGGCATCCATCTTTTTTATCTATGTAGGTTTTTGTTTAATTACTTTTGGACAATTAGTGCGCTTCTCACCATTATTACTTTCACATTGATTCTCTAATATATTTAATTTATGCTGAGTGTAATATGGTTCATGATTTTGCTTGCTTTGGAATTGCATAAAAGGTATGAGATGGCATTCTAATTGGTGTATTCAATGGTTGAATTGTATATTTTATGATCTTTTGTGTTAATTATTCATTAATTAGTATGCAATCATCCTTATGACACGAGTACATACATTTCAATCACTTTTGTTGAATTTTAGAATTTGAAGATTCAGATGACTACGAAGGAACAATGTTCATGTTAGGCATGATAACAATATTGGTTGTGGCAACCACACCCAAACTTCATTGGTATACACCGGATGGGTGTGTCTAATAATATCAATTGGTCTTCTTTATTCTAATTTTACTCATAAAGTTTTCTCTGATGATACCACAAATGTTCTATTTACGGTTCTATAATTATACCAAATCGACCCCTAACAAATGACAAACACGATGAAAAATGACCACAACTCATGGTATTCTTTGGTCCTTTACAACTATTTACCACCAGAAAAGTGGTTTGTGATGTTTCTATAACTTTTAATCTATTTAGTCTAAAGCTATGGAATGGATTGGATGTTTTCTAAAGTTTGGATAATTCATATATTTTATTTCCTGATGATGAGAATGTTAATTATTGTTCATAATGGTGAGTTTCCTTTGATCACGGGTAAAAAAAATGATCCCTAATTAAAACTTCACTTGTCTCTTCTCTCTCTGTGATTGTATATCTCTCTCATAAAATTTAAGGTTTTTTCGTCAAAAGCATTAGAAAAAAGCATTAATCTTGAGAGTAATTTGGGGATTTTATTATTTATATTATTTGACCTTTGGTTCTTTCCTTCTAGTGTTAATTTGATTATACATTTGGTGTGCAGACTATTTGGTTGATAAAAGCCTACTATTTGTTTCAATGTTGTGTTTGGATCAATGTTTATTCACCCCACACGTTTTCATATTTGAAAAAAACTCATGTATGTTGGCTGTTCTAAAATATGCATTACGATGTAATTGTTTCCCATTTTTATTGTGTGTTTGTTTTTCTTGCAGATTTGAACTCATTACCTTAGGGTAGGGGTGTACAAAAAAATTGACCGAACCGAAAATCGAACCGAACCGGCCCGAATCGAACCGAAACCGGCGGTTTTTTTAGCCCGGTTCGGTTTGCGGTTTAAGGATTTAAAAAACCGACAATATCGGTTCGGTTGTCGGTTTAGATAAAGAAAAAACCGATTCGAACCGAACCGAACCGACATCAATATTATATATTAAAAAACCCTTAATTATCTTTTATTTTTATATCAAAAAACCATTAACCAACCTCCAAAACCGACCAAAATCGAAAACCGACCTACAAAAAACCGATCAAAACTGAAAATCGGTTAAAACCGAATCGAAACCGATCCGAACCGAAACCGATGTGAATCGAAACCAGCGGTTTTTTTCATCGTCGGTTCGTTTTCGGTCTGATTTTTTCTAAAACCGAACCGATCGGTTCGGTCTGAATTGTGGTCCAAAACCGAACCGAACCGACCCGTGCACACCCCTACCTTAGGAAGACTAATATAAGATTTTCAACAACATTATCATTTGTCTTAGGCATTGCTTTTGAAATATAAGGCTTTGTCAATCTTTCTCAGCTATTACAAACCATTAGTCTAAGGTTTCTAATGTGGGTGTCTGGAAAGTTTGAAGAACTTATTTTGTGTTTATTGTTTAATTGTATTTGTTCTAACAATAAAATTTCTTATTTTTTCAATTTTATGATAGTTGAAAATTTTAGTTCCCCTTAAAATTTGGTATGCTTTTGTGTTGTGCGTGAGCTATATCATGTGTGCATGCTAGGTGTGGTTAATGCTAGATCACAAGATATTTTTAGTTACGAATGCATACAACCTTAACAAATTAACTAACCAATCCCCATGTCATTGTCTCTTTAGATTTAAGAAGTTCATTTCATCGTTGTGAGTATGTAAACTTCAAGTTTTATAATCTTTAATTACCAACATACTTTTGTCCGTATATATTCATATTATTTGTGCTCTGTTTTTCTTGCTCTAATTAATTATGTTTTATGAGTTTTTTGCATATATAATGGGCTTCATTATCTGGTGATTATCTAATTTTTGGTGATTATCTGAGTTCTGGTGATTATATAATTTGCCTCATTACGAGAGTTTTGGTGATTTATGAGTTTTCATTCTTATGAGTTTTGGTGATTATATAATTGCTTCATTAATTTTTACTGTAGAAGATTATTTTTATGAATAATGTACGTTAAGAGCATTATATCTAATTGAGTGATATGTTTATGCCCTCTCATTTTGTGTTTGTATTCGAGTTTGCGGTCACCGACTTACCAGGTGATCCTGCTGACTATGTGGACATCTTGTACTTAACATGTTTGTAAGCAATTTATTGACATATTGTAATAAACATTTTTGTAAGCAGTTTATTCGCTCACGACCTCATAGCGTTACTCATCCATTAAATAAGTTGTTTTATGTTCCTACTTTACCAAGTCGGAGTCATCTATAAGTTATAACATTCTACTTTACCAGTCCTATGATTTAATTATGGCTGCTCTGCTATAAGTGATAATAGATTTTCTCTGGTCTGCTACAAAGGGGACATGTTTGAGTTTCATTTAAGATTTTTTTACATTAATCAAATTAGTTCATTAATTCTTTTGATAACTTGATTTTGTCAGAATTTTCCCTTTATTATACACTTTTGCTTCTTTAGACACTCCCCAAAAGGCCATAAATGATAATGAAAAAAAAATCCCAGACTTCATTTGGGGATCATCTGAAGGAGTTCCTAAACGTCCTTCGGCCAAAGAGGATGTCATTTGTTTGTCCATAAATGGAGGTGGCATGGGAGTCGGAAGTACAAGATATTGGGTTGATGCCTACAGTATGAAAATTTGGTGAAATTTCAGAGATAATAAATCCATGGGGGCCTGCTTTATGAATCTTAAATACTGTAGACTAAAACATCCTTGCCAAACAACTTTGATGATTGGATCCAATACAAGGAAAAAGGTTGTTGAAAATTTTCTAGGAGGCTGAGCAAAACATTTCTGGCTTATTAGCAAAGGAGGTGCCGACTTCTATTGGGACAACTGGACCGGGGAAGGTCATATTGCTCTACATGATGCGATGCAAATGAGGAGAAAATATTTATCTTTCAACATAACCAAATTTTCAATTTTTTTTAAGCTTGGATGGGAGTTGGAATTGGCTCAAACATCAGCAGGTAGTTCCCCATTCCACAGTGTTCTTTATAGCTGGTATAAAAAGGAAGAATGTAGAAATTGATAATGATATAATCTATGCCCCTAGTGAATCGGGGAAATTCAGTCTTTCCTATGCTTGTAATGAAGTGAGGCAGACTCATGTGATAGCCTGGACTTATAAATTTTAGTGGCATCCTATGAATCCCTTTCAAATCTCAATTTTCTCTTGGATATTAATTAGAGACATTCTTCGTTTGGTAGTGTGTATAGGTAGGTCAATGGTTTTGTTTTTCTCACATTTTTAATTAGACAAAGAATCTTTACGCAAATTGATACTTGATTATATTTGCTTAGTTTCAGCCTTGAAAAACATGGTCCGAGGGAGACGGGGAAGACGAGAGGAGAAGGTGAGGTCTACGGATTAAAAGCAAGTAGATTGAGGAAGCAGGATCGGTGTGGTCTCTCAATGCCACGGTTATTATGCAATGCCATAAGGAGGAATAACACTTTACCAGGGCTACTTTAAGTACACTATATATTTCACAATTTGATCAAACAGTGAATTAGTGAATCTGAAGTAACTCAGTCCTGAGATGAATAGCATGCTCACTGATATTTTTTCTAACCATTTCTTTTGACCTACTGTATTGACCATTTATCTTCTGTTCACCAGCTCTCAATGATCAAGTCAAATTACTACCTTAAGGGGCCACTATACTTCAATACAATATCAGTTTACTACCTCTCGATTCAAATTATAAATTTCTCCACTTGCTCAATAAGGTAAGGTATATTTCTCCACTCCACAAAAAGCAATAAAACTCTATATGTACCGACCTGCATTTTGGGGTTTTCTAGCTGTTTTTGTAGTTTAGATGGCTGCGTATCTCCGTGGTCAGTTACTGTGGAAGTGGAAACTCGAGTTTGAAAATCGAGATTGCTTGACGATATTTACACTCATCGAATCCATGAAAATTGAGGTTTCATTCTCTCTACAATATATAGAATTGAGTTGTTAATGTTTAAATCCTCAAGCTGTTAGAAGGTAACATTAATTCTTTGATAGTAATTACTTTGTAATAGGAACATGTTTATGACATTTGAGGACATAAAAGGAAAACTCTGGACTGCATGAAATACTATGATAATTCTTTGACACTACCTAAAAGGAAAACAATGGACTTTGTAATAGGAACAATATTTTTTTGACAAAATTATTTGGTTACATGCCTTTTGATTATATGGTTACATGCCTCTTTTGGTTTTTAGGAGCATCATTTATGTTATAATATCTTCTCCACATGTTGTACATTTCATATATGGTCACGGACCTCCGTTTCAACTACCATTCTCTAATAAATTCACAACTTTATTGGCAAGGACAGAGATATTCTATTTTGTGGTCGTTTGCGTTGTCTTCTATTTTTACGTAGGGACAATGGGAATAATATAGCTGCAGAGTTTTATAAAAAAATATAATTTTAATCCCCCGAGTAATATTCTATATTTTTATGTTTTTCTCCGGTTAAATGATATCAGTAGGACATTAGATTGGCAATAGCAGATATGCATACCTGCTTAGATATAGCAGAAGTAGTGATACCTGCTTAGAATTACTAAGTGATGGATACCTGCTTAGATTTACTACTATGTAAATGATGGGTAGTAGTGATTTATAGTTGCTTAGAGAGTAATACCTTCTTAGATTTACTTAGTGATGGATACCTGCTTAGATTTACTACTGCTGCTCATAACTGATGCATAACTAATTCATAATCCATTCTAATTTGGATGCACATATATTCATCTTTGATACACATGTCATGTCATGCTCATTTTGTTGGGATGTTGAATTAAGGCAATGCATAAATTATTAAATATTGCTTTATTTTATTTTTGATGGATTACAAGTATGATTGTTTTGTTTTTCTATCTATTTGTTCCAATTTCTATTTCTTCATCTCTTTGGTGATTACATATTATGTTTTTTTTCATTTTCCATGTACAAGTTTTATGTTTATATTTTGTTTTGGGGTTTAAGATATCTTAATGTATACTCTATCTCTTTCTAAACAAGTTTTTTTTGGGTAGATTACAGTTAGTGTGGTTAGTGCTTCCTTGAAGATTGTGATTCCAACCCTCGAGTTTCAGCACCACTGTTTATCTATGCCAAGTCAAAGCTTCTCGCTTCTATATTTCACTCAGGTATACTATTTATCTCTCTCTCCAAGGCTTTAATCCATAACAAACTCCACCTCAAGTTATCTTTTATCTCCCAAAAGTACCTCTTTTTGCTTAGATTTATTCCATAAAAAACTCTACCTCAGTTTTTTCATCTTCATTTCTTTAAAATATATGTTGATAGGTGTTGCTATGATTTTGTATTGGGACTTAACTGATCGACTCTTCTTACTTTGGAGGTGGAGCTGATTCTCCCATACATAGAGCTTCTGCTCCATAACTCTAAACTACCTACCGGTTAGTTTTATCTATTTAGGATTTGCTGTTTCATTTTCAAAATTTGTTTAGAGCTGGAAGGGTTGACCACCACCGGCCATAGTCCCGAAAATATTCGTTCTCACATAAATTTTGGTTTTTTCTTTAGTTTATTCGTGTACTTTTGTTTAAGATTGGTTAAGTTTCAATTGTATTGTTTCTTTCCATTAAATTTGTTGGCCTCACTTTACAACTTTACAATCACAGTGTTTGATATATTGTTAAATTTACATGTCACATACAATTTCATATATGTTCTTTTAACTTCACTACGAAGTGTTCTGAGCTCAATCGATTATGTCTAATAGGCGATGTACTGATACTGTTGAAGAATTTGGGTAAATTTCACCACTAAGGCTTATATACAGAATTCCAACACTAAGGTTTCAAAAGTTTGGGTAAATTTTTTTCCATGTAACTTTATATGCGTGTTATTTATTATAGTGTTTTCCAAGAAATGTCCATCTTTAGTTTCCTATTTCAGTAACTATTCATTAGTTGTAGTTTCCCAATACATTATCAATTATGTTTTCAATCTCTAAATTCCCCCTAATCCATATTACACATGGTTGAAGAAGATACTAAAATAATTGAGCACTCTAATTTATCTCCTCAGCCACAGACTTACTAGAAAATAATGAAGTTTCGTTCTATGAAAGTTTAGTTGTTTCTTACTCGGAAGATGTTGAAGGAATGGTTATTACTTTCTTTGAAGAATTTTAATTATTAACCAAGGATTTGAGTATTGTTCTAGATAAAAGAAAGTTGAAAAAAGAGGTTGTTATGCATAAAGAGAAACAACAAACATTCTAATAATTCTTCTATAGAGAGTAAAGATTTGTAAGTTTCATAATCTTTCTTTTATTGCATTGCTAGAACCGAAGTTGGATATTGAAAAATTGGAAGACCATAGAAAAACCCTTCAATTTGATGGTTGTGGGGAAAATACTAACAACAAATAGTAACTTCAATTTGGTCAATAGACTAACATTTTTATTCTAAGAACATAGACTAATTGTTAGTCTATGCAAATAGTGTCTATTTGCATAGTGACCAAAATGTTCTTAGACTAGAAATGTTCTTAGAATTAACAACAACACTTTTAATATCCGTTTGTTCATATGATTTCGTGCTTGCTATGATTCCTATATGTACTATTGAGTCCACAAATGTGGACATTCATAAAGATATTGAAGTTGTGTGATGACGTTAATAATTTACCACCCAAGGGGGTTAATTGATTCTAGGATTTGTTCTTTTTTGAAACTAACTTTAATTTTAATGACATTTGATAGGTGCTACACTGATGTAACACTGGAGCTTTCTCAATTGTTAGGAGAATAAGGGCTAGGGTGAGAGATGAAGATGCATCCAAGGAATTTTTTAGAATGGCCATTATTTAAATGTAGGGGAAATGTACCAAACTATGGTTTCATTGATGTATCTTTTTAGTTTGGTTTATGCCATTGACGATTTATAAATTTACGTTGTATAGATAACTCATGTCATGATGTTGAATCTTATTTGAGGCATGCGGATGGTTCAAATAAAAACGCCATTTTCTTTAGTATTACAGCCTCTTTTACTCTTATGTTCTTTAGACCTGTTTGTTGCCCATAATATGTTTGTGCTTTGATTTCAAGAGGAAACTATGCATAAATTTTTTTATTGTTGGATTGGTTGTTATCCCTTAAGAGGATGGATAGTCCAATCAATAAAGGAGATTATGTCCATTTTTTAAAAAAACATTGACACTTAGTTTATTTGAGGCACAATCTGAATTCGGTTGATGAATATTGTAAATTTCATGCTATATGTAAAATTTTTTGATGAATTTAGACTATTTGAAAGAATTTTATTGGACTATTTATTATTTGTTAATAATAATGGGTAGTCCAATAAATAAAGGGTATTATGATCATTTTTTAAAATTTACACTTTCTTTTGTTGGGGAACGAATTTTTTGTCGTTTTCCAATTACGTACTTTCGAATTTTTTATCGTTTTGCAATTATGTATTTTCGAAGTTTTCGCCGTGCCTTTAGGCACGGGCATTCCGCTAGTATATATATAAGGAGTAGAATAGTTTTACTATTCCATAAGTTGATAAGCAAAGTAGGATCAAGGATTGAACCAATAAGGCAAAAAATTAAGGGTTCAGATTAGATGAGAACGATTAAAGGGTTATGATTTTCCCTCCTATTATGAACTAAGGGTGTGAGATTGTGATATGCCTGATATTGAAAAGAATCTCAAACCCTACCTCTCATTTTCTCTCCCTTTCATTTTGTTTCAGCACCTCCCTCACACAAGAAACCATCCCTCACAAAGAGCCCTCTCCCCGCTGCTACCCCTCCCGTCTCCGTCGAGCTGCTCTCCGTACATCTCATATCCAACTTCTTACACCTCGCTCTCTATCATTAGAAAACCCATAGAATATTGCAAACACTCTCTCATACTGATGATTGACTCATAAACTATTCCAGAGGTATTTTCTCTCCCTCTCTCTCTCTCTCACACACACACACACACACCTTCTATCATTTATAGTATACAACTTTGAAAAATGGTTTTTAAAGTTTAGGGTTTCTTGAAATTTTGGGGGTTGTGATTTTAGGGTCCAAACTGTTGATTTGGGGATTTTCTTGAAATTTAGGATTTCAAACATAGTTACACACAATATTCTTGGTTTGTTCTTGAGGAATTTTCAGTAGGTATATGTGAACTATCACCAGTGGAGCTCTAATCATGTTGGTTCATATTGAGTCTACATGAATTTGTGAAACTATTTTAGATTTTCCTTACTTGACAGAATCCATTGAAGTGGGCCCTTTGTTTATTTTATATAAAAAGGATCTCTAATGGATTAAATATCACTAAACCTTTACTTCAAATTTTAACTAACTTCGTTCTCGATTTCTCAGTTCCCTTCAGACACACTTTCTAACCAATCCCCCTTTCATCTTTCACCGACATCATAAATAATGAATACCTCAAGGTCTATCTAGTAGAGTTTGTTGGGGTTTTCAGTACTGGATCTACAATTGTATTAGTAAAACATGGATGCAAATTAATTTTATGTTAAATTCAATATCCGTACGATCATTTAGGGTTTTTTTTATTTCTCCCTGCATTTTTGTTGATTGTGATTTCTACATTTGTTATTTTATGTGAATATATTTGTTTTGGCAAAACCTTTATAATTTTTAACGATATTAGTGGAAATTTTATATTTTTTGTATTTAAAAATTTTCAAGTTATTAGAGTTGAGATATTCCTTGAAGTTTGAGTTGAGGTATCCTTATCCCACTCTTATTGGAAATATTGTTTACATTTGTTCATACTTATGTTTTAGAGCTAAGTCTGCTATTGTATTTCATTTTTCATTATAGGATTTTTCTGAAGATGCCACATTTGTTTCTTTTGTGAACCCATTTGAGGGCTTTTTTGAATATATGACCTTTTAAGCTACGACGCATATTATTTGGGTATTTCACGTTCCATTTAGTCTGAAGCATGTTTATACGATTAATTTGCCTTTTGTATCCTAATTGGTTGTATTTTGACGTGGGATTAAATAATTTTTCATTTCCATTAAAATATCAAATACCTTGGTTGCCCTTTGTATCCTATCGTCTTTGAAAAAATTTAGTTTTTTAAATATTACTTTTATGTTATGATTGGGATACATATATGTCGTAATTTTATCTTTGATTGACCCTACATTTGTGCTTTTTTCATTTATTTTCTTTTTAAAAATACATTACACAATTTTGGAACTTCCTACATTTGGACCAACTTTCATGTGTTTTATTAAATGCGTGTTCAATATTAGGCTTGCATCTTAGCATTTTTTGTACCTACACTACCCTGTGAAAGCTGGAAGTTAATTCTTTAGCCCAGATATATTCACATCTACTTCACTTGATATTTGAGATTCGTTGCCTCTTTTTGATTAAGTATGCATCATATGGGTTTTTTTTATGTAGGCATATGAGTTTCATATGAAATTTATTATTTTTAGGTGTTTTCATATGGAACTTATCTTTATTCTTGCTTTGGTATATATTCAATTTTTCCGCTTCAATTTTTGCCATTAACAAAGATCAAGAGATTGGAGACGAAAGATAGCAGTTCATTGAGTACTTTCCATGTGTTCACTAAACATTGGTGTTGGATTCATTTCGCAACATTGTCAATTAGCTTTGGGTTTCAATTATATATTTGGTGTTTTATTTCATTCAGAAGATTGGATTTCAGCTTGATTTCTTTTAGAGAATGGATATTTAGGCTATTGGATTTACCATTTATGGTATTTTTTTGGATTTACCATTTATGGTATGTTTTTGCAACAATGTAGATGTGGGTTTGAAGTTTGGTGTAAATTTTCTAAGTATTAGGGCACATGTTATCACTACCCTATATATATATATTCTCTATAATAAGGAGTAGAATTGTGACATTATTTCATAAGTGGGATAAGCTAAGTAGAGGCTAGGATTGAATCATCAAAATTCAAAATGAAAGGTTTGATTTTCACTCACTCACTAATAGAATGTACTATAATACACCCCATATTTAACTCACCTTTAATTTGAAATTCTACCCACTTTTATCAGAACCCTCCATCAATCATGTCTCTTTATCTCTCTCTCTCTCAAATCCCAACACTCAAATGGATCCTTAAACTCCATCTTGGATCCAAAAGGTAAAATGGTAAGCCCATTCCACTCCCAGCTCCATCGGTGCAGCCGCCCAATACCAACACCATCTCTACTTCCCCCCAATCCATCAACCCTCCCATACCATGATCAAACCCTACCTCCCCCCACCCTCACGCCTCCCTCAACAGCCTCGCCTTCTATGATTTGGGTTTGAGATATGATTTTTTTTTCAAATCTATGGTATCGATGTGCATTTATATTCTTTATATATCACCATTGTATGGGTTCACTTTTTTTTAATTGAGTTCAAAATTAGGGATTTATTTTTTGTTTAGTTCCAATTAGGAATGGGTTTAGTTACAAAAAAATCAAATGAGTAGTTCTCGTTCAATATTCATGTTCTCGGTCTTTTTTTTTTAATTTACTTCCTATATTTTTTATTTTGTTTATACAAATTGTTCATTTGTTTTTGTTTGAAGGTTAAGTTACAAGGAAGAAATTGACGCATTTTTTATATTATTCATCATCGCATGCTTTCGATGCTTTTTATGGTAAACTGTGTATTGAACATTTAATTTTTAGGTAGACTCTATTTCTCTCTCTATTTTTTGGAGTGTTTGTTATTGTTTTGGGGGGAGTATTAGTCTGTGTCTACTTTTAGTTATGTAGATTATTTCTATGATTATGTTTGTCTTCTTAAGGAAGTTGATTTCTCACCCAAGCTTTTGCCTCCCTTAACAGTTTGTAAGTTGAGGCTACTTTGTTCATATTTCATATATATTGTGTTTAGGGTTACTTCTTGGTTCATTTTTTGTAATACAAGTTAATGGATTTGGCCATTTAATTTAGTTGCATTTTAGGTATATGTTCTTTCAGGCATGTGAACTGTAGAGTTTTTTTTTTATTTAGTGTGTTGCTTAAGACTTTTATATTTTTCGTCTTTCTCCATTGATATATCATTAGTTGTTACTGAAAGTATTTTTTATGCACATGAAAAATAGGAGTTTTCATGTTATTATGTACATATCCCTACAAAATTGTGTATTGTTTGTGAATAAAGAACTTGAGTGAGGCGATCTCTCTGGAAACTTTCGAGACACATCCATATTTGGTGACGAGGTCGATCATGATAAGATAAGTCCATCATTTCCCTTCACATTCCATCATATTCATCAAATGCAACGACCTCCATTCTTCAAGAATTACTTCCACGATATTTTGTTCTTCAAGAAACAACGATTTTATCCCAAAGTTCCAACCTTTTAGCAAAACCAAACTGTATAGGATTTCTAAAGACCCTCTATTGATCTAAAAAAACGAAGACGAACTCTTAAACAACCTGCCTCTGTGGATTTATGTATTTAATATTATCTCATCTCATTCTTCTATTTATATATTCAGAATACTGTTCAACGCTGGAAGGAGACTCTTCATATAGTTATTGGAGAGACTGTTTCGAACTTAAAGATCTAAAAAAAAACTCCAAAAGTGTATGTAGAGAAGCTGGTACTTCAGCAAGGGGAACTAAAATCGCTAATTGGATTCTTACACGGAATATCAACAATTCACCAAGCGAAAAAAGAGGAAAATCTATTAGCCAATGCGTTGAATATAGAGAAAATGAAGGGGAGAATGTCCGGTGCCGGATGGTTTGACCAAGGCAAGGGAAGAGATGGAGGAAGATGAGAAATTCATAATTCCAGATTCACCCTTCAATAGGCTGATAAAAAATAAAGGGTGGTTCTCTCCCACATCTGACAACGAGACAGATTGGTAAATGATCTAGTTATTCTGATTAATCGTTCTAGCTATTTTTATATTGTAAATATTTTTTTTGATCAAACGTTCATTTGGTTTCTATTTGTATTTATGGTGTTTGATTACAAATTATCAAATTAAGATGTTTGTATTGATTTTGATAGATAATCAAATTAATGCTTTTAAGTGGGTGATATTTGATGTTTTGGTGTTTATCTTTTAGTGGAAGAAAATGATCCTCATGCAGAGGTTGAAGGACCCACTAGCTCTCAACCAATTCACCAAAACTCTCGACAAAAACCTCATAACAAATTTGTTTAAGATTCTTCTCAAATACAGGCCTGAGGATACAGTTGACAAACAGGAGCGCCAATTAAAAAGTGCTCGAGCTGAGATTGAAGGAAAAACTCCTGATGTAAAGAATGCTATTTATATGAAGTATAGTTTGAACCATGTAACTTGCCTTATCGAGCAGAATAAAGCACAACTGGTACTTATTATTCATGATGTGCTACCAATAGCGTTGATTGTCTAGCTCCATGTATTGTGATGCACTGATGGAAATTACTTACTACATTGTGGAGGGGAAAGAGAAATTGAGAGAAATTGTCCATAAGAAAACAACGTTACTTTTTTGCTTCACCATAGTCGAGAACAAATATAAAATTGAATTCAAAAAAATCATGGAAGCTATTAAGGGCCACTTCAATGATAAGTACGAGAAGTATAGGAAGAAGTGGGGTGGTTGAATAATGGGTTCCAAATCCCAAACAAAAACAAAGGCCAAATTTTATATACGTGAGCAACTGAGAAAAAAATTGAAGCATCAAAAGCTGCTCCTCATCTTCTTGTATCTCTCTAAAACTATACCCTGTAAGTGGTGTTGTGTATTTGATTTTTCCGGGTATCTTAGTGTTTATATCAGTTTGTTCTTCCGTGTGTGTTCATTGACACTTTAGTCTCGATTGTTTATTTCAGTGTATCTGTTTTCATTTAAATAGTGTTTCTATAATAAACATTACTTTTTGGTGGATTAAACGTATGTCTGGTACTTTTGACAATTCAGTTTTGGGGTTTTTTATACAGATTTTTGTACAGATTTTTACTTTTAACATTTCTGTGCAGATTTCATATATGTAAGATTGTTATAAGTGGTGGCATGAAATATTAATTCAGAGTGTTATTACATGGGGATCCTAGCTTACTAAATCCATTGCCAACAAATGTAAAGCGTGCTACGGTGAAATTATGTATTTTGAAAAGTTGAAAATGTTGTGAAATGTTAGATTAAGGAGTAGAATAGTTGACAATGTTGGCACTATTCAAACATTTGGCATTATTCAAGCCACAGTTAATTGACAATGTTGGATTCATTTCATAACATTTCCAACATTTGCTATTGAAGTGTTAGATTAATGTAACAACCCGCCCTTTTGGAAACAACTAAATTCCATAATTAAGTATAATTCGGAATTTGGAGAATTTCTCGAAATAGTAATTTTTGGGATTTTCGAGGATTTAATAATTTTCGAAGGGTGTTATAAATTATTTTGGGACTATATAGGTCGAAATATTTTAATTATTTGTCGTCGTTGAGTAAAGCGACACGAGGTAAGATTTTTAATTGGAAAACCCGCATTTATTTATTTTGGGTTGGAATAGTGACTTTCGGTCAAGTACCTCGGATGAAAATTTCGACTACGCCATGAGTCTCGGAATGTCCGAGATAGTCGAAAAAGAGTGTCCGATTTTCGAAAATGAGTTTCGGGTAATTTTAGAGGTAAAAGTAACTCGTAATTCGGTAAACGAGTCATTTTTGGGTTTTAAGGGTTAAAATCCTTTTCTTCCTATTTAAAGAGGGAGAAGGGAAGAGAATAGATAGAAAAGAGAAAGAAAGGAAAGAAGAGAGAGAAGGGGAGAGAAAATGGAGATCTCGGGCAAACTCCGCAGTATTCGACTAGGGGTCATCGGATTTTATCCACGAGGCAAGTGTTTACTTACTTTATTTCTCTTTTTTCATAAATATCTCATACCCTAGTTCGGTATAAACAAACCCTAAAGGTTTTGGGGTGGATTATCGTGGATAAAACGGGTTTTTGGAAGTTAAAACAATTAAACACCAATAATATCTCAATTTGTGGAACTTAGGTTTTAACCTAAATTAATTGGTGGTTTTGGGTTCTAGGATGTTTAGAACCCTTAATATATGTGTATTTGTAGTTGGTTGAGGTTGTAGGACGTTGGGTGAGGCGACAAAAGCTTGGGAGAAGTATTAATGGCCGAAATCGTCTCGGAGAAGATGATGAATAGTAACCCGTCACTTTAGGGGTCCTTTTTGGCCAGTAAAAGAATTGATTTAGCTTTCGGCTAAGACACGAAAGTTGTAGATCTCTTCGATACGGTCGCGTGGGCGCTGACTGTGTATTTTTTTTATCTTTCTACGATTTGATATGATTTTTACAAGATAGAAGATCCGGGCTGAAATCATCAACTCGGAAATCCAATCGGGAATTGGAAAAATTACGGCTAGAATTAATTGCGTAGATGTTCGGGATAATTTTTGGGGTAGTATAGAAACCCCAAAAATGAATTTGGGTTGTTGGATAAGGGAATTGAGGATTTAATTTTGGGAGACCTGGCGTGACCGGTCGACCGCGCCCCTAAGGCCGGTCGATCGCGTCAAGGAGAAAGGGCCTACTACTTTGTTTCGTAGGCTTATTCGTAACCCGCGGTCGACCGGGGGTCTAGGACCTGTCGACCGGTGCCCTGTTTTCAGCCCAAAATTTTGGAGATTAGAATTATTTCTCATTTTTGAGTTTAATGTTTAAGGGCCTTCCAAATTAGATATTATGGAGGGTTACAACCTAAAGGACTTGAGGAATTGGGAATGTATATATATGTGTATGTTCACGTAGAGTGAATTATTATAATTGGAGATATCCAAATGAATTCGTAGATGGGATTTAAGTATGTATTACTTATCAAAGTAAGAAAATACTTTGGGTTTAGTATCATGCATATATGAATGCATGATTATGATTCTTTGAGAGAATCTTTGGGATTATTGGCCATCGATAGATGGTTTCGCAAATATGGACATTTTTATATATTCAGGGAGGAATATATGGTATATATATATATACTATGTGATTAAGTATATATGATATGATATAAATGATTTTGAAAATATATAGATGAATATTTTCAAAATGGGAAAAAGGTAAATGATTTTCATAATTGCTAAATTATGGTTACACACTTCCCTAAATCGCTACCATAAGGGAAGTTGCGCGCGTTATGGTGATGCCCCCTGGCTAATGAATACAGGGTGGCTATAGTCCTATAGGCCATATGGGCGGTTATTTGTTTTCTGCGCTGCTTAGGGGATTCTGGGTGTGGTCCTGACTTTCCCGGAGGCAATATGGCCGCTTCCCGACGTTGGTAGGTTCCCAGGTTGTCTTGTATAGATAGGTCCTGGAAGATGATAGCCATTTAGGGGCGCGTCCAGTGGGAAAACTCCGAGGGACGGTCTTAGTTTTATTAAAGCAATTTAGGATAATAAATTGGCTTTAATTTATATTTCCTGAGTATAAAAAGGGAAATGGGATAAAGGTTTGGCTTCGGTAACACTCCCGGATGGAAGAAGGGATGTGGAAACATGATTTGATCAAAGCATTTTCATGATAATGGAGATGACTTTGGGTACATTTCCTGAGTATAAAAAGGGAAATGGGATGACATATAAAGGAAAATCATTTTTATGATAATAAAACTTGCTTTTAAAAGTATATGATTGTTGAAGCAATTCATGATAATGAATTGGCTTTTATATTTACATTTCCTGAGTATAAAAAGGGAAATGGGATGTTTTGAGAAAATGAAAAGTATTGATAAATACTTGATATACGAACTCTCAGTCCGGGAGATAGATCCGGATGGTTATGGTAAAATATGATTATATACATATGGATGAATCGAGTACCGAGGGTCTAATGGATCCCGATAATCGACCTTGACGCATAGTAGTGTATCGGGGGGGTTCCTTGTTTGGATTTCTCTTTGCGAGACACCCCACGCACGAATATGGCAATGTGTATAGACTAGGGAGAAGTTTCATCCTTACTGCTCTTATATTGATATTTATTATATTATGTATATATATATATATATATATATTGATATATATATATATATATATTCAGTACTGAGGGACTGGCGGATCTCGACGATCGACCGTGCCACGTAGTAGTGTATCGGGGGGGTTCCTTGTTTGGATTTCGCTTTGCAAGACATCCCACACACGAACAATGCATAGCGTTGAGACTGGAGTGAAGTTTAGCCCTAAGTACATTGCTTGGACTATCTAGGGTTGATAGTGGTTGGGTGATAGACTAGTTTAGCAAGATAGCTTGACTAGGATGTTTAGAGGGATGTGCTAGGAGTGCACTATTAGTGAAGAGGTGAGGGGTATCTCATGGCAATGCGATGTCAAACTTAAATATGAGATAAAACCTTTTTCAAAATAATAAGGCATTTATGCACATGCTAAATATTTTCAAAAACTCGGGCTCTGACACGTTTATCTACTTTTCCTTTCTTTCTATATATATATATTTATTATATAGGTGTCCAGACACAGGGACGACTGGATGGCACTTCTTTCGAGTCAGACGTCAGTTGCAGCAGCTGTGGATGCATGCAGCTTTTTGATAGCCGCTTCCATCGTTGTACTCTAGATAGGAGGTACTGTATAAACATTCGAGCCAATGGCTCAATTGCATTTATTTATTCTTTCAGTACAGCATTCGATATGGTTGTATATTTTGACCGCGTGTTCGGTTATTTTATTTCATTTCAGTTTCATTTCCACAAAACTGTGTTGATGTTTTATTTATAATTGTTAAAAAGAGTAGTAAAGTTAAAATTTTGACACCGTCCTAATTGGTTATTAGTAATTAAATGGTTTTTCGACAGTGATGCTAAGAATGATCCATATGAGACTCCTGTTTTAATTTAATATTGGAGTGATCGCCCGGTATCTTATTAGATGGGGTGTCACAGATGGAATCAGAGCATCAGGTTCTAGTGTCCTTAGGAATCTGTGCGGACGTACTACGATTTCAGCGTTGCTCTCGATTTGATATAGAGCCTCAGGATTAGGATCGTTGAGTTCTCTTGTGAGATTTCGTTCTCCTGCAATATTATGAAATTATAGAAATCTTTTGTGCGCTCGTTTGAGAATCGTGTGCGGAGCTTGGATGGTAGCAGGAGGTGAGGCTTAGCTGGAGCAGCTGGTAGAAGGTTGGGATGAGGACCTTATTAGAGGTCACTCTCCTTATGGTAATTGTTAAGGATTTTGGCGGCGACTACTAAATAATGGTAGTTAGGAGCACCGCAGTACCACCTGGTACTAAAGTTGAATTCCTCATTGAAGTTGAGGGTTCAAAAGGGATCTTATGGATAGTCTTAACCGTGAGTCCCCACGATTTAGTAGGTATGAAAAGAATGTTGTTATGAGTTTTACCTCAGAAGGAAGAGGTATATTTTGCATGGATAGATAAGGTCGCGGTATTAGTTATCCCTAGACTCGTGTGTGTAATTTGAGTTATGGCGGTCTCGATAACATAATATCATGTATGTTTATGTGTTTTTCGCGATAGCGGAAATTTATTTTCCTTCATTCGCCATAAAGTCGGGTGTTGATATATTGTATATATATATTTGGTTTGGGATACTCGTTCTATATGTTTATACGAGTATGGTTTTATGATGGGTATATATGTATTGGTAATTTCGGAGCGATAGCAGGCTAAGAATGGCAAGTCTATCGTGTCCATGGTTCCTGGAGGGAACAGGTTATTGTTGCGGTGTCTCACCTAGATATAGGTTGAGTTCACCTTATTTATTGTGGGATACGAAACTTCGATGAGAAGAGGTTTCCTTATCGTGATTTGGGTATATGGCGACCTTATATATATGATTTAAGGCCGCAGGATTTGTGTTGAGCTGTAAGATACAGCTCATTACTATTTGCGCAAGGACTTAAAAATGAGTGTGAGCGCAGGGTGGTATGACTCTTAGTTAGAGATAGGAGTTCAGACCACATTCTTGTTGGATTAGGGGATAGGGATATCCCAGTTGCATGTTGAAATGACGGAACTCCATAACCAACGAAGTCAAGGGTTAATGTGTGGAGGGGTTCCTTGTTTGGATTTCGCTTTGCGAGATACTCCACACATGACTCTTAACGGCGTCGGGAGTGGGGAGCTGTTATGGGATGCAAGGATGTTGATTTTGTGGAAAGGTCTTATAGTGTGGATGAACCACTAAAGGCTATGAGCCACATGACGTTGGTATACTATGGAAAGATTGTGCTATGCAAAAGCACTAAAGTGGTCCCCTCGCCACAAGTGGGTGGGTGAGGTTGGACTTAGAGAAATTGATTTGAGGACAAGACAATAGTCAGGCCTTAATGAAAAGGCAAATTTTGAGAAGATAAATTTTGGGTATTATGTTCGTGACACTTTCTACAGAAAGTGGGCACTTCGATTGATTAGGTTTCCTTCTGTATGGGCGGAAGGATAAGATAGTAGGAATGCGTTCATAGGCTAGCCTAGTAGGATTTAGGACGTCCCTCTTGTGTGCCTTGGGTCGTTATATCTCGATGACCGACAACGCAAGGGAGTAGTGTAACGGGAGGGTTCCTTATTTGTATTTCGCCTTGGCGCGACGTCCACGCACGAAACCGAGCAAATGTTGGAAGTTGAGAGAGGCCTTGGGCACTAGGGACATGTTTAGGATACTCATTTCGCTTAAGTAGGGTAACACTTAGACCATAGCATTAGTAGGATGTAGGTTCGCTAGAGTTAGTGGCGTCGAGGTTAGGAGTATTGAATTTTCGCAGGTCGGGAGGATCCATAGATGAGTATTACACTGAGGAAAGAAGGACCTTAATGGGAGAGAGTGTTACGTGTCAGACGTTCACTACGGATGTGCAGATATGCACAAGTTTGAAAAGTGTATGGGCACCTTGGTAAGATGGTTTTATATACTGCCTGAAATAGAATGGGCGTAGTATATAAGGTTGAAATTCATGCCGATAGGCATTATAGATGATGGGTATTATGTGACGTATTAGAGTCACTTTACGATCGTGGTGGTCGTGTAGCATATGGTTGGGAACCATCGGGTTAGTATCCTTCCCTTGGGGTTTTAGGATTCGTAGTGATCCTAGTTGGATGGTGTAGGTTGTATCCGAATTTCGAGGACGAAATTCCGTTGTAAGGGGGGGAGTATGTAACAACCCGCCCTTTTGGAGACAATTAAATTCCATAATTAAGTATAATTCGGAATTTGGAGAATTTCTCGAAATAGTAATTTTTGGGATTTTCGAGGATTTAATAATTTTCGAAGGTTGTTATAAATTATTTTGGGACTATATAGGTCGAAATATTTTAATTATATGTCGCTGTTGAGTAAAGAGACATGAGGTATGATTTTTAATTGGAAAACCCGCATTTATTTATTTTGGGTTGGAATAGTGATTTGCGGTCAAGTACCTCGGAAGAAAATTTCGACTGCGCCATGAGTCTCGGAATGTTCGAGATAGTCGAAAAAGAGTGTCCAATTTTCGAAAATGAGTTTTGGGTAATTTTAGAGGTAAAAGTAACTCGTAATTTGGTAAACGAGTCGTTTTTGGGTTTTAAGGGTTAAAACCCTTTTCTTCCTATTTAAAGAGGGAGAAGGGAAGAGAATAGAGAGAAAAGAGAAAGAAAGTAAAGAAGAGAGAGAAGAGGAGAGAAAATGGAGATCTCGGGCAAACTCCGCCGGATTCGACTCGGGGTCATCGGATTTTATCTACGAGGCCAGTGTTTACTTGCTTTATTTATCTTTTTGCATAAATATCTCATGCCCTAGTTTGGTATAAACAAATCCTAAAGGTTTTGGGGTTGATTATCGTGGATAAAACGGGTTTTTGGAAGTTAAAACAATTAAACCCCAATAATATCTCAATTTGTGGAACTTAGGTTTTAACCTAAATTAATTGGTGGTTTTGGGTTCTAGGATGTTTAGAACCCTTAATATATGTGTATTTGTAGTTGGTTGAGGTTGTAGGACATTGGGTGAGGCGACAAAAGCTTGGGAGAAGCTTTAGTGGCCGAAATCGTCTCGGAGAAGACGATGAATAGTAACCCGTCACTTTAGGGGGCCTTTTTCGCTAGTAAAAGAATTGATTTAGCTTTTGGCTAAGACACGAAAGTTGTAGATCCCTTCGATACGGTCGCGTGGGCACTGACCGCGTATTTTTTTTATTTTTTTACGATTTGATATGATTTTTACAAGATGGCAGCTTCGGGTTGAAATCATCCACTCGGAAATCAAATCAGGAATTGGAAAAATTACGGCTAAAATTAATTGCGTAGATGTTCGGGATAATTTTTGAGGTAGTATAGAAACCCCAAAAATGAATTTGGGTTGTTGGATAAGGGAATTGAGGATTTAATTTTGGGAGACCTGGTGTGACCGGTCGACCGCGCCCCTAAGGCCGGTCGACCGCATCAAGGAGAAAGGGCCTACTTCTTTGTTTCGTAGGCTTATTCGTAAACCGCGGTCGACCGGGGGTCTAGGACCGGTCGATCAGTGCCCTATTTTCAGCGCAAAATTTTGGAGATTAGGATTATTTCTCCTTTTTGAGTTTAATGTTTAAGGGCCTTCCAAATTAGATATTAAGGAGGGTTACATCCTAAAGGACTTGAGGAATTGGGAATGTATATATATATATATATATATATATATATATATGTATATATATATATATATATATATATATATATGTATATATATATATATATATATATATATATGTATATATATATATATGTATGTATATTCACTTAGAGTGAATTAGTATAATTGGAGATATCCAAATGAATCCGTAGATGGAATTTAAGTACGTATTACTTATCAAAGTAAGAAAATACATTGGGTTTAGTATCATGCATATATGAATGCATGATTATGACTCTTTGAGATAACCTTTGGGATTATTGGTCATCGATAGATGGTTTGGCAAATATGGCCATTTTTATATATTCAGGGAGGAATATATGGTATATATATATATATATACACTATGTGATTAAGTATATATGATATGATATAAATGATTTTGAAAATATATAGATGAATATTTTCAAAATGGGAAAAAGGTAAATGATTTTCATAATTGATAAATTATCGTTACACACCTCCCTAAATAGCTATCATAAGGGAAGTCGCGCACGTTATGGTGATGCCCCCTGGCTAATGAATCCAGGGTGGCTATAGTCCTATAGGCCATATGGGCGGTTATTTATTTTCTGCACTGGTTGGGGTATTTTGGGTGTGGTCCTGACTTTCCCGCAGGCAATATGGCCGCTTCCCGACGTTGGTAGGTTCCCAGGTTGTGTTGTATAGATAGGCCCTGGAAGATGATAGCCATTTAGGGGAGCGTCCAGTGGGGAAACCCGGAGGGACGGTCTTAGTTTTATTAAAGCAATTTATGATAATAAATTGGCTTTAATTTACATTTCCTGAGTATAAAAAGGGAAATTGGATAAAGGTTTGGCTTCGGTAACACTCCCAGATGGAAGAAGGGATGTGGAATCATGATTTGATCAAAGCATTTTCATGATAATGGAAATGGCTTTGGGTACATTTCCTGAGTGTAAAAAGGGAAATGGGATGACATATAAAGGAAAAGCATTTTTATGATAATAAAACTGGCTTTTAAAAGTATATGATTGTTAAAGCAATTCATGATAATGAATTGGATTTTATATTTACATTTCCTGAGTATAAAAAGGGAAATGGGAAGTTTTGAGAAAATGAAAAGTATTGATAAATACTTGATATATGAACTCTCAGTCCCGGAGATAGATCCGGATGGTTATGGTAAAATATGATTATATACATATGGATGAATCGAGTACCGAGGGTCTTATGGATCGCGATAATCGACCTTGACGCATAGTAGTGTATCGGGGGGGGGGGGGGTTCCTTGTTTGGATTTCGCTTTGCGAGACACCCCACGCACGAATATGGCAATGTGTTGAGACTAGGGAGAAGTTTCATCCTTAGTGCTCTTATATTGATATTTATTATATAATGTGTATATATATATATATATATATATATATATATTCTCTACTGAGGGACTGGCGGATCTCGACGATCGACCGTGCCGCGTAGTAGTGTATCGGGGGGGTTCCATGTTTGGATTTCGCTTTGCGAGACACCCAACGCACGAACATTGCATAGCATTGAGACTGGAGTGAAGTTTAGCCCTTTGTACATTGCTTGGACTATCTAGGGTTGATAGTGGTAGGGTGATTGACTAGTTTTGCAAGATAGCTTGACTAGGATGTTTAGAGGGATGCGCTAGGAGTGCACTATTAGTGAAGAGGTGAGGGGTATCTCATGGCAATGTGATGCCAAACTTAAATATGAGATAAAACCTTTTTCAAAATAATAAGGCATTTATGCACATGCTAAATATTTTCAAAAACTCGGGCTCTGACACGTTAATCTACTTTTCCTTTCTTTCTATATATATATATATATTTATTATATAGGTGTCCAGACACAGGGACGACTGGATGACACTTCTTTCGAGTCCGACGTCAGCTGCAGCAGCTGTGGATGCGTGCAGATTTTTGATAGCCGATTCCATCGTTGTACTCTAAATAGGAGGTACTGTATAAACATTCGAGCCAATGGCTCAATTGCATTTATTTATTCTTTCAGTACAGCATTCGATATGGTTGTATATTTTGACCGAGTGTTCGGTTATTTTATTTCATTTCAGTTTCATTTCCGCAAAACTGTGTGGATGTTTTATTTAGAATTGTTAAAAAGAGTAGTAAAGTTAAAATTTTGACACCGGCCTAATAGGTTATTAGTAATTAAATGGTTTTTCGACAGTGATGCTAAGAATTATCCATATGAGACTCCTGTTTTAATTTAATATTGGAGTGATCGCCCGGTATCTTATTAGGCGGGGTGTCACAATTAAGATGTTATTCCGGATTGCAATCTTAAAATCTTGACCCCTGTTCCTAAAGCCAAAACAGTTAACCCAAATTTTAGTCAGGAGTTTATTGAAAAAATCAAATCAGTAAATGTTGAAAAGGAGGAAGTAAAGGTCATAGACAATTCAAATTTATCACCTAGAGGGAATGATTTTCCTATAAAGTATGAAATGTCTCTTTATGATAGAATGTACTCATCAGATTCAGAAAACCAGTGGAGATACACCACCCCTTATAATGAAGATCTGTTGCATTTTTCCAAGTTGGAGAAACAGAAGAAGAAAAAGGCTGCGACAATTAAGAATCATAACATTAGTAAAAAAGTAGCCACCAATCCCGTGTCTAAAAAGAAAGGTGGTAATAAGGGTGTTAAGGTCAACGACCCTATATTTTGCTATTGTAATACCATTATTCATATATTCTTTATTACCTTGAATAGAATACTATTTTTAATAGTCTAAAAGTTGAGATTTTTTTATTATGAATCAACTGTTAGGGCATTATTTTAGTTTTAATTTAGATTATGTTGGGGCATTATTTTGATTTTAATACTACTATAGAATTATACTTTGGTATCTTTGTTATTTGACTATTCTTTTCGTTTTAATTCACATTCTGGATTGTGTATTGGCGATTTCATTTTTGATCAGATATGTTCAATTTCATTTCTGATTAGATATCTTCCATTGTGGATTATGCGTGCTGAGAAGAGCGTTGGGCCAGAAGCCTGTCAACGTTGTATGCTTTCGAGCGATAATTCATCTAATTTTTCATGGAGCAGGTGTGGAGGATCAAGTATGGAGGTCAAAATAACATAAGACATGTATTGAAGGCCATCTTGAAATTTACCCATGGATGTGGTCAAACCAACATGAAGATTCGTAGATAATTTTTGGGCTTTTCCTATATTGACTTAGTGGAATAACTTCATTTGAATTACTAGTGCCAGTTTTAATAGCTTGTTCATAAGCTTCAGCTATGTCTGATAACATCTAAAGCAATATATGCAAGTTTATTACTACCAGTTCTAATTTATCTTAGAGAGGCATTGTGTTTGATATTAGGAATGACACAATTATTAGTAATGACACAATAATTTTTTCATGAAGGTATCTAGTTATTTTTGTTTGGTTTGTTTCATTTTTTACTCACTTAGATTTCTATTTCCATATCACATTGTTTGGATACTCATCTTATTAGATGATTCTCTAGATTTGACCATGCTCTTCTAATTTATAGTGTTCTCTTCTGCATCACAAAGATAATGGATATCTATTTCCCGTACATTTGAATGTGATATAATTTTGTTCATTAAGGTTGCACATTTCTCTACTTTCCGTTCTTTGATTATATCATTCCATGGTTTGGTTTATATATTAGGTGTTGTAGTTTAGACTTATTTTAAATTTGATTATCTATCATGTTGATCAACATTTTTATTTCTTAGATTTGTTTACTATTAGGAGCAATGCTTAAATTGGTATTAATTTGGAGGGAGTATGTTATTTTTTTTACTGTGAAGACCATGTATTTGATAATGTGTTCTGGTAGATGAATGTTCCATTCTTCATGATAGGATATACTGTGTAAATCACTGTTCCATTTTTCTGAAGGAAATTTACCCCTTTGAAATTTTTTGCAGGGGGTCCCATTGCTGTTATATTTTACTTTATATTATGAATATGAGAAGACATTGAATTTTGTAGGGGGTCCCATGGCTGTCATTTTTATGGAGCCAAATATAATATTGTGGGAAAGGATTTAAGTCAACCCTTTACATAGTTTTGTGGTAAACATTTTGTTGGATAGATAGTTAGAAAGTAAACAACTTTCTAATATTCTTTCTATAAAAGAGTTTATTACACGTTTTTTATTTTTAAGTGTTTATAGTTTGGGTTAATTTGTGGGTGAATATAAAGTATTGGAAAAAATATATGTAGCAAAACAATGAGAATGTAAGTATTGCATGCATCTAATAATACTTTGTCACTGCATTTTTGTGGATAATATGTAAGTTTTTAACATTGTTATGGTTATTAGAGTGTCAACATATGTACTATTTATTAATCCAATGCTCAACGCAATTTTTTGTCATTAACAAAATATATATATTCATATCTATTGGAATTAAAATTTCGATTACTTTGATATATTGGATTCTACAAGTCATACATGCCTTAATTTCTTGGTACGTTGATTTTAGTAAGATATCCAAGTAAATGATTTTTTACTATATTATATGTTCTCTTCCTTTTTTCAGTTTAAATGTTCTGCCGTTGGTGGGATGCAACATTTTTTTGGGTGTGGCGAGAAGGGGTTTTGTCGATCAGTGGAATGCGAAAAGATTCCTTCAAACACTCTTCTAGAGTTGTTTCCATTTTCCGTTTGGTTTGTTTAAAAAGCATGAGCATGGAAGTATTGTTTTCTTTATATTCTTTTAAATGTCTTTAAGATATTAATACAACTTGATGACATGGAAGTATGAATTAAAAAAATTTGTTCACATAATGATTAGTAGTAAAGCAATTATTTTTTTCGTAGTGTATTAAACCATTATTTTTTGTTGGGGACTCAGTTTTAGATGTAGTATGCATGTATTTTATATTCATAAAATTTAGTCCTGATGTAAAGAGACACGTGATACAAAAAGAACATTTTGACTTGATTATACAATTTTTTGGGGATATTATGGTCAATCTTTTTAAAATTTTACTTTGTTTTTCTGGGGAACAATTTTTTGGTTGTTTTGCAGTTACGTACTTCGAATTTTTTTTGCCATTTTACGATTATGTGTTTTGGATTTTTTTCCCGTGCCTTCTGGCACGGGCATTCCGCTAGTGTGTGTGTGTGTGTGTGTATATATATATATATATATATATATATATATATATATATATATATATATATATATATATATATATATATTGTAATACCCCGTACTTTTGACTATATTTATTTTTGGGATTAATTAATTAAATGCGTATTAATTGGAAATTAATCCGGGTTATAAATACTAATGAGATGCGTATTGGTATTTGATTATGTGCATATATGATTATATATGTACTTGGTATTATAAAATTTGTCGTGGGATTTATATACGGCATTTTAGAAATTTTGTTGAGACGCGTGGGACCGCCGCGTCACGGTATAATATTTTTGATAATAAAAGTGAATTTAAAATCTATAATCCGTATGGTCGTTTTGAGTGCGCCATCGCGTCCGGAAGGGTCGAGATAGTCAGAAAACACTAGCCGGGGGTATAGTTTGGGTCCCGGGGTATTTTTAGGCCATACCGGCAACTTAAAGGGTATTTTGGTAATTTCACGTTTTGAGGAATTAAAAGTGACGAAAATTTGGTTAATTAAATCTGATGTGGATAAGACCCACTAAGCCCATAACCAACCTTTATTAACCCCATAATCTACGTAGGTTATCATTTTAGTCTTCCAACTCTCCCAAAGCAAACCCTAGCCACCATAGCCTTTTGGAGAAGAAAGCTTGGAGAAGGAGAGAGAGAGAGGAATTCTGCAGAGATTCTTCACCCAATCAACACCAAATCCGAAATCAAACAAAGGCAAGTGATTTATTCCATTTAAATTCGGAGAATGCTTCTTCCATGTTAGATTTTTTCAAAAACTTTGTATGTTCTTGGAAGATAATGAAAAACCCATAAGATTGGAGTTATTAGTTTGAATTTTGGGATATAGGTTGCATGTAGAATGTTACTGGACGATCATATTATGTGAATTACTACCTTTTGTAATACTAAAAACGGATTTAAGATGAGGTTCATGACTGTTCTTGAGAAAAATCAGAAAAAAACTAGGTTTTTGATGAAGATTGATCCATATGTAGCCTATAGTTGTTGAAATATTGATTTATGGACGTTAGTAATATTGTAGGATTGTTATATGACATTACTATAACGTTATATTAGAGAATCATACGTTAGAAATTAGTTTTGGGATGGTTTCAAACTGCAAAACGAAGCAGTCCGTAGCCATACCTGTTCGATTGATCGATCGACATTCATCAGTCGATCGATCGACTGAATCGATCGATCGATGTTCATAGGTCGATCGATCGACCTTCCCAGAATGAGTAAAATTTTCCTTAATTTGATTTTAATGGAGGAAACCCTCAGAGAATATGTTTGGAGACTTTGTGAATACCCTTAGCTTTAAGGAAGACCAGTAGGCATGATTATGAAATGGGACTTTAATCAGAATGTAATTTGAGGAATTATTCTAAATAAATGAAATTCGTTATGTGAGATAATATTTGGGTTAATAGTAAAATTTGAATAAATTGATGAAATAAGGTTTGGGGGCAGAAGTAAAGACCTTAGGTATAAAGATATCATATGTGAGAATTATGGGAACTTAGTAGTCTATTCGAGATAGGTTTTAAGTTTATGGAATTACGACGTGAGACGTGTCTACTATTTAAATTATATATTATCGGGAGACTTGAAATATATAAGTTTGGAATAATGGTATTATGATGTAGAGTATACCTTATTAATATGGTAATATCTAAGATGTGTGAATGCTTAGTATATAGTTTGTGTGTATGACATACCTACCATACTTGCTATCACGGGAGGTTTACGTTCGCTTAGGACCCTCTAATCCTTGTGTGCCTACGGGGGGGATATAGACTGGTACCTTGATGAACATAGGTCATAGAAGGACTTATTGTGATATTAATAAGTCTGCATGATCATGGGAGCGTAGGTATGTGCGTGACCCATGTGATGGTGACTGTGTTCGCCTCCACTATTTGTGATTTGTGTTATCTGAACTATTCCTGAGAGATTCAGAATATGTGATCCTTATGTACGTGATGTACCGGGATGGATAGCAGAGTATGTGTGCACTATAGCTTAAATTGCGGGGTGCTTGTATTGTATATTTATGAGATGAATAATATACATTATATTAATCGGAATCCTATTGTTAATGTTGTAAATATATTACGGTGTTGTTTCGAGTTATCTAAAGAGTTAACTAATAGTGATATATGTAGCACTTATTGAGTATCTGAGTTACATTAAACCTCTATTTAATTACGAGCATTGTTATAATAAATGAACCGAGTAAAATGGATAGAACCTTTGGTAGTCTAGTTAGTTATGTTGTCACTTAGCTAGTAGTATGGGTAGTTATAGATGGGTATTTGCGTTAGGAGTGCACAGTTAGACGAGAGGTGAGAATATAATGTGAGTGCACGTCCTAACATGTACTTTGCATTTAATGTTTTAAATGTTTTTAAAGCACTTGCAGGTTTTTTAAAATATAACAGATTCGGGCTCTGACCCGTTTGCTTTTCAAATCTCTTTTTTCTTTGTAAAACCATTTTTAGGTGCCCAGCCACAGGGACACCAAGCATAGGATACTCATTCAGGTGACGAGCTGTAGCTGCTTGTGGAAGCTACAGGGATTTGCATATAGACGCTTCTATCTTTTGGATTCCAGAGTTACCCTCTATCAGTTGTAGGGCATGTTGCCCATTTCTACTTAGAGCATCTTTTACATTTCAGTTTTTAGACTTTAGCATGTTTTATTTCAGTTCAGTTTATTTATTTCAGTTTTGGGATTGTAGTGAGGGGTTTCCTCCAGACTTTATTTACTCTATTTGTGATGGTTATTCATTTTACTTCAGCATGGTGAATGGTGTTATTTATTTCTTCATTACTTTTGTTGCATGTTAATCAGACTTAAATTAAAATTTGGCAACTTGCTTTTTAAATACTAGGTGGTTAGTAATAATAAAATGTTTTCGACAGTGATGCTATTAATTGAGCCAACTTGGCATTTTGAATTAATTTTATAAAGGAGTAGCTACCCGGTATTTAATTAGTCGGGGTGTCACAGGTGGTATCAGAGCATCAGGTTCTAGTGTCCTTTATGATCTGTACGGCTATTATGTTTCTGCTACGTTTTCTTTGATATAGAGCCCTATATTTTAGGACTGTTGTATTCTTTTTGTGTGCTTCGTTCTTCAGCTATTTTAAGTTTATAAACCGTGAACTTATAAACTTTGTTCTTATTTCAGATGCCTCCATGACGTGCACGACGAGTTCCCAGGAATGCAACGCCCGAACCCCAGCCCGCTCCAGTTCAGGGTATGTTGAACGCCGCTGAGGTTGCTGCTATAGTAGCCCAAGCGGTAGATGCTGCGATTGCCATGATTCAGCAGGCACCGCCTCAGGCGTCGGTTGCCGCGCCAGTACAGGTTAATGCATTCCCGTCTGCTTGGGAGCGTGTACGTGACGCTTTTCAGAAAGCGCATCCGCCAGAGTTTGGAGGTAGCTCAGATGTGGTTGTCTCGAGCCAATGGAGGAAAGACATGCAGAGGCATTTGAGGATGCATGAGTGCACAGATGTTCAGAAACAGGTGCTAGCTACTTTCAAGCTAGTGGGATCTGCACTACAGTGGTGGGAGTCTATTACCACCGCGGAGGAGAGGGATACCCTCACAATTCAGGAGTTCTGGGTGCGGTTCGACCGCAAGTACTTTCCATCCGCAGTTCATACCGAGATGTGGAGGAAGCTGATGAGTTTGAAACAGGAGGGCAAGACAGTGGCCGAGTATGAGGCCGAGTTCACTAACCTGTTGAATATCGTTCCAGACGAGATTCCAACAGAGAAGAAGAAGATAGAGAAGTTCACTGATGGGTTGAATTGGAGGATCCGTCAGCATCTGCTAGGAAACCTATCTTTGGCCACGTATTCTGATGTGGTGAACGCTGCATTATTACACTGCTAGGACCACCGTTTTCATATGGCCGAGGGCAAGCGGTCAGGGGAGTCTAGCCATCAGGGCAGGAATGGAGGACAGGGTGCCAACGGGGCACAAACCGGTCAAGGGCAGAGACAGACTGAGCAGGGCTCCCAGCAGGGGGATAATAAGAGGTTCCGGTCAGGGAACTACAGGCAGGGACAGGGAGGTTTCCGTCAGGGCCATCAGGGTCCAAACGGCCATCAGGGCCAGCAGGGGCAGAATGGGCAGCAGTTCCATCAGGTCCAGCAGGGCCAAGGGAGGAACGGTAACGGCCACCAGGGCCGGGGACAGCAGGGGCAGAGGGGAGGGAACTTCCCAGGGAAGTGCTTTACTTGTGGCAAGACTGGCCATAGGAAGCAGGATTGTCCTGATAGGGGCAGGGCCCCACAGCAGCAGCAGCAGGGTGCTCGCCAGGAGCCACCGAGACCTATGTTTCCCGCCGCTCTTCCTGCACCGCCACAGATGGCATCTTTGCCACCCATTCCAGCAGTCCCAGCTCAGCAGGGGCAGCTACAGTATGGACGTGTCTACAACGTTCACCAGGATGCAGTTCCACAGGCACCGCTCGCGATCGAGGGTACGTTTCCTATCCATGGCACTATGGGTCCGGTGTTATTTGATACGGGTGCTACACACTGTTTTATTGCTACACACTTCGCGAAAGCTTTAGGATTGTTATCTACGACAGAGAGCACAGTGACGTGTGTCGACTCACCATTGGGGAGTGGGTCACTTATTTTCTTTATATGCCGGGGAGTGGGAGTAGAGGTCGGTGGTTTGGTATTGCCTGCAGACATGTTAGTATTAGACATGCATGTTCACGATGTGATCATCGGTATGGATTGGCTCGTAGCATATAGGGCCATGATTGACTGCTTCAGCGGGAGCATTGTTTTTGCCATTCCGGGGCAAGAGATGTTTGTAGTGGCGATGCCTCGCCCAGAGGGAGGATCGACCGCTCATCTATATTACATAGAGGAGGATACCTTTAAGGAGGTTGTTATTCCTTTAGATTCGATCCCGGTTGTTAGGGAGTATTCAGATGTGTTTCAGGAGATACAAGGCTTACCGCCCAGTCGAGAGATAGACTTCGTTATTGATTTCCTACCGGGTACGAGACCTATGGCACGTGCACCGTACCGTATGGCTCCAGCTGAGATGCGAGAGTTACGGGATCAGATAGAGCAGCTGTTAGGGCAGGGCTTTATTCGTAGGAGTACCTCACCTTGGGGCGCTCCAGTTTTGTTTGTGAAGAAGAGGGATGGTTCACTGAGATTGTGCGTGGACTACCGAGAGTTGAATAAGGTCACGATACGGAATAAGTATCCGTTGCCTCGAATCGATGACTTATTCGACCAGTTGAGAGGAGCTTCTTATTTCTCGAAGATTGACTTGAGGTCAGGATACCATCAGTTGCGTATCAGGGAGGAGGATGTCTCGAAGACTGCGTTCTTGTCGAGATATGGTTCTTATGAATTTCGGGTTATGCCTTTCGGCTTGACCAACGCTCCAGCAGTGTTTATGGACTTGATGAACAGGGTGTTCAGAGATTTCCTAGATCAGTTTGTCATTGTCTTCATTGATGACATTCTGGTTTACTCTCAGACAGAGGAGGAGCACGCCGAGCATTTGAGGCAGGTTTTGCAGACACTTCGTCAGAACAAGGTGTATGCAAAATATGAGAAGTGCGGGTTTTGGCTGAAGGAAGTCCAATTCTTGGGTCACATTATTTCCGACCAAGGGATATCTGTTGATCCGGGAAAGGTATCAGCGGTGAGGGAGTGGGGACAGCCCACGACACCAACGGAGATTCGTAGTTTCTTGGGCTTAGCAGGATACTACATGATGTTTATTCGGGGTTTCTCGGAGATAGCGGGTCCTTTGACACATCTTACTCATAAGGGTGTGCCATACATCTGGAGTGATGCCTGTCAGTTGGCATTCGATGAATTGACGGACAAATTGACCTCAGCACCTGTGTTAGCATTGCCGAGACCGGGAGTTGAGTATTTGGTTTACACCGATGCGTCTTTGCAAGGGCTTGGAGGTGTTTTGCAGCAGGAGAGACAGGCCATAGCTTATGCTTCCCGTAAGCTTAAGCCTCATGAGAAGAATTACCCCACACATGATTTGGAGTTGGCGGCAGTGGTATTTGCCTTGCGGATTTGGAGGCACTATCTTTTGGGGGAGAATTTTCAGCTGTTCACGGACCACAAGTCACTACAGTATCTGTTCACGCAGAAGGAATTGAATATGCGGCAGCGTAGGTGGCTTGAGTTTGTGAAGGACTACCAGTTCGACATCCAGTACCACCCGGGTAAGGCTAACGTGGTAGCAGACGCGTTGAGCCGCAGGCCAGCAGATGAGGTGGCAGAGGTGTGGAAGGCTAAGTGGAAGGAATTGGGACACTAGGATGCAGTGGCCCGATCATTCATTTCTGTGATGACCGTTACACCGCAGATTGTCACGAAGGTAGTACGGGCACAGGCCGATGACTCGTTCTGTCAGGAGCAGATAGTTCGATTGCTAGCAGAGGGAGCCGAGTCCTATACCGTTAGCTCAGACGGGGGATTGCGCTTCAATGGGAGATTGGTGGTTCCGGAAGGAGAAGAATTGCGGCACGATGTGATGGCAGAGTCGCACGGCTCACGGTTCGCGGTACATCCCGGAGGGGACAAAATGTACCAAGACATGAGACGGCAATATTGGTGGAGGGGTATGAAGAAAGATATCGCTGAGTTCGTCTCGAAATGCGCCACTTGTCAGCTTGTAAAAGTGGATCATCAGAGACTAGCAGGATTGCTACAGCCGTTGGAGGTTCCGGTGTGGATGTGGGAGAGCATATCCATGGATTTTGTCACGGGGTTGCCTACGTCACAGAGGGGTCACGACTCCATTTGGGTAATTGTGGACAGGTTGTCCAAGGTCGCTCACTTCTTACCCGTAAGGACTGACTACACTACGGGACAGTATGCCCAGCTTTTCATTTCAGA
This sequence comes from Sambucus nigra, assembly GCA_949130495.1. NCBI lineage: Eukaryota > Viridiplantae > Streptophyta > Magnoliopsida > Dipsacales > Adoxaceae > Sambucus > Sambucus nigra. The sequence continues at coordinate 31,058,630 of OX422218.1, read as the reverse complement.
GATTGTGAGACTTCACGGTGTGCCCCTGAATATCGTGTCTGATAGAGACAAGATATTTGTTTCGAGGTTTTGGGAGAGTTTCCAGGAGGCCATGGGCACGGAATTGCGGTTGAGTACGACTTATCACCCGCAGACCGATGGGCAGACAGAGCGCACCAACCAGATGTTGGAGGACATGCTACGCATGTGCATTATTGACTTCGGGGGTGGATGGGAGCAGTATCTTCCACTGGTGGAGTTTGCTTATAACAACTCCTATCAGTTCACGATTGACATGGCTCCGTTTGAGGCATTGTACGGCAGGCTTTGTCGTTCCACAGCATGTGGTTGTCTAAGATGTGGTTGTCTCGAGCCAATGGAGGAAAGACATGCAGAGGCATTTGAGGATGCATGAGTGCACAGATGTTCAGAAACAGGTGCTAGCTACTTTCAAGATAGTGGGATCTGCACTACAGTGGTGGGAGTCTATTACCACCGCGGAGGAGAGGGATACCCTCACGATTCAGGAGTTCTGGGTTCGGTTCGACCGCAAGTACTTTCCGTCCGCAGTTCATACCGAGATGAGGAGGAAGCTGATGAGTTTGAAACAGGAGGGCAAGACAGTGGCCAAGTATGAGGCCGAGTTCACTAACCTATAGAATATCGTTCCAGACGAGATTCCAACAGAGAAGAAGAAGATAGAGAAGTTCACTGATGGGTTGAATTGGAGGATCCGTCAGCATCTGCTAGGAAACTTATCGTTGGCCACGTATTCTGATGTGGTTAACGCTGCATTATTACACTGTCAGGACCACCGTTTTCATATGGCCGAGGGCAAGCGGTCAGGGGAGTCTAGCCATCAGGGCAGGACTGGAGGGCAGGGTGCCAACGGGGCACAAACCGGTCAAGGGCAGAGACAGACTGAGCAGGGCTCCCAGCAGGGTGATTTGAACACCGAACATTTTGATACGACCAGCGAAGGTCGTAAGAAGGATCGCATGACAAGAAATGCATGAGAAGAAATAAAGTAATCATAGAATGGTGATCATAAAAAATTTCACCATGTCTATGTGTGGCCATCCCCGATCCTCGCGGAGGGCGGGAGAGTCAGGATCCTAGGTCCCCTGCGTCCCTCTCGAGAGTGCTTCGGCCGGTGTCGTTGATGAGGTAAATAATGTACAGAGATGGAGTCGCTGGTCTATTTTACTCAAAACGGATAAAACAAAGGGTGCCATCCCGAAGGACAACATCCAAGGACATAATGATACATACGAAACCAAAATTTTTGGAGAAGGGTCCGGAGGCTAAGTTACGATATGGGAAGGTGTTAGGCACCCATTCCGCCCTACGGTCTCTCATGGGTTTTTGCTATTTTCCTTTATTTTCCCCGTGATATGTGTGCATGTGTAATATAGTGGAGATAGGAATCCTCGACTTATATCATGGAAGAGATAAAGGGAGTCATCCGTTGGAAGGTTCATAAAAATAATATTAGAAAATAGGATTTACGTGATTATCCTTGCATTGATCGTTATAATGGAACGATAACGTATGTGGAATAATACGCCTCTAAGAACAAATATATTCATATATAAATATATGTAATATAAGAGAGTTGAGTTTAGAGAAAATAGAAAATGACAGAAAAAGTGAGAATAGGACTCGAGTCTCGGGTTTTACCCCGAGACGCCGACGTATCCTATAGAGGCATCAAAGTCCACATAGTTCGTATGCAAAAAGAGGGGTGGGAAAAAAAAGTGTGATTGCACATAGTTAGTATTATTGCACATCTCTTATTTTCATACAAATAAAAAACACAAAAAATAAGAAAAAAAGGGTTCGCTCATAAATCCAACTGGGGACTTCTCTTGTTTGTGTGTTGTGTGTGTAAAAAAAGTGTTTTATTTGTGAGAAAAGTGTAAGAAAAGTGTGAGAATTCCCGTTTGGAATTTATGAGCAAACCCTTTTTTTCTTATTTTTTGTGTTTTTTATTTGTATAAAAATAAGAGATGTTCAATAACACTAAGTAAAAAGTATATTAGGATATGTAAGATGAGACAATAAAAGTGCTAAATAATAAAACAAATTAATGCGAATTTATGAGAATTTATCGAGAGAATTGAGAAAATTGGACCTTCTTTAAGATCTTGAGCTTGATCTTAAATGTTGGAGAGTAGCCTTTGCACTTCGATGATGATGGAGATTAGTGAATTCACCAAGTTTGATGAAAAGTGAAGGTTGGAAAGGGATTTGGATATGGAAATCACCCTGACTTCGAGAGAGATTTTCTGGATTTGCTGAGACTGATGTCTTTCCAGATCTGGGCTCCTTTTGTAATGAGGTCAAGGACCCCTTTTTATAGGCTCAGGGCATTGACGATTAGCATATCCCTGGTCCTTCCAATCGGTAGGTGCGTTTCGGCACACTGTCGATAGTTAGGGTCTGGGACGTGCCGTTTGGTAGTGTCTTTGAGGCCTTTTTGGAAAATCGGTCGCTGATCGCAAACCTTTTATCAGAATTGCGCATGGGGCAGACCATTGGAAAGGTAATTTAGAGACCTTCGAAAGTACTTGGATTTCTCCCGGGTTCATTAGTTGACTTTGGGTCAAATGTGGCTAGGAAGCGCTTGTCGGTCCTTTTGACGGGAAAACATCGAACGCAAACGGATCGTTTGTCTGCACGGTAAGTTAGAATCATGCACGGGGAAGACCTTTGGAAAGGTTAGGAGATGTACTTCAACATTACAAAGAGTTTGACCCAATTTGGTGAGTTAACTTTTGTCAACCGGGCTCTGGAAGCATTTGGTGACCTCTCCGAGTAAAACGGATCGTTCGTCAGTACCGTAAGTTAGAATCGCATACAGAGTGGACCATTGGAAAGGGGTTTCAATGCCCTTCAAATAGTCATTCAGTCTCGGTCGAGCTGAAGAGTTGACTTAGGTTACACAGAGCGCATGGGTGTCCGATGGCCTCTAGATTAGGTTTCAGGGGAAAACGGGTCATTCGTCCACATGGTAAGTCAGAATCGCGCACGGGATGGACCATTAGAAAGGGGGTTTTGTCCCATTTGATGATTCATTCAGTCTCAGTCAAGCGGAAGAGTTTGACTTTTTGGTCAAACGGAGCCCGGGAGCATCCAATGGCCTCTAGGTCGGTACTCGGGGTATGACTTAGGTTAGCAGTGATGAAGGGAGGTGCTAGGCACCTAAGGATACTTTATGGGTAAATAGAATGGGGTGTCTACAATATGACTTAAACAAATGTTAATGAGATTGTCACTCAGGAACATTGGATTCCTAAGGTGGAGTCGGAGATAACGGTGGAGTGATTTTTAAGACCACCTAGTATAGTCGACAAGGGAGAAATCAGAGGGACTTTTTTGAAAACCATCAGTAAAGATGCAAATGAGGAAGATAGATAGTATAAATGGCCAATAGAGGTATAAAATCCGAAGGAAATTGTGTAAGGTGAAGAATAACGGCACTCAGAATTAAATTTGGAATTAATTTGGTAACTCTTGGGAGTGACAAAGTGATTAGAGTCAATCCACATGTGTATAAAGGTGTTTGAAATATAAAGAGAAACTGGGTACAAGTTGAACGTGGGATCTTCCATTTGATGTGGTAATGGAGATACAAGTGAAAATTTGAAACTTAGCATAGTGAGTAAGCTAGAGACCGATCGTGAGAGAACGGTTGAATTGCATAATGAACTTCGTACCTGGCAGAAGTGCATAAATTACAAAAAGGGTCTATAATTGATAAAGGACCCATGATTAGAATATAAACATGGATTAGAAATCCAGCTAGGATGAATAATGTTGATGTCGTCAAGGTTATACGGTTACTAGTTATTGCAGTCTCTCCATAAGAAGTGATCTAGGAGGGTTAGAGAACCTGGTTGAAAGGAGAAACTAAACTTAACGGTATTAGTGAAACACCACATGAGAGTGTGACCAATAGGGAACTCATTTATTTGATTTTGATTAATTAACTTCCTATAAGTGACGATGAAGTCAAAAAAGGCTTTGGAGGCCAACCAAAGATTCGAAAGGCCAACGTAGCTAAAGGGACAACGGAAGAACAATTATGAGTTAAGACTACCGGTCTGAGGTAATGACATTTCAAAATGATCAGTGGGATCAACGATGGGGAAATGGATCGTGAAGTTTACCTATGTGAAGTAAGTAGAACTACAAGTGTTAAATGTGTCCATAATTGAGAAGTGAGACCAAAGATATTAGAAATGGTAAATCATGCCAGTTAGGCATAACAACTGGAGGAGTGAGACTTCCAGCAAAGGAATTTGGGTCAATGTAATTAGGCCCAAGAAATTTATAAACCGATACTGATGGGTTCAAGCTGGACCAGTGGTGTCCTGGTTAAGAGTGGCATATAGTATGTCAGGGTCGACGGGGCCCAGGATGTAAATGGGAGTTCAGTAAAGCCATAATTGAGGCCTATCGATTTTGGGTCAACATTTCAATAATGGTCATGAAATCCACATAATGGAATAAATTTTCCATAAACAGAGGGGACAAACTACTCAATAAACTCCTAGATGTATAAATATTGTAGATGTTCATGGGTCGTGTTAGCAGTCAGTCACATGCTGAGACCCCGTGTTTTGGCTAGACTGGTGAGGTTTTTTTTTTCCTTGTGAACAAAGGATAAATTCTAGTGACATGGGTATCTCACATCTTATATGTAAATTGGAAACCCTAAAACTCGCGTGCATGTCGAGTTGAGTGTGAACGTTAGTCTTGTTAAAAGTGTATTTCTCGTTGATAGTGGAACGTTTTTTATATAACCCGTGAGTGAACCGGGTGGGCCTTACGGGAATATTTGGTTGTTGTAATTTACCAATGCATTGAGTTATAATTAGTATAGTATATTATGGTAATTTCTAGTGATGAATTACCATATGTTTGAAAGATAGTAAATTTAGTGATATGACTATCGTGGAGGGTACTCCGGGAGGGAGAAATTTTTATTTTATGCGGCGCCACCTGAAATCGGGTTAGGCCCAAATATGTGTATATATGAAAATTTCATGGTATTATAGACCTCAGGGAGTATGTTGCTTAATTATATGTGATTCTAGTGCGCAGGAATTTTTCTGTCTGATAAGAATTAAAATACATTATCTTCTTATCCAGCAACGAAATGTAGCTCGGTATATATTTATAGCGCCAAGTACTTGGGATAGTTAGAGTGCCATGCTTCATGTTACATTTTAGGGTGTACGTTGTCTACTGTACACACAAAAGAATATAATTGAGAGTTAGTAATTCTATTATGACTTAAGGCCAGTAAAGTCGCCTAGTCTTAGTATCATCCTGAACAGAGCAATGATGGCATTCAAGGATTGAATAAGTATGACTAGTGGGATGGTTGAGTGAACCCTACTACATCAGCATACCACGTATGTGAGATTTGAAGTAAGAAAATTTCATGTCATTTATGCAATGTTACGTGAGACATAGGGTGTATGGTCACCCTAGGTGATTGAATCAAACATTGGATTATGATTGTCATGTGAAAATGTGGATAATCTGAAACTAGTAGGGGCTTCTTCCATTAGAAAATGGGAGAGTATCCCCAAGAATCATCTCATGTAGCCGATGACTTTCCCCAACCCATTTACTTATAATTAAGTTTGAAATTCAAGGTGAGTTAAATCATAATTACCTTAATCAAACTATCTTCTCAAGTATTCTTTGTTGTTAACATCATGAAGCAAAAAGCCAAACTTACACATATTTTAAAGGGATTATGCTTATTAAAACTTGCTTCAAGGATAAGTAAAATTAAATTACCCAATTTTCAATTGACCAAAATTATGGTTTATGCATCCTTTGCTAATCCAACCCGACATCCTAGATTTGGCAGTGACATCATGTTACCTAAAACACATAACCATAGTAACCGTGAGCAAAAGAGCCTAGTGAATGCATCACTACTAAACTATTTCATAAAATTAAATGAAATAGATCATATACATGTGGTAATACATAGGTACTTATCCGGCTCATTAACAATTATGTATTACTTATCCAGTCCATTCATAAAGAAATACAAATTATATACTAATTCAGCTCATTCATAAAGAATTATCAATTATACACTTATCCGGAACATTCATATATAATGACCAACTTATCCGAATCATGATTCACATATCATGTCTGCAATAGACAATTCTCTCCCATTCCTGGTCGAGGAGTAACCCCTTGTCTTTAATAGACAATTCTCCCCCATTCCTGGTCGAGCAGTAACCCCTCATTTTGGTAAACCGAAATGAACAAATTCATATTCAATATTATTCTGATCATATCCATAACCATGTATAATACATCTTACCCATGAGTGATGTTCAAATCATCTCCATAGCCATGTATAATACATATTTTTCTAGTGAGTACACTCACCTTGGACAATTCATGTAGTTTTCCTTTGCCTTTGTCCGACACTTGTTCAACCGGTTCTTCTTTCCTTTCAAATATAAATTCTTACAATATTAGTATCATCATAAGGATCTTAACCATCCAAATAATACTTAAGCGTAACTCAATTCATAAGCATCATAATCCAAACATACTTTAATTTCTTCTTGGTAACCCAATTCTTATCATATTAGGTTCCCAATATAAAAGACAACACATCATTTCAAATTTCCTAGAGCAAGATGTGTACATTTCATTATTACAAGGCAAATCTGCCCTATATGTTCCATTATCATTTAGTCAACTTCTAGGAATTTTCATAATTTTTATGCATCATTAATTCTTTTGATATTTCACCCAAAATCCATAAACATACTTAACAATACAAAATTAAAGTTTCATAATTTTTAAGATTCATTTGCCATGTCAAGCAAAACATCGAACACCTGGTGTGCATACTTACACCTTTGGGGCATATTTAATGCATGAACTTCAAACTATCACCAAAGATTCATTTCTTGGTATTTTTGGATATGTAACACACATATGAGTCCTTGTTAATATCCAATTAGAATCACTCAATTCTAGTAAGTATACAACAAGATATGTAAGTTTAAATAAACAAGGTTTCTAAATAAAATAATTTCTAGGGTTTACACATTCAACTCAACTTAAACTTTTCATCTAACCAAACATATATATTAAGGGATGAAAGTTTAGTAAACAAATAATGATTCCTTATCATCTATAACAGTACTATACGAAAAATAATAAGATTTTGCAGTTAGGATTACCTTCAGGGCTTTTACGTAATTTCTAAAGATTTTTCTCCAATTTTTCTCCTCACTTTTTCTTCCTAACTTTTCAATTCTCTCTTCCTCTCAAGACAAAATCTTTAATGGATGAAATATGCTGAAGGAATAGCTTATTTCAAGCCTTAAAAGTCAGAAAAAACCCACCACCTGCATCCACCAATCAAAATTAACAATTTGTTATCCTAATAAGACGAAATATCATTTAACGAATGGATAAATTTGGCCCCTGCTTCGTAATTCCATCATAACTTCTCACTCGGACCTCTGTTCAACACATCGTTTGTTGTGTTACAACCATAACTCACATGTACACAATTATATAGTTTTGACCTTAAGTCAATTTGTAGCAACCCCCTCAAAATAATAACGGGTGGCCCGCCCTATACTACATTAAATCAGGTATCTCAGATGGCACAGTCTCAACACCAACTGACAATACTAAATAATATAAGGCTAAATACCCGAAACAATTAAAAGCTGATTGGAAAAAATTTAAAACTACTATTTAACACCGAGAAAAAACAAACCATACAACAAACAACCAAATAATACTATATCTAACTATGATGAGTAATATGTGTAAACTGCAAATAATATGAAAGGGTACAATACAATGTACAACAAAATCCCTACAATGAAATACCCGAGTAAGATGTCGGGTCACCGATAATACAATAATCTGATGAAGAAAATATGAAAGTGTTAATCTACGACACCTGAGTATAGACCCAAATATACAACTGAATCCAAATCTAGATACACAAAGATAGGAATTGTCTAAGACAAATTTCCGTAATAGTCCGCTACTACCACAGCTGCACGAAAACACTAGATGGATGAACATCAATGGCATCCTTGCGGAGGAACACCTAAAGTAATACAATATATACATGGAGGGAAAAATATAAATGGGTCAGAGCCCGAGTTGAAAAAGTTTTATAGCAAGTGCATTAAAATGCATAATAATTATAAATGCATTATTACATGATTAACGGGAATCAAAATCTTCTTTAAAATCCAACTCACCCCTCAACTAAAGCGCGCAACTAAACGTATGCACGTGATCTCCAAAAGAATGCCCCAAAATCAATTTAGGCAAAAGAATCTAACTTCAACCCAAATGAATTATTTAATTGAAATCATCTAACCTATCTCCCAATCTACTCGTATCTATAATCTTTAAATCATCTACTTAAACTTTAATGTTATAGTACTCTTTATATTTGTTAATTTGTTGAACATATAAAGTTGCATAATCAACCTCATAAAAACATCATCACAATACATCAACATTCTCTTACTGGAATTTCATATATTCTAGTTATGCCCTTATTTGGAATGTAAACATATATATAATTAATTATATATGAGTTATTAGCATCAAGTGCTAATGACTACACTTCTCATGATTCTCAATACGGCGCTACGTTTCGTGCGTGGGACGTCTCGTCGAGGCGAAATCCAAATAAGGAACCCCCCCCCCCCCGTTACACTACTCCTGATAGTATCGATCCTCGAGATTCATTATACCCTCAATACATGATGCGCGTAACATAAAATTATTACTCCATTTTAATTAATTAAAATTCCCAATTCTCAACCGTACACGACGTTTCATGCGTGGGACATCTCGTCGAAGCGAAATCCAAACAAGGAACCCCCCTGTTACGCTACTCATGGCACTGTCGATTGTCGGGATAGGTGATATATATATAAATAAATATGAGCATTAAGGACTAACTTCTCCCCAATTTCCAACATTACACTCCGGTTCGTGCGTAGGACGTCTCGCCGAGGCAAAATCCAAACAAGGAACCCCCCCGATACACTAATCTTGGCAATGTTAGTCGTTGAGGTCCATTAACCATCCAACCGAGCTATAACTCGTGGATGCAGGCTCACATTGCTATCATATTCCAGTTGCCCATCCCCGTAGCAAATTGGGGCCACTTGGTGGGGTTCAACGGCACCCACCTCGTGATCAACTCACGCACACAATGTCCGGGAATCGTTCATAGTTCCTAACCGGCAAGTGAGATTGACACATACCCGCGACTTCTCACCCCCAAAAATAATAAATGTATATCACATAATAATCACCATGGATGACTATGACCTGGACAATATCTACACACTGCTCATCGAGCCAGGGTACTCACCCTCAACACACGTAACTTCCCAATGATAGCAAGGAGGGGGTATGCTTCACTATATACGGTATACACACATCATCACATCATATAAAGATATACCATCATATAAGGTATACATGTCCAATTGTTTTCATATTTATTATACGCTCTTAGGCACAACCAAATTAATGTCATTGTTTAGTATATTTCCCTCTCTTGATATACTAATCGTCAATTCTCACACATCTTCCCCACTTAGTATACACTATACTATTTCTCACTTGAAGCTCACATATCGCTTTTATTATGAATTGTCTCTCAATTCTAATTATGTTAAGGATATTCTTTATCCTAATGCACATCATTTAGCATTTCTCATTGTGTGAGACATCTCCCTAATCAATCATCATTAAGGATATTTCTATATCCATATGCACATCAATTAGCATTTATAATTCTCCCTCCATAATAGGGTTCAATTCATTTTATGAACCTTTAAAGTTATATCATTTGGGATTTGATCCTAAGATCCAATATCTCTAAGTTATTTTCATTCCTTCATATGAATTTAATTATCATCTCCAACTCCAATTAAGGTTGGCTTCCCCACTTAGAATATACCAAAATCTCTAATCGGTATTCCTCAATTTATGTCAGGATGACTCCCATAATTCATTTTAAGGGAAACTCTCTAAAAGTCTCCAAAACATACTCTAAATAACTCCTATAAAGGTTCCCAATCGATGACCTTAAACGAAACATGATGAAATTCTTCCTATAAAAACATCTCCAAAAATTCCCCTGTTTCCGAATCGATTCGGCCCCAAAAGCGAATCGATTTGGCCCATCCGAATCGATTCGGTCATATGGACCTGGGAGTTTGCTACATACCGAATCCACTCGCCAGGGGCGAATAGATTTAGCCCTAAAGACCTGTAGGTTCTGCTTCCTACCGAATCAATTCGGAAGGGGCGAATCGATTCAGTTTGGTCAGCAAGCTACGAATGGGTTGTTTTCTATATAAACCGAAAATACCCAAAAATCATTTTAATCATCTTCCAACCATTTCTATCCAACACAGTCACAAATATGACATTAATATTCATCCAAGAACACATATCAATTAAATTTTACCCTCAAATCCATTTATTCATTACAAATCTAAGGTTTTCCCAAAAGTTAGGTTTTGACAATTTAAGCCTAAAACCCACAAATTTAATCCACAAATCATGTAATAAATGGTACACAACAATTATTTAGCAAGCCTCGGGTTCGTAGGGCCTGATCCGTCCTCAAAATCGCGTAGATGCCGAAAAAACTCAACTTTCTCTCTCTTTTCTCCTTCTTTCTCTTCCTCTTTCTTCTTCTTCTCTCTTTCTTTCTTTCTATTTCTATTCTCTCTGTAGAAATAATTCTCCCGTAGGCTTTTTAAACCTTATCTCCTAATATACACATCTTTAAATGATAATACACACTTTAGATGACTCGGTAACTTTAATTCGAGTCAAACGAGCTTAAATTATTTCGGAACCTAAATAGACCCCAGGTACAGTCTTTTTGACTTTCTCGACCCTTCCGGACACAACTTCACCCTCAGAATCACCATTCGAAGCACTTTCTAGTGACTTCAAATTTTGACCTCAATTGCCAAATTAATTAATCTCCGAATAAAACAATATTTATTTCTCCCAAAATAAATAAATATTCATCCTAAAACCTCGGGTTGTTACAAACTTCCCCACTTACAAAAATTTTGTCCTCGAAATTTGAGCCAAGCCTAATTCTCCAAAGCTCAACTAGTTCCTACCACACTCATCTTCACTAATCCTTTCTCCAAATCTCTAACTTCCCACGATGAATTATTATTATTTATTTTATTTTAAGTTGTTTAAAATCAATCCATTAACCACTAGGGTGCCCATACACCATTTATATTAGAGCTTTATGCTCGCAGCAATCTTAATGAGGCTTCATTTGCCTCCAAAGTTCCACCATGTCATAAATATAATTCAAACTAGAATTTTAATAATGTAAAAAATTTCAATGGTCTAAATAAATAACTCCTCTCAATTCCTGACATTCGCCACTTTGGTGCGGTGGACATCTCACAAAGGCGAAATCCAAAAAAGGAACCCTCCCGATACACTACTATGTAGCGACGTCAGGGAATGAGAGTTTTTTAAATCCGTACTAGAGTTTCAAAATATTTTGGGGAAACGTCATTTTGATATGGCCCAAGGCCTAGAAAAAGTTTTATTTTGAAAAATAGTTATGAAAATATTATGGTTTATATCTTACAATATTTATATAAAGTGCCTTATGTCCAACAAAAGGTCTTATCAATCATCATACATATAACAACATATAGCTCACAAAAATTAGCATAATTATGAGCTAAAATTTTCCTGCGTCCCATCAATCCACAATCTTTCAACTCTTTTCAGTAATGATATCTCATATCATATTAACATATTGCCATTTATAAGGCTCATCCATATCTGGAATATAATAGTTATATAAGTCTAACATGACTATATAAAGAGAAGTAGCTTTATCATTGCTACTTATCACACAATAACCATTCTTACATTTACGACAAGGTTTATAGCACTTTTTGAGCATATTACAAAATTATCTATTCTATCGAAAGATAATAGCACAAGAGCCTAACTAGCTCAAAATTCAATTTTTGGGTCATTACATACATAATAGGTCTATAGAACTACCCATACTTAAATATCTCTCATACGATATTCCCAAAACTAGATATAGTAATTATCCTATTTATAAAGGAAAATAACTTACATCATCCATCTCTAGTCCGATTGCCCTTCCTCCTCAATGGGCTCCCAAATGAAGTCCCCCGGTCTAAAATGACCTCGAATCTGATGTAGGGGTTGTACTTCCAAAGCTTCATCAAAACGTGGTACTTTACCTAATTTAGGACAATATCTCTTTCTATGATCTATTTCTTTACAAAAGAAGCATCTACCCGAAATTCCTCTCAGCCCACTTTGAGGAACAAAACGTTGTTGTGACTCTCTATAGTCAAACTTATGACCACTAGTATTACTAGCACTCTCATCGCCAAACTTATTTGATGAACTCAAATCTCCAAAGTTCTTACCCTCTTGCGAATGAAGACGATATTCATGACACTTTAATAGTGCCTCATTCACTACCTCAATAAAAGTCACTAACTTGGGAGTCTCTAACAAATGTTGCCGAATTCTCCAATATAAACATCGAACAAACTTTGATGTATGTTTATCTTCCGTATTTACCTCATTAGGTACTAATTTCGCCCATCTAGAAAAATCTTCGTCATATTCTGCCACCGTCCTATTACCTTGAAAAATCTCCATATTCCGACTTCGGGGAGGAAAATACCTTCGATCAAAAAGTTCCCAAAATTCTAATGTAGGTAAAGTATCCCTCTGTTCAGATGTGGTGAGGGACTCCCACCATTGAAGAGCTGCACCCGATAACCTAAAGGTAGCTAAAAATTGCTTCTGCACCTCACTACACTCAACCATAAGGAGGTGCCTATGCATACTATTATTCCATTAACTTACAGCCATTTCATCAACTCCCCCTGCAAACTCCGGAGGATGCCTCTTACTAAAATATTCCTTCACTATTTCCCATAAAGACAATCCTAAATGGGTTCAGGTTCCTTGAACGGCAGATCACTGCACCATCGTAGAAATGGCTGCAGTTACTGCTTGTGCCACAATATTGGAAACTTCATTTGTAGTCATGTTCCTTCAATGCATTGGGGTTGCACATTTTCAGCCCTTTTATTTGCCCTGACTGAACGACCTCCCTTCGGTGGCATCTGAAATAAGAACAATTGTATCAGAACGCCTTTCAAATATTTTCATATCGCAGAAGAAATATGGACGTAAGAATGCAATTGTCCTAATAATAGGGCTCTACGTCAAGAACGCATATAAAAGATCGTAGTAACCCATACAGATCTTAAAGCCACTAAAACCTAATGCTCTGGTACCATCTGTAACAACCCGCTCAAAATAATAGTGGGTGGCCCACCCTATACTACATTAAATCAGGTATCTCAGATGGCACAATCTCAACATCAACTGACAATACTAAATAATATAAGGCGAATGTGACACCCCGACTAATTAAATACTGGGTAGCTACTCCTTTATTAAATTAATTCAAAATGCCAATTTGGCTCAGTTAATAGCATCACTATCGAAAACATTTTAATATTACTAACCACCTAGTATTTAAAAAGCAAGTTGCCAAATTTTAATTTAAGTCTGATTAAACATGCAACAAATGTAATGAATAAATAAACAACACCATTCACCATACTGAAGTAAAACGAATAACCATCACATAACAGTAAATAAAGTCTGGAGGAAAAACTCCTCACTACAATCCCATAACTGAAATAAATAAACTGAACAATACATGCTAGAGTCTGAAAACTAAAATGTAAAAGATGTCTCTAAAGAAATGGGCAACATGCCCTACAACTGATAGATGGTGACTCTGGAATCCAAAAGATAGAAGCGTCTACATGCAAATCCCTGTAGCTTACACAAGCAGCTACAGCTCGTCACCTGAATGAGTATCCTATGCTTGGTGTCCTTGTGGCTGGGCACCTAAAATGGTTTTACAAGGAAAAGAGATTTGAAAAGCAAACGGGTCAGAGCCCGAATGTGGACTTATATTTTAAAAAAAACTGCAAGTGCTTTAAAAACATTTAAAACATTAAATGCAAAGTACATGTTAGGACGTACACTCGCATGATATTCTCACCTCTCATCTAACTGTGCACTCCTAACGTAAGTACCTATCTATAACGACCCATAATACTAGCTAAGTGACAACATAACTAGCTAGACTGCCAAAGGTCCTACCCATATTACTCGGTTCCATTAACATATAACGCTCGAAATTTTATAGGTATTTAACGTGAACTCAGATACTCAATATGCAATATATATAACTATCAGTTAACTCGTTATATTTCTCGAAACAACACCGTAATATATATACAACATTAACATGAGGATTACCATTAATTTAAATGTATATTATCACATCGTAAATATACAATATAAGCACCCCGAGAACTAAGCTGCGGTGCACACATACTCTGCTATCCATCCCGGTACATCACGTACATAAGGATTACATATTCCGAATCTCTCAGGAATAGTCTACCGATAACAACATCACAAATAATGGAGGCGAACACAGTCACCATCACATGGGTCACGCACATACCTACTCTCCCATGATTAGCAGACTTATTAATATCACAATAAGTCCTTCTATGACCTATGTTCATCGAGGTACCAGTCTATATCCCCCCCGTAGGCACACAAGGATTAGAGGGTTCTAAGCGAACGCAACCTCCCGTGATAGCAAGTATGGTAGGTATGTCATACACACAATCCATATACTAAGTAAACACACATCTTAGTAATACCGTATTTTAATCGTAGTACGTATCGCATTCTCGCACTAACTATATTTATCACAATCTATACTATTCAGGTTTGTAATTATACGCGCTATAATTTCTCACTTCGTAGTAGACACTCACGTCTCAACCCAAACCGTACATGTAACACAACTCTCGTATGTAAATTCCTCCTCATAAATACCCAAATGTCCCAAGTCTATCACTATATCATCAAAGAAATGCTATCTGTATCCTCGAACAAGTTTACGGGTCTCCAAAAATTGAAACAGTCCAAAAAGGACCAAACTATCAACTCGTTAGAAGTCTCGTTCGAATGAGTGTTCGAACGAGTTTGGACTGTCAGCTCGTTAGAAGTCTCGTTCGAACGAGACTGTTCGAACGAGATCCAGTTCGTTCGAACGAACTGTCCCTTCTAAAGATATCTCATTCGAATGAGATATCGAACGAAATTCCTACTCGTTAGCAACGACTGGTCAACTCGTTAGAAGCTCGTTCGAACGAGTTCGTTCGAACGACCTGGGGACTGCTTCTAACGAGCTACCAGATTCGGCCCAGATTTTTCCCAATTCGTTTTTGACCATTTTTATCACTTCTAATCTCTTCCAAGGTTCATCCCAATAACGTTTTAGGGTCTCTAATTCGTCCTAAACATATTTACATCATCTCCTAACATGTTTTCAAGGATTGAATCATCATAACATCAACTAAATTTACAAATCTCTACACTTTTCCCAATTTCTCTAGAACATGAACCCTAGGTTTATATCATCATCAAATCCCAGAATTTATTTCGTTTTAATTCCTTCAAATCACAATTAATATAAGGGAAATCATCTACCTATCATACTACATGCAATTCTATTCACAATTTTCAAGTTCTAAGCTTCAAACTACATGGGTTTTCATTATCTTTCAAGAACAGTTGTAATATCAATTTTCTAACATGGGGGAAACATTCTACGAATTTAAATATGATTAAAACACTTTCCTTGGTTTGATTTCTGATTTTGGCGTAGGTTTGGTGAAAATTCTACAGAGTTTCCTCTCTCTCTAAGCTCCTTCTCCAATGGTGGCTTAAGGTGGCTAGGGTTTGATTTGGGGAAGATTGTAAACCTAATGACAACCTACGTAGCCTTCTAGGTTAATATGGGTTGGTTAATGGGCTTAATGGGTTTAATTCACATCAGATTTACATCTCTAATTTTCGTCACTTTTAATTCGTAAAAATGTAAAATTACCAAAATACCCTTTAAGTTACCGGTATGGCCTAAAAATACCCCGGGACCCAAACTATACCCCCGGCTAGTGTTTTCTGACTATCTCGACCCTTCCGGACGCGTTAGCGTACTCAAAACGACCATACGAATTATAGATTTTAAATTCACTTTTATTATCAAAATATTACACCGTGACGCGGCGGTCCCACGCGTCTCGACAAAATTTCTAAAATGCCGTACATAAATCTCACGACAACTTTCATAATACCAAATAGATATATAATCATATATGCACATAATCAAATACCAATTCGCATCTCATTAGTATTTATAACCCGGATTAATTTCCAATTAATACGCATTTAATTAATTAATCCCAAAAATAAATATAGTCAAAAGTACGGGGTATTACATACTTCCCCCCTAATAACTGAATTTCGTCCCGAAATTCAAAACTAGAAAGTACCTACTAAAAACAGCTCTGGATAACGCTCGCGTATCTCATCCTCGCGCTCCCATGTCGACTCCTCGACATTGTGATGTCGCCACTGAACACGCACTAACGGGACTATCTTTGACCGCAGTTTCCTCTCGCTTCAGTCCAAAATAGCAATTGTCCCCTCCTCGTAGGAGCTATCCGGCTGGAGATCGATGTCCTCCACAGCAATGTGAGAATGAGACAAATTATCTCTAAGGTATTTCCTCAGTGAGGAAATATGGAATACATCGTGAATCCGATGCAAATGCTCCGGTAACCCGAGTCTATACGCAACCGGTCCGATCCGCTCAATAATAGGAAACGGCCCCACATATCTCGGTACCAACTTCACCTTCTTCCCGAAATGCATAATCCCCTTCATCGGAGATACCCTGAGCAAAACGTGGTCTCCCACTTGGAACTCCCTGAAAAACCTCTTCGCATCAGCATAACTCTTTTGCTGTCTTGAGCGACCCGAATGCGACTCCGAATCAACTCAATCCTTGTTGAAGTATCCTGAATCACTTCCGGCCCAAGTAGTTTGTTGTCCCCTACCTCCAACCAACATGCTGGGGAACGACAAGGCCTACCGTACAATGCCTCGAATGGAGCCATACCAATCGTGAACTGATAGGAGTTGTTGTAAGCAAACTCCACCAGTGGAAGGTACTGCTCCCATCCACCCCCGAAGTGAATAATGCACATGCGTAGCATGTCCTCCAACAGCTGATTGGTGCGCTCTGTCTGCACATCAGTCTGCGAATGATAAGTCGTACTCAACCGCAATTCCGTGCCCATGGCCTCCTGGAAACTCTCCCAAAACCTCGAAACAAATATCTTGTCTCTGTCAGACACGATATTTAGGGGCACACCGTGAAGTCTCACAATCTCTGAAATGAAGAGCTGGGCATAATGTCCCGTAGTGTAGTCAGTCCTTACGGGTAAGAAGTGAGCGACCTTGGACAACCTGTCCACAATTACCCAAACGGAGTCGTGACCCCTCTACGACGTAGGCAACCCCGTGATAAAGTCCATGGATATGCTCTCCCACATCCACACCGGGACCTCCAACGGCTGTAGCAATCCTGTTGGTCTCTGATGATCCACTTTTACGAGCTGACAAGTGGCGCATTTCGAGACAAACTCAGCGATATCTCTCTTCATACCGCTCCACCAATACTGCCATCTCATGTCTTGGTACATTTTGTCCCCTCCGGGATGTACCGCGAACCGTGAGCCGTGGGACTCTGCCATCACATCGTGCCGCAATTCTTCCCCTTTCGGAACTACCAATCTCCCATTGAAGCGTAATCCCCCGTCTGAGCTAACGGTATGGGACTCGGCTCCCTCTGCAAGTAATCGAACTATCTGCTCCTGACAGAACGAGTCATTAGACTGTGCCCGTACTACCTTCGTGACAATCTGCGGTGTAACGGTCATCACAGACATGAAAGATCGGGCCACTGCATCCTGGTGTCCCAATTCCTTCCACTTAGCTTTCCACACCTCTGCCACCTCATCTGCTGGTCTGCGGCTCAATGCGTCTGCTACCACGTTAGCCTTACCCGGGTGGTATTGGATGTCGAACTGATAGTCCTTCACAAATTCAAGCCACCTACGCTGCCGCATATTCAATTCCTTCTGTGTGAACAGATACTGTAGTGAGTTGTGATCCGTGAACAGCTGAAACTTCTCCCCTAAAAGATAGTGCCTCCAAATACGTAGTGCAAATACCACTGCTGCCAACTCCAAATCATGCGTGGGGTAATTCTTCTCATGAGGCTTAAGCTTACGGGAACCATAAGCTATGGCCTGTCTCTCCTGCTGTAATACACCTCCAAGCCCTTGCAAAGACGCGTCGGTGTAAACCAAATACTAAACTCCCGGTCTCGGTAATGCTAACACAGGTGCTGAGGTCAATTTTTCCTTCAACTCATCGAATGCCAACTGACAGGCATCACTCCAAATGTACGGCACCCCCTTACGAGTAAGATGTGTCAAAGGACCTGCTATCTCCGAGAAACCCTGAATAAACCTCCTGTAGTATCCTGCTAGACCCAAGAAACTACGAATCTCCGTTGGTGTCGTGGGTTGTCCCCACTCCCTCACCGCTGATACCTTCCCCGGATCGACAGATATTCCCTGGTCGGAAATAATGTGACCCAAGAACTGGACTTCCTTCAGCCAAAACCCGCACTTCTCATATTTTGCATACAGCTCGTTCTGACGAAGTGTCTGCAAAACCTGCCTCAAATGCTCGGCGTGCTCCTCCTCCGTCTGAGAGTAAACCAGAATGTCATCAATGAAGACAATGACAAACTGATCTAGGAAATCCCTGAACACTCTGTTCATCAGGTCCACAAACACTGCTGGAGCGTTGGTCAAGCCGAAAGGCATAACCCGAAACTCATAAGAACCATATCTCGACAAGAACGCTGTCTTCGAGACATCCTCCTCCCTGATACGCAACTGATGGTATCCCGATCTCAAGTCAATCTTCGAGAAGAAAGAAGCTCCCCTCAACTGGTCGAATAAGTCATCGATTCGAGGAAATGGATACTTATTCCGTATCGTGACCTTATTCAACTCTCGGTAGTCCACACACAATCTCAGTGAACCGTCCCTCTTCTTCACAAACAAAACTGGAGCGCCCCAAGGTGAGGTACTCCTGTGAATAAAGCCTTGTCCCAACAGCTGCTCTATCTGATCCCATAGCTCTCTCATCTCAGCTGGAGCCATACGGTACGGTGCACGTGCTATAGGTCTCGTACCCGGTAGCAAATCTATAACGAAGTCTATCTCTCGACTGGGTGGTAAGCCTGGTATCTCCAGAAACACATTCGAATACTCCCTGACAACCGGGATCGAATCTAAAGGAATAACAACCTTCTTAGAGGTATCCTCCTCTATGTAATACAGATGAGCGGTCGATCCTCCCTCTAGACGAGGCATCGCCACTATAAACATCTCTTGCCCCGGAATGGCAAAAACAATGCTCCCGCTGAAGCAATCAATCATGGCCCTATATGCTACGAGCCAATCCATACCGATGATCACATCGTGAACATGCATGTCTAACACTAACATGTCTGCAGGCAATACCAAACCACCGATCTCTACCCCCACTCCCCGGCATATAAACAAAATAAGTGACCCACTCCCAAATGGTGAGTCGACACACGTCACTGTGCTCTCTGCCGTAGATAACAATCCTAAAGCTTTCGTGAAGTGTGTAGCTATAAAACAGTGTGTAGCACCCGTATCAAATAACAACCGACCCATAGTGCCATGGATAGGAAACGTACCCTCAATCGCGGTCGGTGCCTGTGGAACTGCAGCCTGGTGAACGTTGTAGACACGTCCATACTATAGTTGCCCCTGCTGAGCTGGGACTGCCGGAATGGGTGGCAGTGCTGCCATCTGTGGCGGTGCGGGAAGAACGGCGAGAAACATAGGTCTCTGTGGCTCCTGGCGAGCACCCTGCTGCTGCTGCTGTGGGGCCCTGCCCCTATCAGGACAATCCTGCTTCTTATGGCCAGTCTTGCCACAAACAAAGCACTTCCCCGGGAAGTTCCCTCCCCTCTGCCCCTGCTGTCCTCGGCCCTGGTGGCCGTTACCATTCCTCCCTTGGCCCTGCTGGCCCTGATGAAACTACTACCCATTCTGCCCCTGTTGGCCCTGATGGCCATTTGGACCCTGATGGCCCTGACGGAAACCTCCCTGTCCCTGCCTGTAGTTCCCTGAACGGAACCTCTTATTATCCCCCTGTTGGGTACCCTGCTCATTCTGTCTCTGCCCCTGGCCAGATTGTGCCCCGCTGGCACCATGTCCTCCAGTCCTGCCCGGATGGCTAGACTCCCCCGACCGCTTGCCCTCGGCCATATGAAAACGGTGGTCCTGGCAGTGCAATAATGCAGCGTTAACCACATCAGAATACGTGGCCAACGATAGGTTCCCTAGGAGATACTGACGGATCCTCCAATTCAACCCATCGGTAAACTTCTCTATCTTCTTCTTCTCTGTTGGAATCTCGTCTGGAACGATATTCAACAGGTTAGTGAACTCGGTGTCATACTCGGCCACTGTCTTGCCATCCTGCTTCAAACTCATCAGCTTCCTCCTCATCTCTGTATGAACTGCGGACGGAAATTACTTGCGGCCGAACCACACCCAGAACTCCTGGATCGTGAGGGTATCCCTCTCCTCCGCGGTGGTAATAGACTCCCACCACTGTAGTGCAGATCCCACTAGCTTGAAAGTAGCTAGCACCTGTTTCTGAATATCAATGCACTCATGCATCCTCAAATGCCTCTGTATGTCCTTCCTCCATTGGCTCGAGACTACCACGTCTGAGCTACCTGCAAACTCTGGCGGATGTGCTTTCTGAAAAGCGTCTCGTACACGCTCCCAAGCAGACGGGAATGAATTAACCTGTGCTCCGACTAATTAAATACCGGGTAGCTACTCCTTTATTAAATTAATTCAAAATGCCAAGTTGGCTCAGTTAATAACATCACTGTCGAAAACATTTTAATATTACTAACCACCTAGTATTTAAAAAGAAAGTTGCGAAATTTTAATTTAAGTCTGATTAAACATGCAACAAATGTAATGAAGAAATAAACAACACCATTCACCATACTGAAGTAAAACGAATAACCATCACATAACAGTAAATAAAGTCTGGAGGAAAAACTCCTCACTACAATCCCATAACTGAAATAAATAAACTAAACAATACATGCTAAAGTCTGAAAACTGAAATGTAAAAGATGTGTCTAAAGAAATGGGCAACATGCCCTATAACTGATAGATGGTGACTTTGGAATCCAAAAGATAGAAGCGTCTACATGCCAATCCCTGTAGCTTCCACAAGCAGCTACAGCTCGTCACCTGAATGAGTATCCTATGCTTGGTGTCCTTGTGGCTGGGCACCTACAATGGTTTTACAAGGAAAAGAGATTTGAAAAGCAAACGGGTCAGAGCCCGAATGTGGAGTTATATTTTAAAAAAAACTGCAAGTGCTTTAAAAACATTTAAAACATTAAATGCAAAGTACATGTTAGGACGTACACTCGCATGATATTCTCACCTCTCGTCTAACTATGCACTCCTAACGTAAGTACCTATCTATAACGACCCATACTACTAGCTAAGTGACAACATAACTAGCTAGACTGCCAAAGGTCCTACCCATATTACTCGGTTCCATTAACATATAACGCTGGAAATTTTATAGGGATTTAACGTGAACTCAGATACTCAATATGCAATATATATAACTATCAGTTAACTCGTTATATTTCTCTAAACAACACCGTAATATATATACAACATTAACATGAGAATTACCATTAATTTAAATGTATATTATCACATCGTAAATATACAATATAAGCACCCCGAGAACTAAGCTGCGGTGCACACATACTCTGCTATCCATCCCGGTACATCACGTACATAAGGATTACATATTCCGAATCTCTCAGGAATAGTCTACCGATAACAACATCACAAATAATGGAGGCGAACACAGTCACCATCACATGGGTCACGCACATACCTACGCTCCCATGATCAGCAGACTTATTAATATCACAATAAGTCCTTCTATGACCTATGTTCATCGAGGTACCAGTCTATATCCCACCCGTAGGCACGCAAGGATTAGAGGGTTCTAAGCGAACGCAACCTCCCGTGATAGCAAGTATGGTAGGTATGTCATACACACAATCCATATACTAAGTAAACACACATCTTAGTAATACCGTATTTTAATCGTAGTACGTATCGCATTCTCGCACTAACTATATTTATCACAATCTATACTAATCCGGTTTGTAATTATACGCGCTATAATTTCTCACTTCGTAGTAGACACTCACGTCTCAACCCAAACCGTACATGTAACACAACTCTCGTATGTAAATTCCTCCTCATAAATACCCAAATGTCCCAAGTCTATCACTATATCATCAAAGAAATGCTATCTATATCCTCGAACAAGTTTACGGGTCTCCAAAAATCGAAACAGTCCAAAAAGGACCAAACCGTCAACTCGTTAGAAGTCTCGTTCGAACGAGTGTTCGAACGAGTTTGGACTGTCAGCTCGTTAGAAGTCTCGTTCGAACGAGACTGTTCGAACGAGATCCAGTTCGTTCGAACGAACTATCCCTTCTAACGATATCTCGTTCGAACAAGATATCGAACGAAATTCCTACTCGTTAGCAACGACTGGTCAATTCGTTAGAAGCTCGTTCGAACGAGTTCGTTCGAACGACCTGGGGACTGCTTCTAACGAGCTACCAGATTCGGCCCAGATTTTTCCCAATTCGCTTTTCACCATTTTTATCACTTCTAATCTCTTCCAAGGTTCATCCCAATAACGTTTTAGGGTCTCTAATTCGTCCTAAACATATTTACATCATCTCCTAACATGTTTTCAAGGATTAAATCATCATAACATCAACTAAATTTACAAATCTCTACACTTTTCCCAATTTCTCTAGAACATGAACCCTAGGTTTATATCATCATCAAATCCCAGAATTTATTTCGTTTTAATTCCTTCAAATCACAATTAATATAAGGGAAATCATCTACCTATCATACTACATGCAATTCTCTTCACAATTTTCAAGTTCTAAACTTCAAACTACATGTGTTTTCATTATCTTTCAAGAACAGTTGTAATATCAATTTTCTAACATGGGGGAAACATTCTACGAATTTAAATATGATTAAAACACTTGCCTTGGTTTGATTTCTGATTTTGGTGTAGGTTTGGTGAAGATTCTGCAGAGTTTCCTCTCTCTCTAAGCTCCTTCTCCAATGGTGGCTTAAGGTGGCTAGGGTTTGATTTGGGGAAGATTGTAAACCTAATGACAACCTATGTAGCCTTCTAGGTTAATATGGGTTGCTTAGTGGGCTTAATGGGTTTAATCACATCAGATTTACATCTCTAATTTTCGTCACTTTTAATTCCTAAAAATTTAAAATTACCAAAATACCCTTTAAGTTACCGGTATGGCCTTAAAATACCCCGAGACCCAAACTATACCCCCAGCTAGTGTTTTCTGACTATCTCGACCCTTCCAGACGCGTTAGCGCACTCAAAATGACCATACAAATTATAGATTTTAAATTCACTTTTATTATCAAAATATTACACCGTGACGCGGCGGTCCCACGCGTCTCGACAAAATTTCTAAAATGTCGTACATAAATCTCACAACAACTTTCATAATACCAAATACATATATAATCATATATGCACATAATCAAATACCAATTCGCATCTCATTAGTATTTATAACCCGGATTAATTTCCAATTAATACGCATTTAATTAATTAATCCCAAAAATAAATATAGTCAAAAGTACGGGGTATTACAGCGAACTACCCGAATCTATTAAAAGCTGATTGACAAAAATTTAAAACTACTATTTAACACCGAGAAAAAATCAACCATACAACAAAGAACCAAATAATACTATATCGAACTCTGATGAGTAATATGTGCAAACACCAAATAATATGAAAGGGTACAATACAATGTACAATAAAATCCCTACAATGAAATACCCGAATAAGATGTCGGGTCATATACAATAATCTGATGAAGAAAATATGAAAGTGTTAATCTACGACACCTGAGTACATACCGAAATATACAACTGAATCCAAATCTAGATACACAAAGATAGGAATCGTCTAAGATAAATTACCGCAACAGTCCGCTACTGCCACAGCTCCATGAAAACACTAGGTGGATGAACATCAATGGCATCCTTGCGTAGGAACACCTAAAGTAATACAATATATACATGGAGGGGAAAATATAAACGGGTCAGAGCCCGAGTTGAAAACGTTTTATGGCAAGTGCATTGAAATACATAGTAATTATAAATGCATTATTACATGATTAAGGTGGAATAGAACTCTTCTTTAAAATTCAACTCACCCCTCAACTAAAGCGTGCAACTAAACGTATGCACGTGATCTCCAAAAGAATGCCCCCAAATCAATTTAGGCAAAAGAATCTAACTTAAACCCAAATGAATTATTTAATTAAAACCATCTAACCTATCTCCCAATCTACTCATATATATATTCTTTAAATCATCTACTTAAACTTTAATTTGATAGTACTCTTTATATTTGTTCATTTGTTGAATATATAAAGTTGCATAATCAACCTCATAATAACATCATCACAATACATCAATATTCTCTTACTAGAATTTCATATATTGTAGTTATGCCCTTATTTGGCATGTAAATATATATATAAATAATTATATATGAGTTATTAGCATCAAGTGTTAAGGACTAAACTTCTCCCGATTCTCAATACGGCACTGCGTTTGGTGCGTGGGACGTCTCGCCGAGGCCAAATCCAAACAAGGAACCCCCTGTTACACTAATCCTGACAGTATCGATCCTCGAGATTCATTATTCCCTCAATACATGATGCATGTAACCCAAATTATTAAACAATTTTAATTAATTAATATTCCTAATTCTAAACATTACATGGTGTTTCATGCGTGGGACGTCTCGCCGAAGCAAAATCCAAACAAGGAACCCCCCTGTTAACTACTCCTGCCACTGTCGATTGTCAGGATAGGTGATATATATATAAATAAATATTAGCATTAAAGACTAACATCTCCCAAATTTCCAACATTACACTGTTGTTCGTGCGTGGGATATCTCGCCGAGGCGAAATCCAAACAAGGAACCCCCCCGATACACTAATCCTAGCAATGTTAGTCATTGAGGTCCATTATGCCAGCAATACTCAAGTGTAAGCACAATCAACAATAACCATCCAACCGAGCTATAACTCGAGGATGCGGGCTCACATTGCTATCATCTTCCAGTTTTCCATCCACGTAGCAAACCGGGGCCATCTGGTGGGGTTCAACGGCACCCACCTCCTGATCAACTCACGCACACAACGTCCGAGAAGCGATCATAGTTCCTAACTGGCAAGTTAGAATGACACATACCCACGACTTGTAACCCCCAAAAATAAAAAATGTATATCACATAATAATCACCATGGACGACTATGACCTGGGGAATATCTACACACTGCTCATCTAGCAAGGGTGCTCACCCTCAACACACGCAACTTCCCAATGATAGCAAAGAGGGGGTATGCTTCAATATATATATATATATATATATATATATACCATCATATAAGGTATACATGCATTATCACATCATATAAAGATTTGCCATCATATAAGGTATACCTGTCACATTGTTTTCATATTTATTATACGCTCTTAGGCGCAACCAAATTAATGTCACTGTTTAATATATTTCCCTCTCTTCATATACTAATCGTCAACTCTTACACATCTTCCCCACTTAGTATACACTATACTATTTCTCGCTTGAAGCTCACATGTCACTTATATTATGAATTGTCTCTCAATTCTATTTATGTTAAGGATATTCTTTATCCTAATGCACTTAATTTAGCATTTCTCATCGTGTGAGACTTTTCCCAAATTAATCATCATTAAGGATATTTCTATATCCGTATGCACATCAATTAGCATTTATAATTCTCCATCCATAATAGGGTTCATTTCATTTTTTGAACCTTTAAAGTTATCCCATTTCGGATTTGATCCTAAGATACAATATCTCTAAGTTATTTTCATTCCTTTATATGAATTTAATTATTATCTCCAACTAGAATCTCCAATTAAGGTGGGCTTCCCCTCTTTGAATATACCAAAATCTATAATCGGTATTCCTCAATTTAAGTCAATATGACTCCCATAATTCCTTATAAGGGAAACTCTCTAAAAGTCTCCAAAACATACTCTAAATAACTCCTATAAAGGTTCCCAATCGATGACCTTAAACGAAACGGGATGAAATTCTTCCTATAAAAACATCTCCAAAAATTCCCCTATTTTCGAATCGATTCGGCCGCAAAAGCGAATCGGTTCGGCCCATCCAAATCGATTCGGTCCTTTGGTCTTGGGAGTCTGCTACATACCGAATCGATTCTCCAGGGGCGAATCAATTTTTCCCTAAAGACCTGTAGGGGCGAATCGATTCGGTTTGGTCAGCAAGCTACGAATGGGTTGTTTTCTATATAAACCGAAAATACCCAAAAATCATTTTAATCATCTTCCAACCATTTCTATCCAACACAATCACAAATATCACATTAATATTCATCCAAGAACCCATATAAATTAAATTTTAACCTCAAATCCATTTATTCATTACAAATCTAAGGTTTTCCCAAAAGTTAGGTTTTGACAATTTAAGCTTAAAACCCACAAATTTAATCCACAAATCAGTTACTAAATGGTACACAACAATTATTTAGCAAGCCTCGGGTTTGTAGGGTCTGATCCGTCCTCGAAATCGCGTAGATGCCGAAAAAACTCAACTTTCTCTCTCTTTTCTCCTTCTTTCTCTTCCTCTTTCTTCTTCTCTCTTTCTTTCTTTCTATTTCTGTTTCTCTTTGTAAAAATAATTCTCCCGTACGATTTTTAAACCTTATCTCCCAATATACACATCTTTAAATGATAATACACACTTTAGATGCCTCGGTAACTTTAATTTGAGTCAAACGAGCTTAAATTATTTCGAAACCTAAATAGACCCCAAGTACAGTCTTTTTGACTTTCTCGACCCTTCCGGACACATCTACACCCTCAGAATCACCATTCGAAGTACTTTCTAGTGACTTTAAATTTTGACCTCAATTGCCAAATTAATTAATCTCCAAATAAAACAATATTTATTTCTCCCAAAATAAAGAAATATTCGTCCTAAAACCTCGGGTTGTTACAAACTTCCCCACTTACAAAAATTTTGTCCTCGAAATTTGAGCCAAGCCTAATTCTCCAAAGCTCAACTAGTTCCAACCACACTCATCTTCACTAATCCTTTCTCCAAATCTCCAACTTCCCACGACGAATTATTTTAATTTATTTTATTTTAAGTTGTTTAAAATCAATCCATTAACCACTAGGGTGCCCATACACCATTTATATTTGAGTTTTATGCTCGCAGCAATCATAATGAGGCTTCATTTGCCTCCAAAGTTCAACCATTTCATAAATATAATTCATACTAGCATTTTAATAATGTAAAAAATATCAATGGTCTAAATAAATAACTCCTCTCAATTCCTGACATTCGGCACTTTGGTGCGGTGGACGTCTCATAAAGGCGAAATCCAAAAAAGGAACCCTCCCGATACACTACTATGTAGCGACGTCGGGGAATGAGAGTTTGTTAAATCCGGATTAGAGTTTCAAAATATTTTGGGAAAAAATCATTTTGATATGGCCCAAGGCCTAGAAAAAGTTTTATTTTGAAAAATAGTTATGAAAATATTATGGTTTATATCTTAGAATATTTACATAAAGTTCCTTATGTCCAACAAAAGGTCTTATCAATCATCATACATATAACAACATATAGCTCACACAAATTAGCATAATTATGAGCTAAAATTTTCCTACGTCCCATCAATCCACAATCTTTCAACTCTTTTCAATAGTGATATCTCATATCATATTAACATAGTGCCATTTATAAGGCTCACCCATATCTGGAATATAACAATTATATAAGTCTAACATGAATATATAAAGAGAAATAGCTTTATCATTGCTACTTATCACACAATAACCATTCTTACATTTACCACAAGGTTTATAGCTCTTTTTGAGCCTATTACAAAATTATCTATTCTATCGAAAGATAATAGCACAGAGCCTAACTTGCTCAAAATTTCATTTTCGGGTCATTACATACATAATAGGGCTATAGCACTACCCATCCTTAAATATCTCTCATACAATATTCTCAAAACTTCATATAGTAATTATCCTATTTATAAAGGAAAATAACGTACATCATCCATCTCTAGTCTGATTGCCCTTCACCCTCAATGGGCTCCCAAATGAAGTCCCCCGGTCTAAAATGACCTCAAATCTGCTCTAGGGGTTGTACTTCCAAAGCTTAATCAAAACGTGGTCCTTTACCGCTTTTAGGACAATCTCTCTTTCTATGACCTATTTCTTTACAAAAGAAGCATCTACCCAAAATTCCTCTCATCCCACTTTGAGGAACAAAATGTTGTTGTGACTCTCTATAGTCAAACTTATGCCCACTCGCATTACTAGCACTCTCATCGCCAAACTTATTTGATGAACTCAAATCTCCAAAGTTCTTACCCTCTTGCGAACAAAGACGATATTCATGACACTTTAATAGTGCCTCATTCACTACCTCGATGAAAGTCACTAACTCGGGACTCTCTAACAAATGTTGCTGAATTCTCCAATCTAAACATCGAACAAACTTCGATATACGTTTATCTTCCATATTTACCTCATTAGGTACTAATTTCACCCATCTAGAAAAATCTTCGTCATATTCTACCACCGTCCTATTACCTTGAAAAATGTCCATATTCTGACTTCGGGAAGGAAAATACCATCGATCAAAAAGTTCCCAAAATTCTAATATAGGTAAACTATCCCTACGTTTAGATGTGGTGACGGACTCCCACCATTGAAGAGCTTCACCCGATAACTTAAAGGTGGCTAAAAATTACTTCTGCACCTCACTACACTCAACCATAAGGAGGTGCCTCTGCATACTATTCTTCCACTAACTTACAGCCATTTCATCAACTCCTCCTGCAAACTCGGGAGGATGCCCCTTACAAAAATCTTCCTTCACTATTTCCCATAAAGACAATCCTAAATGGGTTCGGGCTGCTTGAACGGAAGGTCACTGCGCCATCGTAGAAATGGCAGCAGTTACTGCTTGTTCCACAATATTGGAAACTTCATCTCTAGTCATGTTCCTTTAAGGCATTGGGGTTGCACATTTTCAGCCCTTTTATTTGCCCTGACTGAACGACCTCCCTTCGGTGGCATCTAAAACAAGAACAATTATATCATAACGCCTTTCTTATATTTTCATATCGCAGAAGAAATATGGACGTAGAATGCAATTGTCCAAATAATAGGGCTCTACGTCAAGAACTCTTACGAAAGATCGTAGTAACCCGCACAGATCTTAAATCCACTAGAACCTAATGCTCCGATACCATCTGTAACAACCTGCTCGAAATAATAACGGGTGGCCCACCCTATACTACATTAAATCAGGTATCTCAGATGGCACAGTCTCAACATCAACTGACAATACTAAATAATATAAGGCGAACTACCCGAAACTATTAAAAGCTAATTGGCAAAAATTTAAAACTACTATTTAACACCGAGAAAAAACCAACCATACAACAAAGAACCAAATAATACTATATCTACCTCTGATGAGTAATATGTGCAAACTCCAAATAATATGAAAGGGTACAATACAATGTACAACAAAATCCCTACAATGAAATACCCGAATAAGATGTCGGGTCACAGACAATACAATAGTCTGATGAAGAAAATATGAAAGTGTTAATCTACGACACCTGAGTACAGTCCCAAATATACAACTGAATCCAAATCTAGATACACAAAGATAGGAATCGTCTAAGACAAATTACCGCAACAGTCCGCTACTGCCACAGCTCCACGAAAACACTAGATGGATGAACATCAATGGCATCCTTGTGGAGGAACACCTTAAGTAATACAATATATACATAGAGGGGAAAATATAAATGGGTCAGAGCCCGAGTTGAAAACGTTTTACGGCAAGTGCATTAAAATGCATAATAATTATAAATGCATTATTACATGATTAAGGTGGAATCGAACTCTTCTTTAAAATGCAACTCACCCCTCAACTAAAGCGTGCAACTAAACATATGCACGTGATCTCCAAAAGAATGCCCCCAAATTAATTTAGGCAAAAGAATATAACTTAAACCCAAATGAATTATTTAATTAAAACCATCAAACCTCTCTCCCATTCTACTCCTATCTATATTCTTTAAATCATCTACGTAAACTTTAATGTTATAGTACTCTTTCTATTTGTTCATTTGTTGAATATATAAAGTTGCATAATCAACCTCACAATAACATCATCACAATACATCAACATTCTCTTACTAGAATTTCATATATTCTAGTTATGCCCTTATTTGGCATGTAAAGATATATATAAATAATTATATATGAGTTATTAGCATCAAGTGCTAAGGACTAAACTTCTCCCGATTCTCAATACGGCACTGCGTTTCGTGCGTGGGACGTCTCGCCGAGGCCAAATCTAAACAAGGAACCCCCCCGTTATACTACTCCTGACAGTATCGATCCTCGAGATTCATTATGCCCTCAATACATGATCCATTTAACCCAAATTATTAAACAATTTTAATTAATTAATATTCCTAATTCTCAACATTACATGGTGTTTCATGCGTGGGACGTCTCGCCGAAGCGAAATCCAAACAAGGAACACCCCCATTAACTACTCCTGGCAATGTCGATTGTCAGGATAGGTGATATATATATAAATAAATATGATCATTAAGGACTAACTTCTCCTAAATTTCCAACAATACACTGTTATTCGTATGTGGGATATCTCGCCGAGTCGAAATCCAAACAAGGAACCCCCCCGATACACTAATCCTTGCAATGTTAGTCATTGAGGTCCATTATGCCATCAATATTCAAGTGTAAGCACAATCAACAATAACCATGCAACCGAGCTATAACTCGAGGACGCGGGCTCACATTGCTATCATCTTATAGTTGCCCATCCACGTAGCAAACTGGGGCCACCTGGTGGGGTTCAACGGCACCCACCTCGTGATCAACTCACGCACACAACGTCCGAGAAGCGGTCATAGTTCCTAACTGGCAAGTGAGAATGACACATACCCACAACTTCATATCCAAAAAAATAAAAAATGTATATCACATAATAATCACCATGGACTACTATGACCTGGGGAATATCTACACACTGCTCATCGAGCCAGGGTGCTCACCCTCAACACACGCAACTTACCAATGATATCAAGGAGGGGGTATGCTTCACTATATATACATATATATATATATATATATATATATATATATATATATATATATATATATATATATATATATATATATATATATATATATATATATATATATAAACCATCATATAAGGTATGCATGCATCATCACATCATATAAAGATATGCCATCATATAAGGTATACATGTCACATTGTTTTCATATTTATTATACGCTCTTAGGCGCAACCAAATTAATGTCCTTGTTTAATATATTTACCTCTCTTGATATACTAATCGTCAACTCTTACACATATTCCCCACTTAGTGTACACTATACTATTTCTCTATCATGAAGCTCACATGTCGCTTCTATTATGAATTGTCTCTCAATTCTATTTATGTTAAGGATATTCCGTATCCTAATGAACTTCATTTAGCATTTCTCATCGTGTGAGACATTTCCTAAATTAATCATCATTAAGGATATTTCTATATCCGTATGCACATCAATTAGCATTTATAATTCTCCATCCATAATAGGGTTCAATTCATCTCATGAACCTTTAAAGTTATCCCATTTGGGATTTGATCCTAAGATACAATATCTCTAAGTTATTTTCATTCCTTTATATGAATCTAATTATTATCTCCAACTAGAATCTCCAATTAAGGTGGGCTTCCCCACTTAGAATATACCAAAATCTCTAATCGGTATTCCTCAATTTAAGTCAATATGACTCCCATAATTCCTTATATGGGAAACTCTCTAAAAGTGTCCAAAACATACTCTACATAACTCCCATAAAGGTTCCCAATCGATGACCTTAAACGAATTGGGATGAAATTCTTCCTAGAAAAACATATCCAAAAATTCGCATGTTTCAGAATCATTTCGGCCCCTCCGAATCGATTCGGCCCCAAAAGTGTAGCGATTCGACCCATCCGAATCGATTCGGTCGTATGGACCTGGGAGTCTGCTACATACCGAATCGAATCGCCAGGGGAGAATCGATTCGGCCCTAAAGACCTGTAGGTTCTGCTTCCTACCGAATCGATTCGGAAGGGGCGAATAGATTCGGTTTGGTCAGCAAGCTAGGAATGGGTTGTTTTCTATATAAACCCAAAATACCCAAAAATCATTTTAATCATTTTCCAAGCATTTATATCCAACCCAATCACAAATATGACATTAATATTCATCCAAGAACCCATATAAATTATATTTTAACCTCAAATCCATTTATTCACTACAAATCTAAGGTTTTCCCAAAAGTTATGTTTTGACAATTTAAACCTAAAACCAATAAATTTAATCCAGAAATAATGCAATAAATGGTACACAACAATTATTTAGCAAGTTTAATCACTTTCCTCGAGTTCGTAGGGTCTAATCCGTCCTCGAAATCTCTTAGATGCCGGAAAAACTCCATTTTCTCTCTATTTTCTCCTTCTTTCTCTTCCTCTTTCTTCTTCTCTCTTTCTTTCTTTCTATTTCTATTTCTCTCTTCGAAGAAATAAATCTGCTGTAGGCTTTATAAGCCTTATCTCCCAATATACACATCTTTAAATGATAATACACACGTTAGATGACTCAGTAACTTTAATTCGAGTCAAACGAGATTAAATTATTTCAAAACCTAAATAGACGCCAAGTACAGTCATTTCGGCTTTCTCGACCCTTCCGGACATAACTACACCCTCAGAATCGCCATTTGAAACACTTTCTAGCGACTTCAAATTTTGTCCTCAATTGCCAAATTAATTAATCTCAAAATAATACAATATTTATTTCTCCCAAAATAACTAAATATCCATCCTAAAACCTCGGGCTGTTACACAATTGTTACATTATAAGGGTCAAAACTAGCCTCCAACCCGAACATTTTTATCAAAAACTTCACAAATTTGTGTTTGTGACTAATTTAATATTTCATAAGTTATGAGGGTAGGATTAGACTAAACATAATAACTTAAAATTATATATTCTAATAACACATTATCCCCATCCCATACGGTAATCATGATTTAAACATGGTTTATCATAATCATAACCAGGTCGTCAAAGCTGAGATGGTGAAATTATAGGTACTGAAATGCGATTGAGTACAGTCTAATATCCAAAGAGGAATGGGCAAGACAAGCGAATTAATCGAATGCAGGAGAGCAAATTATATTTGCACCCTTAAATCTTCAGGGAGGATGAGAGTAGTACCTTCCACTAGTGGAGTGTGTTCAATAACTCCTATGAATTCACATTTGGGCAAGTGCTAGTAGAGGTATAGCATGGTGAACTTGGTTATTGTCCTACTTGATAGTTAGAGTTGGGGGACAAGCTATCGTTGTAAATATAGGAGAAAAGTTGTGATTATGATGTATATTGTGTGTGAAATATCTATGGAACAATTAAATTACTCGTACTAACGACACAAGATGAGGTCGTATGTATCAGAAAGGAGGATAAATCTACTAAGGTGCAATAATAGAAGGATATATAGTGAATATCTAAAATAAAGTTTAAGTAGTGAAACTTAATCGGTAAGGCTTGGGCAAGAACCTATATGAAAGGTTACCTGGAGATTAAAACAAGCACATATGAAGTGTTCATTATTAAGGGTACTCGATAGCGTACTATATGGGTGGTACGGAGTAGCTTACTTGGGAGCCCAAGAATGTGGTGCGCAATATTTTTACAGCGTTGTCTGTTCCTAGTATACTTCTTCCGAATTTCAGGACGAAATTTCGTTGTAAGTGGGGGTGGGGGGGGGGGGGGGGGGGGAGTATGTAATACCCTATATTTACGATGATTTAAATAATTATGTTATTAATTATTATTGTGAAAATAATTGTGTGATTAATTATTGTTGTTGGATTAATTAAATTAAAATGCCAGAAATTAATTTGTATTAATCCCGATTGAAATAATTATTAACTAGCGTGACAAGGGTTAATTCTTATTAATGAGAATTATTGAATATTAATGAATGATATGTAATATGGAAATTATGAAATTTGATAAATTGCCTAGAGTGAAATATACGGCAGTTTGGTATATTAAGTCGAGACACGCGTGTGAGTCGTGTCGGGACTAATTGAATTGAATATAAAAGTGAATTATTTTTAAGTAACTCATATGGTAATTTTGAGTGTGTCGTTGAGTCCGGAAGGGTTGAGATAGTACGAAAACACTATCTGAGTTTTTATTTGGACTCTGTGTGATTTTAGGCCAAACCGGCACCCCGTAGGGGTACTTTTGTAATTTCAATTTTTGGAGAGGCCTAATGGACGAAAATTGGGGGTGTATTATATCAGCTATGAGGGAGAGATTAGAGATCATTTTCATGAAACTCAAGAGAGAGGTTTAGAGAGAGAGGGAGAGAAAACCCCAAAGAGCCAAAGCCTTTTGGCACCGTCTTCTCACCACTGAGACCACCATCGCGTAGATCGGATGACGAGGAACGCGTCTATACCAATATCACCAACAGATCAGATCATCATATTCGAGGCAAGTGTTTACTTACTTTTTTAATTTAGTTGGTATGTAAAACTATAAAGATTTGTGGGATGAGTCGTTGTGAATCAAAATGGGTTTTTCGGAAGATTAACGAGTAAAATCCGGATAATATCAAATTTGAGAAATTTAGGAATTAATTGAAATTAATGGTTGGATTTGGGTTCTAGGATGATTAGAACCCTTTTTATGTGTGTATATGTTGCTGGTTGAGGTTGGATAATGATGGGAGAGAAGATAAAACTTGGAGGTGCGTTAATGGAGATTTGTAATTTGGAGAAGACAGTGAATAGTACACAGCAGCTTGGGGGATCAAATCAGGCAAGAAGACAATTGATTCATCTTGTGATCAAACTATCAAAGTTGTAGATCTTTTCGATACGGTCGCGTGGGTTCCGACCTCATATTTCTCTGATTGTTTTTGAATGTTTAATGATTTTTCTAAGGAAGTAGTTCCGAGATTAAAATTGTTAGCTCGGGAATAAAATCAAAAATTTTATAGACAATTCAAATGCGTGCCATTTTCTGTATGATTTGAATTAAATTCTCATTTATGGATTAAAAGAAATTTATGGAAGTTATTATAATGAGAATTGAATGAGATCAATTGTACTTATGTAGAGTGAGTTATAGATGTTTTAGTGCAAGGTGTTTAAGCTGCCAGAAAAGCTGAGTTATGGAAATTTTATAGAAAATTCAAATGGATGTAATTTTCTGTATGATTTGAATTAGATGCTCATTTATGGACTAAAATAGAGGTACGGAATTTATCTTTCTAATGAGCTTTGATTGAGGTCAGTTGAACTTTTGTGGGGTGAGTTATAGCTGTTTTAATGTAAGGTGTGAAATGTGCCATAAAATTAAAGTTGTGAGACTTTGATTTTTAAGAGGCTAATGGGATAAAGATCTTTCGGATTCGATTGATAATTTCAGAAGTAATTAGGATACGGGCTAGTGGTGATAAGATTAATATTCTGAATTTAAAAGAAATATTGTATTCATATTATAAGTAAGTGAATACTTATGGAATTGGATTAAGTAAGTGAATACTTACGTAATTAAATCGAATATGCATATTCTGGATTACAGGCTATTGTAACGAGAGATAGGCGTGGATATATATATATATATATATATATATATGTATATATATATATATACGGGTATAGAGACAGTATATATATATGATATAATTATGAATATATCTGTGTGTCAATGATATATTTATGTGAAGCATACCCCCTCTAGACTCTAGTGCTATCATGGGAAGTTGCACGATGTGGGGAGGCCCCTGGCTTGGGGACCAGGGAGCGTATAGTCCCCAGGTCATAGCGTCCATTATTTGATTTATTTTATTAGGGGTGAGACGTGGTGGGTATGTTTCGTCTTATTTTTGGGGAGGAACTATGACCGCTTCCCATACGTCATGATTTGGTTTTTACCAAGTCGCTGTGAGAGTCCGGCCGCTGGGACCCAGGATGATGTGTGAGTAATTCCCTAGAAGATGATAGCATTGAGAGACTGCATCCATTGGGGTATAACTCTGAGGGATGGTTATTATACTTATATAGTGTGTGATATAAAAGTATGGATATACTTGATGTGTATAGTATATTGTAAATACTTATATATGAGATGTGGAACATATATATACGAACATAATAAAGAATGGAATGTGAGTTAAATTCGGAATCTTTCGGGAGTATAAAATCCAGAATAAAATAAGAATATACGTATATAAAGATGAGAATATTATATACGGGGTTAATAACACTAAAACGTGAATAATGTAAATAACTAGTGAAAGTTATTCATGATGTAAGGATGAATCATAAGAATGAATAATGTGAGGATGGATCATAATGTAAATAACTAGTGAGAGATTATGATATATAAGCTCAGGAGATAGCTTGAAATATTTTATAAAGAATAAATAAAGTGATATTCTCCTTTCGGTAGATTTATATCCGGATTTATATGTACATAAATCATATGTTCTAATAAGAACTATTGATAAATACGGGATGTTAAAAAATGTGATATGTACTGAAGGCCTAATGGATGCCAATGATCAACATTGTCACGTAGTAGTGTATCGGGGGGGTTCCTTATTTGGATTTCGCTTCGCGAGACACCCCACGCACGAACGTAACGTAATGTTGGGAATGGCGAGAAGTCTTGTCCTTTGTACTAGGATTTATGAGGATTTTTGGATGATGGGCGAAATACCTTAGTTAGGCAGGGTAGCTTAACTAGGTTGTTTTAAAAAAAGGTATGGGATAGTGGTGCACTATTAGAAGTGGGGTGAGGTGTATCTCATGAGAGTTCGATACCAGTTTAATTATGAGAAATATCATATTTAAAATATGGATTTTAAGCACTTGCTAAAACATTTTCAAAACTCGGGCTCTAACTCATCTCTCTATTTTCCACTCTCTTTCTATATCAATATATATAGTGTCCAGACACAGGGACGCCTAGATGATGATTCCTTCAAGTTAGACGTTTTCTGCAGTAACCGTGGATGCAAGTAGGTTTATTGTAGACACTTCTATAATTGAGATCTAGATAGGAGATATTGTAGAAGAATTCGGTCTGAAGGCTCAACTTTACTCATTTATTCTTTTACCGCCTTTTAGTGCGGCATTCGATCTGGTTGTATTATATTGTACCGACTGTTCGGTTATTTTATTTTATTTCATTTCAGTTGCTGCATATAAACTATTGTGATTGTTTTATTTGAATGATTTGGTTCAAAAGATTAGTTAATTAAAAAAAAATGATGCCAACCTAGTAAGTTATTAGTAATTAAATTAGTTTTCGACAGTGATGCTGAGAATGAACCATATGAAACTCCTATTTTAATTTGATATAGGAGTGATCGCTCTGAATTTTATTAGGCGTGGTGTCACAGTTTAAACCATAGACCCACGAGATGAATTAGAGTGTAACACCCCGCCTAATAAGATACCGGGCGATCACTCCAATATTAAATTAAAACAGGAGTTTCATATGGATCATTCTTAGCATCACTGTCGAAAATCCATTTAATTACTAATATCCTATTAGGTGAGCGTTAAAAACTTTTACTTAACTACTCTTTTTACGATCAAATTAAAACATTCACAATTATATGCGTAAATGAAACTGAAATAAATTAAAATAACTGAACACTCGGTTAAAATATACAACCATATCAAATGCTGTACTGAAAGAATAAATAAATGCAATTGAGCCATTGGCTCGAACATTTATACAGTACCTCCTATCTAGAGTACAAGGATGGAAGCGGCTATCAAAAACCTGCACGCATCCACAGCTGCTGCAGTTGACGTCTGACTCGAAAGAGTTTTCATCCAGGCATCCCTGTGTCTGGACACCTATATATATACAGTATAGAGAAAGAAAGGAGAGTAGACAAACGGGTCAGAGCCCGAATGTTTCGAAAATATTTTGCAAGTGCATAAATGCTTTATTTTTAGAAAAATAGTTTTTATCTCATATTTAAATTGGTATCGCACTCTCATGAGATACCGCTCACCTCTCCTCTAACAGTGCACACCTAGCGCATCCCTATAAACAACCTAGTCAAGCTACCCTGCTAAACTAGTCTAATACCCAACCACTATCTAACCTAGATAGTCAAACAGGTGTACTAAGGGCTAAACTTCACTTTAATCTCGACGCTATGCCATGTTCGTGCGTGGGGTGTCTCGCGAAGCGAAATCCAAACAAGGAACCTCCCCGATACACTACTATGCAGCAAGGTCGATCTTTGAGATCCGCCAGTCCCTCAGTACAGAAAGATATATATAATATATATACCATAAACATTTAATAATATTAGAGAACTAAGGATTAAACTTCTCCCCCGTCTCAACACAATGCCATATTCGTGCATGGGGTGTCTCGCGAAGCGAAATCCAAACAAGGAACCCCCCCGATACACTACTATGCAGCACGGTCGATCGTCGGGATCCATTAGACCCTCGGCACTCGATTTATACATATACGTACATCTATAATATACGTCCGGATAATATCTCCCGGACTGAGGATTACTTGATACATATAGTATTTATAAATACTTATCCTTTTCATTTCAAAAACATCCATTTCCCTTCTCATATCCAGGAAATGTATTTATAGAAGCCAATTCATTATCATGAATTTCTTTAATAAATCATATACTTTTTGAAAGCGAATTTTATTAACATAAAAATGCTTTTCCTTTATCAATTATCCCATTTCCCTTTTTTTATACTCAGGAAATGTATTCAAAGACATTTTCATTATCATAAAAATGCTTTGATCATGACATATGCTTCCACATCCCTTCTTCCATCCGGGAAGTGTTACCGAAGCCAAATAATATAACCCATTTCCCTTCCTATATCCAGGAAATGTAATTAAAGAAAATCCATTATTATGAACTGCTTTAATAAACGCGTTCTAAGACCGCCCGTCCGGATTTCTCCACTGTGCGCGCCCCTAAATGGCTATCATCTTCCAGGGCCTCCAAGACAACCTGGGATCCTATATCGAAAGACGTCGGGAAGCGACCATGTGCCTGCGGGATAGTCAAGACCACACCCGGAATCTCCTAACCAGCGCAGAAAATATAACAACAAACGCTCACATGGCCTATAGGACTATATCCACCCTGCATCATTACCCAGGGGGCTTCACCATACGAACGCAACTTCCCATATGATAGCGATTTAGAGAGGTGTCTATCCCCATTTTTATTATTTATGAAAATCATTTGTCTTTCCATTTTGAAAACATTTATATATTATTTTCAAAATCATTTTCATCATATCATATATACTTTAATCACATAGTATATACATATCCTATATATTCTTCCTAGAATATATATAATAACGGCCATAGTGGCCTATAGCATTTAGCGATAATCAATAATCCCAAAGATTCCGTCCAGGAATCATAATCATGCATTCATATAAGCATGATACTAAACCCAAAGTATTTCTTACTTTAATAAGTAATACATACCTTAATCCCATCAAGGACTTTATTGGATATCTCCAATTACACTATCTCACACTAAGTTTATAAATATCTATTTATCACATTTATCCTATTTATCTCATAGGATTTACCCAACCATAAAAAATATACTTATGTTTTATATACACATAATTATATAGGCCTAAATGCCCACTTAATTGTTTCAGGGATTATTCTTTCCCGAACTTGAACTATGTCCGTTCCTCAGGTTAAGCCCTACACCAATCCAATCTCTATTTAAATCATAATTTGGATTTATTTCTACAAACCCAAAGTTTTCGTATCTCCTCAAGTTCTTTAGAGGTTCTAACACTCCATTTGAGAACCCCTAATATATCTCCAATAAGTTCTAACTAACGATTTTGATCTCGAACAACTTTCCGTATAAAAATCACTATAAATCCAAAAAGAATCAGAAAAATACGCGGTTGGCGCCCACGCGACCGCGTCGAAGAGATATACAAATTTCATTTTTTGACCAAGAGTCGAATCGATTCACCTCATGGCCGAATCGATTCGGAAAGACGCTGCATCACTATTTATCGTCTTCTCCGAGATTTCGTTTTCGGCCATTAAGGCTTCTCCCAAGCTTTTGTCTCGTCCCCCGACATCCTACAACCTCGAACAACAACATATACACATATATTA
This sequence comes from Sambucus nigra, assembly GCA_949130495.1. NCBI lineage: Eukaryota > Viridiplantae > Streptophyta > Magnoliopsida > Dipsacales > Adoxaceae > Sambucus > Sambucus nigra. The sequence continues at coordinate 31,017,927 of OX422218.1, read as the reverse complement.
AGGGTTCTAAACATCCTAGAACCCTAAACCACCAATTAATTTAGATTAAAACCTAAGTTTCTCCAATTATACCATTTTAGGGGTTTATTCGTTTTATCTCCCGAAACCCGTTTTATCCACGATTACCCAATCCAAAATAGTTAGGATTTGTTTATAGCAAACTACGGTATGAGATATTTATGCAAAAATGAAATAAAGCAAGTAAACACTTGCCTCGTGGTTATAATCTGACGACCTCGAGCTGAATCCCTCGGAGGTTGGCCGGAATCTCCTCCTTTCTCCTCTTTCTTCCTTCCTCTCTCTTTCTTCTCTCTTTTTTTCTTTTCTTTCTTTCTCTTTTTCTCCCTCTCTTCTTTCTTTTATAAGGAGAAAAGGGTTTTAAACCCTTAAAACCCAAAAACGACTCGTTTACCCAATTACGAGTTACTTTTACCTCTAAAATTACCCGAAACTTAATTTCGACAATCGGACGCTCTTTTCCGACTATCTCGGCCATTCCGAGAATTATGGCGCAGTCGAAATTCCCATCCGAGGTACTTGACCGCAAATCACTATTCCAACCCAAAATAATTAAATGCGGGTTTTCCAATTAAAAATCTTACCTCATGTCGCTTTACTCAACGACGACATATAATTAAAATATTTCGACCTATATAGTCCCAAAAATAATTACATCACCCATCGAAAATCATTCAATCCTCGAAAATCCCAAAATTTACTATTTAGGAAAATTCCCCAAATTGCCACTTAATTTAATTATGGAATTTAATTGTCTAAAAAGGACGGGTTGTTACATAGAGTTGGTTAATGGACAGATTGTCGAAGCCACCAAAAGCATCATTCTTGAGGACGACAAGCAAAAAATGACTACGCAGATCGGTTCGACACTGGATCCTTTCCTTAAATAGGAGTTTATTATGATCCTCGGGAAATGGAGACATGTATTTGCTTGGAGCTAGGAAAATGTTCTTAGGATTGATCCTAATTTACTCTGTCTCAAGCTCAATGTCAGCAAGGATGCCAAGTCGATTAAGTAGAGTTGTCGAGTTTTTGGTTCTGAAAAGAATCAAGTTATCCAAGAGGAAGTATAGAAACTTCAAAAAGCTCGATTTACTAAAGATGTGAAATATCAACACTGGTTGGCCAACATTGTAATGATCAATAAGAAGAATGATCAATGGAGAATGTGTGTTGAATTCACTGATTTGAATTAAGCGGGCCCAAAAGACCATTTTCCCTTGACCAGAATTAATCAACAGGTGGATGCTACATCAGGAAATGAGATTGTAAGCTTTATGGATTCTTATTCTTGTTATAACTATATACAAATAAAAACTGAAGACATGGAAAGTACAAGCTTCTTCAATCCTCGAGGAACTTATTGCTATAATGTAATGCCTTTAGTTCTAAAAACTCATGTCCTGATGTAGCATTCACATGAAACCTAAAGACAAGGAAAGTACAACCTTCATCAACCCCCAAGGAACTTATTGCTATAATGTAATGCCTTTAGTTCTAAGAAAAGTACGTGCAAGGTATCAAAGGTTGGTGAAGAAGGTCTTCGAAGAACAGATGGGAAAAACATGAAGGTTTATGTGAATGATATGTGGACAAGGAGAAAAAAATCTTTAGATAATATCACCGACCTCAATCGTACTTTTGATCAACTCAAAAAGCATTAGATGAAGCTGAATCTGACCAAGTGTGTTTTTGGAGTACGAGAAGGAATGTTCCTCGACTTCATAGTTAATCAAAGGGAAATTGAATCCAATCTAGCAAAGATAAAAGCTTTTATCGAAATCGAGTCTCTGGCTTGGAAGAAATATGTATAGAGGCTTACTAGAAGAGTGGCAGCCTTAAACGGATTTCTGTCCCGAGCAACAAAGATGTTATTTCCATATTTTAAAGTGTTGAGAAAAACTTTTGTGTGGAATCTAGAATGTGAGGAAGCGTTGCATGAGTTAAAGAAGTATCTGGGATCTCCATAATTGCTATCCCAACTAGTATTAGGAGAGAAATTAAACTTTTATTTAGCTATTTATGAGTTTGTACTGAGCTCGGCATTGGTCAAACAAGATAATGGAATCCCAAAACTAGTTTACTATACCAGTAAAGCATTCAGAGGAGCTAAAATCAGGTACCCACGATGGGAAAAAATTATCCCTAGCATTATTAAGTCTTCGAGATGAATAAAACCTTATTTTCAAGCACACACCATAGTGGTGTATACAGATCTGCCTCTATGGAAAGCTCTCTACAAACATGAGATGTCAGGAAGATTGATGTACTGGACAGTAGAATTGGGAGAGTATGACATAGTCTATGAACTAAGATCTTCATTGAAAGGCCATGCTTTGGGAGATTTCATTGCTGAATTTACTTATCTAAAGGTTCTCGACTAACAGAGCTTTCCTGCTGAGCAGACTTCAAAAGAAGAGTGCTCAACTCATAAGCAAGCCAAAGTAGCTGTCGAACAACTTGAATCATATAGAATTTAGGAAATGGTACAGAAATATGTAGAGGAGAGTAAAAATATATTCTGCCATGGATCACTGATGGAAGCAAGCTTCAATAATGATGTTCATTATGGAATTTACACGGGGATGAATCTTCATGTGCTACTGGTAGTGGAGGAGGTATAATAATCAGTACTCCTCATAATATTGATATTAATGATGATCTCATGTTTCAGTTTAAACGATCAAAAAATGAGGCAGAATATGAGGACTTGATTATTGGGCAAAATTTAGATCATTCATTAGGCACCGAGAAAGTAGTGGAACATAGTGATTCACAATTGGTTGTTAACCAAGTGCTGAATTTCTATAGGGCTAAAGGAGAATTAATGAACATGTATCTTTCCAAGGACATGGAAGTCATTGTTAAATTTCCAGGCGTTCAAATGAATAGGATTCTAAGAATAGATAATGCTCGAGCTAATGCACTTGCTCCGCTAGTTTGACAATGAGGATTTTGAAGCATATTGTTCCCAATCCAAAATCCAGAAGTTGCATTCTCCACCTGGCCATCCTAAAAGTAATGGTCAAATAAAAGTGACTAATAGAACATTGTTACATGGACTGAAAAAGAGACTTGATGCTACCAAGGGCAACTAGATTAATGAGATATACTTTGTTCTTTGGGCCTACAGAACAACGCTGAGAATAACAACTGGAGAAACAACATACATGCTCGAATTTGGGACTAAGGCAATGGTACCAGTCGAGATCGTCTTGCCTACTCATAGGGTGCTGAATTTTATTTCACCAGTTAGTAAATTAATGAGACGCTTAGATCTCGACATGTTGGAGGAGGTTAGAGAAGATGTAGATCTGAGAAATGTTGCCTACCAACATCGCACTACTCACTTTTATTATAAAAGGGTCAGGCCAACTAACTTCAACAAGGTTGATTATGTTCTTAAGAAAGTTACCCAGAAGAATAAAAAGCCTGAGGCCAACTGGCATGGACCGTATCGCATCTCAGCTGTCATCCGACCGAGCACATATAAGATAGAGACTTTAGAGAGTAAACAATTATGAAATCCTTGGATTGTGGAACATCTTCGAAAGTATTATCAGTAAATCAAAAGATGACCATTATTGTATCTTTGTTGCTTTTATTTTAGAATCAATAAAAAGTTTATTTCAGTCTCTTCTTTTTTCATTTTTTTTGCAGTATGGTGGTGATATAACTTCCCATCCCCCAAAACAACGACAAATTTTAATCTTTAGCTCCAACCAAGTCAAAATAGGATTACAATCTACAGTATTTGGTCAGCAGTAAGAAAAATAGTGACCAACCAAGTCAAAATTGGATCATAAATCCTTAACACTTGGTCGGCAATAATAATTTATTTCATGTATGACTTCGTAAAAAAATTCAGGAATAGGAGGTTGATTACTTGATGTATGATTTTGTGTAAACAAGAAGTGTAAAACTTCGTATAAAACTAAAAAAGTTACAAACAAGTTTTACTCGACTAAGTCAAATGCAGGAAGACATGTAAAAATTTCTAGATACTAGAATATAAAAATACAATTCTCACACACTTGGTCACCACTGATAACTAATGCTAAATTTGGATCAAGATATCTAAGTGCATTATTAGAATCAATGGAATTAAAACTGATAACTAATAGTAAATTTGGATTTATATATCTAAGTGTATTAGTAGAACCAATGACATTACAATCACAAATTAACTGAATTATTAAACTAATCACAAGTTGACAAAAACAAACACATCTTATTTATACAAATTGTATTACTTTCAAATGAATTACAAAATACAAGATACTCATTCAACATGACATTTTCCCTCAACTTTGGAAAATGATTGCACTTTTTCCATACCAGCATGAGGATCATCTAGTGCATAAGGAGAATTGATGAAGTTAAAATATTAAAGCATCCTTCTGTTACTGTTCCTCAGCGTGTTGGTCAGATGAGGAAGTTGAACTATTTCAAGATCACCATGTAACTCATAATCCCCTACGTATTTCACTATTAAGCATTGGGGAATTCATTCAACAGGAATCCAGCTGACATCCAACTTGAATGGAGGATGTTGACAGTTTAGCAAACTAGGATCTTACCAATACCATAGTTTGTTATCTTGATCAACCTTCATCACGGTTAAGCAATTGGTCCAAACCCAGTTATAACCTTCATGATTAAATTGAGTGAGGTGATCATTTATATGCCCCAAAGCTTTATTGTAGCCATCCATCCATACCTCTATAGGATGTTTATTAAATTGGAAGGTTATTCTTTCAACTTCATGTGGAAGTTTCTTTAAAACCTCATCTTTCACCTTCAGCTAAGAGGATAGGTTGGCAAGGGATTTGTCTTTTTCATCTACTTTGGATGATAAATCAATAATGGCTTGACACTTCTCCCTCAACTAGGAAGCTTGATTAGCTTAAGTTTTCTTGGTCATAGTATCTTCTACATATGGTTGTTTAGCTCTTTGCCTAGACGATGATGTAGGTTTGGATATTAACAAAGTTTCAACTTCTTCGCTCAATTTGACATTTTCCTCTTGTACAATAGAGGTACCTTAATTGGCACCAGTAGCAGAAGACTATTTTAAGGCCCCATATTCATCTTTCATCCTATTATTTTCATCTTCTAGAAGTTTATCAAACTCTCTGGCTTCATCAACTTCGTAGTTAAATAAGAACTCCTTCTTCCGGAATGCAGAAGCATATTTTTCTAGTTTTTACTCAAAACAATAACCTTTACTCAAGGCCTTATATTTAGCTTCGTAGTCAGCATGCAGAAGAGCTTTGATTTTGTTATGCTTTGCTGGCAAATCTTCAATCATCTCAAAGTAAGAAACATTATTAGCCACGACCCGATAAAGAAGAATCCCAAGATAAGTGTATGCATCATTTGCCTGATGAGAAGCGTATGTGTTGAGTATGTTCGTTAATTCTTCCTCTGTTAAGTCCACGTGACTAACTTTGGCTAGATTATTTCAGTGCTTGAGTATGTCGGAGTCATTGGAGGCAATTTTTTCCATCTTGGCCATAAACTATAAAGATAAAGTAACAACTGATCAACAACAAAAGTAAAAGATAGAGTAATAGCCGAGCAATTATGAACAACATGTGAATTCAAGCAATATTTCTTTTATTAATAAATAAGAAATGTTATAAATACATTGGAATAGTGGCAAAAAGAAAACAAAAGAAATTGCAAAATCCAAAAACCAAAAGCGAACAAGTCTACACCTTTTTCTTATCCTTTTCAACATCAGGAGTAGCTGAGTCCAGAGAATTTTTTCCTTACGCAGAAATGGGGATTGAAGAATCCAAAGTAGTTTTGTGTTGGTCGATATAAGGATTAATATACTCAACCACCAAAAAGGAATCCCCATAACCAACATAATCCTGAAGACGCCCGAAGGCTCCCAATTTTAAACACCTAAAATTCTTAAATAATAATTTCCTTTTTAAATAGATATGCGGAAGCGTATGATAGTTCAAACCAATAAACAAATTTTAGTTTTTTTCCAAATTAAAATTAAACAATGTGAAATATGATGGAACACACATACAATTTGATTTCACATAAACACAATTAATTTAATCCAAGTCCTAGAAATTGGCCTAAGTCATATTTCTCAATTTTTAAAAATTAGGCCAAACCAATTTTATCTAATTAAATTAAATGACTTGAATTAAATTAACTAAACATTACCCAAAATTTAATTTTGCGCCAAATTAAACATATAGTGATTAAAACAAAATTTTATCTTGAATTACCTAAGCATGCGTTCTAGGTGAGTATAACAAGATAAAATAAATAATAAATCACTACGCCGCGATGTACAAGGTAAAACCCACAACGAAAAACAACCTCGGACGACCCTAGACTTAAGGCAACTAAGTATGGATTTACAAATTACAAGACATAAAGACTTTCAACACTCGACTCGATCCCTCTCAAGCCCCAATGCTTCTTCTTGTAAACACCTCCGCCTAGTAGACAACCCCGGAGCTCCACCGAAATCTTGGCCTTCACCAATGAGACATAGGTACACCGTCAACCACACATGTTGCCTTTCACCACATGAGAATGTTGCAGCAAAACAAGATCTTCTTCTTTACAGGATTTAGAAGAAAACCCAAACTTCTCTTCAAACGGATGTAGAGATAAACCGGTGCCAAACACTCCAAGCAAACTATATATATATATGTGGAAGCTTGGAAAACATAAATTATGGGTGTAAAACTAAAGTGTATAATAAATTTTTCTTGAAAACTTAGACACTTCAAAACATGAACTTTTTCCTTAATCAATTTTTCACTCAAACTCTCTATTGGATATAGTTGTGCATTAAAAAGTTAAGTTGGAAGAAGTCGTTCCCGCACATTAAAAGTTTTGTCAAAATATAGTGGGGTAAAGTAGTGGAAAATATAGGAATACTGCCATTTAACTGTTCCCGCTAAATCTCATTCGAACGAGATTTTGTTCGAACGAAGTCTCATTTGAACGAGCCTTCTAACAAAGTTCCAGTGTGAACTCGTTAGAAATCTCGTTGGAAATCTCGTTTGAATAGCCATCTCATTCGAATTACATTTCTAACGAAGTTCTAGTGGCCACTATGGGAACTCATTGGCAAACTCGTTCGAACGATATTTGTGTTTGAACGACAAACTCATTTGAACGACACTTCAAACGAACTTCCAAAAAGTTGAAAATTTCTATTTTTAGCCTAGAAACTTTATATACTTTATATTAAAGTTTTAATAAAATCTTTCTGAAATTAAACAACAATTTTAAATAAATGTACACCCAATATGAAATTTTCCAAGCTCCTATATATATTAACATGCATACCTTAGGAGTAAAACGAAACATTGTTGATGACGTAGAAACGAGGCACTTTAAACTCGGCATTTTGATGAAACTTTAAACTTGGCCACTACGTCTTCAACTTTAGTACGTCATAGGCTTGAAGGATGATCAAAAACTCTATCCTATGACTCAAATGTTTATGTCCGGATTTGAGCCAAAACTATAAAGGACTCAATTTGAAATTTGTGTCCTTACAAATCTCCCCCTTTGGCTATTCCGGGACAAAAACCAACAAAAATCCTAAAGGTCCATCAAGCTCTAGTAGACTGACAAAAAGTCCCACCCAAAATAAAATTACAATGCTTGACTCAAACAATCCAAGGATTAAAATATTTTCCGGTGAAAGTTGCCACTTATAATATAACTCCTGCACACTTAAGGAAACACATTACACGCATAGGGAATATCAAAAGATCTAATGCAATGAAAGTAAGTACTCCCCCTAAATTAATTCTCTCCTTTATCAAACAAATGACCTACTTAGAAAGACGTCTCCCCCTAAGATAAATCTCCCCCAAACTAAGATACGATTATAATAGGATTAGATACCATTTCTCCCCCTATTATTCTCCCCCTTTTTGTTCAGGAATAGACAAAGGCTAAAGAATTAAAAATTAACTTATCTCCCCAAATTTAAAGCATAAACACCCGAATAACTAATCTAATATAAGCAAGGGATAAATGGAATGGGATAACAAGCTAAAACATGTAATTGTGCATAAAGTGATGCGAACGTTAAAGCACGTGGGCAACAAAAGCATAACTAATCCAACAAATAATAATGGATACCAACTATGATGCAAGAAACAGATACCAAGATGATACATAAGTATTAAGCATGTGATATCAACAAGGAAAGCCATAAGATGGATACCAATTATGTATTAAAACATACATGGACTAGAAAGCAAGGCAAAGACTAAACAAAAATATCAAATATATGTATACATAATATATACAAGATAAGCATAAGTATACACATATAGATAAAAACACACAAATGACACACACATAATATAATAGGGGTCTTTCACACTCATATGGCAAAAGTGGGTCATATAGAAACGGAAGTGTTGGGGTGTGAACTAGTAACGATTAAATTTATACCCAATCACTTAAACATGTTCACGGAGTTCTCAATTGATTGCAAACTTCATCACATTTGAATATAACCTCATGTAATAATATAGATTGAACTCAATGAAAAAACATACACAATGCATACAAGCCTAGCATGTTGTTAATTCTACAAACCAATATAGCCATGACATTGAATTTACAACTAGGATAAACGGACATTGTGCAAATCATTGATATACCATCCAATATCCCTCAATAAGTATATATATTATTCTTCTGAATGAATATATCAATAAAACATAGGCCTTGGCAAATTTTCTTTTTAATGCCATATTTTCTTTTAGGCCTTTGGAACACCTATTTCTTTTAGATCCATTTCAAACGGTGATAATAAATCCTTTAGGAGTTCTTCCTCGTACACCTTTATACATATTAGTTTTAATTTCTCACAAATCTCACGTACAACGGATTTTGACATGCACTACTCCTCCTAGGTCACAAATATGTAGATGCCAATATTGGTAGGAGAAAACCTCACAAAGCTCAAATATACATATGAAGTTAAATTTCAAAAGAGCTCGTGCATGTGCGAATAGAGGCATAAAAAATGGAATCAATTATATCAACACAAAATCCAACTACTCCATGTAATCATGGTAAAGAACATAATAAGGATTGGCAATCTAAACCAAAAGTTCTAGCCACATGGGAGCATAAAAGATGGGATTCTAACACAAGTGTACGCCACATAAAGTGTGTCGAACTAAAATAAATCACAAAAAAATCTTTTTGTGTTTTTAAAATTTTTAACCAAAAATAAAAATATATACTCAAAAGACAAACAAAAACCATTTGCATTTTTTTCATTAAGCTTAAGTTACCAAGAGATAAAGACTTAAATGATAAACATAATATTTTTGTATTTTTCATTTAATGCAAACAAAATGAAGGAAATATAATACAAAAGATAAGCTAAAATCATAATTCTAACATGTTTTTAAGCATGGAGCATAGACTAGAAAATGATTAAACAAGCATACATTTAGCATGAAGAACAAAGGCAAAAGTATGAAAATAAAAATAACACATTAAACCTTTAGATTTTCCAAGTAAGGAAGCATGTGAAAGTAAATGAGAATCAAAAACCCTATCTTGTAAAGCTACCAACTCAGATCTCCTAACCCAAACTAATGAAGAATGATGATCTCGGGTTGTAGAAATATTGGCTACCTCGGTTCCTTAAGTTTGGATTTTCTAGGAAATCGTTTAAGATCAAAAAAAATTTCCTAAGATGACCTTTTCGACCACAATGTGAACACTTGAACTCACGGCGAAAAGATTTACCTAAGGAGTGATCTCTAAAGATTTTCCTAGGCGATTCTCCTAAAACATTGGTTTTGTCTTTATGAGTTGATTCACTACAAGTATCGAATCCTAAACCACAAGTGTCATTATTAATTTGGACCGTCCCTAATATTTTATCTCATTTTTCCAAACGACACTCTAAATTAAATTTGACGTACTAGAGTCTTTTAATTTATTTTCTAATTCTAGGATGTTAGTCTCTAATAAAACATTTCTCCCTTCAAACTCGAGAAGCTCCTTTTTCAATAATTCCATTAAACCTCTAAGGTTATCTCTCTCGCCTTCTACATATTCTAGCTTCTCTCGAAGAGATCTCTCTCGTGTACTAAGGTCTTCCACTAACTCACTATCATCAACGACCTTAACACGCTCTTTTAAATTTGCTTCTAACTTCAAATTAGCTCTTTTCAATTTAATAGATTCTTTATAAAGTTATTGAAAAGCATTTTGAAGTTCACTCACATCAGCCTCATCATTTTCATTCTCTCTATCTTCTTCACTCTCACTATCATCAAAAATAAGGGAATCATAAACTATGAGCTTGGAAGTGTCATGTGATAAATTTTCATTTATAGATGAGTTCTCATAATCACTAACATGACTAGCCATAAAAGCCACAAAGTTGGGCTTAGCGGGGGAATCGGGTCCCTCTTCTTTATCACTATCACTAAGGGTCGCATTATATGAAATGGGTCGATTACCCTCTCTCCTTATTTTAGTGGGGCACTCAGAAGCCCTATGGCCATAACACTCACAACTAAAACACCTATTTGACTCATCCCTATTTAAATTTTCATCAATAGTTTTAGGGATCCACTCAACTTTGTCATGCTTAGAAGTTTCAAATTTCTTAAACTCATTTTTAAATTTATCTTTGTTAATTTTAAGAAACTTTCGAAATTTCCTAGAAAACAAGGCAATATCTTCCGAGTCACTATCACTCTCGCTCTCTAATACTTGTTTATCCTCTTTTCGGGCTCTTAAATAAATTATTTCTGCACTTCACCACACTCAACCATACGAAGGTTCCTCTGTATACTATTCTTCCATTGACTTGCAGCCATTGCATCAACTCCCCCTGCAAACTCGGGAGGATGCCCCTTACTAAAATCTTCCTTAACTCTCTCCCATAAAGATAATCCTAAATGGGGTTGGGCTGCTTGAACGGCAGATTGCTGCACCATCGTAGAAATGGCAACAGTTACTGCTTGTGCCACAATATTGGCAACAACATCTGTAGCCATATTCCTATGAGGCATTTGGGGTCGTACATTCCCTTTATCTGCCTTGACTGAACGACCTCCCTTTGGTGGCATCTGAAACAAGAACAATTGTATCATAATGCCTTTCAAATATTTTCATATCGTAGAAAAATATGGACGTATCAATGTAACCGTCCTAATAATAAGGATCTACATCAAGAACGCTTACGGAAGATCATAATAACGCACACAGATCCTAAAGACACTAGAACCTGATGTTATGATACCATCTGTGACAACCCGCTCAAAATAATAATGGGTGGCCAGCCCTATACTATAATAAATAAGGTATCCCAGATGGCACAGTCTTAACATCAACTGACAATGCTAATAATATAAGGCTAACTACCCGAAACTATTAAAAGCGAAATGTCAAAAATTTAAAACTTTTTATTTAACAGCAACAACAAAACCAATAATGAACATAACCAACAATATACATTTACCTATGATGAGTTAAATGTGCAAACTCCAATAATAAGAAAGAGAACAATGCAATGTACAGCAAATCAGAACAATGAAATACCCGAATATGCTATCGTGTCACAGACAATACAATAATCTGAGAAATGAAATATGAAAGTGTTAATCTACAACACTTGAATACTAACTAAATATACAAACTGAATCCTAATCTAGATATACAAAGATAGGAATCGACTAAAACAAAGTGCTGAGACAGTCCGCAATGCCACAACTCCACGAATATTGGATGGATGAACATCAATGGCATTCTTGCGGGGGAACACCTAAAGTAATACAATATAAACATGGAGGAGAAAATATAAACGGGTCAGAGCCCGAGTTGAAAAACATTTTATAGCAAGTGTATTAAAATGCATAATAATTATAAATGCATTATTACATGATTAAGGTGGAATCGAACTATCCATAATAATTCAACTCACCTCTCAACTAAAGCGCACACTAAACGTATGCATGTGATCTCCAAATGGATGCCCGATTTTATTTTAGATAAGATGATTCTAACTTAAACCCAATTGAAGTATTTAAGTGAAGCCATCTAACCTATCTCCTAATCTACACACTTATTTCTATAATCTATAAGTTATATACATTAACTGTAATGTAATAGTTATAGTTATCTTTATAATGTTCATTTGTTGAACATATAAAGTCACATGATCCATCTCATAACCACATCATCACAATACATCCACAATCTCATTTACTAGAATTTCATATATTCTAGTTATCCCTTATATGGCATGTAAACAATATATATATATATATATATATATATATATATATATATATATATATATATATATATATATATATATATATAATTATTATATATGAGTTATTATCATCAAGAGTTAAGGACTAAACTCCTCCTGATTCTCAACACGGCACTGCGTTTCGTGCATGGGACGTCTCGCCGAAGCGAAATCCAAACAAGGAACCCCCCCGTTACACTACTCCTGAACGTATTAATCATCGAGGCTCATTATATCCCCAATGCAAGATGCATGTAACCCAATTTATTATCCAAATTTTAATTAATTAATATTCCCAATTCTGAACAGTACACGGCGTTTCATGCGTGGGACGTCTCGCCGAAGCGATATCCAAATAAGGAACCCCCACGTTACACTTACCCCCAAGTTTCAACATTACACTACGGTTCATGCGTGGGATGTCTTGCCAAGGCGAAATCCAAACAAGGAACCCCCCCGACACACTAATCCTGGCAATGTAGGTCGTTGAGGTCCATTATGCCCTCGATACCCAAATACAAGCACAATCAATAATAACCATCCAACCGAGCTATAACTCGAAGGACGCAAGCTCACATGCTATCATCTTCCAGCAGCCCAGATACGTAGTAAATTGGGGCCACCTGGTAGGGTTCAACGACACCCACCTCGTGATCTACTGACACACACAACATCCCGGGAAGAGGTCATAGTTCCTAACCGGCAAGTGAGAGCGACAGATACCCACGACCTCTCACAACAAAAATAAAAATATATATATATATATATATATATATATATATATATATATATATATATATATATATATATATGTCATTTACTGACCACCACGGATGACTATGACCTGGGGAATATCCACACCCGGCTCATCTAGCCAGGATGCTCACCCTCTACGCACGTAACTTCCCAATGATAGTAAGGAGAGGGTATGCCTAACATGTATATATACCATCGTATAAGGTATACATACATCCCCATAATAAAGATATACCATCATATAATGTATACCTGCAACATCATTTTCATATTTATTATACACCCAAAGGCGCAATTTCATTAACATCATTGTTTAGTATATTTCCCTCAAGATATACTAATCGTCAATTCTCACACCTCTTCCCCACTTAGTATACGCTATACTATTTCTCGCTTGAAGCTCACATGTCGCTTTTAATTATGAATTGTCTCTCAATTCTATTTAAGTTAAGGATATTCTTTATCCTAATGCACCTCAATTCACATGTATAATTATCCCTCCATAATAGGGTTCAATTAATTTTATGAACCTCTAAAGTTATCCCATTTGGGATTGGATCCTAAGATCCGATATCTCTAAATTATTCCCATTAATATCATAATTATCTCCAAATAGAATTCTGAAAACAAGGTGGGCTTCCCCACCTAGAACATACCAAAATATCTAATCGGTATTCCTCAAATTTAGTCAATATGAATCCATTTATTTCTTATAAGGGAAACTCTCTAAAAGTCTCCAAAACATACTCCAAATATCTCCTATAGATATTCCCAATCTATAGCCTCGAACAAAACGGGATGAAATTCTTTTTAGAAAAAAATCCCCTAAAATCCCTGTTTCCGAATCGATTCAGGCCTATTCCGAATCGATTCGGCTAGAGTCTGAATCAATTTGATCACTCAGACCTGGGCACCTGCATATTTCCGAATCGATTCGGCCCTTCAGAACTCTCGAAAATGGCTACTTTTTGTAAGCCTAAAATACCCTAAAATTCATTTTAATAATTTCTTATTCATTTCTCTTCAACCCAATCACAAATATATAATTAATATTCATCCTAGAATACATATAAACCAAGTTCTATCCTCAAATCAAAGATCTACATATCAAATCTAAGATTACACCCAAAAGTTATGTTTTTTTAAACTAAACCTAAATCCCATAAATTTCATCCACAAATCATCCAATAAATGGTACACAACAATTATTTAGCAAGTTTAATCACTTGCCTCGGGTTCGTAGGGTCTAAATCCGCCTTGAGATCGCGTATTTTTCGGAAATCTCCACTTTCTCTCTCTTTTCTCCTTCCTTTTCTTTTTCTTTCTTCTTCTCTCTTTCTTTCTTTTTTTTTCTCTTTCTCTCTTTGGAGAATAAATCTCCCGTGGTCTTAATAAGCCTATTCTCCCAAGATACACATCTTTAAATTACTTGGTAACTTTAATTTGAGTCAAACGATCCAAAATTATTTCGGAACCTAAATAGACCCCAAGTACACTTATTTCGACTTCTCGACCCTTCCGGAAACAATGGTACCCTCAGAATTGCCATTCGACACACTTTCTAATGACTTCAAATTTTGACCTCAATTGCCAATTTAATTAATCTCCAATTAAAATAATATTTATTTCTCCCAAAATAAATAAATCCTCGTCTCTAGGACCTCGGGTTGTTATAGTAGATCACCAACAACCTCTTCTAATTTCCTAGAGGCTAAAGTTGGTAAAGAATTTAACACGATCACTTTTGGAATAAATCTATGGGGTAAGGACCTTAAAATTTTCTTTACTACTCGGTTGTCGGGTATTTTATCTCCCAAGTTAAAAGATGAATTAACAATATCGGAAAGTCTAGCATAAAATTCATCAAAAGTTTCTTTATCGTTCATTTTGATGGTTTCAAATTGAGTGGTGAGGTTTTGGAGTTTCGAAGCTTTAACGACACTTGTACCCTCCTGACTGAGTTGTAAGATATCCCAAGATTCTTTAGCGGTCTCATATTTCATAATGCGTCGAAATTCATCCGGTGTGACAGCACTGAACAAGGCATTTAAACCTCAGGAATTAAAATTAGAAATTTTAAAATTCACCCTCACTCCATCTATAGGCCGGTTTGGGAACATGGTCATTCTCTACTAAATGAGTTGGTGGAGACCACCCGTTAACTACTAACATCCAAACCCTCTCATCGATAGATTTAAGTGTCAATTTCATACGCACTTTCCAGTACGCGTAATTAGAACCATCGAAAATAGGAAATTCAGAAAATGGGAAAAATTCCATTTTAGCCAAAAATAATTAAAGGATATTTAACGAAGTAAATTATCACTTTTTCCGCGATATCAATTTGAAGATGCCCGAAGGTCCCCAATTTTAAACTCTTAAAATTCTTAAATAATAATTTCCTTTTTAAATAGATATGCGGAAGCGTAAGATAGTTCAAACAAATAAACAAATTTTAATTTCTTTCCAAATTAAAATTAAACAAAGTGAAATATGATGGAACACACACACAATTTGATTTCACTTAAACAAACTTAAATTAATCCAAGTCCTAGAAATTTTCCTAAGTCATATTTCTCAATTTTAACAAATTAGGCCAAACCAATTTTATCAAATTAAATGAAATGACTTGAATTAAATTAACTAAACATTATTCAATATTTAATTTTGCACCAAATTAAACATGTAGTGATTAAAACCAAATTTTATCTCGAATTACCTAAGCATGCGTTCTAGGTTAGTATAGCAAGATAAAATAAATAACAAATTACTATGACGGGATGTAGGAGGAAAAACTCATAACGGGAAACAACATCGGATGTCCCTAGCCTTAAGTCTACTAAGTATGGATTTACAAATTACAAGACAGAAAGACTTGCAACACTCTACTCAATCCCTCTCAATCCCCGACGCTTCTTCTTGTAAACACCTCCACCTAGTAGACAACCCCGGAGCTCCACCAGAATCTTGGCCTTCACCAATGAGACATAGGTACACCGTCAACCACACATGGTGCCTTTCACCACATGAAAATGCCGCAGCAAAACAAGCTCTTCTTCTTTATGTGATTTAGAAGAAAACCCAAACTTATCTTCAAACGGATGTAGAGATACACTGGTGCCAAACACTACAAGCAAACTATATATAGATGGAAGCTTGGAAAACATAAACTATGGGTGTAAAACTAAAGTGTATAATCAATTTTTCTTGAAAACTTAGACACTTTAAAACATGAATTTTTTCCTTAATCAATTATTCTCTCAAACTCTCTCTTGGTGACAGTTGTGTATGAAAAAGTTAAGCTGGAAAATGTCATTCCCGAACATTATAAGTTCTGTCAAAAGATAGTGGGTTAAAGTAGTGAGAAACATGGGAAAACTGCTTAAAAACTGCCATTTATCTATTCCCATCAAATCTCGTTCGAATGATATTTTCGCTCGAACGAAGTCTCGTTCGAATGAGCCTTCTAACGAAGTTCCAGTGTGAACTCGTTAGAAATCTCGTTCGAATAGCCATCTCGTTCGAATGAATTTCCAGTGGACAATATGGGAACTCGTTGGAAAACTCGTTCGAACAACATTTGTGTTTGAACGACAAACTCGTTCGAACGACACTTCGAACGAACTTCCAGAAAGTTGAAAAATTATATTTTTAGCCTAGAAACTTTATGTACTTTATATTAAAGTTTTAGTAAAACCTTTCTGAAATTAAACAACATTTTTAAATAAACGTACACCCAATATCAAATGTTCCAAGCTCCTATATATATTAAAATGCATTCATACCTTAGGAGTAAAACGGAACATTGTTGATGACGTAGAAACGAGGAACTTTAAACTCGGTATTTTGATGGAACTTTAAACTTAGCCACTATGTCTTCAACTTTAGTACGTCATAGGCTTGAAGGATGATCAAAAACTCTATCCTATGACTCAAACGTTTTTTTTTCGGAATTGAGCCAAAAATACAAAGGACTCAATTTGAAATTTGTGTGCATAAAAATCCCGAATTTCATCATCAAAGTTAGGTGCAGTGCCAGGGCCATGCCTAAAAAAAAGCTCAGAATCATCAGCAATGTCGACCTCCTTAAACGATGTCGACTAACCCTCCTCAAAGATTTTTTTCTTTGTTTACCCAATTTGGGGAGAGGTGGTAGAGATGGATTTATTCTTCCTTAGCTTTATTCCTCTTAGCCTTATTGGTTGATAGGTCTATTGTCATCTTAGCTACATGACCTTCAACAGCCTTTGCACTGCGCTCAACTTAAGTAGAAGCCAAAAAAGCCACAGATAAGGAATTATCATATTTCTTCCAAGCTTCTTCAGCAACCTTGATTTTCTTTTACCAGGTCTTATTCTCGGTCTCCATATCTTATTGGGACTCCAGAATATATTTTCTAAGACCTTCAAGTTCCTATTCTACTTCTCCCGGTGAAGAACGTAGAAAATCATCTTTCTTTTGCATTTTGTTGTAGCCAACCAAGAACTGCAAGAAACATTCAAGTCAGTACAAGTCAGAGAAGACATACATGGAAACTTACTAGGGCCAAGATTTGGGTATCTCTTGTTGATAGTTATGATCAAGACATGGATGCACCAACATCTTTGTGGTCTAGGAGTGTGCCAGACTTGATCAGCTCCCTAGCAAAGCTAGAACTAAAGGTTATAGATGAGCTAGCAGCACATGGGACTTTCTGAACCAATCCCAGTTGGACGAGACTCATCAACTTTAGGTATTGGGGGATTCTTAGTAACCTCAAGTTTCTTCTACTGGGAAGCAGTGTCAACTGGTTTCTTAGCACCAACTGCAGAGTCATACTTCAAAAGGTTGGGAATTTTTCTCTTACCCATATTGATAACAAGTGAAAAATTATAGCCAAAATAGATGGGAATACTAACTTTAACAACAACTCCAGCAGATTCACTGGTAGAGGAAGTAGATAGTGGGTATTTCTCTAAGTCAATTATAGTTGATGGAATGCTAACTATTGGTTGGGCAACGAAGGAAATAATGGATGTCTGATATTCCAGCAAGGTAGATGCAGATCGAGGGTGATCCTCTCATGTTCTTTGGTTCAGGGCGCATAAAAATTTGAGTTCTTTCAAACTAAATTCACGCGATTTAGTAGACTTTCTGTTTCACTTCTCTTTAACAAAGCAACAAGAAATGATAGTTAGTACACATTGGGAAAAATATCAGAAAAAGAGGAGCAAAAATCGAAACAACAACCTATCCCATTATCTGATTGACGACATCTGGGACCATGATAGGCTACTCCACCATCAAGTGGGAATATTGCAAATTTTTAACTACTAAAGGATGTTTCCACTAATCTTTATTGGAATCAGGTTGATTCAAGACTAAAGCTCTCTTAGTAGCTCTGGTTTTTAAATAATATGTATTCTCCCCTGTAATCGCCCATTTATAACAAAACAAAATCTCTGGATTCCCAATATGGGTCCCATAGATTTCATTCAATCTATTAACATCATTGAATATTCTCTAGGTATTGGGAACCACTCGTGCTGGGACAACATTAAAATATTAGCAAAAACGAAGGAGAATATAGTTTGGTGGAAATTAAACCACACACGGTGCTATAAAAAAGTGGGAATCCAGTGACCTTCATCTAAGGAATATACATCTAAAGCTCCATGAGGGACTTCTAATTCGATCCAAGATGGGATTTTATGCTCTGCCTTAAATTCTTCTAAAGAATCATCTTCAACTACATAAACCATTGCTCGAAAGAATGAAATGAAGAAAAATAAAGAGAGAAATAGTTTTTATAGAAAATTAAGGTTATAGAAAGAACTGTCAAAAGAAAGGAAGAACGATCGAAAACGGTAGCGTAAAAGCTCATAAATATCTATTACACTTCGAAAATTTGGGGTAAGGCAAAACATGCAAACGCCTCTCGCCTTTTACAGGTTGCCTCGAAAATAGCGAATGAAATGATTAAACGTACCAACGATTGACATTCTGAAGGCTTCACGAATCAAAAGGTTAAAAATACCTATTTACCTTTCGCGGTTCACTAAAATTAAAATTATTTGCAAACATGCCAGTTTCAAATAGTGCCATTAAATTTTACAAGTGTGTTAGGTCGGCTATCGACTAAGCATCTTGAAAATACTCTGAGATACTTCTGTAATCAAATGCTCCATACTTCCACACAAGCACCAAGTATAGAACATTGGGGGCTTCTATTGATGCCAAAAATTATCCATCTATGTGGACCAATCAGTATTGAACACATGTACTCCTTGGTGGCCAAAGTCCTAGTCAAGAAGAACTAAATCTACTAGCAAATACATGGAATGCCGACCAATATAAGGAAGGATGACCAACAGGATAACGAAGCATCATCATACAAAGGGTCATACTACAATGGTTTATGCAACCAATCATCATAGTTGTTACATAAAGATTTAAATGCTTGATTATATAAAAGCATTCCATCCCTTGACATTCCAACCCTTAACCCCTGGGTCACAATAAATAGACCCTTTCATCAAGGGCACGATAGAATGGATTCTGGAACATTCTTATCTACAAGAGTACCTAGTTTTCTGTAACCACACACATTAATAAAATAATAGTGGACGTAGGCACTTTTCCATAGATGAACCACTTTAAACATATCTTTCATTATTTACTATTATGTAGTTTATTTGTGATTAGAATATTATATCAAGTCTAGTTTTTTATCTCAACAATTACTTTATTCTAACCTAATAAATAATTAATATAGTCCGCGAAAATATGGGGTATTACAAAACATCTCAGTTGGCGCATAATACACGATCTAATATCAAATGCAACCCCAAATCGATAGATTCACCATGAATGTTCAAAGGTATGTCCAAATAATCCACACACACAATATATATACAAATACCCATATCGTTGGATCCTCATCTCAATTAAGTTTACTACCTTTCAAATCCAAGTTAAACATATATAAATAAGTAGGATATCGTATAAACTCAAACATACCCACAGTCTTCTAAATCCTTAAACGTCATATTATTCGTAACATTATTAGGTTTATTAGCAAATCATCTTTTTAAATTTTAACCATAGTTTATTTTGTCTTTAAACTATGGGTACATCCATATTTCTATATATATATATATATATATATATATATATATGCCATCTCTCATAGCATACATATATGCTCACTCAGTTAATTACTAAATTAATCAACGGGGTTATAATCTATCAAGAGTGGAATTTATCTTTCAAACACTTTAACTAGTTACTCTGCAAATATCAATGCTTAAACATGAACTTAGGGTAGTGCTCTCTCGCAAGTCCACTTAATCTGATCCATTCCCCAATGTCGGGTAGTACAAATAATAAAAGTAATGACCACTCTTCAACCTTAATTAAAGATGCATAATGTGTCTTTTGATTTATACACTAATAAACCAACATCTAATTTTTTTTCCAATCGACGCTCAAATGGATAACCTCTCGTATACTCGAATCAACTTGGGATAGTTAAACAATCCATTCCCCAACTCGAGCCTAGTGCAAGCCAATGGCTGAATCAATTCATCCCCAAGGTCAAATTGATTAGAACCTTGATGAAGGCCCAGGTTTGCATTGATCCATTATACCCAGATCCTTAAATTGGATGTGAATACAATAATACAAATGTCATATCTTTAACCTATATAACTATCCTCAAGACTAACCAAGTTTGATATCTTGATAAACTAGGTGGAAATATTCTAAAATAAAGTCCAACCCAAAATCACGAAACCAAAAATTCGTTCTCACGCATAATTCCATGTTTGAAATCACCAAGGTACAACTATTCAATCCAAGACATATTAATATCATTCCTAACTAACCCAAATCATTTGTGTAATCAAACTAATCCCTTAATATGCTTCAAAACTCATATTTAAAAAAGTAAAATCACATATTATAAATTACTTTTGTATTTATAATGACTATTGGAAGATATTTTTGCACAAAAAAATCAAAGAACACGTGATTTAAGCTTGATTCCTTGTGGTTTTCTTCCTTCGACCTTCACCCGCTTCTCCCAAAGACCCAGGGTTGCTAGGTTTTTTTATCCTTATAATAACTCATAATTAGTGAGTCTTAATCCCACATAAAAACTTAAATTCCTGCATCTCCATTAAATCGCTAATTTAGGGACCCCAAATTAACCAAAAATACTCTCTGAATTGATCTAAAACTCTCCTAATGGTATAATTGCCCCTGAGCCCAATTTAAAGCGGTAAAAATGCATGAATGAATGTCCAAATGATACTACCCATGACACAAGTTAATACCTCACATCGTCAATAAATTATTCACTTAATTATACACCGCGTACAAATAGTTCGCAATCACATAATTAATATAATTAATGAAATATTCCCAAACACACATTACACAAAAATCATAGAATGTGAAAACATTAAATATCATCTAAATGATTCTAATTTTTTATTACTAATCCATACGAGTATAAATTAATACCATTTACTAATTTATTTCACACTTCATAAATAATAAATGTAGTCAATGAAATTCTGGGGTATTACATCATGTACACAATTTGTAATACCCCGTAATTTTTAGAATAAAATATTTTTATAAATTAAATTTAATAACTTAATAATAATTTGGCGAATAAATTAAATCGAATGAATTTAAATTTAGATGAGTAAAATTTAAAATAAACATTTATTCATGGTTATATAATTACAAAACCCAATTTGACATTATGGGTTTATTAGTGAAAATAAATCACATATTAAATAAATATGTGGGAGCGTGTCGTTGGAAGATAATAAAATGTCTAAGTGAAATAAAAATAATTAAGATGCATTTTGGGGAGGATTAGAGACTCGATTTAGTGTTTTAAATATGTAGAAATGGTCCCGGGTCATAGGTATATGAGTTGGCAAACTTGTAGGCTATTTAGATTATGGATTCGGATACATTTGGGGGTCCAAACGTCGGGTTTTAGGCCTAACTCGGGATTAGGCTTTTATTTAGTTTTTAAGTGGGGGTAAACCACTCCCCCAATATCTTTTCACAAAACATGAAACAACAGTTCACGAGAGAAAATATGATAAGGGACAAATGAGAAGAGAAGGGGCAAGAAAAAAGGGGTTTTCATGGAGTTTTTTTTCTATAAATCATTAAGGCAAGAATTCTCATGCTTAATTTTTTTTCCATTTCTTTCTTTATACATGTAATGACCCCTTTAATTTCTAGGATTTAGGTTTGATTATGATTGATGTTATGATGAGCAACACACGTAGATGACTTATTTGTTTTTTGTATAATTTGTCGCAGAAATTAGGTATCCTAAATCTTAAAATTTGGTGACATATTCCTTTAGGGTTTTGATAGATAAATTGGGGATAATTTGTTTTA
This sequence comes from Sambucus nigra, assembly GCA_949130495.1. NCBI lineage: Eukaryota > Viridiplantae > Streptophyta > Magnoliopsida > Dipsacales > Adoxaceae > Sambucus > Sambucus nigra. The sequence goes on along the minus strand of OX422218.1, from coordinate 30,995,444 downwards.
TTGATGTCGAGATGTTATTGTAAATTTATGGACTGAATGTGGTAGAAATATCATGGTGATTGCCTTATGAAATAAATAAATTAGATTTAGAATTTAAGGATACTTCCCTCGTTAAAAGTCCTAACAAATAAGAGGTTTTTGGTTTAGATATACATGGCCCATATTGATTTTCTGGGTTTTCGCACACTGTTTTACGGGTTGGAGATGTTACACAGGAAGAACTGTAAATGGAGAAGGCGGAGTAGGTAAACGAAGGGTCGTTCGAACGACACTAGAAGTCCTTCAAACGAGATTAGTATCTCGTTCGAACGTGATTATTATCTCGATCCAACAACCACGACTTTGGACATGGACATAGATATTTTCGCTACGAATGCGTGGCCGCCAGTTTTGTACTTTTCTTATTTTTGTTCGTTGAATTAGTTATAATTTTATCACTGAAAGGTGTCCGAAACTGAAATTCTTTGTGAGAAATCAAATCTGGATTACTTAGGGATATCCGTAGATGAGTGTAGGACTCAAAAAAATATCAAGGAACATTATTTTTACCATGAAATTGGATGGGAATGAAGTATGGAAGTAGAGTGTTTAGGGTGGACAACACTCGAAAATAAAGGAACAAATTGAAATGAAAATTTCGGATGAAATTATAATATGGCTAGATTGAGATTTGCTTAGTACCTTGAATAAAAATATGAATGTAAGTTAATACTTATGGAATTAAGAGTCGGGGTATGACTCGGATATTGTTTGGCGGACTGCTATAGGAGTTCGGCGCGGGGTAGCCGATTTAATTTGTTATAGAGATATATAATAAATCATCGAATATTAAAATTAATGAGGAGTGTTAAAGTTGATCGTGGGACTTTGTGTAACATATGTGTAACAACCCGCCTAATAAGATACCGGGCGATCACTCCAATATTTAATTAAAACAGGAGTTTCATATGGATCATTCTTAGCATCACTGTCGAAAATCCAATTAATTACTAATATCCTATTAGGTGGCTGTTAAAAAACTTTTATCTAACTACTCTTTTTAGCGCACAAATTAAAACATTACAATTAAATGCGTAATGAACTGAAATGGAAAAGAAAGGAACTAAAATAACCGAACACTCGGTCCAAAATAATACAACCATATCGAATGCTGTACTGAAAGAATAAATAAATGCAATTGAGCCTTTGGCTCGAGTGTTTATACAATATCTCCTATCTAGAGTACAAGGAAAGAAACGTCTACCGATAACCTGCAAGCATCCACAGCTGCTGCAACAGACGTCTGACTCGAAAGAGTTTCCATCCAGGCGTCCCTGTGTTTGGACACCTATATATATACAATATAGAGAAAGAAAGGAGAGTAGACAAACGGGTCAGGGCCCGAATGTTTAGAAAATATTTTGGAAGTGCATAAATGCTTTATTTAGAAAAATAGTTTTATCTCATATTTAAATTGGTATCGCACTCTCGTGAGATACCCCTCACCTCTCCTCTAACAGTGCACACCTAGCGCATCCCTTAAACTTTCTAGTCAAGCTACCCTGCTAAACTAATCTAATACCCAACCACTATCTAACCTAGATAGTCAAACAAATGTACTAAGGGCCAAACTTCACTTTAATCTCGACGCTATGCAATGTTCGTGCGTGGGGTGTCTCGCGAAGCGAAATCCAAACAAGGAACCCCCCCGATACACTACTATGCAGCAAGGTCGATCTTTGAGATCCGCCAGTCCCTCAGTACAGAAAGATATATAATATATATACCATAACATTTAATAATATAAGAGCACTAAGGATTAAACTTCTCCCCAGTCTCAACACTGTGCCATATTCGTGCGTAGGGTGTCTCGCAAAGCGAAATCCAAACAAGGAACCCCCCCGATACACTACTATGCGGCACGGTCGATCGTCGGGATTCATTAGACCCTCGGCACCCAATTTATACATATACATACATCTATAATATACTTCCGGATAATATAAATATCTCCCGGACTGAGGATTACTTGATACATAAAGTATTTATAAATACTTATCCTTTTTATTTCAAAAACTTCCATTTCCCTTCTCATATCCAGGAAATGTATTTAAAAGGCAATCCATTATCATGAATTGCTTTAATAAATCATATACCTTTTAAAAGCCAGTTTCATTATCATAAAAATGTTTTGATCATAACATATGCTTCCACATCCCTTCTTCCATCCGGGAAGTGTTACTGAAGCCAAAATAATATAACCCATTTCCCTTCCTATATCCAGGAAATGTAATTAAAGCAAATCCATTATTATGAACTGCTTTAATAAACGCGTTCTAAGACCGCACGTCCGGATTTCTCCACTGTGCGCGCCCCTAAATGGCTATCATCTTCCAGGGCCTCCAAGACAACCTGGGATCCTATATCGAAACACGTCGGGAAGCGGCCATGAGCCTGCGTGGTAGCAAAGACCACACCCGGAATCTCCCTACCCCCGCAGAAAATATAAAACCATAAGCGCTCCTATGGCCTAGGACTATATCCACCCTGCATCATTAGCCAGGGGGCTTCACTATATGAACGCAACTTCCCATATGATAGCGATTTAGAGAGGTGTGTAATCCATATTTTATTAATTATGAAAAACATTTCTCTTTCCATTTTGAAAATATTCATTTATATATTTTCAAAAATCATTTCCATCATCATATGTATATATATATACCTAAAACACACAGTATATACATATCCTATATATTCTTCCTATAATATATATATAAACGGCCTTAGTGGCCTATAGCATCTAACGATGATAATAATCCCAAAGATTCCCTCCGGGAATCATAATCATGCATTCATAGTTGCATGATTCTAAATCCAAAGTATTTCTTACTTTAATAATCACTATATACACTTCAATCCTATTCTAAGGATTTATTGGATATCTCCAATGATACAATTCTCCTCAAAGTGAAGTATATATATATATATATGTATATATATATATATACCCCCAAATTATCCTAATTGTCTCCTAGGATATACTTAATGATAATCGATATAATTATGCCTTATATTAGCATAATTGTATAGGCTTATTTGCCTGCGAGAATTATCCTCAGGATTTATCTCACCCGAACAACCTTAAACTTAATGGGTTAAGGATTTCATTTCCTTAAACCCCAAGACTACACCTAGTCCAATTAATCGCTTAGAAGTCCCCAATTAAAGTTAGGAACCCTAATCCATCAATTTCTACAATTACTCTATTTTCCTCGAAAATATAGATTAAGGGTTATATACTTAAAACCCTTACTTTACCCTCCTAACTTACCTTAATTTATGGACCATAAAGTCCTAAAAGGTCCCTTAGGTTATCACCTAATTATCCTTAAAGCAAAATGTAATGGAATCTATCCCATCCAAATCATCCTAAAGTAATTGTTCCTTTTCAGCAGAGGTCAATCGATCGACGCATGACCGTCGATCGATCGAAGGCTTCGATCGATCGATCCCGAGGCTCGATCGATCGATCAAGTCGGGCAGCTTCTTCTCTGAGAAGCTGTTCGGCCATGGAAGCTTCCCCCAAGCTTCCATCTCTTCACCCAACGGCCTACAACTTCTACCAACAATAAATACACCTATAATACGGGTCCTAAACATCCCAGGACCCGGAATCACCCAATCTTTTTGGTTAATTACTAAAATCTCCAATTTACCAATTTTAGGGGTTTATTCGTTTTATCTCCCGAAAACCCGTTTTATTCACGAATACCCAACCCAAAATCATTAGGGTATGTTATACCAACAATGATATGAGATATTTATGCTCAAAAATAAATAAAGCAAGTAAACACTTGCCTCGTGGATACAAATCCGACGTCCTCGAGCCAAATCCCACGGAGGACGGCCGGAATCTCCCCCTTTTTCTTCTTTTCTTCCCCCTCTCTCTCTCTTCCTTCTTTTCTTTCTTCTTTCTTTCCTCTCTTCCTCTATATATAGAGAGAAAAAGGGTTTTAACCCTAAAAACCCAAAAACGACTCATTTACCCAATTACGAGTTACTTTTACCTCTAAAATTAACCGAAACTCATTTCCGACAATCGGACACTCTTTTCCGACTATCTCGGCCATTTCGAGAATTATGGCGTAGTCGAAATTCCCATCCGAGGTACTTGACCGCAAATCACTATTCCAACCCAAAATAAATAAATGCGGGTTTTCCCATTAAAAATCTTACCTCGTGTCGCTATACTCCACGGCGACATATAATTAAATTATTTCGACCTATATAGTCCCAAAATAATTTATAACATCCTTCGAAAATTATTAAATCCTCGAAAATCCCAAAAATCACTATTTCGAGAAATTCTCCAAATTGCCAATTTATATTTAATTAGGGAATTTAATTGTCTCCAAAAAGGACGGGTTGTTACACTCCCCCCCTTATAACGGAATTTCGTCCTCGAAATTCAGATGCGACCTACACCACCAATCTTAGGATCACTACAAATCCTAAAACCTCAAGAGAAAGATACTAACTCAATGGTTCCCAACCATAAGCTACATGACTACCACGGTCGTAAAGTGACTCTAATACGTCACATAATACCCATCATCTAAAATGCCTCTTGGCATGGATTTCAATCTTGTGTACTACTCCTATCTTAGCTAGGCGGTACATCAAACTACCTTACCAAGGTGCCCATCCACCTTTCTAACTTGTGCATATCAGCACAAACATTACGAACGTCTGACACGCATCACTCTCTCCCAATAAGGATCTCCTTTCCTCGGTGTAATACTCACATATGGGTCCTCCGAACCCGCGCATTTCAATACTCCTAACCTCGGCGCTGCTAATACTATCGAACCTATATCCTAAAAATGCTACGATCTAAGCGTTACTCTACCTACACGAACTAATATAATCCTAAGTATGTCCCTAGTGCCCAAGGCCTCTCCCAACTCCCGACAAGTGCTTGGTTTCATGCGTGGGATGTCTCGCCAAGGCGAAATCCAAACAAGGAACCCTCCCGTTACACTACTCCCTCGCGTAGTCGGTCATCGAGATATAACGACCCAAGGCACAGAAGCGGGACGTCCTAAATCCTACTAGGCTAGCCTATGAACGCATTCCTACTATCTTATCCTTCCGCCCATACAGAAGGGAACCTAACTAATCAAGTGCCCACTTTCTGTAGAAAGTGTCACGAACATAATACCCAAAATGTAACTCCTCAAAACTTGCCTTTTCATTAAGGCCTGACTTTTGTCCTCAAATAAATTTCTCTAAGTCCAACCTCACCCACCCATTTGTGGCGAAGGGACCACTTTAGTGCTTCTCCATAGCACAATATTTCCATAAGTATATTAACATTATGTGGTTTATAGCCTATAGTGGTTCATCCACACTATAAGACCTTTCCACAAGATCAACATCCTTGCATCCCATAACAGCTCCCCACTCCCGACGCCGTTAAGAGTCATGTGTGGAGTGTCTCGCAAAGCGAAATCCAAACAAGGAACCCCTCCACACATTAACCCTTGACTTCGTTGGTTGTGGAGTTCAGTCATTTCAACATGCAACCGGGATAACCCTATCCCCTAATCCAACAAAAGGTGATCTGAACTCCTATCTCTAACTAAGAGTTATACCTCCCTGCGCTCGCACTCATTCCTAAGTCCTTGCGCGAACCAATACTGAGCTAAATCTTATCGCTCAACAACAATTCTGTGGGCCTTAATTTATATCTATAAGGTTGCCACATATACCATCCAAAATAAGGAAGCCTCTGCTCATCAAGGTTCCATAAGTCCAATATAACAAAGGTGTACTCAACCTGTATAAAGGTGAGACACCACAATAACAATATGTTCCCTCCAGGAATTGCGGACACGATAGACTTGCCATCATTAGCCTGTTATCGCTCCGTTACACCATATACCGTATACGTATATATATAAAATATAATCACCCGCCTCTATGGCGAACGAAGAAAAATAGAATTCCGCTATTGGGGAAAACACATAATCATACATTATAATGTTATCGAGACCGCCACAACTCAAAATACACACACGAGTCTAGGGCTAACTAATACTGCGACTTTATCTAGTCACGCCAAATATACCTCCGCTGAACTTTAGGCGAATAATTCCCAAAGCTGCATTCTTCTCATCCTGCTGATTTAAGGGGACTCACGGTTAGAACTATCCGTAAGATCCCTTTCTAATCCTTATCTCCACGGGGAAATCCAACTTTAGTACCACACTCTATTACGGCGGCACTATGGTACTCGTAACTACTATGCTTTAGTAGTCATTGACATAATCCTCAACAATTACCATAGAGAGAGTAACCTCTACTACGGTACTCATCCCAACCTTCTACCAGCTGCACTAGCTAAGCCTCACCTCCTGCTGCCATCCAAGCTCCGCACACGATTCTCAAACGAGCGCGCAAAAGATTTCTATAATCTCATAAAATGGCAGGAGAACGAAATCTCGCAATAGAAATCAACAATCATATTCCAGAGGCTCTATACAAATCGAGAGCAACGCTGAAAGCGTAGTACGTCCGCACAGATTCCTAAAGACACTAGAACCTGATGCTCTGATACCATCTGTAACAATCCGCCTAATAAGATACCGGGCGATCACTCCAATATTTAATTAAAACAGGAGTTTCATATGGATCATTCTTAGCATCACTGTCGAAAATCCAATTAATTACTAATATCCTATTAGGTGGCTGTTAAAAAACTTTTATCTAACTACTCTTTTTAGCGCACAAATTAAAACATTCACAATTAAATGCGTAATGAACTGAAATGGAAAAGAAAGGAACTAAAATAATCGAACACTCGGTCCAAAATAATACAACCATATCGAATGCTGTACTGAAAGAATAAATAAATGCAATTGAGCCTTTGGCTCGAGTGTTTATACAATATCTCATATCTAGAGTACAAGGAAAGAAACGTCTACCGATAACCTGCAAGCATCCACAGCTGCTGCAACAGACCTCTGACTCGAACGAGTTTCCATCCAGGCGTCCCTGTGTCTGGAGACCTATATATATACAATATAGAGAAAGAAAGGAGAGTAGACAAACGGGTCAGGGCCCGAATGTTTAGAAAATATTTTGCAAGTGCATAAATGCTTTATTTAGAAAAATAGTTTTATCTCATATTTAAATTGGTATCGCACTCTCGTGAGATACCCCTCACCTCTCCTCTAACAGTGCACACCTAGCGCATACCTTAAACTTTCTAGTCAAGCTACCCTGCTAAACTAATCTAATAACCAACCACTATCTAACCTAGATAGTCAAACAAATGTACTAAGGGCCAAACTTCACATTAATCTCGACGCTATGCCATGTTCGTGCGTGGGGTGTCTCGCGAAGCGAAATCCAAACAAGGAACCCCCCCGATACACTACTATGCAGCAAGGTCGATCTTTGAGATCCGCCAGTCCCTCAGTACAGAAAGATATATAATATATATACCATAACATTTAATAATATAAGAGCACTAAGGATTAAACTTCTCCCCAGTCTCAACACTGTGCCATATTCGTGCGTGGGGTGTCTCGCAAAGCGAAATCCAAACAAGGAACCCCCCCGATACACTACTATGCGGCACGGTCGATCGTCGGGATTCATTAGACCCTCGGCACGCAATTTATACATATAAATACATCTATAATATACTTCCGGATAATATAAATATCTCCCGGACTGAGGATTACTTGATATATAAAGTATTTATAAATACTTATCCTTTTTATTTCAAAAACTTCCATTTCCCTTCTCATATCCAGGAAATGTATTTAAAAGCCAATCCATTATCATGAATTGCTTTAATAAATCATATACCTTTTAAAAGCCAGTTTCATTATCATAAAAATGTTTTGATCATAACATATGCTTCCACATCCCTTCTTCCATCCGGGAAGTGTTACCGAAGCCAAAATAATATAACCCATTTCCCTTCCTATATCCAGGAAATGTAATTAAAGCAAATCCATTATTATGAACTGCTTTAATAAACGCGTTCTAAGACCGCACGTCCGGATTTCTCCACTGTGCGCGCCCCTAAATGGCTATCATCTTCCAGGGCCTCCAAGACAACCTGGGATCCTATATCGAAACACGTCGGGAAGAGGCCATGAGCCTGCGTGGTAGCCAAGACCACACCCGGAATCTCCCTACCCCCGCAGAAAATATAAAACCATAAGCGCTCCCATGGCCTAGGACTATATCCACCCTGCATCATTAGCCAGGGGGCTTCACCATATGAACGCAACTTCCCATATGATAGCGATTTAGAGAGGTGTGTAATCCATATTTTATTAATTATGAAAAACATTTCTCTTTCCATTTTGAAAATATTCATTTATATATTTTCAAAAATCATTTCCGTCATCATATATATATATATATATATATACCTAAAACACACAGTATATACATATCCTATATATTCTTCCTAGAATATATATATAAACGGCCTTAGTGGCCTATAGCATCTAAGGATGATAATAATCCCAAAGATTCCCTCCGGGAATCATAATCATGCATTCATACTTGCATGATTCTAAATCCAAAGTATTTCTTACTTTAATAATCACTATATACACTTCAATCCTATTCTAAGGATTTATTGGATATCTCCAATGATACAATTCTCCTCAAAGTGAAGTATATATATATATATATATATATATACCCCCAAATTATCCTAATTGTCTCCTAGGATATACTTAATGATAATCGATATAATTATGCCTTCTATTAGCATAATTGTATAGGCTTATTTGCCTGCGAGAATTATCCTCAGGATTTATCTCACCCGAACAACCTTAAACTTAATGGGTTAAGGATTTCATTTCCTTAAACCCCAAGACTACACCTAGTCCAATTAATCGCTTAGAAGTCCCCAATTAAAGTTAGGAACCCTAATCCATCAATTTCTACAATTACTCTATTTTCCTCGAAAATATAGATTAAGGGTTATATACTTAAAACCCTTACTTTACCCTCCTAACTTACCTTAATTTATGGACCATAAAGTCCTAAAAGGTCCCTTAGGTTATCACCTAATTATGCTTAAAGCAAAATGGAATGGAATCTATCCCATCCAAATCATCCTAAAGAAATTGTTCCTTTTCAGCAGAGGTCGATCGATCGACCCATGACCGTCGATCGATCGAAGGCTTCGATCGATCGATCCCGAGGCTCGATCGATCGATCAAGTCGGGCAGCTTCTTCTCTGAGAAGCTGTTCGGCCATGGAAGCTTCCCCCAAGCTTCCATCTCTTCACCCAACGGCCTACAACTTCTACCAACAATAAATACACCTATAATACGGGTCCTAAACATCCCAGGACCCGGAATCACCCAATCTTTTTGGTTAATTACTAAAATCTCCAATTTACCAATTTTAGGGGTTTATTCGTTTTATCTCCCGAAAACCCGTTTTATTCACGAATACCCAACCCAAAATCATTAGGGTATGTTATACCAACAATGATATGAGATATTTATGCTCAAAAATAAATAAAGCAAGTAAACACTTGCCTCGTGGATACAAATCCGACGTCCTCGAGCCAAATCCCGCGGAGGCCGGCCGAAATCTCCCCCTTTTTCTTCTTTTCTTCCCTCTCTCTCTCTCTTCCTTCTTTTCTTTCTTCTTTCTTTCCTCTCTTCCTCTATATATAGAGAGAAAAAGGGTTTTAACCCTAAAAACCCAAAAACGACTCGTTTACCCAATTACGAGTTACTTTTACCTCTAAAATTAACCGAAACTCATTTCCGACAATCGGACACTCTTTTCCGACTATCTCGGCCATTTCGAGAATTATGGCGCAGTCGAAATTCCCATCTGAGGTACTTGACCGCAAATCACTATTCCAACCCAAAATAAATAAATGCGGGTTTTCCCATTAAAAATCTTACCTCGTGTCGCTATACTCCACGGAGACATATAATTAAATTATTTCGACCTATATAGTCCCAAAATAATTTATAACATCCTTCGAAAATTATTAAATCCTCGAAAATCCCAAAAATCACTATTTCGAGAAATTCTCCAAATTGCCAATTTATATTTAATTAGGGAATTTAATTGTCTCCAAAAAGGACGGGTTGTTACAATATGCTCAAATATAAAGTTACGGGCCGAATGAGTGAGTCTAAGTATTGTAGTTGCGTGACACTATTTTAATAACAAAATAATGAATGAAAGATTAATTAAATTACAACTCGGGCTATAAACTTGGGTGTTCTTTGACTAATACTACGGGCGATGGGGCGCAGATGACCCCATATGTCGCTTGAGCGACATTGAGGGGTGTTTGGTAATTCGTCCTTTGTGTGATGTGCCCTGGGATTTTAGTTAAGGATTTTTATTAGGTGGCGAGTTAATGGAATTGTGTATGAATTAATGACAAATTTATTAAAAATATGAATGTGCTACATTTGTAATTTGGGAAAATTACATTTAATTAAATGGCTAAAAATTATTCTATGAAATGGATAATAATTCGCTAGATGGTAAACTATTAATAAATAAAAGTACGGTGGATTTATGCGAAATTTTTATAGTAATTATGGAGTAATTACCTTTACATATTATATGGGATAATAATATGTACTACCATGTATTTGTGTGAACATACCAGTGGACCATCCTATCGGCTTGGGGTTTCGTTCATTCGGACCTTGTACCACACGTCAGCACGGGTGGGCTTAACGATGTGTAGGTCATATAGGTACTATGTGGAGATGTCACCTACGAGAGGTAAATATTGGCATTGACCGTTCATGTGTCACCGTTGGGTATGGGTCGTGTACAGGTGTCCGGTGTAGGGACCACCCTAAGCTTGTGTGTATTTTGTGATGTTTGCTTAGGATAAGGGATTCCTTTGAACTTGCGATAGAGCACGAAGTAGACACCAACGGTAAATGCTCTTGTGTGTCATATATTTAAAAAGGAAATATTTATAATCACCCAGACTTTATATGAGATAAAATTAAATGTCTAATAATGTGGACATAAATTACAATAGTGACTCTTTTATGCATAATAGTTGTTTATGCCTTTTATGTGAAAATTATGAGACTGAGATATTATGGGTGTTGATAATTAAATCTAGTCAGTACACGTAAATCACTTAGCCATTTTATTAAATTGAGACATTGTCATAGTTATTATTTGGGACTTATTAGGATGCGAATAATATCTCACTTAGTTGAGGGGGTGAGGTGTTAAACGCATGTGAGTGACGAAGGGGGAATATTTATTTTGCATCGACTGTACTTTTGCATCATAAATTTTATAAGTTAATTCTTACAGACCTCGGGCTCTGATTAAAATTTAAATGTTTTCCCCCCAGGTTATTTGTAGACAGGAATAACATGACTGATGTTGTACCAGCCTTGCGATCTCACGTACTTAGAAGCCTTCCAAAATATTTACTCTAGCTTAGGTGTTTTTTTGTCAGAGTTCGGTTATTTTATTTTATTCTTGAAAGATTTGTAAGGGTGTAAGCCTGAGATCTATTTATTTACTCACATTATACTAGAGATGGGATAGTTACTTACTATTGGATTTATTATTTAGTTGGTGTTAGTTTGAGTTTAATTGTTGTCATGAAAATATTTATAATGTTTAAAGTATCGGCCTTTAAAATAACAATATTTTATGTCGTTTCGCCGAGAATGGTATTAATTGATCGACAAATCCCCTCTTCGGCATATCGTGTATTACTAGTCTTTACGTGAGAAATTGGGGGTTGTTACATAATATTATTAAGCCATTGATCTGTACAAAATAAAAGGCTTTGACTAAATGTGTATTAAAACTATTTGAGGCACTTTTTTGTATTTGATCCAAATAAGAACCCAAAACTAGGATGAAAGCAACAGAAGTCGTCAAAATACTAAAAAGTAAGAAATACATATTCGTAATTGAGAGAAAAACGTAGCCATTTTTTTCCTTCTTTTAATTATAAAGAGAGACGTTCGCCTTATCCATCAGATGATACCATAGAATTCATTAGGAAATGGATACTACCAGCTTGAAACAAGTATCCGACTAAAGATATGAACGGAGCTAAAGTGTTAGAAAAGATAACATCTAGCTTTTGGAATTTTACTATGGCTGAGCACAAAGTATACAAAAATCAAGAACGAATATTTTAAAAAAATAATGAATCCACCCTATTGCTGATCTTTATACTCTCTTTTGTGCGTCCCTTGTCTTATATTATGATTGAAGTAAAATTGGAAATATGAGGGACTACATTATCTTCAGTGCGTCCCTTGTCTTATATTATAATTGAAGTAAAAATGGACAAATGAGGGACTACATTCCCTTCGGTGCAAATTTGTGTTTTTATCGTGAAAACTCTAAAAGTGCAGCAAAAATCATATAATGAGTTGACCCAAACTTGTTTTACACCTTTGGCTAATACATATCTATATATTCTGCACGCGTCTTTCTTTATTAACGAAAACTCAATTACTATTGACTTGATTTTAAATAGTTATAACTCTGAAAATGTGCAAACAAGCTTCTATTAAGCATGCAATAGGAATGTATTTGCTTGAAATAAGTGTTGTTTTAAATGAACTCTGCAATGTTTTTCTAGGAGCAATTGTCGAGCACGGGTGTCGATTTTCATAAAATAAATGATGGTGTGCGTGAAATTGATGTCATGACTAATTCCTTTATAATAGGGGGACTAGTAAAATATCTTATCATGAAAATCCTCATTTGTATCAAAAACAACAAATAACAACATGTATGCGAGGTTATCAAATACAAAGAATAATGCATGTATCGCAGAAATAATTTTGCTTGTGAAAAAGCTGAATAGTTACATGTGTAAATTAACACACTTTGTTCTAAAGGACTATCCATTGGAATCAAATATCATAAATAACTAATGATAGACAAGAAAAAATCTATGAAGTATTACTCTAATTGTAAATATTCCACAAATAATTTATTTCATATTAAAATCTATAAACTATACTTTTTGTAGAATTAATTCTCATGTAACTTTTTGTGATCACAAAAAAAAAAATACAACACATTTAGTAAATTACAATCAAGAGATACATTTTAACGCAGTTTAATTGAAATTTTGGACTACTATATCAAAATAAGCCCATTGATTAATTGCGTACTTTCTTTTGAAATCGTGGCACATCTAAACTCGAGCAAACATTTATAAATTTTAAATCAAGAAAATATATAAAATGAAACTAATTTCAAAATATTTATACACACGATTATAAATTAAAATAATGGTTTTTCTGAATGTATGTTAAATTGCAATTGGGTGACACTATTATAGATATTGCAGTTGGGTGACACTACTTTAATAACAAATTAATTAATGAGAGATTAATTAAATTACAAGTCGAGATATAAACTTGGGTGTTCTTAGAGTAGGGCTATTGGTGTTGGAGAGCGAACTACCGCAGAGGTCGTTTGAAGGATATTAAGGGGTGTTTGACATTTCATCTTTTGTGTGATTTGGCCGGGGATTTTACCTAAGGATTTTAATTAGGCGGCCATGCGAGTTAATGGAATTGTGTATGAATTAACGGAGAATTTATTAAAAATATGAATATTCCACAGTTAATTTGGGAAAATTACCTTTAATTAAGTGGCTAGAAATGACTCCATCAAATGGAATTAATAATTCTCTAGATGGTAAATTATTAGTAAATATAAGTATGGTGTACTTTATGTGGGTTTTTTATGGTAATTATGGTATAATTACCTTTACATATTATATGGAATAATAATATGTACTATTATGTATTTGTGTGGTCATACCAGTTGACCGTCCTATCGGCTTGGGATTCGTGCATTCAGACTGTGTACCACACGTCGGCATAGGTGGGCTTGACGATATGTAGGTCATATAGGTACTACGGGGATGTGTCACCAAAGAGAGGTAGATGTTGGCGTTGACCGTTCTTGTGTCTCCACTGCGTATGGGCCGTGTATAGGTGTCTTGCGTAGGGACCTCCCTCAACTTGTGTGTGTTTTGTGATGTCTGCTTAGGATAATTGATTCCTCTAGACTTGCCAATAAAGTATGAAGTAGACACTAACGGTTGTGTGTCATATATATATAAAAGGGACAGATATATAATCGCCCGGACTTTATATAGGATAAACTGAAATGTCTAATAACGTGGACATAAATTACGATTGTGACTCTTTTATGCATAATAGATGTTTATGCCTTTTACGTGAAAATTTTGAGACTCATATATTACGAGTGTTGATAATTAAATGTAGTTGCTATACTTAAATCACTTAGTCATTATTATTAAATTGAGACGTTGTCATTGTTATTATTTGGTACTTATTGGGATGCGAATAATATCCCACTTAGTTGAGGGATGAGGTGTTAAACGCATGTGAGTGGCGAAGGAAAAATATTTATTTTCCATCGACTCTACTTTTGCATCATAAATTAAATGAGTTAATTCTTGCACCCTGGGCTGAGGGCCCAAATTTAAAGAACATGACTGATGTTGTACCAGCCTTACGATCTCTCATGTTGAGAAGCCTTCCAGATTGTTGACTCTAGCATAGGTGTTTTTTTGCCAGTGTTTAGTTGTTTTTTTTATTCTAGAAACGTTTATAAGGGCATAAGACCGAGATCAATTTATTTATTTACGGATGGAGTTGGGATTTTTACTCACTTTTGAATTTATAATTTAGTTGTTGTTGGTTTGTGTTTAATTGTTGTCATAGAAATATTTTTAAAGTTTAAAATATTGGAATTAAAAAATGAATATTTTATTTCATTGTGCTGAGAATGGTATTAATTGATCGACAAGTCCCATCTTCGACATATCGTGTATTATCAGTCTTTACGTGTAAAATTGGGGGTTGTTACACAGTATTATCGAACCATTGATGTGTTGTTGAGTGTTGTTTACATTATATAGTTAATCCAATCCATTTAGCTCTCTGCAATTTACGTTATCCAAATTGTTTTGATGTCTAGCATTATAATGTAAAGTGTATGTTTACTGTTTTTAACAGTAGTTTTTTGTCCATATCTTTATTATAAGAATTAAACCAGTTCAACTAATTGGTTTAGTATTGTATTAGTATATTTTTAACATTTTCGAGATATAAAAGAAAATTTTAACGTTTAATTTTAAGGAATGCAATAAAACCGAAATTTCTTCGATTTCTAAACTTGGTATACTAGTTTTTCCTCACTCAACCCATTCATTTTTAAAATGAATTTAGATATTATGCCTCTTGAAGATTTAAAATATCATAACGAATATAAGATAATACTATAAGGCCCATATATGTTAAAAGCAAACATTGAAAGCTTTTATGGAAATGTATTTTGCCAGCGTTATGTGGTTCCAATATACATCTCTCTTTTAGCATAATATATGATAAAATAACGATGAATAAATTAATTTCAGTTATGACTTACCATACACTGACAAATGTGTAAGAATTTAATAATTTAGGTTTAATTTTTTTATTCCAAAAAATTTTACTCATAATTGAAAGTAAATTTTAAATATATTTTTAATAATTATTTAATCAGTCCTAAAAAAAATAGTAAGTCATAATTGAATTTTAAATATATTTTTTCACGACTTGCATAACTTTCAGAAGAATTTCCCATAGATATGTAAGAGGCTTTATTCAAAGTTAATTAGCCATCCGTTGCGTGCGTAAAAACTATGCTATTTTAAGTTGATTGTGTTGGGGCCCGGTCCTTCGCTTGTTTGCTTTGTATACTCCCTGTATACGGGATTCCGCCCCCTTAGGCGGGTAGTTTTATTGAATCATTTACTTATCAAAATAAATAAATATATATATATATATATATATATATTCAGAAGGTGGTGATGGAAGTTAAAATGGTGTCGAGCTCAAACAACGTTGTATATGTAGGCATGGCGTACCTGAGTTTGAGCTAGAAAATACCATAATTTGTATTAACATTTACCCAATCTCAAAATAACAATCAATTTCATGCATATAAAATTTCGTAACTTTCATATGTAAGGAGGTGGTGCAAGTTAAAATGTCCATTAGATAATTTAGCAGAAAATAACTCATTGATATTTAATGCGTTTTTTGTTATTGTGATAGCACGTTAGGATTGTTTATTTTTTACATTTGTGTAAACATATAGTAGCGAACAAATGCTCTGAAAAATACTAAAAGTAAGAACTAAATATTCGTCATTGAGATAAAAAGGTAGCATTTATTATTCTTTTAATTATAAAGAGAGACATACACCATAGAATTCATTATGAAAAAGAATACTACCAGCTTGAAACAAGTATCAACCTAAAGATATGAATGGACTTAAAGTGCTAGATCATGCTTTTGGAATTTTACTACGGTTGAGCCCAAAGTATAGAAAAATCAACAACGAATATTTCAAATAGATACTCAATGAATCCATCCAAAAGCTCATAGGCGGGATGTAATGTGAATTTACTTCATAATTATATATTGATTTTGTAACTTCGTTCTTGCAACTTTAGGACGCTGGACCAAATTTTAAAAAAATATTCCCTCCAGGTTTTCCTAAACAGGGTCAACAGGGCAGATAGAGGATCAAACTTGCAGTTGCATTTGATTAGTAGTGCATTTAGTTCATTTTATTCTATCATAGATTGCTAGTCGCTAATTAAATCGGTTTTTTTTTTATAATTTCAGAGATTGTATGGGCTTAAGTCTACGATTTTTTTTATTAGAGTAATTTAATTTTTAGTTATATTTAGGATGGATATTTTTTTTAACTTATGGGAGTTGAAACTTATTTATTATCATATATTACTTCATATGTTTTTAATTTACATGTACGCCTTCAATAAAAAATGTCAATTGATGTTTTGATGTTGAGAATTATGTAAATTATTAGACACGCCTCATCTTCAACGTAACATGTCTGGTCAACATTTACGTGTACAATGAGGGTTGTAACAACTTTCCTAAATTAGCTTGGGAATGCAAACCAGACATTTTTTACAGAACATATGTTTTCCAAATTGTTTCGGTGTCTAGCAATAGTTGGTATGATCAAAACTGTAGGTATATTGGTTTTAGCAATGGCCTCTTATCCCCTATTTTTGTTAAAAGAATTAAACTAGATCAATCTATAGGGTTATTGCTGTATCGATTTATTTTTAGTAGATCATAAGTATAAAACGTTCAATTTTAAGAAATGGAATCAAAGTGAATATTCTTTATTTTCTAGACATTATACAGTAGTTTTTCAGGACTCGTCCCATTAATTTTCAAAATCAACTTAGATATTATGATATTTCAAGTTCTACAATATCATGATAAAATTACATAATACGTTGATGCACATTTTTATTAAAAGTAAACATATAAATTTTTCATGGAGATTTATTTTCTTAATGCTAAGTGGTTCCAATTTAAATATCTCTTATATAATAATATACCGTAAACTAATAATGAATAAATTAATGTCACTACGACTCAGCGCACACCTACAAGCATGCGTGGTTTTACTTATTTAGGATTAATTTTTTAAAGTTAAATTAAATTTTACTCAGATTTCAAAATTCAAGTTTAAATATATTTTTCGTAATTATAAAATGAGTCTATAAAAAATATTAATCATAGTTCTTTCAATGACTTAAAAAAGGCAATATTTTTGGAGGACCTGTATGAGTTTAAGAAGAATTTGTCATAGATATGGGTGAACATATATTCAAAATTAATTAACAATCCATTGTATGCATATCAATGTTGAGCTCGGTTATAATTCAACTAAGAATATCAATCGCGATATGACATTGCGTCGCAACAACAACATGTATGTACCATGTATGTCATACATATGTGATACGTGTCACTCCATTCACCATATTGAATGTCACTTTTAGAAATTACAACATAACACTTGAAAAATTGCATTTTAGAATTATACAAAAGAACAATGTATACGTAGATAGTTCATACACGAGTTCAAGCTAGAGGATACCGTAATTGTATATTATCATATATTTAAAAATCCGAATAACAGAGAATAACTTTCTTTTTTTTCATATTTAAGAAAGAGGTGGTACAACTTCAAATGTTGATTAGTTAATTTAGAAGAAAATAATTGTTTAATATTTAAAGTGTTATTTGTTTTGGGGATAATAAGTGGGGATTATTAATTTTCTACATTGGTCTAAAGAGATAGTAGCAACCGCATGCGCTAAAAAATAACCCAAAACTAGGACCAAGCAATGAAACAGTCAAAGTACTAAAATTAAGTAACAAATATTCGTAATTGAGATAAAAAAAAGGTAGCTTTTTTTTTCATCTTTTAATTATAAAGAGAGACGTTCGCCTTATCCATCAGATGATACCATAGAATTCATTACGAAATGGATACTACCAGCTTGAAACAAGTATCCGACTAAAGATATGAACGGAGTTAAAGTTCTAGAAGTGATAACATCTAGCTTTTCGAATTTTACTACGAACATCTTCAAAAGATACTCAATGAATCCACCAAAGTACTTATCCTTATACTCTCCTTTGTGCGTCCCTTCTCTTATATTATGATTGAAGTAAAAATGGCTATATGAGGGGCTATATTCTCTAAACTGCGTCCCTTGTCTTATATTATGATTGATGTAAAAATGGATATACAGGAGACTACACCCTCTTCAGTGCAAATTTGTGTTTGTAACTTCATTCTTGCAACTTTAGGATGCTGGACCAAATTATAAAATATTTTTTCCTCCAAATTTTCCTAAACAGGGTCAGTAGGGATGACATTGAATCAGACTCGCAGTTGCATTTGATTAGTAGTGGATTCAATTCATTTTATTCTATCATAGGTTGCTAGTCCCTAATTCAATTATTTTTTTATTATTTCGGAGATTATATGGGCAAATGTCTATGATTTTTTTTATTAGAGTAATTTAATTTTTAGTTACATTTAGGATGCATGTTCTTTTAACTTATGGGAGTTGGAATCTATTCATTATCATATATTATGTCATATCTTTTTAATGTAAATGAATGCCACAAATAAAAAATGTCAATTGTTGTTTTGATGTTGAGAATTTTATAAATTATTAGGCAAGCCTCATCTTCAACGCATCATGTCTAGTCAACATTTACGTGCAAAATGAGGGTTGTTACAAGTTTTTTACATTCGCTAGGGAATGCAAAGCAGACATTTCTTACAAAACATATGTTTTCCAAATTGTTTCGGTGTGTACCATTACTTGGGATCATCAAAACTGTAGGTATATTGCTTTTTGCAATGGCCTCTTATCCCCTATTTTTAGTAAAAGAATTAAACTAGCTCAATTTATAGGGTTATAATTGTATCGATTTATTTTTAGTAGATCCTAAATATAAAACATATAATTTTATGAAATGGAGATTTATTTTCTTAACGCTAAGGGGTTCCAATTTGCATATCTCTTATATAATAATATACCGTAAACTTATAATGAATAAATTTGTGTCACTATGACTCAGCGCACACCTACAAGGGTGCATTGTTTTACTTATTTAGGTTTAATTTTTTTAAGTTAAATTAAATTTTACTAAGATTACAAATTAAATTTTTCGTAATTATAAAACGAGTCTAAACAAAATATTAATCATAGTTCTTTCAATGACTTAAAAAAGGCAATATTTTTGGAGGACCTGAATGAGTTTAAGAAGAATTTGTGGTAGATACGGGTGAAGATATATTAAAAATTAATTAACCATTTATTGTGTGCATATCAATCTTGAGCTTGGTTATAATACAACTAAGAATATCAATCGCGATATGACATTAAGTCACAACAACATGTATGTACCATGTCTGTCAAACATATGTGATATGTGTCCCTCCATTCACTATAGTGAATGTCATTTTTAGAAATTACAACATAACTCTTAAAAAATTACATATTAAATTGTATTTTATAATTATACAAAAGAACAATGTATATGTAGACAGTTCGTACACGAGTTCAAGCTAGAGGATACCGTAATTGTGAATTAACATATATTTACAAATCCGAATAACAGAGTATTACTTTTTTATTTTCATATTTTAGAATATAGGTGGTACAAGTTAAAATGTTGATTAGTTAATTTAGAAGAAAATAATTGTTTAATATTTAAAGTGTTATTTGTTTTTTGGATAATAAGTTGGGATTATTTATTTTCTACATTGGTCTAAAGAGATAGTAGCAACCTCATCCGCTAAATAAGAACTCAAAACATGGATAAAAGCAATGGAAGAAGTCAAAACATCGATAAAAGCAATTGAAGAGAGAAGTCCCGGTTGTATCATAAAAGATATAAAAGCAATTGAAGAAGTCAGGCTGTGTGGTTGTGTCCAGACATAGTAGTTGAGGGACACTACGTTATTAAATTAATTGATGTATAAATAGATTTCGGATATATATTACAAAATATATTCATATATTGTGTAATATATATTCATATATTTTGTATATATTATTAATATATATATTTGGATATATATATATAATTATTTATGGAATATATGAATATATATTATATTATATAATCAATTTACTAAATATATATTATTTGCAGAATATATCCCTATATTATATATATTCGGTATATATATAATATATGTGTATATTCTGTAAATAATATTATATATTGAATATACTAAATATATAATATTTACAGAATATATCCATATATAATATAATTCAATATATATGTAATATATGTGTATATTCTGTAAATAATATATATTCAGTATATATATAATATATATACGAAATATAAATATATATTAAAATATATGAATTATATAAGTGTACGAAATATATAAATATATGAAATATATATACATATACGAAATATAAGCAATATACATATATGTGCTAATATATATATATATATATATATATATATATATATATATATATATATATATATATATATATATATATATATATATATATATATTAAAATATACGAAATATATATATTTACATATTTATTAACAAAATATATTCATATATTTATGAAATATACAGAGTTTGCAAAAAAAAAAAATTGGTTTTGAGTGATTTGCCACCCAAAGGTGACAAACAAAAAGGCAAATTGTGCTTAAGGAGTGTTGTATATAAAAAAACAAATTCCAAAGCAAATGAATGCTATCCAACAGCCTAAAAGATGGAAAAGACAATAATTTTCCCACTTTTTTGAATTTGTTCTGGAATTGAGAGGTGTCAAACGGACCCGAAGTGATAACATCTAGCTTTTCGAATTTTACTATGGCTGAGAACGAAGTATAGAAAAATCAAAAACGAATATTTTCAAAAGATACTCAACGAATCCACCCAAGTGCTTATCCGTATTCTCTCGTTTGTGCGTCCCTTGTCTTGAATCATTATTGAAGTGAAAATGGAAATATGAGGGACTATATTCGGTTCAGTGCGTCCATTGTCTTATATTATGACTGATGTAAAAATGGATATACAAGAGACTACATTCTCTTCAGTGAAAATTTGTGTTTGTTATCGTGCCAACTCTAAAGTGAAGCAAAAATCATATAATGACTTGGACGAAACATATTTTACACCTTTGGCTAATACATATCTATATATTCTGCACGCGTCTTTTCTTTATTAACCAAAAGTCAATTTCTATTGACTTGATTTTACATAGTTATAACACTGAAATTGTGCAAACAAGCTTCTATTAAGCATGAAATAGGAATGTATTTGCTTCAAATAAATGTTGTTTTAAATGAACTGTGCAATGTTTTTCTCGGAGCAATTGTCGAGCACGGGTGTCGATTTTCATAAAGTAAGTGAAGGTGTGAATGAAATTGATGGAATGACTAAGTACTTTATAACAGCGGGACTAAGTTGAATATCTTATCATGAAATCCTGATTTTTATCAAAAACAACAAAAAACAACATATATGTGTGGTTAACTTTTTTTTTTTTTTTGTGAAATCAAATATTACTAAATGGAAGAAGAATAGCCCTTCTTCGACAGCATACAATTACATACAAGCTATGGAAAAATCATCTATGAAAGATTTGAGAAATCTAGAGAGAGGACCCTTATAAGGATTATCTTTAAAAAAAAGTGTAATATTATCATGAACCTCCCTAATTATACGGCTAGAAACCAACTTGACTCCTTCAAATTGAGCGCAATATCAAGTCAATCCAGGTTTCAGATAATCCAAATGCTCTAAGCACTTTGAGAATAAAATGCCAAAAAGGTGATCATAAGCTTTTACCATATCATGTTTAACCACCAGGTTACCACCACGAGCTTGATTATTGAAGGAAAATAATAATTCTTGGGCCAACAAAATATTTTCGGAGATAGATCGTCCTTCAATAAAACCTGCTTGGGAATGAGAGATAATATTGGGTAGGACACTCCCAATTCTGTTAGCAAGAATTTTTGAAATGATTTTATTTGGAAAATTTCAAAGACTAATGGGTCTAACATCTTGGCAAAAAATTGGATTTACAATTTTTGGAATCGAAATGATGTTAGTAGCCAACCAACTAGTTGGAATTTCATCGCCAAGAAAAAAAAATTGAATAGCCAATAAAAGCTCATGTTTGATGATATTCCAACAAGTTTGGAAGAAGTCCCCAGTAAACCCATCCGAGCCCACTACACTATTTTTTTCGAAAGAAAAAATTGCAATTTTGATTTATAATTCTGATGGGACATCCGAAAATACAAAGAAT
The DNA here is from genome assembly GCA_949130495.1 of Sambucus nigra. Taxonomy (NCBI): domain Eukaryota; kingdom Viridiplantae; phylum Streptophyta; class Magnoliopsida; order Dipsacales; family Adoxaceae; genus Sambucus; species Sambucus nigra. The sequence continues at coordinate 30,972,699 of OX422218.1, read as the reverse complement.
ATTACAACATGTACCACCAAAATAATTTTGCTTTTCAAAAAGCTGAATAGTTATATTTGTGAATTAACACACTTTATTTTTTATTGTTTTATTTTTTTATGTAAACCTCAGATTTATTAATTAAGGTAGAATAGCCCTACCAAGGTGGTTTATACAAGCTAGAGGAAAGATAAGAAAAAACATACAGGACAAGAAAAATTATTTGAAAGTTTTGATGGATTGTACTCCTTGAAGATCCATTTTGTAGTGGCCTCTACCTGAAATTGGAAGATCACTGGCTTGATTGAAGCAAGAGGAGCATTTAGAAGATACTCCATGATTTGCTAAACTGTCAGCAATCTTGTTATTCTCCCTCCAAGTATGTTGAAATTTGACTTGGTATAGTAGTTTGAAGAAGCTTGATATCATAGAAAACTTCAATAATGGACCAGGGAATAGATTTCATGATACCATTCAGCATGTCCATCACCAATTTAGAATCAGATTCTACAATGATATTGTGCATACTTAATGAAATACAAAGTTCTAATCCCCTAAGAATGGCCAAAATTAAATATTCCACAAATAATTTATTTCATATTAAAATCTATAAATTATACTTTTTTACAATTAATGCTCATGTAACTTTTTGCGATCACAGAAAAAAATACACTACATTTAGTAAATAACCATCAAGAGATAATATTTAATGCTGTTTAATTGAAATTTTAGACTACTGTATCATAAAAAACCCATTGATTAATTTGGTACTTTCTTTTGAAATCATTGGACATCTACACACGAGCAAACATTTATAAATTTCAAATCAAGAAAATATTGAGGAACCACCAGATTCGGCATATTCAAATTATTCAGTTGATTAAGTAGCGCGCATGGTTTGCATGTGCTCCTATTCCTTTGGCGTTAGACTCGGTCATTAGCACTTGCTCAGTTATTTTCAACTTCATTTCTGTTACAACAAACTCTAGTTTTTTTATAGGAAGGGAGATGCTAATACTCAATGAAAACACAAACAGTTGCTTTCATCCATAGTTTTTGTTTCTCTTTATGGTATCAGAACTAGGGCTCATGGCATCTGGATCAACTATTTCTTTTTCACTTAACCTGCCATCTTTACCTCACCTAATCACCATATGTCCTGCTAAATTATAAAGCACGAACTACCTTATTTGGATGTCTCAAATGCTTCCATTTTTAAAGGCAATGCAGGTGACTTACCTGATTGAGGGTGAGCCTTCAAAGCAGTATGTTGCCAAAGGAAAAACCACATAAGAATATCAACAGTGGGGAGAAAAGGACATAATTATGAAAAGTTGGATAAATCATGTCATAACTGAAGAATGTCAATTTCTTAGAGTTGGGTGTGAATCTGCAAAATCAATATGAGAGTGCCTTGAAGAAAATTATCTTCAATCATCCAAAGAAAAAGAATTTCAGCTAAAAGAACAGGTACATGATCTAAAACTTGATGGAAAAACTATTGATGAATACATAAAATAGTTTAAAACTTTATGTGATGAGTTGGCGGCAATACCGAAGCCTTTAGATGAAGATATAAAGGCAATTAATTTTGGCAATGGCCTTGGACAAAAATACAAAACATTGAGAATTGTCATGTTAGGTAAGACACCATACCCAACATTATCTCAACTCATAAACTCTCTAAAGGGTTTTGCATCCGAGAACAAACACACTCTCACAGTTATTCAAATGTCAATCACACTATGGAATGTGCAGAAACTGGAGCACTAATGCATTTTTCAAATAGAGACTGTGGAAGAAACAATCGAGGATGAGGATTTAATGGATCACAAAACCATGGTGTGGGTTTTAACTCAAGGGGTAGGGGGTTTCGCCAAGCAGGATTTTCTTCACATTCACCCGGAGGTCAAACTCATAAGACACACTACTCTGTTCACCCTATTAGTAGTTCTCACGAGGCTCACAGAGGAGGCACAAATCTTTCCACAAATAGGTCTGACCATATGCAATCCACTGAAGCAACAAGCAACATCAACATCAACTCGTTACCAAGAAATACAAATACCAACCAAACTCTCATGGCCTGTCAAATTGGTTATCGATCAAATCAAACTGCTTTAAATTGCTACTATATATGGGATTACTCATATTGAGACAGTGGACAAAACTAAACATCTATTAACTATCAAACTGTCATAGACAACTCTCTCTATATCAACTCAGGTGAAACATCCCATATGACCAACTCAACATGTAATTTTTCAAAACTTTTATCGTATGGTGGCCATGATAAAGTTGTAGTTGTTGATGGTTCAAAATTAAATATCACACATATAGGTGATAAACCTCTAAACTCAGAATTTTCACTCAATGATGTACTTGTTATTCCAAATATTACAAAAAAATTAGTTTTCATTAGTCATTTATTAAAATATAATGAATGCACTTTGGAATTTACTAATAGTGGATTTATTGTCAAGGACAGGGATTCAACGAATATTGGCGACGAGATCTAAAAGAGGATCACTTTAGACTTTTGAAGATGATCATCAAGAAGATTTGAGTGCAATTCAGGTAGGAAAAAGTGATGAACTATGGCATGAACAATTTGGGCATCCTCAATCAAAATCTATAAAAGTTTTGAGCAAAAATCATGTGTTGAATATTGAGTATTGGAATAAAAAACGCACAGTTTGGGCAAGTTATCAAATAGGAAAAAACTGTAAACTTTCGTTTGGTAGAAATGAAAAATTATCTAACGATCCATTGGAGAAGATTCACTGTGATTTATGGGGTCTAGCTCCAATTCCATCGTCTCAAGGTTTTAAATATTCTGTAGTTTTTGTGAATGATTGTACTCGTTACATATGGTTGGATCCTTTAAAGAAAAAATGGTGTTTTCATCACAGTTTTCTCACTTTTCATAAAATGGTTGAAACTCAGTTTGAAGGTAAATTGAAAACATTTAAATGTGACGGTGGCGATGAATTTGCCAGCATTGAATTTATTAATTACTTGGAACAACATGGTATTGTTCGTCAGATCTCATGTCCTGGAATACCAAAACAAAATGGCATTGTCGAACGAAACCAATGGCATATTGTTGAAACCGGCTTAACGTTACTCTTTCATGCAAATATTCCATTTTTTTTATTGGTAGAGGCATTTTTAACCACTACTTATCTCATAAATTGCTTACCTTCTTCCACGATAAAAAATGTCACCCCATTTTGTAAACTATATAATGCACGTCCAAATTATTCTACCCTTCGTGTGTTTGGTTGCCAATGTTTCTCGTATCTTTGAAATAAAACACAACATAAATTTCTTCCCAAAACGTACCAATGTATTTTTATCGGATATAGATCTCTTCATAAAGGGTTTCGTTGCTATGATCCTAGAATGAAACATATTTATATTTCTTGCCATGTCATATTTGATGAAAATACATTGCCATTTAAGTCCACTTCCTCACCCACCATTGCTGGTAATTCTCCTAACTTTGTTACATATCAAGAATTTTTTAACCTAAAATTCTGTGATGCTAACTCACCTACTCCCAGTCCTGCCAATTCTTCTAATACACAAAAAACACCTTCTTTCACATCACTACGCATCACAGTCTCATCCTCACCCCAGGCCCCACTACCCAACCTCACGCCATCCCCTTTGCCTACATCTAATACACTATCACCTATGCCATCCACTTTCTCTCGGGATCCGCCCCATTCTCCTAAACCTACTACTATATCTACCTCATCACCAACTGCCATACCTTCTTCCCATACTCAAACCTCTCCACCTTTTTCACCTTCCACCTTGACATCTTGTCTATCTTCTCCTCTAACTCAATCTGACCTCCCAACACTCCCTCTTATCGTGGAGCTTCCCATTCCAATCCCAACCAATACACATTCCATGGTCACCCGTTCCAAAGCTTGAGTTTCTTCCTTTCCTACCTTTCTCCTCAATACTACTCTACTAACCGAACCCACATCCCTCAACTATGCCTTATCCCAACTGCACTGGCTATTTGTAATGAAAGAATAACTTCAAGCTTTTCACACCAACAGTACTTTGACTTTAGTTCCCAGTAAACCTCATCTTCATATTATTTGTTCGAAATGGGCTTTCCGGACCAAGCTCAAATTTGATGGTACCTTGGACAAATATAAAGCTCGCCTTGTTGCGAAAGGCTTTAATCAAATTAGTGGCGTTGATTTTGGTGAGACATTTAGTCCGGTTATCGAACCAGCTACCATTCGCATTGTTCTATCTTTGGCCATTAGTCAACATTTGCCTCTATAGGAGTTGGATATTAAAAATGCATTCTTACATGGTCATTTATCTGAAGAAGTTTACATGAAGCAGCCACCCTGGTTTATTGACTCCAATAATCCTCTCCACGTGTGCAAGCTCAATAAGTAAATTTATGGGTTACGAGAAGATCCATGTGCATGGTATGATCAGTTAAGTCTCTTTCTTCTCCTCTTGGGTTTTTATTGTAGTCAGGCAGACTCGTCTCTTTTTGTTCTCCATTGTTGACAAGGCAGTATGTTATTACTTCTATATGTTGATGATATTATTCTCACCACCAATAACCCTTCTCTTTTGAACTCCCTCACTGCCAAGTTGGCCTCTGAATTTTCTCTCAAGGACATGGGTAATCTCCACTACTTCTTGGGGATTGAAGTTTTACTTTTTACTGGAGGATTATTTCTCTCACAAAACAAATATGTCCTTACTCCTCTTGAGAAAGCCATTATGCTTCAATGTACTTCCATCCAAACCCCTCTCCCCACAAAACCCTTACCTAGTTCCTCTACCCAATTTTTTATCCCACTGCCTTTCGCTATCTCATCGGTGCACTTATATACTTTACCCTCACCCGTCCCGACATAACACATGCAGTTAACACCATATGTTAGTCCATGCACGCATCTACGGAGGCACATTTTTCTCAAGTCAAATTCTTACTTTACTATATCCATGGCACCTCAACTGTTGGGCTTTGTCTTCTCTCCCAATCTTCTCTTACTTTATATGGCTTCTCTGATGTTGACTGGGCTGGTTGTCCTCTCACTCGCCGCTCCACCTCTGGGTACTGCATGTTTCTTTGTGCTAATTGTATCTCGTGGTCTTCTGAAAAGCAGCCTACTGTTGCCCGTTCAAGCTGTGAGGCAGAATATCGTGCTATGGTCGTTGGAACTACAGAACTTATGCGGATCACTTATGTTCTTCATGATATATATGCCTGGCTCTTTGCTCCTCCAACACTCTTTTGTGACAATTTGAGTGCACCTTACATGATTGTCAATCCGCTTCTCCATGCTCGTACTAAGCACGTTGAACTTGATTATCACTTTGTCCGGGAAAAGGTTTTACAAAGGCTTCTCATTACTCCGTTTGTTCCTTCATCTTCCTAGCTGTATGACATCCTCACCAAAACATTTTGCACGCCTCAGTTTCAATCCCTTCGGCCCAAGCTCAGTGTTTGATGTTCACCATACCTTCACTTGCGGGGGAGTATTGAGGAACCACCAGAGTCAGCATATTCAAATTATTCAGTTGATTAAGTATCACGCATGGTTTGCATGTGCACCTATTCCTTTGGCATTAGACTCGGTCATTAGCATCTGCTCAGTTATTTCCAACTTCATTTATGTTACAACAAACTCTAGTATTTTGTATTTAATCATAGGAAGTAAGCCGGTAATACTCAATGAAAACACAAACAGTTGCTTTCATCCATATTGTTTGTTTCTCTTTCGAAAATATATAAGAAAGAGGTGGTACAAGTTAAAATATTGATTAGATAATTTAGGAGAAAATAAATCATTGATATTTAATGTGTTATTTGTAATTGTGATAGCACGTTAGGATTGTTTATTTTATACATTTGTGTAAAGATATATATTAGCAACCATATGCTACGAAAGATACTAAAAGTAAGAAATAAATATTCGTCATTGAGATAAAAAGGTAGCATTTTTTTTCTTCTTTGAATTATAAAGAGAAACATATACCATATAATTCATTATGAAAAGGAATGCTACCAGCATCAAACAAGTATACAACTAAAGGTATGAATGGAGTTAAAGTGCTAGAAATTGCTTTTCGAATTTTCCTATGGCTGAGCACAAAGTATACAAAAATCAACAGCGAATATTTAAAAAAAAAAATACTAAATGAATCCATCCAAGTGCTCATGGGCGGTATGTAATGTGTATTGACTGCATAATTATATATTGATTTAATAACTTTATTCTTGTAACTTTAGGGTGCTGGACCATATTAGAAAATATTCTTACCTCCAAGTTTTCTTAGACAGGGTCAGCAGTGCTGACAAAGGTTCAGACTTCGAGTTACATTTGGTTTATAGTGGATTTAGTTCATTTTATTCTATCATAGGTTGCTACTCCCTATTTCAATCATTTTTTTATTTTTTCAGATATTGTATGGGCATAAGTTTGAGATTTTTTTATTACAATAATTTATTTTTTAGTTACATTTAGGATCGATCTTTTTTTAACTTATGGTAGTTGAAACTTATTCATTATCATATATTACTTCATATGGTTGTAATATGCACGTATGCCTTAATGAAAAAATGTCAATTAATGTTTTGATGTTGAGAATGATATAAATTATTACAGAAACCTCATCTTCCATGAATCATGTCTAGTCAACCTTTACGTGTAAAATGAGGGTTGTTACATATTTTTTACATTAGCTAAGGAATGAAAAGTAGAAATTTGTTACAGAACATGTATTTATCCAATTCTTTCGGTGTCTAGCATTACTTGTAATGATCAAAACCATACGTTTATTGGTTTTAACAATTGCCTCTTACAGAAATTATATTTTTCGGTATTTTTATTAATAGAATTAAACTAGATCAATTTATAGGTTTAGTATTGTACAGATTTATTTTTAATAGATCCTAAACATAAAAGAAGTTACTAACATTTAATTTTAAGAAATGGAATCAAAATGAATATTCTTTGATTTCTAAACTTTGTACAATAGATTTTCTTGAATCGTCCCATCCATTTTCAAAATGAATTTACATATTATGATTTTTGATGTTCTAAAATATCATAATAAAATTAGATAATACGATGATGCACATTTTTACTAAAACTAAACACATAAATTTTTCAGGGAGATTTATTTTCTTAACACTAAGTGGTTCCAATTTAAATATCCCTTATATAATAATATACCGTAAGCTAATATCGAATCAATTAATGTCATTACGACTCAATGCTCACCTACAAGCATGCAATGTTTAACTTATTTAGGTTTAATTTTTTTAAGTTAAATTAAATTTGACTCATAATTCAAATTAAATTTTAAACATATTTTTAGTAATTAGAAAACAAGTCTAAAAAAATATATTAAGTCATAGTTCTTTTAATGACTTAAAAAAGGCAATATTTTTGGAGGACCCGAATGAGTTTAAGAAGAATTTGTGGTAGATATGGGTGAAGCTATATTCAAATTTAATTAACCATCCATTGTTTGCATATCAATGGCGAGGTCGGTTATAATACAACGATGAATATCAATCGCGGCATGACATTGCGTAACAACATCAACATGTATGTACCATGTCCGTCGAACACATGTGATACGGGTCACTCCATTGACCATTGTGAATATCATTTTTAGAAATTACAACATAACTCTTAAAATATTACATATTTAATTGTATTTTAGAATTATACAAAAGAACAATGCATATGTAGACAATTCGTACATGAGTTCAAGCTAGAGGATACCGTAATTTTGTATTAACATATATTTACAAATCAAAAGAACAGCATGTAACCTTTTTTTTCAATTTTCATATTTAAGAAAGAGGTGGGGCAAGTTAAAATGTTGATCAGTTAATGTAGAAGAAAATAATTCTTTGATATTTAAAGCGTTATTTGTAATTGGCATAATAAGTTTGGATTATTTATGTTCTACATTGGTCTAAAGAGATAGTAGCAACCACATGCTCTAAATAAGATGAGGCATATACAAAATAGTCCGTTGAACATTTTTTAATATACGTTTAGTCCAAAATTTTTAATTTTGCTCAAAGAGTCATTTACTATGCCGCCGTATTAAAAACTGTTTGAGGAATTATTGGGTAATTGATCCAAATAAGAATGCAAAACTAGTTTGAAAGCAATAGAAGAAGTCAAAATACTAAAAGTAAGAAATACATATTCGTAATTGAGATAAAAAAGGTAGCCTTTTTTCTCTTCTTTTAATTATAAAGAGAGACGTTCGCCTTATCCATCAGATGATACCATCAAATTCATTAGGAAATGGATACTACCAGCTTGAAACAAGTATCCGCCTAAAGATATGAACAGAGTTAAAGTGCTATAAGTGATAACATCGAGCTTTTGGAATTTTACTATGGCTGAGCACAAAGTATACAAAAAACAATAACGAATATTTTAAAAAGATAATGAATCCACCCAAGTGCTTATCCTTATTCTCTCATTTGTGCGTCCCTTGTCTTATATTATTATTGAAATAAAAATGGAAATATGACTATTCTCTCTTCAGTGCGTCCCTTGTCTTATATTATGACTGATGTAAAAATTGGCAAACAAGGGACGACATTCTCTTCAGTGCAAATTTGTGTTTTTGTCGTGGCAACTCTAAAGTGAAGCAAAAATCATATAATGACTTGGACAAAATATGTTTTACAGCTTTGGCTGATACATATCTATATATTCTGCACGCGTCTTTTCTTTGTTATCAAAAACTCAATTACTATTGACTTGATTTGAAATTGTTATAACACTGAAATTGTGCAAACAAGCTTCTATTAAGCATGAAATATGATTGTTTTTGCTTGAAATAAGTGTTGTTTTATATGAACTATTCAATGTTTTTCTGGGAGCAATTGTCGAGCACGGGTGTCGATTTTCATAAAATAACTGACGGTGTGCATGAAATTGATGTAATGACTAATTCCTTTATAAAAGGGGGACTAGGTCGAATATGTTATTATGAAATACTCATTTTTATCAAAAACAACAAACATAACATGTATGTGTGGTTATCAAATACAAAGAATAATACAACCCAAGAAGTATGAGACAACTGGTATCTTAGAAATAATTTTGCTTTTGAACAAGGTGAATTGTTATATGTATGAATTAACACACTTTGTTCTAAAGGACTATCAATTGGAATCAAATATCATAACTAATGATAGCCAAGGAAAAAAACTATCCACTATTATCTAATTGTAAATATTCCACAAATAATTTATTTCATATTAAAATTTATAAATTATACTTTATTTAGAAATAATTTTTATGTAACTTTATGCGATCTAAAAAAAAAATACACTACATTTAGTAAATTACCACCAATAGATACTTTTTAAAAGATATTTAATTGAATTTTTAGACAACTATGTCATAATAAACAAATTGATTAATTACGTACTTTCTTTTGAAATCGTTGCACATCTACACACAAGCAAGCATTTATAAATTTTAAATCAAGAAAATATTTAAAATGAAACTAATTTCAAAAGATTTATACACAGCATTATATATTAAATTAATGTTTTTCTGAATGTATGTTAAAATGATTGAAGACATCAAGTCCCGATAATGACATCTCTCTCTCTCTCTCTCTCTCTCTCTCTCTCTCACACACACACACACACACACACACACACACATATATATATGTGTGTGTGTGTGTGTGTGTGTGTGTGAGAGAGAGAGAGAGAGAGAGAGACACACACACACACACACACACAGAGGCGATTCAACAAAGCTTTTAAAAATGTATCGACGAACATTGTCATTTTCAAGAACGAGTAATTAATAGTAGTTGTCAAACAAATTTGGTATACATCTTCGAAAGATTATTATCATGAAATTTCATCCAAGAATACAACTGGTAGTGGGTGATTTGAAAATTTGATGCATTGTTGCACTTGTTACTGTTAAAATTTGTCGTCATTGTCTCACCATCTTTTAAATTGAATTTATGTAATTTTAATAGATGATCTTCTCATTATGGAAATTACTTACACAAAATCCGGGTAAAAGATCTCTCTCTCTCTCTCTCCCATTTTTTTCTGAGGTGAATAACATATGTTACACCATTAATCTTTTTTAATATACGTTTCAGTTATTAGAAAATAATTCCTAGCGTATATAATAAATTGTTTCTTAAATAAATCATAAAAAGCAACGATACAGGTTGTAGGTAGGACGTGAAAGAATTCTGGCCATAATTAATAACGGTTATCTACAAAAAATGTGTTAATTCAAAGATAATTAATTCTGTCTTTATCTCGTCTGTCATTAAATCTGCAGTTAAAATACATGAATTGCAAGTTTGGATTTTTTTGTTTCGCTTCACATATTGTCAATTTAAGCCTTCAATTATATACAAATGGTTTATTTTCAACTTAAAATTTATCTTTCAATAAATACAGGACCCTATAATTGGACAAATTTTTCTATAATAATGAGAAATTATAATCCCACTTACGTGAAATTGTATTTCACAATTTTACTTTTCACCCGGGATAAATATATTTCTACCCGAACAGAACAAGCCTTAAGCAAAGTTTACAAAATGGTTATTCTTCCGCTATCGACTAGTATTTCTTTAATTTTGTTACTGATATTTCTGAATTGAATATTATTTCATGGCATAATAATTTTAAGGAATGGAATAAAAATGAAATTTCTTAGATTTCTAAATTTCTAAACTAGTTTTTCCTCAGTCATCCCATTCATTCATAAAATGAATTTAGCTATTATTCCTCTTGAAGCTTTAAAATATCATAATGAACATTACACAATACTATAAGGCCCATATTTGTTAAAAATAAACATAGATTATTTTTATGGAAATGTATTTTCCTAGCATTATGTGGTTCCAATTTACATCTCTCTTTTATCATAATATACGAGAAAATAATGATGAATAAATTAATTTCACTTATGACTTACCATACACCTACAAACGTGCAAGATTTTAATGATTTATGTTCAATTTTTTACTTAAATAAATTTTACTCAAAATTGAACTTAAATTTAAATATATTGTTAATAATTATTTAATGAGTCCTAAAAAACTAGTAGGTCATAATTAAATTTTAAATATGTTTTTGCCCGACTTGCATGAGTTTCAGAAGAATTTGCCCTAGATATGTAAGAGGCTATATTCAAAGTGAATTAACCGTCTGTTGCAATTTAAAAAAAAAATAAAAAATTCAGAAGATGGTGATGGAAGTTAAAATGCTGTTGAGCTCAACGAACGTTGTATATGTAGGCATGGCATACATGAGTTTGAGCCAGAAAATACCATAACATGCATTAACATATACCACATATTAAAATAACAATCAATTGCAAACATATAAAATTTCAAAACATTCATATTTAAGAAAAGGATGGTGCAAGTTAAAATGTTCATTAGATAATTTAGGAGAAAATAATTGATTGATATTTGAAGCGTTTTTTGACATTGTGATATCTCGTTAGGGTTGTTTATTTTCTACATTTGTATAAAGGTATAATTGCAACCACATGCTATGAAAAATACTAAAAGTAAGAAATAAATATTCGTCATTGAGATAAAAAGGTGGCATTTTTGTCTTCTTTTAATTATAAAGAGAGACATATACCATAGAATTCATTATGAAAAAGAATACTACCAGCTTGGAACATGTATCCAACTAAAGATATGAATGAGGCTCAAATGCTAGAACTTGCTTTTGGAATTTTACTATGGTAGAGCCCAAAGTATACAAAAATCGACAGCGAAAATTTAAAAAAGATACTCAATGAATACATCCAAGTGCTCATGGACAGCATGTAATGTGAATTGACTGCATAATTATATATTGATTTTGTAACTTCATGCTTATAACTTTAGGGTGCTGGATCAAATTATAAAATATTTTTCCCCCAGGTTTTCCTAGACAGCGTCAGTCGCGCTAACAGAGGATCATACTTGCAGTTGCATTTGATTAGTAGTGGATTCCATTCATTTTATTCTATCATAGGTTGCTACTCCTTATTTTAAACATTTTTTTTACTATTTCAGAGATTGTATGGGCATATGTCTACGATTTTTTTTTTTATTACAGTAATTTATTTTTTAGTTACATTTAGGATGGATGCTTTTTTAACATATGGGAGTTGAAACTTATTCATTATCAATTATTACTTCATATGTTTTTAATGTGAATGTATGCCTTAAATAAAAAATGTCAATTGATGTTTTGATGTTGAGAATGATATAAATTATTAGACAAGCCTTAACTTCAACGTATCGTGTCTAGTCAACCTTTAAGTGTAAAATGAGGGTTGTTACATGTTCTTTACATTCGCTAGAGAATGCAAAGCAGACATTTCTAACAGAACATACGTTTACCAAATTGTTTCGGTGTCTAGCATTAGTTGGTATAACCAGAACCGTAGGTTTATTGGTTTTAAGAATAGCCTTTTATCCGCTATTTCTATTACAAGTATTAAACTAGATCAATTTATAGGTTTATTATTATATCTATAAAAGAAATGACTAAGGCTTCTAATGGCCCCACATGACTGCTACAATGTTGGAGCCATTTTTTTTGGTTAAACCAGGGTATCCACTAGCGACTTAGTGACTAATCCCTTTGCTGATTTGTAGGCACTTCGATGGGTGGGACAGCTGGCCCAGAGATTTAAGGGTTGTTGGAGCCATTTAAATATCATAATAATTCATGTGTTTGTTAAAGCAAGAAGAACTTTTCAAATTCTTCAACTGAGGCTCCTGATTTCATGAATTTCCTTATGAACAACAACTTTCTTAGAAACAGCTAGATGACTAAGTCACTGTCTTGTTTCGTAGTTTTTCATTTTGTTTAGTATATAAGTTGCTTAGCTATATCCCGTATTGGAACCATTCTGAACTGTGAATAAAAGTGAGTATTGTCCCATCTCTTTCTTTCTCACTTAAATTAAAAATTCTACAATATCAATTTATTTTAAATAGATCCTAAATATAAAACAAGATACTAATGTTTAATTTCATGGAATGGAATCAAAGGGAGTATTGTTTGATTTCTGAACTTTGTACACTAGTTTTTCTTTACTCATCCCATTAATTTTCAAAATGAATTTAGTTATTATGATTTTTCAAGTTCAAAAATATCATAATAAAATTAGATAATACGTTGATGCACATTTTTATTAAAAATAAACATATAAATTTTTCATGGACATTTATTTTCTTAATGCTAAGTGGTTCAATTTAAATATCTCTTATATAATAATAAACCGTTAACTTATAACGAATAAATTAATATCACTATGACTCAATGCACACCTACAAGCGTGCAAGGTTTTACTTATTTAGGTTTAATATTTTGAAGTTAAATTAAATTTTACACAAATTTCAAATTAAATTTTAAATATATTTTTAGTATTGGTAAAATGAGTCCAAAAAAAATTTAAAGTCATAGTTCTTTTAATCACTTACAAAAGACAATATTTTTGGAGGACCTGCATGAGTTTGAGAAGAATTTGTGGTAGATATGGGTGTATTAACATTGCTAGAATACGAAAATAAGAGAGTGGAGCTATATTTCTTTTCCACATCTTTTCAGTACACGCACGAGTCTAATATATATGATTCCTAACTATTCCTAACTACTATACAACGTGTATTAACTATTGAAGTCCACTACACCACTAAATTATAACTTCCACATATTGTAGTCTCCGGTTATGCAACCCACGACCATGGTGTGGTAACTGATTGCATGAGGTAACTTCACTTGTGAGCAGTAGTTATTAGGGTGCAACTATATTCAAAATTAATTAACCATCCATTGTATGCATATCAATCTTGAGCTCGATTGTAATACAACTAAGAATATCAATCGCGACATGACATTGCGTCCCAACAACAACATGTATGCACAATGTCAGTCGAACACATGTGATACGTGTCACTCCATTGACCATAGTGAATATCATTTTTTGAAATTACAACATAACTATTAAAAAATTACATATTGAATTGTATTTTAGAATTATACAAAAGAACAATGCATATTTGGACAATTCATACATGAGTTCAAGCTAGATGATACGATAATTGTGTATTAACATATATTTACAAATCCGAATAACAACATATAATTTTTTTTCAGTTTTCATATTTAAGAAAGAGATGGTGCAAGTTATAATGTTGATTAGTTAATTTAGAAGAAAATCATTCTTTGATATTTAAAGGATTATTTGTAATTGGGATAATAAGTTAGGATTATTTATTTTCTACATTGATCTTAAGAGATAGTAGCAACCACATGCGCTAAATACGAAGGGGCATGTACCAAATAGTCCCTCGAACATTTTTTAATACACGTTTAGTCTAAGCCTTTTTATTTTGCTCCAAAAATTCATTTACTATGCCGTCGACGCTGACGTTTAAAAATAGTAGCATATTGATTAAATGAGTGTTTAAAGAACTTTTTGGTACAAAATAAAAGACCTGGACCAAATGTGTATTAAAAATTGTTCGAGGAACTTTTTGGTATTTGATACAAATAAGAACGCAAAATTAGGGTGAAAGAAACGGAAGAAGTCAAAATACTAAAAGTAAGAAATACATATTCGTAATTGTGATAAACAGGTAGCCTTTTTCTTTATTTTTCTTAAAATGATTTTTTAAAGGAACGCCATTATCCTTAGCCTTAATAGTTTTGGGAAACATGTCAATCTCATAGGTTTGAAGATCTCCTACAAGTTCTTCCAACTTAAGTGATTTCAAATTTCCCAAAGAGTTCAAAATAGTGACTTTAGGAATATAACGTTTTGGAGGAGGTCTCAAAATCTTTTTAACGACACTCGTGTTAGCAATCACCTCACCCAAATTAAAACTGGTGTTTATAATGTCTGACAAAAGATAATGAATGCATTTTGGAATTTTCTAATAGTGGATTTATTGTCAAGGAAAAGGATTCAACGAATATTGGCGATGAGATCTAAAAGAGGCTCACTTTAGACTTTTGAAGATGATCATCAAAAAGATTTGAGTACAATTCAGGTAGGAAAAAGTGATGAACTACGGCATGAACAATTTGGACATCCACAATCAAAATCTATAAAAATTTTGAGCAAAAATCATGTGTTGAATATTGAGTATTGGAATAAAAACCGCACAGTTTGTGCAAGTTATCAAATTGGAAAAAAACTGTAAACATCCGTTTGGTAGAAATGAAACATTATCTCAAGATCCATTAGAGAAGATTCACTTTGATTTATGGGGTCTAGCTCCAATTTCATCGTCTCAAGGTTTTAAATATTCTATATTTTTTGTGAATGATTGTACTCGTTACATATGGTTGAATACTTTAAAGAAAAAATGGGGCTTTCATCACAGTTTTCTCACTTTTGATAAAATGGTTGAAACTCAGTTCGAAGGTAAATTAAAAACATTTAAATGTGACGGTGGCCATGAATTTTCCAGCATTGAATTTATTAATTACTTGGAATAACATGGTATTGTTCGTCAGATCTCATGTCCTGGAATACCGGAACAAAATGGAATTGCCGAATGAAACCAATGGCATATTGTTGAAATTGGCTTAACGTTACTCTTTCATGCAAATATTCCAATGTTTTTATGGGTAGAGGCATTTTTAACCACTACTTATCTCATAAATCGCTTACCTTCTTCCACGATAAAAAATATCACCCCATTTTAAAAACTATATAATGCACGTCCAAATTATTCTACACTTCGTGTGTTTGGTTGCCAATGTTTCCCGTATCTTCGAAATAAAACACAACATAAATTTCTTCCCAAAACGTACCAATCTATTTTTATCGGATATAGATCTCTTCATAAAGGGTTTCGTTGTTACGATCCTAGAACAAAACATATTTATATTTCTTGCCATGTCATATTTGATGAAAATACATTGCCATTTAAGTCAACTTCCTCACCCATCATTGTGCTAATTCTCCTAACTTTGTTACATATCAAGAATTTTTTAAACGAAAATTCTGTGATGCTAACTCACCTACTCCCAGTCCTGCCTATTCTTCTAATACACAAACAACACCTTCCTTCACATCACTACGCATCACAGTCTCACCCGCACCCCAGGCCCCACAACCCAACCTCAAGCCATCCCCTTTGCCTACATCTACTACACTGTCACCTATGCCAGCCTCTTTTTCTCAGGAACCGCCCCATTCTCCGACACCTGCTACTATATCTACCTCATCCCCAACTGCCATACCTTCTTCCCATACTCAAACCTCTACTCCTTCTTCACCTTTCACCTCGACATCTTGTCTATCTTCTCCGCTCACTCAATTTGACCTCACAACACTCCCTCTTATCGTGGAGCTTCCCATTCCAACCCCAACCAATACTCATTCCATGGTCACCCGTTCCAAAGCTCGAGTTTCTTCCTCTCCTACCTTTCTCCTCAATACCACTCTACTAAACGAACCCACTTCCCACAACTATGCCTTATCCCAACCGCTCTCTCTATTTGTAATGAAAGAATAACGTCAAGCTATTCACACCAACAATTCTTTGACTTTAGTTCCCAGCAAACCTCATCTACATATTATTTGTTCGAAATGGGCTTTCCCGACCAAGCTCAAATTTGATGGTACCCTGGACAAATATAAACCTCGCCTTGTTGCGAAAGGCTTTAATCAAATTAGTGGCATTGATTTTGGTGAGATATTTAGTCCGTCTACCATTCGCATTATTCTATCTTTGGCCATTAGTCAACATTTGCCTCTATAGCAGCTGGATATTAAAAATGCATTCCTACATGGTCATTTATCTGAAGAAGTTTACATGAAGCAGCCACCCTGGTTTATTGACTCCACTTATCCTCTCCATGTGTGCAATCTCAATAAGGAAATTTATGGGTTACGAGAAGATCCATGTGCATGGTATGATCGGTTAAGTGTCTTTCTTCTCCTCTTGGGTTTTTATTGTAGTCAGGCAGACTCGTCTCTTTTTGTTCTCCATTGTTGACAAGGAAGTATGTTATTACTTCTATATGTTGATGATATTTTTCTCACCACCAATAACCCTTCTCTTTTGAACTCCCTCACTGCCAAGTTGGCCTCTGAATTTTCTCTCAAGGACATGGGTAATCTCCACTACTTCTTGGGGATTGAAGTTTTACTTTTTACTGGAGGATTATTTCTCTCACAACACAAATATATCCTTACTCCTCTTGAGAAAGTCATTATGCTTTAATGTAATTCCATCCAAACCCCTCTCCACACAAAACCCTTACCTAGTTTCTCTACCCAATTTTTTATCCCACTGCCTTTCGCTCTCTCATCGGTGCCCTTATATACTTTACCCTCACCCGTCCCGACATAACACATGCTGTTAACACCATATGTCAGTCCATGCATGGATCTACGAAGGCCCATTTTTCTCAAGTCAAATGCTTACTTTGCTATATCCATGGCACCTCAACTGTTGGGCTTTGTCTTCTCTTCCAGTATTCTCTTACTTTATATGGCTTCTCTGATGCTGACTGGGCTGGTTGTCCTCTCACTCGTCGCTCCACCTCTGGGTACTGCATGTTTCTTGGTGCTAATTGTATCTCATGGTCTTCTAAAAAGCAGCCTATTGTTGCCCGTTCAAGCTGTGAGGCAGAATATCGTGCTATGGCCGCTGCAACTACAGAACTTATGCAGATCACTTATGTTCTTCATGATATTGGTGTCTGGCTCTCTGCTCCTCCAACACTCTTTTGTGACAATTTGAGTGTACATTACATGAATGTCAATCCGGTTCTCCATGCTCGTACTAAGCATGTCGAACTTGATTATCACTTTGTCCGGGAAAAGGTTTTACAAAGGCTTCTCATTACTCAGTTTGTTCCTTCATCTTCCTAGCTGTATGACATCCTTACCAAAACCTTATGCACGCCTTAGTTTCAAATCCTTCGGTCCAACCTCAGTGTTTGATGTTCACCCTACCTTCACTTGCGGGGGAGTATTGAGGAACCACCAGAGTCGGCATATTAAAATTATTCAGTTGATTAAGTATCACGCATGGATTGCATGTGTACCTATTCCTTTGGCGTTAGACTCGGTCATTAGCACCTGCTCAGTTATTTTCAACTTCATTTCTGTTACAACAAACTCTAGTATTTTTTATTTAATCATAGGAAGGAAGCCGCTAATACTCAATGAAAACACAAACAGTTGCATTCATCCATATTGTTTGTTTCTCTTTAGAAAATATATAAGAAAGTGGTGGTACAAGTTAAAATGTTGATTAGATAATTTAGGAGAAAATAAATTGTTGATATTTAATGCGTTATTTGTAATTGTGATAGCACGTTAGGATTGTTTATTTTATACATTTGCGTAAAGATATATATTAGCAACCATATGCTACGAAAAATACTAAAAGTAAGAAATAAATATTCGTCATTGAGATAAAAAGCTAGCATTTTTTTCTTCTTTGAATTATAAAGAGAAACGTATACCATATAATTCATTATGAAAAAGAATGCTACCAGCATGAAACAAGTATACAACTAAAGGTATGAATGGAGTTAAAGTGCTAGATATTGCTTTTGGAATTTTACTATGGCTGAGCACAAAGTATACAAAAATCAACAGCGAATATTTAAAAAAAAAATACTCGATGAATCCATCCAACTGCTCATGGGCGGTATGAAATGTGTATTGACTGCATAATTATATATTGATTTAATAACTTTATTCTTGTAACTTTAGGGTGCTGGACAAAATTAGAAAATATTCTTACCTCCAAGTTTTCTTAGACAGGGTCAGCAGGGCTAACAGAGGTTCAGACTTCCAGTTACATTTGGTTTGTAGTGGATTTCATTCATTTTATTCTATCATAGGTTTCTACTCCCTACTTATAACATTTTTTTTATTATTTCAGATATTGTATGGGCACAAGTTTGAGATTTTTTTATTACAATAATTTATTTTTAGTTACATTTAGGATCGATGTTTTTTTAACTTATGGTAGTTGAAACTTATTCATTATCATATATTACTTCATATGGTTGTAATATGCACGTATGCCTTAATGAAAAAATGTCAATTAATGTTTTGATGTTGAGAATGATATAAATTATTAGAGAAACCTCATCTTCCATGAATCATGTCTAGTCAACCTTTACGTGTAAAATGAGGGTTGTTACATGTTTTTTACATTAGCTAAGGAATGAAAAGTAGAAATTTGTTACAGAACATGTATTTATCCAATTCTTTCGGTGTCTAGCATTACTTGTAATGATCAAAACCATACGTTTATTGGTTTTAACAATTGCCTCTTACAGAAATTATATTTTTCGGTATTTTTATTAATAGAATTAAACTAGATCAATTTATAGGTTTAGTATTGTACAGATTTATTTTTAATAGATCCTAAACATAAAAGAAGTTACTAACATTTAATTTTAAGAAATGGAATCAAAATGAATATTCTTTGATTTCTAAACTTTGTACAATAGATTTTCTTGAATCGTCCCATCCATTTTCAAAATGAATTTACATATTATGATTTTTGATGTTCTAAAATATCATAATAAAATTAGATAATACGATGATGCACATTTTTACTAAAACTAAACACATAAATTTTTCAGGGAGATTTATTTTCTTAACACTAAGTGGTTCCAATTTAAATATCCCTTATATAATAATATACCGTAAGCTAATATCGAATCAATTAATGTCATTACGACTCAATGCTCACCTACAAGCATGCAATGTTTAACTTATTTAGGTTTAATTTTTTTAAGTTAAATTAAATTTGACTCATAATTCAAATTAAATTTTAAACATATTTTTAGTAATTAGAAAACAAGTCTAAAAAAATATATTAAGTCATAGTTCTTTTAATGACTTAAAAAAGGCAATATTTTTGGAGGACCCGAATGAGTTTAAGAAGAATTTGTGGTAGATATGGGTGAAGCTATATTCAAATTTAATTAACCATCCATTGTTTGCATATCAATGGCGAGGTCGGTTATAATACAACGATGAATATCAATCGCGGCATGACATTGCGTAACAACATCAACATGTATGTACCATGTCCGTCGAACACATGTGATACGGGTCACTCCATTGACCATTGTGAATATCATTTTTAGAAATTACAACATAACTCTTAAAATATTACATATTTAATTGTATTTTAGAATTATACAAAAGAACAATGCATATGTAGACAATTCGTACATGAGTTCAAGCTAGAGGATACCGTAATTTTGTATTAACATATATTTACAAATCAAAAGAACAGCATGTAACCTTTTTTTTCAATTTTCATATTTAAGAAAGAGGTGGGGCAAGTTAAAATGCTGATCAGTTAATGTAGAAGAAAATAATTCTTTGATATTTAAAGCGTTATTTGTAATTGGCATAATAAGTTTGGATTATTTATGTTCTACATTGGTCTAAAGAGATAGTAGCAACCACATGCTCTAAATAAGATGAGGCATATACAAAATAGTCCGTTGAACATTTTTTAATATACGTTTAGTCCAAAATTTTTAATTTTGCTCAAAAAGTCATTTACTATGCCGCCGTATTAAAAACTGTTTGAGGAATTATTGGGTAATTGATCCAAATAAGAATGCAAAACTAGGATGAAAGCAATAGAAGAAGTCAAATACTAAAAGTAAGAAATACATATTCGTAATTGAGATAAAAAGGTAGCCTTTTTTCTCTTCTTTTAATTATAAAGAGAGACGTTCGCCTAATCCATCAGATGATACCATCAAATTCATTAGGAAATGGATACTACCAGCTTGAAACAAGTATCCGCCTAAAGATATGAACAGAGTTAAAGTGCTAGAAGTGATAACATCGAGCTTTTGGAATTTTACTATGGCTGAGCACAAAGTATACAAAAAACAATAACGAATATTTTAAAAAGATAATGAATCCACCCAAGTGCTTATCCTTATTCTCTCATTTGTGCGTCCCTTGTCTTATATTATTATTGAAATAAAAACGGAAATATGACTATTCTCTCTTCAGTGCGTCCCTTGTCTTATATTATGACTGATGTAAAAATTGACAAACAAGGGACGACATTCTCTTCAGTGCAAATTTGTGTTTTTGTCGTGCTAACTCTAAAGTGAAGCAAAAATCATATAATGAGTTGGACAAAATATGTTTTACAGCTTTGGCTGATACATATCTATATATTCTGCACACGTCTTTTCTTTGTTATCAAAAACTCAATTACTATTGACTTGATTTTAAATTGTTATAACACTGAAATTGTGCAAACAAGCTTCTATTAAGCATGAAATATTATTGTTTTTGTTGAAATATGTGTTGTTTTAAATGAACTGTTCAATGTTTTTCTGGGAGCAATTGTCGAGCACGGGTGTCGATTTTCATAAAATAAGTGACGGTGTGCATGAAATTGATGTAATGACTAAGGCCTTTATAAAAGGGGGACTAGGTCGAATATCTTATAATGAAATACTCATTTTTATCAAAAACAACAAACAATAACATCTATGTGTGGTTATCAAATACAAAGAATAATACAACCCAAGAAGTTTGAGGCAACTGGTATCTTTGAAAAAAATTTGCTTTGGAAAAAGGTGAATTGTTATATGTATGAATTAACACACTTTGTTCTAAAGGACTATCAATTGGAATCAAATATCATAACTAATGATAGATAGGAAAAAACCTATCCAGTATTATCTAATTGTAAATATTCCACAAATAATTTATTTCATATTAAAATTTATAAATTATACTTTATTTAGAAATAATTTTTATGTAACTTTATGCGATCTCAAAAAAAAAAAATACACTACATTTAGTAAATTACCACCAATAGATACTTTTTAAAACATATTTAATTGAATATTTAGACTAATATGTCATAATAAACCAATTGATTAATTACGTACATTCTTTTGAAATCGTTGCACACCTACACACAATCAAGCATTTATAAATTTTAAATCAAGAAAATATATAAAATGAAACTAATTTCAAAAGATTTATACACACCATTATAAATTAAATTAATGTTTTCCTGAATGTATGTTAAAATGATTGAAGACATCAAGTCCCGATAATGACATCTCTCCCTCTCTCTCTCTCTCTCTCTCTCTCTCTCACACACACACACACACACACACACTCATATATATATATATATACACACACACACACACACACACACACACACACACATATATATATATATATATATATATATATATATATATATATATATATATAGAGAGAGAGAGAGAGAGAGAGAGAGAGAGAGAGAGAGAGGCAGGCTCCTGTGCACACTAAGTTTGCACACTAACTTTGCACGTTACTTTTTAAAAGTGTGCAAACTTAGTGCTGTCGCACACCAATTTTTTTATGCGATATTTTAACATTTCAACGGACTCACATAAAAAAAATTAGCTCAAAAAAACTTTTTTTGCTATTTTTAAAAAATCGGTCAAACTTTCGCAGTTTTTAAAGGGCTTAAAAACTGCGAAAGTTTGACCGATTTTTTAAAAATAGCAGAAAAAGTTTTTTTGAGCTAATTTTTTTTATATGGGTTCCTTGAAATGCTTAAATATCACACAAAAAAAATCAACTCAAAAATATTTTTTTTACCACTTTTAAAAGGTAATGTGCAAAGTTAGCGTGCAAACTTAGTGTACACAGGAGCCTGCCTCTCTCTCTCTCTCTCTCTCTCTCTATATATATATATATATATATATATATATATATATATATGTGTGTGTGTGTGTGTGTGTGTGTGAGAGAGAGAGAGAGAGAGAGAGAGACACACACACACACACACATGCGATTCAACAAAGCTCTTAAAAATGTATCGACGAACATTGTCATTTTCAAGAACGAGTAATTAATAATAGTTTTCAAACAAATTTGGTATATATCTTCGAAAGATTATTATCCCAAAATTTCATCTAAAAATACAACTGGTAGTGGGTGATTTTAAAATTTGATGCATAGTTGCACTTGTTACTGTTAAAAGTTGTCGTCATTGTCTCACCATCTTTCAAATTGAATTTATGTAATTTTAATAGATGATCTTCTCATTACGGAAATTACTTACACAAAATCCGGGTAAAAGATCTCTCTCTCTCTCTCTCTCTCTCTCTCTCTCCCATTTTTGTCTGAGGTGAATAACATATGTTACACCATTAATCTTTTTTAATATATGTTTTAGTTATTAGAAAATAATTCCTAGCGTATATAATAAATTTTGTTTCTTAAATAAATCATAAAAAGCGACGATACAGATTGTAGGTAGGACGTGAAAGAATTCTGGCCATAATTAATAACGGTTATCTACAAAAAATGTGTTAATTCAAAGATAATTAATTATGTCTTTATCTCGTCTGTCATTAAATCTGCAGTTAAAATACATAAATTGCAAGTTTGGATTTTTTTTGTTTCGCTTCACATATTGTCAATTTAAGCCTTCAATTATATACAAATGGTTTATTTTCAACTTAAAATTTATCTTTTAATAAATACAGGACCCTATAATTGGACAAATTTTGCAAAAATAATGAGAAATTATAATCCCACTTACGTGAAATTATATTTCACAATTTTACTTTTCACCCTGGATAAATATATTTCTACCCGAACATAACAACCCTTAAGCAAAGTCCACAAAATGGTTATTCTTCCGCTATCGACTAGTATTTCTTTAATATTGTTACTGATATTTCTCAATTGAATATTATTTCATGGCATAATACTTTTAAGGAATGGAATAAAAATGAAATTTCTTAGATATTTAAACTTGGTATACTAGTTTTTCCTCAGTCATCCCATTCATTCTTAAAATAAATTTATATATTATGCCTCTTGAAGATTTAAAATATCATAATGAACATTACACAACGCTATAAGGCCCATATTTGTTAAAAATAAACATAGATTGTTTTTATGGAAATGTATTTTCCTAGCATTACGTGGTTCCAATTTACATCTCTCTTTTATCATAATATACGATAAAATAATGATGAATAAATTAATTTCACTTATGACTTACCATACACCTACAAACGTGCAAGATTTTAATGATTTACGTTCAATTTTTTACTTAAATAAATTTTACTCAAAATTGAACTTAACTTTAAATATATTGTTAATAATTATTTAATGAGTCCTAAAAAACTAGTAAGTCATAATTAAATTTTAAATATATTTTTGCCCGACTTGCATGAGTTTCAGAAGAATTTGCCCTAGATATATAAGTGGCTATATTCAAAGTTAATTAACCATCCGTTGCATGCATAAAAACTATGCCATTTTAAAAAAAAAAAAAAAAAAATCGGAAGATGGTGATGCAAGTTAAAATGATGTTGAGCTCAATGAACATTGTATATGTAGTCATGTCATACATGAGTTTGAGCCAGAAAATACCATAACGTGCATTAACATATACCACATTGTTGATACCAAAATTAATATGATGATGTGGACGAATAATACGAAGACACGTGTCAATCTACGTGGCACAATAGCAACGAGGAAGTTCATTTCCCGGCCAACCATGAGTCTTTCCGAGAAACGAGGATACACCGAGGAACTCTAGCGCACCGAGGAACTCCTGAGCAACGAGCAACTATGGCGGTCCGAGCTGCACCTCAGTCGTATCATTAATTGCCAGATAATCAACAGTTCAAATATTCATTGAATGCTTATATTCTTGACGCGCACGCTGCATTAAATGTATTACCCTTTCACATGTATATCATTTAATGTATCGAACCTTTCATGTACAGCCTCAAGGCTATAAATACCTTGTATCAACCCCATTCAAGGGGACCGGAATTTCTTGAGAGAACTTGTAATCAAGAATTCTGCAAACACTCAGCAATAATATAATAGTGGACGTAGGCTTTATTCCTAGCAGAACCACTTTAAAAATCTTTGTCTTATTTTTTTATCTGTGATTGAATAATTAGAACAATCTAGTTTTTTACAGAGGTTGTTCGTCCAGGAACTTACAGAATAGCAACTCTAGAGGGAGAAGAATTTAAGAATGCATGGAACGCTGAACACCTGCGCAAGTATTATCAGTAATGTAAAATGTAAAGCATTTCCTTCATTATGAATAAAACGAGGATGTTTCACCATTTTCTTTTTGTTGAAAGTTTTTCGGGGAATACTAGTGTTGTACACTACGCTGATTGATAACAAGAAGAAGACTATAGTTCAGACCCACGATCAATTCCGGTTGATAAAAGGGCGAGAACAACTTAAATACTCCTTTGGTTAGGAGGCGACACTAGTGTGACCAACTACGGTTGGTAAGATATCTAGTGGACAGCTCGAAAGAGCCAAAAAAATAAAACTACTCCTTTGGTTAGGAGGCGACACTAGTGTGATCAACTACGGTTGGTAAGATATCAAGTGGACAGCTCGAAAGAGCCAAAAAAAAAAAAACTACTCCTTTGGTTAGGAGGCGACACTAGTGTGATCAACTACGGTTGGTAAGATATCTAGTGAACAGCTCGAAAGAGCCAAAAAACTACTCCTTTGGTTAGGAGGCGACACTAGTGTGACCAACTACGGTTGGTAAGATATCTAGTGGACAGCTCAACGAGCCAAAAAGTTCGAAAGAACCACTACTACTACCACTACTACTCCTTTGGTTAGGAGGTGTACACCAGCATGATCAATTACGGTGTTGGTAAGATACAAATATACTCTCAAATTACAACTTATGTTGGTCGGGAGGCAAGATTATTACAAAAAGTTCATTGAAGAACAAAATATTCCAAAATATACCAAGTATAGCTGGTCGGGGATAAAAACCCACTAACTGTAGTTGGTCGACGAGGATAAATTATTGGCCTTGGTTGGTCGGACACATTTTATGAAAATATTTGAAATTGAACCAAGTATGGCTGGTCGGGAATAAAGACCCATCAACTGTAGTTGGTCGACAAACATTATTCATCCATCATGGTTGGTTGAAAAAAGTTTGAACATTTTATACTCATTACTTTGATACTTGTAACTTTTTATTAAGTTGTTCAATGAACAACACAATATTGTTATCTTTTTAACAGATACATATGTATAAATATAAAGGTGTTTGATAAACACAAGACAACAACAAAATTTACATAAAATGAAAGTCTTTTCATTAAAATTCAAAATAAATTACAGATTACATGAATGTACTAACTACTACATTGATAGTCCTATTCTATTGGTTTCTTGCCCTTTGCTTTAGAAATAGGTTCTTCGCCGGCAGGAGGATCTTCCAGGCAAAGGGGAGAGTTAATAAAGTTCAAGTCCTTCAACCACCCTTGCTTATAACCTTCATTGTTGGCATGTTCAATACGAGCATCCAAATGAACAAGAGCTTCGTTATATCCTGCCATCCAGAATTCCCTGGGCTGCTTATGAAATTGAAAAGTTAATCTATCCAATTGTTCGAGAAGATTTTTTAAAAAGATCCTTGGTATGAAGAGGAGACTTCGTTGTAGTAAGTTGATCTTCCAAGGATAGATTTTTCTTGGACATTTCTGACAAAGCACGATCCTTAGCATTCAATTGAAACGCTTGAGTTTCCAAAGTAGACTGAGTGCGAGCCTCTTCAACATTGCGACTAAGAACTCTTGATCGGCTCCGAGAAGCAACTGGAGAATTTTGCTCCTCGACAATTCTTCATCGTCCCCGAGAACCTCTTCCTCGTCCCCGAGCAGTCACAGGAATAACAGACTTTCTCAAGTTATCGAGTTCTTGCCTTAGTTTGGCATTTTCAACCTCTAAGAACGAGAAACCTTCATCACTAACGGGCACTAGAGCAGTGGAAGATGACGCTGCAGATTCATATTGAGCCAACTTTTTCTGTAAATTATTATTTTCTTGTTCCAGGATCTCGGCAATCTGCCTGCAAGCTTCAACTTCACCTTTTAGGGTCCTTTCCCTAATATCATATCCAGCAATGATCTTTTTATGGCCTGTTTCAGAAGAGAGCTGCTGATATCTATTTTCATAATCCTTGTGCAACGAAGCCATTGATGCATTGTGTTGATTTTGAAGATCCTCTATGGAACCATGAAGTTCCTCGATCAATTCGTAGTATGCCACATTATTAAACCATTGATCTGTACAAAATAAAAGTCTTTAACTAAATGTGTATTAAAACTATTTGAGGCACTTTTTTGTATTTGATCCAAATAAGAACCCAAAACTAGGATGAAAGCAACAGAAGTCGTCAAAATACTAAAAAGTAAGAAATACATATTCGTAATTGAGAGAAAAACGTAGCCATTTTTTTCCTTCTTTTAATTATAAAGAGAGACGTTCGCCTTATCCATCAGATGATACCATAGAATTCATTAGGAAATGGATACTACCAGCTTGAAACAAATATCCGACTAAAGATATGAACGGAGTTAAAGTGCTTGAAGTGATAATATATAGCTTTTGGAATTTTACTATGGCTGAGCACGAAGTATAGAAAAATCAATAACGAATATTTTAAAAAGATACTCAATGAATCCACCCAAGTGCTTATCCTTATTCTCTCCTTTGTAAGTCCCTTGTCTTGTATAATTATTGAAGTAAAAATGGAAATATGAGGGACTATATTCTCTTGAGTGCGTCCCTTGTCTTATATTATGACTGATGTAAAAGTGAACAAACAAAGCACTACATTCTCTTCAGTGCAAATTTGTGTTTTTATCGTGAAAACTCTAAAAGTGCAGCAAAAATCATATAATGAGTTGACCCAAACTTGTTTTACACCTTTGGCTAATACATATCTATATATTCTGCACGCGTCTTTCTTTATTAACGAAAACTCAATTACTATTGACTTGATTTTAAATAGTTATAACTCTGAAAATGTGCAAACAAGCTTCTATTAAGCATGCAATAGGAATGTATTTGCTTGAAATAAGTGTTGTTTTAAATGAACTCTGCAATGTTTTTCTAGGAGCAATTGTCGAGCACGGGTGTCGATTTTCATAAAATAAATGATGGTGTGCGTGAAATTGATGTCATGACTAATTCCTTTATAATAGGGGGACTAGTAAAATATCTTATCATGAAAATCCTCATTTGTATCAAAAACAACAAATAACAACATGTATGCGTGGCTATCAAATACAAAGAATAATACATGTATCGCAGAAATAATTTTGCTTGTGAAAAAGCTGAATAGTTACATGTGTAAATTAACACACTTTGTTCTAAAGGACTATCCATTGGAATCAAATATCATAAATAACTAATGATAGAGAAGAAAAAATCTATGAAGTATTACTCTAATTGTAAATATTCCACAAATAATTTATTTCATATTAAAATCTATAAACTATACTTTTTTTAGAATTAATTCTAATGTAACTTTTTGTGATCACAAAAAAAAAAAAATACAACACATTTAGTAAATTACAATCAAGAGATACATTTTAACACATTTTAATTGAAATTTTGGACTACTATATCAAAATAAGCCCATTGATTAATTGCGTACTTTGTTTTGAAATCGTGGCACATCTACACACGAGCAAACATTTATAAATTTTAAATCAAGAAAATATATAAAATGAAACTAATTTCAAAATATTTATACACACGATTATAAATTAAAATAATGGTTTTTCTGAATGTATGCTAAATTGCAATTGGGTGACACTATTATAGATATTGCAGTTGGGTGACACTACTTTAATAACAAATTAATTAATGAGAGATGAATTAAATTACAAGTCGAGATATAAACTTGGGTGTTCTTAGAGTAAGGCTATTGGTGTTGGAGAGCGAACTACCGCAGAGGTCGTTTGAAGGATATTAAGGGGTGTTTGACAATTCGTCTTTTGTGTGATTTGGCCGGGGATTTTACCTAAGGATTTTTATTAGGCGGCCATGCGAGTTAATGGAATAGTGTATGAATTAACGGGGAATTTATTAAAAATATGAATATGCCACAGTTAATTTGGGAAAATTACCTTTAATTAAGTGGCTAGAAATGATTCCATGAAATGAAACTAATAATTCTCTAGATGGTAAATTATTAATAAATATAAGTATGGTGGACTTTATGTGGGGTTTTTATGGTAATTATGGTATAATTACCTTTACATATTATATGGAATAATAATATGTACTATTATGTATTTGTGTGGTCATACCAGTTGACCGTCCTATCGGCTTGGGATTCGTGCATTCAGACTGTGTACCACACGTCGGCAGAGGTGGGCTTGACGATGTGTAGGTCATATAGGTACTACGGGGATGTGTCACCTAGGAGAGGTAGATGTTGGCGTTGACCGTTCTTGTGTCTCCACTGCATATGGGCCGTGTATAGGTGTCTTGCGTAGGGACCTCCCTCAACTTGTGTGTGTCTTGTGATGTCTGCTTAGGATAATTGATTCCTCTGGACTTGCCAATAAAGTATGAAGTAGACACTAACGGTTGTGTGTCATATATATATAAAAGGGACATATATATAATCGCCCGGACTTTATATAGGATAAACTGAAATGTCTAATAACGTGGACATAAATTACGATTGTGACTCTTTTATGCATAATAGATGTTTATGCCATTTACATGAAAATTTTGAGACTCAGATATTACGAGTGTTGATAATTAAATGTAGTTGCTATACTTAAATCACTTAGTCATTATTATTAAATTGAGACGTTGTCATTGTTATTATTTGGTACTTATTGGGATGCGAATAATATCTCACTTAGTTGAGGGATGAGGTGTTAAACGCATTTGAGTGGCGAAGGAAAAATATTTATTTTCCATCGACTCTACTATTGCGTCATAAATTAAATGAGTTAATTCTTGCACCCTGGGCTCAGGATCCAAATTTAAATAACATGACTGATGTTGTACCAGCCTTACGATCTCTCATGTTGAGAAGCCTTCCAGATTATTGACTCTAGCGTAGGTGTTTTTTTGCCAGTGTTTAGTTGTTTTTTTTATTCTAGAAACATTTATAAGGGCATAAGGCCAAGATCAATTTATTTATTTACGGATGGAGTTGGGATTTTTACTCACTCTTGAATTTATTATTTAGTTGTTGTTGGTTTGTGTTTAATTGTTGTCATGGAAATATTTTTAAAGTGTAAAATATTGGCCTTTAAAATATCAATATTTTATTTCATTGTGCTGAGAATGGTATTAATTGATCGACAAGTCCCATCTTCGACATATCACGTATTATCAGTCTTTACGTGTAAAATTGGGGGTTGTTACACAATATTATCGAACCATTGATGTGTTGTTGAGTGTTGTTTACATTATATAGTTAATCCAATCCATTTAACTCTGTGCAATTTACGTTATCCAAATTGTTTTGATGTCTAGCATTATAATGTAAAGTGTATGTTTACTGTTTTTAACAGTAGTTTTTTTTCCATATCTTTATTATAAGAATTAAACCAGTTCAACTAATTGGTTTAGAATTGTATTAGTATATTTTTAACATTTTCGAGATATAAAAGAAAATTTTAACGTTTAATTTTAAGGAATGCAATAAAACCAAAATTTCTTCGATTTCTAAACTTGCTATACTAGTTTTTCCTCACTCAACCCATTCATTTTTAAAATGAATATAGATATTATGCCTCTTGAAGATTTAAAATATCATAACGAATATAAGATAATACTATAAGGCCCATATTTGTTAAAAGCAAACATTGAAAGCTTTTATGGAAATGTATTTTGCCACCGTTACGTGGTTCCAATTTACATCTCTCTTTTAGCATAATATATGATAAAATAACGATGAATAAATTAATTTCAGTTATGACTTACCATACACTGACAAATGTGTAAGAATTTAATAATTTAGGTTTAATTTTTTTATTTCAAAAAAATTTACTCATAATTGAAAGTAAATTTTAAATATATTTTTAATAATTATTTAATCAGTCCTAAAAAAATAGTAAGTCATAATTGAATTTTAAATATATTTTTTCACGACTTGCATAACTTTCAGAAGAATTTCCCATAGATATGTAAGAGGCTATATTCAAAGTTAATTAGCCATCCGTTGCATGCGTAAAAACTATGCTATTTAAAAAATATATATATATATATTCAGAAGGTGGTGATGGAAGTTAAAACGGTGTCGAGCTCAAACAACGTTATATATGTAGGCATGGCGTACCTGAGTTTGAGCTAGAAAATACCATAATTTTTATTAACATTTACCCAATCTCAAAATAACAATCAATTCCATGCATATAAAATTTCGTAACTTTCATATGTAAGGAGGTGGTGCAAGTTAAAATGTCCATTAGATAATTTAGCAGAAAATAACTCATTGATATTTAATGCGTTTTTTGTAATTGTGATAGCAAGTTAGGATTGTTTATTTTTTACATTTGTGTATAGATATAGTAGCGAACACATGCTCTGAAAAATACTAAAAGTAAGAACTAAATATTCGTCATTGAGATAAAAAGGTAGCATTTTTTATTCTTTTAATTATAAAGAGAGACATACACCATAGAATTCATTATGAAAAAGAATACTACCAGCTTGAAACAAGTATCAACCTAAAGATATGAATGGACTTAAAGTGCTAGATCATGATTTTGGAATTTTACTACGGTTGAGCCCAAAGTATACAAAAATCAACAACGAATATTTCAAATAGATACTCAATGAATCCATCCAAAAGCTCATAGGCGGGATGTAATGTGAATTTACTTCATAATTATATATTGATTTTGTAACTTCGTTCTTGCAACTTTAGGACGCTGGACCAAATTTTAAAAAAATATTCCCTCCAGGTTTTCCTAAACAGGGTCAACAGGGCAGATAGAGGATCAAACTTGCTGTTGCATTTTATTAGTACTGCATTTAGTTCATTTTATTCTATCATAGATTGCTAGTCGCTAATTCAATCGGTTTTTTTATAATTTCAGAGATTGTATGGGCTTAAGTCTACGATTTTTTTTATTAGAGTAATTTAATTTTTACTTATATTTAGGATGGATATTTTTTTTAACTTATAGGAGTTGAAACTTATTTATTATCATATATTACTTCATATGTTTTTAATTTACATGTACGCCTTCAATAAAAAATGTCAATTGATGTTTTGATGTTGAGAATTATGTAAATTATTAGACAAGCCTCATCTTCAACGTAACACGTCTGGTCAACATTTACGTATAAAATGAGGGTTGTAACAATTTTCCTAAATTAGCTAGGGAATGCAAACCAGACATTTCTTACAGAACATATATTTTCCAAATTGTGTCGGTGTCTAGCAATAGTTGGTACGATCAAAACCATAGGTATATTGGTTTTAGCAATGGCCTCTTATCCCCTATTTTTGTTAAAAGAATTAAACTAGATCAATCTATAGGGTTATTGCTGTATCAATTTATTTTTAGTAGATCATAAATATAAAACGTTCAATTTTAAGAAATGGAATCAAAGTGAATATTCTTTATTTTCTAAACATTATACAGTAGTTTTTCAGGACTCGTCCCATTAATTTTCAAAATCAACTTAGATATTATGATATTTCAAGTTCTACAATATCATGATACAATTACATAAAACGTTGATGCACATTTTTATTAAAAATAAACATATAAATTTTCATGGAGATTTATTTTCTTAACGCTAAGTGGTTCCAATTTAAATATCTCTTATATAATAATATACCGTAAACTAATAATGAATAAATTAATGTCACTACGACTCAGCGCACACCTACAAGCGTGCGTGGTTTTACTTATTTAGGATTTATTTTTTAAAGTTAAATTAAATTTTACTCAGATTTCAAAATTAAAGTTTAAATATATTTTTCGTAATTATAAAATGAGTCTAAAAAAAATATTAATCATAGTTCTTTCAATGACTTAAAAAAGGCAATATTTTTGGAGGACCTGTATGAGTTTAAGAAGAATTTGTCATAGATATAGGTGAACCTATATTCAAAATTAATTAACAATCCATTGTATGCATATCAATGTTGAGCTCGGTTATAATACAACAAAGAATATCAATCGCGATATGACATTGCGTCGCAACAACAACATGTATGTCATACATATGTGATACGTGTCACTCCATTCACCATAGTGAATGTCATTTTTAGAAATTACAACATAACTCTTAAAAATTGCATCTTAAATTGCATTTTAGAATTATACAAAAGAACAATGTATACGTAGATAGTCCGTACACGAGTTCAAGCTAGAGGATACCGTAATTGTATATTATCATATATTTAAAAATCCGAATAACAGAGTATAACTTTCTTTTTTTTCATATTTAAGAAAGAGGTGGTACAACTTCAAATGTTGATTAGTTAATTTAGAAGAAAATAATTGTTTAATATTTAAAGTGCTATTTGTTTTGGGGATAATAAGTGGGGATTATTAATTTTCTACATTGGTCTAAAGAGATAGTAGCAACCGCATGCGCTAAAACAGAACCCAAAACTAGGATGAAGCAATGAAACAGTCAAAGTACTAAAATTAAGTAATAAATATTCGTAATTGAGATAAAAAAAAGGTAGCTTTTTTTTTATTCTTTTAATTATAAAGAGAGACATTCGCCTTATCCATCAGATGATACCATAGAATTCATTAGGAAATGGATACTACCAGCTTGAAACAAGTATCCGACTAAAGATATGAACGGAGTTAAAGTTCTAGAAGTGATAACATCTAGCTTTTCGAATTTTACTATGGCTGAGCACAATGTATACAAAAATCAATAACGAACATCTTCAAAAGATACTCAATGAATCCACCAAAGTACTTATCCTTATACTCTCCTTTGTGCGTCCCTTCTCTTATATTATGATTGAAGTAAAAATGGCTATATGAGGGGCTATATTCTCTAAAC
The DNA here is from genome assembly GCA_949130495.1 of Sambucus nigra. Taxonomy (NCBI): domain Eukaryota; kingdom Viridiplantae; phylum Streptophyta; class Magnoliopsida; order Dipsacales; family Adoxaceae; genus Sambucus; species Sambucus nigra. The sequence continues at coordinate 30,938,821 of OX422218.1, read as the reverse complement.
TGCGTCCCTTGTCTTATATTATGATTTATGTAAAAATGGATATACAGGAGACTACACCCTCTTCAGTGCAAATTTGTGTTTGTAACTTCATTCTTGCAACTTTAGGATGCTGGACCAAATTATAAAATATTTTTTCCAGCAAATTTTCCTAAACAGGGTCAGTAGGGATGACATTGAATCAGACTCGCAGTTGCATTTGATTAGTAGTGGATTCAATTCATTTTATTCTATCATAGGTTGCTAGTCCCTAATTCAATTATTTTTTTATTATTTTGGAGATTATATGGGCAAATGTCTACGATTTTTTTTTATTAGAGTAATTTAATTTTTAGTTACATTTAGGATGCATGTTCTTTTAACTTATGGGAGTTGGAATCTATTCATTATCATATATTATGTCATATATTTTTAATGTAAAGGAATGCCACAAATAAAAAATGTCAATTGTTGTTTTGATGTTGAGAATTTTATAAATTATTAGGCAAGCCTCATCTTCAACGCATCATGTATAGTCAACATTTACGTGTAAAATGAGGGTTGTTACTAGTTTTTTACATTAGCTAGGGAATGCAAAGCAGACATTTCTTACAAAACATATGTTCTCCAAATTGTTTTGGTGTCTAGCATTACTTGGGATGATCAAAACTGTAGGTATATTGCTTTTTGCAATGGCCTCTTATCCCCTATTTTTAGTGAAAGAATTAAACTAGATCAATTTATAGGGTTATTATTGTATCGATTTATTTTTAATAGATCCTAAATATAAAACGTTTAATTTTATTAAATGGATATTTATTTTCTTAACGCTAATTGGTTCCAATTTGCATATCTCTTATATAATAATATACCGTAAACTTATAATGAATAAATTTGTGTCACTACGACTCAGCGCACACCTACAAGCGTGCATTGTTTTACTTATTTAGGTTTAATTTTTTTATGTTAAATTAAATTTTACAAAGATTACAAATTAAATTTTTCGTAATTATAAAACGAGTCTAAAAAAAATATTAATCATAGTTCTTTAAATGACTTAAAAAAGGTAATATTTTTTGAGGACCTGAATGAGTTTAAGAAGAATTTGTGGTGGATATGGGTGAAGATATATTCAAAATTAATTAACCATTTATTGTGTGCATATCAATCTTGAGCTTGGTTATAATACAACTAAGAATATCAATCGCGATATGACATAAAGTCACAACAACATGTATGTACCATGTCTGTCAAACATATGTGATACATGTCCCTCCATTCACCATAGTGAATGTCAATTTTAGAAATTACAACATAACTCTTAAAAAATTACATATTAAATTGTATTTTATAATTATACAAAAGAACAATGTATATGTAGACAGTTCGTACACGAGTTCAAGCTAGAGGATACCGTAATTGTGAATTAACATACATTTACAAATCCGAATAACAGAGTATTACTTTTTTATTTTCATATTTTAGAATATAGGTGGTACATGTTAAAATGATGTCTATTTAATTATGAAGAAAATAATTGTTTAATATTTAAAGTGTTATTTGTTTTTGGGATAATAAGTTGGGATTATTTATTTTCTACATTTGTCTAAAGATAGAGTAGCAACCTCATCCGCTAAATAAGAACTCAAAACATGGATAAAAGCAATGGAAGAAGTCAAAATACTAAAATTATGAAATAATTATTCGTAATTTAGATAAAAAGGTAGCCTTTTTTTTCTTCTTTTAATTATAAAGAGAGACGTTCGCCTTATCCATTAGATGATACCATAGAATTCATTAGGAAAAGGATACTACCAGCTTGAAACAAGTACCCCACTAAAGATATGAATGGAGTTAAAGTTCTAGAAGGGTCCGTTTTATAGAAAATTGGAAAAATGCAAATGATTCCAGGACATTTGATTCCAGGGCAAACAATTCCAACGCAAATGAATATTTTTCAACTTGTGTCTGTTTGATACAAGTTGGAAAATTATCAATATTCCATATTTTCTATCAAATGGAAAAGTTGGAAAATAGATATAAATGTGGAAAATTTATTTATGGAATATATATATATATTCATATATTTTGTATATATTATTAATATATATATATTATTTGTGGAATATATATATTATTTACGAAATATATGTATTTTGTATATATTATTTGCGAAATATATATATTTGGATGTGACATATTACGAATGAATTTTAGGGAAATAAATTCATAAGTATTTAATTTCAGGCTGTGTGGTTGTGTCCAGACATAGTAGTTGAGGGACACTACGTTATTAAATTAATTGATGTATAAATAGATTTCGGATATATATTACAAAATATATTCATATATTGTGTAATATATATTCATATATTTTTTATATATTATTAATATATATATATATATATATATATATATTATATATTGAATATACTAAATATATATTATTTGCAGAATATATCCATATATTATATATATTCGGTATATATATAATATATGTGTATATTCTGTAAATAATATTATATATTGAATATACTAAATATATAATATTTACAGAATATATCCATATATAATATAATTCAGTATATATGTAATATATGTGTATATTCTGTAAATAATATATATTCAGTATATATATAATATATATACGAAATATAAATATATATTAAAATATATGAATTATAGAAGTGTACGAAATATATAAATATATGAAATATATATAAATATACGAAATATAAGCAATATACATATATGTGCTAATATATATATTAAAATATATGAAATATATATATTTACACATTGATTAACAAAATATATTCATATATTTATGAAATATACAGTGTTTACAAAAAAAAAATTGGTTTTGAGTGATTTGTCACCCAAAGGTGACAAACAAAAAGGCAAATTGTGCTTAAGGAGTGTTGTATATAAAAAAACAAATTCCAAAGCAAATGAAGGCTATCAAACAACCTAAAAGATCGAAAAGACAATAATTTTCCCACTTTTCTGAATTTGTCCTGAAATTGAGAGGTATCTAACGGACCCGAAGTGATAACATCTAGCTTTTCAAATTTTACTATGGCTGAGAACGAAGTATAGAAAAATCAAAAACGAATATTTTCAAAAGATACTCAACGAATCCACCCAAGTGCTTATCCGTATTCTCGCCTTTGTGCGTCCCTTGTCTTGAATCATTATTGAAGTGAAAATGGAAATATGAGGGACTATATTCTGTTCAGTGCGTCCATTGTCTTATATTATGACTGATGTAAAAATGGATATACAAGAGACTACATTCTCTTCAGTGCAAATTTGTGTTTGTTATCGTGCCAACTCTAAAGTGAAGCAAAAATCATATAATGACTTGGACGAAACATATTTTACACCTTTGGCTAATACATATCTATATATTCTGCAGGCGTCTTTTCTTTATTAACCAAAAGTCAATTTCTATTGACTTGATTTTAAATAGTTATAACACTGAAATTGTGCAAACAAGCTTCTATTAAGCATGAAATAGGAATGTATTTGCTTCAAATAAGTGTTGTTTTAAATGAACTGTGCAATGTTTTTCTAGGAGCAATTGTCGAGCACGGGTGTCGATTTTCATAAAGTAAGTGAAGGTGTGAATGAAATTGATGGAATGACTAATTACTTTATAACAGCGGGACTAAGTAGAATATCTTATCATGAAGTCCTGATTTTTATCAAAAACAGCAAACAACATATATGTGTGGTTAACCTTTTTTTTTGTTTTTTTTGTGAAATCAAATATTACTAAATGGAAGAAGAATAGCCCTTCTTCGACAACATACAATTACATACAAGCTATGGAAAAATCATCTATGAAAGATTTGAGAAATCTAGAGAGAGGACCCTTATACGGGTTATCTTTAAAAATAAGTGTAATGTTATCATGAACCTCCCTAATTATACGGCTAGAAACCAACTTGACTCCTTCAAATTGAGCGCAATATCAGGTCAATCCAGGTTTCAGATAATCCAAATGCTCTAAGCACTTTGAGAATAAAATGCCAAAAAGGCGATCATAAGCTTTTACCATATCAAGTTTAACCACCAGGTTACCACCACGAGCTTGATTATTGAAGGAAAATAATAATTCTTGGGCCAACAAACTATTTTTGGAGATAGATCGTCCTTCAATAAAACCTGCTTGGGAATGAGAGATAATATTGGGTAGGACACTCCCAATTCTGTTAGCAAGAATTTTTGAAATGATTTTATTTGGAAAATTGCAAAGACTAATGGGTCTAACATCTTGGCAAAAAATTGGATTTACGATTTTTGGAATCGAAATGATGTTAGTAGCCGACCAACTAGTTGGAATTTCATCGCCAAGAAAAAAAGATTGAATAGCCAATATAAGCTCATGTTTGATGATATTCCAACAAGTTTGGAAGAAGTCCCCAGTAAACCCATCCGAGCCCACTGCACAATTTTTTTCCAAAGAAAAAATTACATTTTTGATTTATAATTCTGATGGGACATCCGAAAATACAAAGAATATTACAACATGTATCACCAAAATAATTTTGCTTTTCAAAAAGCTGAATAGTTATATTTGTGAATTAACACACTTTATTTTTTTATTGTTTTATTTTTTTATGTAAGCCTCAGATTTATTAATTAAGGTAGAATAGCCCTACCAAGGTGGCTTATACAAGCTAGAGGAAAGATAAGAAAAAACATACAGGACAAGAAAAATTATTTGAAAGTTTTGATGGATTGTACTCCTTGAAGATCCATTTTGTAGTGGCCTCTACGTGAAATTGGAAGATCACTGGCTTGATTGAAGCAAGAGGAGCATTTAGAAGATACTCCATGATTTGCTAAATTGTCAGCAATCTTGTTATTCTCCCTCCAAGTATGTTGAAATTTGACTTGGTATACTAGTTTTAAGAAGCTTGATATCATAGAAAACTTCAATAATAGACTAGGGAATAGATTTCATAATACCATTCAGCATGTCCATCACCAATTTAGAATCAGATTCTACAATGATATTGTGCAGACTTAATGAAATACAAAGTTCTAATCCCCTAAGAATGGCCAAAATTAAATATTCCACAAATAATTTATTTCATATTAAAATCTATAAATTATACTTTTTTACAATTAATGCTCATGTAACTTTTTGCGATCACAGAAAAAAATACATTACATTTAGTAAATAACCATCAAGAGATAATATTTAATGCTGTTTAATTGAAATTTTAGACTATTGTATCATAATAAACGCATTGATTAATTTGGTACTTTCTTTTGAAATCATTGGAAATTTACACACGAGCAAACATTTATAAATTTTAAATCAAGAAAATATTGAGGAACCACCAGATTCGGCATATTCAAATTATTCAGTTGATTAAGTAGCGCGCATGGTTTGCACGTGCTCCTATTCCTTTGGCGTTAGACTCGGTCATTAGCACTTGCTCAGTTATTTTCAACTTCATTTCTGTTACAACAAACTCTAGTTTTTTTATAAGGAGGGAGTCGCTAATACTCAATGAAAACACAAACAATTGCTTTCATCCATAGTTTTTGTTTCTCTTTATGGTATCAGAGCTAGGGCTCATGGCATCCGGATAAACTATTTCTTTTTCACTTAATCTGCCATCTTTACCTCACCTAATCACCATATGTCCTGCTAAATTATAAAGCACGAACTACCTTATCTGTAAGTCTCAAATGCTTCCATTAATAAAGGCAATGCAGGCGACTTACCTGATTGAGGGTGAGCCTTCTAAACAGTATGTTGCCAAAGGAAAAACCACATAAGAATATCAGCAGTGGGGAGAAAAGGACATGATTATGAAAAGTTTGATAAATCATGTCATAACTGAAGAATGTCAATTTCTTACAGTTGGGTGTGAATCTGCAAAATCAATATGGGAGTGCCTTGAAGAAAATTATCTTCAATCATCCAAAGAAAAAGAATTTAAGCTAAAAGAACAGGTACATGATCTAAAACATTATGGAAAAACTATTGATGAATACATAAAATAGTTTAAAACTTTATGTGATGAGTTGGCTGCAATACACAAGCCTTTAGATGAAGATATAAAGGCAATTAATTTTGCCAATAGCCTTGGACAAAAATACAAAACATTGAGAATTGTCATGTTAGGTAAACCACCATACCCAACATTATCTCAACTCATAAACTCTCTAAAGGGTTTTGACATCCGAGAACAAACAAACTCTCACAGTTATTCAAATGTCAATCACAATATGGAATGTGCAGAAACTGGAGCACTAATGCATTTTTCAAATAGAGACCGTGGAAGAAACACTCGAGGATGAGGATTTAATGGATCACAAAACTATGGTGTGGGTTTTAACTCAAGGGGTAGGGGGTTTCGCCAAGCATGATATTCTTCACATTCACCCGAAGGTCAAACTCATAAGTCACACTACTCTATTCACCCTATTAGTAGTTCTCACTAGGCTCACAGAGGAGGCACAAATCTTTCCACAAATAGGTCTGACCATATGCAATCCACTGAAGCAACAAGCAACATCAACATCAACTCGTTACCAAGAAATACAAATACCAACCCAACTCTCATGGCCTGTCAAATTTGTGGTCGATCAAATCAAACTGCTTTAAATTGCTACTATATATGGGATTACTCATATTGAGACAGTGGACAAAATTAAACATCTATTAACTATCAAACTGTCATAAACAACTCTCTCTATATCGACTCAGGTGAAACATCCCATATGACCAACTCAACATGTAATTTTTCAAAACTTTTATCGTATGGTGGCCATGATAAAGTTGTAGTTGTTGATGGTTCAAAATTAAATATCACACATATAGGTGATAAACCTCTAAACTCAGAATTGTCACTCAAAGATGTACTTGTTATTCCAAATATTACAAAAAAAATTAGTTTTCATTAGTCATTTATTAAAATATAATGAATGCACTTTGGAATTTACAAATACTGGATTTATTGTCAAGGACAGGGATTCAACGAATATTGGCGACGAGATCTAAAAGAGGCTCACTTTAGACTTTTGAAGATGATCATCAAGAAGATTTGAGTGCAATTCAGGTAGGAAAAAGTGATGAACTATAGCATGAACAATTTGGGCATCCTCAATCAAAATATATAAAAATTTTAAGCAAAAATCATGTGTTGAATATTGAGTATTGGAATAAAAACCGTACAGTTTGTGCAAGTTATCAAATTGGAAAAAACTGTAAACTTTCGTTTGGTAGAAATGAAAAATTATCTAATGATCCATTGGAGAAGATTCACTGTGATTTATGGGATCTAGCTCCAATTTCATCGTCTCAAGGTTTTAAATTTTTTGTAGTTTTTGTGAATGATTGTACTCGTTACATATGGTTGGATCCTTTAAAGAAAAAATGGGGTTTTCATCACAGTTTTCTCACTTTTCATAAAATGGTTGAAACTCAGTTTGAAGGTAAATTAAAAACATTTAAATGTGACGGTGGAGATGAATTTGACAGCATTGAATCTTTTAATTACTTGGAACAACATGGTATTGTTCGTCAGATCTCATGTCCTGGAATACCGGAACAAAATGGCATTGCCGAACGAAACCAATGGCATATTGTTGAAACTAGCTTAACGTTACTCTTTCATGCAAATATTCCAATTTTTTTATGGGTAGAGGCATTTTTAACCACTACTCATCTCATAAATCGCTTACCTTCTTCCACGATAAAAAATGTCACCCCATTTTGTAAACTATATAATGCACGTCCAAATTATTCTACCCTTCGTGTGTTTGGTTGCCAATGTTTCTCGTATCTTCGAAATAAAACACAACATAAATTTCTTCCCAAAACGTACCAATGTATTTTTATCAGTTATAGATCTCTTCATAAAGGGTTTCGTTGCTACGATCCTAGAACGAAACATATTTATATTTCTTGCCATATCATATTTGATGAAAATACATTGCCATTTAAGTCCACTTCCTCACCCACCATTGCTGCTAATTCTCCTAACTTTGTTACATATCAAGAATTTTTTAAACACAAATTTTGTGATGCTAACTCACCTACTCCCAGTCCTGCCAATTCTTCTAATACACAAACAACACCTTCTTTCACATCACTACGCATCACAGTCTCATCCGCACCCTAGGCCCCACAACCCAACCTCACGCCATCCCCGTTGCCTACATCTACTACACTGTCACCTATGCCATCCTCTTTCTCTCAGGAACCTCCCCATTCTCCTACACCTACTACTATATCTACCTCATCACCAACTGCCATACCTTCTTCCCATACTCAAACCTCTACACCTTTTTCACCTTCCACTTCGACATCTTGTCTATCTTCTCCTCTCACTCAATCTGACCTCCCAACACTCCCTCTTATCGTGGAGCTTCCCATTCCAACCCCAACCAATACTCATTCCATGGTCACCCGTTCCAAAGCTCGATTTTCTTCCCCTCCTACCTTTCTCCTCAATACTACTCTACTAACCGAACCCACTTCCCTCAACTATGCCTTATCCCAACCGCACTGGCTATTTGTAATGAAAGAATAACTTCAAGCTTTTCACACCAACAATACTTTGACTTTAGTTCCCAGCAAACCTCATCTACATATTATTTTTTCGAAATGGGCTTTCTGGACCAAGCTCAAATTTGATGGTACCCTGGAAAAATATAAAGCTCGCCTTGTTGCGAGAGGCTTTAATAAAATTAGTGGCATTGATTTTGGTGAGACATTTAGTCCGGTTATCAAATCGGCTACCATTCGCATTGTTCTATCTTTGGCCATTAGTCAACATTTGCCTCTATAGCAACTGGATATTAAAAATGCATTCTTACATGTTCATTTATCTGAAGAAGTTTACATGAAGCAGCCACCCTGGTTTATTAACTCCACTTATCCTCTCCACGTGTGCAAGCTCAATAAGTAAATTTATGGATTACGAGAAGATCCATGTGCATGGTATGATCGGTTAAGTCTCTTTCTTCTCCTCTTGGGTTTTTATTGTAGTTAGGCAGACTCGTCTCTTTTTCTGCTCCATTGTTGACAAGGCAGTATGTTATTACTTCTATATGTTGATGATATTATTCTCACCACCAATAACCCTTTTCTTTTGAACTCCCTCACTGCCATGTTGGCCTCTGAATTTTCTCTCAAGGACATGGGTAATCTCCACTACTTCTTGGGGATTGAAGTTTTACTTTTTACTTGAGGATTATTTCTCTCACAACAGAAATATGTCCTTACTCCTCTTGAGAAAGTCAATATGCTTCAATGTAATTCCATCCAAAACCCTCTCCCCACAAAACCCTTTCCTAGTTCCTTTACCCAATTTTTTTCCCACTGCCTTTCGCTCTCTCATCGGTGCCCTTATATACTTTACCCTCACCCGTCCCGACATAACACATGCTGTCAGTCCATGCACGCATCTACGGAGGCCCATTTTTCTCAAGTCAAATGCTTACTTTGCTATATCCATGGCACCTCAACTGTTGGGCTTTGTCTTCTCTTACTTTATATGGCTTCTCTGATGCTGACTGGGCTGGTTGTCCTCTCACTCGCCACTCCACCTCTGGGTACTGCATGTTTCTTGGTGCTAATTGTATCTCTTGGTCTTCTAAAAAGCAGCCTATTGTTGCCCGTTCAAGCTGTGAGGCAGAATATCGTGCTATGGCCGCTGCAACTACAAAACTTATGCGGATCACTTATGTTCTTCATGATATTGGTGTCTGGCTCTTTGCTCCTCCAACACTCTTTTGTGAAAATTTGAGTGCACATTACATGACTGTCAATCCGCTTCTCCATGCTCGTACTAAGCACGTCAAACTTGATTATCACTTTGTCCGGGAAAAGGTTTTACAAAGGCTTCTCATTACTCCGTTTGTTCCTTCATCTTCCTAGCTGTATGACATCCTTACCAAAACATTATGCACGCCTCAGTTTCAATCCCTTCGGTCCAAGCTTAGTGTTTGATGTTCACCCTACCTTCACTTGCGGGGGAGTATTGAGGAACCACCAGAGTCGGCATATTCAAATTATTCAGTTGATTAAGTATCACGCATGGTTTGCATGTGCACCTATTCCTTTGGCGTTAGACTCGGTCATTAGCACCTTCTCAGTTATTTTCAACTTCATTTCTGTTACAACAAACTCTAGTATTTTGTATTTAATCATAGGAAGGAAGCCGCTAATACTCAATGAAAACACAAACAGTTGCTTTCATCCATATTGTTTGTTTCTCTTTAGAAAATATATAAGAAAGAGGTGGTACAAGTTAAAATGTTGATTAGATAATTTAGGAGAAAAAAAATCATTGATATTTAATGCGTTATTTGTAATTGTGATAGCATGTTAGGATTGTTTATTTTATACATTTGTGTAAAGATATATATTAGCAACCATGTGCTACGAAAAATACTAAAAGTAAGAAATAAATATTCATCATTGAGATAAAAAGGTAGCATTTTTTTCTTCTTTGAATTATAAAGAGAAACGTATACCATATAATTCATTATGAAAAAGAACGCTACCAGCATGAAACAAGTATACAACTAAAGGTATGAATGGAGTTAAAGTGCTAGAAATTGCTTTTGGAATTTTCCTATGGCTGAGCACAAAGTATACAAAAATCAACAGCGAATATTTAAAAAAAATACTCGATGAATCCATCCAAGTGCTCATGGGCGGTATGTAATGTGTATTGACTGCATAATTATATATTTATTTAATAACTTTATTCTTGTAACTTTAGGGTGCTGGACCAAATTAGAAAATATTTTTACCTCCAAGTTTTCTTAGACAGGGTCAGCAGGGCTGACAGAGGTTCAGACTTCGAGTAACATTAGGTTTGTAGTGGATTTAGTTCATTTTATTCAATCATAGGTTGCTACACCCTATTTAAATCATTTTTTTTATTATTTCAGATATTGTATGGGCACAAGTTTGAGATTTTTTTATTACAATAATCTATTTTTTAGTTACATCTAGGATCGATCTTTTTTTAACTTATGGTAGTCGAAACTTATTCATTATCATATATTACTTCATATGGTTGTAATATGCACGTGTGCCTTAATGAAAAAATGTCAATTGATGTTTTGATGTTGAGAATGATATAAATTATCAGACAAGCCTTATCTTCCATGAATCATGTATACTCAACCTTTACGTGTAAAATGAGGGTTGTTATAAGTTTTTTACATTAGCTAGGGAATGCAAAGTAGACATTTGTTACAGAACATATATTTATCAAATTCTTTCGGTGTCTAGCATTACTTGTAATGATCAAAACCGTACGTTTATTGGTTTTAACAATTGCTTCTTTTAATAAAAATATATTTTTCGCTATTTTTATTAAAAGAATTAAACTAGATCAATTTATAGGTTTAGTATTGCACAGATTTATTTTTAATAGATCCTAAACATAAAAGAAGTTACTAACATTTAATTTTAAGAAATGGAATCAAAGTGAATATTCTTTGCTTTCTAAACTTTTTACAATAGATTTTCTTGAATCGTCCCATCCATTTTCAAAATGAATTTAGATATTATGATTTCTGATGTTCTAATATATCATAATAAAATTAGATAATACGATGATGCACATTTTTACTAAAAATAAACACATAAATTTTTCTGCGAGATTTATTTTCTTAACGCTAAATGGTTCCAATTTAAATATCCCTTATATAATATTATACCGCAAACTAATATCGAATAAATTAATGTCATTACGACTCAGTTCTCACCTACAAGCATGCAATGTTTTACTTATTTAGGTTTAATTTTTTTAAGTTAAATTAAATTTGACTCATATTTCAAATTAAATTTAAAACATATTTTTAGTAATTACAAAACAAGTCTAAAAAAATATATTAAGTCATAGTTCTTTTAATGACTTAAAAAAGGCAATATTTTTGGAGGACCCGCATGAGTTTAAGAAGAATTTGTTGTAGATATGGGTGAAGCTATATTCAAATTTAATTAACCATCCATTGTTTGCATATCAATGGTGAGGTCGGTTATAATACAACTACAAATATCAATCGCGGCATGACATTGCGTAACAACATCAACATGTATGTACCATGTCCGTCGATCACATGTGATACGGGTCACTCCATTGACCATTGTGAATATCATTTTTAGAAATTACAACATAACTCTTAAAATATTACATATTTAATTGTATTTTAGAATTATACAAAAGAACAATGCATATGTAGACAATTCGTACATGAGTTCAAGCTAGAGGATACCGTAATTTTGTATTAACATATATTTACAAATCAAAAGAACAGCATGTAACTTTTTTTTTCAATTTTCATATTTAAGAAAGAGGTGGGGCAAGTTAAAATGTTGATCAGTTAATGTACAAGAAAATAATTCTTTGATATTTAAAGCGTTATTTGTAATTGGCATAATAAGTTTGGATTATTTATGTACTACATTGGTCTAAAGAGATAGTAGCAACCACATGCTCTAAATAAGATGAGGCATATACAAAATAGTCCCTTGAACATTTTTTAATATACGTTTAGTCCAAGGTTTTTAATTTTGCTCAAAAAGTCATTTACTATACCGCCGTATTAAAAACTGTTCGAGGAATTATTTGGTATTTGATCCAAATAAGAATGCAAAACTAGGATGAAAGCAATAGAAGAAGTCAAAATACTAAAAGTAAGAAATACATATTCGTAATTCAGATAAAAAGGTAGCCTTTTTTCTCTTCTTTTAATTATAAAGAGAGACGTTCGCCTTATCCATGAGATGATACCATCGAATTCATTAGGAAATGGATACTACCAGCTTGAAACAAGTATCCGCCTAAAGATATGAACGGAGTTAAAGTGCTAGAACTGATAACATCGAGCTTTTGGAATTTTACTATGGCTGAGCACAAAGTATACAAAAAACAATAACGAATATATTAAAAAGATAATGAATCCACCCAAGTGCTTATCCTTATTCTCTCATTTGTACGTCCCTTGTCTTATATTATTATTGAAATAAAAACGGAAATATGACTATTCTCTCTTCAGTGCGTCCCTTGTCTTATATTATGACTGATGTAAAAATTGACAAACAAGGGACGACATTCTCTTCAGTGCAAATTTGTGTTTTTGTCGTGCCATCTCTAAAGTGAAGCAAAAATCATATAATGAGTTGGACAAAATATGTTTTACAGCTTTGGCTGATACATATCTATATATTCTGCACGCGTCTTTTCTTTGTTATCAAAAACTCAATTACTATTGACTTGATTTTAAATTGTTATAACACTGAAATTGTGCAAACAAGCTTCTATTAAACATGAAATATGATTGTTTTTGTTGAAATATGGGTTGTTTTAAATGAACTGTGCAATGTTTTTCTGGGAGCAATTGTCGAGCACGGGTGTCGATTTTCATAAAATAAGTGACGGTGTGCATGAAATTGATGTAATGACTAAGGCCTTTATAAAAGAGGGACTAGGTCGAATATCTTATTATGAAATACTCATTTTTATCAAAAACTACAAACAATAACATGTATGTGTGGTTATCAAATACAAAGAATAATACAACCCAAGAAGTTTGAGGCAACTGGTATCTTTGAAAAAAATTTGCTTTGGAAAAAGGTGAATTGTTATATGTATGAATTAACACACTTTGTTCTAAAGGACTATCAATTGGAATCAAATATCATAACTAATGATAGACAGGAAAAAACCTATCCAGTATTATCTAATTGTAAATATTCCACAAATAATTTATTTCATATTAAAATTTATAAATTATACTTTATTTAGAAATAATTTTTATGTAACTTTATGCGATCTCAAAAAAAAAAAATACAGTACATTTAGTAAATTACCACCAATAGATACTTTTTAAAAGATATTTAATTGAATATTTAGACTAATATGTCATAATAAACCAATTGATTAATTACGTACTTTCTTTTGAAATCGTTGCACACCTACACACAATCAAGCATTTATAAATTTTAAATCAAGAAAATATATAAAATGAAACTAATTTCAAAAGATTTATACACACCATTATAAATTAAATTAATGTTTTTCTGAATGTATGTTTAAATGATTGAAGACATCAAGTCCCGATAATGACATCCCTCCCTCTCTCTCTCTCTCTCTCTCTCACACACACACACACACACACAAACGTATATATATATATATATATATATATATATATATATATATATATATACACGTTTGTGTGTGTGTGTGTGTGTGTGTGTGTGTGTGAGAGAGAGAGAGAGAGAGAGAGAGAGAGAGAGAGAGACACACACACACACACAGGCGATTCAATAAAGCTCTTAAAAATGTATCGACGAACATTGTCATTTTCAAGAACGAGTAATTAATAATAGTTGTCAAACAAATTTGGTATACATCTTCGAAAGATTATTATCACGAAATTTCATCTAAAAATACCACTGGTAGTGGGTGATTTTAAAATTTGATGCATAGTTGCATCAAATACTGTTAAAAGTTGTCGTCATTGTCCCACCATCTTTCAAATTGAATTTATGTAATTTTAATAGATGATCTTCTCATTATGGAAATTACTTACACAAAATCCGGGTAAAAGATCTCTCTCTCTCTCTCTCCCATTTTGGTCTGAGGTGAATAACATATGTTACACCATTAATCTTTTTTAATATATGTTTCAGTTAATAGAAAATAATTCCTAGCGTATATAATAAATTGTTTCTTAAATAAATCATAAAAAGCAACGATACAGGTTGTAGGTAGGACGTGAAAGAATTCTGGCCATAATTAATAACGGTTATCTACAAAAAATGTGTTAATTCAAAGATAATTAATTATGTCTTTATCTCGTCTGTCATTAAATCTGCAGTTAAAATACATGAATTGCAAGTTTGGATTTTTTTGTTTTGCTTCACATATTGTCAATTTAAGCCTTCAATTATATACAAATGGTTTATTTTCAACTTAAAATTTATCTTTCAATAAATACATGACCCTATAATTGGACAAATTTTGCTATAAGAATGAGAAATTATAATCCCACTTACGTGAAATTGTATTTCACAATTTTACTTTTCACCCTGGATAAATATATTTCTACCCGAACAGAACAAGCCTTAAGCAAAGTTTACAAAATGTTTATTCTTCCGCTATCGACTAGTATTTCTTTAATTTTGTTACTGATATTTCTGAATTGAATATTATTTCATGGCATAATAATTTTAAGGAATGGAATAAAAATGAAATTTCTTAGATTTCTAAACTTGGTATACTAGTTTTTCCTCAGTCATCCCATTCATTCATAAAATGAATTTAGCTATTATTCCTCTTGAAGATTTAAAATATCATAATGAACATTACACAATACTATAAGGACCATATTTGTTAAAAATAAACATAGATTGTTTTTATGGAAATGTATTTTCCTAGCATTATGTGGTTTCAATTTACATCTCTCTTTTATCATAATATACGAGAAAATAATGATGAATAAATTAATTTCACTTATGACTTACCATACACCTACAAACGTGCAAGATTTTAATGATTTATGTTCAATTTTTTACTTAAATAAATTTTACTCAAAATTGAACTTAAATTTAAATATATTGTTAATAATTATTTAATGAGTCCTAAAAAACAAGTAAGTCATAATTAAATTTTAAATATATTTTTGCCCGAGTTGCATGAGTTTCAGAAGAATTTGCCCTAGATATGTAAGAGGCTATATTCAAAGTTAATTAACCATCTGTTGCAATTTAAAAAAAAATAAAAAATTCAGAAGATGGTGATGGAAGTTAAAATGCTATTGAGCTCAACGAACGTTGTATATGTAGGCATGGCATACATGAGTTTGAGCCAGAAAATACCATAACGTGCTTTAACATATACCACATATTAAAATAACAATCAATTGCAAACATATAAAATTTCAAAACGTTCATATTTAAGAAAAGGTTGGTGCAAGTTAACATGTTCATTAGATAATTTAGGAGAAAATAATTCATTGATATTAGAAGCGTTTTTTGACATTGTGATATCACGTTAGGGTTGTTTATTTTCTACATTTGTATAAAGGTATAGTTGCAACCACATGCTATGAAAAATACTAAAAGTAAGAAATAAATATTCGTCATTGAGATAAAAATGTGGCATTTTTTTCTTCTTTTAATTATAAAGAGAGACATATACCATAGAATTCATTATGAAAAAGAATACTACCAGCTCGGAACATGTATCCAACTAAAGATATGAATGAGGCTAAAGTGCTAGAACTTGCTTTTGGAATTTTACTATTGTAGAGCCCAAAGTATACAAAAATCGACAGCGAACATTTAAAAAAGATACTCAATGAATACATCCAAGTGCTCATGGACAGCATGAAATGTGAATTGAATGCATAATTATATATTGATTTTGTAACTTCATGCATGTAACTTTAGGGTGCTGGATCAAATTATAAAATATTTTTCCCCATGGTTTTCCTAGACAGCGTCAGTCGCGCTAACAGAGGATCATACATGCAGTTGCATTTGATTAGTAGTGGATTCCATTCATTTTATTCTATCATAGGTTGATACTCCCTATTTTAAACATTTTTTTATTTACTATTTCAGAGATTGTATGGGCAAATGTCTACGATTTTTTTTATTACAGTAATTTATTTTTTAGTTACATTTAGGATGGATGCTTTTTTAACTTATGGGGGTTGAAACTTATTCGTTATCAATTATTACTTCATATGTTTTTAATGTGCATGTATGGCTTAAATAAAAAATGTCAATTGATGTTTTGATGTTGAGAATGATATAAATTATTAGACAAGCCTTAACTTCAACGTATCGTGTCTGGTCAACCTTTAAGTGTAAAATGAGGGTTGTTACATGTTCTTTACATTCGCTAGAGAATGCAAAGCAGACATTTCTAACAGAACATATGTTTACCAAATTGTTTCGGTGCCTAGCATTAGTTGGTATAACCAGAACCGTAGGTTTATTGGTTTTAACAATAGCCTTTTATCCCCTATTTCTATTACAAGTATTAAACTAGATAAAAATATAGGTTTATTATTATATCTATAAAGGAAATGACTAAGGCTTCTAATGGTCCCACATAACTGCTACAATGTTGGAGCCATTTTTTTTGGTTAAACCAGGTTATCCACTAGCGACTTAGTGACTAATCCCATTGCTGATTTGTAGGCACTTCGATGGGTGGGACAGCTGGCCCAGAGATTTAAGGCTTGTTGGAGCCATTTAAATATCATAATAATTCATGTGATTGTTAAAGCAAGAAGAACTTTTCAAAATCTTCAACTGAGGCTTCTGATTTCATGAATTTCCTTATGAACAACAACTTTCTTAGGAACAGCTAGATGACTAAGTCAATGTCTTGTTTCGTAGTCTTTCATTTTGTTTAGTATATAAGTTTCTTGGCTATATCCTGTATTGGAACCATTCTGAACTGTGAATAAAAGTGAGTATTGTCCCATCTCTTTCTTTCTCACTTAAATTAAAAATCCTACAATATCAATTTATTTTAAATAGATCCTAAATATAAAACAAGATACTAATGGTTAATTTCAAGGAATGGAATCAAAGGGAGTATTCTTTGACTTCTAAACTTTGTACACTAGTTTTTCTTTACTCATCCCATTAATTTTCAAAATGAATTTAGTTATTATGATTTTTCAAGTTCAAAAATATCATAATAAAATTAGATAATACGTTGATGCACATTTTTATTAAAAATAAACATATAAATTTTTCATGGACATTTATTTTCTTAATGCTAAGTGGTTCAATTTAAATATCTCTTATATAATAATAAACCGTTAACTTATAACGAATAAATTAATATCACTATGACTCAACGCACACCTACAAGCGTGCAAGGTTTTACTTATTTAGGTTTAATATTTTTAAGTTAAATTAAATTTTACACAAATTTCAAATTAAATTTTAAATATATTTTAAGTATTGGTAAAATGAGTCTAAAAAAATATCAACTCATAGTTCTTTTAATGACTTACAAAAGACAATATTTTTGGAGGACCTGCATGAGTTTAAGAAGAATTTGTGGTAGATATGGGTGTATTAACATTGCTAGAATACGAAAATAAGAGAGTGGAGCTATATTTCTTTTCCACATCTTTTCAGTACACGCGCGAGTCTAATATATATGATTCCTAACTATTCCTAACTACTATACAACGTGTATTAACTATTGAAGTCCACTACACCACTAAATTATAACTTCCACATATTGTAGTCTCCGGTTATGCAACCCACGACCATGGTGTGGTAACTGATTGCTTGAGGTAACTTCACTTGTGAGAAGGTGTTATTAGGGTCCAACTATATTAAAAATTAATTAACCATCCATTGTATGCATATCAATCTTGAGCTCGATTACAATTCAACTAAGAATATCAATCGCGACATGACAATGTGTCACAACAATAACATGTATGTACAATGTTAGTCGAACACATGTGATACGTGTCACTCCATTGACCATAGCGAATTTCATTTTTAGAAATTACAACATAACTATTAAAAAATTACATATTGAATTGTATTTTAGAATTATACAAAAGAACAATGCATATTTAGAGAATTCGTACATGAGTTCAAGCTAGAAGATACCATAATTGTGTATTAACATATATTTACAAATCCGAAAAACAACATATAATTTTTTTTCAGTTTTCATATTTAAGAAAGAGATGGTGCAAGTTATAATGTTGATTAGTTAATTTAGAAGAAAATCATTCTTTGATATTTAAAGGGTTATTTGTAATTGGGATAATAAGTTAGGATTATTTATTTTTCTACATTGATCTTAAGAGATAGTAGCAACCACATGCGCTAAATACGAAGGGGCATGTACCAAATAGTCCCTCGAACATTTTTTAATACACGTTTAGTCTAAGCCTTTTTATTTCGCTCCAAAAATTCATTTACTATGCCGTCGACGCTGACGGTTAAAAATAGTAGCATATTGATTAATTGAGTGTTTAAAGAACTTTTTGGTACAAAATAAAAGGCTTGGACCAAATGTGTATTAAAAATTGTTCGAGGAACTTTTTGGTATTTGATCCAAATAAGAACGTAAAATTAGGGTGAAAGAAACGGAAGAAGTCAAAATACTTAAAGTAAGAAATACATATTCGTAATTGTGATAAACAGGTAGCCTTTTTCTTTATTTTTCTTAAAATGATTCTTTAAAGCAACACCATTATCCTTAGCCTTAATGGTTTTGGGATACATGTCAATCTCATAGGTTTGAAGATCTCCTACAAGTTCTTCCAACTTAAGTGATTTCAAATTTCCCAAAGAGTTCAAAATAATGACTTTAGGAATATAACGTTTTGGAAGAGGTCTCAAAATCTTTTTAACGACCTTCATGTTAGCAATCACCTCACCCAAATTTAAACTGGTGTTTATAATATCTGACAAATGTGCATAAAAATCATCAAAGCATTCAGACTCAGACATGGTAATAGTCCCAAATTAGGTGGCCAAATTTTATAATTTTGATTCTTTAACCGCGTTCGTACCCTCATGTGTCAATTTCAAAACATCCCAAGCCTCTTTAAACGTGGTACACATCATAATTCGGCGAAACTCATCAGGAGTGACAGCTCCAGAAATAGCACTCAGACCACGAGAGTTAAAATTAGACATTTTATAATCATCTTCAGTCCAAGCTGACCCGAATTTTAAAGAGGTGACGGAGATCGTGGGAGGATTCCATCTATTTTCGCAAAGCAACCAAACACGTTCGTCAATGGCTTTTAAACTAGATTACATAATTATTCCCATAAAAAAATAGGCACCTTATTAAATGAAGGTTCCATTGGAAAAATTACGATTTTTCACAAAAACTGATTTTTTTTCAAAAAAATCAATATCACAATTTTTTTTGCAAAAAATAGGAATCCGCAATAAATTAGCGCAACCCGCTTTGATACCAATTTGAAAAATCATATGAAATACGATGTGTGATAATTGATTAAATAAATTTGCAAGTTTCCAATTAAACCTTACTAAATTAGAGTTTATTTTAAAACAAACTTAAATCAGCCCCAAACCATTTAACTATGTGTGTGCGTGTGCCAATCCATAAATAAATAAAGCATGCGACATAAATTTAAGGAAAACATTTCGAAGGGAAAAATCTTTTCTATTTCAAGAACTCTAACAAGTCTACAAGACCATTGACTTACATACAATCTTGATTTCGCTCACAAGAGTAACGCACGGTGCCTTCGACAAACCTCCAAAGCAACGACTTGAAACAAAATAGCAATGGTTCACATGCAGCTATACCACAAGGACCGCAATCCTAGACACGCAGTCTTCTCGGTGTAGTTTATCCTCCCCACAAGAGTAAACAACTGTAAAGTGTGTTCTTCAAACACAAATATAATTCACTAAAGCATATG
This sequence comes from Sambucus nigra, assembly GCA_949130495.1. NCBI lineage: Eukaryota > Viridiplantae > Streptophyta > Magnoliopsida > Dipsacales > Adoxaceae > Sambucus > Sambucus nigra. The sequence continues at coordinate 30,918,388 of OX422218.1, read as the reverse complement.
GGAGTTTTGTAAATTGGAAGCAAAAAGGGGATTAAACCATAAAAGGAAGAAGCCAAAAGAATTATGCTCTCACAGCTTTTCTATTCTGTAAAACGCTGAGCCTTCTTAATAAAACGAAACCATTTAATGAGTTTTTATACAAAAATGCGCCTCCTCGAAAAATGAGCTCGTTCGAACGAGATAAGGATCTCGCGCGAACGAAGGACAGATGTCGTTCAAACGACATCTTGCGACATCCATATGTTGCTCAAATGAGATATCTATCTCATTTGAACGACCTGGGCATGAAAATCCAGGTACGCGCCAACACTTGGAAAAAATTACTCATTCTCAAATTTGACGAATATGTTGGCTCCAACACTTAGAAAATATTTTGTAAAAATATCCCAAAAGCTAATGTTAAGGTATTTAAAACAATGTTTGGAATGGATGCACTTTGGAATATAATGAATGCACTTTTGAATTTACTGATAGTGGTTTTATTTTCAAGGACAGGGATTCAACGAATATTGGCGACGAGATCTAAAAGAGGCTCACTTTAGACTTTTGAAGATGATCATCAAAAAGATTTGAGTGCAATTCAGGTAGGAAAAAGTGATGAACTATAGCATGAACAATTTGGGCATCCTCAATCAAAATCTATAAAAAAATTTAGCAAAAATAATGTGTTGAATATTGAGTATTGGAATAAAAACCGCACAGTTTGTGCAAGTTATCAAATTGGAAAAAACTGTAAACTTTCGTATGGTAGAAATAAAAAATTATCTAACGATCCATTGGAGAAGATTCACTGTGATTTATGGGGTCTAGCTCCAATTTCATCGTCTCAAGGTTTTAAATATTCTGTAGTTTTTGTGAATGATTGTACTCGTTACATATGGTTGGATCCTTTAAAGAAAAAATGGGGTTTTCATCACCGTTTTCTCACTTTTCATAAAATGGTTGAAACTCAGTTTGAAGGTAAATTAAAAACATTTAAATGTGACGGTGGCGATAAATTTGCCAGCATTGAATTTATTAATTATTGGAACAACATGGTATTGTTCGTCAGATCTCATGTCCTGGAATACCGGAACAAAATGGCATTGCCGAACGAAACCAATGGCATATTGTTGAAATTGGCTTAACGTTACTCTTTCATGCAAATATTCCAATTTTTTTATGGGTAGAGGCATTTTTAACCACTACTTATCTCATTAATCGCTTACCTTCTTCCACGATAAAAAATGTCACCCCATTTTGAAAACTATATAATGCACGTCCAAATTATTCTACCCTTCGTGTGTATGGTTGCCAATGTTTCTCGTATCTTCGAAATAAAACACAACATAAATTTCTTCCCAAAACATACCAATGTATTTTTATCGGATATAGATCTCTTCATAAAGGGTTTCATTGCTACGATCCTCGAACGAAACAAATTTGCATTTCTTTACATGTCATATTTGATGAAAATACATTGCCATTTATGTCCACTTCCTCACCCACCATTGCTGCTAATTCTCCTAACTTTGTTACATATCAAGAATATTTTAAATGAAAATTATGTGATGCTAACTCACCTACTCCCAGTCCTGCCAATTCTTCTAATACACAAACAACACCTTCTTTCACATCACTACGCATCACAGTCTCATCCGCACCCCAGGCCCCACAACCCAACCTCACGCCATCCCCTTTGCCTACATCTACTACACTGTCACCTATGTCGTCCTCTTTCTCTCTGTAACCGCCCCATTCTCCTACACCTACTACTATATCTACCTCATCACCAACTGCCATACCTTCTTCCCATACTCAAACCTCTACACCTTTTTCACCTTCCACCTCGACATCTTGTCTATCTTCTCCTCTCACTCAATCTGACCTCCCAACACTCCCTCTTATCGTGGAGCTTCCCATTCCAACCCCAACCAATAATCATTCCATGGTCACCCATTCCAAAGCTCGAGTTTCTTCCTCTCCTGCATTTCTCCTCAATACTACTCTACTAACCGAACCCACTTCCATCAAATATGCCTTATCCCAACCGCACTGGCTATTTGTAATGAAAGAATAACTTCAAGCTTTTCACACCAACAATACTTTGACTTTAGTTCCCAACAAACCTCATCTACATATTATTTGTTCAAAATGGGCTTTTCGGACCAAGCTCAAATTTGATGGTACCCTGGACCAATATAAAGCTCGCCTTGTTGCGAAAGGCTTTAATAAAATTAGTTGCGTTGATTTTGGTGGGACATTTAGTCCGGTTATCAAACCGGCTACCATTCGCATTGTTCTATCTTTGGCCATTAGTCAACATTTGCCTCTATAGCAGCTGGATATTAAAAATTCATTCTTACATGGTCAATTATCTGAAGAAGTTTACATGAAGCAGCCACCCTGGTTTACTGACTCCACCTATCCTCTCCACCTGTGCAAGCTCAATAAGTAAATTTATGGGTTACGAGAAGATCCATGTGCATGGTATGATCGGTTAAGTCTCTTTCTTCTCCTCTTGAGTTTTTATTGTAGTCAGGCAGACTCGTCTTTTTTTCTGCTCCATTGTTGACAAGGCAGTATGTTATTACTTCTATATGTTGATGATATTATTCTCACCACCAATAACCCTTCTCTTTTGAACTCCCTCACTGCCAAGTTGGCCTCTGAATTTTCTCTCAAGGACATAGGTAATCTCCACTACTTCTTGGGGATTGAAGTTTTACTTTTACTGGAGGATTATTTCTCTCACAACACAAATATGTCCCTACTCCTCTTGAGAAAGTCATTATGCTTCAATGTAATTCCATCCAAACCCCTCTCCCCACAAAACCCTTACCTAGTTCCTCTACCAAATTTTTTATCCCACTACCTTCCACTCTCTCATCGGTGCCCTTATATACTTTATCCTCACCCGTCCCTACATAACACATGCCGTTAACACCATATGTCAGTCCATGCACGCATCTACAAAGGACGATTTTTCTCAGGTCAAATGCTTACTTTGCTATATCCATGGCACCTCAACTGTTGGGCTTTGTCTTCTCTCCCAGTCTTCTCTTACTTTATATGACTTATCTGATGTTGACTGGACTGGTTGTCCTCTCACTCGCCGCTCCACCTCTGGGTAATGCATGTTTCTTGGTGCTAATTGTATCTCGGGGTCTTCTAAAAAGCAGCCTATTGTTGCCCGTTCAAGCTGTGAGGCGGAATATCGTGCTATGGCCACTACAACTACAAAACTTATGCGGATCACTTATGTTCTTCATGATATTGGTGTCTGGCTCTTTGCTCCTCCAACACTCTTTTGTGACAATTTGAGTGCACATTACATGACTGTCAATCCGCTTCTACATGCTCGTACTAAGCACGTCGAACTTGATTATCACTTTGTCCAGGAGAAGGTTTTACAAAGGCTTATCATTACTCCGTTTGTTCCTTCATCTTCCTAGCTGTATGACATCCTTACCAAAACATTATGCACGCCTCAGTTTCTATACCTTCGGTCCAAGCTCAGTGTTTGATGTTCACCCTACCTTCACTTGCGGGGGAGTATTGAGGAACCACCAGAGTCGGCAAATTAAAATTATTCAGTTGATTAAGTATCACGCATGGTTTGCATGTGCACCTATTCCTTTGGCGTTAGACTCGGTCATTAGCACCTGCTCAGTTATTTTCAACTTCATATCTGTTACAACAAACTCTAGTACTTTGTATTTAATCATAGGAAGGAAGCCGCTAATACTCAATGAAAACACAAACAGTTGCTTTCATCCATATTGTTTGTTTCTCTTTAGAAAATATATAAGAAAGAGGTGGTACAAGTCAAAATGTTGATTAGATAATTTAGGAGAAAATAAATCATTGATATTTAATGCGTTATTTGTAATTGTGATAGCACGTTAGGATTGTTTATTTTATTCATTTGTGTAAAGATATATGTTAGCAACCATATGCTACGAAAAATACTAAAAGTAAGAAATAAATATTCGTCATTGAGATAAAAAGGTAGCATTTTTTTCTTCTTTGAATTATAAAGAGAAACGTATACCATATAATTCATTATGAAAAAGAATGCTACCAGCATGAAACAAGTATACAACTAAAGGTATGAATGGAGTTAAAGTGCTAGAAATTGCTTTTGGAATTTTCCTATGGCTGAGCACAAAGTATACAAAAATCAACATCGAATATTTACTAAAAAATACTCGATGAATCCATCCAAGTGCTCATGGGCGGTATGTAATGTGTATTGATTGCATAATTATATATTGATTTAATAACTTTATTCTTGTAACTTTAGGGTGCTGGACCAAATTAGAAAATATTCTTACCATCAAGTTTTCTTAGACAGGGTCAGCAGGGCTGATAGAGGTTCAGACTTCGTGTTACATTTGGTTTGTAGTGGATTTAGTTCATTTTATTCTATCATAAGTTGCTACTCCCTATTGCAATCATTTTTTTTTATTATTTCAGATAGTATGGGCACAAGTTTGAGATTTTTTTATTACAATAATTTATTTTTTAGTTACATTTAGGATCGATCTTTTTTTAACTTATGGTAGTTGAAACTTATTCATTATCATATATTACTTCATATGGTTGTAATATGCACGTATGCCTTAATGAAAAAATGTCAATTGATGTTTTGATGTTGAGAATGATATAAATTATTAGACGAGCCTTATCTTCCATGAATCATGTCTAGTCAACCTTTACGTGTAAAATGAGGGTTGTTACATGTTTTTTACATTATCTAGGGAATGCAAAGTAGACATTTGTTACAGAACATATATTTATCAAATTCTTTCGGTGTCTAGCATTACTTGTAATGATCAAAACCGTACGTTTATTGGTTTTAACAATTGCTTCTTTTAATAAAAATATATTTTTCGCTATTTTTATTAAAATAATTAAACTAGATCAATTTATAGGTTTAGTATTGCACATATTTATTTTTAATAGATCCTAAACATAAAAGAAGTTACTAACATTTAATTTTAAGAAATGGAATCAAAGTGAATATTCTTTGATTTCTAAACTTTGTACAATAGATTTTCTTGAATCGTCCCATCCATTTTCAAAATGAATTTAGATATTATGAATTTTGATGTTCTAAAATATCATAATAAAATTAGATAATAAGATGATGCACATTTTTACTAAAAATAAACACATAAATTTTTCAGGGAGATTTATTTTCTTAACGCTAAGTGGTTCCAATTTAAATACCCCTTATATAATAATATACCGTAAACTAATATCGAATAAACTAATGTCATTACGACTCAGTGCTCACCTACAAGCATGCAATGTTTTACTTATTTAGGTTTAATTTTTTTAGGTTAAATTAATTTTGACTCATATTTCAAATTAAATTTAAACATATTTTTAGTAATTAGAAAACAACTCTAAAAAAATATATTAAGGCATAGTTCTTTTAATGACTTAAAAAAGGCACTATTTTTGGAGGACCAGCATGAGTATAAGAAGAATTTGTTGTAGATATGGGTGAAGCTATATTCAAATTTAATTAACCATCCATTGTTTGCATATCAATGGCGAGGCCGGTTATAATACAACTACGAATATCAATCGCGGCATGACATTGCGTAACAACATCAACATGTATGTACCATGTCTGTCGAACACATGTGATACGGGTCACTCCATTGACCATTGTGAATATCATTTTTAGAAATTACAACATAACTCTTAAAATATTACATATTTAATTGTATTTTAGAATTATACAAAAGAACAATGCATATGTAGACAATTCGTACATGAGTTCAAGCTAGAGGATACCGTAATTTTGTATTAACATATATTTACAAATCAAAAGAACAACATGAAACTTTTTTTTTCAATTTTCATATTTAAGAAAGAGGTGGGGCAAGTTAAAATGTTGATCAGTTAATGTAGAAGAAAATAATTCTTTGATATTTAAAGCTTTATTTGTAATTGGCATAATAAGTTTGGATTATTTATGTTCTACATTGGTCTAAAGAGATAGTAGCAACCACATGCTCTAAATAAGATGAGGCATATACAAAATAGTCCCTTGAACATTTTTTAATATACGTTTAGTCCATGCTTTTTTATTTTGCTCAAAAAGTCATTTACTATGCCGCCGTATTAAAAACTGTTTGAGGAATTATTCGGTATTTGATCCAAATAAGAATACAAAACTACGATGAAAGCAATAGAAGAAGTCAAAATACTCAAAGTAAGAAATACATATTCGTAATTGAGATAAAAAGGTAGCCTTTTTTCTCTTCTTTTCATTACAAAGAGAGACGTTCGCCTTATCCATCAGATGATACCATCGAATTCATTAGGAAATGGATACTACCAGCTTGAAACAAGTATCCGCCTAAAGATATGAACGGAGTTAAAGTGCTAGAAGTGATAACATCGAGCTTTTGGAATTTTACTATGGCTGAGCACAAAGTATACAAAAAACAATAACGAATATTTTAAAAAGATAATGAATCCACCCAAGTGCTTATCCTTATTCTCTCATTTGTGCGTACCTTGTCTTATATTATTATTGAAATAAAAATGGAAATATGACTATTCTCTCTTCAGGGCGTCCCTTGTCTTATATTATGACTGATGTAAAAATTGACAAACAAGGGACGACATTCTCTTCAGTGCAAATCTGTGTTTTAGTCGTGCCATCTCTAAAGTGAAGCAAAAATCATATAATGAGTTGGACAAAATATGTTTTACAGCTTTGGCTGATACATATATATATATATTCTGCACGCTTCTTTTCTTTGTTATCGAAAACTCAATTACTATTGACTTGATTTTAAATTGTTATAACACTGAAATTGTACAAACAAGCTTCTATTAAGCATGAAATATGATTATTTTTGCTTGAAATAAGTGTTGTTTTAAATGAACTGTTCAATGTTTTTCTGGGAGCAATTGTCGAGCACGGGTGTCGATTTTCATAAAATAAGTGACGGTGTGCATGAAATTGATGTAATGACTAATTCCTTTATAAAAGGGGGACTAGGTCGAATATCTTATTATGAAATACTCATTTTTATCAAAAACAACAAACAATAACATGTATGTGTGGTTATCAAATACAAAGAATAATACAACCCAAGAAGTTTGAGACAACTGGTATCTTAGAAATAATTTTGCTTTTGAAAAAGGTGAATTGTTATATGCATGAATTAACACACTTTGTTCTAAAGGACTATCAATTGGAATCAAATATCATAAGTAATGATAGACAGGAAAAAACCTATCCTGTATTATCTAATTGTAAATATTCCACAATTAAAATTATTTCATATTAAAATTTATAAATTATACTTTATTCAGAAATAATTTTTATGTAACTTTATGCGATCTCAAAAAAAAAATACACTACATTTAGTAAATTACCACCAATAGATACTTTTTAAAAGATATTTAATTGAATTTTTAGACTACTATGTCATAATAAACCAATTGATTAATTACGTACTTTCTTTTGAAGTTGCACATCTACACACAAGCAAGCATTTATAAATTTTAAATCAAAAAAATATATAAAATGAAACTAATTTCAAAAGATTTATACACACCATTATAAATTAAATTAATGTTTTTCTGAATGTATGTTAAAATGATTGAAGACATCAAGTCCCGATAATGACATCTCTCTCTCTCTCTCTCTCTCTCACACACACACACACACACACACACACACAAACACGCACACACACACACAAAGCTCTTAAAAATGTATCGACGAACATTGTCATTTTCAAGAACGAGTAATTAATAGTAGTTGTCAAACAAATTTGGTATACATCTTCGAACGATTATTATCACGAAATTTCATCCAAAAATACAACTGGTAGTGGGAGATTTGAAATTTTGATGCATAGTTGCACTTGTTACTGTTAAAAGTTGTCGTCATTGTCTCACCATCTTTCAAATTGAATTTATGTAATTTTAATAGATGATCTTCTCATTACGGAAATTACTTACACAAAATCCGGGTAAAAGATCTCTCTCTCTCTCTCTCTCTCCCATTTTTGTCTGAGGTGAATAACATATGTTACACCATTAATCTTTTTTAATATACGTTTTAGTTATTAGAAAATAATTCCTAGCGTATATAATAAATTTTGTTTCTTTAATAAATCATAAAAAGCAACGATACAGGTTGTAGGTAGGACGTGAAAGAATTCGGGCCATAATTAATGACGGTTATCTACAAAAAATGTGTTAATTCAAAGATAATTAATTATGTCTTTATCTCGTCTATCATTAAATCTGCAGTTAAAATACAAGAATTGTAAGTTTGGATTTTTTTTTTGTTTCGCTTCACGTATTGTCAATTTAAGCCTTCAATTATATACAAATGGTTTATTTTCAACTTAAAATTTATCTTTCAATAAATATAGGACCCTATAATTGGACAAATTTTGCAAAAATAATGAGAAAGTATAATCCCACTCACGTGAAATTATGTTTTACAATTTTACTTTTCCCCCTGGATAAATATATTTCTACCCGAACTGAACAACCCTTAAGCAAAGTCTACAAAATGGTTATTCTTTCGCTATCGACTAGTATTTCTGTAATATTGTTACTGATATTTTTGAATTGAATAATATTTCACGGCATAATAATTTTAAGGAATGGAATAAAAATGAAATTTCTTAGATTTCTAAACTTGGTATACAAGTTTTTCCTCAGTCATCCCATTCATTCTTAAAATGAATTTAGCTATTATGCTTCTTGAAGATTTAAAATATCATAATGAACATTACACAATACGATAAGGCCCATATTTGTTAAAAATAAACATAGATTGTTTTTATGGAAATCTATTTTCCTAGCATTACGTGGTTCCAATTTACATCTCTCTTTTATCATAATATACGATAAAATAATGATGAATAAATTAATTTCACTTATGACTTACCATACACCTACAAACGTGCAAGATTTTGATGATTTATGTTCAATTTTTTACTTAAATAAATTTTACTCAAAATTGAACTTAAATTTAAATATATTGTTAATAATTATTTAATGAGTCCTAAAAAACTAGTAAGTCATAATTAAATTTTAAATATATTTTTGCCCGACTTGCATGAGTTTCAGAAGAATTTTCCCTAGATATGTAAGAGGCTATATTCAAAGTTAATTAACCATCCGTTGCATGCATAAAAACTATACCATTTTAAAAAATAAAAAATAAAATCAGAAGATGGTGATGGAAGTTAAAATGCTGTTGAGCTCAACGAACGTTGTACATGTAGGCATGGCATACATGAGTTTGAGCCAGAAAATACCATAATGTGCATTAACATATACCACATATTAAAATAACAATCAATTTCGTACATATAAAATTTCAAAACGTTCATATTTAAGAAAAGGATGGTGAAAGTTAAAATGTTCATTAGATAGTTTAGGAGAAAATAATTCATTGATATTTGAAGCGTTTTTTGACATTTTGATATCACGTTAGGGTTGTTTATTTTCTACATTTGTATAAAGGTATAGTTGCAACCACATGCTATGAAAAATACTAAAAGTAAGAAATAAATATTCGTCATTGAGATAAAAAGGTAGCATTTTTTTCTTCTTTTAATGATAAAGAGAGACATATACCATATAATTCATTATGAAAAAGAATACTACCAGCTTGGAACATGTATCCAACTAAAGATATGAATGAGGCTAAAGTTCTAGAACTTGCTTTTGGAATTTTACTATGGTAGAGCCCAAAGTATACAAAAATCGACAGCGAACATATAAAAAAGATACTCAATGAATACATCCAAGTGCACATGGGCAGCATGTAATGTGAATTGACTGCATAATTATATATTGATTTTGTAACTTCATGCTTGTAACTTTAGGGTGATGGATCAAATTATAAAATATTTTTTCCACCAGGTTTTCCTAGACAGCGTCAGTCGCGCTAACAGAGGATCATATTTGCAGTTGCATTTGATTAGTAGTGGATTCCATTCATTATATTCTATCATAGGTTGCTACTCCCTATTTTAAACATTTTTTTTACTATTTCAGAGATTGTATGAGCATATGTCTACGATTTTTTTTATTACAGTAATTTATTTTTTAGTTACATTTAGGATGGATGCTTTTTTAACTTATGGGAGATGAAACTTATTCATTATCATATATTACTTCATATGTTTTTAATGTGCATGTATGCCTTAAATAAAAATGTCAATTGATGTTTTGATGTTGAGAATGATATAAATTATTAGACAAGCCTTAACTTCAACGTATCGTGTCTAGTCAATTTTTAAGTGTAAAATGAGGGTTGTTACATGTTCTTTACATTCGCTAGAGAATGCAAGGCAGACATTTCTTACAGAACATATGTTTACCAAATTGTTTTGGTGTCTAGCATTAGTTGGTATAACCAGAACCGTAAATTTATTGGTTTTAACAATGGCCTTTTATCCCCTATTTCTATTAAAAGAATTAAACTAGATCAATTTATAGGTTTATTATTATATCTATAAAGGAACTGACTAAGGCTTGTAATGGTCCCACATAAATGCTACAATGTTGGAGGCATTTTTTTTGCTACACCAGGGTAGTCACTAGCGACTTAGTGACTAATCCCTTTGCTGATTTGTAGGCACCTCGACGGGTGGGACAGCTGGCCCAGAGATTTAAGGCTTGTTGGAGCCATTTAAATATCATAATAATTCATGTGTTTGTTAAAGCAAGAAGAACTTTTCAAATTCTTCAACTGAGGCTCCTGATTTCTTGAATTTCCTTATGAACAATAGCTTTATTAGGAACAACTAGATGACTAAGTCACTGTCTTGTTTCATAGTCTTTCATTTTGTTTAGTATATAAGTTTCTTGGCTATATCCTGTATTGGAACCATTCTGAACTGTGAATAAAATTGAGTATTGTCCCATCTCTTTCTTTCTCACTTAAATTAAAAATTCTACAATGTCAATTTATTTTTAATAAATCCTAAAAATAAAACAAGATACTAATGTTTAATTTCAAGGAATGGAATCAAAGGGAGTATTCTATGATTTCTAAACTTTGTACACTAGTTTTTCTTTACTCATCCCATTAATTTTCAAAATGAATTTAGTTATTAAGATTTTTCAAGTTCAAAAATATCATAATAAAATTAGATAATACGTTGATGCACATTTTTATTAAAAATAAACATATAAATTTTTCATGGACATTTATTTTCTTAATGCTAAGTGGTTCAATTTAAATATCTCTTATATAATAATAAACCGTTAACTAATAACGAATAAATTAATATCACTATGACTCAACGCACACCTACAAGCGTGCAAGGTTTTACTTATTTAGGTTTAATATTTTTAAGTTAAATTAAACTTTACACCAATTTCAAATTAAATTTTAAATATGTTTTTAGTACTCGTAAAATGAGTCTAAAAAAAATTTCAAGTCATAGTTCTTTTAATGACTTACAAAAGACAATATTTTTGGAGGACCTCCATGAGTTTAAGAAGAATTTGAGGTATATATGTGTGTATTAACATTGCTAGAATACGAAAATAAGAGAGTAGAGCTATATTTCATTTCCACATCTTTTCAGTACACGCGCGAATCTAATATATATGATTCCAAACTATTCCTTACTACTATACAACGTGTATTAACTATTGAAGTCCACTACACCACTAAATTATAACTTCCACATATTGTAGTCTCCGGTTATGCAACCCACGACCATGGTGTGGTAACTGATTGCATGAGGTAACTTCACTTGTGAGCAGGTGTTAATAGGGTGCAACTATATTCAAAATTAATTAACCATCCATTGTATGCATATCAATCTTGAGCTCGATTATAATACAACTAAGAATATCAATCGGGACATGACATTGCGTCACAACAACAACATGTATGTACAATGTAAGTCGAACACATATGATATGCGTCACTCCATTGACCATAGTGAATATCATTTTTAAAAATTACAACATAACTATTAAAAAATTACATATTGAATTGTATTTTAGAATTATACAAAAGAACAATGCATATTTAGACAATTCGTACATGAGTTCAAGCTAGAGGATACCATAATTGTGAATTAACATATATTTACAAATCCGAATAACAACATATAATTTTTTTTTCAGTTTTCATATTTAAGAAAGAGATGGTGCAAGTTATAATGTTGATTATTTAATTTAGTAGAAAATCATTCTTTGATATTTAAAGGGTTATTTGTAATTGGGATAATAAGTTAGGATTATTTATTTTCTACATTGATCTTAAGAGATAGTAGCAAACACATGCGCTAAATACGAAGGGGCATGTACCAAATAGTCCCTCGAACATTTTTTAATACACGTTTAGTCTAAGCCTTTTTATTTCGTTCCAAAAATTCATTTACTATGCCGTCGACGCTGACGTTTAAAAATAGGAGGATATTGATTAAATGAGTGTTTAAAGAACTTTTTGGTACAAAATAAAAGGCCTAGACCAAATGTGTATTAAAAATTGTTCAAGGAACTTTTTGGTATTTGATCCAAATAAGAACGCAAAATTAGGGTGAAAGAAATGGAAGAAGTCAAAATACTAAAAGTAAGAAATACATATTCATAATTGTGATAAAGAGGTAGCCTTTTTCTTTATTTTTCTTAAAATGATTCTTTAAAGCAACACCATTATCCTTAGCCTTAATGGTTTTGGGATACATGTCAATCTCATGGGTTTGAAGATCTCCTACAAGTTCTTCCAACTTAAGTGATTTCAAAGTTCCCAAAGAGTTCAAAATAGTGACTTTAGGAATATAACGTTTTGGAAGAGGTCTCAAAATCTTTTTAACGACCCTCATGTTAGCAATCACCTACCCCAAATTAAAACTGGTGTTTATAATATCTGACAAATGTGCATAAAAATCATCAAAGCATTCAGACTCAGACATGGTAATAGTCCCAAATTAGGTGGCGAAATTTTATAATTTTGATTCTTTAACCGCGTTCGTCCCCTCATGTGTCAATTTCAAAACATCCCAAGCCTCTTTAAACGTGGTACACATCATAATTCGGCGAAACTCATCAGGAGTGACAGATCCAAAAATAGCACTCAGACCACGAGAGTTAAAATTAGACATTTTATAATCATTTTCAGTCCAAGCTGACCCGAATTTTAAAGAGGTGACGGTGATCGTGGGAGGATTCCATCTATTTTCGCAAAGCAACCAAACACGTTCGTCAATGGCTTTTAAACTAGATTACATAATTATTCCCATAAAAAATAGGCACCTTATTAAATGAATGTTCCATTGGAAAAATTACGATTTTTCACAAAAACTGATTTTTTTTCAAAAAAATCAGTATCACAATTTTTTTTGCAAAAAATAGGAATACACAATAAATTAGCGCAACCCGCTTTGATATCAATTTGAAAAATCATATGAAATACGATGTGTGATAATTGATTAAATAAATTTGCAAGTTTCCAATTAAACCTTACTAAATTAGAGTCTATTTTAAAACAAACTTAAATCAGCCCCAAACCATTTAACTATGTGTGTGCATGTGTCAATCCATAAATAAATAAAGCATGCGACATAAGTTTAAGGAAAACATTTCGAAGGGCAAAATCTTTTCTATTTCTAGAACTCTGACAAGTCTACAAGACCATTGACTTACATACAATCTTGATTTCGCCCACAAGAGTAACACACGGTGCCTTCAACAAACCTCCAAAGCAACGACTTGAAACAAAATAGCAATGGTTCACATGCAGCTATACCACAAGGACCGCAATCCTAGACACGCAGTCTTCTCGGTGTAGTTTATCCTCCCCACAAGAGTAAACAACAGTAAAGTGTGTTCTTCAAACACAAAAATAATTCACTAAACCATATGGGAGTTTTGTAAATTGGAAACAAAAAGGGGATTAAAACATAAAAGGAAGAAGCCAAAAGAATTCTACCCTCACAGCTTTTCTGTTCTGTAAAACGCTGAGACTTCTTAATAAAACAAAACCATTTAATGAGTTTTTATACAAAAATGCGCCGCCTCGAAAAATGAGCTCGTTCGAACGTGATAAGGATCTCGCGCGAACGAAGGACAAATGTCGTTCAAACGACATCTTGCGACATCCATATGTTGCTCAAATGAGATAGCTTTCTTACTTGAACGACCTGGGCATGAAAATCCAGGTACGCGCCAACACTTGGAAAAAATTACTCATTCTCAAATTTGACGAATATGTTCGCTCCAACACTTAGAAAATATTTTGTAAAAATATCCCAAAAGCTAATGTTAAGGTATTTAAAACAATGTTTGGAATGAATGCACTTTGGAATATAATGAATGCACTTTGGAATTTACTAATAGTGGATTTATTGTCAAGGACAGGGATTCAACGAATATTGGCGACGAGATCTAAAAGAGGCTCACTTTAGACTTTTGAAGATGATCATCAAGAAGATTTGAGTGCAATTCAGGTAGGAAAAAGTGATGAACTATGGCATGAACAATTTGGGCATCCTCAATCAAAATCTATAAAAAAATTTGAGCAAAAATAATGTGTTGAATATTGAGTATTGGAATAAAAACCGCACAGTTTGTGCAAGTTATCAAATTGGAAAAAACTATAAACTTTCGTATGGTAGAAATAAAAAATTATCTAACGATCCATTGGAGAAGATTCACTATGATTTATGGGGTCTAGCTCCAAATTCATCGTCTCAAGGTTTTAAATATTCTGTAGTTTTTGTGAATGATTGTACTTGTTACATATGGTTGGATCCTTTAAAGAAAAAATGGGGTTTTCATCACCGATTTCTCACTTTTCATAAAATGGTTGAAACTCAGTTTGAAGGTAAATTAAAAACATTTAAATGTGACGGTGGCGATGAATTTGCCAGCATTGAATTTATTAATTAATTGGAACAACATGGTATTGTTCGTCAGATCTCATGCTGGAATACCGGAACAAAATTTCATTGCCGAACGAAACTAATGGCATATTGTTGAAATTGGCTTAACGTTACTCTTTCATGCAAATATTACAATTTTTTTATGGGTAGAGGCATTTTTAACCACTACTTATCTCATAAATCGCTTACCTTCTTCAACGATAAAAAATGTCACCCCATTTTGTAAACTATATAATGCACGTCCAAATTATTCTACCCTTCGTGTGTATGGTTGCCAATGTTTCTCGTATCTTCGAAATAAAACACAACATAAATTTCTTCCCAAAACATACCAATGTATTTTTATCGGATATAGATCTCTTCATAAAGGGTTTCGTTGCTACGATCCTAGAACGAAACATATTTATATTTCTTGACATTTCATATTTGATGAAAATACATTGCCATTTATGTCCACTTCCTCACCCACCATTGCTGCTAATTCTCCTAACTTTGTTACATATCAAAAATTTTTTAAACGAAAATTCTGTGATGCTAACTCACCTACTCCCAGTCCTGCCAATTCTTCTAATACACAAACAACATCTTCTTTCACATCACTACGCATCACAGTCTCATCCGCACCCCAGGCCCCACAACCCAACCTCACGCCATCCCCTTTGCCTACATCTACTACACTGTCACCTATGCCATCCTCTTTCTCTCTGGAACCACCCGATTCTCCTACACCTACTACTATATCTACCTCATCACCAACTGCCATACCTTCTTCCCATACTCAAACCTCTACACCTTTTTCACCTTCCACCTCGACATCTTGTCTATCTTATCCTCTCACTCAATCTGACCTCCCAATACTCCCTCTTATTGTGGAGCTTCCCATTCCAACCCCAACCAATACTCATTCCATGGTCACCCATTCCAAAGCTCGAGTTTCTTCGTCTCCTACATTTCTCCTCAATACTACTCTACTAACCGAACCCACTTCCATCAAATATGCCTTATCCCAACCGCACTGGCTATTTGTAATGAAAGAATAACTTCAATCTTTTCACACCAACAATACTTTGACTTTAGTTCCCAACAAACCTCATCTACATATTATTTGTTCAAAATGGGCTTTTCGGACCAAGCTCAAATTTGATGGTACCCTGGACCAATATAAAGCTCGCCTTGTTGCGAAAGGCTTTATAAAATTAGCTGCGTTGATTTTGGTGAGACATTTAGTCCGGTTATCAAACCGGCTACCATTCGCATTGTTCTATCTTTGGCCATTAGTCAACATTTGCCTCTATAGCAGCTGGATATTAAAAATTCATTCTTACATGGTCATTTATCTGAAGAAGTTTACATGAAGCATCCACCCTGGTTTATTGACTCCACTTATCCTCTCCACGTGTGCAAGCTCAATAAGTAAATTTATGGGTTATGAGAAGATCCATGTGCATGGTATGATCGGTTAAGTCTCTTTCTTCTCCTCTTGAGTTTTTATTGTAGTCAGGCAGACTCGTCTCTTTTTCTGCTCCATTGTTGACAAGGCAGTATGTTATTACTTCTATATATTGATGATATTATTCTCACCACCAATAACCCTTCTCTTTTGAACTCCCTCACTGCCAAGTTGGCCTCTGAATTTTCTCTCAAGGACATGGGTAATCTCCACTACTTCTTGGGGATTGAAGTTTTACTTTTTACTGGAGGATTATTTCTCTCACAACACAAATATGTCCTTACTCCTCTTGAGAAAGTCATTATGCTTCAATGTAATTCCATCCAAACCCCTCTCTCCACAAAACCCTTACCTAGTTCCTCTACCCAATTTTTTATCCCACTACCTTTCTCTCTCTCATCGGTGCCCTTATATACTTTACCCTCACCCGTCCCAACATAACACATGCCGTTAACACCATATGTCAGTCCATGCACGCATCTACAGAGGACGATTTTTCTCAAGTCAAATGCTTACTTTGCTATATCCATGGCACCTGAACTGTTGGGCTTTGTCTTCTCTCACAGTATTCTCTTACTTTATATGGCTTCTCTGATGCTGACTGGACTGGTTGTCCTCGCACTCGCCGCTCCACCTCTGGGCAAGGCATGTTTCTTGGTGCTAATTGTATTTCTTGGTCTTCTAAAAAGCAGCCTATTGTTGCCCGTTCAAGCTGTGAGGCAGAATATCGTGCTATGGCCGCTACAACTACAAAATTTATGCGGATCACTTATGTTCTTCATGATATTGGTGTCTGGCTCTTTGCTCCTCCAACACTCTTTTGTGACAATTTGAGTGCACATTACATGACTGTCAATCCGTTTCTCCATGCTCGTACTAAGCACGTCGAACTTGATTATCACTTTGTCCAGGAAAAGGTTTTACAAAGGCTTCTCATTACTGCGTTTGTTCCTTCATCTTCCTAGCTGTATGACATCCTTACCAAAACATTATGCACGCCTCAGTTTCAATCCCTTCGGTCCAAGCTCAGTGTTTGATGTTCACCCTACCTTCACTTGCGGGGGAGTATTGTGGAACCACCAGAGTCGGCATATTCAAATTATTCAATTGATTAAGTATCACGCATGGTTTGCATGTGCACCTATTCCTTTGGCGTTAGACTCGGTCATTAGCACCTGCTCAGTTATTTTCAACTTCATTTCTGTTACAACAAACTCTAGTATTTTGTATTTAATCATAGGAAGGAAGCCGCTAATACTCAATGAAAACACAAACAGTTGCTTTCATCCATATTCTTTGTTTCTGTTTAGAAAATATATAAGAAAGAGGTGGTACAAGTTAAAATGTTGATTAGATAATTTAGGAGAAAATAAATCATTGATATTTAATGCGTTATTTGTAATTGTGATAGCACGTTAGGATTGTTTATTTTATACATTTGTGTAAAGATATATATTAGCAACAATATGCTACGAAAAATACTAAAAGTAAGAAATAAATATTCGTCATTGAGATAAAAAGGTAGCATTTTTTTCTTCTTTGAATTATAAAGAGAAACATATACCATATAATTCATTATGAAAAAGAATGCTACCAGCATGAAACAAGTATACAACTAAAGGTATGAATGGAGTTAAAGTGCTAGAAATTTCTTTTGGAATTTTCCTATGGCTGAGCACAAAGTATACAAAAATCAACAGCGAATATTTACTAAAAAATACTCGATGAATCCATCCAAGTGCTCATGGGCGGTATGTAATGTGTATTGATTGCATAATTATATATTGATTTAATAACTTTATTCTTGTAACTTTAGGGTGCTGGACCAAATTAGAAAATATTCTTACCATCAAGTTTTCGTAGACAGGGTCAGTAGGGCTGATAGAGGTTCAGACTTCGAGTTACATTTGGTTTGTAGTGGATTTAGTTCATTTTATTCTATCATAGGTTGCTACTCCCTATTGCAATCATTTTTTTTTATTATTTCAGATATTGTATGGGCACAAGTTTGAGATTTTTTTATTACAATAATTTATTTTTTAGTAACATTTAGGATCGATCTTTTTTTAACTTATGGTAGTTGAAACTTATTCATTATCATATATTACTTCATATGGTTGTAATATGCACGTATGCCTTAATGAAAAAATGTCAATTGATGTTTTGATGTTGAGAATGATATAAATTATTAGACAAGCCTTATCTTCCATGAATCATGTCTAATCAACCTTTACGTGTAAAATGAGGGTTGTTACATGTTTTTTACATTATCTAGGGAATGCAAAGTAGACACTTGTTACAGAACATATATTTATCAAATTCTTTCGGTGTCTAGCATTACTTGTAATGATCAAAACCGTACGTTTATTGGTTTTAACAATTGCTTCTTTTAATAAAAATATATTTTTTGCTATTTTTATTAAAAGAATTAAACTAGATCAATTTATAGGTTTCGTATTGCACAGATTTATTTTTAATAGATCCTAAACATAAAAGAAGTTACTAACATTTAATTTTAAGAAATGGAATCAAAGTGAATATTCTTTGATTTCTAAACTTTGTACAATAGATTTTCTTGAATCGTCCCATCCATTTTCAAAATGAATTTAGATATTATGATTTTTGATGTTCTAAAATATCATAATAAAATTAGATAATAAGATGATGCACATTTTTACTAAAAATAAACAGAAAAAATTTTCAGGGAGATTTATTTTCTTAACGCTAAGTGGTTCCAATTTAAATATCCCTTATATAATAATATACCGTAAACTAATATTGAATAAACTAATGTCATTACGACTCAGTGCTCACCTACAAGCATGCAATGTTTTACTTATTTAGGTTTAATTTTTTTAAGTTAAATTAATTTTGACTCATATTTCAAATTAAATTTA